>CP136059.1:442908411-445543411 GCA_032464435.1 Aegilops umbellulata | reverse complement strand
GAGCAGCTAATTCTGCAGTTTGATGCACTGTCAATTTAATGTCATCGGTCTCACGAAAACAGCCAAGGTCCCAACATCATCTGGCTCCATGCTGCACTAGACAAAACCTCCTTTTTTTTCTTCGTTTTTAACTGAATTTGGACAGATTTTTGTGGTATGTATTATCTGAAAATACTTGAGGGACCTTTTTGGTAGATGGATATGCTGGCAGCCGGCATGGCCGCTTCGCATGGCTGTTGCGGCAAGCAGCTGCCTCATTGTGTGCATGGGAGACATACTGCATGGAGGCTGCCCAGAGAAGAGTTATTGCAGGTCCGCGCGCTTGAAGCAGCAGCCGATGGATCACCGGCCAGAGGAAGCAGCAACAATGGTTCAGTTTTTCTCAATTTGATTTGTGTTTTTTCACTGACTTATTTATTGGCTTGCGCGTGAGATTAACCAGGTGCTAGCATGCCGTGTGTATCTTCTTTTCTTAGTTTACAACTGAACGCTGTCTAATTTTTCCTTCTAATTTTGGCCTAATACATATGTACAATATTGACGTTTTGTTTTACTAAAGTACTCTATGCATCTGCGGATTCAATTAGATTCTCTAATTAGAAAAAAAAATAGATCTATATATTTCGGAAAAAGAATGTACTACGGGAAGAAACTCCTAACATTGGGAGGCCTAAAGGCAATTACTTTCTATAGCTTAGGCGTGCCTTGGAGGCTTGGATGAAACTAGGGGAATTACGCATGAGTCATCTTCCATTATTAAGACCGGACAATTAGGAGGATACTCAACTTCCATGCTCTCCGCCACTTCGGGCCCAAGTAATTAGTTTAAGATGGAGTATAAACACCATGAAAACAGTTGGTAAGGCCATGCACTTGACCATAATTGTATCATAGTTCTCGAGTAGTACATTAGTGATAGCACATGTTCTCTGATTCTTGCATATTTGAGAGGACACTGCAACTGTATGTGGGACTAATCAGTAGGCACCTATGCAATGCCAACTTGATTGCCATTACATTCGATGGAGTTCTTATTAGCTCAACATTGCTTCTGATTAGGACTTGACGACAACACAAGATGGTATAACAAGAAGATGTAGTACGAGAGTATTTCACAATTCACAATCTATGAAGAAGAAGAATATGAAGTACTACAACAACTTATATAGATTTACACTTGATCTACATAATACTGTAGCATTCATTCAGTTCCATATACATAATGAACAAGAATTATTTGTAGCAAAGCGACGATTGTTGTAGGGTTGCTATCATCATTATTACTAGCCCTAATAATTACTACCTCCATCCCATGATATAAGATGCTTTTCCAAACTACTCCCTTCTTCCATCTATATAGGGCCTAATGCATTTTTCGAGGCTAACTTTGACCAAATGTTAGAGCAATAATATATGACATGCAACTTACACAAGTCATACGGTCAAATTCGTATGTGAAAGGAGCTCTCAATGATATAATTTTCGCATTATATATCTAATGTACTATTAATCTTGTTAATAGTCAAAGGCGGTCTCGAAAAACGCATTAGGCCCTATATAGATGGAAGGAGGGAGTAACATAGTTTGCAAAAACGTCAGATATTGTGGGACGGAGGGGGTATTACATATGCATACAATAAGAGAGTGGCAGCCTCATGGTGCATCTAATGGTTTGTTTCTCCCGACGCAACGCACGGACATATTTTCTAGTCTATACCTAATATTAAAAGATGCAAACTTTCATAGTTCTCCATACATCACCTGTTTATGTCCGTTGATTTTATGTTAACCTTATAGATTGTCGGCTGAGATTTTAAAGTAGATCAACATAAAAACCGACTCGCATAGTCGATCCATATCGCATGCAGGAGCGCACCATCGTTGCATTGGGCCTCCCTAGGATTTTGATATGCCAACCGGTGTGGGCCTTAAAGTAGGCGTTTGTGCAGTCCATAGACAAAGCCAATCTATCTATTTGCCCTTGATGTTTCTCAAAGAAAAATCTATATACCTTGAATGAACAAAGTCATCATACCTCATCGTTTATAAAGTCCAATTTCTTTACTACTCTTCACGCTCCTAATCCTAATAAGCAATGTACATCTTCTTGAAAAAGAAATAAGTGGCCTACATAAATAGTATTCTAAGAAAATAAACTACGTGAAACTTTGAAGATGATGGCAACAACACGGCCTGACAGACGAAAGGTCAGACGACATCGAAGAGTTGTAGTATCAATCGATCACATCAACGACGCCATGGCCACCGCGAGGTCACGTGCCTCAGCCTGTTCTGTATCCTCACTTCCATGACAGGCATCCTTAAGAACACATCTATACACCCGGCGTGACACGCCACATTGGCTCCCGCCCCGACCACGAACTTGTTGATTCCTCCCTTGCCTTCCTCCGCCACCTGCCCCAGATGCTGCCCCCATACGCGACGTCCAGGTGGGTCGTGGACAGCGGCTGCTACCACTGTGTCCTCCATGTTTAGCAACATCGTTGCTTTTTTGGATTCGAGGTGAAGCCGCCGCATCTAGCTAGGACGAGAGATCAGGTGGGCGCCGCTAATTCTGAGGATATAGGAGTCACCATAGCCAGCGAGTACATGGCCATACTCGGGCACCGCGGCTTTCAAGATGCAGGAGCCGCCTTACCCAGCAAGGACGCGTGAGCATGAACCAGGCCAAGGTAAGTCGTCGTCCTTTGTCTAGACTCCTCACCCAGCCTTGAACAACATCTCTCTCTAATTCTGCTCTGGTCTGTAGGCTGCAACAATTTTTTGCTCTCCCATTTTGGTGTTCCATTATGTGCAATAAAAATATGTGTATATCTTTGAGGGTACAAACTGCACATGGGAGATGCCTCTGTGACCAAACCTCTTCGTATGTCTTTTCCTACAAACTATAAGATGTCATTGTCATAGTAATTGTGTACTTCTCTATTAGAAAAACACAAGGTTTTGATTATGTAGTCCTAATTAATCTGGTTTAGTTTCAGAGTAGTTCTCAGCAGTTATCCTCAGATGCAAGTTAAGCAATTTTCCAAGCAGATTCCTGCATGTACATTTTCTTTTGGTTTAGCTTATGCACGTGTGCTTTGGTACATCTGATATGGTTATGTTATTATTAAGGAATATAAATTACTTGCATACTTACATTATTTTTTATTCAACCAAGCTAGCCCTAATCATACCATTGCTCTCCGTGTGCTGAAAAGATTCGATATATGCAAAATGTTCGATGAAATTATGAAGATGTTGGTACTGAATTGACTTAATTATAGTTGCACGAAATATTTCGAATGGATCAAGAAGAAAACATGTCGCCATTAGTTCACACCCAGATATTTCAGGTTTGGAGATGTCATGAACGACCCCCTCCAATTATATTATTGTTAAGTGGCACTCTGACAGCGCAAACTGAAATCATATTTAAGTTGTCAAATACAATGCTAAACCTAAATTAGTTACTTGGCGTATGATCATCTTCTTTTTTTACCAACAAATGTGTCCAATTGTTCATCATATTATTGGTAGAAGAAAATTTGCATCATTTGTTCGGACCGTTCAATTGTTACAATGGATTGTATGGTTGTCTCAATCAGGCCGGTATTCCTCAATCAGTTTGTAGCACCTGCCACTGCAAATTTTCCAAAATTGCTATGGCGGGTGCAAGTCCACGCCCGCCCCACCTATAAGCCTTTTCCTAGTAGTGAAAAGATGTGCAGATGATGATTTTTTCTCTGTTTTTCCTCAATCAGGTCCAACTGAGACACACATGCAATGCAGGCGAAATCGCTACGGGCAACCAAACACGTCCTATGTGAACTATGTGAATGTAAAATCGACCACGTTCCTAAAACAAAAAGAATTAATAGACCACGTTCACATGCAAAATCGTTCAATAAAACTGGAGCACGTTCACATTAGAAAATGGTAAACCAAAGCGACCAAGTTCAGATAAAAAATAGGTGATGCGAGTATCAATACTTGCTATTTGACGCGAATGAAACATAAAGAAAGTATTAAAAATCGCTGCAGATAAGCACTGCGCCAAAATCCTTATCGTTTCCTTCCCAAAACGCGAATATCAACACTTGCTATTTTTGTCCCAATCGGCTAGCTTATAAGTAGCCTTTTGGCCGGATTGAAAAACCATCCCCTCGATCACATCACATACAATCCATTAGTCTGAGAAGCAACATCTGCGGCGTACGTGTAGTGGATATTGCAATTAGCAATACACCTGACTATGGCTCTCCTGCAAACCAAAACGAAGTCATCAAGGTATAATAATATACTACTGCAACTCATTCTATTGTCTTCTTATTTTATGATAGGCAACGTGCTCATGCGTTCTTATTTTGCCATCTTCTGGACAATTTGAGGTGTTTTGCTTGTGAATTTTTCTGTGTACCATGTCTTGAGAAATTTGTCTGGTCCAATTTAGTGCCAGCCTTGTTTTAAACTTCATGCATTTGTAGATTGGAGTTTCGAGCAGTATATTGCATGACGGCAAAGATGAGCACTTTATATCTTCTTGGAAAACAATAAAAGATGGGCACTCAGATTCATTTTCAGAATATAGATCTAGGATTTTTTTCTGAGCAAGTTCAGTTTTTCTTTTCAGAAGAACTCTTCATCTATTGACCCGAAGTAATTTATGTTGAGTTATTTATAGTTCTACTCGTTGGGCAATGACATGTAGTAATAGTAAAAAAGATGTGTTTTATTTGTTCATGATATCTCGTATCGCTCACATGCTCTAGGACTGCAGAGCACTTCCTAAGGAGACCAATACCAATGATATGCTCACTTCGCCAGGCACATTGGAGCTACTGCAGCCGAAGGCTATTTCCATCTTTGATTTTACTCTGCTGCCTCCGCTAGCTCTACAGGAGGATGATCACTCTGCTGCCATCCTGGTGGCTCAGCCTGCTGCTATTACTCATTGCTTTGATCAACTTGCTGGCTTCAAGGTAACCATGACGGTCGCTAGTGAACCAGGCATTGTTGAGGAATGGGTCAAGAGTGTGTCGAACTCCCTCCAAACGGTTGAAATGAAGATTGTTGGTCTAGATTGCGAGTTTACCAACCAAGTCCATGGGGTGAAGCAGAAGGACCTGCCCCTAGAAATGCAGAGGCGTGCCACCGTACTTCAACTCTGCGTTGCAGATGATTGCTTGGTGTACCTGATCATGCACTCGCCTCGCATACCAGACGAGCTCAAAAAATTTCTTGCTCGTGAGGATATCTTCTTTTGTGGAGCGGCAATTGGCGAGGACGTAAAAATGCTTCAGCCATACGGCCTCCATATTAAAAAGCCCATTGACCTACAGGAGCACATTGATATACCAAAAACAACTTGCAGTAAGCCAACACCTTCGCTATTTGACCTAGCAAATTTTGTGTTGGGAACAAATCTGGAGAAGGGCAAGGAGTGCAAGCAACTGAGGAGTTCCGGATGGGAGAGTACTCCATTGAACTTCCAACAAATCAGATATGTTGCGTTCGATGCCCTTATAAGTTTTGAGATAGCTAAAGGGGCTATAAGGCTTGGCTATATGCTCCTTGATGAATAAGCTTGGGATGATTAAACAAAATTATGGACATATGAGTTATTTTATATGTCTATGTCTTAATTTTTATTTTGCGGGTGTATGCCTTTTTTAATAACTTTCGGAGTAGCCCGAACACATGCGTGTGCATCATCAAAATTTTCTATTGTTTTCTTTTATAAGTTGTTAAATAAACATGAGTTGTGTTATGGAATTCATATTATTATTTCTATTGTTTTGTCCTCGGTAAGAACTCAAACAAATCCTAGAGAAACTGAAATTTTAGATCTGTAACTTTTTGCATGTCAGGATAAGGAACATAACTGTAAATCTTTACCTAATAATAAAGGACGGAGGCTTTTATAGTTCTCCATACGCCATCTATTTATATCCATCGATTTTACGTTAACCACAATGATTGATGGCTGAGATTTAAAAGGAGGGAGGTTTTTATTTTCTTCTTAATATTCCCTGTTCGGTTGTCCCATATCCAACCGGGGAAAATCACAAAGAGGTTCTGCACCCTAATTCACGTTCCAATCCCATCAATCATGCCTTCTCCTCTTAGGAATAGGAACGCGAACTACCGTATAGCCTGACCTCATGACCGTGGCCGTGACAGGTCGTAACTCAACATGGGCACACCGAGGTTGTTTGGGTCAACAACTCAACGCTGCCGCGCTGGCTTGGCTGTCGGGACAGGAAACCCAACTGCAGTGCTGGCTTATCCACCACCATGCCTTGAACAATGATTTGCATGAGGGGCGCTACTCGTGCAGATGCGACCGCCTTGACGCAGCCGCACTGGCCATGACACCTCTCTGCAGCTTCACACCATGGTCTCAACCAGAGAGTCCATCTTATTCATCGTCAACTCGCCGCATGTCCATCACGATCCTCACGTCCAGGCTATCGTGGCACGACCAATCTACAGAGCGGAGCTGCTGGTAATTAGTCCCATACAAAGTACTGACTAATTAAGGTAGCTGATTGCTTTCTTCTTGGGCGTACATCATGCTC
Source organism: Aegilops umbellulata (assembly GCA_032464435.1). Taxonomy (NCBI): domain Eukaryota; kingdom Viridiplantae; phylum Streptophyta; class Magnoliopsida; order Poales; family Poaceae; genus Aegilops; species Aegilops umbellulata. The sequence continues at coordinate 445,536,830 of CP136059.1, read as the reverse complement.
GTCTGCTCGTAGTCGTATGTTCTAAGCGCCTGATCAAGGTTCTACTAGTTTATTAAGGTAGCTGCTTGCTTACTTTTCTGTGCTTGATCCCTTGCTTTTAATCCCAGTATGCAAGATTTATGTGGTATTACCAAGAAGGGAATTAACATGATTGAGTTCTTGTCGGCACTGGTTTGTAGTGGACAGAAGGCCATGCAAACAGTAAATGGGCAATGGAACACACAGGATATATACATGATATCATGTGTGCCCGAGTTTCAACGTGTATGGGAAGTTTCAGTAAGGAATTTTAGAGCAGCTAATTCTGCAGTTTGATGCACTGTCAATTTAATGTCATCGGTCTCATGAAAACAGCCAAGGTCCCAACATCATCTGGCTCCATGCTGCACTAGACAAAACCTCCTTTTTTTCTTCGTTTTTAACTGAATTTGGACAGATTTTTGTGGTATGTATTATCTGAAAATACTTGAAGGACCTTTTTCGTAGATGGATATGCTGGCAGCCGGCATGGCCGCTTCGCATGGCTGTTGTGGCAAGCAGCTGCCTCATTGTGTGCATGGGAGACGTACTGCATCGAGGCTGCCCAGAGAAGAGTTATTGCAGGTCCGCGCGCTTGAAGCAGCAGCCGATGGATCACCGGCCAGAGGAAGCAGCAACAATGGTTCAGTTTTTCTCAATTTGATTTGTGTTTTTTCACTGACTTATTTATTGGCTTGCGCGTGAGATTAACCAGGTGCTAGCATGCCGTGTGTATCTTCTTTTCTTAGTTTACAACTGAACGCTGTCTAATTTTTCCTTCTAATTTTGGCCTAATACATATGTACAATATTGACGTTTTGTTTTACTAAAGTACTCTATGCATCTGCGGATTCAATTAGATTCTCTAATTAGAAAAAAAATAGATTTATATATTTCGCAAAAATAATGTACTACGGGAAGAAACTCCTAACATTGGGAGGCCTAAAGGCAATTACTTTCTACAGCTTAGGTGTGCCTTGGAGGCTTGGATGAAACTAGGGGAATTATGCATGAGTCATCTTCCATTATTAAGACCGGACAATTAGGAGGATACTCAACTTCCATGCTCTCCGCCACTTCGGGCCCAAGCAATTAGTTTAAGTTGGAGTATAAACACCATGAAAACAGTTGGTTAGGCCATGCACTTGACCATAATTGTATCATAGTTCTCGAGTAGTACATTAGTGATAGCACATGTTCTCTGATTCTTGCATATTTGAGAGGACACTGCAACTGTATGTGGGACTAATCAGTAGGCACCTATGCAATGCCAACTTGATTGCCATTACATTCGATGGAGTTCTTATTAGCTCAACATTGCTTCTGATTAGGACTTGACGACAACACAAGATGGTATTGTTAGAGTTATAATATAAGTCATGTACCCCTTTGTATTTATCCCGTTGTATAAGGGGTTTCCTGCATATGTTCCACACCTGTACATGTATATATATCGGCCTATGGCCTCATGGGAATACAAGTTGCATATTTCCTAACATGGTATTAGAGCTAGGTCAATTTTTTCGCACGACGTAACTTGTGTTGTTGATCCTCCGTGGCCGCCGCCGCAGCTTTTCTCTGTCGTAGCGCCGGTTCTCACGTCCGCACCTCTCTGATCAGTCCACCCAAGGCCGGCTCCTTCCCGCATCTCTGTAACGCTCACGCCGCATCCTTTGGATCAAGCAAGCTGCTCGTCTCTCTGGATCGGATCTCCGTCGGGCTGCTGCTAATCAACTAGACACCGGCCGCTGCCCCTCGTTGGATCTCCCTGCCAGCTGCCAGTTTCTGCTCTCTGCAGCTCCTTGCCGGATCTCGCCGCCAACTGCTCTTCTCGCTGGATCTCTCCGCCCGACTGCTCTTCTGTTGGCGCGCCCGTTGCCAACTGACGGTCCCTGCCTGCTGCTGCCTTTCTCCTCGTCCGGCGGTTGCCTGCTGCCCGTCGGAAGCCTCTGTTACTCACGCGTGACTGCTGCTGCCTGCAAAAAAAACAGGCGCGATGTCGGCATCTTCCGGCTATGTTGTTGTCCCTCACTGTCCGGTGATCTTTGATGGTACTAACTACACCGAGTTCACTGGCTTCATGCGCATTCACATGCGTGGCATCCGTCTCTGGGGTGTTCTTTCTGGCGAGGTCTGCTGTCCGCCACGTCCAGTTCCTCCGGTGGCCCCTACTCCGCCGACTCCACCGGTTCTTTCTACGGATGCTAATCAGGCCGCCAAGGATGCGGCTAAGCTTGCTGATGAGGCTGCTGCTCGTGCTTATGATGAGAGGGTTTTGGCTTATGAGGAGGCTCTTCAGACGTATCATGGTGCTCTGTCTGTTTACACCCAGTGGCTTGATGATGATGCTCGTGCTGCAGCTGTTCTCACTGCTAGTGTTCTGCCTCAGTTTGCTTCTGAGTTTCTGGGTCTTCCTACTGTCTTTGAGATGTGGACCCGTCTTCGTCAGCGCTATCAGCCCTCTGGTGATGCCTTATACCTTTCTGTGGTCCGTCAGGAGCATGCTCTTCAGCAGGGTGACTCTACTGTTGATGACTTCTATGCACAGAGTTCTGCTATCTGGCGCCAGCTTGATTCTCTCCGCAGTGCTGGTTGTCGTACCTGCCCCTGTTGCCAGGCTGTCTAGGCCAATTTGGAGTTTCATCGCGTCTATGAGTTCCTGTCTTGGCTCCGTAAGGAGTTTGAGCCCCGGCGTGCTCAGTTGTTTGCTCGTGGCCGTATTTCTCTCATGGAGGCGCTTTCTGAGATTCGTGCTGAGGAGACTCGCTTACGTGGTGCTGGTTTGCTGGAGGTTCCCTCTGTGCTCGCTACTCGTGCTCCTACGCCACCTGCTGCACCGGCCCCTTCTCGCTCGAGTGCTCCGCCGCTCTTGCCCACTCCTTCTGGAGGCTCAGGTCGCCCCCGTCCACATTGCGACTATTGCAATAATGATGGTCATCTTGAGTCTCAGTGCTACACGAAGAAGAAACACCTGCGCAAGGCGCGATCATCATCTTCAGGTACTTCGTCATCTACCTCGACAGCTTCAGCCATTGCTTTGACTGAGCAGGATATTCTGAGACTTAAGCGTCTGCTCGCGGCTTCAGGTTCTTCCTCGACGGGTACTGCTGGTTCTGTGACTGATGCTTCCCGCACTGAGCAATCACCCTCTACACAGTCAGGTACATCCCCATGGGTTCTGGACTCTGGAGCTTCTTTTCATATGTCTTCTCATTCTTCCACTTTGTCCTCTCTTCGATCACTGGATTCTCCTGTTCATGTCTTCACTGTTGATGGTACTCCACTTTCTGTTGCTAGTAGAGGCAATCTTACCACTCCTTCTTATTCTGTTCCTGATGTTGCTCATGTTCCTCGACTTACCATGAATCTGTTTTCTGCTGGTCAACTTACTGATTCTGGTTGTCGCGTCATCCTTGACGTTGACTCTTGTTCTGTCCAGGACCGTCGCACGCACACTCTGGTTGGGGCTGGCCCTCGCCGCCGTGATTCTCAGGGTCTTTGGGAGTTGGACTGGCTTCATGTTCCTTCCGCTGCCACCACCATCGCCAGTTCTTCCGCTTCTGTCGCCTCCGTTACTAGTTCCTTCCAGTAGTGGCATCATCGACTTGGTCATCTGTGTGGTTCTCGGTTGTCTTCTTTAGTTCGTCGAGGTCTTCTGGGGTCTGTCTCAGGAGATGTCTCTTTAGAGTGTCAGGGTTGTCGTCTTGGCAAGCAGATTCAGTTACCATATTCACATAGTGAGTCAGTGTCCAAGCGTCCTTTCGATTTAGTCCATTCTGATGTATGGGGTCCGGCCCCTTTCGCTTCGAAAGGTGGTAATAAATACTATATTATTTTCATAGATGATTTCTCTCATTACACATGGCTTTATTTCATGACTTCTCGTTCTGAGGTGTTGTCTATTTATAAGCGTTTTGCTGCCATGGTTCATACTCAGTTCTCTTCACCCATTCGTGTTTTTCGTGCTGACTCCGCTGGCGAGTATATCTCTAAGATGTTGCGTGGTGTTCTTGCTGAGCAAGGGACTCTCTCTCAATTCTCTTGTCCTGGTGCTCATGCTCAGAATGGTGTGGCTGAGCGAAAGCATCGACATCTTCTTGAGACGGCTCGTGCATTGATGATTGCTGCCACTCTCCCGCCTCATTTTTGGGCTGAGGTCGTATCCACATCCACCTCTCTTATCAATATACAGCCTTCCGCTGCTCTACAGGGTGGTGTTCCTTTCGAGCGACTTTTTGATCGTTCTCCCGATTATTCGATGCTTCGCTCGTTTGGTTGTGTTTGCTATGTTCTTCTTGCCCCTCGCGAACGCACCAAACTGACCGCTCAGTCTGTTGAGTGTGTCTTCTTAGGCTATAGTGATGAGCATAAGGGCTATCGTTGTTGGGATCCTATCAGTCGTCGGATGTGTATCTCTCGAGACGTGACTTTTGATGAGTCTCGTCCCTTCTACCCACGCCCATCTTCCTCGACTTTTTCAGTGCAGGATATCTCTTTCCTCACTTTTCCTGACTCACCTATCACCCCCGTCGAGCCTGTACCTCTCCGTTCCACTTCCTCTCCTTCTCCACCTCTAGTTGATTTGCAGCCACCATCCTCCCCGGTCTCCTCTCCCAGCATGTCACCGGATTCTACACCTTCATCTCCGGTGACTTCTTCGTCGCCACCCCCCGATTCTACCTTGACGATTCCTTCTTCTATTATTCCATCTTTTCCTCAGCATTACACTCGTCGTCCACGACCAGTCGACGCCTCTGTGGATGAGTCGTCATCTTCCTCTCAGCCTACTTATGGCTAGCGTTCTCGTCCTCGTCCGCTTGTTGAGCGCTTTGGATTTCCCACCGCTGGTGCTGCTGTTCTTGAGCCGACTTCTTACCGTCAGGCTGTTGTTCATCATGAATGGCAGTTTGCGATGGCAGAGGAGATTGCTGCTCTTGAACGCACTGGTACCTGGGATCTTGTTTCTCTTCCTCCCGGAGTTCGTCCGATCACTTGTAAGTGGGTCTACAAGGTTAAGACTCGCTCCGATGGTTCTCTTGAGCGTCACAAAGCTCGTCTTGTGGCTCGTGGTTTTCAGCAGGAGCATGGTCGTGATTATGACGAGACTTTTGCTCCTGTGGCCCATATGACCACTGTTCGTACACTTCTTGCCGTTGCCTCTGCACGCCACTGGTCTATATCTCAGCTTGATGTTAAGAATGCCTTTCTTGATGGTGAGCTGCGTGAGGAGGTGTACATGCAGCCACCACCTGGGTATTCTGTTCCTGATGGCATGGTATGTCGTCTTCGTCGCTCTCTCTATGGCCTTAAGCAAGCCCCCCGCGCCTGGTTTGAGCGCTTTGCCTCTGTGATCACTGCTGCTGGTTTTTCAGCAAGTGCTCATGATCCAGCATTGTTTATTCACCTTTCTCCTCGTGGTCGGACTCTTCTTCTTCTCTATGTTGATGACATGATCATCACGGGGGATGACCCCGAGTATATTGCCTTTGTAAAGGCCCGTCTTAGTGAGCAGTTTCTTATGTCTGATCTTGGACCTCTTCGCTACTTTCTTGGGATTGAAGTCTCTTCTACCTCTGATGGCTTTTTTATATCCCAGGAAAAGTATATCCAGGATCTTCTTGCTCGTGCTGCTCTTACTGATGAGCACGTTGTTGAGACTCCTATGGAGCTCAATGTTCACCTCCGTGCTACTGATGGTGATCCTCTCCCTGACCCGACGCGTTATCGTCATCTTGTTGGCAGTCTTGTCTATCTAGCTATCACTCGTCCGGACATCTCTTATCCGGTTCATATTTTGAGTCAGTTTGTCTCTGCTCCCACCTCGGTTCACTATAGTCATCTCCTTCGTGTTCTTCGATATCTTCGAGGCACGATCTCTCACCGTCTATTCTTTCCTCGCTCTAGTTCTTTACAGCTTCAGGCCTATTCGGATGCTACGTGGGCTAGTGATCCTTCAGATCGCCGTTCACTTTCTGCTTACTGTGTTTTTCTTGGTGGTTCTCTCATTGCCTGGAAGACGAAGAAACAGCTTGCAGTTTCCCGTTCGAGTGCCGAGGCTGAGTTGCGAGCAATGGCTCTTTTGACGGCAGAGGTGACTTGGTTACGGTGGTTACTTCAGGATTTTGGTGTTTCTGTCACTACACCGACTCTACTCTTATCTGACAGTACAGGTGCTATCAGCATTGCGCGTGATCCTGTGAAGCATGAGCTCACCAAGCATATTGGTGTTGATGCTTTCTACGTGCGCGCTGGTGTGCAGGATCAGGTTATTGCTCTTCAGTATGTGCCTTCCGAGTTACAGTTGGCGGATTTCCTGACGAAGGCCCAGACTAGAGCACAACATGGCTTTTATCTCTCCAAACTCAGTGTTGTTCATCCACCATGAGTTTGAGGGGGGGTGTTAGAGTTATAATATAAGTCAGGTACCCCTTTGTATTTATCCCGTTGTATAAGGGGTTTCCTGCATATGTTCCACACCTGTACATGTATATATATCGGCCTATGGCCTCATGGGAATACAAGTTGCATATTTCCTAACAGGTATAACAAGAAGATGTAGTACGAGAGTATTTCACAATTCACAATCTATGAAGAAGAAGAATATGAAGTACTACAACAGCTTATATAGATTTACACTTGATCTACATAATACTGTAGCATTCATTCAGTTCCATATACATAATGAACAAGAATTATTTGTAGCAAAGCGACGATTGTTGTAGGGTTGCTATTATCATTATTACTAGCCCTAATAATTACTACCACCATCCCATGATATAAGATGCTTTTCCAAACTACTCCCTTCTTCCATCTATATAGGGCCTAATGCATTTTTCAAGGCTAACTTTGACCAAATGTTAGAGCAATAATATATGACATGCAACTTACACAAGTCATACGGTCATATTCGTATCTGAAAGGAGCTCTCAATGATATAATTTTCACATTATATATCTAATGTACTATTAATCTAGTTAATAGTCAAAGGCGGTCTCGAAAAACGCATTAGGCCCTGTATAGATGGAAGGAGGGAGTAACATAGTTTGCAAAAACGTTAGATATTGTGGGACGGAGGGGGTATTACATATGCATACAATAAGAGAGTGGCAGCCTCATGGTGCATCTAATGGTTTGTTTCTCCCGACGCAACGCACGGACATATTTTCTAGTCTATACCTAATATTAAAAGATGCAAGCTTTCATAGTTCTCCATACATCACCTGTTTATGTCCGTTGATTTTATGTTAACCTTATAGATTGTCGGCTGATATTTTAAAGTAGATCAACATAAAAATCGACTCGCATAGTCGATCCATATCACATGCAGGAACGCACCATCGTTGCATTGGGCCTCCCTAGGATTTTGATATGGCAACCGGTGTGGGCCTTAAAGCAGGCGTTTGTGCAGTGCATAGACAAAGCCAATCTATCTATTTGCCCTTGATGTTTCTCTAAGAAAATTCTATATACCTTGAATGAACAAAGCCATCATACGTCATCGTTTATAAAGTCCAATTTCTTTACTACTCTTCACGCTCCTAATCCTAATAAGCAACGTACATCCTCTTGAAAAATAAATAAGTGGCCTACATAAATAATATTCTGAGAAAATAAACTACGTGAAACTTTGAAGATGATGGCAACAACACGTCCTGACAGACGAAAGGTCAGATGACATCGAAGAGCTGCAGTATCAATCGATCACATCAACGACGCCATGGCCATCGCGAGGTCACGTGCCTCAGCCTATTCCGTATCCTCACTTCCATGACAGGCGTCCTAGCAGCATCTACGAAATGACATAAAGTTTTGCGAAATACATAGACCCATTGACTACAACCTCTCTCACAAGCATAACATGATCAAACCCAGAACTCATTGAGTGTTAATAACATAGTGATGTGAACTAGATTATTGACTCTAGTAAACTCTTTGGATGTTGGTCATATGGCGATGTGACCTGTGAGTGTTAATCACATGGCGATGTGAACTAGATTATTGACTCTAGTGCAAGTGGGAGACTGTTGGAAATATGCCCTAGAGGCAATAATAAATTAGTTATTATTATATTTCCTTGTTCATGATAATCATTTATTATCCATGCTAGAATTGTATTGATAGGAAACTCATTTACATGTGTGGATACATAGACAACACCATGTCCCTAGTAAGCCTCTAGTTGACTAGCTCGTTGATCAATAGATGGTTACAGTTTCCTGACCATGGACATTGGATGTCGTTGATAACGGGATCACATCATTAGGACAATGATGTGATGGACAAGACCCAATCCTAAGCCGAGCACAAGATCGTGTAGTTCATATGCTAAAGCTTTTCTAATGTCAACTATCATTTCCTTAGACCATGAGATTGTGCAACTCCTGGATACCGTAGGAGTGCTTTCGGTGTGCCAAACGTCACAACGTAACTGGGTGGCTATAAAGGTGCACTACGGGTGAGGGAGTCCTGGATTAGGGGGTGTTCGGATAGCCGGACTACATCTCCCGCCGGACTCCAGGACTATGAAGATACAAGATTGAAGACTCCGTCCCGTGTCCGGAAGGTTCTTTCCTTGGCGTAGAAGGCAAGCTAGGCGTGCGGATATTCAAGATCTCCTACCAATGTAACCAACTCTGTGTAACCCTAACCCTATCTGGTGTCTATATAAACCGGAGGGTTGTAGTCCGTAGGACAGAATCTTCTTCATACACAATCAAACCATAGGCTAGCTTCTAGGGTTTAGCCTCCTTGATCTCGTGGTAGATCTACTCTTGTACTACCCATATCATCAATATTAATCTAGCAGGAGTAGGGTTTTACCTCCACCGAGAGGGCCCGAACCTGGGTAAAACAAAGTGTCCCCTGTCTCCTGTTACCATCCGACCTTGACGCACAGTTCGGGACCCCCTACCCGAGATCCGCCGGTTTTGACACCGACACTGGTGCTTTCATTGAGAGTTCCTCTGTGCCGTCGTAATCAGGAAGGATGCATTTTCCCGTCTTTAAAGACGGCACCGTCATCAAGGGAGCTTTGGCTATCGGCCAGACCCTCCGGCTGGGTGGTTTTATTATGACCGCCCCTGCGGCCGTTGCGCCGACGGTGACCTCTCGGGCCATCGAAAACAATCTCCACGTAAGTTCGGCATCTGCCGAACAGCTCGATCCGGTGGAGCTCTTCTCCGTAAACGAGTTCCTGGATCGCATCGCTGCACTGGGGGTCGCCACAAATTACAACCAGGTTGGGCTTAAACCCGATCTAAGGGAAATCAACTCCCCCCGAGCCACCCACCACGTCGCTGTGGTGGAGACACAATGCGGCGACCCCTCATCGATCTTAAGGACTAGCTATGTCCGAATTCAGGAACCCTCCACGCCGGATATCCACGGAGGGGAGGATCCAATCCAAGGCCCGAACTTAGAATCAGGCAAACCGGATAGCATCCGAGGCTCCGGATCATCGAATCCGGAGGTTGTTCGGCTTCCAAACAGTAAACCGGGCGAGGCATCAGATTTATTGAGTGTCGCTCGCCCAACCCTAAGCGATCTCTCCCAGGTTAGGTAGAGGCCGGAAGAGACAGTACATCATTACTGGGCCAGATTCCTCCTGCTCATGCACAGGATAAAGGACTGCCGTGAAGGAGACGCAATTTCTATCTTCTGCAATAACTGCATGGACAAAGGGATACTCAACGCCGTAAGTCGCCGCAACATCACATGTTTTGCCGACTTGGCGTCCATTGTGCAGAAGTACTGTGCGATGGAAAGCGCTTGGAAAACCGAAGTTAAATTTTGGGATTATCCGGCCTTGAACAACAATCCCGTCCGAATCAAAGGGACGCACTACAGTAAGACGTCCGGATTAAACAGAAAATCAAAACCCTCTAGGGGACATGGAACCGTACTAAAAAGGTGGCTAGATGGACCCTGCAAAATTCATAATGCGGTGGACGCCGCACCAACGCACAGCCTCAGGGCATGTTGGATACTCCGGCAGGTGGCCAAGATTGGCGAAGATCTCCTAATTCCAGAGGTCGAAGAGAACCAGCCCGAGAACTTCAGTACCGTCCTTACAATCTCTGAGACTTTCGCATCTACTAATATGCAAAAAAGAGCACTTCGCAGCCCCACCGAAGTTTACCAAGCAGCGACAATAAATCCTTGGAACAACACCGCCATCACCTTCAATGCGAGCGACGAACCTAAATTCCGAACAGCCAGAGCACCGGCCGCACTGGTCCTCAGTCCCATAGTGGACGGCTGTCGCCTCGCAAAGGTACTCATGGACGGAGGCAACGGACTGAACCTCATCTACGAGGAAACCCTTCAAAAGATGGAGATAGATCGGAACCGCGTTGAGCGAAGCAGCACAACTTTTAGAGGTATAATCCCCAGTCAGGAAGCGCGCTGCACAGGAAGAATCACACTTGATGTGGTATTCGGCACTCCGGATAATTATAGGTCCGAACAAATCATGTTCCACGTGGCCCAGTTCAAAAGCGGATATCACGCCATATTAGGACGAGAGGCATTCACAGTCCTCCAAGCTATACCCCATTACGGGTACATGAAGCTTAAGATGCCTGGGCCGAACGGGATCATCACTCTCGCTAGTGATCCGGACATTGCGCTCCGTGCCGAAAACAAGACAGCCGCATTGGCCCTCGAGGCACTATCCGAAGCCCTCGTAGCCGAAGAACTGACGACGCTGCGATCCACAGTGAATAAGGATGACGTGATACTCGACAAAAGATCTAAATCCACATCCTTCAAACCAGCGGACGAAATAGTCAAATTCCAAGTCCACCCAACGGACCCTAACAAAACAGCCTCCATCGGGGCAAGATTAAACCCTGATGTAGACGCCGCACTGCGCGCGTTCCTACAAGAGAACTGGGACATTTTCGCCTGGCACCCTTTAGACATGCCAGGAATCCCACGCAGGCTGGCCGAGCACAGTTTAAATATCCAGAAAGGATTCAAACCTGTTAAACAAGCTCTTCGGCGTTTTTCCGAGCCAAAGAGACATGCTATGGGAGAAGAGCTAGCCAAACTATTGGAAGACGGATTTATCAAAGATATAAAACACCCGGACTGGCTAGCAAACCTGGTAATGGTACCAAAGAAGGACAAATCCTGGCGCCTGTGCGTTGACTTTAAAGACCTTAATAAGGCCTGCCCAAAGGATCCCTTTCCCCTCCCTCGAATTGATCAAATCATCGACGCCACCGCCGGACATGATTCCCTGTGTTTCCTGGACGCATACTCCGGCTACCATCAAATAAAGATGGCAGAGTCCGACCAAGCTGCAACAGCATTCATCACGCCATACGGCCCATTCTGCTTCAACACAATGCCCTTTGGGCTCAAAAACGCCGGCGCAACATATCAGCGCATGATTCAAACATGTCTGACAAACCAGATCGGCAAAACAGTGGAGGCATACATAGACGATGTGGTCGTTAAATCAAGACACGTCGAAACCCTGGTGGACGACCTGAGACTCACATTCAATAATTTACGGGAATACGACATCAAGCTCAATCCGGAAAAATGTGTCTTCGGCGCCCCGGCCGGAAAGCTCCTGGGCTTCATAGTATCCGGTAGAGGAATTGAAGCAAATCCAGCCAAAATTCGAGCCCTGTCACAACTGGATGTTCCAAAAGATCTAAAGCAAATACAGAAACTTACCGGATGCGTGGCGGCCTTAAGCCGCTTCATCTCCTGTTTGGGAGAAAAGGCACTGCCCCTTTACCGTCTCCTAAGGCGCACCGAACACTTCGAGTGGACGGACGCTGCCACGGCCGGACTCGAGGAAATAAAGGCCATCCTGGCAACAAACCCCGTCCTGGCCGCGCCGAATACCGGCGAACCCATGCTATTATACATTGCCGCAACCCATCAAGTTGTCAGTGCAGTGCTCGTCGTCCAACGAGCATCGGACGGACACAAACTACCCCTTCAAAGGCCAGTTTACTATGTGTCCACTGTCCTCACACCGTGCAAATCACGATACCCGCATTACCAAAAGATCGCATATGCGGTGTTCATGGCATCCCGAAAGCTACGACACTACTTTCAAGAGTGTTCTATAACAGTAGCCTCAGAAGTACCGCTCAACGATATTATTAACAACCGCGACGCAACGGGCCGGATAGCGAAGTGGGCCATAGAGCTCCTCCCATTCGACATAATCTACAAGCCACGGCGAGCCATTAAATCACAAGTCCTGGCCGACTTCATCGCCGAATGGACAGAGGCCGAACTCCCTAAGGAGTACGGCACGTACTCAAATTGGATCATGCATTTCGACGGCTCCAAAATGTTGGCCGGACTGGGGCTGGCATTGTTCTGACGTCCCCTACAGGAGACACAGTCCAATACGTACTACAGATTATGTACACGGACTCCAATAACGCAGCCGAATACGAGGCCCTTCTACATGGTCTCCGAATGGCAGTATCCATGGGCATTCAACGTCTAGAAGTATGCGGGGACTCAAACCTCGCGATATCCCAAATAAATGGCGACTTCGACGCCAAAGATCCAAAGATGGCGGCTTATCGCAACGCTGTGCTAAAAATGTCAGCTCGGTTCGAGGGACTGGAGTTCCACCACATCGCCCGAGAAAATAATCAGGCAGCTGATGTCCTGGCACGCATCGGAGCAAAGCAAGATGCGGTTCCCCCCAACATCTTCGTAGAAAGATTATTCAAACCATCTGTGACATGGGAGGGGGAACCTTCGGACAACAGCCCGGACCTAACTGCACAACCCGGCGCCGAACAATCAGACATAATCGGCGGCCCTGCCACCGAAATTACACAGTCAGCCCACGAAATAATGGCGGTCATCGTCCCGTGGACAGAACCATTCCTAGCCTACCTTACCAGGCAGGAACTCCCTGAGGACAACAACGAGGCACGCTGCATAGTGCAGCGGTCTAAAGCCTATAAAGTCCACGAGGGAGAGCTATACAGGAAAAGTACTACAGGAGTCCTTCAAAGGTGTATCTCCGAAGAGGAAGGGCGGAGTCTATTGGCCGAAATTCACGCCGGACTCGGTGGCCACCACGCTGCAGCTCGGGCCCTTGTAAGTAAGGCTTTCCGTACAGGCTTCTATTGGCCGACGGCCCGAGCAGACGCTCATGACCTAGTAAAACGATGCGTCGGTTGTCAGCTCTTTGCCAACCAAAGCCACATGCCACCCACCGCCCTCCGAACTATCCCCATCACTTGGCCTTTCGCGGTCTGGGGGCTTGACATGGTGGGACCCCTTAAAGGTGGAACCCACAAGAAAAAATACTTATTGGTCATGGTGGATAAATTCACCAAATGGATAGAAGCCAAGCCTGTCAAGACGGCCGAATCCGGACCTGTGATAGACTTCATATCCGGGGTTGTACACCGTTATGGTGTCCCCTACAGTATCATCACTGATAATGGCACAAACTTCTCTTCGGATGAGGTAAAGCTGTGGTGCAAAAACATGGGCATCAAGCTCGACTACGCTTCTGTCTATCACCCACAAACTAACGGTCAGGTGGAACGTGCAAATGGTCTCATCATGAGCGGCATTAAACCCAGACTAGTGTGGTCCCTTAAGGAATCTAATATGCACTGGGTAGAGGAGCTCGACTCTGTACTCTGGGGGCTGCGGACCACGCCCAACCGTACCACCGGATTCACACCATTCTTTATGGTATACGGCGCTGAGGCAGTTTTGCCCTGCGACATCATTCATGACTCACCTCGAGTGCGCATGTACGAAGAAAGAGAAGCCGAGCTCGATCGGCAAGACAACCTGGACGCTCTGGAAGAGGAGCGAGACGTGGCTAAAGCCCGTTCCACGTTTTATCAACAGCAGGCCCGAAGATATCAAAGCAGAGAAGTACGGGCCAAAAGTTATAATGTTGGCGAACTAGTTCTACGCCTGCCGGACAAGGAAAAGAATAAACTCAAGCCCAAATGGGAAGGTCCATTCATAATCGACCAAGTCCTAACCGGTGGAGCGTACCGCCTGCGAGATGCGTCGGATAACCGACTCGAGCCGAATCCATGGAACGCGACACGTCTCCGAAGATTCTACGCTTAGCGCCGGACTCTGTGTTTGTCTCCTTCCTCTGTCCATTATTTGCATTTATTCATTTTTTTTCTTTACTTTGTCTCCTCCTCTTTTCTTCTAATCCATCACGGGCTCACTAAGTGACGCGCAACCCGCGCTTCTTATACCTGGGGGCTTCTTTAACAGAAGCTTGCTTATATGGGTTTCATACCCAACGCATGCGTCAGACTTCCGCATGCACCTTTTCTTCACCATTATATGCATCGATATGACTTAAATTTTGGCCAAGCTGGGTTGCCTGGCTCCTGTGCTTACCCCTACGTTCCCGATTATTCGGCTAGGGGTAAAGGGAGCACCTCTGCGATTGTTACTGCCGGATAAGCCGGATGTGTACCTCAGACTGGGTGAAGCCGAAAGCTAGCGTTCTTAAGGGAATATTCGATCGGTGAACTAAAGATGATCCTTTTTATTTTTTACATGCCCCCAGACGATCTCCTGCATTTGCAGTCCGGACGTGCACTTTAGGGCACGCCACCCCAGCGAAAGGAACCCTTAACGGAACTATTCTCTCTGGAAGATGTTTCTTACTAACCATGTAATATAACATAACTAGTTGGGCACTTGTCTGATAAAGCACTGATGACCACTACGCCTGGTCTCCATGCATACCTTGGTTCTTCTATAACCATAATGGTATTCGGACACACTCCGGACCGTCAGGTCCCGAGGTCGAAGCGAAAAGGTCGGCAACGACAAACGATCTACAATCCAGCTAGAAGGCATTACATATGTCAATTTTAATTTACACAGTCATTGTGACTGACTGTATTCCTCCTCTATACCATCTAACAGGCTGTCTAATTTACAGTCCTGCTGGGAATACTTTGCGGCCAACTCTACTTGGCCGTACACTAAGCTTACAGGGATCTCCTTCCCATCGGGCCCTACAGGTCCGACCTCGGCCATGTGGTTCGGGTCAGACTTGGTGTAACGCGTCTTCACCATGGCCCAGGCCTCCCTAGCGCCTTGCCGGCAGGCCGATTTCTTCCACAATTGGAAGCGCCGCCGAACTCCTTTCAGCTTCTCGGCAAGCTCTCCAAGACCTTCGGGCATGGAGTAGGAGGGCCATAATGCTCGAACAACGCCTTGCATCGCCTGCCGAACTCTATCATGCAGCTGCGCAAGTTCGGGAAGAAGGTCACCCGTAGAACCGGGCATCTCCTCTTCCGGATGACCTGTCAGCATACCTACAGACATAATGCTGTTAACCGGCTTCCTCGCCGAACTTTTTTCGAGAGTTCGTTCAAGCACTTACTATAGATGCCGCGTCGAAGTCGTCGATTCTCCCTCATGGATCCGACAATTGGGCTCGAACATCTTTTAGTTCGACGTCCAATTTGGTGTTGGCATCTTGAAGATTGTTCTTCTCCTGCCTCACCCTTGTCAGCACGTTCTCACCAGCCTTCAACTGGCGTAGAAGCTGTTGCCTGTCCGGATCGAGTCCGGTGTCGTCTGCAATACCATTTGTCAGATTGGCACTTAAAGCCGCACAATACTAATCTTTTGTTGTATTGTTTACCTGAGGGGATCTCTTTAGACTCCCCTGCCGCTGTAAGTGCGGCCTCTAGTTGGGCCTTGCACCTCTCCAGTTCCTGGGACAGAGCGGTGTTCTTCTCGGTAAGAAACTGCATGTTATATGATCCTTAAATCAGTTATTTTTACTGTTTCAAGTCTCGGGGGCTACTGGTATGTCTATATTTACCAAAAATTTTCTTATCCGTATGTCTTTCACATACTGCTCCATGGCTCTGGTTAAACCATCTTGAGCAGCACGGAGGTACGCATCTCCCGAATTGAAGGCATCTAAAGCCTCCTGGGAGAAACAAGCGTCGCGAAGGACTGTCCGGCGACGCCTGTGGTTCATAGCGCTCTCCACCTCGGAATTGGTGGCAGACAGCCTGTCCGCATCCTTTGACGAAGGGGCGTCCGGTGCGTGCCTTGTGCTTGCCTCTGTTTCCGGGCCGGGCGTTGGAGCCGGGCTGGTGGAAACACGATTGGCAACCTCTCCGGATATAGTCCGGCGGGGTCTCTTTGTCCTGAAGATGGCGCGAATATTAATATACCCTGAAGAAATAAAACGCCAGGGAAGATGAGGGTGCGCCATACCTTTGCTCCGGCATTTCAGTCCGGACGATATTCCTTTTTGCCCCACGGGGCCCTGCGGCCCCTTGTTGGCTAGCTGCTGCAGGATCGGCCTCCCGCCTCGGGAATCTCCCCTGCAATGCACGGTTGATTGTTAGAACGACCGGAATCCGTGAAAGAATACCTTCTAAGGGAATAAAAACTCCGGTGCTTGTCACCTTGGAGGCCGGAATTAGCTCAGGGTAGTCAGCTATGATAGATACCAGGGCATTGTCCTTGCTTAGCTGGTAAAACACTCCGTCTATGAACTCCACCAATAGGTCCGGATCCTCTTCGGAGTCCGGATCGAGGGACCGTTCGGGGTCCTCGGGCTGCGGAGGATGGCTGGTTATATCTTTTACATCCCGACGCAGTTCCTACATTAAAGTCGTTAGACTACGTGTTTGATCACATGGACATGAAATAAACGGGAAGGCACGATTGTTTGCATACCCAATTCGGGGGATTGTACATAGAAAATCCACCCTGCGGGTCGACGCGGAGGAATTCCTCCTCTTCTCCCTTGTACAAAGAGGATAAGATCTTTATTAGAGCGGCGGATGAGTCCGGCCCCTTGCGGCCGTGGCGGGTGGCTTCATCTTCTCCGTTGAACTCCCACATGGGGTGGCTTCTGTATTGAAGTGGCTGCACCCCCCGCATAATGCATATGGCCATGACCTTAATCATGGTTAGTCCGGAATGAGCCAGCAGTCTAATCCGGCCCATTAAGTAAAGGACGTCTCTGTCACTCTCTCTCTGAGGGCTCCGAGGGTGCCAGCTCAGGCGTTTCTTCAGTAGAGCATGGTTGAACTCAGGGAGGCCAATCCGGACAGGGTCCGGCAGCGGGACATCATCTATGTAAAACCATTCTGAGGGCCAGTCCTCGGATGCCTTCTTTGGGGTTCCGGACAAGTATCCGGTCCCGGCGATGCGCCATACTTCGGCTCCGCCTACTTGATATATGGATCCCTCTTTAGAACGGGGCACCAGGCAGAATATCTTCTTCCACAACGCGAAATGAGCCTCGATGCCTAAAAATAGCTCGCAAAGAGCGACGAAACCCGCAATATGTAATATAGAGGCGGGCGTGAGATCATGCAGCTGGAGACCGTAGAACTCCAGAAGCCCGCAGAGGAATGGGTGAATCGGAAATCCCAGTCCCCTTATTAGATAAGGGACGAGGCATACCCGCTCTCCTTTCGAAGGATTGGGGGTGTTCTCCGCTTGCTTTCCACCATTATAGGTGGCGAGTCCGGCTCGGACCGAGACCATGCAGGCCTGAGGGAGAAATCCCTTGGCCTGAAGCGACACTAACTCACTGTGAGGGATGGAGCAGCTCTCCCATTCTCCGGGTTTATCACTGGAAGGGCGAGAGGAGGAGCTGCAATGGTTGGCCATGCTGGAATGAGCCTTTGCTGGACGCGCTCTATTGATAACTCGCGGAAGGGAGAAGTGTGATTTAGATCTGAATCCTCATCCCGTCAAATAAGCGGCTCGTTTATGCGGCCAAGGGTTTGAATGTAAAAACGCCCCGGCTGTTCGCATACTTTTGACACATGGAAGACATCCATTATTGGGCGTGGAAGCCAAGGAGCGCTACATCATAAAAATCGGACGTTATTCCTACAGGTACACAGAGTTTGAAGGAGAACCCGCCTTGCAATGCCGAAGACAATCTGCGCGCCGGACTCATCGTCATTGAAGCCTGGTTCGGGGGCTACTGAGGGAGTCCTGGATTAGGGGGTGTTCGGATAGCTGGACTACATCTCCCGCCGGACTCCAGGACTATGAAGATACAAGATTGAAGACTCCGTCCCGTGTCCGGAAGGTTCTTTCCTTGGCGTAGAAGGCAAGCTAGGCGTGCGGATATTCAAGCTCTCCTACCAATGTAACCGACTCTGTGTAACCCTAACCCTATCCGGTGTCTATATAAACCGGAGGGTTGTAGTCCGTAGGACAGAATCTTCTTCATACACAATCAAACCATAGGCTAGCTTCTAGGGTTTAGCCTCCTTGATCTCGTGGTAGATCTACTCTTGTACTACCCATATCATCAATATTAATCTAGCAGGAGTAGGGTTTTACCTCCACCGAGAGGGCCCGAACCTGGGTAAAACAAAGTGTCCCCTGTCTCCTGTTACCATCCGACCTTGACGCACAGTTCGGGACCCCCTACCCGAGATCCGCCGGTTTTGACACCGACAACGGGTATCTCCGAAAGTGTCTGTTGGGTTGGCACGAATCGAGACTGGGATTTGTCACTCCGTGTAACGAAGAGGTATCTCTGGGCCCACTCGGTAGGACATCATCATAATGTGCACAATGTGACCAAGGAGTTGATCACGGGATGATGTGTTACGGAACAAGTAAAGAGACTTGCCGGTAACGAGATTGAACAAGGTATCGGGATACCGACGACCGAATCTCGGGCAAGTGCTATACCGGTAGACAAAGGGAATTGTATACGGGATTGATTGAATCCTTGACATCGTGGTTCATCCGATGAGATCATCGTGGATCATGTGGGAGCCAACATGGGTATCCAGATCCCGCTGTTGGTTATTGACCGGAGAGTTGTCTCGGCCATGTCTGCATGACTCCCGAGCCCGTAGGGTCTACACACTTAAGGTTCAATGACGCTAGGGTTATAGGGAAAGTATGTACGCGTTTACTGAATGTTGTTCGGAGTCTGGGATGAGATCTCGGACGTCACGAGGAGTTCCGGAATGGTCCGGAGGTAAAGATTGATATATAGGAAGTATGGTTTTGGCCACCAGAAGTGTTTTGGGCATCACCGGTAGTGTACCGGGACCACCGGAGGGATCCGGGGGTCCACCGGGAGGGGCCACGGGCCCCGGAGGCATACATGGGCCAAGTGTGAGAAGGGACCAGCCCCTAGGTGGGCTGGGGCGCCTCCCCACCAAGGCCCATGCGCCTAGAGAGAAGAGGGGGGCAAACCCTAAGGGCAGATGGGCCCTAAGGCCCATGCCTAGTGCGCCTCCCTCTCCCCCCCCCCTCCACTTGGCTGCCACCCCAGATGGGGATTGGGGCTGCCGCCACCCCTAGGGTGGAAACCCTAGGTGGGGGCGCAGCCCTCCCTCTCCCCCTATATATAGTGGAGGCAAAGGGGCAGCCCAACACACGAAGTTCTTCCCCTGTTGGCGCAGCCCTACCCCTCTCCCTCCTCGTCTCTCGTAGTGCTTGGCGAAGCCCTGCTGGAGTCCCGCGCTCCTCCACCACCACCACGCCGTCGTGTTGCTGCTGGATGGAGTCTTCCCCAACCTCTCCTTCTCCCCTTGCTGGATCAAGGCGTGGGAGACGTCACCGGGCTACACGTGTGTTGAACGCGGAGGCGCCGTTGTTCGGCGCTTAGATCGGAATCAACCGCGATCTGAATCGCTACGAGTACGACTCCTTGGCGTGGGAGACGTCACCGGGCTGCACGTGTGTTGAACGCGGAGGCGCCGTTGTTCGGCGCTTAGATCGGAATCAACCGCGATCTGAATCACTACGAGTACGACTCCTTCATCCACGTTCTTGCAACGCTTCCGCTTAGCGATCTACAAGGGTATGTAGATGCACTCCCCTTCCCATCGTTGCTGGATTACTCCATAGATTGATGGAAGCTGCTTTTGCTAAAGGGTCTAACACCTCGCCAAGCAACTGGGCCGGCCCATTAGTGCATCTCCTACCTCTAAAAAATAGAGGGATGGAAAAGGGGAGCTCCCAAGATTTGATCCCCGGTCTCCTGGCTTAGTCGAAGCACTACTAGCCAGCTAGTCAACGTCAAATTCATGGTACACACTTTGTTGATCAGGCACTACTGAATGATCTCGAACCTGAAACACCGCCACAAAGTCTCCCTTAGTATCATAGCCACACCACCTTTGATGAAACAAAAAAATCGCATGAATCATGGAACAGAACAACAAACAACATTGATCCTGCACCAAATTGAACTCGTCGAATGGTGTAATCAGTGGCACCTGTACAAACCAATTAAATTCGACTAATATATGATTTATGCAAAAAAAATCATAGAGATCAATAGAAATAACTCACTTGAAGGACGATACCTCATTTGGGGAAAACATCCTAATGGAGATCAGTTTTATCTCCGCTCTAAAACCTTGTCAATCTAACACCATGTTATCAGTACAATAATGTGCACGATTTTTTACTTATTTAATATTTGATCCATCATCAACCAACCTTTCTTTACTTCCATCAACTACCACAGAATACTGCAAGATGCCCCCGCAAAAAAAAGAATACTGCAAGATGAAGATTCCATTTCAGTACAGAATAGAAAATTATTATAGGAGAAATAAGCTTCTCTCCAAAACAGATCTAGGAATTGAAATAGTTAGAGAAGCCCTTCGCAATTCACATATAGTCCCAAACCAATCACTCATTCTCCCTCCTCAATTTGAAGAGCTAGTGCTCAAACAAACTTAGTAAGTACCATTCAAATCTTTCTCAAGTTTCCATAACCTATGTGTACGACTTCCCATTTCAGGCTACATGTAGAAGAGTCGTGCTAACATCTTGAGGAGTTAAGAAAAAACTACGAGCATGGCCTTCAGCACATTGGCACCTAGGCACATTGATATGCCTGGCAGAAAGAAGTTGAGGACAAAAGAACCAGATGAGAAGCCAGGGAGCAGCAGATGTATGTCTGACTCTAATTATCAAGACAAAGATTAATGCTAATCTAACCTCACGCATGCTGCTGCTTGTGGAAGTTGTCTCCAATTCACTCATATGTCTCTTTAAAAGTTTCATATGACCCTGTTAAAAGAGAATAACTATATAACTTGAATAAATTGGCAGTTGTCTTGAGGATAAGAAAAAACTGGTAACAGAAACCTTTAAACCAAATTGTAGCTCATAATCATCCAGCTCATCAGACCATCTAGTTGACTCTTTAATCCGTTTTAAAACTTCCTCGGGGTAACTATTCCACTGAAAAATGTTCAAACTGAATACAGCAAGTTCAATCTAGGAAAGCACGAATGATAAAACTGACATGTACCTTGATAAAGTCAAGTTGTAGAAGGCCTTTGCGGTATGCATAATATCTTCGAACACCATGCAATGCTTTTAGAAGTATATCTTTGTCCTGTAAAAACGATATTTAAAAGATGAGACAATTGGAACACAACGCAGATTCTTAGAACATCATAGATTCATATTCATAATCTAATCTCCCCACGAGCAAAAAAGGTGAGACATGCAAAGTTAATTCCACAAGAAATTAAAAACTGAATGTACCAAAACATTTGAATGATCCAGAACTGAAACACTAATCACCTGCTAAAGAAATAGTTCATCACAATAAAAAGGATGGGCGGGCGGCTCCTCACGCTCGTGGTGACAGCGGCAGAGGACCGGCTGGCGGTGACAGCGGCAGAGGACTGGCAGGCGGCGGGAGGAGAGCGAGGATGGGCGGGCAGCTGCTCACGCTCGCGGCGGCTCCAGGTCTCCTGCAGTGAGCTCCCCGGTGCGCGACGGACGGTGGCTCTGGCTCTCCCGCGGCGAAGGGCACGACGGGCGGTGACCTGCGGTGGCTCCCGCAGCGAAGGACGCGGCTCCCGCGGCGCGCGATGGATGGCAGCTCCAGCTGCTGCAGGAACAACGGACAGCGAACGGCACGGGAGGAGGAGGAGGAGGGGGGTGATAGGTCGTGCGGACGGGGCGAGGGATTGTGCGTACTATTTTGTTTTTAACAGCGGAGCGGGTTAGTGATCGATTAAGCGGGGGCATGGTTTGTAGCGTTAACCAGAGAAGGATTAAGGGCCATTAGATCTTGCTAATGGATGGATCAGATTGTTTGGATCTGCCCCCTCTCTTCCTTTTATAGGTGTAGTAGATAGATAGATAGATACAACAAACAGTTAGTTAATGGTTAGACGTTTCATATGTCTTCGTGGGTCCGGATATTCTATACTTCTGGTTCTTTTGATTCGTAGGCGGACTTTAGTTCTATTATTTCATAATTTGCAATTACTTTTCCTAATTCTTATTTTAGGTAAATTGGTCTTAATTTTGTAGACCAATTGTTGTGAAAATAGTGGGAGTATATGCACATCTGATCTCTCCATTCAATTAACATAACATGACTTCTCTATTTCTTCTATATGGACACATACATGAAATGGATGAATTAAATCCATGGAACATGTATAAGAATGTGAACTAAACTGAATTTTTATTTATTAAAGTCCATTT
This sequence comes from Aegilops umbellulata, assembly GCA_032464435.1. NCBI lineage: Eukaryota > Viridiplantae > Streptophyta > Magnoliopsida > Poales > Poaceae > Aegilops > Aegilops umbellulata. The sequence continues at coordinate 445,514,339 of CP136059.1, read as the reverse complement.
TTTTTCGCCTCAAGAAAGTGTACTATAGTACTCAATTACCTAATCTCTACATGATTCAGCTTATAAAATTTAATTGATTCTAAAGTATCATCACAATATGTATAAGACTGATTACTGCCAAACATGGAAACTACTTACATAATTGAAAGAAGGAGAAAAATACCATGCTACTTGTATGTATGAAAGAGGAAGGAACATACATAAGATTTTTTTGGGGGCGGGGGCATCTAAGACGACCTTTCATTCACGACACATAAACATTTTCTTTTGGAACCTAGAAATAATCACTTTCATGACAGCCTCCCAAGTCAAGGGGAGCTACCCTGGTAGCAAAAGCTTTGTTCTGACTGTATGAAATGTTTAAGAAAGTCTAGTTTACTAAACCTTAAAGCAAGTGCAAATGATTTGAATTGCCTTTTGAAAGTAGTAACACTGAAATCCAAACATCATAACATAGATATGTTGGGGTCAAATGATTGAATTACACAGGAAGTTCAATCTCACTTATTTAAGCTATTACTGAAAGATCTGGTGCTAGATCATAACTTATCTTACTTGATGTATTTTAGTACATGTCGAATCCCTTGGAGATCACCTCCAAATTGCATGCATAGCCTACGATGTTGACATTCGCTGCCTCTATCGGCCGACACATAATATTATTATTTTTAGTTGTCTTGAATTGACGTGGTTCTAGACACAAATGGACAGAACCCAATAAATTGACTGTTTCAGAGCTAGCTTTCTAACTAATTTCATAATAATGAAAATAATTTAATAGGGACTCTTAACATCCATATCACAATTAATGCATCCCAATTTATTTATTTTTGACTAATATGCATGCGCAAAATTAAATTTGGGTCTGTCAAAACATTAGTCTAACAATAGACATTGAGATTATAAGCAAATATCCTCTAACAAAAATGTTGGATCGTTTGGAGGATCTGGGTCAAGGAAGGCATATATACCCCGATAAATATAATAAAAAAATACAATAATGTAAGAACTTGCTTCAACTGGTTATAACCGGAAACAACCATGTATATATGTCGACATGGTGTAACACGGTCATAGGTCAAGGCGGCATTTCATCGAGCATAATAAAACAAATAAAAGATACCCCTCACAATGCAATGTAGAAGATATAGATATTATGCTAATTGTACCACCAGAAAGCTCTTCTTGGTTCATATATAGTAAACAAAACATATAGTATTCTTACTTTATCAGAAGATTAGGATGGTAGAAATAAATCCACCAAGAAGAATAATAATTTAAAGACCAAGTAATGGGATAGTGCAATGAAATGTATGCCTTTCATCCGACACCAAATAATAATTTTTCGAATGTTTGATTAAATTTTTTATATTCATGATCAATTTTGTTTCATCATTTTATAATACATGGTCAATATTTTTCCTATACACATTTAACATTTTCCAAATGCTTTCTTAACATTTTTCAAAAACATTTTCAGCATTTTTTGAAATGCTTGATTAACTTAAATACATGATCTAATTATTTCATACACGTTTAATTTTTTGTATACGTGATAAACATCTTCTATATATACATTTTACATTTTTTAAATGCTTGGTCAACATTTTTCAAATGTTTTTATGAAGAGTTATTTTTTAAATATATTTATTTAATGTAATTGGAAATATATTTACATAAAATATTTGGAAATAGATCGAAATTAAAAATAAACAAAAAATGAATACAAAAATGCATGAAGAAGAAAAAACAAAAACAAATATCTAGGTTGTTGTTTCCCGCGCCCCTGGGTCGGCCCAACTGGCAGCTCCCTTCAGCAAGGGTTCCCTCTGTCTCGTTGAATGCCAGACATAGCGAAATCACTAATTAAAGAGCACTCCCACCTCCCCGACTGCGACAAGTGGAGCACTGCAAAATGTTTTCCTTTTTGTGTAGATTCGTTTATTCAAAATGTTTTATTTTTTAAACCGTGCGTCTAAATCTCTAACTATTTTTACTGTTGGATATGGAGATCTTCAAAGCTGGGTCCCATGTCGATAGGTTCCAACGAAACTTTTGCGCGAAAAGAAGACAAAAAACCGGACGAAAGAACAAGGACATTTTAGGCCCAACTTGAGTTTCAGACGATCCCAATGTCCAGAGCTGTGTGCGGGCCGAGGCTATCCATCCATCGTCCGTCTTTAGATTGGGCCCAACACAAACGGCGACCACGCTCCAAAGGAGAGACGACGAAGAAAAGGAAAGGGGGAGAAAGGGCAGCAGTTCTCGAATTCCGTTTCGAAATTATTAAGGAGGGAAAGGGCGCCGCCGCCGCCGACGAACCCTCCCGCTCCGGCTCCGGCGGCGGCGACCACCGCCGGCCATGTCGAACTTCGCCGGCCACATCAAGGAGCTCCGCGCGCTCATCGCGGGCTCCTCCTCCGCCGCCGCCGCCCCGGCCTCCGCCCACTACGAGGCCAAGCTCCGCGAGGTCCTCCCCAGCCTCCTCCGCGACCACGTCCTCCCCGCCCCCACCGGTACGCCCGTCCCCTCCCCTCCCTCCTCCGTTCCCCTCCCGGCGCGGCTCGCGTCGGCGACTGGGCCGCGGCTCACATTCTCTGCGATTGATTGACCCATCGATGCAGCGACCGAGATGGAGACCAAGGTGGTGCTGAGGCTGCTCAACTACACGGCGCCCAGGTTCCCCGGGGTCTTCTCCAACGGCCGCCCCGCCGAGGTCATCCGCGTCATCGGCCGCGTCCTCCCCTTGTTCGCAGAACCAGACTACCAGTAAGCACTCCTCTGCTCTTCCCCTCTTTCCCCCTTGTAAACCCTAGTCCAATCGCTCTCCACATGGGAAATTACATGGATTTAAGCACTCGATTGCGAAGTATTACCGCATCCACGAGTGATACATGGGGCGAATTTAGCTGATGTCAGTGTGCGCGGTAGAGGAAGCAAACATCTAGATTGGGTTGAATGTTGGAATGGGAAAATGCTGCCTGTTTGAACAACTGATAGATAAGTGAATCTAGTAATCCTGGGTATCTTCAAGCAATGATGCTATGTGTTGTTTACATTCGCTCGGTTTGGTTTCTTCACCGATGCAGGTCAATTATATTTGAGCCGGTTTGGTCTCTCCTCTCACTTCTCCGCACCGGTGACCGGGAGGCCTACAGGCAGTTCTTCCTGGATGCGATGGTTGCAGTAGAAGGCCTGTGATTCTGTTCCCTTTATCTAGTTATCGTTGTGCAGTTTCAGTTTGTTGAGTACTCCAGCATGTTAGGTTGTGCAGAGAGGATTGAAATTGAACTTCTTGTCGAATCTAACAGATCTACAATACGTGGCATCAAAGCACACGGAGAGTGGATGTCTTTTAAAATGCTTCTGTGGATCCTTCTCGGACATTTTGGAGTCCACTGCGATTTTTAGTGACCTCCCAGAGAGGTTCCAGCCTAAAAATGGACCTGGTGTGCTGATTGATCTGTCTGGCGACATGAGGTGGTGTTCATTTGCCACTTCGTTAATTAGACTCATCAACAAATGCCTTACAGATGGTACCCTGCATGTTGAAGGGATTGTTACCATGCCATTTGTTTCCGCTGCTTGTTCTATTCTCTGCTATGGGGATGAATCCCTGCACAAGGTTGGTATTTAACCTTGAGCCTGTGTGTGTTTTCGGTTATACCTATGTACCTTCGACACACTGTTAATCAATTTGGTGCAACAGGTTTGTTTTGATTTTGCGCGGATCGTTGCAACGGTGATGACTGTTGAGATTCTTCCTACGGAAACTATTATTCGTTCAATCACATCGATTCTAAGCCAAGATGTTAATGAGCTTTCTAGTATCAGGTATGCTCTTGCTGTATCTTTTTCTTCTAGTCTAGATTATTACACTCCCTCCAGTGATGTCATGTGGACCAGTCAAAAGTCACATGATGTTGTGGATATCCCTCAGGTCTGTTTTACCATGTGAAAGGAATCTATGAAACAATAGTTTAGATGCTTTATTATATCATTTTGTTCCCCGGGTCTTGGCTTGCTGGTTTAGCATATTTGCCCACTCATATTTATGTTTTGTAATGCTTCTGATGCCTTGGTCCATACTTTGATTTCTATGATTTAAGAAGATCCAATTGTAGGCACCTAGTTGTATTGGAAGCAAGGCATATTGATCTATACGTACCTCTCCTATGTTTACCTGAAATGCCTGATTCTAATCCATTTTAGTTCTGTCACTGGTGAATATTTGGTTTCATGAATCATATCTTATCTCTAAATATCATTCAGTGTAACAGTAATGTAGAAAAAGAATTTGTCACTTGGAAGAAGCAGAGTGGAAACCTGTAATGGTGAAACTGGTAATGGTAGTTATTGAATTATTCAGCTATATATTTTCCATAAAATGTTTTTATTATAATGAGGAAGTATTCTACAAAAGAGTTACGGCTGGGGACCTTAAGAAGAGACAACGCAATAAGCAATGTACTGGCTCGCTCTGCCTAATATTAAAAGCCTTAAATACCATGCAATGTAGGTTTTATTTTGTCATGGGTATTATGGGAGTGTGCACAAACACTGTCAAATAGTATAATGCTTCATCTTATTTCTGCAGAGATCCAGATTATGACTTATCAATGGGTGCATGTCTAAATGCTTTGCATTCTTCGTGTCCTGGTTATATTGTTGAATCTACGGCTGCTGATATTGTCAATGTTTTCACAAGGGCAGTACAGACTAGTAGAAGCTCAGAGCTTCAGGTTAGCAACTTGATTTTCCCAGGTCTTTTGGGTACTTCTCTCTACTAATGCTACCTTTTGCAGGCTGCGATGTGCAATGCGTACATGAGAATAGTCGAAGTCTGCTCCCCACAAGTATGGAAACCAGAGATCCTTCTGAAGTTGCTCTATTTGCCCAAGCCTTATGACAAAGTGACTGAATGCATTCGACTGGTTGTTGACAAATTTGGTCAGAGTTTGGTGTCTGTGGATGCCAGCGATGATCGAGGCAGCTTTCAGGAAAAATCTGAAGTATTTGAACTGCCAAAAGTCGGCCAGAAAAGAGTGGCTCAGAACCAGGAAAATACTTTGTACAAACGTCAAAAGATGTCTGAATCACGATCAACCATTGGTTCATTTATGGCCAAATTATCTCCTGCTGGCATAGGACATGAACTAGCAAAAGATTATGCCTATGATCTTCAATTGTCACTAAATTCACGTATTAAGTTCCTGTCACCTGACAATCATAATGCTTATCCATTGGAGCCTGATATTTCTATACAAGTGCTTAGTCTTCTTTCTCTTTCATTCTGTGTTAACCCAAAGACAAGTCTGTTTATTAGTATTTCTAAGCAAGTTCTCTCCTGGATCCCTTGGATTTGCAAGCAGGTAGGCAGAAATCATGATAAAGCTGCATGAATTTATTTTAGCTTTTCATCGTTTTTGAACTTAACATCCTAACCATTAGTGAACGATGCAGGCAACCGAGAAATGTTTTTTTTCCTTCGACATGTTACTATATTTCAAAGCTCTTCAGACTGTATTGCTTCTCCGATGTAAGGTTTCCTCCATCTTTTGCATTTTGTACATGCCATGGTTCAACTTACATGAATTATGTTTGGGATCTTAGGTAGCTTTGCTATAAGCCTGTAACAACTGTGCAATCCTTAATATTCCTGTCAAGGTTTTTGTGATCCTGTTTTGTGTTTTACGTCCTTGTTTGTGTTTATACAACCTCTTGGGCTTATGGCTTGTTCATCATATAAGGTAGATCATTAAATACAATTTTGGTGAGCTATTTGTGTAATACCTGCTCGTAAACCCCACAATCCATCCTTCCCTGTCAAATCATCTAGAATATAGAAGGCACCTGGACCTATCAGACATGTATAAATATGAATAAGGGATCTGCTGATCCCATTGTCCCGGGATAAACTTACAAGCTCATTGCTTCGAGCTTATGCCAGACCAAATATTAACGAGTACATGATGATATGGCTCTCTTTCTCTCATTTTTACTGTTCACTTTTGTCTAAATGTCTATGTAGCCTTTCATCCTGGAGACTCTAAACTGTTTGAAGATGAAGGTCGGCTGATTTGTGATCGCAGTGAAGATTTAGATTATCCACTATATGTTGACCTCATCAGCTTGCTGAAACGGGTGTGGTCTGATGGTCATGTTTCCACTCAAACATGCTTAGACAAGTTAAAATGCCTTGTGGTACAAGTTATTGCTAAGATTGGCAACAGACTGAATATTGACTGTGACCTTGAACTCCTTGAGCTGGCTATCCATAGTGAATCTGTGGAGGTTCAAAATGAGGCTCTTATGTCACTGCCCATTATTGTACTGTATTCTGGTCCTACGATGCTTGGAGTGATGTTCAAGAAACTTGAGTGAGTAAATATACTTTACCATGATTTCAGATTATCATTTTACACTTTGCCTTTTGTTGAAACAAAACAGTTAATTTCTCGTTTGGTTATCATTACCAAATATTATTGAAGGCATTCCCTTGGTTGAGGAATATAAATAAATTCAAATTTGCTTAGACCACAATGCACTTAATTTGTTTTATAGTTCTTCTGTAAGATCTGATAACCTTGAGTCGGTTTTTTTTTGTTCTTCAGGTTATTTGGTGATTTAGGATCTGACAAAGTGTGGAAATGTGTTGCCTTTTCACTCGGTTTCCTATCTTGTTTAAATGGAACAACTGATGTTACTGACAAAGCGGGGAACAGTTGCAAGCTGTTCATGGACAAGGACTCTAAGCAACCAGTTTCGACATTGGATCTTCTCTTGAAAGGTTTCTGGTGCCCTCACTGTGATAACAGAACTGTCAATACTAAAGAGCAGATTTCTGTTGTGGACATGGCAGTACTAGAAACTGAGAATGTTGCCTTGAAACATAATATTTTGAAGGCCCACACACTTTTTTTCAAGTTCCTATATGCACAGACTTCCAAAGAATGTATCATTTCCATGGTTGAAGTTTTGCCACGAGTACTGAGACATTCTAGCAAAGAGGTTTTGCTTGAGATGAAAATTAAGTGGGTAAACTGTATTGATTTTCTGCTACTTAATGGAATGAAAGATGTCAGAGATGCATTTTCTCTTGTAGTATGCTGCTTTTTGGAAACCAGAGTCATGGACATTTTGTTCTCGGATGAACTGGGAATGGAGGGAGGGACTAAAGAACTTAAGTTCATGGACAAAATAAAGCAAGCTTTCGCAGAAGCTGAAGATTCTCATGTTCTACTGACTCTTTTGGAGTCTACTGCTACAATTATGCAAGCCAGTGATACTCAAGGGGAAGTTTTTTTCTGCTCATTTGTATTGCTTATTGCTCAGCTTGATAACCATGATCCCATTGTAAGGAAGACGGCATCAAGATTACTTCACAGATGCTGCACTTACAGTTTCAAAGGAGGAATAGAACTCTTCCTCTCGAATAACTTCCGTGTTAGAGATGATTTATATGACTATCTTTCATCTAGACTATTAAATCATCCTGTAGTGATTAATGAATTTGCTGAGGCTGTTCTTGGGATTAAGACTGAAGAGCTGATTAGGAGAATGGTTCCATCAGTTATACCAAAGCTTATTGTGTCTCACCCAGACAATGACCAAGCTGTTATTACTCTGCATGAACTGGCAAACCATCTAAACACTGAACTAGTACCATTGATTGTTAATTCACTACCTAAAGTGCTTTCGTTCGCTCTATTCTATGAAGATGGGCAGCACTTGCCGTCTGTTCTACAGTTTTATCACACCGAAACGGGAAGTGATAGCAAAGAAATATTTGCAGCTGCTTTGCCAACACTGCTTGATGAGATCATATGTTTTCCTGGGGAATCTGATCATATCGAGACTGATAGAAGGTAGCTTTTCTTTTCATTGTAGACATATTTCTCTAGATACTTCCTTTGTAATTAGGCATAAGTTTGAATGAGTTCTAATGGTGTTTCAATTTTCAGGACAACAAGAATTTCACCAACAATACAGAATATTGCAAGAATTTTGACAGGGAATGACACCCTTCCTGAGTTCTTGAAGAATGATTTTGTCAGACTTCTCAATAGCATTGACAAGAAGATGCTTCATTCTGATGACTTGAAGCTTCAAAAGCAAGCTCTCCAGCGTATACGGAAGTTAGTTGAGATGATGGGCCCTTATTTGAGTACACATGCACCGAAGATTATGGTTCTGTTGATATTTGCCACTGATAAGGAAGCTCTTCAAATGGATGGTCTTGATGTGTTACATTTTTTCATAAAGCAATTGGCTGAGGTATCATCGACCAGTATCAAGTATGTTATGTCCCAAGTTGTAGCTGCTTTCATTCCGTCTTTAGAGAAGTGCAGAGAATGCCCTTCTGTGCACCTGAGAAAAATTGTTGAAATCCTAGAAGAACTTGTTGTGAAAAACAGTAAGTTGCTTAAACAACATATACGTGAACTGCCATTGCTGCCCAGCTTACCATCTTTGTCGGAAGTAAACAAAGTAATACAGGAAGCCAGAGGATCAATGACTCTGCAAGATCATCTAAAAGATGCCGTTGATGGTCTTAATCATGAGAGCTTGAATGTAAGGTACATGGTAGCATGTGAGTTGAGTAAATTATTCAAGGTCAAACGGGAGGATGTTACTGCACTTATAATTGGTGAAGATACTTCTGATTTGGATGTAATAAGCGCTTTAATTATGGCTTTACTTAAAGGATGTGCTGAGGAGTCAAGGACAATGGTTGGCCAGAGGCTGAAACTAGTCTGTGCAGATTGTCTCGGTGCACTGGGTGCAGTTGATCCTGCTAAGTTCAAGGTAATTTCGTGTGAGCGCTTTAAGATTGAATGTTCAGACGATGATCTTATATTTGAGTTGATCCACAAGCATCTTGCAAGGGCATTCAGAGCAGCTTCCGATACAACAGTACAAGATTCTGCTGCCTTAGCTATTCAAGAGCTACTAAAATTGGCTGGCTGTCAGTCTTTACCCAAAGAAGATAATGGGGAAGATTCAAGTAGTTGTGAAATGAGCAGAAGGGGTCAGAAGTTGTGGGGACGTTTTTCTAGTTATGTTAAGGAAATAATTGCGCCATGCTTGACATCAAGATTTCATCTTCCTAGTGTGAATGATGCTGCTTTACTTGGCCCAATATACCGCCCAACGATGTCCTTCAGAAGGTGGATATATTATTGGATTAGAAAGTTGACATCCCATGCAACTGGATCGCGCTATGGTATTTTCAGTGCATGCCGAGGAATTGTTCGGCATGACATGCCAACTGCGCTCTATCTCCTACCTTACTTGGTTTTAAATGCTGTTTGCTATGGAACTCCAGAGGCTCGGCAAAGTATCACTGATGAAATATTGTCTGTTCTCAATGCAGCTGCTTCAGAAAGTAGTGGGGCTATTGTTCACGGTGTTACTGGGGGGCAGAGTGAGGTTTGTGTTCAAGCCATCTTCACTTTACTTGATAATCTTGGGCAATGGGTTGATGATCTCAAGCAGGAAATTGCTCTATCCCAGTCTAACAATGCCATGGCTGGGAGGCAAGCAGGTAAGTTGAACGATGAAAGCTGTTCTAATAACGGCCAAGATCAATTGTTGGTGCAGTGTAGCAATGTTGCTGAGCTATTGGCTGCTATACCTAAAGTTACTCTAGCTAAGACCTCTTTTAGATGTCAAGCTCATGCACGTGCTCTAGCATATTTCGAATCTCATGTCCGAGAGAAGTCCGGGTCCTCTAATCCGGCTGCAGAGTGCAGTGGCACTTTTTCAGATGATGACATCTCTTTTCTGATGGAAATATATGGAGGATTGGATGAGCCTGATGGCCTATTAGGCTTAGCTAATCTGAGGAATTCATCAAGCCTACAAGATCAACTTATCATCAATGAGAAAGCTGGAAACTGGGCTGAAGTGCTAACACTGTGTGAACATGCTTTGCAAATGGAACCTGATTCTGTCCATAGACATTGTGATGTTCTCAACTGTTCGCTAAACATGTGCCACCTTCAAGCCATGATTGCGCATGTGGATGGTTTGGTTGGCAGAATACCTCAGTATAAGAAAACATGGTGCATGCAAGGTGTGCAAGCAGCTTGGAGATTAGGAAGATGGGATCTCATGGACGAGTACCTACCCGAGGCAGACAAAGGTCTTGTGTACAGTAGCACTGAGAACAGTGCTTCGTTTGACATAGGTCTAGCAAAAATATTCAAGGCGATGACGACAAAAGATCAGTTTATGGTTGCTGAAAAGATCGGCCAGTCCAAGCAAGCATTGCTTGTCCCGTTGGCTGCAGCAGGCATGGACTCATATATGCGTGCATATCCCTACATTGTCAAGCTCCACATGCTGTGTGAGCTGGAAGACTTCAACTCCCTGCTGGGAGATGAGTCATTTCTCGACAAATCATTCAGTGCAGATGATCCAAGTTTTCTGAAGTTAACAAAAGACTGGGATAACCGTCTTAAATGTACACAATCGTCTCTGTGGGCAAGGGAGCCTTTGCTTGCTTTCCGAAGGATGGTTTATAATCTTAGTCATATGAATTCTCAAGTTGGGAACTGCTGGCTTCAGTACGCTAAGCTCTGCCGTTTGGCTGGACATTATGAGACAGCCCACCGTGCAATACTGGAAGCAGATGCTTCAGGTGCTCCAAACGTTCACATGGAGAAGGCAAAGCACCTCTGGAATATACGGAAATCTGATAGTGCTATAGCCGAACTTCAGCAAACACTTCTAAACATGCCCGCGGAGGTTTTGGGAAATGCTGTCCTTTCATCTCTTTCCAGCCTTTCTCTTGCATTGCCAAATGCGCCTATCTCTGCAACACAAGCATCAAAAGAGAATCCAGATGTGTCTAAAACCCTTCTTCTTTATACTAGATGGATCCACAATACAGGGCAAAAACAGAGCGAGGAAATCAAAACTCTCTACAGTAGAGTAACAGAGTTGCGGCCCAAGTGGGAGAAGGGTTTCTTTTGCATGGCAAAGTTTTTGGATGATTTACTTGTTGATGCTAGGAAACGGCAGGAAGATAAGAAATTCACAGGTGGAGTTGGATCTGTTACTCCTGGCTCTGCTGGAAGTGCAAGTGCCCCAGCTAAAGAGAGGCCTTGGTGGGAGTTGGTTCCAACAGTCTTGCTATGTTATGCAAAAGGACTCCACAAAGGACACAAGAATCTTTTTCAAGCACTACCACGGTTACTTACGGTTTGGTTTGAATTTGGAAACATATACATCCGAGAAGGGCCAAGTGCAGAAATGAAAGTCGTTCATGATAGGGTAAATTTTGTTTTACATGTTTTTTTTTCTTCATTGCTTTCAATCTGTGTAAGAGATCTAATCAGCCCATCTAATGCAGATGTTAGCCGTCGTCCGCGGGTGCTCGAAGGATCTACCAACTTATCAGTGGCTAACTGTGCTGTCTCAGTTGATATCTCGCATCTGTCATCAGAATGGTGAACTTGTCAGAGTTGTAAGATACATTATCCAGGTGGTTTTACAGGCATACCCTCAGCAAGCACTTTGGATGATGGCTGCAGTGTCAAAGTCAACAGTTTCAGCAAGACGAGAGGCTGCTGGACAAATATTAAAATTAGCAAAGAAGGGAGTTGGGAAGAGGAGCGACCATGTTGCGCTGTTTAATCAGTTTCCTTCTCTAATAGAACATCTGATTAAGCTGTGCTTTCACCCAGGGCAGCCCAAGGCAAGGTCAATAAATATCTCGACTGAGTTCAGTTCCTTGAAAAGAATGATGCCCCTAGGAATTATATTACCTGTCCAGCAGGCTCTCACTGTAACTCTACCATCATACGATTCAAATATGTCAGGTCAATCTGCTTTTCACCCTTTTTCGATCTCTGAGCATCCTACTATAGCTGGAATAGCTGATGATGCAGAGATCCTTTCCTCCCTTCAGAAACCAAAGAAGGTATGCACATGCACATATTTAATACTGCCATACTTGATAGTTACGCCTGTTTGAGGAGCAACAACTGTCAATATGTACTGACGTTTGTGCACGGAAGTAGTCCTAGTCTTTTTTGTATGGATGGCGTGCATCATGGTATTGTGGTTGCAAGTCATTGGTTGGATATGGTGTGGGAGATTGGGAGCTATCAAGGGTCCAGATCACTTGTTTGCACTCATTTTAAGTACTATTTTGGGCATTCATGATTAGTTTTCATTGTTAAGGGTCTCAACTAACTAATACCTCACTCATTTAAGTACTATTTTGATCATTTTGAACTTTCAGGTTGTGTTCCTCGGAAGCGATGGAGTGGCTCGCCCATTTCTATGTAAACCGAAGGATGACCTTAGGAAGGATGCACGCATGATGGAGTTCAATGCTGTGATCAATCGTCTCCTCTCCAAAGTTCCTGAGAGCCGCAGGAGGAAGCTTTATATCAGAACCTTTGCCGTGGTTCCACTTACAGAAGACTGTGGACTAGTAGAATGGGTGCCCAACACCCGTGGTCTTCGGCATATTCTTCAGGACATATACATAACTTGCGGCAAGTATGACAGGATGAAAACAAACTCGCAGATGAAGAGGATATATGATGTATGCCATGCCAGCAAAATGCCTGAAGATGAGATGATGAAAACTAAAATCCTTCCATTGTTCCCCCCGGTGTTCCACAAATGGTTCTTGACGACATTCTCTGAACCGGCTGCATGGTTTCGTGCCAGAGTGGCATATGCACATACCGCCGCAGTTTGGTCAATGGTTGGGCACATTGTAGGGCTTGGGGACAGGCACGGTGAAAACATCCTTATTGATGCGACGACAGGGGACTGTGTTCATGTGGATTTCAGTTGCTTGTTTGACAAGGGTTTGCAGCTTGAGAAGCCCGAGGTGGTGCCGTTCAGGCTTACACAAGTAAGCAGTGAGATCATGTCATGCGGTTTATTTTCAGCAGCTTATCCAACAAATTCAATCCGATTTCTGTTACAAGCACTAACGCTGGCATGCTGAATTTGCAATTGCAGAACATGATCGACGGGTTGGGCATCGCTGGATACGAAGGCGTCTTTCTGAAGGTCTGCGAGATCACTCTGTCGGTCCTCAGGGGCCACAAGGAGGCGCTCATGACCGTCCTCGAGACCTTCATCCACGACCCGCTAGTAGAGTGGACCAAAGCCCACAAGTCCAGCGGAGGGGAGGTCCGAAATCCGCAAGCCCAGGTATCACCCATATCCTTTATCTAAAAAAATAGCTATTATAAATACTTGATCGTTGCTAACACAACCGCGTCGCTCTCCTGATCTGCCTCTTGTTTTGGATGATGTTCCAGAGAGCCATTGCCAACATCACGGCGAGGCTCCAGGGAGTCGTGGTGGGCGTCAACGCGGCTCCCTCCCTGCCGCTCTCCGTCGAAGGGCAGGCGCGGCGGCTGATCGCGGAAGCAGTCTCCCACAAGAACCTCGGCAAGATGTACATCTGGTGGATGCCCTGGTTCTGACTTCTGACGACCTATCTATATAACAGGTCCCCTCCCTCCCACGCTGCTAATGTGTGTTTTGCTGGATGATGTAGACATACATACATACACACCTACAGCAAGTAAAATGCAGCTTAGCGGCGTTTTTGTGACTAGTCCTTTAGCTGCCTTAGCTCCTGTTACCACTAACCGCTGTGACTATTAGCGTTAGCTACTGAACATACTCCTTGTGAGACATTTTGTGATCCCCCCACTAATCACGACTATCAAGAAAGTTTCAGTATTGTCATGGTATTTTCTGTCAAGTCTAGGTTGCACTGTAGAATTGGCTCTGGGTATCCTCAGAGTCACAGGAATTCTCTCTCCCCTCCACGTTTTGAAGGATCCCAAAAGGTTCAATCATACACGTAGAGTTTGCCCGAGTGGGGATGGGCAGTGGCAGTGCAGCCATGCCACATGCCCGCCTCCTCTCCGGCGTCAGGATGATTCCAACACGAGGAAGCATGGCGAGAGAGATACCACTGCGCACTTGGCAGCCGTCGTCATGGCGTCAAATAGTCCTGGCCATCTCAGGCCCGGCCCTGTCGGCCCACCCAGGCCCGGCCCTAAAATCCAGGGCCTAGGCCCGATGGGCTTGCCCGTGGGCCGGGCTTGGGCCTGAGTTTTGAGCCCACTAGCAGGGCCTGGACGGGCTTGGGCTTGGCATATTGGCATTTTAAGGAAGAGGCCCGGCCCATGGCCCTAAGCCCTAAGGGCTTTTCAGGGTTTTTTACCAGATGGGCCGGGCTTGGGCTTGAAAAGTAGGCCCGATGGTAGGGCCTGGGCCTCAGTTTTCTGCCGTGGGCTTTTTCAGGCCCGGGCCAAGCCCGGCACGGCCCGGCCCATGGCCAGATATAGCGTCAAACACCCAGCAGAGCCACGGCCAGCCGCATCTCCAGCGGAGGAATATCATGGGCAAGCAAGCAAGCCGAGAGGCGTCAGCAGCCCCGCCCATCCATGATCCATCATCATCATCCACCCCACCCCGTTGCAAGCAGCTGCACCCCCTTCCATTTTCTGGCATATCCTACTGGCACCGGCGCCACACCATCCTTTTCGCTCTGATGAAAATAGGGCTGCTGCTGCGCTGTGGTTCTTGGCCCGGAACTGCAAACGTCCGCCAGCAAGAGCACAAACTCCAGAGTTTAGATTTTGACCGACCTGCGCATGAGCCCAGAGAGAAGGGCCAAACGAAGCTTTTTTATTTCATTTTTTGAGAAGAGAAAAAAGGGGCCGGCCAGTGGATGACTCCCTGCAAAAAGCGCCCCTTTAGGGCATTACAAAATGCGGACCTCCTTCCCTGTAAGGACTGACTAAGTACACTTGTTGCAAGCCGCTCAACCATAAGAAATTTCATAGACTGATCACTCAGAGGTTAGTAGGGATTGTGGGAATTGTGGCTGATGATGATGATTGGAGTAGAAAACTGGGGTTGCAGGCTGGCTGGCCGGCCGGGCTGCTTTACCGACATGATCTTTGTCCGCTCGGCTGGCCGGTGGTCTAGACCGTGTGAATTAGGGGTCAATGGTCCTGCTCGAGGCGAGGGTTACTTAACTGATCGGTCCCCGGCCTCATCCGGGCAAGAATGCCAAGAGATACGACAAGGGCCACCGGTCCTCCTCATCTTCTTACTCTCTCTCTCATACACGCAAGAGAGAGAAGGGAGGAAAATGGAGGCCAACTTCTATTTTTCTACTCCCTCCGTTCCAAAATATAAGAACGTTTTTGACACTAGTGTAGTGTTAAAAACGTTCTTATATTTTGGACGAAGGTAGTACTTCACAATGTCCCAGCCATTCATATAAATGGAGGTGACCATTATTTCCTACACAATGTCACAGTCATTCATCCATCCATGTCTTTCCTCATCACCATAGTTGTCCTCATAGAAAATATAAGTTGGGAGAACTTTCTTTTCTCACAATGCAACGTCCATGTCTTCATCAGTGAAAGATGTGAGGCGCAATGCAAAGCAACAGGTGGATGGAGCTGCTGGTCATACATTCAGACATTCAGTATTCACAAGCTGGTGCCCAGCATTGTCCGATGTCAAACAACAGGGGCCCCTCTGGCGCCAAGTGCCCAGTACTACTACATACACACAGACACAAAGAGAGCAAAATGGAGTGAAATTTCCTTTCTCTATCAAATGCCCAGTCACGCGTCCATGTCGTAACGTAATCATCATCATTAGAAAACAAAACGGGGGAGATACTTTCTTTTCTCATGCACCGTCCCAATCAGCCAGCCGTCCATGCCTTCTCCAGCGGCATCATCATCATCATCGCCGGTGAAGATGCCAGCAACGATCAACGGCGGTGCTGCTCCTGGCTTTACTAGATCAGTACAGCATGCATGAGCTGGGGCCAATCTCAAACAACAGGAGCATGGCACGACCCAACCCAAGATGCTTTCTCTTTCGCTTTCGCTTTCTTTTGTGGCGATTTGGTGGTACAGCAACATGGCTGATAAACACTAAACAATGGCCGGAAAAGCGCACGAACGAGGGGATCATCGCCCTCATCAATCATTCATCAGAAAGGTGCCGATCTTTGTTGCTAACAGGAGAGAATTTTGATCACGGCGACATGGTTGTTATGATTTGCGATAAAGGGTTCTCCCCCTGAATCTCTGCCCAAGCCTTTTTCGCTACTGCTGGCTGCTGCTGGGTACTAGTGCTAAGTGCTAATTCTACTCACTGCTACAGCTACTTCTACTACTTTATTATCCTTCCCCCTCCTGCTGCTGCTGGTGCTGGTGGTCATGGACTCATGGTGGTGGTGCTGCTGCTTACTCGTCGATCTACAAGCAGCCGCCTCCGTAGCCGGCGTTCTTGAACAGCTCCTGCTTGATGGCGTCCGCGCTGATCAGCTCCCTCTGCATCTGCATACAAAACTCGAACCAATGAGCTCAAACTTGTCTCACAACTGGAATTGGAGGACTGAGGATGTATCTGAAGAAGATGCATCCATGTTTGCTGGCGAACTGATGAAGAATTACCTCGGAGCAGGAGGCGTGCATGGCGAAGTCGTTGAAGCAGCTGACGACGCACTGCTGGATGTCGAGGCCGAGGGTGTCGAGCGTGCTCACCGTCGACAGCAGCAGCCCCGGCTTGGCCGCGCAGTAGATCTCCACCCGGGTGTCCTCCTCCTCCTTGCGCTCCACCTCGAACTGCAAAGCACCAGCACAACGTCTGTCAGCCAACATTTCTTTCTTGAAGCCACAGCAGCAATGGCGCTCTGCTCCATTGGCGAGGAGGGCCGCGGGCGGTGGCCTAGAAGAAGATTGCTGACCTTGGGGGTGTTCCTGGCGAGCATCTCGTTGGGGTTGAGCTCCCGGAACACGCTCAGCAGCGGCGCCGCCGCCGCCCGCCCGGGATGCTGGTGCGGGTGAGACTCCTCCATCTCCTCCTGCAGCCGCCGGATCCTCTCCAGCAGCTCCTTCATGTAGTCGATGGTGTCCCCCAGGATCGACGTCCTGTCCATCTACACGCCCCAAACCAAATCCGCACCACGCTCAGTTTAATTTACCCCCAAGATTTTGATGCGGTTGATTGCGGCCGTCTGGTGCGGTGAAATCGAAAAGGAGGGGCTTTTTTTCTACCTTGCTGATCTTGGGCACCACGGAGCGGAGCATGGAGAGGCGGTCGTTGAGGCGCTTCCGGCGGCGCCGCTCCGCCATCAGGTTCTTGGACGGCATGCCCTCCACCCGCTTCTTCCTCGACGCCGGCCCCGGGGGCAACGCCGCCATCTGACCCGACCCGAACGCGCCGCCGTCCGCCGCCGCCAGCCCGGGCTCCACCTTGCAGGCGCCGAGGCCGGCCCCCTCCGCCGCCAGGGCCGCCGCCGCCGCCTTGGGGTCCATGGCGGCGAGAAACCCCATCTCGCCGTACCCGCCGCTAACGACGGCATTGGGGAAGGGGCCGCCGCCGTAGACCTCGCTGAGGCAGTCGAACCCCCCGGAGGCCACCGCCGCGTGCTGCTGATGCTGGTGCTGCTGCGGGTGCGGCTGCTCGAAGGAGGCGGTGAAGGTGGGCAGCACGCTGACGGTGGGCTGGTGCCGCTCCTGGAAGCAGTCCATGGCGGCGGCGCCACCACAAGCCGGGGAGAAGAAGTCCCCCATGGCATTGCACTCCCACGCGGCCGTGGCGTCCCTCCTCAGCGAGAAGAGCTCCTCCAAGAAGGCCTGCTCGTCCAGCTCCATTGCCCCTCTTCCCCCCTCCTCCACTTCTTCCTTGGCCTCCCCTCCCCTTCTGACAGAGATGGAGATGGGGGAGAGAGAGAGAGAGAGTGATGTGTCTCTGTGTGGTGAGAGGAAGAAGGATGATGGTATTGTGTTGGTGACAACGGTGGTATGGTGAGGGGGAATCAGGGGGGATTAATATACGGGGGAAGGAAGGAAGGGAGGGGGACAATTATTCCCTGGTAATGAATGGCGAGCAGTGGCATTAAGGTAGGCCGGGGGGGTTCCATTAGGGAGATCATGCATGCATGCATGGAGCATAGGGATGTGATTGGATTGGAAAGGAATCATGCCTTTCCATCCCTCTGGGCTTAACCTAATCTAATCTGATGCAAGCGGCTCCCAATCAACCCCAGGGCTTGTACTCTTGCGGCTTGTGAGCTAGCAGTACTAGTCTAGGGGTGAAAAAGATAAGATAAGAGTGGCCAGGGGAATCAGGGAGGGAGTGCTCGAGCCTCTCTTTCTTTTCTCTTCTCGTGTGTAATGACCTCTCGCTACACTCATGTGTAGGGAGGAGGGAATCGGCGGAAAGGGTGACAAGGGACGGATGGACGGGTAGATATGATGCGTCTGTTGGACATAAAGGTCCGGCATCATTGCACCCAAGAAAAATTGTGGCCAGGTGCTGTGTGTGCCTGGTTTTATTCCTGAAAGAATGCAAGTACGCCGTCAACACATGCTGCATAGGTGTGATTGTGTGATCTTGGTGTGAGCAGCCATTGTCTAACAGCCATGTTGCTTCTCGTCCTAAACTGTGATTACCCGTGCTGTACGGCACAGGTGAGGACGCAGAAACGGGCCTGGGAAATTTTGGTGGGCAGCTCTCCTGTTTTTGGGGTGATGATAGACAGCTCAGGTGATGAAGTAACTTGTGAAGGCGATGTGAGTGAGCTAAATAGGGAGCCCGGCCGTGTCACTGAGATTACTACCATTTGCCATGTGTGCAATGCAAAGGCCAGACCAGCAAAATAATATACTTTTACCAATGTTGTTATATTCTGAGTGGGGTTAGTGGTAACTAGGGGGCACCTGGAAGGGTCCAAAACCGTCTTTCTGGGGTGGTCATCGCACTTGCAGGCAGCAGCCAGGCACAGACTTTGATCCATCCCCATCGAAAAGGGTTCCAAGTTAACTCACCTCATCACAGCTCCGTGAGCTGCGACCTCGCTCCCCCTAAACTAAAATAATATAATAAACTGCAAACCTCCGTCCCCTCATTGTCAGAACCAGTCTACACAACCAGGCTAGTAATAATAAAAAATGAAATCCTATGACCGCACCACACAATTGATCTCATCAAATTATATTAGTAGTTGTTCTGAGCTGGTCTATGCTCACGGCGAGGTTTGACCCACAGCAGGCGAGAGTCGTGCCGTGCCGTGCCGTGCGTGTCTGCCTCGCCTTTGCGGGGGTGGGGGAGGAGGAGGGAGCAGCAGCAGCGGCTGTGTCAGGGCTCCCCTGCTCACCGACGCGATGGGCCCATGCGCGAGGCAGCTCTGCGGCGTGGGGCCCCCGCCGGTGAGCCCCCCACGTGTCCTGCGTCGCCGCAGGGGCCCCCGCTCTGGTCATCTGTGGTTCTGTGGGTGAGATGGCCCGTGGCCACCGTGGGCTCGGCCTGCCACCTCGGCTCATGGACTAGTTGTGTGTCATCGGTCACTGAATTTAAGTCGGCTCCTATGATAACCAACTATCTGCTGTACTTAGAGCATCTACAGCCGGATTTGGCAGATCCGGCCCCTCAAACGCGCGTCCGCAGGCACTAATCGGGCACCCCTCAAATGCTGCGCCGTGCACAACTACGTATCGCAAATTCGGTTTCTCGAATCCATGCAATTCATGCACGTCGATCACACGATACAAATTGTTCGAATTCCAAAGTTTGAAACAAAGCAAAGCAAAGCAAAGTAAACCATAGTTCAACACACCACACATGCCAAAATGAAACCAATGTCCGAGCGTGACGGATGCCCTTCGATCATCGGCATCCACATGGGCGGAAAGCTCTCCGGAATGGCCCAGCCGGCCGTCGAATCCTCCTCTGTCCCAATGGGGTCGGACGGCGTAATCCGCATCGGCGCTCGGAGGGAAAGGGTGCGGGGATCCGGGCGCGACGGAGGAGACAACTGCTCCACCATGTCCAGCTCCCTCTCTCGCTGCCGGCGTCGCCGCAACTTCCGGGCGACGTTCTCCGCCTTGCAAGTCGCAGCCGACGAATTGACCCCGCCGTCGGACGAGCGGACTATGTCTCCGTTGTGGCAGTGTGGGTCGGGCTCGACGAAATCTCCGGCGATGGATCGGGACCGATGGTGAGGATTGGGAGCAAGGGTGGCGGACGGCGAGGGTCCGGGCGCGGGAATCATTGGAGGGCGGCGGGAGGAGGAGAAAGGGTTTGATGAATTTGGTACAATTTGGGGTGGGGTCGAGCTGTCGGGTCCGACGTGGCGTGCGTGCCCGGGTGCGCCCGGATGCCCCATATCGTCCCCATATTTGGGCTGAATATGAGTGGTGCCGGCCAGCCCGGGCGTTTGAGACCCGTTCAAAGAGCCCGTCTGGGTCGCAAAAACATGACCGGACAGTGACCGGGTGGCCCGCCCGGGCGTATGAGGCGAGTTTGAGGCGGCCGGCTGTAGATGCTCTTATCCTGATGTATATGTGAAAACCACCTATGAACATTGCTCCACGCGTATCCATTTAAATAGTTTTTTTTTCGAGAAAACGCAAAAGAGTTTGCGTTTCATTGCATTGAACAGGAAGACATCGGAGGTACAACCTCCAGGAAGGAGGGACACACACACACGACCATCCTCACCAAGCGACTACAACTAGGTAAGGAGGTGCCCTCAACTACAACACACAACGACATTAGGCCTCGCCCAGCCAGACCTCCAGCCAAAGATGGCGAGGCGCCAAGACTCGGAGCAACATGTCAGCATCACCACCATTGCTAGACACAACCAGGGACGATTGCAGCTCCAAGACTGCCCTGGCCAACGTACCACAAACCCATGTGCCTAGGAGTCGGCGGGTGAAAGGCAGGGTCCGACTGGAACTGGCGTAACATTCGTTGGGGAAGCGCCGACGCTGGCATACTTTGTGACCTGCTCCCTGTGCAGCCGTCGACGCCAGAGCGATGCATCACCAGCCACCATCTGCCACATCAAACTCCATATGCAGCCAAAGCAGCGCCATCAAGAGGGTAACGGCGTTGAGACGCCGCCGCTGCCCTGTCTGGGAGGCCGGACCTAGGATTTCTCCCGGTGCTCTAGGAGGATGTCCGGTCAGGGTCATGCCAACGCCTCCAAGGAGGTGACGGCACCCTTGGGCGTCGCCGTTGACAGCGCAGGCCATCGCCGCGCGGGGATTTTGCCCCGACCCATCACTGGTAGAAAAAGAGGCTTCCGTCCAGCCCCATTAATCGCGGAACTGTAGGAACCGCGACTAATGAAGCCTTTAGTCCCGGTTCGGCAGACGAACCGCGACCAAATGCCTGCGCCCAGGGCGCTCGGTGGCCAGCTGGTGCACGTGAGGGGCTTTAGTCGCGGTTGGCCAGGCCAACCGCGACTAAAGGTGCCCAAAGGCCTTTAGTCGCGGTTGGCCAGGCCAACCGCGACTAAAGCTCCTCCCCTATATATACCAGTTCAGCACACTCACTTAGCCATTTAGTGCCACTTCTCTTCACAAGCTTCACAAGGGGGTGTAGGTTTGCTTTTGGTTCCTCTTATGCACACAAGGTGTTTGATGAAATGCCCCAAGAGCCACACTTGAGGTTCCTCATTCATTTTTTTCCTCCTCGATCGCGGTTAGCAACTTGAACCTTTCATGCATGTGTGTCATTGATAAAATATGCATGTGTGTTGTTCATTGTTTAATTTCTATTGTTTATAGCTAGTTAGTTTAACAAATGCATGATGGTTAATTATATATTTTATATTATAATAATGCAGATGAATCAGCAATGGATGTACGGTAACCGACTCTCCCGCGAGTTCACTACGGGTTTGAAAGATTTCCTCGTAGTGGCTAATGCGAACAAGCAGAAGGGTTTTGTTATCTGTCCATGTGTTGACTGTAAGAATCAGAAGGGTTACTCTTCCTCAAGAGAAGTTCACCTGCACCTGCTTCGGCACGGTTTCATGCCAAGCTATAATTGTTGGACCAAGCATGGAGAAAGAGGGGTTATAATGGAAGAAGATGAAGAAGGGGATGATTTCATCGATGAAAGCTATCTTGCTGATTTCGGTGATACTTTCATGGAGGATGCTGAAGGTGAAGGGGAAGGTGAAGGGGAAGGTGAAGGTGAAGAAGAGGCACGTGATGAGACCGTTGATGATCTTGGTCGGACCATTGCTGATGCACGGAGACGCTGCGAAACTGAAAAGGAGAGGGAGAATTTGGATCGCATGTTAGAGGATCACAGAAAGTCGTTGTACCCCGGATGCGATGATGGTCTGAAAAAGCTGGGCTGCACACTGGATTTGCTGAAATGGAAGGCACAGGCAGGTGTAGCTGACTCGGCATTTGAAAACTTGCTGAAAATGTTGAAGAATATGTTTCCAAAGAATAACGAGTTGCCCGCCAGTACGTACGAAGCAAAGAAGGTTGTCTGCCCTCTAGGTTTAGAGGTTCTGAAGATACATGCATGCATCAACGACTGCATCCTCTACCGCGGTGAATACGAGAATTTGAATGAATGCCCGGTATGCACTGCATTGCGTTATAAGATCAGAGGCGATGACCCTGGTGACGATGTTGAGGGCGAGAAACCCAGGAAGAGGGTTCCCGCCAAGGTGATGTGGTATGCTCCTATAATACCACGGTTGAAACGTCTGTTCAGGAACAAAGAGCATGCCAAGTTGTTGCGATGGCACAAAGAGGACCGTAAGTCGGACGGGGAGTTGAGACACACCGCAGATGGAACGCAATGGAGAAAGATCGACAGAGAGTTCAAAGATTTTGCAGCTGACGCAAGGAACATAATATTTGGTCTAAGTACAGATGGCATGAATCCTTTTGGCGAGCAGAGCTCCAGCCATAGCACCTGGCCCGTGACTCTATGCATCTACAACCTTCCTCCTTGGTTGTGCATGAAGCGGAAGTTCATTATGATGCCAGT
The DNA here is from genome assembly GCA_032464435.1 of Aegilops umbellulata. Lineage (NCBI taxonomy): Eukaryota > Viridiplantae > Streptophyta > Magnoliopsida > Poales > Poaceae > Aegilops > Aegilops umbellulata. The sequence goes on along the minus strand of CP136059.1, from coordinate 445,491,503 downwards.
GCTCATCCAAGGTCCTAAGCAACCCGGCAACGACATCGATGTGTACCTAAGGCCATTAGTTGATGAACTTTTACAGCTGTGGGGCAGACCTGGTGTCCGTGTGTGGGATGAGCACAAACAAGAGGAATTTGACCTACGAGCGTTGCTTTTCGTAACCATCAACGATTGGCCTGCTCTTAGTAACCTTTCGGGACTGTCAAATAAAGGATACAATGCATGCACGCACTGCTTACATGAGACTGAAAGTGTACATTTGCCAAATTGTAAGAAGAACGTGTACCTTGGGCATCGTCGATTTCTTCCGAAAATTCATCCAGTAAGAAAGAAAGGCAAGCATTACAACGGCAAGGCAGATCACCGGCCGAAGCCTGCAGAACGCACTGGTGCTGAGGTATTTGATATGGTCAAGGATTTGAAAGTCATCTTTGGAAAGGGTCCTGGCGGACAATCAGTTCCGAAGGGAGCTGACGGGCACGCAGCCATGTGGAAGAAGAAATCTATATTCTGGGAGCTAGAATATTGGAAAGTCCTAGAAGTCCGCTCTGCAATCGACGTGATGCACGTTACGAAGAATATTTGCGTGAACCTCCTAAGCTTCTTGGGCGTGTATGGGAAGACAAATGATACAAAGGAAGCACGGCAGGATCAGCAACGTTTGAAAGACCCTGATGACCGGCATCCGGAATGGTTTCAAGGTCGTGCCAGCTACGCTCTGACCAAAGAAGAGAAGGTCATCTTTTTTGAATGCCTGAGCAGTATGAAGGTCCCGTCTGGATTCTCGTCCAATATAAAGGGAATAATAAACATGGCGGAGAAAAAGTTCCAAAACCTGAAGTCTCACGACTGCCACGTGATTATGACGCAATTGCTTCCGATTGCTTTGAGGGGGCTCCTGCCGGAAAATGTTCGAGTAGCCATTGTGAAGCTATGTGCATTCCTCAATGCAATCTCTCAGAAGGTAATCAATCCAGAAGATCTACCACGGTTACAGAACGATGTGGTCCAATGTCTTGTCAGTTTTGAGTTGGTGTTCCCGCCATCCTTCTTCAATATTATGACGCACCTCCTGGTTCACCTAGTCGAAGAGATTTTCATTCTCGGTCCTGTATTTCTACACAATATGTTCCCCTTCGAGAGGTTCATGGGAGTATTAAAGAAATATGTTCGTAACCGTGCTAGGCCAGAAGGAAGCATCGCCAAGGGCTATGGAAATGAGGAGGTAATTGAGTTTTGTGTTGACTTTGTTCCTGACCTTAAGCCGATTGGCCTTCCTCGATCGCGGCACGAGGGGAGACTAAGTGGAAAAGGCACGATCGGAAGGAAATCAACGATATGTATGGACGGCCATTCTCTGACTGAAGCACACCACACTGTACTGACCAATTCCAGCTTGGTGGCTCCGTACTTTGAGAAACACAAGAATATTTTACGCTCGGACAACCCGGGGAAGCCTGAATCCTGGATTAGGAAGGCCCACATGGAGACTTTCGGCAGTTGGTTGAGAAAACATTTAATGAATGACAATGATGTTGTAGATCAGCTGTACATGTTGGCCAAGACACCATCTTCGACTATAACGACTTTCCAAGGGTACGAGATAAATGGGAATACATTTTACACGATCGCGCAAGATAAAAAGAGCACCAACCAAAACAGTGGTGTCCGCTTTGATGCAGCAACCGAGAATGGGCAAAAGGTCACATATTATGGTTACATAGAGGAGATATGGGAACTTGACTATGGACCCTCCTTTAAGGTCCCTTTGTTCCGGTGCAAATGGTTCAAGCTAACAGGAGGTGGGGTAAAGGTGGACCAGCAATACGGAATGACAATGGTGGATTTCAACAATCTTGGTTACCTTGACGAACCATTCGTCCTAGCGAAAGATGTCGCTCAGGTTTTCTATGTGAAGGACATGAGTAGCAAACCGAGGAAGCGGAAAGATAAGAAAACGATCAGTACATCATGCGATGATCCAAAGCGCCACATTGTTCTTTCAGAGAAAAGAAACATCGTGGGAGTGGAGGACAAGATAGACATGTCAGAAGATTATAATATGTTTGGTGAAATTCCGCCCTTCAAAGTGAACACCGACCCAAGCATTAAGTTAAATGATGAGGATGCTCCATGGATACGGCACAATCGTAAGCAAGCAGGGACACAAGGGAAGAATTGATGTGTAATAATTTATTGTACCAAACTTTGTATTTGGTCGATGAACTGAATGATGTATCAAACCTTTTGTCAAACCTTCAAGGGATTAGTTTTATTTTTCTGATTTTTTTGATATATTATTGTATTTTTAAGATTTTAAAATGAATTAGTTTTATTTTTCTGATTTTAAAAGGAAAAAGGAAGAAGAAGAAAGAAGGAAAAAGGAAAAAAAACAGAAGAAAAAAGGAAAAACAGAAGAAAAAAACAAACAGAAGAAAAAAGGAAAAACAGAAGAAAAAATAAACAGAAGAAAAACATAAGAAAAAAACAAACAGAAGAAAAACAGAAGAAAAAAGGAAAAAGGAAGAAAGGAAGAAAAAAAAGAAGAAAAACAAGAAAAAGGAAGAAAAAAATAGAAGAAAAAAGGAAGAAAAAAACAGAAGAAAAACAAGAATTTAAAATGAATTAGTTTTATTTTTTGATTTTTTTGATATATAATTGTATTTTTAAGATTTTAATAACATAAATAAATAAGTAATTAGAAACTTTAATAGCAAAAATAATTATCATAAAGTAAAATAAATAAGTAATTAGAAACAAAATAAAATAAAATAAATAAGCTTTTTGTTGTAAGTAGAAACAAAACAAAATAAATAAAGCAAAAATGAAAACAAAAAACAGGCAAAAAATAAAAAATAAGCCACCTACTGGGCCACCACGGCCTGAATACGACTAGAAACCCATTATTGGGCCAGGATTCAGGCCCGCAGGAAGGCCCAGTAGGCCCACAGGCTAGCAGTAACAGAATAGGCCCGTAAGCCTGCATTTGAGAGGAACTCGAAGTGGTCAGCGCAGCCGCGCTTATAAACCACTGTCGAAGCCTCTCGGCTAGCGAGGTGGGACTAAACATCCCACCGCACCGCGCCAGTGCCAGCACAGAGCTTTAGTCGCGGTTGGTGTGGCGGACCGCGACTAAAGCTAGGCTTTAGTCGCGGTCCGCCACACCAACCGCGACTAAAGGCTCTTTCCTGCGCGGGAACGAAGCGGCGCCAAAACCCTTTAGTCGCGGTTGGTGTGGCGGACCGCGACTAAAGGCTAGCTTTAGTCGCGGTTGGTGTGGGCTTTAGTCGCGGTCCGCCACACCAACCGCGACTAAAGCTGCGTCTATAAATACTGCACTTGGCAGTTTTGCCACTTCCCATTCTCCTCTCTCTCGACGCCGAAGCGCTGCCCCGACGCCGATCGTCTCCGACGCCGACGCCGAAGCCCTGCCCCGACGCCGAAGCCCTGCGCGCCGCCGCCCCCCGTCCCCAGTGAGCGCCGCCCGTGCCCTGCGCCCTTGCCCGCCGCCCGCCGCCCTGCCGCCCGCCGCCCGCCGCGCCCGCCGCCCGCTGGCCCTGCCTGCCGTGTCCTCCGCGCGCCGCCCGCCGCCCGCTGGCCCTGCCTGCCGTCCTCCGCGCGCCGCCCGCCGCCCGCTGGCCCGACGACGAAGAAGATCAGAAGAAGAAAAAGGAAGAAGAAGAAGAAAGAAAAAGGGAAAAGGAAGAAGAAGAAAAAGGAAAAAAGGAAAAAGGAAAAAGGAAAACACAAAAAAAAAACAAATTAAACAGAAGAAAAAACAAAAGAAAACAAAAAAACAGAAGAAAAACAAAGGAAGAAGAAAGAAAAAGGAAGAAAGAAAAAAGACAAGAAAGAAAAAGAAAGAAGAAAAAAGAAAGGAAGAAGAAAAACAAAGGAAGAAGAAAAAAAAGAAAGAAGAAAAAGGAAGAAGAAAAAAAGAAAAAACAAGAAAGAAAAAGGAAAAAAAATGAAAAAAAATGAAAACCAAATAAAAACCAAATGAAAACCAAAAGAAAGAAGAAAGAAAAAGGAAGAAGAAAAAAAGAAGAAGAAAGGAAGAAGAAAGGAAGAAGAAGAAAGAAAGAAAAAAGAAAAAGGAAAGAAGAAGAAAGAAAGAATAGAAAGGAATAAGAAGAAAAGGAAGAAGAAGAAAGAAAGAAGAAGAAAGAAGAAGAAAGGGAAGAAGAAAGAAAGAAGAAGAAAGGGAAGAAGAAGAAAGAAAGAAGAAGAAAGGAAAAAGGAAGAAGAAGAAAGAAGAAAGAAGAAAGAAGAAAGAGGAAGAAGAAGAAAGAAGAAAGAAGAAAGAAAGAAGAAAGAAAAAGGAAGAAGAAAAAATTTGATAATTAACCAAATGGCGAGGGTTATACATGTGTGTTGTCCTCGCCTCCCTCTCCGTGGCGCCGTCGTCTGCCGCCCCGTCTCGCGCTCTACCGCGACACCCTCTCCCACCCCTTCCTCGCCCCCTCCTTTTGCCACCGCCCTTTCGCCACCGCCACCGCCACCGCCCCCCTTCTTCACTTAATTAATTTGTTTTTACTACATGTTTTCAGGACTGACATAATGGCGGACGATAGAGCTGACCCGATTATGGACAACTATGATCCGGACGGTGAAGCACATATGTTCGGCATCATAAACGACGATATTCAATATGTGCCGACCGGACAAGAAGAAGATGATGTCTCTTCTTATCTGAACCTTGACGGTGAAGATGAAGGGCGCCGTCAGCAAGATGATGCCGAACAAACGTCGATAAACGACGATCTTCAAATGGAAGTAGCAACCACCTCCGGCGCCGAGGTATATATATACATTGAGCCTCTGGTGATACAAACTAACTGATTTGAATAAATATGTGTGTACTAACGGGCGCGACTCTCTTTCTTATTTTAGCCCTCGGCCGGATCGTCGAAACAATCGAGTACGTCGTCAAAGCGTGGCGCAACCAAGACGATGAAACAAGGGGAAACATGCACCATCGAGGTTGTCGACAGTGCAACCGGCAGGCCGCTGGAGCCCCGCAAGAACGCCATCAAGTTTGTCAGCCAATGCGGAGCCGTTGTTAGAGACAACGTCTCGATCACCGTCCAAGAGTGGAATGAGCCAAAGAAGGCACGAATTGCTGGTTTCACTTTTGTCGATAAGAGAACAAAAAAAGATTGCTTCAAGAAGCTTATGGAACATTTCGTTCTACCTCCGGAATACAACAAATTCGATGAGGAGGGTAACAAGATTGAGGAAAACAAGGAGAGGAGGAGGCTAGTCAAACAGTTCGCTCTTCATAAGATGGCCGACGCATTCCGGAAATTCAAGCAAAATCTAAACCATGACTTTGTCAAGCAGAACAAGACTCCGGATTTCAAAGGACAATATGAGAAACTGAAACATGATTGGCCAGAATTTGTGAAGCAAAAGAAATCGGAGCAGTTCATTCAAATATCGAAAAAAATAAGGAAAATGCGGCTAAGAAGGAGTACAATCATATTATGGGGCCAGGAGGGTATCGCCTTTGGCAGCCTAGGTTGGCGAAGATGGAGAACGAGCTGAGGGCGCGAGGAATCCGTCCAGATACGGAGGGATGGGACCCAAGGGCCAAAAGCTGGTGGTACGGGCATGGGGGAACGCTGAACCCGGAGACAGGGGAGTGTGTTTACCAGGGCAAAATAATGAAACCCACCCAAGCCCTTATTGACGCAATGAGGGATGCTCAAGAGGGGAAGATCAAGTTCAACAGAGAGAACGACGCACTGACAAAAGCCCTCGGGAATCCTGAACACGGAGGACGTGTACGAGGCATGGGGCACATTCCGTGGAAAATAGGGTTCCCCCAGAACGATGACCCGTACGGTTACAGAAGCCGTAAGAGAAAGATGGATCGGGAAGCAGATGTTGTGGCGCGGTTGGCATCGGAAATGGATGTGATGAAGAAAACCGTGAGTGTACTAGTAGCCGAAAGAGATGCAGCTTGGGCGCAGCATGAAGATCATCCAGCGGATCTCGGAAGCCAGCAGCGGAGAAGCAGCGTGGCTTCCACGGAGGCCCCACCGGCTGGTGCAGATGCACCGACGATCGAAATTACTGCACCGGAGCCTCTGGTGGTCGAAATTACTGCACCGGAGCCTCCTCGCTACCCCGTGGACGATATAAAGGAGAGGAAAGAATGACATCTGTATTATCCTATCGGGAACATGTCCATGAAGGTAGCCATCGGCAGTGCTTTACCATGTTTACCTGGAGCACTCCACCACAACAACCCCATTCAAGATGGCTATGCTCGTGTCACGGTGGAGGACATAGTCCAAGGGTTTGAGGACCTGGAGATTGACATTGCTACACCTGAAGGGGAGAAAAGACTTGGAGATGTCAAGCGCCATTTCATTCTATGGCAAAAGAAGTTTATCAAGTTTCCAGGCGAGGCGCCAAGGACAACAAGTCCACCCCCCTACGGTGGTGGTGGTGGCGGTGGCGGCGGCGGCGGTGGTGGTGGTGGTGGCGGTTCACCTACACCTCCGTCACGTCAGCCGACGCCTCCCAGTCCACAACGTCCGGCGGGTGATCAGACGCCGCCCCCCAGTCCTCGTCCGGCGGGTGATCAGACGCCGCCCCCCAATCCACCTCCGGCAAAGAAGCAGAAGCAGTCCTGGGTTATTAACCCGGACCCTTATGTACCTAAGACCACAAAGGTACCGGAGCCATCACTGAAGCCTCTCCCCACAAGGCCTTGGGAACGTAGTGCCGAGGAAACTGCCGCGGCCGCGGCTGCTGATCTTGAGAAATGGAAGGCGGACTGCAAGAAGAAAAGAGAGCCCGAGCCCAAGCCAGTATTTTCTGATGAGCAAAAGAAGTGGGCTAAGTCATTTTTGAGCACACCGTCCCAAGCCGCGAAGAATCTGCCTGAGGACTATGCACGTGAACTTCGTAGGCAGGCACTCATGTTGAAGGAGAAGAAAGGGCGGGCGGATGACCCCGATCAAAGTAAACGAGTTGCCCAGCTCGGGGAACAAAGTAAACAATCAATTGCCCCGCTTATAGTGAAAGCCGCCGGTCCGGATGACCCCGATATCATAACAGCTGCGGCAGCACTTGGATTGACTGCAACGAGTGCCAGAGAACAAGCGGCCAACTTAGGTATTACTCTTCGTGAACTGTTAGGCCTTGATGATCTGCCAGTGAAGGAGGTAGTAATTACATATGTGAAGAATGGGCCTCTCGTCGAGCCTGCGCAGGAACAGGATCTACCTCCGCAAATGAAAGGTCTGCTGAAATGGTACAAGGGTTACATAAAAAATAAAAACGCCAACGAATATATTTATGCGGAAGTTAGACATGAGCATCACTTCAAACATTACTATGTACAAATTCATCTGAGTGAATTGTTCCAGCTTTTCAATCTGCGCGAGCTCGACAAATCTATCATCAGTTGCTACGTTCTGTAAGTGATTTATTTCTACCCCATCTCGTTCATATTGCCTGCACTATATATATGTCCTAACTATATTGTTGTGTCCGCTATTATACATGCAGAATGAAGATTAAGGAATGCAGAGTAAGGAACATCCATGATGTTGGGTTCATTGACCCACAGATCGTTAATGGATATGTGTTGCGGCATCACCCCGACGACATGGAGGCAGACCTGTGGCAGTTTCTTACAAAGCAGGAACTCAAAAGTGATATTCTATTTCCTTACCATTTTGGGTGAGTGTTTCTGTCTTGAGCACATTCTCTTTTGTTTACTCCATGCATGGTATGTGGCCGGCTAATCGATGAGTTATGCATGACGTACTGTGCATGTATCGTGTCCGCAGGTTCCACTGGATTCTGCTAGTAATTAAAGTTGACACCTCAGAATGTCTCGTCCATGACTCTCTGAATATGGATCCAAAGCTTTGGGGCGACCTGAGAAAAATGATGCAGAAGTAATTATTTTCATTCATTTGCGCTCTATATCGATCGGCCTATTTCGTTCATTTCCTAATATCAAGTAACTAATAACTCTCTTGTTCATTTAATTTTCTTTGCCTCGTAGGGTTTGGAGACGGTTCGTAGATACAAAGGTCAGTGAATTCAAAAAAGAGCTAGAATTCAAAATGGCAAAGGCTAAGAATGCTGGGGATATTCAGCCAGCGGGGACCAATCTATGTGGATACTATGTCTGTGAGATGATCCGGAGATACACCTCTGAGCGGGTTCCGAGTGATACCAATGCTCAGAGGAATAACCTCCGGATGATGCTTAGTCCAGAAGCTCACTTCCGACCACTTCAAGAGGAACTAGCTGGATGGTTCAGGAGGGAAGTCCTCCATCCTAAAGGAGAACACCATTACGAGGACGTAGAACTTTATATGCCTTAAATTATGTATGGAAACTTGTTCAAAATTGTATATGGTCATCCGATGATATTGAATATATACTGTATATTCCTCTTGAATTCTTTTTGGTTCTAATTTCAAATTTGTTTGAAATTGTACATTCATATGCATGTATGTAGTAGCGTAGAATATGTGAAACTCCTTCAAAATTAAAATAAAGCATAAAAGAAATAAAACAATACAAATTAAACAGAAAACAGGTTTAGGGGGGGCAGGTTTAGGGGGGGGGGGGGGCTAAAACCCTAAACCTGCGGCGGTCTTTAGTCGCGGTTGGCCAGAAGAACCGCGACTAAAAGACCTCCGCCCCGGCGGCCACCTGGCGCCCACGTGGACGGGCCTTTAGTCGCGGTTCTTAAGAAACCGCGACTAAAGGGTGGAGCCTTTAGTTCCGCCTGTTTGGTCGCGGTTGCGCAACCGCGACTAATGGCAGTTGCGAACCGCGACCAAAGGCCTTTTTTCCACCAGTGCATGAGCAAGGATAAATTAGAAAAATGATATATTCTGAATTTTTGGGTATTAAACTTTTTGTGTGTGAAAATTTTGCTTATTAAACTTGGTTGACCGGTCTACTTATGTATGAAGTTCCATGAAGAGATGACACCCGCGGTATTCCGTAGCGAAGAAAATAGAATCCGGCGTTACTGTTTCTCTAAACGGTGTTCCAGAAATCCGTGTCCCGGCTTATTTGTCCATATATATATTCTGGTTTTCATTTCTAGTGTGCATGTCGACCAATATTGTTACTTTGCTCTTTGTTTTATATATACCCACTGATTTAATTTGTCCATTTCTACTCCGGCTGCAGAGATTCATAGAACCTGCCTAGCTACACATGTGTGAACAATGTATATGATTTTCATCGCGGACTCGATCAGAAACGGCCGTCTTCTGCAAGTCACGATCTCGACGAGGCCACCAACCAACCCAGAGATCCAGGCAGGCGGTCATGCATGGCTGTGGTGCTTGTGAGAGAGAGTGAGACCCATCACCCATGGCCAAGCTACATGTATGGCCATGGCGATGAGCAGTCCGCATTCTTGTCCGTGTTCTTGCCGTGCTGCTACTCCAGCAGTCCGCCTGCACGATTCGTGCATGTTGCCGGTTCCCGCGCTCCGCTCCAAGTGGCTTCAGAATTCAGCAGTGGTATTATTGTTTTCTTGGTGGATTGGGAAGTGTGTGCTGCATGCCAAATTTTCTGCAGTCCAAGGAAGTTTGCTTAGAGGGTGTTTGGATCACTAGTGACTAGAGACTAGAGACTAGTAGTAGTCACTTTTAGTCAGTAAACCTCCAAACACCCCTGACTACTGGGTGACTAAAACTAGTTTAGTCCCTAGTCACCCCACCCCCAACTAAAAGTGACTAGAGACTAGTAGTAGTCACCTTTAGCCAGTAAACCTCCAAACACCCCTGACTTTTACTGACTAAAGTCCCCCTCTCTCTCCTTTAATTGGTGTTGCCTTCCAAACATTTAATACTGAAACATTTAATGCTGACTAGTAGTAGTCACCTTCCAAATAGGGCCTGACTAAAAACTTCTAGTCTGACTACTACTAGTCACATGACTAGAGAGTATCCAAACACCCTCTCAGTCACCCGCCTCTGATTTTGTGCGTATCTTTTGTGGTTTCGAGGGAGGAGAAATACTTGTACGTGTACGTGTACTTGCTTGGTTATAGTACGACTATATACTCTTGTGGTGTCCCAACCAACGGTCTCATGATTATTTATTTATTTTGCGAAAATATCACATCTATTATAAAGCGCTCATCACAAGTACAAAGTACCGAAAACGGAATAAATTTACATCGAGGTTCATGGACAACCGAACGACCATTACAACACCCAGAACAAGCCGCCGACCCAGAGCCCATGCTGGTATTGAAGCATCGCGTAGGCCGAGAGCACCGCCCATGCTGCATTTAGGTCTTCGGGCCCGTTCAATGCTGGAGCGACGTGATTGGACGGGGCGGATATCTACCGCACTCAAGTCGGCAGCCTCGTCCGTCCACTTGCCGGCATCAAACATGCACACCGACCGAGAGACTCGCTCCGGTGAAGGCATTGACACCCCCCTTGGCCTAGACGTCACCCGCTATTGAGAAGAGGCCACGGCCGGCACAAACCACACCACACCACCGTCCCACTTTACATCCTCATTTGTGCACCACCTCCACCATGACCGGAGCTCTAGCCCGTTGTGCGAGAGCCTCTTGACGGAGTACAAGCACGAGCTGGCCGCCCTTGCGGCCGACTGGCAGGCCTGTCGTGCGAGGCGGTTAGAGGATGGCATGCCTGCCAGCTCCCGGAGGTTTCCGACAATGACTGGACGATGGAGGAGGCCTCCGACAACGAGTTGGCAGCCCTGCTCATGTCGTTCCATGTCGACTTGACCATGAAGCGGGTGCAGGCGCCCTTCAAATGCCGCCATGCGGAGGAGCAGCCGGAGCCGTATCTGATGTCGATGTTTTGGCAGGCGCAGGAGGAGCAGCGGTACAACCTCTCCCTCTTCGAGCAGCACCGGCCGGCGGAGGTCCAAGTCTACGGTGAACTCACGAGCAAGGAGGCGTAGCGTCCATGGCCGTGGGGAACCTCAACTTCATCGCCTAGCAGAGTGCATTGTATGAGGCCGCGCACGCTTGTGCCACTTGGTCTATTGTGTTTATTTACTTACTTTTTGGATTTCAACCTACTTGGTGCCGGTAGGATTATTCTCACATGCATCCGTGCATGCATGGCTAATTCAGTTGAATGAGCAAGCAACAGCATTCGACACACCAAATGATAAGCACATGTAGGGTACCACATGCATGTAGGTATGTATAAAGCCATGGAATCGAACGTGCACGTAGAAAGGTGGATCGAGACAGAACGGGCACTCGAGAAGTAGCAGTGCTCATGCATGCATGCGTACACAAAAGCGAGACACTCCACATGCACAAAAGAGCTTCGCTTACTTGTCACCGCGACACCGCGCATGCATGCACCCTAGCTAGTACACTAGTTGCTGTTATCACCACGTGCATGTATGTGTACGTGCATAGGAGCACCAAGATTAAAGATTGAAGATTGATGGATCGATGGGCCGAGGGTGGTAGGAAGTAGGAACGGACGGCACATCCCGAGCAGCGAAGAAATGCCATACGCATACGGCCATGCACGCATGGCCCCTTCTTCCTCTTGCATAGCCTAGCTAAGCTAGCCTGATTGTCCCTTTCACACATTCCCCCTCTGTCGCTTTCCCTGTGTTGTCTGTACCCCTCTATGTACCTCTAAGAGCATCTTCATCGCCGACCTTCAAAACGGACACACTTTTTGTTCGTCGACGGACGGTGTTGCGGTAGCTAAGCTGTCGTCTAAACTTTTGCCTATTTTTTTTAAGTCCGCAAGCTCAAAATTGCACATATCAAATCGTCGATGATTGAAATTTTCAAATGCGACGGTGGTTCTAATTTAAATATTACAATGCACCTAAGTTTTCAAATAAAATACTCTCTCCGTTCCATAAAATAGTGCGTACAGATTTTCCTGAAAGTCAAAATTTATACGTTTTGATCAAGTTTATAGAGAAAATTATTCATATCTACAATGTCAAATAAAAAATGAAACTAGATATTATGATCAATCTAATGATATATCTTTGACATTTTAGATGTAAATATTTTTATCTACAAACCCAGTCAAAGTTTGTGAGCATTGACTTTTCAAAAAAATCTATACACACTACATTATGGAATGGAGAGAGTAGTTCAAACTTGAATTCAACTAGCCATATGTTCTAGGTGTCCCCTTAAGAGCATCTACAACCGCAAGTAGCTAATGTGACCCCTATACGCCCGAGGACGCGCCCATGGATGGCGCAGGGCAGGTTCCCATTTGGCCCTCTCCACAACCACACTCTCCAAATCTCAATACCCAAATCAATGCACGATGATCATACAATGCAAATTCATCATACATTCAACGGTACAAAGATAGTGTAGCCTGAATGAATTCGGTACATGCCAAAATGAAATTCAATAGTTCATACATAGATAAGCGATACACGAATGAATCGATGACTTCACTCGTTGCAGTCATTGATCCTCTTTGTGTGAAGAAACCAGTACTTCCCTTCCTCATCAAAGAGGTTGATGTCCTGCAACATTATTCTTGACTCCCCTGCCTTCTCTTGCAAGCCGCAACTTCTCTTTCTCGAGCTCAAGATTACGCATTGTCACCGTTTGCTCAAGCTCCCATTTGGCAACCTTCTCTTGCCTCTCCAACTCCACTTTGTTCTTCTCCAAGATCAACCTCTCCCGTTTGAACTCCATCTTCCCCCTTTGCACATCAATGAACATCTTCTACCACTTCTCCTTCTTCACCTCCTTCGCATAAAAAATGCCCGTCGAAGTGGTAGACATTTTGCTTGCCGCACCTTCACGCTCCACCCTCTCCTTCTCCCACTTGTTCCCCATGACTTGCCGGTTTATTTTTGGCACGGTTGGTTGCAAGTCTGCCACACCATTTTCTTCTTATCCTTTCTCAACCAATCCAATTGATTGAGCCAAGCTCGACTCGTCGTTTTTTTTCATCTTCTTCGCCTGATGCATTTGGAGCTCCAGCAAGTCGGCCATCATGTCCGCGTCGAGGATGGCTTGCGAAAAGCTCAAATCCGGGATGCCCTTCGACTGGGAGGGTGTAATAGAGTCGGGCAACGATGACAAGTTGTTGTTTGTCTTCGTGGCCACGATCGATGGATTGGCCTGCATCACGTCCATGTCCTTAGCAACGGCCACCAAGGCCGCGTCCGTTGTTGCCTCGCCTTCCAAGTATCCATTGCCAGGACAGGGAACGACGAGCAAGGGAGGGTGGGAGGCTGCGTAGAGGCGGGACAAATGGAGGAGGGGCAGATATCGGGGGGGGGGGGGATGGGGCAGTTGTAGATGAAGGAAATATGCCCTAGAGGCAATAATAAAGTTATTATTTATTTCCTCATATCATGATAAATGTTTATTATTCATGCTAGAATTGTATTAACCGGAAACATAATACATGTGTGAATACATAGACAAACATAGTGTCACTAGTATTGCCTCTACTTGACTAGCTCGTTAATCAAAGATGGTTAAGTTTCCTAGTCATGGACATGAGTTGTCATTTGATTAACGGGTTCACACTAGTAGAAAAAGGGTCTAATGTGAAACTCATTAGTCCCGGTTTGTAATTGAACCGGCACTAATCTGACCATTAGTGCCGGTTCCAACGGCCAGGCGGGCGGCGCTCATTAGTACAGGTTCGTGGCGAACCTTTAGTACCGGTTCGTGCCACGAACCGGTAATAAAGAGGTGGTGGCCTTTAGTACGGGTTGGTGGCTCCAACCGGTTCTAAAGGGGGGGGGGTCTTTAGTATCGGTTGGAGCCACCAACCGGTACTAAAGGTGGTGCGCTGCCACCCGCAGTGCACAATGTTTATTCCCACCTCGCTAGTTGAGAGGAGCTCGCACCGGTTTATAAGCCCCGCCACGGCTACCGTGTCGAGCTCCTCTCTAAGCAGGCCTTTGTGGGCCTATTGCAAGTCTTCTGCCCTGTGGGGCCTACTAGGCCGTACGGGCCTGCATCCTGGCCCAACTAGAGATTGGGTTTCTAGTCGTATGCAGGCCGTGCCGACCCAGTAGGCGGGCTGTTTTTGCTTTATTTCAAAAATAAAAATAAAAAAATCCCTGCCAACCGGGACTAAAGGTCCCCCAGACCACGGTGCGCCTCGTGCCACGTGGTGGGCCTTTGGTCCTGGTTCGTGTTGAACCGGTACTAAAGGGGGGGCCTTTAGTCCCCACTCTTTAGTGCCGGTTCCAGAAACGGTACTAAAGGTCCTTACGAACCGGTACTAAAAATCGTTTTTCTACTAGCGTCACATCGTTAGGAGAATGATGTAATTGACTTGACCCATTCCATTAGCTTAGCACTTGATCGTTCAGCTTACTGTTATTGCTTTCTCCATGACTTATACATCTTCCTGTGACTATGAGATTATGCAACTCCCGAATACCGGAGGAACACTCTGTGTGCTACCAAACGTCCATACTCCACAAGTTAAGCAAAGTTCCTACATAATAATAAGATATGTGTTAATTCACAGTGAACAAATAAATTCGGTTTGAACAATAACATATACAATAACATAAGAAAATCATACTTAGGATTTTGAGGGCACGTGGACTTATAATGACCCGTAACACCGCACAGTCCACATTGACGTTTGCTTTTCTCATCAAAAGCTTTTGGTCGCCCATTTTTAGTGACATCAGGACAATCCTTACCGCGGCCTTTAACATTCTGTTTTGGTGCGCCTTTGGTGTTAACTTTTGCGGGATCACGAACAAGACCATGATCTTTTAGGCTCGAATGCATCGTCGTTCACAAATTGTACCTCTGCACCAGGCTCATCCTGCTCAGTGTAATCATTATCTATTATGTCCCTCAGAGCCGCCTTCAACTTGTCGAATAAAAATGGTTTATGGCATGCTTTATGAGTTGCTTCAGCAGATAAGATAGTCAACTCGTTGTACCTAGCTCTGTCCAATGCACCTACCCATCCCCATGCAAACAGATCGCTAGTGCGCTTCACGGGAAGTCCACCCCTTGCAACTTGGCTCAACCTCGCAGTACTAAACACTTAGGTATCTCACGTAAGCGTAGATGAATCAGAACGTGAAGAATATGTTTGCAAGGAAGTCCTTTGCGATACATGCTTCTGCAACTGCACTTCACAGTTTCTTCTAAGTTACCTGGGGTGTAGTCCACAGTGAATCTGATATCTCTATTTTCCTTCCATGTCAGTATGAATCTATGAGTGTCTGCTCCTCTCAGTCTCTCAAGGACCTCTAGCTCCCGTGCCTTCTTCATATCTTCCTGCAAGATATAAAAGTTTGCCGCAGTGAACTCACGGGTAGCTGATTTCTCAATATCTTTACACTCATCCAATACTGGTACTGGAACAGTCTGTGAGTTTGTGTAATCGTCATGCGCCTCATTATCACGGAGACGAACTATGCAGTTCTCATAGTGCACACTCATATCAACAATAGTCATACCGGAGTCTAGATGCAAGTGAAGGCATGAATTCAGACTCTCACTTCGCTGGTTACTTCGCATACCTAAGAAAAACCCACCTGACAGATATGATGCAGCCCAAAGCCTTTTCTTCTTGTACATCCTACGTAACCATGTCTTTGTTTTCTCCGACTGCCATTTAGCGGTAAACGCTGCCCATCTCTCCTCAAATACCTTTTTTGAAGTGGCATAATAAAGTAGAGACCTGAACTCCTTTAGAGACTTATGATGAAGGTGTTTCTGCATGTTCTTCTCAATATGCCACGAGCAAAGACGATGCCAAACCTCCGAAAGTACCTTTCTTATGGCCTTAATCATAGCTGCATCTCCATCAGTAATTACTGACCTGGGCCTCTTCTGACAGTGAGCCCTCAAAAACGTCTGAAGCAGACAGACATATGTATCTTCCGTCTCGTCAGACACAAGAGCACAACCGAATACCGTGGTGCAACGGTGGTTGTTCAGACCGACAAAAGGTATAAATGGCATGCCATACCTATTCATCCTGTATGTGTTGTCGAAGACTGTCACATCACCGTAGTCAACA
The DNA here is from genome assembly GCA_032464435.1 of Aegilops umbellulata. Lineage (NCBI taxonomy): Eukaryota > Viridiplantae > Streptophyta > Magnoliopsida > Poales > Poaceae > Aegilops > Aegilops umbellulata. Next base: position 445,475,502 of record CP136059.1, on the reverse strand, counting down.
TAGTCTCGACGTGATTGAGAATCACACCAGAATATGTTTTTCAGCCTTCCTTCAACATCGACGGTGTGCTCAAAGAAGAAATCTGGATCTCTCTCTTTTCTGGTCATCATGATCCCAATGGCAGTGTCTGCATCACCTTGTGCAAGCTGTTGGAAATATGCCCTAGAGGCAATAATAAAAGCATTATTATTATATTTCCTTGTTCATGATAATTGTCTTTATTCGTGCTATAATTGTGTTATCCGGAAATCGTAATACATGTGTGAATAACAGAGAACAACATGTCCCTAGTAAGCCTCTAGTTGACTAGCTCGTTGATCGATAGATAGTCATGGTTTCCTGACTATGGACATTGCATGTCATTGATAACGAGATCACATCATTAGGAGAATGATGTGATGGACGAGACCCAATCCTAAACATAGCATAAGATCGCATAGTTCGTTTGCTAGAGTTTTCCAATGTCAAGTATCCTTTCCTTAGACCATGAGATCGTGTAACTCCCGGACACCGTAGGAGTGCTTTGGGTGTATCAAACGTCACAACGTAACTAGGTGACTATAAAGGTATACTACGGGTATCTCCGAAAGTGTCTGTTGGGTTGACACGGATCGAGACTGGGATTTGTCACTCCGCTTGACGGAGAGGTATCACCGGGCCCTCTCGGTAATGCATCATCATAATGAGCTCAATGTGATCAAAGTGTTTGATCACGGGATCATGCATTACGGTACGAGTAAAGTGACTTGCCGGTAACGAGATTGAACGAGGTATTGGGATACCGACGATCGAATCTCGGGCAAGTAAAATACCGATTGACAAAGGGAATCGTATACGGGATTAATTGAATCCTCGACATCGTGGTTCATCCGATGAGATCATCGTGGAGCATGTGGGATCCAACATGGGTATCCAGATCCCGCTGTTGGTTATTGCCCGAGAGCCGTCTCGGTCATGTCTGCATGTCTCCCGAACCCGTAGGGTCTATACACTTAAGGTTCGGTGACGCTAGGGTTGTGAAGATATGTATATGCAGTAACCCGAATGTTGTTCGGAGTCCCGGATGAGATCTCGGACGTCACGAGGAGTTTCTGAATGGTCCGGAGATAAAGAATTATATATAGAAAGTGCTATTTTGGCCATCGAGACAAGTTTCGGGGGTCCACCGGGTGGGGCCACCTGCCTCGGGGGGCCACATGGGCTCTAGGGGGTGCGCCTTGGCCTACATGGGCCAAGGGGAACCAGCCCCTAGAGGCCCATGCGCCTAGGATGGGGAAACCCTAAAAGGGGGGGCGCCCCCTTGCTCTGGGGGCAAGCCCCACCCCTTGGCCGCCGCCCCCTAGGAGATTGCATCTCCTAGGGCCGGCGCCCCCCCCCTAGGGGGCTATATAAAGGGGGGAGGGGAGGGAGGGCAGCCGCACCCCTTGCCTTGGCGCCTCCCTCTCCCTCTCCAACACCTCCTCCTCCTCCGTAGAGCTCGGCGAAGCCCTGCCGGAGTACTGCAGCTCCACCATCACCATGCCATCGCGCTGCTGCTGGAGCCATCTTCCCCAACCTCTCCTTTGCCTTGCTGGATCAAGAAGAAGGAGACGTTACGCTGACCGTACGTATGTTGAACGCGGAGGTGCCGTCCGTTCGGTGCTAGGATCTCCGGTGATTTGGATCACGTCGTGTACGACTACCTCATCCCCGTTCGTTGAACGCTTCCGCTCGCGATCTACAAAGTGGTATGTAGATGCAATCTCTCTCCCATGACTCGTTGCTTAGATGAACTCATAGATGGATCTTGGTGAAACCGTAGGAAAATTTTTAATTTTGTGCAACGTTCCCCAACAGTGGTATCAGAGCTGGGTCTATGCGTAGTTCTCTATTGCACGAGTAGAACACAATTTGTTGTGGGCGTAGATGTTGTCAACTTTCTTGCCGCTACAAGTCTTATCTTGCTTCAGCGGTATTGTGGGATGAAGCGGCCCGGACCAACCTTACACGTACGCTTACGTGAGACTGGTTCCACCGACTAACATGCACTAGTTGCATAAGGTGGCTGGCGGGTGTCTGTCTCTCCCACTTTAGTTGGAGCGGATTCGATGAAAAGGGTCCTTATGAAGGGTAAATAGAAGTTGACAAATCACGTTGTGGCTTTCACGTAGGTAAGAAAACGTTCTTGCTAGAACCCTAATTCAGCCACGTAAAACTTGCAACAACAATTAGAGGACGTCTAACTTGTTTTTGCAGCAAGTGCTTGGTGATATGATATGGCCAAAGTTGTGATGAATGATGAATGATCTATATGTGATGTATGAGATGTTCATGCTATTGTAATAGGAATCACGACTTGCATGTCGATGAGTATGACAACCGGCAGGAGCCATAGGAGTTGTCTTTATTTTTTGTATGACCTGCGTGTCATTGAGAAACGCCATGTAAATTACTTTACTTTATTGCTAAACACGTTAGCCATAGTAGTAGAAGTAATAGCTGGCGAGCAACTTCATGGAGACACGATGATGGAGATCATGGTGTCAAGCCGGTGACAAGATGATCATGGAGCCCCAAGATGGAGATCAAAGGAGCTATGTGATATTGGCCATATCATGTCACGTTTATTATTTGATTGCATGTGATGTTTATCATGTTTTGCATCTTGTTTACTTAGAACGACGGTAGTAAATAAGATGATCCCTCATAATAATTTCAAGAAGTGTTCCCCCTAACTGTGCACCGTTGCGACAGTTCGTTGTTTCGAAGCACCACGTGATGATCGGGTGTGATAGATTCTAACGTTGACATACAACGGGTGTAAGACAGATTTACACAAGCAAACACTTAGGTTGACTTGACGAGCCTAGCATGTACAGACATGGCCTCGGAACACAGAAGACCGAAAGGTCGAGCATGAGTCGTATAGAAGATATGATCAACATGAAGATGTTCACCGATGTTGACTAGTCCGTCTCACGTGATGATCGGACACGGCCTAGTTGACTCGGATCATGTAATACTTAGATGACTAGAAGAGGGATGTCTATCTAAGTGGGAGTTCATTAAATAATTTGATTAGATGAACTTTATTATCATGAACTTAGTCTAAAATATTTACAATATGTCTTGTAGATCAAATGGCCAACGTAGTCCTCAACTTCAATGCGTTCCTAGAGAAAACCAAGCTGAAAGACGATGGCAGCAACTATACGGACTGGGTCCGGAACCTGAGGATCATCCTCATAGCTGCCAAGAAAGATTATGTCCTACGAGCACCGCTGGGTGACGCACCTATTCTCCCTGCAGAACAAGACGTTATGAACGCTTGGCAGTCACGTTCCGATGATTACTCCCTCGTTTAGTGCGGCATGCTTTACAGCTTAGAGCCGGGCCTCCAAAAGCGTTTTGAGAGACATGGAGCATATGAGATGTTCGAAGAGCTGAAAATGGTTTTCCAAGCTCATGCCCGGGTCGAGAGATATGAAGTCTCCGACAAATTCTTTAGCTATAAGATGGAGGAAAATAGCTCTGTCAGTGAACACATACTCAAGATGTCTGGGTTGCACAACCGCTTGACTCAACTGGAAGTTAATCTCCCGGATGAAGCGGTCATTGACAGAATCCTCCAGTCGCTTCCACCTAGCTACAAGAGCTTTGTGATGAACTACAATATGCAGGGGATGGTAAAGACCATTCCTGAGGTATATGCTATGCTGAAATAAGAAGAGGTAGAAATCAAGAAGGAACATCAAGTGTTGATGGTGAATAAAACCACTAAGTTCAAGAAGGGCAAGGGTAAGAAGAACTTCAAGAAGGACGGCAAGGAAGTTGCCGCGAAGAAGCCAAAGAATGGACCCAAGCCCGAGACTGAGTGTTTTTATTGCAAGGGAAGTGGTCACTGGAAGCGGAACTGCCCCAAATACTTAGCGGACAAGAAGGCCGGCAAAACAAAAGGTATATGTGATATACATGTAATTGATGTGTACCTTACCAGTACTCGTAGTAGCTCTTGGGTATTTGATACCGGTGCAGTTGCTCACATTTGTAACTCAAAGCAGGAGCTGCGGAATAAACGGAGACTGGCGAAGGACGAGGTGACGATGCGCGTCGGGAATGGTTCCAAGGTCGATGTGATCGCCGTCGGCACGCTACCTCTACATTTACCTACGGGATTAGTTTTAAACCTCAATAATTGTTATTTAGTGCCAAGTTTGAGCATGAACATTGTGTCTGGATCTCGTTTAATTCGAGATGGCTACTCATTTAAATCCGAGAATAATGGTTGTTCTATTTATATGAGAGATTTGTTTTATGGTCATGCTCCGATGGTTAATGGTTTATTCTTAATGAATCTCGTACGTGATGATACACATATTCATAGTGTGAATACCAAAAGAGTTAAAGTTGATAACAATAATCCCACATATTTGTGGCACTGCCGCCTTGGTCACATAGGTGTCAAACACATGAAGAAGCTCCATGCAGATGGACTTTTAGAGTCTCTTGATTATGAATCATTTGACACGTGCGAACCATGCCTCATGGGTAAAATGACCAAGACTCCGTTCTCAGGAACAATGGAGCGAGCAACCAACTTATTGGAAATCATACATACTGATGTGTGCGGTCCAATGAGTGTTGAGGCTCGCGGTGGCTATCGTTATGTTCTCACCCTCACTGATGACTTGAGTAGATATGGGTATATCTACTTAATGAAACACAAGTCTGAGACCTTTGAAAAGTTCAAGGAATTTCAGAGTGAGGTTGAAAATCAACGTGATAGAAAGATCAAGTTTCTACGATCAGATCGTGGAGAAGAATACTTGAGTCACGAATTTGGCACACACTTAAGAAAATGTGGAATAGTTTCACAACTCACGCCGCCTGGAACACCTCAGCGTAATGGTGTGTCCGAACGTCGTAATCGCACTCTATTAGATATGGTACGATCTATGATGTCTCTTACAGATTTACCGCTATCTTTTTGGGGCTATGCTTTAGAGACTGCCGCATTCACTTTAAATAGGGCTCCGTCGAAATCCGTTGAGACGACACCGTATGAATTATGGTTTGGGAAGAAACCTAAGCTGTCGTTTCTAAAAGTTTGGGGATGCGATGCTTATGTGAAGAAACTTCAACCTGAAAAGCTCGAACCCAAATCGGAAAAATGCGTCTTCATAGGATACCCTAAAGAAACTGTTGGGTATACCTTCTACCTCAGATCCGAAGGCAAGATCTTTGTTGCCAAGAATGGATCCTTTCTAGAGAAAGAGTTTCTCTCGAAAGAAGTAAGTGGGAGGAAAGTAGAACTTGATGAAGTGTTACCTCTTGAACCGGAAAATGGCGAAACTCAAGAAAACGTTCCTGAGATGCCTGCACCAACTAGAGAGGAAATTAATGATAATGATCAAGATACTTCTAATCAAGCTCCTACTGAAATTCGAAGGTCCACAAGGACACGTTCCGCACCAGAGTGGTACGGCAACCCTGTCTTGGAAATCATGTTGTTAGACAACGGTGAACCTTCGAACTATGAAGAAGCGATGGCGGGCCCGGATTCCGACAAATGGCTAGAAGCCATGAAATCCAAGATAGGATCCATGTATGAAAACGAAGTATGGACTTTGGCTGACTTGCCCGTTGAACGGCGAGCCATAGAAAATAAATGGATCTTTAAGAAGAAGACAAACGCGGATGGTAATGTGACCATCTATAAAGCTCGGCTTGTCGCTAAGGGTTATCGACAAGTTCAAGGAATTGACTACGATGAGACTTTCTCACCGGTAGCGAAGCTGAAGTCCATTCGAATCATGTTAGCAATTGCCGCATTCTACGATTATGAAATATGGCAAATGGACGTCAAAACGGCATTCCTTAATGGTTTCCTTAAGGAAGAATGGTATATGATGCAGCCGGAAGGTTTTGTCGATCCTAAGAATGCTGACAAGGTGTGCAAGCTCCAACGCTCGATTTATGGGCTGGTGCAAGCATCTCGGAGTTGGAACATTCGCTTTGATGAGATGATCAAAGCGTTTGGGTTTACGCAGACTTATGGAGAAGCCTGCGTTTACAAGAAAGTGAGTGGGAGCTCTGTAGCATTTCTCATATTATATGTAGACGACATACTTTTGATGGGAAATGATATAGAACTCTTGGACAGCATTAAGGCCTACTTGAATAAAAGTTTTTCAATGAAGGACCTTGGAGAAGCTGCTTATATATTAGGCATCAAGATCTATAGAGATAGATCGAGACGCCTCATACGTCTTTCACAAAGCACATACCTTGATAAGATATTGAAGAAGTTCAATATGGATCAATCTAAGAAGGGGTTCTTACCTGTGTTACAAGGTGTGAAATTGAGCTCAGCTCAATGTCCGACCACGGCAGAAGATATAGAAGAGATGAGTGTCATCCCCTATGCCTCAGCCATAGGTTCTATTATGTATGCCATGCTGTGTACCAGACCTGATGTAAACCTTGCCGTAAGTTTGGTAGGAAGGTACCAAAGTAATCCCGGCAAGGAACACTGGACAGCGGTCAAGAATATCCTGAAGTACCTGAAAAGGACTAAGGAAATGTTTCTCGTTTATGGAGGTGACGAAGAGCTCGTCGTAAAGGGTTACGTCGATGCTATCTTCGACACAGATCTGGATGACTCTAAGTCACAAACCGGACACGTGTATATTTTGAATGGTGGGGCAGTAAGCTGGTGCAGTTGCAAGCAGAGCGTTGTGGCGGGATCTACATGTGAAGCGGAGTACATGGCAGCCTCGGAGGCAGCACATGAAGCAATTTGGGTGAAGGAGTTCATCACCGACCTCGGAGTCATACCCAATGCGTCGGGGCCAATCAAACTCTTCTGTGACAACACTGGAGCTATTGCACTTGCCAAGGAGCCCAGGTTTCACAAGAAGACCAGGCACATCAAATGTCGCTTCAACTCCATTCGTGAAAATGTTCAAGATGGAGACATAGAAATTTGTAAAGTGCACACGGATCTGAATGTTGCAGATCCGTTGACTAAACCTCTCCCTAAGGCAAAACATGATCAGCACCAGAACTCTATGGGTGTTCGATTCATCACAATGTAACTAGATTATTGACTCTAGTGCAAGTGGGAGACTGTTGGAAATATGCCCTAGAGGCAATAATAAAAGCATTATTATTATATTTCCTTGTTCATGATAATTTTCTTTATTCGTGCTATAATTGTGTTATCCGGAAATCGTAATACATGTGTGAATAAAAGACAACAACATGTCCCTAGTAAGCCTCTAGTTGACTAGCTCGTTGATCGATAGATAGTCATGGTTTCCTGACTATGGACATTGGATGTCATTGATAACGAGATCACATCATTAGGAGAATGATGTGATGGACGAGACCCAATCCTAAACATAGCATAAGATCGCATAGTTCGTTTGCTAGAGTTTTCCAATGTCAAGTATCCTTTCCTTAGACCATGAGATCGTGTAACTCCCGGACACCGTAGGAGTGCTTTGGGTGTACCAAACGTCACAACGTAACTGGGTGATTATAAAGGTATACTACGGGTATCTCCGAAAGTGTCTGTTGGGTTGACACGGATCGAGACTGGGATTTGTCACTCCACTTGACGGAGAGGTATCACCGGGCCCTCTCGGTAATGCATCATCATAATGAGCTCAATGTGATCAAAGTGTTTGATCACGGGATCATGCATTACGGTACGAGAAAAGTGACTTGCCGGTAACGAGATTGAACGAGGTATTGGGATACCGACGATCGAATCTCGGGCAAGTAAAATATCGATTGACGAAGGGAATCGTATACGGGATTAATTGAATCCTCGACATCGTGGTTCATCTGATGAGATCATCGTGGAGCATGTGGGAGCCAACATGGGTATCCAGATCCCGCTGTTGGTTATTGCCCGAGAGCCGTCTCGGTCATGTCTGCATGTCTCCCGAACCCGTAGGGTCTACACACTTAAGGTTCGGTGACGCTAGGGTTGTGAAGATATGTATATGCAGTAACCCGAATGTTGTTCGGAGTCCCGGATGAGATCCCGGACGTCACGAGGAGTTTTGGAATGGTCCGAAGGTAAAGAATTATATATAGAAAGTGCTATTTTGGCCATCGGGACAAGTTTCGGGGTTATCGGTATTGTACCGGGACCACCGGAGGGTCCCGGGGGGTCCACCGGGTGGGGCCACCTGCCTCGGGGGGCCACATGGGCTCTAGAGGGTGCGCCTTGGCCTACATGGGCCAAGGGGAACCAGCCCCTAGAGGCCCATGCGCCTAGGGTGGGGAAACCCTAAAAGGGGGGGGGGCGCCCCCTTGCTTGGGGGGCAAGCCCCACCCCTTGGCCGCCGCCCCCCTAGGAGATTGCATCTCCTAGGGCCGGCGCCCCCCTAGGAGGCTATATAAAGGGGGAGGGGAGGGGGGAAGCCGCACCCCTTGCCTTGGCGCCTCCCTCTCCCTCTCCAACACCTCCTCCTCCTCCGTAGAGCTCGGCGAAGCCCTGCCGGAGTACTGCAGGTCCACCATCACCACGCCGTCGCGCTGCTGCTGGAGCCATCTTCCCCAACCTCTCCTTTGCCTTGCTGGATCAAGAAGAAGGAGACGTTACGCTGACCGTACGTGTGTTGAACGCGGAGGTGCCGTCCGTTCGGTGCTAGGATCTCCGGTGATTTGGATCACGTCGTGTACGACTACCTCATCCCCGTTCGTTGAACGCTTCCGCTCGCGATCTACAAAGTGGTATGTAGATGCAATCTCTCTCCCATGACTCGTTGCTTAGATGAACTCATAGATGGATCTTGGTGAAACCGTAGGAAAAATTTTAATTTTCTGCAACGTTCCCCAACACAGGGGGCACCCCATTGACACAACAATTGATTTGTTGATCTCTTAGCCGTGTGCGGTGCCCCCCTCCACCATAATCCACCTCGGTCATATCGTAGCGGTGCTTAGGCGAAGCCCTGCGTCGGTAGCATCATCATCACCATCATCATGCCGTCATGCTGACGAAACTCTTCCCGGAAGCTCTACTGGATCGTGAGTTCGCGGGACGTCACTGAGCTGAACGTGTGCTGAACGCGGAGGTGTCATACGTTCGGTGTTGAGGATCGGTCGATCGTGAAGACGTACGACTACATCAACCGCGTTGTTATAACGTTTTTGCTTACGGTCTACGAGGGTACGTAGACGACACTCTCCTCTCTCGTTGCTATGCATCACCATGATCTTGCGTGTGCGTAGGAATATTTTTGAAATTACTACGTTCCCCAACAGTGGTATCAGAGCCAGGTTTATGCGTAGATGTTATATGCACGAGTAGAAGACAAGTGAGTTGTGGGCGATACAAGTCATACTGCTTACCAGCATGTCATACTTTGGTTCGACCATATTGTTGGATGAAGCGGTCCGGATCGATATTACGCGTACGCTTACGTGAGACTGGTTCTACCGACGTGCTTTGCACACAGGTGGCTGGCGGGTGTCAGTTTCTCCAATTTTAGTTGAACCAAGTGTGGCTACGCCCGGTCCTTGAGAAGGTTAAAACAACACTAACTTGACGAACTATCGTTGTGGTTTTGATGCGTAGGTAAGAACGGTTCTTGCTCAGCCCGTAGCAGCCACGTAAAACTTGCAACAACAAAGTAGATGATGTCTAACTTGTTTTTGCAGGGCATGTTGTGATGTGATATGGTCAAGGCATGATGCTATATTTATTGTGTAAGATGATCATGTTTTGTAACGGAGTTATCGGCAACTGGTAGGAGCCATATGGTTGTCGCTTTATTGTATGAAATGCAATCGCCCTGTAATTGCTTTACTTTATCACTAAGCAGTAGCGATAGTCGTACAAGCAATAGTTGGCGAGAAGACAACAATGCTATGATGGAGATCAAGGTATCGTGCCGGTGACGATGGTGATCATGACGGTGCTTTGGAGATGGAGATCAAAGGCACAAGATGATGATGGCCATATCATATCACTTATATTGATTGCAGGTGATGTTTATCCTTTATGCATCTTATTCAACTTTGATTGATGGTAGCATTATAAGATGATCTCTCACTAAATTTCAAGGTAAAAATGTTCTGCCTGAGTATGCACCGTTGCCAAAGTTCGCCGTGCCGAGACACCACGTGATGATCGGGTGTGTGATACGTCTCCGTCGTATCTACTTTTCCAAACACTTTGCCCTTGGTTTGGACACTAACTTGTATGATTTGAATGGAACTAACCCGGACTGACGTTGTTTTCAACATAATTGCCATGATGTTGTTTTATGTGCAGAAAACAAAAGTTCTCGGAATGACCTGAAACTCCATGGAATATCTTAGAATAAATAATAAAAAATCCTCGCCAAAGATGAAGATCAGGGGCCCCACACCCTGTCCATGAGGGTGGGGGTGCCCCCCTAGTGCGCGCCCCCCTACCTCGTGGGCCCCCTGGACACCTCCCGACGCCAATTCCAACTCTATATATTTGCTTTGGGGAGAAAAAAATAGAGAAGAAGAAATCATCGCGTTTTACAATATGGAGTCGTCGGCAAGCCTAAAATCCCTCGGAAGGGCTGATCTGGAGTCCGTTCGGGGCTCGAGAGAGGGGGATTCGTCGCCTTCGTCATCATCAACCATCCTCCATCACCAATTTCATGATGCTCACCGCCGTGCGTGAGTAATTCCATGATTTCAGATCTGAACCTATTATGTTTCCATGAATATATTTGAGTTCTTGATCCTATCTTGCAAGTCTATAGTCACCTACTATGTGTTATGACCCGGCAACCCCGAAGTGACAATAATCGGGACCACTCCCGATGATGACCATAGTTTGAGGAGTTCATGTATTCACTACGTGCTAATGCTTTGTTCCGGTTCTCTATTAAAAGGAGGCCTTAATATCTATTAGTTTCCAATAGGACCCCGCTGCCACGGAAGGGTAGGACAAAAGATGTCATGCAAGTTCTTTTCCATAAGCACGTATGACTATATTCGGAATACATGCCTACATTACATTGATGAATTGGAGCTAGTTCTGTGTCACCCTATGTTATGACTGTTACATCATGAACCGCATCCGGCATAATTATCCATTACTGACCCGATGCCTACGAGCTTTCCATATACTGGTTTACGCTTATTTACTTTACCGGTGCTACTGTTACAATCACTACAAAACACCAAAAATATTACTTTTGCTTCCTTTACTTTTGTTGCCGTTACCACCACTATCATATTACTTTGCTACTAAACACTTTACTGCAGATACTAAGTTTCCAGGTGTGGTTGAATTGACAACTCGGCTGCTAATACTTGAGAATATTCTTTGGCTCCCCTTGTGTCGAATCAACAAATTTTGGTTGAATACTCTACCCTCGAAAGCTGTTGCGATCCACTATACTTGTGGGTTATCAAGACTAATTTCTGGCGCCGTTGCCGGGGAACATAGCTCTATTCTTTGAGTCACTTGGGATTTATATCTGCTGGACACTATGAAGAACTTGAAAGACGCTAAGACAACAATTTATCCCTCAACTATGAGGGGAGGTAAGGAACTGCCATCTAGCTCTGCACTTGATTCACCCTCTGTTATGAGTAAGCTTGCGACACCTAAACCTGCTTCTGCTATTCATTCTGATATGTCGCATGTTATTGATGATGCCACTTCTGCTATGCATGATACTTATGATGAAACTACTTCTATGCCTGATACTACTGTGCCCCTAGGTGAATTTCTTGATGAACAAATTGCTAGGGCTAGAGAGAAAGAAATTATTGAATCTGATTATAATGATGAAAGTGATGATGAAGATAGGCTTATTATTCCTGAGGGTTATGTTTTTGATATGGAATCTTCTGCCGCTATTCTAGCTTGCACAGATCGTCATGAACTTAAAAGGCCATTAGTTAGATGGAACAAAGAATCTCTTAAAGATAAAATGAGGCCTGACCCTGCTTTTGCTAGTTCAGCTATCTGTGTTCCAGATAAGGATTATGAATTCTCTGTTGATCCTGATATAATTACTTTAGTTGAATCCGATCCTTTCCATGGTTATGAATCTGAAACTGTTGTGGCACATCTTACTAAATTAAATGATATAGCCACCCTGTTCACTAATGATGAGAGATCTTGCTACTTTTATATCCTTAAAAAATTTCGGTTCTCATTAAAGGGTGATGCTAAGATATGGTTTAATTCCCTTGATCCTGGTTGTGTGCGTAGTCCCGAGGATATGATTTATTACTTCTCTGCTAAATATTTCCCTGCTCATAAGAAACAAGCTTCTTTAAAGGAAATATACAACTTTGTGCAAATTAAAGAAGAGAGTCTCCCACAAGCTTGGGGGAGGCTTCTCAAGTTACTTAATGCTTTGCCTGAACATCCTCTTAAGAAAAATGAAATACTTGATATCTTTTATAATGGGATAACCGATGCTTCCAGAGATTACCTGGATAGTTGTGCTGGTTCTCTTTTCAGGGAAAGAACACCGGATGAAGCTGAAATTCTATTGAATAATATGTTGACAAATGAAAATAATTGGGCACCTCCTGAGCCAGCTCCTGCTCCAATTAATGATCCTATTCCTAAACCAACTCCGAAGAAGAGAGGTGTTCTATTCCTCAGTCCCGAGGATATGCAAGAGGCAAAGAAATTCATGAAAGAAAAAGGTATTAAAGCTGAAGATGTTAAGAATTTACCTCCTATTGAAGAAATACATGGTCTTAATTTACCGCCTGTTGAAGAAACTTATGATCTTGATCCATTACCTATTGAAGAACCTCTTGATCCTGATAACCCGACACAGGTAGTAAAGGTAAATTCTCTCTACAGATTTGATGAAGGTCATATTCCTCACTATAAGTCTGCTAGACAATGCTTAGAAGAGTTTGAGAACTTTATTGTCAAACAAGAAAAATTTAATGCTCATTTTGGTAGACAATTGAAATACGTTTCCGATATGATTAAACACTTGGGTGATTATATGGCTAATATTAGAGGTGAACTTAAACTTGTTAGCAAACATGCTTCTATGGTTACCACTCAAGTAGAACAAGTACTTAAGGCTCAAAAAGAGTTGCTCGATGAAATGAATAGTAAGAAAAATGATTATGCTGTTAGAGTGGCTACTAGAACTGGTAGAATGACTCAGGAACCTTTGTATCCTGAAGGCCACCCTAAGAGAATTGAGCAAGATTCTCAGAGAAATAACATTGATGCACCTAGTTCCTCTAAAAGGAAGAAAAAGAAAAATGATAGAACTGTGCAAACTTCTAGTGAACCTATTGCTGAACCACCTGATAATCCAAATGATATCTCTATGTCTGATGCTGAAACACAATCTGGTAATGAACATGAACCGAGTGGAAATGTTAATAATGGTGTTCATGATGATGCTCAACCTAGTAATGATAATGATGTAGAAATTGAACCTACTGTTGATCTTGATAACCCACAATCAAAGAATCAACGTTATGATAAGAGAGACTTTGTTGCTAGGAAACATGGTAAAGAAAGAGAACCATGGGTTCAGAAACCCATGCCTTTTCCTCCCAAACCATCCAAGAAAACGGATGATGAGGATTTTGAGCGCTTTGCTGAAATGATTAGACCTATCTTTTTGCGTATGCAATTGACTGATATGCTCAAAATGAATCCTTATGCTAAATATATGAAAGATATTGTCACAAATAAGAGAAAGATACCGGAAGTTGAAATTTCCACCATGCTTGCTAATTATACTTTTAAGGGTGGAATACCAAAGAAACTAGGAGATCCAGGAGGACATACTATACCATGCTCCACTAAAAGAAACTATGTTAAAACTGCTTTATGTGATCTTGGAGCCGGTGTTAGTGTTATGCCTCTCTCTTTATATCGTAGACTTGACTTGAATAAGTTGACACCTACTGAAATATCTTTGCAAATGGCTGATAAATCAACTGCTATACCTGTCGGTATTTGTGAGGATGTGCCCGTTGTGGTTGCAAACGTTACTATTTTAACGGACTTTGTTATTCTTGATATCCCAGAGGATGATAGTATGTCTATTATTCTTGGAAGACATTTTCTTAATACTGCAGGGGCTGTTATTGATTGCACCAAAGGCAATGTCACTTTTTATGTTAATGGTAATGAGCATACGGTACACTTTCCGAGGAAACAACCTCAAGTTCATAGTATCAACTCTATTGGAAAAATTCCATCGATTATATTTGGAGGTTTTGAATTTCCTCTTCCTACTGCCACGAAGAAATATGATATTCTTATTATAGGGGATGTGCATATCCCCGTTGAGGTAACATAGTGCTATTCGAAATTTCTCTGGTTCCATGTTAATCGGAATGAGTTTGTTAACAAGACTTGATCAACCTTGTTAGTGGATTCCTTTTGATAAGCATGAGATGGACGAAAACTAGAAGGCACAACCTTCTGTACCCCGTTTATAATTTCTGTTATTTAGTTGAAATAAAGTAAAATAGTATTTTTCTGTCTGTTTCCTGGTTTATCCGTGCAATATAAAAATATCCCGAAAATAAAAGTCCTCAGAATGCCATGCCAATTTAATATGGTTTTTTCGGGAATACTTGAAGATTTATGGTGCAAAAATCACCGCAGGGGGAGCTGCCACCTGGCCACGAGGGTGGAGGGCGCACCCTACCCCCTGGGCGCGCCCCCTGCCTCGTGGGCCCACGGTTGGCCTCCTCCACTTATTCCAGCACCCATCCTCTTCTTCTTCCTCACACAAACATGAATATCCAACTCAAGCACGAGTTCTAGCTCTCTTTGCTGTGATTTTCGATCTCCTTGCTCAAAGCACCTCTCACAAAACTGCTTGGGGAGATTGTTCCTTGGTATGTGACTCCTCCATTGGTCCAATTAGTTTTTGTGTTAGTGCTTTATTCATTGCAAATTTGTGCTGCATAGGTGACCATGTTCTTGAGCTTGCATGTCAAATTTATATGGTTCCAAGTAGTTCTAATGCTTGATATAGGCCCTAGGCACTTGTAGGAGTTGTTGCTATCAATTCTGTTGAGCTTTGTTCACTTTTGTTTGAAGTTACTAAAAATTTCAGAATATTGCAGAAAAATAACGAAGAGACTTTTGAGGGGCTCATCTAGGCGAAGCTCGAAGGAAAAACAAAATGAAGAAGTACAGAGGCCCAAGTATAACTTCTTGAGACAAGTCGGGATTTATGAGGATTTCCATTCATTGATTGAGAATGTCGGCCTCACCAACTTCGTCCGCGACCAACGTCATCAGTATCTCTTACTCACAAATACTTTTGTGCAAAACTTCTACTTTTTCCCTAAAGAATCACCTCCTTCAGTAGAGTTTCATTTATATGACGTTGCTAAGAAAATGCCATTAGCTGAATTTTGCGAAGTTTGCAACATATCCCCTGAGGGTACCTTAGAGGAACCACGCCGTAAAGAGGTGGAAACGTTTATTAACACTATCTCTGTGGGAGAAACCAGGAAGGTTTCTGATGCAAGAATCACTAGCATACATTTTCCTGTATTACGCTATTTTGCCTTATTTGCTAGTCATTGCTTGATTGGTCACGGGAACTGTGGAAACCTTAGCGTTCCCGATATTATTATTTTGTTCCATTGTTTATACCGCGATAACACTGTTAGTATGGGTGGAATTATTGCTGGACGGTTAAGTATGAACCGTACTAAGGGTCCCATCTTTAGAGGCATCAATGCTTCACGCATCGCTGCACATTTTAACATAGCTATTAGGCTTCATGAGAAAGAAGAAAAATTGCTGCCTAGTGCTTATCTAGACTATAAGAGTATGCTAGCGCATGATTTTCTTGTCAAGGGCAGGGAAGGAGAGCTCAAATATAAATTGTTCTTTCATAAACATCATCTTGAAACTATTACCCTGCCTGCTCCTTCCTTGTTTAATTTTATAGGACCCTATCTCGTTACGTGGGCTGCCATCCAAGCTTACAAGAATCCGACACCAGCCCCGGAACCGGAACCACAAGAGGAGCCTCCACGACAATCTGTTTATTCTTGGGATCCAGAGATGGCTGTCAGCCAATGGCAGTCAGAGTCTTCTTCGTCACAGTACGACCCCAGCTACACCTACGGGTATCCGCCGGGCTACCCCTGGCCATAAACCAGCTTAGGCCAAAAGCCTAAGCTTGGGGAGTACGTATTTCTCATCGACATTACATTTATGTTCACACACACTCATTGCTAGATGTCGGTGCTCATACTCTTTCAATGTAATATCCATGCTAGTTTATTTTCTTTTTTCTCCTTTCTTCTTGTGTGTTTAATAAACCTGAAGAAAAAAATTAGTGGTAGTTTACTTTTCTGCTATAGTAGTAATAATTAAAAAGAAAACCCAAAAATATTTCCCGTTCTTCTTTTGCTTGTTGGGAGCTTTCCTGTGTAAATAGTTTTATTTCTTTTCTTTTCTTTCGGGGTCGATAGGAGAAGACCATGATTAAATTGTTGAAGTGGCTCTTATATGCATGATTGTTGATTTAACCAAGAGCCCATATTGCCTTGTCTTCTCCTATTTATTGAATGCTCGCAGATTCCAGCTTAGTCCAATGCACGTACACTCTTATTATTATTCACTTCGTTCGGTCGTGCAAGTGAAAGGCAATTATGATGATATATGATGGACTGACTGAGAGGGAAAAGCTGATATGAAATATGATGAGTTCATCGTTCTTGATTCAGCTTATTATGAATAAACATGTTTGCAATGACAATTAGAGATCATAGTTGCTTATGCCATGCTTGATTAGCTATGATTTATAATGATTTACCTTGCGTGCCAACATGCTATTGAGATGATTATGATATGGTACAGTGGGGTGGTATCCTCCTTTGAATGATTTAAGTGACTTGACTTGGCACATGTTCACGCATGTAGTTGAAACAAAGTGAACATAGCCTTCATGATATTTATGTTCATGGTGGATTATATCCTACTCATGCTTGCATCCAATGTTTATTAATTTTAATGCATTTACATGGCTATTGTCGCTCTCTAGTTGGTCGCTTCCCAGTCTTTTGCTAGCCTTCACTTGTACTAAGCGGGAATACTGCTTGTAAATCCAATCCCTTAAACCCCAAAGTTATTCCAGACGAGTCCACTATACCTTCCTATATGCGGTATCTATCTACCGTTCCGAGTAAATTTGTATGTGCCAAACTCTAAACCTTCAAATAAACATTCTGTTTTGTATGCTCGAATAGCTCATGTATCAACCAAGGCTGCCCTTATCTTCCATGTTAGGCGGGTTATTCTCAAGAGGAGTGGACTCCGCTCCTCACTCACGAGAAAATGGCTGGTCACCGGGATGCCTAGTCCCATGCTTTATGCAAACTAAATCAAAATTAATTGCAAACAAAACTCCCCCTGGGACTTGTTGTATGTTGGAGGCACTCGTTGTTTCGAGCAAGCCATGGATTGATGCTTGTTGGTGGAGGTGGAGTATAAACTTTACCATTCTGTTTGGGAACCGCCTATAACGTGTGTGACATGGAAGATATCGCCATCTCTTAGTTGCTACGTTGACAATAAAATTATACCGCATAAAATATTATTTATTTCTATTTCAAAACTGAGCTCTGGCACCTCTACAAATCCCTGCTTCCCTCTGCGAAGGGCCTATCCATTTACTTTTATGTTGAGTCATCACCCTCTTATTAAAGAGCACTAGCTGGAGAGCGCAGCTGTCATTTGCATTCATCACTATTAATTTATATTGTATGTGACCATGATTGGATCTCTTTTACCATGAATTACAATGTCTAGTCAGTCCTTGATCTTTAAAGGTGCTCTGCATTTATGTTTTGCGGTCTCAGAAAGAGCTAGCGAGATACCATCTTGTTATATCATATTATGATTGTTTTGAGAAAGTGTTGTCATCCGAGATTTATTATTATGGCTCGCTAGTTGATTATGCTATTGATATGAGTAATTATAAGACCTGAGAATTATTGCAAATGTGGTTAGTTATAATCTTTGCTGAAAACTTGAATGCTGGCTTGACATATTTACAACAACAAGAGCAAACAGAGTTTGTAAAAGTTTTTTCTTTTTCTCTTTCAGTTTGTCAACTGAATTGCTTGAGGACAAGCAAGAGTTTAAGCTTGGGGGAGTTGATACGTCTCCGTCGTATCTACTTTTCCAAACACTTTTGCCCTTGTTTTGGACTCTAACTTGTATGATTTGAATGGAACTAACCCAGACTGACGCTGTTTTCAGCAGAATTGCCATGATGTTGTTTTATGTGCAGAAAACAAAAGTTCTAGGAATGACCTGAAACTCCACGGAATATCTTAGAATAAATAATAAAAAATCCTCGCCAAAGATAGACCAGGGGGCCCACACCCTGTCCACGAGGGTGGGGGCGCCCCCCCTAGGGCGCGCCCCCCTACCTCGTGGGCCCCCTGGACACCTCCCGACGCCAATTCCAACTCTATATATTTGCTTTCGGGGAGAAAAAAATAGAGAAGAAGAAATCATCACGTTTTATGATACGGAGCCACCGCCAAGCCCTAAAACCTCTCGGGAGGGCTGATCTGGAGTACGTTCGGGGCTCCGGAGAGGGGGATTCGTCGCCGTCGTCATCATCAACCATCCTCCATCACCAATTTCATGATGCTCACCACCGTGCGTGAGTAATTCCATCGTAGGCTTGCTGGACGGTGATGGGTTGGATGAGATTTATCATGTAATCGAGTTAGTTTTGTTAGGGTTTGATCCCTAGTATCCATTATGTTCTGAGATTGATGTCGCTATGACTTTGCTATGCTTAATGCTTGTCACTAGGGCCCGAGTGCCATGATTTCAGATCCGAACCTATTATGTTTTCATGAATATATGAGAGTTCTTGATCCTATCTTGCAAGTCTATAGTCACCTACTATGTGTTATGATCCGGCAACCCCGAAGTGACAATAATCGGGACCACTCCCGGTGATGACCATAGTTTGAGGAGTTCATGTATTCACTATGTGCTAATGCTTTGTTCCGGTTCTCTATTAAAAGGAGGCCTTAATACCCCTTAGTTTCCATTAGGACCCCGCTGCCACGGGAGGATTGGACAAAAGATGTCATGCAAGTTCTTTTCCATAAGCACGTATGACTATATTCGGAATACACGCCTACATTACATTGATGAATTGGAGCGAGTTCTGTGTCACCCTATGTTATGATTGTTACATGATGAACCACTTCCGGCATAATTATCCGTTACTGATCCGATGCCTACGAGCTTTCCATATACTGGTTTATGCTTATTTACTTTTTTGTTGCTACTGTTACAATCACTACAATACACCAAAAGTATTACTTTTGCTTCCTTTACCTTTGTTGTCGTTACCACCACTATCATATTACTTTGCTACTAAACACTTTACTGTAGATACTAAGTTTCCAGGTGTGGTTGAATTGACAACTCAGCTGCTAATACTTGATAATATTCTTTGGCTCCCCTTGTGTCGAATCAACAAATTTGGGTTGAATACTCTACCCTCGAAAGCTGTTGCGATCCCCTATACTTGTGGGTTATCAGTGTGATAAGCTCAACGTTCATCTACAACGGGTGTAAGACAGTTTTACACACGCAGAATACTCGGGTTAAGCTTGACGAGCCTAGCACATGCAGATATGGCCTCGGAACACTGAGACCGAAAGGTCGAGCGTGAATCATATAGTAGATATGATCAACATAGTGATGTTCACCATTGAAAACTACTCCATCTCACGTGATGATCGGTTATGGTTTAGTTGATATGGATCACGTGATCACTTAGATGATTAGAGGGATGTCATCTAAGTGGGAGTTCTTAAATAATATGATTAATTGAACTTAAACTATCATGAACTTATTACCTGATAGTATTTTTCTTGTCTACGTTGTTGTAGATAGATGGCCCGTGCTGTTGTTCCGTTGAATTTTAATGCGTTCCTTGAGAAAGCAAGTTGAAAGATGATGGTAGCAATTACACGGACTGGGTCCGTAACTTGAGGATTATCCTCATTGCTGCACAGAAGAATTACGTCCTGGAAGCACCGCTAGGTGCCAAACCTGCTGCAGGAGCTGAACCAGATGTTATGAACGTCTGGCAAATCAAAGCTGATGACTACTCGATAGTTCAATGTGCCATGCTTTACGGCTTAGAACCGGGACTTCAACGACGTTTTGAACGTCACGGAGCATATGAGATGTTCCAGGAGTTGAAGTTAATATTTCAAGCAAATGCCCGGATTGAGAGATATGAAGTCTCCAATAAGTTCTACAGCTGTAAGATGGAGGAGAATAATTCTGTCAGTGAGCATATACTCAGAATGTCTGGGTATAACAATCACTTGATTTAACTAGGAGTTAATCTTCCGGATGATAGCGCCATTGACGGAATTCTTCAATCACTTCCACCAAGCAACAAGAGCTTAGTGATGAACTATAATATGCAAGGGATGGATAAGACAATTCCCGAGCTCTTCGCAATGCTAAAGGCTGCGGAGGTAGAAATCAAGAAGGAGCATCAAGTGTTGATGGTCAACAAGACCACCAGTTTCAAGAAAAAGGGTAAAGGAAGAAGAAGGGGAACTTCAAGAATAACGGCAAACAAGTTGCTGCTTAGGAGAAGAAACCCAAGTCTGGACCTAAGCCTGAGACTGAGTGCTTCTACAGCAAACAGACTGGTCACTGGAAGCAGAACTACCCCAAGTATTTGGCGAATAAGAAGGATGGCAAGGTGAACAAAGGTATATGTGATATACATGTTATTGATGTGTACCTTACTAGAGCTTGCAGTAGCACCTGGGTATTTGATACTGGTTCCGTTGCTAATATTTGCAACTCGAAACAGGGACTACGGATTAAGCGAAGACTGGCTAAGGATGAGGTGACGATGCGCGTGGGAAATGTTTCCAAAGTCGATGTGATCGCCGTCGGCACGCTACCTCTACATCTACCTTCGGGATTAGTTTTAGACCTGAATAATTGTTATTTGGTGCCAGCGTTAAGCATGAACATTATATCTGGATCTTGTTTGATGCGAGATGGTTATTCATTTAAATTTGAAAATAATGGTTGTTCTATTTATATGAGTAATACCTTTTATGGTCATGCACCCTTGAAGAGTGGTCTATTTGTGTTGAATCTCGATAGTAGTGATACACATATTCATAATGTTGAAGCCAAAAGATGCAGAGTTGATAATGATAGTGCAACTTATTTGTGGCACTGCCATTTGGGTCATATTGGTGTAAAGCGCATGAAGAAACTCCATACAGATGGACTTCTGGAATCACTTGATTATGAATCAGTTGGTACTTGCGAACCATGCCTCATGGGCAAGATGACTAAAAAACCGTTCTCTGGAACAATGGAGCGAGCAACAGATTTATTGGAAATCATACATACTGATGTATGTGGTCCGATGAATATTGAGGCTCGCGGCAGGTATTGTTATTTTCTCACCTTCACAGATGATTTGAGCAGATATGGGTATATCTACTTAATGAAACATAAGTCTAAAACATTTGAAAAGTTCAAAGAATTTCAGAGTGAAGTGGAAAATCATCATAACAAGAAAATAAAGTTTCTACGATTTGATCGTGGAAGAGAATATTTGAGTTACGAGTTTGGTCTACATTTGAAACAATGCGGAATAGTTTCGCCGCTCACGCAACCCGGAACACCACAACGTAATGGTGTGTCCGAACATCATAATCGTACTTTAATAGATATGGTGCGATTTATGATGTCTCTTACTGATTTACCGCTATCGTTTTGGGGTTATGTTTTAGAGACGGCTACATTCACGTTAAATAGAGCACCATCGAAATTCATTGAGACGACGCCTTATGAACTGTGGTTTGGCAAGAAACCAAAGTTGTCGTTTCTTAAAGTTTGGGGCTGCGATGCTTATGTGAAAAAGCTTCAACCTGATAAGCTCGAACCCAAAT
The DNA here is from genome assembly GCA_032464435.1 of Aegilops umbellulata. Lineage (NCBI taxonomy): Eukaryota > Viridiplantae > Streptophyta > Magnoliopsida > Poales > Poaceae > Aegilops > Aegilops umbellulata. Next base: position 445,453,563 of record CP136059.1, on the reverse strand, counting down.
CGAAGAAATGTGTCTTCATAGGATAGCCAAAGGAAACTGTTGGGTACACCTTCTATCACAGATCCGAAGGCAAGACATTTGTTGCTAAAAATGGATCCTTTCTAGAGAAGGAGTTTCTCTCGAAAGAAGTGAGTGGGAGGAAAGTGGAACTTGATGAGGTAACTGTACTTGCTCCCTTATTGGAAAGTAGTTCATCACAGAAACCGGTTCCTGTGACACCTACACCAATTAGTGAGGAAGCTAATGATGATGATCATGGAACTTCAGATCAAGTTACTACCGAACCTCGTACGTCAACCAGAGTGAGATCTGCACCAGAGTGGTACGGTAATCCTGTTCTGGATGTTATGTTACTAGACCATGATGAACCTACGAACTATGAGGAAGCGATGATGAGCCCAGATTCCGCAAAATGGCTTGAGGCCATGAAATCTGAGATGGGATCCATGTATGAGAACAAAGTATGGACTTTGGTTGACTTGCCCGATGATCAGCAAGCCATCGAGAATAAATGGATCTTCAAGAAGAAGACAAACGTTGATGGTAATGTTACTGTCTACAAAGCTCGACTTGTTGCGAAATGTTTTCGACAAGTTGAAGGAGTTGACTACGATGAGACCTTCTCCCCTGTAGCGATGCTTAAGTCCATCCGAATCATGTTAGCAATTGCCGCATTTTATGATTATGAAATTTGGCATATGGATGTAAAGACTGCATTCCTGAATGGATTTCTGGAAGAAGAGTTGTATATGATGCAACCTGAAAGTCTTATCGATCCAAAGGGTGCTAACAAAGTGTGCAAGCTCCAGCGATCCATTTATGGACTGGGGTAAGCCTCTCGGAGTTGGTATAAACGTTTTGATAGTGTGATCAAAGCATATGGTTTTATACAGACTTTTGGAGAAGCATGTATTTACAAGAAAGTGAGTGGGAGCTCTGTAGCATTTCTAATACTATATATGGATGATATATTGTTGATTGGAAATGATATAGATTTTTTGGATAGCATAAAAGGATACTTGAATAAGAGTTTTTCAATGAAAGACCTCGGTGAAGCTGCTTACATATTAGGCATCAGGATCTATATAGATAGTTCAAGAAACTTAATTGGACTTTCACAAAGCACATACCTTGACAAAGTTTTGAAGAAGTTCGAAATGGATCAGGCTAAGAAAGAATTCTTGCCTGTATTACAAGGTGTGAAGTTGAGTAAGACTCAATGCCCGACCACTGCAGAAGATAGAGAGATGAAAAGTGTTCCCTATGCTTCAGCCATAGGCTCTATCATGTATGCAATGCTGTGTACCAGACCTGATGTGTGCCTTGCTATTAGTTTAGCAGGGAGGTACCAAAGTAATCCAGGAGTGGATCACTGGACAACTGTCAAGAACATCCTGAAATACCTAAAAAGGACTAAGGATATGTTTCTCGTTTATGGAGGTGACAAAGAGCTCGTCGTAAATGGTTACGTCGATGCAAGCTTTGACACTGATCCGGACAATTCTAAATCGCATACTGGATACGTGCTTATATTGAACGGTGGAGCCGCCAGTTGGTGTAGTTCTAAACAAAGAGTCGTGGAGGGATCTACGTGTGAAGCAGAGTACATAGTTGCTTCGGAAGCCGCAAATGAAGGAGTCTGGATGAAGGAGTTCATATCCGATCTAGGTGTCATACCTAGTGCATCGGGTCCAATGAAAATCTTTTGTGACAATACTGGTGCAATTGCCTTGGCAAAGGAATCCAGATTTCACAAGGAACCAAACACATCAAGAGACGCTTCAATTCCATCCGGGATCAAGTCCAGGTGGGAGACACAGAGATTTGCAAGATACATACAGATCTGAATGTTGCAGACCCGTTGACTAAGCCTCTCTCACAAGCAAAACATGATCAACACCAAGACTCCATGGGTGTTAGAATCATTACTGTGTAATCTAGATTATTGACTCTAATGCAAGTGGGAGACTGAAGGAAATATGCCCTAGAGGCAATAATAAAGTTATTATTTATTTCCACACATCATGATAAATGTTTATTATTCATGCTAGAATTTTATTAACCGGAAACATAATACATGTGTGAATACAAATACAAACATAGTGTCACTAGTATGCCTCTACTTGACTAGCTCGTTAATCAAAGATGGTTAAGTTTCCTAGCCATGGACATGAGTTGTCATTTGATTAACGGGACCACATCGTTAGGAGAATGATGTGATTGACTGGACCCATTCCGTTAGCTTAGCACTTGATCGTTTAGTTTACTGCTATTGCTTTCTCCATGACTTATACATGTTCCTGTGACTATGAGATTATGCAACTCCCGAATACCAGAGGAACACTTTGTGTGCTACCAAACGTCACAATGTAACTGGGTGATTATAAAGGTGCTCTACAGGTGTCTCCGATGGTGTTTGTTGAGTTGGCATAGATCAAGATTAGGATTTGTCACTCCGATTGTCGGAGAGGTATCTCTGGGCCCTCTCGGTAATGCACATCACAATAAGCCTTGCAAGCAATGTGAATAATGAGTTAGTTGCGGGATGATGCATTACGAAACGAGTAAATAGACTTGCCAGTAATGAGATTGAACTAGGTATTGAGATACCGACGATCGAATCGCGGGCAAGTAACATACCGTTGACAAAGGTAACAACGTATGTCGTTATGCGGTTTGACTGATAAAGATCTTTGTAGAATATGTAGGAACCAATATGAGCATCCAGGTTCCGCTATTGTTTATTGACCAGAGACGTGTCTCGGTCATGTCTACATAGTTCTCGAACCCGTAGGGTCCGCACGCTTAAAGTTCTATGACAATCGGTATTATGAGTTTTTGTGTTTTGATGTACCGAAGGTAGTTCGGAATCCCGGATATGATCACAGACATGATGAGGAGTCTCGAAGTGGTCGAGACATAAAGATCGATATATTGGACGACTATGTTCGGACACCGAAAGTGTTTCGGGAGGTTTTGGGCATATACCGGAGTACCGGGGGGTTACCGGAACCCCCCGGGGAGTGTATTGGGCCTAATGGGCCTTAGTGGAGAAGAGGAGGGGGGGCCTGGGCAGGCCGCGCGCCCCCTCCCCCTCTAGTCCGAATTGGACAAGGAGGGGGGGGGGGCGGCGCCCCCCTTTCCTTCCCCTCTCTCTCCTCCTTCCCCCTTCTCCTACTACTACTAGGAAAGGAGGAGAGTAGGACTCCCCTCTTTGGCGCGCCCTCCTCCGGGCCGGCTGCCTCCCCCTAGCTCCTTTATATATGGGGGCAGGGGGCACCCCATAGACACAACAATTGATCTGTTGATCTCTTAGACGTGTGCGGTGTTCCCCTCCACCATAATCCACTTCGGTCATATCGTAGCGATGCTTAGGCGAAGCCCTGCGTCGGTAGCATCATCATCACCGTCACCGCACCGTCGTGCTGACGAAACTCTTGCTGGAATCTCTACTGGATCGTGAGTTTACGGGACGTCACCTAGCTGAACGTGTGCTGAACGCGGAGGTGTCGTACATTCGGTGCTGAGGATCGGTCGATCGTGAAGACGTACGACTACATCAACCGCATTGTTATAACGTTTCCGCTTACGTTCTACGAGGGTACGTAGACGACACTCTCCCCTCTCGTTGCTATGCATCACCATTATCTTGCGTGTGCGTAGGAATATTTTTGAAATTACTGCGTTCCCAAACATTAGATGCTCAAACCGCCCACAGATGCTCAAATCTTCCTTGAGCTGCTCATGAGTTGCTCGATGCCGAATTTGTTGATTCATATGAACAAAATCATTAAACGTGACTGGATTCTGATGTGGAAATTGGATAGAACCACCCATGTTCTCAAAATTTAGACCTGTGACAACATTTCACCCTCACCCTCCACTATCATGTTGTGCACTTTTTTTATGTCACTATCTTCCACAACATGTTGTGCATGACGTGCACAACATGTCATCACCTCCCACAACATCTATGGATCTCATTGTTTAGCAGGCCCACGAACAACTACAGAATGGGCCTCAAGCACTCCAAATGCCCTCTCCACATCCTTTCTAACTCCTTGTCTGTGGGCAAGTGAGATCTTTTTTCATCAACAGGCTCAGAGATGGTCTTGACGAAGCTAACCCACGGAGGAAAGATACCGTGAACCAGATAGTAGCCCATGTTGTACTAATGCCCATTGATAGTATAGTTGAAAGGTGGAGATTGCCCTCCAGTTAACTTAGCAAGCAATGAAGCAAGTTGATGTCATTGTGAGACCTTGACATGCCAAAGAAAGCGTGCCTAATTCAGAGGTCATGTGATTCAAATACTTCAATAATGATGGCGGACTTCTTAACATGACCCTGATATTGCCCTTGTACATATTTTGGGCAGTTCTTCCATATTCAGTGCATGTAATCAAAAGATCCAAGCAAACTTGGCCACCCTCTTGATTTGGACATTACGAAGAGCTTCTCAGTGTGTGCAACAGTTGGTTCTTCAAGTACCGAGGTTCAAACACCTTGACCACCGTAGTAGTAAATCTGACCATGGCGTCCCCGCTTATGCTCTCAGACATCCGAAGGTGCTCTCCCACAAATCTGCGGCCGTGCCATATGTAAGCATCTACAATGTAGCCATGCAGTTCTGGTAACTAGAGAATCCAATCCTTCGTATGACATCTTCTTCGAGATGAAATGGTCAACGTAGGACCAGACACAATTGTAGAGGTCATCGAAAACATTTATTCGCATTCGGAAGCAGCAGCAATTTTTTATGTGACTAATGCATTAGGGGCAAAGAGTCGTCCATCAGCATTAAATGCCCCTATGCTCTATTTTTATTCAGCACTCGATGACCCCTGATCAATCCCTTGAAATTGAGAACATTTTCTTCCGCACGCCCCGGGTCTAGAAGGACCGCCTACATCATCGCCATCCGCATAATCCTCCTCGTCGGTTGATTCGTCTGACGACTCAACGTAGTGCTTGTATGTACTACATGTCCAAATCCATTACTTCAAACAAGTTTCACAAAAATTAGCATGGACATTTCATCAAACACTTGCCTGTGGTGACCCCCATAGGGGGGGGGGCGTGGTTGTAGGTGGTACCTGCACAACAGACAGATGAGAGGTGTGGACCAAAGGTGAAGGACAAGCTGCGTGATGACTGGGTATAACGGTGGAGGTCACAAAGGTACGGGAAGGGCTTGGCGGGCATCCGGGGTGGTAGAGCAGCGACAATTGTGAGGAAGGTAGCGGATGCAGGGAAAGAGGGAATGATGAAGACGCGGGGTCCGAACGGTATTTTGGGTGGGAATTTGGATGAGCTGGGGGTGTCGAAGTCCTATGTGATGGCGGTCCGAACTCCCGCAAAGCCCTACTTTACTTTTGGTTTGTGGGAAAACGGACAACTTGACTGATTAGTGGACCAATACAGAACATCATTAGATGACAACCTCGTCCAAACGACATGATCCGGATTGCATGCGGGCGATTTAAGAGTCTGCTTTAAAGATGCCCTAATGCTAATGCTAGCAACCAGTACCAATTAGCTATAGCCTAGAGCTATAATTTGCTCGAAGAACCAAGATTCGCCGGAGTTGTTGGCTGGGAGAAAAACATCTCTCTACCTAGCTAGATAGCTAGCGTGGTGTGGGCACACATAGCACTTGAGCGTTGTGATTAATAATGGTGCTTTGTAACTAGCCGGCTTGCTAATTTGTCTCCTCTCTCTCCTATCTCTTTCTCTCTCTCTCTCTCTGTGTGCGTAGGAGGCCGGAAGGTGGTGGATGCAAGCGTCCAAACACGCCAAAAGGTGGCCGGGCCGGACCGACCAAAACCGCCGTGGTTTCGGCCGGATAGATCCATACCGCCCGCTTTTCCCTCGTCTCATCTGCGCCGCGCCGCGCCCACAATATTTCTCTCTCTGTGTCTTATCTGTTTTATTATGTCGCTCTCATCGGGAGCCGTGGGAGATCCCGGCAGGCTTTTCTCTCATCGATCCTTTTTCTTTTTTGGTTTTTGATTCTCTCATCGATCCATGGACCCGTTTCTGCACTGGTCGACGTGAATCCTTTGTTTCTGTTTGCTGGGAACTGGGCTTGGCTGGGACGGGCCTGGCACGGGCAAAAATCGGATGTACCCACCTCACTTGCCAACGTTTGTACGTACACTCGCTTCCGATATATAGACAGTTAAATTAGAAAAAAAAACTGAACTTTTTTAAGTGCCCATGCTAGTGCTTTCTGTTCGTGATTTTTTATGAACAAATTGTATACTTTCTTTATCAAAAAGGAAAAAAATCAGCGTCCAAAAAGAGTAAAGTACTAAATAAATAAGGCACCGGACTTGTTTTTCAACACAGTTTGTGTTACTTATTTTGTCCACATATATTTCGAGGCAACCAAGTATACGATACATACTAATCATTTTTCATATTCCTACATTTATACCACGACATACTTGGTGTTTAATACCGACTAGACGCAATAACACAATAACAAGACAATTAAATTCTATATGTGGTTAACCTATTAAAAAGTTGTTTAACGTTTTCATGTAATTATTTTTATGTGATCTTTTGGTAAACCATTTATAGTTATATTTTTTTTCTTGTTTCCAACATTATCTCAAATATTAGCACCTACACTTATCTTATTACACTTCTTTTTAATTAACTGTGGCACTAAATCTCAGTAACTATGTCGTTTTCCATGTTAATTGTTTAACTTGTTCGTATGGTGTCAGTATTATTGTAATACATCACCTCATTTAATTAATATGTATGTTTTATGAAATCGTAAAAGATCATTATTCTGTTGTTTGCAGAATGCTTCAGCTTATCTTAGATTAAAATATCAGAATTTATACCATGTGCTGAAACAAAGTACTACCTCCGGTCCGATGTATTGGGCTTATTAGAGCTTGCAGCGCGACCAAGGTACAAAACTATTAGCTTCTATAATTCATCATGTGGATATTTTACTCCAACCAGCTATCCCTTGGGTTAAGATAGTTAATTGGTAAGGCAATCCAAGCAATGGAGAGACCCACAAAAAATCTGTTTGGTCATGCATACATGCCAGAGATGAAAAATCTCACGCGAGTATGGCAGCCATGCACCGGTTAATCTCTTGGGTCTGTCTAGGACACATCTAGATGTGCCATAGTTATGTCATATCTAAGCTGATGTTCACTCTGTTTGTGGTTTTTTTTTGTCCTAGTTTTTTTTTGTTGCTGCATTATGTATATGTAGGAGCTTAGATGTGACATTCTTAAAAAACATCTAGATGTGAATTAGTCAAACTGTAATCTCTTTCACCGATTTATTTTGTCAATTAATGACAAGAGAAAAGTGGGGGTGCTCAGGGGTTATCCTATGGGGATAGAAAATGACAGTTTTCCAATTAATTGGGCCAATTAATGATTATGAGGCTTATTCCTAGTTCATGTTGGAACAAGTAAATTTCCGTTAGTAGTCTAACGCACCGGACCAGATGGAGTAAAAGAGTACTGACCTATTTGAGTACCACAATGAAGGCTATGTTAGCAGAAAACACGGCTTTACATTTTTTTTGGCAGAAAACACTACATCTATGGTTTTTTTTGCAAATAACACTGATCGGCGACTTTAGCTTGGTTAAGCGTGTTTATGACAGATGGGGTCCACCAGTCAGGCTGACATGGCACCACTTAATCTCTGAGACATAACGGCGACGTTTGATAACGTTATCATCGTGTAGGGCCCTATGGGGGTCCACCTGTCATCGAAAGAAAAAAAAAGAAAGAAAAATATGTCTCCTGCTCCTGCTCCTGCTATCCTCACGACCCCGCACGAGGGCCTGGTGCTAGAGATGCATCGCGCCGCCGCTGCCCAACCTGCGTACGCCACCGGCCGACGACCGCAATAGCAGCTCCAACTCGATCAGGAATCCCGCACCGGGCAGCGGTCGCGCTGCTCAGCTTCACCTGCACATTCCTCGTCACCGGCCGCACCCCGCCCCTGCTGCACCTCACAGAAGCTGCCCGGCCCGAACGGCGGGCCTGTGTTCCATCGCACGGCTCCCTTCGCCAGCGACTTCCTCCCGCCTGACCCCGCTCTGTCGCACGGGTTCCTCCACCAACGCGGTCTCACCAGCGTTGATCTCGCCGGGTCTTCATACCGCAAGCTGTAGAATGACTGAGCGCGGTGCATGGTGTGCCGCGACGAGGCAACCGACCGCCCAATCTCGGAGCTCCAGCTGTTCCCGCCTCACCAGCTTGGCCACGCCGCCGACGACGACCATCTCCGCATCCCGGTCCTGTCGGCCGGCCGAGGAGCTCGAGGTGGCTACTCTCCAGCCGCTGCCCCACGCCTACACGGCTTGCTACGTCGTAGGCTCCTTCCCCCAGACCCTGATGGGACGTCTCCTCGCCATGGGCGCGTCGTACTGCTACTCTGTTTGTGTGCTTGCGCAGGCGAAATCAAAGGAGTTGATTGCTTTTATGTTTTTGATTGAAGGTGTCCCTATGAAATTGTAGGGGCTGGTTTGTAAAATGTTGAAAAGAGGAGTGTGACACTGACAAGTGGGCCCCATGTCTAGTAATAGATTTAATGTAACGGTGTGAGAGATTTGTGACATGTAAGCCTGACTGGCGGGCCCCATCTATCATTAACGCACTTAGCCGAGCCAAAGCTGCCGATCAGTGTTATTTGCAAAAAAAAAAATACCGTAGACATGGTGTTTTCTGCAAAAAGAATGTAAACTCGTGTTTTCTACTAACCTAGCCTTTAATGTGGCGGTTTTGTGCAATTTACTCGACTTATTTAGTGTTGAAAACGGTTGTGTCATTTATGAGTACTACTCACCTAATTATACTAAATTTTTATTTATTTATTTTTTATTTTATTATAATAATTAAATAAATTTTCTAATGAATATACGCTTCATTTCAAAATCTTAGTGTCATTTTCTTCTAATATAATCAACAATATTAACCATGTAACTGCATTGGTAATATTATAGCTAAATTTATTCTTGTACAACCAAAAAATTATTATTACAAATACGGCAAGGTAGACTATAACTATGTTTATCATTTCATGATGTTACTTCTCATAAAGTAAGTGTTTACAATTTTGTCGATAAATGTAAACAAAGTATGAAAGATGAAAATTGTATTCATGCTGAATAATATGTGCCTCTTTGATGTTGCATTACCACATGTCTATATGTTTTTATCCATGTGTGGGCATACCTATGTTAAAATCTATAAATGTATTTGTAGAAGAATCTACAATGCACGGGTAACAATATTGCCATTGAGATATGTAATCAGGATTGTCTTGCCCAGTTCTATTAATAGTTAAACTCTAGAAAATGTATGAGGTGTCAACAACTCTTCTTTTCTTGAGTTCGCGCCAACCCAATCTGGCTTTGTTTATTCTCACAGTCAAATATTTTCTTACTTACTTGATGCAGTATGCATACACTAGTAGAAAAAGGGTCAAATGTGAGCCACATTAGTCCCGGTTTGAATATGAGCTGGCACTAATGTGTCCATTAGTGCCGGTTCCAACGGCTAGGTGGGACGAGATATTCAGTACCAGTTCGGAACGAACCTTTAGTACCGGTTCATGCCACGAACCGGTACTAAAGAGGCAGGGGCCAGGCCAGCCCCTTTAGTACCGGTTTGTGGCATGAGCCGGTAGTAAAGAGGTTGTGGCAGGCTATTTTTAGTCTCACCTCGCCCCCCTAGCAGGATTTTTACCACCTTAAATATGTTACTTTTTAAATATCACAAGCACTTGATCTTCATTGAACTCTATATGTAGAATTTGTGGTCGCAATATGAGTCTTCACCGGTTTCTAAACCGTTGAGGACTCATGTTGACAATTCTGATTGTACACAAAAAGATCATCGATAATCAATGCATTTTTATGTATATTTTTTACATGTTTATGCCCTCACATGTATAATCAATGTTTTTTAAACTTATTTGAACTTCAGACTTTTTTGCGTTCAGTATGCAACATTCAAAGCGACATCATTAATTTCCAACACGTTCTGACATCATTTGCTGTTTTTCAGTCATTTACCGATTTGTTTAGAAAGCTAAATGACCGTGAAATTGAAAATCACTACAAAATGAACTCTGAAAATGTTGAAACTTGGCATGGTATCATCATTTCACCCGCATAGCATGTGCAAAAGAGTAGAGAGGGTCACGGCAAAAATTGGACGCACTTCGTGTACAAATTGGACAACATCTTTCGCAGTATTAGGGTTTCGGACGAAAACTCATCTGTTACAGGGGCACTTCATTTTTTTAAACTTATTTGAACTCCAGACCTTTTTGCATTCCGTATGCACCATTGAAAGCGACGTCATCAATTTTCAACACTTTCTAACATCATTTGGTATTTTTCAGTCATTTACCGATTTGTTTAGAGAGCTAAATGACCGTGAAATTGAAAATCACTACAAAATGAAATCTGAAAATGTTGAAACTTGGCATGGTATCATCATTTCATCCTCTTCGCATGTGCAAGAGAGTAGAGAGAGTTACAGCAAAAACTGGACGCACTTCGTGTACAAACTGGACAATCTCTTTCGGAGTATCAGGGTCTCGGACGAGAACTCATGTGTTACACGGGCACTTCATTTTTTTAAACTTATTTGAACTCCAGACTTTTTCACGTTCAGTATGCAGCATTCAAATCGATGCCATCAATTTTCAACATGTTCTGACATCATTTGTTGTTTACCATTCATTTACCAATTTGTTTAGAGAGCTAAAGCAAAAATATTCACAAAGAAACTAAATACAGCAAAAAAACTACTCAGAAATAAATAAAAGAAAATAAGTAAAGCAGAAAAGAAAAAACTATATAAAAAATTACACAAAAATAAATAAAAGAAAATAAATAATGCAGAAAAGAAAAATTATATAAAAATTGTTGGGGCGCTGCTGTTGGGGAACGTAGTAATTTCAAAACATTTCCTACGCACACGCAAAATCATGGTGATGCATAGCAATGAGAGGGGAGAGTGTTGTCCACGTATCCTCGTAGACTGAAAGCGGAAGCATTATCACAACGCGGTTGATGTAGTCGTACGTCTTCACGATCCGACCGATCAAGTACCGAACGCACGGCACCTCCGAGTTCAGCACACGTTCAGCCCGATGACGTCCCTCGAACTCCGATCCGGCCGAGTGTTGAGGGAGAGTTTCGTCAGCATGATGGCGTGATGACGATGTTGAAGTTCTACCGACGCAGGGCTTCGCCTAAGCACCGCTACAATAATATCGAGGTGGAATATGGTGGAGAGGGGCACCGCACACGGCTAAGAGATCAATGATCAATTGTTGTGTCTCAGGGGTGCCCCCTGCCCCCGTATATAAAGGAGTGGAGGGGGGAGAGGGCCGGCCTCTATGGCGCGCCCTCGAGGAGTCCTACTCCCACCGGGAGTAGGATTCCCCCCTTCCAAGTAGTAGGAGTAGGAGTCAAGGAAAGGGAAGAGGGAAGAGAAGGAAGGAGGGGGCGCCGCCCCTCCCCCTAGTCCAATTCGGACTAGTCAATGGGGGGGGCGCGCGGCCTGCCTCTCCCTCTCCTCTAAAGCCCAATAAGGCCCATATACTTCTTCCCCCGTATTCCCGTAACTCCCCGGTACTCCGAAATATACCCGAACCACTCAGAACCTTTCCGATGTCCAAATATAGTCGTCCAATATGTCGATCTTCACGTCTCGACCATTTCGAGACTCCTCGTCATGTCCCCGATCTCATCCGGGACTCCAAACTCCTTCGGTACATCAAAACTCATAAACTCATAATATAACTGTCATCGAAACTTTAAGCGTGCGGACCATACGGGTTCGAGAACTATGTAGACATGACCGAGACATGTCTCCGGTCAATAACCAATAGCGGAACCTGGATGCTCATATTGGCTCCTACATATTCTACGAAGATCTTTATCGGTCAGACCGCATAACAACATACGTTGTTCCCTTTGTCATCGGTATGTTACTTGCCTGAGATTCGATCGTCGGTATCTCAATACCTAGTTCAATCTCGTTACCGGCAAGTCTCTTTACTCGTTCCGTAATAGATCATCCTGCTACTAACTCATTAGTTGCAATCCTTGCAAGGCTTAAGTGATGTGCATTACCTAGAGGGCCCAGAGATACCTCTTCGACAATCGGAGTGAAAAATCCTCTCGAAATACGCCAACCCAACATGTACCTTTGGAAACACCTGTAGAGCACCTTTATAATCACCCAGTTACGTTGTGACGTTTGGTAGCACACAAAGTGTTCCTCCAGCAAACGGGAGTTGCATAATCTCATAGTCATAGGAACATGTATAAGTCATGAAGAAAGCAATAGCAACATACTAAACGATCGGGTGCTAAGCTAACGGAATGGGTCATGTCAATCACATCATTCTCCTAATGATGTGATCCCGTTAATCAAATGACAACTCGTGTCTATGGTTAGGAAACATAACCATCTTTGATCAACGAGCTAGTCAAGTAGAGGCATACTAGTGACACTCTATTTGTCTATGTATTCACACATGTATCATGTTTCCGGTTAATACAATTCTAGCATGAATAATAAACATTTATCATGAAATAAGGAAATAAACAATAACTTTATTATTGCCTCTAGGGCATATTTCCTTCAGTCTCCCACTTGAACTAGAGTCAATAATCTAGTTCACATCACCATGTGATTTAACACCAATAGTTCACATCACCATGTGATTAACACCAATAGTTCACATTGCCATGTGACCAACACCCAAAGGGCTTAATAGAGTCCATAATCTAGTTCATGTCGCTATGTGATTAACACCCAAAGAGTACTAAGGTGTGATCCTGTTTTGCCTGTGAGAGAAGTTTAGTCAACGGGTCTGCCATATTCAGATCCGTATGTATTTTGCAAATCTCTATGTCAACAATGCTCTGCACGGAGCTACTCTAGCTAATTGCTTCCACTTTCAATATGTATCCAGATTGAGACTTAGAGTCATCTGGATCAGTGTCAAAATTTGCATCAACGTAACCCTTTACGACGAACCTTTTTGTCACCTCCATAATCAAGAAACATATCCCTATTCCACCTAGGATAATTTTGACCGTTGTCCAGTGATCTACTCCTAGATCACTATTGTACTCCCTTGCCAAAATCAGTGTAGGGTATATAATAGATCTGGTACACAGCATGGCATACTTTATAGAACCTATGGCTGAGACATAGGTAATGACTTTCATTCTCTTTCTATCTTCTGCCATGGTCGGGCTTTGAGTCTTACTCAATTTCACACCTTGTAACACAGGCAGGAACTCTTTCTTTGACTGTTCCATTTTGAACTACTTCAAAATCTTGTCAAGGTATGTACTCATTGAAAAAACTCATCAAGTGTCTTGATCTATCTATATAGATCTTGATGCTCAATATGTAAGTAGCTTCACCGAGGTCTTTCTTTGAAAAACTCCTTTCAGACACTCCTTTATGCTTTGCAAAATAATTCTACATTATTTCTGATCAACAATATGTCATTCACATATACTTATCAGAAATGTTGTAGTGCTAGCTCCCACTCACTTTCTTGTAAATACAGGCTTCATCGCAAGTCTGTATAAAACTATATGCTTTGATCAACTTATCAAAGCATGTATTCCAACTCCGAGATGCTTGCACCAGTCCATAGATGGATCACTGGAGCTTGCATATTTTGTTAGCACCTTTAGAATTGACAAAACCTTCTGGTTGCATCATATACAACTCTTCTTTAATAAATCCATTAAGGAATGCAGTTTTGTTTATCCATTTGCCAGATTTCATAAAACGCGGCAATTGCTAACATGATTCGGACAGACTTAAGCACAGATACGAGTGAGAAACTCTCATCGTAGTCAACATCTTGAACTTGTCGAAAACCTTTTGCGACAATTCTAGCTTTGTAGATAGTAACACTACTATCAGCGTCCGTCTTCCTCTTGAAGATCCATTTAACCTCAATGGCTCGCCGATCATTTGGGAAAGTCAATCAAAGTCCATACTTTGTTCTCATACATGGATTCCATCTCAGATTTCATGGCCTCAAGCCATTTCGCGAAATCTGGGCTCGTCATCGCTTCCTCATAGTTCGCAGGTTCGTCATGGTCAAGTAACATGACCTCCAGAATAGGATTACCGTACTACTCAGGTGCGGATCTCACTCTGGTTGACCTACGAGATTCGGTAGTAACTTGATCTGAAGTTACATGATCATCATCATTAGCTTCCTCACTAATTGGTGTAGTAGTCACAGGAACAAATTTCTGTGATGAACTACTTTCCAATAAGGGAGAAGGTACAATTACCTTATCAAGTTCTACTTTCCTCCCATTCACTTCTTTCGAGAGAAACTCCTTATCTAGAAAGTATCCATTCCCAGCAATGAATGTCTTGCCTTCGGATCTGTGATGGAAGGTGTACCCAACTGTCTCCTTTGGGTATCCTATGAAGACACATTTCTCCGATTTGGGTTTGAGCTTATCATGATGAAACCTTTTCTTATAAGCATCGCAACCACAAATTTTAAGAAATGACAACTTTGGTTTCTTGCCAAACCATAGTTCATATTGTGTCGTCTCAACGTACTTAGATGGTGCCCCTTTTAACGTGAATGCAGCTGTCTCTAATGCATAACCCAAAAACAATGGTGGTAAATCGGTAAGAAACATCATAGTTTGCACTATATCCAATAAAGTACGGTTATGACGTTCGGACACACCATTACGCTGTGGTGTTCCAGGTAACATGAGTTTGTGAAACTATTCCACATTGTTTTAATTGAAGACCAAACTCGTAACTCAAATATTCGTCTCCGCGTTCTGATCGTAGAAACTTTATTTTCTTGTCACGATGATTTTCCACTTCACTCTGAAATTCTTTGAACTTTTCAAATGTTTCAGACTTGTGTTTCATCAAGTAGATATACCCATATCTGCTCAAATCATCTGTGAAGGTCAGAAAATAATGATACCCGCCGTGAGCCTTAACACTCATCGGATCGCATACATCAGTATGTATTATTTCCAATAAGTCAGTTGCTCGCTCCATTGTTCCAGAGAACGGAGTCTTAGTCATCTTGCCCATGAGGCATGGGTCGCAAGCATCAAGTGATTCCAAAAGCCCATCAGTGTGGAGTTTCTTCATGCGCTTTACACCAATATGACCTAAACGACAGTGCCACAAATAAGTTGCACTATCATTATTAATTTTGCATCTTTTGGTTTTAATATTATGAATATGTGTATCACTACGATCGAGATCCAATGAACCATTTTCATTAGGTGTGTAACCATATAAGGTTTTATTCATGTAAACAGAACAACAATTTATTCTCTTACTTAAATGAATAATCGTATTGCAATAAACATGATCAAATCATATTCATGCTCAACGCAAACACCAAATAACACTTATTTAGGTTCAACACTAATCCCGAAAGTATAGGGAGTGTGCGATGATGATCATATCAATCTTGGAACCATTTCCAACACACATCGTCACTTCACCCTTAACTAGTCTCTATTCATTCTGCAACTCCCGTTTCGAGTTACTACTCTTAGCAACTGAACCAGTATCAAATACCGAGGGGTTGCTATGAACACTAGTAAAATACACATCAATAATCTGTACATTAAATATACCTTTGTTCACTTTGCCATCCTTCTTATCTGCCAAATACTTGGGGCAGTTCCGCTTCCAGTGACCAGTCCCTTTGTAGTAGAAGCACTTAGTCTCAGGCTTAGGACCAGACTTGGGCTTCTTCACTTGAGCAGCAACTTGCTTGCCGTTCTTCTTGAAGTTCCCCTTCTTCCCTTTGACCTTTTGAAACTAGTGGTCTTGTCTACCATCAACACTTGATGTTTTTCTTGACTTCTACCTTCGTCGATTTAAGCATCACGAAGAGCTTGGGAATCGTTTCCGTTATCCCTTGCATATTATAGTTCATCACGAAGTTCTACTAACTTGGTGATGATGACTAGAGAATTCTATCAATCACTATTTTATCTGGAAGATTAACTCCCACTTGATTCAAGCGATTGTAGTACCGAGACAATCTGAGCACATGCTCACTGCTTGAGCTATTCTCCTCCATCTTTTAGCTATAGAACTTGTTGGAGACTTCATATCTCTCAACTCGGGTATTTGCTTGAAATATTAACTT
The DNA here is from genome assembly GCA_032464435.1 of Aegilops umbellulata. Taxonomy (NCBI): domain Eukaryota; kingdom Viridiplantae; phylum Streptophyta; class Magnoliopsida; order Poales; family Poaceae; genus Aegilops; species Aegilops umbellulata. Next base: position 445,437,363 of record CP136059.1, on the reverse strand, counting down.
CAACTCCTGGAACATCTCATATGGTCCATGACGTTCAAAACGTCTTTGAAGTCCCGATTCTAAGCCGTTAAGCATGGTGCACTAAACTATCAAGTAGTCATCATATTGAGCTAGCCAAACGTTCATAACGTCTACATCTGGTCCTGCAATAAGTCTGTCACCTAGCGGTGCATCAAGGAAAAAATTCTTCTGTCCAGCAATGAGGATAATCCTCAGATCACGGATCCAATCTGCATCATTGCTTCTAACATCTTTCAACTCAGTTTTCTCTAGGAACATATCAAATATAAAACAGGGGAGCTAAACGCGAGCTATTGATCTACAACATAGATATGCTAATACTACCAGGACTAAGTTCATGATAAGTTTAAGTTCAATTAATCATATTACTTAAGAACTCCCACTTATAAAGACATCCCTCTAATCCTCTAAGTGATCACGTGATCCAAATCAACTAAACCATAACCGATCATCACGTGAAATGAGTAGCTTTCAATGGTGAACATCACTATGTTGATCATATCTACTATATGATTCACGTTCGACCTTTCGGTCTCAGTGTTCCGAGGCCATATCTGCATATGCTAGGCTCGTCAAGTTTAACCTGAGTATTCTGCGTGTGCAAAAACTGGCTTGTACCCGTTGTAGATGGACGTAGAGCTTATCACACCCGACCATCACGTGATGTCTGGGAACGACGAACTTTGGCAACAGCGCATACTCAGGGAGAACACTTTTATCTTGAAATTTAGTGAGAGATCATCTTATAATGCTACCGTCAATCAAAGCAAGATAAGATGCATAAAAGATAAACATCACATGCAATCAATATAAGTGATATGATATGGCCATCATCATCTTGTGCTTGTGATCTCCATCTTCGAAGCACCGTCATGATCACCATCGTCACCGGTGCGACACCTTGATCTCCATCGTAGCATCGTTGTCGTCTCGCCAATCTTATGCTTCTACGACTATCGCTACCGCTTAGTGATAAAGTAAAGCATTACAAGGCGATTGCATTGCATACAATAAAGCGACAACCATATGGCTCCTGCCAGTTGCCGATAACTCGGTTACAAAACATGATCATCTCATATAATAAAATTTAGCATCATGTCTTGACCATATCACATCACAACATGGCCTGCAAAAACAAGTTAGACGTCTTCTACTTTGTTGTTGCAAGTTTTACGTGGCTGCTACGGGCTTAGGAAGAACCGTTCTTACCTACGCATCAAAAACCACGACGATAGTTTTTCAAGTTGGTGCTGTTTTAACCTTCGCAAGGACCGGGTGTAGCCACACTCGGTTCAACTAAAGTTGGAGAAACTGACACCCGCCAGCCACCTATGTGCAAATCATGTCGGTAGAACCAGTCTCGCGTAAGCGTACGCGTAATGTCGGTCCGGGCCGCTTCATCCAACAATACCGCCGAACCAAAGTATGACATGCTGGTAAGCAGTATGACTTATATCGCCCACAACTCACTTGTGTTCTACTCGTGCATATGACATCTACGCATAAAACCTGGCTCGGATACCACTGTTGGGGAACGTAGTAATTTCAAAAAAAATCCTACGCACACACAATATCATGGTGATGCATACCAATAAGAGGGGAGAGTGTTGTCCACATACCCTCGTAGACCGAAAGCGGAAGCGTTATCACAACGCGGTAGATGTAGTCGTACGTCTTCACGATCCGACCGATCAAGTACCGAACGCACGGCACCTCCGAGTTCAGCACACGTTCAGCCCGATGACGTCCCTTGAACTCCGATCCAGCCGAGTGTTGAGGAAGAGTTTCGTCAGCACGATGGCGTGGTGACGATGTTGATGTTCTACCAACGCAGGGTTTCGCCTAAGCACTGCTATAGTAATATCGAGGTGAAATATGGTGGAGAGGGGCACCGCACATGGCTAAGAGATCAATGATCAATTATTGTGTCTCTGGGGTGCCCCCTGCCCCCATATATAAAGGAGTGGAGGAGGGGGAGAGGGCCAGCCTCTATGGCGTGCCCTGGAGGAGTCCTACTCCCACCGGGAGTAGGATTCCCCCCTCCAAGTAGTAGGAGTAGGAGTCAAGGAAAGGGAAGAGGGAAGAGAAGGAAGGAGGGGGCGCCGCCCCTCCCCCTAGTCCAATTCGGACTAGTCAATGGGGGGGCGCGCGACCTGCCTCTCCCTCTCCTCTAAAGCCCAATAAGGCCCATATACTTCTTCCCCCGTATTCTCGTAACTCCCTGGTACTCCCAAAAATACCTAAACCACTTAGAACCTTTCCGATGTCCGAATATAGTCGCCCCATATATCGATCTTTACGTCTCGACCATTTCGAGACTCCTCGTCATGTCCCCGATCTCATCCGGGACTCCGAACTCCTTCGGTAACTCAAAACTCATAAACTCATAATATAACTGTCATCGAAACTTTAAGCGTGCGGACCATACGGGTTCGAGAACTATGTAGACATGACCGAGACACGTCTCCGGTCAATAACCAATAGCGGAACCTGGATGCTCATATTGGCTCCTACATATTCTACGAAGATCTTTATCGGTCAGACCGCATAACAACATACGTTGTTCCCTTTGTCATCGGTATGTTACTTGCCCGAGATTCGATCGTCGGTATCTCAATACCTAGTTCAATCTCATTACCGGCAAGTCTCTTTACTCGTTCCGTAATAGATCATCCTGCTACTAACTCATTAGTTGCAATGCTTGCAAGGCTTAAGTGATGTGCATTACCTAGAGGGCCCAGAGATACCTCTTCGACAATCGGAGTGAAAAATCCTAATCGAAATACGCCAACCCAACATGTACCTTTGGAAACACCTGTAGAGCACCTTTAGAATCACCCAGTTACGTTGTGACGTTTGGTAGCACACAAAGTGTTCCTCCGGCAAACGGGAGTTGCATAATCTCATAGTCATAGGAACATGTATAAGTCATGAAGAAAGCAATAGCAACATACTAAACGACGGGTGCTAAGCTAACGGAATGGGTCATGTCAATCACATCATTCTCCTAATGATGTGATCCCGTTAATCAAATGACAACTCGTGTCTATGGTTAGGAAACATAACCATCTTTGATCAACGAGCTAGTCAAGTAGAGGCATACTAGTGACACTCTGTTTGTCTATGTACTCACACATGTATCATGTTTCCGGTCAATACAATTCTAGCATGAATAATAAACATTTATCATGAAATAAGGAAATAAATAATAACTTTATTATTGCCTTTAGGGAATATTTCCTTCAGCTGCCCAGTGGGCCAGCAGGCTCACAGGGTAACGCGCCATAGTTAGGCCCAGAAGCCTGCTATATAGAGGAGTTCAAAGGAGCAGCCGTGTCTGGGTTTATAAACCAGTGTGGCTGCCCTTCGCTCGGCGAGGTGGGACTAAACATTGTGCACCACAGGTGGCAGCGCACACCTTTAGTACCGGTTGGTAGCTCCAACCGGTACTAATGGGTTGGCCTTTGATACCAGTTGTAGCCAAGAACCGGTACTAAAGAGGGTCGTGTCCCGCCGCTTGACCTGGCCAAAATTGGCCTTTAGTACCGGTTGGTGGCTCCAACCGGTATGTTTCATCGACCACCAATTCTTCAACTGCTTGCGCGCAACATCGCCGCCGCCGCCGCACCGTCGCCCGTTGCGCGCCGCCCTCGCAGCCCCCGCCGCGCGCCGTCGCCCCCGCCGCCCGTCGTGGCCGTCCCCGTCATCGTCGTCCCCGTCGTCGCCGTCTCGCACCGCCGCCCCGTACGTCGCCGTCTCGATCGCGCCGTCGCCCCCAGCCCGCCGCCTGTCGTCGCGCCGTCCCCGTCGCGTCGCCGTCTCGCGCCTCCGCCAGTACGCCGCCACCCCCCCCCCGCTCGTACACACACACACAGACACACACACACACATATATATTTTACTTATTTTATGTTTAGATTAATGCATGTCAAATTGTTAATTAAATGATCGAATTAGATGAATTACGTAAATAAGAATGTTAGAATGTTAAGTTTATTTTTAGTAAATGCTTAGTTGAATTAATAGAACTAGTTGAATTAATAGAAGTAGTTGAATTAATAGAACTTGTAAGTGTTTAATGTTTCACCTATATGAACATAGGAAATGTCGTCTGACGATGAAAAATATTTCATTATGTGCGAATACTGTGAAGACCAGCGCGGCCTGTGCGACAGAAATTTCCTTGTTGATGATAGGCGCTTCAGCATCGAGCTGGATGAGACCTTCGAAGTGGATACAGTAAGTCACAACGACAAGTCTTTTTTCATACTTAAGCATGACTTATATATGCTTCATTTGCTTCAACTTATAATTTTAAATTTTCACTATTCTACTAGCGCATCCCCTGCCATGCAAGAATTTTTGTCTTGGATAAGATAGGTTTCAGTGTTATGAAAACTATGGAGGTAAAGAGAGTTTACCTAAAGACCGAGCATGGTTATACTTTCAACATCAAATTCTACAATGCATACACATACACCTATTTTGAATGCAAAAGTTGGCAAGCACTATGCAAGGCTTATGCATTTCAGTGTGATATGGTTACCACCTTTGATATTTGTCCGGAAGATGATATTGAAGGTAATAGAGACATCTAGGTCGATGTGCAGACGTCTCCAGTTCTACCATTATGTGAGTTTCTCAGCCATATTTATGTCTTCGATATTGTTTATTCAAAAATAGTCGACAACTAATTTCTATTGACAGCTTATTTCCATTCAAGCAAACATGTTCGGCGCTTGGTAGATAGGACCTACTACTGTCCCAGAGCTGAACTAAACTGCGAGGAGATAAGTCATTATGTTTCATGGCTTGAGGATCTTCATACTGTCAAGACAAATTTTCTTCCTGCACTTAGAAATGTTAGTACTCAAAACGTGCGACCAATAGTGATCGTATTCAACTATGGTCACATCTATTTAGGAAAGATGGTAAGATTTTTACTATTTATCCTCAGTGCATCTTTTGCATCCATTATTTTTGAAGCTAAACTTTCATTGCTAAGTATATTAATTACTATACGATGTTCTTCAACAGGGACTCCCGATGACAGTTGTGCCTCAGTGGATCGAGACTAAAGGTCGCATGTCAATGGTTAGCTTACAGCCAAGATATTCTACATTGCACATGAGTGCATTCAGGAATTCTAAAAGCGATGAATGCTTAATAGTGAAATATTAGAGCAAAATTGTTAACGATCCCAGAGAAGTACTAGGGGGCACCAATCAAAAGCGCAGCCCACGATTAGGAGACAGGTTCATCTGCATGCTCCAGTATGATGAATCAGGAGAGCTATACATGTTCTATGCTATTTTACCTGAGAGAGAGCAGCAGGAGTGATTTAGCTAGTTCATGCTCTTAGTACTTGTCCTCTCATGTTCGTGTTCTTTGTCCTGAACTTAATCTCAATGAGTGATTTGCTTTTGTGGTGTTATGAACGCTTATAATATCATGACCATGTTGAACTCGATGATATCTTTGCTTCTGATACAAGTGAATGTTTCTTCTTCACTAGTAGAAAACCGGCCTTTTGTCCCGGTTCATAAGGGCCTTTAGTCCCGGTTCCCGAACCGGGACTAAAGGGTCGTTACTAATACCCTCACCCTTTAGTCCCGGTTCAAACCAGAACCGGGACAGATGGGCCTCCACGTGGCCGCTGTCGGCAGCCCGGGCAGGGGCGCCTTTCGTCCCGGTTTATGACATAAACCGGGACCAAAAGGGTTCCACGCGTCAGCAGGAGGTTTTTTTTTTAAAAAGTGGCTGTTTTAGGGGTTTAGGGGGTTATTTTTAGGTTGTTATTAGCTAGCTAATAGAGAGAAGTGTCCTCTCTTATATGTAGTCCTTGGTTTACGTACCTACGCTACTGCTATGTTTCATTTCACCCGCAGATATATATATATATATATATATATATATATATATATATATATATATATATATAATAACTCATGCATGCTCGCATCATACATCATCATATATAATAACAAGTCCTACTAATTAATCAAGCATCATCATACAACTTCTATTCGTTATTAATAATAAGTCATACGATCATCATCTTCATAGTCATCGAACCCAACCCTACATAATTGTTCTTAGCACATGATCATCAAGTATCAGGTAGGATCGGACCTAAACACACTTAAGGTAAAATAGCATAAAACAATATAGACCCTGACTCTCCATTATGAAGAATGGAGATCATCCTGTCTCCAATTCTTGCGCCTCGCTTCCTTTTGCTTCCAAGAAGCTCCTTACGACTGTCCATACATTTTTTCCATCCTTTGACTGTCATGTCTCCACTTCTTTTAGAAATCCGGTATGGACAGTTGAGATTCGTAGGATGACCTGGATATATGTTCAAAACATGAAGGCTGCCGCCATTCTGATACATCAAATGAGGCACACAATCCTCTGGGATAAGCTGTTGAAAAACATAGTAATAACTTCGTAGTTAGCAATGATGTACTAGTTTTAGAAGTATGCAAAAAGATGGACGAATGTCGTAATAGTAAAAAAAACTTACCAGGGTATCTCCATGGTAGTTACCGTAGTTCAACACGTGCACTAGTGGCACGTATTGACCATAATGTTGAGGATTTCGATTGTAGATATTGTAATTCTCAATATCATTACAAAATCCAACCAGATGAGTTTTCTCCTTGTAAGTTAACTCAGAGCCATCGGTGTAGTAAGTTCTATCTACCATCTTCTGCACATTCTTTGATACTTCAAAATAAGCTGTCAATGGAAATAAGCCGTCAACTATTTTGAAATGAACAATATAAGTTCTATTAATAATTAACTATGTTTGACAAACTCACATAGCGGTAGAACCGGAGGAGTATCAACAAGGACCCAAATATCCATATTGTCTTGCTCGATTTCAGGATCACCAAGATCCATGGTGACAAGCATACCCTCATCAAAACCATACAATTTGCAAAATGCTTCCCAATTTTTGCAACCAAAATGGGTTATGCTCTCAGCATTATACAACTTTACTTCAAAATCCACATCATGATGGGTCATTAGGTGAATTTTCTTCGTTTCAAAATTTTCATGGTCTTCAAAATCCATCCTCTCCAAGACATAGCGTCTTGCATGGCATGGGATCAACTATACTCGAATTGTAAAAGATGAAAATTACACGTTGAAATAGTTGAAGTCATGCTTAATTATGAAAAAAAAAACAGTTGTCGTCGTTGCGTACCGTTTCAACTTCGAAGGTCTCCTCGAGCTTAATGCTGAAGCGCCGACCATCGTCCAGGTGAGGCCTGTCGCACTCATCTAGATCGTCGTGGCACAAGTCGCACTCCCCCGGGAGACTTTCGTCGTCCGATGATGACATTTCCTATACGTTCATAATTCAAAGACTAAATTAGATCATTATTATTCAACTAATCATATGCATATGCCTTGCATAGTGCTCTCCAATTTGAGCATTCAATAAGAAAAATCAAATCGCAAAATTAAGTAGTATTCAAATTAGGATGCCTTCAATTATAAGAAAAACTATATCATCTCTATTTGTCCGTACATCGAATATTATCACTAATACACGTCGAATACTATATATCATACATATCGCCAGTACAGCTAGAACAGTAGCGCCCGACGGGTATCGGCGCGGGCGGTGGACACCCAAAGGGAAGGAACCATCACAGGATCATAGCTCCAGTGAGATCCCTGAAGAACCTGCCAGGTATTCTCGAACCAGCCCTCCAACGCAATCATGTACCGACGGACGTGCTGGTCTTCCTCGCTGAAACGGTGACGTACCTCCTCCGCGGTGTCCGGAAGTCTCTGCACCGTCACTGGCCCACGCGACCGCCACCAAACAAGGATCGGGTCAACCACGGGCTGGCTCCTCACCAAGCTACGCCCCCCGGAAGGTAGCGCCTCCCAGTACCACCCCGGCGGAGCCCAGTCCCGGACATGGCCCATATGGTCAAGCAGGTATCGTCCGCCCCCGACTCGACGACGAGGATGCGGGATAGGCATCGTCCACGTCGATGCGGGAATAATTGCTTTAACTAAAAAAATAAACTAGTTCTATTAATTTTTTTGCTAAAAATAAACTACTTTCTGTAGTAAAATAAACCAGTTTTATTAAATCAACTAGCTAGTTCAACTACTAAGCACTTACTATAAATAAAATAAAATAGTACGACTTACTAAAAATAAACTAGTTTAACTATAGTTCTATTATTTTTCTAACTAATTATATTAAACACTTTCTCTTCTTATTTTTTTTCCTTTTTCCTCTATTCTAAATATGAACATATTCATAAATGACATATATCATTCACAATTTTCCTATACATACACAATAAATTGAAAAAGAAAATACTAACACAAAAAATCATTAATAAATCTAAATTACAACAAAAAAAATCATAAATAAATCTAACACAATATGAACAAATTAATTACACAATATGAAAAAAAATCTAACAGAAAAATCTATGAACTACACATCTAAATTACTACACATCTAACAAAAAAATCTATGAACTACACATCTAAATTACTACACATCTAACACATCTAAATTGCTCACGGCGACGGTGTCGGGGACGGCGACGGCGAGGTGCGCCGCGGGACGGGGCGGGGCGGCTCGGCGATGGGCAGGGGCGGGGCGGGTCGGGGCGGCGTCGCGGGGCGGGGGGTGGCGACAGCGTCGATCGGGGCGGCGTGGGGCGACGACGGCGACGACGGGGCGGCGCGGGGCGACGACGGCGATGACGGGGCGGCGCGGGGCGACAACGGCGACGACGAGGCGGATACGGCGGGCAGCCTGGCGGCGTCGGGAGGGCGGGGAAGAACGAACTGAACCAGAATTTCACGAGTGCTGCTTATATAGTCAGCGCATTGGTCCCGGTTCGTGACAGAAACCAGGACCAATGCCACCCTTTAGTCCGGGTTGGTGCCACCAACCGGGACCAAAGGCCTCTTTTCGGCAGCCCAAAGGGCGGGAAGCGGCGGCCTTTGGTCCCGGTTGGTGGCACCAACCGGGACTAAAGGGGGGCATTGGTCCCGGTTTGTGCCACGAACCGGGACCAATGCCACCCTTTAGTCCCGGATCGTCCTACGAACCTGGACCAAAGGCCTTCTACTGCCCCGCGCCCAAAAGTTTAGTCCCACCTCGCTAGTTGAGAGGGCTCGGGAGTGGTTTATAAGCGCTGCTGCGCCCACCCTCTCGAGCTCCTCTCAACTGCAGGCTTTCGGGCCTAATCTGTCACTGCAATGCCTGTGGGCCTATTGGGCCTGCTGCGGTCCTGAATCCTGGCCCATAGGTGGGTTTCTAGTCGTATTCAGGCCGGGGTGACCCAGTAGGTGGCATTTTGTTTTTGCTATTTATTTTTTCATTTCTACTTAGAACTAAATACTTATAGTTTTTTAGTGATTTCTTTTTTCTTTTAGGTCACAAAAATTATAAACTTTCTGTTAGTGCCATTAGCTTTAAAATTTGAATAGTTTAAATTTGAATTTTTTTAAAATTTGTGTGAATCACTAGTTTATGAATCACTAGTTTACTAAATTTGTGTCAAAACACTTTGTGTATTATATTTACTATGTACAATCTTTCTGCACAGAGATACCAAAAATTATAAACTTTCTGTTAGTGCCATTAGTTTTCAAATTATAATAGGTAAAATTTGAATTCTTTGAAATTTGTGTGAATCTCAAGTTTGTGATTAACTTTACTAGTGCCATTATTTTTTCATTTCTACTTAGAACTAAATACTTATTGTTTTTTAGTGATTTCTTTTTTATTTTAGGTCACAAAAATTATAAACTTTCTGTTAGTGCCATTAGTTTTAAAATTTGAATAGTTTAAATTTCAATTTTTTAAAATTTGTGTGAATCACTAGTTTATGAATAACTTTACTATAAACTTTCTGTTAGTGCCATTATACTCAATTTGGTAATTTTAGTTAGTCATAACAAATATTATAGGCATTTTCTTTTTCTTTTTTGCTATTAATTTTTTCATTTCTACTACTTAGTGTGAATCACTACTTAGTGCATATAGGCATTTTTTTCTTTTTCTTTTTTAGTCATTTCTATTTATACTACTCCCTCCGTTCCTTGATATAAGGTGTATAGATTTTTGAGAAAAAGTCCGAAATATAAGGTTTATTGCGTTGCACCACTTGTTTGGATAATTTCTTAAGGGATTTGGTTACATTTCCTTATATAGGGCAAGCTCCTCTATTTTCTCATGTCAATTAGTCAGGTGTAATCTCTCACAAAACTTGTGAAATTTTCCCTCCACATGCGTTCTTTAATTTCCGTGCCAAAAACTATACACCCTATATTGAGGAACGGAGGGAGTAAGTACTAATAGTTTTTTAGTGATTTCTTTTTTCTTTTAGGTCAAAAAAAAAATAAAAACTTCTCTGTTAGTGAACATAGATGCACTTATAGAGAAAATTAAACATAAATTCATAATCAATTTCTATTTATGAATTTATGTCCGATTTTCCTCTATAGGTGCATCTATTTTCACTTTGAGAGAAGCTAAACAATGCAGAGAGGGACGGGCTTATAAACAGGTGTCGGCGCCCTTCGGTTGGCGAGGTGGGACTAAACTGTGGGTGCAGCGAGGGCCGACATTTTAGTCCCGGTTCGTGGCATGAACCGGGACTAAAGGGCAGCCTTTGGTCCCGGTTCAGGCCACCAACCGGGACCAATGGTGGTGGGCCAGTAGCCAGGCCCATTGGTCCCGGTTCGTCCCACCAACCGGGACCAAAAGGTCCAGACGAACCGGGACCAATGGCCCACGTGGCCCGGCCGGCCCCCTGGGCTCACGAACCGGTGCCAAAGCCCCCATTAGTCCCGGTTCTAGACTGAACCGGGACTAATGGGCTGCCCCGGCCTGGACCATAGCCCCCTTTTCTACTAGTGCTTTAAGCTAGTGTTGGTGGTGATTAGATAGCGGTAATGACTATGATGATTAAATAGTGGTAATGACGATTATGATGATTTTTAGCTAGCTAGTATACTGTTGTTGATGATATGATGCAAGAGTTTTTGTATTAATATGATGATGATGATGAGTTATTACATCATTTACGAATGAAACCGCAGATTAGTTTCAGCTGGATGGATCCTAGCTAAGTGATCAAGTATATGCCATACTAGATCACTTTAGCTAGGATCCACATGCATCCAGTCGAAACTAATCTACGGTACTTTCACCTGATGATTTAACAACTTATTATAATATAAAACAATCACTAAATTAAATTGAAAACACAAAATTAAAGAAAAAATAAAAAATAAAACCAAAACACCCCCAAACATTTAGTATCGGTTGGTGTTACCAACCAGTACTAATGTCCTACACGCACCCGGGCCTGGCTCGTGCCACGTGGTGGCACGTCAGCGCCGGTTTGTGCCGAACCGGTACTAAAGGGGGGACCTTTAGTCCCCGCCCTTTAGTGATAGGGATGGCAATGGGTAGGGTATGGGTGGGTACAACCTCCTTCTACCCAAACCCATGCCCATAGAAACTTTCTATACCCACCCACTTCAATACCCATGGGCATAAACTGACGCCTATGCCCATACCCATCGGGTATCCTATACCCAATGAGTATCCATTGGGTACAATATATACCATTCTAATTCTTAAAAGGTAGAGAAATGAGTTCAAAATTCAAGTGATCATGGTAGACCAGTAGCACGAATGCAGCCTCCTTTGGTGGGTGGCCTCTTGGAGGCATCAGAGGAGTATGAGCAGCGGTTGGTGGAAGCCTGACACAGTGGAAGGCGGTTGTAGGAATTGGGGATCGCTGGATCGTGAGTTCGACAACAATCCAGAAGCGAAGAGTCGACATTTCATATTTTTAAGGAGTCACATAGGACGTAGGAGGAGTGGTGAGCAGGTGATTGTGAGTCTATGAGCTATGGCATGTTTAAGGAATACGAGATTTAGTTATGGCTTGTTTAAGGAATACGAGATTTATGAATGGACCATATGAGTTGGATGTTAACCCCATATGTTTTAGGAGTTATTTCCATTAATTAATTTTTTTGGGTATCCATTGGGTTACCCATGGGTATAATTTCTTACCCATGCCCTACCCATATATTTTGCGGGAATGGGTAACCATTACCCATGGGTACAAATTCTCTTCAAGTCTTGCCCATACCCATTGTTTTCGGGTAGGGTACCCACGGGTACCCATACCCATGGGCAAAACTGCCATCCCTATTTAGTGCCGGTTACGGAACCGGCACTAAAGGCCTTTACGAACCGGGACTAAAGCCCGGTTCTGCACTAGTGATAAGACCCTCTAACCAATCCAAACTAATTCAATCTATCAAAATGTATGTATTTTCATGAGTTAGTTCGGAAACTAACTGTTGCAGCATAAGTAGTCAATGTACAACTATGGTATCATTACATGGTATGGTGTGGCGTACCCCCATGCACATTGGCATAATACTTCCTCCGGTCCTTTCACTCTGCATATAAGATTTGTTTAAAGTCAAACTTCATGAAGTTTGACCATGTGTATATGAAAAAACATCAACATTTGCAATACTAACATTATATACTATGAACTAGATTCAAGACGCATCTAATGATATTAAGTTTGTATTGTGAATGTTGATTTTTTTTATATAAAGTTGGTCAAACTTTACTATATTTGACTTCAGGCAAATCTTATATGCAGAGTAAAAAGGGCCGGAGGGAGTATGGTTGAGCCCATATGGATAAGGGGTATTAGATGGCATGTGTACCCTAACTTTTTTGCGGGGTTTGTTTACCCTAACCTACGATAAACAACACTCAAGAAAGACAATCGAACTTATCGTTTACATGATTTCTAGATGAAACACATAGGTAGCTCAATACCTCACAATAAAGATTCAATAGGTTTTTTCCAGGTACACGAAATAAATAGCCTAGCCAACATGATTTTTTTTGTTCAAGGTCACTTGTTACCCAAAATAATAAAGTGATAAAAGCAACACATTTGGTAGTCATATTTTGAGAATAAAAATCCTTCATGCTCCCCCGTCCCTAAAGGCTTTTTGCCCATCGATCCATCTCCAAATGACGTGATGCGTTTTGTGTGAACTAAGCCGGGCCTGGCAAGATCCGACCAAGTTGCCTCCATCGGCGTCTCTGGACCCCATGGTAATCGCCTCATGTCGGATTTGAACATCCCACATTGCATCAGTCGGTCCAACTGGTCTGCTCATCATCATCCCAACCGTAAAAGGTTTGACTACAGATCAATTTACCTCTTTTAAGCAAAACAAGAACAGCAATCACAGTAAGTGATTTGCATATATTCTTATTGACCCAGACAAGATTTTCCTGTAATGATTGAGGGGGCGTGGAGATTGGTCTAGACACATTGTCCAAAAGATAATAAAATACCCCCGGGGCAGGTGTTTTGTCTCCCAGGAGCATTTGCTCCCAAATGAACAGTAAACCAAAAAAATACTAATGTTTTTACAATATTCTAATTTTTTTTGTAGATGTTCGTGTTAGTGTGGCAAGCATGCTTGACAAATTTCATGCGAATTGGAGCTGCAGCTTTTCGTTGGTGAAAAAGAAAACAAATTTAGGATCACATTTGAGGGTAACTTCTGGTGTTTGATTTGTTTCGCTTGCACAGACCAAAATGCTTAAACTTTTTTTTCTTAAAAATTTGCAGCTAGCATTTGGGTGTGACTAAAAAGGCGTAGCATTTTTGTTGAGATTTTTTTGACATTTTAAAAATTATTTTCACGCGCAGGATCATGTGCACCCGGGAGCCGAATTGGTTTTCCACTCCATACCATAATACTTCGTATATGACGTTTTAGCATCTCAAATTGTTATAAATTTTTCATGGAACAAATACAAGACACTCCAAAGAAGATGCATGTGGCGTGTGCCTACAAACGTACAAACATAACCTGACGCTCACACGAGGGTGACCGACCCATGCATATGCGTCTAGTCCATTGACTCGTTCCTCCCGATCTCGCCGGTCGATGGTCTTCTGATGACCCGTCCTCCGGCTGCACACACCTGCAGAGATCTACTGTGTGTTTGTCTTTCCGATGTACGTACGGTATGATGCTGGACAAGTGGACACATATGTATGTACACAGACGGGCACTCAGACGGGCACAGTGACATCGCTGCCTTGTACGAGGCGAGAGCATCTATAACCGGACATAGCAAATATGACTTCTTAAATGTCCGTGGACGCACATGTTCACTGATCGGACGTGTCCGTTTTGAGCCCCTATTTATCCGTCCACGCAACCACATTCCTTATTTTTTTCTCATGTGTCCGCTCACTTGCACGTGATTGATGGAGATGAAGATAAAGAAATAAAATGATGAACAAAGAAAGAGAAAATATGGTCCGGGGTGGGACCGTGTCCTACGTGGCGGAATGCCCGGGTGCGTCTGTAAGCCCTAATATCCTTCCTATATTTGAGATGGATATAAGGGTTCGTAGACAGTCGGGCGTATAGGGATGATATGAGGGGTCCAATTGAGTCACGTTTTTCCTTCCTTCTCCTGTCCGGTCACTGACCGGGCGCGTCGGCGGGCATATGAGAGGTGGTTTGAGGCGTTCGGCTGTATATGCTCTAAGGGTGTGTTTGGTTTGTGCCCAAGGTTGGCCCAGTAAAGCATTGGCTAGCCAAAAATTTGGTTGAGGTTTTGGTTGCCCATGATTTGACCAACATTGGTAAGAAAAATGAACTAGAGTTGGCTAGAGTTCATTGGCATGCCAAAAAATTGGCAAACCATCAAAACAAAGGCCAATCTTTGGGTTATGACCAAAATTTTGGTAAGGTGTACTTCGACCACAATCTAAACACACCCTGAGCATGCATGTGCATACGCGTGGCCCACTGCTTGGCTAGCTAGTATACATACAAAGTACCGACTGTAGTTGAATGCGGTGCAGGGCTCCACATACGTGATACATTGATCATACACACACGGCGGTGCGTTTTGCATGCATCTTCCTGAGAAACGAAATAGAGAAACGGAGATAGCTTGGCTTGGCATGGCAGTTGGCAGGACCAGCCCTGGCTAAATGCCACGGCTTCCCTCGGGAAACGCGACACGTACGACTGGCTGTGGACCTAACACAGACAGGAGCGCGCTGCGTCACACAGATTATACGTGCAGACACACACAGAAACTAGGTATATTAGGTCGGTTAAGCAGTTGGACTTGGCTTAGCAGGAATGTTTCACTTCACTTCACTGCACTGCGCTGCATGCACGACCTAGCGAGCTAGGGTACATGCACGGCCAAGGCCGGCCCTGGAGATGCATACCTGAGCTAGGTGAACATGACCCCCACGTACGATCAGTCATCAAGCATGCAACAAGGCATTGGCAAGCAGAGGAAAGAAACAATCCATCCCACTGTCGCTCTCCGATTTATTACTGCACTGCATATGACACATCGCCTGCCAACCCGTGACAGACATATACAGTATATATCTGTTCGCGTCGATAGACCAAACATGAGACATATGTATGTAACACCCACCGTAGAGGTGTTTGTGGATCACCTAGGCACCTAGCTAGCAAGATAGGAGGATGCATCTTATTTTGCTACGTGTGTGTGTGTGTGTGTGTGTGTGTGTGTGTGTGTGTGTGTGTGTGTGTGTGTGTGTGTGTGTGTTTTCACAACTTATCAATCAAAATGTAAAAATGAGGACTCACAACCCCTCTCTCGGCCACTCCCATTCCCCATCTCCGTGCATGTGTTTGTCTGATGGTGTCGGTCCGTGAGATCTCGATCGATCTGTTCGGTGTGTGGGGGTGGGGTGGTTCACTTCGGGCGTGTTTGGTTACATTGACAATCCACTCTGGCCCGGCGAGCCTGGCTCTAGTGAGCCGGTTTGAGGGAATGCAGGTCAAAAAACCCCAGATGCACATAGTTTGGTTGCCTGCAAGCCCCTAATTGCATGAGACAATCATTTTTGACCCGGCGTTTGGTTGCCCGCATTGCATTAGGCGCACATATGACATAGTGTTTGGTTGCAACGTGCATAAGGTGCTGTCACCACTTCTAACTAGTGATGAGCTTACCACACGCAATCTAAACATGTAGTGCCAGCTAGTTAAACAAATTACCGTTCATCCTAACTACTATCAGGTGACAGTTCAAATTATTAAAAGCCATTGGCTAAATAGGGGATAGTTCATCGGTGTTGCTGCTACTAGCTCTTCCTCTTCCTCTTCTTCTGCTTCTGCTGCAGCTTCTGCTACTCCTGTTTGTTCTTTTTCTTCCATCTTCTTCAAATCCTGCACTGACCTCTGTTCAGCCACATTGCCTTTGCCCACTCCAGCCTTTTGTTCTTCCAAGCGTCATTGTCAAATGCCTCCACACCATGGCTGGAGGTAACAACATCGTCAGGCTCGACCTCTTCCTCCTCAGGCACGTGTTCATCAAAGCCCCACTGGAGGATCCAGTTATGTAGAATGCAACAAGCAAGAACAAGGTTACCTGAGTGGAGTATGGGTGGAATGGCTTCTGATCCAGGATCTTAAACCTATTCTCCAGAGCTCCAAATGCTCTCTCAACATTTACTCTAAGGCTGGAGTGTCTGAGATTAAACAGCTCCTGTGCACTCCTAGGATAGTTGCTACCAGAGAACTCGTTGAGATGGTACCTGGTTTTCCTGAAGGGTGGAAGAATACCCGACCAACATGCATAGCTAGCATCTCCAAGGTAGAACTTGCCGTCGGGGATGTTGATCCCATCAGGTCGACTCATGCTGTCATTGAGAATTTTAGCATCATGCGCTGACCCCTCCTAGCCAGCCAGTACATATGTGAAATTCAGATCAAAGTCAACAGCAGCAAGCACATTCTGGCTTGTGTAGTGCTTCCTCCCCTATATGCTGCAGACTGTGACCTAAGAACTCTGGCAGTGACATGAGTACCATATATTGCCCCAATGCAATCCTCAAGATGGCATCACAAGCCTGTGTTAGTGCTCAACTTGAACAATACAAGCATATCAAGCCATGAAAAATGTATATTGTCAATTCTCATCTTGAAGTATGGATACCATCTTGGGCTTCCGCGAATCTTGGGTGAAGTCTGACCAGATGGCCTCCTGATCATCTCTCCTCTAAGCTCCCCAATAGCAAAAAGCACCTGCTTGAAGTACCTAGAGATGGTCTCCATTGATCTCCTAAACGTGTTGTGAATGACCCTGAACCTTTGGTTATGGCCAACAACATGGAGGAACATGGCCACTTGCTCTTCGACACTGGTGTTGATGTTATTCTTTAGCAGCCCCCTGCTCCTGAAGGTCTCGACAAGCCTCGCAAATGGTGCTCTTTTCATTCGAAACATCCACAGAGCCTCGACTGTTGGAAATATGCCCTCGAGGCAATAATAAATTAGTTATTATTATATTTCCTTGTTCATGATAATCGTTTATTATCCATGCTATAACTGTATTGATAGGAAACTCAGATACATGTGTGGATACATAGACAACACCATGTCCCTAGTAAGCCTCTAGTTGACTAGCTCGTTGATTAATAGATGGTTACGGTTTCCTGACCATGGACATTGGATGTCATTGATAAAGGGATCACATCATTAGGAGAATGATGTGATGGACAAGACCCAATCCTAACCCTAGCACAAAGATCGTGTAGTTCGTATGCTAAAGCTTTTATAATGTCAAGTATCATTTCCTTAGACCATGAGATCGTGCAACTCCCGGATACCGTAGGAATGCTTTGGGTGTGACAAACGTCACAACGTAACTGGGTGGCTATAAAGGTACACTACAGGTATCTCCGAAAGTGTCTGTTGGGTTGGCACGAATCGAGACCGGGATTTGTCACTCCGTGTGACGAAGAGGTATCTCTGGGCCCACTCGGTAGGACATCATCATATGCGCAATGTGACCAAGGAGTTGATCACGTGATAATGTGTTACGGAACGAGTAAAGAGACTTGCCGATAACGAGATTGAACAAGGTATCGAGATACCGATGATCGAATCTCGGGCAAGTGCAATACCGCTAGACAAAGGGAATTGAATACGAGATTGATTGAATCCTCGACATCGTGGTTCATCCGATGAGATCATCGTGGAACATGTGGGAGTCAACATGGGTATCCAGATCCCGCTGTTGGTTATTGGCCGGAGAGTTGTCTCGGTCATGTCTGCATGGTTCCCGAACCCGTAGGGTCTACACACTTAAGGTTCGGTGACGCTAGAGTTGTTATGGGAAATAGTATGTGGTTACCGAAGGTTGTTCGGAGTCCCGGATGAGATCCCGGACATGACGAGGAGCTCCGGAATGGTCCGGAGGTGAAGATCGGTATATTGGACGGAGGGTATTGGAGTCCGGAATTGTTCTGGGGGTACCAGGTGATGACCAGCGTGTCCGAAAGGGGTTTCGGAGGCCCCGGCAAGCGTTGGGGGGCCTTATGGGCCAAGGGGAGAGGGCACATCAGCCCACTAAGGGGCTGAGCGCCCCTCCCAACCCCATATCACGTAACCAGAGAGGTGGGGGCGCCACCCCTAGGGCAGCCGCCCCTCCCGGCTTGGGGGGCAAGTTTCCTAGGGGATGGGGGCGCCCAAACCCATCTAGGGTTTCCCCTGTGGCCGCCGCCCCTCCCCTAGGGAACCCTAGGGCGCCTCCCCCTCCTCCCTTACCCCTATATATAGTGAGGAAGAGAGAGGGCAGCCGCACCCTTCCCCTGGCACAGCCCTCTCCCTCCTCCAACACCTCGTCTTCCTCCGTAGTGCTTGGCGAAGCCCTGTCGGAGAACCACGAGCTCCATCACAACCATGCCGTCGTGCTGTCGGAGTTTTCCCTCAACTTCTCCTCTCCCCTTGCTGGATCAAGAAGGAGGAGACGTCCCCGGGCTGTACGTGTGTTGAACGCGGAGGTGCCGTCCGTTCGGCACTAGGATCATCGGTGATTTGGATCGCGATGAGTATGACTCCATCAACCCCGTTCACTTGAACGCTTCCGCTTAGCGATCTACAAGGGTATGTAGATGCACTCTCCTTCCCTCGTTGCTAGATTACTCCATAGATTGATATTGGTGTTGCGTAGAAAATTTTGAATTTCTGCTACGTTCCCCAAGAGTGGCATCATGAGCTAGGTCTATGCGTAGTTTCTATGCACGAGTAGAACACAAAGTAGTTGTGGGCGTCGATTTTGTCAATTTACTTGTCGTTACTAGTCTTATCTTGATTCGGCGGCATCGTGGGATGAAGCGGCCCGGACCGACCTTACACGTACTCTTACGTGAGACAGGTTCCACCGACTGACATGCACTAGTTGCATAAGGTGGCTAGCAGGTGTCTGTCTCTCCCACTTTAGTCGGATCGGATTCGATGAAAAGGGTCCTTATGAAGGGTAAATAGAAATTGGCATATCACGTTGTGGTTTTGCGTAGGTAAGAAACGTTCTTGCTAGAAACCCATAGCAGCCATGTAGAAACATGCAACAACAATTAGAGGACGTCTAACTTGTTTTTGCAGGGTATGCTATGTGATGTGATGTGGCCAGAAAGAATGTGATGAATGATATATGTGATGTATGAGATTGATCATGTTCTTGTAATAGGAATCACAACTTGCATGTCGATGAGTATGACAACCGGCAGGAGCCATAGGAGTTGTCTTAATTTATTTATGACCTGCGTGTCAACATAAACGTCATGTAATTACTTTACTATATTGCTAACCGTTAGCTGTAGTAGTAGAAGTAATAGTTGGCGAGACAACTTAATGAAGACACGATGATGGAGATCATGATGATGGAGATCATGGTGTCATGCCGGTGACGATGATGATCATAGAGCCCCGAAGATGGAGATCAAAAGGAGCAAAATGATATTGGCCATATCATGTCACTATTTGATTGCATGTGATGTTTATCATGTTTTACATCTTATTTGCTTAGAACGACGGTAGCTTAAATAAGATGATCCCTCACTAAAATTTCAAGAAAAGTGTTCTCCCTAACTGTGCACCGTTGCGAAGGTTCGTCGTTTCGAAGCACCACGTGATGATCGGGTGTGATAGATTCTTACGTTCACATACAACGGGTGTAAGACAGATTTACACATGCAAAACACTTAGGTTGACTTGACGAGCCTAGCATGTACAGACATGGCCTCGGAACACAAGAGACCGAAAGGTCGAGCATGAGACGTATGGTAGATACGATCAACATGAAGATGTTCACCGATGATGACTAGTCCGTCTCACGTGATGATCGGACACGGCCTAGTTGACTCGGATCATGTAATCACTTAGATGACTAGAGGGATGTCTATCTGAGTGGGAGTTCATAAGATGAACTTAATTATCCTGAACATAGTCAAAAGGTCTTCGCAAATTATGTCATAGCTCGCGCTTCAGTTCTACTGTTTAGATATGTTCCTAGAGAAAATTTAGTTGAAAGTTGATAGTAGCAATTATGCGGACTAGGTCCGTGAACTGAGGATTGTCCTCATTGCTTCATAGAAAGCTTATGTCCTTAATGCACCACTCAGTGTACTGAACCTCGAACGTCATCTGTGGATGTTATGAGCATCTGACATACACGTTTTGATAACTACGTGATAGTTCAGTTAAACGGTTTAGAGTTGAGGCACCGAAGACGATTTTGAAACGTCGCGAAACATATGAAATGTTTCGAGGGATGAAATTGGTATTTCAGGCTCGTGCCCACGTCAATAGGTATAAGACCTCCGACGAGTTTCTTAAGCCTGCAAACTAAGGAGAAAAGCTCAATCGTTGAGCATGTGCTCAGATCGTATGAGTATAACAATCGCTTGAATCGAGTGGGAGTTGATCTTCCAGATGAGATAGTGATGGTTCTCCAAAGTCGCTGCCACCAAGCTACTAGAGCTTCGTGATGAACTATAACATATCACGGATAGATATGATCCTTGAGCTATTCGCGACACCACGAAAGTAGAAATCAAAAGGGAGCATCAATTGTTGATGGTTAGTAAAACCACTAGTTTCAAGAAGGACAAGGGCAAGAAGGGATACTTCATGAAACGGCAAGTCAGCTGCTACTCTACGTGAAGAAACCCAAAGTTGAACCCAAACACGAGACTAAGTGCTTCTGTAATAAGGGGAACGGTCACTAGAGTGGAATTACCCTAGATACTTGGTAGATGAGAAGGCTGGTAAGGTCGACAGAAGTGTGTTGGATATATTAATGTGTACTTTACTAGTAATCCTATTAGCACCAGGGTATAAGATACCGGTTCGGTTGCTAAGTGTTAGTAACTCGAAATAAAAGACTACGGAATAAACGGAGACTAGTTAAAGGTGAGATGACGATATCTGTTGGAAGTGTTTCCAAGGTTGATGTAATCAAATATCGTACGCTCCCTCTACTATTGAGATTGGTATTAAAACCTAAATAATTGTTATTTGGTGTTTGCGTTGGGCATAGACATGATTGGATTATGTTTATCGCAATACGGTTATTCATTTAAAGAGAATAATGGTTACTCTGTTTATTTGAATAATACCATCCCGATCATAGTGATACACATGTTCATATGATAGTAATGATAGTACCACATACTTGTGGCACTGCAATTTGAGTCATATTGGTATAAAACACATGAAGAAGCTCCATGTTGATGGATCTTTGGACTCACTCGTTTTTGAAAGGATTGAGACATGCGAACCATGTTTATTGGTAGATATGCATGAAGAAACTCCATACAGATGGATCGTTTGGACTCACTTGATTTTGAATCACTTGAGACATGCAAATCATACCACATGGACAAGATGACTGAAAGACCTCGTTTTCAGTAAGATGGAACAAGAAAGCAACTTGTTGGAAGTAATACATTTTGATGTGTGCGGTCCAATGAGCGCTGAGGCACGCAGTGGATATCATTGTGTTCTTACTTCACAGATGATTTGAGTAGATGCTGAGTATATTTACTTGATGAAACACGAGTCTGAATTATTGAAAGGTTCAAGTAATTTCAGAGTGATGTTGAAGATCGTCGTGACAAGAGGATAAAATGTCTGTGATATGATCTTAGAGATTTATATCTGAGTTACGAGTTTGGCACACAATTAAGACATTGTGGAAATTGTTTCACGACTAATACCACCGGGAACACCATAGTGTGATGGTGTGTCCGAACATCATAACTGCACCCTATTGGATATGCTGCATACCATGAGGTGTCTTATTGAATTACCACTATCGTTTATGGGTTAGGCATTAGAGACAACCGCATTCACTTTAAATAGGGAACCACACAAATACGTTGAGACGACACCGTATGGACTATGGTTTAGAGAAACCTAAGCTGTTGTTTCTTAAAAGTTTGGGGCTACGACGCTTATGTGAAAAAGTTTCAGGCTGATAAGCTCGAACCCAAAGCGTATAAATGCATCTTCGTAGGACACCCAAAAACAGTTGGGTGTATCTCCTGTCTCAGATTCGAAAGCAACAGGGATTGTTTCTGAAATCGGGTACTTTCTCGAGGAAAAGTTTCTCTCGAAAGAATTGAGTGGGAGGATGGTGGAGACTTGATGAGGTTATTGAACCGTCACTTCAACTAGTATGTAGCAGGGCACAAGAAGTTGTTCCTGTGGCACCTACACCAATTGAAGTAGAAGCTTATGATAGTGATCATGAAACTTCGAATCAAGTCACTACCAAACCTCGTAGGACGACAAGGATGCGTGCTACTTCAGAGTGGTACATGGTCCTGTCTTGGAAATCATATTGCTAGTCAACAATGAACCTACGAGCTATGGAGAAGCGATGGTGGGCCCGGATTCCAAAATGGCTCGAGGCCATAAAATCCGAGAGAGGATCCATGTATGAAAACAAAGTGTAGACTTTGGAAGAACTACTTGATGGTCGTAAGGTTGTTAGGTACATATGGATTTTAAAAGGAAGACGGACAATGATGGTAAGTGTCACCATTGAGAAAGCTCGACTTGTCGTTAAAATGTTTCCCGACAAGTTCAAGGAGTTGACTACGATGAGATTTTCTCACTTGTAGCGATGCTAAGAGTCTGTTGGAATTATGTTAGCTGTTACTGCATTATTTATGAAATCTTGCAGATAGGATGTCAAAACATTGTTTCCTCGACGATTTTCTTGAGGAAAGGTTGTATGTGATACAACCAGAAGGTTTTGTCAATCCTAAAAGATACTAACAAATATGCAAAGCTCCAGCAATCCTTTTAAGGACTGGAGTAAGCATCTCGGAATTGGAATGTACGCTTTGATGAGATGATCAAAGATTTTAGGTTTATACAAAGTTTATGAGAAACTTGTATTTCCAAAGAAGTGAGTGGGAGCACTATAGAATTTCTGATGAGTATATGTTGTTTACATATTGTTGATCGGAAATGATGTAGAATTTCTGGAAAGCATATAGGGTTGTTTGAAAAGTGTTTTTCAATGAAAAACCTGGATTAAGCTATTTGAACATTGAGCATCAAGATCTATAAGGATAGATCAAAATCGCTTAATAGTATTTTCAAACGAACACATACCATGACAAGATTTTGAAGGAGTTCAAAAATAGATCGGCAAAGAAGGAGTTCTTGGCTATGTTATAAGGTATGAGTGTTGAGTAAGACTCAAGACCTGACCACGGCAGAATAAAGAGAAGGGACGAAGGTCGTCCCCTATGCTTCAGACATAGGCTCTAAAGTATGCTATGTTGTGTACCGCACCTGAAGTGTGCCAAGCCATGAGTCAGTCAAGGGGTACAAGTGTGATCTAGGAATGGATCACAGGACAACGGTCAAGGTTATCCTTAGTAGCTAGTGGACTAAGGAATTTTCTCGATTATGGAGGTGGTAAAAGAGTTCGTCGTAAAGGGTTACACCGATGCAATCTTTGACACTAATCTGGATGATTCTGAGTAGTAAACCAGATTCGTATAGTAGAACATTTATTTGGAATAGCTCCAAATAGAGCGTGGTAGCTGCATCTACAAGATGACATAGAGATTTGTAAAGCGCACACGGATCTGAAAGGTTCAAGACCCGTTGACTATAACATCTCTCACAAGCATAAGTTGATCAAACCCAGAACTCTTTGGGTATTGGTCACATGGGGATGTGACCTTGAGTGTTAGTCACATAGCGATGTGAACTGGATTATTGACTCTAGTGCAAGTGGTCGACTGTTGGAAATATGCCCTAGAGGCAATAATAAATTAGTTATTATTATATTTCCTTGTTCGTGATAATCGTTTATTATCCATGCTATAATTGTATTGATAGGAAACTCAGATACATGTGTGGATACATAGACAACACCATGTCCCTAGTAAGCCTCTAGTTGACTAGCTCGTTGATCAATAGATGGTTACGGTTTCCTGACCATGGACATTGGATGTCATTGATAACGGGATCACATCATTAGGAGAATGATGTGATGGACAAGACCCAATCCTAAGCCTAGCACAAAGATCGTGTAGTTCGTATGCTAAAGCTTTTCTAATGTCAAGTATCATTTCCTTAGACCATGAGATCGTGCAACTCCCGGATACCGTAGGAATGCTTTGGGTGTGACAAACGTCACAACGTAACTGGGTGGCTATAAAGGTACACTACAGGTATCTCCAAAAGTGTCTGTTGGGTTGGCACGAATCGAGACTGAGATTTGTCACTCCGTGTGACGGAGAGGTATCTCTGGGCCCACTCGATAGGACATCATCATATGCGCAATGTGACCAAGGAGTTGATCACGGGATGATGTGTTACGGAACGAGTAAAGAGACTTGCCGGTAACGAGATTGAACAAGGTATCGAGATACCGATGATCGAATCTCGGGCAAGTGCAATACCGCTAGACAAAGGGAATTGAATACGAGATTGATTGAATCCTCGACATCGTGGTTCATCCGATGAGATCATCGTGGAACATGTGGGAGCCAACATGGGTATCCAGATCCCGCTGTTGGTTATTGGCCGGAGAGTTGTCTCGGTCATGTCTGCATGGTTCCCGAACCCGTAGGGTCTACACACTTAAGGTTCGGTGACGCTAGAGTTGTTATGGGAAATAGTATGTGATTATCGAAGGTTGTTCGGAGTCCCGGATGAGATCCCGGACATGACGAGGAGCTCCGGAATGGTCCGGAGGTGAAGATCGGTATATTGGACGAAGGGTATTGGAGTCCGGAATTGTTCTGGGGGTACCAGGTGATGACCAGCATGTCCGAAAGGGGTTTTGGAGGCCCCGGCAAGCGTTGGGGGGCCTTATGGGCCAAGGGGAGAGGGCACATCAGCCCACTAAGGGGCTGAGCGCCCCTCCCAACCCCATCTCACATAACCAGAGAGGTGGGCGCGCCACCCCTAGGGCAGCCGCCCCTCCCGGCTTGGGGGGCAAGTTTCCTAGGGGGTGGGGGCGCCCAAACCCATCTAGGGTTTCCCCTGTGGCCGCCGCCCCTCCCCTAGGGAACCCTAGGGCGCCTCCCCCTCCTCCCTTACCCCTATATATAGTGAGGAAGAGAGAGGGCAGCCGCACCCTTCCCCTGGCACAGCCCTCTCCCTCGTCCAACACCTCGTCTTCCTCCGTAGTGCTTGGCGAAGCCCTGTCGGAGAACCATGAGCTCCATCACCACCATGCCGTCGTGCTGTCGGAGTTTTCCCTCGACTTCTCCTCTCCCCTTGCTGGATCAAGAAGGAGGAGACGTCCCCGGGCTGTACGTGTGTTGAACGCGGAGGTGCCGTCCGTTCGGCACTAGGATCATCGGTGATTTGGATCACGACGAGTACGACTCCATCAACCCCGTTCACTTGAACGCTTCCGCTTAGCGATCTACAAGGGTATGTAGATGCACTCTCCTTCCCTCGTTGCTAGATTACTCCATAGATTGATCTTGGTGTTGCGTAGAAAATTTTGAATTTCTGCTACGTTCCCCAACATCGACGTCATTGCAGTTGTAGATGTAGTTCAGATTTTGGATCCTCTCCTGTTCCCGGACAAACGATGGACCATAGCGGATCAAAGGTCTCCCAGCACGACGAACAACTCTCTGGTGCATGAACATGACCCATGCCTGAATCACACTAATCAGTGTTGCTGCCTGAATTATCAGCCTCATCCGTGCGTCCATAACCTAGTCGACGTCGACGGTTCGTTCAGTGGGAAATTGATGCTACACCTAGCCTAACGGCCTAACCACCGAGCCAACAAAGGGGGGAGAGGGTGCTGCTTACTGGCATCGGAGACGAGAACGGCGTAAGGGGAGCCATGGCACAGACAAGGTCGACCAGACGGTGGCCAACAGCAAGGGGAGCACCAGATCCGCCGCAAAAGCCGCCGCCTCTTCCGCCGCCGCCGCCGCCTCTAGCGCAGATATGAAATTGGAGACACCGCCGGTGGTGAGGCAGTAGGGAAGAAAGGGGGTAGTGGCTATTGGTGAGCGAGTGAAAGGGGGTGAGGCTAGATTTGGCGCCGGGACGGCGCGCCAGATTTCCATCTCCCACCATCCCCTCTCGCCCTCGCGTCGCACCCGCCTGTGCGACCTCGCGCCGCACTCAGCCTGGCTCGCGAGAAACTACGATCCGAGCGTTTCCAACTAGTCAGGCTCTGGGCTGCTTTGAGAACCATGCGATGCAGGCCCAACAGTGAATTCAGGCAACCAAACAGGCCTCTTACTTCCCGCGCATGCCTGGTTGAGCTCGATGCGGGCAACCAAACACGCCCTTCAATCATGAAGTCAGACACGAGCGCTGCTCCGGCGGCAGGGGACACATGGACCACAGCAACGCACTGTCACCGTCATGCAGCATCTCAAACGGGATCCTCATCGACCGGACGGCCGTACATGCAGGCTAGCAATCGTATATTTTTAGAGAATATCACTAAATCGTATCATAGGATGTGCGCAAAAAGAATTATCAAAATGTTTTACATGATGGGCAAAAAAGTTTTTAGCTCCAAATCCAAAACGAGACGAGCAAATTAATTCATCCTTCTCTCTCTCTCTCGATCAGCTTGGAAACTTCTCTACTTCTTACTTCAATAAAACCAAGATCGAGGCCTATGTTACATCGAAACTTATAGTACACTCGATTCATTCTGATTATGATTAAGGGTGTGCGATATATTTAAACTGGATATAGGGGTGCCGGTCAGCCTGGACGTTTGATGACCGTTTGAGGGGTCTGTCTGGGTCAAAAAGTCATGAGGCCCGCCGAGACTTATGAAGTGGCCTCGCCCCTTACACGAGGCTGAGGCTGCTGACCGACCCATGCATATGCATCTAGTCGATTCATTCAATCTCGCCAATCTAGTCATGACCCCTCATGCAGAGACCTACTGCGTGCATGTTTTCTTTACCCTAGGTATAGTACTGGCCATTGGCCAAGTGGACATATATGTATGTACGCATGCACATAGACACTGCCGGTCAGGCGGCCTGCAGATCGCCGTTTTCAGTACGTAGTATACATACATCATTTATATTGTTGTCGTCTACCTGCGTTACTGCGTACATACGCATGTTGAATATGCTTTGTACTACGAGTACGTACTGTGACATGTATACTGGTCTGCGTTCTGTCACCTTTGTGTGCGGCTCCATGCATGTCACGTACGCTCAGACATACTACTAGCAGATCCTTCAGTAAAAGCTTGCCAGGCCGGGTTTTTTTTGGGCGGATTTATGGGATGCTCGAAAAAACCAGTCTGATCATATCCGGTACAAATGGCCCGGCCAGTAATTTTTTTTACGGGAGGCCCGCAAACCGTCCCGAATCCGTGATATATACCGACACCATGTCGTTTTCAGGTCCGCGTCCTCCTTTTCCCTTATCCTCCTCAGCCGCATTTCTATTACTCTGGTGACAAATCTACTTCCCTCCGGCATCGCTCGTGGTGAGCGTAGCCACCGCAAGCGAGCGCCAATGTTGTGTGTGGGTGGCAGTCAGGGTTGCCGAGGGGGGCTTGGCGGCCGCGGCGACGGGCCGCCTAGCAATGCTGCCATGACAAGGAGGCTGGTGGAGAAATGGCGCAAGGAGTAGGCGCGCACACGTGGCACCCACGCCCGCAATGCCGGCGCACGGGCATGGACCAACTTTGACCTCCTCTAGCGGATCTTCGACCCCACGCTCCAGCTCCTTCGGGCGGCCGAGCGTGCCTGGTTCGACGCGAAGGAGGCGGCCTCCGCCGGGGAAGAAGCCACATCGGCGCGGTTCGCGGCATCATGGGAGCAGTAGACCTCACGTTTGTGCTCTCCAACTCCCTCATGGAGCACCACCTCGGTACCGGCAAGTCGAGTCATGGTGATGGTGACGACGAGTAGATGTAAGTTAAGTTTGAACTATGTTTTATGTGGCATGGTATGATCTAGTTTAGGTTTGAACTATGTTTATGTGGCGTGGTATGAACTATGTTTTATTTCTGTTTTATTATGCTTGTATGAACCATGTTGGAACTATGTTATGTGAAACTTCGGTGATGTTTAATGGCGCGAACTACTAGTGATGTTTGCGGGATCTGTTTTGTCTCCGCGTCCGTCATACCGCAAATTTCATTTACGAGATACCGTAAACGTAAATTTGCAGGATCACGGTTTGCGGGGTCTGCTGCTAGAGATGCTGGCTGGCAGCAGCCAGTAGGCAGGCAGCCGGGCGTTGCATGCCCGTGACGGACGGACGGACGGACGTGCATGCCGTCGTGTTTCGCCGTCCACACATACTGACATACATCACACATTGCATGCATCATGAGAAACGAAAGAGAAACGGAGGGTGGGTTCGGCTTGGCAGGACCAGCTAGCTGGGCTGAGGAAGGAGAGACAAGCGCAAGACGCCACGGCTTCCTCGGGAAACGCGACGCCATGCATGCAATGGACCGAGGGAGGGAGATAGAGGGTCCATGAGCATATGCACGGAGAGTGGAAGGGAGAGAGCTACGCCCTACATACACACACAGAAGCTAGGTAGGTTTAGCAGGAATGTTGCATACTTCCATGTGCGGCACGAGCTAGCTAGGGCACATGCACGGCCAAAGAGATGTGCATATCAAAGCTAGGTGAATGAATGAACGCATCAACAGCCATTTTGGACCCCCCCCCCCTCCACGAAGCAGGCAAAAACAAGCAAAGCACAGCAGAGCAAAGAAACAAGTCACCGCACTGTCGTCGTTACGTTCCGATTTACTGCATACACACTAGACGGCCTGCCAACCCGTGACATATATACTAGACCAAACATATGTACAGGCATGCATGTCCGTAACACACCCACCGGTGGCAAACATTTCAACCGTAGCTAGAGGTCATTAGACACCCGGTTAGCCACTAGCCAGCCAGGAGAACGCATCTTATTTTGCTACGTGTGTTGTGTATAACTTCTCGGTCAAAATATAGAGACGGCTCCCTCAAGAAAAATAAAGATACATGATGACTGAGTTATGTTAGGAAGATGACCATGCGTCCATGCATGCATGCAAGCATCCCATTCCCATCTCTGTGCATGTGTGTTTGTCCGACGACGTCCTGTCCGTGAGAGCTGGGTCGAGGATCTGTTCCGTGCATGGGGATGGGGTGGCTCAATCCCCTTGTTAGAGACTGAACCAAAATGGAGCTCTTCCGTGCGTTTGGATTCTGGACCGTCGGATCGAAATCTCCTCGCGACACAGGCCGTCGGATCTCAATTCAGATCGCTGTGAGTCGTTGGATATTTACCCAATCAACCTCGGCCGTCGGATAAAATTTCAATGGCAACAGAATGTAATATCCATGCCCCCACCAGGGTATTTTGGTCATTTCGCGTGTGGGGGGTATAAAAAGGTACCGCTGCCGTGGGATGACCTAGCCGCAACCTCCCTCCCGCACTCGCGCCTCCCGCCTCGCCGCCTCCTCCTCTCCCCTCCCGCGCGCCTCCTCTCCCCTCCCCTCTTACGCCCTCTCCCACTCGTCCTCCTCCCCGCTCCCCTTCCTGGCGGCGCTCCCGACCGCCGCGCGACGTCTTCTCTTCCCCACCGTCGAACTCAGGCCGCCGCTCCGTCCCCCGTCCCCGTCGCACCTCCCCTCGAGCCGCCAGCTGGCGCTCTCCCTTCACCGGAGGAGTTGGGTGAGAGGGGCGTGGGCCGTCGCCGTCCTCGTGCACCCCATGTCGCTGCCGTCTCCTCCGCGCGCCCAGTCGGCCGCCGCTCCTCTGCGCCGCCTTCCTCCTCCTCCTCCTCGAGGCCGGCCAGGATCAAGCGTGGGCCGCGTGGATAGCAAGGTGGCAGAGCTGTCCGCGGCATAGTCGTGGGCGGGAGGAGCGAGGAGGTCTAGCCATCTGCGGCGCCGTCGCTGCCGTGCCTCAATCCAGGACGAGAAGCTCGTCCTCCTGCTCCACCATATGCCCGTGTGCAGCTTGCAGATGCAGACTGGTGTTCGTGCTGCCTCTCCATCCCACAATGTGTTTCCGCCTCAGGTAATCCACGTCTTGGTCCCCTGATCCAATACTTATCATAGATTTGAGTGACAGGATTGTTGTGCAGACTAGAGTGTGGAAGTCAGCTGCTCCCCTAAGTAAATTTCTATTGTGTGCAGTGGATTAGGGTCAAGATTTTGGGTTCAGAGAGATAGGTAGAGAGAGGATCATGTGCTTGCTTAGGTTCTGTACTCAGATTCAAAGGACACATAATATTTGTACACATGTCTTCCCAGCTTCATGTTAATTTAACTATCTATTGGCTTGTATATCATGATATGATTGCCTCTCGGTGCTTTTGTGTATATGCTGGATCTAATAAATTCAACTTTTATCTAATCGCCCAATTATTTTCTTTTCACTGTTCTGCAGGGATTGGTTGGACATTGCCGAGCCAATATGATTCTAACTTTGCCTACATCTGTTTAGGAGAAGAAATAGAGGCGCGTGGACATGTGCATGTTTGCTCTGAATAAATCATGTTTGTTGCAGGTATTGTGCTTTGGAGTTCTGATGTATAACTCTTGCACGGTGTGTGAGAACATTCCCGTGGTTGTCTGCAGTAACAAGGTTTTTAGTAGTATGCAATTTCTGCCAAAAGCGACTACAACTCTGAGAAGCCCATCCTTTACCTTGCAAGCAAACTGGCTAGGTAATTGTCTCCCTCCCCATTGCTTTCTTCTGCCTGTGATCTCATATCATATATGCCTTTTAGACATTCGTGCTTATTATTGTTCATCTTCCCATTGGCTCTTCTGAGTAAAGCAAAAGCAAGAAATGACTATAGTCTTTGATGCCGGTCAGAGAAAGCAGGAAAAGGAGGAAGCATAGAGGGAGAAGGGTGAGGAAGAGGAGAGCCTGACCGACACGTTGCGTCTCCCATAGGCACTGCGATGTGAGAGTCATATATAATAATAAGGTGAGCCTCCCGGCCCACACCTTATGGGAACAACAACTAGAGAAAAATGTGATGAGAAAATGTTTAACAATATAATTATGTTGTAAGATAGAGAAAGATAGTGAGATAATTTTTGTTTTATTTTGGTTCTGGTTGAGATAATGAAGGTTTTTATGTCAATGAAAAGAAAAGACACTTGCAGTTTTGTATGTTGGACTTGGTGTATGCCCCTCAATAGCCGCTTAGGACGTCAATAAGTTTGTAGTGCTATGATTGTGTATGTATTGGGGCAGGTTATACTTTTGTTTATTGATTTTCTACCTTTTATTATCCCTGTGTGGCATGGCTCTACGAATGGAACCACTTCAAACTAGAAATTTGAGAAAGTCTGG
Source organism: Aegilops umbellulata (assembly GCA_032464435.1). NCBI lineage: Eukaryota > Viridiplantae > Streptophyta > Magnoliopsida > Poales > Poaceae > Aegilops > Aegilops umbellulata. The sequence goes on along the minus strand of CP136059.1, from coordinate 445,405,623 downwards.
ACTGGTTCAGTGTTTTGCTTAATTAGAAACAACTCTCCCTTTTGATTTGATTGATTTTGTTAAAATCTTAGGCCTTTCTGGTGTTGTATACTTCTATGGCAAGGTTGTCTTAACAAAATGATCTACATACAGTTCTTTTGGTTTTGTTGGAAAATTGTAATATGGCGCAGCCAACAATTGTCAAATACTTGCCTTTAGAAGTTAGTTTCACAAAGAATCTTTATAGTATGAAAATAAGTTCTTTTAATGTCTCATTAACTGAATATTGTTGTACTCCATCAGTAAGTAGATGGCAAATTTACATAAACAACCATTTTTCCTCAGTTCAGTTTGAAAAGTTCTCATGTTTTCAATGGTAGGAGTGAATCTGCCGAGCACCGGAGCTGTCCCTCAGATCCAACCACAACAGTTGGTTGATTTATCCCGATCTACTTAGCCGGTTTCATTGCAGAGTTACTCTTGCCTTCGATATTTCGACCTTCTTTGTGCTTCAATTATCCGGGTTCATCCCCTTTCCCTTTCTGTTCATGTATTTTGTCCATATGATCTATGTTTACGGTCTGTACATACCCATGGATGTAATACGTGTATGGTTCTCATCATAGATGTTTACTATGGTGCCTACTACTTTTCACAGATATAGGGCTGATATTTTCTTACAAAAAAGGGCGATGGCTCATTACGTTATTAATCCCAGTTGATTGGTTGATTAGTGACATACAATATGATTCAGTGAGTGCCTTTCTTATCTTGTTAGGCGCCTCTTTTTTTTCTGTCAAGGAGGACCGATTTGGCCTGAGGTTGTGTCCTTTCTCTTTTGAAAGGAAGTTTTTGTTCCTATCCAGTGCTAGGAGATCAATTGGTTGCATGGTAGGTCTTTCTGTCTCAAGATTGTTGGTCTACTTCTTTTGGTCTTATATATACTATGTCTTTGGTCATGACAACTTGGAACAACTTGTGTGTGCCTCTCAGATTCCTACAGAAGGACGGATACCCTTTCTTTTCTATTGGATGGGCAACAACATAACCCCACTGTGCGTATGTGGCCGGTGAGTTTGCATTTTTTTTTGAAAATTATTGCTACTAAAAGAAATAAAGTTGTTTTCTTCATCCTTGTTTCAAACCAACTAATTTTCGTTTGATGACATTTGGTAGATAATAAATCTGTTTTGGTCCATTCTCTCAGCTCACACTGATTCCACTCTTTTTAAGACTCCGGTAGCAACTACATACACAAATGATAATATATGTTTACATCGAACTTTCTTCTGTGTAAGTATGAGTAAATGTATAATGTGTTCTTACTCTTTCTAGGACTATAATAACAACTATGGTATGGAAGCGACAAGGAGGTGCTACCTGATATACATCAATGACGATGAAGGTATATACACATACTTATGTTAGAGAGTGAGTAGAAGAGTGAGGAGGGTGAAACATATGCCTTGTGCATGTGTGAAGCAAGCAATACATTTTTGCCTTATTTTTCTTATATTTGTGTATGTATAAACGGGCATGACATGTATATAATCAGAGGATGGATTGCTTCCAGTTCTATTATTAGCTAATGGTTATTTGCCATCTGATGCGGTGTTGTTGTTTGTAGATTCGGGCGGCGGCTAGGGTTCAATTTCTGCTGTGGATGATGGATCTCGGCTCTTCCCCTGGTTAATTGCGATGGATGAGGTAATTCATGAAGATGTGCTCTGCTTTACGTTTGATTTGTAGTCTCCTTTTTCTTGGTTTGATTTGTTTCCGACCGTTGCGCAGGATAAGGGTTAGGGTTGGCCCTTGGTCTCAGGTTGTTGCGTCGTCCTCGTCTTGGGCTTGCAAGGGATTGGATCCGGTGTGATTAATTCTTCCTCTCGCAAGGTGGGTACATCCTATCTTTTGATTTCTTCCATGAGTTTTGGTTTGCTGCTCCAGGTCCTCTCTCTCTCTCCCCCTCAGGTTTAGATCCCTTTTTCTAAAGCTCAAGACTTATAGTTCAGTTTGTTTGCAACAGCTTGGGAGGGACAAAAGAGGAGGTCGCCGGTAGATGACGGGGGAGCAAGCAAGGACTGATGGGTGCATCACTACACTGCTACCCGTTTCTCAACTTTTGCTTTACACGGCACTATTTCGACAGGTATAATTGTTTCAGTAATTTCAGTTCTTGCAAGTCATCATTTTGCTAAGAGAAATTTGATGCATCACATTACTAATGAAGTGGGTTTACTGAAACCTTTCACTTTCAAGGTAGGAGACTGATATGAACTGCCAATGTAATTTCTTTTTATTTGTGATTCTTGCTGTTTAATTGATTGACTGGTGTGCATATGATTTCTAATATATGAATTCCTTCGTCTTGTGTATCGAATATAGGATTTAGCTACAGATAATCATTAATCAACTAATGTAATTTCTTTGCCAAGTTGTAGTTAGAGTTAAATGTGCCACTGGTTATTGTTGATTCATTGTTGATTCCAAGTTTGCTGCTTCCCAAAAAGTGGAGATTTGTAGTATGGACAGAACTTCAACCTATTCAACATAGATCTTAAACTGACCAGACAATAGTATAATATTTTTTATTTACGTCCTTAGAATTGTATTGCCACAAAAAACAGATTTGGAATCTCAAAGAAAGCAGGTTCTTATGCTACATAATTGTTTCCTCTACTTATAGTTAACCTCTCTATTTTGTTGTCTCTAACAGCCAAGATGAGTGCTCTACGCTTACGGCTCATGCTAACTGAACTGGTGATGTTTCTTTCTTCACCTTGATTGACGCCACATGTTCCCCCTGGTGAGTCTTGACACCATGTTTATACAATTAAGATCGCCCTCTGGTTGCTTGAACACGTTTGATTTATTGCAAATTTTGGTACACTATTTTGATAGGAGTGTTCTTTGCTTACCGTTCACACTTATTAGGTGTTTTTCAGAACGTTTGTTAGAGCATAGTTCATGTATCTGGTACCTTAGCATTGTTAGCTTTTAAACTTGTTTTATGTCCATCACCCAGACATCATCTTATGTTCTTCTCAATTTGTGTGCACAAAAGTTGCAATTCCATGTTCTAGGCTTAGCTCAACCAGATAACATGTAGGGAGTTCAATTTTATTTGTTAATATAATGGTGGAATCATATATCTCTAAGGTGCAGTCATTAGTCAAGTGTCAGTAACTTGCTGGTAGTTCTATTATGTCATGAACTAAAATGTTAAGGAGATTTCTTTCGTTTTATGAATTAACGATGTGGCCAACTGTTGTGAAGTCTCAAAAATGAGAAATGGTTGTCCATCAGTTGGGCTCTTGATTTTCTACTTGGCCTTTGGTCTCAGGTTGCCGCGTCGTCCTCGTCTTCGGCTTGCAAGGGACTAGATCTGGTGTGATTGATTCTTCCTCTCGCAAGGTGGGTACATCCTCTGTTTCGATTTCTTCCACGAGTTTTGGTTTGCCTTACAGGATTGCTTCGCGTCTATACATGATTATACCCAAAGCTCACTTTCCTTTCTTAACTCATCTGGGGTGGCTCTTGGATCCATCTGTCCTATTTAGGTTATGATGGCCGACAAACAGCTCCAAGTTCACGGGTCGCCAGGCTCGGCGAGTGACGCTGGCTCCAACGGTGGTCTGTGAGCACTTGCCCAGGTCAATTGATATTTGTGGTGGCCCTTCTCTGTTTTTACTTGGAAAAAATTAGTCCGTATGTGTCTCAGTGATTTTTAAAATCAAAGGAAATGCTCTGTGCAGAAAAATACATATCTAATCTAGGGGGTATATGTAATAGCGGTATATAAATAATAATGTTTAGATTCAGGCAGTATACTACAATCTGCCTTCTGGAGAGGGGCCTATGCTTGCTAAGTTCTTTGTACGGTGCCTTAAGGGAGGCTGTGTGGTGCCGACCGGATGTACGGCGAGGTCTTCATAATGGCATCAAGTCACCCTTGCCATATGGATCATATGTAAGCTCTTCCTGCTAACCTACAGGAGTACATTTTGATGCTTCAAGTCTGAACCTATGTAACTTGTGAACTAATGCCTCCCTGAGTGTGTGTGTGTACGCGCGCTATGTTAAATCAAACTTCTTCAGACTACTGTGAAGTAATGCCACCTGTCATATTGACCAAATTTCATTGCTTGATGGCCATTTAGAGAGGCCATTTAGAGTTGTCAAAAATCTGGGACTGTGAAGTCTATTTACACTGTCAAAAATCTCGGACTGTTTTCAGAGTTGCTACAACAATGGAATTTTCAGTTTGACAAAACAGTTTAAATTGAAAATCTGGGACTTCACATTTGCTACAACAGAGTTGTCAAAAATTCAGTTTACACTGTTAGTTTGACAAAAACTGTCCAAACTGAAAATTCAGTTATAATGGTGTAGGCATTGTTAATCTTTGGGGATAATTGTAGATGTTGTGAAGTTAGATGTCTGCTTTGCTGTGCATACTGGCATCAAATAATTCCAACTTAATTCAGTAGAAAATTGGTAACTCATGTAGGTTGGCATCAAATTATTCCCAGTAATACATTTATTGGCAATCAGTACATGATCAATGACTGAATTAAGTTGTATTCCTTTTGCTGAATTGGCCCCTGTATTACTGTAGTAAGCCGCTCTGGAACGTTGTAATCCTTTTGCTGCATGGCAGATTTTTATTGACTTGATCAAACTTTGGCTCCAATGCGGTAGTAGGTAGAGAAGTAGGGTTTTGCCCTGAAGTTGTATTATCTATTTACAAGTCTCTCATGAAGGAGTACCACTCTATATGAATTTTTTGTGTTTGTGGTTTTTTATACTTGAAATGCTTCGGTGGTTGTATATAGATATACCCGGCAGCTTGCTGCCGGGGTGCGGCAAGCCGCATTTCCTATCTAGTCATGAAAGAGATCGGCAGGCGCGAACGCTCTTCTCCTCTCTCTCTCTCTCTCTCTGCGCGCGCCTGTGCGCGCGTACATGCATGCAGCATTGCTAGTGTGGAAACTTCTCTCTTTGCTCACAAGGTTAGTTTTACCGTCCCATTCGAAGATGCATGCGACCGAGAATCCGAACGACAACACAGCCGTTACATCACTACCCCTGCAGCCAGGGGAAGCAGATGCCCGGCACAAGGCTGGAATCTCCCTTTTTCTTCCCCACCAAAATCCTTTACACGTACGCACACATGGGAAATAACATTACAACTGCACTTTTGTCTCAGAATCAAAATATCAAATCGATCGGCCAGAAAGGAAGCCCAGTTCAATGATGAGATGCCTCGGGAGCAAGAAACAACAACAGGTTCAGGTTCGAACGCAACAACAAATATGCTCCACGGGAACACCTAGTACCAGACCAGAATCCCCCGGCTGGGCACCGCACCGGGCTATGACTAGGACGCTACACTTTGTTTGGCCGCTGCCCTATTCCTGACCAGCGCACGTCACACACGATTTAACCCGGCATTTATGCTTAGGGCATCTACAGTGCTTACCCGCAAACTGGACACCGCATCCGTTCGTGGACATGGAGACCAGTCCGCTGAAACGGATGCGGTAGCCGGATATCAAAAGCTAGCCACATAAATTTCAAAGCTTATTTGAACAAATAGGACGAAATTTAATAAAACACAACGGGATTCATTAAAATTCGGTCATTATTTACATAAATGACCGATATTTTGCCTGTTTTACTGGTTTTTTTAAAAAAAACTACAGCTTGTACCGGACGACCACCTCGTACGCGTGGTCGCCCTACCCAGCCTCACCACAGTCGCCGTCCGTGCTGTCATCGTCGTCGTCATCGTCCCTCTAGCGGTGGTAGGGCGCCGGTGGGCTGCGGCAGTCTTGTCCGACCGCAACCTGGCGCTCGCGGAGGAGCCGCTCCGCCTCCTCCAGTGCGGTTCCCGGGGGGGGGGGGGGCAATGTCGATGGTGCCCACAGAGCACTGGTGGCAGCCTTGCCCCTGATGACATTGGTGGAGGAGTCGCTAAGCGACCACTCCTCACCGATCTTGACGAGCTCGCCGTCGCTACTTCTGATAGGCATTGGGATTTCCCTTAAGTGGGAGGATGACGTAGTATAGTACCAGAAAATATTTTCCTCAGTTCAGAACTAAGGTTTATTGAACCAGTAGAAGACACCATACAAATAAGATAAGCGGTACCTGCACACACACACACGCACGAAGCAAATGCTTGCACCCAACGAAGGCAAGAGGATTGCCAATCCCCGTGTACTCGCCAATTGCAAGGATTAAATCTGATAGGGGTAAATAGATAAAATGAAAGTAAAATAAACTGCAGCAAGTATTTTTAGAATTTTCGTAAATATAAAGTAAATGGACCCGGGGGCCATAGGTACACTAGAAGCCTCTCTCTCATAAGCATAGTAATGGTGGGTAACATATTACTGTTGGGCAATTGATAGAAAAGCCCATGGTTATGATGATTCTTCATGGCGTGATTAATGCATAGGCACTACGTCCGTTCCAAGTAGACCAACATTCATCTTCATCTACTACTACTCCACCACAAGACCGCTATTCAGTATGCATCTCAAAGTATTAATTTTATGACAAATAGATTAATCCTTGAAGCATGATCACCTCGCACCGCCGTGCGACACCGTCATCTTCGAGCAAGATGAACTCATTAGCAAGGTAGAGGGAGGCGAAATGAATGTGCACGGTCGGAATGGACCCAGCAGAAAAATCACACCGTTGTCGGACTGGTGGAGCGCGGATTATTTTCAAGGAATGGCAAGGGTGTGACCGCGAGAAGAGCCTGGCCCGCGCTGCTTTGCTACGTGGCGGTACCAGCGTGACCGACCGCCGAGGGGACCGTTGAATGTACCATAGTTGTTATGTATTCTCGTGTATAAGCATCGTGCTGGAGCGTTTTTCGTGTTGCGGGATCAAATCATTATGCACCAGAGACTTGGAGGACCAAACGTGTAATATTTTCTAGCTTTAAAGAAAAATGTGACCAAATGTTGTGTGTGGTTTTATTCCTGAAAGAATGCAAGTACACACCATGAAGCTTATGTTGGCTGTGTAATTGTGGCAGTAACAGACATTGTTTCCTAATCATGTGCTTATTCATGATGCATCACATCTATAACTTGGCACAATCATAATGTAGTATATATACCCAGTGGCGGAGCCAGAATTTTTGTGGAGCCTGGGCAAACTTTTGCCTAAGCATCTAATCTGAAAATTAAAATCGGATGTTCGGATACACAACATGTAAAATAGCCCTAAACTTCGAAACCACTAATCGACATTAAATAACAAAGTGAAAATACAGATATACTTTTAAAGTGAACTCATATATGATACATCAATAATTAGTTTTATAAATCCAAATAAAGTTGATACTTGACAATACAAGTCATAGAACTAAGGTCATACACCGACGACATCTGAAAGATGGTGGATCGTGTGCTGAGTTCATGGTTTGTGGATGTCAGTTAAGGTTTCCTCCTCCAACGTCTTTGTCGCGTGGGGGTGTCAGATCTGTAGTTCGATGGTGTGTCTGGGGTGTTGCCCGGTCTGATTCGTTCAACGGTAATGGTTCCGCCTTTGGCGAGCTACCTTGGAGGTCCACAAAGCTGCATATCAACGATGGAGCCACGTCGAGCTCGGGTATGAAGGTGATCCGTCATTTATTTTTCTTTTGGTGGCAACCAGGGTGGTGCCGGAGGCAGGTGACGGGTGTTGGTGTCAAGCTCAGAGTATTCTTCGGTCTCGTTTGCATTTTTATTTCTTGTCTGATGTTTCTTTGTATAAAGGCTAGCGTTTGGCTGTCTTCTCAGTTTTGCTAGACCGGTTTGTACGTTGCTTGTGTTATGATCCTTATGATATATAAATGAGACACGTATTATCGTGCAAAAAGAAAAGAACTAGAATCATACATAGAACCAAACTCGCTATGTTGCCAACAAAATATAGCTATTTGAATTACCATCCAAATGCCATAAAAGACACTGCAATATACTCCCTCTATTCCATAAAGTAGTGCATATTGATTTTTTTTAAAAAAAGTCAAACTATGCCACTTTTATAGACGAAATATCTACAATATCAAATAGAGTATATAAATATGAAACTGTGCCTTATGATGAATCTAAGTAGCTAAAATAAGCATATATTGAAAAAAGCTAGAAAATTTGTAGAATCTTGCACTTTGCACACCCATTTTTGCAAACCTAGCTCCGCCACTGGATATATGTTCGACATTCTGGATGTAAATGCTTTTTTCACAAACTTGATCAACGTTTGTGAGGTTTGACTTTTCAAAAAATCTAAATGGACTACATTATGGTACTGATGGAATATATAAAACAGATTTGTAATTCAACAGTTGAAAAAAGAATATCTAAATTAAAGACGAGGCCAACGAAGTTGTGATCATTCTCAAAGGATAATTCCCCACTTGCTGACCTCACAATTGAAGCCCTAAGTCTATGAATTCTCAGATGACAAGATGGCAAGATCCGTTCAAATTTTACCTAATAGTAATAACGAAGGAGAAGACAAGTAATCTAGTAGAATTAAAATTGTTCATGCCTTCCTGGGGATGGATCCAGACGTTCACCCGGCCCCGCCGCCAATTCATCTCGGCGTCTGCGATACACAGCCCTGGCTGCGGCGGACAGGCGAACAGCCGAACGATCGTTATATATAAAAATCGAGTATAAACAAACGAGCGTTTCTCGCTCTTTTTATTTTTTGAGTAACCAATGAGCGAGCGTTTCTCTCATTGGGTATTCCTAGGCCTAGGTGGCCCAGTTACCACCTCTGCTCTAACGAAGCCAGGCTCTAAATGAAGCCCACTACCGAAACTGAAAAAGCCCAACATACTTTTGCCCGGGAAACCACGTTGTTGTGCTGGATTTGCCTAGCTGTAGCATTGCGTAGCACAGCGTCTCGTACACAGCGAGCCCGGGCAAGTGCCCAGGGTCCCCGGGCGCTGGCTCCGCCACTGTATATACCACATTATATGCACAAACCTCAAAACAAAGATACCGCTCCTTTGTTCTAGATTCTTCGGTACTTTAATCCGGCAACTTCTTTCTATTAAGAGGATTGCCAATCAATTTTTGTTATACCATTTACATTGTGCAATATGTACAACATACAACCATTTATCAGTTGTTCTAGACTTCTCTTACAAAATAATTGAGATGTGTTTTACTATATGATTTTGTTTGTTTTGGTTCAAATCTATGGCAACATATTCCTAAAGTCCACTTTGTCTTTGCAAATTGATTATCTACCCATTCTTATATATTTTGCACTTGTTTTGTGCAGTACATACCACACAGTCATAATCACTGAATATTCTGTAATTATAATTTGATTTTTAATGAAATGAGCATTCACACATGAACCTATATCTTATATATTTCAACCGTATGTGACTTCGAATTTATATGTTTGTCTATTATGACATGGTAAATTGGTATTCGGTCCCACTTACTTTCATGTGCAGGACATAACTTACTGCTAGGTAAAGATGTAGAAACTGGCCTAAAAATGGAAGACAGCTCTCGTATTTTTTGGGGTGATGATAGACAACTAAGGTGCTGAACACTAGTAGAAAAATGGTCAAATGTGAAGCACATTAGTGCCGGTTTGTAACAGAACCGACACTAATGTGATCAATAGTACCGGTTCGTGGCGGCGATAAATAGTACCGGTTCATGGCGAACTTTTAGTACCGGTTCATACCAAGAACCGGTATTAAAGAGGTTGTGGCAGCCTGCGGTCAGTCTATGGCCCCACCATCACCATTTAGTGCCGGTTCGTACCACGAACCAATACTAATGAGGTTATGGCAAGCTGTTTTTAGTCCCACCTCGCTCCCCTAACAAGGTTTTTACCACCTTAAATATGTTACTTCTCAAATTATCACAAGCACTTGGTATTCATTGAACTCTATGTGTAGGATTTGTGGCCGCAATATGAGTCTTCACCGGTTTACAAATCGTTGAGGACTCAAATTGACAATTCAGATTGTACACAAAAAGATCATTGATGATCAAAGTATTTTTATGTATAAGATCATATTGACAATTCATACTGTAAAGAAATATAAGATCATGATCTAAATGCTCTTATATTTTTTGCGTTCAGTATGCACCATCCAAAAAGCAACGCCAAAGTAGAGAGGGTTACGGCAAAAACTGGATGCACTTCGCTTACAAACTGGACAATCTCTTTCGAAGTATTCGGGTTTGTGACAAAAACTCATCTGTTACAAAGGCATTTCATTTTTTTGAACTTATTACAACTCCAGACTTTTTGTGCATTCGGTATGCACCATTCAAAGCGACGCCATCAACTTTCAACCATTTCTGCCTTCATTTGCTCTTTTTCATGCATTTAATAATTTGTTTTGAGAGCTAAATGAGCTTCAAATTGAAAAGCACTACAAATGAACTCTGAAAAAGTTGAAACCTGGCATGGTATCATCATTTCACCCACATAGCATGTGCAAAAAAGTAGAGAGGGTTACGGCAAAAACTGAATGCACTTCGTTTACAAAACTGGACAATCTCTTTCGAAGTATTCGGATTTCTGACGAAAACTCATCTGTTACAAAGGCATTTCATTTTTTGAACTTATTACAACTCCAGACTTTTTGTGCATTCAGTATGCACCATTCAAAGCGATGCCATCAACTTTCAACCATTTCTGCCTTCATTTGCTATATTTCATGCATTTAATGATTTGTTTTGAGAGCTAAATGACCTTGAAATTTAAAAGCACTACAAATGAACTCTAAAAAAGTTGAAACCTGGCATGGTATAATCATTTCACCCACATAGCATGTGCAAAAAAGTAGAGAGGGTTACAGCAAAAACTGGATGCACTTCGTTTACAAACTGGACAATCTCTTTCGAAGTATTCGAGTTTCTGACGAAAACTCATCTGTTACAAAGGCTTTTCATTTTTTTGAACTTATTACAACACCAGACTTTTTGTGTATTCAGTATGCATCATTCAAAGCGACGCCATCAACTTTCAACCATTTCTGCCTTCATTTGCTATTTTTCATGCATTTAATGATTTGTTTTGAGCTAAATGACCCTGAGAGGAACTACGAGCGGTTTATAACCCCTGAGTGCAGAGACGATGAAGAAGAGGCCCAATGCTCACGTTGCTTAGCTTCAAGCCTTGAGAAATATTGTAGACTGCACGGAGCTATGTGCAGTGCAGTTTACACTATTCTGAAAGGCTTGAAGCTAATTAACGAGCAATGCACCTCTTCTTTTATTTTTAATAACTTATTACAACTCCGGACTTCTTCTGTTATATGGCAAAAACTAAAGTATTTTTAATAACCTAAAGTATCAGGGCCGGTTTCAGATGAAAACTCATCTGTTACACCGGCACTTCATTTTTTAAACTTATTATAATTCTAGACTTTCAACCATCAACTTGGCATGGTATATAAAAATAAATGAATAGAAGAAAATAAATAAAGCAGAAAAGAAAAATAGCAGAAAAGAAAAATAGCAAAAAATAAAAAAAAACTATAGCAGAAAAGAAAAAACTATATAAAAACTACTCAGAAATAAATAGAAGAAAATAAATATAGCAGAAAAGAAAAAAAACTGCTCAGAAAAAAATAGAAGAAAAAAATAAAGCAGAAAAGAAAAAAAAACTATATGAAAAAATTTGGGGCGCTGCCCTGTGGGCCTGCTAGACCACGGGCGTGCAATTTCAGGCCCACAAGGCCCAGTAGACTCACAGGGCAGCGCGCCGTAGTTAGGCCCAGAAGCCTGCTTTATAGAGAAGTTTGAAAGGGCAGCCGCGGCTGGGTTTATAAACCAGTGCGGCTTCCCTTCCCCCAGCGAGGTGGGACTAAACTTTGTGCATCGCGGGTGACAGCGCACCACCTTTAGTACAGGTTGGTGGCTCCAACCGGTACTACAGGGTGGTCTTTAGTATCGGTTAGAGCCACAAATCGGTACTAATGGCCCGCTCTTCCTGCCTCTTGGCCCGGCCTAAATTGCCTTTAGTACCGGTTGGTGGCTCCAATCGGTACTAAAGGCCTTTCCTATATATATAACACTTACGAAAATTTTCAGTTATTTGTTCGTCTTCGTCGCCGTCCCCGCCCCTGCCCCGTATCGCGTCACGTCCCCGTCGCCGTCGTCGCGCCCCGGCCGTCCCCGGCGTCGCGCCCGCCCTGGCCGTCCCCGCCCCCGTCGTCGCGCGCGCCCGGCCGTCCCCGCCCACGTCGCGTCGTCCTCGTCGTCGCCGTCTTGTGCCGCCGCCCGTACGCCGCCGCCCCCGTCGCGCCGTCTCCGTCATCGCCGTCTCGCGCCGCTGCCCGTACGCCACCGCCCCCACTCGTACGTACACACACACACACATACACACACACACACACACATACACACACGCACACAATTTTTTACTTATTTTCTATTTTCTGTTTTTTAGATTAATGCATGTCAAATTATTAATTAGATGAATTATAGCTAGATATTAATTAGGTATATGAGATTTGAACTAGTTGAATTAATATAACTAGTTTATTTTTAGTAAATGCTTAGTTCAATTAATAGAACTAGTTGAATTAATAGAACTAGTTGAATTAATAGAACTAGTTGAATTAGTTGAAATAATAGAACTAGATTGTTTCACCTATATATAGAACTTAACTAGCTAGATGTTAATGTTAATGATTTTTTTTTAAGTTTATATAAATGTTAGATTAATGTCAAATGTTAGATGAATTAAATAGAAATATATGTTAGATATTAATGTCAAATGTTAGATGAATATTAGAATTAGCTAGATATTAATTAATGTTAGATAGTAAGTGTTTAATGTTTCACCTATATGAACATAGGAAATGTCGTCTGACGATGAAAAAGATTTCATTATGTGTGAATACTGTGAAGACCAGTGCGGCCTGTGCGACAGAAATTTCCCTATTGATGATAGGCGCTTCAGCATCAAGTTGGATGAGACCTTCGAAGTGGATACAGTAAGTCACAACGACAAGTCTTTTTTCGTAATTAAGCATTATACTTATGCCATGCAAGAATTTTTGTCTTGGATAAGATAGGTTTCAGTGCTATAGAAACTATGGAGGTAAAGAGAGTTTACCTGAAGACCGAGCATGGTTATACTTTCAACGTCAAATTATACAATGCAGACACGTACACCTATTTTGAATGCAAAACTTGGCAAGCACTATGCAAGGCTTATGCATTTGAGTCTGATATGGTTATCACCTTTGATATTCGTCCGGAAGATGATATTGAAGGTAATATCGACATCTGGGTCGATGTGCAGACGTCTCCAGTTCTACCATTATGTGAGTTTCTCAACCATATTTATGTCTTTGATATTGTTTATTTAAAAATAGTTGACAATTTATTTCCATTGACAGCTTATTTCCATTCAAGCAAACGTGTCCGGCGCTTGGTAGATAGGACTTACTACTGTCCCGGAGCTATACATGTTCTATGCTATTTTACTTGAGAGAGAGCAGCATGAGTGATTTAGCTAGTTCATGCTCTTAGTACTTTTGTCCTCTCAGGTCCGTATTCTTCGTCCTGAACTTAATCTCAAAGGGGTCATTTGCTTTTGTGGTGTTAATTATGAACACTCATAATATCATGACCATGTTGAACTCGATGATATCTTTGCTTCTGGTACAAGTGAATGTTTTTTCTTTAAGCTAGTGTTGGTGCTGATTAGATAGCGGTAATGACTATGATGATTAAACAGTGGTAATGACGACTGTGATGATTTTTAGCTAGCTAGTTTACTGTTGTTTCTGATATGATGCAAGAGTTTTTATATTAATATGATGATGATGATGATGATGATGATGATGATGATGATGAGTTATTATATCATTTATGAAAGAAACCGCAGATTCGTTTCAGCTGGATGGATCCTAGCTAAGTGATCAAGGATATGCCATATCCATATTATACTTGATCACCTAGGTATAATATGGATATGGCATATGGATATGGCATATACTTCACTTAGCTAGCTAGGATCCACATGCATCCAGTCGAAACTAATCTGCGGTACTTTCACCTACTGATTTAACAACTAAAATAATCACTAAATTAAATTGAAAACACAAAATTAAAGGAAAAATAAAAAATAGTACCAAAACAACCTCAAATATATTGTATCGGTTGGTGTTACCAACCGGTACTAATGTCCTGCACGCACCCTGGCCTGGCTCGTGCCACGTGGTGGCACTGTAGCGCCGGTTCGTGATGAACCGGTACTAAAGGGAGGGGGGACCTCTAGTCCCACTCTTTAGTGCCGGTTGCAGAACCGGCACTAAAGTCCGTTACGAACCGGCGCTAAATCCCGGTTCTGCACTAGTGGAAGTAACTTGTGGAGGTTACCATACCATATCCCAGGAGTGCAAAGAGCAGACCAACAAATATGCTTTACCAGCGTTATTCCGAGTGGGGTTAGTGGTAACTAGGAGGCACCGGGAAGGGTCCAAAACCGTCTTTCTGGGGTGGTCATCGCACTTGCAGCAGCCAGGCACAGACTTTTATCCATCCCCATTGAAAAGGGTTCCAAGTTAACTCACCTCACAGCTCTGTGAGCTGTGACCTCCCCCTAAGGGCATGTACAATGGGGGCAGCACCTTTGTGCTGCCCCAGCTGCCAACGCTGCATCATTGGACCACACTTAATTTTTGTTTCCTAGCTCTCTCTCTCTTAGTTTACCAGTGGGCCTTCACACATGCAGCACATTGCTCCCTCTACTTTTGAGCGAGGCAGCGGACTCCTCTGCAAGAGACCGTTTTACTCTGACAACACTACCTTTTCTCTCTCTTTCTTCCACATCGGCTGTTTATCTGACATGGATCGGTGGAGCAGCTGTCCACGCTGTAGCATAGTTCATGCCCTAAACAAAAATAATGCAAACTGCAACCTGCATCACCTCATTGTCAGAACCAGTCTATATAACTAGGCTAGTAAAAAATGAAATCCTATGACCACACAGTTGATTTCATCAAATTATATTTTTGAGCTGATGCCAAACCTGATCTTTTGCGGCCGAGCTGAAGCCGTGCTCCTCTCATAACCGGACTCTGTCAAATTTTCTTGCATGTGTATGCATGCAGGTTGGCGCTGGACTGGATGGACCCTCGGCCGCAGGGGATCCCGGGCCGGGCCGGAGCGGGGCCCATGTGGTACGTGGCGGGGGTTTGACCCACGGCGACTGAGCGCCGTGCCGTGGCGTGCCTGAATCGAAAACGGCCTCGCCTTTGCGGGGAGGAGGGAGCAGCAGCAGCGACTGTGTCAGGGTTCCCCTGCTCACCGACGCGCCGGGCCCGCATGCGACGCAACTCTGCGCCGTGGGGCCCTCACCGGTGATCCCACCACGTGTCCTCCGTCGGCCCATGGCCCCCCTCCATTTCTGGTCATCTCTGATTCTGTGGGTGAAATGGCGTGTGCCCACCATGGGCTCGGCCTGCCACCTCGGCTCATGGACCCAAGGTGATTAGTTGTAAGATTAGCTGTGTATCATCGGCCACTGAATTGAAGTGAGCTCCTGTGATAACCAACTAGCTGCTGTACTTAGAGTATCTTTAGCCGCGCCCCCAATAGCCTCCCAGGTGCCTTTTGGCGTCGAAAAAAACCCCACTCACGCGCCCAAGACATTGAAACCCCACTCACGATCCCAGGCCGAACCCAGCGCACTGGGGGCGCTGGCGGGCTCCGGCGCAAGAGGAAAACACGTCTGGGGCCACACTGTCAGGTGAAAAGTCAAGCCAATCGTTCAAATTCGCCTCCCACCCCTGTGTGCTCGGCCACCACCCTGCCGATCCCGGCGCCGCCCACGGCCCATCACTGCTAGATAGGCGCCCACCGGAAAAGAGAGAAGGTTTCGCCGCGGCAGCCTCTTCACCATCGTCCGGGCGAGCTTTTTCTGCGCTTCGGTCGGGCAGGGCGGTATACCAGCGGGTGTGTGACCACCACGCCCGCCAGGTGTTCGGCGTTTTGTCTGCTCGGTGATAGACTCGGACGACGAGGAGGAGCTCGCGGCGCTGCTGCAGGAGGAAGCCGATGCCGACGTCCAGGACGAGGAACACCTCATGGTCCTCGCCGCCCTGGCCGGCCTGCTCGCGAGTAATGAAAAGCCGCGGCGAGGTGGCTCGGCGATTGGGCGGCTGAAAGCAAAGAACCGGCATCATCTGGAAGACTTGTTGGGAAACGTAGTAATTTCAAAAAAATTTCTACGCACACGCAAGATCATGGTGATGCATAGCAACGAGAGGGGAGAGTGTTGTCTACGTACCCTCGTAGACCGAAAGCGGAAGCGTTATATCAACCCGATTGATGTAGTCGTACGTCTTCACGATCCGACCGATCCAAGCACCGTTACTCCGGCACCTCCGAGTTCTTGGCACACGTTCGGCTCGATGACGTTCCCCGGGCTCCGATCCAGCAAAGCTTCGGGGAAGAGTTCCGTCAGCACGACGGCGTGGTGTTGATCTTGATGTTCTACTGTCGCAGGGCTTCGCCTAAGCACCGCTACAATATGACCGAGGTGGAATATGGTGGAGGGGGGCACCGCACACGGCTAAGGAACGATCTCAATGATCAACTTGTGTGTCCTGGGGTGCCCCCTGCCCCCGTATATAAAGGAGCAAGGGGGAGGCCGGCCGGCCTAGAGAGGCGCGCCAAGGGAGGGGGGAGTCCTCCTCCTAGTAGGAGTAGGACTCCCCTTTCCTAGTCCAACTAGGAGGGGGAAGGGGGGGAGGAAGGAGAGGGAGAGGGAGAGGGAAAGGGGGCCGCGCCCCCTCCCTCCTTGTCCAATTCGGACTCCTCATGGGGGGGCGCGCGCCACCTCCTGGCGCGGCCCTCTCTCTCCCCTCGCGGCCCAATAAGGCCCATACTTCCCCCGGGGGGTTCCGGTAACCCCTCCGGCACTCCGGTAATATCCGAAACCTCTCGGAACCATTCCGATGTCCGAACATAGCCGTCCAATATATCAATCTTTATGTCTCGACCATTCCGAGACTCCTCGTCATGTCCGTGATCACATCCGGGACTCCGAACTCCTTCGGTACATTAAAATGCATAAACTCATAATAACTGTCATCGTAACCTTAAGCGTGCGAACCCTACGGTTCGAGAACAATGTAGACATGACCGAGACACGTCTTCGGTCAATAACCAATAGCGGGACCTGGATGCCCATATTGGCTCCTACATATTCTACGAAGATCTTTATCGGTCAGACTGCATAACAACATACGTTGTTCCCTTTGTCCATCGGTATGTTACTTGCCCGAGATTCGATCGTCGGTATCCAATACCTAATTCAATCTTGTTACCTGCAAGTCTCTTTACTCGTTCCGTAATACATCATCCCGCAACTAACTCATTAGTTGCAATGCTTGCAAGGCTTAAGTGATGTGCATTACCGAGAGGGCCCAGAGATACCTCTCCCACAATTGGAGTGACAAATCCTAATCTCGAAATACGCCAACCCAACATCTACCTTTGGTGACACCTGTAGTACTCCTTTATAATCACCCAGTTACGTTGTGACGTTTGGTAGCACCCAAAGTGTTCCTCCGGCAAACGGGAGTTGCATAATCTCATAGTCAAAGGAACATGTATAAGTCATGGATAAAAGCAATAGCAACATACTAAACGATCGGGTGCTATGCTAATGGAATGGGTCATGTCAATCAGATCATTCGACTAATGATGTGACCTTGTTAATCAAATGACAACTCCTTTTGTCTATGGTTAGGAAACTTAACCATCTTTGATTAACAAGCTAGTCAAGTAGAGGCATACTAGTGACACTCTGTTTGTCTATGTATCCACACATGTATTATGTTTCCGATTAATACAATTCTAGCATGAATAATAAACATTTATCATGAAATAAGGAAATAAATAATAACTTTATTATTGCCTCTAGGGCATATTTCCTTCAGTCTCCCACTTGCACTAGAGTCAATAATCTAGTTCACATCGCCATGTGATTTACCAGCAATAGTTCACATCACCATGTGATTAACACCCATAGTTCACATCATCATGTGATCAACACCCAAAGGGTTTACTAGAGTCAATAATCTAGTTCACATCGCTATGTGATTAACACCCAAAGAGTACTAAGGTGTGATCATGTTTTGCTTGTGAGAGAATCTTAGTCAACGGGTCTGCCACATTCAGATCCGTTTGTATTTTGCAAATTTCTATGTCAACAATACTCTGCTCGGAGCTACTCTAGCTAATTGCTCTCACTTTCAATATGTATCTAGATTGAGACTTAGAGTCATCTAGATTGGTGTCAAAACTTGCATCGACATAACCTTTTACGACGAACCTTTTTGTCACCTCCATAATCGAGAAACATATCCTTATTTCACTAAGGATAATTTTGACCGCTGTCCAGTGATCTACTCCTAGATCACTATTGTACTCCCTTGCCAAAATCAGTGTAGGGTATACAATAGATCTGGTACACAGCATGACATACTTTATAGAACCTATGGCCAAGGCATAGGGAATGAATTTCATTCTCTTTCTATCTTCTGCTGTGGTCGGGTTTTGAGTCTTACTCAATTTCACACCTTGTAATACATGCAAGAACTCTTTCTTTGACTGTTCCATTTTGAACTACTTCAAAATCTTGTCAAGGTATGTACTCATTGAAAACTTATCAAGCGTCTTGATCTATCTCTATAGATCTTGATGCTTAATATGTAAGCAGCTTCACCGAGGTCCTTCTTCGACAAACTCCTTTCAAATACTCCTTTATGCTTTGCAGAATAATTCTACATTATTTCCGATCAACAATTTACTTATACTTATCAGAAATGCTGTAGTGCTCCCACTCACTTTCTTGTAAATACAGGCTTCACCGCAAGTCTGTATAAAACTATATGCTTTGATCAACTTATCAAAGCGTATATTCCAACTCCGAGATGCTTGCACCAGTCCATAGATGGATCGCTGGAGCTTGCATATTTTGTTAGCACCTTTAGGATTGACAAAACCTTCTGGTTGCATCATATACAACTCTTCTTTAATAAATCCATTAAGGAATGCAGTTTTGTTTATCCATTTGCCAGATTTCATAAAATTGCGGCAATTGCTAACATGATTCGGACAGACTTAAGCATAGATACGAGTGAGAAATTCTCATCGTAGTCAACACCTTGAATTTGTCGAAACCTTTTGCGACAATTCTAGCTTTGTAGATAGTAACACTACTATCAACGTCCGTCTTCCTCTTGAAGATCCATTTATTTTCTATGGCTTGCCGATCATCGGGCAAATCCATCAAAGTCCATACTTTGTTCTCATACATGGATCATATCTCAGATTTCATGGCCTCAAACCATTTCGCGCAATCTGGGCTCATCATCGCTTCCTCATAGTTCGTAGGTTCGTCATGGTCAAGTAACATGACCTCCAGAATAGGATTACCGTACCACTCTGATGCGGATCTCACTCTGGTTGACCTACGAGGTTTGGTAGTAACTTGATCCGAAGTTACATGATCATCATCATTATCTTCCTCACTAATTGGTGTAGTAGTCACAGGAATAGATTTCTGTGATGAACTACTTTCCAGTAAGGGAGCAGGTACAGTTACCTTATCAAGTTCTACTTTCCTCCCACTCACTTCTTTCGAGAGAAACTCCTTCTCTGGAAAGTATCCATTCTCAGCAACGAATGTGTTGCCTTCGGATCTGTGATAGAAGGTGTACCCAACTGTCTTCTTTGGGTATCCTATGAAGACATATTTCTCCGATTTGGGTTTGAGCTTATCAGGATGAAACTTTTCACATAAGCATCACAACCCCAAACTTTAAGAAACGACAACTTTGATTTCTTGTTAAACCACAGTTCATATAGTGTCGTCTCAACGGATTTAGATGGTGCCCTATTTAACGTGAATGCAGCTGTCTGTAATGCATAATCCCAAAACGATATTGGTAAATCAGTAAGAAACATCATTGATTGTACTATATCCAATAAAGTACGGTTATGACGTTCGGACACACCATTATGCTGTGGTGTTCCAGGTGGCATGAGTTTGTGAAACTATTCCACATTGTTTTAATTGAAGACCAAACTCGTAACTCAAATATTCTCCTCCACGATCATATCGTAGAAACTTTCATTTTCTTGTTATGATGATTCTCCACTTCACTCTGAAAACTCTTTGAACTTTTCAAATGTTTCAGACTTATGTTTCATCAAGTAGATATACTCATATCTGCTCAAATCATCTGTGAAGGTCAGAAAATAATGATACTTGTCGCGAGCCTTAATATTCATCGGACCACATACATCAGTATGTATGATTTCCAACAAATCAGTTGCTCGCTCCATTGTTCTGGAGAACGGAGTTTTAGTCATCTTGCCCATGAGGCATGGTTCGCAAGCATCAAGTGATTCATAATCAAGTGATTCCAAAATTCCATCAGCATGGAGTTTCTTCATGCGCTTTACACCAATATGACCTAAACTGCAGTGCCATAGATAAGTTGCACTATCATTATTAACTTTGCATCCTTTTGGTTTCAATATTATGAATATGTGTATCACTACGATCGAGATCCAACAAACCACTTTCGTTGGGTGTATGACCATAGAAGGTTTTATTCATGTAAATAGACAACAATTGTTCTCTAACTTAAATGAATAACCATATTGCAATAAACATGATCAAATCATATTTATGCTCAACGCAAACACCAAATAACACTTATTTAGGTTCAACACTAATCCCGAAAGTATAGGGAAGTGTGCGATGATCATCATATCAATCTTGGAACTACTTTCAACACACATCGTCACTTCACCCTTAACTAGTTTCTGTTTATTCTGTAACTCCCGTTTTGAGTCACTAATCTTAGCAACTGAACTAGCATCAAATACTGAGGGGTTGCTATAAACACTAGTAAAGTACACATCAATAACATGTATATCAAATATACTTATGTTTACTTTGCCATCCTTCTTATCCGCCAATCACTTGGGGTAGTTCCGCTTCCAGTGGCCAGTCCCTTTGCAGTAGAAGCACTTAGTCTCAGGCTTAGGACCAGACTTGGGCTTCTTCACTTAAGCAGCAACTTGATTGCTGTTTTTCTTGAAGTTCCCCTTCTTCTTCCCTTTGCCCTTTTCTTGAAACTAGTGATCTTGTCAACCATTAACACTTGATGTTTTCTTGATTTCTACCTTCGTTGATTTCAGCATCACGAAGAGCTTGGGAATTACTTTCGTCATCCCTTGCATATTATAGTTCATCATGAAGTTCTACTAACTTGGTGATGGTGACTAGAGAATTCTGTCAATCACTATCTTATCTGGAAGATTAACTCCCACTTGATTCAAGCGATTGTCGTACCTAGACAATCTGAGCACATGCTCACTAGTTGAGCGACTCTCCTCCATCTTTTAGCTATAGAACTTGTTGGAGACTTCATATCTCTCAACTCGGGTATTTGCTTGAAATATTAACTTCAACTCCTGGAACATCTCGTATGGTCCATGACGTTCAAAACGTCTTTGAAGTCCCGATTCTAAGCTGTTAAGCATGGTGCACTAAACTATCAAGTAGTCATCATATTGAGCTAGCCAAACGTTCATAACGTCTGCATCTGCTCCTGCAATAGGCCTGTCACCTAGCGGTGCATCAAGGACATAATTCTTCTGTGCAGCAATGAGGATAAACCTCAGATCACGGATCCAATCCGCATCATTGCTACTAACATCTTTCAACACAATTTTCTCTAGGAACATATCAAAATAAACATATGAAAGCAACAACGCGAGCTATTGATCTACAACATAGATATGCTAATACTACCAGGACTAAGTTCATGATAAATTAAAGTTCAATTAATCATATTACTTAAGAACTCCCACTTAGATAGACATCTCTCTAATCCTCTAAGTGATCACGTGATCCAAATCAACTAAACCATGTCCGATCATCACGTGAGATGGAGTAGTTTCAATGGTGAACATCACTATGTTGATCATATCTACTATATGATTCACGCTCGACCTTTCGGTCTCCGTGTTCCGAGGCCATATCTGCATATGCTAGGCTCGTCAAGTATAACCCGAGTATTCCGCGTGTGCAAAACTGGCTTGCACCCATTGTAGATGGACGTAGAGCTTATCACACCCGATCATCACGTGGTGTCTGGGCACGACGAACTTTGGCAACGGTGCATACTCGGGGAGAACACTTCTTGATAATTTAGTGAGAGATCATCTTATAATGCTACCGTCAATCAAAGCAAGATAAGATGCATAAAAGATAAACATCACATGCAAATCAATATAAGTGATATGATATGGTCATCATCATCTTGTGCTTCGTGATCTCCATCTCTGCAGCACCATCATGATCACCATCGTCACCGGCGCGACACCTTGATCTCCATCGTAGCATCGTTGTCGTCTCGCCAATCTTATGCTTCTACGACTATCGCTACCGCTTAGTGATAAAGTAAAGCATTACAGGGCGATTGCATTGCATACAATAAAGCGACAACCATACGGCTCCTGCCGGTTGCCGATAACTCGGTTACAAAACATGATCATCTCATATAATAAAATATAGCATCATGTCTTGACCATATCACATCACAACATGCCCTGCAAAACACAAGTTAGACGTCCTCTACTTTGTTTGTTGCAAGTTTTACATGGCTGCTACGGGCTTTAAGCAAGAACTCATCTTACCTACGCATCAAAACCACAACGATAGTTTGTCAAATAGACTCCATTTTAACCTTCTCAAGGACCGGGCGTAGCCACACTTGGTTCAACTAAAGTTGGTGAGACAGTCTCCCGCAAGCCATCTGTGTGCAAAGCACGTCGAGGGAACCGGTCTCGCGTAAGCGTACACGTAAAGTTGGTCCGGGTCGTCTCATCCAATAATACCGCTGAACCAAAGTATGACATGCTGGTAGGCAGTATGACTTGTATCGTCCACAACTCAGTTGTGTTCTACTCGTGCAAATAACATCAAACCATAAAAACCTAGGCTCTGATACCACTGTTGGGAAACGTAGTAATTTCAACAAAATTCCTACGCACACGCAAGATCATGGTGATGCATAGCAACGAGAGGGGAGAGTGTTGTCTACGTACCCTCACACGCAAGATCATGGTGATGCATAGCAACGAGAGGGGAGAGTGTTGTCTATGTACCCTCGTAGACCGAAAGCGGAAGCGTTATATCAACGCGGTTGATGTAGTCATACGTCTTCACGATCCGACCGATCCAAGCACCGTTACTTCGGCACCTCCGAGTTCTTGGCACACGTTCGGCTCGATGACGTTCCCCGGGCTCCGATCCAGCAAAGCTTCGGGGAAGAGTTCCATCAGCATGACGGCGTGGTGACGATCTTGATGTTCTACTGTCGCAGGGCTTCGCCTAAGCACCGCTACAATATGAGGTGGAATATGGTGGAGGGGGGCACCGCACACGGCTAAGGAACGATCTCAATGATCAACTTGTGTGTCATGGGGTGCCCCCCTGCCCCCGTATATAAAGGAGCATGGGGGAGGCCGGCCGGCCTAGAGAGGCGCGCCAAGGGAGGGGGGAGTCCTCCTCCTAGTAGGAGGAGGACTCCCCTTTCCTAGTCCAACTAGGAGGGGGAAGGGGGGAAGGAAGGAGAGGGAGAGGGAGAGGGAAAGGGGCCAGTGCCCCCTCCCTCCTTGTCCAATTCGGACTCCTCATGGGGGGGCGCGCCACCTCCTGGCGCGGCCCTCTCTCTCCCCTCGCGGCCCAATAAGGCCCATACTTCCCCCGGGGGGTTCCGGTAACCCCTCCGGCACTCCGGTAATATCCGAAACCTCTCGGAACCATTCCGATGTCCGAACATAGCCGTCCAATATATCAATCTTTATGTCTCGACCATTCCGAGACTCCTCGTCATGTCCGTGATCACATCCGGGACTCCGAACTCCTTCGGTACATCAAAATGCATAAACTCATAATAATTGTCATCGTAACCTTAAGCGTGCGGACCCTACGGTTCGAGAACAATGTAGACATGACCGAGACACGTCTCCGGTCAATAACCAATAGCGGGACCTGGATGCCCATATTGGCTCCTACATATTCTACGAAGATCTTTATCGGTCAGACCGCATAACAACATACGTTGTTCCCTTTGTCCATCGGTATGTTACTTGCCCGAGATTCGATCGTCGGTATCCAATACCTAATTCAATCTCGTTACCGGCAAGTCTCTTTACTCGTTCCGTAATACATCATCCCGTAACTAACTCATTAGTTGCAATGCTTGCAAGGCTTAAGTGATGTGCATTACCGAGAGGGCCCAAAGATACCTCTCCCACAATTGGAGTGACAAATCCTAATCTCGAAATACGCCAACCCAACATCTACCTTTGGTGACACCTGTAGTACTCCTTTATAATCACCCAGTTACGTTGTGACGTTTGGTAGCACCCAAAGTGTTCCTCCGGCAAACGGGAGTTGCATAATCTCATAGTCAAAGGAACATGTATAAGTCATGGATAAAAGCAATAGCAACATACTAAACGATCGGGTGCTATGCTAATGGAATGGGTCATGTCAATCAGATCATTCGACTAATGATGTGACCTTGTTAATCAAATGACAACTCCTTTTGTCTATGGTTAGGAAACTTAACCATCTTTGATTAACAAGCTAGTCAAGTAGAGGCATACTAGTGACACTCTGTTTGTCTATGTATCCACACATGTATTATGTTTCCGGTTAATACAATTTTAGCATGAATAATAAACATTTATCATGAAATAAGGAAATAAATAATAACTTTATTATTGCCTCTAGGGCATATTTCCTTCAAGACTATTGCATGCTCTACTCCGACTACTTCGCCGATGCTCCACTGCATGGCGACAAAGTATTCCGGCGCCGTTATCGGATGAGCCGAAAGCTTTTCCTCAGGATTGTGAATTCCATCTGAGAGTTCGACAGCTACTTCAAGTTCTAGAAGGATTGCACCGGCAAACTTGGATTCACCTCAATCCAGAAGTGCACGACAACTGTGAGGATGCTTGCATACGAGCTCCTGGTGATTCACTCGACGACTGTGGGCGCATGGCCGAGTCCACGACCATTGAGTGTTTCTACAAGTTCTGCAGGGCAGTGGTGGTAGTGTTTGGACCGCCTTGCAAGTTGCAGCCGATGAATTGACCCCGTCGACGGACGAGCCGGACTACGTTTCCGTCGTGGCGGTGTGGGTCGGGCTGGACGGAATCTCCGGCGATGGATCGGGGCCGGTGGTGAGGATTGGGAGCAAGGGTGGAGGACGGCGAGGGTCCAGGCGCGGGAATGGTTGGAAGGCGGCGGGAGGAGGAAGGGTTTGGTCAATTTGGTGCAATTTGAGGCGGGGTCAGGCTGTTGTGTCCGACGTGGCGTGCGTGCCCGGGCGCCCCATATCCTCCCCACATTTGGGTTGGATATGAGGGGTGTCGGTCAGCCCGGGCATTTGAGACCCGTTTAAGGAGCCCGTCTGGGTCGAAAAAACGTGACTGGATAGTGATCGGGTGGACCGCCCAGGCGTATGAGGCGGGTTTGAGGCGTCCCGCTGTAGATGCTCTTATTGATGTATATGTGAAAAACACATGTGAACATCGCTCCACGTGTATCCATTTAAATACTGGTAAATTAGAAAAAATAATATATTCTGATTTTTTGGGTATTAAACTTTTTGTGTGTGAAAATTTTGGGTATTAAACTTGGTTGACCATTCTACTTATGTATGAGGTTTCACGAAGAAATGGCACCTGAGGTATTTCGTAGTGAAAAAAATGCAATCCGGCGTTACTATATTTCTTTAAACGGTGTTCCACAAATCCGTGTCCCGGCTTATTTGTCCATATATATTTTCATTTCTAGTGTGCATGTCGACCAATATTGTTACTTTGCTCTTTGTTTTATATATACCCACTGACTTAATTTGTCCATTTTCTACTCCGGCTGCAGAGATTCATAGAACCTGCCTAGCTACACATGTGTGAACAGGGCATATGATTTTCATCGCGGACTCGACCAGAAACGGCCGTCTTCTGCAAGTCACGATCCAGGCAGGCGGTCATGGCTGGGGTGCTTTGTGAGAGAGGGTGAGACCCATCACCCATGGCCAAGCTACATGTATGGCCATGGCGACGAGCAGTCCGCATTCTTGTCCGTCTTCTTGCCGTGCTGCTACTCCAGCAGTCCGCCTGCACGGTTCGTGCATGTTGCCGGTTCCCGCGCTCCGCTCCAAGTGGCTTCAGAATTCAGCAGTGGTATTATTGTTTTCCTGGTGGATTGGGAAGTGTGTGCTGCGTGCCAAGTTTTCTGCAGTCCAAGGAAGTTTGCTCACTCACCCACCTCTGATTTTGTGCGTATCTTTTGTGGTTTCGAGGGAGGAAAAATAAGGAATGCGATGAGGACGTGTGATGTACTTGCTTGTTTATGGTACGACTATACTATACTGTTGTGGTTTTCCAACCAACGGTCTCATGATACTCCCTCCGTTTTTATTTAGTCTGCATATTAGGTTTGACCGAAGTCAAACTTTGCAAAGTTTGACCAAGTTTATAGAAAAATATATAAACATTTATCATAACAAATCTATATGATGTGAAAGTACATTCAATAATGAATCTAGTGGTATTGATTTTTTATTGTATATGTTAATATTTTTGTTTATAAACTTAGTCAAAATTTACAAAGCTTGACTTTGACCAAAGCTAATATGCGGACTAAATAAAAAAGGAGGGAGTATTATTTTTCTACAGAACTCGTGATATGATATTTAGTTTGACACAATACCCTCGTCCCCGAATACAAGGCGTATAAGTCCAATAAAAGGTCAATTTTTTCTTATATCAAATATATAGAAAAAAATATCAGCAACTACAATATTGAATAAACCGATCATGATATTGTTCATCTTAATAGTTTTGTATATGTACTTGATCAAACTTAAAAAGTATTCGCTTTTTAACTAAATTTATCTGCCATCTATTTGGAGATGGAGGTAGTACATGAGATCGTAAGGGCATCTCCAGTCATGAACTCAAAGCATGTGGCCGCAAACCATCCAACGCTCCATCGGTCTATGGACCTGTCTGGACGTTCGTTTTTCCGATATTGGAAGCAAACTGGATGGTGAGGGGGGCTCTGCGGGCACCCGAACCACTGCCACGCATGCTTCTGACGCCCTGGTCCCACCCAAAACTCTCTCCGGCGCATTCATGCCGCTCAAAGACAGCCAGCGTCGCATTCATGCCGGTCCAGAGCGGACATGACCTCTCCTGGTGCAGAAATTGAAGCGTTGCATAGGCCAAGAGTGCCGCCCATGCCGGATCTAGGTCTTCGCACCTATTCAATACTGGAGCGACATGAGTGGACGGGACGAATATCTACCGCACTAGAATCGGCAACCCATCCGTACGTCTGCCGGCATTAAATATGTACGGCGGCTGAGAGACTCGCTCCGATGAGGTCATTGACACCCCTCCCCCCCCCCACTCGCTTGGCCTAGACGACCCCCACTATTTAAAATGCAGAAACCACACCATACGACGTCCCGCTTCACATCCTCCTCTGTGCACCACCTCCACCATGACCACGAGCTCTAGTGCGTTGTGCGAGAGCCTCTTGACGGAGCACAAGCATGAGCTGGCCGCCCCTTGCGGCGGACAGGCAGGGCTGCCGTGCGAGGCGGTTAGAGGACGGCCTGCCTACCAGCTCCCGGTGGTTTCCGACAATGACTGGACGATGGAGGCGACATCCGACAAAGTGTCGGCATCCCTGCTCGTGTCATTCATGTCGACTTGACCATGAAGCTGGTGCAGGCGCACTTCAACGCCGTCATGGGGAGGAGCAGCCGGAGCCGCATCTGATGTCGGTGTTTCTGCAGGCGCGGGAGGAGCAACGGTACAATCTCTCCCTCCTCGAGCAGCACCGGCTGGCGGAGGGCCAAATTTACGGCGAACTCGTAAGTGAGGAGGCCGTGGCGTCCATGGCCGCAGGGAACCCCAACTTCATCGCCCAGTAGAGTGTGCATTGTACGAGGCTGCGCATGCCTGTGCCACTTGGCCTATTGTGTTTTTGTTTTGTTTTGGATTGCACACCTACTTGTTGCCGGTAGCCGGTAGGATTATTCTCACATGCATGTACGCATGCATGTCTAATTGAGTTGGATGAGCAACCAACAATGCATTCGACACACCAAATGATTAGCAAGCACATGTATGGTACCACATGCATGCATGTAGGTATGTATAAAGGCATGGAATCGAACGTGCACGTAGAAAGGTGGATCGAGACACCACATGCACTCGAGAAGCGGCACTGCTCATGCATGCGTACACAAAAGCGAGAGACACTCCACATGCACAAAAGAGCTTGGCTAGTCACCGCGACACCGCTCATGCATGCACCCTAGCTAGTACTACTAGTTGCTGTTATCACCACGTGCACGTATGTGTACGTACGTAGGAGCACCAAGATTGAAGATTGATGGATCGATGGGCACATCCCGAGCGGCGAAGAAATGCCATACGCATACGGCCATGCACGCATGGCCCCTTCTTCCTCTTGCATGTCCTAGCTAAGCTAGCCTGATTGTTCCTTACACATTCCTATCTCTCGCTTTCCCTGTGTTGTCTGTACCCCGCTACATAACTCTAGTCTAAGGGCATCTTCATGGCCGACCCTCAAACCAGACACCTTGTTCGTGAACGGACATTGATGATGGAGCCAACCTGTCCTCTAAACTTTCACCTATTTTTTCAAGTCCACAAGCTGAAAATCGCAACATATCAAATCGATGATGATTGAAATTTTCAAATGTGATAGTAGTTCTAATTTAAATATTACAATCCATCTAAGTTTTAAAATAAAATACTCCCTCCGTTTCATAATATAGTGCGTATAGATTTTTCTGAAAGTCAAAATTTATAAGTTTTTGACCAAATTTATAGAGAAAACTATTCATATCTACAATACCAAATATACTGAAAAAAAATATGAAACTGCATTTATGCTGAATCTAATGATATATGTTCGTCATTTTAGATGAAAATATTTTTACCTACAAACTTAGTCAAAGTTTGTGAGCGCTGACTTTTCAAAAAATATATTCTATACACACTACATTATGAAATGGAGGGAGTAGTTCAGAACTTGAATTCAACTAGCACATATGTTCTAGGTCTCCCCTTTAAGAGCATCTACAAGCGCAAGTAGCTAATGTGACCCCCATACGCCCAAGGACGCGTCCCGGGACGGCGCCAGGTAGGTTCTCATTTGGACCTCCCCACAACCACATTCCCAAATATCAATATCCAAATCCATGCAAACTCATGCACGACGATCATACAATGCAAAATCATCATACGTTCAACGACACAAAGATAGTGTAGCCCGAATAAATTCCATACATGCCAAAATAAAATTCAATAGTTCATACATAGATAAGCGATACACGAATGAATCAATGACTTCACTCCTCTCAGTCATTGATCCTCTTCTTCATGTGGAGAAACCACTACCTCCCTTCCTCATCGAAGTGGTTGATGTCCTGCAACATGATCCTCGACTCCCCCGTCTCTCTCGCAGGCTGCAACCTCTCTTTCTTGAGTTCAAGACCACACATTGTCACCGTTTGCTCAAGTTCCATTTGGCAACCTTCTCTTGCCTCTCCAATTCTACTTTGTTCTTCTCCAAGATCAACTCCTCCCGGTCGAACTCCATCTTCTTCCTTTGCACATCAATGAACATCTTGTACCTCTTCTCCTTTTTCACCTCCTTAGCATAAAAAATGCCCGTCCAAGTGGCAGATATTTTGCTTGCCGCAGCTTCACGCGCCACCCTCTCGTTCTCCCACTTGTTCCCCATCACTTTCTAGTTCTTTTGGCATGGTTGGTTGCAAGTCCGCTGCATCATTTTCTTGTTATCCTTCCTCATCCAATCCAATTGAGTGAGTCGAGCTCGAGCCGTCATGTTTGTTCATCTTCTTAGTCCGATGCATTTGAAGCTCCGACGAGTCGGCCATCATGTCTGCGTTAGGGAAAGCTTGCGAAATGCTCAAATCCGGAATGCCCTTTCGCTAGGAGGGCGTAACGGAGTCGAGCAACGGTGAAAAGTTGTTGTTTGTCTCCGTGGACTCGATCGATAGATTGGCCTGCATCGGGTCCATGTCCTCAGCAGCGGCCACCAAGGCCGTGTCCACAGTTGCCTTCATTGTCGCTATCTTCTCCGCCGCCTCATGCTCGTGCTGCCTACGGCGGCACTCCTTTCGGGCAAGATTCTCCGCCTTGCAAGTATCCACCGCCAAGCCGGTGATATCAAGCAAGGGAGGGGTGGGCGGCCGTGCGGAGGTGGGAGAAATGGAGGAGGGGCGGAAGGAGTTCGGTCCATGCGGAGAACTAGTTAATTTTCAGAGGATTTAGGATGGGTCCGCCTTGACAGAACCTACGTCTGGGCCTCCCCATATCCGCCCTAGATATGGGCTGGATATGAGGAGTATCGGTCTGTCCGGGCGTTTGGGCCGGATTTGCGCAGTCCGGTTGGGTGGCCTCTTTTTCGTCCGGTCACTGACCGGGCATTCCGTCCGACCATTTGGGGCGGGTAGGGGGGCTGTTGTAGATGCTCTAACCGCCCACAAATGCTTAATCAAATCTTCCTTGAGCTGCTCGTGAGTTGCTCAATGCCGAATTTGTTGATGCATATAAACAAACTCATTAAACGTAGATGGATTCTGATATGGAAGTAGAATAGGATCACCCATGTTCTCGAAATTTAGACCTATGACAACATTTCACCCTCATGCTCCACTATCATGGTGTGCATTTTTTGACATCATTAGCATCGACAACATGTTGTGCATGATGGCACAACATGTCATCACCTCCCACAACATCTTCGGATGTCATTGTTTAGCAGGTCCACAAACACCTGCAGAACTGGCCTCGAGCACTCCAAATGCCCTCTCCACATTCTTTCTAACACCATCTTGTCTCTGGGCAAGTGAGATCTCGATCAACAGGATCAGAGATGGTCTTGACGAAGCCAATCCATGGAGGAAAGATACCATGAACCAGATAGTAGCCCATGTTGTACTGATGCCCATTGATAGTATAGCTGAAAGGTGGAGATTGCCCTTCAATCAACTTAGCAAGCAATGAACACCGCTGCAGCACGTTGATGTCGTTGCGAGACCCTGACATGTCAAAGAAAGCGTGCCAAATTCAGAGGTCATGGGTTCAACTGCTTCTATAATGATGGTTGACTTCTTAACATGACTCTGATATTGCCCTTGTAGAGCTTTTGGGAAGTTCTTTCATTTTCACTACATGCAGTCAAGAGATCCGCGCAAACCTGGTCACTCTCTTGCTTCAGACACTACCAAGAGCTTCTCAATGTGTGCAACAATTGGTTCTCTCAAGTACCGAGATTCAAACACCTCAACCACCGCAGTAGAAAATCCGGCCATGGCGTCTCCGCATGTGTTGTCAGACATCCGAAACTGCTCATCTCATGAATCTGCGGTCGTGCCATATGTAGGCATCCACAATGTAGCCATGCACTTCTGGTAACTAGAGAATCCAACCCTTTGTACGACATCCTTGTTCAAGCTTAAGTAGTCATCATAAGACCGGACAACACTGTAGAGGTGATCAAAGACATTTTTTCACACCTGAAAGCGCTGGCTAAAATTGTAGAGCATCGAGGGCAAAGTAGTATTCCATCAGCGTCAAATGCCCACGTGCCCTGTTCCGATTCAGCATCTGATGACACTTGATCAATCTCTTGAAATTGTGAACATGCTCTTTCACATGCTCCGCGTCTGGAAGGACCGCCTGCACCATCACCATTTAATCTGCATAATCCTCCTCTTAATTGAGTCGTCAGACATCTCAACGTAGTGCTCGTATATGTACTCCATGTCCAAATCCATTGCTTCAAACAAGTGTCACAAAAATTAGCATGGACATTTCATCAAACACTTGCGAGTGGTGACCCCGTAGAGGGGATGGTACCTCATAGCAGGCGGATGAGAGGTGTGGACCGACGGCAAAGGACAAGCGGCGTGATGACTGGGTGTAATGGTGGAGGCCGCAGAGGTCCGGGAAGTGCTTGGCGGGCATCTGGGTTGTAGAGCAGCGACGACTGTGAGCGAGGTTGCGAATGCAGAGAAAGAAGGAAGGGTGAAGATGTAGGGTCCAGACAGTATTTTGGGTGGGATTTTGGATGGGCTGAGGGTGTCGAAGTCCTACGTGATGGCAGTCAGGACTCCCGCAAAGCCCCCTAATTTACTTATAGTTTACGAAAAAATGGACAACTCGACTAATTCACGGACCAATACGGAACATCGTTGGACG
Source organism: Aegilops umbellulata (assembly GCA_032464435.1). Taxonomy (NCBI): domain Eukaryota; kingdom Viridiplantae; phylum Streptophyta; class Magnoliopsida; order Poales; family Poaceae; genus Aegilops; species Aegilops umbellulata. The sequence goes on along the minus strand of CP136059.1, from coordinate 445,373,248 downwards.
ACAAACTGCCTCCAAACAACATGATTCCGAATTGGATGCAGGGCGATATATGGGTCCTCGTTGAATATGCCTTAATGCTAATGCTAGCAACCAGTACCAATTAGGTAGAGCCTAGAGCTATAATTTGCTCGAAGAACCAAGATTCCCCGGAGTTGTTGGCCGGGGGAAAAACATCTCTCTAGCTAGCAACTACTACTAGATTCTCCCGCGCACAATTATGCTTTGCTAGCGTGGTGTGGGCACACACAGCGCTTGAGCACTCGGATTAATAATGGTGCTTTGTAGCTAGCCGGCTTGCTAATTTGTCTCCTCTCTCTCTCCTATCTGTTTCTCTCTCTGTGTAGGAGGTCGGAAGGTGGTGGATGCAAGCGTCCAAACACGTCAAAAGGTGGCCGGGCGGCTGGACCAAAACCGCCTCGGTTTCGGCCGGATAGCTCCATACCGCCGGCTTTTCCCTTGTCTTATCTTCCCCAAGCTGCGCCCACAACATTTTTCTCTCTCTATGTCTTATCTGTTTTATTATGTCGCTCTCTCATCGGGAGCCGCGGGAGATCCCGGCAGGCTTTTCTCTCATCGATCCATCATCCATCCGTCGTCTCCGCACTGGGAAATGGGCTTGGCTGGGACGGGCCGGCCACGGGCAAAAATGTACTCCCTCCGTTTATTTTTACTCCGCATATAAGATTTGGTCAAAATCAAACTATACAAAGTTTGATTAAATTTATATAAAAAAATACAAACATCTTCGATACTAAAACTATATATTATGGATATACGTTTCATGGTGAATCTGATAATATTGATTTCATATTGTGAATGTTTATATTTTTTAATATAAAATTAGTCAAACTCTATAAAGTTTGACTTTGATCAAATCTTATATGCGGACTAAAAAGAAACGAAGAGAGTACGTACCCAGCCTCACTGTCAACGTGTGTATGTAAGCTCGCCGAGGAGTGGCGTTTTGCTCCCGATATATACAGTGTTAAGAGCAACTCCAGTGACGCGACCCATTTCATCCGCCGCCGTTTGTTTGGATTGAGGCGGACATAAAAGGCGGCCCAACGCGCCGACCTAAACGGACGTGCGTCCGTTTTTCGTCCGCGGGCGATCCATTCCCGGCCCATTTTTTAGCCAAATTTGCGTCGGTGCGGATATGCCACGGACGCGCGCACGCTTGCCTTCTCCTCCCCGGGCCCGTTGGACGATGGCACATTGGCCTCCCCCTATCCAACAGCAATCCTCGCACACCTCCTTCGCCGCCGACGCCGTCGCCCATTTTTGCCGGCGACTCTGCCAGCTGTCGGCGCCTCCACATCTGCCCAGCAACGCCACCCACTCCCACGTCGCCCGTCACCGCCGTCTTGCCGCCGGGGAGCCGACTGCTTCCCACCCCGCGCCCCCCACCACACAGCCGCCCCCGACCAAGAAGCTGCCTCGCCGCCCCGGCCAGATCCTCACCGGCACGCTCCTCGGACGCTGGCCCACTCGTCGGACGCTGGTAGGGCACCTAGCTGGTCCGTGCGCGCCGCGATTCCCTTCACAGGTCGTCTCCTTCGTCGACGCCCGCAAGCTATTCAACAGTTTGCCAAGGTACAAAATGGACTCCGCCGACGAGTTCTTTTTTCACAATTTCCTCTACGACTTCAACGATTCGTCGTCCAATGACGTGGCGGAGATATTGGCTGCCGTGTTGGTCCATCACCACCTCAACAGCCAGCGGCCGTTGTCCCGTGGCTCCATTCTGGGCCACCTTCCAGCGTTGAATCGCAACCGAGAGAGCGGGCATTTCCTTCTTTGGAAAGACTACTTTGATACAACAAACCCGTTGTTCAAACATCAAAAATTTCGCCGCCGTTTCCGTACGAGAGGCATCTTTTCAACCGTATTAGAGAGGGGGTGGTCAGCTATGATGACTATTTCGAGTGCAAAGAGGATGCCGTTGGCAAGATTGGTTTTGACTGTTATCAGAATTGCACTGCCGCCATCCGAATGCTTACATACGGAGTGCCCGGTGATCTCATTGACAAGTACGTCCGTATGTACGAGTCTACATGCCTAGAGTCCCTGTATAAGTTCTGCAAGGCTATTGTTGATGTGTTTGGCCCTGAGTACTTGAGAGAGCCGACTGCTGAAGATATAGCCCGTTTGTTGGCGATGAATGCCAGCATGGGCTTCCCAGGGATGCTTGGTAGCATAGACTGCATGCACTGGGAGTGGAAGGACTGCCCTTCTGCTTGGCAAGGGCAGTATAAGGGCCATGTCAGGGCTTACACTGTCATAATAGAGGCCGCGGCGTCTCAAGATCTCTGGATCTGGCACTCTATCTTTGGCATGGCCGGATCACACAATAAAATCAACGTGCTTCAGCGCTCGCCGGTGTTTGTTAGGCTTGCCGAAGGCAACAGCCCACCGGCGAACTTTACTGTCAACGGCCACAACTACGACAAACGATACTACCTGGTGACGGTATCTGTCCTTAGTGGACCACTATTGTCAAGACAATACCCAACCCTGTCGGAGAGAAGAGGAAAAGATTTGCCCAAGAGCAAGAGAGCGCTAGGAAGTATGTCGAGCGTGCCTTTGGTGTTTTGCAATCTCGATGGGGCATCGTTCGATATCCTGCTAATACCTGAAGCACGCAGATTGTGGGAGGTGATGACTGCTTGTGTGATCATGCACAATATGATCGTAGAAGACGAGCGCCCGGAACGTCTGTACGATCAAGGGTATCAGTTTCAGGGTGAGAATGTTGTGCCTGAGCATGGAGGAGCGGCAACGTTTGAAAAGTTCATCCAATTTCATCATGACATACGTGATTGAGAAACTCACGTGCAACTGCAAAATGATTTGGTTGAGTATATGTGGGCTCATGTTGGCAACCAATAGATGTATCTTCTTTTATTCGTTTGCAAAACTATGTGAGAACTATGTGAGACATTTTTTATTCGGCTTGTAAAACTATGCTATTTTATTCGGTTCAAACTATGCTACTGCTTGCTGTTCTTGAATTTCTGAATAAAACAAAGAATTTAACAAAATGACAAATGGCACGTAACTTGTTTTTCAACACACCTTGATTCTTGTTTGTCCACATATATTTCGAGGCAACAAATGATACATACCGATTATTATTTTTCTTCATATTTTTATATTTAGAAAATATTTTGCATTAATGATCATATATTTCACAGAGTCAAATTAAAGATCTGCGCTGCCAGTTGCGGTGATTGATAAATCATACCACTACATACTTAGTGCTTAATACTGAATAGACAGAATAATAAGACAATTAAATTATATATGTGATTAACTTATTAAAAGTTGGTTATTTTTTAATTTAACACTTTTTATCTGATGTTTCATAGCCATAATTTTCAGATATATTTTATTTTCTTATTTTCAGTACTGTCTCAAATATTAACACTCACACTAGTATTATCACATTTCTCTTTTATCGTTGTGACACTACTACATCAACAACTCCACCGTTCAGAAGTTTGTCATTTAAATTGTTTTTGAATGTCACTATTATTATTGTATAGCATCTCATTTAATTAATAATTAGGTTTGATAAAATTATTAAAAATCTTGATTTATTGTTTATGTGGTGCTTTAGAGCATCTCTAGCAGACCCCGTATAAAGCCCCTACCCGCAAAATAACCGTCAAAATGCGTGTCGGCGCGTAAAATGTTGCCCGACCAGACCCCGCAAACGTCTCCGACCCACAATTTTTTTAAGGGGCGCGGTAAAATTCCATCTCCAACCCGCGAAAACGCAGGTTTCCGCCTCGCCCTGATGGTGCCCCGTATCCTAGCAAAGCGGTTGGTGGGAGGGACATTTTAGCCTGCGCCATTTCCCCACCCCTTCCGCCACCGCCCACCATTGGTTCCGCCTGTCCGCCGCCGGCGATTCCGGCCAAATCTGCGGGCGGAATCACGCCGCGGGGGCGCCCCTACTTTCTTCCACCGAGCCGCTTCACCGGCTCCCTGGATCCGCCGATCCGAGCCGCCCTAGTCATAGTCGCCGCCTGGGATCCACCGCCCCCAGCCGCCCCTAGTCGTTGTCGCCGCTTCGAGATCCGCCGCCGCAGAGCCACCACCCCGAGCCGCCGGTGAGTACTCATACTTGTGCTTGTGCTGAGTGGTATGCATAGTTGGTTAACGTGCGCGGCATGCGTAATTGTGAATTTAGATGGAGTTGAGCCTGTGCGAGGAGATTTTGCTTGAGGATTTGTCCGATTCGAACCACTCGGATTTTGAGACGCTGCTTGTCAACTATCAGCAGCAAACGTTGGTTATGGCCCTCGCCGTGAAGGAGCACGAAGATGAGAACCGAAAGAGACGGCGAGGATCGACAGTCGGCCGTCTTTGTACTCCTCGAAATCGTCATCTCGGGAACGAGATGTTGATGGAAGACTATTTCGCGGACAATCCAACATATCAGCCGCACCTCTTTCGGAGAAGGTACCGAATGCGCCGATCCCTCTTTGTAAAAATAGTTCAAGCTTGCGAGGCTAATTGTAGGTATTTTACTCAAAGGAGAAATGCCACGGGCTTGAAGGGATTTAGTGCATATCAAAAAAATCTTGGCTGCTATGTGGGTAATTTCATACGACATTCCGGCTGTCTATGCCGATGAGTACCTTCGCATTGGTGAAGATACTGCAATCGAGTCTATGCATAGGTTAATATCTTCGGGCACCCAACAAGGAAGACACAAAAAAATTGATGACATCTAATGAGAGGAGAAGTTGGCCTGGCATGCTAGGCAGCGTCGATTGTATGCATTGCACTTGGAAAAATTGCCCGAAGGCATGGCAGGGAATGTATTGTGGCAAGTCTCGTGATGCAAGAATTGTGCTAGAGACCGTAGCATCAGAGTATTTATGGATTTGGCATTGCTTTTTTGGTATGTCGGGTATCCTCAATGATATCAATGTGTTGCAATGGTCTCATTTGTTTGCTAGGCTTTCTAGTGGTGATGCTCCTGCTTGCAACTATACAATCAATGGGCACGAATACATAAATGGGTACTATCTTGCAGATGGTATATATACCCTCCTTGGTGCACATTTGTCAAGTGCATCAAGGAACCCAAAACTAAGAAACAATGTGAATTTGCAAAGGTACAAGAGGCAGCCCGAAAAGATATTGAAAGAGCATGCAGGGTTTTGCAATTTAGGTTTGCCATTGTTCGTGGTCCTCCTAGTTTTTGGGACAAACGGTCCTTGAAAAACATCGTGACATGTTGTGTCATTCTTCAGAATATGATTCTCGAAGATGAGAGAGGCATGAACTTGTAGTTCTTTTACGACAATGTGGGTAGCCGTGCCAAACCAGCAAGAGTATGTAATTGTGTTAGAGCTATTTTTGGGACCTATAGTGAGATTGAAAATGCAAACACCCACTTTCAGCTTCAGGAGGATCTCATTAGGGACCATTGGCAAAGGGCTGGGCGGTAACATATTTCATTTTTCAATTCATTTTCATTTAATTCATGTGTGATTTATAATAGGGACAAGTTTTACATTGAATTATTTAGTTTGCTTCGGTGATTTGAATAATTATTGTAATTTGAATGATTGTTGTATTGTAGTATTGACATTATTTATTATATTGCAAATTAGTAATTCTGAATATGTGCATATGTGTCAAATTCAGATAAAACCGCATCTGATTAGCGGGCCGGCGCGGGTGCCGGCCGAACATACCCTGCATAGCGGAATTGTAAAATGGAATATCCGCAAATATTCCGTTTTACAGTTCCACTATGTGGTGTCGAGCTCGGTCGGCGCTCGCGCCGGCCAGCAAAACCGTGTTTCCGCGAACTATAAACAAGTTTTGCGGGTCAGCGATATACGGGGTCTGCTAGAGATGCTCTTAGCTTGCTTTTTAGTATACAAAACCTATAAATTTTATACCGTATATCGTTTAAGGTAAACACTGCGAATGAGCAGTAACAATCACTGTTATTGTCAACGATGATTTACATATTTATATTTTCTGAACGGACGTCGCACAGACGCGACGATTAGAAACGAGGGGAACAGAGAGACGCACCCGTTAACATAGAATGAGGTTTATCAGGAGGATAACTACATGCTGGTTGTTAGGAAGATATTTCATTTAGTTAAACAACATAATTAAATCCTAACACGTCCTAACAAAATAAAAAAATATATATAAAAACCTATTTAATACTGAAAATGGTTATGTCATTTATATATTTAGTTAGGAAAGTGATAAGGACTCAAACTAGTCTCGGTTCTCGTCCTTTATGAGTATTGCTCATCTAATTATACTAAACATTTTTATTTTGTTTATTAGTTATTTTAGTTAAAAATTTACTTTATGTTCTAAGACATATATATAACCTTCATTTCAAAACTTTAGTGTATTTTTCACTAATATATCTAACAAAATTAACCATACAATCACATTGGTAATATTAAAGTGCAATTTATTGTTGTACAACCCATATTTATTATTACAAATATGCCAGTGGAGACAATTATTATTTTTATCATTTAATTGTGATATTTTTCCTAAGGTAAGTGTGTACAGTTTTGTTGACTAAATGTAACCAAAGCGTGAGAGATGAAAGTTGTATTCATGGTGAATAATTTGTGCCTCTTTGATGTTGTATTACAACTTGTCTGTATGTGTTGTGTACATGTGTGTGCACACTAATCTTAAAATCTATAAATGTATTTGTACAAGAATATATAATGCACACCAATCTATATTGCGAAAGCGATTTGTAAATTAGTATTATCTAGTCTAGTCCAAAGTAATATGAAATTCTAGAAACGGCATGAGATGTCAACAACTGTTTTACTTGAGTTCTCACCAACCCAAGTTGACATTCTTCTTTTTTACGGTTAGTTACTTGATTGAGCATGCATAAAAAACCCCTCTAACCAATCCAAACTAACTCAGTCTGTTAGAATATATGCATCTTCATGAGTTAGTTTGTAAACTAGCTGTTGCAGCATAAGCAGTCAATGTACAACTATGCTTCATTACATGGTATGGTGCGGTTTACCCCCATGCACATTGGTAGAGTATGGTTGAGTTCCTTATAGATAAGGAGTAGTACATGCCTTGTTGCCTTAACCTACGAAGGTAGACCAGACATGCTCAAGAAAGGCAATGGAACTTATTGGTTACATGATAATGGGGTCTATAAATACACAACATCATTTCTTGCTTAAACACATTGGTATCTTAATACGTCACAATACAGATTCATTAGTGATTTTCCAGGTACACAAAATAAATACCCTAGCCAACATGATTTTTGGTTCAAACTTCAAAGGCACTTGTTAGCCAAAATAATAAAGTGATAAAAGCAACACAGGCAGTCATGTTAAGAGAAAAAGAAACTTCATGCTCTCCCCCCTCACCCTCACTAGAGGCTCTTCATACTTCGATCCATCTCAGATCGACATGATGTGCTTTTTTGTGAACTGGGCTGGGCCTAGGAAGGGATGCCAGTACCAACCGTATACATGTACCCAACCTCCACCATATTGCTAACCAGCCCCCTCCATCGGCGTCTCTGGTCCCTGTGGCCATTGCCTCATGTTGGATCCGAATATCTCACATTGCCTCCGTGGTCCTACTGGTCTGTTCGTCACCATCTCAGCCCTGGTAAAAAGTTCGACTGCCGATAAATTTACCTTTTTATTGAAACAAAGAAACAAATAAAACAGATAATAAAACAGTTAATAAAACAGATAATAAAACAGTTACAAATAACCTATAATAAAACAGATAAGGACTAGACACATTGTCCAAACAGATAATAAAACAGTTACAAATAACCTATAGTTTTTTCAAGAAACAAATACAAGACACTCCAGTGAAGATGCATGTGGCGTGTGGCTACCAACGTACAAACATAACCTGACGCTCACACGAGGGTGACCGACCCATGCATATGCGTCTAGTCCATTGACTCGTTCACTCCGATCTCGCCGGTCGATTGTCTTCTGATGACCCGTCCTCCGGCTGCACACACCTGCAGAGATCTACTATGTGTTTGTGTTTCCTAGGTACGTACGGTACGGTGCTGAACAAGTGGACATATATGTATGTACACAGACGCGCACAGAGACATAGCTGCCTTGTACTACGTGAGTGCATGCATGTGCGTACGCGTGGCCCACTGATTTGCTAGCTAGTACCTGCTGGATGCTGCTGCGAGACGTAGTATTATACATACCTCATTTATATTGTCATCGTCTACATGCATACGAACATATCGTTGAATGTGCTTTGCACTACTGTGTCTGTGCTGTACAGACATGAAACATGCAATTAGATACACCTTTTGTTTTTCCGCAAAAAAAAAAAACACCTTTTGTTTGTCACTTCTGTGTGCAGCAATATGCATGTCATAAGGGAAGGAAGTGGCTGCGGCGTCCGGCTAGAGGAAATCACGCCTGGCTGGAGGAAGAAGAAGAGGGATTGAGGTTGAAGATGATCACGAACTCAATCGCCCCCCTTGGATTTCAGTTGGACTGCTCAGAGGAAATCAACTGAAAACCGATGTTTTTTTTTCAAAAGTCTCATATATTTTCCGTCGAAAAAGATGCAAACACTCGCGCATGCACGTGTAGTTTGGACCTGAAGATGGTCGGCAGCATGCATGCATGCAGGCGCTCCATCCGTCATCGTCGAGCAGCTTGGCTTCACATGCATCGATCATACACACATGGCGGTGCGTTTTGCATGCATCGAAATAGAGAAACGGAGGTGGCTTGGCTTGGCATGGCAGTTGGCACAGGACCAGCGCTTTGCTAGAAGCCACGGCTTCCCTCGGGAAACGCGACGCCTACAAGCGAAGGATGAACCTCACACAGATTATACGTACAGACACGCACAGAAACTAGGTATATTATAGGTAGGTTAAGCAGTTGGGTTTGGCTTAGCATAGCAGGAATGTTTCATGTCCTGCCTCGCTGCGTCGCCCCTTCACTTTACTGCACTGCATGCACGAGCAGACGAGCAAGGGCACATGCACGGCCAAAGCCGGCCCTGGAGATGCATAGCTGAATGAGGTGAACATGACCCCCACGTACGACCACCAAGCATGGAACATGACCCCCACTATCGCTCTCCGATTTATTACTGCACTGCAACCATGGCCTGCAACCCGTGACAGACATATGTATCTGTGTGTTACAGTCGATCGGTAGACCAAACATGAGACATATGTGCATGCATGCATGTACGTAACACCCACCGTAGAGGTGGCTGTGGATCTCCTAGGCACCTACCTAGCAAGTAGCAACCTAGGAGGATGCATCTTATTTTGCTATGTGTGTGTGTTTCACAGAGTGATTGAGAAAAAACTACCACTTTAGGGGTTACCGTCCCACAGAACTACCACTTTTAAAAAACTGACCCAAAACTACCAATTTTTTTTAATTTTGTTACTAAAAACTACCACCTCCAGAAAATGACCGGTTTAGATGATATAAACACGTTTATGACATGCTGGACCCACCCGTCAGGGCTGACGTGGCGGAAAAGTCAACTCCGTTTAGTGGACTGTTATTACAGGTGGGGCCTGCACGTCAGCAGCAACCTCCTTCTTCTTCCTCCTCCCTCCGTCAATTCTTTGAACACCTTGTGTGGACCTGTGAGTCACCTCCCCGCCCTCCATTGCCGGTGCTCGCGGTCTTCAGCTCCGACTTCGTCGCCTGGGCGCGCCCCGCCGTCTGGCCGATGCCGAGGACGACCTTGGCCCTCCCCCTGCCATCGCCCTAGAAGGAGATCTGCTCGAAGGGTAGGAGGCGGACGGCAGCAGCATCCAGAGCCACGCGCTCGGCTTGTTCGAGAAGGGCGTGTCGGTCAGGATCTCGGGCGGCCGGGGTGGCGGTACCGGCGACAGCACCTACTCGCCAGATCCCACGGTGATGGCGGCTTCCTCGCTAGGAGATGGAGGGGCGGGTGGTCGCCGGATTCCAAGGCGCCGGCGGCTGCCTCGCCGGACATGGACGGGTGGGTGCTCGCTGGATTCCGTGGCTCCGGCGGCCAGCGGCGGCCTCACCGGGTCATGGATGCGCGGGTACTCGCCGGATCCCGTGGCTCCGGCGGCCAACGGCGGCCTCACCGGGTTATGGACGCGCGGGTACTCGCCGGATACCGTGGCTCCAGCGGCCAGTGGCTGCCTCGCCGGGATATGGACAGGCGGGTCCTCGCCAGATCCCGTGACTCCGGCGGCCAGCGGCTGCCTCGCTGGCCAGATCGAGCGATGGTGCGGGGTCGGGAATTACCTTGGGACTAAGATTGGATATTTAGGAAAAAAATGTTAGACTGACATGCGGGCCCCACCTGTAATAATGGTCAACATGACAGTCAAAATAAACGGAGTTGACTTTTTCGCCACGTCAGCCCTGACGGGTGGGTCCATCATGTCATAAACGTGTTTATATCATCTAAACCGGTCATTTTCTGGAAGTGGTAGTTTTTAGTCACAAAATTAAAAAAAGTTTGGTAGTTTTCGGTCAGTTTTTAAAAAGCGGTAGTTCTGTGGGACGATAACCCCTAAAGTGATAGTTTTTTGTCAATCACTCGTGTTTCACAACTTCTCAATCGAAATGTAAAAATGAGGATTCACAACCCCTCTCTCGGACAGTCCCATTTCCATCTCCGTGCATGTGTTTGTCTGACGGCGTCGTCCGTGAGGTCCGTTCCGTGCGTGGGGGTAGGGCGGTTTCACTTCAATCATGGAGGAGATCGGCAGGAAGACGCGAGCGCTGCTCCGGCGACAGGGGACACATGGACCAAAGCAACGCACTGTCACAGTCATACACCATCTCAAACGGGGTCATTACCGGCCACACGGCCCTACATGCATGCTAATGATCGTATTTTTTAGAGGATATCACTTAATCGTATCACAAGATGTGTGCAAAAGAATTATTAGGGCATTTCAACGCTGACCTCAAATCGGGTACCGTATCTGTCCACAGTCCACAGACCGGTGCGGACCGGTGTCCGGACACGGGAGTCAGCCATCCAACCCCATACCTCAAATATCCGCCTCTGTTAAACTTAATCCATGCTCAGCTAAATAACCTTCCGCTAAGTATTATCCACTAAACATGCCAAAATAACCACATGATTCTCTTAGAAAATAAAAACTATAATTAGTAGCCTAGAAAGGCTACTAATCGAATGTGTTAGCATAGCTTCCGCCAAATGCTTCAGCATTTTAACTAGCTTTCGCCAAATGAAGCAAGTAGTTAGGCTTAAGCATTTGAACTACCTTCCGCAAAGTGAAGCAAGTAGCTTCCGCCAAGTGAACATGCAGCTAGCCTGCTTGCTTCCCCAATGAGCATTTGAAGAAAAAAAAAGAGAGGAAAAAAATTATGAAACAAAGTGATTACTGGCTTTCGCCAACCACTAAGCATGCCATTCCTTCCATCAAACCGCATCAGCAGCCTTCCGTCATCTGGACGGAGAGGAGAGAGGTGGGTTTTTATTCGTCATGTAGATGTCCAGGCGCCCAGAAAGGGCCCCTTTGTTTGTCTCCAGTTTGCGGGAAAAACGGACGTCCATCCGCGACAGATGCGGGACTGTGTTGGATGACAAACTACGTCCAGCCAGTGTAGTCTAGACTCTTGCGAGAGGTTTGAGGGTCCGCTTTGCAGATGCCCTTACCAAGTTTTACACTATGCGCAAAAAGTCTGTTTGCTCCAAATCCATAACGAGACCAAACCATGATCGAGGCCTATGATGCAAGGAAGAGCAAGCAAAGAGTTTGGACTAAATATTCAGCGAACGTTAGATTTTTAGGTATAGCAAATCCAACGTTTTCCAAGGTAGGGTGGCACACATGTTGTCTGCCTAGGCTAGGGTTGCTCATTTTTGGAAGTATGCCTCTTCGATTTATAGCAGGGGTCTAATTAGGAGGGATTTTGAGCTATCTGGAGCCCTTTGGTTGTGATCGAGCGGCTCCGGTTTATACTAGGTTTTAGTGGGCTTGGAGCTAAGAGGGAAAAGGCCCTGTTAGACAATTTTTATTTAGAAAATTCATCTAACAATTAAACGGCTATACTCGCATATTTAAAGTTTTGGGTAGCAAACGGAGTTCCTTTCGGATGAAATTTGAATAGCCTCACAAGACAATTATGAGATTGCAAAATTCATCTCAACTATAATGGAGACCATTTGGCATAAGATAAGAAAATCATTCTGTTGTTTAATAAACGGAGGGTGTTCATAACGGTGATAACTAGGCTTCTATAGTCGTTGCAAATAATTTGGGAAACTCCCAAATGTCAAACAAGGGTCGTGTTTGATAGTTCAGGGTCTGAGTCTCGATCCGAAATAAAAGGGAAAATAAAATATGCAAGTTAATAGTATAAAGAGGTCCTTAGAGGCAACTATTGGCTTTTAGGCCGGATCACCCCAGAAGCTTGGTTGGGTCCGGCTCGGTCGCGTAGACCGTGCCGTGTGAGCTTCTAAGCCCGATGCGTCACCGTGGCTAGGAAGATCATGTTGATGTCGGTTGGCCGGGTGGGCTCGCGGGTTGATGACGATCCAGCACCCCTACTTCGTACGGAGGCCTGCGCGCATCTCCTCGTTCCTTGTTACGGGGAAGCTTGAGCCGCCACGGTGTCACCGAGCTCATTAAACATGAACTTGATCTTTCCGAAGGGGATGTAGTTGATGAAGGGAGGGGGTGTCATGTCGTAGAGCAGCCTCGATCCTCAGCCTCAAGCTCAAAGTGCCAGAGGTGAAGGTATGTCCTGGTGTGAAATCACCGGGCGTGTATAGCTCTCTGATCTAGGTTCAATCTCCAAACAACGAAGCCCATGCCTGGCACGCCAACTGACTGAGCGGAAAGCTGTCAGTACCCTCGGTAGGGTGCTGAACACACACGCATGATTATTTACCCAGGTTCGGGCCTCTGGTAAGGAGTAACACCCTATGTCATGCTTGGTTTTTTTATTCATGCACTAGTAAAAAAGGGGGCAACGGTCCAGGCCGGGTCAGCCAATTAGTCCCGGTTCAATCTAGAATCGGGACCAATGGGGGCATTGGACCCGGTTCGTGAGCCCAGGGGGCCGGCCGGGCCACGTGGGCCATTGGTCCCGGTTCGTCTGGACCTTTTGGTCCCGGTTGGTGGGACGAACCGGGACCAATGGGCCTGGCTCCTGGCCCACCACCATTGGTCCCGGTTCGTGGCATGAACCGGGACCAAAGGCTCCCATTTAGTCCCGGTTCATGCCACGAACCGGGACCAGTGGTGCTGCCTATATATACCCCTCACGCCAGAGCAGAGCACTCCAGTGCTCTGTTTTTCTGGGCCGGCGAGGGGAGGGGTTTGTGGTGCTCTAGCTCACCTCCTATGCACATGAGGTGTTCGATGAAATGCCCGAGCCACACTAGTTAAGCTTTCTCCTCTCGAAGCTCGACCTCAAAGCTTCATTTTCCTCGAGATTTGTCTAAATTTAGCGGTCGGTCACGCCCCACCCCCGTCTTCACCGCCGTCGATCACCCGCGCCGATCTCATCACCGACACCACCGTGGTGAGCCTCTTGTTCTTATCTTCTTCCTGAAAGGAAAAATATTCTTACTTGTATGTTTAGATAGATACTTGTATCATTTTCTTACTTTGTTTATTGCATCTTATATAGTGCAATGATTTTGGTACCCGCCCCCGTCGGCCCTCGTCCTGTCTATGATTCGGATGTGGTATATATATTAATCTTTATAACTATTGGTTCATTTATTGTTTATGAAAATTATGCGGACCAACGTGACATAGATTTTATTTATCTAGGATGTATGTGAACCGGAAATTCCAACCGACTCTATTGTCGAGAGGTTAAATTTAGTTAAAGAAGAAAACAATTTCTTGAAGGAAAAAATAAAAAAAATTGAGGAGGAGAAGATGATATTGGAGTTGCATGTAGCGGATGTCGTCGATGATCACAAGATCAAGATGGATGCAATGCGCTTGAAGATTAGAAAGATTAGAAAATATGCCATTCATACCGAGGCTTGGTATCATTATGCCGTTGGATCAATTGTTACCTTGGTTGCGATTATGATCGCCTTTGTTTTCGCATTTAAATATTTTACATAGTATCAATGTATGGTTTAATTAATTAGATGCTCTGGAGAGCTACATGTTGTTAGATGAGAACTATGTATGTACTTTGGTTTAATGTGATGATGAACTTCTATTAATTTGGACAATTAATTATATATAATGCACGCAGATGAACCGACAATGGATGTACGGTGACAGACACACCTCCGAGTACATTAAGGGCGTGCATGAGTTTCTCGATGCGGCTGAGGCAAACAAGCAGAATGGTTTTATGTGTTGTCCATGCCCTGATTGTGGGAATACGTAGTCTTACTCTGACCGGAAAATCCTTCACACCCACCTGCTTTACAAGGGTTTCATGCCACACTATAATGTTTGGACGAGGCACGAAGAAATAGGGGTTATGATGGAAGACAACGAAGAAGAAGAGTACGATGACAACTACGTGCCCCCTGAATACCGTGATGCTACAACGGGGGGAGCTGGTGAAGATCAAGAGGAACCAGACGATGTGTCCAATGATGCTGCAACGGGTGAAGCTGTTGAAGATCAAGAGGAACCAGACGATGTGCCCGATGATGATGATCTCCGCCGGGTCATTGTCGATGCAAGGACGCAATGCGAAAGTCAAAAGGAGAAACTGAAGTTCGATCGCATGTTAGAGGATCACAAAAAAGGGTTGTACCCCAATTGCGAAGATGGCAACACAAAGCTCGGTACCGTACTGGAATTGCTGCAGTGGAAGGCAGAGAATGCTGTGCCTGACAAAGGATCTGAGAAACTACTGAAAATATTGAAGAAGAAGCTTCCAAAGGATAACGAATTGCCCTCTAGGATTTGAGGTGGAGAAGATACATGCATGCCCTAATGACTGCATCCTATACCGCGGTGCATACAAGGATCTGAACGCATGCCCAGTATGCGGTGCATTGCGGTATAAGATCAGACGAGATGACCCTGGTGATGTTCATGGCGAGCCCCGCAGGAAAAGGGTTCCTGCGAAGGTGATGTGGTATGCTCCTATAATACCACGGTTGAAACGTCTGTTCAGAAACGGAGAGCATGCCAAGTCGATGCGATGGCACAGTGAGGACTGTAAGAAAGACGGGAAGTTGAGAGCACCCGCTGACGGGTCGCAGTGGAGAAAAATCGTGAGAAAGTACTGGGATGAGTTTGCAAAGGACCCAAGGAACGTATGGTTTGCTTTAAGCGCGGATGGCATTAATCCTTTCGGGGAGCAGAGCAGCAATCATAGCACCTGGCCTGTGACTCTATGTATGTATAACCTTCCTCCTTGGATGTGCATGAAGCGGAAGTTCATTATGATGCTAGTTCTCATCCAAGGACCTAAACAACCCGGCAACGACATTGATGTGTACCTAAGGCCATTAGTTGAAGAACTGTTACAGCTGTGTGGAATGGAAACGGTGTACGTACGTGGGATGAGCACAGACAAGAGAAATTTAACCTAAAGGCGTTGCTGTTCGTGACCATCAACGATTGGCCCGCTCTCAGTAACCTTTCAGGACAGACAAACAAAGGATACCACGCATGCACACACTGTTTAGATGACACTGAAAGTATATACCTGGACAAATGCAGGAAGAATGTGTACCTGGGCCATCGTCGATTTCTTCCGACCAACCATCAATGTCGAAAGAAAGGCAAGCATTTCAAAGGCGAGGCAGATCATCGGAAGAAGCCCACCATGCGTACCGGTGATCACGTACTTGCTATGGTCGGAGATTTACACGCAATCTTTGGAAAGGGTCCCGGCGAACTAGCTGTTCCGAATGACGCTGAGGGACACGCACCCATATGGAAGAAGAAATCTATACTTTGGGACCTACCCTACTGGAAAGACCTAGAGGTCCGCTCTTCGATCGACGTGATGCACGTGACGAAGAACCTTTGCGTGAACCTGCTAGGCTTCTTGGGCGTGTATGGAAAGACAAAAGATACACCTGAGGCACCGGAGGACCTGCAACGTTTCCACGAAAAAGACGGCATACCTCCGAAGCAGTATGAAGGTCCTGCCAGCTACGCTTTTACGAAAGAATAGAAAGAAATCTTCTTTGAATGCCTGCTCAGTATGAAGGTCCCGACTGGCTTCTCGTCGAATATAAAGGGAATAATAAATATCCCAGAGAGAAAGTTTCAGAACCTAAAGTCTCATGACTGCCACGTGATTATGACGTAACTGCTTCCGGTTGCATTGAGGGATCTTCTACGGGGAAACGCCCGATTAGCCATTGTGAAGCTATGTGCATTCCTCAATGCAATCTCTCAGAAGGTGATCGATCCAGAAATCGTAACAAGGCTAAGGAGTGATGTGGCGCAATGTCTTGTCAGTTTCGAGCTGGTGTTCCCACCATCCTTCTTCAATACCATGACGCATGTCCTAGTTCGTCTAGTCGATGAGATTGTCATTCTGGGGCCCATATTTTTACACAATATGTTCCCCTTTGAGAGGTTCATGGGAGTTCTAAAGAAATATGTCCGTAATCGCGCTAGGCCAGAAGGAAGCATCTCCATGGGCCATCAAACAGAGGATGTCATCGGGTTTTGTGTTGACTTCATTCCTGGCCTTAAGAAGATAGGTCTCCCTAAATCGCGGTACGAGGGGAGACTGACTGGAAAAGGCACGCTAGGAGCGGACTCAATAATATGCAGGGACGGGCATTCTTGGTCTCAAGCACACTACACAGTTCTACAGAACTCTACCTTGGTGACCCCGTATGTAGATGAACACAAGGACAGTCTGCGCTCCAAACACCCGGAGCAGTACGACGACTGGATTACATGTGAACACATTAGGACTTTCAGCAGTTGGTTGGAAGCACGTCTCAGAGGTGACAACACTATTTGTGATGAGTCGTACTTGTTGTCCAGGGGACCATCTTTGACTGTATTGATTTACAAAGGATACGAGATAAATGGGAATACATTTTACACGATTGACCAAAATCAAAAGAGCACCAACCAAAACAGCGGTGTCCGCCTTGATGCAACAACCGAGAAGGGAAAGGACACATATTATGGTTACGGCGCAATAAGCAAATGACACAAGCGAAGACAAAGTGAAGACTTTCTCCCGCAACTATTATGATGATACCATGCCAAATTTGTAACAGACGAGTATGCTATGCCAACTTTTTCAGAGTTCATTTGAAAACAGACGAGCAGGTGCATCTATGTTCATTTTTCTAGTAAAGTTAATCACAAACTTCTGATTCACACAAATTTCAAAGAATTCAAATTTTAACTATTCAAATTTGATAACTAATGGCACTAACAGAAAGTTTATAATTTTGCTGACCTAAAAGCAAAAAGAATTAAAAAATATAGCAAAAACAAAATAAAATAAATAAAGCAACAAAGAAAACAAAAAAACTAAAAAGGTGTTTTCAAATTTGAAAACTAATGGCACTAATAGAAAGTTTATAATTTTTCTAAAACTAAAAGCTAAAAGAATTAAAAAATAAAGCAAGAAATAAAAGAAAATAAATAAAGCAGAAAACAAAACAAACCTACTAAAAAATTAAATATAGCAACAATAAGTATTTTGTTGTTAGTAGAAACAAAAAAACAAAAAAACAAAAAAAGTGCCACCTACTGGGCACCCACGGCCTGAATACGACTAGAAACCCTAACATGGGCCAGGATTCAGGCCCGCGGGAGGCCCAGCAGGACCACAGGCACAGATTGCACGGTTAGGCCCGAAAGCCTGCTTTAGAGAGGAGCTCGAGAGGGAAGGCGCACCGCACCTTATAAATAGGTGCGGCTCCCTCTCAACTAGCGAGGTGGGACTAAATATTTGGGCGCGGGGCAGCACAACGCCTTTGGTCCCGGTTGGTGGCAGCAACCGGGACTAAAGGGGTGCATTGGTCCCGGTTCGTGGCACAAACCGGGACCAATGCCCCCTTTAGTCCCGGTTGCTGCCACCAACCGGGACTAAAGGTGGCATTGGTCCCGGTTTGTGCCACGAACCGGGACCAAAGCCTTCTCTATATAAGCAAACACTTAGCAGTTTTCTACCAAATCACGCACTTCTCCCCCGACGCCCCCTGCTCCTCCTCGTCGCCGTCGCCGCCCTACGCCCCTGCTCCTCCTCGTCGCCATCGCCACCGACGCCGTCAGGCTGCTTGCCTTCGCCGTCGCTGCCGCCACCGACGCCGTCAGGCTGATCGCCTTCGCCGTCGCCGCCGCCCCCCTGTGAGCACAACCCCCTCCCGTCCCGCGCCCCTGCGCCCCTCTCCTGGCGCGGCCGCCGCGCCGCAGCCCCTGCCCTGCGCGGCTGCCGTGCGCCGGCCCTGCCCTGCGCTGGCGCCGCGCGCCGCCCAGCCGCCCCTGCCCTGCCCTGTCGGCGCCACCGCTGCCGCCATGCCCCTCTGCCCCGGCCCGCCGGCGCCAACAATTTTTTTCTTATATATATAATGTATGTGTATGTATGTGGCTATATGTTTCTGTTCATATGTTGCAATATGTTTTTTTATTTTTATTAGTTTATTTTTTTTGTTCATATGTGATGTATATGTGTATGTGGCTATAATGTATATGTGTATGTGATGTATGTGGCTAGAATTTGCTAAATATATATGTTAAAAATGTTTTTTTGTTCATAGAAAGTTTTTTGTTCATATATAGAAAGTTACAATTTTAGAAAAGTTTTATATATGCAAAAGTTACAATTTAAGAAAAAGAACAATAGGAAAGAAGAAAATAAGAAGAGGAAAGAAAGAAGTAGAGGAGAGGAAAAGAAGAGGAGAAATAAATAAGAAGAAGAAAAAAGAAGAAAAAGAAGAGGAGAAGAAGAAAGGAATAGTGGAGAGGAAGAGAAAATAGAATTTTCTATTTTCTCTTCTTCTCCTCTTTTTTTTCTTCTTTTTTTTTCTTCGATCTTCTCCTCTTTTTTTCTTCTTTTTATCGGGAACGAGGGTGTCGAGGATCGCCGAGGGGTCGAGGGTCGGGAACTAGGGTCGAGGGTCGTTAAGGGGTCAAGGGTCGAGGGTTTCAGGGTCGAGGGTTCGAGGGTTCTATAGGGTCTAGGGATCGAGGGTCGAGGGTTCCAGGGTCGTCTAGGGGTCGAGGGTTCCAGGGTCGTCGAGGGTTCGAGGGGTCGAGGATCGCTCGGCACTAGGCAACCTCCCGACCCCTCGGCGATGCTCTCGAACATGAGAGGATGAAGAGGATAAAAAAAGAACACGTGGTGGGGGGGTTGATATTACCCCCTCCTTGAAGCGTTCTCGAGGCCACCTCAAACCCTTGAAGCGTTGTCGAGGCCACCCCAAACCCTAGAGAAGCTAGCTAGTTCCTTAACGTTTGAATAATATATCCATTTGTCATGTTAGCTAGTTCCTTAACCCTAGAGAAGCTAGCTAGTTCCTTAACGTTTGAATAATATATGATTCCTTACTATGATTAGCTAGCTAGTTCTACGTTTGCCACTAATATATCCATTTGTCATGTTTGAATAATAATTGCCATGTTGTAAATATTTGTAGAAACTATGGACACCGCCCGAGACGAAGCAAAAGAAGCGTTGTTGAGGCACATAATCGCAGAAGGAAGTGATGCCGTCTCATTGTTTCTCAACGAGACCGATGGTCTGGAAGGAGAGGGTGAAGAAGCTGGCTCTGGTGACCTAATGCCGGTGCAAGAAGAAGAACGTGATGACGGGTCCGGTGACCGAACCAAGTCCGGCCAGGTATATATATTAGTGAAGCCTGTGCTAATTGATGCATTCATTGTTTTGGTATGTACACATATTAATTAAGTCTTTGTTCTTTTTTCTAGCCCTCTGGATCGAGCACAACTGAGGTAAAGAGACGAGGCCCGAAGAAAAAGTTGAGCTCGGATGAAAGGTTTGAGATCATAGCAATCGCGCCCGACGGCCAACCTATTGAACCCATCCGAACAAAGAAGGCATTTGTTGCTCAGTGCGGGGTTGTGGTTACGGACAAGATCCCGATCAGCATCCAGCAATGGTTTAAGCCGGCTACAGAAGACCCTGAGGTGTCTTACGTCAATGATATGCAGAAAAATGATCTTTGGACTGAGCTGAAGACAAATTTCACCCTACCGCCAGAGGATGATCCGGAGAAGCCAGTTAAAGAGCAATTAATCAAGTCTTTTGCTCTTAAGAGGATGGCAGACCTATTCAGGAGGTGGCAGAAAGACCTGAATAGGTTTGTCGAGAAAAAAGAGACACCAGAATTCAAGGGCATATATGAGAAAATCAGAGATGACTGGCCTGCATTTGTGGCCCACAAGACATCGGAAAAGAGTAAGAAGATGTCGGAGACAAACAAGAAAAATGCTGCGAAGAAGAAGCTTTACCATTGCACGGGGTCAGGTGGCTACCTCGTAGCCCGGCCTAAGTGGGCGAAGGCTGAGAATGATCTGGTTAAAAAAGGGATCGAACCAGAGACATGCCAGACCGTTGCCGGACTTGGTTCTTCGGGGCTGGCGAAACCTTGGACCCTGTAACAGGGAAGTGCATTTGGACGGACGAGCAACTTGACATACCCTTGAAGAAGCTTCGGTACTATATCAATGCATCGCAGCAAGGGACGTTCCTTCCAGCCAGAGAGAACGACGAGCTCACAAAGGCCCTCGGGAATCCTGAGCACCCTGGATGGACACGAGGCACGCCAGGCTACATTCCGTGGAAGGATGGGTTTCCGGACGCAGGCGGTTACAAAAGCCAGGAGAGGAGGAAGAAAGTGCAGCAGTCCGAACTGCAGGTGCTTAAAGCAAGGGTACTCGGCATAGAGGAACGAGAAGCAAATCGCAGCAAACGAACTGCCGAAGCTTCCCCTGAAGCTACCCCGCCATCTCAGCGGAGAAGCAGCGTGGCTTCCACTGAGCTGCTTCAGCCAGAGCTTGTCTTGACGGCTCCTGCCAGCTATCCCGTGGATGCTATCACGGAGGCTCAAAATTGCCATCTTATGACGCAATGGATGAATATGAAGGTCAAGGCGGCTGTTGGCTCTGTTTTTCCTAATGAACCCGGCGTAACTTTTCACTACCGTCCGAAGGTCAAGGTGATGGTGGATGAAATAACGGAGGGATTTGAGGACCTCCCGCTTGACCACCCTACCGGAGAAGGGGAGATTCGGCTGGGTTCTTCTCTGAAGACTCCATGCCTATGGCGGAAGGAGCTCATCAACCTTCCGAACTGGACGCCTCCGCCTCCTCCTCCTCCTCTGGCGAGTCAGGGCACTCCGCCTCCTCCATCGCCTCCTCCTCCGGCGAGTGACAATCAGGGCCCTCGGCCGGCTCCTTCTCCGGCGCGTGGCGGCACTCCGCCTCCTTCTCCGCCTGCGCCGGCGCGCCCGAGCAGCCAGCCTACTCCTTCTCCACCTCGTCAGCAAGGGCGGAAGAGACCCGCCGCCGCTCCGACAGCTGCTCCTACGCGTCGTAGTCCTTCTCCTCCGCCTCGTAAGCAAATAAAGAAGACTGCCGCTCTGTCTGATCTGCCGGCGTCTAGTAGTACAGCCAGAGGCGGGAGGACATACAGATTCGGTCCTTCTCTGAAGACTCCAGAGAAGTTACCATACGAGATGAGCCCGGAGGAGAACGCGAAGATCACGCGAACCGAAGCGAATGAATGGTTTGAAGGGTTGAAAGCAAAGAGACATCCACCTCCGGAGAAAAAGGTAGATCCGATGAAAGCGAAGCGCACTCTGGCTGCCCTGGCAAAACCACCCAAGTCTCCGCCGAAAGGCAACTATGAGCGCATTATTGCAAAGACATGGGCCGAAGCGGAGCGGTCGGGAAATACAGTCAGTGATCAAAGGTTGAAAGAACGACGAGCAGCTGAGAAACAAATTGCCCAGCTCGGCGAACAAGGGAATCAATCGTGCCCCCCCCCCTCAAGGTGCCTAGCGTCGATCCGAGGATGGTGCCCGGTTATAACAATCTTGACGATTACCTGCCTGACGAAGTACATTACGATTTCCTGGACGTGCAGATACACAGATACGAGTACGGGAAGCCTCTCGTCAAAGATGAGAAATCTCTAACAACGATGATGCGAAGATTGCATGATTGGTAATTGAAAATGTGCAGAGAGTCTGGGGGGAGGAGTACTTTGTATGCGAGAGTTAAACCAGAGCATGACCTTGTTGGAATTGATCTGTTGCCTATTCCATTTGAGGAGTTCTATCAGTTTTTCAATCAATTGGCCCTCGATAAAGCAACGGTCAGCTGCTACTGTCTGTAAGTACTACTACTTCTGTCATTAAGTCTCTCTATATAGCTCAGCTCTTTCATTGCATGTATTTATAATTATCCTCACTATATTATGCAGATTGAAGATCGCCGAATTGAAGAAGAGACAAATCGGTGATATTGGGTTCATTAACACAAATCTCATAGATGCAGTTCAGGTTAAAGATCATGCCGCAGAAACCGAGGCCAACTTGCTACGATCATTCAAAATTAATGAAAACAAAGATATAATACTCTTTCCTTGCAACTTCAAGTGAGTGTTACTGTCTTGTGCATATTCGGTTTCCCTTACATATTAGTCCAGATTATAGTAATGTAATTGATGAGTTATGCATGCGTGCGCAGGTACCACTATATTCTCCTAGAGATTTGGTTTGAGCAGGGCTTAGTAACTGTCTTGGACTCTAGACGAAAATATCCCTAGGAGTATGCGGACATGACTGAAATCCTCGAGAAATAAGTTAAATCGATCATTATCCACCATATCAGCAACTTTGTTCATTTTCTGATATCAAGTAATTGTTTTGTTTTGTCCGGCAGGGTTTGGAGAAAATTCACCACAAAATCCCCGGGACTGCCGAAGGAGCTGCAATTTAGATACCCGAAAGTAAGTACTATAGTAGCATGTTCCGCGCGTCTCCTAGCTATTGATTCAAGCGCTAGTTTCATCAATACCATTTGGCATTCTTGCTTATCTGTTTGATTGACCTATATTTCTTGTAAAGTGGTTGTGTCAGGAAAAAGGGAATGATTTCTGTGGATACTACGTCTGCGAGTCCATCCGCCACACGACCTGTGAGCGGGGCGGGTACTCTGACGAACAATATGAAGTGCGTAAGAAATAATATTCACAATTTTTGTTTATTACCATCATTTGTGTTGAGTTTCATTCATTCATATATATATGTATTGACCCCCTTCTTCAAATTAGATGTTTCGGCAGCGGAATGAACTCCTAGCACCAAATCGCATGCGAGCAATTCAAGAGGAATTGGCGGCATTCTTTCTTGACCACGTGATCGCTGAAGACGGAGAATACTATGTGGACCATGCGTCCATAATGTAGGAGATTATATTTGTAAGAGATAATTATTGTATATATGTAGCCGGTAGTGTCGGACGATAGATATACGGGACTTGTTGTTCGACCAATCTCTCAGAGAAGGAGAGGTGGTCAATATCACTTGTCTCTGTATGCATATCTGTTCATGACGATCTTCTGTTTCCTTCGTTTGCTTACTAGCTAGTTAGCGTGCCTAGTCCTCTCTATACGTATGTATAGTACGTAGCGTCGACCAAGCACAGACATAAGGGAGGACACTTCTCTCTATTAATTAGCTATCTAACACAATATATGAAATACCTAAATTAACCCCCCAAAACCCCCAACCCCCCCCCCCCCCCTTTAAAAAAACCAAAAATCCCAGCCACAGAAATGCTGACGCGTGAAGGTCTATTGGTCCCGGTTGGTGCCGCCAACCGAGACCAAAGGCCCTCCTGCCTGGGCTCGGCGCACAGGCCACGTGGAGGCCCATCTGTCCCGGTTCAGTTTTAAACCGGGACTAAAGTGTGAGGGTATTAGTAACGACCTTTTAGTCCCGGTTCAGGAACCGGGACTAAAGGCCCTTACGAACCGGGACAAAAGGCCGGTTTTCTACTAGTGATGGGAGGTATACCTCGTGTGAGATAGTACAATGGAGAGGATAGGTAGCCACCGAGAGTCTATTCTACGAGAGTAGATGAGATTAAGAGCTCGGCAGCCCTCACCTTATGTACACAACTAGGGCTAGGGTTTTACAAAGGATAGATCCCATCGCCGTGAATCGTTTGTTGTGATATAGGCTAGGTCGGGCATGAGACGTGGGTGCCAATCGTACATATGTAGAAAACCTCACCGCCATACTTTATCTTTCTCTCGCCCGTGGTGCTATGGCATCTACACCGCCACCATATTGCCGGCCAGTCCCTCAACCCTTGCCCAAATCTAGTCACCTCCATCGGCGACTTGCCTCTGTGTGGCCATTGCCTTGTCGTTGGAGCTGAATATCTGACGTTGCCTCCACTGGTCCAATCGGTCCGCCCATCATCATGTCGCACCACGTAAAAAAAATTGATCGAGCACTTCTTCTTCGGTACAACCCTAAACACTTCAACGGCTGAGATCGTACTGTACCCCTTCATTAAAAAGGGCAGGATCGTCCCAGCACATAAAAAGCCGCCGCCCGCGCGAAGGGGCTGTACCCGCGCGACGGGGCTCTGCGCCGACTACCCGTACGCGCGTCCGTCCAAGTACGTACAACGACGACCAAAGAAAAAAAAAACGACGCGGCCTGTCGAGCGACGTACTCGTGGCGACGTGGCGTCGGCTGGACGAAAAAAAAAAGACGACGCGACGTGTGGGGACGAGACGACACGACGGGCGTTTGCGTGCCGTATAAGCGTCGGTCAAGGGCGGTTCCCGACGCGTCCGCCGACCCGATGCGCCATTAATGCCGGCGTTAAGCCGGGCGTCAGTCACCTACCGGACGGCCTCCCCCACCCACCGACGCCTGCCTTTAAAACGCCGCTTGTCACCCCGTCTGCCTCCCTCCAGTCCACTCGACGCGCCTCGACCCGCTCACCCACCCACCGACGAGCTCCCTTTCCCGGCGGCCTCCATGGCGTCCGACTGCGGCGGCGGCGGCGGCAGATCGTGGCCGACGAGCCTGGGCATGCCGGAGACAGACGAGCTCATCCGTCTCGGATTGATGGTGCCGCCGGGCTGCCGTCTGCCTCATGCGTTCCACATCAGCGCCGACGGGTACCCGACGAGGGGGCCCGGGGCGAGCCCGGATGAGCTCGGCCAGCACGTGGGCGGCCGGTGGAACTACTGGGCCGTCGTCGCGCAGGCTCGTCGGGAGTTGCGGACGGGCGGCTCGTCGTCTGCCGCGCGCGGCTCGTCGTCCGCCCCGCGCCGGGCCCCTGCGGCGACCGCGCCGTCTCCGAGCTCGTCTTCCGCCCTGCGCCGACCCCGCCGTCCCCCTCCGGCGGCCGCGCCGTCTCCGAGCTCGTCCCGCCGTCCGGTTCCCGCCATCGCCCGGCCCGCCTCCCCTCCCGTCGTCGAGATCCCGCCGGAGCAGTTCGCATTGCGCGAGG
This sequence comes from Aegilops umbellulata, assembly GCA_032464435.1. Lineage (NCBI taxonomy): Eukaryota > Viridiplantae > Streptophyta > Magnoliopsida > Poales > Poaceae > Aegilops > Aegilops umbellulata. The sequence goes on along the minus strand of CP136059.1, from coordinate 445,347,798 downwards.
ACGGCGACCCCGACGACTGCCCCGGCTATCTCATCGCACTGCGGGCGTCGCAGGCAGAAGCGCCGCGGCCGCGGAGGCGAGGGAGGCCGCCGAGCTGCATGCCGCACTCGACGTGGCGGCGGCTATGGCGGCGGCAGTAGAGGCCGCCGAGCTGCAGGCGCACTGGATGCGGCGGCGGCCATCGAAGCTGTGCAGCCGCAGGTGGCTCCGGAGGAGGGCGACGGCGGCTACTGGGACGACGGCGGCAAGAGCAGCGACGGCGGCGACGACGACGACGGTGACGTCGGTGCGGGGGAGATCGTGGACCTCGCCGACTCCGACAACAACGAGTAGATTAGGATTAAGTCGTTATTTTAATTAAGTTTAGTTAAGTCCTGTTTAATTAAGTTTTTTATGTTTTAATGTAAAATGAACCGTCGTTATGTTGAATGAACTATCGTTTATCGTTATGTTGGAATGAAAATTAGTATGAAATATTATGGACAAAAAGTAAATCATTTTATAAAATAAAAGTAGCCCGAAAGAAATTAAAATTAAATAGTTTACCGGTATAATTGAAAAAAGATGAAGAGAGGAAGAAAGGAAAAAGTATAAAATGAAATTCAAAGAAGGAATTTGTATTTTTTTTAAGAAAATTAGTTTGAAATAATTTTGAATTAAAAACAGTGTTTTAGGAATGTCGAAGCCGAAAACCGTAGAAAATGCAAACAGACCCAAAATGCACATAAAATTGGCACTCATGATTCTCATGTAGATAGAAGGCGATAAAAAAATTTGGGCATGTTTGTAAGTTACAGAAAGAAAAGTGTTCGGTACAAATATTTTCGCACCGAAAGCACCAGGTTGCACAGCAAGTGCCAGTGCAGTTTGCCGGAATGCATCACGTCCGGGCAGTATTTTATGGGTTTTCGGCCCGGAAAATAGTAGAAAATCCATACGGACACGAAACACGACAAAGTTATGCGTGCGTGTCCTGCATCGTCACTGTGGCCCGTGAAAAAAAATTGGGCAAGTTTGGCGGATGCGAAGCGGAGACGCGCGACCGAGGGTCCCCTCTGGCCATACCGAAACCACCCCCTTCCACAGCAAGTACCTGAGCGGTTTCACGGAATGCGCCCAACTTTTGCCAGCGCGTGTGGGGCCCTACCCGGACACCCCACGGCCGAAATGAACGAAATCCGACAACGAACGCTAGTTGCGTCACGTCCGGGCAGTATTTTATGGGTTTTCGGCCCGGAAAATCGTAGAAAATCCATACGGACTCAAATCGCGACAAAGTTTTGCGTGCATGCCCTGCATGGTCACTATGGCCCGTGAAAAAAAATTGGGCAAGTTTGGCGGATGCGAAGCGGAGACGCGCGACCGAGGGTCCCCTCTGGCCATACCGAAACCACCCCTTCCACAGCAAGTACCAGTGCGGTTTCACGGAATGCGCCCAACTTTTGCCAGCGCATGTGGGGCCCCACCCGGGCACCCCACGGCCGAAATGAACGAAATCCGACAACGAACGCTAGTTGCGTCACGTCCGGGCAGTATTTTATGGGTTTTCGACCCGGAAAATCGTAGAAAATCCATACGGACTCGAAACGCGACAAAGTTTTGCATGCGTGCCCTGCATGGTCACTGTGGCCCGTGAAAACAAATTGGGCAAGTTTGGCGGATGCGAAGCGGAGACGCGCGACCGAGGGTCCCCTCTGGCCATACCGAAACCACCCCCTTCCACAACAAGTACCAGTGCGGTTTCACGGAATGCGCCCAACTTTTGCCAGCGCGTGTGGGGCCCCACCCGGGCACCCCACGGCCGAAATGAAGGAAATCCGACAACGAACGCTAGTTGCGTCACGTCCGGGCAGTATTTTATGGGTTTTCAGCCCGGAAAATCGTAGAAAATCCATATGGACTCGAAACGCGACAAAGTTTTGCGTGCGTGCCCTGCATGGTCACTGTGGCCCGTGAAAAAAAAATTGGGCAATTTTGGCGGATGCGAAGCGGAGACGCGCGACCGAGGGTCCCCTTTGGCCATACCGAAACCACCCCTTCCACAGCAAGTACCAGTGCGGTTTCACGGAATGCGCCCAACTTTTGCCAACACGTGTGGGACCCCACCCGGGCACCCCACGGCCGAAATGAACAAAATCCGACAACGAAAGCTAGTTGCGTCACGTCCGGGCAGTATTTTATGGGTTTTCGGCCCGGAAAATCGTAGAAAATCCATACGGACTCGAAACGCGACAAAGTTTTGCGTGCGTGCCCTGCATGGTCCCTGTGGCCCGTGAAAAAAAATTGGGCAAGTTTGGCGGATGCGAAGCGGAGACGCGCGACCAAGGGTCCCCTCTGGCCATACCGAAACCACCCCCTTCCATAGCAAGTACCAGTGCGGTTTCACGGAATGCGCCCAACTTTTGCCAGCGCGTGTAGGGCCCCACCCGGGCACCCCACGGCCGAAATGAACGAAATCCAACAACGAACGCTAGTTCCGTCACGTCCGGACAATATTTTATGGGTTTTCGGCCCGGAAAATCGTCCATACGGACTCGAAACGCGACAAAGTTTTGCGTGCGTGCCCTGCATGGTCACTGTGGCCCGTGAAAAAAATTGGGCAGAAAACATGCTTGTTTTTCGTGCAAAGTTTATAAAAAATACATTAAATGACAAAATTATACAAATAAATAACTACATATCGCCATCGCCCACTTAATAATCGTCGTGGGCCCGACGCAGCACGAGCCGTCACTATCCGAGGGAATATTCCCGACAAAGGCGCTCGCCCAATCACGTCGCGCATGCCCTTTTTGCGTCCATTGTGCCGACGACGCGCCCGATCTGATCCCGTCGGCCGCCGCCGCCCGCACTGTCGTTCCCCGCCCGACAGCGTCGCGCCGCCATCAGCCCGCACTAGTCGACGTCACCACCCGCCGTCAGTGCCGGTCGTCAACGCCCGCCGTCAACGCCCGTCGTCACCCAGCAATAGCTGACGTCACCACCCTCCGTCAGCGCCGGTCGTCAACGGCCGACGTCAGCACTCGCCGTCAGCGCCGGTTCTGAACACGCCGTCAGACGCCGCCGTCAGCTGCTGTGATCGCCGTCGCCCGCTATAGTCGCCGTCGGGCAGGTATTTATTTTAAAATTTTGTACATTATATAACACATTAGCTGCATGCAACGTCACATAGATATTTTTATATGAAGTATGGACATCGATGGTGTGATTGTATGTTCTGTAGAAAAATGGGTTACTCTTGTTAATAAGTTAACATCAAGTCAGCGATTTACGTTTTACGAAACGGAGATGGAGGGCATGTTACGAATACCTTCGGTCAAGATGCGTGATAATTTGCTTGCGCTTATGATTCAAGGTTACAATCCTAGTAGTAAAAAAATCATGGTGCAAGAGGCAGCCGGAAAAAAAGGGTTGATTTCACTGAGGCCTGATGATGTGTTTGCTATATTTGGTTCGAAGAATGAAGGAGTTGATGTTTCTAGTTTTTTGAGTATGGACCAAGGCAAAGCAATAAAACAAATCCAGCTAGTTTTGTTAACAAGAAGAATGGTAAAATATTGATTGATGATCTTATTGAGAAGATTGTGAAGAAATAAAAACGTGGACGATGAATTTGTTTGGATGGCGTTTCTCGTCCTGTTACGGACTATAATTGCACCAGTGTCTGATGAGTACATTCCGAACAATTATTATGCACTAGTGCAAGATGTCAGGCAGATAAAAAAGTTCAACTGGAATGCATTCATTTTGCGATTTTGTTTGTTGGAGATTGGTACGGTCTTGCAGCCCGGTCGTGTTAGGGAATGGCCACGTGGCAACCTTGCACTTCTGCAGGTATGATATTTTTAAAATTGAATAGTTGTATGATGTAATAATAGTGTAACATATGCTAATTGGTTGTTTGTTTGTTTTGCAGTATCTATGTTGGGAGGAGGTGCAGCCAAGCACCGGTCCAAAGTATGATCCTTTAGCGTTGTTGAGCCCCTTGATGAGGAATTGGACAGAAGCGGCAGCGGAGAAAAGAGACAAGTACGACTTTCAAAATGGCCGTGGTGTTGGAATGGTAATACGTTAACTATTTATTTTTCCATGTAAAGTCTGCAATTAATTATTAATTAAATATGATTGTATGATTCTTTATGTTATAGATCGATGGCACCATTACTGAAGAGTACCGCTTAAACAAATTAAGAATGGAACAGGCTGAAAAGAACAAGAAATCCAGTACGAGAAACTCTAACATTACTGGAAGGAGAACAGGCGTGAGTACATCTGAGGCTTCAGCTACCCAGAACCCTATTATGGATTGGATTTTGACTGAGCTGAAGCACATTCGTAATGATATGCTTCGTATGCCGGAGCTATGCGCACAGGTACAAGTTTTCTGATTTTGCCGTTCACAATTGTTTTCGATGTTTTCACTAATTACAACTAATTTTTAATCACAGAGGGTCATAGGGAAATTGAACAAAAGCGCAGTATTTTACAAAGCCGGTGATAGTGAAAAAGAAGAAGAGAATGAGTATGGTGAAAATAGTGAAAGTAGAAACTATGGTGGAAAACCTCGTAAGGAATTTGTATATAATCCTGACGTGGACAATTTCAAAACACCGGGAAAAAAGAATGTGCAAGAGGATGATGAAGATGATATTAATGATTCTGAAGAGAGGACACCTTATTATTGCACACCTGAATATTTCGATAGTTTCAAGGGTGATGAAGAAGATCCTATCGAAGTTCCTGAGGTATCTGATGAGAAATCCGTTACATCTTTAGGAACAGATGAAACCGCATCACGTGGATCGGTAGATTGTATTGGAGAAGATGAGGTAGAGGAGAAGGGTGTAGGGAAACGGAAGCAGAGACGATCAAACCTTATAAAGTCTCCTTATATTCCAGTTATACCTACAAAGCGTGCAAAGCGTTCAGCGAAAGCAAGTGAGTTTAATCATATTATTTTCAAGCTGAAATTACTACTTATCATTGAATTATTAACATATTACAGTCATGTATTGCAGAACTATTCGAGAAAGAAGTCTTTGAAGAAGAATACGATGTGATTAAAGCTAGTGTTAAGTTTGTTCGTGCTTATTAGCGGTCAGCAAAACATAGAAAGAAGGAAATATTCAATGATGGCATGCACGACGGTCTGAGTGCAGAGAGGGCTAAAGATTCTTGACCATGAATGGCTAACCGGTGATGTAAGTTATTGTTCTGTTTTCTATTAGCATTCAATGCAAATTGGAATTTTAATACATCATTTAAATTATTTTCAGGTTATCAATGCTTATTCATCGTATCTGTTGGGAGTTGTTGGTGAAGAACGTCATATAATGTCGCCCTGGCTGGTCAATTGGTTACTTGAATTTAGACCGGACACCGAGGGAGGAAAAAATGACAACGAAGTTGTGGCGAAGAAGAATGGACCCTTGAATAGATGCACCGATGAGTATTTTAAAAAAGATAAGGTAAGTTCAACTGCCTTAAAGTATGCATATATGGGATATAAATAGTAAGATAGTATGTGTTGATTGCATCATATTTTTGTTGTGATGCAGCTTTATATTCCTCTTAATAAGGGAAATACCCACTGGGTTTCGGTTGTCATGCATCGCCCGAAGGAAGAGTTCCAGGTTCTTGATTCTTTGATGGGACCCGAACTTGACAGTGAAATTATAGAAAAAGTTGAGGAGCTGGTACGGCATAAATTTACATGGGCATATTGAAATTATCATTTAGTAACTGAACTATGTTAAATTCTTTTCGTGCTATCATGTATATGAACAGAAAAATCAACTTGGATATGACATACGTGATGCGAATGCGAGCGGCGCTGTGAATTTTCCGGATGTGTCTACCTGGCCTATCAAAACGTATAACATGCCACAACAAGAAGACGGGTGAGTAAATACGTTCATATTGTTTTAATATCTTACCTCAAACGCGAACTTATGAACCGTTGTTTGTACGGACCAGCAATTCATGTGGAATATTTGTTCTTCGATGCTTTCAATATTGGAACGGTGAAAAATGGACAAGCCATTTTTCTCAGGTCTGGTTTTATTTCAAATGCTTATATTCAATTAAATTCACTATGTAATACTATTTGAATTGTACTAATATGAAGTTCTAACAGGGGTCAATTGATAAATCGAGGGACTTAATGATTGCGCAGCTTATTTTTTCGGAGAGAAATACACTCAAAGATGTGAAGGACAAAGTTACCCGGCTTGCAAAGAAGAAATAAATGTGGCAAAAAATTTATACAAGAAAAATTTTGTAGGCTCAAATAATGTTTACATTTATTTCGACTATCATGTCTTGTGATGAAGAATACACTACTATTTTGAATATTTAAGTCGAGAATGACATTTGGATTATTATGTTGTCTTCATGCCGTTGTCTTTACATTTGAAATCTTCGTATTTATAGTTGTGCAGTCGTCAAATTGTTTTCCTGTACTGCTGAATGTTAAAAAAATGTACATGTATTTATTATGCACTTTAAAATACTGTCACCGTCGCTTATTATAACACCGACGGTCGTAATTTATTTTTCTACAAAAAAGTGCGCCGGCCAGTCTGACGTCGGACGATAGGGCATAACTAATCGAGGACGCTCGACAACCTATGTGCCGCCGGGTATATAAGCCGGTCATCGCGCGCTCCGTCGGGCGAGGTGGGACTAAAACTTAGCTATCGCAACCGCCGTGCCTGCAGCGACGCCCGTGACCGCGTGGGCCGGCCCAATACCATTGTTTCCGCCCGCGGCGCGAAGACGGCCCAAGTAGCACGCAGCGCGACGACGTCCCAAGTTCCACACGGGGCGACAAGAAATGTTTAGTCCCACCTCGCCCGACGGAGCGCGCGACGACCGGCTTATATACCCGGCGGCACATAGGCTGTTGAACTCCTCTGATTACCTCTTACTGATGCCGCCGTCCGACGCTGCCCTGTGGGACAGTGCCGCCGGCCGACGCTGCCCTGTGTGACAGTGCCGCCGGCGCACTTGTCGGGGTTTTTTCAAAATATAATAATAACGACGGGGTAAATTAACAGTAAACAGCGACGGCACTACTGTGAAAAAATGAGCACGTCAAAATAAACGACGGCGACCGTACAGTGCAAAAAATTAACAGTAAACAGCGACGGCACTACGTGCAGAATGAGCATATCAAAATAAACAAAGTAAAACTCCTTCTAGCATTACATAGTCTGTCATCAAAACAAATACTTATGTCGTTATCGTAGCAAATAGTCTGACATCAACAAAGTAAAATAAGTTCATATAACTTATTATAACAATTATTCAAGATCAAATGAATAGAATATTAAAAAACTGTCTTCAATGAAAGGGTGGAGCAATCTTCCATAGCCGTCCATAATAAAACTGTCTTCAATCAAAGGGTGAACCAATCTTCCATACTCCACAAGTTAAGCAAAGTTCCTACATAATAATAAGATATGTGTTAATTCACAGTGAACAAATAAATTCGGTTTGAACAATAACATATACAATAACATAAGAAAATCATACTTAGGATTTTGAGGGCACGTGGACTTATAATGACCCGTAACACCGCACAGTCCACATTGACGTTTGCTTTTCTCATCAAAAGCTTTTGGTCGCCCATTTTTAGTGACATCAGGACACTCCTTACCGCGGCCTTTAACATTCTGTTTTGGTGCGCCTTTGATGTTAACTTTTGCGGGATCACGAACAAGACCATGATCTTTTAGGCTCGAATGCATCGTCGTTCACAAATTGTACCTCTGCACCAGGCTCATCCTGCTCAGTGTAATCATTATCTATTATGTCCCTCAGAGCCGCCTTCAACTTGTCGAATAAAAATGGTTTATGGCATGCTTTATGAGTTGCTTCAGCAGATAAGATAGTCAACTCGTTGTACCTAGCTCTGTCCAATGCACCTGCCCATCCCCATGCAAACAGATCGCTAGTGCGCTTCATGGGAAGTCCACCCCTTGCAACTTGGCTCAACCTCCGCAGTACTAAACACTTAGGTATCTCACGTAAGCGTAGATGAATCAGAACGTGAAGAATATGTTTGCAAGGAAGTCCTTTGCGATACATGCTTCTGCAACTGCACTTCACAGTTTCTTCTAAGTTACCTGGGGTGTAGTCCACAGTGAATCTGATATCTCTATTTTCCTTCCATGTCAGTATGAATCTATGAGTGTCTGCTCCTCTCAGTCTCTCAAGGACCTCTAGCTCCCGTGCCTTCTTCATATCTTCCTGCAAGATATAAAAGTTTGCCGCAGTGAACTCACGGGTAGCTGATTTCTCAATATCTTTACACTCATCCAATACTGGTACTGGAACAGTCTGTGAGTTTGTGTAATCGTCATGCGCCTCATTATCACGGAGACGAACTATGCAGTTCTCATAGTGCACACTCATATCAACAATAGTCATACCGGAGTCTAGATGCAAGTGAAGGCATGAATTCAGACTCTCACTTCGCTGGTTACTTCGCATACCTAAGAAAAACCCACCTGACAGATATGATGCAGCCCAAAGCCTTTTCTTCTTGTACATCCTACGTAACCATGTCTTTGTTTTCTCCGACTGCCATTTAGCGGTAAACGCTGCCCATCTCTCCTCAAATACCTTTTTTGAAGTGGCATAATAAAGTAGAGACCTCAACTCCTTTAGAGACTTATGATGAAGGTGTTTCTGCATGTTCTTCTCAATATGCCACGAGCAAAGATGATGCCAAACCTCCGAAAGTACCTTTCTTATGGCCTTAATCATAGCTACATCTCCATCAGTAATTACTGACCTGGGCCTCTTCTGACAGTGAGCCCTCAAAAACGTCTGAAGCAGACAGACATATGTATCTTCCGTCTCGTCAGACAAAAGAGCACAACCGAATACCGTGGTGCAACGGTGGTTGTTCAAACCGACAAAAGGTATAAATGGCATGCCATACCTATTCATCCGGTATGTGTTGTCGAAGACTGTCACATCACCGTAGTCAACATAGTCTCGACGTGATTGAGAATCACACCAGAATATGTTTTTCAGCCTTCCTTCAAGATCGACGGTGTGCTCAAAGAAGAAATCTGGATCTCTCTCTTTTCTGGTCATCATGATCCCAATGGCAGTGTCTGCATCACCTTGTGCAAGCTGTTGGAAATATGCCCTAGAGGCAATAATAAAAGCATTATTATTATATTTCCTTGTTCATGATAATTGTCTTTATTCGTGCTATAATTGTGTTATCCGGAAATCGTAATACATGTGTGAATAACAGACAACAACATGTCCCTAGTAAGCCTCTAGTTGACTAGCTCGTTGATCGATAGATAGTCATGGTTTCCTGACTATGGACATTGGATGTCATTGATAACGAGATCACATCATTAGGAGAATGATGTGATGGACGAGACCCAATCCTAAACATGGCATAAGATCGCATAGTTCGTTTGCTAGAGTTTTCCAATGTCAAGTATCCTTTCCTTAGACCATGAGATCGTGTAACTCCCGGACACCGTAGGAGTGCTTTGGGTGTATCAAACGTCACAACGTAACTGGGTGACTATAAAGATATACTACGTGTATCTCCGAAAGTGTCTGTTGGGTTGACACGGATCGAGACTGAGATTTGTCACTCCGCTTGACGGAGAGGTATCACCGGGCCCTCTCGGTAATGCATCATCATAATGAGCTCAATGTGATCAAAGTGTTTGATCACGGGATCATGCATTACGGTACGAGTAAAGTGACTTGCCGGTAACGAGATTGAACGAGGTATTGGGATACCGACGATCGAATCTCGGGCAAGTAAAATACCGATTGACAAAGGGAATCGTATACGGGATTAATTGAATCCTCGACATCGTGGTTCATCCGATGAGATCATCGTGGAGCATGTGGGAGCCAACATGGGTATCCAGATCCCGCTGTTGGTTATTGCCCGAGAGCCGTCTCGGTCATGTCTGCATGTCTCCCGAACCCGTAGGGTCTACACACTTAAGGTTCGGTGACGCTAGGGTTGTGAAGATATGTATATGTAGTAACGCGAATGTTGTTTGGAGTCCCGGATGAGATCCCGGACGTCACGAGGAGTTTCGGAATGGTCCGGAGGTAAAGAATTATATATAGAAAGTGCTGCTTTGGCCATCGGGACAAGTTTCGGGGTTATCGGTATTGTACCGGGACCATCGGAGGGTCCCGAGGGGTCCACCGGGTGGGGCCACCTGCCTCGGGGGCCACATGGGCTCTAGGGGTGCGCCTTGGCCTACATGGGCCAAGGGGAACCAGCCCCTAGAGGCCCATGCGCCTAAAGGGGGGGAAACCCTAAAAGGGGGGCGCCCCCTTGCTTGGGGGGCAAGCCCCACCCTTGGCCGCCGCCCCCCTAGGAGATTGCATCTCCTAGGGCCGGCGCCCCCCCTAGGGGGCTATATAAAGGGGGGAGGGGAGGGGGGGCAGCGCACCCTTGCTCCTGGCGCCTCCCTCTCCCTCTCCAACACCTCCTCCTCCTCCGTTGAGCACGGCGAAGCCCTGCCGGAGTACTGTAGTTCCACCATCACCACGCCATCGTGCTGCTGCTGGAACCATCTTCCCCAACCTCTCCTTTGCCTTGCTGGATCAAGAAGAAGGAGACGTTACGCTGACCGTACGTGTGTTAAACGCGGAGGTGCCGTCCGTTCGGTGCTAGGATCTCCGGTGAATTGGATCACGGTGTGTACGACTACTTCATCCACGTTCGTTGAACGCTTCCGCTCGCGGTCTACAAAGTGGTATGTAGATGCAATCTCTCTCCCATGACTCGTTGCTTAGATGAACTCATAGATGGATCTTGGTGAAACCGTAGAAAAAATTTTAATTTTCTGCAACGTTCCCCAACAGTGGCATCATGAGCTAGGTCTATGCGTAGTTCTCTATTGCACGAGTAGAACACAATTTGTTGTGGGCGTAGATGTTGTCAACTTTCTTGCCGCTACTAGTCTTATCTTGCTTCAGCGCTATTGTGGGATGAAGCGGCCCGGACCAACCTTACACGTACGCTTACGTGAGACCGGTTCCACCGACTAACATGCACTAGTTGCATAAGGTGGCTGGCGGGTGTCTGTCTCTCCCACTTTAGTTGGAGCGGATTCGATGAAAAGGGTCCTTATGAAGGGTAAATAGAAGTTGACAAATCACGTTGTGGCTTTCACGTAGGTAAGAAAACGTTCTTGCTAGAACCCTAATTCAGCCACGTAAAACTTGCAACAACAATTAGAGGACGTCTAACTTGTTTTTGCAGCAAGTGCTTTGTGATATGTTATGGCCAAAGTTGTGATGAATGATCTATATGTGATGTATGAGATGTTCATGCTATTGTAATAGGAATCACGACTTGCATGTCGATGAGTATGACAACCGGCAGGAGCCATAGGAGTTGTCTTTATTTTTGTATGACCTGCGTGTCATTGAGAAACGCCATGTAAATTACTTTACTTTATTGCTAAACGCGTTAGCCATAGTAGTAGAAGTAATAGGTGGCGAGCAACTTCATGGAGACACGATGATGGAGATCATGATGATGGAGATCATGGTATCAAGCCGGTGACAAGATGATCATGGAGCCCCAAGATGGAGATCAAAGGAGCTATGTGATATTGGCCATATCATGTCACGTTTATTATTTGATTGCATGTGATGTTTATCATGTTTTGCATCTTGTTTACTTAGAACGACGGTAGTAAATAAGATGATCCCTCATATTAATTTCAAGAAGTGTTCCCCCTAACTGTGCACCGTTGCGACAGTTCGTTGTTTCGAAGCACCACGTGATGATCGGGTGTGATAGATTCTAACGTTCACATACAACGGGTGTAAGACAGATTTACACATGCAAACACTTAGGTTGACTTGACGAGCCTAGCATGTACAGACATGGCCTCGGAACACAGAAGACCGAAAGGTCGAGCATGAGTCGTATAGAAGATGCGATCAACATGAAGATGTTCACCGATGTTGACTAGTCCGTCTCACGTGATGATCGGACACGGCCTAGTTGACTCGGATCATGTAATACTTAGATGACTAGAAGAGGGATGTCTATCTAAGTGGGAGTTCATTAAATAATTTGATTAAATGAACTTTATTATCATGAACTTAGTCTAAAATATTTACAATATGTCTTGTAGATCAAATGGCCAACGTAGTCCTCAACTTCAACGCGTTCCTAGAGAAAACCAAGCTGAAAGACTATGGCAGCAACTATACGGACTGGGTCCGGAACCTGAGGATCATCCTCATAGCTGCCAAGAAAGATTATGTCCTACGAGCACCGCTGGGTGACGCACCTATTCTCCCTGCAGAACAAGACGTTATGAACGCTTGGTAGTCACGTTCCGATGATTACTCCCTCGTTCAGTGCGGGATGCTTTACAGCTTAGAGCCGGGGCTCCAAAAGCGTTTTGAGAGACATGGAGCATATGAGATGTTTGAAGAGCTGAAAATGGTTTTCCAAGCTCATGCCCGGGTCGAGAGATATGAAGTCTCCGACAAATTCTTTAGCTGTAAGATGGAGGAAAATAGCTCTTTCAGTGAACACATACTCAAGATGTCTGGGTTGCACAACCGCTTGACTCAACTGGAAGTTAATCTCCCGAATGAGGCGGTCATTGACAGAATCCTCCAGTCGCTTCCACCTAGCTACAAGAGCTTTGTGATGAACTACAACATGCAGGGGATGGTAAAGACCATTCCTGAGGTATATGCTATGCTAAAATCAGCAGAGGTAGAAATCAAGAAGGAACATCAAGTGTTGATGGTGAATAAAACCACTAAGTTCAAGAAGGGCAAGGGTAAAAAGAACTTTAAGAAGGACAGCAAGGAAGTTTCCGCGCCCGGTAAGCAAGTTGCCGGGAAGAAGCTAAATAATGGACCCAAGCCCGAGACTGAGTGTTTTTATTGCAAGGGAAGTGGTCACTGGAAGCGGAACTGCCCCAAATACTTAGCGGACAAGAAGGCCGGCAAAACAAAAGGTATATGTGATATACATGTAATTGATGTGTACCTTACCAGTACTCGTAGTAGCTCTTGGGTATTTGATACCGGTGCAGTTGCTCACATTTGTAACTCAAAGCAGGGCTGCGGAATAAACGGAGACTGGCGAAGGACGAGGTGACGATGCGCGTCGGGAATGGTTCCAAGGTCGATGTGATCGCCGTCGGCACGCTACCTCTACATTTACCTACGGGATTAGTTTTAAACCTCAATAATTGTTATTTAGTGCCAAGTTTGAGCATGAACATTGTGTCTGGATCTCGTTTAATTCGAGATGGCTACTCATTTAAATCCGAGAATAATGGTTGTTCTATTTATATGAGAGATATGTTTTATGGTCATGCTCCGATGGTTAATGGTTTATTCTTAATAAATCTCGTACGTGATGATACACATATTCATAGTGTGAATACCAAAAGAGTTAAAGTTGATAACAATAGTCCCACATATTTGTGGCATTGCCGCCTTGGTCACATAGGTGTCAAACGCATGAAGAAGCTGCATGCAGATGGACTTTTAGAGTCTCTTGATTATGAATCATTTGACACGTGCGAACCATGCCTCATGGGTAAAATGACCAAGACTCCGTTCTCAGGAACAATGGAGCGAGCAACCAACTTATTGGAAATCATACATACTGATGTGTGCGGTCCAATGAGTGTTGAGGCTCGCGGTGGCTATCGTTATGTTCTCACCCTCACTGATGACTTGAGTAGATATGGGTATATCTACTTAATGAAACACAAGTCTGAGACCTTTGAAAAGTTCAAGGAATTTCAGAGTGAGGTTGAAAATCAACGTGACAGAAAAATCAAGTTTCTACGATCAGATCGTGGAGGAGAATACTTGAGTCACGAATTTGGCTCACACTTAAGAAAATGTGGAATAGTTTCACAACTCACGCCGCCTGAAACACCTCAGCGTAATGGTGTGTTCGAACGTCGTAATCGCACTCTATTAGATATGGTGCGATCTATGATGCCTCTTACCGATTTACCGCTATCTTTTTGGGGCTATGCTTTAGAGACTGCCGCATTCACTTTAAATAGGGCTCCGTCGAAATCCGTTGAGACGACACCGTATGAATTATGGTTTGGGAAGAAACCTAAGCTGTCGTTTCTAAAAGTTTGGGGATGCGATGCTTATGTCAAGAAACTTCAACCTGAAAAGCTCGAACCCAAATCGGAAAAATGCGTCTTCATAGGATACCCTAAAGAAACGATTGGGTATACCTTCTACCTCAGATCCGAAGGCAAGATCTTTGTTGCCAAGAATGGATCCTTTCTAGAGAAAGAGTTTCTCTCGAAAGAAGTAAGTGGGAGGAAAGTATAACTTGATGAAGTGTTACCTCTTGAAACGGAAAATGGCAAAACTCAAGAAAATGTTCCTGAGGTGCCTGCACCGACTAGAGAGGAAATTAATGATGATGATCAAGATGCTTCTAATCAAGCTCCTACTGAAATTCGAAGGTCCACAAGGACACGTTCCACACCAGAGTGGTACGGCAACCCTGTCTTGGAAATCATGTTGTTAGACAACGGTGAACCTTCGAACTATGAGGAAGCAATGGCGGGCCCGGATTCCAACAAATGGCTAGAAGCCATGAAATCCGAGATAGGATCCATGTATGAAAACGAAGTATGGACTTTGACTGACTTGCCCGTTGAACGGCGAGCCATAGAAAATAAATGGATCTTTAAGAAGAAGACAGACGCGGATGGTAATGTGACCATCTATAAAGCTCGGCTTGTCGCTAAGGGTTATCGACAAGTTCAAGGAATTGACTACGATGAGACTTTCTCACCGGTAGCGAAGCTGAAGTCCGTCCGAATCATGTTAGCAATTGCCGCATTCTACGATTATGAAATATGGCAAATGGACGTCAAAACGGCATTCCTTAATGGTTTCCTTAAGGAAGAATTGTATATGATGCAGCCGGAAGGTTTTGTCGATCCTAAGAATGCTGACAAGGTGTGCAAGCTCCAACGCTCGATTTATGGGCTGGTGCAAGCATCTCGGAGTTGGAACATTCGCTTTGATGAGATGATCAAAGCGTTTGGGTTTACGCAGACTTATGGAGAAGCCTGCGTTTACAAGAAAGTGAGTGGGAGCTCTATAGCATTTCTCATACTATATGTAGATGACATACTTTTGATGGGAAATGATATAGAACTCTTGGACAGCATTAAGGCATACTTGAATAAGAGTTTTTCAATGAAGGACCTTGGAGATGCTGCTTATATATTAGGCATCAAGATCTATAGAGATAGATTGAGACGCCTCATAGGTCTTTCACAAAGCACATACCTTGATAAGATATTGAAAAAGTTCAATATGGATCAATCTAAGAAGGGGTTCTTACCTGTGTTACAAGGTGTGAAATTGAGCTCAGCTCAATGTCCGACCACGGCAGAAGATATAGAAGAGATGAGTGTCATCCCCTATGCCTCAGCCATAGGTTCTATTATGTATGCCATGCTGTGTACCAGACCTGATGTAAACCTTGCCGTAAGTTTGGTAGGTAGGTACCAAAGTAATCCCGGCGAGGAACACTGGACAGCGGTCAAGAATATCCTGAAGTACCTGAAAAGGACTAAGGAAATGTTTCTCGTTTATGGAGGTGACGAAGAGCTCGTCGTAAAGGGTTACGTCGACGCTAGCTTCGACACAGATCTGGATGACTCTAAGTCACAAACCGGATACGTGTATATTTTGAATGGTGGGGCAGTAAGCTGGTGCAGTTGCAAGCAGAGCGTCGTGGCGGGATCTACATGTGAAGCGGAGTACATGGCAGCCTTGGAGGCAGCACATGAATCAATTTGGGTGAAGGAGTTCATCAACGACCTCGGAGTCATACCCAATGCGTCGGGGCCAATCAAACTCTTCTGTGACAACACTGGAGCTATTGCACTTGTCAAGGAACCCAGGTTTCACAAGAAGACCAGGCACATCAAGCGTCGCTTCAATTCCATTCGTGAAAATGTTCAAGATGGAGACATAGAAATTTGTAAAGTGCACACGGATCTGAATGTAGCAAATCCGTTGACTAAACCTCTCCCTAAGGCAAAACATGATCAGCACCAGAACTCTATGGGTGTTCGATTCATCACAATGTAACTAGATTATTGACTCTAGTGCAAGTGGGAGACTGTTGGAAATATGCCCTAGAGGCAATAATAAAAGCATTATTATTATATTTCCTTGTTCATGATAATTGTCTTTATTCGTGCTATAATTGTGTTATCCGGAAATCGTAATACATGTGTGAATAACAGACAACAACATGTCCCTAGTAAGCCTCTAGTTGACTAGCTCGTTGATCGATAGATAGTCATGGTTTCCTGACTATGGACATTGGATGTCATTGATAACGAGATCACATCATTAGGAGAATGATGTGATGGACGAGACCCAATCCTAAACATAGCATAAGATCGCATAGTTCGTTTGCTAGAGTTTTCCAATGTCAAGTATCCTTTCCTTAGACCATGAGATCGTGTAACTCCCGCACACCGTAGGAGTGCTTTGGGTGTACCAAACGTCACAACGTAACTGGGTGACTATAAAGGTATACTACGGGTATCTCCGAAAGTGTCTGTTGGGTTGACACGGATCGAGACTGGGATTTGTCACTCCGCTTGACGGAGAGGTATCATCGGGCCCTCTCGGTAATTCATCATCATAATGAGCTCAATGTGATCAAAGTGTTTGATCACGGGATCATGCATTACGGTACGAGTAAAGTGACTTGCCGGTAACGAGATTGAACGAGGTATTGGGATACCGACGATCGAATCTCGGGCAAGTAAAATACCGATTGACAAAGGGAATCGTATACGGGATTAATTGAATCCTCGACATCGTGGTTCATCCGATGAGATCATCGTGGAGCATGTGGGAGCCAACATGGGTATCCAGATCCCGCTGTTGGTTATTGCCCGAGAGCCGTCTCAGTCATGTCTGCATGTCTCCCGAACCCGTAGGGTCTACACACTTAAGGTTCGGTGACACTAGGGTTGTGAAGATATGTATATGCAGTAACCCGAATGTTGTTCGGAGTCCCGGATGAGATCCCGGACGTCACGAGGAGTTTCGGAATGGTCCGGAGGTAAAGAATTATATATAGAAAGTGCTGCTTTGGCCATCGGGACAAGTTTCGGGGTTATCGGTATTGTACCGGGACCACCGGAGGGTCCCGAGGGGTCCACCGGGTGGGGCCACCTGCCTCGGGGGCCACATGGGCTCTAGGGGTGCGCCTTGGCCTACATGGGCCAAGGGGAACCAGCCCCTAGAGGCCCATGCGCCTAAAGGGGGGAAACCCTAAAAGGGGGGGCGCCCCCTTGCTTGGGGGGCAAGCCCCACCCTTGGCCGCCGCCCCCCTAGGAGATTGCATCTCCTAGGGCCGGCGCCCCCCTAGGGGGCTATATAAAGGGGGGAGGGGAGGGGGGCAGCGCACCCTTGCTCCCGGCGCCTCCCTCTCCCTCTCCAACACCTCCTCCTCCTCCGTTGAGCACGGCGAAGCCCTGCCGGAGTACTGTAGTTCCACCATCACCACGCGGTCGTGCTGCTGCTGGAACCATCTTCCCCAACCTCTCCTTTGCCTTGCTGGATCAAGAAGAAGGAGACGTTACGCTGACCGTACGTGTGTTGAACGCGAAGGTGCCGTCCGTTCGGTGCTAGGATCTCCGGTGATTTGGATCACGGTGTGTACGACTACTTCATCCACGTTCGTTGAACGCTTCCGCTCGCGATCTACAAAGCGGTATGTAGATGCAATCTCTCTCCCATGACTCGTTGCTTAGATGAACTCATAGATGGATCTTGGTGAAACCATAGAAATTTTTTTAATTTTCTGCAACGTTCCCCAACACAAGCAACTTCATTTTTTCTCTATAACACATGTTATAAAGCTTCTTCCTCCCAAAACCAGCCTTTGCATATGACCCGGAGCACGCAACAAGTTGATCATAAATCATATGTTTCCTGATTCCAGCGCCTGCCATGGTTAAGATCTCAGCCTTCTGATATTCTTTTATCTGATTGTGAGACCGAAGAAACTTGACTTCATCCGGTCTAGGTAGAACGTGACTGTGATCATCATTGAAACTGCTGCATACCAAACGTCACGCTCTTTATCAAGTTTCAAAGTTATATGCGCATCGCAGAAGCAACGTGTCTCCCCTCTCAGCCTGCGGGTCTTGCCTTCCATTGTACAACGTTTTGCCTGTCGTTTCCCAGCTCTCGCACACACATACTTTCTCAAGCGCTTAGTTGCCTCAGGACCTTTCGAATATTTCAGTGAGTCCTTTCTTACGCTGAAACCATGCTCGTACGCATACTGATTATAGAAATTGTAAGCATCTCCTAGTGACTTGAACGTCTTCCTCATGACCTTCCAATGCATGTCCAATGGTTCTTGCTGATATTCCTCAAATCCGATATCAAAATTAAATAGATCATCACCAACATGCTCATCATTCCCGCTTGTATCATCTACATCTCCCTGTAAATTAATGCATTAAACCATTTATGTCAGTCAGTTATAATTTTAAAATGTACTGTAGTGATGTAAGTTTCAAAACTTACTTTGCTGGAGCTGTCATCATGAGATGCATCAACGTGCGATTTGTCACTTTCATCGTCCACAATATTCCTCACAAAGTCCCCGTCCTGGTCCATCTGCGCGCATTGCAAAAAAAAACATGTAAGCGCTCATATGGTTATTATGTCATTTCTTCTCTGATTTTATTAATAACATACCCGGAGTGCACTTTCAGCAAATGAATTATCTATATCCATATCATCATCATCATCGCCATGTCGCTGCATCATGCAAAAAATTATTAAATTTTCCGTGCGGTCTATCATATTTACCCCCTCATATTTATTGTTTTATCAACATTGATCACACTTACATTGCCACTATAAGATTCATCCAAACTCATGTAGTTCTCCTCACGAGGTTCATCCATATTCCGTGACGAGGTTTCGTTGTCCTCACCGTAATCATCGCCATCATAATCTCCCTCCTCCTCTAACTATATATAGTTAAAAATATATACGATGAATCAAACGCCGTGTACCATCATCCCTAAAACAACTATCTTATCAACCACAACAATGTCTGAAACCAACCTCTTGCACGGCGGCGAGGATTTCAGCCGGATCCATTTCCTCCGATGACGAACGTGATGACGGCGTGACGTTGCTGGTCGGCGGAGGCAGGTGTCGACGGCGTGAGGACGATGGATGGTCGTAGTAGGCGTAGTGCGCGGAGGGAGGCGGCGACGTAGATCGTGGGTGGGCGGCCATCTAGGCGACGGGAACGGAATGCGGCGGCGGGCACGCGCGCCGGCAGCGGTGAAGGCGCCGGGGCACGCGCGGCGGCCTGTTTGGGCGGCGACTCGGGCGACGGCGGGCGAGGGCCTGTTTGGGAGGCGTTAGGGTTCAGGGTTTCGACGGCGGGCGTCGGCGGCTACAGTGTTTTTTTCCCTCCAACAACTGTCGACACCAACGTCGAGACGTGAGGGCGTACGGCGACGGGTGCGGGTACGCGGGCGGGCGGGCGTACAGCGACGGGTGCGGCATATGCGGGCGGGCGTACAGCGACGGGTGCGGCATACGCGGGCGGGCGTACGACGTCGCGCGCGACGTACAGCGTCGGGTGGGTATTCCTATACCTAATGTGAAATTACCATACTACCCACCATACATTTTAGGGGGGTGTACCGAAGCACTCCCCTTGATCGAGCTCAATTGTATATTTCAAGCAACCAAATTAAAAAATGAAATCAAAGATTTGCACATGTGTATCCTTCGACACAATCAGATATTTGCGTGTAGCCCCTAGAAATCTTCCTAATAGATACCCCCAAGTTTACAGAGCAAAATATGAACAGTTTTGCTAAGTCTTTGTCCACTGAGACTTGATTATTCTCAATTGATGCTATATTCATTTGATCTTGCACGGAGTTACGTGCAAATTTTCCTTTTTGGTTTTTTGAGTTTTTCGTCTTATATACTATGTCACTTGACTAAGACTTGATGCTCAACTGATCTTGATTTGTGTGGCCGTGGCAGTTGAAGATTGAGCAGTGGACGGATGCATCTAGATCAGGCGCGAGCCGGCCATGGCCCCATGTTCTTCTCTTGATTTGTGTTGCCATGATGACGTACATGTCTAATCTCGCGCTGCATGCATACAAGCGACTGTCTGTGGACCTAAGACTGTGGGGCCCAACGAGACAGGCTCGGACCGGAGAGGAAGCTACGCGCGCTGCATGCATACAAGCGAAGGATGGACCTCACACAGATTACACGTACAGATACACACAGAAACTAGGTATATTAGGTCGGTTAAGCAGTTGGGCTTGGCTTAGCAGGAATGTTTCATGTGCTGCCTCGCTGCGTCGCCCCTTCACTTCACTGCACTGCACTGCATGCACGAGCTAGCGAGCTAGGGCACATGCACGGCCAAAGCCGGCCCTGGAGATGCATAGCTGAGCTAGGTGAACATGACCCCCACCCCACGTACGAGTACGACCACCAAGCATGCAACAAGGCAAGCAGAGGAAAGAAACAATCCATCCCACAGTCGCTCTCGATCTCTCTCTCTCTCTCTCTCTCTCTCTCTCTCTCTCTCTCTCTCTCTCTCTCTGTGTGTGTGTGTGTGTGTGTGTGTGTGTGTGTGTGTGTTTGTGTGTGCGTGCGTGCGTGCGTGCGTGCGTGCGTGTGTGTGTGTGTGTGTGTGTGATAGAAATGAGGATTCACAACCACTCCCTCGGCTACTCCCATTCCCCTTCTCCGTCCGTGAGATCTTTTCCGTGCGTGGGGGTGGGGTAGTTCACTTCAATCATGGAGGCAGACGCGAGCGCTGCTCCGGCAGCAGGGGACACATCACACATGGCCTAAAGCAACGCACTGTCACCGTCATGCACCATCGCAAATCGGGATCCTCATGGGCCGGACGGCCGTGCATGCATGCTAGTAATCGTATCTTACATTCTTAAGAAGTTGATCCCCACTACTATCAATTTTCTCAACATGCAGTCCATCCACATCATCATCTAGCCACCTCAGCAATTTTCATCCATGTCACTTCATCTCTCCATTATTTTTTCTTCTCCACGCTCACATAGCATTGTTTGCTGACATATTTACCCCCAGAAGGTTTTTTAACAGCACGTCTCCTCCTTTGTTCTTCAAGCTATCATCCACTACGCACTTTCATTTAATTCCCACTATCCCACACATTCTATGAGATTAATTGACAAGGCATTCGAGCGGCCGGCCGGAGTAGTGACCTCGCCCATATTATATAGCTCTACAGCCCCGTTGGTCTTCCTCTCCTTTTGAGCGTTTTGCCTGCCACACGTCACACCGGCTAAATACTGTGGTTGTTGCGCCGATCTTACTAGCTTCAGCTCACGAACATCTACAAAGACCTGCACTAGCAACCCGGTGACTCACCCACGGAGTTGATGCCGCGCCGGCCAGTTTTGGCCTCGAAGGCCTCAACTGATGGTGACACTGGGTAGGGGCGTAGGGCCTCCATTGAGAGCCACCGCTTGCAAGGGCGTCCGATCGACCTCCTCCCACCCATCCTGCCTGATTCAGATATTGTATTGCAGCAATGGTGGCCTTTTCTAGGCAGCGATGGTGGCCTTATTAACGTCCGTTCTTTCCTCTCGGTTCTTTTCCTGCAGGCAGTGCCATCCTCGCGATCAAACTATGGCTGTGTTCCCGAATTAACTCTATGTGCCTGGGCTGCGTGAGCCATGTTTTTGTACCTGAGCTGCAGCTGGGATCTTCTTTGATCGTTGATGTGAGCCCACTCCAGGAGAAGTTTTGATATGTATTTCCATTAGAGATTCAAATATCCCTTTTCTTGATGCAGCAAATAACACAACATGTCATGCCGTCTTCGAG
This sequence comes from Aegilops umbellulata, assembly GCA_032464435.1. Lineage (NCBI taxonomy): Eukaryota > Viridiplantae > Streptophyta > Magnoliopsida > Poales > Poaceae > Aegilops > Aegilops umbellulata. The sequence continues at coordinate 445,325,847 of CP136059.1, read as the reverse complement.
ATTTAATCCCCTATACTGCCTTTCCAAAATCTATGTCAACAAGGCATTTGATCAAAATCTAAACAGGTTGAATGTCTATTTGTTTGTGTAGAATAATTTTATCTGCAGCAACAAGATATTTATCTATTTGATCATTGACCATCTTCTCGACCTGTTTTATAGGTCACACATGTCACTATCTCTCCTATCATGGTTTGCGTCATAAACTCATAGCATGGTACGTTTTGGCCCTCATAGCTAGATTTGGATAGGGTAACGATTTGAGTCCGGTACATGCTGAGCAAACATCTATTGAAGTATGCAGAAGTGCAAACCAACGGACGGCAAGAGAGGTATGTATGAGACATCAGAATATGCAACATGTACCGGGTGCATCTGCTGAATTGTATTTGTTGTATTTATTCCATATTTTACTATGCAGAAGTGCAAACCAACGAACAACAAGAGAGGTATGTAGCAGGCATCAGAAAATGCAGCATTTTATTACACTAATCATGCATACATTCTTAAACTTTTGTTATTTGTCAGTCATAACAAGGAAAAGCTCGATACAAGCACTACCAAGACACAAGGATTACACCTTATATTTTAAATCGTCCTCTTATTGTTTCAGATAAATAAACATACATATTATGTCATCTCAGTATCATAGACAAATTTCTATCCATTAGTATCTGTAATAAATTTTATAACCAGGTGTCATAGTGTTGTCCACAACTATACTCCATCACTGTGTCCATTATTATACGATCACATCTATAATTTAGCTTTATAGTTTTACATCATGTGCCTATGAAGTCCCGCAGCAACGCGCGGGGTATCATCTAGTTTTTTTTAGAGGATATCACTTAACCGTACCACAAGATGTGTGCAACAGAATTATTACAAAGTTTTTCGTGATGCGTAAAAAACAAAAAATCTAAATCAACGGACTAATACGGGGTGTTTACGGACCTTTCCATAACAAAATCTTCTCCCCCCCCCCCTCGTGAATTTCAGTCTGGTGGGCCCCTCACACCGATTTTTATCCTATCAAAGTAACATACCTAAGCACCCCCCCCCCCCATTGATCCCGTAATAATATGTCCGTGCGTGTAGCATTGCTCCGCAAAAAGTTTGTTGCCCCAAATCCAAAACAAGACGAACAAATTAATTCACCCTTTTCTCTCTTGATCTGCTTGGAAACTTCTCTACTTCCTGCTTCATGATTGAGGCCTATGTCACATTAAAACTTATAGTATACTTGATTCATTATGATTATGAGTAAGGGTGTGCGACATTTTTTCTCCCTGTCGCAACGCACGGGTTCTTTAGCTACTCAATTCCTACAACACCAAATCGCTATTATTTGAATGATCATGAAACATATTTTTATATTTTATTTATTTGGGATTATAGATTTGACACAATTTTCTATAAACTTGATCAAACATACAAACATCTGGTTTTTTATTTTAATATATATATTACATATTAAAATGGAGAGAGTAAAACTGTAAAAATACTTTATTGGTTTTTCAAGGAACAAATAAAAGACATTCCAAAGAGGATCCATGTGGCGTGTGGCTACGAACGTACAAACGAAACATCACGCTCAGACGAGGCTGCTGACCGACCCATGCATATGTGTGTAGTCGATTCACTCGACCTCGCCGATCGGTTGGATTCTAATGGCCACTCATGCCGAGACTTTCTGGGTGCCAGTGGCGGAGCTACAGGGTGGCCACGGTGGGCCGCGGCCCACCCTGGGATTTCTGATAAGCCTATATACCTATGGATCTCAAAATGGGTCAGACAAAAAAACGGTCCAATAAAACTTACCTGTTGACCCAGAACGAACGCAGCAGACACCCGGCCCACGCCCTCGTCATCGAGTTGGCTGCATCGAGCAGAACCAGCCCGACGCCCTCGCCATAGCCGTCTCGCTGCCCTCGCCGGCCAGATCCCAGCCGCTGAGGAGTATCCCGCCTCTCCTTCTCGCGGTCCCGCCCCTGCCCTGCGTTGCGCGTCTGCGCCCCTGCTGGCCTGCCCTGTGCTGCGCGGCTGCACCCCTGCTTCTCCAGCTGCCTGACGCCCCCTGCAAAGCCCGGCGGCGGCTGCCAATGCCCCACTGCCCCAGTCCAATGGCAGCAACTAAGCAAGTCAGCCCGATTTAAGGTATAAAATACCCAACTTCTGATTTAGTTTCTTCCAGTAGATGAACCAAACAAATGCATAATTTTGCCTTCATCTGCCCCAAATAGCTTTATCGATAGAAAATAAAATTTATTGCAGAATTGTTGAATAATATCTCAAGGTATGTACTATGTATGGTCTATGTAATATGTACAATGTAAGCTTCTTTATGCAAAACTTGGACTTAATTAATAATTTTAGTATGTTTCTAAGACCATATTGATTTATTTCTATATAATATTGGTAGTTAGTTAGAATTTTCACATGTTATATTTCTTATGAAGAAAAAGAAATTGTGTCCGGACCACCCTGTTCTCAATTGCTAGCTCCGCCACTGCTGGGTGCATGTTTTTTCCCTAGGTATGGTACCGGCCATTGGCCAAGTGGACTACGCTTGTGCATTTTCTTCTTCTTAGAGGCGTTGCTTTCGAAGAACCTTTCTGTATGCCGAGTGTTGTCTTTGGTGGTGGTTAGTATATTGTTGTTGCTAGTTGTTAGTGTTTTTTTTTCTTTTGTTCTTTTTTTCTTTTTTTTTGGCTGTGTGTATCCTTGATGTCTTTGGACATCTTGTTGGTACAGAGACGAGATGTAATTGTTATCTTCGCAATATTAATATATTCCCTTTCTCGAAAAACAGAGACAGCGCTAGCCGGCAGGCCTGCAGATTGCCGCTTTCTTGTATGTAGTATACATACATCATTCATATTGTCATCGTCTATGTTGAATATGCTTTGTACTACGTACTGTGACAAGTATCATACTGATACCTGTATGCGTTGTGTCACCTTTGTGTGCGGCTCCATGCATGTCACGTACGCTCAGACATACTAGTCCCTAGCTCTACCACGTGCTATGCATGAAGGTGGCAGTAGTTTGGCCCTGAAGATGGCTGGCAGCAGCCAGCAGGCAGGCAGCCAGGCGTTGGATGCCCGTGACGGACGGACCGGACGGACGGATGTGCATGCCGTCGAGTTTCACCGCCCACACATACTGACATACATCACACATGGCATGCATCATGAGAAACGAAAGAGAAACGGAGGGTGGGTTCGGCTTGGCAGGGCCAGCTAGCTGGGCTGAGGAAGGAGGACAAGCGCAAGATGCCACGGCTTCCTCGGGAAACGCGACGCCATACATGCAATGGACCGAGGGAGAGAGACAGAGGGTCCATGAGCAAATGCATGGAGAGAGGAAGGGAGAGAGCTACGCCCTACAGACTACGTACATACACACACGACACGGAAACTAGGTAGGTTCAGCAGGAATGCTTAACACATGAACGGCCAAAGCCGGTCCTGGAGATGCATAGCAAAGCTAGGTGAAGGAATGAACCCATCAACCGCCATTTTGGCCCCCCACGAAACAGGCAAAAAACAAGCGAATCACAGCTAACAAAGAACGAAGTCACCACAGTGTCGTCGTTGCGCTCCGATTTACTGCATACAATACACGGCCTGCCAACCCGTGACATCCACCAAACAAACAAGTCACCAAAATACTAGTATATGTGCATGCATGCATATACGTAACACCCACGGGCCACCGATGGCAAACGTTTCACGCGTAGGCAGAGGAAAAATGTATCTTATTTGGATATGTGTGATGCATAACTTCTTCTCAATCAAAATATAGAAACGGCTCCCTCAAGAAAAATGAAGATACTCCATGATTGAGTTATGTTTGGAAGATCACCATGCGTCCATGCATGCATGCATCTCATTCCCCATCTCTGTGGCTGTGTGTTTGTCCGGCGACGTCCGTCCGTGAGAGCCCGGTCGTGGATCGGTTCCGTCCATGAGAGCTCGGTCGACGTCCATCCCTACATGCATGCTCGACCGGTGCAGGACAGCACATTCAATCATGCAGCACTTAATCCAAGTATCACAAGATGCATATGAAAGAATTACATTACAAGAATCGTTGTTCTCTGTTGCTGCAAATCCCATTATAAGAATCGTTGTTTGCCGCAAATCCAAAACGACACGAACTAATCTCTCTCTTTCTCTGTGCGCGCGCGTGTGTGAAAACTTCTCTCTTTCCTCCTTCTAGCTAGAACACGATCGAGCCCAATGACGCAAGAAACAACTACTCCCTCCGTTGTACTAAATCGACGATGCTTATTTTATTTTGGGATGGACGGAGTACAAGATTAGTTTTACCGTCCGGTTCGAAAATGCATGCGACTGAAAATGGGAAGGACAACACATCAGACTACTTTACCCGTGCAGCCAGGGGCAGCAGATGCCAGCACAAGGCTGGAATCTCCCTTTTCTTCCCCACCAAAATCCTTTACACGTACGCACACACGGGAAATAGCATTACAACTGCACTTTTGTCTCGAATCAAAATATCAAATCAAGCAGCCAGAAAGGAAGTCCGGTTCAATGATGAGATGCCTACGGAGCAAGAAACAACAACAGTACAACAAATATGCTCCACCAGAACACCGGAGTACCAGACCAGAATCCCCCGGAAGGGCACCGCACCGGGCTATGACTAGGACACTACACTTTGTTTGGCCGCTGCCCTATTCCTTACCAGCGCGCATCACACATGATTTAACCCAGCCGTGTCCTTGAGAGAGTACCATTTACCATGTGTGCAATTGTGCAAAGACCAGACCTGCAAATACACTTTACGGATGTTATATTCTGGATGAGGTAACTAGGAGGCACCGGGAAGGGTCCAAAACCGTCTTTCTGGGGTGGTCATTGCAAACAGGCACGAACTTTTATCCATCCATGAATCCATCTCACTCCATTCAAAAGGGTTCCAGACTCACCTCACAACTTTGTGACTTCTCCCTAAACTAAAATAATACTCCCTCCGTACCAAAATAAATGTCTCAATTTTATACTAACTCTAGTACAAATTTGTATTAAACTCGAGACACTTATTTTGAGACGGAGACTATAAACATCCATCCCCTCATTGGCCCTGTTTGGATCCCTAAGTTAGAGTTAGACAGGGGCGGACCCAAGAAAAATCTTGAGAGGGGGCAATAAGTCATGGCCATATTCATGAATGAACAAGACAAACACCCATATAAACTAAAATATGGGCACGATATAACTAGTTCATTCTCCACACGATAACCAAGTTCATTGTAAAGTGAAAGAAAAGTAATGATGTGAAGCAAAATGACTTGCATCAATATGTCAGTACCTTATTCTGAAGTTGCTATAGGGGACATCGACACATTTTTCTAACAATATAACCTATAACCTGCAAGGGAGAGAAAAATCAAATCAGGGTAGAATGAAAACATTGAAGGATTTCGGTATTACAAAAGAAAAGAGCTTTAGCACACTAATTTCCTTCTGTCCCACGGTGATCTTCACCTCATGAAAACATTTGACTTACACTAAATTAGAAATCTTGTTCAACAATTCATTTTCTACAAAGCTGACATAGTTATGGTTTATAAAATATCATTGATTTTCTTACGTAGAGCATTCTCCGGAATCTTCATAGCCGAGAAGTGATAGCTTTATAAGTCTATAGACTATCAAATCCGCAATCCTCTTGCTTTTGGATGGACCCCAGGAAGTTTGTTCGAATCAAGCATCGAGCTTGTCAATTCTTGAAAATACCTCACCATTAGCTTTCCTGCACATTTAAGTGCCATCAACTAAAACTTTAAATGAATCCTCGAATTGCCAAACATCATACCTGAAGACGAAGTGTTCTGGGAACTAGGTATAACAGATGATCCAAATCAAATTTGAGTGTATCGATTCAGACAAGACAATTTTACTTGTAAGTAAAAAGTAGCACATTAAAATTTGCAGGTTGTACAAAAATTGTTTGGATAGATCTAGTCACTTAAATCGGCAAATCTATACACACAAATTGATCAAACTAACATGACTTTTAACATATATAAAAATTGCAAGCGAACAAAAAAAATAAAACAAGAAAACCCTAGATGACCCATACAGCTTACCTCGATGCCAATTAGATTGATAGAATTGCAGAACTGGTGATCGGCCTGTGCTGCAGCGTCATCTTGCAAGGCCACGAGGTCCAGACAAAGGCAAGTCGCTGACGCTGATTGCTGGCGGCGAGCCGCCGGTTGCACGATTCCTCCGTCTTGGATTCATTTTTTTGGAGAACGTGGACATCTGCGTCTCGTGCGTGAAGTTGGGCCGAAGGGTTCGATCAAGTCGAGTTTTGCGATCGTGGTTTGTTCTTTCTGGGATGTGGGTTGCTCCTACAGATTTATAGTATGACGGGATTTGCAAAAAAACAACAAAGTGGGTTGAGTGGGGGCAACATAATGGGCCAAGCGGGGGCACACGAAGCTAGGCAGAGGATCGATATAGCGTACATGAAAAATCGAGTGGGGGCAGTTGCCCCCACAGCACTCAATGTGCGTCCACCCCTGGAGTTAGATATAGTTAGTTTGGGCTCAAATAACCCAAAAAGATCCAAACATGATGGGTTAGTTTGGATTAGTTGGATCTAACCCACCCCAAAAAACTAGCCCACACTAGAGGAGCTTATTTGGGTTAGTTTTCCTGGGCCCACTAAAAAACTAGTAAAAAACTTAACCCTCCCGCACCAGATCCCTGTTCCCCACCCACCTCGCACAACTCCTCCCCATCGCGCCGCTCGCCCAAGCGCAGCGCCACGCCACTGGAACCCCGGGAGCGCCCTCCTGCGGCCCCGCTCGCCCTCCCCCGTCAGCCGCTCGCCCTCCTCCGGTCGCCGCTCGCGCCACTCCCTCCTAACTATCCGCCTCTCGCCCTTCTCCGACCGCCGCTCGTAGCGCATTTAGGGATGAGTTCGAGGGTTCCTTCTCTGGTTGCTAGATGGCCAATCTATTCTATGAATTTCTGTAACTTCGGTCATGTGCTTTGGTTGCTGGATGGCCAATCTATTTCATGAATTTCCTGAAGAAGGAAGACTATTATACATCCAATGTTGAGTGTGCTTTGTGCTATTGTTTAGATTCACGTGGTGAAGGAAAGCAAACCTTCATGCTTATTATTGTCCTAATTAAGTGACTTGTGATGCTTGGATTTTATAGGATACTTTGTACCTCAATTCCTTTTGTTGCGTTTCGTTTTCTACTATCATTGCTAATTGGCTGCAATACAGGCATATGAAAAGGTGGGGGCTGAGGTTGTTCTTTGCTATTTATATTTACTTACATTGCTTTGCCTAAAATGAAGGTACTCCTGTCCTGTGTATCACAATCGTTGTTATAAAATGCTTGTGTAAAAGTGGAACCACATGCTTGTGTAAATGTCCTGTGTGTCACAATCCTATGTATAGTTGTTTGTCGCAGAAGTTGGTTATCTTAACCTATATATTTTATCCATCTTTTTGTGTGTTCCCGAATATTACTCCGGTCTCCTTACTCTCTTCTTTCTGCGTGTTTCCATTGCGCTTTCCTGAATGTGCTACTGATTCTTCTCTTCTGGTGCAGGTAGTATAGCTTGGAGCAGAGCACCCACGATGGATGGAGACGGCTTCGACGTGTGGGGTTCGCAGCCATCGGCAAGCGGCCCTGCTACTCATGCAAACAGTTGACTCTGTCTATGCTATGTCCAAGATGTTCGAAATGGAGTACCAAAGGGAGTTCTTTTGTGGCCTATTAACTCCCGAGCTTAGGTTGGGTTACTTCAAGAAATGGTGCAGAGACAACAATTTGGAGTAGTTGGGAAGTGTGTGTTAAGATGTTGAACCTATTTAAATTCTTGTATGTTGAACCTGTCATGTGTTTGTGAGGCGTTGAACTATTATTTGTGTTGAACCTATTTTGTTTTATCTGCGGGCCGAATTAATTTCATTTGCTTACATTCCTTCAAGTTTTATGCTATGTGTTGACGATTTCGTACATGTGTTGAACCAGGAGGAAGATCATGTCCCCATGACTGAGGAAGAAGAATATGATGGAGGTAGCACAAGTGAGGATGAGATCATATCCATGTGCCGCTACAATTTGGTGCAGTCCGAGAATTTAATCTTGAAGTTGGTTCCTATTTTGGGTATGTACTCTGATAACTACTTTGTGAAACTACCTAGGAGGGTTAATGGATATTCTGGTTTGGATTGGGTGCAGGAGACACTAGCCCGAGATACCCAATGCTGTAACATGTTTAGGGTTGAGAGACCTTTGTTTAACAGGCTCCATAATACTTTGGTGCAATCATATGGCTTGAAGTCCACTACAAAAATGACATATGTAGAGGCTCTAGCTATGTTCTTATGGATTGTTGGATCACCACAGCAGTTAGACAGGCTGAGAATCGTTTCAGGAGGTCTATGGAGACAGTAAGTAGGACATTTAATAGAGTTTTGGCATGCCTCCTCAGGTTAGCACATGACATAATTGTATCTAAGGACCCAACATTTTCAGAGGTGCACCCAAACTTGGAAAATCCAGTATTCTGGCCACACTTCAATGACTGCATATGAACTGTAGATGGGACACATGTGAATGTTGTGGTGGATAAGAGTAAGAGGGTTCCATACTTGAACAGGCACAATGAAACCAGTCAGAATGTGCTTGTTCACTGGTAGAAAAAGAGGCTTCCGTCCAGCCCCATTAGTCGCAGAACTGTAGGAACTGCGACTAATGAAGTCTTTAGTCCTAGTTCGGCAGACGAACCGCGACCAAAGGCCTGCGCCCAGGGCGCTCGGTGGCCAGCTGGTGCACGTGAGGGGCTTTAGTCGCGGTTGGCCAGGCCAACCGCGACTAAAGATGCCCAAAGGCCTTTAGTCGCGGTTGGCCAGGCCAACCGCGACTAAAGCTCCTCCCCTATATATACCAGTTCAGCGCACTCACTTAGCCATTTGGTGCCACTTCTCTTCACAAGGGGGTGTAGGTTTGCTTTTGGTTCCTCTTATGCACACAAGGTGTTTGATGAAATGCCCCAAGAGCCACACTTGAGGTTCCTCATTCATTTTTTTCCTCCTCGATCGCGGTTAGCAACTTGAACCTTTCATGCATGTGTGTTGTTCATTGTTTAATTTCTATTGTTTATAGCTAGTTAGTTTAACAAATGCATGATGGTTAATTATATATTTTATATTATAATAATGCAGATGAATCGACAATGGATGTACGGTAACCGACTCTCCCGCGAGTTCACTACGGGTTTGAAAGATTTCCTCGTAGTGGCTAATGCGAACAAGCAGAAGGGTTTTGTTATCTGTCCATGTGTTGACTGTAAGAATCAGAAGGGTTACTCTTCCTCAAGAGAAGTTCACCTGCACCTGCTTCGGCACGGTTTCATGCCAAGCTATAATTGTTGGACCAAGCATGGAGAAAGAGGGGTTATAATGGAAGAAGATGAAGAAGGGGATGATTTCATCGATGAAAGCTATCTTGCTGATTTCGGTGATACTTTCATGGAGGATGCTGAAGGTGAAGGGGAAGGTGAAGGGGAAGGTGAAGGGGAAGGTGAAGGTGAAGAAGAGGCACGTGATGAGACCGTTGATGATCTTGATCGGACCATTGCTGATGCACGGAGACGCTGCGAAACTGAAAAGGAGAGGGAGAATTTGGATCGCATGTTAGAGGATCACAGAAAGTCGTTGTACCCCGGATGCGATGATGGTCTGAAAAAGCTGGGCTGCACACTGGATTTGCTGAAATGGAAGGCACAGGCAGGTGTAGCTGACTCGGCATTTGAAAACTTGCTGAAAATGTTGAAGAATATGTTTCCAAAGAATAACGAGTTGCCCGCCAGTACGTACGAAGCAAAGAAGGTTGTTTGCCCTCTAGGTTTAGAGGTTCTGAAGATACATGCATGCATCAACGACTGCATCCTCTACCGCGGTGAATACGAGAATTTGAATGAATGCCCGGTATGCACTGCATTGCGTTATAAGATCAGAGGCGATGACCCTGGTGACGATGTTGAGGGCGAGAAACCCAGGAAGAGGGTTCCCGCCAAGGTGATGTGGTATGCTCCTATAATACTACGGTTGAAACGTCTGTTCAGGAACAAAGAGCATGCCAAGTTGTTGCGATGGCACAAAGAGGACCGTAAGTCGGACGGGGAGTTGAGACACACCGCAGATGGAACGCAATGGAGAAAGATCGACAGAGAGTTCAAAGATTTTGCAGCTGACGCAAGGAACATAAGATTTGGTCTAAGTACAGATGGCATGAATCCTTTTGGCGAGCAGAGCTCCAGCCATAGCACCTGGCCCGTGACTCTATGCATCTACAACCTTCCTCCTTGGTTGTGCATGAAGCGGAAGTTCATTATGATGCCAGTGCTCATCCAAGGTCCTAAGCAACCCGGCAACGACATCGATGTGTACCTAAGGCCATTAGTTGATGAACTTTTACAGCTGTGGGGCAGACCTGGTGTCCGTGTGTGGGATGAGCACAAACAAGAGGAATTTGACCTACGAGCGTTGCTTTTCGTAGCCATCAACGATTGTCCTGCTCTTAGTAACCTTTCGGGACTGTCAAATAAAGGATACAATGCATGCACGCACTGCTTACATGAGACTGAAAGTGTACATTTGCCAAATTGTAAGAAGAACGTGTACCTTGGGCATCGTCGATTTCTTCCGAAAATTCATCCAGTAAGAAAGAAAGGCAAGCATTACAACATCAAGGCAGATCACCGGCCGAAGCCTGCAGAACGCACTGGTGCTGAGGTATTTGATATGGTCAAGGATTTGAAAGTCATCTTTGGAAAGGGTCCTGGCGGACAATCAGTTCCGAAGGGAGCTGACGGGCACGCAGCCATGTGGAAGAAGAAATCTATATTCTGGGAGCTAGAATATTGGAAAGTCCTAGAAGTCCGCTCTGCAATCGACGTGATGCACGTTACGAAGAATATTTGCGTGAACCTCCTTAGCTTCTTGGGCGTGTATGGGAAGACAAATGATACAAAGGAAGCACGGCAGGACCAGCAACGTTTGAAAGACCCTGATGACCGGCATCCGGAATGGTTTCAAGGTCGTGCCAGCTACGCTCTGACCAAAGAAGAGAAGGTCATCTTTTTTGAATGCCTGAGCAGTATGAAGGTCCCGTCTGGATTCTCGTCCAATATAAAGGGAATAATAAACATGGCGGAGAAAAAGTTCCAAAACCTGAAGTCTCACGACTGCCACGTGATTATGACGCAATTGCTTCCGATTGCTTTGAGGGGGCTCCTGCCGGAAAATGTTCGAGTAGCCATTGTGAAGCTATGTGCATTCCTCAATGCAATCTCTCAGAAGGTAATCAATCCAGAAGATCTACCACGGTTACAGAACGATGTGGTCCAATGTCTTGTCAGTTTCGAGTTGGTGTTCCCGCCATCCTTCTTCAATATTATGACGCACCTCCTGGTTCACCTACTCGAAGAGATTTTCATTCTCGGTCCTGTATTTCTACACAATATGTTCCCCTTCGAGAGGTTCATGGGAGTATTAAAGAAATATGTTCGTAACCGTGCTAGGCCAGAAGGAAGCATCGCCAAGGGCTATGGAAATGAGGAGGTAATTGAGTTTTGTGTTGACTTTGTTCCTGACCTTAAGCCGATTGGCCTTCCTCGATCGCGGCACGAGGGGAGACTAAGTGGAAAATGCACGATCGGAAGGAAATCAACGATATGTATGGACGGCCATTCTCTGACTGAAGCACACCACACTGTACTGACCAATTCCAGCTTGGTGGCTCCGTACTTTGAGAAACACAAGAATATTTTACGCTCGGACAACCCGGGGAAGCCTGAATCCTGGATTAGGAAGGCCCACATGGAGACTTTCGGCAGTTGGTTGAGAAAACATTTAATGAATGACAATGATGTTGTAGATCAGCTGTACATGTTGGCCAAGACACCATCTTCGACTATAACGACTTTCCAAGGGTACGAGATAAATGGGAATACATTTTACACGATCGCCCAAGATAAAAAGAGCACCAACCAAAACAGTGGTGTCCGCTTTGATGCAGCAACCGAGAATGGGCAAAAGGTCACATATTATGGTTACATAGAGGAGATATGGGAACTTGACTATGGACCCTCCTTTAAGGTCCCTTTGTTCCGGTGCAAATGGTTCAAGCTAACAGGAGGTGGGGTAAAGGTGGACCAGCAATACGGAATGACAATGGTGGATTTCAACAATCTTGGTTACCTTGACGAACCATTCGTCCTAGCGAAAGATGTCGCTCAGGTTTTCTATGTGAAGGACATGAGTAGCAAACCGAGGAAACGGAAAGATAAGAAAACGATCAGTACATCATGCGATGATCCAAAGCGCCACATTGTTCTTTCACGGAAAAGAAACATCGTGGGAGTGGAGGACAAGACAGACATGTCAGAAGATTATAATATGTTTGCTGAAATTCCGCCCTTCAAAGTGAACACCGACCCAAGCATTAAGTTAAATGATGAGGATGCTCCATGGATACGGCACAATCATAAGCAAGCACGGACACAAGGGAAGAATTGATGTGTAATAATTTATTGTACCAAACTTTGTATTTGGTCGATGAACTGAATGATGTATCAAACCTTTTGTCAAACCTTCAAGGGATTAGTTTTATTTTTCTGATTTTTTTGATATATAATTGTATTTTTAAGATTTTAAAATGAATTAGTTTTATTTTTCTGATTTTAAAAGGAAAAAGGAAGAAGAAGAAAGAAGGAAAAAGGAAAAAAACAGAAGAAAAAAGGAAAAACAGAAGAAAAAAACAAACAGAAGAAAAAGGAAAAACAGAAGAAAAAACAAACAGAAGAAAAACATAAGAAAAAAACAAACAGAAGAAAAACAGAAGAAAAAAGGAAAAAGGAAGAAAGGAAGAAAAAAAAGAAGAAAAACAAGAAAAAGGAAGAAAAAAACAGAAGAAAAAAATAGAAGAAAAAAGGAAGAAAAAAACAGAAGAAAAACAAGAATTTAAAATGAATTAGTTTTATTTTCTGATTTTTTTGATATATAATTGTATTTTTAAGATTTTAATAACATAAATAAATAAGTAATTAGAAACTTTAATAGCAAAAATAATTATCATAAAGTAAAATAAATAAGTAATTAGAAACAAAATAAAATAAAATAAATAAGCTTTTTGTTGTAAGTAGAAACAAAACAAAATAAATAAAGCAAAAATGAAAACAAAAAACAGGCAAAAAATAAAAAATATGCCACCTACTGGGCCACCACGGCCTGAATACGACTAGAAACCCATTATTGGGCCAGGATTCAGGCCCGCAGGAAGGCCCAGTAGGCCCACAGGCTAATAGTAACAGAATAGGCCCGTAAGCCTGCATTTGAGAGGAGCTCGAAGTGGTGAGCGCAGCCGCGCTTATAAACCACTGTCGAAGCCTCTCGGCTAGCGAGGTGGGACTAAACATCCCACCGCACCGCGCCAGTGCCAGCACAGACCTTTAGTCGCGGTTGGTGTGGCGGACCGCGACTAAAGGCTAGCTTTAGTCGCGGTCCGCCTCCCCAACCGCGACTAAAGGCTCTTCCTGCGCGGGAACGAAAGCGGCGCCAAAACCCTTTAGTCGCGGTTGGTGTGGCGGACCGCGACTAAAGCTAGCCTTTAGTCGCGGTTGGTGTGGCGGACCGCGACTAAAGCTAGCCTTTAGTCGCGGTCCGCCACACCAACCGCGACTAAAGGTGCGTCTATAAATACTGCACTTGGCAGTTTTGCCACTTCCCATTCTCCTCTCTCTCGACGCCGAAGCGCTGCCCCGACGCCGATCGACGCCGACGCCGACGCCGAAGCCCTGCCCCGACGCCGAAGCCCTGCGCGCCGCCGCCCCCGTCCCCAATGAGCGCCGCCTCCGCCCGTGCCTGCCCTTGCCCGCCGCCCGTGCCCTGCGCCCTTGCCCGCCGCCCGACGCCCTGCCGCCCGACGCCCTGCCGCCCGCCGCCCGCCGCCCGCCGCCCGCTGGCCCTGCCTGCCGTCCTCCGCGCGCCGCCCGCCGCCCTGCCGCCCGCCGTCCGACGCCCTGCCGCCCGCCGCCCGTCGCCCTGCCGTCCGCCTGCTGGCCGGCGCCGGCCGGCCCTGCTTATTTTACCCGCGCCGGCCGAAAAAGCAAAGGAAAAAGAAGAAGAAGAAAAAGAAAAAGGAAAAAGGAAAACACAAAAAAAACAAATTAAACAGAAGAAAAAACAAAAGAAAACAAAAAAACAGAAGAAAAACAAAGGAAGAAGAAAGAAAAAGGAGGAAAGAAAAAAAACAAGAAAGAAAAAGAAAGAAGAAAAAAGAAAGGAAGAAGAAAAACAAAGGAAGAAGAAAAAAAGAAAGAAGAAAAAGGAAGAAGAAAAAAAGAAAGAAGAAAGAAAGAAGAAAGAAAAATGAAGAAGAAAAAACAAGAAAGAAAAAGGAAGAAAAAAAATGAAAACCAAATGAAAACCAAAAGAAAGAAGAAAGAAAAAGGAAGAAGAAAAAAAGAAGAAGAAAGGAAGAAGAAAGGAAGAAGAAGAAAGAAAGAAAAAAGAAAAAGGAAAGAAGAAGAAAGAAAGAATAGAAAGAAATAAGAAGAAAAGGAAGAAGAAGAAAGAAAGAAGAAAGGAAAGAAGAAAGAAAGAAGAAGAAAGGAAGAAGAAGAAAGGAAAAAAGGAAGAAGAAGAAAGAAGAAAGAAGAAAGAAGAAAGAGGAAGAAGAAGAAAGAAGAAAGAAAGAAGAAAGAAAAAGGAAGAAGAAAAAACAAGAAAGAAAAAGGAAGAAGAAAAAAGTGAAAACCAAATGAAAACCAAAAGAAAGAAGAAAGAAAAAGGAAGAAAAAAAAAGTAACTTAAAACTTGATAATTAACAAAAAACCGTAAAATTTGATAATTAACCAAATGGCGAGGGTTATACATGTGTGTTGTCCTCGCCTCCCTCTCCGTGACGCCGTCGTCTGCCGCCCCGTCTCGCGCCCTACCGCGACACCCTCTCCCACCCCTTCCTCGCCCCCTCCTTTTGCCACCGCCCTTTCGCCACCGCCACCGCCACCGCCCCCCTTCTTCACTTAATTAATTTGTTTTTACTACATGTTTTCAGGACTGACATAATGGCGGACGATAGAGCTGACCCGATTATGGACAACTATGATCCGGACGGTGAAGCACATATGTTCGGCATTACCACGGAGGCCCCACCGGCTGGTGCAGATGCACCGACGATCGAAATTACTGCACCGGAGCCTCTGGTGGTCGAAATTACTGCACCGGAGCCTCCTCGCTACCCCGTGGACGATATAAAGGAGAGGAAAGAATGTCATCTGTATTATCCTATCGGGAACATGTCCATGAAGGTAGCCATCGGCAGTGCTTTACCATGTTTACCTGGAGCACTCCACGACAACAACCCCATTCAAGATGGCTATGCTCGTGTCACGGTGGAGGACATAGTCCAAGGGTTTGAGGACCTGGAGATTGACATTGCTACACCTGAAGGGGAGAAAAGACTTGGAGATGTCAAGCGCCATTTCATTCTATGGCAAAAGAAGTTTATCAAGTTTCCAGGCGAGGCGCCAAGGACAACAAGTCCACCCCCCTACGGTGGTGTTGGTGGCGGTGGCGGCGGTGGTGGTGGTGGTGGTGGTGGTGGTGGCGGTTCACCTACACCTCCGTCACGTCAGCCGACGCCTCCCAGTCCACAACGTCCGGCGGGTGATCAAACGCCGCCCCCCAGTCCTCGTCCGGCGGGTGATCAGACGCCGCCCCCCAATCCACCTCCGGCAAAGAAGCAGAAGCAGTCCTGGATTATTAACCCGGACCCTTATGTACCTAAGACCACAAAGGTACCGGAGCCATCACTGAAGCCTCTCCCCACAAGGCCTTGGGAACGTAGTGCCGAGGAAACTGCCGCGGCCGCGGCTGCTGATCTTGAGAAATGGAAGGCGGACTGCAAGAAGAAAAGAGAGCCCGAGCCCAAGCCAGTATTTTCTGATGAGCAAAAGAAGTGGGCTAAGTCATTTTTGAGCACACCGTCCCAAGCCGCGAAGAATCTGCCTGAGGACTATGCACGTGAACTTCGTAGGCAGGCACTGATGTTGAAGGAGAAGAAAGGGCGGGCGGATGACCCCGATCCGGAACAAAGTAAACGAGTTGCCCAGCTCGGGGAACAAAGTAAACAATCGATTGCCCCGCTTATAGTGAAAGCCGCCGGTCCGGATGACCCCGATATCATAGCAGCTGCGGCAGCACTTGGATTGACTGCAACGAGTGCCAGAGAACAAGCGGCCAACTTAGGTATTACTCTTCGTGAACTGTTAGGCCTTGATGAGGCGCCAGTGAAGGAGGTAGTAATTACATATGTGAAGAATGGGCCTCTCGTCGAGCCTGCGCAGGAACAGGATCTACCTCCACAAATGAAAGGTCTGCTGAAATGGTACAAGGGTTACATAAAAAATAAAAACGCCAACGAATATATTTATGCGGAAGTTAGATATGAGCATCACTTCAAACATTACTATGTAAAAATTCATCTGAGTGAATTGTTCCAGCTTTTCAATCTGCGCGAGCTCGACAAATCTATCATCAGTTGCTACGTTCTGTAAGTGATTTATTTCTACCCCATCTCGTTCATATTGCCTGCACTATATATATGTCCTAACTATATTGTTGTGTCCGCTATTATACATGCAGAATGAAGATTAAGGAATGCAGAGTAAGGAACATCCATGATGTTGGGTTCATTGACCCACACATCGTTAATGGATATGTGTTGCGGCATCACCCCGACGACATGGAGGCAGACCTGTGGCAGTTTCTTACAAAGCAGGAACTCAAAAGTGATATTCTATTTCCTTACCATTTTGGGTGAGTGTTTCTGTCTTGAGCACATTCTCTTTTGTTTACTCCATGCATGGTATGTGGGCGGCTAATCGATGAGTTATGCATGACGTACTGTGCATGTATCGTGTCCGCAGGTTCCACTGGATTCTGCTAGTAATTAAAGTTGACACCTCAGAATGTCTCGTCCACGACTCTCTGAATATGGATCCAAAGCTTTGGGGCGACCTGAGAAAAATGCTGCAGAAGTAATTATTTCCATTCATTTGCGCTCTATATCGATCGGCCTATTTCGTTCATTTCCTAATATCAAGTAACTAATAACTCTCTTGTTCATTTAATTTTCTTTGCCTCGTAGGGTTTGGAGACGGTTCGTAGATACAAAGGTCGGTGAATTCAAAAAAGAGCTAGAATTCAAAAAGTCAAAGGCTAAGAATGCTGGGGATATTCAGCCAGCGGGGACCAATCTATGTGGATACTATGTCTGTGAGATGATCCGGAGATACACCTCTGAGCGGGTTCCGAGTGATACCAATGCTCAGAGGAATAACCTCCGGATGATGCTTAGTCCAGAAGCTCGCTTCCGACCACTTCAAGAGGAACTAGCTGGATGGTTCAGGAGGGAAGTCCTCCATCCTAAAGGAGAACACCATTACGAGGACGTAGAACTTTATATGCCTTAAATTATGTATGGAAACTTGTTCAAAATTGTATATGGTCATCCGATGATATTTAATATATACTGTATATTCCTCTTGAATTCTTTTTGGTTCTAATTTCAAATTTGTTTGAAATTGTACATTCATATGCATGTATGTAGTAGCGTAGAATATGTGAAACTCCTTCAAAATTAAAATAAAGCATAAAAGAAATAAAACAATACAAATTAAACAGAAAACAGGTTTAGGGGGGGCAGGTTTAGGGGGGGGGGCTAAAACCCTAAACCTGCGGCGGTCTTTAGTCGCGGTTGGCCAGAAGAACCGCGACTAAAAGTCCTCCGCCCCGATGGCCACCTGGCGCCCACGTGGACGGGCCTTTAGTCGCGGTTCTTAAGCAACCGCGACTAAAGGATGGAGCCTTTAGTCCCGCCTGTTTGGTCGCGGTTGCGCAACCGCGACTAATGGCAGTTGCGAACCGCGACCAAAGGCCCTTTTTCCACCAGTGGTTGTTTGTGATTTCGACATGAGATTTACATTTGTGATGTCGGGATGGCCTGGTTTAGCACATGACATGAGAGTTTTCAAAGATGTCGTAACTACTCATCAAGACAAATTTCGACATCCACCACCAGGTTTGCGACTTGAACTGTCTTGCAATATTTTCTATCCAACTACTCTAGTTCATCTAAGTCTCATTCTGTGCCTTTCATAATATGCAGGGAAGTATTATGTGGTTGATGCGGGGTACCCAAACCGGCCGGGCTACCTTTCACCATTCAGATGTACAAGGTACCATGTGCAACAATGGCAAAATGGCCCGCCGCCACAAGGTATAAAAGAAACCTTCAACCATGCACATGCCAAAGTTAGGAATGTCGTTGAGCGATCCTTTGGAGTGTTGAAGATGAAATTTAGGATTTTATTGAACATGCCAAAATTTCCAGAGGACAAGCAAAGTAGAATTGTTGTTGCTTGTATGGCTCTTCATAATTTCATTTGAGAGAGCAAAATTGCGGATAGGGAATTTGATGCTTGTGATGCAGATGAAAATTATAACCCAATGCCTAGTTCTTGTGCATCCGCATGGCCAGAAGACGAACCTCTTGTTGAAGATATCAACATTAATGCCTTCCGTGATGAGTTAGATCATGCTTTGTTTTATGGAGTGTAATATTTTTTGAAGCTTCGATTGACGACTTGTATGTTTAAGTGGGGCATCTCATTTGTATGAACAAATTTTTTTAATCAAGTTTTGCATGCTTGATTTGAGAACATGGTTCGTTTATGTCAATTGTGAGCGGGAGGAGGCCTCACAAGAGCCGGCCACACCAAATCCGGCAGGAAATATGGTCTAAAGTAGCCAAATGATTGAGAAAGAGCATTTATTGTCAATCTAACCTTGCTATCCAAACACCACTTTGGTTAGACTTAGTTCAGGGTTATAGTTTAGAGTTAGAATCTAACTCTAGCCTCTAACTTAGTTAGAGTATCCAAACAGGGCCATTGTCAGCACTCGTCTCTACCAGTAGGCTAATAAAAAATTAAAATTCAAAGACCGCACCAGCTTGATTTTTAAATGATATTTGCTCCTGATAGCAGTGCAGAGCTAATACCAGAGTGGATCCTTTGCGGCTGAGCTGAAGCCACGCTCCCTCCGGCTGCATTTTCCCTTCCTTTCTTGTCTTGCCAGAGCCGGAATCCATCCATTGATGGGAACGAGATCCTCTAACATCACCAAGAGATGTCAGGGAAGCTACAGTACCCTGACATACCTTCTTCACATCCATATGATTAAGTCTAAAATGACTTGAATTAATTTGCAAATTACAAATCTACTCTATACATTTATAAAAATTACACACAAACAAAATTATGATGCAATAAAATTAATTTCGGATTTTATTTCTATGAACAGTAATTGCGCACAGTGTCTTTGCTACAGTGCCGGTGACATCCCTTCTTCATTTTGTACTGGAATTGCACTGTAGCTTCGTGACATCCCTTCATAATGTTAGAGGATCCGTTCCCCATTGATGATGATTTTTACGTGTGCATGCAGGTCGCTGCTGGACCCTCGGCCGCTGGGGACCCCATGATGGAGTGTGGCGAGGTTTGACCCACATATCGTGAGTGAGGGCCTGACGGCTTCGGGCGGAGGAGGCAGCAGCGACTCTGTCAGGCTTCCCCTGCTCACCGATGCGCCGGGCCCATGCGCGAAGCAACACTGCAGGGCGGGGGTCCCTCCGGCGAGCCCCCCACGTGTTCTCCGCTGCTCCATGCTCCCCTCTGGCCATCTCAGATTCTGTGGTGGCGCCATGAGAGGATACCGTGGGTGAAAATGTGAGTGAAATGGTGGTGCATATGCGATGCGGTGGGCTGGGTCCTCCACCTCATCCCATGGACCCGTCCCGAGGTGATTACGAGAGTCTTATGATCAACCAATCACTGAGGCAGATGCGTACAAGATGGATCAACGCTTGCTGATTGCCTTGATGATTCATGCATTTGTGCATCGTGTTTTAAATTTCTGTAGTGTACACATGGACCCTGGATCTCCAACACATAATGTAGATTAGCACAGGTTGATCTTACCTACCAACGTTTCGCAGTTTCTGATCGTCAGCTTTATTTCTTTGCCCACTAAGGGCCTCTTTGATTCGCAGGATTATGAAAACGTACGAATAGGAAAAGTAAAGTATTGAAGGGGCATGCCCACTTAAATCCTATAGGATTAGCAATGAGTGTTTGATGTCACAGAAAAACAAAAAAATTGTAAAAATAGGTTGGAGTGATGTTAGATTTCCTTTAAAATGTAGTACAAAAAATTTCATAAAAAAAATTCCTGTGGGATCCAATCCTATGAATCAAAGGACCAACATAGGAAAAAATTCTAAGGATTTCAATCCTCCAAAATTCCTATAGAATTGCTTTAAAGCAAAGGAGCCCTAACCTTTTGCAGCTGCACTGATTCATAGAATCTGCCTGCCTAGACATCTAAGACATGTGTGAACAAGGCATATGATTTGCATAGCCGACTCGATCAGAAACGACCGTCTTCTGCAGGTCACGATCTTGATGAGGCCACCAGCCCAGGTCATGGTTGGGGCTGTACTGCTACTCCAGCAGTACGCATGGTCCGTGCATGTTGCTGATTCCCTCCCTCCCCTCCAAGTGGCTTCAGAATTCAGCTGTACTAGCAGTATTATTTTCTGCGGTCCACGGAAGTTTGCTCAGTCACCTACCTCTGATTTTGTGTACTACTCAGAGTGACTTCGATGAGGACATATACGAGTACTCTACTCCTAGTTGTTCCGATCAACAGTCTCATGATATATTCAATTTGACATACATGCATGCATGACTCGTTTCTGCATGTAACAATAGTTCACGTCTCATTATAAACAAGTTTGTGCAGTCCAAGGAAGTTCGCTCAGTCATCTACCTCTGATTTTGCGTATTCACGGTGACTTCCATGAGGACATATAATAGTAGTAGTACTTGTTTGTTTATAGTCCCTTCGGTCCTTTTTAGTCTGAATATAAGTTTTGTGTGAAGTCGAAGACTCTCTACTTTGACCAAACTTATAAGAAAACTATCAACATTCACAATGTGAAAACAATCTTATTAGATGCATTATGAAATGTAGTTTCATAGTATATGCATTTGGTATTGTAGATGCTGATATTTTTAATAAAAATTTAGTCAAATCTTGCAAAGTTTGACTTGACACAAATCTAATACGCGAAGTAAAAAGTACCGGAGGAAGTACATATGACTCTTTTTCAATCAAAGGTCCCATGATATATTTAATTTGACATACATGACATCGGCCGGTGGCTAGAGCTATAATTCATGCATGCATGTATGATTCGTGTTTGCAAGTAGCAATAGCTCACGCCTCTTTGTAAGTATTTTTTTTTGTGGAGCTTTCGCTCAAGGATGAGGATGTTTGTATTTAGTACGACCTTTGCGGGCGATGTGGTGCTAGTTATTTCTGAATGCAATAATGTTAGTTTGAACAAAATGATGATATGCAGATGATTTACTTACTTGTAATTCACACACCAAAGGCTATGCCAATTTAAAACTAAGAAATAATATCTAGGCCTTCTATTTTTTATTAAATATATGTCCTTTCTTTAGAGGCTTATTATTTAAGTGGTAGTATCTTTAAACTTGTTTAAACAAGTTTCACTTAGGACAAACTTAAACAAGTATGTCAAGATGTATTTGGTGCTGTAGATCTTACCATATTTTTCTATAGAGCTGGCCAATATTTTGAAACGGAGGTAGTATATGTCCTTGCTCAGTTTCCGTGTCAACAAGGAAACTGAGCAAGGACATATACTACCTCCGTTTCAAAATATTTGAGCGGAGTGATAGTTCATTTCACGTGTCGTCAAGAAGCATCAATATGTGAAGGGTGAATCTAGAGGCATCGAGTTTTAAGGACGATTACGATACCCCATTTAGTGAAAATTCCCGAGTTTTCCCTCTGGTACAACAGCAACCAAACTTCCCTAAAAAAAACAGCAACCAAACTACTTCAATGTCACATATTTTTTGCATCGCTCAGAAAGGCATAACTTTTTTTGGGTTATGATTGCTAGCCGGTGGAAGAGTAACTAAATCTGACATGCATGCACGCATGGCAATTTCAGTTCAGCAATCAACGAATGCATTCGACACACCAAATCAATAGCATGCGTGTAGGGTACTATGACGAAAGTTCTTTTACTCTCTCTCTCTCTCTCTCTCTCTCTCTCTCTCTCTCTCTCTCTCTCTCTCTCTCTTGCGAACATTCACATGCATTCACGTATAAAGTCATGGATCGAACGTGACAGGTGCTCGAGAGCTCTCACTGCTCATGCATGCACAAAAGCGAGACACCGCGCATGCATGGATGGACGGGTGCCAAGCTTCACTCACGCTTCTCACCGTGTACCAGTGTATGCATGTACCCTGGCGAGCTACTTTTACTACTACTCGTTGTTACTACCACCACGCGCACGTGTGTGTAGCACGAAGGCTGATGGAATGGGCCGAGGGGAGGTAAGAACGGACGGCGCACCGCGACTAGGGAAGAAGAGCCATACGCATATGGCCATGCACGCATGGCCTGATGACCCCTTCTTCTTCCTGCACGCCCTAGCTAAAGCAGCTAGGCAAAATTGACAAATTTAACCTCAGAGCAAAAGTATATCACAAACTAAACTGTTTTTCAAGAAAAATTCCATCGCTGACCCTTTTGTGCAGCGCCCCACAGTAAGACGCTGCACCCTACTGTGCAGCTCCTTACAGCTAGGCACTGCACAATGTAGTGCGACGCCTAGCTGTCGGACGCTGCACAGGCGCCTAGTGTTAGGCGCTGCACAGTAAAATGCAATGCCTCAGCTGAGTGAAATACTTTTAAAAGCAGTTTAGTTTGTGAAATAGTTTCGCCTCCGAGGTTAAATTGTGCCTTTTGCAGAGCAGCTAGCCTGATCGTTCCTTCATTTCACATTCGCCCTCTCGCTTTCCTCGTGTTGTCTGTACAACCCTATGTACCTCTAACACTAGCTGCTGCCACTACTAATTAGCTAGAGCTATACAGGAGTACTGTTTTGCTCTACGAACCAAGATTCCCTGGCAGGGAAAAAAGACATTTCTCCGGCTAGCTAGATTCTCTTGCCTTGCGCACTACAATTATGCTAGTGTGGGCACGCATACATAGCATAGCACTTGAGCGCTTGGATTAATAATGTTGTTTTGTAGCTAGCCGGCTTGCTAATATGTCTCCTCTCTCCTTGTCTAGTAGGAGGCGGAAGGTGGCGGATGCAAGCGTCAAAACACGTCAAAGGTAGCCCGGCCGGCCGGCGCTCAAAACCACGGTGGTTTTGGCCGTAGCTCCACACAGCCGGCTTTTCCCTTGTCTCATCTGCCCTGCGCCGCGCCCACGACATTTCTCTCTCCCCATTCTTTTCTCTGTCTCGTGTCGCTCTCATCGGGAGCACTGTGAGATCCCGGCAGGCTTTTCTCTAGTTGATCCAGACCCGAAGCGAAGCCTTTGCATGTGCCGGGAACTGGGCTAGCTTGGACCGGCCGGGCCCGGGCACAACCACGTACCCAGCCTCACTCAGAACGTGGGTAAATTATACTGTAATTCTTTTGTGTCATGTATATGGATGAACGTATACAATCACGTACTCATGTTGAAGAAAATTTCAGAAATATCTTTTTTTAATATTTGTCCATGTTAGTGCTGGCTGTATTCATGAAAAAATACATGCAAAAAAGATAATTCTTTTTGTTTTTTATCTCCAAAAGATGCAAATTACAACGCTCTAAAATAACAAAAAAATAAATAGAAAATTGCAACTCCATTTGTTTCCAACAAAGGTTGTGCTACTTGTGTTTTGTTCATAAATATTTGAAAGGATTCCCCTAAGAAAAACTTGAAAGGGAACCTAGGACATAATGCATATTTTTCTCTTTCATATATTTATATTCGTCAAGTTATTTTGGCATACAATAGTATATGAACTCTAACTAGATATCCCAGTCGACTGTCAATAAAACTAATAAAGCGTAGCGTGAAAGTGTAGAATACTTATAATAGCTAAACGGACATGATAATGAGGCGATTGGATTGTATATTAACAAATTGATAAATTATTTTCCGTTTCATTTTTTGTATTCATCTAATAATTCAAATTTTTGACATCTTCGTTTCTATTTTCGGCACCGTTTGAATAACCACAATTTTTTTTAAAATAAATTATTTCTCCTAAACAGTATATATCCCGCGCCCATGACATTATCACATCCACAACTCCACTGTATTATAATTTAGTTATTTAAAACTTGATCGTCGTTTATATCCACCAGCATATTCAAACTTCTCTGTCACAACACCATGACATTTTATTTAGGTGCATTTTACTGGATAAAATCATATATAGTTTATTATCTGTTTTTGACTTACTAATTTAGCGGTAGGTAGAAAGAAAAAAATGCACGACTCGTGTCTTGACTTCAAAACGAGGGGAAAATCGAAGTTTTTTTCATTAAAAGAAAGTTGCAGTTAATTATGATTAGTCCTCTTCTAATTATACTAAACAATTTTACTTATTCACAATTTTTTATTTTAAAATCTTAAAATGATTTTAAAATCAATACAACCTTCGTCTCAAGATCTGAGTGACTAATTTTTTTTCTAATAATATGTCTAACAACATTGGAAATATTAATGTCAAACTTATTGTTACACAATACAAAAGTGAATTACGACAAATATGTCAATGCTAAATTATAATTCTTTTCAGTGATGTATATCGTGTTATTTTTACAAAATTAATTATGTACAGTTTTGTTGACTACATGTAACCAAAGCTTAAGAGAAGAATCACATTCATACAAAATAATATGTCCCACACCCGCAAAAAAAAAAAGAATAACATGTCCCTCTTTGATGTAGTATTACAACACGTTTATATGCATTTGTGTGTGGGTGTGCACACCATGTTAATATCTAAAGATGTATTTGTAGAGGAATCTAGAATGCACGGATCTAAAATTTATCGCAGCAGTGTTTTGAAAATTAGGATTATCTAGCCTAATTCTAGGTAACATGAAATTCTAGAATGGATGGGGTGTGAGCAAGTTTTGTTGTTGTTGAGTTCACTTCTCTCACCCTCGCAGTTGGCATTGTTCATTTATCATATATTTTTTTCGTGGTGGAATCTTCTCTTAATTACTTGACTGAGTTCAAATAAGATGGACTCTGACCAATGCAAAACAACTCAACCAAGCAGAATGCACACATTTTCATTAGTTAGTTTGGAAACTACTATTGTATCAAAACTAGTAAATGTTAATACATGATATCATTGCTTGGCATGGTGCAGCATGCCCCCAATGGCGGAGCCAGGAATTTGCTCCTGGGTATTCTTGTAATTTTTTTTGCCTAAGCAATATAATAGAACAACAAAATTGCACTCAGATGGTAACATAAATGACTCGATGACGATACATCGATAGTAGTAGCAAAATATCATTGTGGTAATATCTGTAACAACAATATAATAGGTACGAATCAATGACCATACATCGATGCCACAAAATATCATTGTGGCATATCAATGACTCGATGACCATACATCAATAATACTGGCAATTTTTTTGGCCAAAGCAATATAATAGAACAACAAATGTGGATGTAGATGTTGTTTTCCTTGCCTTAATTTGAAGATCTATCCCACACTTCAAATATGCCAACATTCTTCATCTTCATCTACATCACAAAAAAGTAGAAATCAGTGGCAGTAGCAATGTGGCATGGACTGAATGGACAAACAATTGCAAGTTACATAGAGAAAGTGGCAATCAGTGGCAATGTGGCATGGGCTGATGGACAATTGGACAACAATTACGATTTATACAAGAACAAATCAACAAAGTAGCATTCAGTCCGTGGCAGAATCAGTGGCTTCTAGCAGTGGAAATTTGGAAAAAACAACTTGCAGATTTGTCTGAAAAATAGAGGAAATTATTTTGGTAATTTGTAGATGGATGCAGTATTGGATGGATTGGATGGCTTCTCCTTATAGTCTGGCGGCTGGCGGACTAACGCCGCGACGGAGGCCGGAGGAGGCCCGCAACGGCGTAGCCCCGCACAGACCACGGCCACGAAGGCCGGAGGCGGAGGAGAGGGCCAGAGTGGAGGAGAGGGCCAGAGGGAAGGGAGAGGGGCAGAGGGCCCGTCGTTCATCGGACCTCACTTGCCGGCGTTAAAAGAGTGGAGGGAGAGTGGGAGACAGAGGCCTGCTCTGTTGCGTGGATGCCGTCCCGTGCGTGGATGGGCTGCTCTAGTGGGCTCGAGTGTATTACATGTATATGTGATTTTTTTGGCCAGATTCTTTGGTATTCCATGGAATGCCCAAGAATACCCCTGGCGCCGCCACTGACCCCATGCTCATTTGACACATATGGATGACGACCCCCCTATAGACGAAGAGTGTTATAGGGCGTGTTGCCCTACCCCATGAACCTACAATCGGGAATAGACCATGCTTTATAGAAAATCAATGGAAGTTGTTGATTACACCATGAACCTACAATCGGGAATAGACCATGCTTTAGGAATAACTAATGCGCTGGAGCTGCGGTAGTTAAAGATATGCGCCTAATTAATCGCCAAACAAACGCATAGTAACCTCCCCGTCCAGTAAAAGGCCTCGCACAGCCATGCATGCAAACAAAACCGATTCACACCTCCACCTAAAGTTTCGGTTCACACCATGCATGCGCACCAGGAAGGCAAGCGGAAGGAGTAATTTCAGCGGGCTAATTAATGACCTGCGCCCTATTTCCCTCTAATTGTGAAAAAATCTGGTTTTGGAGATACGCCCCTTAAACTGTGATGGAGGGAGTACATGAATAATAGGGTCAATAAATACACAAGATCATTTTAGATGAAAACACACTGGTAGGTCAATACCTCACAATACAGATTTATTAGGTACCCGAAATAAATCACCTACCCAGCATGATCTTGGTTCAAGGTCACTTGCTACCCAAAATAATATAACGTATACAAGACACATTTGCTGGTCATCTTTAGAGGAAAATTTCCTTCATGTTGTCCTGACGGTAAACCAAAACATAGATGTCCAAACAAATGATTTCTTTGAAGCAATTGAAGAACAGAAAACGATAAACCTAATCAAACATTTGCGCATCCTCGACAGATGTAAGAAATGATTCTAAGGATTATAGGTGGACGTGGAAGTATGCTAGACATTGTTCAAACAAGCAAAACTGTTACAGATTACCTAGTAGGAGTAGCTAATTTCCCAGGGGACAGTAGAAAACATCCTGAAAAGAGATACATGTGGCTAACATACAAACATAACCTGGCGCTCGCAAGAGACTGACGGTCCCATGCATCTGCGTCTAGTCTCGCCGATCGATCGGATTCTGATGGCCAGTCCTCCTGCTTTGCACACCCCTGCACAGATCTACTGCATGCGTGTTTCCTAGATACGTACGGTACGATAGTAGACAAGTGGACATATATATATATATGTACACATGCACAGAGACACTGCCGACCGGCCGGCCGGGCCAGCAGATTGCTGCCTTGTACGTACGTGACTCCAACACGCATGCATGTGCGTACGCGTGGCCCCCTGCTTTGCTAGCTACACACAAAGGGCGTGTTTGGTTGCACTAGTAAGCGTGTGCGTTGCACGTATCCTAATAAACCATAATAAAAACATGAACTTTGTCTTGTGTTTTTACCAGAACATTTAAATGCGTGTCACGCCCAATGATTTCAATGCAATAATTTATTTTAGATTAAGCCATAGATCTTCTTTGACTGGTGAAAGACTTCCATTGTTAAATGTTGTGATCCCAATGTTCCAAAAACAAAATGAAAAAACTCGTGCATGTAACACACGACCAATACACATGTCTTCACATAAAATTAACAATCACATAAATGTATTTTAAGTGTTACTTATTACAAAAAATACTTAAAAATAACAACTAAGGAACATTATCTACTAATCATTATTTGATGATGCTCCTCTCTGGAAGGTCCATCTTTCGATCCGATCTATGATGCTTCATTCTAAGACTGGAATATTGTTTAGAACTTCATTCTCTTCATACTTCAAAATATGAACCAAAAATCGCTTCCTCAGTTCAAAATCATCCTACATATGTATTATATAACATTTTTATTAAAAAAAACATGTGTAACGTGTGTAGAAATGAGCATGGTGTCAATACTTACCTTTGGTACTGGAAAATGTAGCGTCCCATCGTGCCATGAGTGCATTAAATTGAAAACCAAATAACCAGACAGGGGGCTGTATGTATGAAATGTTACATGCGAGTTGAATGAATCAATTAACATTGTGATGTATTGACAAGATTTGTACCCGTATGAGTTTGTGGGAACAGTAGGAACTTTGCATCCCCATATCGAAATGTCGTCCTTGAAGGCAGGGTTTGCAGCTTGGAGTGCAAGGTTTAGATCGTTGGCCATAGTTTCAAGTATATGCTTTCCAAAAGTGGGTATTGAAAGCGGGTCCAAAATAGAAACAACTTTTTTATGTTGGCCGAAGACAAACAATAAAAATAACCCAAGAATATCACAAGGCAATACAATCTACAATGATACATGCATTTAGAAATATATCAATCATTATCATTCATTAAGACCAAATAACCAATGAATTTAAATTTAAATCTTACCGTATCACATTCTGATATATGATATTCATTGCTGTCAGGCTAGCTATCAAACAGTTGTGCCAGGTCCATACCGTCACGATGACTTGGGACTTGTGCATAGTGGGACATGGACTACAATATTATAAGAAAATATTAGTAGAATGAGGCAAAATGTAAAACGTGATTAAAATAACTTACACAGAATCATAGATTCATGTAGTGTACTGGGACGTCTCTAGCAAGCTGGACGTCGTGGCACCCTAGTATCCTCACAACCATGTCAATCAGCATCCATGTACTCATCATTTTTTAATATGTTCTTTAATTGTCTCAAGTTTAAACTAATAGGGTAAGGCTGAGAGCTTTTCACCCATTTGCTCCTGTGAAATACTCCCTCCGTTCCCAAATATAAGTCTTTCTAGAGATTCCAACAAGTGACTACATACGGAGCAAAATGACTGAATCTACACTCTAAAATATGTCTACATACATATGTATGTTGTAGTCCATTTGAAATGTCTAAAAAGACTTATATTTAGGAACGGAGGGAGTAGGAATTATGTCATTATACAAGAGTAATAGTTTATTAGAAACAAAAATGAACTGCAAAAATGTGTCTTACTCTAGCATCGGGACATCATGAACCATGCTGATGAACAAGCAAAGTTCATCTATTAAGTCGTCGTTTGTTGGAGTGACAGACGGCGAAAGGATAAATGATTGCAAGATGAGCTCAACTTGTGACGATGAGTTGGATGCATTAGGCTTGTTAGGAGGTCTTTCGACAATAATACAATCAGTAGGATCCGTGTTGGTTTTATCATCATCCAAGTCTCGGTTTCTTATATCGTCATCATTGAATTCCGAGTCGACTAAAATGACAGCTAATTTTGTTCTAAAATCTGTCATGTGAACCTAAAGTGAAGTAGTAATAAGACTTAGTTTTTAAATAATGATATAACACGAAATAATTAGTATCATGATACGATGCAAAATATACCTGTTTGGGAGTGCCGGACAAACCATCTCCCGTGAAGTACTCCATGTAATTTAACATCCAGAAACCACAAGATGACCTTGATCATAAAGAAATTTTGTTATGCTTAATAACAAAAATATTAATAAAAAAATTAGTATCATAAAATGATGATGACTGAACCACACCGTCATACCGGACACGGTCGATAAAAAAAGAATTGAACAACGTTTGCCGCTAATATAAATCAAATGATTTGAATTTCTGAACGCATATTTTTATATAATTTTTTTTCGAGAGTACGCAATTGCGTACCATAGTTTTAAAGACGGCGGAATTTCAAGTACAAGAAGACTACAACTCACTGCGGACAACGAGTGTAGTACAAACTCCACACCAAGGCTAGTCCGAAGACAGCCACCATCAACACTGCAACTACAACACAAAAAAGCCTGTCCGCCTGAGCAACATTGCCGCGTCTCAACCGACACCGATCACCTCCGAAGATTAGCAGCTTCAACTGAACTCCCCTTGTCGACGCACCATCTACCCTTGATGCCCAAAGGAGGTGTGGCAAGTAGATGGCGGAACTTGGTCGGTCCCGAGAAAGGCACCATCTTGGACTCATTGGCTACGGCGTACATTGCGCCCCTGAAGATCAAACTTGGACAACGACTGTCGGAGTAATGGGCCACGGGTAGGCAAACCCGAGGCCCAGAACCTTTCAAGACATCGGGGCAGTCTACGCCCCTCAAAGAATCCCAAGACGATCGGCCGACTCTGGGAGTCGGCCGTAGCATCACCGACGCCTACTCACGGCCGAATCTCGAAGACGGCTACGACATAAGCCGACTCCCAGTTGGCGACTCCAGGAATGCCGACTATGGGGAGTCGGCCCACGACTTCGCCACCGTCAGCCTTCTGGAAGAAGGACAGGACTGGGGATGGCCGGAGTACGGCCCTCCCCTACCCTGATTACCAAGGGCGGGTATGGCTACAGTGCGACGTATCGGAGGAGATCTTCGGCACGACGCGGCACTGTGGCCATACCGGCCCTGACGTCCGCCCCAGCGGCGGAACCCCGTTCCCACGTTGGCCCGCCAGTACGGCCTGGAGACGGCCCGCAAGTCAGCGGGGGAGATAGAAGACGGTGAGAGCACCCGAAGACGGGCCCCGTGGGAGTCGGCCTCCAGGAGTCGGCCAGCTCCTCCCACGGGTCCCACGCGCCATTAACCAGATAAGACGGGGAGTGGCGACAGTGATCGCCCGCCAGGCGGCGGCACTGTTGCCACGCCCCCACGACCAAGCCAACGTCATCAGAGGCGCGGCTACAGTGGCCAGGTCAGTCGGCGGGGCCCACCAGAGGTGGCCCCCAGGAGTCGGCGGAAAGGACGGCGGCCTAAGAGACAGACTGCTGGGACCCACACCCAGTCAGATTACCATTGTACCCCCGGGGGTAGGCCTATATAAACCCCCCGGAGCACCCATGCAAAGGGTTCGATCCTTTTTCCACCAGACCAACTGCATAGAGGAGGGGAGAGCTAGCCTTGCCTTCTCCTACCTCTAGAACACAGCTCGAGGAGCAACTTTGTACACATATCTCCATAGTGACCATGCGGAGACCCCGCAGAGCAGCAGTAGGGGTATTATCTCCTCGGAGAGCCCCGAAGCTGGGTAAGATCCGCCGGCGTGCATGCCTACGCCTCATCATGCTTCCAGGCACCGGCGACGTTCTACTCGCCCCCACCATGATAAGCCATCCTTTGGCATATGTCGCACCCAACCTCCGACATTTGGCGCCCACCGTGGGGCGAGGTGCACCGTCGTCCGGAGATCTGTTCTGGACGGGAACCCTTTTTCTCCCTGGCGAGCGTAGCCAGCCCGGCACGCCAGAAGGAGTTCACACCGACACGCTGCGCAACGTTGAGACCGTTTGCGCGGCCAGCTGCCTCGCCGATCTTATCGGCGAGGTTAGCCTCTCCGACGAGCCTGCGTCCGACGCAGGCACCAGCGGCCCCGCAAACTTTCTCGCGGGCCTCCTCGACGACCTCCACGTTGCTGGCGAGCCTGCCACTGACCTGGAGTCCGTAGGCTCCACCAACCCGATGCTGGTCGATTCCGACACCGCGTCGCTCGACGCCTTCCCCACCAACGTGGTGGTCTACGACGAGCCGCTCCCTCGCGCGGAGGGCAGCGGGAGCACCGTTACAGAGGTGCTCGTTATCGACCATGGCGAGCACTCCGCGGGAGAGCTCACGACCCGCTTGACGCGGCACTGCAAGACCTGGATGCGCCCATTTCAGAGGACGCTGACGCCGAAGCGCTGGAGGCACGCTGCCTCCAGCTCGTCGAAGGCGCGAAGAAGCTGGCCAGCGTGAGACGCTTGTCAGAGGCCTACCAGCGCGAGATGGATCGCGCCGTGGGCAGCTCGCCGGCCCCGGTGGGGCCGAGCCGCCTGGGCGCGGTCCGCCAGCGTGGCGCGGACATCGCCAGCATGTTCGGAGCCAACCGCCCCGTATACGCTACGCCCGCCGAGAACATTCGAGCTGCCCAGGCGGCGGCAGACGAGTTAGATGGACTCGAAGGCGAAAAGCGCCGACTGATGACGGAGCGAGTCCAGCAACTCCTCGACGCGGCTGGCGCGCAGAACGTGGCCGGCTGCCGAACCGAGGGGCCGCAGCAGCAGAAAGATGACCTGCCACCCCGCCGAGATCAAGGCGCGACATCTCGGGCGCCGACTGGTGGCGTCCGCGGAAGAAAAGACAAGGAGCCGGCTGCAAGCCGCAGTCGGACTCATATCACCATCGAGCGCGACCAAGACGGCCGCCCGAGAGCAGTAGAGCGGCGGGACGACTATGTGCCCCCGCCACCCCGCAAGGAAAGGCGAGTCTCTCCACCGCCCGTTGAACATCCGACTCTTGGAGGTCGCCTAGGCCGCCGAGAGGGAGTCGGAGAGAACGATGCCCGCCTCCGGATCGACCGACTCCATCGATCTCTGGTACTGGAAGAAGAAGATAAGCTGGGGCCGCCGTGTTTTGGTCCCCGCATCCGAGATGAGCCCTTCCCCAAAGGATTCACTCTCCCCAGAGATACCCCCAAGTACACCGGCTCTGTGAAGCCAGAGGACTGGCTGGTTGACTACTCCACAGTCGTCAGCATAGCGAACGGCAACAAGCGCGTTGCCGTGAAGTACGTTCTGCTCATGCTCCAGGGCACGGCCCGGACATGGCTGAACAGCCTGAAGCCCCGCAGCATCAACAGTTGCGTCGACTTCACCGAGGCTTTCGTCCGCAACTCCACGAGCACGTACAAGCGACCTCCCAAGCCTCGCCAGCTCTCCTTGTGCGTGCAAGGCCCCGACGAATCCACTCGCGACTACCTCACGCGGTGGGCCGAGCTTCGAAACTCCTGCGAGGGCGTGCACGAGGTGCAGGCCATCGAGTACTTCACCGCCGGGTGCAGAGAAGGCACCCTCCTCAAGCACAAGCTTCTCTGCGACGAGCCGGAGACCCTGGATGAGCTGCTGATCATAGCAGACAAGTACGCCACGGCCGACTCTTCTATGAAGACGGAGATCCAAGTCGGTGCGACAGGCAAAGTCGCTCAACTGGCTCCCAGAACCCCGGCTGGGGACGCGAGTCGGCGACAATAGCAGAACGATCACAAGCGCAAGGCCCCGCAGCCGGCTTCCAATAGCCGGCAGGTCGCAACGGTCGACGATCAGCAACCAGAAGGGCAGCCTCCACCCAAGCGGCAGAAGGGCGGCAAGCCCAATTGGCTGCCGGCTTTCTCCTACGAGCAGACTCTGGATGGCCCTTGCAAGTTTCACAGTGGCGCAAAGCCATCAAACTACACCACCAGAAAGTGCCACTGGCTGACTAGGATTGCCAAGGGAGACGGCTTGGTGCCTCCTCCACCTGCTGGACAGCCGCCTCTGCCTCCACCCCCGCAGCCGGTTGCCAGGCCAGTCGGCGCAGTACAAGACGAGTACCCGGAAGAGCATGGAGCCTACGTGGTGTTCACCAGTGTGGCAGATGACAGACGCAGCAGGCGGCTGCAGCAGCAAGAAGTCAACGCAGTAGCATCAGACACTCCAGAGTTCATGCACTGGTCCGAGAAACCTATCAGTTGGAGCAGAGCTGATCACCCAGAGGTGATGCCGAATCCAGGGTCCTATGCCCTGGTCCTGGAGGCCACCTTTGCCACTGATAGGCGGGCAGCTTGCTTTTCGCGAGTTCTGATAGATGGAGGTAGCAGTATCAACATCCTGTATAAGGATACAATGGAGAAGCTGGGAATCAAGCAAAGACAACTCCAGAACAGCCGGACTGTATTCCATGGGATCGTCCCTGGCCTTTCCTGCTCCCCAATCGGCAAGACTTTGATAGATGTCCTTTTCGGAGATAAGGATCACTTCCGCCGAGAGCTAGTCTGGTTTGAAGTGGTGGACCTCCGGAGCCCGTACCATGCACTACTTGGCCGACCTGCCTTGATCAAGTTCGTGGCGGTCCCCCTACCTCAAGATGAAGATGCCGAGTTCCAAGGGGATCCTGATTGTAGTAGGCGACTACAGGAAGTCGTCCGCTTGTGCGGCCGAGAGTAGTCGACTGGCCGAGTCCCTGGTTATTGCAGCGGAGAAGCGGCTTCTTGACCGGGTTGTGGCGATGGCCGGCAAGCAGCCTGAGTTGTCGCCCAACCCCAAGGAGTCGGAAGCTGAGGGCTCGTTCAAGCCGGCGAAGGAAACAAAGAAGATACCCTTGGACCTAGAGCACCCGGAGAGGTATGTAGTCATAGGTGCAAACCTTGACAGCAAATAGGAAGGCGAGCTCGTCGATTTCCTCCGTGAGAATCGGGACATCTTTGCATGGTCCCCCAAAGACATGCCAGGTGTACCGACGGAATTCGCCGAGCACAAGTTACATGTCCGGTCTGATGCGAAGCCCGTCAGGCAGCCCTTGCGCCGCCTGTCAGAAGAGAAAAGAAGAGTTGTTGGTGAAGAGATAGCCCGGCTCCTTGCAGCCGGCATTATCATGGAAGTATTTTTCCCAGAACGGTTAGCGAACCCAGTTTTAGTGCTGAAGAAGAACAAGCAGTGGCGAATGTATATCGACTACACAAGCCTGAACAAAGCCTGCCCCACGGACCCGTTTGCTTTGCCGAGAATTGATCAGGTGATAGACTCCACAGCCGGATGCGAGCTGTTGAGTTTCTTAGATGCCTATTCAGGATATCACCAGATCAAGCTGAACCCGGCAGACAGACTGAAGACCGCCTTCATCACGCCGTTCGGAGCCTTCTGCTACCTGACCATGACGTTCGGCCTGAGGAACGCCGGCGCCACCTTTCAGCGTTGCATGCAGAAGTGCCTCCTCAAGCAACTCGGCAGGAATGCCCACGTCTACGTGGATGATGTGGTGGTGAAGACGGAGAAGCGCGGAACCTTACTGGAAGACCTCAAAGAGACCTTTGAGAACCTGCGCTGATTCCAGATCAAGCTTAACCCCGAGAAGTGCGTTTTCGGAGTACCAGCCGGCCAGCTACTCAGCTTCCTGGTCTCTGAACGCGGCATAGAGTGCAACCCCGTGAAGATCAAGGCCATCGAGAGGATGGAGGTACCCAGCCGACTGTTGGATGTGCAGAAGTTCGCTGGCTGCCTGGCATCCATCAGCCGTTTCATCAGTCGGCTGGGCGAGAAAGCTCTCCCGTTGTACCAGCTCATGAAGAAGACCAATTTTTTCGAGTGGAACCACGAGGCGGACGAGGCCTTTCTGCAACTGAAGAGGATGTTGGTTACTCCCCCTGTGTTGGCGGCTCCGACTCCCAAAGAGCCCATGCTCCTGTACATCGCCGCCACCAGTCGAGTAGTCAGCACGGTTATCGTAGTTGAGCGCAAGGGGGAAGGCAAGGCACTGCCGGTCGAGAGGCCCGTCTATTATCTGAGTGAAGTACTGTCAACCTCCAAGCAGAACTACCCCCACTACCAGAAGATGTGTTACGGCGTGCACTTCGCCGCCAAGAAGCTGAAGCCTTACTTCCAAGAACATCCAATCACAGTGGTCTGCACAGCCCCATTGGCTGAGATCATTGGAAGCCGGGATGCGTCTGGCCGAGTGGCCAAATGGGCCATAGAGTTGGCGCCCTACACGATCTACTATCAACCCCGCACCGCCATCAAGTCGCAAGCACTGGCCGACTTCCTCGTCGACTAGGCCGAGACCCAGTACCTGCCACCGGCGCCCGACTCCACCCATTGGTGGATGCATTTCGATGGCTCCAAGATGCGCACCGGCTTGGGAGCCGGCGTCGTCCTCACTTCTCCCAAGGGCGACATGCTCAAGTACGCACTGCAGATTCACTTCGCCGCCTCCAACAACGTCGCCGAGTACGAGGCGCTCGTTCACGGGCTCCGGCTTGCCAAAGAGCTTGGCCTCCGCCGGATCCTATGTTACGGCGACTCTGACTTGGTGGTACAGCAGTTGTCGGGCGACTGGGACGCCAAGGATGCAAACATGGCAAGCTACCGCTTCCTCGTACAGCAACTCAGCGGATATTTCGAGGGGTGCGAGTTCCTCCACGTGCCGAGGAACGACAATAACCAAGCAGATACTTTGGCACGAATCGGCTCCACCCGCCAAGCAATACCTTCAGGCGTCGCCCTCCAACGCCTCCTCAAGCCGTCCATCAAGCCCTCACCAGAGTCAGATTCAATTTTTGTGCCGACTCCCCCTGAAGAAGCCGGATCCGGCCCGAGAGCCAAGCAAACAGCACAAGACCTGTTGCAGATGATCTCAAGAGTGCCGCAGTTGCAGCTAGCCCGGGGACTTCGGAACTCGGCCCGGGGACTGCGGAAGCTAGAGAGAAGACTCCAGAACTCGGCCCGGGGACTGCTCCAGTCGGGCCGGGGACTTCATTAATCCAGCAAGCGGCTGCGGACTCCAGCCCGCCGACTCTCAGCCCAGCCGCTCACGTCCAAGTCGCAGTTTTGACAGTAGAAGAGATAGCAGCACCCTCATGGGCCCAGCCCATCCTCCAGTTCCTGGTGAACAAGGAGCTACCAACCGATGAAACCTTGGCTCGGCAAATACAACGCCGAGCGGCAGCATACACCATAATCAACAGAGAGCTAGTCAGACGCAGCGTGACAGGCGTCTACCAGCGCTGCGTCGAGCCAGAGCAAGGCCAAGCAATTCTCAGAGACATCCATCAAGGCGAGTGCGGCCACCATGCGGCCTCGAGGGCACTCGTCGCCAAAGCTTTCAGACACGGTTTTTTCTGGCCGACTGCCCTGGAAGAGGCCAAAGAGTTGGTCCAGAAATGCAAGAGGTGCCAGAAGTTCCGCTCTAAGCCGCTCCAGCCGGCTTCAGCACTCAAGACTATCCTCATCGCATGGCCCTTTGCAGTATGGGGCCTGGATATGGTGGGACCCTTCAAAACGGCACGAGGCGGCCTGACTCATCTACTTGTCGCGGTGGACAAGTTCACCAAGTGGATTGAGGTGAAGCCCATCAAGAAGTTGAATGGTCCGACTGTCGTGACTTTCATCTCAGACATCACAATTCGGTATGGCATACCGCACAACATCATCACCGACAACGGCACCAACTTTGCCAAAGGCGCCTTGGCCCGTTTCTGCGCGACGCAGGACATCCGACTGGACCTAGCGTCCGCTGCCCATCCGCAGTCAAACGGCCAGGTGGAGCGAGCGAATGGCCTCATCCTGTCCGGCATCAAGCCTCGGTTGGTCGAACCGCTAGAGCGTTCGGCCGGCTGTTGGCTTGACGAGTTGCCGGCCGTCCTCTGGAGTCTGCGTACGACTCCAAACAAGTCAACCGGCTTCACGCCCTTCTTCCTCGTCTACGGTGCTGAAGCCGTCATCCCAACGGATATAGAGTTCGACTCCCCACGAGTCACGATGTACACCGCGGAGGAAGCAGAAGAAGCACGACAAGACGGCGTTGATCTGCTGGAAGAGGGCCGGCTGTTGGCACTCAGTCGGTCCAGCATCTACCAGCAGAGCCTACGTCGCTACTACAACAGGAAGGTCAGGCCGAGATCCTTCCAAGAGGGCGAACTTGTGCTCCGGCTGATCCAGCGAACAGCCGACCAGCACAAGTTGTCGGCTCCGTGGGAAGGCCCCTTCATCATCAGCAAGGTGCTGGGCAATGACTCCTACTACCTGATCAACGCTCAGAAGCCCCGAGCGCGCAAGAGGGACGACTCCGGCAAAGAGACGGAGCGACCATGGAACGCGAATCTTCTTCGAAGATTTTACAGCTGATGCAGTATGTATCACGCCCCCCTTTTGTATTTTAAGTACCAAGACTCTGGGGCCCCTGAGACGGACTCGGGGACTGCCCCTTTTGTTATCTGTATGATAAGAGTTATGCTTCCGAGTACGACACTCTTTATGCCACTTGACCCCGGGCTCGACCAGTCGGCCCGGGGACTCGCCGTCTCGCGCTATGAAAACGCTTCCTGCGGTCAGACAAGTAGTGCGCGGCGCCTAAGCCGACTCCCGCCAAAGCCACAGCTCGCAGAGCAACTAACTGGTAGGCCGGAGTAAGGTAGAATGGGCGCCCGCACGAAAAAAGGCTAAGGATTCAAAGCGTAAAAACATAGCCCGAGCCGGCTTTTCAGCTGATCCTCGCAAAACCGACTCCGAGTAGTCGGCTTGCTGTCTTTCTATCCAACTTGCTACAAAAACTCTCGAACGGCTAATTACTTGCCTTCCCAAGGCGGCCAGGTATTTGGTCCAGCGGCAGTCCGCGGAGCGGCTGTCCGACTGGCAAGGACGGCACCCAAGGGAAGGCGGCAAAAGGAAAAAAGCCTAAAGAGCAACAAGCAAGAAACGATAGAGTCTAGACAAATATTTACACCACAAAGGCCATTGGCCGAATCCATGAACAGATGTTCAAAATACACCCAGTGGGTGGAAATGTGCGAATTAACAAAGTCTTCGAGAAACTACTGAGCAGATAAGTAAAGCAAGACGGCGGCTTATGAAGCGGCAGACGGGTTTGGGGGCTCGGCGGAGATGGCGGTGTCGGACGTTGGAGCAGCCGGCGGGGCAGACTCGGCTTGATCACCTCCAGCAGCAGTCGGCGCAGTTGGGCGCGGCTCGTTGTTGGAGGCTTGGTCGAGCTGAGGCTGGTCGCCCGCTCCGGCTTCCGGCGCCTCCGTCTCGTCGCCGGCTTCCATCTTGTCTTCTTCCTCGACGCTGGAGCCAATCACCTCCGCCGAGTCCTCGCCGTAGTTCGGGTTCATCCCAAACCACTCCGGTGGCACCTCCTTGCCGTTGTCAGCACGCTCAGGAACGAAGACGCTGGTGTCGACGTACTCGGCGATTGCCGCGGCGCGCTTGATGAAGTCATCCTCCATGGCTGCCAGTTCCGGCTGGGCCTCAGCTCGGAGCGTGGCCAGCTGGTCCAGACTTAGGTCTGGATACCACGCCTTGACGAACTCCAAGGCACAACGTGCCCCGGCACGTGCCGAGGAGCCCTTCCAAGCCTCCAGACGGCCTGCTGCGACCTCCAGCCAGTCGGCAGTCTGACTGGGAGTGTGCAGAACCGGCATCTCCGGCCACAAGGCAGCAATCTCCTGGGCGCCGACTCGTTGAAGCCGGCGCAGCATCCGGTGAGCCGGCCGTAGACGAGCCTCGATGCTCAGAAGCTATTCATCAAGAGTCCGGGGGGCGTTGGCAGCAACCTCCTCGCCGGCCGCCCTCCGCGCCTCGCGATCGGCCTCGATGGCTTGAACGGCGGCTTGCGCATGGCCTGGGAAGAAGTCTGCCAAAGACGAAAAAAGAAGCAAGCTAGAAAAAGCAAGAGTTGGCCCGACCCACAGTCGACCGCGAGCAAAGAAAACTTACCATCGACGATATCTTCAATCTCATGGAAGCCGGAGGTCAGCATCGCCTCCTTGTCGGTCCAGGAGGAGCGTTCGACCTCGAACTCGGCCTGGAGCTCAGCCTCCTTGTCCTTCGCCTCCTGCTGCGCCTTCTTGAGCAGCTCCTTCTGCTCCGCCAGCTGCGCGGCCAGCAGGTCACGCTCCGTGACAAGCTTGCCACACTCCACCTCCTTGGCGCGCAAGGCGGTGTTGGCTTCGCCCAGCTGCTGCTGAAGAACGGCGTTGGCCTCTGAAGAAAGAAGAAAAAAGGACACAAGTCATTAGAAAAGGTCGCCAAGAAGATCCGGCCCGACTGCGCAGCAGTCGGCCCGAATCTCGGGGACTACAGCCCACGGGTGCGCCAGCGCGCCCCCGCGAAGAAGCAAACTTACTCCGGCTCTCCAACAAGTCGGCAGTCCGCTTGCCCAGCTCTTCAACATTTCGGTTGAAGACGGTGGCTCGGAGGTTGTGGTAGTCCTACAGTGAGCATTTCAAAAAAGAATAAGCGTTTGAAATTCGCCATTAGAGTTCCAACCCGCCTGCTCAACAGCCGACCTGGAACTCGGGGACTACACCGAGTGGGTGCACTGGCGCGCCCCCACAGAGAAGAACAAGAAAAAACAAGTCAGAAGGAACATACCCGGACAACCACTCGTGTCGCCAGGTGCGCCTTTGTGCAGTGCTGGATGGCGTCGCTTTCAGCTCGCAGCTTCGCCTGGACGTCCAGGAGCGCCTGGTTCAGCGGGCCCGTGCCGCCTCCTCGCGCCCACCCGACGGGCGCGGAGCTCATCACCTCGACCTCCGGCGTGGCCGAGCTGGCCGCTCCGGTCTGAAGAAGCAAGTTCGTTGTGGCTTCGTCTGTAGTCAGCGGTACTGGCGGGTCCGCCGACTGTTTACCCTTTGCGCCCCCCGATGACGGCGGGGGCGGTGGTGGCGGTACCACCGGGTCTCGCCTAGGGATCTCGCCGCCCTCCCTCTCCACGACGGCATGTCCCCTGCCGGCCTCCCCAGAATGCTCCATAGGATCCGGAGGCGGCGCCGAGCGCAACGGAGCGACGAGCAGCGCCGATTGGCGGCGCGCGGCTTCTTCGGCCCGCTCTTGGGCCGCGACGGCGGCTCCGGCTCCCTCAAGACCCTGCTGGGCGGGGGCGGCCGTCTTCTCAGCCTCCGCCTTCTTCCGACGGGCGGCTTCGTCTTCGTCGCGTTTTTCCTGCGCGTTCCGCTCCGTCGCCTCCCGGAGGTCGGCGGCCGGGTCAATACGCCGAGTCGTGGCGGACGACTCCACCGACCCCCTGACGGAGGCGGCGGCGACCCTCCCTAGGGTGAGAGGAGCTCTAAAGCGAGGAGCACATGTAAAAACTCAGACTAAACCCACCAGAAGACAAAAACAAGACAGAGAAGTAGGGGCACTCACACAGAGGACAGCGGCGGCTTCTTCACTTCCTTACGGAAGCGCTGGGCCTTCGCGGCCGCCTCTTCCCGTTTGGTCGCGGCGGCTGCCCCCTTAAACTTCTTCTCCCGGCCCCCGAGGGAACTCGGCCCGGCCTGGCGCTTCCTCGCGCCGTCTTGCCTCGGCTGGTGGTGCGGGGCGACTTCCCCTTCTTCGCCGACGGGCTAGTCGACGAAGGTGGCCGAGGGCCTCAGGCCGCCTTCTTCTCCTTCGCCGCCTCCTTCGGCGTCGGCCTCCAATTCCGCCGCCCCCAAGTCGGGGTCGTCGACATCGCTCTCTGCTCGATCAGAGGCGAACTGGCGAGGCGGCCCCATGGCGCCAGATGAGGGCTGGAGAAGAGAGTTCTGGTTCAAAGGTTAAGAGAAATAAAGAGCAGAAGCCGGATTCGGCTGAAAAAGAGAAAGAGAAGGAAAGGGCAACTTACCACCGGCGGGGGGTTGGCGCGCGAGTATGGCTCCATGCCAAACTGCCAGTCCCCCGAGAGGCCGCAGTTCGCGATGAAGTTCACTGTGTCCGCAACCTCCGCGTGAGGAAGATCTTTGGTGCACGTCCGACTGGGGTCCCGGTGGCCGCTCATCTGACAGATCAGATGAGGCCGGCTTTGGAGCGGCAGAACTAGGCGCGCCACGAAGGCGGCCAGCAAGTCGGCCCCAGTCAGGCCGGCTGACTGCGTCAACACCCGAAGTCACTGCACGGCGGGGGCTCCGGCCGGAGTCAGCGTCTTGGCGCGGTAGGACCAGCTGGGCTGCCTCCCAGCCGGCGCGCCGGCTTCGAAGGCCGGCAGGTTGACCCAGTCGCCGTCTGCGGCGACGTTCTTTACATAGAAGTAAGAATGCTGCCACATCTTCACCGACTTGATCAGCTGGATGGCGGAGAATGGGTTGTCGGCAGTCGACCTCCGCAGCGCGATGAAGGCGCCGCATTGGGCTGGCACGTCGGCGACGTGCGTACCGAGCTTAGAATGGAAGAATTCCCCCCACAGCTCGATGGAGGGGAGAACACCGAGGAATCCCTCGCAGAGCGAGGCGAAGGCCGCCAATAGCACCACCATGTTTGGAGTAAGGTGGTGCGGTTGGAGGCCGTGAAACTCTAGGAACGAGCGGAAGAATCCGCTCACCGGCAGCCCCAGGCCGCGCGACAGGTGGGAGCGGAACACGACGCGCTCGCCCTCCGCCGGCACCGGCGACACCTCCCCCGGCGGCGGGGCGCGGGCCTGCACGAGGTGCGCGCCGGGGATGCGGCGCGTCTTGCGAAGAAACTCGATGATGTCGTCGTCAACTTCCGAACTGTCCCACACGCCGGAGCGGACGGCGGCGGGCGCGGCGGCGGAAGAAGAGCTCATCGCCGGGAGCGGGGTGTGGTCCGGCGCGGCAGCAGTGAGAAGAAGGAAGAAGAAGGAACGGGAGGAAGCAGAGGTGAGCAGGCGCGCGTGCTTCGCCGCCCCGCTCCCTCCGCCTACTTATAGGCCTGCGGGCTGAAGAGCCAAGGGGGCGCCGTGGGATTAACTGCGCCCACACCCCCACGACCTCCACGATCTACCACGCGGAGCTACCGCGCGCATTTACTGCGCCAAAGCCCAACCGCCCGCGCGGCCGCAGGGGATCCGCTCGAGGGTCGAGGCGCGGTAGTGGCGGGCCCCGCCCGCGGGCCTGTCCCGTCGCGCGCGTGGGCTAGCAGGCTTGCCCGGCCACGTGGCGCCCCATGGAATGGTCCACGGTGGGCAGCGGCCGTGTAGCTTCTCAAAAACGCCGTTTGCGTCCCGCCACGATCTTCAAACTACCTAAAGAAGAGCAAGGCGACTTGAAGGCAAGTCCGACCTCTGAGAGACGGCTCGACAAAGACGGCCGGAGCAGAATCGCCTCCTAATAATCGGCACGAAGGAAGACGGCAGGCGAGCTACGGCGCCGACTCCTCGAAGGAAGAAACTGCTGAGGCCCCTCGGCGCATCCCTCGGCGCCTCACCAGCTTCGGGGACTACTGTCGGAGTAATGGGCAACGGGTAGGCAAACCCGAGGCCTAGAACCTTTCAAGACATCGGGGCAGGCTACGCCCCTCAAAGAATCCCAAGACGATCGGCCGACTCTGGGAGTCGGCCGCAGCATCACTGACGCCTACCCATGGCCGAATCTCGAAGACGGCTACGACATAAGCCGACTCCCAGTTGGCGACTCCAGGAATGCCGACTATGGGGAGTCAGCCCACGACTTCGCCACCGTTAGCCTTCTGGAAGAAGGACAGGACTGGGGATGGCCGGAGTACGGCCCTCCCCTACCCTGATTACCAAGGGCGGGTATGGCTACAGTGCGACGTACCGGAGGAGATCTTCGGCACGGCGCGGCACTGTGGCCATACCGGCCCTGACGTCCGCCCCAGCGGCGGAACCCTGTTCCCACGTTGGCCCGCCAGTACGGCCTGGAGACGGCGGGCCCCACCAGTCAGCGGGGGAGATAGAAGACGGTGACAGCACCCGAAGACGGGCCACGTGGGAGTCGGCCTCCAGGAGTCGGCCAGCTCCTCCCACGGGTCCCACGCGCCATTAACCAGATAAGACGGGGAGTGGCGACAGTGATCGCCCGCCATGCGGCGGCACTGTTGCCACGCCCCCACGACCAAGCCAACGTCATCGGAGGCGCGGCTACAGTGGCCAGGTCAGTCGGCGGGGCCCACCAGAGGTGGCCCCCAGGAGTCGGCGGAAAGGACGGTGGCCTAAGAGACAGACGGCTGGGACCCACACCCAGTCCGATTACCATTGTACCCCCGGGGGGTGTCACATCCCTAGCTTTGCCCTGGCCTTGGTTTAGCTTGGTTGTTGCATCATGTTTAACTTCAATTGAAATTTGAATTGAGGGAATTTTCAAAGCCTCAGAAACATTTAAAAAAAATGATCAACATTAAATCTCTTCAAAGAAGTCCAAGAAAATGTTCCTCTTAGTCTCTGAAAATATTGGCAAGAGGTAAAAGTCAAACCAATATTTTTGGTATCTCAGAAACATTTATTTTGGGCCTTTGAATTAATTAATTAACTATTTACTTTGGACATATATATTTTATATAATTAATATATGTCTAATAATTCTGGAACATTTTATGTGGTTTGGTATATATTAGTTCTAGCCACATAATTATTTTCAGCATTTTATCAAATGGTTTAGTACTTTTACTAAATCAAAACAGACAAAATAAAATAGAAAACTTTAGAAAACAGAAAACCAGAGAGAGAGAGAGAGAAGCCCACCTGGCCACTTACCTGGCCGGCCCAGTGGACAGCCCAGCCCACTGGCCTGGTGCCAGTCGTCTCCCACCTCCGCCAGTAGGCAGAGGCAGAGACAACGCACGGCGCGCGTGCGGGCGCCACGCCACCAGGCTGCCTGCCTGCGTCGCCTGGCCACCGCGGCGCCTCGCGTCTTCTCCTCGGCGCCGCCTCGACCCCCTGGACGCCACTCTCCCTGCCCTGCCTCTCCCTCGTTCCACTCCCGCTAGACCGAACGCGCCCGCCGCCGACGACGAGCACCACCGCGGCCACAGCCACTCCCGCGCTCCCTCTCCGCGACCCCGAGCTCCGCTTCTTCGCCCTCCTCGTCCACGCCGAGCCAAACGACCGGGGGAGCACTGCATCACCGTCACCATCGCCTTCTTCAACCTCGGGTCACCGAGATCGCCGGCGACCTCCCGTCGTCACCAGCCCCTCCCCGAGCTCGCCGATGCCCCCGTTGCAACCGCTGTGAGCTCCTGCCCCTAACCCCCCTCCTCCCCGCATCGATTGCACCGTGTAGC
This sequence comes from Aegilops umbellulata, assembly GCA_032464435.1. NCBI lineage: Eukaryota > Viridiplantae > Streptophyta > Magnoliopsida > Poales > Poaceae > Aegilops > Aegilops umbellulata. The sequence continues at coordinate 445,281,017 of CP136059.1, read as the reverse complement.
CGTCGATTTCACCGGAGCCGAGACCACCTCGCCGCCGGCCATGGCGCCGTCGCGGCTACAGGCGCCGTAGCTTGAACCTGAGCATGTAATCGTGCTCGGGTTGCTCCTAGGAGACGGCCCCGACCACCAGATGGTCCTGCCGTGCACCAGAACACTGAACCCGCGCGTGTCCGAACTCCGGCCGCCGCGGATGACCTCGCCGCGGTCATCTCCGGCCACCCCAGCTCCTGTTGTCTGCTCTGTTAGCTGCGCGCGAGCAGCAGCTCTTCGTAGAGCCTCTCCACGCCCAAAACCATCGCTTGTGGGCATTTTCCGAAGCCCTTCGCCGCGCCTGTCGTCGCCGGCGTCGAGTCGCCGGTGGGTTTGACCCCGCCGGCCTGGGGTTGACCCCGCTGACCGAGTTTGACCCCGGCTGGGCCCAGTTGACCCCTCCGGCTCAATGACAGGTGGGGCCCGGCCCTGCTAATTAATTAGGATTAGTATTAACTGTTTTAGTTAAACTAATTACACTGACACGCGGGACCCACAGGTCAGATTTGACCTGGACCGCGCCCGTTGACCGCTGACATCACAGTGACGTCATGCTGACGCAGTAAAGCATTTTCTGGATTTATTTTTATATAGGAAATTCCAGAAAATGCTGCAAACTTCAAAAATTCATAGTAATTCAACCGTAACTCCAAATGAAATAAATTATATATGAAAAATTATCAGAAAAATCCAATCTATCCATCTGTACCATTTTCATGCATGTTAGAACACTTTAACCTTGCTGTTTAGGTGAAACAAGATAATGCACCATTATGACTACATACATGAGCTTACATTTGAATCTTTGATTCAAATGGGTTCAAATCAACCTGTCCTAGTATACATTAGTCAAAACACATCATATTGCCATGTCATGATCATGCATCATATTGTTGCATTGCATTGATTGTGTTTCTTCCTTGTTTGCCGGTAACCGTCCCCTCTCAGTAGACGATGTTTCGACGACGAGATCGATGACACCGATGAAGAACTATATTATCTTCAGAAGTGCCAGGCAAGCAAAACCCCCTTGTTCATTCCGATAAAATCCCACTCTCTCGCTCCTGCTCTCTTTTACTGCATTAAGACAACAACGATTCAACTGTTACTTGCTGCGGTAGTTGAACCCCTTTATCCTTTGCATGACCTGTCATTGCCACAGTAATTAGATGAAACCCACTAGCATGAGTAGGAGTTGTTTGAGCCCTGATGTGCCTACTCATACATGTTTGTTTGTCATGCCTGCTACTGCTTAGAGTTGAGTCGGGTCTGATTCATCGGGTATGAATCGGAATGGTGTTGAACATGTCCTACTGTGTGTGAGCTAAGTGTGTGAACACGATTTGGTAAAGGTAGCGGTGAGAGGCCATGTAGGAGTACATGGTGGGTTGTCTCATTGTAGCCGTCCTCAGGAACTGAGTTCTGTGTTTGTGATCCATGAAACAGTTACTACCACGCATTGGGCCCGAAACCAATGGACCCTCTCGGCTTCTTGATCACCCTTGTCCTCTGTCCAGGAGTTGCAAAGTAGTTTCTGGTGTTTGTAGTATGCTGGGGGCCGCACGCAGCGCTGACCGTAGGGGTGGGCTGTGTTGCGGTAGGCACGTGGCCGGGCAGCCGGGCGCCCGTTTGGTGTCTCGGACCCTGTACACATCGTTTGGGGCTGTGAGCGAAACTCCGGCCGGATCTCCTCATGGATGGAACCCGAATAGGCGATAAACCTGGACTAGAGACTTGAGTGTTTAGGTAGGCCGTGGCCGACACCCTCGCTGGGCTTCCGCTTGAAGGTTGCCGAGTACATGTCGTGTAAACGGCGGTAAGTGGTGAGAGCGTGTGTGAAGAAGTACACCCCTGTAGGGTTAACATCATCTATTCGAATAGTCGTGTCCGCGGTAATGGACTTCTGGGTTGCCTATATCAGTTCATAGACAAGTGAAAGTGGATACTCTAAAATACGCAAGATAAGCGTGAGTGCTATGGATGGCCTTCTCGTAGGGAGACGGAAGTGGATCCATAGTGGTGTATTGGATGGTGAATATGTGGACTCGTCTGCGCCACCTCAAAAGAGTCGCTTGCAGTCATAGTTCAGGATAGCCACCGAGTCAAAGCTGGCTTGCTGCAGTCAAACTCCACCACCCCCTTTATTGAAACTAATGCATATGTAGTTAGTTCTGATGTAAGTCTTGCTGAGTACGTTTGTACTCACGTTTGTCTATTTTATGTTTTTGCAGAGAGACGTCAGTCTCGCTAGTAGTACCGCTTGGACTTCGACGTTTAGCTTGATACCTCAGCTACGATCTTGTGCCCTCGGCAAGATCTTGTAGATAGTCAGGCTTCTCAGCCTTTTTCATTTGTAGATGTCTGTACTCAGACATGTTAAGCTTCCGCATGTGTTTGACTTGTATGCTCTGAATGTTGGGTCATGAGACCCATGTTTGTAATATCTCGCTCCTCGGAGCCTATTGAATAAATACTTTGAGTCGTAGAGTTATGTTGTGATTCCATGTTGTATCTACTCATATCGGGCATATTGTGTGTATGATTGAAATGCTTGGTATGGGTGGGATCCGACTATCTAGTTGTTTATCCTTGGCAGCCTATCATATGGGGAAATGTAGTCTAGTGCTTCTGAGCGATAGTAGTCCGCTACAGCCCGGTTCACCGGAGTCCTGCTAGCCCAGCACTACTGCTCGGAACACTTGACTGGCCGGCATGTGATTCACTTCGTTCCTATGTCTGTCCCTTCGGGGAAATGTCACGCGGTGTTATCCGGAGTCCTGCCTAGCCTGCTACAGCCCGGATTACCGGAGTCCTGTTAGCCCAGTGCTACAACCCGGATTTATACGTTGTTGACCGACATGCTCGATGTGATTCATGTATGCCTGTCCTCATAGGTTAGTGCCGCCTTGGGTTAACGACTAGCCATGTCGGCCCGGGTTCTCTGTCATATGGATGCTAGCGACACTATCATATACGTGAGCCAAAAGGCGCAAACGGTCCCGGGCCAGGTAAGGTGGCACCCGTGGGAGTACCGTGCGTGAGGCCGCAAAGTGATATGATGTGTTACATGCTGGATCGGTGTGACTTAGGATCGGGGTCCTGACAGCGTTGGTATCAGAGCCTGACTGCCTGTAGGATTACCAAGCCAAACTGGTCGAAGTTGAGTCTAGAAATGCTTTAGTTATGTAAGGGAATTGATTGTGGAAGGGAACGTAAGGCTCTTTTTACTCCTTTACCTTATGCCCTTCTGATCTGAGTCATCCTCTTCCTTTCTACGGGGATTAAGAACTAGGCTTCTCTTCTATCTCTCAGGATGACGTGTTACTAAACCGTAGTTGCCTAGGATTGTTGAGTTCAAGCCCCAGTTCTGTTTCTACTACTTCCATGTGTTCTTGGTTGATCTCAGAACATTAATATTGTGATGTTGAGTGGCTATGCCACCATTTTTGCAGGATGTCTCAAATATTTTTGAGCATTTACAGCCGTTATGCTGTCCGAGTCATCCCAGGTCTCTAAATAGTCTGATGCATTTGCAAATCCTTTCCTTCCATTCCCGTTGTCCTTTGGTCATAATAAGCACACTAATCGGTCTGTTGAGGTACTCCATTGCCTTGACATATATGTTGGAGCTACTATGATGACCCTAGGTGTCTTATGAAACCATCTAGTAATCTGTCCATGTTTTGTGTTCCCAGTGTGATGAATCTGGCCGCCATTCTCGAAAGCATCCCGTGATGCCGTTTAGTAGTAGGTATTCTACTCCTGGGTTTCCGAACCCGAGATTCACCCTACTCACTTCTTGTTGATAGTGTTTGCTAGTTCCATTAGGATAGTAGTAACCTTTGCATTAGTCCTCGAGGTCCATGGTAAATCCTTCTTCCAATACCATGAACTACTTATGGCAGAAGTTCATTGTTGAACCAAAAAATCATAACTAGAGTGCTTTTGATGAGTTCTTCATTCTATATTGTGACTCTGCCAATTCTTCCTCTTCTGCATGGGTTATCCGGAAGAAATGTTGAGCTTTGCTCGATATACTAATCTATGCATCCACAACTCAGAAAGTGATATGTTCCTTTGAGTTGTTCTCCTTAGTTGTTTCTGACCTTCGTCTGTCAATTGTTGGTCAATAGTAGTTGAGCATTCGTGTTATCGATGCCTATTATTCTTATGGTCCGTCCAGCCATTCTATTCCAGAATGACTAGGAGAAACAAACTCCAGTGCCTCATCCATTTCTAGGATTGGGTCAAAGTAATTGTATCCCGCAAATCGAAATGCCAATCCAGCTTCTGCTCTGCTCTACCTTGGAGTGTTACCATCCTTATGTCAAGAGAGTCATGAGAATTGCACCATCTCTAATGAATTTTTGACGCAGTGATACTTCTTGCCATCATTTTTCTTTCCTCGGTCCCGTGTTGTCACAACCGGAATGCCGTCGAGTGAACCATGATGTGTGAAATCAATACTCCTAGCAACCGTGTTGCCTGGTAGTTAATGGACAACATTCTCATTCTTAGCGTGTTGGTTATTAAATCATCATCCTAAGATTGAACGTGCTACCTAGTCCTTATTCTGGTGCACTCTTCGATCAATGAGTGAGGATTATTCAATCCCTTGCTTATTTGATCATATCATCTTGCTCTGAAAGGCAAGATTGATCTCAAGCCTAGAGACATATCGGTGGTTCGTGATTTTCCGAATATCTTCTCGGAAGTATTACCAGGTTGTCCCCAGACTGTTATGTTGAGCTCGTGATCAAGTTGGTTCCTTGTGAACCACCCTTTCTCCAAGAATCTGTGTTAGATATCCCTGAGCTAGTTGGTTGAGCTAGACAACAACTTGGAGAGTTGGAAGATAAAGCTTGTTTGACTTAGTTCATGTTAAGGGATATTTTTTGTGGTGTGTGTTGAAGAAAGATGATATCTTCACCAATTGGTCCTCGTGATCAGTTGTTGGATGTATTGTCTTGTCAAAACTTTGACTTGAGTATGGGCTATCGTCAAGTCAAATCAGAACCAACGATGTTCGTAATGTTGTCTTACTCGTGGTTGATCCCTCGAGCATACACCATTACATCTTTTGGTCTGACCAATGCTATCACCGTGTTCACATGATGGTGGAAGTCCAGTGATATGGTAATTCCGATGAGCTGTTGTTGAGCCCATCAGCAGCATTTTGTCTCCCCCATGATTCATGTTGAGCATCAACCTAGTGTTGGAAACTTTGTAGGCAATGCCTTCGTGTTCCGTTCATGAAGCTTATGCTTGGATGAAAGAAGTGACTTCCTCCAAATTCACGTGCATTAGGTGCAAGTTGTCGCCATGAATTTGAGAAAGGTTTGTTTTGTTTCCTCTGGAATCATCCCAAGTCAGTCATACCTATGCGAAGTATTCTATGGTCTGTTAGACTGATCATCTTCGTTCCATATGAATTCCGTAGCACACCAAGCCACTGATTGACTTGCTCAAGGATAATAAGTTCTAAGTGCTAGTCCTGAAGGTACCAGATGGATTTGTACAAGATTCCGTTATCCTCGATGATGGTTCCCCACCTGAACTCGGTAGTGTTTTATTATAAGACTACTACGTGGTCATGCTTGTCTTGGATAGCATGTTCACACGTTTGTGGCAGAACCAGCTCATGTTTTGGAGCTTGCTATCGCAGTTCGTTCCCCGAGAATCTCGCAACGTCATCTCGTCGAATTGTGTTGCAAACTCTCATTTTTCTTTCTAGACTTGATGAGTCTGGATTATCCTGACACCAGCCAGATCTGAATCTCAGGCAGATATGATGGTTGGAACGTTCCTCAAGAACTATAATATTGGTCTCCCTGTAACCCGGTAAGGTGGATGTTGTGGCCAACACACCCAACCGGAAGACTTATTATTGTAGCACCTTGATTGAGAAAGTTGGCCACCTCCCCATAAGGATCTCATAGAATTTATTCCAATAGTTGTTCCTTATGGATTTATGTGCCCCCGAAGTCCGGCGTTTACTTGATGGCCATGTTGATGCTTTTAAGCATTGACCGTGGTACCTAGTACATCAAGGAGAACATTAGAAGCGGGGTGCTAAATGTCTCTCGGTCGATCATCCAGATTTGCTTCTTTGGCATTGCTAAGGAAAAATCTGAGGAAGTGTTGTCCTCCTCTGCACCTGCATCCTCCATCACCGTTCATCATGGTAGTATGTTGTGTTGCCAGGATCCTTGACACGGTTGTTGGTAAAACCTTGATGAATATGGAAATGCTCAAGTTCTTGAGAGCACGTGCAAGCAAAATCATCCCTTGCGTTGTCTTCAACAAGGTAGTCCACATCATCCATTCTAGTTTAAGCAAGCCATTTCTTTGAACTCCTTCAAACTATCGTTTGAGAATTGCTTTAGGCTGGTATAGAGAGTTTCAATGATCTATGGATCAAAAGTAATTCTTTTTGCCACTTAAGGGAATATTTCTGTGAGTCACCTTCCTTAAGGTGTCTCGTTGTGGTGTCATGGCAACCCAACTCCTCGCTACGTTGACACCGTTCACCACCCTCCTAGGTGTGGGAATTCCGCTACTTATCTAAACCTTGTCATATGCTCATTTCCATCATTCTCGATGTGTTTTTGTATCTCAACTCGAGATGTTTCAGTATTTCATTCTGCGAGTCGGGATTGTATAGTTCGATCTTTGAGAAGATCAATCCTAGTAGAGTTCCTTTCCGTCATCACCGTGTCGATGAAACTCTCTAAAGCAAAGACGTCAAGATCAATACGATGCAATGAAGATACTTCTTTGAGAAGGGCAGTTGGATCGAGAAGACCGTGATAGTTGTGACCCCCTTTCTTCTTACCTCACGTCTTGAATCTCGGGACGAGATTCTTGTTTAGTGGGGGTGAGTTGTCACATCCCTAGCTTTGCCCTGGCCTTGGTTTAGCTTGGTTGTTGCATCATGTTTAACTTCAATTGAAATTTGAATTGAGGGAATTTTCAAAGCCTGAGAAACATTTTAAAAAAAATGATCAACATTAAATCTCTTCAAAGAAGTCCAAGAAAATGTTCCTCTTAGTCTCTGAAAATATTGGCAAGAGGTAAAAGTCAAACCAATATTTTTGGTATCTCAGAAACATTTATTTTTGGGCCTTTGAATTAATTAATTAACTATTTACTTTGGACATATATATTTTATATAATTAATATATGTCTAATAATTCTGGAACATTTTATGTGGTTTGGTATATATTAGTTCTAGCCACATAATTATTTTCAGCATTTTATCAAATGGTTTAGTACTTTTACTAAATCAAAACAGACAAAATAAAATAGAAAACTTTAGAAAACAGAAAACCAGAGAGAGAGAGAGAGAAGCCCACCTGGCCACTTACCTGGCCGGCCCAGTGGACAGCCCAGCCCACTGGCCTGGTGCCAGTCGTCTCCCACCTCCGCCAGTAGGCAGAGGCAGAGACAACGCACGGCGCGCGTGCGGGCGCCACGCCACCAGGCTGCCTGCCTGCGTTGCCTGGCCACCGCGGCGCCTCGCGTCTTCTCCTCGGCGCCGCCTCGACCCCCTGGACGCCACTCTCCCTGCCCTGCCTCTCCCTCGTTCCACTCCCGCTAGACCGAACGCGCCCGCCGCCGACGACGAGCACCACCGCGGCCACAGCCACTCCCGCGCTCCCTCTCCGCGACCCCGAGCTCCGCTTCTTCGCCCTCCTCGTCCACGCCGAGCCAAACGACCGGGGGAGCACTGCATCACCATCGCCATCGCCTTCTTCAACCTCGGGTCACCGAGATCGCCGGCGACCTCCCGTCGTCACCAGCCCCTCCCCGAGCTCGCCGATGCCCCCGTTGCAACCGCTGTGAGCTCCTGCCCCTAACCCCCCTCCTCCCCGCATCGATTGCACCGTGTAGCCGTCGATTTCACCGGAGCCGAGACCACCTCGCCGCCGGCCATGGCGCCGTCGTGGCTACAGACGCCGTAGCTTGAACCTGAGCATGTAATCGTGCTCGGGTTGCTCCTAGGAGACGGCCCCGACCACCAGATAGTCCTGCCGTGCACCAGAACACTGAACCCGCGCGTGTCCGAACTCCGGCCGCCGCGGATGACCTCGCCGCGGTCATCTCCGGCGACCCCAGCTCCTGCTGTCTGCTCTGTTAGCTGCGCGCGAGCAGCAGCTCTTCGTAGAGCCTCTCCACGCCCAAAACCATGGCCTGTGGGCATTTTCCGAAGCCCTCCGCCGCGCCTGTCGTCGCCGACGTCGAGTCGCCGGTGGGTTTGACCCCGCCGGCCTGGGTTGACCCCGCTGACCGAGTTTGACCCCGGCTGGGCCCAGTTGACCCCTCCGGCTCAATGACAGGTGGGGCCCGGCCCTGCTAATTAATTAGGATTAGTATTAACTGTTTTAGTTAAACTAATTACACTGACACGCGGGACCCACAGGTCAGATTTGACCTGGACCGCGCCCGTTGACCGCTGACATCACAGTGACGTCATGCTGACGCAGTAAAGCATTTTCTCGATTTATTTTTATATAGGAAATTCCAGAAAATGCTGCAAACTTCAAAAATTCATAGTAATTCAACCGTAACTCCAAATGAAATAAATTATATATGAAAAATTATCAGAAAAATCCAATCTATCCATCTGTACCATTTTCATGCATGTTAGAATACTTTAACCTTGCTGTTTAGGTGAAACAAGATAATGCACCATTATGACTACATACATGAGCTTACATTTGAATCTTTGATTCAAATGGGTTCAAATCAACCTGTCCTAGTATACATTAGTCAAAACACATCATATTGCCATGTCATGATCATGCATCATATTGTTGCATTGCATTGATTGCGTTTCTTCCTTGTTTGCCGGTAACCGTCCCCTCTCAGTAGACGATGTTTCGACGACGAGATCGATGACACCGATGAAGAACTATATTATCTTCAGAAGTGCCAGGCAAGCAAAACCCCCTTGTTCATTCCGATAAAATCCCAGTCTCTCGCTCCTGCTCTCTTTTACTGCATTAAGACAACAACGATTCAACTGTTACTTGCTGCGGTAGTTGAACCCCTTTATCCTTTGCATGACCTGTCATTGCCACAGTAATTAGATGAAACCCACTAGCATGAGTAGGAGTTGTTTGAGCCCTGATGTGCCTACTCATACATGTTTGTTTGTCATGCCTGCTACTGCTTAGAGTTGAGTCGGGTCTGATTCATCGGGTATGAATCGGAATGGTGTTGAACATGTCCTACTGTGTGTGAGCTAAGTGTGTGAACACGATTTGGTAAAGGTAGCGGTGAGAGGCCATGTAGGAGTACATGGTGGGTTGTCTCATTGTAGCCGTCCTCAGGAACTGAGTTCTGTGTTTGTGATCCATGAAACAGTTACTACCACGCATTGGGCCCGAAACCAATGGACCCTCTCGGCTTCTTGATCACCCTTGTCCTCTGTCCAGGAGTTGCAAAGTAGTTTCTGGTGTTTGTAGTATGCTGGGGGCCGCACGCAGCGCTGACCGTAGGGGTGGGCTGTGTTGCGGTAGGCACGTGGCCGGGCAGCCGGGCGCCCGTTTGGTGTCTCGGACCCTGTACACATCGTTTGGGGCTGTGAGCGAAACTCCGGCCGGATCTCCTCATGGATGGAACCCGAATAGGCGATAAACCTGGACTAGAGACTTGAGTGTTTAGGTAGGCCGTGGCCGACACCCTCGCTGGGCTTCCGCTTGAAGGTTGCCGAGTACATGTCGTGTAAACGGCGGTAAGTGGTGAGAGCGTGTGTGAAGAAGTACACCCCTGCAGGGTTAACATCATCTATTCGAATAGCCGTGTCCGCGGTAATGGACTTCTGGGTTGCCTATATCAGTTCATAGACAAGTGAAAGTGGATACTCTAAAATACGCAAGATAAGCGTGAGTGCTATGGATGGACTTCTCGTAGGGAGACGGAAGTGGATCCATAGTGGTGTATTGGATGGTAAATATGTGGACTCGTGTGCGCCACCTCAAAAGAGTCGCTTGCAGTCGTAGTTCAGGATAGCCACCGAGTCAAAGCTGGCTTGCTGCAGTCAAACTCCACCACCCCCTTTATTGAAACTAATGCATATGTAGTTAGTTCTGATGTAAGTCTTGCTGAGTACGTTTGTACTCATGTTTGTCTATTTTATGTTTTTGCAGAGAGACGTCAGTCTCGCTAGTAGTACCGCTTGGACTTCGACGTTTAGCTTGATACCTCAGCTACGATCTTGTGCCCTCGGCAAGATCTGGTAGATAGTCAGGCTTCTCAGCCTTTTTCATTTGTAGATGTCTGTACTCAGACATGTTAAGCTTCCGCATGTGTTTGACTTGTATGCTCTGAATGTTGGGTCATGAGACCCATGTTTGTAATATCTCGCTCCTCGGAGCCTATTGAATAAATACTTTGAGTCGTAGAGTTATGTTGTGATGCCATGTTGTATCTACTCATATCGGGCATATTGTGTGTATGATTGAAATGCTTGGTATGGGTGGGATCCGACTATCTAGTTGTTTATCCTTGGCAGCCTATCATATGGGGAAATGTAGTCTAGTGCTTATGAGCGATAGTAGTCCGCTACAGCCCGGTTCACCGGAGTCCTGCTAGCCCAGCACTACTGCTCGGAACACTTGACTGGCCGGCATGTGATTCACTTCGTTCCTATGTCTGTCCCTTCGGGGAAATGTCACGCGGTGTTATCCGGAGTCCTGCCTAGCCTGCTACAGCCCGGATTACCGGAGTCCTGTTAGCCCAGTGCTACAGCCCGGATTTATACGTTGTTGACCGACATGCTCGATGTGATTCATGTATGCCTGTCCTCATAGGTTAGTGCCGCCTTGGGTTAACGACTAGCCATGTCGGCCCGGGTTCTCTGTCATATGGATGCTAGCGACACTATCATATACGTGAGCCAAAAGGCGCAAACGGTCCCGGGCCAGGTAAGGTGGCACCCGTGGGAGTACCGTGCGTGAGGCCGCAAAGTGATATGATGTGTTACATGCTGGATCGGTGTGACTTAGGATCGGGGTCCTGACAGCGTTGGTATCAGAGCCTGACTGCCTGTAGGATTACCAAGCCAAACTGGTCGAAGTTGAGTCTAGAAATGCTTTAGTTATGTAAGGGAATTGATTGTGGAAGGGAACGTAAGGCTCTTTTTACTCCTTTACCTTATGCCCTTCTGATCTGAGTCATCCTCTTCCTTTCTACGGGGATTAAGAACTAGGCTTCTCTTCTATCTCTCAGGATGACGTGTTACTAAACCGTAGTTGCCTAGGATTGTTGAGTTCAAGCCCCAGTTCTGTTTCTACTACTTCCATGTGTTCTTGGTTGATCTCAGAACATTAATATTGTGATGTTGAGTGGCTATGCCACCATTTTTGCAGGATGTCTCAAATATTTTTGAGCATTTACAGCCGTTATGCTGTCCGAGTCATCCCAGGTCTCTAAATAGTCTGATGCATTTGCAAATCCTTTCCTTCCATTCCCGTTGTCCTTTGGTCATAATAAGCACACTAATCGGTCTGTTGAGGTACTCCATTGCCTTGACATATATGTTGGAGCTACTATGATGACCCTAGGTGTCTTATGAAACCATCTAGTAATCTGTCCATGTTTTGTGTTCCCAGTGTGATGAATCTGGCCGCCATTCTCGAAAGCATCCCGTGATGCCGTTTAGTAGTAGGTATTCTACTCCTGGGTTTCCGAACCCGAGATTCACCCTACTCACTTCTTGTTGATAGTGTTTGCTAGTTCCATTAGGATAGTAGTAACCTTTGCATTAGTCCTCGAGGTCCATGGTAAATCCTTCTTCCAATACCATGAACTACTTATGGCAGAAGTTCATTGTTGAACCAAAAAATCATAACTAGAGTGCTTTTGATGAGTTCTTCATTCTATATTGTGACTCTGCCAATTCTTCCTCTTCTGCATGGGTTATCCGGAAGAAATGTTGAGCTTTGCTCGATATACTAATCTATGCATCCACAACTCAGAAAGTGATATGTTCCTTTGAGTTGTTCTCCTTAGTTGTTTCTGACCTTCGTCTGTCAATTGTTGGTCAATAGTAGTTGAGCATTCGTGTTATCGATGCCTATTATTCTTATGGTCCGTCCAGCCATTCTATTCCAGAATGACTAGGAGAAACAAACTCCAGTGCCTCATCCATTTCTAGGATTGGGTCAAAGTAATTGTATCCCGCAAATCGAAATGCCAATCCAGCTTCTGCTCTGCTCTACCTTGGAGTGTTACCATCCTTATGTCAAGAGAGTCATGAGAATTGCACCATCTCTAATGAATTTTTGACGCAGTGATACTTCTTGCCATCATTTTTCTTTCCTCGGTCCCGTGTTGTCACAACCGGAATGCCGTCGAGTGAACCATGATGTGTGAAATCAATACTCCTAGCAACCGTGTTGCCTGGTAGTTAATGGACAATATTCTCATTCTTAGCGTGTTGGTTATTAAATCATCATCCTAAGATTGAACGTGCTACCTAGTCCTTATTCTGGTGCACTCTTCGATCAATGAGTGAGGATTATTCAATCCCTTGCTTATTTGATCATATCATCTTGCTCTGAAAGGCAAGATTGATCTCAAGCCTAGAGACATATCGGTGGTTCGTGATTTTCCGAATATCTTCTCGGAAGTATTACCAGGTTGTCCCCAGACTGTTATGTTGAGCTCGTGATCAAGTTGGTTCCTTGTGAACCACCCTTTCTCCAAGAATCTGTGTTAGATATCCCTGAGCTAGTTGGTTGAGCTAGACAACAACTTGGAGAGTTGGAAGATAAAGCTTGTCTGACTTAGTTCATGTTAAGGGATATTTTTTGTGGTGTGTGTTGAAGAAAGATGATATCTTCACCAATTGGTCCTCGTGATCAGTTGTTGGATGTATTGTCTTGTCAAAACTTTGACTTGAGTATGGGCTATCGTCAAGTCAAATCAGAACCAACGATGTTCGTAATGTTGTCTTACTCGTGGTTGATCCCTCGAGCATACGCCATTACATCTTTTGGTCTGACCAATGCTATCACCGTGTTCACATGATGGTGGAAGTCCAGTGATATGGTAATTCCGATGAGCTGTTGTTGAGCCCATCAGCAGCATTTTGTCTCCCCCATGATTCATGTTGAGCATCAACCTAGTGTTGGAAACTTTGTAGGCAATGCCTTCGTGTTCCGTTCATGAAGCTTATGCTTGGATGAAAGAAGTGACTTCCTCCAAATTCACGTGCATTAGGTGCAAGTTGTCGCCATGAATTTGAGAAAGGTTTGTTTTGTTTCCTCTGGAATCATCCCAAGTCAGTCATACCTATGCGAAGTATTCTATGGTCTGTTAGACTGATCATCTTCGTTCCATATGAATTCCGTAGCACACCAAGCCACTGATTGACTTGCTCAAGGATAATAAGTTCTAAGTGCTAGTCCTGAAGGTACCAGATGGATTTGTACAAGATTCCGTTATCCTCGATGATGGTTCCCCACCTGAACTCGGTAGTGTTTTATTATAAGACTACTACGTGGTCATGCTTGTCTTGGATAGCATGTTCACAGGTTTGTGGCAGAACCAGCTCATGTTTTGGAGCTTGCTATCGCAGTTCGTTCCCCGAGAATCTCGCAACGTCATCTCGTCGAATTGTGTTGCAAACTCTCATTTTTCTTTCTAGACTTGATGAGTCTGGATTATCCTGACACCAGCCAGATCTGAATCTCAGGCAGATATGATGGTTGGAACGTTCCTCAGAACTATAATATTGGTCTCCCTGTAACCCGGTAAGGTGGATGTTGTGGCCAACACACCCAACCGGAAGACTTATTATTGTAGCACCTTGATTGAGAAAGTTGGCCACCTCCCCATAAGGATCTCATAGAATTTATTCCAATAGTTGTTCCTTATGGATTTATGTGCCCCCGAAGTCCGGCGTTTACTTGATGGCCATGTTGATGCTTTTAAGCATTGACCGTGGTACCTAGTACATCAAGGAGAACATTAGAAGCGGGGTGCTAAATGTCTCTCGGTCGATCATCCAGATTTGCTTCTTTGGCATTGCTAAGGAAAAATCTGAGGAAGTGTTGTCCTCCTCTGCACCTGCATCCTCCATCACCGTTCATCATGGTAGTATGTTGTGTTGCCAGGATCCTTGACACGGTTGTTGGTAAAACCTTGATGAATATGGAAATGCTCAAGTTCTTGAGAGCACGTGCAAGCAAAATCATCCCTTGCGTTGTCTTCAACAAGGTAGTCCACATCATCCATTCTAGTTTAAGCAAGCCATTTCTTTGAACTCCTTCAAACTATCGTTTGAGAATTGCTTTAGGCTGGTATAGAGAGTTTCAATGATCTATGGATCAAAAGTAATTCTTTTTGCCACTTAAGGGAATATTTCTGTGAGTCACCTTCCTTAAGGTGTCTCGTTGTGGTGTCATGGCAACCCAACTCCTCGCTACGTTGACACCGTTCACCACCCTCCTAGGTGTGGGAATTTCGCTACTTATCTAAACCTTGTCATATGCTCATTTCCATCATTCTCGATGTGTTTTTGTATCTCAACTCGAGATGTTTCAGTATTTCATTCTGCGAGTCGGGATTGTATAGTTTGATCTTTGAGAAGATCAATCCTAGTAGAGTTCCTTTCCGTCGTCACCGTGTTGATGAAACTCTCTAAAGCAAAGACGTCAAGATCAATACGATGCAATGAAGATACTTCTTTGAGAAGGGCAGTTGGATCGAGAAGACCGTGATAGTTGTGACCCCCTTTCTTCTTACCTCACGTCTTGAATCTCGGGACGAGATTCTTGTTTAGTGGGGGTGAGTTGTCACATCCCTAGCTTTGCCCTGGCCTTGGTTTAGCTTGGTTGTTGCATCATGTTTAACTTCAATTGAAATTTGAATTGAGGGAATTTTCAAGGCCTCAGAAACATTTAAAAAAAATGATCAACATTAAATCTCTTCAAAGAAGTCCAAGAAAATGTTCCTCTTAGTCTCTGAAAATATTGGCAAGAGGTAAAAGTCAAACCAATATTTTTGGTATCTCAGAAACATTTATTTTTGGGCCTTTGAATTAATTAATTAACTATTTACTTTGGACATATATATTTTATATAATTAATATATGTCTAATAATTCTGGAACATTTTATGTGGTTTGGTATATATTAGTTCTAGCCACATAATTATTTTCAGCATTTTATCAAATGGTTTAGTACTTTTACTAAATCAAAACAGACAAAATAAAATAGAAAACTTTAGAAAACAGAAAACCAGAGAGAGAGAGAGAAGCCCACCTGGCCACTTACCTGGCCGGCCCAGTGGACAGCCCAGCCCACTGGCCTGGTGCCAGTCGTCTCCCACCTCCGCCAGTAGGCAGAGGCAGAGACAACGCACGGCGCGCGTGCGGGCGCCACGCCACCAGGCTGCCTGCCTGCGTCGCCTGGCCACCGCGGCGCCTCGCGTCTTCTCCTCGGCGCCGCCTCGACCCCCTGGACGCCACTCTCCCTGCCCTGCCTCTCCCTCGTTCCACTCCCGCTAGACCGAACGCGCCCGCCGCCAACGACGAGCACCACCGCGGCCACAGCCACTCCCGCGCTCCCTCTCCGCGACCCCGAGCTCCGCTTCTTCGCCCTCCTCGTCCACGCCGAGCCAAACGACCGGGGGAGCACTGCATCACCGTCGCCATCGCCTTCTTCAACCTCGGGTCACCGAGATCGCCGGCGACCTCCCGTCGTCACCAGCCCCTCCCCGAGCTCGCCGATGCCCCCGTTGCAACCGCTGTGAGCTCCTGCCCCTAACCCCCCTCCTCCCCGCATCGATTGCACCGTGTAGCCGTCGATTTCACCGGAGCCGAGACCACCTCGCCGCCGGCCATGGCGCCATCGCGGCTACAGGCGCCGTAGCTTGAACCTGAGCATGTAATCGTGCTCGGGTTGCTCCTAGGAGACGGCCCCGACCACCAGATGGTCCTGCCGTGAACCAGAACACTGAACCCGCGCGTGTTCGAACTCCGGCCGCCGCGGATGACCTCGCCGCGGTCATCTCCGGCCACCCCAGCTCCTGCTGTCTGCTCTGTTAGCTGCGCGCGAGCAGCAGCTCTTCGTAGAGCCTCTCCACGCCCAAAACCATCGCCTGTGGGCATTTTCCGAAGCCCTCCGTCGCGCCTGTCGTCGCCGGCGTCGAGTCGCCGGTGGGTTTGACCCCGCCGGCCTGGGGTTGACCCCGATGACCGAGTTTGACCCCGGCTGGGCCCAGTTGACCCCTCCGGCTCAATGACAGGTGGGGCCCGGCCCTGCTAATTAATTAGGATTAGTATTAACTGTTTTAGTTAAACTAATTACACTGACACGCGGGATCCACAGGTCAGATTTGACCTGGACCGCGCCCGTTGACCGCTGACATCACAGTGACGTCATGCTGACGCAGTAAAGCATTTTCTGGATTTATTTTTATATAGGAAATTCCAGAAAATGCTGCAAACTTCAAAAATTCATAGTAATTCAACCGTAACTCCAAATGAAATAAATTATATATGAAAAATTATCGGAAAAATCCAATCTATCCATCTGTACCATTTTCATGCATGTTAGAACACATTAACCTTGCTGTTTAGGTGAAACAAGATAATGCACCATTATGACTACATACATGAGCTTACATTTGAATCTTTGATTCAAATGGGTTCAAATCAACCTGTCCTAGTATACATTAGTCAAAACACATCATATTGCCATGTCATGATCATGCATCATATTGTTGTATTGCATTGATTGCGTTTCTTCCTTGCTTGCCGGTAACCGTCCCCTCTCAGTAGACGATGTTTCGATGACGAGATCGATGACACCGATGAAGAACTATATTATCTTCAGAAGTGCCAGGCAAGCAAAACCCCCTTGTTCATTCCGATAAAATCCCACTCTCTCGCTCATGCTCTCTTTTACTGCATTAAGACAACAACGATTCAACTGTTACTTGCTGCGGTAGTTGAACCCCTTTATCCTTTGCATGACCTGTCATTGCCATAGTAATTAGATGAAACCCACTAGCATGAGTAGGAGTTGTTTGAGCCCTGATGTGCCTACTCATACATGTTTGTTTGTCATGCCTGCTACTGCTTAGAGTTGAGTCGGGTCTGATTCATCGGGTATGAATCGGAATGGTGTTGAACATGTCCTACTGTGTGTGAGCTAAGTGTGTGAACACGATTTGGTAAAGGTAGCGGTGAGAGGCCATGTAGGAGTACATGGTGGGTTGTCTCATTGTAGCCGTCCTCAGGAACTGAGTTCTGTGTTTGTGATCCATGAAACAGTTACTACCACGCATTGGGCCCGAAACCAATGGACCCTCTCGGCTTCTTGATCACCCTTGTCCTCTGTCCAGGAGTTGCAAAGTAGCTTCTGGTGTTTGTAGTATGCTGGGGGCCGCACGCAGCGCTGACCGTAGGGGTGGGCTGTGTTGCGGTAGGCACGTGGCCGGGCAGCCGGGCGCCCGTTTGGTGTCTCGGACCCTGTACACATCGTTTGGGGCTGTGAGCGAAACTCCGGCCGGATCTCCTCATGGATGGAACCCGAATAGGCAATAAACCTGGACTAGAGACTTGAGTGTTTAGGTAGGCCGTGGCCGACACCCTCGCTGGGCTTCCGCTTGAAGGTTGCCGAGTACATGTCGTGTAAACGGCGGTAAGTGGTGAGAGCGTGTGTGAAGAAGTACACCCCTGCAGGGTTAACATCATCTATTCGAATAGCCGTGTCCGCGGTAATGGACTTCTGGGTTGCCTATATCAGTTCATAGACAAGTGAAAGTGGATACTCTAAAATACGCAAGATAAGCGTGAGTGCTATGGATGGCCTTCTCGTAGGGAGACGGAAGTGGATCCATAGTGGTGTATTGGATGGTGAATATGTGGACTCGTGTGCGCCACCTCAAAAGAGTCGCTTGCAGTCGTAGTTCAGGATAGCCACCGAGTCAAAGCTGGCTTGCTGCAGTCAAACTCCACCACCCCCTTTATTGAAACTGATGCATATGTAGTTAGTTCTGATGTAAGTCTTGCTGAGTACGTTTGTACTCACGTTTGTCTATTTTATGTTTTTGCAGAGAGACGTCAGTCTCGCTAGTAGTACCGCTTGGACTTCGACGTTTAGCTTGATACCTCAGCTACGATCTTGTGCCCTCGGCAAGATCTGGTAGATAGTCAGGCTTCTCAGCCTTTTTCATTTGTAGATGTCTGTACTCAGACATGTTAAGCTTCCGCATGTGTTTGACTTGTATGCTCTGAATGTTGGGTCATGAGACCCATGTTTGTAATATCTCGCTCCTCGGAGCCTATTGAATAAATACTTTGAGTCGTAGAGTTATGTTGTGATGCCATGTTGTATCTACTCATATCGGGCATATTGTGTGTATGATTGAAATGCTTGGTATGGGTGGGATCCGACTATCTAGTTGTTTATCCTTGGCAGCCTATCATATGGGGAAATGTAGTCTAGTGCTTCTGAGCGATAGTAGTCCGCTACAGCCCGGTTCACCGGAGTCCTGCTAGCCCAGCACTACTGCTCGGAACACTTGACTGGCCGGCATGTGATTCACTTCGTTCCTATGTCTGTCCCTTCGGGGAAATGTCACGCGGTGTTATCCGGAGTCCTGCCTAGCCTGCTACAGCCCGGATTACCGGAGTCCTGTTAGCCCAGTGCTACAGCCCGGATTTATATGTTGTTGACCGACATGCTCGATGTGATTCATGTATGCATGTCCTCATAGGTTAGTGCCGCCTTGGGTTAACGACTAGCCATGTCGGCTCGGGTTCTCTGTCATATGGATGCTAGCGACACTATCATATACGTGAGCCAAAAGGCGCAAACGGTCCCGGGCCAGGTAAGGTGGCACCCGTGGGAGTACCGTGCGTGAGGCCGCAAAGTGATATGATGTGTTACATGCTGGATCGGTGTGACTTAGGATCGGGGTCCTGACAGGGGGTAGGCCTATATAAACCCCCCGGAGCACCCATGCAAAGGGTTCGATCCTTTTTCCACCAGACCAACTGCATAGAGGAGGGGAGAGCTAGCCTTGCCTTCTCCTACCTCTAGAACACAGCTCGAGGAGCAACTTTGTACACATATCTCCATAGTGACCATGCGGAGACCCCGCAGAGCAGCAGTAGGGGTATTATCTCCTCGGAGAGCCCCGAAGCTGGGTAAGATCCGCCGGCGTGCATGCCTACGCCTCATCCCGCTTCCAGGCACCAGCGACGTTCTACTCGCCCCCACCATGATAAGCCATCCTTTGGCATATGTCGCACCCAACCCCCGACAACGACAAACACCGAGAGATCACCACACAGAACCTCTAGGCCGTGTCTCCTAACGCAATGCTCTCAAGAGAGAAACGACGTCGAGAACGCCACCATCACGCCGATCCAACACCGGAACTAGGCTTTCGCCCGGAGACAACTACCATCATCAAGTGGGAGAGGGGATGTCGACACACCTCGGCGACGCCTCCAAGAAGGGGAACGACACCCATGGGTGCCATCGCCACCGGCACCGACCAAAGACGGGCAAGATTTTCATCCGAAATGCCGCACACCCAACCTCTCAACCCACTGGACATGGGGCACACTCTGTCCATGCTGGAGATCTCCGACGCCGCGGCCGCACCTCAAGGTCGTAGCCGCAATGTCATGGCACACCCCCACTCGCACGGCTGAGAGGATGCAACCAAATCCAACTCCTGCACAGCCTCCCGCAGCCCCGGACCGAGCTCCAGCACCTGCACCTCTGCGCACTGTCCGCCACCGCCGTCGCAAGCACTCCCGCTACGAGCGGGCAGTCGCGGCACAGCCGCCTCCGCATCCCGCAAAGTCCAGATATGGCCTGAGCCGCCGCCTCCAATCCTCCCGAGCCTGCGCCTCGAAGCTCCTCCCCGCACCTTCGTGCGCTGCCTGCCACCGCTGTCGCAGGCTCCACCAACGAGCAGTCAGACGTGGCCACAGCCGCCTCCGCAGCCCGCAAGGCCCGAATCTGGCCCAGATCTGGCCTGAGCCGCCGCCTTCAATCCGCCCGTGCCTGCGCCTCGAAGCTCCTCCCCGCACCTCCGAGACCGCCTCCGTGCAGAGCTCCACGGCCTCCTCTGCTCCTCCCAACCGTACGCCGCCGAGATTCACGACCGCCGGCGCCGCCCACGTTGACATCCGCTTCCGCGCGAAAACGGCCCGTCGGGGGCGCGCCCTCCTTGCCCGTCGCCTTTGACGGCCAGGCGCCGCCACCGCCACCGACGCCGGCAGCGGCGGCGGCCGGGGCTGCTCGCGTACGGGCCTTCTGTGGCTAGGGTTTCCGCCTCCGGAGCCGCTTGCGCGAGCGGCCCGGGAGGAGAGCAGGGGGTATTTTTATATAAATCAAATGAACAAAAGGGTTATCAATTAAAAAATGAATTTTTTCAATGCATAATTATTTTGAGAGGAACCCATATAATTATTACTTCACCGAATGGGTTGTCGATCGTAGATATAAAAAACAAAACAAAAGAGGCACGCCCGATGTTCCATTTGGTTGATGGTCCGTTTAATCTAGGTGGCGTAATTAGGCCATAGAAAAGCAACCAGAGTGCAAAAGAAAAAAGCAACCAAAGGAACACTAATAAGGAGCAGCTGGTGAAAAGTTAAAAATAAAAGAGAAAGAGCAACACGATGTAACCCGTCGCACTTGGTTTTCTCGGTCACTCCAGTGATAGTGTCTCACGCACAGATCACCACTTTCTCGGTCTCTCCAGTGAAAGTACAGGCGGCTGACTCTCTCCACTCCTCACTTTCTTCCTCCGCCAGCCGCCTCCTCTGTACGTAGCACGGCGCCTCCTCTACAGCACGCCGCATCCTCTGCCGCCACGACGTCGCCCGGCGCCCCCACCCACGCCACCACCACCACCACCACGGCCTCGCCACGTCTCCTCCTATCCCCAGCAGGGCCTCGCCCCGCCGTCCCTTATCCCCAGCAGGGCCTCGCCCCGCCATCCCTTATCCCCAGCACGGCCTCGCCCCGCCCCCTCCTCTCACCATCGCGGCCTTGCCTCGCCGCCAACCCCGGGGATCTTCGCTAGATCGACTCTGCCGCCTTCATCCTACTGCCCCAGAGGAGATCGAGATGCGGGAGTGGGCATATCGAATTGGATCGAGATGCAGGAGCGGGCATATCGAATTGGATCGAGATCCAGTGCGTCGACGTGCCTGCCGTAGTCATCACCTCCCGTGCTTGGCTCAAATAGTTGCTCTGGGAAGAAGTTCGCAGCTCGCGTACGTGCTCCACATGATCAGCCTGATCTCTCTGTCGCCGTTGTTGTCACAAAGGCTCGCAATCCACCAGACTATTTGCAGAGGACACTTGAATCTATCCTCAAGTAGGCTTTGTCTCCATTCCTCGGTTTTTTATGTAGCTTCAGTTTGTACACTTAGTAGAACACACTTCCTCACCAAATGATGGACAATAACTCTTCCAGGTATCACAAGCGGCTGCTTCATAGTTCCCACTATTTATATCACAGGTAATGCTAATAGCAATTTCAGTTCTTGATCTCTTTAAGTGTGTAGAATGATATTTTTACATTGCTTCTTCCAATTGCAGGATGGTACAAATGGAGAAGTAAAAAAAAGGCCTGGAGTTATACCCAAATAACATTTGTGTAGGTGTGGAAAGAAACACTTGCTCTATGCTCATTGCCTAATGGTATAACAGAACACGCTCTGCTTCTCCTGTAATATTGCTAGCATAGCTGATACTACAAGTTAATGCGTGACTGCTTACTCTAAGTAGGCATATGAGTGCATAAAAAAGATTGAAATTTGTAACACATTTTTTATATGCAGCCCAATGAAATGTATCGCCTTGAGCTCCATTATTTTGGCCAGATCTCATGAGGGGTGTTTGTGCCAATTCTCGTCCTCAGTTGCCATCATTTATTGACTTGTTTCATTGTGGGTTAATTTCTGTGAACAATATTAAAAGAATTACCCGTATTTAGGATATGATATAATTAGAATGATTTTGGAAGAAATAGTTGGAAAAGGAAAGTCACATGTGTATGTTCAGAATCTTTGGCCTCACTGTTTGCTATGTTTTCTTCAAGAATAGGTGTATTTTCTGGGTTCTCCGTCCAATTATTTTCCTCCACTTCATTATTGTTGAGTATTTCACTTGATTCATCACTGCTCGGTAGCTGAAACACATGGTATTATAATATTATAACAGAGAGAATATCTGTTTGATATGATATTGTACTAAAAAAATTACAAACTGAATTGTGGCGTTAGAATTAGAATAGTAATGACATGTGGAAAGAAAACTTGCCTCTGGCGATTCGGGGATTGTATCTCCGTCCTTGGTTATCACAGCATCAAAAATCATGTTTAGTGGACCCTCCGTAATGGACTCTTGTGTAGCCTTTGTGGACTCGGGATATGTATCCTCCTGTACGGTTATCACCTCATCAATCTGCATATTCTCTGTATCCTCCATAGTAGATTCTTCTTGTATCACCTCTGCCGACTCAGTGTTTGTATCCTTGTCTTTCTTTATCACGTCTTCAACCTGCATATTATGTATATCCTCATCCTTTGCTACCTTGTTGATGCCATCTTGAAAACCCAAGCATGCCACTTTTAGATAGGAAACCTTGCATAGGAAGAAGAGAGATATAATATGTCTTTACTCTGTATGGTAGTTAATATGAGCCAGAATTGATTACCATATGACTTGCTGCCTCTGTAGGATTGAAGTGGCGGTGGTAACACAGTCAGTTGGGATGACCCAATGGCAGAGTCGATATTATTGACATTTTCCTTGTTAGAAACAGCAGTGGTAGAACCAGGATCCTACCTGAGTTGCTCCGTAGGTTGTAGGGGAAGGGTGGAGGAGGGCGCGGCGATGAGCGGGCGCGCCGGCGGCTGGGCGCCATCGCGTAGGAGGAGGATGGCGGCGGCGGCTAGGGTTAGAGGCGGCTAGGGTTCCGGCTCCTCTAGGAGCTGGGCAATAGGGATAATAATATTCTTATTGCTTAATTCCAAAAAGAGTCTTACAGCCTATATTTATAACCTAGATAACTTGCATAAGAATTAACCTAAGATAACTTGCATAAGAATTAACCTAAGATAACTTGTGGGCTAAGATTGCCCGGTGGGCCTAGCTAAACCGGCCATAACACTTCTCCCCGCCTGCACAAACAGCTCGTCCTCGAGCTGTAAGGTGGGGAAGCGCTTGCGGAACTCCTCGAGGCGATCAACCAGCGTCAAACACCTTCTCAATAGCTGGGGTGGCCAGGTCGGTAGCGACGGCGTCCTCCGGAATGTAGTCTGCAATCTCCAGGTAGAAGAGTCGCGGGCAGGCATGGCCGGGCGTGTAGGGCTCGTCGCAGTTGAAGCACAACCCTTGGCGGCTGTCGGTGTCAAAACCGGCGGATCTCGGGTAGGGGGTCCCGAACTGTGCGTCCAGGCGGATGGTAACAGGACACAAGGGACACTAAGTTTTACCCAGGTTCGGGCCCTCTTGATGGAGGTAAAACCCTACGTCCTGCTTGATTAATATTGATGATATGGGTAGTACAAGAGTAGATCTACCACGAGATCAAGGAGGCTAAACCCTAGAAGCTAGCCTATGGTATGATTGTTGTATGTTCTGTTGTCCTACGGACTAAAACCCTCCGGTTTATATAGACACCGGAGAGGGTTAGGGTTACACAAAGTCGGTTACAATGGTAGGAGATCTAAATATCCGCATCGCCAAGCTTGCCTTCCACGCCAAGGAAAGTCCCATCCGGACACGGGACGAAGTGGATAGTGGTCGCGGCGCCTGTCCGACATGACGAGCATGGAGTCGTGGACGAGCGACACCGTCGGCGAATTAGTTGCGGTGCTCGCGCAAAGACAGTCGACTAAGGACGAGAATGCAGTTCTCGCACCATGGTATCGTCAGTGCAGTGGACAAGAGAGGAGGCCGAGATGATCGACGCCGGAAACGACTCCAGTGTAGTAGGGCGAGAGAGAGGAGGCCAAGATGATCGACCCCGTCGGCGGCGCGGCGAACTGCAGTGTGCACGGAGGCAGAGGACACAAGAAAGTAGTGTGCGCGCCATTGCACCGTCAGTGCAGTAGGAGGACGATAGGGAGTAGGCCGAGATGAGCGATGACGGAAACGACTCTAGTGTAGTAGGACATGGGCAAGGAGATCAAGGGGAAGGGCTTCGGCGTCGAGAGGGACGAATAGGAGGGATCTGAGCAGAGGACAGAGGAGCTCGACATGGCGGCGTCACTGCAGTAGACTGCTGTTCAAAGAGAGATGAAGCTACTATCATCGAAACAAAAAACTTACAATACGAATGTTGTGAGGAACTGTGAGATTAGGCTGGTGGTCAAAGGAAAATTCAAATGATCGATCGTGCGCGACGAATGTAACAAAATTCGTCCATAATAGCTCCAAACGAGAACACGAAATTAAGAACTTATGGCCGACGAAACTACGAACCGATCACCTGAATGGAACCGTAGCATTGAGGTGCATCTTTTTTATGTAGAGCTTATCTCGAACTGAAGCACCGTTGTGTAAATTAGAAGGAGGAGATTAGCTAGAAGCTTACTGGAGGTTGAAGAAGACCTCACGTAATCACCTCGCATCCCTCCCGTCTCCACTTGTGCAAGGGCTCACTCGCTTGCGCTCGCCTCGGCCTGGCTCGCGAGAAACTGCCGATTCGAGAGTTTCCAGCGAGTCAGGCTCTGGGCTACCTTAAGAAGCTTGCGATGCAGGTCCAACAGTGAAATCAGGCAATTAAATAGGCTTCTTCCTTCCTGCGCGGGCCTGGTTGGCCTCGATGCGGGCAACCAAATACGCCCATACTGTACGTACATGTATCAACCGGATTCTTCTTCGCACGTAGTATATGAACTGAATTTATATTGTCGTTGTGTTCATGCGTACGAAAGTATGTTGAATATGCTAGCTTTGTACTACTGGGGCGTACAGAAATGCAACATACGAATATACGTTCTGTCACCTTTGTGTGCAGCTCCATGTCACGTACGCTCTGCCTGGCATACTACCTAGCTACCACGTGATATGCTTGTAGCTTGTAGGTGGCACCGTCTACGGAATACACATAACTTTTCATTCATGCATGCCTAAGCTACTGCATACTACTCCATAATGACCATTAACAGTTGCTCCTGTAGTGGCCAAATAAGGTTTAGCTGCTCTTATAACAAAGGAATTCATATTTACAATGAAAATTTGACCAGATTTTTTTATGTGCGATTTAAATAGACATACATTTTCACAAATAAATTGTCCAAGATGAATTATTGCCAATGTCTCTTCCCAAGAATCATGATGGACAAAGTGACAATTCAAAAGGAATGGATTCAACATTATGTTACTATCGAAATTAGAAATCCTTTTATTTTCATCTATTAAAGAGTATTTAAGTTCTTGAAGTACTTGGAAGGTTTGTTTTAAATTGTCAACGAACAAATATTTTTTAACAGGATTTTATTATGCGTTAGTAAATAGTAAGATGAAGAAAAATGCGATATACTAGCTACAATAGCGCCTATGGGCCCAAATATTTCTCGAATAGGAATTCTAGGATTCTTTTATCGCATTGGGATGTTTTGAATTCTTGAATAAACCAATTCGAGAACAGTTGGATGCCGACAAAATCTACGTACTTTGCATATCCATGTGCACAAAGCACGTACAATACGATTTGCACAATATAAAATGAAAATGTTTGCAAATGCACGCTTAGTCAGGACCAGAAGATGCCATGCAGCATGCTGGCATTGGCACCATGGCACGCCCGTGATGCATGCCGTCGTTTTTCGCCGGCCGTTCGTCCGTCGTCGTCGAGCTGCATGCATACGGTGCATGGCGCCACATACATAGTGAGTACACATGGCGGTGCATTGCATGCATCATGAGAAACGAAAAAGAAACGGAGGGATATGGCGCAGCTTGGCTTGGAAGGACCAGCTAGCTGGCGCGCTAGCCGAGGAAGAGGAGGACAAGCGGTAGATGCCACGGCTTCCCTCGGGAAACGCGATTGTCTGCGTGATCTAAGCCTGTCGTGTGGCCCCCCAAAAGAGAACGGACCGTACCATGGATGCAGTGATGCGAGGAGATTGAGAGAGAGCGCGACCTAGCTACGCGTGCATACAAACTAAGGATCGGCCTCACACAGATTACGTACAAATACACACCCAGAAACCAGGTAGCTCGGTAGTTTTAGCAGGAATGTTTCGTGCAGCAGCAATGCAGGTGAATGAGCGCATCATCACCAGCCGTTTTTGGCCCCCACGAACGAAACAAAAAACGAGCAGGGGAAAGCACTGTGCACGCATGCCGACCTGTGATTGCACCCGGCCAAACATATGTGCATGCGTGCATGTACGTAACGCCCACCGGGGACAACCATTTCACACTTGAGAGTCGTACATTACCTAGCTAGCTATTGAGGCCGCATCTTTGCTATGTGTTTCGATCACAATTTATCACATTAGAAAGAATTTTTCTGAGGTGGGGCGAATTCTATAGAATAAAATACAAAACTAATGTAATCCAATAGACACTATAAAGTAATTCAATTTTTTGTTGTCAAATTTGTAATGCAAATAATATCAAGATCACTAGAATGTAATATGTCAAACTATCATACAACGCAAGTCCATTGATAAATTTCATAAATTTATACCTTTCTCTTTTCCTTTCCTTGCCCATCTTCTAGACTTTACCTTTCTCCTTCGCCGCGCCGCCCTGCATCCTTGCTGCACGCATATACTAGTAGAAAAAGGGTCAAACGTGAAGCACAATAGTGCCGGTTTGAATTAGAGCCGGCACTAATGTGTATATTAGTGCCGGTTCGTGGCGGCAATCAATAGTACCGGTTCGTGAAGAACCTTTAGTACCGGTTCGTACCACGAACCGGTACTAAAGAGGCTGTGTCAGCCTACGGTCAGGCTATGGCCCCACCATCACCATTTAGTGCCGGTTCGTACCACGAACCGGTACTAATGACGTTGTGACAGGCTGTTTTTCGTCCCACCTCGCTCCCCTAACAAGCCTTTTACCACCTTAAATATGTTATTTCTCAAACTAAAACAAGCACTTGGTCTTCATTGAACTCTATGTGTAGAATTTGTAGCCGCAATATGAGTCTTCATCGGTTTATAAATCGTTGATGACTCATATTGACAATTCAGATTGTACACACAAAGATCATTGATGATCAAAGTATTTTTTATGTTATAAGATTATATTGACAATTTAGACTGTAAAGAAATATAAGATCATGATGTAAATGCTCTTATTTTTTTTTTCGTTCAGTATGCACCATTCAAAGCGACACCATCAACTTTCAACCATTTCTGCCTTCATTTGCTATTTTTCATGCATTCAATGATTTGTTTTGAGAACTAAATGACCTGGAAATTGAAAAGCACTACAAATGAACTCTGAAAAAGTTGAAACTTGGCATGGTATCATCTTTTCACCCACATAGATTATTCAAAAAAGTAGAGAGGGTTACGGCAAAAACTGGATGCACTTCGTTTACAAACTGGACAATCTCTTTCGAAGTATTCAGGTTTCTGACAAAATTAAACTCATCTCTTACAAAGGCATTTCATTTTTTTTAACTTATTACAACTCCAGAATTTTTGTGCATTCAGTATGCATCATTCAAAGCAACGCCATCAACTTTCAACCATTTCTGCCTTCATTTGCTATTTTTCATGAATTCAATGATTTGTTTTGAACTAAATGACACTAAATTTTGTGCAGTCATAGCACCACCTTTAGTACCGGTTGGTGGCACCAAACGGTACTAAAGGGTGGTCTTTACTACAGGCTGTTTTTTAGTCCCACCTCGCCAAGAGAGAGGGACTACGAGCGGTTTATAAGCCCTGAGTGCAGAGACGATGAAGAAGAGGCTCAATGCTCACGTTGCTTAGCTTCAAGCCTTCAGGAATATGGTAGATTGCACGGAGCTACGCGCAGTGCAGTTTACACTATTCCGAAAGGCTTGAAGCAAATTAACGAAGCATTGCACCTCTTTTTTATTTTTAATAACTTATTACAACTCCGGACTTATTACACTACACGTCGGCATTTATTTTTTAAAAACTTTGGTTATAACTCCAGATTTTGACCATCAAGTTTTGCAGAAAAGAAAAAATAACAGAAAAGAAAATTATATAAAAAAACTACTCCGAAATAAATAGAAGGAAATAAATATAGCAGAAAAGAAAAAACTACTTAGAAATAAATAGAAGAAAAAATAAAGCAGAAAAGAAAAAAAATATATTTGCTATTTTTCAATCGTTCACAAAATGACCGTGAAATTGAAAATCACTACAAAATGAACTCTGAAAATGTTGAATTTTGGCAAACTAGATGAAAAACTACTCACAAATAAATATAACAGAAAAGAAAAAACTATACAAAAAACTATGCAGAAATAAATAGAAGAAAAAAAAGCAGAAAAGAAAAAAAAAGAAAAAAAATTGGGGCGCTGCCCTGTGGGCCTGCTAGGCCACGGGCGTGCAATTACAGGCCTTAAAGGCCCAGCAGACTCACAGGGCAGCGCGCAGAGTTTAGGCCCACAAGCCTGCTATACAGAGGAGTTCGAAAGGGCAGCCGCGACTGGGTTTATAAACCAGTGCGGCTGCCCTTCGCCCGGCGAGGTGGGACTAAACTTTGTGCAGGCAGCGCAAGGCCTTTAGTACCGGTTGGTGGCTCCAACCGGTACTAAAGACCACCCTTTAGTACCTCCTCATGGTGATGGCACCTCCTCATGGGAATATGGCACCGCCCCGTTATGTACCGATACCGCCGGGTCACTTTTCCAACCCCATGGAGAACTTGATCGCGGCATCAGCATGTTTGGCGGCTCTCCCAGTGGATGGTGATGATCCAACAGCGGTGGAGACGCGGAGGATTAGAGAACTTGTCCAGACGGCACTGGCTCAGCAAGAGACTTATTCCTATAGCCGGGACAGAATCCATTCAACCCTGGTTAGCTCCATCTCGTCCAAACCGGAGCCCGAGTTACAGCAGTCACATGGAGTCAGAAGCTTTGTCAAGCAACGCTCAGCGCCGTAACCAGCCTGGCGTTATAACCCGGTGCAAGACCGGATACATCAGGAGGAGGAGCGGGCGGCTCAGCTAGCAGATCAGTTAGCGGCTCAGCAAACGGCTCATCAGGCCTTTCTGGATTATCCGACGACTTCGGTTGAGGAGGGAGTAGTCACCAGGACCGGCGGCGTTTCGTGTTTGGTGTCG
Organism: Aegilops umbellulata; assembly: GCA_032464435.1. NCBI lineage: Eukaryota > Viridiplantae > Streptophyta > Magnoliopsida > Poales > Poaceae > Aegilops > Aegilops umbellulata. Next base: position 445,251,700 of record CP136059.1, on the reverse strand, counting down.
GCTTTGCGTAATGTGCGACTCCCTAAGGATTTCAAGGGACCCCGAAAGGTGCCAAATTACACGGCCGACTTACAGCCCGGGGCGTGGATCGAAAGTTATGAGATGGCCATGGAACTGTTGGAGGTCAGTGACGCCGCAATGGCTAAATATTTCACCATGATGTTGGATGGAATGGCCCGGTCTTGGTTAAAGGGCTTGCCGCCCAATTCCATTAGTTCATGGGCGGAGCTAAAGGCTCGGTTCATCCAGAACTTCAAGGACACTTGCAAGCAATCTATGTCGATTGTGGACTTGACAAATTGTAAGCAAGAGGAGGGTGAATCCACAACTCATTGGGTACGCCGGGTCAAGGAGATAATACATTCGCCTGACAAGATGGATGTCGGCTCGGCAGTCCTCATGTTGGAGAAGAATTGCTGCTTTGAGCCGTTGAGATAGAAACTGGGGCGACTCAAGCGTGATTGTAATGATATGGGTACGCTGATGGCGGCTTTAGTCAAATACGCCGATTCTGACAGTACCAAGGATCCCGCGTCTGATGAGGAAAAGACAGGGAAGGGAAAGAAGAACGGCAATGGAAAGGGCCAACAGCATAACCCGGTGAATCAAGGAGGCAATAAGCGTAAAGCCGAGGGTAACCAGGAGTTTGTGGCCAACGCCAATGCGCAGGGTAACAACCAGAGATGCAAGGGAAAACCGCCCCCTCGATCTGGCGGGTCAGGCCCATCCCTCGAGCAGCTACTCAATGAGCCCTGCCCGAGACACGGCACCCGGGAACGACCCACCACTCACTTGTGGAAAGATTGCGCAATCATGAAGGCTTTCAAGAATTCCAACGCATTTGATGGCAATCATGGGTCGGGCGGTAGCTCAGGTGCCGGCGGCTTTCATGGCCCGGGTGGTGGTTCAAATTCCGGCTTTCAGGGAAATCAAGGCAGCTATAATTAACAGCAGTCTGGTCAAGGAGGGCAATAGCAACAGCAGTCGGGTTATCTGTGACACCCCAAAAAAAATGTATCCTTGTTTATTGATTAAGATTTTAGCCAGGAAATTAAACTTTTCTTTTTCTGGTTTTTTCTTTGATTTCAGTACCATTCCTTCTTGGATTTTTATGGGGTTTTTTACCCCAAGTGAAAACTTCCAAATATATTATTGGACTGGTTTTCCCCCTCAAGAAAAACATTTATCTTAAAAGTGGATTTAATTGCATAATTAATTCTCTATGAGCTTTATTTCTTAAAATGATTTTTCTTAAGTTTCAGGACCCAATTTGCATTGCAACCTCTTGATATATTTATCTAAAATTCCAACCAAAATTTGGAGATGTTATGTGATGTGTTTAAATCACTTTTATGCAAATATATACTTCATCCATTAAATATTTTGAGTTCTACCCCAAGTTTACAAAACTGGTCCAGATGGCAGTATTGCACACAACCCTTTTAAATATTTCTTTCTAGCCTCCACCAAAATTATGGGATGTTAATAGGAGTGTATTATTCAACTTTATGCAAAAACCCTTTTATGTTCTTTGAAAAATTTGAGCAAATCAACCTCTTTTGCTTTCTGGTCCAGTTTGGCTTTTTCTACTGTAACCCTAGTTCAACTTGCTCTAGTGCTCTTGAGCTTTCTCCTGCTTATAGCCCATCTAGTTATATGAATATTGTCGAAACAAAATGTATAAATAGTCATTAAGATGGTAGATTTAAGGTTTTATAGAATATAAAAGTAGTTATATTCTTTGTTAAATTAAGTTTTGGAGAAGTAAAAATGTTTGGTATAATTATATGAGTGTTACTCATAAATAAGTTTCGACCATAAAATAAGTTTCCACTATGTTTATTACCTAGTAGATCCAAGCTCCCGGTTCATCATAATTTACTTGAGTGTTGTTTTGATAGTTTTAAAACTGATCACACCCAATACTTACATAATATTAAAATTGATATTCTTACATTGGCATGTCACATATTTTTTTCATCCTACTTATACCCAAAACACTAATTAGATCCCTGAAATTTTGGAAAATTGGATTTTTTACATAATTTTCATGTGTTACATTAAAAGAGCAACATGAGGTTTTAACAAATATATCACAACATATGGGGAAGGCCTCATGGAACTATCTCTTCGTATATTACTGAAGTCATATACACAAATATGGATGTGATCACTCTGTCGTTTCTTTACGTTCGAGCAAATAACACAATGTATAAAAGATGAATAGTTGCCCAACTAAAAAAAAGACAACACATGAAACATATAAATTATTAAACCACATATAAATTGTATGGAACTTTTATAGTTAAAAAATAGTGTATATTTTTTAGGGAGATAAAATTGTGTACCATGTAAGAGCAACACTAGTAGAGTCACCATATCAGGTTGATCGACATAATATTCGTTGCTATGGCAATTTTGGCTCAAAAACTAACTCTGGCATAGTCATCATATAGCACAAAGTCCCAATAATTTATGGATAGCACTCCATATCCTGTCTAATAGCTTCCATATTTGAAGGCTGGAGGTGTCCATTTGGAGCGGGCGCCATCCACCAACCACTCGTGCAGGGCTATGTGTGTTGGGGGGGAGGGGGGATTAGCCCAACCGCTTACTTCCACGCGCAGCTTGATCAATGGCATGGTTGTCCGTACAGGTGGCACTTCCACATTTCCACCGGGAAGAGCGGTAATTAATGTACACCATCGAGTTTCACACTCACATGCGGCAAATCAGCACCCGTTTCCCACCCACAAGTGAAAAATAAGCCACGGTTCCTGCCGGGTCTCGCACCTTTGTGGGTATATAATTACGCCATCGCTGTTGCCGCCACACCCACCCCCTAAGCCAGCGCCATCAAGCCCCTCTCTTCGCCCTTTCCCTTCGCCCCCACAATCACCCCATCGGCCATGTCAGTGCAGCCTCGCCCTCCCAGCGGAAAATTCACTGGCAAGAACGAAGAGGACACCGCGCTGAGAAAAAGTTCATGAGAGGGTGGGGTGCTACTCCGAATGGGTCGAGGAGGATGCGCGCCATAAGGCCGAATCAGCCGTTGGTCATGCCCGCTTCCCTGCAACCCTCGAGTACTTCGACCGCATCTCAATAGCTGCCTGCGTGGAAATGAAAATCGTACTCATGGCCGACCTAAAAAATGTGGTCATATCCTGCATCCAGGTCACACAGGCGTTCGCCGACTGTGTAGCCTTGGAAGTTATAGCATCCAAAAGCCTCCCCCTCCCGTGAGGTCAGTTCCAAGAGGAGGGCGACCTCATAGTTGAATTACAGAATTGAAGTTTTATAGTTGTTCAAATTCTAGTTGTAATGCTGCTTGAAATCCATCTTGTAGCTACATGTTGCAGTCCTAGTTGAAATCCTAATTCGAAAAACCGTTGTTGGCAAGGGAAATGTCTTCTAGCCACTGGTAAATGGGTCCCACATGAATTTTTTTATGGAGCACGTTTTTATAGTGATTCCGACGTTGCGCGAAGTCGCGGCAGCGTCCCGGTCCATATGAAGCATTGCTCCATATGCATTATGCAGTCTGAATCATCCTTCCGCCTCACCACCGCACAACATCACGACATCCCCGCTCCCAGCACTGTCTACGTACTCTCAGTTTTACATAGGAGTACTACCGAGCTACCACGTGATTTGCATGTAGGTGGCATGTCTACGGAATATACAGAGGTCTTGTGGGTGGTACTGCATACGACTTAGCATCCTCATCTATACAAAGCAGGTCCAGATATGATATGCACATACCTTTCATCAATAATTTTTCTTCCCAAATGCACGTTTAGCTACTAGTTAGGACCAGAAGATGGCCCCTGCAGCAAGCAGGCATCGCACCCCCGTGATGCATGCCGTCGTTTTCCGCCGGCCCGGCCGGCCGGCCGTCGTTGTCGAGCTGCATGGATGTTGTTGCACGGCTCCACATGCATCATACACACATGGCGGTGCACTGCATGCGCGCTTAGCCTGGCTAGATCAGGAAGGACGACAAGCGCTGGCTAGATGCCACGGCTTCCCTAGGAAAACGCGACGCATACGACTGCCTCTGAGACCGTGAGCCCCAGCAAGTTAAGCTCGGACCGGAGCATGCATGCAGACTGAGGGAGAGAGCTGCGTAGGATGAACCTCATACGGATTACGCGCAGACACACACAGAAACTAGGTATAGTAGCTAGGTTTAGCACTTAGGCTGGGCTTAGGAATGTTCCATGTGCTGCCTCGCTGCGTCGCCCCTTCACTTCACTGCACTGCATGCACGAGATTGCTAGCTAGGGCACATGCAGGGCCAAAGCTGGTCCTGGAGACGCATAGAATGAACGCATCAGCTGCCGGTTTCGGCCCCCACGTACGATCGAACACCAAGCATGCAACAGCATGGCAAGCAGAGGAAAGAAACAAGTCAGCGCACTGTCGTTGCTCTCCCATTTACTGCAACTTCTCAATCACCATGCATGCCCTTCTCTCTGCTGCTCCCATGACCCCATTCCCATCTCTGTGCGAGTGTTTGTGTCACGACGCCCGTGAGAGCTCAATCATGGAGGAGGCCGGCAGACGCCAGCGCTCTTCCCTCCGATGCCATCTGTCAGTACCATGCTCGGCTCAGCACAGCACATGCAGCATGCAGCATTTGATCGCATTACGATATGCCTACAAAATAATTATAATGTGTGTGCGTGCGTGCGTGCGTGCGTGCGTGTAGTTTTACCGGCCTGTTCCAAGACGAAGATGCATGCCACTGAAAAACTGAACGAGAACAGAGCCAAAATCATCTGTTGTGACAATGCAACAGGGGTCTAATGAGACATCGCTGCTCTACCCCTACAGCCAGGGCAACAACCGGCATTATGATGTGAGAGAATAATAATAATAAATATCATCCAGATCCTCTATTTCAGCACTACGGCCCATCCGCGTCATCGCTTATCCTCCATTTGACCCTCGCCGTTGGTGTTCGTGGTGTCCACCTAACTGCAGTAATAGCATGCCCTTGTCTTTGGAACAAATGAGAATAATCATTATGAGATATTAGAGCTTATTCGGGAAATCTTTTTTTACGGGAGGGAGTGGAATGTTTCAGCAAAATTGCCAGCATTCAAAGACACTTAGTGCGTGGAGATATTTCATGGAAAATATTAGCTTAGTCAAGTAACATCATTTAATAAAATTGAAGTCAGGAAGAACTTCATTCACTAATACTAAACTCAATTTAAATTGAGATGTATGTTCAAGTTAATCTTTGTCATGTAACTGATCTTAGGAGATGCATTTCGCAATGTTTGTAAGATTTGCCAATGAGCCAAGTGGCATGCCTCAGCTTGGCTATTTGTAACTCCATATCAAAACAAATGTTGGTATTTTCTAGTGTTGCATTTTTTATATCCTACTACCGGAGTTTTCCCTATTGTTGCTAGTTCACGGCAATAACATAAGAACACATTCTTTGTATATAATATGTTTTCTAACTAATTGTCTTCCAATGAGAGGATCACCTATTCAGTTTTAGGGATCTTAGTTGGAACGAATTAATGAATCAACAACAATTTTATGAATTGAACAAATACTATAATTTTCAAAACCTATCAACATCATCTATAAATTTGCTATGAGTGTCGTCTAAATATCATCAACTGTTTAAACCTGGTTTGAAATTTAAACCTCTATATTCAGATTCCAATTATCAGTTGCATTAACCCTATAATTTTTTTTTGCCCCACGTTTCTTTCAATTATTCGTTCAATCCTAATTTCCTAATAAAATAAAAGAGGCCTTAAGATTTGTAACTGTTCCAACAATTTCTCTAACCTTTTTTGTTCAATATCCCTAGGAAATTCCCACAGAGCCCTCATTGCATGCCTCGGTGCCCGGCTTCTTGTGCATGTGATAATGGCATGGAACTCGTCTTCTTTCTCCACCCCACAGATTTCACACACATTGTAATCCACAATAGTACGTCTAAAAGTGTTGTGCTTGGTGGGCAACGAATTGGTGGCCACTCTCCACCCGAAAATCTTAACCTTCTCTGGTATGTTTGCTTCCATGGAATCGAACGTGCATGCACGTAGATCGGTAGATCGAGACACAACAAGTGTGCTCGAGTGCTACCACTGCTCATGCATAGAAAAAAGCGAAACACTGCACATGCATGGATGGCTGATGGGTGCCATGCTTCACTTGTCACCGTGACACCGTGCACGCAAGCCCACCAGCTAGTACTACTTGTTGTTATCACCACGTGCACGTTTGTGTGCGTAGGAGCATCAAGATTAAAAAAAAATAAGACCATTCAGACTAGTCCTTGGAGGTATATTTTTAGAGAAGAAATTCTCTAAGCACCCTCACCTCCAGACTCGAATTCTGGTGGGCTTGCTCACACAGAGCGAGCCAAGCCAGCAGGGTGCAGCTCTCCGGAGCGGGAACCCCTATATGCCGCTCTTTGCGGCAAACAGCCGCAGGTTCGCATAGGCGGGAGTCTACCTGGGCCGGCCCATGAAGAAAACAACAGCGTGCACGTATTGTAGTAGCTAAAAATGTAGGCGGGAGTCTACCTGGGCCGGCCCACGAAGAAAACAACAGCGTGCACGTATTGTAGTAGCTAAAAATGTAGGCGCCCTCGCTTGGGATCGAACACAGGATCTCATGGCAGAGTCGACGAACCTCAACCAGTTGAGCTACCTACAGTCATTGAACAAAGAAAAGCGTAAAGCATTGAAAACAAACATCCAGCACAGATCCGACATGTTTTTACAATTTCAGAACGAACTTTTTTGTGAAACAACCCTGAGTGTTTTATGAAACACAAACACCTTTCAACTTCGTAATTTTTTTATAAGAAATTTAAACATTTTAAAAAACATTTTTTAAATGACGAACGTTTTTGCCAAGCACGCATGAGTTTTAAAAGTTGTGTATTTTTAACCAAACTTGTAAAATAGGATTGATTTGTGAAGATGTGTAGAAATTTTGAAAAACATGAACCTTTTTTACAAAGTGTGAAAAAAAATTGAATTTGTGAACGAAATTTAAAGCATGGACATTTTTTGATTTTCTGCACAAACCTTGGAAAACAGGACCCCTTCTAAATACTGATCAATTTATGACAATCACGGACTAGTTTGGAAAACAGTGAACAATTTTTTCACTTTGTGAACATATTTTTCAAAATAGGAACGTTTTATGATTTGTGAACAAATCTTGAACAACAGACACATTTTCTAAAAGCTCCGAACAAATTTCAAATTTGTGAACAAATTTTCAAAATGGGAAAGTTTTGAATTTGTGTACAAATTTACAGAACAAATTCTGAAGCACGAACATTTTTTGAATTTTGTGAACAAATTTTGCAATGGAGAACAATTTTGAAAAATCCCGAACAAACTGAACATCCAGTACATTTGGAAGCGTGAATTTGTTTTCAATAGGTGAAACAAAAAATTGAAATCCAGTACATTTTCTGAATTTTGAAAGTTTTTCTAATAGGAACAATTTTTGCATTTTGAGAACCTTTTTTTAACCTGAACATCTTTTGAAAACAAGAATGTTTTGGAATTTGTGAACAATTTTTTAAAGCAATAATTGTATTTGAATCTTGAGAACAAATTTAGAAATGGAGAACAAATTTCAAAGCACGGAGATTTTTTGAATCTTCAGAATTTTTTTTAAGACCGAGAACAATTTTAGAAAATACCGAACAAATTTGGAAGCGTGAATTTTTTTGAATACGTGAAGAAAAAACTAAAATCAGGTACATTTTATGAATTTTGAAAAATTTAAATAATGTTTGAATTTTGAGAACATTTTTTTGAAACCTGAACAAATTTAGAAAACATTTTTATGAAAACAAACAAATTTTGAATTACGCAAACATTTTTCAAAAACATGAACATTTTTGGAATTTGTGAACAATTTTTTAAAGCACGAACAATTTTTGAATCTTGAGAACAAATTTGGAAGCGCGAACTATTTTTTTTAATCGTGAGAACAAATTTTGAAACAGAGAACAATTTTTAAAAATCCTGAACAAATTTGGAAGCACAAACAATTTTTTAAAGAACAAACATTTTTTAAATCTTGAGAACATTTTTTGAAACGGAGAACAATTTTGAACAATCGCGAACAAATTTGGAAGCACGAACATTTTCTGAATATGTGAACTAAAAATTGAAATCTAATACATTTTCTTAATTTTGAAAGTTTTGAACTTTTTTGTGTAACGACAATGATTTTGAAAAAGAAATAAATAAATTTCTATTTTAGAATTTTCTGAAAAAAGAAATACAAAGATAAAAGAAAATGAGCAAGAAGACAGAAAAAGTAATAGAAAAAACGAAAAAGGAAAGAAAATAAAAAATAAATACGAAAATAAATATAAAAAGAAAAAACCGGTTCGGGAACCTTCTAGAAGGTTCCCAAAACCGGAAAAAAACCGGCTAGAAACAGTCACAGAAGGTTCCCAAAACCGGTGTATTTGGAACGCTTAATAGGCCAGCCCACTTGGGTCGCTCGCTCGATAGCCCCTGTGCGGAGCCCCGACTGTTTGCCGCAGAGAGCGGCAAATAGGGTTTTCCCTCCGGAGCACCAAGATTGAAGATTGATACCTCCGTGGTTTGGGCCGGATACCTCCATATCGGATTTTTTCCCTTGTCTTGTCTGGGCCCACAATATTTCTTTCTCTCTGTCTTGTGTCACTCTTATCGGGAGCGGTGCAAGATCCTGGCAGCCTTTCCATGGCGTGGGAGTTTTTTTGGGGGAGAAATATCTCGCGGGAGTTTTTTTGGTTTTTTTTTTTGATTTTTTTTTGAGCGAATGGTTTTTGTTTTTGATAAACCCCGCTCGCATGATGCTCCCCGCAGCGCCCCAACTGTATGGGCCGGCCCAGTACCATGTTCTCGGTTTCCTTCGTTCCTTTTGAATTGCCGCTGTGTTTGTTTTGTTTTGTTGTTTTTCTTTCTTTTTTATTTTATTTATTAGTTTTCTTCATTTTCTTTGTTTCTTTCTAGATTTTCACTATTGTTTCATTTCTTTTTTATTTTTTTCTATGGTTTTAGTTGTATATTACTTGGTTTTCTTCGTTTCTGTTCTTTCTTTCTCGAGTCAATTACACCACCGGTGCTAAAACTTGGCGTAAATGGTCACTTAGTGCTAGAACCTATGGCATACATCAAAGTGGTGTAAAAACTTGGCTTTGACGTGCAAATATGATGCAAATCTCGTTTCTATACGTCCGAGACGCTGAGGAAGCACGACAGCATGCCGTATGGCCGCTATCAGTGACTGCATGATGTAAACAGTGTGTGGCATGCTCTTTTTGCAAAAAAAAAAAACACTTAGATTTTTTCTTTTCTCATGAAAAGGCCCCTACCAAGTGTACAATCGAGGGTCCCATGTGTCAGCGAAACATCAAACAAATTTTTGTACACTGAAAAAATAGGCCGCCGAGGATTCGAACAGGTGACCACGGTCATAGTACAGTTAACAACATAGTAAGCTTTATATAGTACAGTTAACAACATGAGTGCATACGTAAGCTTTATATATCTTTGGATTAAATAACATAAATTAAGAATTTTAATCCAGAAAAAAAGTTAAGCCAAGGGTTTTTGAACCAGCGACCTGACTAAAACAAACAGGAGGGCCTGCCACTCCAACTAATGGAGTTTCATTAACCAACAGAATTCTTCAGTTTAAGTCTATCATATAACGTGCTCGTGGGCTACAATTATGTATAATATAACGTGCTCGTGTTATTTTTTCATTTTTCACAATTTCTAAAAGAACATAAATTCTAATTATAAATAGTATACATGTAAAAAATAAATTAGACTAAGAATGATCCCTATTAATTTAAAAAAGACTATCAAGTTAAATTATGAATTATATGTATAATTTTTAAAAGGGTTTGCATATTAAATAAAAAATAAATTAATTTAATAAAATATATATACTTTCAAAAATTATCATGTAAGTTCAAAAAATACAATATTTAGCAAAATATTCATGTTGTACATAGAAGTGATCATGCTTTAATTTTTATGTTGTTTTAAAAGAGTCCATGCGTTTTAATAAGGTTTGTGTGTTTTCTAAAAAATATATAAGCATTTTATATAGATAATTAGATATAAATATGTGTATGGAAAAAATGAGCCTTAGTGTTCCCGGGCTGCAGGTTCTCAAATGAATACATATTTACAATTATACGTACAATTATAATTTACATGTGTTTTAAAAATTTGAACAAAAAAGCTAACATGTTTTAAATGAGTCGTACTAGTTGCATTATTTTTTGGCGATGCGAGCGTTCTGTGGTCTACATAAAGGATACCAATTCTTTGTATCCATGAAATTATATTGGTTGTATTGTTAGGCCCTCCTGTTGGTACACCTCAGGTCGTTGGTTCGAAACCCGACGGCCATCTCTTTTTCCGAATTAAAATGCTAAGTTTATGTTATATGGCCAAAAAATTATAAAAACTTAATATCATAAAGGAACATCAAATGTTAATTGGGTCGGCTGTCTAGCAGCGCACACGGGTTAGACAGAGGTCACTGGTTGGAACGCTTTGGTGGCCTATTTTTTTATTCTAATAAAAGTTGTGATGTTTAGCTGACAGGTGGGACCCACCCGATGCCACACATGCAGTTCATGTACACCTGACAGGGGCCTTTTTGTGAGAAAATAAAAATAAAAATCTTAGGGGCTTTTCGCAAAAAGACAACTCTACACACTCAGACTTCAAAGTGAGGTCATTGACATCGGGCCTCTTGCCAAGTTGGCATGCATTGTCCGCATCGTCGGCATACACAAACAAGATTTGCATCGTATTTGGACGTCCAAATCAAGTTTTTGCATCACTTCGATATATGCCACAAGTTCTAGCATTAAAGTGACCGTTTACGCCAAGTTCTAGCATCATCAGTGTAATTGACTCTTCTTTCTCGGTTTCACTGTTTTCATTCTTTTGCACTACTTTCTTTGTTTTTTGTTTTTTTCTCTTTCACTATTCGTGGTTTTCTTTGTTTGTCGGCGGGACATGAATAAACAGTATACATGTTAAAAATTAATTCAAACACATGAAACATTTTTTGCGTAAAATTTAACAATTTTAAAAGTAGATGACAAACATTTTTTCAAACATATAATTGTGAGATCAACTTTTCTTCATAAGATTCGTCATTTTTCGTATACACTAGGAATATTTTTTATATACATGTTTAGCGTTTTTTAAATACATGATTAATTTAGAAAAACCTTTTTTTTCCAATTTTTTTCATACACATTGTACATTTTTTATATACATTACGCATCTGGCAAAAAAATTATTGACATGTTTAACAATTTTCAAATACATGATTAATATTTTTAAAACATGTATTTTTAATCTGTACTTCCTTGCCTACATAAGGAACATGTATTTTCTGTACAATTTAAGCAGTTCTATACAATTTTTTAATACATAAGGAACATTTTTATATACATTTTTGGCATTTTTAAATACATGATTAACATTTTTTTTCATATATATTTTTTGATGTTTACTTTCCACCATCCACATTATACATTTTTTGTAAACATAAGCAACATTTTATTACATGTTTAAATTTGAAAATATATGAATAACATTTTATTTTATATATATGTTTCCATGTCTAATTTTTTTCATACACATAGTAAAACAATTATACATTAGAAACATTTTTCTATACACGTCGACATTTTTCAAATGCATGATTAACATTTTTCAATTTTGTGTGTAAAGTGATTTTTAAAATAGATACATTTAAAGTATTTAGAAATATAAGCAAAAGTAAAATAAAAATGTGAAAAAAGAATAAACGAAAAAAAGAGCGCACCAGGCCTTTGGTCCCTGCTGGGCCATTCCATTCTGGCAGGTGCTTTCACGCGAGGCTACACTACGTCTTGCTATAAGAGAGACATAGTCACGCCCAGGCTGGGCAAGGGTACAATCGTATATTTTGAAAAAAGTAAACAAAAAATTTCTGAACTTTTTGTATGTGCTCATGCCAAAGGTTGCTCTGTTTCTAAAAAAATTCATGCAAAAGAGAAGTTATAATTTATCTATAAAAAGACAAAACTCAATTCACAAAAAAGAAAAAAAATCGAGTACTATAAAATAGCAGTACACACAGGTGAAACATTAAAATCCCCAGTGAATAGTGAAATCTGACATGCACCCAGGCGAAACACTAATCAATGTTGGCGGCAAAAACATAGGACATTTTTTATTTTAAACTATTTTTTGGATTTTTACTATTCATTCGAGTGCATGTGAGCTCGGGATCGGAAGAGCATTTTCAAGACTTGACTTGTATTTCAACAAATGTTGTGATACTTATGTTTTGTCGATGTATATATTTCGAGGCAACCAGGACCTGACACATACTAATGCATTTTCATGCTTTATATGCGTAAAAGTACTTTGGCACCTATGTGTGCGTATTTCTAAGATTCAAATTAAAATCTGCACTGACTATCATTTAGTTGATAAAATGTGCTACGACATGTCTACTGTTGTATACCTACTAGTCACAAGTAAATGCTAAAGAGATAACTAAATTATATACAAGGTTCCTCTATCAATAATTTGGCTAGGTTTTTATATTTAATCTTACTCTCATATCTGGTAGCCCATTATACTTAGTGATGTCTTAATTTCATATTTTTAGTGCTGCCTAAGAGCATCGAGGCATCTACAGCCGCATATAACAAATATGACCCCTCAAACCCCCGTGGACGCGCCCGGGCACTCCTCGAATTAGCACAACTGCATCCGGACATCTCATACTGGATTATCAAATCCATGCAAAAGCATGCAAACTATAAAACCTACGTACTACATAGATGATCTAGCTACTCCTCGTCAGAGATGTCGACAATCTCCATGCACGGCTCTGGCAACATCGGTGGCAGCTACAGCTCCGGCTCCTAAGGCGCCTCCGACTGCTCCGCTCCAGCCTCCTCCTCTATCTGCGCGTCGAGTTCGGGAAAGAGCATGTTGGTTGCCTCCTGCTCCTGCCGGAGGAACTGCAGGTTGGTCTCCACATAGGCCTCATCCTGGATAGACTCCAGGATGGCTTGCTGCTCCGCCATCTCCGTGGCTTGGCGATGGCAAACTCCACCTCCGCCATGTTGAACCCTGGACCAGCCCATCCCTCCTCCTCCTCCTCCTCCTCCTCCTCCTCCTCCTCCTCCTGCTATGGCTCAGGCGAGTCCGGAGGCAGCCCGGCAGCGATGTGGGCAGCGCGCCTTGCCTGGATCTCCTCCACGATCTGCCTCCGGCGCTCCAGTGTGAGCATAGTGTATGTGCTAATCAGCCGCCGAACCATGGCAATGCCGGAGAGCGTGGGAGAGCGAGGAAGAGGAGGCGGACGTGCTCGGGTGGCAGCGCGGGCTAGGGTTGGGGGATGCCGAAGCGGCGCCACGCGATTTTGTTCACCATGTCGATTTTGTGTGTCCTCGGATTGGAGATCTGTGTGCCAAGAACTTTAGACCACTTGCGGCGATACAATCCCATAAACTAAACCTTCTCCTGAAATTTTGGGAGGATCTGAATTAATTTTATGTGCAACAATATTTTGAGCAACTTGAAAGAGAATTTAAAAGAACAAATCTGCTCTTATGACATGGTCAATGGTCACACAAGAATAAAGCACTAACAACAAGCAGCCGACTGAAATGACCCCAAACTTTCATGAACTCCACAACAACTCTAACAAATGAGTGCATGGGTGCATTTATCATCATCAACATCTACGGCATCTCTTAACCTTAAGAACTGATGAAGCACATGCTGCAAGTTACAATAATGCTCTCAGTAAAATGACTTACATGAAGATTGACATAAACTATGATAGACTCGAACGGATTTCAGTTTCGACTATTTAGTAGCTCCCACCACATGCATGGTATACAGTTTTGTAGCTCACAAAATATTCAGAAGCCAGCTTGCCAGCACAACCATCTCGTAATGGCTTCTCGTTTAATTAACCCGATTCCTTTATCTCAAGATACCATCCACATCAATTTTAGGGAGCCCATTGGATATAACATCAATCAACCAGCTCACAGGTGCCTCAAATTTACAAATTTAGCACACCCATATATGTAACATATATGCATATATAACATGCTCACTGCAAGCTCGTGTATCTAGAATGTATATATTATATCGGTTTAGGGTTGTGTGAGAAAACCTTGACCATATAATGTTTGCACACAGCCAGAAATTCCTTCTATTGTTTGTCCACTACTTTAGTTGGAGTTAGAACAGAAAAACTAAGAGTTTATATTATGGTCAAAAATAGATTGACAAAGTAGAGGATTATTTCATATACGATCAATCTTTATCTAATTATACTAAACATGTTTACTTCTGCAGACTTTATTTTTAGTTAAAAATATTAAACTAGATTTTCTAATAAATATAGTCTTCATCCTAAAATCTAAGTGTCTATTTGTTTTCTAATATATCCAATTACATTAACAGCATAGCTATTGGTAATATTGAAGTCAAACTTATTGTAATAGAACCCCAAATATTATTATTATAAATATGCTAATGATAGATTATTAAGTTTTCATGTAAATTGTGGTATTTTTCAAATAACATGGATGTGCAATGTTTTGACTAAATGGAACCAAAGCATAAGGGATGAAAATCACATTAATAAAGAATAGTGTGGGCCTCTTTAATGTTGTATCACATCATGTCTGTATGTTCGTGTGCATGTCTATGCACACCCATGTTAATATCTTAAAATTCCTGTTAGAAGACTCTACAATGCACGAGCCAAAAAAGCATCACATTTGAGACATGTAAATCTGGATTGTCTAGCCTAGTTCTAATTAATTTAAAATTATAAAATGTATGCGGTGTCAAAAAATTTCATTAGTTGACATATCTCACCATTGCAATTGGTTTTATGCATTCATCAAACCCTTTTCACTTTAGAATCTTCTCTTAATTACACACAACCACCTCTAACTAATCAATCCGAACAAAATTAATCAGAATCTATACATCTTCATGAGTTAGCTTGTAAACTAACTATCGTAGCGAGCACATCCCCCTGTTGAATATTTGCCTAAGCGCAGTCCTCTGCTTGTTATTCCGCGGGTATCTGTCCTTCTGCATCATGTGCTCACAGCCCTCACACACTGGCTTCGATGCCACTTTCGACGTAATTCACAAACTTCTCCTCGCACTGAAACCCAAAGACCCTGAGCATAGACAAATTTTAGTGCTTGAAATCAGATGCAGGGGCTTCCCACTCTGCGCAGACATCCTTCTTGTCCTCGCTAAACTTGAGACGCTTCCTCAGCTCCTCATTCTCTATCATTTCACATGGATGATCCCACACCTGCATTTCATCAGGCGAGAACAACAAATGTAAGAGCATCTCCAGCCATTTGGCCCCCCAGGATGCCCAAAAAGAGCCGTCTGGGCAGAACCGGCGTTTGGTTGTCGTGTGGGGGGCGGGATTGTGTTCCTAGACGTCGTCCCTAGGTCACCGCAAAAATCGCGCAAACTCGGCGATCTGATACGAAACTCGACGATTTTTCATTTAAATTTGTACAAGAACAGAGAAATATACGAACTACGCCTAGCCCTACTACGCCGCCCGGCTTCTACATGCCAAGGAGCCTGTAGAAACGGGTGTAGTCGCCACCGCCGTCATCGTGGTCGTCGTCGCGCGCCCCGCCGGAGCCGCCGTCGTCCCTACTTCACCCCTGGGCAGGGTCGCCGATGCGCGGGGGGTTGGACGGCCCGGCCTCGTCCTCCTCGTCGCTGTCGAGGACGACGATGCCACCCTCCTCGCGTCCGCGGCACCAGGCCTGGAGCTCCGCGTATGCCCGGCGCCAGCGGAGCACGTGCTCGCGGACGTAGTCCTCCCTCGCACACTTGAGGGCGGCCTCGTCAGCGGCGGCCATCTCCGCATGCTCTGGCTTCACGGGGAGCAGCCCCGGCTCGGCCGGACCAGACGGCGGGAGCACGGGGAGGGGTGGCCGCCCTCGTTGATGACGAGGGCGCCGCTGCGTGTGCGGCGCCGAAGCGGCCTCTCCTCCGGCTCCGGCTTGATGGGGCGGAGCGCCGGTGAACTGGAGCCCGATAATGAGGAGGTCCCCGGCTCCATTCGCCGCGGCGTCCAGGAGCTACCACGGCGGCGAGAGAACGACGGGCGTGGCGGGTACTCGAGGCGCGGCGTGTTGCTGATCTCGATGTGGTCGAGGACGGCCTCGAGGGTGCGGTCCGGCACGCCCCACCACTCGCGCCGCCCGTCGACGTTGAGGCGGCTGCGGGGGATGATGCCGTTGGCGGATGTGATCAGGTCTTCGCGGCGGCGCTCGAAGTACATCGTCCATAGCGTGTGGCTGTCGGCGCGTACCTCGGCTCGTTCCGCTGCGCCTCCGTCAGCGACGAGCTGATGCAGGCGATCTCGGCCCGCCGTGCAGCCCCTTCGGGTACCGGTGGTACCGGGACGCCACCGGCGCTCAACTTCCACGAGCCCGGCACACGCATGTCCGGGGGCGTCGGATAGTCAGCCTCGTAGAGGAAGCGCGTCTCGTCCTCGTGGAGAAAGCGTCGGCCGAAGCCGTTCGCCGGCGCGACGTCGCTGGGGTACCGCTCAGCCATTGCTCGTCGGTGGGAAGAGGGGGGAGAGTTCGTTCTGTGGTGCGACAAGGCGAGTTGTGGCGACTGTGGCGTTCACCGGCGGGGAGGCTAGCTTTTATAGCCGAAGCGGGGCGGTGAGAGCCTGCATGCCGGGCGACACGTGGCGGGCGCCTTCACGGCGCCGCCCGTGAGGCATCAATGGAGGCTGACCGACGCGGCAGCCTTGGCAATGATTCCCGCGGGAACCGATGTGATAAGGACGACGAAGAGGCATCTTGCTGACTCAGCGGGTCCATCCCTGTTCGCGCCAAAATCTCTTTCCCCGGCGCCCCCAGGCGCCCCCCAGCGCGCCGAGTTCGGCCTGGGTCCGCCGGCGCCAGTTTCGGCCCAAACCGGTGAAAAACTGGCTCCTGGAAGCGCGACTGGGCCTTTTTTGGGCGCCGGCGGCAAAAAAAAAACACCTGGGGGGCATGTTTGGGACGCGGCTGGAGATGCTCTAAGAAACCAAATATTATGTAAAACTCAAACATTTTAATGCGCTCAGGAAGCTTGATGTGAGATCATTCCAACGCTGCACCTTGGAGAATGAATATCGTCCAATTTAGATCACATTCTTCAGAATTGTGAGTCCAAGTCACATGCCTTAATTTGTGAAACAACTGCGACAATTGATTCGGTCCTTCTGGTTTAACCCAGATCTGCATAACATAGAATATGTCAACCTAAAGAATACAACGTAACACTGTCGTGGCCAGGGAAACTTATATGGCTAGCATCACTAACCTTTTCACACAGAAAGTTTAAGTGCAGGTCGCTTATGGTGGCTTTGCCAAGCAACTCACTTAACTTGAGTACCTTGTGCCATGAAAGAGACATACCATTGATGCTCGGGGTCTGGAGCAGCAGGACATCATCGAAAGACAAAGGATCATGGTGACAGACACAACAAGAGAAAGTCAGTAGTGCGAGCTTTGGCAGACACTTGAGTTCAACCCTCTCAAAGTCAGCAGTGGGAGAGCATCGAGGTGTTCAAGTGGGACGCGGCTGTTGTCGCCAAAGTCCACCGCCTACACTAGCTAGTCTAATTCGTAGTATATGTATGTACTCCTATGAACTAGTAAAATCGAACTATGTGATGAACAAACCGCCCCTTTCGGTTGTCTGATGCAGACAAACTACTCTACTCAAGGAAACATCTCTCTCCGGAGCACTTGTCGGTGCCCTAGCTTGGACAAATATTTATAATCACTTGATTATTCTTCCTGCTAACTTTGTTTACCCTGCGCTTGTTAAAGACATTTGGGTCACACGGCCATAAATCTTGAGATATCCCTCTCATTAACTTTCTTTTTCACGAGCCAACTGCTTCCACCATCAATCCAAACTCCGATTATTCACTCTGATGGCCATGATATGTTGTGCTAGGATCTCCCAAATGCTAAGTGTAACTCAAAACATACCAATAAACTCTGCTTGCAGTATTCAAAACCCACACACTAATCAGCCCAGGCAAGTACCCACTTGTGCGAAATTTACTAGCAGAAGCTCATGGAGCCAAGAGTTCAAACATTTGTTTGGAGGCTCCTCGGGAAAGCCCTGCTCACAGGTACTAAAGAGATTAAGTACCTGATGGGTCTTCGGAAACAGATCGATCTGTTTACTCTTCTATTGTTAGAGATATTAAGTACCTGATGGATCTTCGGAAAACTTGTATTACTCATGTTGCGAGAACTCAAAAGAGTTACGTCAATGCAAGTTTTGACACAGATCTGCATGACTCTAAGTCTCGATCTAGATACATATTGAAAGTGGGAGCAATTAGCTAGAGTAGCTCCGTTCAGAGCATTGTTGACATAGAAATTTGCAAAATACATACGGAACTGAATGTGGCAGACCCGTTGACTAAACTTCTCTCACAAGCAAAACATGATCACACCTTAGTACTCTTTGGGTGTACCACATAGCAATGTGAACTAGATTATTGACTCTAGTAAACCCTTTGGGTGTTGGTCACATGACGATGTGAACTATGGGTGTTAATCACATGGTGATGTGAACTATTCGTGTTAAATCACATGGCGATGTGAACTAGATTATTGACTCTAGTGCAAGTGGGAGACTGAAGGAAATATGCCCTAGAGGCAATAATAAAGTTATTATTTATTTCCTTATATCATGATAAATGTTTATTATTCATGCAAGAATTGTATTAACCGGAAACATAATACATGTGTGAATACATAGACAAACAGAGTGTCACTAGTATGCCTCTACTTGACTAGCTCGGTGATCAAAGATGGTTATGTTTCCTAGCCATGGACAAAGAGTTGTCATCTGATTAACGGGATCACATCATTAGGAGAATGATGTTATTGACATGACCCATTCCGTTAGCTTAGCACACGATGATTTAGTATGTTGCTATTGCTTTCTTCATGACTTATACATGTTCCTATGACTATGAGATTATGCAACTCCCGTTTACCGGGGGAACACTTTGTGTGCTACCAAACGTCACAACGTAACTGGGTGATTACAAAGGTGCTCTACAGGTGTCTCCGAAGGTACTTGTTGGGTTGGCGTATTTTGAGATTAGGATTTGTCACTCCGATTGTCGGAGAGGTATCTCTGGGCCCACTCGGTAATGCACATCACTTAAGCCTTGCAAGCATTGCAACTAATGAGTTAGTTGAGAGATGATGTATTACGGAACGAGTAAAGATACTTGCCGGTAACGTGATTGAACTAAGTATTGGGATACCGACGATCGAATCTCAGGCAAGTAACATACCGATGACAAAGGGAACAACATATGTTGTTATGCGGTCTGACCGATAAAGATCTTCGTAGAATATGTGGGAGCCAATATGAGCATCCAGGTTCCGCTATTGGTTATTGACCGGAGACGTGTCTCGGTCATGTCTACATAGTTCTCGAACCCGTAGGGTCCGCACGCTTAAAGTTTCGATGACAGTTATATTATGAGTTTATGAGTTTTGATGTACCGAAGGAGTTGGAGTCCCGGATGAGATCGGGGACATGACGAGGAGTCTCGAAATGGTCGAGACGTAAAGATCAATATATTGGAAGACTATATTCGGACATCAAAAAAGTTTCGAGTGATTCGGATATTTTCGGGAGTACCGGGGTGTTACGGGAATTCGTATTGGGCCTTAATGGGCCATACGGGAAAGGAGAGAAAGGCCTCAAAGGGTGGCCGCACCCCTCCCCATGGGCTAGTCCGAATTGGATTAGGGAGGGGGGCGCCCCCTTCCTTCCTTCTCCTTTTCCCTTCCCTTTCCTTCCCTCCTACTCCTACTACTTGGAAGGGCTCCTAGTTCTACTAGGAAAGGGGGAATCCTACACCCGGTGGGAGTAGGACTCCCCTAGGGCGCGCCATATAGAGGGCCGGCCCTCCCCCTCCTCCACTCCTTTATATACGGGGGCAGGGGGCACCCCATAGGCACAACAATTGATCAAGTTGATCTTTTAGCCGTGTGCGGTGCCCCCCTCCACCATAGTCCACCTCGATAATACTGTAGAGGTGCTTAGGCGAAGCCCTGCGTCGGTAGAACATCAACATCGTCACCACGCCGTCGTGCTGACGAAACTCTCCCTCAACACTCGGCTGGATCAAAGTTCGAGGGACATCATAGAGCTGAACATGTGCAGAACTCGGAGGTGCCGTGCGTTCGGTACTTGGATCGGTCGGATCGTGAAGACGTACGACTACATCAACCGCGTTGTCATAACGCTTCCGCTTTCGGTCTACGAGGGTACGTGGACACACTCTCCCCTCTCGTTGCTATGCATCACCATGATCTTGCGTGTGCGTATGAATTTTTTTAAATTATTACGTTCCCCAACAACAGCTTGATAGCAGTCTCTTCAAAGCAGAAGTGGCGGAACTTGATCTTGTCTTCGCCGGTGTTTTATTGGATAAGTATGCTACCACACTTGTCAGAACAACCCTCTATGAAAAAAAATATTTTAAGAGACATTGGAACAATGCTTTGACAGTACAGGGTTTGTTAGCATGCACTAATCCACTAATCTTTGAAATGAATAAATGACACTACTGCTCTCTCCAAGACATAAACCGATGAATTCTAGACTCTAACAATCCTGAATATGTATGAATAAAACAACCAGGCTCAGCTATTTTGCATAAACCATGAAAATCTATAGGAACTTCAATGTGTTCAATTGAAAAAAATAGCACATGACTATAGAAAGAACAGCAGGCTTGATAATAACTAACCCACGAACAGAACTTGTTTAACACATGACTAATCCATGACTATAAAAAGTTCATTATACTCGGTCACTCGTCTGTTGCGTGCCATGGTTTTTCCGTCTTTATTGACCATCATTACTTTGATCCGTCTAACTTGTTTAGCATGTAGCATGTATTCCCATATTGTATGGCTCAATCATTCAAACCTCTATATCGATCATTTACTTGCTTGTGTGGTCTGGGATGCCTTGTGTCCTGTCTATTTGTAATTGAAGGAAATATGCCCTAGAGGCAATAATAAAGTTATTATTTATTTCCTTAAATATCATGATAAATGTTTATTATTCATGCTAGAATTGTATTAACTGGAAACATAATACATGTGTGGATACATAGACAAACAGAGTGTCACTAGTATGCCTCTACTTGACTAGCTTGTTAATCAAAGATGGTTAAGTTTCCTAACCATGGACAAAGGAGTTGTCATTTGATTAACAAGGTCACATCATTAGTTGAATGATCTGATTGACATGACCCATTCCATTAGCATAGCACCCGATCGTTTAGTATGTTGTTGTTGCTTTTATCCATGACTTATACATGTTCCTTTGACTATGAGATTATGCAACTCCCGTTTGCCGGAGGAACACTTTGGGTGCTACCAAACGTCACAACGTAACTGGGTGATTATAAAGGAGTACTACAGGTGTCACCAAAGGTAGATGTTGGGTTGGCGTATTTCGAGATTAGGATTTGTCACTCCAATTGTGGGAGAGGTATCTCTGGGCCCTCTCGGTAATGCACATCACTTAAGCCTTGCAAGCATTGCAACTAATGAGTTAGTTGCGAGATGATGTATTATGGAACGAGTAAAGAGACTTGCCGGTAACGAGATTGAACTAGGTATTGGATACCGACGATCGAATCTCGGGCAAGTAACATACCGATGACAAAGGGAACAACGTATGTTGTTATGCGGTCTAACCGATAAAGATCTTCGTAGAATATGTAGGAGCCAATATGGGCATCCAGGTCCCGCTATTGGTTATTGACCGGAGACGTGTCTCGGTCATGTCTACATTGTTCTCGAACCGTAGGGTCCGCACGCTTAAGGTTTCGATGACAGTTATATAACGAGTTTATGAGTTTTGATGTACCGAAGGAGTTCGGAGTCCCGGATGAGATCGGGGACATGACGAGGAGTCTCGAAATGGTCGAGACGTAAAGATCGATATATTGGACGACTATATTCGGACATCGGAAGGGTTCTGAGTGGTTCGGGTATTTTCGGAGGTACCGGGGAGTTACGAGAATACGAGGAAGAAGCAATGGGCCTTGATGGGCCTTAGTGGGAAGGACCAGGAGGTGGCGCGCGCCCCTCCCAAGCCCAGTCCGAATTGGACAAGGGGTTTGGGGCGCGGCCCCTCTCTCCCTTCCTTCCCCTCTTCCCCTCTTTCCCCCCTTGACCTAGTTGGACTAGGAAAGGTGGAATCCTACTCCCGGTGGGAGTAGGACTCCCCTGGCGCGCCCAAACCTAGGGCCGGCCTCCTCCCTCCCTTGCTCCTTTATATACGGGGGCAGGGGGCACCCTAGAAGACACAAGTTGATCTTCGTGATCGTTCCTTAGCCGTGTGCGGTGCCCCCCTCCACCATATTCCACCTCGAATATATCGTTGCAGTGCTTAGGCGAAGCCCTGCGCCGGTAGAACATCAAGATTGTCACCACGCCGTCGTGCTGATGGAACTCCTCCCCGAAGCTTTGCTGGATCGGAGCTAGGGGTGCGTCATCGAGCTGAACGTGTGCCAAGAACTCGGAGGTGCCGGAGTAACGGTGCTTGGATCGGTCGGATCGGGAAGACGTACGACTACTTCCTCTACGTTGCGTCAACGCTTCCGCTTCGGTCTGCGAGGGTACGTAGACAACACTCTCCCCTCTCGTTGCTATGCATCACCATGATCTTGCGTGTGCGTAGGAATTTTTTTGAAATTACTACGTTCCCCAACAGTGGCATCCGAGCCTAGGTTTTTATGGTTTGATGTTATTTGCACGAGTAGAACACAAGTGAGTTGTGGACGATACAAGTCATACTGCCTACCAGCATGTCATACTTTGGGTCAGCGGTATTGTTGGATGAGACGACCCGGACCAACCTTACGCGTACGCTTACGCGAGACCGGTTCCCTCGACGTGCTTTGCACACAGATGGCTTGCGAGAGACTGTCTCACCAACTTTAGTTGAACCGAGTATGGCTACGCCCGGTCCTTGAGAAGGTTAAAACGGAGTCTATTTGACGAAGTATCGTTGTGGTTTTGATGCGTAGGTGAGATTGGTTCTTGCTTCAGCCCGTAGCAGCCACGTAAAATTTGCAACAAACAAAGTAGAGGACGTCTAACTTGTTTTTGCAGGGCATGTTGTGATGTGATATGGTCAAGACATGATGCTAAATTTTATTGTATGAGATGATCATGTTTTGTAACCGAGCTATCGGCAACCGGCAGGAGCCGTATGGTTGTCGCTTTATTGTATGCAATGCAATCGCCCTGTAATGCTTTACTTTATCACTAAGCGGTAGCGATAGTCGTAGAAGCATAAGATTGGCGAGACGACAACGATGCTACGATGGAGATCAAGGTGTCGCGCCAGTGACGATGGTGATCATGACAGTGCTGCGGAGATGGAGATCACAAGCACAAGATGATGATGGCCATATCATATCACTTATATTGATTGCATGTGATGTTTATCTTTTATGCATCTTATCTTGCTTTGATTGACGGTAGCATTATAAGATGATCTCTCACTAATTATCAAGAAGTGTTCTCCCTGAGTATGCACCGTTGCGAAAGTTCTTCGTGCTGAGACACCACGTGATGATCGGGTGTGATAGGCTCTACGTTCAAATACAACGGGTGCAAAACAGTTGCACACGCGGAATACTCAGGTTATACTTGACGAGCCATGCATATAAGATATGACCTCGGAACACGGAGACCGAAAGGTCGAGCGTGAATCATATAGTAGATATGATCAACATGATGATGTTCACCATTGAAAACTAATCCATTTCACGTGATGATCGGTTATGGTTTAGTTTGATTTGGATCACGTGATCGCTTAGAGGATTAGAGGGATGTCTATCTAAGTGGGAGTTCTTAAGTAATATGATTAATTGAACTTTAATTTATCATGAACTTAGTCCTGGTAGTATTAGCATATCTATGTTGTAGATCAATAGCTCGCGTTGTTGCTTCCGTGTGTTTATTTTGATATGTTCCTAGAGAAAATTGTGTTAAAAAATATTAGTAGCAATGATGCGGATTGGATCCGTAATCTGAGGTTTATCCTCATTGCTGCACAGAAGAATTATGTCCTTGATGCACCGCTAGGTGACAGACCTATTGCAGGAGCAGATGCAGACGTTATGAACGTTTTGCTAGCTCAATATGATGACTACTTAATAGTTTAGTGCACCATGCTTAACGGCTTAGAATCGGGACTTCAAAGACGTTTTGAACGTCATGGACCATACGAGATGTTCCAGGAGTTGAAGTTAATATTTCAAGCAAATACCCGAGTTGAGAGATATGAAGTCTCCAACAAGTTCTATAGCTAAAAGATGGAGGAGAATCGCTCAACTAGTGAGCATGTGCTCAGATTGTCTGGGTACTACAATCGCTTGAATCAAGTGGGAGTTAATCTTCCAGATAAGATAGTGATTGACAGAATTCTCTAGTCACCATCACCAAGTTAGTAGAACTTCGTGATGAACTATACTATGCAAGGGATGACGAAAACAATTCCCAAGCTCTTCGTGATGCTGAAATCGACGAATGTAGAAATCAAGAAAAACATCAAGTGTTGATGGTTGACGAGACCACTAGTTTCAAGAAAAGGGCAAAGGGAAGAAGAGGAACTTCAAGAAGAACGGCAAGCGAGTTGCTTCTCAAGTGAAGAAGCTCAAGTCTGGTCCTAAGCTTGAGACTAAGTGCTTCTACTGCAAAGGGACTGGTCACTGGAAGCGGAACTACCCCAAGTGATTGGCGGATATGAAGGATGGCAAAGTGAACATAAGTATATTTGATATACATGATTATTGATGTGTACTTTACTAGTGTTTATAGCAACTCCTCAGTATTTGATACTGGTTCAGTTGCTAAGAGTAGTAACTCGAAACGGGAGTTGCAGAATAAACAGAGACTAGTTAAGGGTGAAGTGACGATGTGTGTTGGAAGTGGTTCCAAGATTGATAGGATCATCATCGCACACTCCCTATACTTTCGGGATTAGCGTGGAACCTAAATAAGTGTTATTTGGTGTTGAGCATGAATATGATTTGATCATGTTTATTGCAATACGGTTATTCATTTAAGTAAGAGAATAAATTGTTGTTCTATTTACATGAATAAAACCTTCTATGGTCATACACACCAACAAAATGGTTTGTTGGATCTCGATCGTAGTGATACACATATTCATAATATTGAAGCCAAAAAGATGCAAAGTTAATAATGATAGTGCAACTTATCTGTGGCACTGCCGTTTAGGTCATATTGGTGTAAAGCGCATGAAGAAACTCCATGCTGATGGAATTTTGGAATCACTTGATTATGAATCACTTGATGCTTGCGAACCATGCCTCATGGGCAAGATGACTGAGACTCCGTTCTCCGGAACAATGGAGCGAGCAAATGACTTGTTGGAAATCATACATACCGATGTATGTGGTCTGATGAAGATTAAGGCTCGCGACAAGTATCATTATTTTCTAACCTTCACAGATGTTTTGAGCAGATATGGGTATATCTACTTGATGAAACATAAGTCTGAAATATTTGAAAAGTTCAAAGAATTTCAGAGTGAAGTGGAAAATCATCGTGACAAGAAAATAAAGTTTCTATGATCTGATCGCGGAGACGAATATTTGAGTTACGAGTTTGGTCTTCAGTTAAAACAATGTGAAATAGTATCACTACTCACGCCACCTGGAACACCACAGCATAATGGTGCGTCCGAACGTCATAACCGTACTTTATTGGATATAGTACAATCTATGATGTCTCTTACCGATCTACCACTATCGTTTTTGGGGTTATGCATTAAAGACAGCTGCATTCACGTTAAAAAGGGCACCATCTAAGTCCGTTGAGACGACACAATCTGAACTATGGTTTGGCAAGAAACCAAAGTTGTCGTTTCTTAAAGTTTGGGGTTGCGATGCTTATGTGAAAAAGTTTCAACATGATAAGCTCAAACCCAAATCGGAGAAATATGTCTTCATAGGATACCCAAAGAGTCAGTTGGGTACACCTTCTATCACAGATCCAAAGGCAAGACATTCGTTGCTAAGAATGGATCCTTTCTAGAAAAGGAGTTTCTCTTGAAAGAAGTGAGTGGGATGAAAGTAGAAAACTTGATAAGGTAATTGTACCTTCCCCCTTATTGGAAAGGAGTTCATCACAGAAATCTGTTCTTGTGAGTACTACACCAATTAGTGAGGAAGCTAATGATGATGATCATGTAACTTCAGATCAAGTTACTACCGAATCTCGTAGGTAAACCAGAGTGAGATCCGCACTAGAGTGGTACGGTAATCCTGTTCTAGAAGTCATGTTACTTGACCATGACGAACCTACGAACTATGAGGAAGCGATGATGAGCCCAGATTCCGCGAAATGGTTTGAGGCCATGAAATCTGAGATGGGATCCATGTATGAGAACAAAGTATGGACTTTGGTTGACTTGCCCGATGATCGGCAAGCAATTGAGAATAAATGGATCTTCAAGAGGAAGATGGACGCTGATAGTATTATTACTATCTATAAAGCTAGAATTGTCGCAAAAGGTTTTCGACAAGTTCAAGGTGTTGACTACGATGAGAGTTTCTCACTCGTACCCATGCTTAAGTCTGTCCGAATCATGTTAGCAATTGCCGCATTTTATGAAATCTGGCAAACTGATAAAACAAAACTGCATTCCTTAATGGATTTATTAAAGAAGAGTTGTATATGATGCAACCAGAAGGTTTTGTCAATCCTAAAGGTGCTAACAAAATGTGCAAGCTCCAGCGATCCATCTATGGACTGGTGCAAGCATCTCGGAGTTGGAATATACGCTTTGATGAGTTGATCAAAGCATATAGTTTTATACAGACTTGCGGTGAAGCCTGTATTTACAAGAAAGTGAGTGGGAGCACTACAGCATTTCTGATAAGTATATGTAAATGACATATTGTTGATCGGAAATAATGTAGAATTATTCTGCAAAGCATAAAGGAGTGTTTGAAAGAAGTTTTTCGAAGAAGGACCTCGGTAAAGCTGCTTACATATTGAGCATCAAGATCTATAGAGATAGATCAAGACACTTGATAAGTTTTCAATGAGTGCATACCTTGACAAGATTTTGAAGTAGTTCAAAATGGAACAGTCAAAGAAAGAGTTCTTTCCTGTGTTACAAGGTATGAAGTTGAGTAAAGACTCAAAACTCGACCACGGCAGAAGATAGAAAGAGAATGAAAGTCATTCCCTATGCCTTGGCCATAGGTTCTATAAAGTATGCCATGCTGTGTACCAGATCTATTGTATACCCTACACTGAGTTTGGCAAGGGAGTACAATAGTGATCTAGGAGTAGATCACTGGACAGCGGTCAAAATTATCCTTAGTGGAATAAGGATATGTTTCTCGATTATGGAAGTGACAAAAGGTTCGTCGTAAAGGGTTACGTCGATGCAAGTTTTGACACCGATATGGATGACTCTAAGTCTCGATCTAGATACATATTGAAAGTGGGAGCAATTAGCTAGAGTAGCTCCGTGCAGAGCATTGTAGACATAGAAAATTGCAAAATACATAACGGATCTGAATGTGGCAGACCCGTTGACTAAACTTCTCTCACAAGCAAAACATGATCACACCGTAGTACTCTTTGGGTGTTAATCACATAGCGATGTGAACTAGATTACTGAATCTAGCAAACCCTTTGGGTGTTGGTCACATGGCGATGTGAACTATGGGTGTTAATCACATGATGATGTGAACTATCGAGTTAATCACATGGTGATGTGAGTTAATCACATGGTGATGTGACCTAGATTATTGACTCTAGTGCAAGTGGGAGACTAAAGGAAATATGCCCTAGAGGCAATAATAAAGTTATTATTTATTTCCTTACATATCATGATAAATGTTTATTATTCATGCTAGAATTGTATTAACTGGAAACATAATACATGTGTGGATACATAGACAAACAGAGTGTCACTAGTATGCCTCTACTTGACTAGCTTGTTAATCAAAGATGGTTAAGTTTCCTAACCATGGACAAAGGAGTTGTCATTTGATTAGCAAGGTCACATCATTAGTTGAATGATCTGATTGACATGACCCATTCCATTAGCATAGCACCCGATCGTTTAGTATGTTGTTGTTGCTTTTATCCATGACTTATACATGTTCCTTTGACTATGAGATTATGCAACTCCCATTTGCCGGAGGAACACTTTGGGTGCTACCAAACGTCACAACGTAACTGGGTGATTATAAAGGAGTACTACAGGTGTCACCAAAGGTAGATGTCGGCTTGGCGTATTTCGAGATTAGGATTTGTCACTCCAATTGTGGGAGAGGTATCTCTGGGCCCTCTCGGTAATGCACATCACTTAAGCCTTGCAAGCATTGCAACTAATGAGTTAGTTGCGAGATGATGTATTATGGAACGAGTAAAGAGACTTGCCGGTAACGAGATTGAACTAGGTATTGGATACCGACGATCGAATCTCGGGCAAGTAACATACCGATGACAAAGGGAACAACGTATGTTGTTATGCGGTCTGACCGATAAAGATCTTCGTAGAATATGTAGGAGCCAATATGGGCATCCAGGTCCCGCTATTGGTTATTGACCGGAGACGTGTCTCGGTCATGTCTACATTGTTCTCGAACCGTAGGGTCCGCACGCTTAAGGTTTCGATGACAGTTATATAATGAGTTTATGAGTTTTGATGTACCGAAGGAGTTCGGAGTCCCGGATGAGATCGGGGACATGAAGAGGAGTCTCGAAATGGTCGAGACGTAAAGATCGATATATTGGACGACTATATTCGGACATCGGAAGGGTTCTGAGTGGTTCGGGTATTTTCGGAGGTACCGGGGAGTTACGGGAATACGAGGAAGAAGCAATGGGCCTTGATGGGCCTTAGTGGGAAGGACCAGGAGGTGGCGCGCGCCCCTCCCAAGCCCAGTCTGAATTGGACAAGGGGTTTGGGGTGCGGCCCCTCTCTCCCTTCCTTCCCCTCTTCCCCTCTTTCCCCCCTTGACCTAGTTGGACTAGGAAAGGTGGAATCCTACTCCCGGTGGGAGTAGGACTCCCCTGGCGCGCCCAAACCTAGGGCCGGCCTCCTCCCTCCCTTGCTCCTTTATATACGGGGGCAGGGGGCACCCCATGGACACACAAGTTGATCTTCGTGATCGTTCCTTAGCCGTGTGCGGTGCCCCCCTCCACCATATTCCACCTCGAATATATCGTTGCAGTGCTTAGGCGAAGCCCTGCGCCGGTAGAACATCAAGATTGTCACCACGCCGTCGTGCTGACGGAACTCCTCCCCGAAGCTTTGCTGGATCGGAGCTAGGGGTGAGTGATCGAGCTGAACGTGTGCCAAGAACTCGGAGGTGCCGGAGTAACGGTGCTTGGATCAGTCGGATCGGGAAGACGTACGGCTACTTCCTCTATGTTGCGTCAACGCTTCCGCTTCGGTCTACGAGGGTACGTAGACAACACTCTCCCCTCTCGTTGCTATGCATCACCATGATCTTGCGTGTGCGTAGGAAATTTTTTGAAATTACTACGTTCCCCAACAATAATATGATTTTGCCGGCAGGATTTGCTTGTCTTTCTGGAAGGACTGGTTTATCGAGCGATTCTGATCAAGGCGGCCCTTGTCAGCTATTCACGTCCATAGCGATGAATGACTCAATCACTTGGTGCTCCTGTCTAGAAAAAAAATCATTATAAAGTTGGCCCTTCTAGTGATTATACAAGAAGAATCGATATAAAGTCTTATAGTCTTCCTGTAGTTATCATTCTCACGTTTGAAATTTTCAATCTTCTTCCGGACTTAGTCTGGTCCACTTAACCATGTACGCGAGGTTGTGCTTCAGGGATAGACATTCCTTATGTGAAATCCAATATGGGATACATAGTAACATCAACATGTCAGGCAAAGAGTCACATCGAAGAAAAAACAGAAGAAAACTATGAGCATGTTTGTTTCTGTTGAAGACAATCAACAATAGATCATCATTTTTCTGTTTATCTGTTTTTATTTTATTTTAACAACAGATCATCATTTTTTCATAGGCTAGTCACTTAGTTGGTCTCATTGAAATCATTTTGACAACACCCTAAAGGTAAAACAGAACTTGCCATGGTTTTACATTGAGCTGAAGTATAAAATAAACCACATGCCTGGGAAGTAGATTGATATTGTTGAGTCCAAGAAGATCCATCAGAAACAACTGATTTAGTGGCCCAAGCTTCTATAGTATATGGTGCAGTATTGCTGATGAATGTAGTAGAAATGCTTTCCTCGAATTTAGCCATTTTAAATAAAAATCAACAATATTTTCACTGCATTTCACCACATTCAGTTATATTAAAATTTCAGGAATACAAAGTAATAATTTGACAATGGTGCTATATAAATAAATTATTCCACTCGTAGAGTGCTAGTTCTGGTATCCTAGCAAAGTAAGCTAAATCAAAGTGTCATAGCTAAGAAAGCATACTCAAAACCTCTCTCGATTTTTTTTGTTACACCATTACCATACGTGTTTCCTAACTTGATTTTGCTGTTAGGAGCCAGCAACAGCAGCCAGAAGCATTGGCATTATTGATGATATTCGACACAACAACTTGCTGAATACTACTTTGGACTTAAAAGGTGAGGGAGAAATCAAAACTTGAGTCACACAGTCACATCAATGATAC
The DNA here is from genome assembly GCA_032464435.1 of Aegilops umbellulata. Lineage (NCBI taxonomy): Eukaryota > Viridiplantae > Streptophyta > Magnoliopsida > Poales > Poaceae > Aegilops > Aegilops umbellulata. Next base: position 445,220,838 of record CP136059.1, on the reverse strand, counting down.
CATGCGAATGAAAAAATCAATGGAAAAGTACCGCTTAATATTTCACAGTTTCATCATGGTCATCAACACCGCTAAGTTGGAATTTGAGAGTTTTAGGAAATGTGACTGTGATTCAGTACATTTCCCTTCTGCCATAAATAATGATGTATGGATAGCTGCAACTTTTCTTCATACTATCCCAACGCACAGACACATGTAAGACAACAAAATGACAACAATCATGGGAAAACATACCATTACCAAAATCAAAGGTATAACATAAAATATTGTCAGCATGATAAAAATGAGATCATGTTAATTTCCCTATAAAACTGAGATCAAAGGTATGTATTTCACAGGAATTTAACAACCACGATCATATGTTCTGAATGGCGCTTCAAGGATTAAAAAAAAAGATTGCCCTAAAAAAATAAAGAAATATTCAAGGAAGACAACTGATGGTTGAATCCTGAAAGTCTAAAATCTCTAGATCACATATCTAGCATCTGATACTTACATCCCTAGTGAAATATAATTTAAAATTTCCTAGTTCTACTCATTTATTTAAGAAGCATAACTAAATACCCTAGTTCTATTCTATTCAACAACGATGAGTGGAGAAGGAGGAGGTGGACTTTTGGCTCACCGACTCGGGTGTAGAGGTAGCTCGGAGCCTCGGATGACGATCACTCCAAGGAGACACGACTCTACAAAGCCTGCATATTCCACCGAGTGAAATTTTTAATTAGATCATCAAATCTCATATAGCATTCTTTGATGACAAAGTGATAATGACATAAATTCAACTAGTTATATTTATTCAACTAATTCAACTAAGCACTTACTAAAAATAAACTAGTTTTATTAATTTTCTTACTAAAAATAAACTAGTTCTATTAATTCAACTACTTCAACTAAGCACTTACTATAAATGAAAATAATTAGTTTTCTTACTAATTCAATCAAAGGAAAATCTTTTGTCGTGATACGGCAACAGGGAAGTGCCCATATGGACGCCAGTCGTCACTACCCGTCCAGTGGCAGCAACCAGCATTATGCATGGTCGATCACCATGATATGTACGCTGGGCAATAAGGCTAGAATCAAAATATCAAATCAACCAGCCAGAAAGAAATGAAGTCCCACTCCCTCGTCGCATCTAAATGATGAGATGCCCGCGGAGCAAGAAGCAACAAAAGGTTCCGGCTCGTTCAACACAACAAGAAAAATGCTCCAGCCGACCAGATCAGAATCACGGTCTGGCTAGGACACTAGCCTTTGTGTGGCTTTGATTTTATTCGCCACTGTGGGCGCAGCTTTAATATGCCATGTTATTCTAGACCAAACACGCATCTCACACATCAGGGTAGTGGGCACGTTAAAGCAATTTGGCTAGCGTGTTATGTATGTATTCTCCTAAATGGACCCTTTTAGAACTTAAGCGCACCACTGACCCTGGGAAAACTTATTTGCAGTCTGGCGCATTCAAATCATGCCTAATCATTTTTTAACACAGTACAGACACAGACGCTCATACATGCGCGTGATGCCTAACCATTAGGCAGGTCTTATACACATTACATCACACATTGGTTAGGTGCGTTTGCCTTTCTGCATTCCACGATTGTCGATTTCCTTTCCTACGTGGCACCTGCAGGACACCCCATATCGCTAGTCCCCGCCTGCTTGTTGCGCCCAACATCCCATATCAGAGCTTGTTAGCTGTGACTAATAGCATACTCAAATTATATTCTAAATTGACCTTCTTAAAGTTTGGTCATGTTTATAGAAATTCAACATTTATAATGGCAAACCAATATTGGTATGTATCCTATAAGTTTAGTCAAACTTAAAAGGCTTGAGAAATTAATACGAGTCTATTTTGTTGGAAGGAGGGAATAGGCTATTTTTAGTCAAACATAAAAGGCTTAAGAAAAAAATAGAGTTAAATACACTGTGGGTGCCTAAACTTGTCTTGTGCTGTCAGTTTAGTACCTAAAGTTGTAAAATACACGAAAGTGGTGCTCAAACTTGTCCTGTCGTGCAAATACGGTGCCTCCTACCGTATCTGGGCATTAAGACTGCCCACGTGGCGTGCCAACATGGCAGCGGCCCGCATGTAAGTGACCAGGAGCATTTTTTACAGCCAACCCCCTCAGATTTTATTTAACTACACATAATTGTATCGCATACGGATGTGGGTCTTAGCATATCAGCGCAGGCGAGCGGATGAAAAGATAAGAAAGAATGAAAAAACAATCCTATAGGGATTGGAGCACTGGACCACACGAGCACACACGCATCATATTTACCACCTCATCAACAACGGCCGTATGTTAAATAACAGATACAACTCATTTAATAATAATAATACTGTGTGAAATAATAAAGAGATAATAATAAGAAAGAAGAAGGAAATTAGAAGTTTGCAGGAGCTCATGTGCCAGCCTTTTAAGCTGGCCAGTAAACCAATCAAGGTTTTTTTGTGTGACTAATTTAGAGAAACGCCATCCTGTATACAATATGAATTACCAAATTTTTTATGTTGTATATAAACATTTGTACTATTGTTTTTCTCAATACTGAATCTCGTGTGTGTGGTATGCATCTGTGCATACGTCAATAACACTTTATTTGTTTGGTGCACCTAAATTCTTCACTTGTTACCGTATGTAACAATTTCATTAACGTATAAACCATATTTACCCCATTAGAGCATGAATCTATAGTTGGAATTTTCCTACGGTTTTTGTACCATTGATTTTTTTCCCCTTAGGTTTGTCCAGGTGAGACCTTGGAAGGTCGTGGTTCGAACAATACTATTCACCCGAGGACCTCTTGGTGCTACCAACGCGTGTGTGTGAGCTAACCAACAGACAAGACACCACTTGATGCCTTAATGAGATAATTTAATGAGGGAGATTTAGAAAATATGCCATTGCATCTAAAAAAAATGTTCAATATGTTTTTGAAAAAATGTTTCACATTTATTATAAATTTGTAAACATGTTTTTGAAAGACTTTTGACATGCATTCAAAAAATTGACAACAAAAAAGTTCAACGTGTATTGAAAAAATTATTGTGTACAACTATTTTTACATTTCTACAAACACTTTTAACATGTTTTAGTACATTTCTAGAATTACTATTATTACACAATAATTTTTAATACACATTGAACAGTTACATTGTCAATTTTTTTGTGATTGTGTATTTTAAAAATAAAATGAAGATAGGCGATAATTGTCCATGCTTGTGGTCTTGCATGAAGATACATAAATCAACGCAAAAAATTAATATACATTGAATAGTAAATCCACATAAAATTTAGAAAAAGTTCATTTTTACCTCTTCAAACTACACAATAATGAAAATAGAATAGATTATCAAAAAAAGAATATAGAATAAAGAATTTTTTTAATATAGAATATTGAATTAAAATACACAATATTTGCCTACTGATAATTATTGTATTTTTATATGGTAAAATTTCCATATCATGAAAACTAAGCAGGAACTTGAAAAAAGAGCATGAAGAAAATGTGTCCAGGGATTGCATGCACAGCGATATGCGGAATTGGTCTATATATGTTTCTGGCTAATACTACGATGCATTATTTAGATTGGCCTGGTGGCCATCTCGTGCCTACGTTATGCACTAAGCACTAGTTCCAGGATCCCCGTCCCTGCAATTTATTTTAGTGATTTCTCACTCTTTCATACTGGCACATGGGACTCGCATTTCTAATTTGAGAAGCCTTACTATGTATTCAAATAAAACATGAGATGCTTTCTGTAAAAACAAAATCAATCGTCTACTTGCATACGGTAGACCATACGGCCGCATACGGGCGGAGGCACCGTATATGCGCAGGAGAACAAGTTACAGCATCACTTTTTTGTATTCTACAAGTTTAGGTACCAAACTGACCGCGACGGACAAGTTAAGGCACCCGTGGTGTATTTAACTCAAAAAAATAGTGGATCTATTTTTGGGAAGGAGGGAGTATGGTAATATCATCGAAAGTCACAGAACTTGCGCTCTATGTTCAGTTTAGTGTTAAAACTTTGAAAATACGGAATTGCAGTCACTCAACTTGACTCAAGCGTGCACATACGGTCACGAAATATGTATGCAGGCGTATCGATGTGTGTGGCCCAGTCTATCATTGACCGGAGGTGCTTGAACGAGGTTTTTTGCCCAAAACGCTGCTGCAATTTTTTTATTCGTGGGAAAAGCCGACCACCATGATGCATTTTTGCACAGAACCACTTCATGTTTATTTATTTGCAAGAAAGTCAAACACTGTACTGCGAAAATTAACGCCAAAAAATGGAGCGCACAAGGTTTCGAACACAATACCCAGAATTACCACATTAGCAAGTCTAGCCACGACACAATCACATTCAGATGCTTGCTAAGGATAAAAAAGCCTATATGTACTTGTTACTATCCATAGCAGACATCCAAACTTGATGTTTGGAGTGGCTAGACTCGATAAACTTGCTAGAGCGTGTCTCGTGTTCAAGATCTTGAGCGCACGCATTTTAGGCATTAATTTTTGCAGTACAGTGGTCTGCTTTTTTACAAATAAAAAAATGCGAGGGGGCTTCATGCAAAAATGCGTCGTGGATATACAAGGGTGTTCTGTGCAAAAATGCATCTGCTGAGTGTCTGACAGGTGGGGACGACTACACGCAAATACGCACGCAAAGGTATTTTGTGACCGTATGTGCACGGTTGAGTCAAGTTCTGTGACTATAATTCCGTATTTTTAAAGTTCTAGCACCAAAATGAACATCAAGCGCAGGTTCTATAACTACCGGTGATATTACCTCCATTTTTAATTGTTTTATTTGTTTGTACGATGCCTAGACCAAGTTACATGTCCACTGTGATAAAGGGTAACTCACTATATTGGAAGACCACTGTTCGCACACGAGCATGTCACCGTGTACCCTCGACGCGGGGGTGATGCACCGCAGCTCACGTCGAAGGAGAACCGACTGGAAGCGTGGTACGCAAGCAATACGGCGGACACTTTTGTAGACCCGAAACCCCACACGCCCGAGAGGGACCCCGTCAGGGCGCGCGGCTATGGGCTGCCCTAGGTCGGCCTGATCGCCCCCAGTGCCTCGAGGTTCGCCGCCCTGCAAACGAAGAACGAACAAAGAACGAGAAGAAGAAGAACTAGAGTTAAGGAGGAAAGATAAAATAGAAAAAGTGGTAGATGTGTTTGTTCAATTGTGTGTTGTTCAATCGGCCGTCACCCCTTAGGTATATAAGAGGCGGCTGGACTTCCCTTGCAACAAAAAAGGCTTGGATTCACGTCCAAAACCCTAGCCAAATTCGGATGGTTTTTGTCCGAACTTTCCTAAACTGTTCGGTCTAAAACTGGCTGCACCTTGTGGGTCATTTTTGAGATGGTAAACGACTTCGGATGAAAATGGGCCCAAAAGCAATTTCGACCGTTTAGACGAGACGAACAACTTTCATATTGAAGATTTTTCGATATAAGACCATCTTCAGGGCCAAATCAGTCGTGCAAAACAGGTAATTATTCATGCTACTCATTAGATATAGTCACATGTGTGTCTGGTCCCGAGCGTCATATTTTGCTCACTGCAGGGTCATGTTGTGCGGGCTCTAACATTTGCATATGACCTCAAATTGGGACGATTTATATATCAAAATCGACCGTTTTGATGAGGCGAAGACAATACGTGAAGAAACTTTTCTCATATGAGACCGTCTTGGAGGCTTAATTAGACGAACAATACTCTGAACCCAAAATCTTAGGACTTTGAGCATAGTTTCGGTCTTTAAGATGAGATAGGATGGCGAGGAACCAAACTTCAAAGATGTTCATATCGACAATACAGAACTCTTTCATGTAGACCACTTCTTCATTTGAGGCGATCTTAAATAAGTTATTGACCGTACGGAAATCTGGTGTCAACACAATGTCCCCTGTTTTTCGGCAAAGCTTGTGTGCCGAAAAATAACTTGCACATAGCTTATTCTAAGGACGATATCAACACTCCATCGGCCATTTTGCATGTTCTTAGGACGATAAGTTTATATCAGCCATTGCTAGTTCGAACCTCTTGATGCAAACTTGGGTGAAAACTTCTCAACTTTTATAACTATCAGAGGATAAGGTTCCATAGATATGTATCTCAAAGCCATCCTCTGAACAATATTATTCACCCTTTTGCTAGGATTTTGCAGATAATAAAGAATGAACTTCCTCCAATCCTTGCTTCGCCTGCATAAAAGTTTCATTTGTGGCCGAGGTGGTGAGCTCCAATTCGGCCTTACCTATGTTGGCAAGAATAAGCATCGGCTATTGATACTTGTGCAATACACCATGACAACCATGGTAGCCGGATGCTTTATATGCCAACTCTCTCCAATTGTCATGTCTAGATATATGACGAATATTAAAACAACCCAAGATAAATTTTACGTCTAGACATACCTCAAGCTAAACTATAAGTGATTCGTCAAAACATTGATAACCCTTGGATATTTGTTGCACTATACTAATAATGAATCACCGAAAGACTCACTATGTACATCACCTATAACAAGAAAAAGCTCCAATCCGAATAACAATGCATATTCGGCTTTGATCATTTGTGCATAAATATTTTAAGTGGCATGAGGCTTCACAAAATAGCACCATAGGGAGATATGTAAACAACACCAACACCTTGACCATTGCTACCAATTTAACCATCAATATATAATCTCATGGTACTAGAGAGATAAAGCTAAAATCGGTATTATGCATGATGTCAATATGATGCTCAATAATAAAATCAACCATGATTTGGCCTTATGTAAATTCTGAAAACTAATAAGCCAAAGCACACCCAATCAAAATAAAAGTCCACTTTGCAATTTTGGTGAATAGTCTATGCATAATATCTTCAATGTCATCAATTTGACAAATTTCTATGCAAGCACTTACCTCAATCTCTACTAAAACTAAGGACGATGTTAGAATACCACACCGGTCATTCTTAGATATATTCTTAGGGCGATAGATAAATATCGACCATTATCATGAGGTCCATGTAGAATTCACCCGCCAAAGCATGAATAGCCAAATAAACAAATGAAATAGCAATAAAATATTTCGGCCCCTTTGTATTAGCAACAAAAATGTAACTAACCAAATGTATAGCGATTTGGTAATACCCTCTCATGATATAGAAATTTATGTTGCATCCATGTATCAAAATAAAGCCATGGAGGGTAATTGATCATACCTAGGGATGAATTCCATGGCAAAGGCATCAATGGCATGGTTGAAGAAAATGGATGATGTGCTAACCTAAGATTTTGATGTTGTGATGCACACCTTCGGCTTAATTGTTTGTTGCTTCCATCCTTCTTTTTATTCACTTTTATTGTACTTGTTATGGTAGAAGCATGCACATCATTTTTCTATTGATTGATCCTCTTGGGAACCCATGCCATGTTCTTCTTTTTCAGCTATTGTGCACTAAGATTTTGTAATTCCTTCTTTTGCCAATACGATAAGCCGAGTGGGCATCTCGGCTGTGATTCTGTTTTGACCAATGGCAATTCTTTTTTGGCCTTGTGCACTCTCAACTTCTTTTCTTCAGATTTGGCACTTTGATTTTTAACAATTGATTGCTCCACTTCTTTGCCTTTTGTAGCCAATGTCAACACTTTAATTGGCTCTTTGAGATCAAATCTGAAGTAGCACACTTATGACCATCTTTTTTAGCGCGATATACTTGCTCAACCACCCCCTTATTCTTCCTTGTGCTCCGGATCGATTCTTCTGAAGTGAAACAGTCTTTAACATATGACTGTTTATTGAACGTGGGCCTTTTTGGAGCTGCATGATCTTTGTGAGACGGTCTAAAATAAGATGGAAAATGTGCACTTGAATCATACCTGTCCCATGGTGAATATAGATAAAAAATTAGCATAGGGAGCTATCCATGGCACTGGCATTGGCGGCCCAAAATAAGGACATGCATATGTTGCATTCCCATTTTCCCTTTGCCAATACCGGCCATCAGATTTGCACCGTGGGGGTGATCTTGACGCTTTTGAATTACTTGGACGATAAGCAATTTTCTCATCGCTTATATTCTAATATTTTTCCAATAGTTGCGCGAAAGTGACTTTCAGCTTTTTACCTTTGTGCTTACCTCGGTCTTTGCTTGCATCGATCTTTGGATTTTCTTGTTGCCCCCAGTACTTGGCGTCTTCATTGCAACTTTGATGGAATTTTTCCCTCAAGAATATTATAATTGTGCTCTTGAACAACTTCCTTACTTGAAGGCTTGATCCCACTATCTGTAGTTTTTACCTTCTCATGTTTAAATGGATCAGCTTGAAGCAGCCGATACAAAAACGGTTTGCCATCAGTGTTGGGGAACGTTGGAAAAAACAAAAAAATTCCTACGTTTCACCAAGATCAATCTATGGAGTCATCTAGCAACGAGAGGGGAGTGCATCTACATACCCTTGAAGATCGCGAGCGGAAGCGTTCAAGAGAACGGGGATGATGGAGTCGTACTCGTCGTGATCCAAATCACCGATGACCAAGTGCCGAACGTACGGCACCTCCGCGTTCAACACACGTACGGAGCGGAAGATGTCTCCTCCTTCTTGATCCAGCAAGGGGGAAGGAGAGGTTGACAGAGATCCAGCAGCACGACGGCGTGGTGGTGGATGCAGCAGTGATCGCAGCAGGGCTTCGCCAAGCTTCTGCGAGAGGGAGCGGTGTAGCAGGGGAGAGGGAGGCGCCAGGACTTGGGTGCGGCTGCCCTCCCTCCCCCCTTTATATAGGCCCCCTAGGGGGGCGCCGGCCCTAGGAGATGGGATCTACTAGGGGGGTGGCGGCCAAGGGGGAGGCTTGCCCCCCAAGGCAAGTGGAGGCGCCCCCCACCCTAGGGTTTCCAACCCTAGGCGCAGGGCCGGGGGGGCAAGGGGGGGCGCACCAGCCCACCAGGGGCTGGTTCCCCTCCCCACTTCAGCCCACGGGGCCCTCTGGGATAGGTGGCCCCACCCGGTGGACCCCCGGGACCCTTCCGATGGTCCCGGTAAAATACCGGTGACATCCAAAACTTTCCCGATCGCCGAAACTGCGCTTCCTACATATAATTCTTCACCTCCGGACCATTCCGAAACTCCTCGTGACGTCCGGGATCTCATCCGGGACTCCGAGCAACTTTCGGGTTACTGCATACTCATATCTCTACAACCCTAGCATCACCGAACCTTAAGTGTGTAGACCCTACGGGTTCGGGAGACATGCAGACATGGCCGAGACACCTCTCCGGCCAATAACCAACAGCGGGATCTGGATACCCATGTTGGCTCCCACATGCTCCTTGATGATCTCATCGGATGAACCACGATGTCGAGGATTCAATCAATCCCGTATTCAATTCCCTTTGTCAATCGGTATGTTACTTGCCCAAGATTCGATCGTCGGTATCCCAATACCTTGTTCAATCTCGTTACCGGCAAGTCACTTTACTCGTACCGTAATGCATGATCCCGTGACCAAACACTTGGTCACATTGATCTCATTATGATGATGCATTACCGAGTGGGCCCAGTGATACCTCTCCATCATACGGAGTGACAAATCCTAGTCTCGATCCGTGTCAACCCAACAGATACTTTCGGGGATACCTGTAGTATACCTTTATAGTCACCCAGTTACGTTGTGACGCTTGGTACACCCAAAGCACTCCTACGGTATCCGGGAGTTACACGATCTCATGGTCTAAGGAAATGATACTTGACATTGGAAAAGCTTTAGTAAACGAACTACACGATCTTGTGCTAGGCTTAGGATTGGGTCTTGTCCATCACATCATTCTCCAATGATGTGATCTCGTTATCAATGACATCTAATGTCCATAGTCAGGAAACCATGACTATCTGTTGATCAACGAGCTAGTCAACTAGAGGCTCACTAGGGACATGTTGTGGTCTATGTATTCACACATGTATTACGATTTCCGGATAACACAATTATAGCATGAATAATAGACAATTATCATGAACAAGGAAATATAATAATAACCATTTTATTATTGCCTCTAGGGCATATTTCCAACAATGAGGACCAATCGGAATAGCCTGGTTATCTCTTGGTGTGACAACAAATTTCAATCGTCCTTTATCAATGCCCGATTTAACTATTTGATGAAACATGTTGCAATCCTTAAAATTATGCTTGGACGAATCATGGAACTTACAATACATTCGTCCCTGGATAGATGACTCAACATGGTGATCAAGAATTTTAATATAATCATTTCTCAACAACAAATCAAAGACTTGATCACACATGTTTGAATTGAAGGTGATTTTTTATTTCCTAGTTGATCTTGCTATGAGAACGGCTTTTGAGTTAAGCAAACGAATGGTTCAGATTTTGTATCACCCCATTTGGCTATGTATTTTATTTTGCATTCTTTTACCGATGTCTTTGGATAAGATATTATGCTAGCATCGGTTTTCTGAAAAGAATCTAACCATGGCTTTAAGTTTCTGAAACAAAAATAGTTTGAACATACATGTCTCAACTGAGACCAAGTGCAAGCTAAGTATGAAATAAGCAAAGCTACCCAATTCGATATGAGCTTTAGATAAAGCAACGGGGAAAGCTTTGGATGCAACAATAAGTCATTATCGGTCTTTACAAATGGCATAATGGGTTGATCGATATGTTCTATAACGATTTTATTGCTAACAAGTAAATTACCCTTCTTCATTGGTCTTTCAAAATTACTTATGAGGATTTTTCTAATAGATGCATCAACAATAAAGTTTTGACCAAATTGGAAAATAGGTAAACTACTTGCTAAACACCTCTTCAAATATGTTGCGAGAGCATGATGGTGGTGTGACTTGAAAAATATCTTGCTCCGCCTTTGGATGGCTCCCCAACGCCTCTTCATCATCTTTTTCCTGATTCCGTGCATCATTACATTGAAGATTTTTGTCGGTCGAAGTTTGTTCGGCTACTTGTGCTTGTCCTTGAAGTTCATCAATGTCTATGGCACGAAACTCATAGGGCAGGAAGTAGGTTCCATTAACTTTAGAAAAATCAAGTATGGTCGCTTTGCTATGGTTGACATGCCCTTTCTCAATAATGCTTTCCTTTTTGGATTTGATGGATTCAGAATATATACTTCTTGATTCGGCTTTTCAACCGAAGCACTTTCATGTTCTGAATCATCTTTCTTTACATTGATTCTACCAATTGGCAATGCTTCTTTTACTTGAGCCAATTCCGTTTCTTATTGTTTCTGGCGGCGAGCGGAAAAATTGGATTCAATCCTTTTCTCAATTTCAGCCCACTCCGGATATGATTGCCCCCTTTAGATTCTTTCGGCAATAGCACATGGGTGTTGCTGAAACTTTGCAATTGTGTAGGGGGTGTATAATATGATGTAGTACTAGGTGAAGGCACATGCATTATTGTAAAACCATATTTTTGCTGGTCAATTTTATCAATTGGCAAAGATTCATCTTCTTGCAAAACTCTAGCTTTTATTGCCGCATAATCAGGAAATAGCCCCTTTTCATGTTGTTCAAGGCAAAGTGCAGTAATCCTCTTATTTTGGGCTAAACTGCTCCTGTAAAATTTACATTTATTCAGCTATGACCAGGAAGGTCTGAAGCCTAATTATGAACATCTAGAGTTGTGTATGGTGCTGAAAAATTACTGATATGAGGTGTAGCATATGACGATTGAGAGTTACTAGCCGAATAGCTAGTACTAGCATGGCCAATTCTCCCATCCATCGGCATGGTTGAACTAGTATATTGCAAATTAGTTGCCGATGAATAAAAAGGTGAAACACTTTCTTGTATGCTATTGGAAATTTAACATGAGGTGCTTCAAATTGATTAACCAAACCCATCATGTTGCTCATCGGCATATGGATTTGTGGGGTTTCTGATGCATGAGAGTTGGAGTACATATGGTGCATGTTACTAGTATCATAAGAAGTTGAAGCATGTAAATTACTTTGAATCGGTCTTTGCACGCAATTAGATGCATGACCGAAAAAACTAGGTCTGGACGATAGAGTATACTCATTGAACGATCTAGTAATACCATACGAATTATTTGCATCTACAGTAGGGAATTGGGTATTCATATTACCTTTATAGATTGCAAACCCTAGATGACGATCCATTCGTAGAAAGAACAGACCGGAGACCGTTCAAAGCTTCGTCCCCAGTGGAGTCACCAAAAAGTGTGTTCGCACACGAACACGTCACCGTGCACCCTCGACGCCGGGGGTGATGCACCGCAACTCACATCGAAGGAGACCCGGACGGAAGCGCGGTACGCAAGCAATCCGGTGGGCGCTTTTGTAGACCCGAAACCCCACATGGCCGGGAGGGACCCCGTCAGGGCGCGCGGCAGCTATGGGATGACCTAGGTCGACCTGATCACCCCCAGGGCCTCGAGGTTCGCCGCCCTGCAAACGAAGAACGAGAAGAAGAAGAACTAGGGTTAGGGAGAAAAGATAAAAGATAAAAATGGTAGATGTGTTTGTTCGATTGTGTGTTGTTCAATCGACTGTCACCCCATAGGTATATAAGAGGCGGATGTACTTCCCTTGCAAGGAAAAGGCTTGGATTCACGTCCAAAACCCTAGTCAAATTCAGATGGTTTTTGTCCGAACTACCCAAAATTGTTCGGTCCAAAACTGGCTACACCTTGCGGGTCGTTTTTGAGATGGTAAACGACCTCGGAAGGAAACGATCCCAAAAGAAATTTTGACCATTTCGATGAGGAGAACAATTTTTCATGTTGAACGTTTTTTTATTCGAGACCATCTTCAAGGCCAACTCGCTCGCGCAAAACAGGTAATTATTCACGCTACTCATCACGCATAGTCACATGTGTGCCTGGTCCCGGGCATCATATTTTGCTCACTGCAGGATCACGCTGTGCGGGCTCTAAATTTTGCATATGACCTTGGATTGGGATGATTTTTTTTATCAAAATCAAAGTTTTGACGAGGTGAAGACAATCCGTGTAGAAACATTTCTCATATGAGACCGTCTTGGAGGCTTAATTGGCCGAACAATACTTTCAACACAAAATCTTAGTACTTTGAGCATAGTTTCAGCCCTTGAGATGAGATCGGATGGCGATGGACCATACATCAAAGATGTTCATATCGACAATACGGAACTCTTTTGTGTATATTACTTCTCCATTTGAGGCGATCTTAAATAAGTTCTTGACCGTACCAAAATCTGGTGTCAACAACCACTATGTAGCCTAACATTTCCTTCGCCGCTCAATGTAATGCACCAGTTATTTGTAAACTCTACCATGCAAAGAAGAAACAATCAAAAACATGGATGGGTACAACATACCTAATAAATTGCCTCGTACTGAATTGCTGGCTGAGCACATAGACGATCTGAGCAAGAGAAAATGACAAGTCCTGAATTGAGTGCAACATATGAAACCTAAACTTTGTGATGAACAACAAACATGAGCATCTACGATTTCATAGCATAAAGTATGTTGAAGAATCAATAGGATATCAGAAATATCAATCAAATCAAATAACATAGCCCCTTTGTCAGACCATACATTTTCTATTTATCCATCTTAGGGCCTCCTTAACAGCAAGCTGCAAAAGGATCATTTCAGACTGTCCTAAATTCCCCCTGGTGGCATAAATGTCCAACCACCAACAACAACAATTAAAGGAAGGTACCCAAATAAATATAAGAAATTCGAAACTGAACATTTTGTAACCTCTACACACAATTAGTAAGATTACATACATAGCGAAATAAGTTTGCTTTGCTACACCATGAAATTTAGTTGAGTCTTTTTTATCATATTAGGTGCCTCACATCAAACTAATAAATGTCATGTGAAAATAACATACAAAAATGATTAGCAACTTTTAATTCATAAAGACGTCATTTCTTATAATTGAGATGAAAGCTGAATCCTACAAGTGTGAAAGAAAAAAATCTGATCATTTAAATTTTGGCAATCATACACTTGAGAACCATGAACAGAAAGACATTACGTTTCACCAGCAGACTTATATGAGAATTAATAGACAAATCTAAGCACAGTTAGGGGAAAATCATTTGGAACCAAGGATGCACCATATTAAACATATCAGGTTGAAAAAATTGCGGAATGAATACCATTCAGTTCTGACCCAATCAGCCACATAAAGTCCAAGAAACCATGGAAAACATCTAAAAAATCAATCATGAATATAAAGAAAGGCAAACATGCATCAACCACCAGTAGCTACATTAAGCCATGTTACCTAGCAGAGTGGAAGTAAAAATTATTAAATGCGGTATTATACACTCAATTTTGAATCAAGCACGCATTAGTAACACTTTTGGGAGCACACATGGAAGAGGGAAACAGATCTGAGACGAAGTGATGGGAAATTTCTTTGGAGCATGAATAAGAAACAAATCATAGAATTAAGGAAAGGATCACCATGGACATTTATTGTTTGGGTCTATAGAATGAATATATGTGGATCTAAAATTTCTCAATAAAATAGAATCATAACATCTAAAATTTATTAAAACAATCAAGGATGGACAAGGGGGAGAAGATTGCGAACGGTCGCCTGCATTTTCCCGATGGGCGCCCTCCTTGCCATCTTGCACCATAGAATTCCTTCCCACTAGCAGGAGTAATCATGCAGTGGTGGCAGGTTGGAGGGGAGGTGCAACTCAAGATCGATGGGAAGCGGCGGAGCTCGGGGGAGCCGAGGTAGGTGCAGTCATGGAGCTTGGATAGGACACGCCGCAGGAGTCGTGAAGTGGCAACAAGTTAGCCTAGGTGGCACTGTAGCTTGGGAAGACAGTGGAGACCGTAGAGGGAGAAATAAGTCAGCGGTAGGTTGGCGGAGGCGGCGCTAGAGGATCGGATACTTCCGGAGGTCAGTTAGATGGGGTTGGTGGTGATAGTTGGCACTAGAGAGCTCAGGTAGTAAATTGGGCTAGGGTGGTGGTGGAGATGGTGCTGACATGTGGGGCCGATCAACTGTGGAGATGGACATATCCTTGTGAAAGAAATATGTAGCAAACACTTAGCAAACAAAAAATAAGAATATGAACAAGCCACTGATGGATGGGGCCACGAATAACCATCACTACAGCTATGCACCAGAGTCCTCCAATTCCTGGGGGCTTAGAGTTTTTAGGGATAGCATAGTTTCACATTGACTGCATCTACTATGATTGTTGGTTTCCAAAACAACTCGTAAAAAAGCATAGGTTCAAATTGGTTGAGTTTCTTTCCATTGGTTAGAAATGGTCCTATGTAAATTGAATCAAGTAAAAAGAGAATATATGCAGATGAATGAAAGAATAACAAAACAATGCCAACAACCGAGGGTGAGAGAAGGGAACTCAAGGACATACGACTTGTTGACACCTCATACATTCTATGTTTGAATAGCTAAAATTAGGTTGAACCAACATAATATACGAATCTTTTTTACAATATAATTTTACAACCGTGCATTGTAGATCCTTCTATCATGAAATTTTTAGATATTAACTTAGGTGTGTGCGCGCGCACATACACACACACACGCGCGCGCGCACACACACACACACACACAATACAACATCAAATAGGCACACAATATTTTGTAGGAATGCAATTCTTTCATCTCTTAAGCTTTGGTTGTAGCAACAACTAACTAATTTCAACTAAAATGCTACATACTTAACTTTTGAACTATATCATGATTTACATGACATAATAAGATTATAATTTATTGCCTACATACCTGAAATAATAGAATTTTTGGTTGTATAACAACAAATTTGATTATTTTGTTACCAATGTACTTATGTGATGAATATTGTGGAAACAAAATGCATAAATAGTTGTTTGGATGGTGGATTTAAGGTTTTATTGATTATAAAAGTAGTTATATATTTTTTGTTAAATCTAAGTTGTGGGGAAGTAAAAATGTTTAGTATAGTTATATGAGTGCTACTCATAAATAAGTTTCAGCCATTAAATAAGTTTCCACTATGTTTATTACCAAGTAGATTGACGTTCCCGGTGCATCATAGTTTTCTTCAGTTTTGTTTTGCTAATTTTAAAATTGATCACACCCAATACTTACATTGTCATGTCACATATTTTTACATGCTAGTTATACCTAAAACACTAACTACATCACTGAAATTATGAAAAATTGTAATTTTTGTATCTTACATAATTTTCATCTGTTACACTAAAAAAGAAACATGAAGTTTTCAACAAATATATCACAACATATGGGAAGGCCTCATGCAATTATATGTTTGTATATGACCATATACACATATATGAATGTGATTACTCTTCCGTTTATCTATGTTCGAGCAAATAACAGAATGCCTAGAAGATGAATAGTTACTAAACTAAAAGGGACAACACATTAAACATACTTGGAGCCGATTAATTATTAAATCATACATAAATTGTATGTAATTTTCATAGGCAAAAATAATGTATTTTCTTGGAGATAAAATTGTGTACCATGTAAGACCAACACTACTAGAGTCACCATATCAGGTTGATCGACATAATAAACGTTGATATGGCAAATTTGGCCAAAAAACAAACTCTGGCATAGTCATCACATAGCACAAAGTCGACATAATTTATTTAGGGCGCTCCATATCCCGTCCTATAAAAAAACTCGATACAAGGGGAGAGATATCCCTAAGGCATTAGATTGTATGGTCGAGAAAAGGCCCCGAACGCCAGCTTGCGCAGCGCAAGTATACGCAACGAACACGCTGGCTTGCACAACACAAGAATACGCCGTGAGGGGCGGGTTTTTTGTGAGAACCAGGATTTGAACCCTGGTTGGTACCCGCACTCCAGGAGGCCCCATATCCTGTCCAATAGCCTCCATATTTGAAGGGTGGAGGTGTTGATTTGGAGCTGGCGCCATCCACCAACCACTAGTGTGGGTGTGTGTGGGGGGGGGGAGGGAGTTTATCCCGACCTCTTCCTTCCACGCACAGCTTGATCAATGGCGTGGTTGGCCGTACAGATGACACTTCCGCATTTCCACCGGGAAGAGCGCTAATTAATGTGCGCCATTGGTTTTCACACTCACATGCGGCAAATAAGCACTTGTTTCCCACTCAGACGTGTAAAATCAGCCACTTTTCCCACCTGATCTCACGCCTTTGTGGGTATATAATTACCCCAACACTGTTGCCGCCACACCCACACCCTATGCCAGTGCCACCGAGCCCCTCTCTTCGCCCTTTCCCTTCGCCCCCACAATCACCCCATCGGCCATGTCGGTGCAGCCTCGCTCTCCCTGCGGAACATTCCCTGGCAAGAACGAAGAGGACACCGCGCCGCGAAAAAGTTCTGGGAGAGGGTGGGGCGCTACTCCGAGTGGGTCAAGGAGGACGCGCGCCATAAGGTTGAATAAGCCGTCGTCGTGACCGCTTCCCCGCAACCCTTGAGTACTTAGACCGCATCTCAAGATGCCTGCATAGAAATGAGTCACACTCATGGCGAACCTAAAAAATGTGGTCGTATCCCACATCCAGGACGCACAGGCGTTCGTCGACCATGTAGCCTTGGAAGTTATAGCATCCGAAAGCCTCCCCCTCCCGCGAGGTCACTTCCAAGAGGAGGGGGACCTCATAGTTGAATTACAGAATTGTAGTTTTATAGTTGTTCAAATCCTAGTTGTAATGCTGCTTGAAATCCATCTGGTAACTACATGTTGAAATCCTAGTTGTAGTCCTAGTTGAAATCCTAATTCAAAAAACCGTTGTTGGCAAGGGAAATGTCTTCTAGCCACCGGTAAATGGGTCCCACATGATTTTTTTATGGAGCACGTTTTTATAGTGATTCCGACGTTGCGCGAAGTCGCGGCTGCATATGCATTATGGATCCATATGCCCAAAAAAAGTCGCAGCTGCGTCCCGATCCATATGAAGCATTGCTCCATATGCATTATGGAGCCTGAATCCTCCTTCCGCCTCACCACCACACAACATCTCGATATCCCCGCTCCCAGCACTGTCTACGTACTCTTAGTTTTACTCCCTCCGTTCCTAAATAATTGTCTTTCTAGAGATTTCAACAAGTGACTACATACGGAGCAAAATGAGTGAATCTACACTCTAAAACATGTCTACATACATCCGTATGTTGTAGTCCATTTGAGATGGCTAGAAAGACAATTATTTGGGAACGGAGGGAGTACATAGGAGTACTACCGAGCTACCACGTGATTTGTATGTCGGTGGCACGGAATTGTTACAAGGGTGAGACAGAATTGGTGGAATAGTTGTTGTATTGCTTGAGTCTCGTGGGCATATATATAAGAGTGCAAAGACCAACTTGGAGTACAAGACAAGGCAGGACCAAACCCTAGTCTATCCTATACTTCCTAATAATCCTTAGACTCAACATCCCCCCGCGGTCACAACGGTAGCGACGCAGACGGTGAGACTGGAGAAGAATCTGAAGGCAAGCCGACGGACACCCCCCACAGTCGGAACAGTCGACGCGTCGCGGTGTCATGGCTAGAGTGAAAACCGACGAGGTTGCTCAAGCAAGGCGGTAGCCCTTTGTGCCGTTTGTCGATGTAGCCGAGAGCGTATGTGGTGGAGCCGTGGTTGAGGTAGCAGGGCGAAGAATGTCGTGGTCGATGTCGAGTCGGGGTAGCCGGTGTCGAGGAAGTCACCGTGGAGCCGCGGGCGCAAGAGGGCGCCGAGTTAGCATGGGCGCATTGGTGTCGAAGTAGTGGTGCCCGGGAAGAAGATGTTGTTGACAACGCGTCGCGTCGGGTTTGCCAAGCCCGGGGACACATCGTAGACGAAGGCAGCACCGGTGTTGCCAGCACCGGGCATGCGTAGACGGATGAAGATGAAGTTGACGAAGCGCCGCACCAGGCTTGCCAGGCCCGGGGACACGTCGTGGACAAAGGCACGCATCGGTGTTGCCAGCACCGACATGCATAGACGAGGACCTGCACAAGCTGTATGCCATGTCGGAGAAGTCAGAGAGGCCAGCAGAGAAGGACTCGACGACGGTTGCAGCGTCAATCAGCGTGGGGCTGATGTCGCCTGCGGTTGCCGGAGTAGACGAAGTGGTCGGGGTAGATGACGGCGACGCTGGCGACGGGCTGGTGCTGGACGAAGACGAGGAAGGTGGACGGGCGGCGGCGGCGGCTACGTGGGTAGCGGCGGCGGCGGCGACCTGATGGCGGCGGCGGCTAGGTTTGAAGCGCGGCGGCGGTGCTAGAAGTAGGTGAAGAACCCGAAAGCATGACGAAGACCGGCACGGACGTTGGCGTTCCTGCGCCAAGGGAGACGGCGCGACACATAGCATGGGAGGTCGACGCACGGTGACGACGGAGTGGACCGCGGGCCGCCGCGCTATGACCCGAAGGGGTGACGCAGTGGCGGCAGGCGGGTCGGGGCGACGGCGGGAAGACCTCGGGGCGGCGGTAGGGACCGCGAGCCGTGGCGCGACAGCCCGAAGGGGCGGCGCGGTGGAGAAGCCCGGGTCGGTGCAACCGTGGGGATGGCGTCGTTGAAGGAAATATGCCCTAGAGGCAATAATAAAGTTATTATTTATTTCCTTATATCATGATAAATGTTTATTATTCATGCTAGAATTGTATTAACCGGAAACATAATACATGTGTGAATACATAGACAAACAGAGTGTCACTAGTATGCCTCTACTTGACTAGCTCGTTAATCAAAGATGGTTATGTTTCCTAACCATGGACAAAGAGTTGTTATTTGATTAACGGGATCACATCATTAGGAGAATGATGTGATTGACATGACCCAATCCGTTAGCTTAGCACCCGATCGTTTAGTATGTTGCTATTGCTTTCTTCATGACTTATACATGTTCTTATGACTATGAGATTATGCAACTCCCGTTTGCCGGAGGAACACTTTGTGTGCTACCAAACGTCACAACGTAACTGGGTGATTATAAAGGTGCTCTACAGGTGTCTCCAAATGTACATGTTGGGTTGGCGTATTTCGAGATTAGGATTTGTCACTCCGATTGTCGGAGAGGTATCTCTGGGCCCTCTCGGTAATGCACATCACATAAGCCTTGCAAGCATTCCAACTAATGGGTTAGTTGCGAGATGATGTATTACAGAACGAGTAAAGAGGCCTGCCGGTAACGAGATTGAACTAGGTATTGAGATACCGACGATCGAATCTCGGGCAAGTAACATACCGATGACAAAGGGAACAACGTATGTTGTTATGCGGTCTGACCGATAAAGATCTTCATAGAATATGTAGGAACCAATATGAGCATCCAGGTTCCGCTATTGGTTATTGACCGGAGACGTGTCTCGGTCATGTCTACATTGTTCTCGAACCGTAGGGTCCGCACGCTTAAGGTTTCGATGACAGTTATTATGAGTTTATGTATTTTGATGTATCGAAGGTTGTTCGGAGTCCCGGATGTCATCACGGACATGACGAGGAGTCTCGAAATGGTCGAGACATAAAGATCGATATATTGGAAGCCTATATTTGGACATCGGAATTGTTCCGGGTGAAATCGGCATTTTACCGGAGTACCGGGGGGTTAACGGAACCCCCCGGGGTATTAATGGGCCTTCGTGGGCCTTAAGGGAGAAGGGAGAAGGGGGCAGGAGGTGGCCGCGCGCCCCTCCCCTTACTAGTCCGAATAGGAAAGGGAAGGGGGGCGGCGCCCCCACTTTTCTTTCCCTCCTCCTCCTCTTCCCCCCCCTTCTCCTTCTCCAAATAGGAAAAGAGGGAGTCCTACTCCCGGTGGGAGTAGGACTCCCCCCTGGCGCGCCCAAACCTGGCCGGCCGCCCCTCCCCTTGGATCCTTTATATACGGGGGCAAGGGGGCACCCTAGAACACACAAGTTGATCTTCGTGATCGTTCCTCAGCCGTGTGCGGTGCCCCCTTCCACCATATTCCACCTCGGTCATATCGTTGCAGTGTTTAGGCGAATCCCTGCGTCGGTAGAACGTCATCATCGTCATCACGCCATCGTGCTGACGAAACTCATCCCAAAAGCTTTGCTGGATCGGAGCCCGGGGAGCGTCATCGAGCTGTACGTGTGCTAAGAACTCGGAGGTGCCGGAGTAACGGCGCTTGAATCGGTCGGATCGGGAAGACGTACGACTACTTCCTCTATGTTGTATCAACGCTTCCGCTTCATTCTACGAGGGTACGTAGACAACACTCTCCCCTCTCGTTGCTATGCATCACCATGATCTTGCGTGTGTGTAGGAATTTTTTTGAAATTACTACGTTCCCCAACAGTGGTATCCGAGCCTAGGTTTTTATGGTTTGATGTTATGCACGAGTAGAACACAAGTGAGTTATGGGCGATATAAGTCATACTGCCTACCAGCATGTCATACTTTGGTTCGGCGGTATTGTTGGATGAAGCGGCCCGGACCGACATTGCGCGTACGCTTACGTGAGACTGGTTCTACCGCCGTGCTTTGCACACAGGTGGCTGGCGGGTGTCAGTTTCTCCAACATTAGTTGAACCGAGTGTGTCTACGCCCGGTCCTTGCGAAGGTTAAAACGGCATCAACTTGACAAACTATCGTTGTGGTTTTGATGTGTAGGTGAGATTGATTCTTGCTTAAGCCCGTAGCAGCCACGTAAAACTTGCAACAAACAAAGTAGAGGACGTCTAACTTGTTTTTGCAGGGCATGTTGTGATGTGATATGGTCAAGACATGATGCTAAATTTTATTGTATGAGATGATCATCTTTTGTAACTGAGTTATCGGCAACTGGCAGGAGCCATATGGTTGTCGCATTATTGTATGCAATGCAATCGCCCTGTAATGCTTTACTTTATCACTAAGCGGTAGCGATAGTCATAGAAGCATAAGATTGGCGAGACGACAACGATGCTACGATGGAGATCAAGGTGTCGCGCCGGTGACGATGGTGATCATGACGGTGCTTCGGAGATGGAGATCACAAGCACAAGATGATGATGGCCATATCATATCACTTATATTGATTGCATGTGATGTTTATCTTTTTATGCATCTTATCTTGCTTTGATTGACGGTACCATTATAAGATGATCTCTCACTAATTATCAAGAAGTGTTCTCCCTGAGTATGCACCGTTGCCAAAGTTCGTCGTGCCCAGACACCACGTGATGATCGGGTGTGATAAGCTCTACGTCCATCTACAACGGGTGCAAGCCAGTTTTGCACACGCAGAATACTCGGGTTATACTTGACGAGCCTAGCATATGCAGATATGGCCTCGGAACACGGAGACCGAAAGGTCGAGCGTGAATCATATAGTAGATATGATCAACATAATGATGTTCACCATTGAAGACTTATCCATTTCACGTGATGATCGGACATGGTTTAGTTGATTTGGATCACGTGATCACTTAGAGGATTAGAGGGATGTCTATCTAAGTGGGAGTTCTTAAGTAATATGATTAATTGAACTTTAATTTATCATGAACTTAGTCCTGGTAGTATTAGCATATCTATGTTGTAGATCAATAGCTCGCGTTGTTGCTTTCATATGTTTATTTTGATATGTTCCTAGAGAAAATTGTGTTGAAAGATGTTAGTAGCAATGATGCGGATTGGATCCGTGACTGAGGTTTATCCTCATTGCTGCACAGAAGAATTATGTCCTTGATGCACCGCTAGGTGACAGACCTATTGCAGGAGCAGATGCAGACGTTATGAACGTTTGGCTAGCTCAATGTGATGACTACTTGATAGTTTAGTGCACCATGCTTAACGGCTTAGAATCGGGACTTCAGAGACGTTTTGAATGTCATGGACCATATGAGATGCTCCAGGAGTTGAGGTTAATATTTCAAGCAAATACCCGAGTTGAGAGATATGAAGTCTCCAACAAGTTCTATAGCTAAAACATGGAGGAGAATCGCTCAACTAGTGAGCATATGCTCAGATTGTCTTGGTACTACAATCGCTTGAATCAAGTGGGAGTTAATCTTCCAGATAAGATAGTGATTGAGACAATTATCTAGTCACCATCACCAAGTTAGTAGAACTTCATGATGAACTATAATATGCAAGGGATGACAAAAGTAATTCCCAAGCTCTTCGTGATGCTGAAATCGACGAAGGTAGAAATCAAGAAAAACATCAAGTGTTGATGGTTAACAAGACCACTAGTTTCAAGAAAAGGGCAAAGGAAGAAGGGGAACTTCAAGAAGAACGGCAAGCAAGTTGTTGCTCAAGTGAAGAAACCCAAGTCTGGTCCTAAGCCTGAGACTAAGTGCTTCTACTGCAAAAGGATTGGTCACTGGAAGCAGAACTACCCCAAGTATTTGGTGGATAAGAAAGGATGGCAAAGTAAACAAAGGTATATTTGATATACATGTTATTGATGTGTACTTTACTAGTGTTCATAGCAACCCCTCAGTATTTGGTACTAGTTCAGTTGCTAAGATTAGTAACTCGAAACGGGAGTTGCAGAATGGACAGAGACTAGTTAAGAGTGAAGTGACGATGAGAATAGGAAGTGGTTCCAAGATTGATATGATCATCATCGCACACTCCCTATACTTTCGGGATTAGTGTGGAACCTAAATAAGTGTTATTTGGTGTTGAGCATGAATATGATTTGATCATGTATATTGCAAAACGGTTATTCATTTAAGTAAGAGAATAAATTGTTGTTCTGTTTACATGAATAAAACCTTATATGGTTACACACCCAATGAAAATGGTTCATTGGATCTCGATCGTAGTGATACACATATTCATAATATTGAAGCCAAAAAGATGCAAAGTTAATAATGATAGTGCAACTTATTTGTGGCACTGCTGTTTAGGTCATATTGGTGTAAAGCGCATGAAGAAACTCCATGCTAATGGACTTTTGGAATCACTTGATTATGAATCACTTGATGCTTGCGAACCATGCCTCATGGGCAAGATGACTAAGACTCCGTTCTCCGGAACAATGGAGCGAGCAACAGATTTGTTGGAAATCATACATACTGATGTATGTGGTCCGATGAATATTAAGGCTCGCGACAAGTATCATTATTTCTAACCTTCACAGATAATTTGAGCAGATATGGGTATATCTACTTGATGAAACATAAGTCTTAAACGTTTGAAGAGTTCAAAGAATTTCAGAGTGAAGTAGACAATCATCGTAACAAGAAAATAAAAGGTTCTACGATATGATCGCAGAGGTAAAATATTTGAGTTACGAGTTTGGCCTTCAGTTAAAACAATGTGAAATAGTTTCACTACTCACGCCACCTGGAACACCACAGTGTAATGGTGTGTCCGAACGTCATAACCGTACTTTATTAGATATAGTGCGATCTATGATGTCTCTTGCCGGTCTACCACTATCGTTTTGGGGTTATGCATTAGAGACAGTTGCATTCACATTAAATAGGGCACCATCTAAATCTGTTGATATGACACCGTATGAACTATGGTTTAGCATTAAACCTAAGCTATCGTTTCTTAAAGTTTGGACTTGCGATGCTTATGTGAAAAAGTTTCATCCTGATAAGCTCGTACCAAATCGGAGAAATGCGTCTTCATAGGATACCCAAAGGAGACTGTTGGGTACACCTTCTATCACAGATCTGAAGGCAAAATCGTTGCTAAGAATGGATCCTTTCTAGAGAAGGAGTTTCTCTCGAAAGAAGTGAGTGGGAGGAAAGTAGAAAACTTGAAAAGGTAATTGTACCTTCTCCCTTATTGGAAAGTAGTTCATCACAGAAATCTGTTCTTGTGACTACTACACCAATTAATGAGGAAGCTAATGATGATGATCATGTAACTTCAGATCAAGTTACTACCGAATCTCGTAGGTAACCCAGAGTGAGATCCGCACCAGAGTGGTACGGTAATCCTGTTCTGGAAGTCATGTTACTAGACCATGATGAACTTGCGAACTATGAGGAAGCGATGATGAGCCCAGATTCCGCGAAATGGTTTGAGGCCATGAAATCTGAGATATGATCCATGTATGAGAACAAAGTATGGACTTTGATGGATTTGCCCGATGATCGGCAAGCCATAGAAAATAAATGGATCTTCAAGAGGAAGACGGACGCTGATAGTAGTGTTACTATCTACAAAGCTAGAATTGTCGCAAAAGGTTTTCGACAAGTTCAAGGTGTTGACTACGATGAGAGTTTCTCACTCGTATCTATGCTTAACTCTGTCCGAAACATGTTAGCAATTGTCACATTTTATGAAAACTGGCAAATGGATAAACAAAACTGCATTCCTTAATGGATTTATTAAATAAGAGTTGTATATGATGCAACTAGAAGGTTTTGTCGATCCTAAAGGTGTTAACAAAATGTGCAAGCTCCAGCAATCCATCTATGGACTGGTGCAAGCATCTCGGAGTTGGAATATACGCTTTGATAAGTTGATCAAAGCATATAGTTTTATACAGACTTACGGTGAAGCCTGTATTTACAAGAAAGTGAGTGGGAGCACTACAACATTTCTGATAAGTATATGTGAATGACATATTGTTGATCAGAAATAATGTAGAATTATTCTGCAAAGCATAAAGGAGTGTTTGAAAGGAGTTTTTCAAAGAAAAACCTCGGTGAAGCTGCTTACATATTGAGCATCAAGATCTATAGAGATAGATCAAGACGCTTGATAAGTTTTTTCAATGAGTACATACCTTGACAAGATTTTGAAGTAAGTTCAAAATGGAACAGTCAAAGAAGGAGTTCTTGCCTGTGTTACAAGGTATGAAATTGAGTAAGACTCAAAGCCCGACCACAACAGAAGATAGAAAGATAATGAAAGTCATTCTCTATGCCTCAGCCATAGATTCTATAAAGTATGCCATGATATGTACCAGACCTATTGTATACCCTACACTGATTTTGACAAGGGAGTACAATAGTGATCTAGGAGTAGATCACTGGACAGCGGTCAAGATTATCCTTAGTGGAATAAGGATATGTTTCTCGATTATGGAGGTGACAAAAGGTTCGTCGTAAAATGGTTACGTCGATACAAGTTTTGGCACTGATCCGGATGTCTCTAAGTCTTCATCTGGATACATATTAAAAGTGGGAGCAATTAGCTAAGGTAGCTTCGTGCAGAGCATTGTAGGCATAGAAATTTGCAAAATACTTGCGGATCTGAATGTGACAGACCCGTTGACTAAAATTATCTCACAAGCAAAACATGATCACACATTAGTACTCTTTGGGTGTTAATCACATAGCGATGTGAACTAGATTACTAAATCTAGTAAACCCTTTGGGTGTTGGTCACATGGCGATGTGAACTATGGGTGTTAATCACATGATGATGTGAACTATCAATGTTAATCACATGGTGATGTGATCTAGATTATTGACTCTAGTGCAAGTGGGAGACTGAAGGAAATATGCCCTAGAGGCAATAATAAAGTTATTATTTATTTCCTTATATCATGATAAATGTTTATTATTCATACTACAATTGTATTAACCGGAAACATAATACATGTGTGAATACATAGACAAACAGAGTGTCACTAGTATGCCTCTACTTGACTAGCTCGTTAATCAAAGATGGTTATGTTTCCTAACCATGGACAAAGAGTTGTTATTTGATTAACGGGATCACATCATTAGGAGAATGATGTGATTGACATGACCCAATCCGTTAGTTTAGCACCCGATCGTTTAGTATGTTGCTATAGCTTTCTTCATGACTTATACATGTTCCTATGACTATGAGATTATGCAACTCCCGTTTGCCGGAGGAACACTTTGTGTGCTACCAAACGTCACAACGTAACTGGGTGATTATAAAGGTGCTCTACAGGTGTCTCCAAAGGTACATGTTGGGTTGGCGTATTTCGAGATTAGGATTTGTCACTTCGATTGTCGGAGAGGTATCTCTGGGCCCTCTCGGTAATGCACATCACATAAGCCTTGCAAGCATTGCAACTAATGGGTTAGTTGCGAGATGATGTATTACAGAACGAGTAAAGAGACTTGCCGGTAACGAGATTGAACTAGGTATTGAGATACCGACGATCGAATCTCGGGCAAGTAACATACTGATGACAAAGGGAACAACGTATGTTGTTATGTGGTCTGACCGATAAAGATCTTCGTAGAATATGTAGGAACCAATATGAGCATCCAGGTTCCGCTATTGGTTATTGACCGGAGACGTGTCTCGGTCATGTCTACATTGTTCTCGAACCGTAGGGTCCGCACGCTTAAGGTTTCGATGACAGTTATTATGAGTTTATGTATTTTGATGTACCGAAGGTTGTTCGGAGTCCCGGATGTGATCACGAACATGACGAGGAGTCTCGAAATGGTCGAGACAAAAAGATCGATATATTGGAAGCCTATATTTGGACATCGGAATTGTTCCGGGTGAAATCGGCATTTTACCGGAGTACCCCCCGGGGGATTAATGGGCCTTCGTGGGCCTTAAGGGAGAAGGGAGAAGGGGGCAGGAGGTGGTCGCGCGCCCCTCCCCTTACTAGTCCGAATAGGAAAGGGAAGGGGGGCGGCGCCCCCCTTTCCTTTCCCTCCTCCTCTTCTCCCCTCCCCCCCCTTCTCCTTCTCCAAATAGGAAAAGAGGGAGTCCTACTCCCGGTGGGAGTAGGACTCCCCCCCTGGCGCGCCCAAACCTGGCCGGCCGCCCCTCCCCTTGGATCCTTTATATACGGGGGCAAGGGGGCACCCTAGAACACACAAGTTGATCTTCGTGATCGTTCCTCAGCCGTGTGCGGTGCCCCCTTCCACCATATTCCGCCTTGGTCATATCGTTGCAGTGTTTAGGCGAAGCCCTGCGTCGGTAGAACATCATCATCGTCATCACGCCGTCGTGCTGACGAAACTCATCCCCGAAGCTTTGCTGGATCGGAGCCCGGGGAGCGTCATCGAGTTGTACGTGTGCTAAGAACTCGGAGGTGCCGGAGTAACGGCGCTTGGATCGGTCGGATCGGGAAGACGTACGACTACTTCCTCTACGTTGCGTCAACGCTTCCGCTTCATTCTACGAGGGTACGTAGACAACACTCTCCCCTCTCGTTGCTATGCATCACCATGATCTTGCGTGTGCGTAGGAATTTTTTTGAAATTACAACGTTCCCCAACAGTCGTGGACCGCGTGCCACGCTCGCTACGGCCCGACGGGGCGACGCAGTGGCGGCGCGAGGGTCAATGCGGCCACGGGGACGACCTGGAGCGGACGGCCTCTGAGCGGCGGTGGGCCGCGGGCCGCGGTACTACGGCCTGAAGGGGCGACGCAGCGGTGACGCGGGTCGGTGCATCCGGGAGAAGAACCACGGGGCGGCGGCGCTGCGGCCCGACGGGGCGACGCAGCGGCAGCCCGTTGTTCGATCGGTTGAGGGGCGCGCTGAACTCGGGACGGTCTTCACGGGGCCTGCGTAGGCACGCTCAACCGACGGGTCAGGTCGGTCGCACGGCGTAGATGAGGCGGATCGCAGCGGCGGGCGGGTGATCAATCCGATCGCGCGCGAGGTCGGGGACACCGCTCGGTGGAGGCGCGGTGGCGGCGGAGTCCGAGATGAAGCCGACGGCGGCGGGCGGCAGGGTGGCTATGATTGGCCTCCGCATGGCGTGAGGCCGCCGGGTCGAGGTGATGCAGGAGTCCCGGTCGAAGCAGGGTGGTGACGGCCGCCATAAATCTAGGGGCGGCCGTCGCGCGAACGGCGGCGGTGAAGGGCCGCGGCATGACGCGAGGCTGCCGGGTCGGGGCGACCGGCAGGCCGACGCGCGAACGGCGCGTGAGGCCGCCGGGTCGGGGAGACCGGCGGGCTGACGCGCGGATGACGCGCGAGGCTACCGAGTCGGGGCGACCGACGGGCAGACGCGCGGACGACGCGCGAGGCTGCCGAGTCGGGGCGACCGACGGGCAATCGCTTGGACGACGCGCGAGGCCGCCGGGTCGGTGAAGAAGCCGGTCACTCGCTCCGGTGTTGGAGTAGAGGCGCACGGGGTCGACGGCGGTGGTGGGTGACGCAAACCGGGTCACATAGACCGAAAAAACAAAAAATAGACGCCGATCAAAGAGACCGGCGAGAGAGAGAAAATCCGGATCAAAGATCGGGATAAAAGACTCTCTAGGGCAGCCGACCAACACGGCCGGCGGACGAACCCTAGGTATGGGCGGCGCGGCCCCCTGCGGCGGTCATGGAGGCCGACCGCCTCGGGGGCGGCGCGCAGGTGCGGAAGCGGCGGCGGCTAGGGTTTAGGATTGACTTGTGATAGATACCATGTTAGAAGGGAGAGACGGAATTGGTGGAATAGTTGTTATATTGTTTGAGCCTCATGGGCATTTATATAGGAGTACAAAGATCAACTTGAAGTACAAAACAAGGCAGGACTAAATCCTAGTCTATCTTATACTTCCTAATAATCCTTAGACTCAACAGGAACATACAGAAGTCTTGTTGGTGGTACAAACCAGGTCCAGATATGATATGCACATACCTTTCATCAATAGTTTTTCTTCCCAAATGCACGTTTAGCTACTACTTATTAGGACCAGAAGATGGCCCCGGCAGCAGTGGCGGAGCGTGACCAAATCTCAAGAGGGGGCCGATTTCATATAAGAACACATCATATGCATAAAAAACTACTAAGTTGTAGAACATATGCAAGGACAATTAGAGGACTATATATATCTATATTGTACTTGTACACACAAATACAGCAGGTTCATAAGCAGGTTCACACATACCTGAGCATTGTTGATAGGTAAATTTTGGTGCTCCAAAAGAACAGACCACACCAAATGACCAAAAGACAAATAAACAGAACCAACTAGCACTACTGCCAACCAACTAGCACTACTGCCAACTAAAGATACGATCTCCTATTCTTCCTACTTTTGAAATCAGCAATTATATCTTCACAAGGAATTTTTTATGCAATTTCTCGTTCAATTTGTAGCAACAAACTGTCTGCAAGAAAATCATCTTCCATTCGATTACTTAGCCTTGACTTGATAATCTTCAAGCTCGAGAAAGCACGCTCAGCACTTGCAGTGGAAACCGGGAGAGTAACAAGCAATCGAAGCAACCTATCAAGCAAATTGTAAATTCTATCTCGTCCTGTCTCAACAAGGCATCGGCATAGAGAAGTTATGGTGATGGGCTTCTTCAAGTCTCCACTGTTTTTAGCATCTGCAGCAAAATGGTTGAGCTGAATCTCCAACCCATATCTCTCTTGTTGTGTAAAATCAGCCGGATAATATTTCTCCACCATTGAACATATTTCCTTAGCGTTGAATGATGTAAATCCATTTCTTGGAATCAATGTAACACTAATGGATAAGAGATCCATCACTTTCTCATTGAACCTAAGATTCAATTCATTTAGTTGGTTGTCAATTGTTGCTCGAAATATCTCCACTCGTAGATACCTTTCTCTAGTAAAGTGATCAGGTTCACGACGAGCACGCCCACCACGCAGAATGTATAGTTCTTCCATGTCTGGAATATCTATATCATGCTCCACACAGAACTCAACAACATTTCCAATGAACAACTCCCATCCTTCATCTGATCTCATCTCTTCTAGAAGTACTTTTGTGGAATGCACTAGACGAACTGCATTTACTATGTCTTGTGCTTTCTTCTATAAAGCCTTCCCAAGATCTTCGCTAGTTTCCAATATTTCTTTCATCATGCATAGGATAAATACGAACTCAAAAGAGGTCAGGTAAGTGAAAGAAGTATCACCATCAGCCCGGTTTGCTCCAGCTGATGAATCTGCGGCTAGATTTTCTAGAACAACTCTCACTGGATTGAACATATGCATAAGACTAGAAATCGAACCTAAGTGGTAACCCCATCTAGTCTCTCCTGGTCGCTTCAATGAGCGTATTTGATTGGCTCCTTTGCCTGTTTCAATCTGATCGATAGCAAGCAAGCGTGCAATCTCAACCACCTGGGCGTCATGCAACTCATCATGTCGCTTTGAAGAGGAGTCAACTGTGTTTATAACAAAGTGAAGTTTCTAAAAAAATTGGGTGATTGGAACCACATCTCTTGCTGCACCAACAAGGGAGAGTTGCAACCGATGAGCATAGCAATGAACATAATATGCATAGGGGCAATCTTTAATGAATAGAGCTTGCAATCCATTCAACTCTCCCCTCATGTTGCTTGCCCCATCGTACCCCTGGCCTCGAAGATTTTGTACATCAAATCCATGCTTGGATAATACTTTACACAACTCCATCTTTAGTGTCAGTGCTTTTGTGTTGGCTACATGTATGAGATGAAAGAATCTTTCTTGGGAATAACCATCTTTATCAACAAATCTGAAAAGTAGTGCCATTTGCTCTCTTTTGGACACATCACATGTTTCATCCACAAGAATAGAGTACTTTGAGTCCCCAATTTCTGCTCGAATATGCTCCCTGACTTTCATAGCATAAATGCTCAAGATCTCATTTTGAATTTCGTGTGATGTGTATTTGCAAACTTGTGGAGCATTGCCAAGAACTACAGCTTGAACATCAGGGCAGAATTCTGCAAGAAGCTTCAACATCTCAAGAAAGTTACCTCCGTTTCTTGATTCCGGCCTCTCATCATGGCCTCTTAAAGCACAAGACTGAAATGTGAGCCACTTTACAACCGCAATCGTAGTTCTCAGCCTTAAACGATCCTTTTCTTTATCCCCCATGGTCTTCACCTCAAAGATATTTGCCAAATGGTTTGACTGATCCAATAAAGCATGGCCATCTCTCACTGCATTGTTATGTTGTGAGCAAGGACTTGATCCCATGTGAACTAAAAGTGCACACTTCTGTCCATCATGAACTTTCTTCCAATTAATAAAACCTTGTGTTGTGAAGACATCAAACCCACCTCTTTTCTTTCTATTTTTGCTAAAGAGAAAGCAATACAGACAATATGCACAATGAGAGGTCAATGAATACTCCAGCCATGATGGAAAATCACGAAAATAGTTGTATTGAAAACGTCTTTTGTGTCCTGGTTTTCCAATAGCTTTATACTTCTTTCGTTTAGGTTGATTGGGACCCAGCCTCAAGTAAGCTCTTCGTACTTCATCTCTTTGGTTTGGGGGGTACTGCCAAATTTGTGGACGTAGTGCAGGATCTCGCTCCAACAACTCAATGCCTCGAAAAGTGACATGTTCGTTTGCTCTTTGTTCTACATCCGGCACATCATCATCTTGCATCTGATTTTCCTGCACATTATCATCTTCCATTTGACCTTCTTGTGCATCTTCAGCATGTCTTCCATCCATATATGGCACCAATGCTAGAGCATCTGGAGCTATTCCCTCATCCCCTTTTCTTTTAAAAAAAGACTGCATCTTCTGTTGTTTCACCATTGCTACCTAAACAAATATTTATACAACATCAAATTTGCTATCAAATAATCAATTGGGTAGGCATCAAAGTTACCACAAAATCTCAACTCGTTGGAATTAACAGAAGCAGTGAGTAGCAGCAGTTGATTTGCATCCAATTAATCAACAGAAGCCCTAAATCAGTCACCGTACCTAGCAATAGCAAGAAGCGGATGAGTAGGCGCTGTGAACTAGACGAGCAGAGGAGGAGGAGCCGCTGTGCACGTAGGCGAACTGGGTGTGGGCTGGTGGGCGTGTGGCCGCTGGCCGCTGGGCGCGCCGCTCGTGGGTGCGGCCGCTTGAGCAGCCGACTGAGAAGGGGAACGCCGCCGACTGCCGTCGTCAGTTGCCGCCGCCGACCGCCGTCGTCGAGGAATTAGGTCGCCGACGCGGCGATGCCGGACGCGGAGGCAGGGAGGCAGCAGGGTGGGGATTGGGGATTTGGGGAACGACTCGTTGACTAACAACGGGGCGTTGGTGTCTCGAATCTGTGCTGTCGAACCGTGCTGTAAATGGGCTGCGGCTTCTGGACAGTGGACATATCTCCTGATGGGCTCGGCCAGATCGCAAGCATACCTAGTAAAAAAAATTCACTTTGGAAAGGGGGGGTCGTAGCCCAGTTTGATCTCCACTACGCTCCGCCAGTGCCCAGCAGCAAGCAGGCATCGCACCCCCGTGATGCATGCCGTCGTTTTTCGCCGGCCGGCCGGCCGTCCGTCATCGTCGAGCTGCATGCATGTGGAGCATGACTCCATATGCATCGTACACACATGGCGGTGCACTGCATGCCAGCATGCGTCGATTAGCCTGACATGATCAGGAAGGAGGACAACGCTAGATGCGACGGCTTCCCTTGGTAAACCTGACGCATACGACCGCCGTGGGCCCCAGCAAGACAGGCTCGGACCGGAGCACGCATGCAGACTGAGGGCAAGAGCTGCATAGGATGAACTTCATACGGAGTAGCTAGGTTTAGCACTTAGGCTGGGCTTATAGGAATGTTTCATGTGCTGCCTCGCTGCGTCGTCCCTTCACTTCACTGCACTGCACTGCATGCACGAGCTTGCTAGCTAGGGCACATGCAGGGCCAAAGCTGGTCCAGGCGACGCATAGAATGAACGTACCGGCTGCTGGCTTCGGCCCGTTTGTTTATATTTCCCATTTGTTGGTCATATAGAAACTGATGGATTTGGATGATGCTTTGGAAATGTCGACTGATATAGGCGCTAATGTAACAATGATGGACCGGACTGAAAAATCATCGAGTTTTCCGTAACCAGATAGGTTCATGTAAAGAAAAAAAAAAGAGTTGTTGATTGTTTTTTGAGATAGCTACCCGCTTATTTCAAACGGTGTGCATGTAAATAATTGTGCTTCTTTGTATGTATTCATATGATATAATACTCAAAAGCTCTATTTCTATATGTGTTTAATTTTCTCGTGGATGAGAAAATTTATATATTTCGTTATGATAATATTCAAGATAAATCCATTTATTTTTGTTATCACTATATTGCGGATAATATTAATTATTCAATGGCAGGGATGTGTTTAGCTACTTTGTTTTTGATTTTATATTCTCGTTGAACGGTAAAGAATTTGTTCGTCCGTTTGCACGGTGGGTGTTCTCCGCTTATACCTTGCACGTGAACTATTTGTATTAACTACATATATTGCTTGTGATGAATAGTTGAGGAAGATGTTTTTATAATACTTGCTCAAATATCGTGTGAATGAAGCTAAAGACAACATTTCTGATATTGAGCGAGAATATCTTAAGTGCATCAAGTAGATCCTAATTTGTACCCCCTTCGTTCCAAAATAGATGACCCAATTTTGTACTAAAGTTAGTACAAAGTTGAGTCATCTATTTTGGAACGGAGGGAGTAACATATTATTAGTTATATCATCGCTCTATGTACATATCGTCAAATTGCCTTTTTTTATCAACTTACTCCCTCCATCCCAAAATATAAGCTCATTTTTTTTGACAATATCATAGTGTCAAAAATGATCTTGCATTTTGGGACAGAGGGAGTACATTGCAAGTGAAGTGGATTCCAATTTTAACCCAAATTTTGTTGGCTATATTTTCTATGAAGTTTAACATGCATTATGTTTTATATATAACTCCAGTAAAATATTTCGAATGACCATGGCAACGCACGGGCATTCTACTAGTGCATTATTGAGTCTGAATGCCTCCTTCCACCTCACCACCACAGAACATCACGATATCCCCGCTCCCGGCACTGTCTACGTACTCTCAGTTTTACATAGGAGTATACTGCCTAGCTACTAGTCTACCACGTGATTTGTACGTAGGTGGCACTGGCTACGGAATATACAGAGGTCTTGTGGGTGGTACTGCATACGATTTAGCATCCTCATCTATACAAAGCACGTCCGATATGATATGCATAAATCTTTCATCGTTTTTATTTCAAATGCACGTTTAGTTAGGATCAGAAGATGGCCCCGGCAGCACGCAGGCATTGCACCCCCGTGATGCATGGCGTCGTTTTTCGCCGGCCGGCCGGCAGTCCGTTGTTGTCGAGCTGCATGCATGTGGTGCATGTTACACACATGGCGGTGCACTGCATGCTTCGCTTAGCCTGGCTTGATCAGGAAGGGCAACAAGCGCTAGATGCCGCGGCTTCCCTCGGAAAACGCGACGCATACGACAGACCGTGGGGAGAGGTGCGTACCGAAGCATGGATGCAGAATTGCAGACTGGTGGAGAGACCTGCGTGGGATGAACCTCATAGTAGAGGTTTAGCACTCGGGCTTAGCAGGAATGTTCCATGTGCTGCCTCGCTGCATCCCTTAACTTCTGCACTGCGCTGCATGCACGAGCTTGCTAGCTACGGCACATGCAAGGCAAAACCTGATCCTGGAGACGCAGGGGCTATTTGGTTGCTACCCTGAGATGAATTTGCCTGGCCACAAGCTAGCCAGACACTGGCCTGAACCTTGTTTGGTTGCTACCCTGAGCATTCGTGCTGCTAGCCTGACCTGACCACACAGGCATATGATTAGCCGGAGTCAGGCCACCGAAATCGGAGGCCTGGGACTCAGGCACGCGCATTCAGCTTACTTTAATGATTCACTAGCGTATTGATGGGTGTATGTATGTGCTGCATACATGTAGCAATCAATGCTTGCTATCATTTTTTATTGCGTCATGCTCAGGCACGCTCAGGCCCGAACCAAACAGTGTCCCAACTAGGTTGCCAGGTCAGGCTAAAGTCGCAAGAATCACCGGCTACTCTCAGGCGTCTATTTTTCTCAAGCACGCTACTCAGGTCACCAACCAAACAGGCCCGCATAGCATAGCTAGGTGAATGAACGCATCAGCTGCCGGTTTCGGCCCCCACGTACGATCGACCACCAAGCATGCAACAACATGGCAAGCAGAGGAAAGAAACAAGTCACCGCACTGTCATTGTCATTGCTCTCCCATTTACTGCACCTTCTCAATCACAATATAAAAGTGACGATTCAGGATCGGGTCATGTTTGGGAATCACCATGCATGCATGAATACCATTCTCGTCTAGTATGTGCGTGTGTTTGTCCCACGACGCCCGTGAGAGGTCAATCATGGAGGAGGTCGGCAGACGCCAGCGCTCTTCTCTCCGCTGCCATCTGCCAGTACCATGCTCGGCTCAGCACCCCACATGCAGCATTTGAACGCATTACGATATATGCATACAAAATAAGTACAATATGTGTGTGTGCGCGCGCGCGTGTGCGTGTGGAAAACTTCTCTCCATCCCTTCTTCTGAGAGCACGATTGAGCCCAGTGAGGCAAGAAACAACAAAGGAAGGGGAGTTTTACCGGCCTGTTCGAAGACCAAGATGCATGCGACTGAAAAACTGAACAAGAATAAATCTTCTTTTGTGACAATGCAACAGGGGCCTAATGAGACATCGCTGATCTGCTCTACCCCTACAGCCAGAGCCAGCCAGCAACCGGCATTATGATCGATCCCTGTGATATATATGCGCTGGGCAGAAGGCAGGAATCTCACTTTTCTTTCCCACCAAAGCCTTTTACACAGACGACACCTTTGCATCGAATCAAAATATCAAATCAACGAGCCAGAAAGGAAGTCCAGGGCTCTACCGCGGTTCAATGATGAGATGCCTACGGAGCAAGAAACAACAACAGGTTCCGCCTTGACCAGCCGCCCCCTCATCCTCTGCCTTCTTCTTCGCCTTGACGAGCAGGGTGTTTTGTTCAGTGAACTGGGCCTTGTGGACGGCAGCCTCCTGTTCCGGCGGGGGGACGAACATCCTCATCAGCCCCTACAGCGGCTCCATCGAGGCGGCAGATAGTGGACCAGCCAGAACGGTAGGGTGTTGGCGGCAAATCAATGGCGCATGCAGTGGGAAAGGGCAGGCTTTTGTGCGGAAATAGTGGTGGGATTGTCTAAATGCGCGTGCTCCGGTTCGGTTTTGCATGGGTCAATGTTGTCGGAGTCTGACATGGTGGACGTTCGACCTTCCCAAATTTGATGCCGATTTGTGCGATTTCGTTCATTGGACCTATCCTGACAAATTAAGTGACCCGCGTTAAATGGCCAAAAATATCGGAACCAGCCGGTCTACACATCTGAGGTCGATTTGATCCACCATGTGTCCACCTCCACGGTCTCTCCACGGCCTACATCAGGAGATGGCGTCTATCCAGTCATTGATGATTTTCTGGGAGAACTGGTGTGTGAGGACCGCATCGAAATATGCAAAATTTCGTATAATTTTTTAACCGTGGCCACAATATGAGTTGTCATGCTAACAAAAAGAATATGGGCTCAAAAAAAACATTAAGAATTAGCAAATGGGCTGTAAATTATTAGAAATAATGGCAGATGGGCTGTATGCTGTTTTCCACAGATTTGAGGCTTTCCTAAAAAAAGTTGACACACAAG
Organism: Aegilops umbellulata; assembly: GCA_032464435.1. Classification (NCBI taxonomy): domain Eukaryota; kingdom Viridiplantae; phylum Streptophyta; class Magnoliopsida; order Poales; family Poaceae; genus Aegilops; species Aegilops umbellulata. The sequence continues at coordinate 445,183,501 of CP136059.1, read as the reverse complement.
CAGTGACTGTTGGATGTCCAACGAACGGCCGTCGTGCTTCTTCAATCTCTACTCTTCCTGCTCCAGCCGCTCAAACAAGCGCCGGCGGGGCTGCCTGCTCCCTCCTCCCCGCGGCCGGCTGTGCTGCCGCGCAGGCCTCACCGCCCCACCGTACTCCCATCACTGGCCTAGCCATCCCTCTACTCATCCACACCTACTGTTATTCTCCGGCGACGGCAGACGAACCAGTAAACCCTCGTACAGTCGTACTCCCCTCCGCGTGGAAAACAACTGCCGAGTCTTCCCTGTCTCTGTGTCATTCCCTTCCTAGGCCTCGCCATGTTCCACCGCCCTGGTGCTCTCGGCGCGGCCTTGTCAACATGGTCAACGACCGACATGCATCTGAAGTGGACTGTACGTGGAGAGGCCGACAGCTGGGTCCACGGCCGCACGCAAGGAAATGCCTCCTTATTACGCGCAAAATAATGATCCCTCCACCTGACATCAAGGCCCCACTGAAAGGGCCTCTGTATTTCGCAAAAAAAACTTTACCGCCGCTAACAGCTCGGACCCACCAGCTATATCTTCGCACGCAAGGAAGTGCCTCCTTATTACGCACAAAAAAATGAATACTCCCCCTGTTAGCTGGGACCCAGTATAGTGGCAGGCTGACTTGTGGGCCTACTAAGTTGACGAGGACGGAGGGCTTTGTCAACTTAGTCAATATGCACGATTCTAGCTACAGTGACCGTACGATGTCCATCCAACGGCCGTAGTGCTTCTTCAACGTCTGGTCTTCTTGCTCCAGCCGCCCAAACCAGCGTCGGTCGTGCCTCATGCTCCTGCCTCCCGTGGCCGGCTGCGATGCGGCGGAGGCCTCACCGCCCCCTACTACTCCCGCCGCTGGCCAGGCCATCCCTCTACTCACCCACACCTCCTGTTATTCTGCGGCGACGGCAGCTTCACACCGCAGTGAACCAGTGAACCCTCGTACTCCTCTACGCGTGGGCATCCACTGTCGCGTCTTACCCGACTCCGCGTCGTCCCCTTCCTAGGCCTCGCCGTCGTCCACCGCCCTGGTGCTCTCGGCGCAGCGTGGATGCCCACAGCTCGGGTTCAGTAACGCGTAGCCTGCAGTGCAATCGCTTGGGTTCAGTTAGAGCCCAACGCCTCGCTCGGGTTCAGTTAGAGCCAACGCCTCGCACACACACGCGTACGTGTACGAGAGAAACGCGCATCGCTCGGCCCCGACCTCCCACCGTAACCGGGAACTCCCTGAAATTTTCCTCGCCCTCCCTTCTACCACGGTTTTTTCCGTCATGGACGGCCCAAAGAATGTCATGCAGCTGCGTCTCCGGCCCACCCAGGACGAAAAGCCCATTTTCTGTCATGATTTTTTGTCATAAAAGTAGGAGACCACCATATCTATGATGATACCGGGTTTTGTCACAATTATCGTCATAGAAGTGTCATATGTATGACAGAAAAAAAAATCGTTCGGCCCAAAATGTCACGGATGTGTCTTTTTTTGTAGTGCACCAAGCGCGTACTGGAGAAACATGGGAGGAGTTGGGAGAGGCGATGGGCAAGGGTGAAGGGGTGGTTACCACCATGCGCCTCCCCTTCTATATATAGGCTAGCGGGAAGGGGAGGGCGTCCAAAACCTCCTAGGGTCGGCCACATGGGAGAAATCCCTTTAAACTTGGAGATAACATCTTATCTCTAGATTCAACCCTTTAAATTACCTTATATCTAGATTTAAACGACATATGCATTGGGAAATGGTGCAGCCAGCCCATGTGGGTTGTAGCCCCACCCCTCGGTCCATGTGGGCCCTTCCCGGGTGATTGTGCCCAACGGTGGAACCCCCGAAACCGTATAGAACCTTCCCGGCTCTCTACCGAAAATTCCCGAACTTTTCCGGAACCCTGAATATGACTTCCCATATATAAAAGTCCTTACCTCTGGACCGTTCTGGAGCTCCTCGTGATGTCCTGGATCCCATCCAAGACTCCGAACTACTTTAGGACTTTCCACTATTAATATCTCAACATTACCCTAGGGCTACCGAACGTTAAGTGTGCGACCCTCCGGGTTTAGGAATCATGTAGACATGACCGAGACACCTCTCCAGTCAATAACCAATAGCGGGACCTGGATGTCCATACTGATTCCTACATATATCCACGAAGATCTTTATCGATTGAACCACGATTTGGAGGATTCAGTTAATCCGGTATGCAATTCTATTTGTCCGGCAATATGTTACTTACCGGAGATTCGGTCATCGGTATATCTATACCTAGTTCAATCTCGTTATCGGCAAGTCTCTTTACTCGTTCCGTAGGACAAGATCCTATGACTAAACTCATTAGTCATATGAAGCTTCTTATGATGTTGTATTACCAAGAGGGCACAGAGATATCTCTCCATCACACAGAGTGACAAATCCCAGTCTCGATCCATGCAACTCAACACACACCTTCCGAGGTACCTGTAGAGCACATTTATGATCAACCAGTTATGAAGTGACGTTCGATAGCACACAAAGTATTTCTCTGGTGTCCGGGAGTGGCATGATCTCAGGGTCTAAGGAACTATTACGCGACATGAAGAAAGTTATAGCAAATAACTAAACGATCTGATGCTAAGCTTACGGTTGGGCCTGTCCATCACATCATTCTCCTAATGATGTGATCCCGTTATAAAATGAAAACTCAAGTATATGGTTAGGAGACCTTAACCATCTTTGATCAACGAGCTAGTTTAGTAGAGGCTTACAAGGGACACGATGTAGTTTATGTATTCAGACATGTATTTAAGTTCTCGGTCAATACAATTCTAGCATGAATAATAAACATTTATCATGGACAAGGAAATATTATAATAGCCAATTTATTATTGCCTCTAGGGAATATTTCCAACACTATAATGCTTCTTTTTTTCCATATTTTCATATTTGTAAAAGTAATTTGCATGCATCAACATACATCTGTGGGAGTCAAATTACAAAATCTGTGTATCCAACACTACAGACTTACTAGCAAAAATGGCACAACAAGGACACAATCAAATTATATACAGGGCTCAACAATTAACACCCTGGTGTTTAGTTAGCCCATTTTTCAATCATTAATAACACACAATTCTTGGTTGTCTTCAGCATTGCCTCAAATCGTACCATTTTCATCAGTCCCCGCCATCTATATTCCTACTTGACTAATACATCACCAAAATCACTATTTTTCAGGTTGGTATTTTAATTTTGTTCATCTGTTGTCTCCACTGCTTCCAAGGTTAGACTATTATAGCACAACGGCACTTTATTTAATTGGGCATAAAATTTCAGAAAATTGTAAATATTTTTCTTCTGTTGTTTGTCCAGTACTCCAGATTGTTTATGTAGCTAAATTGATAAGAATTTATATCGTGGGCTTAAAAAAAGTGAAAAATCGGAGACTATCTAATGTTGAAGGTGACTATCTAATTTGTAATACTCATCTAATTATACCAAACATTTTTATTTATTTATTTATTTTTTTACAATATGAACTAAAGTTTCAATACAACCTTCATCACAAAACTTTAGAGTTTTTTCTAATATCAAAATGAACCACATAAATGCATTGGTAATACTATAGTCAAATTTATTGATGTACGATCAAAAGTTTGTTATTACAAATACGCCAATGTTAGACTATAATTCTTTTTGTCACTAAATTTTTTTTTTTGCATAAAGTAAGCCTGTACAATTTTGTTGACCAAATTTAACCAAAGCAAAAGAGATGAAAATTGGATTCATACAGAATAATGTGTGCCTATTTGATGATGCATTACAACATATCTATATGAAGTATTACCCGCATTAATATCTATAAATGTCTTGGTAGAAGAATCTACAATGCACAAGTCCGAAAAATATTGCCATTGAGATTCGTAAAATCTAGATTGTCTAGCTTAGTTCTAAGTAATATGACATTCTAGAATTTATGAGGTCTCAGTGAGTTATTTTTCTTCCTGAGTTCCTTTCTCAAACAATGTAAGTTACCATTGTTCATTCTCACGATCGAATATTTTCTTACTTACTTGATTCAGTATATGTAAGACCCTCTCTAAGTAATCCAAACTAACTCAATCTATCAGAATGTATGCTTAGTTTGTACACTAACTAATGTAGAATAAGCTGTCAATGTAAAACTATGTTATCATTACTTGGCATGGTGCGGCATACCCCCTCACATTTCTCACATCATTTTTAAATGAAACACATTTATTAGGGTTTTTTCATGTACATGAAACAAAGAGCCTGGCTCAACATGATTTTTTGTCCAAGGTCACTTGTTAGCCTACATATTAAAGTGATTAGAGCACAACATATGGTAGTCATGTTTAGAGGGGGGAAATATCATTATGCTCCCCCTCCTTAAAGGGTTTTCCACTTCAATCCATTCCAATCGAAGTGAATCGTTTGTTCCAAACTAGGCCGGGCCTAGCATGTGACATGAGTAGCAACTCTATATACCCAACCTCACGGCCATTTAATCTTTCTCTCACCCGCAATGCTATAACTTGTACACCTTCAGCATCCCTCTAGGGACGAAGATAGGGCCCATGCCCCCAGGGCCCGGGCCCGAGGCGTGAGCCCCAAATCCTTTGGTGAATATGGCGATTGCTATCGCGGGAACTATATCTCAGATTAAGCGAGATAGTAGCTTCACTCGCGTCGAGCTCTACAGTAAATGTTGGCCCGTTAGTGCACATAAGAGAACTAAAGCAGAGGAAAAGGGGGGCGTGTGGGTTTGATCCCTAGACCTCCTTGTTCATTTGTTGCACTGGTATCCAGTAAGCCATCGCTCAGTACATATTACATAGGTAGGACGCAAAGAACTTCAAGGGAAAAAAACCAGATTTCCACAAGCTTTTAGGGTTTTTATTTTGTTTTTTCTTGTTTTCACCGGGTTTTCTTTGTTTCTTTCACCACTATACTAGTTTTTTTCCTTCTTTTCTTTATTTTTTCATTGGTTTTCTTTATTTCTTTATCAGTTTTCAATGGTCTTTTTCCTTTTCTTTCATTATTCGTCATTTTTTCTTCGGTATGGTTTGTTTCCTTCTTGTTTTTCATCCGCCTTTATTTTGTTTTCCCTCGGGTTTTCATTGGTATTCTGTATACATTTTTTTATATACCTAATACATGTTTAATATTTTTCAAATACAAGTTTAATTTTTTAATACATGGTCAATATTTTTTCTATACACCTTTTTAATTAACATTTTTCAAAAGCAAGAGTAACAATTTTTAATACATGGTCAACATTTTTCCTATACATTTTGAACTGTTTTTTAAATGTTGATTAAAAAATTCAAATAAAAGATTAACAATTTTTAATACATGGTCAATTTTTTTCTATACACATTTGACATTTTCGAAATGCTTGATTAACATTTCTATACTCCTATATAGGGTACGAATAGGGAGGGATATAGACCGTCGGATCTTTGTAATCTGACGGCTCACACTCAATTGATTTAGATAAAGGGCTGCGTGGCCATGCATTGACCGTCAGATAGACTAATCTAACGGCTGACGGTGCATGGATTCGCGGTGTTGCACATCCATTGCTGCTAGACTGCCACCGTGACAGAGACTACATGAAAGTTCACGATTCTCCCACTAACCAGTGGCCACTACCACCTAGAAATCTCTGGTAGGCTCGCCTAAGAGTGCTGCACTACTCCTACAGGTTACAGTACTACTACTAGCAAGCTATTCCACCAGGACCAGGCAAGTACTTCTGCTACATGTGATGAGAGATTGGGGAAAAAGTGCATGCCTCAGTAAGGCATAAATTAGTAAATAATCAGATGCGTAATTACTAGTACCTATTCTTTAGCTTCTTTTTTCAACTACTCCCTCTGTCCCATAATGTAAGACGTTTTTTAACACTAGTGTAGTGTCAAAAAAGCGTCTTACATTACGGGACGGAGGGAGTAACAAAGTTCATACACGTGCACACATACAATTCATAGGTCTGCCTGGTCATCAGATCACAAACTCAAGGAAAGTAAAAGTTTAATATCTCCCGCAGAAAAAGGAGTAAAAGCTTAATATGTGCTGTAATTAAATAGCTATTACTTTCTCTTATAAATTCATTTTACAAATATGATCCAGGTTTTTTCATTGTTTCTACCAATAATCTTTAAATCCATGTGCATGGCACGTGCCATATACTAGTTTCGAATAGTTGTTCAACATTCTTTCAAGTGCTCGATTAACGTTTTATATACATGATAAAAAAATTCATCATTTTTTTAATACATGGTCAACATTTTTATATATACACTTAACTTTTTCGGATTCTTGATTAATATTTTTCAAATACATGTTCAATATCTTTTTTCAAATGCTTCATTAACATTTGAAAAATACACGATCAATGTTTTTCATTATTTTTAATGCATGGTTAATATTTTTTTTCTATATACAGTTAACATTTTTCAAATACATGTTCAACACTTTTTTGAAATAAACTATCAATTTTTTCATACACATTGTTTTTTATATACGTGATAAAAAAATCTTTATACACATTTAACATTTTTCAAAATAAAATTGTATAGTCTTTAAATAAATATATATGCAATTATATATAATATTTTAAAGTACAAAAAAAAGTTAACAAAGTAAAGAAAAAAATGGTTGTGGCCTCTCACGTTCCTGGGCCGGCCCAATTCGCTCTCCCCTTCAGCGAGGGTTCCTTAATCTCACTGAACGCGAGATATACAGCCGCCAGATTACTACTATAGCTATAAATGCTACAGTATTCGAAGGCGGCCCGGGGCCTGCTGTAGGCCTGAGGCCAACTCCACCGCGCGATCCTATCCTGTCCGGCCCCGTCCGTTTAAGGTAAAAGGCACAAAGGAGGCGGCCCAGCGCGCGACGGCCCGGACCCATCTTGTTCGTTTTGTGTCTGGGCCGACCCATTTCGAGTGCAAACTTGCGTCGGCTTTGGATCACGGCGGACACCAAACGGACGCGCGCTCGTCCGCGTCGGGGCCATGTGGCACGCGGCCACCCACCTCCCACCCACCCACATCAATGCGCACGAGCGGGCGGCCCCACCTGTCATCCGCACGTCGAGCGGCCGCCGTCCTTCTTTAAGTGGGAAGCGTGGACGGGTCGTCGTCCACACTGCCCCACGCCACCCAGTGGCCTCCTCGAACCCCGACAGCGCTGAAACCCTAGCCCGCCCGCCTCCTCCTCGAGCTCACCGGCCGCCCGCCTCGCCATGGGCTTCTGGAACGGCAAGGGCAAGCACGACCGCGAGGCCGGCTCCTCCTCGGGGCGCCGCTGCGGCTCCGTGAAGAAGGAGGAGCCCGCGTCTCCGCCGCGCTCCCCCCGTCGGACCCCCGCACCGCCGCACTCCTCCCGTCGAGCCCCCGCGCCGGCCCCCTTCACCATTGCCCCTAGGCCCTCCGGCGAGCGCGACCGGCAGTACATCTGCGCGGACGTGTGCCGGAGGTACTGGGAGACTAGGACGCCGGTCCCGTGGAGCGACGCCCACCTCCCCAACGGGTGGCACCTCTCCGCGGACCGGGTCCCCATCCCGCCAGTGCCGGCGACCGGCCGTGCACGGCGTGATGAGATCCACCGCCGCCGCCGCCTCCTCCCCTACGACCTGTACTACGACCACAGGTATGCCCCCGACTCGCCGCTCTGGGACACATGGCTCCAGGACGAGCACGACGTGCGGCGCGCGTCCTACTTCGCCGGCACCGTGTCGGGGCCGCGGAGGCCACGTGCAGAGCCGCGCGAGCGTACGAGGGTGCGTGGCCTGACGCCCACGCCGTCGCCTTCCCCGTCTCCATCGCCCCCTCCCCCTCCTCGCATGACAGCGGAGGAGGAGGCCCGTCTCCTGCAGCGTGTCATGGAGGACTCCATGAACACGCACGACGAGCGGCAGTGGGACGGCCTGGAGGAGGCCATGGCCCTATCTGCTGCCGGGGACGTCGCCTTCCCGGAGCTGCAGCTGGCGGTCGTCACGGCGGCCCCCAAGGAGGAGCCGATGGAGGAGGACCCGCCCGCGTTCGAGAAGCTCCTGGGCCAGGGGTGGGGCTGGTCATGCACTGCGCCGGAGATGGCCACCGACCTGGGCGTGAACTGGTGCCCCACTCCGGAGCGCGAGGCGTCGCCGTGGGAGGAGGTGGTGCAGGCACCTCCGGCCGTCCAGCCCGCCCCCGTCCACCACGCACCGCCTGCCCACCTCTGGACGTCGTCGGAGTACGTCGACCTTGTCAGCGACGACGACGACACCGGCGGCCAGTGAAGACGGCGACGGCCACGGCACCGACGGGCGCGGCAGGAGCGCGCGGGAGGATTTTTTTTAATTTTTTATTATGTTAATTATGAATCTGGGCCTTTTAAGTGGCCCTTGAAAACTGGGCCGTTTTGTGGCCACCCCATATATATGTTTTATGTTTTTTTTAAATGCGTTTATTTGCTTTTTTAGTTATTTAGTTATTATTTTTAATCCCGTCCACCCCGGACACGATTTGGGGTGTGGCCGCGCGGTGGGCGTACGCATGACCCAATGGACACAGCCGGACACGGACGTACCCATCGGCGCTTCAAAGGGACAGATTCGTGCCAATCCGGACGTCCGTTTGAGGTCGCACGATGGAGTTGGCCTGACTCCGCCCATGCATGCATGCCCCTCTCTGTGCGTGTGTTTGCCTGACGACGACCGTCCGTGAGAGCTCAATCATGGAGGAGGTCGGCAGGCAGACGCGAGCGCTGCTCTTGCGGCAGGGGACACATGGAGCAAAGCAATGTACCGCCGCTGTTCTCCTCTGCTCCCGTGCATCGTCTCGTGCACCACTTCCAACGGGATCCTCACTCGGCAAAACACAGCACATGCATGCAGTACTTGATCCTATTACAAGATGCATTCACAAGAATTACAAAGTTCTACGATATGGGTTCTTAATTTATTGCTCCAACCTGAAGGGGATTTGTCGCCCGCAAGTTTGGGAGGACCGAAGTCACTCGCGCATGCTTTTTCTTTTGGCTTTGATTTTTAAACTTTCATATTTTATGAACAAAAAGTCTAAATTAAATCATGTTTTCATATTCATGTTTCTCGTGATGAGGGATTTCAAATAAGAGTCACCAGTAATATGTTTTGATGAATTTTAAAAATAAATATGAAGTTTCAACATACGAGCGACCGATGAAATCATGATTTTTTACCACAATTATTTTAAAGTTTTATCTATAAAACTTGGTGGCAGCGAGCGAGGAAATCACAAGCTCGGATGAAAAATCGTGAGTTGAAACGATTGAAACTTAAAAGTTATTGTGCCCTCATACATCATGAAGCAATCAAATGGCCGGGTGAGCTTGGCAGGTTCGTGTCCCCGCAAATGTGTGCCCTTGCGAATGTCCGGAGGATACCTACAGATACCTGTGCGCGCGCAAACTTCTCTCTCTCCTAGAAGGCAATTGAGCCCAATGACGCAAGGAACAACAAGAGGGTTTTACAGTCCAGTCGAAAATCTGAACGAGAACAGAGCTAAAATCTTCTGTCGTGAAAATACAACAGTGGCCCAATGAGACATCACTACTCCTTTACCCCTGCAACCAGCGGCAGCAGATGCTCTGCACAAGGGTGGGACCTCCCTTTTTCTCCCCCACACACGGACGACACTTTTGTCTCGAACCAAATTATCAAATCAACCAGCCAGAAAAGAAGTCCAGTTCAATGACGAGATGCCTATGGAGCAAGAAACAACAACGAGTTCATTCACAAACCCCGTGGGAAAAAAATGAGTTCATTCACACACAAAAAACGACGACTTCAGGTTGAAAATCTACACTAATGCTCCACCAGAGTTCCCCGGCAGGGTACCGCACCGGGCTATGACCAGAACATTGGCCTTTGTTCGACCGCTGCCTTACTCCACATCAGCGCAATTTTTTTTTCTGCCAAGTCAGCTCTTGTGACCTATGCCCGTCTGTCAAAAACGTCATCAAATTGGTATTTGCAAAAAGATTATCATAACATTGGTGTTTTGGCAAGTGTTTCCAAAAAGATTATCATAAAATAGTTTCTGCCAAGTCGAGGTATTTGCAAAAAGATTACCATAAAATTAGTGTTTTTTTGCAAAAAAAGGGTGATGATTTCTGCTAACCTAGCCTTAAATGTGATTGTTTTTTGCAATTGCCTCCTCCATGTGACATTACCACAGTAAACAAGAGGACCAGAACACTTGCTGTTCAGTCTGTTGTATTTCCCTATCGAAGACAGTTTTTCTTTAGAAATTAAATAAATCATTGATATGTAGTGCAACTTCTAAACGTATAGCCAGCTTCTTTGTTTTGTAGAGCACTTACAGACCTATTGAAGCATTTACTACTCTCAAGCTAAGGCAGCTAACTTGACATGCTAAGAGCATCTCCAGCCCGTTCGGCCCCCCAAGGGCACGAAAAAGCGCCGCTTGGGGGCGAGCCGGCGTTTTTTTCGGCGTGGGGGCGAGCACGATCCCAGCCGCCGCCCCCGACCCCCCCCCCCACAGTTCATCCAAATTTTAACAAACACGGCCAAATTTAAACAAACACGGCCAAATTTTGGCGAAATTTAGCCGTTTTTACACGACTAAAAGGGACGAAAAAAACCTAAACTACGGCCGATGCTTCTCCTCCTTGACACGGACGCTGCTCGACCCCTCGCCCCGGCGCGCTGATTCACTCGAGCGGCGGGTTGTTGCCGCCCTCGACGTGCGCGAGGACGCCGCTGAGGGTGCGGCCAGGGACGCCCCACCACAGGCGGCGGCCCTCGCGGTTGTTGCGGCCGCCCGGCATCGGCGCGTTGTTGGTGGAGACGAGCCGCTCCTCCTGCCGGCGTTCGAAGTACGCCGCCCACGCCGTGTGGTTGTCGGCGGCGTACTCCGGGAGCGCCCGCTCCGCGGCCGTCAGGGACGCCCGCGCACGCTCGATCTCGGCGTGGAAATAGGGCGTCTCGGGGACGGGCGGAGGGGGACAGGGACCCCACCGGCGCTGAGCCTCCACCGCGACGGAAGGCGTACGTCGGGCGGCGCGGGGTATTTGGACTCGTGGAGGAGGTTTGCCTCCCACTCATTCAGCGAGCGGCGGGCGAAACCCATGGCCGCCGCCGCGTCGCCGGGGTACCTCGCGCTCATGGTTGCCGGGGGGAGAGGGGCTCAAACGGCGGAGAGACGGGAGGAACTGCGGCGGCGAGGAGGGGAGGACTGCCGATGGATGGGTGCCTCACCGACGCGGCCAGTGGCGCCTTTTATATAGCGGCTTGGGGGCGGCCGCGTGCGACACGCGTGGCGGAAGGCGGGGCGGCGGCGCCGCACTTCGCCGCCCGTGAATCAATGGCATGCTGACCGGCGCCAGCCTTGGCATTGATTGCCCGCGGGAAAAATGAGACGATGAGGACGACCAGCCTTCGTCTCGCTGACGCGCCGGTCCCGCCACTCTTTCGCGCCAAAACGTTCGAACCGGCGCCCCCGGGTACCCCCCAGCACGCCGGGTTCGGGTTGGGTGCGCCGGCGCCAATTTCGACCCGATCCGGCGAAAAACAGGCTCGTGGGGGCGCGAGTAGGTCGATTTTTCGGCGCCGGCGCTAAAAAAGGCCTTGGAGGGCCTGTTGGGACGCGGCTGGAGATGCTCTTACAAACTAAACATGTTTCTAAAGTGCGAGATGTGAACGACCATCCGATGAAGATGGGGTGTCGGGCCTGTCGGCGTGTTGCTAGTGCCATCCACTCCACCGGATACATACACACTGAATATCCACCTCGACTATCATTTGTGTCGATAAAATATTCTATAATGTGTATATAAGTTCTAGATATCTACCGGCCACAAGACACAATAAGGAGGCAATTAAATTATATGCGAGATTGTTTTATTTTCATTTTCTAATAAGCTCTACAATAGGATGTTATTCCATTTTTTCTTTTATGCTAACCTTCTCCTATCTTGTATAAAAATCTTATTACTCGTCAATTCAAGTGATAAACAGTATTACCAGAGGCTTGCTAAGATAATTACATTTTCCTAATTTTTAGGGTTAGCCATTATGAAAAATCTAAAAAAATAGATATGCCACATAAACAAGAGGCATAAAAATATTTTTATAGCTTTATCGCTAAGGGGCGATGAGGCAAATGCGTTACATGCAGGTAAGTGGGAAACTGATCCGAGCATGTCTGAAGGCCAAAACAACTATCATTAACAACACGGGCTCCAAAGCATGAAAAATAAGAATCCATGCAGGAGGGTGAGCATTGGCCGCAGTAGCTAGATTAAAAATGAATAGAAACGACAACTTGAATAAGTTCAGAAAAGACGCTTAAACATATGAACCGGCGGCGGCGATGGTGCAAGAGTGAAAATGTGTTCATTTTCAGTCGTAGGCGACCCAATCACGCTGTGTGGTTATATTAATTTATGTAGTCGTCGATAAAATTGTATAAGATCATTTAAACGCCCTCACCTTTTGTTTCCCCATTATTTTAGCTATAGTTATAAAAATAACCATTTTTTTGTCATGAGTAGAAACAGAAAGAAAAAATATATACACAGCTTCTATGGTTATGATTGTCATATCATTTATGAGTGCTCTCATCTACTTATACGAAATATTTTTACTTTTATTAATATTTAATTCAAAATTAATTAGATTTTCTAATCGATACAACCTTTGTTGCATTTTCCAATATTCTAGCTACACAGTTATACAACACGGAATTTATTGTTATACAACAACATTAGCCACATAGTTACGTTTTCAATATTAAAGTCCAATTTATTGTTATACAACAAGAAAGTATTTTATTACAAACACCAATGCTAAGCATTTTCCCTCTCATAAGCCATGTTATGTTTCAAAAACTAAGAGATGATAAAATTGCAAGCATACAGAATGATTTGTGCCTCTTTGATGTCATGTTATCTATATATGTGGTGGTAGAAGAATCTACAATGCACGACCCTACAAAAATATCTATTCTATCTATTATATCCTAAAAGCAAATACGGGGTTCTATTCGAGAAACCACGTTAATCCACATCATCAAAAATATCGTAACGGTGGATTTGTAATATAATAAATCACATCTGTTAGATTTACATAAAGGTACCTAAACAAATTGTACCCCTTTGACTTACATAATTGCACCAAATAGAGACTACACCCGTTAGATCTACATAATTCCCTAAACAAACAAGAACCGTAGTGCAACACATATAATTGACAAGATCTACGTAACCACATGTAAATAGATCTTATATGTTAGATCATATACAATCATACCAAAAGAGATCACATCCTTTAGATGTTCATAGTTGTATTAAATAGATCATAATAGTTAGATAGAACTTCATAAAAATATATGTGGTTCTAATCCCGTTTGCCCATCCATATATATGTAATTCGTCTACCCATCCAACTAAGTAAGATCTGCTTGCAAGTAAGGCCGCCTTTCCCCGGGGCTTCTACTACCTCATCAAGGATCTTGATCTCTTAGACACATCTATATCCATGGGCTCGCCCCAAGACCGTCGCCGCACCGGTCGATTGGCCGAGAACGGTGGCAACCCCATTTGCTCACCTCCAACTGCAGTGTCGAAAAAGAAGAACAACCTTGCCGCCACTTCTTCACAGAATCTGTCAGTCACATATCGAATTATCTGATATTCGACCTCAGATGGATGAGGGAACAACCACACTCGCATAGATCGTCAGCGTTCTACTGTACATTTACATGAAAGTTTTTCCTCCACAAGCCAAAATGCAGTCGAACCCCCAAACACACTCGCACATGACAATGAAGCAAGCGATGTGGAGGATTTCATTAGGGGTAAGGTAGTGTTGCCAAAGGACCTGGAAGAAGAGTAACTCACGGATGAAATCATGGAGGGGCACAGACAACCCTCTCAACACAAAAGGCAACAGGGATCGGGGCACGCCAAGCGGCCACAACCTGTGATGCAACGTAGCCAAGTGTTGCGAGCTTATCTGGCAACTCTACTGTCACCGACGAAGGCTACCACCTCCCCTTGGTGGAGTTGGGCGAGCAGGCGGGCTTTCCAGATCAAGCGCTGAAGAACAAGATGGGGAAAACACAAAAGGAAAAGTATCACGCATCATTGACAACACACACGAAGGGGTACCAGCCCAAACGGAGCGATGTCGGTCTAGCGGCTGACCATTCCGCCACTAGGTCCCATCGCACTTGCTCGGCAAAAGATACGACTGGTCAAAGGACCCACACTCGGCGCCTTTTGATCGTACTAGTAAGTATGCACGTGCAACGCACGTCTATAATATAGACAGTAAGTAGTAAAGTTCATCTATTAAGAGCCTGTTCGCTAATCCACCGGCTCCAGGAAATCCTACGCTCCGGCTCCTCCAAGCGAGCTCCAGCTCAGGATGTGGTAGGACAGAAAAGGCACAAGACATAACGTGAACGAATGGGTACGCCACTTATCGGTGGCAGTGTGCTGTAAATTTCACAAACTCCTTCTTGTGCTGTAAATTTGACGAACTCCTTCATTTCCAAGATATAGGGAGCAACTCATTCCCAGCTCTGCGATTTCCATCTACAGATCGCTCTGCTCCGCTCTGTCGACTCCAGGGAGTTGCAGCATTCGGGCCGGCTCCGCCGGCTCCCAAAGCAGAGTTGTGGAGTGGAGTGGATCCGAACATGCCCTAAGCCGGCATTTGTCTGTTTGATGACAGCTCACCACTGATGGTATTAGGAATTCGTGTTACAAGATGAGTTTGGTCTTGTGAACTCTTCTAGGATGGCTGTCCAAAATCACACGATATAAGTGTTCACTATTGTGCTAATCACTTTCATATTTCTACTTCTCACTATATCATTATTCAATTCCGAGTCCACTAAAATGGTAAATAATTTTGTACTGAAGTGTGTCCTATGTTACTGCCAAATAGGTAGTACTCCAAATTACCGAAAATATAGTAATCTGAATTAATTGTAAAATAATAGTCTAATATGCTTTTTCCAAGTATTAATCAGAATTAGTCCACGAAGAACAATGGTGGCAATTCTGAGTGAAATATACATGCTCAAAATAGTCAAATAAAATATTCCTATCCATAAACCCCAATATAATCCACCTATGTGATTACAAAATTTTGATTAGACATTTTAATTTGATCAGATGAAAGATAAATAAACATGAATAATTAAATAGCTATGGTGTTTCAGCTGAAACACCACACATGGTGGGCAGCCTGACCGAAACTGACACTCACTATACCAATGCCCAATTCCATTCACGTTCCCTTCCTGCTCTGTGCAGTGCTCTCCATCCCTAGCGAGCTTGCTGCCACAGTCATCGCTCTCCTGCAAGCAAAATTACTGAAGATATGAGATTTCATGAAAATTTAGTTATTTCTGACTGAATGATAAAGTATTATTCCCACTGCTTCTATAGATCAGAACAAACGCAGATGTCGAATACTCATGCATATAGACATTCTATTGACAATCAATTGGCAATAACTACTCTTTAGAAGGTAAAATATATATGGAGAAATAAAGTTGTGGGGTTTTGAGTTAGGTCCATCGATGTTCTCACTGGCCGCCACAACTTTCTCTTGCTAGCGGGATATGTATTCCTTCTTTAGATATTCTTCTTTCTTCTTATCAGATGGTCATGGCATATCAGTATATCGTCCTTGACTACTCTGTAACTTCAGGTCAGTTTGCGTTTCTGTGAACTGATGGTTAGTAATTGCTCCGCTCGCGGCTCCAGATTTTAGCCTAACAATGGAAGCAATGAAGTAAGTTATGAGTATTAGATGGTTGGGACAAATAGCAGCACTACAAGGTTAGACCCTGCGAATTGACTAACCTTCTACCCTGTGTTTATACATTTACATATCCTAGCTCTGGATAATACTAAAGAACTTGGGTTACTTATATACTACCAAAATTGCATAAACCCTTTCTAAAAACTTTTAGCACCAGGACATGTGTGCGGTCCCCTTTCAAGAAATTCATGTAAATCAATTTATTAACCAACAATGTTCATGTTTGAAAAAATTATAGAACATATAGAAGTTTATTGGATTTTCAAATTGATTTATTAACAGTACACGGGAAGTTGAAGTGCGAATAATAAGTTATGTATTATGATGGATAGTGTAAAACCAAAAAAAACACAAACCACTTTATTGTATAATTTATCCAGTAAATTAAGATCAGTGCAAAAGACACGATTCAACAAAAAATTAATTTAACTACAACCATAGTAAATTAGAGCAGAAGTTCCTACCCAACCTATCTATCACCCTATACGTACTACAAACTTCGTTCAAAATACACACTCCCGAATCACAACCATCCAATACTCCTAGTCTTATACATACTGCATATATTATCACTTGATTTTGTGAGGGATAACTAACCAGATAATGATGAGAAAATCAAGTAATCTCCAATTATACATATAACTTACTAAAAGGGTCCACTCCCTAGCCCATTGAGCATTTTGAGCATTTTTCAATAGTAAGTAATGGAAGCACTAACAAAAAAAGTAAGATTGTGATCAGAAGACTGTATCTTACCAAGATTAATCTTTTTTTCCTGCCTATAGTGGGGTCCTGAACTTCTGATCATCACGGCTGCAGTACAGACAACAGAGAAGCTTACACTTAATTAGATTTAGAAAGTAGAACTGATTGCCATTAGTCCCCCTGCGTTGTAGGTACCATGTTACCTTGAAGGTAATATGAACAAAATAAACGTCTTACTCTAAAGTCTCGATGAACATAATAAAGATATATGTAGGGAATATAGAGTAACCAAACAAGGAGAACTGATCCGATTGAAAGGGGTTATGTGAGGAATGAAATAACTCCATTAAAACGTCAGACCAAGATGAACCAATCTAACAACAGTCAAATAAATAGAGGAGAGGGTATACCTGAATTCCACTGCAAAAACAACATGTGATTACTTTTCATTCTTATTCCCCAATAGTTATTTTTATCAGATGGATCAAATGGACTCCGTTTTATTAATCATTGCTCACTACTGGGGCAGTTTAGTTGTGTTTCAGGCCAAAAGATGAGCTCGAAAGAGTTTATTAAATCTGTCTAGCACTCTAGCTAGCATGGGATTACACCACCCATCATTCTTCACATGGTTTGTGGAACAGGATGGCGCTTTCGCACTCCTGCAATTGACGTGTTGTTAAAGCATGACCAGAAGTTGCATTCACCTCAAAAAACAAACAATAATTGGCAGAGACCTAGAGGAAATGGGGTGAGAAATAGCTCAGGTTAAGCATCCTTATTTGGTTTTGCAATAATAATAACATGTTTAGAACATAAATTAGCTAAGACTCTGTTGTACGGAATTTTTCTAACTCCATCGACGAATTGGATCTGGGGCAAGTGTCTCCTAATGCAGGAAGTCTGCCACAAGACTGAGCATCAATTTTATGCCAACAATGTATGAATAAACTAATCCTTACTGAATACAATTAAGAAAAAAACAGTACATCAATTTTGCGTTTAAATAGAGAGTCCTGCAAGTGATGTTCCAATGGGTAGCCAATGGATAAATCTACACCCATGAGGGCACCTCGTGTGCCAGACTTACTTCAGAAAATGCAAACAGTTTCAAGAATCGAGTGAAGGATAGACCAAGGTTGCAGCATCTGAAATAAAATGTGGGAAAAGAAAATTTGTTAGACGGCATAAGAACTGCAAAAACACAACACCATCATGTTTCTAACAGAATTTCAGATTCAAACAAAGGAGGTGCATGACAGCTGCATTTGATTTTGATCCAATTATCCAATTCAGTTGTACTTTCTACAATACAAATAGGTGGCATGTAATGACTTGCAGAAGTGTGAGCCGTTGAGGCAGCAGACAAATTATATTGCTAGGGGCAGGACGGATAGCAGTGCAAGCAGACTTTGCACAACTGGAATCAGACATGTCATGTCTCACTTGTTCACCAGCTCGTCACGGGTGAGACTAATGGTGGTAGCGTGGTGGAATGTCTGCCATGCCTCCAGGAACAACAGGTTCTTCTCCATTAGCACTAATCGTGATTGGTCGGGGTCTGAAAACCACAAACCAGCGAGAATTGAAGAGCGGGTCGGTCTGAACAAAAAAATAGTTTTCGATCGTTGGATAATTACATGGGGGCGGGGAGCAGCAGTAGCCGGTGCTTACAGGGACATGCTGAGCGTCATCCGCACAATCGCACGACGGCCGAGACTGGCAGCGTCCGGCGCCACCAGGTTGGCCCGCGCCACCGTCGAGACACGGTTGACCTGCCCGAACTGGAGCTCGGATTGGCCGCACCCATGGCAGTTCACCGTGGCTGCCGCCGCAACTCGCCAGAATCCGAGGGAGGAGATGTGTGAGTGGACGGCAAGGCAAGACCGGCCTGCCGGGCGCGTCGTGCTGGCGTATCAGGTGGAACATGGGGGCGGCGGCAGAGAGATGGTGGGAGGGGGAGCAGGACGGATGACGGACGAAGGTATGGGGCAGTGCGGCGGCGCCCTAACCCTAACTTCCATCGCTAACCGGGTCCTGCGCGTTCGGATTGTATTTTCCTTCAGGAAGGGATGTTTTTTTAGGTAAGGGAAGCGATGTATTGGGTGGACGCGGGCCGCGCGGCGCGGGACGTTTCGTTGGCAGAGTTTTCGTCCGCCCCTAACATGTTTGCTTGTTTAATAGTAGTATAGAAGCAGTACAAGCAGACTTTGCACAACTGGAATCAGACATGTCATGTCTCACTTGTTCACCAGCTTGTCACGGGTGAGACTAATGGTGGTAGCGTGGTGGAATGTCTGCCATGCCTCCAGGTACAACAGGTTCTCCATTAGCACTAATCGTGATTGGTTGGGGTCTGAAAACCACAAACCAGCGAGAATTGAAGAGCGGGTCGGTCTGAACAAAAAAATGGTTTTCGAGCGTTGGATAATTACATGGGGGTGGGGAGCAGCAGTAGCCGGCGCTTACAGGGACATGCTGAGCGTCATCCGCACAATCGCGCGACGGCCGAGACTGGCAGCGTCCGGCGCCACCAGGTTGGCCCGCGCCACCGTCGAGACACGGTTGACCTGCCCGAACTGGAGCTCGGATTGGCCACACCCATGGCAGTTCACCGTGGCTGCCGCCGCAACTCGCCAGAATCCGAGGGAGGATATGTGTGAGTGGACGACAAGGCAAGACCAGCCTGCCGGGCGCGTCGTGCTGGCGTATCGGGTGGAACATGGGGGCGGCGGCAGAGCGAGGGTGGGAGGGGGAGCAGGACAGATGGCGGACGAAGGTATGGGGCAGTGCGGCGGCGCCCTAACCCTAACTTCCATCGCTAACCGGGTCCTGCGCGTTCGGATTGTATTTTCCTTCGGGAAGGGATGTTTTTTTAGGTAAGGAAAGCGATGTATTGGGTGGACGCGGTCCGCGCGGCGCGGGACGTTTCGTTGGCAGAGTTTTCGTCCGCCCCTAACATTGCTTGTTTAACAGTAGTATAGAAGCAGTACAAGCAGACTTTGCACAACTGGAATCAGACATGTCATGTCTCACTTGTTCACCAGCTCGTAACGGGTGAGACTAATGGTGGTAGCGTGGTGGAATGTCTGCCATGCCTCCAGGAACAACAGGTTCTTCTCCATTAGCACTAATCGTGATTGGTCGGGGTCTGAAAACCACAAACCAGCGAGAATTGAAGAGCGGGTCGGTCTGAACAAAAAAATAGTTTTCGATCGTTGGATAATTACATGGGGGCGGGGAGCAGCAGTAGCCGGTGCTTACAGGGACATGCTGAGCGTCATCCGCACAATCGCGCGACGGCCGAGACTGGCAGCGTCCGGCGCCACCAGGTTGGCCCGCGCCACCGTCAAGACATGGTTGACCTGCCCGAACTGGAGCTCGGATTGGCCGCACCCATGGCAGTTCACCGTGGCTACCGCCGCAACTCGCCAGAATCCGAGGGAGGAGATGTGTGAGTGGACGGCAAGGCAAGACCGGCCTGCCGGGCGCGTCGTGCTGGCGTATCGGGTGGAACATGGGGGCGGCGGCAGAGCGATGGTGGGAGGGGGAGCAGGACGGATGGCGGACGAAGGTATGGGGCAGTGCGGCGACGCCCTAACCCTAACTTCCATCGCTAACCGGGTCCTGCGCGTTCGGATTATATTTTCCTTCAGGAAGGGATTTTTTTTAGGTAAGGGAAGCGATTTATTGGGTGGACGCGGGCCGCGTGGCGCGGGACGTTTCGTTGGCAGAGTTTTCGTCCGCCCCTAACATGTTTGCTTGTTTAATAGTAGTATAGAAGCAGTACAAGCAGACTTTGCACAACTGGAATCAGACATGTCATGTCTCACTTGTTCACCAGCTCGTCACGGGTGAGACTAATGGTGGTAGCGTGGTGGAATGTCTGCCATGCCTCCAGGAACAACACGTTCTTCTCCATTAGCACTAATCGTGATTGGTTGGGGTCTGAAAACCACAAATCAGCGAGAATTGAAGAGCGGGTCGGTCTGCACAAAAAATAGTTTTCGAGCGTTGGATAATTACATGGGGGTGGGGAGCAGTAGTAGCCGGCGCTTACAGGGACATGCTGAGCGTCATCCGCACAATCGTGCGACGGCCGAGACTGGCAGCGTCCGGCGCCACCAGGTTAGCCCGCGCCACCGTCGAGACACGGTTGACCTGCCCGAACTGGAGCTCGGATTGGACACACCCATGGCAGTTCACCTTGTCTGCCGCCGCAACTCGCCAGAATCCGAGGAAGGATATGTGTGAGTGGACGGCAAGGCAAGACCGGCCTGCCGGGCGCGTCGTGCTGGCGTATCGGGTGGAACATGGGGGCGGCGGCAGAGCGATGGTGGGAGGGGGAGCAGGACGAATGGCGGACGAAGGTATGGGGCAGTGCGGCGGCGCCCTAACCCTAACTTCCATCGCTAACCGGGTCCTGCGCGTTCGGATTGTATTTTCCTTCGGGAAGGGATGTTTTTTTAGGTAAGGAAAGCGATGTATTGGGTGGACGCGGGCCGCGCGGCGCGGGACGTTTCGTTGGCAGAGTTTTCGTCCGCCCCAGACATGTTTGCTTGTTTAATAGTAGTATAGAAGCAGTACAAGCAGACTTTGCACAACTGGAATCAGAAATGTCATGTCTCACTTGTTCACCAGCTCGTCACGGGTGAGACTAATGGTGGTAGCGTGGTGGAATGTCTGCCATGCCTCCAGGAACAACAGGTTCTTCTCCATTAGCACTAATCGTGATTGGTTGGGGTCTGAAAACCACAAACCAGCGAGAATTGAAGAGCGGGTCGGTCTGAACAAAAAATAGATTTCGAGCGTTGGATAATTACATGGGGGCGGGGAGCAGCAGTAGCCGGCGCTTACAGGGACATGCTGAGCGTCATCCGCACAATCGCGCGACGGCCGAGACTGGCAGCGTCCGGCGCCACCAGGTTAGCCCGCGCCACCGTCGATACACAGTTGACCTGCCCGAACTGGAGCTCGGATTGGCCGCACCCATGGCAGTTCACCGTGGCTGCCGCCGCAACTCGCCAGAATCTGAGGGAGGAGATGTGTGAGTGACGGCAAGGCAAGACAGGCCTGCCGGGCGTGTCGTGCTGGCGTATCGGGTGGAACATGGGGGCGGCGGCAGAGCGATGGTGGGAGGGGGAGCAGGACGGATGGCGGACGAAGGTATGGGGCAGTGCGGCGGCGCCCTAATCCTAACTTCCATCGCTAACCGGGTCCTGCGTGTTCGGATTGTATTTTCCTTCGGGAAGGGATTTTTTTTAGGTAAGGGAAGCGATGTATTGGGTGGACGCGGGCCGCGCGGCGCGGGACGTTTCGTTGGCAGAGTTTTCGTCCGCCCCAGACATGTTTGCTTGTTTAATAGTAGTATAGAAGCAGTACAAGCAGACTTTGCACAACTGGAATCAGACATGTCATGTCTCACTTGTTCACCAGCTCGTCACGGGTGAGACTAATGGTGGTAGCGTGGTGGAATGTCTGCCATGCCTCCAGGAACAACATATTCTTCTCCATTAGCACTAATCGTGATTGGTTGGGGTCTGAAAACCACAAACCAGCGAGAATTGAAGAGCGGGTCGGTCTGAACAAAAAAATAGTTTTCGAGCTTTGGATAATTACATGGGGGTGGGGAGCAGTAGTAGCCGGCGCTTACAGGGACATGCTGAGCGTCATCCGCACAATCGTGCGACGGCCGAGACTGGCAGCGTCCGGCGCCACCAGGTTAGCCCGCGCCACCGTCGAGACACGGTTGACCTGCCCGAACTGGAGCTCGGATTGGCCACACCCATGGCAGTTCACCTTGTCTGCCGCCGCAACTCGCCAGAATCCGAGGGAGGATATGTGTGAGTGGACGGCAAGGCAAGACCGGCCTGCCGGGCGCGTCGTGCTGGCGTATTGGGTGGAACATGGGGGCGGCGGCAGAGCGATGGTGGGAGGGGGAGCAGGACGAATGGCGGACGAAGGTATGGGGCAGTGCGGCGGCGCCCTAACCCTAACTTCCATCGCTAACCGGGTCCTGCGCGTTCGGATTGTATTTTCCTTCGGGAAGGGATGTTTTTTTAGGTAAGGAAAGCGATGTATTGGGTGGACGCGGGCCGCGCGGCGCGGGACGTTTCGTTGGCAGAGTTTTCGTCCGCCCCTAACATGTTTGCTTGTTTAATAGTAGTATAGAAGCAGTACAAGCAGACTTTGCACAACTGGAATCAGAAATGTCATGTCTCACTTGTTCACCAGCTCGTCACGGGTGAGACTAATGGTGGTAGCGTTGTGGAATGTCTGCCATGCCTCCAGGAACAACAGGTTCTTCTCCATTAGCACTAATCGTGATTGGTTGGGGTCTGAAAACCACAAACCAGCGAGAATTGAAGAGCGGGTCGGTCTGAACAAAAAATAGATTTCGAGCGTTGGATAATTACATGGGGGCGGGGAGCAGCAGTAGCCGGCGCTTACAGGGACATGCTGAGCGTCATCCGCACAATCGCGCGACGGCCGAGACTGGCAGCGTCCGGCGCCACCAGGTTAGCCCGCGCCACCGTCGAGACACAGTTGACCTGCCCGAACTGGAGCTCGGATTGGCCGCACCCATGGCAGTTCACCGTGGCTGCCGCCGCAACTCGCCAGAATCTAAGGGAGGAGATGTGTGAGTGACGGCAAGGCAAGACAGGCCTGCCAGGCGTGTCGTGCTGGCGTATCGGGTGGAACATGGGGGCGGCGGCAGAGCGATGGTGGGAGGGGGAGCAGGACGGATGGCGGACAAAGGTATGGGGCAGTGCGGCGGCGCCCTAATCCTAACTTCCATCGCTAACCGGGTCCTGCGTGTTCGGATTGTATTTTCCTTCGGGAAGGGATTTTTTTTAGGTAAGGGAAGCGATGTATTGGGTGGATGCGGGCCGCGCGGCGCGGGACGTTTCGTTGGCAGAGTTTTCGTCCGCCCCAGACATGTTTGCTTGTTTAATAGTAGTATAGAAGCAGTACAAGCAGACTTTGCACAACTGGAATCAGACATGTCATGTCTCACTTGTTCACCAGCTCGTCACGGGTGAGACTAATGGTGGTAGCGTGGTGGAATGTCTGCCATGCCTCCAGGAACAACAGGTTCTTCTCCATTAGCACTAATCGTGATTGGTTGGGGTCTGAAAACCACAAACCAGCGAGAATTGAAGAGCGGGTCGGTCTGAACAAAAAAATAGTTTTCGAGCTTTGGATAATTACATGGGGGTGGGGAGCAGTAGTAGCCGGCGCTTACAGGGACATGCTGAGCGTCATCCGCACAATCGTGCGACGGCCGAGACTGGCAGTGTCCGGCGCCACCAGGTTAGCCCGTGCCACCGTCGAGACACGGTTGACCTGCCCGAACTGGAGCTCGGATTGGCCGCACCTATGGCAGTTCACCGTGGCTGCCGCCTCAACTCGCCAGAATCTAAGGGAGGAGATGTGTGAGTGGATGGCAAGGCAAGACCGGCCTGCCGGGCGCGTCGTGCTGGCGTATTGGGTGGAACATGGGGGCGGCGGCAGAGCGATGGTGGGAGGGGGAGCAGGACGGATGGCGGACGAAGGTATGGGGCAGTGCGGCGGCGCCCTAACCCTAACTTCCATCGCTAACCGGGTCCTGCGCGTTCGGATTGTATTTTCCTTCAGGAAGGGATTTTTTTTAGGTAAGGGAAGCGATGTATTGGGTGGACGCGGGCCGCGCGGCGCGGGACGTTTCGTTGGCAGAGTTTTCGTCCGCCCCTAACATGTTTGCTTGTTTAATAGTAGTATAGAAGCAGTACAAGCAGACTTTGCACAACTGGAATCAGACATGTCATGTCTCACTTGTTCACCAGCTCGTCACGGGTGAGACTAATGGTGGTAGCGTGGTGGAATGTCTGCCATGCCTCCAGGTACAACAGGTTCTTCTCCATTAGCACTAATCGTGATTGGTTGGGGTCTGAAAACCACAAACCAGCGAGAATTGAAGAGCGGGTCGGTCTGAACAAAAAAATGGTTTTCGAGCGTTGGATAATTACATGGGGGTGGGGAGCAGCAGTAGCAGGCGCTTACAGGGACATGCTGAGCGTCATCCGCACAATCGCGCGACGGCCGAGACTGGCAGCGTCCGGCGCCACCAGGTTGGCCCGCGCCACCGTCGAGACACGGTTGACCTTCCCGAACTGGAGCTCGGATTGGCCACACCCATGGCAGTTCACCGTGGCTGCCGCCGCAACTCGCCAGAATCCGAGGGAGGATATGTGTGAGTGGACGACAAGGCAAGACCGGCCTGCCGGGCGCGTCGTGCTGGCGTATCGGGTGGAACATGGGGGCGGCGGCAGAGCGAGGGTGGGAGGGGGAGCAGGTCAGATGGCGGACGAAGGTATGGGGCAGTGCGGCGGCGCCCTAACCCTAACTTCCATCGCTAACCGGGTCCTGCGCGTTCGGATTGTATTTTCCTTCGGGAAGGGATGTTTTTTTAGGTAAGGAAAGCGATGTATTGGGTGGACGCGGTCCGCGCGGCGCGGGACGTTTCGTTGGCAGAGTTTTCGTCCGCCCCTAACATTGCTTGTTTAACAGTAGTATAGAAGCAGTACAAGCAGACTTTGCACAACTGGAATCAGACATGTCATGTCTCACTTGTTCACCAGCTCGTAACGGGTGAGACTAATGGTGGTAGCGTGGTGGAATGTCTGTCATGCCTCCAGGAACAACAGGTTCTTCTCCATTAGCACTAATCATGATTGGTCGGGGTCTGAAAACCACAAACCAGCGAGAATTGAAGAGCGGGTCGGTCTGAACAAAAAAATAGTTTTCGATCGTTGGATAATTACATGGGGGCGGGGAGCAGCAGTAGCCGGTGCTTACAGGGACATGCTGAGCGTCATCCGCACAATCGCGCGACGGCCGAGACTGGCAGCGTCCGGCGCCACCAGGTTGGCCCGCGCCACCGTCGAGACATGGTTGACCTGCCCGAACTGGAGCTCGGATTGGCCGCACCCATGGCAGTTCACCGTGGCTGCCGCCGCAACTCGCCAGAATCCGAGGGAGGAGATGTGTGAGTGGACGGCAAGGCAAGACCGGCCTGCCGGGCGCGTCGTGCTGGCGTATCGGGTGGAACATGGGGGCGGCGGCAGAGCGATGGTAGGAGGGGGAGCAGGACGGATGGCGGACGAAGGTATGGGGCAGTGCGGCGGGGCCCTAACCCTAACTTCCATCGCTAACCGGGTCCTGCGCGTTCGGATTGTATTTTCCTTCAGGAAGGGATTTTTTTCAGGTAAGGGAAGCGATGTATTGGGTGGACGCGGGCCGCGTGGCGCGGGACGTTTCGTTGGCAGAGTTTTCGTCCGCCCCTAACATGTTTGCTTGTTTAATAGTAGTATAGAAGCAGTACAAGCAGACTTTGCACAACTGGAATCAGACATGTCATGTCTCACTTGTTCACCAGCTCGTCACGGGTGAGACTAATGGTGGTAGCGTGGTGGAATGTCTGCCATGCCTCCGGGAACAACACGTTCTTCTCCATTAGCACTAATCGTGATTGGTTGGGGTCTGAAAACCACAAATCAGCGAGAATTGAAGAGCGGGTCGGTCTGCACAAAAAATAGTTTTCGAGCGTTGGATAATTACATGGGGGTGGGGAGCAGTAGTAGCCGGCGCTTACAGGGACATGGTGAGCGTCATCCGCACAATCGTGCGACGGCCGAGACTGGCAGCGTCCGGCGCCACAAGGTTAGCCCGCGCCACCGTCGAGACACAGTTGACCTGCCCGAACTGGAGCTCGGATTGGCCACACCCATGGCAGTTCACCTTGTCTGCCGCCGCAACTCGCCAGAATCCGAGGGAGGATATGTGTGAGTGGACGGCAAGGCAAGACCGGCCTGCCGGGCGCGTCGTGCTGGCGTATCGGGTGTAACATGGGGGCAGCGGCAGAGCGATGGTGGGAGGGGGAGCAGGACGAATGGCGGACGAAGGTATGGGGCAGTGCGGCGGCGCCCTAACCCTAACTTCCATCGCTAACCGGGTCCTGCGCGTTCGGATTGTATTTTCCTTCGGGAAGGGATGTTTTTTTAGGTAAGGGAAGCGATGTATTGGGTGGACGCGGGCCGCGCGGCGCGGGACGTTTCGTTGGCAGAGTTTTCGTCCGCCCCTAACATGTTTGCTTGTTTAATAGTAGTATAGAAGCAGTACAAGCAGACTTTGCACAACTGGAATCAGAAATGTCATGTCTCACTTGTTCACCAGCTCGTCACGGGTGAGACTAATGGTGGTAGCGTGGTGGAATGTCTGCCATGCCTCCAGGAACAACAGGTTCTTCTCCATTAGCACTAATCGTGATTGGTTGGGGTCTGAAAACCACAAACCAGCGAGAATTGAAGAGCGGGTCGGTCTGAACAAAAAATAGATTTCGAGCGTTGGATAATTACATGGGGGCGGGGAGCAGCAGTAGCCGGCGCTTACAGGGACATGCTGAGCGTCATCCGCACAATCGCGCGACGGCCGAGACTGGCAGCGTCCGGCGCCACCAGGTTAGCCCGCGCCACCGTCGAGACACAGTTGACCTGCCCGAACTGGAGCTCGGATTGGCCGCACCCATGGCAGTTCACCGTGGCTGCCGCCTCAACTCGCCAGAATCTGAGGGAGGAGATGTGTGAGTGACGGCAAGGCAAGACAGGCCTGTCGGGCGTGTCGTGCTGGCGTATCGGGTGGAACATGGGGGCGGCGGCAGAGCGATGGTGGGAGGGGGAGCAGGACGGATGGCGGACGAAGGTATGGGGCAGTGCGGCGGCGCCCTAATCCTAACTTCCATCGCTAACCGGGTCCTGCGTGTTCGGATTGTATTTTCCTTCGGGAAGGGATTTTTTTTAGGTAAGGGAAGCGATGTATTGGGTGGACGCGGGCCGCGCGGCGCGGGACATTTCGTTGGCAGAGTTTTCGTCCGCCCCAGACATGTTTGCTTGTTTAATAGTAGTATAGAAGCAGTACAAGCAGACTTTGCACAACTGGAATCAGACATGTCATGTCTCACTTGTTCACCAGCTCGTCACGGGTGAGACTAATGGTGGTAGCGTGGTGGAATGTCTGCCATGCCTCCAGGAACAACAGGTTCTTCTCCATTAGCACTAATCGTGATTGGTTGGGGTCTGAAAACCACAAACCAGCGAGAATTGAAGAGCGGGTCGGTCTGAACAAATAAATAGTTTTCGAGCGTTGGATAATTACATGGGGGCGGGGAGCAGCAGTAGCCGGCGCTTACAGGGACATGCTGAGCGTCATCCGCACAATCGCGCGACGGCCGAGACTGGCAGCATCCGGCGCCACCAGGTTAGCCCGTGCCACCGTCGAGACACGGTTGACCTGCCCGAACTGGAGCTCGGATTGGCCGCACCCATGGCAGTTCACCGTGGCTGCCGCCTCAACTCGCCAGAATCTAAGGGAGGAGATGTGTGAGTGGATGGCAAGGCAAGACCGGCCTGCCGGGCGCGTCGTGCTGGCGTATCGGGTGGAACATGGGGGCGGCGGCAGAGCGATGGTGGGAGGGGGAGCAGGACGGATGGCGGTTGAAGGTATGGGGCAGTGCGGCGGCGCTCTAACCCTAACTTCCATCGCTAACCGGGTCCTGCGCGTTCGGATTGTATTTTCCTTCAGGAAGGGATTTTTTTAGGTAAGGGAAGCGATGTATTGGGTGGACGCGGGCCGCGCGACGCGGGACATTTCGTTGGCAGAGTTTTCGTCCGCCCCTAACATGTTTGCTTGTTTAATAGTAGTATAGAAGCAGTACAAGCAGACTTTGCACAACTGGAATCAGACATGTCATGTCTCACTTGTTCACCAGCTCGTCACGGGTGAGACTAATGGTGGTAGCGTGGTGGAATGTCTGCCATGCCTCCAGGAACAACACGTTCTTCTCCATTAGCACTAATCGTGATTGGTTGGGGTCTGAAAACCACAAATCAGCGAGAATTGAAGAGCGGGTTGGTCTGCACAAAAAATAGTTTTCGAGCGTTGGATAATTACATGGGGGTGGGGAGCAGTAGTAGCCGGCGCTTACAGGGACATGCTGAGCGTCATCCGCACAATCGCGCGACGGCCGAGACTGGCAGCGTCCGGCGCCACCAGGTTAGCCCGCGCCACCGTCGAGACACGGTTGACCTGCCCGAACAGGAGCTCGGATTGGCCACACCCATGGCAGTTCACCTTGGTTGCCGCCGCAACTCGCCAGAATCCGAGGGAGGATATGTGTGAGTGGACGGCAAGGCAAGACCGGCCTGCCGGGCGCGTCGTGCTGGTGTATCGGGTGGAACATGGGGGCGGCGGCAGAGCGATGGTGGGAGGGGGAGCAGGACGGATGGCGGACGAAGGTATGGGGCAGTGCGGCGGCGCCCTAACCCTAACTTCCATCGCTAACCGGGTCCTGCGCGTTCGGATTGTATTTTCCTTCGGGAAGGGATGTTTTTTTAGGTAAGGAAAGCGATGTATTGGGTGGACGCGGGCCGCGCGGCGCGGGACGTTTCGTTGGCAGAGTTTTCGTCTGCCCCTAACATGTTTGCTTGTTTAATAGTAGTATAGAAGCAGTACAAGCAGACTTTGCACAACTGGAATCAGAAATGTCATGTCTCACTTGTTCACCAGCTCATCACGGGTGAGACTAATGGTGGTAGCGTGGTGGAATGTCTGCCATGCCTCCAGGAACAACAGGTTCTTCTCCATTAGCACTAATCGTGATTGGTTGGGGTCTGAAAACCACAAACCAGCGAGAATTGAAGAGCGGGTCGGTCTGAACAAAAAATAGATTTCGAGCGTTGGATAATTACATGGGGGCGGGGAGCAGCAGTAGCCGGCGCTTACAGGGACATGCTGAGCGTCATCCGCACAATCGCGCGACGGCCGAGACTGGCAGCGTCCGGCGCCACCAGGTTAGCCCGCGCCACCGTCGAGACACAGTTGACCTGCCCGAACTGGAGCTCGGATTGGCCGCACCCATGGCAGTTCACCGTGGCTGCCGCCGCAACTCGCCAGAATCTGAGGGAGGAGATGTGTGAGTGACGGCAAGGCAAGACCGGCCTGCCGGGCGTATCGTGCTGGCGTATCGGGTGGAACATGGGGGCGGCGGCAGAGCGATGGTGGGAGGGGGAGCAGGACGGATGGCGGACGAAGGTATGGGGCAGTGCGGCGACGCCCTAACCCTAACTTCCATCGCTAACCGGGTCCTGCGTGTTCGGATTGTATTTTCCTTCGGGAAGGGATGTTTTTTTAGGTAAGGGAAGCGATGTATTGGGTGGACGCGGGCCGCGCGGCGCGGGACGTTTCGTTGGCAGAGTTTTCGTCCGCCCCAGACATGTTTGCTTATTTAATAGTAGTATAGAAGCAGTACAAGCAGACTTTGCACAACTGGAATTAGACATGTCATGTCTCACTTGTTCACCAGCTCGTCACGGGTGAGACTAATGGTGGTAGCGTGGTGGAATGTCTGCCATGCCTCCAGGAACAACAGGTTCTTCTCCATTAGCACTAATCGTGATTGGTTGGGGTCTGAAAACCACAAACCAGCGAGAATTGAAGAGCGGGTCGGTCTGAACAAAAAATAATTTTCGAGCGTTGGATAATTACATGGGGGCGGGGAGCAGCAGTAGCCGGCGCTTACAGGGACATGCTGAGCGTCATCCGCACAATCGCGCGACGGCCGAGACTGGCAGCATCAGGCGCCACCAGGTTAGCCCGTGCCACCGTCGAGACACGGTTGACCTGCCCGAACTGGAGCTCGGATTGGCCGCACCCATGGCAGTTCACCGTGGCTGCCGCCTCAACTCGCCAGAATCTAAGGGAGGAGATGTGTGAGTGGATGGCAAGGCAAGACCGGCCTGCCGGGCGCGTCGTGCTGGCGTATCGGGTGGAACATGGGGGCGGCGGCAGAGCGATGGTGGGAGGGGGAGCAGGACGGATGGCGGACGAAGGTATGGGGCAGTGCGGCGGCGCCCTAACCCTAACTTCCATCGCTAACCGGGTCCTGCGCGTTCGGATTGTATTTTCCTTCAGGAAGGGATTTTTTTTAGGTAAGGGAAGCGATGTATTGGGTGGACGCGGGCCGCGCGGCGCGGGACGTTTCGTTGGCAGAGTTTTCTTCCGCCCCTAACATGTTTGCTTGTTTAATAGTAGTATAGAAGCAGTACAAACAGACTTTGCACAACTGGAATCAGACATGTCATGTCTCACTTGTTCACCAGCTCGTCACGGGTGAGACTAATGGTGGTAGCGTGGTGGAATGTCTGCCATGCCTCCAGGAACAACACGTTCTTCTCCATTAGCACTAATCGTGATTGGTTGGGGTCTGAAAACCACAAATCAGCGAGAATTGAAGAGCGGGTCGGTCTGCACAAAAAATAGTTTTCGAGCGTTGGATAATTACATGGGGGTGGGGAGCAGTAGTAGCCGGCGCTTACAGGGACATGCTGAGCGTCATCCGCACAATCGCGCGACGGCCGAGACTGGCAGCGTCCGGCGCCACCAGGTTAGCCCGCGCCACCGTCGAGACACGGTTGACCTGCCCGAACTGGAGCTCGGATTGGCCACACCCATGGCAGTTCACCTTGGCTGCCGCCGCAACTCGCCAGAATCCGAGGGAGGATATGTGTGAGTGGACGGCAAGGCAAGACCGGCCTGCCGGGCGCGTCGTGCTGGCGTATCGGGTGGAACATGGGGGCGGCGGCAGAGCGATGGTGGGAGGGGGAGCAGGACGGATGGCGGACGAAGGTATGGGGCAGTGCGGCGGCGCCCTAACCCTAACTTCCATCGCTAACCGGGTCCTGCGCGTTCGGATTGTATTTTCCTTCGGGAAGGGATGTTTTTTTAGGTAAGGAAAGCGATGTATTGGGTGGACGCGGGCCGCGCGGCGCGGGACGTTTCGTTGGCAGAGTTTTCGTCCGCCCCTAACATGTTTGCTTGTTTAATAGTAGTATAGAAGCAGTACAAGCAGACTTTGCACAACTGGAATCAGAAATGTCATGTCTCACTTGTTCACCAGCTCGTCACGGGTGAGACTAATGGTGGTAGCGTGGTGGAATGTCTGCCATGCCTCCAGGAACAACAGGTTCTTCTCCATTAGCACTAATCGTGATTGGTTGGGGTCTGAAAACCACAAACCAGCGAGAATTGAAGAGCGGGTCGGTCTGAACAAAAAATAGATTTCGAGCGTTGGATAATTACATGGGGGCGGGGAGCAGCAGTAGCCGGCGCTTACAGGGACATGCTGAGCGTCATCCGCACAATCGCGTGACGGCTGAGACTGGCAGCGTCCGGCGCCACCAGGTTAGCCCGCGCCACCGTCGAGACACAGTTGACCTGCCCGAACTGGAGCTCGGATTGGCCGCACCCATGGCAGTTCACCGTGGCTGCCGCCGCAACTCGCCAGAATCTGAGGGAGGAGATGTGTGAGTGACGGCAAGGCAAGACCGGCCTGCCGGGCGTATCGTGCTGGCGTATCGGGTGGAACATGGGGGCGGCGGCAGAGCGATGGTGGGAGGGGGAGCAGGACGGATGGCGGACGAAGGTATGGGGCAGTGCGGCGGCGCCCTAACCATAACTTCCATCGCTAACCGGGTCCTGCGTGTTCGGATTGTATTTTCCTTCGGGAAGGGATGTTTTTTTAGGTAAGGGAAGCGATGTATTGGGTGGACGCGGGCCGCGCGGCGCGGGACGTTTCGTTGGCAGAGTTTTCGTCCGCCCCAGACATGTTTGCTTATTTAATAGTAGTATAGAAGCAGTACAAGCAGACTTTGCACAACTGGAATTAGACATGTCATGTCTCACTTGTTCACCAGCTCGTCACGGGTGAGACTAATGGTGGTAGCATGGTGGAATGTCTGCCATGCCTCCAGGAACAACAGGTTCTTCTCCATTAGCACTAATCGTGATTGGTTGGGGTCTGAAAACCACAAACCAGCGAGAATTGAAGAGCGGGTCGGTCTGAACAAAAAATAGTTTTCGAGCGTTGGATAATTACATGGGGGCGGGGAGCAGCAGTAGCCGGCGCTTACAGGGACATGCTGAGCGTCATCCGCACAATCGCGCGACGGCCGAGACTTGCAACATCAGGCGCCACCAGGTTAGCCCGTGCCACCGTCGAGACACGGTTGACCTGCCCGAACTGGAGCTCGGATTGGCCGCACCCATGGCAGTTCACCGTGGCTGCCGCCTCAACTCGCCAGAATCTAAGGGAGGAGATGTGTGAGTGGATGGCAAGGCAAGACCGGCCTGCCGGGCGCGTCGTGCTGGCGTATCGGGTGGAACATGGGGGCGGCGGCAGAGCGATGGTGGGAGGGGGAGCAGGACGGATGGCGGACGAAGGTATGGGGCAGTGCAGCGGCGCCCTAACCCTAACTTCCATCGCTAACCGGGTCCTGCGTGTTCGGATTGTATTTTCCTTCGGGAAGGGATGTTTTTTTAGGTAAGGGAAGCGATGTATTGGGTGGACGCGGGCCGCGCGGCGCGGGACGTTTCGTTGGCAGAGTTTTCGTCCGCCCCTAACATGTTTGCTTGTTTAATAGTAGTATAGAAGCAGTACAAGCAGACTTTGCACAACTGGAATCAGACATGTCATGTCTCACTTGTTCACCAGCTCGTCACGGGTGAGACTAATGGTGGTAGCGTGGTGGAATGTCTGCCATGCCTCCAGGAACAACAGGTTCTTCTCCATTAGCACTAATCGTGATTGGTTGGGGTCTGAAAACCACAAACCAGCGAGAGTTGAAGAGCGGGTCGGTCTGAACAAAAAAATAGTTTTCGAGCGTTGGATAATTACATGGGGGCGGGGAGCAGCAGTAGCCGGCGCTTACAGGGACATGCTGAGCGTCATCCGCACAATCACGCGACGGCCGAGACTGGCAGCGTCCGGCGCCACCAGGTTGGCCCGCGCCACCGTCGAGACACGGTTGACCTGCCCGAACTAGAGCTCGGATTGGCCGCACCCATGGCAGTTCACCGTGGCTGTCGCCGCAACTCGCCAGAATCCGAGGGAGGAGATGTGTGAATGGACGGCAAGGCAAGACCGGCCTGCCGGGCGCGTCGTACTGGCGTATCGGGTGGAACATGGGGGCGGCGGCAGAGCGATGGTGGGAGGGGGAGCAGGACGGATGACGAATGAAGGTATGGGGCAGTGCGGCGGCGCCCTACCCCTAACTTCCATCGCTAACCGGGTCCTGCGCGTTCGGATTGTATTTTCCTTCAGGAAGGGATGTTTTTTTAGGTAAGGGAAGCGATGTATTGGGTGGACGCGGGCCGCGCGGCGTGGGACGTTTTGTTCGCAGAGTTTTCGTCCACCCCTAACATGTTTGCTTGTTTAATAGTAGTATAGAAGCAGTAGCAGACTTTGCACAACTGGAATCAGACATGTCATGTCTCACTTGTTCACCAGCTCGGCACGGGTGAGACTAATGGTGGTAGCGTGGTGGAATGTCTGCCATGCCTCCCGGAACAACAGGTTCTTCTCCATTAGCACTAATCGTGATTGGTTGGGGTCTGAAAACCACAAACCAGCGAGAACTGAAGAGCGGGTCGGTCTGAACAAAAAAAATAGTTTTCGAGCGTTGGATAAATACATGGGGGCGGGGAGCAGCAGTAGCCGGCGCTTACAGGGACATGCTGAGCGTCATCCGCACAATCGCGCGACGGCCGAGACTGGCAGCATCCGGCGCCACCAGGTTGGCCCGTGCCACCGTCAAGACACGGTTGACCTGCCCGAACTGGAGCTCGGATTGGCCGCACCCATGGCAGTTCTGCGTGGTTGCCGCCGCAACTTGCCAGAATCCGAGGGAGGAGATGTGTGAGTGGACGGCAAGGCAAGACCGGCCTGCCGGGCGCGTCGTGCTGGCGTATCGGGTGGAACATTGGGGCGGCGGTAGAGCGATGGTGGGAGGGGGAGCAGGACGGATGGCGGACGAAGGTATGGGGCAGTGCGGCGGCGCCCTAACCTTTACTTCCATCGCTAACTGGGTCCTGCGCGTTCGGATTGTATTTTCCTTCGGGAAGGGATGTTTTTTTAGGTAAGGTAAGCGATGTATTGGGTGGACGCGGACCGCGTGGCGCGGGACGTTTCGTTGGCAGAGTTTTCGTCCGCCCCTAACATGTTTGCTAATTTAATAGTAGTATAGAAGCAGTACAAGGAGACTTTGCACAACTGGAATCAGACATGTCGTGTCTCACTTGTTCACCAGCTCGTCATGGGTGAGACTAATGGTGGTAGCGTGGTGGAATGTCTGCCATGCCTCCAGGAACAACAGGTTCTTCTGCATTAGCAATAATCGTGATTGGTTGGGGTCAGAAAACCACAAACCAGCGAGAATTGTAGAGCGGGTCGGTCTGAACAAAAAAAAAGTTTTCGAGCGTTGGATAAATACATGGGGGCGGGGAGCAGTAGTAGCCGGTGCTTACAGGGACATGCTGAGCGTCATCCACACAATCGCGCGACGGCCGAGACTGGCAGCGTCCGGCGCCACTAGGTTGGCCCGCGCCACCGTCGAGACACGGTTGACCTGCCCGAACTGGAGCTCGGATTGGCCGCACCCATCGCAGTTCACCGTGGCTGCCGCCACAACTCGCCAGAATCCGAGGGAGGAGATGTGTGAGTGGACGGCAAGGCAAGACCGGCCTGCCGGGCGCGTCGTGCTGGCGTATCAGGTGGAACATGGGGGCGGCGGCAGAGCGATGGTGGGAGGGGGAGCAGGACGGATGACGGACGAAGGTATGGGGCAGTGCGGCGGTGCCCTAACCCTAACTTCCATCGCTAACCGGGTCCTGCGCGTTCGGATTGTATTTTCCTTCAAGAAGGGATGTTTTTTTAGGTAAGGGAAGCGATGTATTGGGTGGACGCGGGCCGCGCGGCGCGGGACGTTTCGTTGGCAGAGTTTTCGTCCGCCCGTAACATGTTTGCTTGTTTAATAGTAGTATAGAAGCAGTACAAGCAGACTTTGCACAACTGAAATCAGACATGTCATGTCTCACTTGTTCACCAGCTCGTCACGGGTGAGACTAATGGTGGTAGCATGGTGGAATGTCTGCCATGCCTCCAGGAACAACAGGTTCTTCTCCATTAGCAATAATCGTGATTGGTTGGGGTCTGAAAACCTCAAACCAGCGAGAATTGAAGAGTGGGTCGTTCTGAACAAAAAAATAGTTTTCAAGCGTCGGATAAATACATGGGGGCGGGGAGCAGCAGTTGCCGGTGCTTACAGGGACATGCTGAGCGTCATCCGCACAATCGCGCGATGGCCAAGACTGGCAGCGTCCGGCGGCACCAGGTTGGCCCGCGCCACCGTCGAGACACGGTTTACCTGCCCGAACTGGAGCTCGGATTGGCCGCACCCATGGCGGTTCACCGTGGCTGCCGCCGCAACTCGCCAGAATCCGAGGGAGGAGATGTGTGTGTGGACGGCAAGGCAAGACCGGCCTGCCGGGCGCGTCGTGCTGGCGTATCAGGTGGAACATGGGGGCAGCGGCAGAGCGATGGTGAAAGGGGGAGCAGGACGGATGGCGGACGAAGGTATGGGGCAGCGCGGCGGCGCCCTAACCCTAACTTCCATCGCTAACCGGGTCCTGCGCGTTCGGATTGTATTTTCCTTCGGGAAGGGATGTTTTTTTAGGTAAGGAAAGCGATGTATTGGGTG
The DNA here is from genome assembly GCA_032464435.1 of Aegilops umbellulata. Lineage (NCBI taxonomy): Eukaryota > Viridiplantae > Streptophyta > Magnoliopsida > Poales > Poaceae > Aegilops > Aegilops umbellulata. The sequence continues at coordinate 445,147,320 of CP136059.1, read as the reverse complement.
GACGCGGGCCGCGCGGCGCGGGACGTTTCGTTGGCAGAGTTTTCGTCCGCCCCTAACATGTTTGCTTGTTTAATAGTAGTATAGAAGCAGTACAAGCAGACTTTGCACAACTGGAATCAGACATGTCATGTCTCACTTGTTCACCAGCTCGTCACGGGTGAGACTAATGGTGGTAGCGTGGTGGAATGTCTGCCATACCTCCAGTAACAACATGTTCTTCTCCATTAGCACTAATCGTGATTGGTTGGGGTCTGAAAACCACAAACCAGCGAGAATTGAAGAGCGGGTCGGTCTGAACAAAAAAAAAGTTTTCGAGCTTTGGATAATTACATGGGGGCGGGGAGCAGCAGTAGCCGGCGCTTACAGGGACATGTTGAGCGTCATCCGCACAATCGCGCGACGGCCTGGACTGGCAGCTTCCGGCGCCACCAGGTTGGCCCGCGCCACCGTCGAGACACGGTTGACCTGCCCAAACTAGAGCTCGGATTGGACGCACCCATGGCAGTTCACCGTGGCTGCCGCCGCAACTCGCCAGAATCCGAGGGAGGAGATGTGTGAGTGGACGGCAAGGCAAGACCGGCCTGCCGGGCGCGTTGTGCTGGCGTATCGGGTGGAACATGGGGGCGGCGGCAGAGCGATGGTGGGAGGGGGAGCAGGACGGATGACGGACGAAGGTATGGGGCAGTGCGGCGGCGCCCTAACCCTAACTTCCTTCGCTAACCGGGTCCTGCGTGTTCGGATTGTATTTTCCTTCGGGAAGGGATGTTTTTTTAGGTAAGGGAAGCGATGTATTGGGTGGACGCTGGCCGCGCTGCGCGGGACATTTCGTTGGCAGAGTTTTCGTCCGCCCCTAACATGTTTGCGTGTTTAATAGTAGTATAGAAGCAGTACAAGCAGACTTTGCACAACTGGAATCAGACATGTCATGTCTCACTTGTTCACCAGCTCGTCACGGGTGAGACTAATGGTGGTAGCGTGGTGGAATGTCTGCCATGCCTCCAGGAACAACAAGTTCTTGTCCATTAGCACTAATCATGATTGGTTGGGGTCTGAAAACCACAAACCAGCGAGAATTGAAGAGCGGGTCGGTCTGAACAAAAAAATAGTTTTCGAGCGTTGGATAAATACATGGGGGCGGGGAGCAGCAGTAGCCGGCACTTACAGGGACATGCTGAGCGTCATCCGCACAATCGCGCGACGGCCGAGACTGGCAGCGTCCGGCGCCACCAGGTTGGCCCGCGCCACCGTCGAGACACGGTTGACCTGCCCGAACTGGAGCTCGGATTGGACGCACCCATGGCAGTTCATCGTGGCTGCCGCCGCAACTCGCCAGAATCCGAGGGAGGAGATGTGTGAGTGGACGGCAAGGCAAGACCGGCCTGCCGGGCGCGTCGTGCTGGCGTATCGGGTGGAACATGGGGGTGGCGGCAGAGCGATGGTGGGAGGGGGAGCAGGACGGATGACGGACGAAGGTATGGGGCAGTGCGGCGGCGCCCTAACCCTAACTTCCATCGCTAACCGGGTCCTGCGCGTTCGGATTATATTTTCCTTCAGGAAGGGATGTTTTTTTAGGTAAGGGAAGCGATGTATTGGGTGGACGCGGGCCGCGCGGCGTGGGACGTTTCGTTGGCAGATTTTTCGTCCGCTCCTAACATGTTTGCTTGTTTAATAGTTGTATAGAAGCAGTACAAGCAGACTTTGCACAACTGGAATCAGACATGTCATGTCTCACTTGTTCACCAGCTCGTCACGGGTGAGACTAATGGTGGTAGCGTGGTGGAATGTCTGCCATGCCTCCAGGAACAACAGGTTCTTGTATATTAGCAATAATCGTGATTGGTTGGGGTCTGAAAACCACAAACCAGCGAGAATTGAAGAGCGGGTCGGTCTGAACAAAAAAATAGTTTTCGAGCGTTGGATAATTACATGGGGGCGGGGAGCAGCAGTAGCCGGCGCTTACAGGGACATGCTGAGCGTCATACGCACAATCGCACGACGGCCGAGACTGGCAGCTTCCGGCGCCACCAGGTTGGCCCGCGCCACCATCGAGACACGGTTGACCTGCCCGAACTAGAGCTCGGATTGGACGCACCCATGGAAGTTCACCATGGCTGCCGCCGCAACTCGCCAGAATCCGAGGAAGGGGATGTGTGAGTGGACGGCAAGGCAAGACCGGCCTGCCGGGCGCGTCGTGCTGGCGTATCGGGTGGAACATGGGGGCGGCGGCAGAGCGATGGTGGGAGGGGGAGCAGGACGGATGACGGACGAAGGTATGGGGTAGTGCGGCGGCGCCCTAACCCTAACTTCCATCGCTAACCGGGTCCTGCGCATTCGGATTGTATTTTCCTTCAGGAAGGTATGTTTTTTTAGGTAAGGGAAGCGATGTATTGGGTGGACGCGGGCCGCGCGGCGTGGGACGTTTCGTTGGCAGAGTTTTCGTCCGCCCCTAACATGTTTGCTTGTTTAATAGTAGTATAGAAGCAGTACAAGCAGACTTTGCACAACTGGAATCAGACATGTCATGTCTCACTTGTTCACCAGCTCGTCACGGGTGAGACTAATGGTGGTAGCGTGGTGGAATGTCTGCCATGCCTCCAGGAACAACAAGTTCTTGTCCATTAGCAATAATCGTGATTGGTTGGGGTCTGAAAACCACAAACCAGCGAGAATTGAAGAGCGGGTCGGTCTGAACAAAAAAATAGTTTTCGAGCGTTGGATAAGTACATGGGGGCGGGGAGCAGCAGTAGCCGGCGCTTACAGGGACATGCTGAGCGTCATCCGCACAATCGCGCGACGGCCGAGACTGGCAGCGTCCGGCGCCACCAGGTTGGCTCGCGCCACCGTCGAGACACGGTTGACCTGCCCGAACTGGAGCTCGGATTGGCCGCACCCATGGCGGTTCACCGTGGCTGCCGCCGCAACTCGCCAGAATCCGAGGGAGGAGATGTGTGAGTGGACGGCAAGGCAAGACCGGCCTGCCGGGCGCGTCGTGCTGGCGTATCAGGTGGAACATGGGGGCAGCGGCAGAGCGATGTTGAAAGGGGGAGCAGGACGGATGGCGGACGAAGGTATGGGGCAGTGCGGCGGCGCCCTAACCTTAACTTCCATCGCTAACCGGGTCCTGCGCGTTCGGATTGTATTTTCCTTCGGGAAGGGATGTTTTTTTAGGTAAGGGAAGCGATGTATTGGGTGGACGCGAGCCGCGCGGCGCGGGACGTTTCGTTGGCAGAGTTTTCGTCCGCCCCTAACATGTTTGCTTGTTTAATAGTAGTATAGAAGCAGTACAATTAGACTTTGCACAACTGGAATCAGACATGTCATGTCTCACTTGTTCACCAGCTCGTCACGGGTGAGACTAATGGTGGTAGCGTGGTGGAATGTCTGCCATGCCTCCAGGAACAACAGGTTCTTCTCCATTAGCACTAATCGTGATTGGTTGGGGTCTGAAAACCACAGACGAGCAAGAATTGAAGAGCGGGTCGGTCTGAACAAAAAAATAGTTTTCGAGCGTTGGATAATTACATGGGGGTGGGGAGCAGCAGTAGCCGGCGCTTACAGGGACATGTTGAGCGTCATCCGCACAATCGCGCGACGGCCGAGACTGGCAGCGTCCGGCGCCACCAGGTTAGCATGCGCCACCGTCGAGACACGGTGGACCTGCCCGAACTGGAGCTCGGATTGGCCACACCCATGGAAGTTCACCGTGGCTGCCACCGCAACTCGCCAGAATCCGAGGGAGGATATATGTGAGTGGACGGCAAGGCAAGACCGGCCTGCCGGGCACGTCGTGCTGGCGTATCGGGTGGAACATGGGGGCGGCGGCAGAGCGATGGTGGGAGGGGAGCAGGACGGATGGCGGACGAAGGTATGGGGCAGTGCGGCGGCGCCCTAACCCTAACTTCCATCGCTAACCGGGTCCTGCTCGTTCGGATTGTATTTTCCTTCGGGAAGGGATGTTTTTTTAGGTAAGGGAAGCGATGTATTGGGTGGACCCAGGCCGAGCGGCGCGGGACGTTTCGTTGGCAGAGTTTTCGTCCGCCCCTAACATGTTTGCTTGTTTAATAGTAGTATAGAAGCAGTACAATTAGACTTTGCACAACTGGAATCAGACATGTCATGTCTCACTTGTTCACCAGCTCGTCACGGGTGAGACTAATGGTGGTAGCGTGGTGGAATGTCTGCCATGCCTCCAGGAACAACAGGTTCTTCTCCATTAGCACTAATCGTGATTGGTTGGGGTCTGAAAACCACAGACCAGCGAGAATTGAAGAGCGGGTCGGTCTGAACAAAAAAATAGTTTTCGAGCGTTGGATAATTACATGGGGGCGGGGAGCAGCAGTAGCCGGCGCTTACAGGGACATGCTGAGCGTCATCCGCACAATCGCGCGACGGCCGAGACTGGCAGCGTCCGGCGCCACCAGGTTAGCCCGCGCCACCATCGAGTCACGGTTGACCTGCCCAAACTGGAGCTCGGATCGGCCGCGCCCATGGCAGTTCACCGTGGCTGCCGCCGCAACTCGCCAGAATCCTAGGGAGGATATATGTGAGTGGACGGCAAGGCAAGACCGGCCTGCCGGGCGCGTCGTGCTGGCGTATCGGGTGGAACATGGGGGCGGCGGCAGAGCGATTGTGGGAGGGGGAGCAGGACGGATGGCGGACGAAGGTATGGGGCAGTGCGGCGGCGCCCTAACCCTAACTTCCATCGCTAACCGGATCCTGCGTGTTCGGATTGTATTTTCCTTCGGGAAGGGATGTTTTTTTAGGTAAGGGAAGCGATGTATTGGGTGGACGCTGGCCGCGCGGCGCGGGACGTTTTGTTGGCTGAGTTTTCATCCGCCCCTAACATGTTTGCTTGTTTAATAGTAGTATAGAAGCAGTACAAGCAGACTTTGCACAACTGGAATCAGACATGTCATGTCTCACTTGTTCACCAGCTCGTCACGGGTGAGACTAATGGTGGTAGCGTGGTGGAATGTCTGCCATGCCTCCAGGAACAACAGGTTCTTCTCCATTAGCACTAATCGTGATTGGTTGGGGTCTGAAAACCACAAACCAGCGAGAATTGAAGAGCGGGTCGGTCTGAACAAAAAAATTGTTTTCGAGCGTTGGATAATTACATGGGGGCGGGGAGCAGCAGTAGCCGGCGCTTACAGGGACATGGTGAGCGTCATCCGCACAATCGCGCGACGGCCTGGACTGGCAGCTTCCGGCGCCACCAGGTTGGCCCGCGCCACCATCGAGACACGGTTGACCTGCCCGAACTTGAGTTCGGATTGGACGCACCCATGGCAGTTCACCGTGGCTGCCGCCGCAACTCGCCAGAATCCGAGGGAGGAGATGTGTGAGTGGACGGCAAGGCAAGACCGGCCTGCCGGGCACGTCGTGCTGGCGTATCGGGTGGAACATGGGGGCGGCGGCAGAGCGATGGTGGGAGGGGAGCAGGACAGATGGCGGACGAAGGTATGGGGCAGTGCGGCGGCGCCCTAACCCTAACTTCCATCGCTAACCGGGTCCTGCTCGTTTGGATTGTATTTTCCTTCGGGAAGGGATGTTTTTTTAGGTAACGAAAGCGATGTATTGGGTGGACCCGGGACGCGCGGCGTGGGACGTTTCGTTGGCAGAGTATTCGTCCGCCCCTAACATGTTTGCTTGTTTAATAGTAGTATAGAAGCAGTACAAGCAGACTTTGCACAACTGGAATCAGACATGTCATGTCTCACTTGTTCACCAGCTCGTCACGGGTGAGACTAATGGTGGTAGCGTGGTGGAATGTCTGCCATGCCTCCAGGAACAACAGGTTCTTCTCCATTAGCACTAATCGTGATTGGTTGGGGTCTGAAAATCACAAACCAGCGAGAATTGAAGAGCGGGTCGGTCTGAACAAAAAAATAGTTTTCGAGCGTTGGATAATTACATGGGGGCGGGGAGCAGCAGTAGCCGGCGCTTACAGGGACATGTTGAGCGTCATCCGCACAATCGCGCGACGGCCTGGACTGGCAGCTTCCGGCGCCACCAGGTTGGCCCGCGCCACCGTCGAGACACGGTTGACCTGCCCAAACTGGAGCTCGGATTGGCCGCGCCCATGGCAGTTCACCGTGGCTGCCGCCGCAACTCGCCAGAATCCGAGGGAGGAGATGTGTGAGTGGACGGCAAGGCAAGACCGGCCTGCCGGGCACGTCGTGCTGGCGTATCGGGTGGAACATGGGGGCGGCGGCAGAGCGATGGTGGGAGGGGAGCAGGACAGATGGCGGACGAAGGTATGGGGCAGTGCGGTGGCGCCCTAACCCTAACTTCCATCGCTAACCGGGTCCTGCTCGTTTGGATTGTATTTTCCTTTGGGAAGGGATGTTTATTTAGGTAACGAAAGCGATGTATTGGGTGGACCCGGGACGCGCGGCGCGGGACGTTTCGTTGGCAGAGTTTTCGTCCGCCCCTAACATGTTTGCTTGTTTAATAGTAGTATAGAAGCAGTACAAGTAGACTTTGCACAACTGGAATCAGACATGTCATGTCTCACTTGTTCACCAGCTCGTCACGGGTGAGACTAATGGTGGTAGCGTGGTGGAATGTCTGCCATGCCTCCAGGAACAACAGGTTCTTCTCCATTAGCACTAATCGTGATTCGTTGGGGTCTGAAAACCACAAACCAGCGAGAATTGAAGAGCGGGTCGGTCTAAACAAAAAAATAGTTTTCGAGCGTTGGATAATTACATGGGGGCGGGGAGCAGCAGTAGCCGGCGCTTACAGGGACATCCTGAGCGTCATCCGCACAATCGCGCGACGGCCTGGACTGGCAGCTTCCGGCGCCACCAGGTTGGCCCGCGCCACCGTCGAGACACGGTTGACCTGCCCAAACTGGAGCTCGGATTGGCCGCGCCCATGGCAGTTCACCGTGGCTACCGCCGCAACTCGCCAGAATCTGAGGGAGGAGATGTGTGAGTGGACGGCAAGGCAAGACCGGCCTGCCGGGCGCGTCGTGCTGGCGTATCGGGTGGAACATGGGGGCGGCGGCAGAGCGATTGTGGGAGGGGGAGCAGGACGGATGGAGGACGAAGGTATGGGGCAGTGCGGCGGCGCCCTAACCCTAACTTCCATCGCTAACCGGGTCCTGCGTGTTCGGATTGTATTTTCCTTCGGGAAGGGATGTTTTTTTAGGTAAGGGAAGCGATGTATTGGGTGGACGCTGGCCGCGCGGCGCGGGACGTTTCGTTGGCTGAGTTTTCGTCCGCCCCTAACATGTTTGCTTGTTTAATAGTAGTATAGAAGTAGTACAAGCAGACTTTGCATAACTGGAATCAGACATGTCATGTCTCACTTGTTCACCAGCTCGTCACGGGTGAGACTAATGGTGGTAGTGTGGTGGAATGTCTGCCATGCCTCCAGGAACAACAGGTTCTTCTCCATTAGCACTAATCGTGATTGGTTGGGGTCTGAAAACCACAAACCAGCGAGAATTGAAGAGCGGGTCGGTCTGGACAAAAAAGTAGTTTTCAAGCGTTGGATAATTACATGGGGGCGGGGAGCAGCAGTAGCCGGCGCTTACAGGGGCATGTTGAGCGTCATCCGCACAATCGCGCGACGGCCTGGACTGGCAGCTTCCGGCACCACCAGGTTGGCCCGCGCCACCGTCGAGACAGGGTTGACCTGCCCGAACTTGAGTTCGGATTGGACGCACCCATGGCAGTTCACCGTGGCTGCCGCCGCAACTCGCCAGAATCCGAGGGAGGAGATGTGTGAGTGGACGGCAAGGCAAGACCGGCCTGCCGGGCGCGTCGTGCTGGCGTATCGGGTGGAACATGGGGGTGGCGGCAGAGCGATGGTGGGAGGGGGAGCAGGACGGATGACGGACGAAGGTATGGGGCAGTGCGGCGGCGCCCTAACCCTAACTTCCATCGCTAACCGGGTCCTGCTCGTTCGGATTGTATTTTCCTTCGGGAAGGGATGTTTTTTTAGGTAAGGGAAGCGATGTATTGGGTGGACCCGGGCCGAGCGGCGCGGGACGTTTCGTTGGCAGAGTTTTCGTCCGCCCCTAACATGTTTGCTTGTTTAATAGTAGTATAGAAGCAGTACAATTAGACTTTGCACAACTGGAATCAGACATGTCATGTCTCACTTGTTCACCAGCTCGTCACGGGTGAGACTAATGGTGGTAGCGTGGTGGAATGTCTGCCATGCCTCCAGGAACAACAGGTTCTTGTCCATTAGCACTAATCGTGATTGGTTGGGGTCTGAAAACCACAGACCAGCGAGAATTGAAGAGCGGGTCGGTCTGAACAAAAAAATAGTTTTCGAGCGTTGGATAATTACATGGGGGCGGGGAGCAGCAGTAGCCGGCGCTTACAGGGACATGCTGAGCGTCATCCGCACAATCGCGCGACGGCCGAGACTGGCAGCGTCCGGCGCCACCAGGTTAGCCCGCGCCACCATCGAGTCACGGTTGACCTGCCCAAACTGGAGCTCGGATCGGCCGCGCCCATGGCAGTTCACCGTGGCTGCCGCCGCAACTCGCCAGAATCCTAGGGAGGATATATGTGAGTGGACGGCAAGGCAAGACCGGCCTGCCGGGCGCGTCGTGCTGGCGTATCGGGTGGAACATGGGGGCGGCGGCAGAGCGATTGTGGGAGGGGGAGCAGGACGGATGGCGGACGAAGGTATGGGGCAGTGCGGCGGCGCCCTAACCCTAACTTCCATCGCTAACCGGGTCCTGCGTGTTCGGATTGTATTTTCCTTCGGGAAGGGATGTTTTTTTAGGTAAGGGAAGCGATGTATTGGGTGGACGCTGGCCGCGCGGCGCGGGACGTTTCGTTGGCTGAGTTTTCATCCGCCCCTAACATGTTTGCTTGTTTAATAGTAGTATAGAAGCAGTACAAGCAGACTTTGCACAACTGGAATCAGACATGTCATGTCTCACTTGTTCACCAGCTCGTCACGGGTGAGACTAATGGTGGTAGCGTGGTGGAATGTCTGCCATGCCTCCAGGAACAACAGGTTCTTCTCCATTAGCACTAATCGTGATTGGTTGGGGTCTGAAAACCACAAACCAGCGAGAATTGAAGAGCGGGTCGGTCTGAACAAAAAAATAGTTTTCGAGCGTTGGATAATTACATGGGGGCGGGGAGCAGCAGTAGCCGGCGCTTACAGGGACATGGTGAGCGTCATCCGCACAATCGCGCGACGGCCTGGACTGGCAGCTTCCGGCGCCACCAGGTTGGCCCGCGGCACCATCGAGACACGGTTGACCTGCCCGAACTTGAGTTCGGATTGGACGCACCCATGGCAGTTCACCGTGGCTGCCGCCGCAACTCGCCAGAATCCGAGGGAGGAGATGTGTGAGTGGACGGCAAGGCAAGACCGGCCTGCCGGGCACGTCGTGCTGGCGTATCGGGTGGAACATGGGGGCGGCGGCAGAGCGATGGTGGGAGGGGAGCAGGACAGATGGCGGACGAAGGTATGGGGCAGTGCGGCGGCGCCCTAACCCTAACTTCCATCGCTAACCGGGTCCTGCTCGTTTGGATTGTATTTTCCTTCGGGAAGGGATGTTTTTTTAGGTAACGAAAGTGATGTATTGGGTGGACCCGGGACGCGCGGCGTGGGACGTTTCGTTGGCAGAGTATTCGTCCGCCCCTAACATGTTTGCTTGTTTAATAGTAGTATAGAAGCAGTACAAGCAGACTTTGCACAACTGGAATCACACATGTCATGTCTCACTTGTTCACCAGCTCGTCACGGGTGAGACTAATGGTGGTAGCGTGGTGGAATGTCTGCCATGCCTCCAGGAACAACAGGTTCTTCTCCATTAGCACTAATCGTGATTGGTTGGGGTCTGAAAATCACAAACCAGCGAGAATTGAAGAGCGGGTCGGTCTGAACAAAAAAATAGTTTTCGAGCGTTGGATAATTACATGGGGGCGGGGAGCAGCAGTAGCCGGCGCTTACAGGGACATGTTGAGCGTCATCCGCACAATCGCGCGACGGCCTGGACTGGCAGCTTCCGGCGCCACCAGGTTGGCCCGCGCCACCGTCGAGACACGGTTGACCTGCCCAAACTGGAGCTCGGATTGGCCGCGCCCATGCAGTTCACCGTGGCTACCGCCGCAACTCGCCAGAATCTGAGGGAGGAGATGTGTGAGTGGACGGCAAGGCAAGACCGGCCTGCCGGGCACGTCGTGCTGGCGTATCGGGTGGAACATGGGGGCGGCGGCAGAGCGATTGTGGGAGGGGGAGCAGGACGGATGGAGGACGAAGGTATGGGGCAGTGCGGCGGTGCCCTAACCCTAACTTCCATCGCTAACCGGGTCCTGCTCGTTCGGATTTTATTTTCCTTCGGGAAGGGATGTTTTTTTAGGTAAGGGAAGCGATGTATTGGGTGGACGCGGGCCGCGCGGCGCGGGACGTTTCGTTGGCTGAGTTTTCGTCCGCCCCTAACATGTTTGCTTGTTTAATAGTAGTATAGAAGCAGTACAAGCAGACTTTGCACAACTGGAATCAGACATGTCATGTCTCACTTGTTCACCAGCTCGTCACGGGTGAGACTAATGGTGGTAGCGTGGTGGAATGTCTGCCATGCCTCCAGGAACAACAGGTTCTTCTCCATTAGCACTAATCGTGATTGGTTGGGGTCTGAAAACCACAAACCAGCGAGAATTGAAGAGCGGGTCGGTCTGAACAAAAAAATAGTTTTCGAGCGTTGGATAATTACATGGGGGCGGGGAGCAGCAGTAGCCGGCGCTTACAGGGACATGTTGAGCGTCATCCGCACAATCGCGCGAAGGCCTGGACTGGCAGCTTCCGGCGCCACCAGGTTGGCCCGCGCCACCGGCGAGACACGGTTGACCTTCCCGAACTAGAGCTCGGATTGGACGCACCCATGGCAGTTCACCGTGGCTGCCGCCGCAACTCGCCAGAATCCGAGGGAGGAGATGTGTGAGTGGACGGCAAGGCAAGACCGGCCTGCCGGGCGCGTCGTGCTGGCGTATCGGGTGGAACATGGGGGTGGCGGCAGAGCGATGGTGGGAGGGGGAGCAGGACGGATGACGGACGAAGGTATGGGGCAGTGCGGCGGCGCCCTAACCCTAACTTCCATCGCTAACCGGGTCCTGCGCGTTCGGATTGTATTTTCCTTCAGGAAGGGATGTTTTTTAGGTAAGGGAAGCGATGTATTGGGTGGACGCGGGCCGCGCGGCGTGGGACGTTTCGTTGGCAGAGTTTTCGTCCGCCCCTAACATGTTTGCTTGTTTAATAGTAGTATAGAAGCAGTACAAGCAGACTTTGCACAACTGGAATCAGACATGTCATGTCTCACTTGTTCACCAGCTCGTCACGGGTGAGACTAATGGTGGTAGCGTGGTGGAATGTCTGCCATGCCTCCAGGAACAACAGGTTCTTGTCCATTAGCACTAATCGTGATTGGTTGGGGTCTGAAAACCACAGACCAGCGAGAATTGAAGAGCGGGTCGGTCTGAACAAAAAAATAGTTTTCGAGCGTTGGATAATTACATGGGGGCGGGGAGCAGCAGTAGCCGGCGCTTACAGGGACATGCTGAGCGTCATCCGCACAATCGCGCGACGGCCGAGACTGGCAGCGTCCGGCGCCACCAGGTTGGCCCGCGCCACCATCGAGTCACGGTTGACCTGCCCAAACTGGAGCTCGGATCGGCCGCGCCCATGGCAGTTCACCGTGGCTGCCGCCGCAACTCGCCAGAATCCTAGGGAGGATATATGTGAGTGGACGGCAAGGCAAGACCGGCCTGCCGGGCGCGTCGTGCTGGCGTATCGGGTGGAACATGGGGGCGGCGGCAGAGCGATTGTGGGAGGGGGAGCAGGACGGATGGCGGACGAAGGTATGGGGCAGTGCGGCAGCGCCCTAACCTTAACTTCCATCGCTAACCGGGTCCTGCGTGTTCGGATTGTATTTTCCTTCGGGAAGGGATGTTTTTTTAGGTAAGGGAAGCGATGTATTGGGTGGACGCGGGCCGCGCGGCGCGGGACGTTTCGTTGGTTGAGTTTTCATCCGCCCCTAACATGTTTGCTTGTTTAATAGTAGTATAGAAGCAGTACAAGCAGACTTTGCACAACTGGATTCAGACATGTCATGTCTCACTTGTTCACCAGCTCGTCACGGGTGAGACTAATGGTGGTAGCGTGGTGGAATGTCTGCCATGCCTCCAGGAACAACAGGTTCTTCTCCATTAGCACTAATCGTGATTGGTTGGGGTCTGAAAACCACAAACCAGCGAGAATTGAAGAGCGGGTCGGTCTGAACAAAAAAATAGTTTTCGAGTGTTGGATAATTACATGGGGGCGGGGAGCAGCAGTAGCCGGCGCTTACAGGGACATGTTGAGCGTCATCCGCACAATCGCGCGACGGCCGAGACTAGCAGCTTCCGGCGCCACCAGGTTGGCCCGCGCCACCGTCGAGACACGGTTGACCTGCCCGAACTAGAGCTCGGATTGGACGCACCCATGGCAGTTCCCCGTGGCTGCCGCCGCAACTCGCCAGAATCCGAAGGAGGAGATGTGTGAGTGGACGGCAAGGCAAGACCGGCCTGCCGGGCGCGTCGTGCTGGCGTATCGGGTGGAACATGGGGGTGGCGGCAGAGCGATGGTGGGAGGGGGAGCAGGACGGATGACGGACGAAGGTATGGGGCAGTGCGGCGGCGCCCTAACCCTAACTTCCATCGCTAAACGGGTCCTGCGAGTTCGGATTGTATTTTCCTTCAAGAAGGGATGTTTTTTTAGGTAAGGGAAGCGATGTATTAGGTGGACGCGGGCCGCGCGGCGTGGGACGTTTCGTTGGCAGAGTTTTCGTCTGCCCCTAACATGTTTGCTTGTTTAATAGTAGTATAGAAGCAGTACAAGCAGACTTTGCACAACTGGAATCAGACATGTCATGTCTCACTTGTTCACCAGCTCGTCGCGGGTGAGACTAATGGTGGTAGCGTGGTGGAATGTCTGCCATGCCTCCAGGAACAACAAGTTCTTGTCCATTAGCAATAATCGTGATTGGTTGGGGTCTGAAAACCACAAACCAACGAGAATTGAAGAGCGGGTCGGTCTGAACAAAAAAATAGTTTTCGAGCGTTGGATAAATACATGGGGGCGGGGAGCAGCAGTAGCCGGCGCTTACAGGGACATGCTGAGCGTCATCCGCACAATCGCACGACGGCCGAGCTGGCAGCGTCCGGCGCCACCAGGTTGGCTCGCGCCACCGTCGAGACACGGTTGACCTGCCCGAACTGGAGCTCGGATTGGCCGCACCCATGGCAGTTCACCGTGGTTGCCGCCGCAACTTGCCAAAATCCAAGGGAGGAGATGTGAGAGTGGACGGCAAGGCAAGACCGGCCTGCCGGGTGCGTCGTGCTGGCGTATCGGGTGGAACATGGGGGCGGCGGTAGAGCAATGGTTGGAGGGGGAGCAGGACGGATGGCGGACGAAGGTATGGGGCAGTGCGGCGGCGCCCTAACCTTAACTTCCATCGCTAACCGGGTCCTGCGCGTTCGGATTGTATTTTCCTTCGGGAAGGGCTGTTTTTTTAGGTAAGGGAAGCGATGTATTGGGTGGACGCGGACCGCACGGCGCGGGACATTTCATTGGCAGAGTTTTCGTCCGCCCCTAACATGTTTGCTTGTTTAATAGTAGTATAGAAGCAGTACAAGCAGACTTTGCACAACTGGAATCAGACATGTCATGTCTCACTTGTTCACCAGCTCGTCACGGGTGAGACTAATGGTGGTAGCGTGGTGGAATGTCTGCCATGCCTCCAGGAATAATAGGTTCTTCTCCATTAGCAATAATCGTGATTGGTTGGGGTCTGAAAACCACAAACCAGCGAGAATTGAAGAGTGGGTCGGTCTGAACAAAAAAATAGTTTTCAAGCGTTGGATAAATACATGGGGGCGGGGAGCAGCAGTAGCCGGTGCTTACAGGGACATGCTGAGAGTCATCCCCACAATCGCGCAACGGCCGAGACTGGCAGCGTCCGGCGCCACCAGGTTGGCCCGCGCCACCGTCGAGACACGGTTGACCTACCCGAACTGGAGCTCGGATTGGCCGCACCCATGACAGTTCACCGTGGATGCCGCCGCAACTCGCCAGAATCCGAGGGAGGAGATGTGTGAGTGGACGGCAAGGCAAGACCGGCCTGCCGGGCGCGTCGTGCTGGCGTATCATGTGGAACATGGGGGCGGCGGCAGAGCGATGGTGGGAGGGGGAGCAGGACGGATGACGGACGAAGGTATGGGGCAGTGCGGCGGCGCCCTAACCCTAACTTCCATCGCTAACCGGGTCCTGCGCGTTCGGATTGTATTTTCCTTCATGAAGGGATGTTTTTTAGGTAAGGGAAGCGATGTATTGGGTGGACGCGGGCCGCGCGGCGCGGGATGTTTCGTTGGCAGAGTTTTCGTCGGCCCCTAACATGTTTGCTTGTTTAATAGTAGTATAGAAGCAGTACAAGCAGACTTTGCACAACTGGAATCAGACATGTCATGTCTCACTTGTTCACCAGCTCGTCACGGGTGAGACTAATGGTGGTAGCGTGGTGGAATGTCTGCCATGCCTCCAGGAACAATAGGTTCTTCTCCATTAGCAATAATCGTGATTGGTTGGGGTCTGAAAACCACAAACCAGCGAGAATTGAAGAGTGGGTCGGTCTGAACAAAAAAATAGTTTTCAAGCGTTGGATAAATACATGGGGGCGGGGAGCAGCAGTAGCCGGTGCTTACAGGGACATGCTGAGCGTCATCCGCACAATCGCGTGACGGCCGAGACTGGCAGCGTCCGGCGCCACCACGTAGGCCCGCGCCACCGTCGAGACACGGTTGACCTGCCCCAACTGGAGCTCGGATTGGCCGCACCCATGGCAGTTCACCGTGGCTGCCGCCGCAACTCGCCAGAATCCGAGGGAGGAGATGTGTGAGTGGACGGCAAGGCAAGACCGGCCAGCCGGGCGCGTCGTGCTAGCGTATTGGGTGGAACATGGGGGCGGCGGCAGAGCGATGGTGGGAGGGGGAGCAGGACGGATGGCGGACGAAGGTATGGGGCAGTGCGGCGGCGCCCTAACCCTAACTTCCATCGCTAACCGGGTCCTGCGCGTTCGGATTGTATTTTCCTTCGGGAAGGGATGTTTTTTAGGTAAGAAAGCGATGTATTGGGTGGACGTGGGCCGCGCGGCGCGGGACGTTTCGTTGGCAGAGTTTTCGTCCGCCCCTAACATGTTTGCTTGTTTAATAGTAGTATAGAAGCAGTACAAGCAGACTTTGCACAACTGGAATCAGACATGTCATGTCTCACTTGTTCACCAGCTCGTCACGGGTGAGACTGAAGGAAATATGCCCTAGAGGCAATAATAAAGTTATTATTTATTTCCTTATATCATGATAAATGTTTATTATTCATGCTAGAATTGTATTAACTGGAAACATAATACATGTGTGAATACATAGACAAACAGAGTGTCACTAGTATGCTTCTACTTGACTAGCTCATTAATCAAAGATGGTTATGTTTCCTAACCATGAACAAAGAGTTGTTATTTGATTAACGAGATCACATCATTAGTTGAATGATCTGATTGACATGACCCATTCCATTAGCATAGCACCCGATCGTTTAGTATGTTGCTATTGCTTTTATCCATGACTTATACATGTTCCTTTAACTATGAGATTATGCAACTCCCGTTTACCGTAGGAACACTTTGTGTGCTACCAAACGTCACAACGTAACTGGGTGATTATAAAGGTGCTCTACAGGTGTCTCCGAAGGTACATGTTGGGTTGACGTATTTCGAGATTAGGATTTGTCACTCCGATTGTCGGAGAGGTATCTCAGGGCCTTCTCGGTAATGCACATCACATAAAGCCTTGCAAGCATTGCAACCAATGAGTTAGTTGCGAGATGATGTATTACGGAACGAGTAAAGAGACTTGCCGGTAACGAGATTGAACTAGGTATTGGATACCGACGATCGAATCTCGGGCAAGTAACATACCGATGACAAAGGGAACGACGTATGTTGTTATGCGGTCTGACCGATAAAGATCTTCGTAGAATATGTAGGAGCCAATATGGGCATCCAGGTCCCGCTATTGGTTATTGACCGGAGACGTGTCTCGGTCATGTCTACATTGTTCTCGAACCGTAGGGTCCGCACGCTTAAGGTTTCGATGACAGTTATATTATGAGTTTATGAGTTTTGATGTACCGAAGGAGTTCGGAGTCCCGGATGAGATCGGGGACATGACGAGGAGTCTCGAAATGGTCGAGACGTAAAGATCGATATATTGGACGACTATATTCGGACATCGGAAGGGTTCTGAGTGGTTCGGGTATTTTCGGAGGTACCGGGGAGTTACGGAATTACGGGAGAAGTAATGGGCCTTGATGGGCTTTAGTGGGAAGAGGAAAAAGGCTGCTGGCCCCCCCTCCCCTCTAGTCCGAATTGGACTAGGGAAAAGGGGGCCGGCCACCTCTCCTTCTCCTCCTATTCCTTCTCCCTTCCTCCCCTCTTGGTGGACTCCTACTAGGACTTGGAGTCCTAGTAGGACTCCATATCTTGGCCGCACCAATTGGCTTGGCCGGCCTCCTCCTCCTCCATCCTTTATATACTGAGGCAAGGGGCACCCCTTGGACACACAAGTTGATCTACGGATCGTTCCTTAGCCGTGTGTGGTGCCCCCTTCCACCAAATTCCACCTCGATCATATCGTTGAAGTGCTTAGGCGAAGCCCTGCGCCGGTAACACATCAAGATCGTCACCACGTCGTCGTGCTGACGGAACTCTTCCTCGACGCTTTGCTGGATCGGAGCCCGGGGATCGTCATCGAGCTGAACGTGTGCCAAGAACTCGGAGGTGCCGGAGTAACGGTGCTGTGATCGGTTGGATCGCGAGGAGAACGTACGACTACTTCCTCTACGTTGTGTCAACGCTTCCGCTTCGGTCTACGAGGGTACGTAGACAACACTCTCCCCTCTCGTTGCTATGCATCACCATGATCTTGCGTGTGCGTAAGAAATTTTTTGAAATTACTACGTTTCCCAACAGTGGCATCCGAGCCTAGGTTTTTATGGTATGATGTTATTTGCACGAGTAGAACACAAGTGAGTTGTGGACGATACAAGTCATACTGCCTATCAGCATGTCATACTTTGGTTCAGCGGTATTGTTGGACGAGACGATCCGGACCAACCTTACGCGTACGCTTACGCGAGACCGGTTCCCTCGACGTCCTTTGCACATAGATGGCTTGCGGAAGACTGTCTCTCCAACTTTAGTTGAACCGAGTGTGGCTACGCCCGGTCCTTGAGAAGGTTAAAACGGAGTCTATTTGACAAACTATCGTTGTGGTTTTGATGCGTAGGTAAGATGAGTTCTTGCTTAAGCCCGTAGCAGCCACGTAAAACTTGCAACAACAAAGTAGAGGACGTCTAATTTGTTTTTGCAGGGCATGTTGTGATGTGATATGGTCAAGACATGATGCTAAATTTTATTGTATGAGATGATCATGTTTTGTAACCGAGTTATCGGCAACTGGCAGGAGCCATATGGTTGTCGCTTTATTGTATGCAATGCAATCGCGATGTAATGCTTTACTTTATTACTAAGCGGTAGTGATAGTCGTGGAAGCATAAGATTGGCGAGACGACAACGATGCTACGATGGAGATCAAGGTGTCGCGCCGGTGACGATGGTGATCATGACGGTGCTTCGAAGATGGAGATCACAAGCACGAGATGATGATGGGCATATCATATCACTTATATTGATTGCATGTGATGTTTATCTTTTATGCATCTTATCTTGCTTTGTTTGACGGTAGCATTATAAGATGATCTCTCACTAATTATCAAGAAGTGTTCTCCCTGAGTATGCACCGTTGCGAAAGTTCTTCGTGCTGAGACACCACGTGATGATCGGGTGTGATAGGCTCTACGTTCAAATACAACGGGTGCAAAACAGTTGCACACGCGGAATACTCAGGTTATACTTGACGAGCCTAGCATATAACAGATATGGCCTCGGAACACGGAGACCGAAAGGTCGAGCGTGAATCATATAGTAGATATGATCAACATAGTGATGTTCACCATTGAAACTACTCCATCTCACGTGATGATCGGACATGGTTTAGTTGATTTGGATCACGTGATCACTTAGAGGATTAGAGGGATGTCTATCTAAGTGGGAGTTCTTAAGTAATATGATTAATTGAACTTTAATTTATCATGAACTTAGTCCTGGTAGTATTAGCATATCTATGTTGTAGATCAATAGCTCGCGTTGTTACTTCCCTATGTTTATTTTGATATGTTCCTAGAGAAAATTGTGTTGAAAAATGTTAGTAGCAATGATGCGGATTGGATCCGTGATCTGAGGTTTATCCTCATTGCTGCACAGAAGAATTATGTCCTTGATGCACCGCTAGGTGACGGACCTACTGCAGGAGCAGATGCAGACATTATGAACGTTTTGCTAGCTCAATATGATGACTACTTAATAGTTTAGTGCACCATGCTTAACTGCTTAGAATAGGGACTTCAAAGACGTTTTGAACGTCATGGAGCATATGAGATGTTCTAGGAATTGAAGTTAATATTTCAAGCAAATACCCGAGTTGAGAGATATGAAGTCTCCGACAAGTTCTATAGCTAAAAGATGGAGGAGAATCGCTCAACTAGTGAGCATGTGCTCAGATTGTCTGGGTACTACAATCGCTTGAATCAAGTGGGAGTTAATCTTCCAAATAAGATAGTGATTGACAGAATTCTCTAGTCACCATCACCAAGTTAGTAGAACTTCGTGATGAACTATAATATGCAAGGGACAACAGAAAATATTCCCAAGCTCTTCGCGATGGTAAAATCAGCGAAGGTAGAAATCAAAGAAAAACATCAAGTGTTGATGGTTGACAAGATCACTAGTTTCAAGAAAAGGGCAAAAGGAAAGAAGGGGGACTTCAAGAAGAACGGCAAGCAAGTTGCTGCTCAAGTGAAAAAGCCCAAGTATGGTCCTAAGCCTGAGACTAAGTGCTTCTACTGCAAAGGGACTGGTCACTGGAAGCGGAACTACCCCAAGTGATTGGCGGATAAGAAGGATGGCAAAAGTGAACATAAGTATATTTGATATACATGTTATTGATGTGTACTTTACTAGTGTTCATAGCAACCCCTCAGTATTTGGTACTAGTTCAGTTGCTTAAATTTAGTAACTCGAAACGGGAGTTGCAGAATGAACAAAGACTAGTTAAAGGGCAAGGTGACGATGTGTGTTGGAAGTGGTTCCAAGATTGATATGATCATCATCACACACTCCCTATACTTTCGGGATTAGAGTTGAAACTAAATAAGTGTTATTTGGTGTTTGCGTTGAGCATGAATATGATTTGATCATGTTTATTGCAATACGGCTATTCATTTAAGTAAGAGAATAAATTGTTGTTCTGTTTACATGAATAAAACCTTCTATGGTTATACACACCAACAAAATGGTTTGTTGGATCTCGATCATAGTGATACACATATTCATAATATTGAAGCCAAAAGATGCAAAATTAATAATGATAGTGCAACTTATTTGTGGCACTGCAGTTTAGGTCATATTGGTGTAAAGCGCATGAAGAAACTCCATGCTGATGGGATTTTGGAATCACTTGATTATGAATCACTTGATGCTTGCGAACCATGCCTCATAGGCAAGATGACTAAAACGCCGTTCTCCGGAACAATGGAGCAAGCAACAGATTTGTTGGAAATCATACATACTGATGTATGTGGTCCGATGAATATTAAGGCTCGCGACAAGTATCATTATTTTCAGAACTTCACAGATGATTTAAGCAGATATGGGTATATCTACTTAATGAAACATAAGTCTGAAACGTTTGAAAAGTTCAAAGAATTTCAGAGTGAAGTGGATAATCATCGTAACAAGAAAATGAAAAGTTTCTACGATATGATCGCAGAGGTAAAATATTTGAGTTACGAGTTTTGGCCTTCAGTTAAAACCGTGTGGAATAGTTTCACAAATTCATGCCACCTGGAACACCACAGCATAATGGTGTGTCCGAACGTCATAACCGTACTTTATTGGATATAGTACAATCTATGATGTTTCTTACCGATTTACCAATATCGTTTTGGGATCATACATTAGAGACAGCTGCATTCACGTTAAAAGAGGCACCATCTAAATCCGTTGAGACGACACCGTATGAACTATGGTTCAGCAATAAACCTAAGCTGTCGTTTCTTAAAGTTTGGGGCTGCGATGCTTATGTGAAAAAGCTTCAACCTGATAAGCTCGAACCCAAATCGGAGAAATGTGTCTTCATAGGATATCCAAAGGAAACTGTTGGATACACCTTCTATCACAGATCCGAAGGCAAGATATTCGTTGCTGAGAATGGATCCTTTCTAGAGAAGGAGATTCTCTCGAAAGAAGTGAGTGGGAGGAAAGTAGAAAACTTGATAAGGTAATTGTACCTTCTCCCTTATTGGAAAGTAGTTCATCACAAAAATCTGTTCTTGTGATTACTACACCAATTAGTGAGGAAGCTAATGATGATGATCATGTAACTTCAGATCAAGTTACTACCGAATCTCGTAGGTAAACCAGAGTGAGATCCGCACCAGAGTGGTACGGTAATCCTGTTCTGGAAGTCATGTTACTAGACCATGATGAACTTGCGAACTATGAGGAAGCGATGATGAGCCCAGATTCCGCGAAATGGTTTGAGGCCATGAAATCTGAGATATGATCCATGTATGAGAACAAAGTTTGGACTTTGGTTGACTTGCCCGATGATCGGCAAGCAATTAAGAATAAATGGATCTTCAAGAGGAAGACGGACACTGATAGTAGTGTTACTATCTACAAAGCTAGAATTGTCGAAAAAAGGTTTTTCGACAAGTTCAGAGTATTGACTACGATGAGAGTTTCTCACTCGTATCTATGCTTAAGTCTGTCCGAATCATGTTAGCAATTGCCGCATTTTATGAAATCCGGCAAATGGATAAACAAAACTACATTCCTTAATGGATTTATTAAAGAAGAGTTGTATACGATGCAACTAGAAGGTTTTGTCGATCCGGAAGGTGTTAACAAAATATGCAAGCTCCAGCGATCCATCTATGGACTGGTGCAAGCATCTCGGAGTTGGAATATACGCTTTGATAAGTTGATCAAAGCATATAGTTTTATACAGACTTGCGGTGAAGCCTGTATTTACAAGAAAGTGAGTGGGAGCACTACAGCATTTCTGATAAGTATATGTAAATGACATATTATTGATCGGAAATAATGTAGAATTATTCTGTAAAGCATAAAGGAGTATTTGAAAGGAGTTTTTCGAAGAAGGACCTCGGTGAAGCTGCTTACATATTGAGCATCAAGATCTATAGAGATAGATCAAGACGCTTGATAAGTTTTTCAATAAGTACATACCTTGAAAAGATTTTGAAGTAGTTCAAAATGGAACAGTCAAAGAAAGAGTTCTTGCCTGTATTACAAGGTGTGAAATTGAGTAAGACTCAAAGCCCGACCACGACAGAAGATAGAAAGAGAATGAAAGTCATTCCCTATGCCTCGGCCATAGGTTCTATAAAGTATGCCATGCTGTTTACCAGATCTATTGTATACCCTACACTGAGTTAAGCAAGGGAGTACAATAATGATCTAGGAGTAGATCACTGGACAGCGGTCAAAATTATCCTTAGTGGAATAAGGATATGTTTCTCGATTATGGAGGTGACAAAAGGGTCGTCGTAAAGGGTTACCTCGATGCAAGTTTTGACACTGATCTAGATGACTCTAAGTCTCGATCCAGATACATATTGAAAGTGGGAGCAATTAGCTAGAGTAGCTTCATGCAGAGTATTGTTGACATAGAAATTTGCAAAGTACATGCGGATCTGAATGTAGCAGACCCGCTGACTAAGATTCTCTCACAAGCAAAACATGATCACACCTTAGTACTCCTTGGGTGTTAATTACATAGCGATGTAAACTAGATTACTGAATCTAGTAAACCCTTTGGGTGTCGGTCACATAGCGATGTGAACTATGGGTGTTAATCACATGATGATGTGAACTATTGATGTTAATCACATGGTGATGTGATCTAGATTATTGACTCTAGTGCAAGTGGGAGACTGAAGGAAATATGCCCTAGAGGCAATAATAAAGTTATTATTTATTTCCTTATATCATGATAAATGTTTATTATTCATGCTAGAATTGTATTAACTGGAAACATAATACATGTGTGAATACATAGACAAACAGAGTGTCACTAGTATGCCTCTACTTGACTAGCTCATTAATCAAAGATGGTTATGTTTCCTAACCATGAACAAAGAGTTGTTATTTGATTAACGAGATCACATCATTAGTTGAATGATCTGATTGACATGACCCATTCCATTAGCATAGCACCCGATCGTTTAGTATGTTGCTATTGCTTTTATCCATGACTTATACATGTTCCTTTAACTATGAGATTATGCAACTCCCGTTTACCGTAGGAACACTTTGTGTGCTACCAAACGTCACAACGTAACTGGGTGATTATAAAGGTGCTCTACAGGTGTCTCCGAAGGTACATGTTGGGTTGACGTATTTCGAGATTAGGATTTGTCACTCCGATTGTCGGAGAGGTATCTCAGGGCCTTCTCGGTAATGCACATCACATAAAGCCTTGCAAGCATTGCAACCAATGAGTTAGTTGCGAGATGATGTATTACGGAACGAGTAAAGAGACTTGCCGGTAACGAGATTGAACTAGGTATTGGATACCGACGATCGAATCTCGGGCAAGTAACATACCGATGACAAAGGGAACGACGTATGTTGTTATGCGGTCTGACCGATAAAGATCTTCGTAGAATATGTAGGAGCCAATATGGGCATCCAGGTCCCGCTATTGGTTATTGACCGGAGACGTGTCTCGGTCATGTCTACATTGTTCTCGAACCGTAGGGTCCGCACGCTTAAGGTTTCGATGACAGTTATATTATGAGTTTATGAGTTTTGATGTACCGAAGGAGTTCGGAGTCCCGGATGAGATCGGGGACATGACGAGGAGTCTCGAAATGGTCGAGACGTAAAGATCGATATATTGGACGACTATATTCGGACATCGGAAGGGTTCTGAGTGGTTCGGGTATTTTCGGAGGTACCGGGGAGTTACGGGATTACGGGAGAAGTAATGGGCCTTGATGGGCTTTAGTGGGAAGAGGAAAAAGGCTGCTGCGCCCCCCCCTCCCCTCTAGTCCGAATTGGACTAGGGAAAAGGGGGCCGGCCACCTCTCCTTCTCCTCCTATTCCTTCTCCCTTCCTCCCCTCTTGGTGGACTCCTACTAGGACTTGGAGTCCTAGTAGGACTCCATATCTTGGCCGCACCAATTGGCTTGGCCGGCCTCCTCCTCCTCCATCCTTTATATACTGAGGCAAGGGGCACCCCTTGGACACACAAGTTGATCTACGGATCGTTCCTTAGCCGTGTGCGGTGCCCCCTTCCACCAAATTCCACCTCGATCATATCGTTGCAGTGCTTAGGCGAAGCCCTGCGCCGGTAACACATCAAGATCGTCACCACGTCGTCGTGCTGACGGAACTCTTCCTCGACGCTTTGCTGGATCGGAGCCCGGGGATCGTCATCGAGCTGAACGTGTGCCAAGAACTCGGAGGTGCCGGAGTAACGGTGCTGTGATCGGTTGGATCGCGAGGAGAACGTACGACTACTTCCTCTACGTTGTGTCAATGCTTCCGCTTCGGTCTACGAGGGTACGTAGACAACACTCTCCCCTCTCGTTGCTATGCATCACCATGATCTTGCGTGTGCGTAGGAAATTTTTTGAAATTACTACGTTTCCCAACAGAGACTAATGGTGGTAGCGTGGTGGAATGTCTGCCATGCCTCCAGGAACAACAAGTTCTTCTCCATTAGCACTAATCGTGATTGGTTGGGGTCTGAAAACCACAAACCAGCGAGAATTGAAGAGCGGGTCGGTCTGAACAAAAAAATAGTTTTCGAGCGTTGGATAATTACATGGGGGTGGGGAGCAGCAGTAGCCGGCGCTTACAGGGATATGCTGAGCGTCATCCGCACAATCGCGCGACGGCCGAGACTGGCATCGTCCGGCGCCACCAGGTTAGCCCGCGCCACCTTCGAGACACGGTTGACCTGCCTGAACTGGAGCTCGGATTGGCCACACCCATGGCAGTTCACCGTGGCTGCCGCCGCAACTCGCCAGAATCCGAGGGAGGATATATGTGAGTGGACGGCAAGGCAAGACCGGCCTGCCGGGCGCGTCGTGCTGGCGTATCGGGTGGAACATGGGGGCGGTGGCAGAGCGATGGTGGGAGGGGGAGCAGGACGGATGGATAACGAAGGTATGGGGCAGTGCGGCGGCGCCCTAACCCTAACTTCCATCGCTAACCGGGTCCTGCGCGTTCGGATTGTATTTTCCTTCGGGAAGGGATGTTTTTTTAGGTAAGGAAAGCGATGTATTGGGTGGACGCGGGCCGCGCGGCGCGGGACGGTTCGTTGGCAGAGTTTTCGTCCGCCCCTAACATGTTTGCTTGTTTAATAGTAGTATAGTAGCAGTACAAGCAGACTTTGCACAACTGGAATCAGACATGTCATGTCTCACTTGTTCACCAGCTCGTCACGGGTGAGACTAATGGTGGTAGCGTGGTGGAATGTCTGCCATGCCTCCAGGAACAACAGGTTATTCTCCATTAGCACTAATCGTGATTGGTTGGGGTCTGAAAACCACAAACCAGCGAAAATTGAAGAGCGGGTCGGTCTGAACACAAAAATAGGTTTCGAGCGTTGGATAATTACATGGGGGCGGGGAGCAGCAGTAGCCGGCGCTTATAGGGACATGCTGAGCGTCATCCGCACAATCGCGCGACGGCCGAGACTGGCAGCGTCCGGCGCCACCAGGTTAGCCCGCGCCACCGTCGAGACACGGTTGACCTGCCCGAACTGGAGCTCGGATTGGCCGCGCCCATGATAGTTCACCATGGCTGCCGCCGCAACTCGCTAGAATCGGAGGGAGGAGATGTGTGAGTGGACGGCAAGGCAAGACCGGCCTTCCGGGCGCGTCGTGCTGGCGTATCGGGTGGAACATGGGGGCGGCGGCAGAGCGATGGTGGGAGGGGGAGCAGGACGGATGGAGGACGAAGGTATGGGGCAGTGCGGCGGCGCCCTAACCCTAACTTCCATCGCTAACCGGGTCCTGCGTGTTCGGATTGTATTTTCCTTCGGGAAAGGATGTTTTTTTAGGTAAGGGAAGCGATGTATTGGGTGGACGCGGGCCGCGCGGCGCGGGACGTTTCATTGGCAGAGTTTTCGTCCGCCCCTAACATGTTTGCTTGTTTAATAGTAGTATAGAAGCAGTACAAGTAGACTTTGCACAACTGGAATCAGACATGTCATGTCTCACTTGTTCACCAGCTCGTCACGGGTGAGACTAATGGTGGTAGCGTGGTGGAATGTCTGCCATGCCTCCAGGAACAACTGGTTCTTCTCCATTAGCACTAATCGTGACTGGTTGGGGTCTGAAAACCACAAACCAGCGAGAATTGAAGAGCGGGTCGGTCTGAACAAAAAAATAGTTTTCGAGCGTTGGATAATTGCATGGGGGCGGGGAGCAGCAGTAGCCGGCGCTTACAGGGACATGCTGAGCGTCATCCGCACAATCGCGCGACGGCCGAGACTGGCAGCGTCCGGCGCCACCAGGTTGGCCCGCGCCACCGTCGAGACACGGTTGACCTGCCCGAACTGGAGCTCGGATTGGCCGCACCCATGGCAGTTCACCGTGGCTGCCGCCGCAACTCGCCAGAATCCGAGGGAGGAGATGTGTGAGTGGACGGCAAGGCAAGACCGGCCTGCCGGGCGCGTCGTGCTGGCGTATCGGGTGGAACATGGGGGGGCGGCAGAGCGATGGTGGGAGGGGGAGCAGGATGGATGACGGACGAAGGTATGGGCAGTGCGGCGGCGCCCTAACCCTAACTTCCATCGCTAACCGGGTCCTGCGCGTTCGGATTGTATTTTCCTTCAGGAAGGGATGTTTTTTAGGTAAGGGAAGCGATGTAATGGGTGGACGCGGGCCGCGCGGCGCGGGACGGTTCGTTGGCAGAGTTTTCGTCCGCCCCTAACATGTTTGCTTGTTTAATAGTAGTATAGAAGCAGTACAAGCAGACTTTGCACAACTGGAATCAGACATGTCATGTCTCACTTGTTCACCAGCTCGTCACGGGTGAGACTAATGGTGGTAGCGTGGTGGAATGTCTGCCATGCCTCCAGGAACAACAGGTTCTTCTCCATTAGCACTAATCGTGATTGGTTGGGGTCTGAAAACCACAAACCAGCGAGAATTGAAGAGCGGGTCGGTCTGAACACAAAAATAGTTTTTGAGCGTTGGATAATTACATGGGGGCGGGGAGCAGCAGTAGCCGGCGCTTATAGGGACATGCTGAGCGTCATTCGAACAATCGCGCGACGGCCGAGATTGGCAGCGTCCGGCGCCACCAGGTTAGCCCGCGCCACCGTCGAGACACGGTTGACCTACCCGAACTAGAGCTCGGATTGGCCGCGCCCATGACAGTTCACCGTGGCTGCCGCCGCAACTCGCTAGAATCTGAGGGAGGAGATGTGCGAGTGGACGGCAAGGCAAGACAGGCCTTCCGGGCGCGTCGTGCTGGCGTATCGGGTGGAACATGGGGGCGGCGGCAGAGCGATGGTGGGAGGGGGAGCAGGACGGATGGAGGACGAAGGTATGGGGCAGTGCGGCGGCGCCCTAACCCTAACTTCCATCGCTAACCGGGTCCTGCGTGTTCGGATTGTATTTTCCTTCGGGAAGGGATGTTTTTTTAGGTAAGGGAAGCGATGTATTGGGTGGACGCGGGCCGCGCGGCGCGGGACGTTTCGTTGGCAGAGTTTTCGTCCGCCCCTAACATGTTTGCTTGTTTAATAGTAGTATAGAAGCAGTACAAGTAGACTTTGCACAACTGGAATCAGACATGTCATGTCTCACTTGTTCACCAGCTCGTCACGGGTGAGACTAATGGTGGTAGCGTGGTGGAATGTCTGCCATGCCTCCAGGAACAATAGGTTCTTCTCCATTAGCACTAATCGTGATTGGTTGGGGTCTGAAAACCACAAACCAGCGAGAATTGAAGAGCGGGTCGGTCTGAACAAAAAAATAGTTTTCGAGCGTTGGATAATTGCATGGGGGCGGGGAGCAGCAGTAGCCGGCGCTTATAGGGACATGCTGAGCGTCATCCGCACAATCGCGCGACGGCCGAGACTGGCAGCGTCCGGCGCCACCAGGTTGGCCCGCGCCACCGCCGAGACACGGTTGACCTGCCCGAACTAGAGCTCGGATTGGCCGCACCGATGGCAGTTGACCGTGGCTGCCGCCGCAACTCGCCAGAATCCGAGGGAGGAGATGTGTGAGTGGACGGCAAGGCAAGACCGGCCTGCCGGGCGCGTCGTGCTGGCGTATCGGGTGGAACATGGGGGCGGCGGCAGAGCGATGGTGGGAGGGGGAGCAGGACGGATGACAGACGAAGGTATGGGGCAGTGCGGCGGCGCCCTAACCTTAACTTCCATCGCTAACCGGGTCCTGCGTGTTCGGATTGTATTTTCCTTTGGGAAGGGATGTTTTTTTAGGTAAGGGAAGCGATGTATTGGGTGGACGCAGGCCGCGCGGCGCGGGACGTTTCATTGGCAGAGTTTTCGTCCGCCCCTAACATGTTTGCTTGTTTAATAGTAGTATAGAAGCAGTACAAGCAGACTTTGCACAACTGGAATCAGACATGTCATGTCTCACTTGTTCACCAGCTCGTCACGGGTGAGACTAATGGTGGTAGCGTGGTGGAATGTCTGCCATGCCTCCAGGAACAACAGGTTCTTGTCCATTAGCAATAATCGTGATTGGTTGGGGTCTGAAAACCACAAACCAGCGAGAATTGAAGAGCGGGTCGGTCTGAACAAAAAAATAGTTTTCAAGCGTTGGATAAATAAATGGGGGCGGGGAGCAGCAGTAGCCGGCGCTTACAGGGACATGCTGAGCGTCATCCGCACAATCGCGCGACGGCCGAGACTGGCAGCGTCCGGCGCCACCAGGTTAGCCCGCGCCACCTTCGAGACACGGTTGACCTGCTTGAACTGGAGCTCGGATTGGCCACACCCATGGCAGTTCACCGTGGCTGCCGCCGCAACTCGCCAGAATCCGAGGGAGGATATATGTGAGTGGACGGCAAGGCAAGACCGGCCTGCCGGGCGCGTCGTGCTGGCGTATCGGGTGGAACATGGGGGCGGTGGCAGAGCGATGGTGGGAGGGGGAGCAGGACGGATGGATAACGAAGGTATGGGGCAGTGCGGCGGCGCCCTAACCCTAACTTCCATCGCTAACCGGGTCCTGCGCGTTCGGATTGTATTTTCCTTCGGGAAGGGATGTTTTTTTAGGTAAGGAAAGCGATGTATTGGGTGGACGCGGGCCGCGCGGCGCGGGACGGTTCGTTGGCAGAGTTTTCGTCCGCCCCTAACATGTTTGCTTGTTTAATAGTAGTATAGTAGCAGTACAAGCAGACTTTGCACAACTGGAATCAGACATGTCATGTCTCACTTGTTCACCAGCTCGTCACGGGTGAGACTAATGGTGGTAGCGTGGTGGAATGTCTGCCATGCCTCCAGGAACAACAGGTTCTTCTCCATTAGCACTAATCGTGATTGGTTGGGGTCTGAAAACCACAAACCAGCGAGAATTGAAGAGCGGGTCGGTCTGAACACAAAAATAGTTTTCGAGCGTTGGATAATTACATGGGGGCGGGGAGCAGCAGTAGCCGGCGCTTATAGGGACATGCTGAGCGTCATCCGCACAATCGCGCGACGGCCGAGACTGGCAGCGTCCGGCGCCACCAGGTTAGCCCGCGCCACCGTCGAGACACGGTTGACCTGCCCGAACTGGAGCTCGGATTGGCCGCGCCCATGATAGTTCACCGTGGCTGCCGCCGCAACTCGCTAGAATCTGAGGGAGGAGATGTGTGAGTGGACGGCAAGGCAAGACCGGCCTTCCGGGCGCGTCGTGCTGGCGTATCGGGTGGAACATGGGGGCGGCGGCAGAGCGATGGTGGGAGGGGGAGCAGGACGGATGGAGGACGAAGGTATGGGGCAGTGCGGCGGCGCCCTAACCCTAACTTCCATCGCTAACCGGGTCCTGCGTGTTCGGATTGTATTTTCCTTCGGGAAAGGATGTTTTTTTAGGTAAGGGAAGCGATGTATTGGGTGGACGCGGGCCGCGCGGCGCGGGACGTTTCGTTGGCAGAGTTTTCGTCCGCCCCTAACATGTTTGCTTGTTTAATAGTAGTATAGAAGCAGTACAAGTAGACTTTGCACAACTGGAATCAGACATGTCATGTCTCACTTGTTCACCAGCTCGTCACGGGTGAGACTAATGGTGGTAGCGTGGTGGAATGTCTGCCATGCCTCCAGGAACAACTGGTTCTTCTCCATTAGCACTAATCGTGATTGGTTGGGGTCTGAAAACCACAAACCAGCGAGAATTGAAGAGCGGGTCGGTCTGAACAAAAAAATAGTTTTCGAGCGTTTGATAATTGCATGGGGGCGGGGAGCAGCAGTAGCCGGCGCTTACAGGGACATGCTGAGCGTCATCCGCACAATCGCGCGACGGCCGAGACTGGCAGCGTCCGGCGCCACCAGGTTGGCCCGCGCCACCGTCGAGACACGGTTGACCTGCCCGAACTGGAGCTCGGATTGGCCGCACCCATGGCAGTTCACCGTGGCTGCCGCCGCAACTCGCCAGAATCCGAGGGAGGAGATGTGTGAGTGGACGGCAAGGCAAGACCGGCCTGCCGGGCGCGTCGTGCTGGCGTATCGGGTGGAACATGGGGGCGGCGGCAGAGCGATGGTGGGAGGGGGAGCAGGATGGATGACGGACGAAGGTATGGGCAGTTCGGCGGCGCCCTAACCCTAACTTCCATCGCTAACCGGGTCCTGCGCGTTCGGATTGTATTTTCCTTCAGGAAGGGATGTTTTTTAGGTAAGGGAAGCGATGTAATGGGTGGACGCGGGCCGCGCGGCGCGGGACGGTTCGTTGGCAGAGTTTTCGTCCGCCCCTAACATGTTTGCTTGTTTAATAGTAGTATAGAAGCAGTACAAGCAGACTTTGCACAACTGGAATCAGACATGTCATGTCTCACTTGTTCACCAGCTCGTCACGGGTGAGACTAATGGTGGTAGCGTGGTGGAATGTCTGCCATGCCTCCAGGAACAACAGGTTCTTCTCCATTAGCACTAATCGTGATTGGTTGGGGTCTAAAAACCACAAACCAGCGAGAATTGAAGAGCGGGTCGGTCTGAACACAAAAATAGTTTTTGAGCGTTGGATAATTACATGGGGGCGGGGAGCAGCAGTAGCCGGCGCTTATAGGGACATGCTGAGCGTCATTCGAACAATCGCGCGACGGCCGAGATTGGCAGCGTCCGGCGCCACCAGGTTAGCCCGCGCCACCGTCGAGACACGGTTGACCTACCCGAACTGGAGCTCGGATTGGCCGCGCCCATGACAGTTCACCGTGGCTGCCGCCGCAACTCGCTAGAATCTGAGGGAGGAGATGTGCGAGTGGACGGCAAGGCAAGACAGGCCTTCCGGGCGCGTCGTGCTGGCGTATCGGGTGGAACATGGGGGCGGCGGCAGAGCGATGGTGGGAGGGGGAGCAGGACGGATGGAGGACGAAGGTATGGGGCAGTGCGGCGGCGCCCTAACCCTAACTTCCATCGCTAACCGGGTCCTGCGTGTTCGGATTGTATTTTCCTTCGGGAAGGGATGTTTTTTTAGGTAAGGGAAGCGATGTATTGGGTGGACGCGGGCCGCGCGGCGCGGGACGTTTCGTTGGCAGAGTTTTCGTCCGCCCCTAACATGTTTGCTTGTTTAATAGTAGTATAGAAGCAGTACAAGTAGACTTTGCACAACTGGAATCAGACATGTCATGTCTCACTTGTTCACCAGCTCGTCACGGGTGAGACTAATGGTGGTAGCGTGGTGGAATGTCTGCCATGCCTCCAGGAACAATAGGTTCTTCTCCATTAGCACTAATCGTGATTGGTTGGGGTCTGAAAACCACAAACCAGCGAGAATTGAAGAGCGGGTCGGTCTGAACAAAAAAATAGTTTTCGAGCGTTGGATAATTGCATGGGGGCGGGGAGCAGCAGTAGCCGGCGCTTATAGGGACATGCTGAGCGTCATCCGCACAATCGCGCGACGGCCGAGACTGGCAGCATCCGGCGCCACCAGGTTGGCCCGCGCCACCGCCGAGACACGGTTGACCTGCCCGAACTAGAGCTCGGATTGGCCGCACCCATGGCAGTTGACCGTGGCTGCCGCCGCAACTCGCTAGAATCCGAGGGAGGAGATGTGTGAGTGGACGGCAAGGCAAGACCGGCCTGCCGGGCGCGTCGTGCTGGCGTATCGGGTGGAACATGGGGGCGGCGGCAGAGCGATGGTGGGAGGGGGAGCAGGACGGATGACGGACGAAGGTATGGGGCAGTGCGGCGGCGCCCTAACCTTAACTTCCATCGCTAACCGGGTCCTGCGTGTTCGGATTGTATTTTCCTTTGGGAAGGGATGTTTTTTTAGGTAAGGGAAGCGATGTATTGGGTGGACGCAGGCCGCGCGGCGCGGGATGTTTCATTGGCAGAGTTTTCGTCCGCCCCTAACATGTTTGCTTGTTTAATAGTAGTATAGAAGCAGTACAAGCAGACTTTGCACAACTGGAATCAGACATGTCATGTCTCACTTGTTCACCAGCTCGTCACGGGTGAGACTAATGGTGGTAGCGTGGTGGAATGTCTGCCATGCCTCCAGGAACAACAGGTTCTTGTCCATTAGCAATAATCGTGATTGGTTGGGGTCTGAAAACCACAAACCAGCGAGAATTGAAGAGCGGGTCGGTCTGAACAAAAAAATAGTTTTCAAGCGTTGGATAAATAAATGGGGGCGGGGAGCAGCAGTAGCCGGCGCTTACAGGGACATGCTGAGCGTCATCCGCACAATCGCGCGACGGCCGAGACTGGCAGCGTCCGGCGCCACCAGGTTGGCTCGCGCCACCGTCGAGACACGGTTGACCTGCCCGAACTGGAGCTCGGATTGGCCGCACCCATGGCAGTTCACCGTGGTTGCCGCCGCAACTTGCCAGAATCCGAGGGAGGAGATGTGTGAGTGGACGACAAGGCAAGACCGGCCTGCCGGGCGCGTCGTGCTGGCGTATCGGGTGGAACATGGGGGCGGCGGTAGAGCGATGGTTGGAGGGGGAGCAGGACGGATGGCGGACGAAGGTATGGGGCAGTGCGGCGGCGCCCTAACCTTAACTTCCATCGCTAACCGGGTCCTGCGCGTTCGGATTGTATTTTCCTTCGGGAAGGGATGTTTTTTTAGGTAAGGGAAGCGATGTATTGGGTGGACGCAGGCCGCGCGGCGCGGGACGTTTCATTGGCAGAGTTTTCGTCCGCCCCTAACATGTTTGCTTGTTTAATAGTAGTATAGAAGCAGTACAAGCAGACTTTGCACAACTGGAATCAGACATGTCATGTCTCACTTGTTCACCAGCTCGTCACGGGTGAGACTAATGGTGGTAGCGTGGTGGAATGTCTGCCATGCCTCCAGGAACAACAGGTTCTTGTCCATTAGCAATAATCGTGATTGGTTGGGGTCTGAAAACCACAAACCAGCGAGAATTGAAGAGCGGGTCGGTCTGAACAAAAAAATAGTTTTCAAGCGTTGGATAAATAAATGGGGGCGGGGAGCAGCAGTAGCCGGCGCTTACAGGGACATGCTGAGCGTCATCCGCACAATCGCGCGACGGCCGAGACTGGCAGCGTCCGGCGCCACCAGGTTAGCCCGCGCCACCTTCGAGACACGGTTGACCTGCTTGAACTGGAGCTCGGATTGGCCACACCCATGGCAGTTCACCGTGGCTGCCGCCGCAACTCGCCAGAATCCGAGGGAGGATATATGTGAGTGGACGGCAAGGCAAGACCGGCCTGCCGGGCGCGTCGTGCTGGCGTATCGGGTGGAACATGGGGGCGGTGGCAGAGCGATGGTGGGAGGGGGAGCAGGACGGATGGATAACGAAGGTATGGGGCAGTGCGGCGGCGCCCTAACCCTAACTTCCATCGCTAACCGGGTCCTGCGCGTTCGGATTGTATTTTCCTTCGGGAAGGGATGTTTTTTTAGGTAAGGAAAGCGATGTATTGGGTGGACGCGGGCCGCGCGGCGCGGGACGGTTCGTTGGCAGAGTTTTCGTCCGCCCCTAACATGTTTGCTTGTTTAATAGTAGTATAGTAGCAGTACAAGCAGACTTTGCACAACTGGAATCAGACATGTCATGTCTCACTTGTTCACCAGCTCGTCACGGGTGAGACTAATGGTGGTAGCGTGGTGGAATGTCTGCCATGCCTCCAGGAACAACAGGTTCTTCTCCATTAGCACTAATCGTGATTGGTTGGGGTCTGAAAACCACAAACCAGCGAGAATTGAAGAGCGGGTCGGTCTGAACACAAAAATAGTTTTCGAGCGTTGGATAATTACATGGGGGCGGGGAGCAGCAGTAGCCGGCGCTTATAGGGACATGCTGAGCGTCATCCGCACAATCGCGCGACGGCCGAGACTGGCAGCGTCCGGCGCCACCAGGTTAGCCCGCGCCACCGTCGAGACACGGTTGACCTGCCCGAACTGGAGCTCGGATTGGCCGCGCCCATGATAGTTCACCGTGGCTGCCGCCGCAACTCGCTAGAATCTGAGGGAGGAGATGTGTGAGTGGACGGCAAGGCAAGACCGGCCTTCCGGGCGCGTCGTGCTGGCGTATCGGGTGGAACATGGGGGCGGCGGCAGAGCGATGGTGGGAGGGGGAGCAGGACGGATGGAGGACGAAGGTATGGGGCAGTGCGGCGGCGCCCTAACCCTAACTTCCATCGCTAACCGGGTCCTGCGTGTTCGGATTGTATTTTCCTTCGGGAAAGGATGTTTTTTTAGGTAAGGGAAGCGATGTATTGGGTGGACGCGGGCCGCGCGGCGCGGGACGTTTCGTTGGCAGAGTTTTCGTCCGCCCCTAACATGTTTGCTTGTTTAATAGTAGTATAGAAGCAGTACAAGTAGACTTTGCACAACTGGAATCAGACATGTCATGTCTCACTTGTTCACCAGCTCGTCACGGGTGAGACTAATGGTGGTAGCGTGGTGGAATGTCTGCCATGCCTCCAGGAACAACTGGTTCTTCTCCATTAGCACTAATCGTGATTGGTTGGGGTCTGAAAACCACAAACCAGCGAGAATTGAAGAGCGGGTCGGTCTGAACAAAAAAATAGTTTTCGAGCGTTTGATAATTGCATGGGGGCGGGGAGCAGCAGTAGCCGGCGCTTACAGGGACATGCTGAGCGTCATCCGCACAATCGCGCGACGGCCGAGACTGGCAGCGTCCGGCGCCACCAGGTTGGCCCGCGCCACCGTCGAGACACGGTTGACCTGCCCGAACTGGAGCTCGGATTGGCCGCACCCATGGCAGTTCACCGTGGCTGCCGCCGCAACTCGCCAGAATCCGAGGGAGGAGATGTGTGAGTGGACGGCAAGGCAAGACCGGCCTGCCGGGCGCGTCGTGCTGGCGTATCGGGTGGAACATGGGGGCGGCGGCAGAGCGATGGTGGGAGGGGGAGCAGGATGGATGACGGACGAAGGTATGGGCAGTTCGGCGGCGCCCTAACCCTAACTTCCATCGCTAACCGGGTCCTGCGCGTTCGGATTGTATTTTCCTTCAGGAAGGGATGTTTTTTAGGTAAGGGAAGCGATGTAATGGGTGGACGCGGGCCGCGCGGCGCGGGACGGTTCGTTGGCAGAGTTTTCGTCCGCCCCTAACATGTTTGCTTGTTTAATAGTAGTATAGAAGCAGTACAAGCAGACTTTGCACAACTGGAATCAGACATGTCATGTCTCACTTGTTCACCAGCTCGTCACGGGTGAGACTAATGGTGGTAGCGTGGTGGAATGTCTGCCATGCCTCCAGGAACAACAGGTTCTTCTCCATTAGCACTAATCGTGATTGGTTGGGGTCTAAAAACCACAAACCAGCGAGAATTGAAGAGCGGGTCGGTCTGAACACAAAAATAGTTTTTGAGCGTTGGATAATTACATGGGGGCGGGGAGCAGCAGTAGCCGGCGCTTATAGGGACATGCTGAGCGTCATTCGAACAATCGCGCGACGGCCGAGATTGGCAGCGTCCGGCGCCACCAGGTTAGCCCGCGCCACCGTCGAGACACGGTTGACCTACCCGAACTGGAGCTCGGATTGGCCGCGCCCATGACAGTTCACCGTGGCTGCCGCCGCAACTCGCTAGAATCTGAGGGAGGAGATGTGCGAGTGGACGGCAAGGCAAGACAGGCCTTCCGGGCGCGTCGTGCTGGCGTATCGGGTGGAACATGGGGGCGGCGGCAGAGCGATGGTGGGAGGGGGAGCAGGACGGATGGAGGACGAAGGTATGGGGCAGTGCGGCGGCGCCCTAACCCTAACTTCCATCGCTAACCGGGTCCTGCGTGTTCGGATTGTATTTTCCTTCGGGAAGGGATGTTTTTTTAGGTAAGGGAAGCGATGTATTGGGTGGACGCGGGCCGCGCGGCGCGGGACGTTTCGTTGGCAGAGTTTTCGTCCGCCCCTAACATGTTTGCTTGTTTAATAGTAGTATAGAAGCAGTACAAGTAGACTTTGCACAACTGGAATCAGACATGTCATGTCTCACTTGTTCACCAGCTCGTCACGGGTGAGACTAATGGTGGTAGCGTGGTGGAATGTCTGCCATGCCTCCAGGAACAATAGGTTCTTCTCCATTAGCACTAATCGTGATTGGTTGGGGTCTGAAAACCACAAACCAGCGAGAATTGAAGAGCGGGTCGGTCTGAACAAAAAAATAGTTTTCGAGCGTTGGATAATTGCATGGGGGCGGGGAGCAGCAGTAGCCGGCGCTTATAGGGACATGCTGAGCGTCATCCGCACAATCGCGCGACGGCCGAGACTGGCAGCATCCGGCGCCACCAGGTTGGCCCGCGCCACCGCCGAGACACGGTTGACCTGCCCGAACTAGAGCTCGGATTGGCCGCACCCATGGCAGTTGACCGTGGCTGCCGCCGCAACTCGCTAGAATCCGAGGGAGGAGATGTGTGAGTGGACGGCAAGGCAAGACCGGCCTGCCGGGCGCGTCGTGCTGGCGTATCGGGTGGAACATGGGGGCGGCGGCAGAGCGATGGTGGGAGGGGGAGCAGGACGGATGACGGACGAAGGTATGGGGCAGTGCGGCGGCGCCCTAACCTTAACTTCCATCGCTAACCGGGTCCTGCGTGTTCGGATTGTATTTTCCTTTGGGAAGGGATGTTTTTTTAGGTAAGGGAAGCGATGTATTGGGTGGACGCAGGCCGCGCGGCGCGGGATGTTTCATTGGCAGAGTTTTCGTCCGCCCCTAACATGTTTGCTTGTTTAATAGTAGTATAGAAGCAGTACAAGCAGACTTTGCACAACTGGAATCAGACATGTCATGTCTCACTTGTTCACCAGCTCGTCACGGGTGAGACTAATGGTGGTAGCGTGGTGGAATGTCTGCCATGCCTCCAGGAACAACAGGTTCTTGTCCATTAGCAATAATCGTGATTGGTTGGGGTCTGAAAACCACAAACCAGCGAGAATTGAAGAGCGGGTCGGTCTGAACAAAAAAATAGTTTTCAAGCGTTGGATAAATAAATGGGGGCGGGGAGCAGCAGTAGCCGGCGCTTACAGGGACATGCTGAGCGTCATCCGCACAATCGCGCGACGGCCGAGACTGGCAGCGTCCGGCGCCACCAGGTTGGCTCGCGCCACCGTCGAGACACGGTTGACCTGCCCGAACTGGAGCTCGGATTGGCCGCACCCATGGCAGTTCACCGTGGTTGCCGCCGCAACTTGCCAGAATCCGAGGGAGGAGATGTGTGAGTGGACGACAAGGCAAGACCGGCCTGCCGGGCGCGTCGTGCTGGCGTATCGGGTGGAACATGGGGGCGGCGGTAGAGCGATGGTTGGAGGGGGAGCAGGACGGATGGCGGACGAAGGTATGGGGCAGTGCGGCGGCGCCCTAACCTTAACTTCCATCGCTAACCGGGTCCTGCGCGTTCGGATTGTATTTTCCTTCGGGAAGGGATGTTTTTTTAGGTAAGGGAAGCGATGTATTGGGTGGACTCGGACCGCACGGCGCGGGACGATTCATTGGCAGAGTTTTCGTCCGCCCCTAACATGTTTGCTTGTTTAATAGTAGTATAGAAGCAGTACAAGCAGACTTTGCACAACTGGAATCAGACATGTCATGTCTCACTTGTTCACCAGCTCGTCATTGGTGAGACTAATGGTGGTAGTGTGGTGGAATGTCTGCCACGCCTCCAGGAACAACAGGTTCTTCTCCATTAGCAATAATCGTGATTGGTTGGGGTCTGAAAACCACAAACCAGCGAGAATTGAAGAGCGGGTCGGTCTGAACAAAAAAATAGTTTTCAAGCGTTGGATAAATACATGGGGGCGGGGAGCAGTAGTAGCCGGTGCTTACAGGGACATGCTGAGCGTCATCCACACAATCGTGCAACGGCCGAGACTGGCAGCGTCCGGCGCCACCAGGTTGGCCCGCACCACCGTCGAGACACGGTTGACCTGCCCGAACTGGAGCTCGTATTGGCCGCACCCATGGCAGTTCACCGTGGATGCCGCCGCAACTCGCCAGAATCCGAGGGAGGAGATGTGTGAGTGGACGGCAAGGCAAGACCGGCCTGCCGGGCGCGTCGTGCTGGCGTATCAGGTGGAACATGGGGGCGGCGGCAGAGCGATGGTGGGAGGGGAGCAGGACGGATGACGGACGAAGGTATGGGGCAGTGCGGCGGCGCCCTAACCCTAACTTCCATCGCTAACCGGGTCCTGCGCGTTCGGATTGTATTTTCCTTCAGGAAGGGATGTTTTTTAGGTAAGGGAAGCGATGTATTGGGTGGACGCGGGCCGCGCGGCGCGGGATATTTCGTTGGCAGAGTTTTCGTCCGCCCCTAACATGTTTGCTTGTTTAATAGTAGTATCGAAGCAGTACAAGCAGACTTTGCACAACTGGAATCAGACATGTCATGTCTCACTTGTTCACCAGCTCGTCACGGGTGAGACTAATGGTGGTAGCGTGGTGGAATGTCTGCCATGCCTCCAGGAACAACAGGTTCTTCTCCATTAGCACTAATCGTGATTGGTTGGGGTCTGAAAACCACAAACCAGCGAGAATTGAAGAGCGGGTCGGTCTGAACAAAAAAATAGTTTTCGAGCGTTGGATAATTACATGGGGGCGGGGAGCAGCAGTAGCCGGCGCTTACAGGGACATGCTGAGCGTCATCCGCACAATCGCGCAACGGCCGAGACTGGCAGCGTCTAGCGCCACCAGGTTGGCCCGCGCCACCGTCGAGACACGGTTGACCTGCCCGAACTAGAGCTCGGATTGGCCGCACCCATGGCAGTTCACCGTGGCTGCCGCCGCAACTCGCCAGAATCTGAGGGAGGAGATGTGTGAGTGGAAGGCAAGGCAAGACCGGCCTGCCGGGCGCGTCGTGCTGGCGTATCGGGTGGAACATGGGGGCGGCGGCAGAGCGATGGTGGGAGGGGGGCAGGACGGATGACGGACGAAGGTATGGGGCAGTGCGGCGGCGCCCTAACCCTAACTTCCATCGCTAACCGGGTCCTGCGTGTTCGGATTGTATTTTCCTTCGGGAAGGGATGTTTTTTTAGGTAAGGGAAGCGATGAATTGGGTGGACGCAGGCCACGCGGCGCGGGACGTTTCATTGGCAGAGTTTTCGTCCGCCCCTAACATGTTTGCTTGTTTAATAGTAGTATAGAAGCAGTACAAGCAGACTTTGCACAACTGGAATCAGACATGTCATGTCTCACTTGTTCACCAGCTCGTCACGGGTGAGACTAATGGTGGTAGCGTTGTGGAATATCTGCCATGCCTCCAGGAACAACAGGTTCTTCTCCATTAGCACTAATCGTGATTGGTTGGGGTCTGAAAACCACAAACCAGCGAGAATTGAAGAGTGGGTCGGTCTGAACAAAAAAATAGTTTTCGAGCGTTGGATAATTACATGGGGGCGGGGAGCAGCAGTAGCCGGCGCTTACAGGGACATGCTGAGCGTCATCCGCACAATCGCGCGACGGCCGAGACTGGCAGCGTCCGGCGCACCAGGTTGGCCCGCGCCACCGTCGAGACACGGTTGACCTACCCGAACTAGAGCTCGGATTGGCCGCACCCATGGCAGTTCACCGTGGCTGCCGCCGCAACTCGCCAGAATCCGAGGGAGGAGATGTGTGAGTGGACGGCAAGGCAAGACCGGCCTGCCGGGCGCGTCGTGCTGGCGTATCGGGTGGAACATGGGGGCGGCGGCAGAGCGATGGTGGGAGGGGGAGAAGGACGGATGGCGGACGAAGGTATGGGGCAGTGCGGCGGCGCCCAAGCCCTAACTTCCATCGCTAACCGGATCCTGCGCGTTCGGATTGTATTTTCCTTCAGGAAGGGATGTTTTTTTCGGTAAGGGAAGCGATGTATTGGGTGGATGCGGGCCGCGCGGCGTGGGACGTTTCGTTGGCAGAGTTTTCGTCCGCCCCTAACATGTTTGCTTGTTTAATAGTAGTATAGAAGCAGTACAAGCAGACTTTGCACAACTGGAATCAGACATGTCATGTCTCACTTGTTAACCAGCTCGTCACGAGTGAGACTAATGGTGGTAGCGTGGTGGAATGTCTGCCATGCCTCCAGGAACAACAGGTTCTTCTCCATTAGCAATAATCGTGATTGGTTGGGGTCTGAAAACCACAAACCAGCGAGAATTGAAGAGCGGGTCGGTCTGAACAAAAAAAATAGTTTTCGAGCATTGGATAATTACATGGGGGCGGGGAGCAGCAGTAGCCGGCGCTTACAGGGACATGCTGAGCGTCATCCGCACAATCGCGCGACGGCCGAGACTGGCAGCGTCCGGCGCCACCAGGTTGGCCCAGGCCACCGTCGAGACACGGTTGACCTGCCCGAACTGGAGCTCGGATTGGCCGCACCCATGGCAGTTCACCGTGGCTGCCGCCGCAACTCGCCAGAATCCGAGGGAGGAGATGTGTGAGTGGACGGCAAGGCAAGACCGGCCTTCCGGGCGCGTCGTGCTGGCGTATCGGGTGGAACATGGGGGCGGCGGCAGAGCGATGGTGGGAGGGGGAGCAGGACGGATGGCGGATGAAGGTATGGGGCAGTGCGGCGGCGCCCTAACCCTAACTTCCATCGCTAACCGGATCCTGCGCGTTCGGATTGTATTTTCCTTCAGGAAGAGATGTTTTTTTCGGTAAGGGAAGCGATGTATTGGGTGGATGCAGGCCGCGCGGCGCGGGATGTTTCATTGGCAGAGTTTTCGTCCGCCCCTAACATGTTTGCTTGTTTAATAGTAGTATAGAAGCAGTACAAGTAGACTTTGCACAACTGGAATCAGACATGTCATGTCTCACTTGTTCACCAGCTCGTCACGGGTGAGACTAATGGTGGTAGCGTGGTGGAATGTCTGCCATGCCTCCAGGAACAACAGGTTCTTCTCCATTAGCACTAATCGTGATTGGTTGGGGTCTGAAAACCACAAACCAGCGAGAATTGAAGAGCGGGTCGGTCTGAACAAAAAAATAGTTTTCGAGCGTTGGATAATTACATGGGGGCGGGGAGCAGCTGTAGCCGGCGCTTACAGGGACATGCTGAGCGTCATCCGCACAATCGCGCGACGGCCGAGACTGGCAGCGTCCGGCGCCACCAAGTTGGCCCGGGCCACCGCCGAGACACGGTTGACCTGCCCGAACTAGAGCTCGGATTGGCCGCACCCATGGCAGTTCACCGTGGCTGCCGCCGCAACTCGCCAGAATCCGAGGGAGGAGATGTGTGAGTGGACGGCAAGGCAAGACCGGCCTGCCGGGCGCGTCGTGCTGGCGTATCAGGTGGAACATGGGGGCGGCGGCAGAGCGATGGTGGGAGGGGGAGCAGGACGGATGACGGACGAAGGTATGGGGCAGTGCGGCGGCGCCCTAACCCTAACTTCCATCGCTAACCGGGTCCTGCGTGTTCGGATTGTATTTTCCTTCGGGAAGGGATGTTTTTTTAGGTAAGGGAAGCGATGTATTGGGTGGATGCAGGCCGCGCGGCGTGGGACGTTTCATTGGCAGAGTTTTCGTCCGCCCCTAACATGTTTGCTTGTTTAATAGTAGTATAGAAGCAGTACAAGCAGACTTTGCACAACTGGAATCAGACATGTCATGTCTCACTTGTTCACCAGCTCGTCACGGGTGAGACTAATGGTGGTAGCGTGGTGGAATGTCTGCCATGCCTCGAGGAACAACAGGTTCTTCTCCATTAGCACTAATCGTGATTGGTTGGGGTCTGAAAACCACAAACCAGCGAGAATTGAAGAGCGGGTCGGTCTGAACAAAAAAATAGTTTTCGAGCGTTGGATAATTACATGGGGGCGGGGAGCAGCAGTAGCCGGCGCTTACAGGGACATGCTGAGCGTCATCCGCACAATCGCCGGACGGCCGAGACTGGCAGCGTCCGGCGCACCAGGTTGGCCCGCGCCACCGTCGAGACACGGTTGACCTACCCGAACTAGAGCTCGGATTGGCCGCACCCATGGCAGTTCACCGTGGCTGCCGCAGCAACTCGCCAGAATCCGAGGGAGGAGATGTGTGAGTGGACGGCAAGGCAAGACCGGCCTGCCGGGCGCGTCGTGCTGGCTTATCGGGTGGAACATGGGGGCGGCGGCAGAGCGATGGTGGGAGGGGGAGAAAGACGGATGGCGGACGAAGGTATGGGGCAGTGCGGCGGCGCCCTATCCCTAACTTCCATCGCTAACCGGATCCTGCGCGTTCGGATTGTATTTTCCTTCAGGAAGGGATGTTTTTTTCGGTAAGGGAAGCGATGTATTGGGTGGATGCGGGCCGCGCGGCGTGGGACGTTTCGTTGGCAGAGTTTTCGTCCGCCCCTAACATGTTTGCTTGTTTAATAGTAGTATAGAAGCAGTACAAGCAGACTTTGCACAACTGGAATCAGACATGTCATGTCTCACTTGTTCACCAGCTCGTCACGGGTGAGACTAATGGTGGTAGCATGGTGGAATGTCTGCCATGCCTCCAGGAACAACAGGTTCTTCTCCATTAGCAATAATCGTGATTGGTTGGGGTCTGAAAACCACAAACCAGCGAGAATTGAAGAGCGGGTCAGTCTAAACAAAAAAAAGAGTTTTCGAGCGTTGGATAATTACATGGGGGCGGGGAGCAGCAGTAGCCGGCGCTTACAGGGACATGCTGAGCGTCATCCGCACAATCGCGCGACGGCCGAGACTGGCAGCGTCCGGCGCCACCAGGTTGGCCCGCGCCACCATCGAGACACGGTTGACCTGCCCGAACTGGAGCTCGGATTGGCCGCACCCATGGCAGTTCACCGTGGCTGCCGCCGCAACTCGCCAGAATCCGAGGGAGGAGATGTGTGAGTGGACGGCAAGGCAAGACCGGCCTGCCGGGCGCGTCGTGCTGGCGTATCGGGTGGAACATGGGGGCGGCGGCAGAGCGATGGTGGGAGGGGGAGCAGGACGGATGGCGGACGAAGGTATGGGGCAGTGCGGCGGCGCCCTAACCCTAACTTCCATCGCTAACCGGATCCTGCGCGTTCGGATTGTATTTTCCGTCAGGAAGGGATGTTTTTTTCGGTAAGGGAAGCGATGTATTGGGTGGATGCGGGCCGCGCGGCGTGGGACGTTTCGTTGGCAGAGTTTTCGTCCGCCCCTAACATGTTTGCTTGTTTAATAGTAGTATAGAAGCAGTACAAGCAGACTTTGCACAACT
The DNA here is from genome assembly GCA_032464435.1 of Aegilops umbellulata. Lineage (NCBI taxonomy): Eukaryota > Viridiplantae > Streptophyta > Magnoliopsida > Poales > Poaceae > Aegilops > Aegilops umbellulata. The sequence goes on along the minus strand of CP136059.1, from coordinate 445,104,352 downwards.
GGAATCAGACATGTCATGTCTCACTTGTTCACCAGCTCGTCACGGGTGAGACTAATGGTGGTAGCGTGGTGGAATGTCTGCCATGCCTCCAGGAACAACAAGTTCTTCTCCATTAGCACTAATCGTGATTGGTTGGGGTCTAAAAACCACAAACCAGCGAGAATTGAAGAGCGGGTCGGTCTGAACAAAAAAAATAGTTTTCGAGCGTTGGATAATTACATGGGGGCGGGGAGTAGCAGTAGCCGGTGCTTATAGGGACATGCTGAGCGTCATCCGCACAATCGCGCGACGGCCGAGACTGGCAGCGTCCGGCGCCACCAGGTTGGCCCGCGCCACCGTCGAGACACGGTTGACCTGCCCGAACTGGAGCTCGGATTGGCCGCACCCATGGCAGTTCACCGTGGCTGCCGCCGCAACTCGCCAGAATCCGAGGGAGGAGATGTGTGAGTGGACGGCAAGGCAAGACCGGCCTGCCGGGCGCGTCGTGCTAGCGTATCGGGTGGAACATGGGGGCGGCGGCAGAGCGATGGTGGGAGGGAGAGCAGGACAGATGACGGACGAAGGTATGGGGCAGTGCGGCGGCGCCCTAACCCTAACTTCCATCGCTAACCGGGTCCTGCGCGTTCGGATTGTATTTTCCTTAGGAAGGGATGTTTTTTTAGGTAAGGGAAGCGATGTATTGGGTGGACGCGGGCCGCGCGGCGCGGGACGTTTCGTTGGCAGAGTTTTCATCCGGCCCTAACATGTTTGCTTGTTTAATAGTAGTATAGAAGCAGTACAAGCAGACTTTGCACAACTGGAATCAGACATGTCATGTCTCACTTGTTCACCAGCTCGTCACGGGTGAGACTAATGGTGCTAGCGTGGTGGAATGTCTGCCATGCCTCCAGGAACTACAGGTTCTTCTCCATTAGCACTAATCGTGATTGGTTGGGGTCTGAAAACCACAAACCAGCGAGAATTGAAGAGCGGGTCGGTCTGAACAAAAAAATAGTTTTCGAGCGTTGGATAATTACATGGGGGCGGGGAGCAGCAGTAGCCGGCGCTTACAGGGACATGCTGAGCGTCATCCGCACAATCGCGCGACGGCCGAGACTGGCAGCGTCCGGCGCCACCAGGTTGGCCCGCGCCACCGTCGAGACACGGTTGACCTGCCCGAACTGGAGCTCGGATTGGCCGCACACATGGCAGTTCACCGTGGCTGCCGCCGCAACTCGCCAGAATCCGAGGGAGGAGATGTGTGAGTGGACGGCAAGGCAAGAACGGCCTGCCGGGCGCGTCGTGCTGGCGTATCGGGTGGAACATGGGGGCGGCGGCAGAGCGATGGTGGGAGGGGGAGCAGGACGGATGGCGGACGAAGGTATGGGCCAGTGCGGCGGCGCCCTAACCCTAACTTCCATCGCTAACCGGGTCCTCCGCGTTCGGATTGTATTTTCCTTCGGGAAGGGATGTTTTTTTAGGTAAGGGAAGCGATGTATTGGGTGGACGCGGGCCGCGCGGCGCGGGACGTTTCGTTGGCAGAGTTTTCGTCCGCCCTAACATGTTTGCTTGTTTAATAGTATTATAGAAGCAGTACAAGCAGACTTTGCACAACTGGAATCAGACATGTCATGTCTCACTTGTTCACCAGCTCGTCATGGGTGAGACTAATGGTGGTAGCGTGGTGGAATGTCTGCCATGCCTCCAGGAACAACAGGTTCTTCTCCATTAGCACTAATCGTGATTGGTTGGGGTCTGAAAACCACAAACCAGCGAGAATTGAAGAGCGGGTCGCTCTGAACAAAAAAATAGTTTTCGAGCGTTGGATAATTACATGGGGGCGGGGAGCAGCAGTAGCCGGCGCTTACAGGGACATGCTGAGCGTCATCCGCACAATCGCGCGACGGCCGAGACTGGCAGCGTCCGGCGCCACCAGGTTGGCCCGCGCCACCGTCGAGACACGGTTGACCTGCCCGAACTGGAGCTCGGATTGGCCGCACCCATGGCAGTTCACCGTGGCTGCCGCCGCAACTCGCCAGAATCCGAGGGAGGAGATGTGTGAGTGGACGGCAAGGCAAGACCGGCCTGCCGGGCGCGTCGTGCTGGCGTATCTGGTGGAACATGGGGGCGGCGGTAGAGCGATGGTGGGAGGGGGAGTAGGACAGATGGCGGACGAAGGTATGGGGCAGTGCGGCGGCGCCCTAACCCTAACTTCCATCGCTAACCGGATCCTGCGCGTTTGGATTGTATTTTCCTTCAGGAAGGGATGTTTTTTTCGGTAAGGGAAGCGATATATTGGGTGGATGCGGGCCGCGCGGCGTGGGACGTTTCGTTGGCAGAGTTTTCGTCCGCCCCTAACATGTTTGCTTGTTTAATAGTAGTATAGAAGCAGTACAAGCAGACTTTGCACAACTGGAATCAGACATGTCATGTCTCACTTGTTCACCAGCTCGTCACGGGTGAGACTAATGGTGGTAGCGTGGTGGAATGTCTGCCATGCCTCCAGGAACAACAGGTTCTTCTCCATTAGCACTAATCATGATTGGTTGGGGTCTGAAAACCACAAACCAGCGAGAATTGAAGAGCAGGTCGGTCTGAACAAAAAAAATAGTTTTCGAGCGTTGGATAATTACATGGGGGTGGGGAGGAGCAGTAGCCGGTGCTTACAGGGACATGCTGAGCGTCATCCGCACAATCGCGCGACGGCTGAGACTGGCAGCGTCCGGCGCCACCAGGTTGGCCCGCGCCACCGTCGAGACACGGTTGACCTGCCCGAACTGGAGCTCGGATTGGCCGCACCCATGGCAGTTCACCGTGGCTGCCGCCGCAACTCGCCAGAATCCGAGGGAGGAGATGTGTGAGTGGACGGCAAGGCAAGACCGGCCTGCCGGGCGCGTCGTGCTAGCGTATCGGGTGGAACATGGGGGCGGCGGCAGAGCGATGGTGGGAGGGGGAGTAGGACGGATGACGGACGAAGGTATGAGGCAGTGCGGCGGCGCCCTAACCCTAACTTCCAGCGCTAACCGGGTCCTGCACGTTCGGATTGTATTTTCCTTAGGAAGGGATGTTTTTTTAGGTAAGGGAAGCGATGTATTGGGTGGACGCGGGCCACGCGGCGCGGGACGTTTCGTTGGCAGAGTTTCCGTCCGGCCCTAACATGTTTGCTTGTTTAATAGTAGTATAGAAGCAGTACAAGCAGACTTTGCACAACTGGAATCAGACATGTCATGTCTCACTTGTTCACCAGCTCGTCACGGGTGAGACTAATGGTGGTAGCGTGGTGGAATGTATGCCATGCCTCCAGGAACTACAGGTTCTTCTCCATTAGCACTAATCGTGATTGGTTGGGGTCTGAAAACCACAAACCAGCGAGAATTGAAGAGCGGGTCGGTCTGAACAAAAAAATAGTTTTCGAGCGTTGGATAATTACATGGGGGCGGGGAGCAGCAGTAGCCGGCGCTTACAGGGACATGCTGAGCGTCATCCGCACAATCGCGCGACGGCCGAGACTGGCAGCGTCCGGCGCCACCGGGTTGGCCCGCGCCACCGCCGAGACACGGTTGACCTGCCCGAACTAGAGCTCGGATTGGCCGCACCCATGGCAGTTCACCGTGGCTGCCGCCGCAACTCGCCAGAATCTGAGGGAGGAGATGTGTGAGTGGACGGCAAGGCAAGACCGGCCTGCCGGGCACGTCGTGCTGGCGTATCGGGTGGAACATGGGGGCGGCGGCAGAGCGATGGTGGGAGGGGGAGCAGGACGGATGACGGACGAAGGTATGGGGCAGTGCGGCGGCGCCCTAACCCTAACTTCCATCGCTAACCGGGTCCTGCGTGTTCGGATTGTATTTTCCTTCGGGAAGGGATGTTTTTTTAGGTAAGGGAAGCGATGTATTGGGTGGACGCAGGCCGAGCGGCGCGGGACGTTTCATTGGCAGAGTTTTCGTCCGCCCCTAACATGTTTGCTTGTTTAATAGTAGTATAGAAGCAGTACAAGCAGACTTTGCACAACTGGAATCAGACATGTCATGTCTCACTTGTTCACCAGCTCGTCACAGGTGAGACTAATGGTGGTAGCGTGGTGAAATGTCTGCCATGCCTCCAGGAACAACAGGTTCTTCTCCATTAGCACTAGTCGTGATTGGTTGGGGTCTGAAAACCACAAACCAGCGAGAATTGAAGAACGGGTCGGTCTGAAGAAAAAAATAGTTTTCGAGCGTTGGATAATTACATGGGGGCGGGGAGCAGCAGTAGCCGGCGCTTACAGGGACATGCTGAGCGTCATCCGCACAATCGCGCGACGGCCTAGACTGGCAGCGTCCGACGCACCAGGTTGGCCCGCGCCACCGCCGAGACACGGTTGACCTACCCGAACTAGAGCTCGGATTGGCCGCACCCATGGCAGTTCACCATGGCTGCCGCCGCAACTCGCCAGAATCCGAGGGAGGAGATGTGTGAGTGGACGGCAATGCAAGACCGGCCTGCCGGGCGCGTCGTGCTGGCGTATCGGGTGGAACATGGGGGCGGCGGCAGAGCGATGGTGGGAGGGGGAGAAGGACGGATGGCGGACGAAGGTATGCGGCAGTGCGGCGGCGCCCTAACCCTAACTTCCATCGCTAACCGGATCCTGCGCGTTCGGATTGTATTTTCCTTCAGGAAGGGATGTTTTTTTCGGTAAGGGAAGCGATGTATTGGGTGGATGCGGGCCGCGCGGCGTGGGACGTTTTGTTGGCAGAGTTTTCGTCCGCCCCTAACATGTTTGCTTGTTTAATAGTAGTATAGAAGCAGTACAAGCAGACTTTGCACAACTGGAATCAGACATGTCATGTCTCACTTGTTCACCAGCTCGTCACGGGTGAGACTAATGGTGGTAGCGTGGTGGAATGTCTGCCATGCCTCCAGGAACAACAGGTTCTTCTCCATTAGCAATAATCGTGATTGGTTGGGGTCTGAAAACCACAAACCAGCGAGAATTGAAGAGCGGGTCGGTCTGAACAAAAAAAATAGTTTTCGAGCGTTGGATAATTACATGGGGGCGGGGAGCAGCAGTAGCCGGCGCTTACAGGGACATGCTGAGCGTCATCCGCACAATCGCGCGACGGCCTAGACTGGCAGCGTCCGACGCACCAGGTTGGCCCGCGCCACCGCCGAGACACGGTTGACCTACCCGAACTAGAGCTCGGATTGGCCGCACCCATGGCAGTTCACCATGGCTGCCGCCGCAACTCGCCAGAATCCGAGGGAGGAGATGTGTGAGTGGACGGCAAGGCAAGACCGGCCTGCCGGGCGCGTCGTGCTGGCGTATCGGGTGGAACATGGGGGCGGCGGCAGAGCGATGGTGGGAGGGGGAGAAGGACGGATGGCGGACGAAGGTATGCGGCAGTGCGGCGGCGCCCTAACCCTAACTTCCATCGCTAACCGGATCCTGCGCGTTCGGATTGTATTTTCCTTCAGGAAGGGATGTTTTTTTCGGTAAGGGAAGCGATGTATTGGGTGGATGCGGGCCGCGCGGCGTGGGACGTTTTGTTGGCAGAGTTTTCGTCCGCCCCTAACATGTTTGCTTGTTTAATAGTAGTATAGAAGCAGTACAAGCAGACTTTGCACAACTGGAATCAGACATGTCATGTCTCACTTGTTCACCAGCTCGTCACGGGTGAGACTAATGGTGGTAGCGTGGTGGAATGTCTGCCATGCCTCCAGGAACAACAGGTTCTTCTCCATTAGCAATAATCGTGATTGGTTGGGGTCTGAAAACCACAAACCAGCGAGAATTGAAGAGCGGGTCGGTCTGAAGAAAAAAAATAGTTTTCGAGCGTTGGATAATTACATGGGGGCGGGGAGCAGTAGTAGCCGGTGCTTACAGGGACATGCTGAGCGTCATCCGCACAATCGCGCGACGGCCGAGACTGGCAGCGTCCGGCGCCACCAGGTTGGCCCGCGCCACCGTCGAGACACGGTTGACCTGCCCGAACTGGAGCTCGCATTGGCCGCACCCATGGCAGTTCACCGTGGCTGCTGCCGCAACTCGCCAGAATCCGAGGGAGGAGATGTGTGAGTGGACGGCAAGGCAAGACCGGCCTGCCAGGCGCGTCGTGCTGGCGTATCGGGTGGAACATGGGGGCGGCGGCAGAGCGATGGTGGGAGGGGGAGCAGGACGGATGGCGGATGAAGGTATGGGGCAGTGCGGCGGCGCCCTAACCCTAACTTCCATCGCTAACCGGATCCTGCGCGTTCGGATTGTATTTTCCTTCAGGAAGGGATGTTTTTTTCGGTAAGGGAAGCGATGTATTGGGTGGATGCGGGCCGCGCGGCGTGAGACGTTTCGTTGGCAGAGTTTTCGTCCGCCACTAACATGTTTGCTTGTTTAATAGTAGTATAGAAGCAGTACAAGCAGACTTTGCACAACTGGAATCAGACATGTCATGTCTCACTTGTTCACTAGCTCGTCACGGGTGAGACTAATGGTGGTAGCGTGGTGGAATGTCTGCCATGCCTCCAGGAACAACAGGTTCTTCTCCATTAGCACTAATCGTGATTGGTTGGGGTCTGAAAACCACAAACCAGCGAGAATTGAAGAGCGGGTCGGTCTGAACAAAAAAAATAGTTTTCGAGCGTTGGATAATTACATGGGGGCGGGGAGTAGTAGTAGCCGGTGCTTACAGGGACATGCTGAGCGTCATCCGCACAATCGCGCGACGGCCGAGACTGGCAGCGTCCGGCGCCACCAGGTTGGCCCGCGCCACCGTCGAGACACGGTTGACCTGCCCGAACTGGAGCTCGGATTGGCCGCACCCATGGCAGTTCACCGTGGCTGCCGCCGCAACTCGCCAGAATCCGAGGGAGGAGATGTGTGAGTGGACGGCAAGGCAAGACCGGCCTGCCGGGCGCGTCGTGCTAGCGTATCGGGTGGAACATGGGGGCGGCGGCAGAGCGATGGTGGGAGGGGGAGCAGGACGGATGACGGACGAAGGTATGGGCCAGTACGGCGGCGCCCTAACCCTAACTTCCATCGCTAACCGGGTCCTGCGCGTTCGGATTGTATTTTCCTTAGGAAGGGATGTTTTTTTAGGTAAGGGAAGCGATGTATTGGGTGGACGCGGGCCGCGCGGCGCGGGACGTTTCGTTGGCAGAGTTTTCGTCCGGCCCTAACATGTTTGCTTGTTTAATAGTAGTATAGAAGCAGTACAAGCAGACTTTGCACAACTGGAATCAGACATGTCATCTCTCACTTGTTCACCAGCTCGTCACGGGTGAGACTAATGGTGGTAGCGTGGTGGAATGTCTGCCATGCCTCCAGGAACTACAGGTTCTTCTCCATTAGCACTAATCGTGATTGGTTGGGGTCTGAAAAACACAAACCAGCGAGAATTGAAGAGCGGGTCGGTCTGAACAAAAAAATAGTTTTCGAGCCTTGGATAATTACATGGGGGCGGGGAGCAGCAGTAGCCGGCGCTTACAGGGACATGCTGAGCGTCATCCGCACAATCGCGCGACGGCCGAGACTGGCAGCGTCCGGCGCCACCAGGTTGGCCCGCGCCACCGTCGAGACACGGTTGACCTGCCCGAACTGGAGCTCGGATTGGCCGCACCCATGGCAGTTCACCGTGGCTGCCGCCGCAACTCGCCAGAATCCGAGGGAGGAGATGTGTGAGTGGACGGCAAGGCAAGACCGGCCTGCCGGGCGCGTCGTGCTGGCGTATCGGGTGGAACATGGGGGTGGCGGTGGAGCGATGGTGGGAGGGGGAGCAGGACGGATGGCGGACGAAGGTATGGGGCAGTGCGGCGGCGCCCTAACCCTAACTTCCATCGCTAACCGGGTCCTGTGCGTTCGGATTGTATTGTCCTTCGGGAAGGGATGTTTTTTTAGGTAAGGGAAGCGATGTATTGGGTGGACGCGGGCCGCGCGGCGCGGGACGTTTCGTTGGCAGAGTTTTCGTCCGCCCTAACATGTTTGCTTGTTTAATAGTAGTATAGAAGCGGTACAAGCAGACTTTGCACAACTGGAATCAGACATGTCATGTCTCACTTGTTCACCAGCTCGTCACAGGTGAGACTAATGGTGGTAGCGTGGTGGAATGTCTGCCATGCCTCCAGGAACAACAGGTTCTTCTCCATTAGCACTAATCGTGATTGGTTGGGGTCTGAAAACCACAAACCAGCAAGAATTGAAGAGCGGGTCGGTCTGAACAAAAAAATAGTTTTCGAGCGTTGGATAATTACATGGGGGCGGGGAGCAGCAGTAGCCGGCGCTTACAGGGACATGCTGAGCGTCATCCGCACAATCGCGCGACGGTCGAGACTGGCAGCGTCCGGCGCCACCAGGTTGGCCCGCGCCACCGTCGAGACACGGTTGACCTGCCCGAATTGGAGCTCGGATTGGCCGCACCCATGGCAGTTCACCGTGGCTACCGCCGTAACTCGCCAGAATCCGAGGGAGGAGATGTGTGAGTGGACGGCAAGGCAAGACCGGCCTGCCGGGCGTGTCGTGCTGGCGTATCGGGTGGAACATGGGGGCGGCGGCAGAGCGATGGTGGGAGGGGGAGAAGGACGGATGGCGGACGAAGGTATGGGGCAGTGCGGCGGCGCCCTAACCCTAACTTCCATCGCTAACCGGATCCTGCGCGTTCGGATTGTATTTTCCTTCAGGAAGGGATGTTTTTTTCGGTAAGGGAAGCGATGTATTGGGTGGATGCGGGCCGCGCGGCGTGGGACGTTTCGTTGGCAGAGTTTTCGTCCGCCCCTAACATGTTTGCTTGTTTAATAGTAGTATAGAAGCAGTACAAGCAGACTTTGCACAACTGGAATCAGACATGTCATGTCTCACTTGTTCACCAGCTCGTCACGGGTGAGACTAATGGTGGTAGCGTGGTGGAATGTCTGCCATGCCTCCAGGAACAACAGGTTCTTCTCCATTAGCACTAATCGTGATTGGTTGGGGTCTGAAAACCACAAACCAGCGAGAATTGAAGAGCGGGTCGGTCTGAACAAAAAAATAGTTTTCGAGCGTTGGATAATTACATGGGGGCGGGGAGCAGCAGTAGCCGGCGCTTACAGGGACATGCTGAGCGTCATCCGCACAATCGCGCGACGGCCTAGACTGGCAGCGTCCGACGCACCAGGTTGGCCCGCGCCACCGTCGAGACACGGTTGACCTACCCGAACTAGAGCTCGGATTGGCCGCACCCATGGCAGTTCACCGTGGCTGCCGCCGCAACTTGCCAGAATCCGAGGGAGGAGATGTGTGAGTGGACGGCAAGGCAAGACCGGCCTGCCGGGCGCGTCGTGCTGGCGTATCGGGTGGAACATGGGGGCGGCGGCAGAGCGATGGTGGGAGGGGGAGAAGGACGGATGGCGGACGAAGGTATGCGGCAGTGCGGCGGCGCCCTAACCCTAACTTCCATCGCTAACCGGATCCTGCGCGTTCGGATTGTATTTTCCTTCAGGAAGGGATGTTTTTTTCGGTAAGGGAAGCGATGTATTGGGTGGATGCGGGCCGCGCGGCGTGGGACGTTTTGTTGGCAGAGTTTTCGTCCGCCCCTAACATGTTTGCTTGTTTAATAGTAGTATAGAAGCAGTACAAGCAGACTTTGCACAACTGGAATCAGACATGTCATGTCTCACTTGTTCACCAGCTCGTCACGGGTGAGACTAATGGTGTTAGCGTGGTGGAATGTCTGCCATGCCTCCAGGAACAACAGGTTCTTCTCCATTAGCAATAATCGTGATTGGTTGGGGTCTGAAAACCACAAACCAGCGAGAATTGAAGAGCGGGTCGGTCTGAAGAAAAAAAATAGTTTTCGAGCGTTGGATAATTACATGGGGGCGGGGAGCAGCAGTAGCCGGTGCTTACAGGGACATGCTGAGCGTCATCCGCACAATCGCGCGACGGCCGAGACTGGCAGCGTCCGGCGCCACCAGGTTGGCCCGCGCCACCGTCGAGACACGGTTGACCTACCCGAACTGGAGCTCGGATTGGCCGCACCCATGGCAGTTCACCGTGGCTGCCGCCGCAACTCGCCAGAATCCGAGGGAGGAGATGTGTGAGTGGACGGCAAGGCAAGACCGGCCTGCCGGGCGCGTCGTGCTGGCGTATCGGGTGGAACATGGGGGCGGCGGCAGAGCGATGGTGGGAGGGGGAGCAGGACGGATGGCGGACGAAGGTATGGGGCAGTGCGGCGGCGCCCTAACCCTAACTTCCATCGCTAACCGGATCCTGCGCGTTCGGATTGTATTTTCCTTCAGGAAGGGATGTTTTTTTCGGTAAGGGAAGCGATGTATTGGGTGGATGCGGGCCGCGCGGCGTGAGACGTTTCGTTGGCAGAGTTTTCGTCTGCCACTAACATGTTTGCTTGTTTAATAGTAGTATAGAAGCAGTACAAGCAGACTTTGCACAACTGGAATCAGACATGTCATGTCTCACTTGTTCACCAGCTCGTCACGGGTGAGACTAATGGTGGTAGCGTGGTGGAATGTCTGCCATGCCTCCAGGAACAACAGGTTCTTCTCCATTAGCAATAATCGTGATTGGTTGGGGTCTGAAAACCACAAACCAGCGAGAATTGAAGAGCGGGTCGGTCTGAACAAAAAAAATAGTTTTCGAGCGTTGGATAATTACATGGGGGCGGGGAGTAGCAGTAGCCGGTGCTTACAGGGACATGCTGAGCGTCATCCGCACAATCGCGCGACGGCCGAGACTGGCAGCGTCTGGCGCCACCAGGTTGGCCCGCGCCACCGTCGAGACACGGTTGACCTGCCCGAACTGGAGCTCGGATTGGCCGCACCCATGGCAGTTCACCGTGGCTGCCGCCGCAACTCGCCAGAATCCGAGGGAGGAGATGTGTGAGTGGACGGCAAGGCAAGACCGGCCTGCCGGGCGCGTCGTGCTAGCGTATCGGGTGGAACATGGGGGCGGCGGCAGAGCGATGGTGGGAAGGGGAGCAGGACGGATGACGGACGAAGGTATGGGGCAGCGCGGCGGCGCCCTAACCCTAACTTCCATCGCTAACCGGGTCCTGCGCGTTCGGATTGTATTTTCCTTAGGAAGGGTTGTTTTTTTAGGTAAGGGAAGCGATGTATTGGGTGGACGCGGGCCGCGCGGCGCGGGACGTTTCGTTGGCAGAGTTTTCGTCCGGCCCTAACATTTTTGCTTGTTTAATAGTAGTATAGAAACAGTACAAGCAGACTTTGCACAACTGGAATCAGACATGTCATCTCTCACTTGTTCACCAGCTCGTCACGGGTGAGACTAATGGTGGTAGCGTGGTGGAATGTCTGCCATGCCTCCAGGAACTACAGGTTCTTCTCCATTAGCACTAATCGTGATTGGTTGGGGTCTGAAAACCACAAACCAGCGAGAATTGAAGAGCGGGTCGGTCTGAACAAAAAAATAGTTTTCGAGCGTTGGATAATTACATGGGGGCGGGGAGCAGCAGTAGCCGGCGCTTACAGGGACATGTTGAGCGTCATCCGCACAATCGCGCGACGGCCGAGACTGGCAGCGTCCGGCGCCACCAGGTTGGCCCGCGCCACCGTCGAGACACGGTTGACCTGCCCGAATTGGAGCTCGGATTGGCCGCACACATGGCAGCTCACCGTGGCTGCCGCCGCAACTCGCCAGAATCCGAGGGAGGAGATGTGTGAGTGGACGGCAAGGCAAGACCGGCCTGCCGGGCGCGTCGTGCTGGCGTATCGGGTGGAACATGGGGGCGGCGGCGGAGCGATGGTGGGAGGGGAAGCAGGACGGATGGCGGACGAAGGTATGGGCCAGTACGGCGGCGCCCTAACCCTAACTTCCATCGCTAACCGGGTCCTGCGCGTTCGGATTGTATTTTCCTTCGGGAAGGGATGTTTTTTTTAGGTAAGGGAAGCGATGTATTGGGTGGACGCGGGCCGTGCGGCGCGGGACGTTTCGTTGGCAGAGTTTTCGTCCGCCCTAACATGTTTGCTTGTTTAATAGTAGTATAGAAGCAGTACAAGCAGACTTTGCACAATTGGAATCAGACATGTCATGTCTCACTTGTTCACCAGCTCGTCACGGGTGAGACTAATGGTGGTAGCGTGGTGGAATGTCTGCCATGCCTCCAGGAACAACAGGTTCTTCTCCATTAGCAATAATCGTGATTGGTTGGGGTCTGAAAACCACAAACCAGCGAGAATTGAAGAGCGGGTCGGTCTGAACAAAAAAAATAGTTTTCGAGCGTTGGATAATTACATGGGGGCGGGGAGTAGCAGTAGCCGGTGCTTACAGGGACATGCTGAGCGTCATCCGCACAATCGCGCGACGGCCGAGACTGGCAGCGTCTGGCGCCACCAGGTTGGCCCGCGCCACCGTCGAGACACGGTTGACCTGCCCGAACTGGAGCTCGGATTGGCCGCACCCATGGCAGTTCACCGTGGCTGCCGCCGCAACTCGCCAGAATCCGAGGGAGGAGATGTGTGAGTGGACGGCAAGGCAAGACCGGCCTGCCGGGCGCGTCGTGCTAGCGTATCGGGTGGAACATGGGGGCGGCGGCAGAGCGATGGTGGGAAGGGGAGCAGGACGGATGACGGACGAAGGTATGGGGCAGCGCGGCGGCGCCCTAACCCTAACTTCCATCGCTAACCGGGTCCTGCGCGTTCGGATTGTATTTTCCTTAGGAAGGGTTGTTTTTTTAGGTAAGGGAAGCGATGTATTGGGTGGACGCGGGCCGCGCGGCGCGGGACGTTTCGTTGGCAGAGTTTTCGTCCGGCCCTAACATTTTTGCTTGTTTAATAGTAGTATAGAAACAGTACAAGCAGACTTTGCACAACTGGAATCAGACATGTCATCTCTCACTTGTTCACCAGCTCGTCACGGGTGAGACTAATGGTGGTAGCGTGGTGGAATGTCTGCCATGCCTCCAGGAACTACAGGTTCTTCTCCATTAGCACTAATCGTGATTGGTTGGGGTCTGAAAACCACAAACCAGCGAGAATTGAAGAGCGGGTCGGTCTGAACAAAAAAATAGTTTTCGAGCGTTGGATAATTACATGGGGGCGGGGAGCAGCAGTAGCCGGCGCTTACAGGGACATGTTGAGCGTCATCCGCACAATCGCGCGACGGCCGAGACTGGCAGCGTCCGGCGCCACCAGGTTGGCCCGCGCCACCGTCGAGACACGGTTGACCTGCCCGAATTGGAGCTCGGATTGGCCGCACACATGGCAGCTCACCGTGGCTGCCGCCGCAACTCGCCAGAATCCGAGGGAGGAGATGTGTGAGTGGACGGCAAGGCAAGACCGGCCTGCCGGGCGCGTCGTGCTGGCGTATCGGGTGGAACATGGGGGCGGCGGCGGAGCGATGGTGGGAGGGGAAGCAGGACGGATGGCGGACGAAGGTATGGGCCAGTACGGCGGCGCCCTAACCCTAACTTCCATCGCTAACCGGGTCCTGCGCGTTCGGATTGTATTTTCCTTCGGGAAGGGATGTTTTTTTTAGGTAAGGGAAGCGATGTATTGGGTGGACGCGGGCCGTGCGGCGCGGGACGTTTCGTTGGCAGAGTTTTCGTCCGCCCTAACATGTTTGCTTGTTTAATAGTAGTATAGAAGCAGTACAAGCAGACTTTGCACAATTGGAATCAGACATGTCATGTCTCACTTGTTCACCAGCTCGTCACGGGTGAGACTAATGGTGGTAGCGTGGTGGAATGTCTGCCATGCCTCCAGGAACAACAGGTTCTTCTCCATTAGCACTAATCGTGATTGGTTGGGGTCTGAAAACCACAAACCAGCGAGAATTGAAGAGCAGGTCGGTCTGAACAAAAAAATAGTTTTCGAGCGTTGGATAATTACATGGGGGCGGGGAGCAGCAGTAGCCGGCACTTACAGGGACATGCTGAGCGTCATCCGCACAATCGCGCGACGGCCGAGACTGGCAGCGTCCGGCGCCACCAGGTTGGCCCGCGCCACCGTCGAGACACGGTTGACCTGCCCGAACTGGAGCTCGGATTGGCCGCACCCATGGCAGTTCACCGTGGCTGCCGCCGCAACTCGCCAGAATCCGAGAGAGGAGATGTGTGAGTGGACGGCAAGGCAAGACCGGCCTGCCGGGCGCGTCGTGCTGGCGTATCGGGTGGAACATGGGGGTGGCGGCGGAGCGATGGTGGGAGGGGGAGCAGGACGGATGGCGGACGAAGGTATGGGGCAGTGCGGCGGCGCCCTAACCCTAACTTCCATCGCTAACCGGGTCCTGTGCGTTCGGATTGTATTGTCCTTCGGGAAGGGATGTTTTTTTAGGTAAGGGAAGCGATGTATTGGGTGGACGCGGGCCGCGCGGCGCGGGACGTTTCGTTGGCAGAGTTTTCGTCCGCCCTAACATGTTTGCTTGTTTAATAGTAGTATAGAAGCGGTACAAGCAGACTTTGCACAACTGGAATCAGACATGTCATGTCTCACTTGTTCACCAGCTCGTCACAGGTGAGACTAATGGTGGTAGCGTGGTGGAATGTCTGCCATGCCTCCAGGAACAACAGGTTCTTCTCCATTAGCACTAATCGTGATTGGTTGGGGTCTGAAAACCACAAACCAGCAAGAATTGAAGAGCGGGTCGGTCTGAACAAAAAAATAGTTTTCGAGCGTTGGATAATTACATGGGGGCGGGGAGCAGCAGTAGCCGGCGCTTAGAGGGACATGCTGAGCGTCATCCGCACAATCGCGCGACGGTCGAGACTGGCAGCGTCCGGCGCCACCAGGTTGGCCCGCGCCACCGTCGAGACACGGTTGACCTGCCCGAATTGGAGCTCGGATTGGCCGCACCCATGGCAGTTCACCGTGGCTACCGCCGTAACTCGCCAGAATCCGAGGGAGGAGATGTGTGAGTGGACGGCAAGGCAAGACCGGCCTGCCGGGCGTGTCGTGCTGGCGTATCGGGTGGAACATGGGGGCGGCGGCAGAGCGATGGTGGGAGGGGGAGAAGGACGGATGGCGGACGAAGGTATGGGGCAGTGCGGCGGCGCCCTAACCCTAACTTCCATCGCTAACCGGATCCTGCGCGTTCGGATTGTATTTTCCTTCAGGAAGGGATGTTTTTTTCGGTAAGGGAAGCGATGTATTGGGTGGATGCGGGCCGCGCGGCGTGGGACGTTTCGTTGGCAGAGTTTTCGTCCGCCCCTAACATGTTTGCTTGTTTAATAGTAGTATAGAAGCAGTACAAGCAGACTTTGCACAACTGGAATCAGACATGTCATGTCTCACTTGTTCACCAGCTCGTCACGGGTGAGACTAATGGTGGTAGCGTGGTGGAATGTCTGCCATGCCTCCAGGAACAACAGGTTCTTCTCCATTAGCACTAATCGTGATTGGTTGGGGTCTGAAAACCACAAACCAGCGAGAATTGAAGAGCGGGTCGGTCTGAACAAAAAAATAGTTTTCGAGCGTTGGATAATTACATGGGGGCGGGGAGCAGCAGTAGCCGGCGCTTACAGGGACATGCTGAGCGTCATCCGCACAATCGCGCGACGGCCTAGACTGGCAGCGTCCGACGCACCAGGTTGGCCCGCGCCACCGTCGAGACACGGTTGACCTACCCGAACTAGAGCTCGGATTGGCCGCACCCATGGCAGTTCACCGTGGCTGCCGCCGCAACTTGCCAGAATCCGAGGGAGGAGATGTGTGAGTGGACGGCAAGGCAAGACCGGCCTGCCGGGCGCGTCGTGCTGGCGTATCGGGTGGAACATGGGGGCGGCGGCAGAGCGATGGTGGGAGGGGGAGAAGGACGGATGGCGGACGAAGGTATGCGGCAGTGCGGCGGCGCCCTAACCCTAACTTCCATCGCTAACCGGATCCTGCGCGTTCGGATTGTATTTTCCTTCAGGAAGGGATGTTTTTTTCGGTAAGGGAAGCGATGTATTGGGTGGATGCGGGCCGCGCGGCGTGGGACGTTTTGTTGGCAGAGTTTTCGTCCGCCCCTAACATGTTTGCTTGTTTAATAGTAGTATAGAAGCAGTACAAGCAGACTTTGCACAACTGGAATCAGACATGTCATGTCTCACTTGTTCACCAGCTCGTCACGGGTGAGACTAATGGTGTTAGCGTGGTGGAATGTCTGCCATGCCTCCAGGAACAACAGGTTCTTCTCCATTAGCAATAATCGTGATTGGTTGGGGTCTGAAAACCACAAACCAGCGAGAATTGAAGAGCGGGTCGGTCTGAAGAAAAAAAATAGTTTTCGAGCGTTGGATAATTACATGGGGGCGGGGAGCAGCAGTAGCCGGTGCTTACAGGGACATGCTGAGCGTCATCCGCACAATCGCGCGACGGCCGAGACTGGCAGCGTCCGGCGCCACCAGGTTGGCCCGCGCCACCGTCGAGACACGGTTGACCTACCCGAACTGGAGCTCGGATTGGCCGCACCCATGGCAGTTCACCGTGGCTGCCGCCGCAACTCGCCAGAATCCGAGGGAGGAGATGTGTGAGTGGACGGCAAGGCAAGACCGGCCTGCCGGGCGCGTCGTGCTGGCGTATCGGGTGGAACATGGGGGCGGCGGCAGAGCGATGGTGGGAGGGGGAGCAGGACGGATGGCGGACGAAGGTATGGGGCAGTGCGGCGGCGCCCTAACCCTAACTTCCATCGCTAACCGGATCCTGCGCGTTCGGATTGTATTTTCCTTCAGGAAGGGATGTTTTTTTCGGTAAGGGAAGCGATGTATTGGGTGGATGCGGGCCGCGCGGCGTGAGACGTTTCGTTGGCAGAGTTTTCGTCTGCCACTAACATGTTTGCTTGTTTAATAGTAGTATAGAAGCAGTACAAGCAGACTTTGCACAACTGGAATCAGACATGTCATGTCTCACTTGTTCACCAGCTCGTCACGGGTGAGACTAATGGTGGTAGCGTGGTGGAATGTCTGCCATGCCTCCAGGAACAACAGGTTCTTCTCCA
The DNA here is from genome assembly GCA_032464435.1 of Aegilops umbellulata. NCBI lineage: Eukaryota > Viridiplantae > Streptophyta > Magnoliopsida > Poales > Poaceae > Aegilops > Aegilops umbellulata. The sequence continues at coordinate 445,087,485 of CP136059.1, read as the reverse complement.
TTAGCAATAATCGTGATTGGTTGGGGTCTGAAAACCACAAACCAGCGAGAATTGAAGAGCGGGTCGGTCTGAACAAAAAAAATAGTTTTCGAGCGTTGGATAATTACATGGGGGCGGGGAGTAGCAGTAGCCGGTGCTTACAGGGACATGCTGAGCGTCATCCGCACAATCGCGCGACGGCCGAGACTGGCAGCGTCTGGCGCCACCAGGTTGGCCCGCGCCACCGTCGAGACACGGTTGACCTGCCCGAACTGGAGCTCGGATTGGCCGCACCCATGGCAGTTCACCGTGGCTGCCGCCGCAACTCGCCAGAATCCGAGGGAGGAGATGTGTGAGTGGACGGCAAGGCAAGACCGGCCTGCCGGGCGCGTCGTGCTAGCGTATCGGGTGGAACATGGGGGCGGCGGCAGAGCGATGGTGGGAAGGGGAGCAGGACGGATGACGGACGAAGGTATGGGGCAGCGCGGCGGCGCCCTAACCCTAACTTCCATCGCTAACCGGGTCCTGCGCGTTCGGATTGTATTTTCCTTAGGAAGGGTTGTTTTTTTAGGTAAGGGAAGCGATGTATTGGGTGGACGCGGGCCGCGCGGCGCGGGACGTTTCGTTGGCAGAGTTTTCGTCCGGCCCTAACATTTTTGCTTGTTTAATAGTAGTATAGAAACAGTACAAGCAGACTTTGCACAACTGGAATCAGACATGTCATCTCTCACTTGTTCACCAGCTCGTCACGGGTGAGACTAATGGTGGTAGCGTGGTGGAATGTCTGCCATGCCTCCAGGAACTACAGGTTCTTCTCCATTAGCACTAATCGTGATTGGTTGGGGTCTGAAAACCACAAACCAGCGAGAATTGAAGAGCGGGTCGGTCTGAACAAAAAAATAGTTTTCGAGCGTTGGATAATTACATGGGGGCGGGGAGCAGCAGTAGCCGGCGCTTACAGGGACATGTTGAGCGTCATCCGCACAATCGCGCGACGGCCGAGACTGGCAGCGTCCGGCGCCACCAGGTTGGCCCGCGCCACCGTCGAGACACGGTTGACCTGCCCGAATTGGAGCTCGGATTGGCCGCACACATGGCAGCTCACCGTGGCTGCCGCCGCAACTCGCCAGAATCCGAGGGAGGAGATGTGTGAGTGGACGGCAAGGCAAGACCGGCCTGCCGGGCGCGTCGTGCTGGCGTATCGGGTGGAACATGGGGGCGGCGGCGGAGCGATGGTGGGAGGGGAAGCAGGACGGATGGCGGACGAAGGTATGGGCCAGTACGGCGGCGCCCTAACCCTAACTTCCATCGCTAACCGGGTCCTGCGCGTTCGGATTGTATTTTCCTTCGGGAAGGGATGTTTTTTTTAGGTAAGGGAAGCGATGTATTGGGTGGACGCGGGCCGTGCGGCGCGGGACGTTTCGTTGGCAGAGTTTTCGTCCGCCCTAACATGTTTGCTTGTTTAATAGTAGTATAGAAGCAGTACAAGCAGACTTTGCACAATTGGAATCAGACATGTCATGTCTCACTTGTTCACCAGCTCGTCACGGGTGAGACTAATGGTGGTAGCGTGGTGGAATGTCTGCCATGCCTCCAGGAACAACAGGTTCTTCTCCATTAGCACTAATCGTGATTGGTTGGGGTCTGAAAACCACAAACCAGCGAGAATTGAAGAGCAGGTCGGTCTGAACAAAAAAATAGTTTTCGAGCGTTGGATAATTACATGGGGGCGGGGAGCAGCAGTAGCCGGCACTTACAGGGACATGCTGAGCGTCATCCGCACAATCGCGCGACGGCCGAGACTGGCAGCGTCCGGCGCCACCAGGTTGGCCCGCGCCACCGTCGAGACACGGTTGACCTGCCCGAACTGGAGCTCGGATTGGCCGCACCCATGGCAGTTCACCGTGGCTGCCGCCGCAACTCGCCAGAATCCGAGAGAGGAGATGTGTGAGTGGACGGCAAGGCAAGACCGGCCTGCCGGGCGCGTCGTGCTGGCGTATCGGGTGGAACATGGGGGTGGCGGCGGAGCGATGGTGGGAGGGGGAGCAGGACGGATGGCGGACGAAGGTATGGGGCAGTGCGGCGGCGCCCTAACCCTAACTTCCATCGCTAACCGGGTCCTGTGCGTTCGGATTGTATTTTCCTTCGGGAAGGGATGTTTTTTAGGTAAGGGAAGCGATGTATTGGGTGGACGCGGGCCGCGCGGCGCGGGACGTTTCGTTGGCAGAGTTTTCGTCCGGCCCTAACATGTTTGCTTGTTTAATAGTAGTATAGAAGCAGTACAAGCAGACTTTGCACAACTGGAATCAGACATGTCATGTCTCACTTGTTCACCAGCTCGTCACGTGTGAGACTAATGGTGGTAGCGTGGTGGAATGTCTGCCATGCCTCCAGGAACAACAGGTTCTTCTCCATTAGCACTAATCGTGATTGGTTGGGGTCTGAAAACCACAAACCAGCGAGAATTGAAGAGCGGGTCGGTCTGAACAAAAAAATAGTTTTCGAGCGTTGGATAATTACATGGGGGCGGGGAGCAGCAGTAGCCGGCGCTTACAGGGACATGCTGAGCGTCATCCGCACAATCACGCGACGGCCGAGACTGGCAGCGTCCGGCGCCACCAGGTTGGCCCGCGCCACCGTCGAGACACGGTTGACCTGCCCGAACTGGAGCTCGGATTGGCCGCACCCATGGCAGTTCACCGTGGCTCCCGCCGTAACTCGCCAGAATCCGAGGGAGGAGATGTGTGAGTGGACGGCAAGGCAAGACCGGCCTGCCGGGCGTGTCGTGCTGGCGTATCGGGTGGAACATGGGGGCGGCGGCAGAGCGATGGTGGGAGGGGGAGAAGGACGGATGGCGGACGAAGGTATGGGGCAGTGCGGCGGCGCCCTAACCCTAACTTCCATCGCTAACCGGATCCTGCGCGTTCGGATTGTATTTTCCTTCAGGAAGGGATGTTTTTTTCGGTAAGGGAAGCGATGTATTGGGTGGATGCGGGCCGCGCGGCGTGGGACGTTTCGTTGGCAGAGTTTTCGTCCGCCCCTAACATGTTTGCTTGTTTAATAGTAGTATAGAAGCAGTACAAGCAGACTTTGCACAACTGGAATCAGACATGTCATGTCTCACTTGTTCACCAGCTCGTCACGGGTGAGACTAATGGTGGTAGCGTGGTGGAATGTCTGCCATGCCTCCAGGAACAACAGGTTCTTCTCCATTAGCACTAATCGTGATTGGTTGGGGTCTGAAAACCACAAACCAGCGAGAATTGAAGAGCGGGTCGGTCTGAACAAAAAAAATAGTTTTCGAGCGTTGGATAATTACATGGGGCCGGGGAGCAGCAGTAGCCGGCGCTTACAGGGACATGCTGAGCCTCATCCGCACAATCGCGCGACGGCCGAGACTGGCAGCGTCCGGCGCCACCAGGTTGGCCCGCGCCACCGTCGAGACACGGTTGTCCTGCCCGAACTGGAGCTCGGATTGGCCGCACCCATGGCAGTTCACCGTGGCTGCCGCCGCAACTCGCCAGAATCCGAGGGAGGAGATGTGTGAGTGGACGGCAAGGCAAGACCGGCCTGCCGGGCGCGTCGTGCTGGCGTATCGGGTGGAACATGGGGGCGGCGGCAGAGCGATGGTGGGAGGGGGAGCAGGACGGATGGCGGACGAAGGTATGGGGCAGTGCGGCGGCGCCCTAACCCTAACTTCCATCGCTAACCGGATCCTGCGCGTTCGGATTGTATTTTCCTTCAGGAAGGGATGTTTTTTTCGGTAAGGGAAGCGATGTATTGGGTGGATGCGGGCCGCGCGGCGTGGGACGTTTCGTTGGCAGAGTTTTCGTCCGCCCCTAACATGTTTGCTTGTTTAATAGTAGTATAGAAGCAGTACAAGCAGACTTTGCACAACTGGAATCAGACATGTCATGTCTCACTTGTTCACCAGCTCGTCACGGGTGAGACTAATGGTGGTAGCGTGGTGGAATGTCTGCCATGCCTCCAGGAACTACAGGTTCTTCTCCATTAGCACTAATCGTGATTGGTTGGGGTCTGAAAACCACAAACCAGCGAGAATTGAAGAGCGGGTCGGTCTGAACAAAAAAATAGTTTTCGAGCGTTGGATAATTACATGGGGGCGGGGAGCAGCAGTAGCCGGCGCTTACAGGGACATGCTGAGCGTCATCCGCACAATCGCGCGACGGCCGAGACTGGCAGCGTCCGGCGCCACCAGGTTGGCCCGCGCCACCGTCGAGACACGGTTGACCTGCCCGAACTGGAGCTCGGATTGGCCGCACACATGGCAGTTCACCGTGGCTGCCGCCGCAACTCGCCAGAATCCGAGGGAGGAGATGTGTGAGTGGACGGCAAGGCAAGACCGGCCTGCCGGGCGCGTCGTGCTGGCGTATCGGGTGGAACATGGGGGCGGCGGCGGAGCGATGGTGGGAGGGGGAGCAGGACGGATGGCGGACGAAGGTATGGGCCAGTGCGGCGGCGCCCTAACCCTAACTTCCATCGCTAACCTGGCCTGCGTGTTCGGATTGTATTTTCCTTCGAGAAGGGATGTTTTTTTAGGTAAGGGAAGCGATGTATTGGGTGGACGCGGGCCGCGCGACGCGGGACGTTTCGTTGGCAGAGTTTTCGTCCGCCCTAACATGTTTGCTTGTTTAATAGTAGTATAGAAGCAGTACAAGCAGACTTTGCACAACTGGAATCAGACATGTCATGTCTCACTTGTTCACCAGCTCGTCACGGGTGAGACTAATGGTGGTAGCGTGGTGGAATGTCTGCCATGCCTCCAGGAACAACAGGTTCTTCTCCATTAGCACTAATCGTGATTGGTTGGGGTCTGAAAACCACAAACCAGCGAGAATTGAAGAGCGGGTCGGTCTGAACAAAAAAATAGTTTTCGAGCGTTGGATCATTACATGGGGGCGGGGAGCAGCAGTAGCCGGCGCTTACAGGGACATGCTGAGCGTCATCCGCACAATCGCGCGACGGCCGAGACTGGCAGCGTCCGGCGCCACCAGGTTGGCCCGCGCCACCGTCGAGACACGGTTGACCTGCCCGAACTGGAGCTCGGATTGGCCGCACCCATGGCAGTTCACCGTGGCTGCCGCCGCAACTCACCAGAATCCGAGGGAGGAGATGTGTGAGTGGACGGCAAGGCAAGACCGGCCTGCCGGGCGCGTCGTGCTGGCGTATCGGGTGGAACATGGGGGCGGCGGCAGAGCGATGGTGGGAGGGGGAGCAGGACGGATGGCGGACGAAGGTATGGGGCAGTGCGGCGGCGCCCTAACCCTAACTTCCATCGCTAACCGGATCCTGCGCGTTCGGATTGTATTTTCCTTCAGGAAGGGATGTTTTTTTCGGTAAGGGAAGCGATGTATTGGGTGGATGCGGGCCGCGCGGCGTGAGACGTTTCGTTGGCAGAGTTTTCGTCTGCCACTAACATGTTTGCTTGTTTCATAGTAGTATAGAAGCAGTACAAGCAGACTTTGCACAACTGGAATCAGACATGTCATGTCTCACTTGTTCACCAGCTCGTCACGGGTGAGACTAATGGTGGTAGCGTGGTGGAATGTCTGCCATGCCTCCAGGAACAACAGGTTCTTCTCCATTAGCACTAATCGTGATTGGTTGGGGTCTGAAAACCACAAACCAGCGAGAATTGAAGAGCGGGTCGGTCTGAACAAAAAAAATAGTTTTCGAGCGTTGGATAATTACATGGGGGCGGGGAGTAGCAGTAGCCGGTGCTTACAGGGACATGCTGAGCGTCATCCGCACAATCGCGCGACGGCCGAGACTGGCAGCGTCTGGCGCCACCAGGTTGGCCCGCGCCACCGTCGAGACACGGTTGACCTGCCCGAACTGGAGCTCGGATTGGCCGCACCCATGGCAGTTCACCGTGGCTGCCGCCGCAACTCGCCAGAATCCGAGGGAGGAGATGTGTGAGTGGACGGCAAGGCAAGACCGGCCTGCCGGGCGCGTCGTGCTGGCGTATCGGGTGGAACATGGGGGCGGCGGCAGAGCGATGGTGGGAGGGGGAGAAGGACGGATGGCGGACGAAGGTATGGGGCAGTGCGGCGGCGCCCTAACCCTAACTTCCATCGCTAACCTGGCCTGCGTGTTCGGATTGTATTTTCCTTCGAGAAGGGATGTTTTTTTAGGTAAGGGAAGCGATGTATTGGGTGGACGCGGGCCGCGCGACGCGGGACGTTTCGTTGGCAGAGTTTTCGTCCGCCCTAACATGTTTGCTTGTTTAATAGTAGTATAGAAGCAGTACAAGCAGACTTTGCACAACTGGAATCAGACATGTCATGTCTCACTTGTTCACCAGCTCGTCACGGGTGAGACTAATGGTGGTAGCGTGGTGGAATGTCTGCCATGCCTCCAGGAACAACAGGTTCTTCTCCATTAGCACTAATCGTGATTGGTTGGGGTCTGAAAACCACAAACCAGCGAGAATTGAAGAGCGGGTCGGTCTGAACAAAAAAATAGTTTTCGAGCGTTGGATCATTACATGGGGGCGGGGAGCAGCAGTAGCCGGCGCTTACAGGGACATGCTGAGCGTCATCCGCACAATCGCGCGACGGCCGAGACTGGCAGCGTCCGGCGCCACCAGGTTGGCCCGCGCCACCGTCGAGACACGGTTGACCTGCCCGAACTGGAGCTCGGATTGGCCGCACCCATGGCAGTTCACCGTGGCTGCCGCCGCAACTCACCAGAATCCGAGGGAGGAGATGTGTGAGTGGACGGCAAGGCAAGACCGGCCTGCCGGGCGCGTCGTGCTGGCGTATCGGGTGGAACATGGGGGCGGCGGCAGAGCGATGGTGGGAGGGGGAGCAGGACGGATGGCGGACGAAGGTATGGGGCAGTGCGGCGGCGCCCTAACCCTAACTTCCATCGCTAACCGGATCCTGCGCGTTCGGATTGTATTTTCCTTCAGGAAGGGATGTTTTTTTCGGTAAGGGAAGCGATGTATTGGGTGGATGCGGGCCGCGCGGCGTGAGACGTTTCGTTGGCAGAGTTTTCGTCTGCCACTAACATGTTTGCTTGTTTAATAGTAGTATAGAAGCAGTACAAGCAGACTTTGCACAACTGGAATCAGACATGTCATGTCTCACTTGTTCACCAGCTCGTCACGGGTGAGACTAATGGTGGTAGCGTGGTGGAATGTCTGCCATGCCTCCAGGAACAACAGGTTCTTCTCCATTAGCACTAATCGTGATTGGTTGGGGTCTGAAAACCACAAACCAGCGAGAATTGAAGAGCGGGTCGGTCTGAACAAAAAAAATAGTTTTCGAGCGTTGGATAATTACATGGGGGCGGGGAGTAGCAGTAGCCGGTGCTTACAGGGACATGCTGAGCGTCATCCGCACAATCGCGCGACGGCCGAGACTGGCAGCGTCTGGCGCCACCAGGTTGGCCCGCGCCACCGTCGAGACACGGTTGACCTGCCCGAACTGGAGCTCGGATTGGCCGCACCCATGGCAGTTCACCGTGGCTGCCGCCGCAACTCGCCAGAATCCGAGGGAGGAGATGTGTGAGTGGACGGCAAGGCAAGACCGGCCTGCCGGGCGCGTCGTGCTGGCGTATCGGGTGGAACATGGGGGCGGCGGCAGAGCGATGGTGGGAGGGGGAGAAGGACGGATGGCGGACGAAGGTATGGGGCAGTGCGGCGGCGCCCTAACCCTAACTTCCATCGCTAACCGGATCCTGCGCGTTCGGATTGTATTTTCCTTCAGGAAGGGATGTTTTTTTCGGTAAGGGAAGCGATGTATTGGGTGGATGCGGGCCGCGCGGCGTGGGACGTTTCGTTGGCAGAGTTTTCGTCCGCCCCTAACATGTGTGCTTGTTTAATAGTAGTATAGAAGCAGTACAAGCAGACTTTGCACAACTGGAATCAGACATGTCATGTCTCACTTGTTCACCAGCTCGTCACGGGTGAGACTAATGGTGGTAGCGTGGTGGAATGTCTGCCATGCCTCCAGGAACAACAGGTTCTTCTCCATTAGCACTAATCGTGATTGGTTGGGGTCTGAAAACCACAAACCAGCGAGAATTGAAGAGCGGGTCGGTCTGAACAAAAAAAATAGTTTTCGAGCGTTGGATAATTACATGGGGGCGGGGAGCAGCAGTAGCCGGCGCTTACAGGGACATGCTGAGCGTCATCCGCACAATCGCGCGACGGCCAAGACTGGCAGCGTCCGGCGCCACCAGGTTGGCCCGCGCCACCGTCGAGACACGGTTGACCTGCCCGAACTGGAGCTCGGATTGGCCGCACCCATGGCAGTTCACCGTGGCTGCCGCCGCAACTCGCCAGAATCCGAGGGAGGAGATGTGTGAGTGGACGGCAAGGCAAGACCGGCCTGCCGGGCGCGTCGTGCTGGCGTATCGGGTGGAACATGGGGGCGGCGGCAGAGCGATGGTGGGAGGGGGAGCAGGACGGATGGCGGACGAAGGTATGGGGCAGTGCGGCGGCGCCCTAACCCTAACTTCCATCGCTAACCGGATCCTGCGCGTTCGGATTGTATTTTCCTTCAGGAAGGGATGTTTTTTTCGGTAAGGGAAGCGATGTATTGGGTGGACGCGGGCCGCGCGGCGTGGGACGTTTCGTTGGCAGAGTTTTCGTCCGCCCCTAACATGTTTGCTTGTTTAATAGTAGTATAGAAGCAGTACAAGCAGACTTTGCACAACTGGAATCAGACATGTCATGTCTCACTTGTTCACCAGCTCGTCACGGGTGAGACTAATGGTGGTAGCGTGGTGGAATGTCTGCCATGTCTCCAGGAACAACAGGTTCTTCTCCATTAGCACTAATCGTGATTGGTTGGGGTCTAAAAACCACAAACCAGCGAGAATTGAAGAGCGGGTCGGTCTGAACAAAAAAAATAGTTTTCGAGCGTTGGATAATTACATGGGGGCGGGGAGTAGCAGTAGCCGGTGCTTACAGGGACATGCTGAGCGTCATCCGCACAATCGCGCGACGGCCGAGACTGGCAGCGTCCGGCGCCACCAGGTTGGCCCGCGCCACCGTCGAGACACGGTTGACCTACCCGAACTGGAGCTCGGATTGGCCGCACCCATGGCAGTTCACCGTGGCTGCCGCTGCAACTCGCCAGAATCCGAGGGAGGAGATGTGTGAGTGGACGGCAAGGCAAGACCGGCCTGCCTTGCGCGTCGTGCTAGCGTATCGGGTGGAACATGGGGGCGGCGGCAGAGCGATGGTGGGAGGGGGAGCAGGACGGATGACGGACGAAGGTATGGGGCAGTGCGGCGGCGCCCTAACCCTAACTTCCATCGCTAACCGGGTCCTGCGCGTTCGGATTGTATTTTCCTTAGGAAGGGATGTTTTTTTAGGTAAGGGAAGCGATGTATTGGGTGGACGCGGGCCGCGCGGCGCGGGACGTTTCGTTGGCAGAGTTTTCGTCCGGCCCTAACATGTTTGCTTGTTTAATAGTAGTATAGAAGCAGTACAAGCAGACTTTGCACAACTGGAATCAGACATGTCATGTCTCACTTGTTCACCAGCTCGTCACGTGTGAGACTAATGGTGGTAGCGTGGTGGAATGTCTGCCATGCCTCCAGGAACTACAGGTTCTTCTCCATTACCACTAATCGTGATTGGTTGGGGTCTGAAAACCACAAACCAGCAAGAATTGAAGAGCGGGTCGGTCTGAACAAAAAAATAGTTTTCGAGCATTGGATAATTACATGGGGGCGGGGAGCAGCAGTAGCCGGCGCTTACAGGGACATGCTGAGCCTCATCCGCACAATCGCGCGACGGCCGAGACTGGCAGCGTCCGGCGCCACCAGGTTGGCCCGCGCCACCGTCGAGACACGGTTGTCCTGCCCGAACTGGAGCTCGGATTGGCCGCACCCATGGCAGTTCACCGTGGCTGCCGCCGCAACTCGCCAGAATCCGAGGGAGGAGATGTGTGAGTGGACGGCAAGGCAAGACCGGCCTGCCGGGCGCGTCGTGCTGGCGTATCGGGTGGAACATGGGGGCGGCGGCGGAGCGATGGTGGGAGGGGGAGCAGGACGGATGGCGGACGAAGGTATGGGCCAGTGCGGCGGCGCCCTAACCCTAACTTCCATCGCTAACCGGGTCCTGCGCGTTCGGATTGTATTTTCCTTCGGGAAGGGATGTTTTTTTAGGTAAGGGAAGCGATGTATTGGGTGGACGCGGGCCGCGCGGCGCGGGACGTTTCGTTGGCAGAGTTTTCGTCCGCCCTAACATGTTTGCTTGTTTAATAGTAGTATAGAAGCAGTACAAGCAGACTTTGCACAACTGGAATCAGACATGTCATGTCTCACTTGTTCACCAGCTCGTCACGGGTGAGACTAATGGTGGTAGCGTGGTGGAATGTCTGCCATGCCTCCAGGAACAACAGGTTCTTCTCCATTAGCACTAATCGTGATTGGTTGGGGTCTGAAAACCACAAACCAGCGAGAATTGAAGAGCGGGTCGGTCTGAACAAAAAAATAGTTTTCGAGCGTTGGATAATTACATGGGGGCGGGGAGCAGCAGTAGTCGGCGCTTACAGGGACATGCTGAGCGTCATCCGCACAATCGCGCGACGGCCGAGACTGGCAGCGTCCGGCGCCACCAGGTTGGCCCGCGCCGCCGTCGAGACACGGTTGACCTGCCCGAACTGGAGCTCGGATTGGCCGCACCCATGGCAGTTCACCGTGGCTGCCGCCGCAACTCGCCAGAATCCGAGGGAGGAGATGTGTGAGTGGACGGCAAGGCAAGACCGGCCTGTCGGGCGCGTCGTGCTGGCGTATCGGGTGGAACATGGGGGTGGCGGCGGAGCGATGGTGGGAGGGGGAGCAGGACGGATGGCGGACGAAGGTATGGGGCAGTGCGGCGGCGCCCTAACCCTAACTTCCATCGCTAACCGGGTCCTGCGCGTTCGGATTGTATTTTCCTTCGGGAAGGGATGTTTTTTTAGGTAAGGGAAGCGGTGTATTGGGTGGACGCGGGCCGCGCGGCGCGGGACGTTTCGTTGGCAGAGTTTTCGTCCGCCCTAACATGTTTGCTTGTTTAATAGTAGTATAGAAGCAGTACAAGCAGACTTTGCACAACTGGAATCAGACATGTCATGTCTCACTTGTTCACCAGCTCGTCACGGGTGAGACTAATGGTGGTAGCGTGGTGGAATGTCTGCCATGCCTCCAGGAACAATAGGTTCTTCTTCATTAGCACTAATCGTGATTGGTTGGGGTCTGAAAACCACAAACCGGCGAGAATTGAAGAGCGGGTCGGTCTGAACAAAAAAATAGTTTTCGAGCGTTGGATAATTACATGGGGGCGGGGAGCAGCAGTAGCCGGCGCTTACAGGGACATGCTGAGCGTCATCCGCACAATCGCGCGACGGCCGAGACTGGCAGCGTCCGGCGCCACCAGGTTGGCCCGCGCCACCGTCGAGACACGGTTGACCTGCCCGAACTGGAGCTCGGATTGGCCGCACCCATGGCAGTTCACCGTGGCTGCCGCCGCAACTCGCCAGAATCCGAGGGAGGAGATGTGTGAGTGGACGGCAAGGCAAGACCGGCCTGCCGGGCGCGTCGTGCTGGCGTATCGGGTGGAATATGGGGGCGGCGGCGGAGCGATGGTGGGAGGGGGAGCAGGACGGATGGCGGACGAAAGTATGGGGCAGTGCGGCGACGCCCTAACCCTAACTTCCATCGCTAACCGGGTCCTGCGCGTTCGGATTGTATTTTCCTTCGGGAATGGATGTTTTTTTTAGATAAAGGAAGCGATGTATTGGGTGGACGCGGGCCGCGCGGCGCGGGACGTTTCGTTGGCAGAGTTTTCGTCCGCCCCTAACATGTTTGCTTGTTTAATAGTAGTATAGAAGCAGTACAAGCAGACTTTGCACAACTGGAATCAGACATGTCATGTCTCACTTGTTCACCAGCTCGTCACGGGTGAGACTAATGGTGGTAGCGTGGTGGAATGTCTGCCATGCCTCCAGGAACAACAGGTTCTTCTCCATTAGCACTAATCGTGATTGGTTGGGGTCTGAAAACCACAAACCAGCGAGAATTGAAGAGCGGGTCGGTCTGAACAAAAAAATAGTTTTCGAGCGTTGGATAATTACATGGGGGCGGGGAGCAGCAGTAGCCGGCGCTTACAGGGACATGTTGAGCGTCATCCGCACAATCGCGCGACGGCCGAGACTGGCAGCGTCCGGCGCCACCAGGTTGGCCCGCGCCACCGTCGAGACACGGTTGACCTGCCCGAACTGGAGCTCGGATTGGCCGCACCCATGGCAGTTCACCGTGGCAGCCGCCGCAACTCGCCAGAATCCGAGGGAGGAGATGTGTGAGTGGACGGCAAGGCAAGACCGGCCTGCCGGGCGCGTCGTGCTGGCGTATCGGGTGGAACATGGGGGCGGCGGCGGAGCGATGGTGGGAGGGGGAGCAGGACGGACGGCGGACGAAGGTATGGGGCAGTCGCAACCCACCGTCACACGCCGAGGCAGGCGGGCGCGTGTGCCCTCTTGGCAGAAGCGAAACAGCCCGACATGAACCGAATGACACCGATAGATCGACGAGCCTCACCCAGACCGCGCCGGACAGCGCGCGAGAAGGCGAATGCAGCTTCGGGCTTGCCATGCCATCCCACGCGCGGCTGAGCAAAGAGCCAAAGACCAAGGAGCAAGAAGCGACTCTCCTCTCGTACTGGCTGCGCCGACCAACCTGGCGTTCCTTTTCTCTCTACTCCCGATTCCGGAAAAAAATTATATGAGACCAGGTCTCATAGAATTCGGGTGAGACCCACTCTGATGGATGACACGTGGCATTCACAAATCACAAAACATCTAATCTCTCCCCCTCTGATTTCAGGTGGGGGGGGGGGGTAGATGCTTTGTGATTTGTGAATGCCACGTGTCATCCATCAGGATGGGTCTCACCTGCTAATCCGTGAGACCTGGTCTCATAGAATTTTTTTTCCCCCGATTCCCGAGCCACACCCCGAGGAAATCGGCACGGCGAAGCTGACGTACCGTGTAGAACGGGTTAATCTCGTGTCAAAACAAAACATTTTTTGCCCCTTTCCTATGACATTGAATTTGATATGACCGTTACCCCGCAAAAAAAAATTCCGATTTATAGGGCTTATCTCAAAATTTTAGTTTTTTCATTTTATAAGGCTTAATTTGATTGTTTTTCATCACATGTTTAGATTTTAAGGTGCATTAAATCATTGCGTACAAGTACTAAGAGAAAATTGACCAATGCATGCATGCATGCATTGCAATTAATGCATTGATAAACATACATTTTGAGGAAAACAAGAGCATTAATTGGGTGCTTTTGCAAACTACAAAAAGTATTCCACCACTCACCATCTACCTTGGTTGGTGAGAATTTTAAATTGAGCCTTAGAGCAAAGCTAATAGAAGCGCCGGCAGCCGGCTTTATACCAGTGCCAGGTCACCTATATAGCCTGCGCATATAGTAAACTGGCTGTAAGTTAGCTATACTCATTAATACTTGCATGGAGAAAGATGCAAGGACGCACATGCTGATTGGCTAGCGCCTGCCTTCAGTCCTCGCGTAGGCTGCATGCTCTGCATTTTATCGAAGCCTGTGCTATCGCCGGGCGATAGACGAAGCGCCAGCTTCCTTCTCTCTCCCACTTTCTCCCTCCTCCAGCTAAGATTTTGCTGATGTGGAACATTTTATAGCCAGCTGATTAGGACTTATTATACTTGCTCTTATAAACCGGAAAGGAGGGAGTATGACACTGAATGAATTTCGGGGAGGTCACAGAGCCGTTGCGAAACGTCGTGCTAGTGAGCTGTTTGTGCCTATCAGGTTGCTACTTGACGATTTTTTTTCTTTCATCTTGTGGTATAACATTTCCCTTCTATTTTAACTAATTCAGTCTTCATCACGTGCCTGTGAAATGAAGCGGTGAAAAATAATACTCCTTCCGTTCCGAATTACTCGTCGCAGAAATGGATGTATCTAGATATATTTTAGTTCTAGATTTTTACGACGAGTAATTTGTAACGGAGGGAGTACGTCACATCAAAACAAAAGCGCTGCGTCGGATAACTAAACCGGCAAATAAAACGAATATCATCTAAAGCATGTCCACAAGAAATTCAGAAGACTCGCGTCGGACGGATGCGCGTTGGCTGACTTCGTTGCGCAGTTCTTCCTCTACGCGGTTGGGTCTGATAGCGGCAATGTGTCTAGTGTCCATTTGCCGACTGATGTCGTTTAGATGTACTAGATGGGCTTTGTGTGTCCGGTCTCTTGCCGTTCCTGGACTTGCCCGTCTAGCGCGTCTGCGAATGTCTGTCCTGCTTTTGGATGCCGCGGGATCTGGTCATCTCGTCTTGCGGTCGTCCAATGCCTGTGTTTGTGGGCCACGTTGGCATCTCGTGTGCTGCCGTGGTTGGCCGCCTGTTCTCCTGTTCTCCGTTTGCCTGCTTCCTATATGGCTCTGGCCAGTTAGAGTTTAGGTTTCTTTTTTTAGAAAAGGAGGATGACCCCTGGTCTCTGCATCCGGGCGATGCATACGATCATTTTATTAATTATTCTCAAAATACCTTATAAAGTAATATTATAGTAAGACTAAAGCCGCCGTCTAAGCAACAAACTGTCGCTACACCTATCCAGTTTATGAAGGGGCGCAAATAGCCTGGGCCTAATATCAAACAGACATCGTAGCCAAACCTAACATCTAAGACCTGAGAACCCATACAGGACGCCTGCCGGGCATGGGTCTCGCCGGTCCGGCATGCTCTCAGAGGCCGCCGCCGCCAACTGCCACCGCTCCATCTTCAGAACTATACTAATGCATCAACCTTGCTCGGTCTAGCTATAGTCGACGCCACCACGGCGCCCAACGGCACCTCCTCAACAGCTGAGCATGTCGCGGTCGTCACTGATACACCTCAGCACCATGCTGCCAAGTACCATCAGCCGACACAGCTTGAAGTCTTTGGAGAATCTGTCGTGCGTAGCACCTGCCGACCAGGCATGACAAAGCGTAGCACCTATCGGTCAGGCATGACTTGACATCTCCACCAAAGCTCCGTGCAAGACGAAGCCGCTCCACCTCCTGCCTCTGACTTCCAGCGTTGCTCCACAAATGGTGCTCTCAAGAGAGAAACAACACCGCAGTGTCGCCATCGTTCGATCTGGAACACTAGATCCTAGGGTTTCCCCCAAAGCAGCACGAGTGGGTCGACAGTAGTTACACGACGATGCCTCCATCAAGATAACGACGTAGAACGCCGCCATCGCCTGCCAACGGCTCGGTTTTCACCGGCAACCATGTTTCCCCAACTCGCAGCCGGGACTAAATGATGGATCCCGAGATCCGATCACCAAGCCTCTGGTCGGCCATCTCTGATAAAGAAGATGACCACCACCATTGGTCAGCGAGACGACGTGAGATGCAGTAGGGCGCTGCCAGCGTGCGTCTTGGCCAGCACCACTAGCGCTCGGCCCGTCCCGGACCACGCCCCACGACGAGGACGTAGACCAGAAACCCAGATCCGGCCCACCCGTGCGCCGCCACGTGGCCACCACCAAGCGCCGTTCAGGGGCAGCCCCGCCGCCGTGGGGGACGTCGCCCCACGGGCAACAGGCGCCAGCCACCGGCAAACTCCGCCGCGCGCCACCAGCCGCAGCGAGATCGCCATCGGCCACCGTGAGATCTGCGCGAGAACGACGAGGACACCCCACCGCCACCTTCCCTGGAGACCACGCGGGCTTCGCCGGTGTCCCCTCCGGCGGCGGCGAAGCGGGGGAGGGGCGGCTGGCGGCGCGGTAGGGTTTCCCTCGTGCGCCAGGGGCGATCGGAGTTCAGGATGATCCGTAATATGTATCATTTCTTCATCAAATGTATCTTTTCATCAGCATGATTTTATTACGTAGTGAATGGATATTAATCGTGGCATGCTAAGGAAAACTTGTCTTTCAAAATCTTTACAACAAGAGGACACTAGTGAAAAGCTTAGTGGTGGCGTTGCAAAAATGGCCTTGAAGACGTGGACACCCAATGCCACCAATATGACGTCGGTGATAAAAATTAGTGGGACTACCAATAACACAAATACCTGCTATGGGGAGCAACAGTGCACGCTAGCAGTGGTGCATATAAAGGTGGCGTTTGGAATAATCCCACGCCACAAGACTACTGTTAGCATTCATGATGTTGCCCTTGTCCACACGCCCGTAATGTATTTTCAAGGCAGCTGAAAACGCTGCCATGAAAGCGTTATTGTGCTGCCGTGGCAGCGTATTGACGAAATAACATTTGGATCAATTGAATAACACGACGAGTATGTAATTGAGTATTGGAGGGGCGAGAAAAATACGCATCTGCCTCCCGGGTTGCTCCTCCAGGCGACTCCGGAGGCCTTCCCAGCCGCCGCTCGAGAGGCCACCCGATCCTCCTCCCTTCCTCCCGCCGCCGCCGGAGGACGCCGCCGGCTTGCGCCCGGAGGCCGACGGCGGTGGCGGGGGCTCTTCCTCCCTCCCGCGTCTCAGGGGTGGCGGGGCTCCAACATGCGTGGAGGTGCGGCCGATCTAGAAGCGGCAGCGATGGCTTCGACGGCGGCGGCAGTCGGCCCTGCCTCGGGCCACAGGCGGCTGCTGCCGCGGTTGGCCTGGATCGGGCAGCGGTGTGATGCGTTCTTCGGCGGCATGTCATCAGGCTTTAGATCGGCGACGGCATCGAGGGCCTGGTGGACTGCTTGGCGGCACATGGCAGATCTGTTCTGGCCGGTGTAGCTAGTGATGGTGGTCATCTTCTTCGTCGGTGGTGGCCGGACAGAGGATTGGTGATTAGATCTCGAGATCCATCATCTAGTCCCGGCTGCGAGTTGGGGAGACATGGTTGCCGGTGAAAACCGAGCCGACGGCAGGCGATGGCGGTGTTCTACGCCGTTACCTTGATGAAGACATCGTCGTGTAACTACTGTCGACCCACTCGTGCTGCTCCGGGGAAAACCCTAGGACCTGATGTTCCAGATCGGACAATGGCGGCATTGCGGTGTCGTTTCTCTCTTGGGAGCATCGTTTGTGGAGCAGAGCTGGAAGTCAGAGGCAGGAGGTGGAGCGGCTTCGTCTTGCGCGGAGCTTCAGTGGAGATGTCAAGTCATGCCTGACCGACAGGTGCTACGCTTTGTCATGTCTGGTCGGCAGGTGCTACGCACGACAAATCTTCCAAAGACTTCAAGCTGTGTCGGCTGGTGGTACTTGGCAGCATGGTGCTGAGGTGTATCAGTGACGACCGCGACGTGCTCAGCTGTTTGCGTGCAGGGAGGAGGTGCCGTTGGGCGCCATGGTGGCGTCGGCGATAGCTGGACCGATCAAACTTGATGCATCAGTACAGTTCTGAAGATGGAGCGATGGCAGTTGGCGGCGGAGGCCTATGAGAGCACGCCGGACCGGTGAGACCCATGCCCGGCAGGCGTCCTGGATGGGACCTCAGGTCTTAGATGTTAGGTTTGGCTGCGATGTCTGTTTGGTATTAGGCACAGGCTATCTGCGCTCCTTCATCAACTGGATAGGTGTAGCGACAGTTTATTGCTTAGACAGCGGCTTTAGTCTTACTATTGTATTATTTTATAAGGTCTTGTGAGAATAATTAATAAAGTGGCCGTATGCATCGTCCAGATGCAGAGGCTGGGGTCATCCTCCTTTTCTAAAAAATGTAATTGAATATTTAGTCAAGATAGATAGTCAGGTTTGGAAGGACGTTAGTACACAACTTTTGAGAATGTAATTAACCTCGATTTTCCTTCCTATAAAGGACGCTAGCATATACGCCTCCTGAGGCTCGTCGCTAACCCCACGCCTTCCTTACCACTTCCCTCCTCAGAACTCTTCTGCTACCGCGGCTAGCTCCTGCACCGGCTGCCACGACCTCGGCCTTCCTACTTCACTAGTACAAAACAGGGCTTTGGTTCGGGCCTGGTCAGCCCATTAGTCCTGGTTCAGTCATGAACCGGGATCCATGAGGACATACGTCCCGGTTCATAAGCTCAGTGGGCCGGCCGGGGCCTCGTGGGCATTGGTTCCGATTCATCTGGACCCATTTGTCCGGATTCGAGGCACGAACCGGGACCAATGGGCCTCGCTCCTGGCCCACATAGATTGGTCCCGATTCGTGGCTCGAACCGGGACAGAAGGGTGGGATTTAGTCCCGGTTCCAGCCACGAATCGGGACAAATGTGTTGCCTATATATACCCCCTCGCCGCAGTAGAGCACTCCACAGTGCTCTGTTTTTTCTGGCCAGCGAGGGGAGGCATTTGGGTGAGCTCACCTCCTATGCACATGAGGTGTTCGATGAAATGCCCGAGCCACACTAGTTAAGTTTTCTCCTCTCGAAGCTCGACCTCCAAGCTTCATTTTCCCCGAGATTTGCATAGGTTTAGCGGTCCGTGACGTCCCGACCCCGTCTTCACCGCTGTCGATCGCCTGCGCCGATCTCGTCGCCGGCACCACCGTGGTGAGCCTCTTGTTCTTATCTCCTTCCTGAAAGAAAAGCAATTCTTACTTTAGATAGATACTTGTCTAATTTTTTTACTTTTATTATTGCTTGTTATTATATAGTGCGATGGTTTTGGTATCCGCCCCCGTCGGCCCTCGTCTTGTCTATGATTCGGATGTGGTATATTATATTTTTATAACTATTTAGTTCATTTATTGTTTATGACAATTATGCCGACCAATGTGACATAGATTTTATTTATGTAGGAGGTAGTTGAACCGGAAATTCTAACCGACCCTATTGTTGAGAGGTTAAATTTAGTTGAAGAAGAAAACAATTACTTGAAGGAAAAATAAAAAATTTAAGGAGAAGAAGATGATATTGGAGTTGCATGTTGCGGATGTCGTCGATGATCACAAGATCAAGATGGATGCAATGCGGTTGAAGATTAGAAACATTAGAAAATATGACATTCATACCGAGGCTTGGTATCATTATGCCGTTGGATCAATTGTTACCTTGGTTGTGATTATAATCGCGTTTGTTGTTGCATTGAAAAGTTTTACATAGTTTCAATGTATGGTTTAACTAGATGCTCTGGAGAGCTATATGTTATTCAATTTAAACTATGTATGTACTTTGGTTTTAATATGATGATGAACTAATATTGATTTGGTCACTTATCTATCCATGTGAACTTGTAATGGTTTTTGACACACATAATTATATATAATGCATGCAGATGAATCGGCAATGGATGTACAGTGACAGACACACATAATTATGTTTCTTGAAGTGGCTGAACCCTCTCAACTTTTTAGCATATGCTATATGGATTAAATGATGATACCATGCCAACTTTCAACCTTTTTAGAGTTCATTTAAAATGCTTTTGAATTTCAGGGTCCTATAGCTCAAAAAAATCAGTAAATGCATGAAAAATAACAAATGAAGTCAGAAAGTGTTGAAAATTGATGATGTGGCATTGAATGGTGCATTGACACACAAAAAGTCTGGAGTTCAAATAAGTTTTAAAAAATGAAATCCCTTTATAACAAATGAGTTTCCGTATGAAACCCTGATACTTCGAAAGAGATTGTCCATTTTGTACATGAAGTGCACCTATTTTTTGCCGTAACCCTCTAAAAATTTTAGCACATGCTATGTGGGTGAAATAATGATACCATGTCAAATTTCAACCTTTTCAGAGTTCATTTGAAATTCTTTTGAATTTCAGGGTCTTATAGCTCAAAAAAATCAGTAAATGCATGAAAAATAACTAATGAAGTCGGAAAGGGTTGAAAATTGATGATGTGGCTTTGAATGGTGCATTTTGAACACACAAAGAGTCTGGAGTTCAAATAAGTTCAAAAAATGAAATCTCTTTGTAACAGATGAGTTTTCGTATGAATCCAGATACTTCGAAAGAGAATGTCCATTTTGTACACGAAGTACATCTAGTTTTGCCGTAACCCTCTCAACTTTTTAGCACATGCTATGTGAGTGAAATGATGATACCATGCCAATTTTCAACCTTTTCAGAGTTCATTTGAAATACTTCTAAATTTCAGGGTCTTATAGCTAAAAACCATTAAATGCATGAAAAATAACAAATGAAGTCAGAAAGGGTTGAAAATTGATGATGTGGCTTTGAATGGTGCATTTTAAACACACAAAAAGTCTGAAGTTCAAATAAGTTCAAAAAAATTAAATCTCTTTATAACAGATGAGTTTTCGTACGAACCCTGATACTTCGAAAGAGATTGTCCATTTTGTACACGAAGTGCATCTAGTTTTTGTCGTAACCCTCTCAACTTTTTAGCACATGCATGCTATGTGAGTGAAATGATGATACCATGCAAATTTTCAACCTTTTCAGAGTTCATTGGAAATGCTTTTGAAATTCAAGGTCTTATAGCTCAGAAAATCAGTCAATGCATGAAAAATAACAAATGAAGTCAGAAAGGGTTGAAAATTAATGATGTGGCTTTGAATGGTGCATTTTGAACACACAAAAAGTCTGGAGTTCAAATAAGTTAAAAAAATGAAATCCCTTTGTAACAGATGAGTATTCGTGTCAAACCCTAATATTTCAAAAGAGATTGTCCATTTTGTACACGAAGTGCATCTAGTTTTTACCGTAACCCTCTCAACTTTTTAGCACATGCTATGTGGGTGAAATGATGATACCGTCCCAAATTTCAACCTTTTCAGAGTTCATTTGAAATGCTTTTGAATTTCAGGGTCTTATAGCTCAAAAAATCAGTAAATGCATGAAAAATAACAAATGAAGTCAGAAAGGGTTGAGAATTGATGATGTGGCTTTGAATGGTGTAATTTGAACACACAAAAAGTCCGGAGTTCAAATAAGTTCAAAAAATGAAATCACTTTGTAACAGATGAGTTTTCGTATGAACCCTGATACTTCGAAAGGGATTGTCCATTTTGTACACGAAGTGCATCTAGTTTTTGCCGTAACCCTCTCAACTTTTTAGCACATGTTATGTGAGTGAAATGATGATACCATGCCAATTTTCAACCTTTTTAGAGTTCATTTGAAATGCTTTTGAATTTCAGGGTCTTATAGCTCAAAAAAATCAGTAAATGCATGAAAAATAACAAATGAAGTCAGAAAGGGTTGAAAATTGATGATGTGGCTTTGAATGATGCATTTTGAACACAAAAAAAGTCTGGAGTTCAAATAAGTTCAAAAAAATGAAATCCCTTTGTAACAGATGAGTTTCCGTATGAAACCTTAATCAACTAAAAAGCTACATCATTAACTCAAAAATAATCAATTAAAATATTCTGTTATAATCACCTAAAACAAAACTATAATATTCTTTAATAGCAAAAATAAAATGAACTAAAAAACTTTTATAAAACTCTAATAGCAAAAGGAATCAACTAAAAAAATTTATATACCTCTAATATTATAAGTATTTTTTGTTCAAAACATGAAAAGGAGAAAGAAATAAAATAAACTTTAATAAATAAGCGGAAACAAACTAAAATAAATTAAAATTTAATAAAATAAAAAAGTAGAAAGAAAATAAAATAAACTTTAATAAAATAAATAAGTAGAAACAAAATAAACTTTAATAAAGTAAAATAAATAAACTTTAATAAAATAAATAAAATAGCAATAGTAAGTATTTTGTTGTAAGTAGAAAAAAATAAAAAATAAAGCAACAAAGAAAAAAAGTGCCACCTACTGGTCCACCATGGCCTGAATACGACTAGAAACCCATCCATGGGCCAGGATTCAGGCCTGCAGGAGGCCCAGTAGGCCAATAGGCACATAGTGACAGATTAGACCCGAAAGCCTGCAGTTGAGAGGAGCTCGAGAGGGTGGGTGCAGCAGCGCTTATAAACCACTTCCGAGCCCTCTCAACTAGCGAGGTGGGACTAAATTTTTGGTCACGACGGGGGCAGAGGCCTTTGTTGGGGAACGTAGTAATTTCAAAAAATTCCTACGCACACGCAAGATCATGGTGATGCATAGCAACGAGAGGGAAGAGCGTTGTCTACGTACCCTCGTACACCGACAGCGGAAGCATTATGACAACTCGGTTGATGTAGTCGTACGTCTTCACGGCCCGACCGATCAAGTACCGGAACTACGACACCTCCGAGTTCTAGCACACGTTCAGCTCGATGACGATCCCCGGGCTCTGATCCAGCAAAGTGTCGGGGATGAGTTCCGTCAGCACGATGGCGTGGTGAAAATCTTGATGTTCTACCGTCGCAGGGCTTCGCCTAAGCACCGCTACAATATTATCGAGGATTATGGTGGAGGGGGGCACCGCACACGGCTAAGAGATCTCAAGGATCAATCGTTCTCTCTTTGGGGTGCCCCCTACCCCCGTATATAAAGGAGCAAGGGAGGAGGAGGCCGGCCCTAGGAGGGGGCGCGCCAAGTGTGGAGTCCTACTAGGACTCCCTAGTCCTAGTAGGATTCCATCTCCCATATGGAATAGGAAAAGAGGAACGGAAAAGGAGAAGGAAGGAAGGGGGCGCCCCCCTTCCCTAGTCCAATTCGGACCAGACCAAGGGGAGGGGTGTGGCCATCCTTGAGGCCCTTTTCCTTCTTTCCCGTATGGCCCAGTAAGGCCCAATACGTATTCCCGTAACTCTCCGGTACTCCGAAAAATACCCGAATCACTCAGAACCTTTCCGATGTCCGAATATAGTCGTCCAATATATCGATCTTTACGTCTCGACCATTTCGAGACTCCTCGTCATGTCCCCGATCTCATCCGGGACTCGGAACTCCTTCGGTACATCAAAACTCATAAACTCATAATATAACTGTCATCGAAACCTTAAGCGTGCGGACCCTACGGGTTCGAGAACAATGTAGACATGACCGAGACACGTCTCCGGCTAATAACCAATAGCGGAACCTGGATGCTCATATTGGCTCCTATATATTCTACGTAGATCTTTATCGGTCATACCGCATAACAACACACGGTGTTCCCTTTGTCATCGGTATATTACTTGCCCGAGATTCGATCGTCGGTATCTCAATACCTAGTTCAATCTCGTTACCGGCAAGTCTCTTTACTCATTCCGTAATACATCATCTCACAACTAACTCATTAGTTGCAATGCTTGCAAGGCTTATGTGATGTGCATTACCGAGAGGGCCCAGAGATACCTCTCCGACAATCGGAGTGACAACTCCTAATCTCGAAATACGCCAACCCAACATGTACCTACGGAGACACCTGTAGAGCTCCTTTATAATCACCCAGTTACGTTGTGACGTTTGGTAGCACACAAAGTGTTCCTCCGGCAAACGGGAGTTGCATAATCTCATAGTCATAGGAACATGTATAAGTCATGAAGAAAGCAATAGCAACATACTAAACGATCGGGTGCTAAGCTAATGGAATGGGTCATGTCAATCACATCATTCTCCTAATGATGTGATCCCGTTAATTAAATGACAACACATGTCTATGTTTAGGAAACATAACCATCTTCGATTAACGAGCTAGTCAAGTAAAGGCATACTAGTGACGTTTAGTTTGTCTATGTATTCACACAAGTATTATGTTTCCGGATAATACAATTCTAGCATGAATAATAAACATTTATCATGATATAAGGAAATAAATAATAACTTTATTATTGCCTCTAGGACATATTTCCTTCAGCCTTTGGTCCCGGTTGGTGCCACCAACCGGGACTAAAGGTGTGCATTTGTACCGGTTCGCGGCATCAACCGGAACCAATGCCCACCCTTTAGTCCCGGTTGGTGCCACCAACCGGGACCAAAGGCCTCTGCTTCCCGCCCTTTGGGCTGCTGAAAAGAGACCTTTGGAACCGGTTGGTGGCACCAACCGGGACTAAAACGGTGCATTGGTTCTGGTTGGTGCCACGAACCGGTACCAAAGCTCTGGGTATATAACCAACACTTGTGAAAATTTTCATCTTCATCTCGCAGTCCCCGACGACATCGACGCCGCCTGCCGCCCCCGTCGTCGCCATCGCCATCGCCCACGCCCTCGCCCGACGGCGTCGCCCCTTCCCCACCGCGCGCCGCTCCTGCCTCGACGCCATCGCCCGCGCCCTCGCCCGACGCCGTCGCCGCGCGCCGCCCTTGCCCCGCCGTCGCCGCTAAATGTAACATTTTAGTTATACATGCTATTTTTTTACATGTTTTTATATTTGCATATATGTATGTATGTTTTTAGATATATATGTATTTTTTTGATGTGTGATCATATATGTATGTATGTATTTTTTTACATGTTTTTTGTATGTATGTATGTATGTATGTATTTTTTTTCAATTGTAATATGCATGATGTTTTAAAAATACATATATGCAAAAGTTAGATTTTTAGAAAAGTTTTATCTATATATGTTCTCTGATTTAGTACATTTTAGGTTAGTTTCATTTTTAGAAAAGTTTTATATATTTAGGAAGAAGGAAGATAAGGAAGAAGGAAGAAGAAGAAGAAGAAGAAAAGGTTTTATATATGCAAAAGTTACATTTTTAGAAAAGTTTTATATATCTAGCTAGAAAAGGAAGAAGAAGAAAAAGAATGAGAGGAAAAAGGAAAATAAGAAGAGGAAGAAAGGAGAAGAAGAGGAGAGGAAGAAGAGGAGAAATAAATAAGAAGAGGAAAAAAGAAGAAAAAGAAGAGGAGAAGAAGAAAAGGAATGGAGGAGAAGAAGAAAAAATATAATATTTTTTATTTTTTCTTCTTCTCCTCTTTTTTTTTCTTTTTTCTTCGATCTTCTCCTCTATTCCTTTCTTCTTCTCCTCTTTTTATTTCTTCTTCATCTTCCTATTTTTTATCGGGTATGCCGTTGTCGATATACCCCCTCCCGATAACTTCAACAGGAGGGGGGGCGATATACCCCCTCCCCGATAACATTATTTTTCCATGTATGTATGTTGTCGTTGTCGATATAACCCCCTCCCGGATAACTTCGACATGAGGGGCGGTCGATATATATACCCCCCCCCTCTCGACCGTGATAACTTATACCACGGGAGCACCCCCCGGCCCTTTCGCTCGACCAAAACTCTCGAGGACACCAAACCCTAGAAAAAAAATGATGTCCGTCTCCTACCCCCTCCCGCCGCGCCCCTACCCGACAAACTCTCTCGAGGCCACCCAAATTTACCGAGTTAAAAGAGCGTTGTCGTCAAGGCCACCCCAAACCCTTGTAGCGTTGTCGAGGCCACCCCAAACCCTTGAAGCGTTGCCGAGGCCACCCCAAACCCTAGAGAAGCAGCGTCGAGGCCACTAATATGATTCCTTATTGTGATTAGCTAGCTAGTTCTAGGTTTGCCACTAATATATCCATCTGTCATGTTTGAAATGATAATTGCCATGCTGTAAATATTTGCAGAAACTATGGAGCACCCCCGAGACGAAGCAACAGAAGCGGTGTTGGGGGACATAATCGCAGCCGGAAGTGATGCCGTCTTGTCGTTTCTCAACGACACTGATGGTCTGGAAGGACAGGGTGAAGAAGCAGACTACGGTGATCGAACAATGGAGGAGGAAGGACATGATTATGATGGCTCCGGTGACCCAATGCCGGTGCAAGAAGGAGACCGTGATGACGGCTCCGGTGACCGAACAGAGTCCGGCCAGGTATATATATTAGTTAAGCTTGTGCTGACTAGCTAATTGATGCATCCATAGTTTTGGTATGTACACATATTAATTAACTCTCTTCTTTCTTCTTTTTTCTAGCCCTCCAGATCGAGCACAACTTCGGTAAAGAGACGAGGCCCGAAGAAAAGTTGTGCTCGGATGAAAGGTTTGAGATCACAACAATCACGCGCGATGGCATGCCGATTGAACCCGTCCGGACAAAGGAAGCATTTGCTGCTCAGTGCAGGGTTCTTGTTAGGGACAAGATCCCGATCAGCATCCACCAATGGTGTAAGCCGGCTAAGGAAGACCCTGAGGTGTCTTATGTCGACGATATGCAGAAAGATGATCTTTGGACCGCGCTGAAGGCAAATTTCACCCTACCGCCAGAGGAGGATCCGGAGAAGCCAATTAAAGAGCAATTGATCAAGTCTCATGCTCTTAAGAAGATAGCAGAACTATTTAGGAGGTGGAAGAATGAGCTGAAAACATCGTTTGTCGACAATGAAAAGACACCAGAGTTCACCGGCCGGTATGAGAAGATCAGAGATCACTGGCCCACATTTGTGGTCCACAAGACATCAGACAAGAGTAAGAAGATGTCAGTGACAAACAAGAAAAATGCTGCGAAGAAGAAGCTTCACCATCGCGCGGGGTCAGGTGGCTACCTCAAAGCCCGGCCGTTGTGGGCCAAGGCTGAGAATGACCTGGTTGATAAACGGGTCGAACCAGAGACATTGAACTGGCCAGACCATTGCCGGACTTGGTTCTTCGGGGTTTGCGGAACCTTGGACCCTGTATCAGGAAAGTGCGTTTGGACGAACGAGCAAATGCGAATACCCGTCACGAAGCTTCAGCACTATATCGATCTAGCGCAGCAAGGGACGTTCGTTCCAGGTAGAGAGAACGACGAGCTCACAATGGCCCTCGGGAATCCTAAGCACCCTGGACGGACATGAGGCACGCTAGGCTTCGTTTCGTGGAAGACTGGGTTTCCGAACGCAGGAGGTTACAAATGCCAGGAGAGGAGGAAGAAAGTGAAGCAGACCCAACTGCAGGCGATGCACGCAAGGGTACAAGCGATAGAGGAACGAGAAGCAGTTCGCAGCAAGCGACCTACCGAAGCTACCCACGAAGCTACCCCGCCATCTCAGCGGAGAAGCGGCGTGGCTTCCACCGAGCTGCTTCAGCTGGAGCCTGTCTTCACGGCTCCTGCTAGCTACCTCGTCGATGCTATCATGGAGTCTCAACCTTGCCACCTTATGACGCAATGGATGGATTTGAAAGTCAAGGCGGCTGTTGGCTCTGTTGCACCTCCTGAACCTGGCAAAACTTTTCACTATCAGCCGATTCCAGAAGGATATGCTAGGGTGATGGTGGATGAAATAACGGACGGATTTGAGGACCTCGAGCTTGACCACCCTACGGGTGAAGGGGAGACTCGGCTGGGTTCTTCTCTAAAGACTCCATGCCTATGGCGGAAGGAGCTCATCAACCTTCCGAACTGGACGCCTTCGCCTCCTCCTCCTCCTCCGGTGAGTCAGAGCACTTCGCGTCCTCCTCCGGCGAGTGATCAGGGCACTCAGCCTCCTTCTCCGTCGTGTGGCGGCACTCCGCCTCCTTCTCCGCATGTGCCGGCGCGCCCCAGCAGACAGCCTCCTTCTTCTCCGCCTCGTCAGCAAGGGCGGAAGGGACCCGCCGCCGCTCTGGCTGCTCCGGCGCATCGTAGTCCTTCTCCTCCGCCTCGTAAGCAAGGAAAGAAGACAGCCGCAGCCGCTCCGTCTGCTCCGGCGTCTAGCAGTACAGCCAGAGGCGGGAGAAGGTACATATTCGGTCCATCTCTCAAGCCTCTAGAGAAGTTACCATATGAGAGGACCGTGAAGGAAACCGCGAAGATCATGGAAACCGAAGTGAAGGACTTCTTTGAAGGGGTGAAAGCAAAGAAACATCCACCTCCGGAGGAGAAGATAGATCCGGTGAAATTAAAGCGCACTATCGATTGCCTGAAGAAACCATCAAAGTCTCCGCCGAAAACCAACTATGAGCGCATTACTAAAAAGATATATATCGAAGCAGAGCGGTCGGGAAGTACTATAGGTGATCGAAGGTTAGCAGAACGACTAGCTGGGAAAAAAAATTGCCCAGTTGGGCGAACAAGCGAACCAATCGTGCCCCCCGCTCAAGGTGTCTAGCGATATCATCGCTAATCATTCGGTGATTTTGCCCAATACCAATGTTGGAGATTACCTGCCCGGCGATGTACATTATGATTTCTTGGAGGTGGACGAACACAAATACCATTACGGGAAGCCTCTTGTCAAAGATGAAAAATCTCTAACAATGATGATGCGAAGATTCCATGATTGGTACATGAAAACCTGCAAAGAGTCTGGGGGGACGAATTCTTTGACGCTGAGAGTTAAAGAGGAGCACGACCTCGTTGGAATTGATCTGTTGTATGTTCCATTTGAGGAGTTCTTCCAGTTTTTCAATCAAAAGGCCTTCGATAAATTAACGGTCACTTGCTATTGTCTGTAAGTACTACTTCTGTCATTAAGTCTCTATATATAGCTCGGCTCTTTCATTGCATGTATTTATAATTATCCTCACTATATTATGCAGATTGAAGATCGTCGAGTGCAGAAAAGCAGAAATCTATGATATTGGGTTCATTAACACAAATCTCATAGATGAATTTACGGTTAAAAAGAATGCCAAAGAAGTTGAGGCCAACTTGCTCAAATCGTTGGAAATATATTAAAACAAAGATAAAATACTCTTTCCTTACAAATTCAAGTGAGTGTTACTGTCTTGTGCATATTCGGTTTCCCTTATTACTCGAGGTTATAGTAATGTAATTAATTGATGAGTTATGCATGCGTGCGCAGCTTCCACTATATTCTCTTGGAGATTAAGCTTGAGCAGGGACTAGTAATAGTCTTAGACTCGAGACGAAAAGATCCCGAGACCTTTGCCGACATGATTAAAATTCTCAACAAGTAAGTTCAATCGATCATTATCGCACCATATCGGCAACTTTTTGTTCATTTCCTGATATCTCAAGTAATAATTATTTTATTTGTCTTGCAGGGTTTGGAAAATGTTCACCGCAGAAGCTCCGGGACTGCCGAAGGAGCTGCGATATACATAATCGAAAGTAAGTACTACTAGCTAGCTACTATAGCGCATCTCCCGTTGATTCTAGCTACTTTCATCAATGCCATTTATAATGCTTCATTATCAGTTTGATTGACCCTCTATTTCTCGTAAAGTGCTTGTGGCAGGAACAAGGGAATGATTATTGTGGATACTACGTGTGCGAGTTCATCTACAACGCGACTTGCAAAACTAAGCGGAGCTACTCTAAAAGAGAATTTGATGTGCGTAAGCAATAATATTCACAATTTCATTTTATTACACCATCATTTCTGTTGAGTTTCATTCATATATATGTATTAACCCCCTTCTTCAAATTAAACGTGGGAGATGCGGAATGAACTCCTACCACAAGATCGCATGAAAGCAATTCAAGAGGAATTGGCGGGATTCTTTCTTGACCACGTCATCAATAAAGCCGGAGAATATCATGTTGACGCTGAGTTCATATATAATTAGAGGAGATTATATTGTAAGAGATCTTAATATTGTATATATGTAGCCAGTTGCGTCGGATAAATATACGAAAACTTGATGTTCGCGCAATCTCTCGGAGAAGGAGAGGTCGATATCTCTTCTCTCGGTATGCATGACGAACTTCTGTACTTAATGATTTCCTTCATTTGCTTAGTAGCTAGCATGTCGAGTGCCTCTCTATACATATAGTATGTAGCGTCGACCAAGCATGAAGATAAGAGAGGACACTTCTCTCTATTAATTAATTAGCTACCTAACACAATATATGAAACACCGTAATTAATCATACAAAACCCCCAAATTCCCCCCCCCCCCCTTCAGAAAAAAAACAAAAACTCTAGCCCTTGAACAGCTGACGTGTGGATGCCTTTTGGTTCCGATTGGTGCCACCAATCGGGACCAAAGGGCCTCCTGCCTGGGCTCGCCGCACAGGCCACGTGGAGGCTCATTTGTCCCGGTTCGTGTAAGAACCGGGACTAAAGGCCTAGGGCTTTAGCAACGACCCTTTAGTCCCGGTTCAACAACCGGGACAAATGGGCCTTACGAATCGGGACAAATGGCCCTTTTTCTACTAGTGCTCTAGAGGGCTACACAACGCCCTACCGCCCAGACCCCCTCCTTCCATTATTCCTTCGCCGGATCTGCACTCCAGCCACCGGTCTTTTTCTTGTTCTCTTTGCCAGATTGTCTGGAATCCCCAATCCTTACCTTTATCCTAGAATCTCAAAAGAGTATATAAACTGGGAAATTGGATAGCGGTGTGGGACTATTGAATATTGAATAGATGAATGTAATAGCCCTTGGATCATGCGCGACGTGTACAATCGAAAAGCCGACCGTGGCTAAGTACGAGAACAATGACCGTTTTTTCCTCACTTAAGGACCACGGGTTGAACACGTTAAACTACAGGGACTTATTTGCAAATTTTTTAAACGGAAACGTATTTCACGATTAAGAAAGGATTGTGGGTTGAATAATAAAAAATACAGGGCATTTTTGCAAAACTGTTGATACTTAACGGGCATAGGCAATCGGTAATAAATACCTTATTATTAGGTAAGTACATATATTTAAAAAAATCTTCTGTCCTTGCTCACCAATCAATGATGGACATATGTGCGAACCAACCTGTGGTTGTATCGTTTAAGGGACAGTGGTATCACCAGCCCACCAAAGTTCAAGTTCAGGTCCTTACATTATTTCTGAATTTATTTCTAAATTTTCGGCGATGCGTTTTCAGTGGGAAGAGAATTTCCTGTTGGCGACGAGGCGTCTACGGTGGCTTCGTAAATCCAAGATGATATGCCGGCTCAGTCTCTCGAAGGTGATTATAGGGATAGGGTATGCGTGTGTGCGTTTATAGGGGTCAGTGTATACACGTATGTATGAGCGCTTGCATTTGTACTGTGTTAAAAAAAATGATGGACGTGGTGAGATGAAAACCATACTATAGTTCTTTGGACTTTTCTCCCCTAAAAAAAAGTTTTTTGAACCTTTTTGCAGCCTGCTCTTAAGTTCGATGGGGCGTGCACGACCTGGCGTCGCCTGTGCCGCCACTGCTCCTCCGCATTGCCCATGGCTCGCCCCACCACCTTCTTACTCCTCGTGGGAGTCGCCGCGGTGATCGCCATTGGCAAGGCGTCGTCTGGGATCGGGCTCAACCTCCACCACCGTTCCTCCCCCGTGGTCAGGGAGTGGGCGCAAGCGCGGGGCCACCCGGCCGCCGCATGGTGGCCAAAATGGGAGGGCTCGCCGGACTACTACTCCGCTCTGTCACGCCACGACCATGCCCGGCACAGGGGGAAGGGCCTCCTCACTTTCGCCGATGGCAACACCACCTTTCGCCTCGACGGATCGTACGCCCGCGCCATCGATGATATTCTTGTGTTCGATGGAGGAACCAAGTAGAAACAGCGAGTTGGAAGGTGTGATTGATTCTGGTTTTGGATGCAGGTTGCACTACGCGGAGGTGGCGGTTGGTACGCCGAGAGCGACATTCCTGGTGGCGCTAGACACGGGCAGCGGTCTCTTCTGGCTGCCCTGCGACTGCAAGCAGTGCGCGGCCATCCCCAAGAACGCGCCAATGCCAGGGCGAGGGCGCCCCTCTCACGAGGCCCGGCCGTACATCCCGCGGCGGTCGTCGACGAGCAAGCCGGTGATGTGCGGCGACGCGCTCTGCGGCCGGCCCTGGGCCTGCGCCAGCGCCACCCACGGCAGCAGTTGTCCGTACACCATGGAGTACGCCTCCCCCAACACCTCCTCGACCGGGGTGCTCGTGGAGGACGTGCTCCACCTCACCCGGGAGAGGAGCCGGGAGGCGGTGAAGGCGGCCGTGGTGCTCGGATGCGGGAAGTCGCAGACGGGCGACGTCGCGGCCATGGACGGCCTGCTGGGGCTGGGCATGGAGAAGGTGTCAGTGCCGAGTATGCTTGCCTCGGGTGGCCTTGTGAGCTCCAACAGCTTTTCCATGTGCTTCAGCGACGACGGCTCCGGCCGCATCAACTTCGGCGACGCCGGCAGCCGCGGCCAGGACGAGACGCCCTTCATCGCCACCAAGACACAGTAAAGTCTAACTTGTATAGGTGGACCACATGTCAGTCAAGTCTAAATTGCGATTTTCTGGGTGCAGCCTGACATACAACATCAGCGTGACGGCGATCAACGTGGAGCGAAAGGTGCTGGCGGCGGAGTTCACCGCCGTGGTGGACTCCGGCACGTCCTTCACCTACATCAACGAGCCGGCCTACACGGCGCTGGCCACCAGCTTCCATTCCCAGGTCCGCGAGAAGAGGACCAACCTCGGCGCCTCGGTCCCGTTCGAGTACTGCTACAAATTGAACCGCGGGCAGAAGGAGGTGTTCATGCCGGGTGTGAGCCTGACGACCAAGCGGGGAGCCGTGTTCCCCGTCACCAGGCCTTTCGTGGTCGTCGGGAGTGAGTCCCGCGTCGCCGTCGGCTACTGCCTCGCGGTGCTCAGAAGCACCATCCCCATCAACTTCATCGGCCGTACGCGTTTCCCATCCTCGATTGATTCCATCAGTGTGCTGCTTGATCCGACTTGATTTCCGGACTGACTTCTGCCGATGCATGCATGCAGAGAACTTCATGGCCGGGCTGAAGGTCGTGTTCGACCGGGAGAGGTCCGTCCTGGGCTGGCAGAAGTTCGACTGTAAGCTGCCACCTCACCAGATTTGATCCCTTCATACATACTCCCTCCGTCAGGAAATACTTGTCATCGAAATAAATAAAAGAGGATGTATCTAGATGTATTTTAGTTCTAGATACACCCCTTTTTGTCCATTTTGATGACAAGTTTTTTCGGACGGAGGGAGTAGATTGTTAGTTTGCAGCAATTTAGAAACAGAGAGTGTTAACATGTAGTAGTGCGCGCATCGATCGATCATTGCATAAATGCTGCAGCTGATTAAGAAACTGCAGGTTACAAGGGGGCGGCGATGGAGGACCATGACAGGAACCTCGGCGCGGCTCCGGCGATTCGGCTGAAGCCGCGGCAGTAGAGCGGTCTCGCCGTCGTCCACCTGGTGCACTCGTGAGTCCCTCGATGTCTGGGACGTTTGCGCACAGCCGTGTTTCTCGAGGGGTGGCCCAGTATAATTTGGCAGCGTCGAAGCAAATAAAACATCCTGAAAAAGCAACGGGGAATCAGTTTTTCTTTTCCTATAACAAACGTCTCAGCCAGGAGTATCTGCAACTGATAGCACTAGTGCAGAATCCGCCCTGGGCTAATTCAAGTTAGGACTTCCATTTTCTTGTATTAGGTCAGTGGTGGTCAGGTTAGTTAGGCGACGGCATAGTTTTGGGGCTACTAAAATTGGTGGTTTCGCCGTACCCTTGTTTATGATGGTGGTGGTGTAAGTACCTCTCAATTAGCATGTTTAAGCTACCGGAGGAAAAAAGAACCTGTCCGCACACATCCGCACCGAATTCAATCTTGATGATCAAGCCGACGATGGTATTGTGTGGAAACAGGCGAACGATAGGGTGTATTTCGCTTCATCTGCCTACAAAGCGCAATTCTTGGGCTTGGTCCTCTCTCCTTTGAATTGTATGGTATGGAAGAATTGGGCACCGCTGAAGGTCAAGTTGTTCTCTTGGTTAGCTATCCAATACAGAACTTGGACCGTCGATAGGTTGGCCAAGCGTGATTGGGAGAATTGCAGCCTTTGCCCCCTTTTCAAGGGGGAACAAGAAACCGGGCCACACCTCTTCTTTAGGTGTCGGTACGCCCTTCAACTTAGGAACTCAGTGATTGCAAAACTTGGCCTTGTGCATATGGATACATCTACTTGACATATTGAGGGCTCCATCAAGGCTTCATGGGACAATAGAACAGGCGCGCAAAACCCATCCAGAAAGGCCATGGCATCTCTCTCCATGCTTGTCTCTTGGACGCTTTGGAATGAAGGAATGTTCGCATGTTCGGTCACAAGAGTGCACCACCACCGATTCTTCTAAATGCCATTATGGAAGAAGCAAAGCTACAGGTTGCCGCGGGCGCAAAGAAACAAGGGGAAATCATTTATCACGAGTAATTTCCATGCGGTGTTGTAAGGAAGAAATTACTCGCGGGCGCAAAGCTATGGGTTGGCGCGGGCGCAAAGAAACTAGGGGAAACCATCCTCTTGTCCTTTTCTTCCTAGTTTTTCCTCTGTCCTCTGGCACATCTTCTATCCACGATCAAAAACATGTCTGAGCTTATGCTAAAAAAAACATGTCTGAGCTACGGTGCACGAAACACCTAGGGGATCGGGTTTCCTTGTCTTGACCGAAGAAATGCGGTCATCATGATGGAGCACCGTGATGAGATATACGCTGGGTACAAATCAGGAATCTATCTCTCGCTTTGGCGCCCCACTATTTCTCCATCACTCAATTCTATCGCCTTTGGTTTTGCACACACAACAGCACAGTAGAAACAGATACTTGTCACGGCGATCCACCTTTGCACCAAATCAAAATATCAAATCAAGTCGGCCATAAAGAAAAGACAGAGCCGTACTAATGATGAGATGCCTACGAGCGCAAGAATCAAACGACAACGGGTTCATGTTCGTTCATCACGAAGAAACAAACGGCGACGGGTTGAGGACAGTAACCTGACAAGTGGGGTCAAGGGTATTTCCGTCACTTCACCCCGGTGAATGGCCTTTGACCGGACGGTAACTGTGTCGAGTGGCATTTTTTAGCACATGCTACTTAATGACAGGATGACATTTTCGAGTAGTTAAAACTTCCAGTGACAAAATTAAGTAGTGTGACGCAACTCGTGACAAAATTGATAAAAAAACGTAAAAACTTTTTCACATATGTATGGTTGCATGTTTTGCTAGTTGGAGCATGGTTGCATGTTGGTGTCGCCCATTTTTATGCATGATTATATATGCTGACATCTCGTGCTTGATTTTTTAAAATTTTGAAATAGGCTTGTGTCTATTAGAGCATCTCTAGCAGAACCCTTATATCGCGCCGACCCCAAAATAACAGCGGGTTTATAGTTTTGCGTGAAAAAGTGGCCCGAACAGAAACCGTATCTGCCCGTGGCCCTACAAAATTTTTGTGGGGTGCGGCAAATTCTTCCCCTCAACCCTTAGAAACACGGGGCGGGAGGCCGACCCGAGGGTGACCCCTATTGTTAGCGAGATTTGGCGTGAGGGACATTTCCGCGCGGCAGTTACCGCTCTCCCTTCCGTCCACCGCCATTCTTCTTCCTCCGGCCGCTCCGTACCACCATCCCGGCTCTGTAGCGCCACCATGGATGCCTCCCAGCCATCGCCCGTCGTTGTGGAAGTCATGGACGCGCCAACCCCTCAAGCAAATATCGCCGCCGGCCGTGTCGCACCCGTCGCCATTCAAGCCTCCACCGCCCATCCACGCAAGCGCCAGGGCGACATCATCGTCCAGAGTGGTGCTCCCGCAGCCGCCGCCGGGAAGGCACGCCCGCCCGCCGCAGCCACCGCTGCGAATCCGGCGCAGGTCATCCCCACCTCGCTCGTGAAGATGTGTGGTGGGGGTGAAACGCAAGAAGGCGGCCACAAAAGGTCCTGCGAGCACTGTGCCACCACCTCCTCCGATCGTCGCCCCAGGAGCTCCCCGAGGACGCCCGACGACGATGCTGCTACCACCGCCCCAGGAGCTCCCCGAGGACGCAAGGTATGAATCTTTGATTTTCTTGTAGTTGTTTTTTATTTTTCGCCATTGCGATTGTACATGACTTGTGGAGCAAAATTGTAGCGCGATTTGCATGATGCGACTGCCGAGTTTGTGCACATGTTGGACGACAATGCCATCGACATTGATCTAGCCCTGATTGGTGATGACGGCTACAATGATATGAATGGTGGTGTGCACGGTCACGGTGAGGAAGAAGATGAGGTGAAGGAGATTGGGGAGGGGTGTTCGACCAAGCGCAAGCAAAAGTGCGCGTGTGATCGAAGAACTACAGGTAATTGGAAGATTTGAGTCTTGATCAAGGCTTGGGAAGCTGTGTCTCTTGATGCGTGCACCGGCACTAACCAAACCGCCAAGCGGTATTGGCAAAGGATAGAGGACCAGTTCTTCCGAATGACAACAAAGTATCCCTCAAGGACACCCCGCACCTATCGGTCACTCCAAGGTCATTGGGATGTGATCAAGCTGATTTGTAGCCGTTGGAGTGGTTGCTTGGAGCAAGTCCGCAATGCACCTCCAAGTGGTACCGTTGAAGTCTATCATGTGAGTTTGTTTCACGTTCCAAGTAGTGCAAAATGATTATGTGAGTGGTTGCGTGTGACATACTTTGACATTGTTTTCATTTTGTAGCCCAAAATTGCGCAAGAAAGGTACAAGGACATGGAAGATTCCAATGGCAAGTCATTTACACTATAGCAATGTTGGGAATTGCTTCAAAATAGCCAGAAGTAGAAGTTGATTGACAAAGCATCCCCACCGAAGAGAGGTTCACTCACAAAGTTGGATGATGATGATGAAGATGAGGATGGCCCCAGAAACAAGAACAAGCCCGATGGAAACAAGAAGGCCAAGGACAAGATCAAGAGAGAAGTGGAGGCATCAAGCTTGTGGGACAAGATAGATCATATGTTCAAGTCCAATGAGGCACTGGTAATCAACGACATTTGAAGCAAAGAAGGAGTTGTCCAAGAAGAAGGCTCAAGACAAGTAAGAGGAGTGGCAACTACTCAAGGAGGAGTCCATGCGCAAGGCCGCCATTGAGGAGAGAAGAGCCAAAGCCGAGGAGAACAAAGCCATGTCCAAGCTCCTTCAAGAGGAGAACAAGATCATGATGATGAATTGAAATGACATGGATGAGCTCACCAAAGAATGGCATGACATAGCAAGGTTGGAGATCTTGGAGAGGAGGAGGCTAGCCGGAAGAGGCCATCCGGTGCCAAGGTTTGGTGAGCAAGTTGGTTCCGCAAGTGGTGGTGGCAATGGTGGCGGTGGTGACAGTGAAAATTTCATCTTGTGATGATGATGATGAATGAGTGATGATGGATGAGATGTCTTTTGGGTTACGGCG
The DNA here is from genome assembly GCA_032464435.1 of Aegilops umbellulata. Taxonomy (NCBI): domain Eukaryota; kingdom Viridiplantae; phylum Streptophyta; class Magnoliopsida; order Poales; family Poaceae; genus Aegilops; species Aegilops umbellulata. Next base: position 445,050,748 of record CP136059.1, on the reverse strand, counting down.
TGAAACTATGTTCAAATGTCGCCAAAACTGTGTTTGAATTCTCGGAATTTGTGTTTTATTTGTCAAAATGGCGGTCAATTGCTTTGTGTGGTTTTATGGTTTGAGGGCCGAAATCAGCAGCTGGCGGAATAGAGCCCGGAAACCCGAGTGGTAAAAGAGAATATCGGGGGATATTCTCTTTTATCGCTCGGTTTTGCGGGCTCTGTTCGGTCGCAGCCGATTTCGACCTTTAAACCGTGTTTTTCTCGGCCCTTATCCGTGGTTTAAGAGTCGCCGCTTTAAGGGGTCTGCTAGAGATGCTCTTAGAAAAGTTCAAAACACCATAGCCCGTCGCCTCAACTTGTCTAATTGGCAGTCTATGTATGTACTCCCTCCGTAAAGAAATATAAGAGCGTTTAGATCACTTTTATTTCTTTATATTTCTTTACGGATGGAGTATGAACTAGGAGTGGAATCCGATGATGAACTGATGAACTAACTGTCCCTTTTGGTTGTCTGATGCAAGACAACCCCCTCTAAGGAAACATCTCTCTGGAGCACTTTGTCGGTGCCCTGCTTGGACAAATGTTTATAATCACTTAATTATTGTGCCTCCTAATTTTGTTTACCCTGCGCTTGTTAAGGCCATAAATCTTGAGATATATCACTTATCAACTCTCTCTTTCAGGAACCAACTTCTTCCACCATTACCCAAACTCCGATTATTCACTCTGATGGCCATGTGTTGGGATCTCCCAAATGCCAAGTGTAACTCAAAACGTCTCTCATCCCAATAGAGATTAAGAAAATCTTTTAGAAGGAACGAGAGGACAAGGCCCCGCACCTAGGCGCCGGTCCATCCCGTCTCCGGTGGCCCTATGGCCATGGAGGCGGAGTGGATCTCGGCCCTTGCCGGTGGGAGGGCTCCGTTTTTAGATCGTTTTTCGAGGTTTGTTAGGGTTTGTGTCCTGCTCAGGAAGGCGAGACGGTGGCGGCTCCCTGAAGATGGAAGAAAGGTCTCCCTGCCTAGCCCCCGTTCCGGTGATGCGTCTTGCATCGTCGGTGGGCGTGTGGAGTTGTGTCTCCGGCGGATCAGCCTTTGGTGGATTTGCTCGGATCTGTTCGTCGTTCGTCTTCGTTCGTGTGTTTTCAGGTTGGATCCTTTTGATCTACACTCTTCATCTGCGGCGGTTGCTGTTCTGGTGCGTTGGTTCTACGGGGCCTTAGCACGACGACTTCCCGACTGTCTACTATAACAAGGTTTGCCGGGCTCCGGCGAGGGAGGGGCGATGACAGCGGCGCGCCTTCGACTCGCTTCAGTGCTTGTAGTCGTCGCTAGGTGGTCTACGGATCTGGATATAATTTTATTATTTCTGGTGTTCGTTATATTACCATGATTGAAGATGAATAGATTGGAAGTTTTTCCCGCCAATAAAAAACTCAAAGCGTAATTATAAAGTATTCAAAGCCCACACAAGAATCAGCCCAGGCACGTACCCACTTGTGAGAGATTTACTTCAGCAGCTATGGAAGCAGAAGCTCATGGAGCCAAGAGTTCAAACATTTGCTTGGAGGCTCCTCGGAAAGCCATGCCCACAGGTACTACTAATGTTGCACGCGCAGTCAACAACAGGAGGATGAACTTCATTTGTTTTTTAATTGTGATTTTGCGCTTACTATCAATCACCACGATGCAACTTATCATTCAAGCTTTGTTAAATATGAGCCATCCTCATGCTTCTATACACACCATTCTCAATTATCTTTGGTGCATTTGGAAGTCAAGAAATGCCACCCTCTTTTCCTAGTGAGGGCTGCATCAACTAGGAATGTGAATTCTAACAACATTCTACTCATCTATACCAAAATACAAGACGTTTTGAACTGCAAAAACTCTTATATTTTGATACGAGGCAGTATCTCTCGAGGCTCTCGTCAACCACGCATTCTCACATGCTTCCAGCACAGACATTCATCAAACTTAGCATCGCGCTGTCAGCTCAGCACGAATTCACGATGAATATACCCTCCCTTCTCTCGCCATTCAGGCCATGAAGCCGAGCAACATGATTTTAATAGTTAAAAGATGAATCCAAATAGAACAAACATGTCTAAGGTGATCAAGTTACACAAACTAGGTGGAGGTACAACATTGCAAAATCCAGGAATATATCGTTCAAGACAGTACAGCTTACACATAATCTAGCATGAGGCCCGTCATGCGCAGCATGTTATCATCCAACTTGACATCGGGCCTCTGCTGACGCAAAGAGAACAACACTTCACCTGTCATAGCCACCGCCACCAGCACGGCGGCCATAACCCCTTTCGGGCATACGGTACGGGGAGTAGGGCAGCGACCTAGACCGCTCCCTTCTTGCCCTGCCACCGTAAGGAGGGGGAGACCTGTGGGGGGAGTAGCCCCGGCCACCCCTGCCATCATAGTAGTCTCGGGCATCCCTGTGGGGTGGGGAGTAGTCGCGGGTGTCCCTGTAGGGAGGGTAGTCCCGGGTGTCCCTGTATTCTCGGTACATGGGAGGCGGAGACCTGCGGTAGCTGTTGCCATAGTAGTCGTCACGACCATAGCCTCCTCTGCGGAATCTACCGCCACGCTGCATCTCTCTGCGCTCATAGCGATGACCTGTCCAAGGAAAATTGCAAGTAAACCATAAGTTGTAATTAACCAGGCATATGTACATACAGTAAGAACATGCAGAAATGAAAAGGAGCACTGAGATGGAAGTTATGGTGTAAATTCAAGGGCCAACAATGTAGACCACAAGCTTAGGCTGCTTTTCATACCCAGATAGCTCCCAGGAGTAGGCGTCCTTGGGCGGCCTCTGCGTGACTGAAACAACCATAAGAACAATCAGTACAATATCAGGCTCCAAGCGAAGAAAGAAGGAAAAATAAATATCATGCTGGATTGTGTAGGAAATTATGAGTTTCCCTTACGATCGGCGGATATACACCCTGCATTAACGGACCAAGGAGGAAGGAAATACGTAATGAAGAGCACAAACTCCAACTAGCAGACATCCAACATTGCTATGCATATGTCACCAGACATCTTGACTAAAGTGTTGGAAATGCCCGTTGATTAGTTGATGGGGAGTTGAAGGTGAATGCTCAGGTTTAGTTGAAAATTTGCTACGTTTAGTTGTGGTGAATCTCGTGTTGCATAGTAACCCTTTGGGCTGTCCATTGATCAAGCTGTATGAGCTAAAGTTGAAATTGATGAACTCAGCATCTTGATTGCTGGCACATAGCTTGCACAATGTCTTCTGAATAACCACCAAAAAACCTCCAGGTCAACACACATGAAATACAAGGTTGCATCTGAACCAACAAGACGACAACCCATGTGGACGCACAAACAATTACCTTTTCAACTGTGATGTTCCGGCCTTGAAGTTCTGACTGGTTAAGATACTTGATGCAGCGTTCAGCATCTTCAACAGTGTCCATGGTGATGAAAGCAAATCCACGAGAAACACGTGTGTGGGGTTCAAGAACAACATGACAAGAAACCACCTGACAAAGAAGAGATGTCATAACTTAGTACCTCAAAAGAAAAAACAAATCTGCAAACTTACATGAAGCCAAGTAACTAACCTTTCCTTCCTTATTGAAGTACTCTCTAAGTTCTTTATCAGTCACCCTAGAAGAAAGTCCAGTAATGTACAGAGTATTTCCATGATTTACAGCTTCAGGCTCCCGCTCCCTGGGGAATGATACAGATTAAGCATGTACAAATTACATATGATGAATTAATGGTCATTCATTTCACACTTTTGAAGCATATGCCACATTTAGGAAAATCTGTAGAAATATGTTCTGTTCCTTTTATCTTAGGCGTTTCAGAAAGTTTAGATATTGCCACACCATAAACTATATTTTTTTTCATGGATAGAATTCCAGCTACCTATAGCAGGAGCCATTACAATCTTAGAATGCATTTATTACATGGCAATATCTATTATCTAATAGCTTCATCCAACAAGTTATGAGATCATTAGGCATTACGCCACTAGCTACTTACTACGTGATGTTGTTTTGTATGTCATGGCTATTATAATATGACTTCTAACCATCACAACCATTGTATATACAACTAATACCATGTGATTCACCTACCCACACCATAAGCTGGTATAATAGGATGATCAACTTTGCAACCAGTTTAAATATACTTCTATCCTACAAACATTATATGGAATTTACGCCACAGTGTACAGGCTATTATAATATAAATTTAGCTATCATGAACAAAACTCTCAACACGAACATGCTGCACATGATATTGCAAGTTAATCTTTGATTTGGTTTTTGGTAAGAAACAGAATACGCAGACCACATGGACTACATGCAGCTTTAGCAAAAAAGTTGAACAAGGAATCGACACCTCGCAGGGCTTCGAGATCTTGACCTCGCCGGAGCTCTAGGATCAGGTGATGGAGATCTAGACTGGGATTGAGCTACAGGTGATCTTGACCTTGACATTTGCTTTTGGCGTCCCTTATAAGGAGAAGGGGACCTGGAGGGCCTTGTGTACCTGGAAGTACGAAACACTCAATAGACTGCTCAACAATCCTGAGAAATATATTTTCTTCCGTTCAACATTTTCCTATAGTAATCTACATGTCTTGCCAAGGAGAACAAAGCACAGCCATAACTTTGTGTAACTTTACAAGTTTATAAAGATAACAATATGCAAGGCTGATAAGATAGTTCTCGAGAATCAACATCATTTTCAGTGTCCAATGAACTGCTTGCCTAATGAAACGCTGAGCGAATAAATATTATGATAAATGGGTAGAGGAATAAGGGCAGTAAGTAACATGTAGTCAGTTTTAGCTCTGAATGTGGACTACTGGAGTTATTTGAATAATCTGTTCATCCATCAGCATCGCGTAAAACCTCCTGCTTCTTATAAGGGCCCAGGACCCTACCAAACCAGGGTGAGCCAATTAATTGGCGCAGAAATCAGGCGCCGGTGGCATGCCAAGGCACAGGCGTGAAAAATGAACTGAGAACGAAAATTTTGTCAGCGGCTGGAAAAACTGGCTTCAATCCAAACAAATGCCCTGGCTAGTGGTCAACTCCAAATTTTGGCATGGCTGCTCACGGCTGCCATCCAAACAGTCCCTTAGCCTCTAAGACAGATCTAGTTGACGCAAATTTGCAAAAAACTAGGCATAGGCGCTTGTACATCCCCACCTCCCCAGCTGAGCTGCATTTCAGATCTGAACCCCAACCAGACATTTACTATGCTGTTATACTCTAGTTTATTTATTGGCAAACCTAATCCCATGATGCCACCATAAACTTGCACGTTCTGGAGTTATGTCAGATTAAGGTGGGTGAAACTGTGCGTCTATATCTATATATCAGCAAGGCATGGGTTCTAGTAACAAACAGTCAAACTGCTAGAGCTTGGGGAACTAGCATGGTGAGCACCGTACCAGAGTTAACCGCAAACCTAATAACTTGCACCAAATCTTACAAGCTACGGACAATCCAGCTCAAAGGGACTGGCAGACAACGAGATCCACGCACGGCTAATTCACACGCAACACGCATCCAGTCCGTCAAAATCTCACAAACCACCACAATCCATCCCGAAAAGCAGAGGCAGACAGCGAGATCCGCCGCTCCGACGCGACAGGACGGACATGCATCCTCTGATGCCCCGCGTCGCCCCGCGCCTACCGACATCAACCAATCGATCGATCCCCTAAACCGAAGCTACGGCTGCCAGCGGCGTCCCTAGGCCCAGATCAGAGCGGTCGGGAGACCGACGCACCAAAATAGATTCAAACCAGGCACCGAATCAGAGAGGGAGAGGGGAAGGGTAGCTGAGGGAGAGAGAGAGAGATCCGTGGAGGCCGGCGCCGCCATTTACCTCCGGCGCGGGGAGTCGGCCTGCGAGGAGAAGAGGAGCAGCCAAAAACGAGCCGTCAGCACGGAGACAGACAGACAGACAAACCGAGGGAGGGCCTCGGGGAGGAGAGCGGCGGGGAGGAGGGGGAGGGGCTCACCATGGCGCGAGGACGGCGGGGGCGGCGGAGACGGCGGAGTGCGCGGGGGAGGGAGGGGCGGGCGGAGCTAGGGTTTCGGCTGCGCGTCGGGCGTGCGATGCGGTGCGGTGCGGCTGCGTTGACCGTGCTCGAGCCGGAATGGGTCTCGTTCGATTCGATTTTGGTTTGTATAGGCGGGCGTCGGGCCGGGGAGGAGCCCGGTTCCGGTTGGGCCCCGACGCGCGCGGCCCAGGCCCAGCAGGCGCGGGGCTCGGCAGGCCCAGCATCATCAGGCCATTAGCTTCGCTCCCCAAAAAAAAACAGGAAGCAGCAGTGGCAGCGGGAGCAGCAGCAGAGGGGGAGGAGAAGAGGAGCCCTCGCGGCGGCGGAGGAGGGAGGAGGGGGATGCCGGCGGAGAGGACGCGGGTGGCGGGGCTGCGGGCGCGCGAGGACGGCCGCCTCCCGCCCAGGCGCTTCGCCGCCGCCGTCATGGCCTCCGAGGTCCGTCCCTCTCCATCCATCCGACCTTCAAATCGAACCGCATTCGATGTTGCTCGACCTAAGATAAGCCTCTACTGCAGCGCAGAGATCTGCCGCGCAGTTGATCTATGCTTGGCTACTCTCTCCGGTCCGGAACACCAAGTCAGTCCGTAGATTTTTTTTTTCTTTCAGACAAAAAAAAAAGAAAAGGCCAGTGTGCAACTAATCATCGCTCAGCTGTTTTCTCCTTGGCAGATGACAGTACTTACATATACGCCGATCGGCCGGACGAGACCCTCATCGTACATTTTGGGCACAAAATCAGCTGTTGCATAATGCATACCATTGTTCTACTCCCTCCGTTCCTAAATATTTGTCTTTTCCTCAGTACTTGAGTTTTCAGCGGCTTTATTGAACCCACCAAGATAAAAGGAACAAGCGCTGTTGCGCGTAACGATTTTTGCTAAAACAAATGCTGTAATCGTCAGATGCATCATCGCGGGTGGGTTTTCCTTTTTTTTTTGTCGTTGCGCCAGTAGGATGTGTGTGTTGCATAAGCCAAACAAAAAAAAGCAAAATAAGAAGTGGTGGCACATGTGCATTTATGTCGAGCTGATGCAAGTTTACACTTGGGGGGAGATGTTGGATGATATGCCTCGGTACTAGAATGTGTCGTGCACACAGATTTCACGCTGCAGACAATCAATCGGTCCGCTCTAATGGTGTCAGCATCTGCAAGTCGTGGCTAGAAAGTGAGGTCTTGTTTTCAAGAGTTTGTTGCAAAAGTACAACGCTCCTAACGTCAGCCTTTTTTTCTTTCGTTCGAGTCGAGAGTACACTTGACCTTCTGTTTGGCTTGCCGTGCAGGATTTTGTGCATTCGCTGGGCATCCAGAGGAGGCTGCGGAAGCACAAGCGTACCGTCAACACCATAAGCTTCAACAGCAGCGGGAGCTTGCTCCTGTCTGCTTCAAACGACGAGACCGCCGTGCTGTGGAGCACGCAAGAGGCGGCGCCGGCACTAATGTTCCACACCGGCCACGGTAGTGATGTGCTGCACGCGCAGTTCATGCCCTTATCGCACGACCGGAGCATCGTCACCTGCGGCGCTGATGCGGAGGTAAGGCACACGCCGAGTGCTTGAGTGGTTCCACCATATATGTTTATCTTGAGCTTTCAACATTGCTTATAATGGTCATGGCTTTGCCTATTTGTTTGTGGCCGTTGAACAGGTAAGGCATTCGCACGTGCAACAAGGGGGGTCGGTGTTGACGGATAAGCTTGCGAACCTGGGGTGCATGGTGCACCAGCTTGCTGTTGAACCTGGCAGTCCTCACAAGTTCTTTAGCTGCGTGGTTGATGGCTCCGTTTGGCATGTACGTTGTTAACTTAGTTCCCACTCTTCTTTTTTGTAATTATTGTTTCTCGATTCCTTTGTTGCTGACGTTGTTGTCTTCCCCTCCAGTTTGACCTGAGGGAGAAACATCCCAGGAAGCTCTTTAGTTGTGGTGCGGTTAGAAGGTTTGATTACTTATCAGGTGATACCATGTACCTCTGTGCCATTGCCGTAGATCCAAGAAACCACTCTTGTTTTGCAGTTGCCGGAGGTGATGAGTACGTACGGTTGTATGATGCCCGTAAGATTGAAATGGAAAGGTCTAAATTTGGCCTCCCGGTTGAGCAATTCTGCCCTCAACATTTGGTTTCCGAGAAGGGAGATGTGATCACTGGTTTGGCTTACTCACAGACCGGCGAGCTTTTAGCATCCTATCGTGACGACAACATCTACCTTTTCGAGAGAGAGCATGGGTTGTACTTCAACGATTTTGACGAATTTCACAGTGAGAAGTTACCTGTACCTCAGAGCTTCAAGGGACACCTGAACATGCAAGTTCTTAAAGGTGTTAGCTTCCTTGGTCCCAACTGTGAGTATGTTGCCTCTGGATCACACTGTGGCCATGTATTTATTTGGAGAAAGAAGGATGGGGAGCTTATCCGAATGTTGAAAGGAGATACACGGAGTGTGAACTGCGTTGAACAACACCCTCATGAGATTGTTATTGCAAGTTGTGGCACCAATACAGACATCAAGATTTGGGCACCTGGTGATAGTGAGAACCCCTCCACTGCTCCCCTTGATGAGGTGTGTTCTTTTTTACTCACATACTGCGTGTTTCACATGGATTGTTATCTTCTTTGGTGACACAGCTTGTCATATAGAGTCTAATGTGCCGGGTATGCTTGCTTCACAGTATTGTACATAAAACTTGTATAGACAATTGCTTTGCTTGGGATATGTTTGTGCCTTTCGATTTTGAACGGAGGTGAAGCAAGTGTGTTGTCCGATGCTCCTTATTTTGATTTAAATTGTGAACGTCTGAAATGAAAAGGGTGCTTCATTTGCACTATGACTTTGTGATATCAGAAGCAAGCAGTTTATTTTCATCACAAAGATGCTAAATAGTGGGGGACCAATTTTAATTCTGTGCAGACATGCTTTGTACTTGATCGAAAGGTCAAAATCAAGTAGTATGTACCATCGTGTGAGATATCACTTTCAGCTGTCCTACTTGCAAACTGTTTTGTCGGAACAATGTTAGGAATTTCAGTATTCCGTCTCTGTTTGCGTTATTATTGCTATATATCCAGAGACGAATGCGTGATTGATAATACAGTTTTGACATCTGAATTTGACTTTATGAAGGTTGATGTTTTTTTATGTTTATGTCTGTTGTAATTTTGTATTTAATTTTTGTTAGTTCAATCGTGAGTGATCCCATTAGTGTGGTGTAAGTTGCGAGATTAGCCTAACCCCACTTTGCATTTCCAATGCAACTACTTTGAATCTTCATCGAGGCACATTAACTTCCCACTCGGAAATAATACAAAAGTACTCCCTCTGTCTCAAAATAAGTGACTCAACTTTACACTAACTTTAGTATAAAGCTAGTGCAAAGTCGAGTCACTTATTTGGGACGGAGGGAGTATAACATAAGGTCTCAATTATATAAATTTTGAATTCTCAGTATAACCAATTTGATTTATTTTTCATCTGTCGCATGGGCAGTCATTCTAATTACTCTGTTGAATTTTTGTCCTTTCAAAAGGACTCTGTTGACGAAGGTGACTATATGTTATCCGCGCGTTATGATTCATTGTCGTCTGATGAGGATGAGGATGATGATGATGATGAAGAGGATGACGACTATGGCGATGATGATGAAGATGAGGAAGATGACGAAATTTGGACAGATATAGAGATGCAGATGGGGAGAAACTTACTGAAGCCAATAGCGGATATATGAATGGAAGTATGATGAGGGTATCGTTGGCATTATACTGAGGATGGAGATCGTGTCAAGCCATTATTTCTATCTAAGAGGTGTTTTTAGGGAATCTAAGAGTTGTTCTTGGTTTCCTGCTTGTGTGATTAGTTAGGTTGTGTACTGTTAGGTTACCATCAAGTGCTTCCTCTTCACTCTCTAGCAGAACCATTTTTTGTATATATTCTTTTTTTTCTGAGACACCGTATATATTCTTTGTTGTAGTTGATTGTTCTGATGTTAAATGTTCCCAGGCCGCAATTATCTTGTGAGCGAGTACTGCGTATTAACATTTTGGACAGTAACAGATGCTCCTGTTTTCTGGATGTTTTTTGGAGGGAAAAAGTTTGCTCGGTTGAAATTTGAAATCGAGACTAAACTCATAATTTTGCTTTTCAGGGTTTAATAATTCGGGCCTATTTCTTTTTCAACATCTCATTTAGCCTATTCGAACTAAAACACGGTCCATGGTAAACTTCCTTTTCTAGTCTAGGGTAAACATGCCTAGGATTACCGCATTTCTCAACAAAAAACGTTTGGGGCAACTTTTTTAGGGTACATATTTGTTTCTTTGCCCATCCAAGAAAAAACCCACGGGTAGAAAATCATGTCCATGTCCAAACCCGATGGATATACGTCGGATATGGATATCCATCGGGTACTCTCAACATGTATACATCATACCTTAGTCAACAACAAAGACACACATCAATTCCAAGATTAGCACTTTAGACAAATATCAAATAAGTACAAGTGTGCAACACATTGTTTCACAGTCTATGTCTCTCACTGAGTAAATTATGGTGAATCTTTAATTGAGAATGAGAAGGGGAGACGAGTCAACAGATACGAGGAGAATGGGAAGGGGCGGGCATTGAGTAAACTATGGTGGAGTAAATTGCAATTGGGAATTTTCTTTGCATTTTTTCAGATTAAAAACGATGGATAAGGGATATTGGCGTAGGCATTTTTTCGGATTAAGAATGATCGGGCCGGGTTTGGACATGTCCACGGGTACAAAACTATATCCATGCCCTATCCACGACTAGTCGGGTCGGGTTTGGGCATTGCCCATGGACATAAAAGCCTATCCAAACCCTGTCCATTCGGGGTCAGATATCCATGGATATCCATGTTCATGATAAAATGAGTAATTTGAGAAAATGCCACATCTTTCCTGGACTTTGCTCCTATAGCACACCTTTCTTTTTATTGAATTATATACCACACCTTTGATCAATAGCTTGACAAAATACCACAAATTAATTTGTTTTCCTTCTTTTGCACGTCTAGGCCCACACCTCATTTTTGCTAGGACGAATTTGCCCTCAGCTATTTCCTGGTCATCGAAACGATCGATACGAGACACAGAACGAAGCACAGCGCCGCCGCCGCCTCGGTTCTCCTCCCAGCGCTGCCGCCTTGCTGTGCTCCGCCATGGCGAGCCGCCACCTCGTCGTGCCTCCTACCCTGAACTGACGCCTCGCCCTTCCTTCCTTCCTTCCAGGCGCGCCGCCACCTCGGCGTGATTCATCCCGCCGTCGCCTCGTCCTGCATCCTGTACTCCCGGACGGTCCACACATAGGTTATGCCGCCGCCCCGACAGGTTCCTCTCTCCCTCCCTCTCTCTCGCTCTCTCCCCCTCCCTCCCTCCCTCCCTCTCTCATTTGATCTGAACTGTGTACTGAAAAACCCTAGGCCATGGAGATTAGGCTGGAAGAGGAGGAGAACTAGCGGGCAGCTTCACAGGTACGAGTAGAACGTGTTGTTCGCGGAGATGGAGCCAGAGGGTGCAGCTCCGGAACGGTTAGAGATAGAGGACGCAGCTTTGGAACGGTTAGTCGATCAACCTAAGTTTTTGAATTGAAGGGTTTTGTGAATTGTCAACTGCATATTGACGAATACTTATGCCTACACATTGTTTCTATTTGAAAAATCATGTAATTTTGTAGGGAAGAAGGTGCGGAGTTGCACGTTGTCATTTATAAACTAATTGTTAGAGTTCTTCGATATGTCGCAAAGCTTGACGATGGCAGCGAGCATCAAGTTTCCCAGCATGATGTGGAGTTTGAGGTTAACATGAAACGTTTTACCGTTGAAAAACTGATAGAACTCATTGGGTCCAAAGTTGTTTGGGGGAGTGGGCAGGAGGTCCATATTTTGTGCAAGGACAAGCATTTTGAATCAGTTGAGAGGATTGATAACTACTGGAAATTGCTCACATCATTTCTTGAGAGATGGGAAGAGAAAGAATTGCTTGTGCTAGCTCAAGTTGTGGACATTGCAAAGGGGATCACGGAATCATCTTGTTCAAAAAATGTCCCATCTAGTGAGATAGTAGACAACATCATTTGCTCAAGTTCTGACATTTACCAGTCAAATGCTATTAGTGCATCATGTGTTGATGATTCTACAAATTGTAATGTGCTTCGTAATAATGAGAGATATGTGCAATCTGATGGTGGAGTTTTCATTGATTGGTCTACTCTTGAGATAGCTCCTATTGGTGATGATATAATTGCTCCTATGTCCCAGGAAAACATGTGTGAGGTACTTGGAATTGAGGATGAGGTTGAGGATGCTCAACCAGTAAATGATCCAGCTCCGGTTGTTGTGTGCCATGCTAATGAGGAGTTAATGGTTGAGGGAGCTATACCAGTTGATGACAAAGTTCCTGAAGATATAGAAATGTCATATGACAAAGATCATCCCAAAGTTGAGAAAGGTTCAATCTTTCCAACGATGATTGATTGTAGGAGAGCTGTGAGGCAATGGGCAATTAATGAAGAATTCAACCTTGGGACTCATAGAGCTGACAAGACTAGGTGGATGGCACATTGTATGGCTGAGGATTGTCCATGGAAAATAACATGTCGTATTATGGCTGACAAGACAAAGACCAGGGTACTAACATAGCTTAATATGTCACCTTTTTCTATTATTCCTATTATGGTAGCATCATATTATTTGAGCAACACTAACAACTTTGTTATGTATGCAGGTTAACCAGATTGGACCAGCACACACATGTGTTTCGAGTAGCAGGCTAAATTCAGCAATGGCCTCACAAGATTGGGTTCAAGAAAGGTCTAAGAAGATTTTGAGGAAAACTCCAAACATTGGCCGCAAGGATTTACAGGAAACGCTGGAGGAAGATTGGAATGTAACCACCGGATATCACACTGTATGGAAGGGGGAGAGAGAGCGAAGGATGAGATCTATGGTTCTTGGGGTAGTAGCTTCCGTTACCTATTCAACTTCAAAGCAGAGATGGAACTTAGATCCCCCGGAAGCATTGTTGAGGTCGATACAAAACTAACAGATGGTAAAGTTTACTTTCACATATTCTTTATGGCACTTAAGCCTTGTGTAGATGGATTCCATGCTGGATGTAGGCCTTATCTTAGCATAGACTCGACTGCATTGAATGGAAAGTGGAATGGTCATTTAGCTGCATGCACTGCTTTAGATGACCATAATTGGATGTTTCCTCTTGCATTTGGTTTTATTGAGGTTGAAGATGAAGATAATTGGAAATGGTTCATGACACAGTTGCATAGAGCATTAGGACCAATTTCAAAACTTGCTATATGTACTGATGCATGTAAAGGCCTAGAAAATGCAGTTAAGAAAGTTTTTCCTCAAGTAGAACAGAGGGAGTGTTTTAGGCATTTAATGCAGAATTTCTCGAAAAGATATAATGGTGACATAATTGGACGCATGTGGGCTGCAGGAAAGACATATAGACCATCAATGTTTGAGTACCACTTTTCCAAGGTTCTAGAATCTAGCCAAACTGTGGGCAAGTACTTGCAAGATTACCATAATCTGAAGTGGATGAGGTCTAGTTTTGACACTGAGATCAAGTGTGATTACATTCATAACAACCTTGCAGAGACCTTTAACAATTGGATAAAAGGAACCAAAGATCTTCCCGTAGATGTGTTAGCTGACACACTTAATGGAAAGATAATGAAATTGGTTGCAACAAGGAGAAAGATTGGGGAGAAGCTACAAGGACGGATGTTGCCAGCAGTTGTACAACAAGTGAACAATAGAACAAGAGGGCTTGGGCACTTGAAAGTTACCAGATCAAGTAATTGGAAAGGTGAGATGAGGGACATCAACAAAGACAATTTGAGGCATGTGGTTAACATCGAGAAAAGTGAGTGCACGTGCCTTGAGTGGCAGCACACAGGTAAACCGTGTGAACATGCACTTGTTTTCTTGATTGGGGAAAGGAACGTGAAGATGGAAGATTATCTTCATGAGTACTACTCTCTAGAAAGATTTAAGGCAGCATATAAGGGGGTTGTAGAACCCATCACAGATCGATCACAATGGCCTAATGTTAAATTAGACTTTTTATTGCATGCACCACTCCCCAAAAGTTCCAAGGGAAGAAAAAAAAAGTTGAGATTTAAAAGTTGCCTTGAAAAGGGAGGAGGACATTATAAAAAGAAACCACCACCAAAAGGTCAATTAGGAAGCCAAAACAGGTGCAAGAAGTGTAATCAACTTGGACATAGGCAAGCTGGATGCCCAACTAATGGAGTAAAGAAATGGTCATTTATATTGATTCAGGTTTTCTTAACTCATATTTTCTCTTGTAATGCTCGAGTTTGTAACATTGTTTGGATTTCTTGGCAGGAAACCGAAACCTAGAAAGATAAAAGCAAACACCAAAATTGATGTTGAATGTACAATCCCAGGAGATGCTCTCCAACAAGTCAGCCCTCGTCCTGTTACAAGGAGGTAAGAAATAAAGCTTCTCTTCAGTTTCTCAAGTGGGGATGGCATATTTTTTCTCAAACTACATATTGTGCAGCCAATCATCTCTTTGTAGCCCTCTTGGAGGGATGTCTCCATTGGCTGTCTCACAAGCGAGCCCTCGCCCTATGACAAGGAGGTACTTTTTTTTTACCTTATATTCAGTATCACTACACATGTGGCATGTTTTTATCTTAAACAATGTTTTTTTGTGTAGTCAATGATCTCCCCGTTGCCCAATTGGAGGGATGTCTCTATTGGGTGTCCCACAAGCTAGCCCTCGACCTATGACGCGGAGGTAACTTTTTTCTGGCCTATCTTCAATATCTGTACAATTGTGGCATGTTTTTATCTTACACAATGCTTTTTTGTGTAGTCAATCATCTCTTCATAGCCCTCTTGGAGGTACATCTTCATTGTCTGTCCTACAAGGCAGCCCTCTTTCAATCACAAGGAGGTGAAAACAAATCTGATTTACATCTTGAATTGTGTATAACATTGGTCTCATTTTTTAATGCATCAAATTTATGTATTATGTAGGCAACTTTCTATGAAAACTGGGACTCCCGCTTCTCCACCGAAAGTAGTTGTGAAGGCCGCAAAAAAGCTCACGCCGAGGAAGAGAAAAAGAGTGTAGCATACCATTTTGTAATTTTGTTCTGTGTTTAGTGATCTGCATGAAGTTGATGCCACTTCTTTAAGAAGTCGATGCTTTTCGATTAAATTCTTGTCTTTCAATGTCTTGTGATTCTGTTGTGTGTGTGTACTGAGCTGATTATTCACTTAAAGCTTGGTGCAACTTGTCAGATATAAATTTATATCTATTAATTATGGATTGTCATGTGTGGATTATTCACTTAATTCTTGTGATATGTATGGTACAGAAATATAGAGAGGTCATGTCAAAATTTTAGGTGAAAATGATGTCGAAATTTTGATTATATCCCTATCAACAGAACTATATATCACCACATGTTACATCCCAATCTGAATTTTGGTTACATCCATACGGACAAGCATCCATATCTGCTTGCAACACTTGCTACAACCATCAACAGGTAACAACTTTATTACTTTGTGTTACTAGTATTTGAGCCATATGCTGCAAACTGATGGAGCAGCCGCATGTACAGCCAGAACTTCTCCAACCAGCCAGTACTGCAACGAGCAGCTACGTCTAGACGGCGGACGCGCTGCACTGGTACGGGCGACAAGTGGGAGAGGAGGAACGGCAAGGTGGTGGTGCGGGAAAGGAGGCACGGCGAGCCGACAGCTCGCCGGGGAGCTGGCACGGCAAGCCGGCGGCGCCGGGAGTAGGCACAACGAGGCGGCGCCGTGCTTCGTTCTGCGATCACCTCGTATGACCAGGAAACGAGCTGAGGGCAAATTCGTCCTAACAAATATGAGGTGACTGCCTGGACGTGCAAAAGAAGGAAAAAAATCAATTTGTGGTATTTTGTCAAGCTATTGATCAAAGATGTGGTATATAATCCAATAAAAAGAAAGGTGTGCTATAGGAGCAAAGTCCCAGAAAAGATGTGGCATTTTCTCAAATTGCCCTGATAAAATTGCCATCCTTATTTGGGGCAGGCATTCCATGGAAATCATCTATTTTTTTCTGAGACCCACAGGGAAGTCTTCTGGTTATTAGCGGGCCAGGCCAAGACCAATTCCACGTTGGGGCCCAAGCCCAACGGGACCACGCTTGGGCTTCGGCCCCCGTAGTTCGGCCAGATCTGCGCATCTGCCCTCCTCGGCCACCGCCATGGGCCTCTCCTCCCCGTCTCTTCCCCCGGTCCCCGTGAACAAGGCGAAGAAGCTGAGAAACCCTCGCGGCGGCGGCGGCGGAGGCGATGCCGGCGGAGGGGACCCGGATGGCCGGGCTGTGGGAGCGGGAGGTCGGCCGCCTCCGGCCCAAGCGCTTCGCCAACTCCGTCAGGGCCTCCGAGGTCCGCCCCCCTCCCCTCCTCCCCCCACTCTTCCACCCCTCTCCTTCCTGGCCCCAAAATCGAGCTGGATTAGGCCGACCTAGCGAGATTCACCGCGGTTAACCCAGGCTCAGAGCGCTCCCGCAGTTCCCCGATTGCTAGCTCCATGGCCGGACATCGCCTTCTGGTTCTGGTAATTTTTTTTCTACAGTAATTAAGCTGTTGCCGTCCGTGACAATGGTGCCTGCTTGGCTGGCTGGCTGGTGGTGTGCAGGACTTTGTGAATTCCCTGGGCATCCAGAAGCGGCTGCGGGAGCACCGGGGCTGCGTCAACACCATAAGCTTCAACAGCACCGGGAGCCTGCTGCTGTCCGGGTCGGACGACCGCACCGTCGTGCTGTGGGACTGGGAGCGGGCCAGGCCGGCCCTGCAGATCCACACCGGCCACGAGAACAACGTGCTCCACGCGCAGTTCATGCCCCTCTCCGACGACCGGAGCATCGTCACCTGCGGCGCCGATGGGGAGGTGCGTACATACACCCTTAATCGACGCTGCTATCCATCCATGTTCATTTTGTGTGAAGCGTGCGTTTACGTTGCTCACGCTGTCATGGTCTGGGTGTTTGCTCTGACTGCGAAACAGGTGCGGTACCTGCAGATAGAGGAAGGGGGCCGCGTGGTCGTGGATCAGGTTGTCGAGACGGAGTACGCGGTGCACAGGTTGGCCGTCGAGCCAGGGAGCCCCCACACCTTCTATAGCGCCGGGCAAGATGGATCCGTGTGGCGCGTAAGTTGTTGTTAACTTGCTGCTTCCTTCGCTCGGTAATTTTGTTATTTATCATTGTTGGATGGATCCCTTTGTTGCTCACTTCCTTCTCCTTCCAGTTTGACCTAAGGGGGAAGCAGTCCAAAGAGCTCCTTAAAGTTGGGGTGATTTACGATGATGGCGTGAATGATGCTCTCGAACTCTATGCCATCGCTGTGGACCCAAGAAATCCATATCGTGTGGCAGTCTCTGGAGCCGATGAGTTTGTGAGGTTATATGACACCCGCAAGTATCTGCACGGGGATTTCGGTTGCCCAATTGACTACTTCTGCCCTCCGGGTGTGATTACTAAAAACCAAGATGGAATAACCGGTCTGGCATTCTCACAGACCGGCGAGATATTAGCGTCATATAGTTGTGACAATATCTACCTTTTCGAGAGAGAGCATGGGTTGCACTTCAACGATTTTAAGGTTGGTGTAATGCCCCTTTATGGTGACGGTGTGGGTGACGCCTTACCCCTTTATAAAGACAAGTTGCCTGAACCTCAGTCTTTCGTGGGACACCGTAACAGGCAAACCGTTAAGGGTGTCAACTTCCTTGGTCCCAATTGTGACTATGTTGCCTCAGGATCAGACTGTGGCCATGTATTTATTTGGAGAAAGAAGGATGGGGTGCTCCTGCGGGTGATGAAAGGAGATAAACGGATCGTCAACTGTGTTGAACAGCATCCTTCCGAGATTGTTGTTGCAAGCAGTGGCATTGCTACAGACATCAAGATTTGGGCACCTGGTGACAGTGACCCCGCCACGATTGACCTTGATGAGGTTTGTTCTCTTCTGTTTTACTCAAAAAAGTTGTGTTTCTCGCTGATCATTACATTCTTCCGTGCATAACTTGTTAGATATAATGGCCTAATATGTTGAGCAGGCCTGATTCTGCATTTATGCATAGCACTTATTGAAGGAATTTGTTTTCATTTTTGAGAAATGAAAAAGCTGGCCCTCTCCTCTCGCACTCTAATATGTTAGACGCAACTCAAATATGTCCATTGCAATGCGGAACCATATGTTGGCATAATGATATCACGCCCTCTATAACTACATGCTATACTATACGGTGTTCCATTTGGTCCAGCGTCTAGCGCTTTGTGTTCTGCCTTACTTTCACCAGAGGTTTGTTGTAACATACAGGGGTGGAGAAACATCCACAAGTGGTATCTTGTGTTTTGTTACCGCTTTATATATATATCCAGTGATGCGAATTTATTATCGGTGACAGAATGCTGACATGCGGATTTTCTACCTTTTGGTTTTGATGAAGGATGACGAGGACACGTTCATGTTCAGCAGCATGAGCAGCGACGACTCCGACATCTCGGACTTGATGGATGATTTTATCTTTGCGCCCCCGGGCTCCGGCTCCGGCTCCGGCTCCTCCGACGGGGATGAAGACAGTGATGATGGTGAGGACACGGACGACGACAACGACGACGACGATGATGAGGAAGGCGATGAAGAGGAGGACGAGGAGGGCGTGACATCAGACGGAGATTCGGGCGACGAAGACGACGAGGGGGGCGGTGGCGCCGAAGACATGAACGACGACGACTGATGGTAGCCTCGTAGCACTCTTATCTCAAACAAGGGCGTCCCTTTGGCCCCCGCAACAATAGCTCTCTTGTACATAGGCGCTCTCCGGTCCAGGATAGTTGAGTGGTGACAGTGGTGTTGGTGTAAATGTTTTCTGGGAGTGGCTGCAACAGCTTATGAAACAGAGCCCACTGATACCATTGCTTTATCCCTGTTTTTGGCCAAAGAAAGAAAGAGGAAGACGATGAAATCGAGCGGTTTCGTTCGTTTTTGAAACGCGCCCGCCCTTGCCCGGTCTCGTTTGATTCGCATGAATTTCGTTTGAATTTCCCACGGTTTGGTGATAACTGATGACATTTTGGAGAAAAAATCTCCAGGTTCAGACTTCAGAGAGCTCCTGTCTGTGACTCGGCTCTGAGCTCTGAGGCTGACATCTCACGTGGGGCGGTGGGCCCGGCGCGCGCGCGCTGATCCTCACCCCGAACGCATTGAGACGCGTTTGTCTTTCGCTTCTCTTTCACCAGTCGCCACCGGGCCGGACAGGGGAGAAAAAAAGGAGAAATCTGCTCGCCGCCGCCGATGGAGTCCGTCGCGATCGCCACCACCTCCCGCGCGCTGCCGCCGCCGTTCCCCTCCGCGGCTCTCCGGCGCCGGCGCCGCGCCGCCTCCTTCGTCCCGGTCGCCGCCGCGTCCAAGCGTACGCGCCCCTACCCCGTCCCGTGCGTCTCGTTTCTACTGCTGCTGCGCCGGTGCTCACGCCCCCGTTTGCCTTGCCTTGCAGGGAGAGACGGCGGCGAGGGGGATGACGCCGGAGCCCACAAGCCGTCCAGGCGGCCGTCTTCGGGGGGCGAGCCCGCGGGCCTCGCGCCGTACGGCCTCTCCTTCTCGCCCTTCTCCAAGGTACGGACGGACGGGCGGCGGCCGCGGTGTTGGTGTCCGGCCCCCCACCGACCTCGCCCTCTGGCCACGCGATCCGACGCGCCTTCCCCTGATTTGCTCCGTTTACTCGTTCGATTTAGCATGCCTGTCGATGTTGGATCAAACTCCATGCCTTGTGTCTCGTGTGGCGGTCGATTCGCGGCGGATTTGCCGGCGGTCCCTTCGGTTTTCGGCCTCGATTCGTGCTGCAGCTCGCCGATTGATTTGTTCCTCCGATAGCACTCCGATTTACCAGCGTGGGCTGAGATCGCTGCTCTGGTTTATGCCATGCCGGGGGTGCATCATCAGTATGTTCTCCATGTAGCTGACAGTTTAGTTGTCGCTGATTGGGTGGCTCTGGCATCTGCAGGACGCGGCCATGGGGCTGGTGATGAGCGCCGCGACGGGGAGCGGCTGGACGACGGGGTCGGGCATGGAGGGTCCGCCGATGGCCGGCGGCGCTGCGAACCGGCCGGAGGTGTCGACGCTGCCGTGGTCGCTCTTCACAAAGTCCCCGCGGCGGCGGATGCGGGTGGCCTTCACCTGCAACGTCTGCGGGCAGAGGACCACACGCGCCATCAACCCGCACGCCTACACCGACGGCACCGTGTTTGTTCAGGTATTGCAGCTGTTAACTGTTGGGTGATAAGTATCCAGGTTGAGCTGACACTAACACTGTCTTACACAATTGGGCTGAGATGAATTTTACAGTAGTTGGCTTTATTTTCATACGATGACAAGAGTTGATGAATATTCAGGCATACTAGTAGTGTAGTTACTATAGGACATATGCCGTCGCATAGAATTTGCCTTTTCATATATCTGTGGCATTGAACTTGAAGAAGGTTAGTCCATCAACAGGATACTTTTATGCTATCATGAGATGAGCTCCAAAGATGAATATAGCAGTGTGATACATATTCTGGGTATCATTTCAGTGTAGGATTATGTTCTTTCGACCTGTAGGCATTTAGATGCATAAAATCAAAAGGCTCAAATAAGCGTGCAGTTTGAGTTAGTTAGCCAATAGCCAGTTATCAGCCACAGTGCCACACAAACCTCTAATCCACTATCCGAATGTACATTCTTGGTAATACCATGGTGGTCTTTTGCCCTGCAAAATCAAACTTGCTTATGGAGTGAGCTAGTAATTGTGCATTATTGCGTTATCTTATTATTTATTGTATGCACTATGAACTCCAGCATATGTTTTTTAATGAGAGTTCCTTCATTCTGGGTATATGTTTGCCTTGGCATATTTACCAAAGCAAAATCATATCCTAACCTACACGCACTTGCTGAATCTTGTGTGCCTCTGTTGCTGCGTCAGTGCTGCGGCTGCAACATCTTCCACAAGCTGGTGGACAACCTGAACCTGTTCCACGAGATGAAGTGCTACGTCGGGCCAGACTTCCGGTACGAGGGGGACGCCCCGTTCAACTACCTTGAGGGTGGGGACGACGGCGGCGGCAACATCTTCCCACTTGTCTAGGAAGCTACCTACTTCCGGGCCATGGTGGCGCTCTGATGCCGTCTAGCTGTATATTAATAAGCAGACTGTATGTTGTCAATGTGGAAGGTCGCCAGTATATATGTGTATGCAGATGTATGTAAATAGCATAAGCCCAGTGGATAATAATGATGATAATAACAGGATGCAAAACTTTTTTTTCTACGCGTCGGCGATTCGTTATGCCAAATGGTGCAGTGGTTGTCTGGTAAACGAGGTCTCCAGTCGGTCTCTTCTTGTGGTCTCTGCCTGTTGTTACATTACCCCTGGGAAAGGGGAAACCCAGGGCTGCGATTTGGGATGAGAAGAAAACATTACAAATTTACATACATCAAGGTCTCCGGTTTCAAGGGGGCCTTTGAACATGCCTGTCTAGAAACCGCGCGTGCCCGATCTCCGTGTGACCTAGCAGCGGCGCGGCATCCGGCCTAGGGTCTCCTGAAGCTGTGTGCTGGATTTAATCTTGCGGTCGCTGTGTGCTGGATTCATCTCGTGGTAAAATGCTGTGAAAAAAGCGAGCACCTGCGGCGGGTTAATAAATATACAAACCAAAAAAAAATAAAGGTTAGGCGGATGATATCATGAATTTAATTTTGCCGAACCGTAGGCGCGGACGGTCTCAGAATTGTATACAAGGATCGGATCACCCGAAAAAAATCAAAATAAAAAAATTGTATACTGAGTAGTACTTAGGTTTTTTCTTAATGTGGTGCGGCCTGGAGCACATCCGAAGATTTCCTCTGCTGGGATGCTCTTGAGCGCGTTGTAACTTGTGAGCGAGGGAGGGAGGAGAAGAGAAGAGAAGAGAAGAGAAGAAAAGAAAAGCAGCCTCCCTCGCTCACTCCGGTGTCCGGTCCAGTGCCCCTCGCTCCGATCTGGCGCCGCCCAAACCCTAGCCCCCCCGCCCCCGCCCCCGCTGCCACGGGAGGGAAGGAGGAGGAGGAGGAGGAGCAATGGCGAGGCGAGGCAAAGGCGTAGGGGACGCGGCGTGGCGGAGGGGGTCGGCGCGGCCGCGGATCCTGGTCGTCTCCGCCGTGGCCTGGGCGCTGCTCCTCCTCGCCTTCCACCTCTGGTCCTGCGCCTCCCCCGCCGCCTACTCCCTCTCAGGTCGCCCCTCCTCCCCCTCCCTCGGTTCCCAAACCGGTCGCGGCGCCGCTCGTGGCCGCCGTGCCTCGTGCCCCGGCGCGGGTGTTCCTCGCCGTTGCCCCGTCGAGCAATCCCAGCGGATCAACTTCTGCATCTCCTGCCTTGCGTGGGGAAAACATGTGTAGAATTGCCTTGTTTACTGATCCCACTGATGAACGTGCGCATCTCATTCGCGTTTGCATTTAGTGGCTTTAGCTTAGCATGGGTTCTCTCCTCATCGATTGCAAGTTGCAGGGGATTCAGTCCCTGACTAGAACTTGCAGCTGATTAACTAACTGATGCATCTCCTTGGCACTTGGCATGCTGCGCATTAGCTTCTTCAATTACGATGATGCCATGCTCGAGCTTCTGCTCGTGCTGTCTATTTCGTGCCACATTCCAAAGTTAAATTTACCTGCGTGCGTGTCTCTCCGTTGGGACTGCTCGCGACGACCATTCTGTGTTATCCTGACATGGCTTGCTATGCTTTGCGTCCGCGCAGCTCTCTGTGGAAAAGACAGTAAAGTTCTCCACACGTTGGAACCGATGGAAACCCCGTCCAAACCGCTCCACCGTAAGATTCATTTATTTACTGACACCTTGCCGGTTTTTTACACTGATGTTTCCTCTTTCATGGCCTAAACGCCGGTCCCTTCCTTCTACAGGCTGCTCGATACCTGTGGCAGATGATCCAGACGCTGTCGTCATTCCAAAGAGAACTCCCAATGCGATCGTGAAGAATCTGTCCTACATAACGGTTGACAAGCAGGACAAAGATTCTCCGCCGCTGTTCGGAGGACGTCAAACCTGGAAGCAGAGGGAGGAAAGCTTTAAACTGAATGCTACCATGAAGGTAATTGCTGCATTTTTGTTAATCACCAGAGAGTGATAAATGTTGGAAAAACAACTATGTTTCTGCTTAATTCAGTGTATTTGTGCTTAAACATGCAAGGATTTGTCCTGCCATCTAAACCAGTGGTCTAGTATTAAAGCACATGCATAACTCTAACGCAGGAATTGCCCCATTGTACTATTTTTTAAAATTGAAAACTATGTTCTGAATATGTTTTGAGCTTGATGTTTGACCATGCACTTGTTGTTCTCCATCTGTGGCATCTTTGAAGCTTCACAGATGAGGACCACATGGTTTTCAAACTGGGTTGGAATTTGGAAACACCCTTCAGTTCACAATTTACTTGAAACCCTGTTTCAATCTTATGGAGTTTGGTTGCTACTATTGATAAAATTAATTTTGGGAAAGTATGCAGATATTAAGCTTATTTTTGAACATTAATATTCACTGGCCTACTAATTTAATTCTTCCAGCAAGTAAATAGTAGAACAAGAGAGTTACTACTCACTAGAATCTACTAAGGTTTGAACACTGGTAGTAGAACTTTCGAGTGCCTGCTAACCATATAAAATAGCTTATTACCACCTCTTATCTTCTTCATGTACTGGATCTTCAGTTGTAATTGCATATTTTTTAATTCCCGAAACTTCTTTTTGGGTGAATGATGTGGCTTCTGGTATATGCTCAGGTGCATTGTGGATTTATGAAAAACAGCGGTGCAGATATGGATGCTGTTGATGTAGAGTACATAGAGAAATGCAAATTCGTGGTTGCCTCGGGTATTTTTGATGGTTATGACGCTCCTCATCAGCCATCAAATATTAGCCTTCGCTCTCAAAAGTTGTTCTGCTTCTTGATGGTGGTCGATGAGGTATCCTTCGACTTCATTGAACAGAATGTCACTGTCAAAGTTGACAGTGCAGGAGGGAAATGGGTTGGTATATGGCGACTTGTAACACTGCACCGCCCTCCATTTGATGAACCTAGAAGGAATGGAAAAGTACCAAAGATATTGACGCATAGGCTATTTCCTCAAGCCTGGTATAGCATTTGGATTGATGGGAAAATGGAGCTTATGGTTGATCCACTGCTTATTCTTGAAAGGTTGGTTGTTTATCTGCAACTTCAAATAGATTATTCTTGTTTTGTTGATGCCTGAAACAGATTCAACAGGGAAAAATCTTTGCAGATATCTCTGGCGGGGCAAATACACATTTGCAGTGGCTATCCATAAGCATCATAGAAGCATATATGAGGAGGGTGATGCAATCAAACGGAGGAAGCGATATGCAAGGCCTTTGGTTGATCTTCAGATGAAGATATACTACCACGAGGGAATGGAGCCTTGGGACGAAAAGAAAAGGATGCCTAGTGGTGAGTCCATTTACACTTTCCACATTAAGTTAGACATTTGTTTGAACCTGTTAAGCAAAGCTTAGGGTACAAAGCTTACTGAGTTACTGTACACAGATGAAATTACTGATGAATTGTTCCAACTCCTGAGTATTTCTGTTGTGCTACCATAGTTCCTCGATTCCCAGTGCTAATTAAACAGGCTGCGACTTGCAGACATACCAGAAGGAGCGGTGCTGATCAGGGAGCACACGACGATAACGGATCTGTTCAGCTGCCTCTGGTTCAACGAAGTCAACCTCTTCACGCCTCGTGACCAGCTCAGCTTCGGCTACGTGGCCCATCGGCTCGGGGACGCCCTCAAGTTCTTCATGTTCCCCAACTGCGAGTACAACTCCTTGTTCATCCTGCACAGACACACGAGGGAGCACTCGTCGAAGGTGGAGTGGGCCAAGACGATTGACGAAATTTTGAAGAAGGGGCTGAAGGAGAGCAGGGGAGGGTTAGGGCTGTGGACTCCGTACCCCGCAGACCTCAGCTCCGTGGAGCTCCCCGCTGTAAAAAGAACTTCGCAGGCAAGCTAGGCTGGACCGAAATGTTTGATCATGATTCTTTGGTTGTGCAAAGTAGAACACCCCTTTTCTTGGTGTGTTGTAGTCAGGGGAAAATTTATGTGATTTCCTGTGGATTCTGGTGCAGATGACATAGGGATGCACTATAGGTCCAAATCTTTACGACGAACTTGTAACTACAGTACATGTAAAAAAGTTGAGCATGGAATGGATCATGTTTTTTTTGCATTTCCAAGTGGTTACCCATCACCATTTCAGTTTCAGGCAGACTCAAATACAAAAATACTCCCTCCGTGAGTAATTTGAAACGGAGGGAGTAGTACACACGTCTGTTTCTGAATGTGAATCACAGGGCAGCACAAGAATAATGATAATGAAACCACTGTGATAACAAAACCAATCATAGCATTAGACAATGATAATGATAACAAAACCTATCATAGCATCACACACAATGATAATTACTGTCATTCTTTCAGATTTCACAAATGATTGTTCCTACTTGCTCTGATCTACCATGGCTTCTCTACATCCTCAGGAGGGGTCACACCAAAATCACTCACTCAGGCCTCACAAGAACCAACTTGACCGGAACACGACTGCTGGGGCGCATCGCCTCCCATCCAGGTTGAACATGACACCAGGCTGCAGGGTGGCATTCTGGCCTAGATGCAAGTTCAGAAACCCTTCCAGCTGCATCCGCTCCGGCGCCCCCTCGGAGCCTCTCCGCAGGCTCACGCCCCAGCCTAGGTCGTTCTCCGGCGTATCTGACAGCGTGACGGCCCACTTCAGCTGCCTCGGGTTCGACCTCTTCACCTCAACCCAGGCCCCAAATCTCGAGTCCTCGTCAAACTTCAGCTCAAAGTCGACGCACCCTCCAGCGGTCGGTTTGCTCTTTCGAGGAATCACAGACGGTCCGTGCCAGGCCGCGGACATGGTCAGCTTTATGTCGTCACACATCTTGCATGAAATCTGCCCGAATCCAGTGAAGACACTGCTGGCTTCACCAGAGCTTTTCGCGGCTGTTGAGATCAACTCGGCGAGAGATGCTGCGAAATTCTGCGACCTCAGAATCAGGCCAGCAGCACGCCTGTGACGCTTAAGCAGCAGAGGTGGCCTCAGCGAGGAATGGAAGCTGGGAACCCATTGCCCCTGTCAAGAAAACTACCATCTGATATATCAGCAGGCAAAATGATACTGTGTAAGCACAGGTGCAAGGATGAAGAAATCAATTACCTCCTGAATGCTTGGATCGGTTGAAAAATCATCACACCTTGCTCCTACCGGTACCGCAGCAACAGTCATGTCGTCGCCGACATTTGCCAGGTACATCACCTTCGACAGCACGAGAGGGCTCCCCATGAGATCATTTTCCTGATAGAAGTATCTGGAATCGGTGGCAAGCTCTGCCAGGAGGGTATCTTTCTTACGGACACTGGTCCGAAACGCAAACTGTGAACTGATGCCGGAATTTGCTCCTGAGCTGTCTGGTTCCGCGCCTTCTTTGCTGCTTAGTGCTAGGGCTCCAGCGAAATTGATGAGGCCCTTGACCCGGGTGCCCTCTTCCGCAAATGGGCCGATTTTGTGAGACTTGAACAGCGTCAGCACCTTCTCGACCTTCTCTTGCCTATCCCTCAGCTGCATTATGTCGTAGAACGCTTGTCGCTGCAGACGCTTCAAGATGTCTATCTGCAGTATACGGCAAGAGAATAAAAAGGCAGAGAGGTCAGCGGAAGTTGGTTTTCTTGTCATCTTCCAAATGTACATGAAATCGGAGGATACAAAACATGCCTATGTTCAAAGCAAATGAGAAGAAGAAAAAGCTGTGCTACCAATTGAAAACCAACTTCGTGCCCCGCCGCCGCAATGGCAGACAGATGTATGCTAGAAAATACAGTGTTTATCTCGAGCCCGGGGGAGCAAAAATCACCAATGTAATCGAGACACTTCATTTCCCAGGCTAAGAAACTAGCAGCAAACAACCTTTTCTATCCATTCATTTTTGCAGATCAGCAGATCATCAGACAAGTGTGTGCAAGTAGTAAGAGCTACTCCCTCCGTTCGGAATTACTTGTCTCGGAAATGGATGTATCTAGAACTAAAATATGTCTAGATACATAATTCCGAACGGAGGGAGTATATATAATCTTCAACAGATCATCAGGGCTGGTCGGTCAGTGGTCAATGCCATGAAAAAAAAGGCCTCCTTTGCAGGTTATCTACTACCCTGGTCTGGTTTGTGGCACCACTATCCACTATGAATAGATTTACATCTGAAGAAGAGGCTGCTTCTTCAGTGCCACGGCAATTCAGCTCCCTCGGCAGTCGCAAGCAGTAAGCAGCACAGGGCAAGGTCATTCTCATTCCTAACCGAGACGGCGAGCCCGGCCGGCGATGCACGGAGCACTCAGACGGGCCGAGCGCATGGCCGGCCGCGGCCGGCATTGTTGTCCTGGCGCCAGGCCGCAAACCCTCGGAATTCGTAAGGGCGGCGAGAGGACGGGGAGGGAGGTCGCGCGCTTACCGGGTTGGGGCCGGGCGGCGGAGGCGGAGGGCGGCGGAAGGAGAGGAAGAAGCGCCTGGTGGAGTCGGCGGCGCCGGCGGCCCGGTCCACCGCGCACGCCCACGCCGCGTCCATCAGTCCCCTTCGCTCCGCTCCACTCCACTCCACACGGTCCACTGCGCGTTCCCCCGCCTCGGCCTGTACCGCACTTGCCTCCCTGGCGGCGCTCGCCGGCGGCCGTGGAGCGGGAGCCGCCGGGGCTGGGGGAGACAGGACAGGACCGGGGAGGAGGAGTCTCGAGGCTTCCCTGCTTTTCCTTTTCCTCTGCTTTCGCCGAGCCTCGCCGCTTTTGGGTCACGCGAGCGGGGTGGGCCGGGCCACCGGGCCGAGGTACGAGTGGACCGGTCTGGGCTTCAGCATCAAGACTTATTTTTTATATATATCCCTGGCAGGAAGAACACATTTTTGAATTCTATGCAAAAAACAGGTTTAGGAAGTTTTGTGAGGAGTCAATGATACGAGAGCGCTTGTTGAATACTCCCTCCGTCTGTAAAAACAAGTCTTTTTTAGAGATTTCAATACGGAATACATGCGGATGTACGTATGTAGATTTTTTTATAGTATATAGGTTCACTCATTTTGCTCCGTGTGCAGCCCATATTGGAATCTCTAAAATGACTTATACTTATGAACTGAGGGAGTGTATTTTTTTACACGAGCCAGCTATTTCAGTGAAATTTCAACAAAACCACATAACCAAATGCTTCTTTGTGCTACCTCCGTCAGGATTTATTAGTCCCTTTTGTATTCTGAGCCAAACCTTGACATTTTATTTCACTACCAAAAACACAAATTATATACCACCAAAAATAGTATTGTTGAAACCTGTTTCGAATATGGATCCAACTAAGTAAAGTTTTGTGACATGCAGCTTATATTTTGTTAGTCAAATTTACGCTCAAAATTGGGCACAAAACGCTATGGGGACCAATAAACCCGAACGGACGGAGGTACCATTTGTTTACAAGTCAATGGTTTCTGAAACATCCCCGCAAATAAAAAAATATATACTCCCTCTATATCAAAATGTACTTTTTTTTGACAGTCATAGTGTCAAAAAACATCTTACTTTTTCTGAGCCAGTCATCTTACATTTCTATAGCATCTTGCTTAAAAGGAGTAGACTAGTTTGGGAACCGCCTTAAAAGGCCGCCAGAGAACGGACCGACTGCGAGAAATCAAACCGCGCAACACGTTACATTACATTACATCACATCTCATGAAACTTGAAGCTACACACATATATTTGATAGTAACAAAAGGGAAAGAGAAGACGACGAAAATAGCAGGTGAAAGTTACTGGGCAAACAACATCTCTTATTCATCTCTTTCATCCTTGCTTCTCAACACAACTGTACTAAATTAGCTCGTATACAGACACGGAGCAAAGGTCGAAACGCAGATGATGACTGGCTGGAGCAGCGGCCCTGATGAGCGATATGATCTTGAGGGGGATCAAAGTGGAAGAGCTCTGAGCGACGGGTGTTCAACGAGAGCTGACGAGGAAAGGGTGCTGGCACACGCCGCATTCTATCGTCTCAGAGCCAGATGCTGGGACTTGTACCTATAGGAAAGGGTTGATCAAGTTGGGTCAGATGCCGTGTTTCGATTTTGATACCGGGCGAACGCAAGTCATCCATCGTGAAAAGGGGCGTGAAAGAGACGAACCTGGAGGTGCACTGTGCAGATTGGGCACGCGACCTCCCGCATTCTCTTGCCAGAAGATCCGTCTGAAGACCTCGAACCTACAGTAGAAGGAGCCAACACAAGTATTTATAAGCAGAATAGTGAACAATGAAGAGGACACATGTGAAATGGAACAAGCATATGAAGACACAAACCTGAAGATGATTTCTTGTTTATATCCATGGCTTCCTGTATCAGACCAAAGGTTGTGTTATGTCAGCATATTTATTTCAAATCCAGTCAAGTTGTGCTGTGTAATTACTGTATAAGCTATAAATACTTGCTGGCTAAAGAAACAAAATAAGAAGCCAAAAGGCACACCTGAAGTTTTTTGGCGAGATCCTCATGGCTCTGAACAACAGGTCGATTTGCCGCTTCCTTTGCACTGCTTAGTCTTCGAGAAACTTCAGCCTATCGGAGTAACCAAAAAAGATACTTGTATCATTCATGAGAATTCAGAAATGATATAACCTCCCACCAGTAGCAATGCAATAAAGGATGTAGACTGCAATGGAAGCTACTTCAGAGAAAAAAAAGGGGATTAAAACTGAACATCAGTGCTCAAATTAAACATCGGTAGTTGCTTTTGTCCTTAAACATGATACTCCGAAAAAAATGTGGGTGGTGTCGGCTAAGAAGGTCATACCCTCCACCTTCGAAGACAAGAAAAGGCACACCCAACATGCAGTAATAAGGAAGCATAACTAAGATACAATTACAATTTATTTAAGTTTGATATTTGTCCAGGTCTCTTGTGTTTTCAATGAGCAATGAAGCCCCAAGTTAAACAGCTAATAGCTATATAATATTCAAAATCTTAGCCTAAAAAATTATGAAGTTTAAGTACAAACTATACCAAGAGGCTCTTTTATTGTCCATGCTCACTAAACAGCACGGAACAGAAAAAGGTGTACATAACATAACTCACAACCAAGACTGCAATATAAGGGGATGAAGCAAAAGAAAACTACCATGCATCTGTCACAAACTCGGACTGGTTGAGAATCTGCATCCGAAGTTAGAGGAGTCCTTCCCTGGGTGCACTTATCGCAGAAAATATCGCCACAGTTCCGACAGTGATGCTGAATGTACAGGTTCACAAATTAAAGAGATGGATGTGAAGTATACATCATCAACATCTCAATAGCAAAATGTTCTAACCCTGCGGTTGAAGGCACTGAAATCTCCTGCACAGGCCGTGCATTTATTGACTGCTTCATCTGGGACCTGACAGTAAAATGCAGAAAACAAGATGATGCCACTAGAAAAAAAAAACGAATGAATAAGGACACCGAAAGAAGGGTAGTCCACCCAAAAACATTTAACCATATACTGATAGAGTAGCTAAGGATTTCCTTTTCTTCAGTGGGGCAGAAGAGAGAAAAATATAGGCAGAGAGCAAGCTAGGTACAACGTCCCATGAAAGCACTGCAAGTCAAATCAACAGTGCAGAGAACAAGCCACAAAGCAACTGAACAACAGCAGAAGCCTTACTGTGAGATGCACAAGTGGAAAATATGTGCAGACATGAACTATATAACACAATTGGGAAGCCATAAGTCGTCCGAAAACAGGATATTGGTAAGACATACAATATTGGGTAAGCCAAGTAAATACAAACTAAACATTAACTCTCGACTTTCTCCTCAATACCATCCGTGCATTTCTGATCACACTGCATTTTTTTTATCTGCTGAATTAGTTTCTGCCATGATAAGATGTTTAAAAATGAAGCAGAGTAAAACTTCAAACAGTTCATCAAAGAGTTAATAACAGAAAGGACATAATCCAGGGAAAAAACACTGCAAGAGCTTCATGTGTCCAAGCAAAGTGATAGACTGAAAGATAAACAATTTTGCATGAGTCTGCCTAAGCAACAAATATTCCAGACAAATAGGCAATAATTAAGTTAGAGA
The DNA here is from genome assembly GCA_032464435.1 of Aegilops umbellulata. NCBI lineage: Eukaryota > Viridiplantae > Streptophyta > Magnoliopsida > Poales > Poaceae > Aegilops > Aegilops umbellulata. Next base: position 445,019,395 of record CP136059.1, on the reverse strand, counting down.
AGGGTATAATTGTTGGCTCTATAAAATTTCAAACTGGAAATAATAAGAATTAATATTCAATGCACACTTCGAAGCAGGCCTCATTTCAAACGTAAACAGAGAAAGAACTTACCCAGTGGTCTTTCTCTTCAGTCACGGGCTTCACCAAGTTCCTCCAATCAAGGAAATTCCTCCTCTTCTCATTTTGCTGTTCAGAAGGGCTGGCAGGATCAGCAGCTGCTTTACTTCTCGAAACGCTGCTTGCCATCTCCTTGAACTGTGGTTAAAAAAAATCTAACTGTCAACATTTCTCCATAAACAATGGATGCTAACAGCTCAAAATTACAACAAACTGAAGGGTGAAATAAAAAGTATCATTAATTCAGATGCAAACCTGAACAGAGGCAGCTGTCACAGTGTCCAGAATGGTGTTGGTTGTATAGCTGCTTGACTTCAGCCGTATTCTTCTTGCTTCAAGATCAACCGAACTCTTCGACCAAAAGGCAAATACAGAAGAATCCAATACCTAGATACAGATGCTATAATATTTAGTAAAATATACAGAAGGAACAGAAGAAATAAAAGCTTTGCGACAAGAACTTGTGACTTACGTCCCATCTAGTAACAGTTTCAAGGGGATATATCCTCAGTGTCCTACTAGTGTTGGGATCAAGCATCCGAATCCCATCCAAACCAACCTGCATGAGGTACAAAAAGATAAGCAGTGATTCTCTGTTGAATACTCTAGGCAATGGCGCAACCAAGTACAACAACATAACAATCCTACTCTACTCCAGGGTGCAATGAAGTCAGATTTTTCAAGAAACTAAATGAAGCCTGATTACTAATCAACAAAATATCCATCCCATGATTCTTGATATTACCTTTCACTTGATTAGCTAAGAATTAACCAATTCTACATGGCCTTTGTTCTGACCTAGACTTACATGCCACGATTGTTCATCTTTTCCATTCGAAAACTACCTAACAAATTACATGATCGCTTAAGTCTCTGCAGACATTTGCAAAAAACAGGTCCAAACAAAGCTCCTTGCATCAATTTGGTAAAATTAAAACATTCCAACCTTTTTCATCAAAGCATAAGTTTTGTTAGTTAGCAAGTTTATCCGCTGCTCGTTATTTATCCATGCAGCAAATTTTCAGCTATGTTCTATGCAAGCTTTAAGCAAATGATGTTACGCAAAAGAGCATTTGTAGCAAAAGCATCCGAACTCCATGGATCTTGGTCCAAATTCCACACTGTAGGATCATTTTTTGTTGAAACTAGCCACTGAGAAGTGAGAAGAGCTCTGCCTTGAGCCCTTGACTACAGCAATGTGTTCATCATGCCAATGCAGAACAAACTACTACCTGGCAGAGCACATCCATGGGGCTACCGGCCCCCTCAGGCAGCAGCTTGACCCGGAACTTCTGCACCCCGCCCCTCACATCCTCCGACGTCTCGGCCTTTGGCACGGCCCTCACCACCTTGGGGCTCGCCGCACCGCCCCCACCCCCACCCCTGTCCTTCCCGGGACCAATCGACCTCCCGTAATCATCGAACAGCGCCGCGTTCCCAGAGCCCTGCCTCGGCGCGGTGCCCCTGGCGCCGTAGGGCTCCGGCGCGTCGCCGCCGCGGTACGCGTAAGCGCCGTCGTCGGACCACCCGCCCGCGCCCGCCGCCGCCGGGGGGTAGAGCTGGTCCTGCTGCCCGTACGAGCCGGATCCGTACCCGCCGTAGCCCCCCGCCCGATCCAGCGAGGGGTAGGCCGAGGGGGCGTGGTGCTGCGGGGGGGACGGCGGCGGCGGGGGCTCGTAGGGGTAGTACGGCTGCGGCGGCGAGGGCGCCGCGGCGGAGGGGGGCGCGGGCGGGTAGTGGTGGGGGGCGTGGTGGTCGGCGGGCGGCGGGGGGTAGGCGGGGTACGACGGGGCCGGCGCGAAGTCCTGGGCGGCCGGGTAAGGGGAGTACGGCGGCGCCGACGCGGAGTCGTAGGGGTGGTAGGCGGGCGCCGGCGCCGGCGCCGGCGCGGAGGCGGGGGCGGAGTATGGGGGGTAGTAGGAGGGGGACGAGTAGTCCCCGGCACCGGCGGGATGCATCTCCGGCGGGCGGGCGGGCGGGCGGCGGATCGGGGAGGGAGGGGGCGGGTGAGGTCGCCGGTGGGTGGGGGAGGGGAGGGGGGACGGACAGAGGAGCGAGACGACTGGTGAGAGCGTGGGCGCGTCTGCAAATATCTGTGTGTAGTAAGGTGCAAAATGGAAAACTGCTCTTGTGTGATGAGATGGGCATGGAACAAGATTCCATCAAAGGATTTTTCTGACCAAATGTCATCAAGGGTTCTTTTCTTTCTTCAATCAAGCTAAAGAAAAAGATTCTCTTCTTTCAGTGGTTTCTCTTTCTCATGGGCTGAACTGTTTTGTAGCCCGCACGGTTTTTTCTGGCGCCGCATATCACGGGAGCAATACTCCGCTTCACGTGAGATAGAAGGTTCTCTCGGCGGAAGCTTTTTCTCTGCGCTACAATAATAGACCGGCACATTTTTCGCACGTTGATCTCTTGCTCGTTGTCGCTCTATTCGCTCGTTCGCTATGTTTTTATTGTTTTTAGGATTTTTCTGTTTCTTCTTCGGGCTTTCTTGGGATTTTTCTTTGCTATACATTAATTTTCTTGGTTTTTTCATCGGGTTTTTTTCCTTTTTTATTTGTCATACTTCAATTTCCTTTGTTTACTTACCGGCTTTCCTCATTTTTATTTGGTTCTTTTTTCCTTTTCTTTCTTCTCTTCTTCTTTTTATTTGGGTTTATTTTTTATCTTTCTTGTTTTTCACGGGTTTTCTTTGTTTCATTCTCGGTTTCGCTATTCTCAATTCTTTTTTGCGGTGGTTTTCTTTGGTTTTGTTCTTTTTCTTTATTCTTTTGATTTCATTTGCTTATTTTTTTTGTTTTTGTTGGGTTTTTTTATATGAATAATGTTGATCATGTATTTTCAAATTGTTAAATGTGTATAAAAAATATTTCTGATGTATACAAAAAGTTTACAAAATAATTTTGATAAAGTAGACACCAATATTTCCGATGTATATGGAAAATTTACATTGTGTGTGAAAAAAATGGTTATTGCCCTTAACAAAATGTTCAACACATGATCAACATTTTTTTACGCATCTCTAACATTTCTAAAATGCATGATCATTGTTCTTTTCATACACATTGTAAATATTTTATATACGTTTTCTGTATACATGGAAAACATTTTTTCAATACACATTTAATATTTTTCAAATGCTTAATTGAAATTGCAAATACAAAATCAATCATTTTGATAGACATTGTATAATTTTTGTACATTTTTAGTATACATGCGAAACATTTTTCTACACACATTTAACCCTTTTCAAATGCTTTTTTTCAAATGCGTGATAAGATTTTTTTAAAGTACATCATCAATTTTTTCATGCACATTCTATTTTTTTGTATATATTTTCATACACATGAGAAACTTTTTTCTATACACATTTGTTTTCAAATGCTTGATTAATATTTCAACACATGATCAACATTTTTTTACACACCTCTAACATTTCTAAAATACATGATCATTTCTCTTTTCATACACATTGTAAATATTTTGTATACATTTTCTGTAGACATGGAAAACATTTTTTCAACACACATTTAATATTTATCAAATGATTGATTAAAATTGCAAACGCAAAATCAATCATTTTGATAGACATTGTATAATTTTTGTACATTTTTAGTATACACGTGAAACATTTTTCTACACACATTAACCTTTTTAAAATGCTTGATTAACATTTTCCAACTACTTGATTAAAATATTTTTCAAATGCGTGATAAGATTTTTTTGAAAAATGAACAAAAATAGAAAAAGAAGGTTGTGGCATTCAGCCGCGCCTGAGCCTGCTCATCTAATTGCCGCCTTCAGGCGAGGCTGCCTCGCCTACGGGCCGACCCAGCAGGATGTGGCCTGCAGTCATCATTGGAATATGTTTTTTCTTTTATTTATCTTTTTTAATGCATATTAAAAAAACTTTAATTTACTTCCCAAATTTAAAACATGAATTTTAAAAATTATAAAAAACTTTTCAGCATAGTTTTAAAAATTGTTGATAACTTTCAATAAAAACGTTCCCACGTTTCAAAAGCATGTCTGCACAATTTTTTAAAAAGTGTATATGACGTAGATTTTTTTTGTGTAATATGACAAAATTCGTGCCATTAAAAGATGTACATCACATTTTCTCTTCGGGGAAAATTCCAACGCAGCTCACAAGTAGCAGAAAGAATTTCTGACGCCGTTGCCGGGGAGACGTCATCAAACAACTACAAGTTCCTACATCCACATTATCATTTACTTGTTCTAATTTTTATTTTCTTTTATTTGCCTCCTGTTTTTCATCTCTCTCCACTTCTCTAAAACAAAACAAAAAAATATATATTTATTTTGCTCGTTTGCTTGAAGTTGATATCGTGTCTGAGTTTGAGAAAAATGTTGTCGAAAGAGCTAGTGAAGACAGTGCTATTGAGGTACGGTTGCCTCGCCTATTGTGCGGTGCAGTGGGCCGACCCAGTAGGACATGGCCTGCAGACATCACAGGAATTTGTTTTCTCTTTTATTTATATTTTTAAATGCATATATTAAAAAACTAATTTACTTCCCAAATTTAGAACAAGAATTTAAAAATTATAATATATTAAAAAAATTAGCATAGTTTTAAAAAATGTTGATAACTTTCAATAAAATGTTCCCACGTTTCAAAAGCATTTATGCGCGATTTTTAAAAAGTGTATATGACATATAAAAATGTTTTCCTATTATTACAAAATTCGTGCCATTAAAAGATGTACATCACATTTTCTCTTCGGAAAAAATCCCAACGCAACTCACAAGTAGCAGAAAGAATTTCTGATGCCGTTGCCGGGGAGACATCATCAAACATCTACAAGTTCCTACATCCACATTATCATTTGCTTGTTCTACTTTTTATTTTATTTTATTTGCCTCCTGTTTTTCATCTCTCTCCACTTCTCTAAAACAAATCAAAAACAAAAATATATTTTATTTTGCTCGTTTCCTTGTTTGCTTGAAGTTGCTATCATGTTTGAGTTTGAGAAAAATGTTGTTGAAAGCGCTAGTCAAGACAGTACTAGTGAGGGACGACTGCCTCGCCTACTGGGCGGTGTAGTGGGCCGGCCCAGTAGGACGTGGCCTGCAGATATCATTGGAATTTGTTTTTCTTTTATTTATATTTTAAATGCATATATTTTAAAAACTTTAATTTACTTCCTAAATTGAAAACATGAATTTAGAAAATTAAAACATATTATAAAAAAACTTTTTAGCATAGTTTTAAAAAATGTTGATAACTTTCAATAAAAATGTTCCAACGTTTCAAAAGCATGTATGCGCAATTCCTTAAAAAGTGTATATGCCATAGAGAAAATGTTTGTGTAATATAACAAAATTCGTGCCATTAAAAGATGTACATCACATTTTCTCTTCGGGGAAAATCCCAACGCAGCTCACAAGTAGTAGAAAGAATTTTTGACACCGTTGGCGGGGAGACATCATCAAACATCTACAAGTTCCTACATCCACATTATCATTTACTTGTTCTACTTTTTATTTTATTTTATTTGCCTCCTGTTTTTCATCTCTCTTCACTTCTCTAAACAAATCAAAACAAAAAATATTTTATTTTGCTCGTTTGCTTGTTTGCTTGAAGTTGCTATCATGTCTGAGTTTGAGAAAAGTGTTGTTGAAAGCGCTAGTGAAGACAATGCTAGTGAGTCTCATTAGGAAAAGCCTAAATCTTATGATCTTAATAATGATCCTCTTGAGAATGAAGTTCATCATAATGAAGCTCCCACAATCTTAAAAACTAAAACTTATCGTGTGGGTAGCATAAATATTATTGGGAAGAATGTCATCCAAGAATTTTTTAATTGCGCGGGGGTTATACCACTAATTAAGGGGTCTATTCTTGATAAAACAAATTGCTATGTGGATGCTATTGCTATGTTTGTGGTTAAACTAGATTTTTTTTGCATATTCTTGCTGTCTTGCAAAAGATTTTCCTCGAACTTCCCAATATCCGTGATCCAAAAACTAAAAAGATTGCCACTATCATCCTTATGCATGCTAGGGACATATTTGCCTTCTATAAAATAGATTTTGAGCATCCACCAATAGAAGAAATCCTTCATGATAAAGACACTATGCTTAAGTTGGAATCTAATAATTTTCATGCTTATGGTGAGAATATTCGGAGGAAAGTTCCTCGTGTGGAACTAATTAAAACCTTGTACCACAACACTTGCGATAAATTTAAATGGATCACCAAAGGAATTGATGAAAGATTTAGTGAAGAATGGTTTGAAAACACCACTAGAGATCCTATTGCTGATGAAATCCATGTTTTATAGGAGGACCTTCATGGTGAGGATTCGGAGTTTGAAGTTATGAATGTTAAAATTACCAAACAAAGTCCCTTCAATTATTTAATCTCACCTACAAGAAAATTAGAATATGAGAGTACATAATTAACGAGGAAAGTTTTGGAAGACTTGATCAAAAAGGATTTGAAGGATGACAATAGTTGAAATAATGCATTACGCCTATGTACGGGCATAAAACAATAACGAATGTTGGGAGGCAACTCAATATTTATCTTAAGTTTTTGCTTTTTATTTCTGTTTTGGTGTGATGACATGATTATTGCTACTGTAATGATTGTGTTTTTATATTTTAATTTGTGTTTGTGCCAAGTAAAGCCTTTGGGATGATTTGGATAATAGTTGACTTGATTCTATGAAAAAACAGAAACTTTTGCGCTCAGTCCAGGAATTTCCATAATTTACTTGAACATGCTTTCGATATATTTTTTGCGCATAATTGGTATACAGATTGCCCACGTTGTCCTAACTTTTACAATGTTTAGAGTTACATAAGTATGGTTTTTGTTCAGATCATTACATACTGTTCTGTTTTAGACAGATTCTGTTTTTATTGCATAGTGTGCTTATTTTAATGATGATATGGATTATATCGGAGGTATAAGTCATGGAGAAGTTAGAATATAGTAGGTATTATGCAACAATAATTATGAATGAGTTTACAACAAGTTTATGAGTTGATGACTATACTAATGGATCTCACGAAGTTTCTGTTAAGTTTTGTGTGCTGAAGTTTTCAAGTTTTGGGTGAGATCACGATGGATGAAGGCATAAGCAGCGGCAAGACTCTAAGCTTGGGGATGCCCAATGCACCACAAGTTAATTAATATTCACGGAAGACCCAAGTGTCTAAGCTTGCGGATGCCCCAGATGGCATCCCATCTTTCGTCCACAATTCATCGGTATGTTACTTGGAGCTATATTTTTATTCATCACGCCATATAAGTTTTACTTGGAGCGTCTTGCGCCATAGTTTTATTTTGTTTGCTTGTTGGTTTGCCACAATTATTGTTTGATGGACACACCTTTTGAGAGAGAGAAACATTCATCATGATTTGTTAGAATACTCTATGTGCTTCACTTACATCTTTGAGCTATGTGGTTGCTCTTGTTCTTCACTTATATCTTTAGAGCACGGCGGTGGTTATATATTTTTATAGAGAAATGATTGCACTCTCATGCTTCACTTAAATATTTTTGAGAGTCTTAAATCATGTATAGTAAAACATGATTGCACATACTTGGCCACCTGGGTCGAATATCATGAGTATAGTAAGGTTCCAGATGAAACATGATTCCATCAAAGAATTTTTCTGACCAAATGGCATTGAGGATTCTTTTCATCTATCAGGTGTTTAATATCGCTAGATCCAAGCCATGTGTTCATTTAGAAAACATGAATCTGGTCACCATAAGTGTTTAAAGAAACAAAAAAATTCGACGTTTTAACTCAGACTCACCGTCTCAATCGCTTTCGAGAGTGAAGTATTGAAGGACACTAAAAGAATGTTGTTGTTTAAGTGAAGACTATAAAACCAAGAATAGGTATGATTCTTGGTATTTCCCACTATTATGTAAGATATTATGATTTTCATATTATTATAGTAATATTTATGTATTCTTTTAGTGAGGCGGGGCCCATTTTAGGGTTTGGCACAGGGCCTCCAATTTTGCCGGCCCGGCCCTGGGCTAGTTTGGTTGGAATCCACACCAACACACGCCTAGCCTAGACACACTTGGAGTCTGGCTGGTATGTATTTTGTTTGTCCTAGGATAGGAAATGTATGTCTGGCCTGGTTGGCACTAAACTGTAATTAGCCCGGTTAAGTTAGATGTTGGACGCACGATTAGACCGGACAATGGCATTAGCCTGGCCCCGACGTCCGGTTCCTTGCGCCTGCACATGCTGCAACAAGCTACATTTTAATCACAAAACGACACAAACACACTAGTAGAAAACGGGCCTATTGTCCCGGTTCGTCAGGGCCTTTAGTCCCGGTTCCTGAACCGGGACTAAAGGGTCGTTACTAATGCCCTGACCCTTTAGTCCCGGTTCAAACCAGAACCGGGACAGATGGGCCTCCACGTGACCTGTGCCCTGAGCCCAGGTAGGAGGGCCTTTGGTCCCGGTTGGTGGCACCAACCGGGACCAATAGACCTCCACGCGTCAGCATTTCTGTGGATGGGGTTTTTGTTTTTTTTTGAAGGGGGGGGGGGTTGGGGGGTTAATTTAGGTATTTCATATATTATGTTAGATAGCTAATTAATAGATAGAAGTGTCCTCTCTTATGTCCGTGCTTTGTCGACGCTACGTACTATACATACATATAGAGAGGGCTAGGCACGCTAACTAGCTAGTAAGCAAACGAAGGAAACAGAAGATCGTCATGAACATATATGCATACAGAGAGAAGTCATATCGACCACCTCTCCTTCTCCGAGAGATTGGTCGAACAACAAGTTCTCGTATATCTATCGTTCGACACTACCGGCTACATATATACAATAATTATCTTTTACAAATATAATCTCCTAAATTATGGACGCATGGTCCACATAGTATTCTCCGTCTTCAGCGATCACGTGGTCAAGAAAGAATGCCACCAATTCCTCTTGAATTGCTCGCATGCGATCTGGTGCTAGGAGTTCATTCCGCATCCGAAACATCTAATTTGAAGAAGGGGGTCAATACATATATATATATATATATATATATATATATATATATATATATATATATATATATATATATATATATATATATATATATATATATATATATATATGAATGAATGAATGGAAACTCAACACAAATGATGGTAATAAAATAAAATTGTGAATATTGTTATTTACGCACTTCATATTGTTCGTCAGAGTACCCGCCCCGCTCACAGGTCGTGTGGCGGATGGACTCGCAGACGTAGTATCCACAGAAATCATTCCCTTGTTCCTGCCACAACCACTTTACAGGAAATAGAGGTCAATCAAACTGATAAGCAAGAATGCCAAATGGTATTGATGAAACTAGCGTTTGAATCAATAGCTAGGAGACACGCGGAACATGCTATTATAGTACTTACTTTCGGGTATCTAAATTGCAGCTCCTTCGGCAGTCCCGGAGCTTTTCTGGAGAATTTCCTCCAAACCCTGCCGGACAAAGAAAACAATTACTTGATATCAGGAAATGAACAAAGTTGCTGATATGGTGGATAATGATCGATTTAACTTACTTCTTGAGGATTTCAGTCATGTCCGCATACTCCTGGGGATCTTTTCGTCTAGAGTCCAAGACAGTTACTACTCCCTGCTCAAGCCTAATCTTCAGGAGAATATAGTGGAAACTGCGCACGCATGCATAACTCATCAATTACATTACTATAACCTGGACTAATATATAAGGGGAAGCTTCGGCAGACCGAATATGCACAAGACAGTAACACTCACTTGAAGTTGTAAGGAAAGAGTATTATATCTTTGTGTTCATTTATTTTGAATTATCGTAGCAAGTTGGCCTCGGTATCTGCGGCACGATGTCTAACCTCATTTGCATCTATGAGATTTGTGTTAACGAACCCAATATCACCGATTTGTCTTTTCTTCAATTCGGCAATCTTCAATCTGCATAATATAGTAAGGATAAATATAAATACATGCAATCAAAGAGCTGAGCTATATAGAGAGACTTAATGACAGAAGTAGTAGTACTTACAGACAGTAGCAGGTGACTGTTGCTTTATCGAGGGCCAATTGATTGAAAAACTGATAGAACTCCTCAAATGGAATAGGCAACAGTTCAATTCCAACGAGGTCATGCTCCGGCTTAACTCTCGCATACAAAGTACTCCTCCCCCCAGACTCTCTGCAGATTTTCAAGTACCAATCATGCAATCTTCGCATCATCATTGATAGAGATTTTTCATCTTTGACGAGAGGCTTCCCGTACTCGTATCTGCACCTCCATGGGATCATAATGTACATCGTCGGGCAGGTATTCGTCAAGATTGCTATAACCAGGCACCATCCTCGGATCGACGATGTCGCTAGGCACCTTGAGCGGGGGGCACGATTGCTTCGCTTGTTCGCCGAGCTGGGCAATTTGTTTCCCAGCTGCTCGTCGTTCTTTCAGCCTTTGATCACTGACTGTACTTCTCGACCGCTCCACTTCGGCCCATGTCTTTGCAATAATGCGCTCATAGTTGCCTTTCGGCGGAGACTTGGGTGGTTTTGTCAGGGCAGCCAGAGTGCGCTTCACTTTCACCGAATCTACCTTTTTCTCCGGAGGTGGATGTCTGTGTGCTTTCAACCCTTGAAACCATTCCTTCGCTTTGGTTCGCAAGATCTTCGCGTTCTCCTCCGGGCTCATCTCGTATGGTAACTTCTCTGGAGTCTTCAGAGAAGGACCGAATCTGTATGTCCTCCCGCCTCTGGCTGTACTGCTAGACGTCGGCAGAGCAAACAGAGCGGCAGTCTTCTTTACTTGCTTACGAGGCGGAGGAGAAGGACTACGACGCGCCGGAGCAGCTGCCGGAGCGGCGGCGGGTCTCTTCCGCCCTTGCTGACGAGGCGGAGAAGGAGTAGGCTGGCTGCTCGGGCGCGCCGGCGCAGGCGGAGAAGGAGGCGGAGTGCCGCCACGCGCCGGAGAAGGAGCCGGCCGAGGGCCCTGATCGTCACTCGCAGGAGGAGGAGGCGGTGGAGGAGGCGGAGTGCCCTGACTCGCCGGAGGAGGAGGAGGAGGAGGCGGAGGCGTCTAGTTCGGAAGGTTGATGAGCTCCTTCCGCCATAGGCATGGAGTCTTCAGAGCAGAACCCAGCCGAGTCTCCCCTTCTCCGGTAGGGTGGTCAAGCGGGAGGTCCTCAAATCCCTCCGTTATTTCATCCACCATCACCTTAGCATATCCTTCTGGAATCGGTCGGCAGTGAAAAGTTGCGCCGGGTTCATTAGGAAAAACAGAGCCAACAGCCGCCTTGACCTTCATATTCATCCATTGCGTCATAAGGTGGCAATTTTGAGCCTCCGTGATAGCATCCACGGGATAGCTGGCAGGAGCCGTCAAGACAAGCTCCGGCTGAAGCAGCTCGGTGGAAGCCACACTGCTTCTCCGCTGAGATGGCGGGGTAGCTTCAGGGGAAGCTTCGGCAGCTCATTTGCTGCGATTTGCTTCTCGTTCCTCTATCCCGAGTACCCTTGCTTTAAGCGCCTGCAGTTCGGACTGCTGCACTTTCTTCCTCCTCTCCTGGCTTTTGTAACCGCCTGCGTCCGGAAACCCAGCCCTCCACGGAATGGAGCCTGGCGTGCCTCGTGTTCGTCCAGGGTGCTCAGGATTCTCGAGGGCCTTTGTGAGCTCGTCGCTCTCTCTGTCTGGAAGGAACGTCCCTTGCTGCGCTGCATTGATATAGTACCAAAGCTTCTTCAAGGGTATGTCAAGTTTCTCGTCCGTCCAAATGCACTTCCCTGTTACAGGGTCCAAGGTTCCGCCAGCCCCGAAGAACCAAGTCCGGCAACGTCTGGCCAGTTCATTGTCTCTGGTTCGATCCCTTTTTCAACCAGATCATTCTCAGCCTTGGCCCACTTAGGCCGGGCTACGAGGTAGCCACCTGACCCCGTGCGATGGTGAAGCTTCTTCTTTGCAACATTTTTCTTGTTTGTCGCCAACATCTTCTTACTCTTTTCCGATGTCTTGTGGGCCACAAATGCAGGCTAGTCATCTCTGATCTTCTCATATATGCCCTTGAATTCTGGTGTCTCTTTTTTCTCGACAAACCTATTCAGGTCTTTCTTCCACCTCCTGAATAAGTCTGCCATCCTCTTAAGAGCAAAAGACTTGATTAATTGCTCTTTAACTGGCTTCTCCGGATCATCCTATGGCGGTAGGGTGAAATTTGTCTTCAGCTCAGTCCAAAGATCATTTTTCTGCATATCATTGACGTAAGACACCTCAGGGTCTTCTGTAGCTGGCTTAAACCATTGCTGGATGCTGATCGGGATCTTGTCCCTAACCAGAACCCCGCACTGAGCAACAAATGCCTTCTTTGTTCGGATGGGTTCAATAGGTTGGCCGTCAGGCGCGATTTCTATGATCTCAAACCTTTCATCCGAGCTCAACTTTTTCTTCGGGCCTCGTCTCTTTACCTCAGTTGTGCTCGATCTGGAGGGCTAGAAAAAAGAACAAACACTTAATTAATATGTGTACATACCAAAACAATGAATGCATCAATTAGCTAGTCAGCACAGGCTTAACTAATATATATACCTGGCCGGACTCGGTTCGGCCACCGGAGCCGTCATCACGGTCTCCTTCTTGCACCGGCATTGGGTCACCGGAGCCGTCCTCACGTTCTCCTTCTTGCACCGGCATTAGGTCACCGGAGCCAGCTTCTTCACCCTCTCCTTCCAGACCATCGGTGTCGTTGAGAAACAACGAGACGACATCACTTCCTTCTGCGATTATGTCCCTCAACAACGCTTCTTTTGCTTCGTCTCGGGCGGTGTCCATAGTTTCTACAAATATGTACAACATGGCAATTATTATTCAAACATGACAGCTGGATATATTAGTGGCAAACGTAGATCTAGCTAGCTAATCACAATAAGGAATCATATTAATTAGTGGCCTCGACGCTGCTTCTCTAGGGTTGTTTCGGGTGGCCTCGACAATGCTTCAAGGGTTAGGGGTGGCCTCGAGAACACTTCAAGGAGGGGGTAATATCGACCCCCCCACGTGTTGAAGCTATCGGGAGGCGGCGGGTATATCGACAACGACGACACTACATCTATGTCCCTCGACGACCCTCGTTCCCGATAAAAAAAAGAGGAAGAAGAAGAAGAAAAAAAAGATGAGAAGAAAGAATAGAGGAGAAGAACTCCTCTATTCTTTCTTCTCCTCTTTTTTTCTTCTTCCTCTTCTTTTTTTATCCTCTTCTTCCTCTCATGTTCGAGAGGATCGCCGAGGGGTCGAGAGGTTGCCTAGTGTCAAAGGAGAAGAAGAAAGGAATAGCTAGAGGAGAAGATCGAAGAAAAAAAAGAAGAAAAAAAAGAAGAAAAAAAAGAAGAAAAAAAAGAGGAGAAGAAGAAAGGAATAGTGGAGCTATTCCTTTCTTCTTCTCCTCTTCTTTTTCTTCTTTTTTCTTCTTCTTATTTATTTCTCCTCTTCTTTTCCTCTCCTCTTCTTCTTTCTTTCCTCTTCTTATTTTCTTCTTTCCTATCCTTCTTTTTCTAAAATTGTAACTTTTGCATATATAAAACTTTTCTAAAATTTTAACTTTCTATATATGAACAAAAAACTTTCTATGAACAAAAAAACATTTTTAACATATATATTTAGCAAATTCTAGCCACATACATCACATACACATATACATTATAGCCACATACACACACACACACACACACATATATATATATATATATATATATATATATATATATATATATACATCACATATGAATAAAAAATAAACTAATAAAAATAAAAAAACATATTGCAACATATGAACAAAAACATATAGCCACATACATACACATACATTATATATATATATGAAAAAAAATAAACTAATAAAAAAAGTGGTGGCGCCGGCGGGGCAGAGGGGCATGGCGGCAGTGGTGGCGCCGGTGGGGCAGGGCAGGGTCGCGGGAGCGAGGCAAGGCAGGGGCGCGGCACGGCGGCCGCGGTGGCGCACGGCGGTCGCGCAGGGCAGGGGCGGCGGCGCGGCGGCCGCGTAGGACAGGGGCGCAGGGGCGCGCGCGAGACGGGAGGGGCGCGTGCTCACAGGGGGCGGCGGCGACGGCGAAGGCGATCAGCCTGACGGCGTCGGTGGCGGCAGCGACGGCGAAGGCGAGCAGCCTGACGACGTCGGTGGCGATGGCGATGAGGAGGAGCAGGGGCGTTGGGCGGCGACGGCGATGAGGAGGAGCAGGGGGCGTCGGGGCAGAAGTGGGTGATTTGGTCGAAAACTGCTAAGTGCTGCTTATATAGCAAAGCCTTTAGTCCCGGTTCGTGGCACAAACCGGGACTAATGCCCCCTTTAGTCCCGGTTTGTGCCACCAACCGGGACCAAAGGTCTCTTTTCAGCAGCCCAAAGGGCGGGAAGCGGCGGCCTTTGGTCCCGGTTGGTGGCACCAACCGGGACTAAAGGGGGGCATTGGTCCCGGTTCGTGGCACAAACCGGGACCAATGCCCCCTTTAGTCCCCGTTGTTGCCACCAACCGGGACCAAAGGCCTTGTGCTGCCCCGCGCCCAAATGTTTAGTCCCACCTCGCTAGTTGAGAGGGAGCCGCACCTGTTTATAAGGTGCGGTGCGCCTTCCCTCTCGAGCTCCTCTCTAAAGCAGGCTTTCGGGCCTAACCGTGCAATGTGGGCCTACTGGGCCTCCTGCGGGCCTGAATCCTGGCCCATGGTAGGGTTTCTAGTCGTATTCAGGCCGTGGGTGCCCAGTAGGTGGCATTTTTTTGTTTTTTTTGTTTCTACTTACAACAAAATACTTATTGTTGCTATACTTAATTTTTTTCCAGTTTTTTTGTTTTCTGCATTATTTATTTTCTTTTGTTTTTTGCTTTATTTTTTAATTCTTTTTTACTTTCTGTTAGTGCTATTAGTTTTAAAATTTGAATAGTTTAAATTTGGGTGAATCACTAGTTTATGAATAACTTTACTATAAAAATTGATTTTTGAGTCAATCTTTTTCCTGCTATTTAATATTACTGTGTTTTATTATTATACTCAATTTGGTAATTTTAGTTAGTCATAACAAATATTATAGGCATTTTTTCTTTTTTGCTATTTATTTTTTAATTCTTTTTGCTTTTAGGTGAGCAAAATTATAAACTTTCTATTTGTGCCATTAGTTTTAGAAAAAATATAAACTTTCTAGTAGTGCCATTAGTTTTCAAATTTGAATAGTTAAAATTTGAATTCTTTGAAATTTGTGTGAATCACAAGTTTGTGATTAACTTTACTAAAAAAATGAACATAGATGCACCTATAGAGAAAATTCAACCTAAATTCATAGTTTTCAAATGAACTCTGAAAAAGTTGGCATAGCATACTCGTCTGTTACAAATTTGGCATGGTATCATCATAATAGTTGCGGGAGAAAGTATTCACTTTTTCTTCGCTTGTGTCATTTGCTTATTGCGCCGTAACCATGGATAATCTTCATCGTTTATCAGGATGCTTGGGTCAGCCTTGACATTGAAGGGAGGAATTTCATGAAACTTTTCATAATCTTCAGACATGTCTGTCTTGCCCTCCACTCCCAGGGTGTCCCTTTTCCCTGAAAGAACTATGTGGCGCTTTGGCTCATCGTATGATGTATTCGTTTCCTTATCTTTTCTTTTTCTCGGTCTGGTAGACATGTCCTTCACATAGATAACCTGTGCCACATCATTGGCTAGGACGAACGGTTCATGAGTGTACCCAAGATTTTTCAGATCGACTGTTGTCATTCCGTACTGTGGGTCTACATGTACCCCGCCTGCTGACAGATTGACCCATTTGCACTTAAACAAAGGGACCTTAAAATCTTGTCCGTAGTCAAGTTCCCATATGTCCACTATGTAACCATAATATGTGTCCTTTCCCTTCTCGGTTGTTGCATCAAAGTGGACACCGCTGTTTTGGTTGGTGCTATTTTGATCTTGGTCAATCGTGTAAAATGTATTCCCATTTATCTCGTATCCTTTGTAAATCAATACAGTCAATGATGGTCCCCTGGACAACAAGTACAACTCATCACAAACAGTGTTGTCACCTCTGAGACGTGCTTCCAACCAACTGCTGAAAGTCCTAATGTGTTCACATGTAATCCAGTCGACGCACTGCTCCGGGTGTTTGGAGCGCAGACTGTTCTTGTGTTCATCGACATACGAGGTCACCAAGGTAGAGTTCTGTAGAACTGTGTAGTGTGCTTGAGACCAAGAATGCCCGTCCCTGCATATTATTGAGTCCGCTCCTAGCGTGCCTTTTCCAGTCAGTCTCCCCTCATACCGCGATTTAGGGAGACCTATCTTCTTAAGGCCAGGAATGAAGTCAACACAAAACCCGATGACATCCTCTGTTTGATGGCCCATGGAGATGCTTCCTTCTGGCCTAGCACGGTTACGGACATATTTCTTTAGGACTCCCATGAACCTCTCAAAGGGGAACATATTGTGTAGAAATATGGGCCCCAGAATGACAATCTCGTCGACTAGATGAACTAGGACACACGTCATGATATTGAAGAAGGATGGTGGGAACACCAGCTCGAAACTGACAAGACATTGCGCCACATCACTCCTTAGCCTTGGTACGATTTCTGGATCGATCAACTTCTGAGAGATTGCATTAAGGAATGCACATAGCTTCACAATGGCTAATCGGACGTTTTCCGGTAGAAGCCCCCTCAATGCAACCGGAAGCAGTTGCGTCATAATCACGTGGCAGTCATGAGACTTTAGGTTCTGGAACTTTTTCTCTGGGATATTTATTATTCCCTTTATATTCGACGAGAAGCCAGTCGGGACCTTCATACTGAGCAGGCATTCAAAGAAGATTTCTTTCTCTTCTTTCTTAAGAGCATAGCTGGCAGGACCTTCATACTGCTTCGGAGGCATGCCGTCTTTTTCGTGCAAACGTTGTAGGTCCTCCCGTGCCTCAGGTGTATCTTTTGTCTTTCCATACACGCCCAAGAAGCCTAGCAGGTTCACGCAAAGGTTCTTCGTCATGTGCATCATGTCGATTGAAGAGCGGACCTCTAGGTCTTTCCAGTAGGGTAGGTCCCAAAATATAGATTTCTTCTTCCACATGGGTGCGTGTCCCTCAGCGTCATTCGGAACAGCTAGTGCGCCGGGACCCTTTCCAAAGTTTACGTGTAAATCATTGACCATAGCAAGTACGTGATCACCGGTACGCATGACGGGCTTCTTCCGGTGATCTGCCTCGCCTTTGAAATCCTTGCCTTTCTTTCGACATTGATGGTTGGTGGGAAGAAATCGACGATGGCCCAGGTACACATTCTTCCTGCATTTGTCCAGGTATATACTTTCAGTGTCATCTAAACAGTGTGTGCATGCGTGGTATCCTTTGTTTGTCTGTCCTGAAAGGTTACTGAGAGCGGGCCAATCGTTAATGGTCACAAACAGCAATGCCTTTTTAATTCCTCTTGTCTATGCTCATCCCACGTACGTACACCGTTTCCATTCCACAACTGTAAAAGTTCTTCAACTAATGGCCTTAGGTACACATCAATGTTGTTGCCGGGTTGCTTAGGGCCTTGGACGAGAACTGGCATCATAATGAACTTCCGCTTCATGCACATCCAAGGAGGAAGGTTATACATACATAGAGTCACAGGCCAGGTGATGTGATTGCTGCTCTGCTCCCCGAAAGGATTAATGCCATCCACGCTTAAAGCAAACCATACGTTCCTTGGGTCCTTTGCAAACTCATCCCAGTACTTTCTCACGATTTTTCTCCACTGCGACCCGTCAGTGGGTGCTCTCAACTTCCCGTCTTTCTTACGGTCCTCACTGTGCCATCGCATCAACTTGGCATGCTTTCCGTTTCTGAACAGACGTTTCAACCGTGGTATTATAGGAGCATACCACATCACCTTCGCAGGACCCTCTTCCTGTGGGGCTCGCCGTGAACATCACCAGGGTCATCTCGTCTGATCTTATACCGCAATGCACCGCATACCGGGCATGCGTTCAGATCCTTGTATGCACCGCGGTATAGGATGCAATCATTAGGGCATGCATGTATCTTCTCCACCTCCAATCCTAGAGGGCATACGACCTTCTTTGCTGCGTATGTATTGTCGGGCAATTCGTTATCCTTTGGAAGCTTCTTCTTCAATATTTTCAGTAGCTTCTCAAATCCTTTGTCAGGCACAACACTCTCTGCCTTCCACTGCAGCAATTCCAGTACGGTACCGAGCTTTGTGTTGCCATCTTCGCAATTGGGGTACAACCCTTTTTTGTGATCCTCTAACATGCGATCGAACTTCAGCTTCTCCTTTTGACTTTCGCATTGCGTCATTGCATCGACAATGACCCGGCGGAGATCATCATCATCGGGCACATCGTCTGGTTCCTCTTGATCTTCAGCAGCTTCACCCGTTGCAACATCATTGGGCACATCATCTGGTTCCTCTTGATCTTCACCAGCTCCCCCCGTTGCAGCATCACCGTATTCAGGGGGCACATAGTTTTCATCGTACTCTTCTTCTTCGCCGTCTTCCATCATAACCCCTATTTCTCCGTGCCTTGTCCAAACATTATAGTGTGGCATGAAACCATTGTAAAGCAGGTGGGTGTGATGGATTTTTCGGTCAGAGTAAGACTTCGTATTCCCACAATTAGGGCATGGACAACACATAAAACCATTCTGCTTGTTTGCCTCAGCCGCATCGAGAAACTCATGCACGCCCTTAATGTACTCGGAGGTGTGTCTGTCACCGTACATCCATTGCCGGTTCATCTGCGTGCATTATATATAATTAAGTGTTCAAATTAATAGAAGTTCATCATCACATTAAAACCAAAGTACATACATAGTTCTCATCTAACAACATATAGCTCTCCAGAGCATCTAATTAATTAAACCATACATTGAAACTACGTAAAACATTTTAATGCGAAAAAAGGCGATCATAATCGCAACCAAGGTAACAATTGATCCAACGACATAATGATACCAAGCCTCGGTATGAATGGCATATTTTCTAATCTTTCTAATCTTCAAGCGCATTGCATCCATCTTGATGTTGTGATCATCGACGACATCCACAACATGCAACTCCAATATCATCTTCTCCTCCTCAATTTTTTTAATTTTTTCCTTCAAGAAATTGTTTTCTTCTTCAACTAAATTTAACCTCTCGACAATATGGTCGGTTGGAATTTCCGGTTCACATACATCCTAGATAAATAAAATCTATGTCACATTGGTCTGCATAATTTTCATAAACAATAAATGAACCAATGGTTATAAAGATAATATATATACCACGTCCGAATCATAGACAGGACGAGGGCCGACGGGGGCGGATACCAAAACCATCGCACTATATAAGATGCAATAATAAAAGTAAGAAAATTATACAAGTATCTATCTAAACATACAAGTAACAATATTTTTCCTTTCAGAAAGAAGATAAGAACAAGAGGCTCACCATGGTGGTGTCGGTGATGAGATCGGCGTGGGTGATTGACGGCGGTGAAGACGGGGGTGGGGCGTGACAGACCGCTAAATCTAGACAAATCTCGAGGAAAATGGAGCTTTGAGGTCGAGCTTCGAGAGGAGAAAGCTTAACTACTGTGGCTCGGGCATTTCATCGAACACCTCATGTGCATAGGAGGTGAGCTAGAGCACCACAAACCCCTCCCCTCGCCGTCCAGAGAAAAACAGAGCACTGGAGTGCTCTGCTCGCGGACGAGGGTATATATAGGCACCTCATTGGTCCCGGTTCGTGGGATGAACCGGGACTAAAGGGGAGCCTTTGGTCCCGGTTCATGCCACGAACCGGGACCAATGGTGGTGGGCCAGGAGCCAGGCCCATTGGTCCCGGTTCGTCCCACCAACCGGGACCAAAAGGTCCAGACGAACCAGGACCAATGGCCCACGTGGCCCGGCCGGCCCCCTGGGCTCACGAACTGGGTCCAATGCCCCCATTGGTCCCAGTTCTAGATTGAACCGGGACTAATGGGCTGACCCGGCCTGGACCGTTGCCCCCTTTTCTACTAGTGACAGCAGGCCAGGTGTCGGTGTCAAAACCGGCAGATCTCGGGTAGGGGGTCCCGAACTGTGCGTCTAGGCGGATGGTAACAGGAGACAAGGGACACGAAGTTTTACTCAGGTTCGGACCCTCTTGATGGAGGTAAAACCCTACGTCCTGCTTGATTACTATTGATGATATGGGTAGTACAACAGTAGATCTACCACGAGATGAAGGAGGCTAAACCCTAGAAGCTAGCCTATGGTATGATTGTTGTATGTTGTCTTGTCCTACGGACTAAAACCCTCCAGTTTATATAGACACCGGAGAGGGTTAGGGTTACACAAAGTCGGTTACAATGGTAGGAGATCTAAATATCCGCATCGCCAAGCTTGCCTTCCACGCCAAGGAAAGTCCCATCCGGACACGGGACGAAGTCTTCAATCTTGTATCTTCATAGTCCAGGAGTCCGGCTGAAGGTATAGTCCGGCTACCCGGACACCCCCTAATCCAGGACTCCCTCAGTAGCCCCTGAACCAGGCTTCAATGACGACGAGTCCGGCGCGCAGATTGTCTTCGGCATTGCAAGGCGGGTTCCTCCTCCAAGTACTCCATAAAAGATTGTGAACACTAAGGATAGTGTCCGGCTCTGCAAAATAAGTTTCCACATATTGCCATAGAGAGAACAATATTTACACGAATCTAATCTGCTGACGTATTCCGTAGCATGACATCACACTACGGCCAAGCCTCCATTCGAATCGTTTTCACTTCCCCACCTCAGCGCATATTGCGAGGAGGTTTCCTTGGCACGTCTTGTCGAAGCAGAGATCGTGTCCCTCATTTACGGGATTCCCATCAATACGGACGTGGGTAACCCAACCGCGCCATTTATCACGGTGCTTGGAGGATAAGCGAGTTTTACCAGGCTGGCGGGGACGCATAGTCGCATCCGCCCATATAAGGGGATAAGGATCCACCTTTTTACCTACGCCTTCTTCCTCCTTTGCCTATCCATCTTCCGCGCACTCGAGCTCCAGCGCCCAAGCCCGCACTTCCCACCTCAACCTTCTCCAGCCATGTCCGGAGCGGGAGGCAAGTGGATGGTCTCCTCCGTCATGGAGGGCCATATCAAAAAGCTGAGGAAGGCCGGATACTTGTCTAACGACATCGCGCACCGGCTTCCCGAAGAGGGGCAGCTCCTCCCCACCCCAAGGCCCCATGAGAGGGTAGTATTCCTTCCCCATTTCCTCTGCGGACTGGGTTTTCCTCTCCACCCGTTCGTTCGGGGGCTCATGTTCTAATATGGCCTGGATTTCCATGATCTGGCCCCGAACTTCATCCTCAACATATCGGCGTTTATCGTCGTGTGTGAGGCTTTCCTCCGTATCCGCCCCCATTTCGTCCTTTGGCTCAAGACCTTCAACGTCAAGCCGAAGGTGGTGCACGGCAACCAGGCGGAGTGCGGAGGCGCCATGGCGGGAAAGATAGCCAACGTCCTATGGCCCGAGGGCTCCTTTGTGGAGACACTGAAGGGGTGGCAATCGGGGTGGTTTTACATCACCGAGCCGCGCGACCTTGAGTGGGTCGCAGCCCCCGAGTTCCAATCCGGACCCCCTACGCGGCTCACGTCCTGGAAAGAGATGGGCCTGTTGTGGGGCAATGAGGAAGATGTGACCGGACTGCAAACATGCATCCAATCCCTGGTGAACAAGCAGCTCAAGCTTGTCAATGTAGTCCAGGTCATGCTCGTCCGCCGGATTCTCCCTGTCAACAACGGGCCTTCAACTTGTGGGAGTTCGATCCGGCGCAGCACCAAACTTTGAGTAGGCTCTTCGACACGACGTACGAAGATGCCTGGAAGGTGCTATTCAAGGGCGCCGAGACTCCCGCATCCGCTTCCAAGGATCACGGATTCAGCACACAGCGTCAAGCTAGTGCGGTGAGTTATCTTTTACCTTTTACAGGATATTTGTTTCTCATAGTTTGACTCTATGCGGGATCTAAACTCCCTTTCCTTTGACAGGAGTGGCAGGCAAAGTCCGGACAGGTCGACTGTCCGGCCCCTTTGCCCGAAGACCCAGCCGACGCTCGCTTAGCGAAGCTGCTGGCTGCGGCACCTTACGTGGTGCCGGAGAAGAAGGCCAAGAAGAGGGCCACGGGGACTCGAAAGAGTTCCCGGCGCCAGGAAGTGTCGGATTCTTCATTCGATGAATCCGAGACGCGCTCCTCCCATGAAAACGAGGATGAGGAAGAAGAAACTTCTCCCCCTCCAGCGAGGGGAGGAAAGAAGAGGAAGGCCGCCCCAACAGGGGAGGCTGAAGGGTCCAAGAAGGGAAAGATCCTTCCTCCGGACTACTCCACCGACACCGACGAGGGCGAAGAGGAGTGGCCGCACAGGGCCAGGCGCCCAGCGGCATCGTAAGTATTTGGACACTAGAGTAACTCATAGCATTCCTTTGTTGCACAGCTTTTCCTTATGTCGAATATAATTATGCAGTCCGCCCAAGGTCGGGCTCGACGAGTCGTCGAGCGGCTCCCTGGATTCGTCGGACGTGAATTCAGTTCCGCCTGCTACCTCCCCCCGCACTGTGGACGACGCCGAAGTGGCGTAGCAACAAGCTCCAGGCCAAGAGGAAGTGGTCCTGGAGGAGCCGCGAGGCGACCTCCCGAACTCCAGGAGTGAAGGGGACAAGACCCCCCAGGGCTCCAAGTCCAGCTTTGAGCCAGACACCGCGCCGGAATCTTCAATGGTTCCGGACTGTGGTAGGCGAACTCCTTCCAAGAGGAGCAAGCCTTCTGAGCCGGCGGCCCCCGTCCAACCGGGGGCACCGGACAATCTGCTGGAGGTGCTTAACGGCGCCTCCATCGACGAGGAGCACCGTACTATTATGAGTACGGTGATCCAGAAGGTTCAGTCCGCCAAGAGCGGGCTGACTGAAGCTTGCGCCAGCCTTCTAACAGGCTTCAAGGTGAGTTAAAAAATATGCAAAAGTATTACCGCATAGACAGTAGCTCCTGATTCTCTGTTTGGCGTTCGGAAAGAAAATCCAAATAGAGGATCAAATAATTTCGCAGGAGTCTAACAAAAAATGAGTCAATATGCGTGTGCAGGCTTCGCTGCTTGCTACCGCCGCACTGACTGCGGAGGTAGGCACCCTGAAGCAGGGTCTCGAGCGGTCCGAGCAAGAGCTCGGCCTTGCCAGGCGGCAGCTCGA
Source organism: Aegilops umbellulata (assembly GCA_032464435.1). Classification (NCBI taxonomy): domain Eukaryota; kingdom Viridiplantae; phylum Streptophyta; class Magnoliopsida; order Poales; family Poaceae; genus Aegilops; species Aegilops umbellulata. The sequence goes on along the minus strand of CP136059.1, from coordinate 444,996,024 downwards.
GGAGAAAAAAGGTAAAAGATACCTTATAGAAAAATATATAAAAAGATGCAATTGCAAAAATGACAGGATTGTGCTGCTTATTGCAGGGGCCGACACTGAGGTGGCGACCCTCAAGCAGGCGCTGCCCGAGGCCGAGAAGAGAGCGGCCTCGGAATGCATCGAGCGAGAGAAATTTGAGGCGCAGGTCGGCGAGGTGCGGCAAGAGCTTGAGGCTCTCATGGAAAAACATGAGAGTTTGGAGCGTGACTCAAAGACGCAAGCGTCCGAGCTCGCCGCGGCCATCGAGACCGCCAAGTCTGCCAAGGCCGAATCCCAAAAGGCCCTTCAGGAGTTGGATGCGGTGAAAAAGATAGCGGCGGGTAAGGCATTCTTTATGCAAAGCAGACATATAAAAGTAAGCTACATGTTACTTACCCGAATCCGGAGCTCTCCAGGGGCATTCGCAGATCTTTCCCGTAGCGTATCCGATGCCATCGCATTCTACCGAGCCGAGGAGGGCAGCTCGACGGAGAAGGTGTTCTGGTCTCAGTATGCTGAGGCCGGACACCCTGTGCCCCTCAGCGACCAGCTGAAGCAGCTGGTCGAGCTCCACAAGGCGGCCGAACAGGCCATGAAGGGCTTTATAGTTCGGCTGTGGCCTGGAGAGGCCCTGCCTGGGAGCTACTTCGGACTGGTTCAGCGGCTGGTGGCGGCCTGTCCAAGGCTTGAAGTCATCAAGCGCTCCGTCTGCATCGAAGGTGCCCGGAGGGCCCTTGCCCGCGCTAAGGTGCACTGGGGCAAGCTAGACGGTGAGAAGCTTGTGAAGGACGGGCCACCGCCGGGGAAGGAGCATCACAAACCCGAGAACTATTATAAGGATGTTCTAAAGGGCGCCCGCCTTATGGCGGATGAATGTACCAAGGATGTAATTTTTGAATGAACTCGCTCGTGTTGTCCTGTGCGCTGAAAACTTGTTCATGTGCGCTAAGCAATGCTTTTGAATTTAAATATTACTTTCTGTGCGGCCGTTTATCAAAAATTGAGAGATGGCCAGTCGTCGGCTTCTGCCCCCATGCCACTAGTGCTGGGGTGTTCGGGATAAACCTGAGCGCTCTTTTTCCCATGTTTGGGTCCTTCGAGGGAGGTGCTCAGCACAACGAACAAGGCAATCAGACTATAATGCTTGAACACTCTCACTTAACCATAGAACTCTATAATTTTAAATTTCGGCGAAGCCCCTAGAATTCGAAAGACCGAGTTCGGGGCACTATCCACGCCTTGGCCGGACAAAGCCGGTTCCTCGCTCTAAGCGGCATAAGTCTTTAGGGACTCAAAAAACCTCTCGAACAGCGACCGGTCTCTCGCTTCATCATGACAGTCAGTTTTAGCTTTCTCTACTGAGGTGCTCAGCCCAGCTCAACTGGGGCACAATCGCAGTAGTTCTCCTAGTGCTACCTTAGACGATATAGCGGAACGTAAGGCATCAAAACATAGGAGCCGGACAAACCCAACTATTGACCCAAGACATGATTCGGAGCCGATGCATATAATGCTATAAGTTCGGGGTGCCGCACTTGTTAAAGTGTTCGGACTTCTCACACCATATTGAGGGGTACTGAAGCCCCTGGCGTATTTGCCGTACCACAGTGTACGGGTGCAGCATGCAATGAACATATATTTGGAAAAAAGGTAATGCAAAAAATAGATAAAGTCTATGCATTGTTTAAAAGAGCTGCGATCAAAGCAGAACGATACAAATAGCACGATAAGCAAAAAGTTGGACTATTTAACATGTCCGGTCCAGGGGCGGGCCGCGGAACTTGAATGCAAAACAGGTATACTGCTCGTGATAGAGACCACCTGGGAGTCCATAATGCGGCATGGCTTGTCTGCTACCCTGGTTCTTGCATCGTTTGTGCGGCAGTTGAATTGCCGAACAGGTCGTCCGAAGTATGGAGTCCTGAAAATGAGAGAAGATAAAGAAATAATTCGGCAGCCCCTAGTACGGTTTAAGCCGTGTTTTGGGCATGCCGTGATGGTGCCCCTTCCCCTGTGCCCATGGTATTTTGAGAGCGTAGTTATGTACGCGAAGCACTGGTTCTGCTATTTCGCGAGGGCTGGGGTTGGGGCCGCATTGCTACGCCTGCTCAGAACGTGCCAGGCGGTCTTGTTGTAGGTTACTCAGGCGCGCTTGACAGTGTCTGGCCTCTTAACGGCCGGACTGGAGAACTGCCTAAAGAGGCTGCTTTGTACTTCCGCTGCGAGGGCCGCCGTGTGCTCCTCCGTTCGGAGGGAGCGTTCGGTGTTTCCATTGACCATAATTACTCCTCGAGGGCCTGGCATCTTGAGCTTGAGGTATGCGTAGTGCGGTACCGCATTAAACTTTGCAAATGCGGTTCGCCCGAGCAGTGCGTGATAGCCACTGCAGAACGGGACTATGTCGAAGATTAACTCTTCGCTTCGGAAATTATCCGGAGATCCGAAGACCACTTCAAGTGTGACTGAGCCTGTGCAGTTGGACTCTACACCTGGTGTCACGTCTTTAAAGGTCGTTTTGGTAGGCTTAATCCTCGAGGGATCTATGCCCATTTTCCGCACAGTGTCCTGGTAAAGCAGGTTCAGGCTGCTGCCGCCGTCCATAAGTACCCTTGTGAGATGAAATCCGTCAATAATTGGGTCTAGAACCAATGCGGCGAACCCGCCATGACGGATGCTAGTGGGGTGGTCCATTCGATCAAAAGTGATCGGGCAGGAGGACCATGGGTCGAACTTTGGGGCGACTGGCTCTATCGCGTATACGTCCCGTAACGCACGCTTCCGTTCCCTCTTGGGGATGTGGGTTGCGTATATCATGTTCACCGTCCGCACTTGTGGGGGAAAGCCCTTTTGTCCACTGCTGTTCGGCGGCCTGGGCTCCTCCTCGTCGTCGCTACGTAGCCCCTTGTCTCTATTTTCGGCATTTAACTTGCCTGCCTGCTTGAACACCCAACAATCCCTGTTGGTGTGATTGGCTGGCTTTTCGGGGGTGCCATGTATCTGGCACAAGCGGTCGAGTATTCGGTCCAAATTGGACGGGCCCTGAGTATTTCTTTTGAATGGCTTTTTCCACTGACCGGATTTGTAGCCTCTGAATCCGGCATTGACTGCCGTATCCTCGTTGCTGTCGCTGTTAACGCGGCACTTTTGCTTGTTCCGACGCGACCTGCCACTTTTGTCCTTGGTATCCGAATTACCAAGGTTCTTGGGTAAGTTGTTGCTGCGAGCTAGCCAGCTATCTTCTCCCGCGCAGAAGCGGGTCATGAGTGTCGTGAGGGCTGCCATAGATTTCGGCTTTTCCTGTCCAAGGTGCCGGGCAAGCCACTCGTCGCGGATGTTATGCTTGAAGGCTCCTAGGGCCTCTGCGTCCGGACAGTCGACTATTTGGTTTTTCTTTGTTAGGAACCGTGTCTAGAATTGCCTGGCCGATTCCTCTGGCTGCTGAATTATGTGGCTTAGGTCATCGGTGTCTGGTGGTCGCACATAGGTACCCTGGAAATTGTCGAGGAATGCGGCTTCCAGGTCCTCCCAAGAACCGATTGAATCTGCTGGCAAGCTGTTAAGCCAATGCCGGGCCGGTCCCTTAAGTTTGAGCGGGAGGTGTTTGATGGCGTGTAGATCATCGCCGCGGGCCATGTGGATATGAAGGAGATAATCCTTGATCCATACCGCAGGGTCTGTTGTGCCATCATATGATTCGATGTTCACGGGTTTGAAACCCTCAGGGATTTTATGATCCATTACTTCATCTGTGAAGCATAGTGGGTGTGCGGCGCCTCTGTATTGGGCTATATCACGACGCAGCTCGAATGTACTTTGTCTATTGTGTTCGGCCCGACCGGATTTATTATGTCCGGAGTGACGATCCCCGTCACGTGCCGTGGGGCGCCCACGCGATCCGTAGATCGATCTTGTTTGTCTTGCCTTGTCCTCCAGTATCTCTCGCAGGTCTGGCGCATTTTCCCGTGCCTTAGTATATTTTGAGCGGCGCCGGGGCACAGCTTGAGTGGAGGGCCGAGAGGCCTCTCTGTCACGGCCACGAGGTGGCCGGTCGGCCATGTCATGCGCTGGTGATGTAGGTTTATGTGCTTCCTCCTCTAATCGGGGTAGCAGCTTGCGCTTTGGATAACTCTTGGAGGGGCGTTCGAGTTCATACTCTTCGGCCGCAAGGACTTCAGTCCATCTGTCGGCTAGCAAGTCTTGATCAACTCTAAGTTGTTGCTGCTATTTCTTGAGGCTGCTTGCCGTGGCCATGAGCCTGCGTTTAAAACGCTCTTGTTCGGCTGGATCCTCTGGCACGACGAATTCGTTGTCGTCGAGGCTTGCCTCGTCTTCGGAGGGAGGCATATAATTATCATCCTCAACCTCTTTGTCTGCCGCTCTCTCGTGAGGGCTGGCTTCTCCATCCTCCTGTGCTGAATCTTGCTGGAGGGGGTGTTCTTCGGCGCTATCCGGAGTATTATTATCTCCCGTGCCGGAATCATCGTTTTTGCTTTGGCGGGATTTAGAGCGGCGCCTCTGACGCCGGCGCTTGGGTTGTTTCTTGGAGGTGTCATCCCCCGCTGTTCCATCGCCATCTCCATCTTTTGGAGTGTCCACCATATATATGTCGTATGACGAGGTGGCCTTCCAGTGCCCTATAGGTGCTGGTTCTTGGTAGTCTCCTGCATCGTCGTCCATACCGTCGATGTCTTCGGAGTCGAAGTCGAGCATGTCGGTTAAGTCATCGACAGTGGCTACGAATTGGGTGGTGGGTGGGCTTTGAATTTCTTCATCGTCCGTATCCCAACCTTGCTGACCGTAGTCCGACCAGGGCTCTCCTGATAAAGAGAGATACTTTAGTGACTTCAGGATGTCGCTGAAGGGCGAGTGCTAGAAGATGTCCGCAGTGGTGAACTCCATGATCGGCGCCCAATCGGATTTGATCGGCAGGTGCGCGGAGGGCTTGGAGTCCGGAGAGGAATCCAGCCCCTCGGAGTCACGGGCCTTGCGGAGTGCGGGGCTGGTGTTTGGCTCAATCGCCTTTGAGATCGCAGCCCCCGAGGCGGCGTCTAACCGTTCATCCTCGATCGGCGCAGTCGGCTCCGAATTAAGGGTCGGAACCGAAGCGTGTGCGGCCTCCAGGGCATTGTTCGGCGGCAGAGCTAGATCATGCCCATCGAGACAGTGCGGCACGCTCGGCTGTGGCTCGAATGCGTCGAAGATCAAGTCCCCGCGGATGTCAGCCGTGTAGTTGAAACTTCCAAATCTGACCTGATGGCCAGGGGCATAGCTTTCGATCTGCTCCAGATGGCCAAGCGAATTGGCCCGCAGTGCGTAGTCGCCGAAAACGAAGATCTGTCCGAGGAGAAAAGTCTCACCCTGGACTGCATCGTTGTTGATGATCGAAGAAGCCATCGGGTCTAAAAGCGACGACACAGAGGAACTCTCAATGAAAGCACCAATGTCGGTGTCAAAACCGGCGGATCTCGGGTAGGGGGTCCCGAACTGTGCGTCTAGGCGGATGGTAACAGGAGATAAGGGACACGAAGTTTTATCCAGGTTCGAGCCCTCTTGATGGAGGTAAAACCCTACGTCCTGCTTGATTAATATTGATGATATGGGTAGTACAAGAGTAGATCTACCACGAGATCAAGGATGCTAAACCCTAGAAGCTAGCCTATGGTATGATTGTTGTATGTTGTCTTGTCCTACGGACTAAAACCCTCCGGTTTATATAGACACCGGAGAGGGTTAGGGTTACACAAAGTCGGTTACAATGGGTAGGAGATCTAAATATCCGCATCGCCAAGCTTGCCTTCCACGCAAGGAAAGTCCCATCCGGACACGGGACGAAGTCTTCAATCTTGTATCTTCATAGTCCAGGAGTCCGGCTGAAGGTATAGTCCGGCTACCCGGACACCCCTAATCCAGGACTCCCTCACCAGGAAAGAATCCAAACGCTCTGCTCCCAAGCTAGCCTATACAGGTAGAAAGACATCAACTTTTTCGGCCTGTGCCAGGCACCAGATATTCCCACGCATGAAGCCCAGGGTGCGAAAGAAACTAGCCTTATATTTCGCTTCACATGAGATAGAAGGTTCTCATCCTTGAAGTTTTTCCTGTGCGGACCATTTTTCACGCGTTGATCACTTGCTCAATGTCGCTCAGTTCGCTATATTTTCTTTCTGTTTTATTTACTTTTTTGGTCTGGTTTCTGTTTTATCTATGGTTTTCTTCGTTTCTTCACCAGTTTTCTTTGATATTTTTTTCTTCGTTGTGCTTCATTTTTCTTTGTTTCTTCACCAGTTTTCTTCATTTTCCTTTGCCTTTTTTCATTGTTTTGTTCTTCTTTTTTCTTCAGGTATCTTTTTGTATCTTTTTATTTTTTCACCGCTTTTCTTCATTTTCTTTGTTTTCACTGTTTGCAAATCTTTTTGCGGTGATTTTTTGTGGGTTTTTTCTTTTTTATTTATTAATTTACTATGTCTATTTTTTGTTTTTTTGTTTTTGTATGTTTTTCTCTTTGTTTATGTGATTTCATGTTTACCATGTATTTTTCAAATGTTAAATGTATACAAAAAATGTTCTTGTTATATATGAAAATGTAAAACATACATTAGATAAAAGTAGACATCAAAAAACATATTTTTCAAAAAAATGAAAACATGAGTATAAAAATCTTTCTGATATCTATTAAAAAATGTAGATTATGTCTGACATTTTAATTGCCATTAAAAATTCAACACATTATCAACATTTTTTCATACATGTTTAACATTTATAAAACATACCATCATGTTTTATAAATTTTTAAAATTTTTTCAAGACATGATAAGTATTATTTTCTTATATATTATATATAATTTGTATAAATTTTTCATATACATTGGAAATATTTTTTCTAAGCACATTTGACAATATTCAAATTCTTGATTAACATTTTTCAAAAGCTTGATTAACACATTTTTATATAAATGATAATCTTTTTTAATAGATGTTGTATATGTATACATTTTTCGTATACATGGAAAACATTTTTTTCTATACCCATTTAACATTTATTAAGTGTTTGATTAAAAAAATGCTTGATTAAAATTTTAAATGCTTGATTAACATTTTTTAAATACATGATCAATTTTTTCATACACCTTGTATATTTTTGTATACATGAGAGACATTTATCAGATGTTGGATTACCAGTTTTCAAATGATTTATGCAAAGTACTTTTTGTAATACATTCAAAATATTTGGAAAATAACCAATATGAAAAATAGTAAAAAACAAAAAACAGAAAAACTGAAAAAGAATTTTGTGGCAAGTCCATCTCACAATCGCCTTCAGGCGAGGCTGACATACATCTTACGCCAAGCGAGAGATAGCCGTGCCTGCCGCCTATTGCGAGGCGGAAAGCTGGCCTGCCTACATGGCGTGGATGGTGGGCTGGCCCGGTTGGACGTGGCCTGCCATGCAGACATCACTGAATTTTTTACTTATATATAGTGTCTAAAAAAACTTATATAAATGCATATATTTGAAAAACATAAATAATTATGAAATTATACAAAAGCAAAAAAATTAACATAGTATAAAGTACTTATTTGCGCAGTATTAAAATATTCATTACTTACAAAAATGTTCGTGGCAATGAAAAAATGTTCGGAAGTTTCTAATAAAATTATCCATTTAAAAAAATTATACAATGTAAAGAAATGTTTGTATAGTAGAAAAAATGCTTTTCTGCCATAAGAAAAATGTACATCACATTTGATGGAAATATTCTGACATTTCAAAAACATGTTGAAGACATTTAAAAAAATGGTAAATGTAAAAAAGTGTACTTGGATGTTTAAAATTTGTTCATTTTCATTAAAAAAATAACGTGACATTTTAAAGAAGTATTTGTAAGTTTCCAAGAACTGTCTGTGAAATTGTAGGAAATGTTGATGCAATGTAAAAAATTGTTCGCATATTTTTAGAAAAAAAATATTGCCATTTAAAAAATGTACGATGTGTATTTAGAAAAATGTTTGCATGTATCTGTACTACTATAGTACAAGAAATTTTAAACTTGTTTTAGCCACCCGTTGTGACGTAGAGCCGTAGAGGCAATTACTAGCCGTTGATTTCCTGGACAGAATGAATCGCTACTGTTTATCATAGCCAACTGAACAGATCCGACTGCTGCTATTTTTGGGATTCACACGATGCAGTCGCCTGCCAAAACAAGGTCGACGAGATTTTTCTGGAGGCAACGTCACGTGATGGTGATGAGAAAAGTCCTCACTCAAGAATTATGATCTTCTTTGGCTGGTTTCTGAAGTATCCATTCATGCAAGAAAAATATTTTAATTGCAGATTGACCAAGACACCACGTGCATAGCACGTGCATCTACTAGTTCAAAAAAGTATTCAAAATATATATTTTAAAAAAATACATCAATTATTTAAAAATGTTCAAAATGTATCAAAAATTGTTTTACGTGTGGACTAAAAATGTACATTGTGTATTTACATAAAGTAGACATGTGTCAGAAAAAGGAAACCAATTAAAACTTAGAAAGAAACAAAAAGAAAAGCAAAGCAAAACGAGGAATACAAAGAAAACCAAGGAAGAAATAAAAAGAACCAAAACTATAACGAAGAAATAAAAAACCACTGAAAAACAAGAAAAAAAGGTATAACGAAGGAAAAAGGAAAACCGAAGAAAACCAATGAAAAAACAAAGAAAGCCCAAAGGAAAAAACAAAAGAAAAAGAAAAAAGAAAAAAGAAAGAAAAAGATGAAGAAAACCGGAGCTAGCGAGCGAACCTACAACGAAGTACGAGCGATAAGGTGCGATTGCACTGATGGACCAACCCGATTCACTCGCCCGTAGGCGATTCCTAATAGGAATCTGTATAGGCGAGACATAGCCTTGACGTCTTTCGTGCCTCTTTGCATCTGTCACTGAGTTGTGCCTGACTGAGTAAATACATGGCAACAACCATGTTCCGCATGTAGTTTGGTAGGTTGCATATAGGTTGGCTACATCAGGGAAGCAATTTTTCCTTGGCATTTGGTGGCATGCGTTGGCTAGACTAATGCACAACACTGGAGCCGACTAAGAGTTAACCGTTGCACATGACACATGAAGTTATAATAGATTAGATTAGTATAACTACTCTATTTGTCTAGGCCAGTTGAAGTAAAAAATGTACAACATGAGCGTGTGTGATGGATTTGCCGAATTACATCTAAACCATCACATAAACACCTTAGTACATTACAATAGGAAGACCTAGCTAAGCATGTAGACATTTGACATCACAACTAGTTAACAACCTCGAGAACGAACCTATGGTTGGATGGTTAGAAGAACAGTGGTATCTCCTGCCCACTAGAGTTCAAGTCCCAGACTTGACATTGGTGCTCGCATTTTTTTGAATTTATTCCAGGCCTTCCGGCGACATGCGTTATGTGGGAGGAGACGTCCCCATCGACTATGAAGGCGTATGTGGCAACTTCGTCAATCTCAAGATGATGTGTTGGCTCAGTATCTCGGAGGTGCTCATAGAAGGTAGGGTGTGCGTGCGTGCGTTCATAGGGATGAGTGTATGTACGTATGTATGAGCGTCTATGTCTACATTGTGTTCGAGAAAACTAGTTATCTGATCACTAAGTGGGTCTAGTCAACCAACCTCCAAAAATCAAAACTATAACATCATCCTTTTCTCATCATAGTTTTTTGAGTTAGCAAAAATAGAACAAACAGAACTAACTATTAATCTTCTATTCCTAAATAGCTACAACCCACTAGCTATTTTTTTAAACATGCAACTATGCCACATGAGCAAGTTAAATTACATTGTTTTTGCATTACTCTATGCATGCATGCACCACATTATCAATTCATGCATGTTACTCATAAGTTATTTTTTTGCATTAGACTTTGTATTGACAACATATGTGTTGGTCGCTTGCACCATACCTATGATATTCTCTTAACTGCAATTCATTTTTTCCTCTTTGTATACCCTTTGTATTTCACTTTCATTTTTAAGCTTACATTCATTTCCCATTAGTTATAGATTTTTTGTAGCCACTTTTATTCATTCTTTTAGCAAGTTTTCCGCAGCAACACGCGGGGGGCTTCATCTAGTTAATTACATAGACCTACCTAATTAAGCATGTAGGCATTTGACATCACAACTAGTTAATAATATCATCACTAAGTGGGTCTAGTCAACTATCTACCACCAAAAGTCAAAACTATAACATCACCTTTTTTTATCACATCTTTTTGAGATAGCAAAAACGAAACCAACTGAACTAACTATTATTAATTACATCGACAGACCTAGTGATAACCCACAAGTATAGGGGATCGCAACAATTTTCGAGGGTAGAGTATTCAACCCAAATCTATTGATTCGACACAAGGGGAGCCAAAGAATATTCTCAAGTATTAACAGTTGAGTTGTCAATTCAACCGCACCTGAAAGACTTAATATCTGCAGCAAAATATTTAGTAGCAAAGTAATATGGAAGTAGCGGTAACGGTGGCAAAAGTAACAGTATTGGTTTTGTAGTAATTGTAACAGTGGCAACAGAAAAGTAACTAAGCAAAGATCAATATGTGAAAAGCTCGTAGGCAATGGATCAGTGATGGATAATTATGTCGGATGCGATTCCTCATGTAACAATTACAACATAGGGTGACACAGAACTAGCTCCAGTTCATCAATGTAATGTAGGCATGTATTCCGAATATAGTCATACGTGCTTATGGAAAAGAACTTGCATGACATCTTTTGCCCTACCCTCCCGTGGCAGCGGGGTCCCATCGGAAACTAAGGGATATTAAGGCCTCCTTTTAATAGAGTACCGGACCAAAGCATTAACACTTAGTGAATACATGAACTCCTCAAACTATGGTCATCATCGGGAGTGGTCCCGATTATTGTCACTTTGGGGTTACCGGATCATAACACATAGTAGGTGACTATGGACTTGCGAGATAGGATCAAGAACTCACATATATTCATGGAAACATAATAGGTTCAGATCTGAAATCATGGCACTCGGGCCCTACTGACAAGCATTAAGCATAGCAAAGTCATAGCAACATCAATCTTAGAACATAATGGATACTAGGGATCAAACCGTAACAAAACTAACTCGATTACATGATAAATCTCATCCAGCCCATCACCGTCCAGCAAGCCTACGATGGAACTACTCACGCACGGTGGTGAGCATCATGAAATTGGTGATGGAGGAAGGTTGATGATGACGATGGCGATGGATTCCCCTCTCCGGAGCCTCGAACGGACTCCAGATCAGCCCTCCCGAGAGAGATTAGGGCTTGGCGGCGGCTCCGTATAATAAAACGCGATGAATCCTTCTCTCTGATTTTTTCCTCCCCAAACGTGAATATATAGAGTTGGAGTTGAGGTCGGTGGAGCGTCAGGGGGCCCACGAGGCAGGGGGCGCGCCCCCACCCTCGTGGACAGGGTGTGGGCCCCCTAACATTGATTCTTTTGCCAGTATTTTTATATATTCCAAAAATATTTTCCGTGAATTTTCAGGTCATTTCGAGAACTTTTGTTTGTGCACAAAAATAACACCATGGTAATTCTGCTGAAAACAACGTCAGTCCGGGTTAGTTCCATTCAAATCATGCAAGCTAGAGTCCAAAACAAGGTCAAAAGTGTTTGGAAAAGTAGATACGATGGAGACGTATCAACTCCCCCAAGTTTAAACCTTTGCTTGTCCTCAGTTGGCAAACTAAAAATGATAAATAAAAACTTTTACAAACTCTGTTTGATCTTGTTGTTGTAAATATGTAGAGCCAGCATTCAAGTTTTCAGCAAATATTATGAACTAACCATATTCACAATAACATTTAGGTCTCATGTTTACTCATATCAATGGCATAATCAACTTTTTTTTCGAAAAGGGGGACTCCCCGGCCTCTGCATCAGAAAGATGCATACGACCACATTTATAAATAAATAAAGTAGTTTAACAAGGTCTTGCCTTCTGCAAACAGATAAAAGGCTAGCTCACAAAGAGCCACAAAGCCAAAAGAAACATAGCCCAAAGGCCACAACCGGTTGGCAAAAGAGAGGACAGGAAAACTAATCGCCTATCCTATTACATGACCGCCAGCCAAACCAGTTGAAGATATCCCGCGCTACCATCTCCCACCGGGCAGATCCAGTAACCAAACGCTCCCTGGCCTCCGTCGGAGTGAGTAAGGACCACATACGGATTAGCGCAGTAGCCCGGAATAACACCTGCAAAAAATGAATAGTTGTTGTTTTGTTAAAAGCCAAATCATTTCTGCAGTTCAAAATTGCCCATAACAACGCACATGCTCCTACGCGAATTTGTCTAGCTGTTTCGGACTCTATCCCAACAAGCCACGTTCCAAATAACGACCTGACTGAGTTCGGAGGAGTAATGTTAAAGGAAATTTGCGCCGTTCGCCACAACACTCTCGCCAACGGGCAATCAAAGAATAGATGCTTGATAGTTTCATCCCGATCACAGAAACTACACCTAATAGATCCTGTCCAGTTGCGTTTAACCAAATTATCTTTTGTTAAGATTACTTGTTTATGTACAAACCACATAAACACTTTGATTTTTAAAGTAACCTTAACATTCCAAACATGTTTGGAGCTAGGAACAACAGTTGAGTTGATGACATCAATATACCTCGACTTTACAGTGAATTCACCATTCCTAGTAAGCTTCCAACTCAACTGATCGGGCTGATGAGTAAGCTGAACCTCCATCAGTCTACTCACCAGATGAATCCATGCTTCCCACCGGTCGCCAATAAGCACCCTCCTAAACTGAATGTTTAGGGGAGTAGACTGCAAAATCGAGGCAACCAAAGCATCACGTCGCTGCACAACACGATACAGAGACAGATACTGAAGCGCCAAAGGCGTTTCGCCCAGCCAAGTATCCTCCCAGAAGCGGGTGTTGTTGCCATTACCGACAATAAACTTTGTTCTATTAAAGAAAGTAGCTTTGACTCTCATAAGCCCCTTCCAAAACGACGAGTCAGTCGGTCTCGATGTCACCTGCGTCAGCGTCTTAGAGTGTAGATACTTGCTACGAAGGATCTGCGCCCAAGTTGCCTCAGTTTTGGAAGCTAACTTATATAGCCACTTACTGAGAAGGCATCTGTTCTTGACTTCAAGATTCTCAATACCAAGACCCCCTTGGTCTTTTGGTCTACAAATGACATCCCATTTGGCTAGTCGGTACTTTCTCTTAAGTTCATCACTCTGCCAAAAGAAACGGGGCCGATAGAAGTCCAGCCTTTCCCTAACCCCAACTGGTACTTCAAAGAAGGATAAGAGAAACACTGGCATACTCGTGAGCACCGAATTAATAAGAATCAATTGGCCTCCATAAGACATGATTTTGCCCTTCCAGCAGCTCAGTTTCTTCTCAAACCGATCCTCGATACACTTCCATTCTCTGTTTGTCAGCTTACGATGGTGAATGGGAATACCTAGGTCAGTAAAAGGTAGAGCTCCCAATTCACATCCAAACAATTGCTTATAAGCCTCTTGTTCCTCTTTGGCTCTACCAAAATAGAACAACTCGCTTTTATGGAAATTAATCTTCAAACCGGTCAATTGTTCAAATAAGCATAACACCGGCTTCATATTTCTCACTTTTGCCAAGTCGTGCTCCATAAAGATGATTGTATCATCAGCGTACTGCAGGATGGATACACCACCATCAACTAGATGAGGCACCAAGCCGCCCACCTGACCGGCCTCCTTTGCCCTACCTATCAAAATGGCCAACATGTCAACTAAGATGTTGAACAGAATAGGAGACATTGGATCACCTTGCTGGAGGCCCTTGTGAGTCTGGAAATAATGACCTATGTCGTCATTCACTTTAATTCCAATGGCATAATCAACTAGCAAGCAATAATAATAAATCTCGGATGACAACACTTTCTCAAAACAATCATAATATGATATAACAAGATGGTATCTCGCTAGCCCTTTCTGAGACCGCAAAACATAAATGCAGAGCACCTCTGAAGATCAAGGACTGACTAACATTGTAATTCATGGTAAAAGAGATCCAGTCACAGTCATACTCAATGTAAACTAATAGTAATGCATGCAAATGACAGCAGTGCTCTCCAACTGGTGCTTTTTAATAAGAGGATGATGACTCAACATAAAAGTAAATAGATAGGCCCTTCGTAGAGGGAAGCAGGGATTTGTAGAGGTGCCAGAGCTCGATTTTGAAATAGAGATGAATAATATTTTGAGTGGTATACTTTCATTGTCAACATAACAACCGAGAGATCTCGATATCTTCCATGCTACACACATTATAGGCAGTTCCCAAACAGAATGGTAAAGTTTATACTCCCCCTACCACCAACAAACATCAATCCATGGCTTGTTGGAAACAACGGGTGCCTCCAACTAACAACAATCCTGGGGGAGTTTTGTTTGCAATTATTTTAATTTAAGCATGGGACTGGGCATCCCGGTTACCAGCCATTTTCTCGTGAGTGAGGAGCGGAGTCCACTCCTCTTGAGAATAACCCGCCTAGCATGGAAGATATAGACAACCCTAGTTGATACATGAGCTATTCGAGCATACAAAACGGAATTTCATTTGAAGGTTTAGAGTTTGGCACATACAAATTTACTTGGAACGGCAGGTAGATACCGCATATAGGAAGGTATGGTGGACTCATATGGAATAACTTTTGGGGTTTATGAAAGTGGATGCACAAGCAGTATTCCCGCTTAGTACAAGGGAAGGCTAGAAAGAGACTGGGAAGCGACCAACTAGAGAGTGACAACAGTCATGAACATGCATTAAAATTAATCAACACTAAGTGCAAGCATGAGTAGGATATAATTCACCATGAACATAAATATCGTGGAGGCTATGTTGATTTTGTTTCAACTATATGCGTGAACATGTGCCAAGTCAAGCCACTCGAATCGTTCAAAGGAGGATACCACCCCATCATACCACATCACAACTATTTTAATAACATGTTGGCACGCAAGGTAAACCATTATAAACTCCTAGCTAATTAAGCATGGCATGAGCAACTATAATCTCTCATTGCCATTGCAAACATGTTTCATTGAAAACATGTTTCATTCATTGTGATCATGGCAGGAAAATGAATGCTCCCTATGGTAGCTTGTCTGATTTCTTTAGATTCCCCCACAGTGATACTAGCAAGAAAGTCTTTATATTCAGATTTGCGAGGTTCACTAACATTGCCCCAGTGCGTGAGTTTACAAGCAGTATTAAAATATTCTAGGTCCATGGTATATGATTTATCATAAAGATCAAATAAAACATTGTGAGAATTGCGCGAGGATGTAAATTTAAACCTTCTCACAAATGAATCAGTTAGGTAACAGTATTGCGGGCACTTATCTGACACGAAGTCCTCAAGGTCAGCACTACGCACATACGCGTCAAATTCATCCTTAATACCTGCTCTGACCATAAAATCCTCTGACGGCCATTCACAAGGCCGCACTTGAGCTTCCCTTGGTAGTTCATAATCCGGCTCACGTATCGCGAGCTTAGGGGCCTGCTTTGTTGAGGAACCACCTTGGTATATTTTTCTAAACATTTCTCTTTCTCTGAAAATTTTCTGAATTTTTAGTGACTCAAAATAAAAGTGAATCAAACTCAACAAGATTGATAGCAACTACTACCACAAGTGCCTAGAGGCCATATCATGCATCAAAACTACTTTTGACCACATAAATTTGACATGCAAGCTCAAGAACATGGTCACCTAAGCAGCAAAAATTTGCAATAAATAAAGCACTAGAACAAAAACTAATTGGACCATTGGAGGAGTCACATACCGAAGAACAATCCCCCAAAGCAGTTTTGTGAATGGAGCTTTGAGCAAGGAGATCGAAAATGGCAACAAGATGAGCTAGAACTCGGGTTTGAGCTGGTGGATGATTTCTTCTGGAGGAAGACGAAGTGTGTGGGTGTTAGAATAAGTGGGGGCCCCACGTGGGGTCCACGAGGCCGGGGGCGCGCACTGAACCCTCGTGGCTAGGTGGTGGGGCCCCCTGGTGTGTTCTCAGTACCAATAATTCTTAAATATTCTAGAAAAAATCATATAAAATTTTCAAGACATTTGGAGAACATTTATTTTCAGGGTATGTTTTTATTGCAAAGATAATTCAGAAAACAGACAGAAAATATTATTTTTGCTTTATTTAATCTAGATAACAGAAAGTAACAAGAGGGTACAAAGATTTGTGCTTTCTAACTTCATCCATCTCATGCTCATCAAAAGGAATCCATTAACAAGGTTGATCAAGTCTTGTTAACAAACTCTTTCTGAATCGCATGAAATCGGAGAATTTTTGAATAACACTAAGTTACCTCAACGGGGATATGCACATCCCCAACAATAAGAATATCATATTTCTTCTTGATGGTAGGAAGAGGAAATTCAAAACCTCCAATAGTAATTGTTGAAGTTTTTCCAATAGAATCTATAGTGTGGACTTGAGGTTGTTTCCTCGGGAAGTGTACCGTCTGCTCATTACCATTAACATGAAAAGTGACATTGCCTTTATTGCAATCAATAACAGCCCTTGCAGTATTCAAAAAGGATCTACCAGCAGACTAAGGCATAGCCTAGTGGTGGGGAGGGGTTGATGCCTTCCCACCAACCCAGGTTCAAGGCATGGTACTTGCAATTTGGGTTTGTTGCACCAATTATACTGTAAGGGGTTCCCTTACAGTCTTTCTATAAAAAAAAGGATCTACCAAGAATAATAGACATACTATCGTCCTCGGGAATATCAAGAATAACAAAGTCCGTTAAAATAGTAACATTTGCAACCACAATAGGCACATCCTCACAAATACCGACTGGTATAGCAGTTGATTTATCGGCCATTTACAAAGATATTTCAATAGGTGTCAACTTATTCAAATCAAGTCTATGATATAAAGAGAGAGGCACAACACTAACACCGGCTCCAAGATCACATAAAGCAGTTTTAACATAGTTTCTTTTAATGGAGCATGGTATAGTTGGTACTCCTGGATCTCCAAGTTTCTTTGGTATTCCACCATTAAAAGTATAATTAGCAAGCATGGTGGAAATTTCAGCTTCCGTATCTTTCTTTTATTTGCAACAATATCTTTCATATACTTAGCATAAGGATTCATTTTAAGCATATCAGTCGAACACATACGCAAAAAGATATGTCTAATCATTTCAGCAAAGCGCTCAAAATCCTCATCATCCTTTTTCTTGGACGGTTTAGGAGGAAAAGGCATGGGTTTCTGAACCCATGGTTCTCTTTCTTTACCGTGCTTCCTAGAAACGAAGTCTCTCTTATCATAACGTTGATTCTTTGATTGTGGGTTATCAAGATCAACAGCAGGTTCAATCTCTACATCATTGTCATTTCTAGGTTGAGCATCAACATGAACATCATCATTAATATTATCACTAGGTTCATGTTCATTACCAGATTGTGTTTCAGCATCAGAAATAGAAATATCATTGGGGTTCTCAGGTGTGTCAGCAACAGGTTCACTAGAAGCATGCAAAGTCCTATCATTTTTCCTTTTCTTCTTCTTAGAAGAACTAGGTGCATCATTATTAGTTCTCTGAGAATCTTGCTCAATTCTCTTAGGATGGCCCTCAGGATACAAAGGTTCCTGAGTCATTTTACCCCCTCTAGTCATAACTCTAACAACATTATCATTCTTCTTATTATTTAATTCATTGAGCAAATCATTCTGAGCTTTAAATACTTGTTCTACTTGAGTGGTAACCATAGAAGCCTGTTTACTAATAAGTTTAAGTTCACCTTTAATGCTAGACATATAGTGACTCAAGTGTTCAATATATAAGCATTACGTTTCAATTGTCTACCAACATAAGCATTGAAGTTTTCTTGCTTAACAATAAAATTATCAAACTTATCCAAGCATTGGCTAGCAGACTTATTACGAGGAATATCACCTTCATCAAATCTATAGGGAGAATTTACCTTTACTACCTGTGTTGGGTTATCAAGACCATGTATTTCTTCAATAGGTGGTAAATTCTTAACATCTTCAGCTTTAATACCTTTTTCTTTCATAGATTTTTTGCCTCTTACATATCTTCAGGACTGAGAAATAGAATACCCCTTTTCTTCGGAGTTGGCTTAGAGTTGGTTCAGGAAGTGTCCAATCATTTTCATTACTCAACATATTATTCAATAGCAATTTAGCTTGATCAACAGTTCTTTCCCTGAAAACACAACCAACACAACTATCCAGGTGGTCTCTGGAAGCATCGGTTAGTCCATTATAAAAGGTATCAAGTATTTCATTTTTCTTGAGAGGATGATCAGGCAAAGCATTAAGTAATCGGAGAAGCCTCCCCCAAGCTTGTGGGAGACTCTCTTCTTCAATTTGCACAAAATTATATATTTCCCTTAAGGCAACTTGTTTCTTATGAGCGGGGAAATATTTAGCAGAGAAGTAATAAACCATATACTGGGGACTACGCACACAACCAGGATCAAGAGAATTAAACCATATTTGAGCATCACCCTTTAATTAGAACGGAAATAACTTAAGGATAAAGTAATAGTGAGTTTTCTCATCATTAGTGAACAGGGTGGCTATATCATTTAATTTAGTAAGATGTGCCACAACAGTTTCAGATTCATAGCCATAAAAAGGATCAGATTCAACCAAAGTGATTAACTCAGGGTCGACAGAGAAATCATAATCCTTATCAGAAATACAGATAGGTGAAGTAGCAAAAGCAGGGTCATGTTTCATTCTAGCATTCAAGGATTTTTCTTTCAGTTTAGCTAACAGTTTCTTAAGATCATATCTATTAATGCAAGCTAAAAAGTCTCTAGCAGTTTCTTCATCCATAACATAAACCTCAGGCACAACAGGCAATTCATATCTAGGGGGAGAATCTTCATCATCACTTTCATCAATATTATCAGTTTCATTAATTTCATTCTCTCTAACCCTAGCAAGTTGTTCATCAAGAAATTCACCTAGTGGCACAGTGTTATCAAGCATAGAAGTAGTTTCATCATAAGCATCATGTAAAGCAGAAGTGGCATCATCAATAACATGCGACATATCATAATGAATAGCAGGAGTAGGTGTCAAAAGTTTACTCATAACAGAAGGTGAATCAAGTGCAGAGCTAGATGACAGTTCCTTACCTCCCCTCGTAGTTGAGGGATAAATCTTGGTTCTTTCATCTTTCAAGTTCTTCATAGTGATCAACAGATATAAATCCCAAGTGACTCAAAGAATAGAGCTATGCTCCCCAGCAACGGTGCCAGAAAATAGTCTTGATAACCCACAAGTATAGGGGATCACAACAGTTTTCGAGGGTAGAGTATTCAACCCAAATTTATTGATTCGACACAAGGGGAGCCAAAGAATATTCTCAAGTATTAAAAGTTGAGTTGTCAATTCAACCGCACCTGAAAGACTTAATATCTGCAACAAAGTACTTAGTAGCAAAGTAATATGGAAGTAGCGACAACGGTGGCAAAAGTAACAGTATTGGCTTTGTAGTAATTGTAACAGTGGCAACGGAAAAGTAACTAAGCAAAGATCAATATGTGAAAAGCTCGTAGGCAATGGATCAGTGATGGGTAATTATGTCGAATGCGATTCCTCATGCAACAGTTATAACATAGGGTGACACAGAACTAGCTCCAGTTCATCAATGTAATGTAGGCATGTATTCCGAATATAGTCATACGTGCTTATGGAAAAGAACTTGCATGACATCTTTTGTCCTACCCTTCCGTGGCAGCGGGGTCCTATCGGAAACTAAGGGATATTAATGCCTCCTTTTAATAGAGTACTGGACCAAAGCATTAACACTTAGTGAATACATGAACTCCTCAAACTACGGTCATCACCGGGAGTGGTCCCGATTACTGTCACTTCGGGGTTACCGGATCATAACACATAGTAGGTGACTATTGACTTGCGAGATAGGATCAAGAACTCACATATGTTCATGGAAACATAATAGTTTCCGATCTGAAATCATGGTATTCGGGCCCTAGTGACAAGCATTAAGCATAGCAAAGTCATAGCAACATCAATCTCAAAACATAATGGATACTAGGGTTCAAACCGTAACAAAACTAACTCGATTACATGATAAATCTCATCCAACCCATCACCGTCCAGCAAGCCTACGATGGAACTACTCACGCACGGCGGTGAGCATCATGAAATTGGTGATGGAGGAAGGTTGATGATGATGATGGCGACGGATTCCCCTCTCCGGAGCCCCGAACAGACTCCAGATCAGCCCTCCCGAGAGAGATTAGGGCTTGGGGTGGTTCCGTATCGTAAAACGCGATGAATCCTTCTCCCTGATTTTTTTCCTCCCCGAACGTGAATATATAGAGTTGGAGTTGAGGTCGGTGGAGCATCAGGGGGCCCACGAGGCAGGGGGCGCGCCCCCCACCCTCGTGGACAGGGTGGTGGGTCCCCTGACGTTGATTCTTTCGCCAGTATTTTTTATATATTCCAAAAATATTCTCCGTGAAGTTTCAGGTCATTCCGAGAACTTTTCTTTCTGCACAAAAATAACACCATGGCAATTCTGCTGAAAACAGCGTTAATCTGGGTTAGTTCCATTCAAATCATGCAAGCTAGAGTCCAAAACAAGGTCAAAAGTGTTTGGAAAAGTAGATACGATGGAGACGTATCACCTAGCTATGCATGTAGATTTTAATCACCGTAACTAATTAACAATCACATCACTAAGTGGGTCGAGTCCACTGCTCCTACCTCAAAATATTGAAACTACAACATCCTTTTCTCATTACCAATTTTCAGAGATAACAAAAATGAAAGCAACTGACCCTAATTATAAATTAATTACTTACAATGACCTAGCTAATATTTTAGGCATTTGACATCACAACTAACAACAACAAATTATTATCACATCAATTACCTCAGAGATAGCGAAAAGGGAGCCCGAACTGATCTTTTTATTAATTACGTAGAGAACTTGCTAAGGATGCAGGGGCATTCGACAATATAGCTAGCCAGCATGGTGATGAATGTGTATGTGTGGTGGCGATGCTAGAGGATGTGCTAGTGGCACATGGGACGGGGGCACTCGTAGAGAGGCAGCCGAGGAGAAGGTACCGTGAAGTGCCACGGAGATGTTGTGGTGGTGTTGGGGGGGGGGGGGGGGGGGGAAGGGGAGGGGACAAGAAAGAGGTTGCCTATTGGGTCGAAATGTGAATGGGTTTGGGCGAGTACTTCACTGACAGGCCATTATGTCCTGATAACAACATACACTCAGTGGTGGTGACCATATCATAGGTGATGGGTATGATTTTATGCCCGCCAATGATGAATTTTTCATCAAAACTTTACACTAACAACTTTATTTTGTTCAACCACTTTGACTGTGGCTCTTAGTTGAATCTGATCATAGATGACCGTTTTCTTTTGTAGTAGTGATTGATTCTACGGCCAAGCCAACGTTCGATCGGTAGCACATGTCTGAAGTCCAGCCAACACCTATGGATGGCCGGTTAAATGGTCGCAAAAGCTTTGCCTTCTCAGGTTAATTAAGAAGAGTTGTACAGAATTACACACCAACTCCCAAAAGAACTACCCTCGTGACATGAATGAACTCAAATGTTTAGCACCCGCCGCAACCCACAGATTTGCCTGGTCTCTAATCTTACGTGTAATTACATGATGAAAAAAGACGGAAGCATTCACATTATCGAGTTGCTCCTTGTATGCCGAGAACGCGGAGTAGGCGCGTGAACTGTCCCATTGCAAACTATGTGTCCACTGCGTCCTCACTAAGATGGATGTCCTGAAGATGCATCCAAAGGCTGTAGAAATCCATGATGTTCTGCAAAGGGAGACCCGGGCTAAAGAAGTTGATCTTGCCGTCTAGTATCAGTACGTGTGACCCTAAAATTTGTCAACGACAATGAGCTGGAAGAATCCGCACGCACACGCAGATGCAGTTCGTCGCTTTCTTCTGTCTTGAAGGATGGTTGCAAACTGCAGCTATCAACTTTGCTTGTTCGTCGCTTTCTTCTGTCTTGGTACCAATGCAATAATACGTTATCCAAACCGACTACTAGCCAGAAAATATAATCATTTTCTAATGTAGTCCTCGCAAATTGCAAACAGACAAAACAAACAACCATATCGGAAATACTCCCGTTGCAGGTCAGACAGAGAACTCGAAGCTTCCCGCGAGCTCTCCGTCATAGCCGGTGAGAGACCAGTGTCCGGCCGGCCAAGTACATGGAACCTTCACCTGCTTCTTGCCCAATGTGGCCAAGTTGCAGCACCAATGGAGTCACAGAGCACCCGGTCTAAACTCCCAATTGGGTAGTGATCAAGAAATTAAATTACCAGTCCGTATCTATCTTGTTTTACACAGCTGATGAGATGATGCCTTGTCACTGTCCATTGGGGTGGCTACCTAGTAGTATATACAGCTACTGCTTGCTTCTTTAAGCTATGGTCGGCAAAAACAAGCATATCTCGCCGGTTCAGAGAACTCAGGCGGCCGGGGGAATCAGACACGCTGCGCCAGACACTACCAGAATTTAGGCAGTTGCCGACGGCCATATCTATGCCGACGGCCCCCGTCGGCATATATGGGCATACCCCGACGGCCCAACTAAAGCCGTCGGCGTAGAAAGGCCGTCGGCGTATAACCATCTATGCCGACGGGGGCCGTCGGCATAGATAAGCCGTCGGCGTTTCTCCGAATATACCGACGGGGGCCGTCGGCATAGAGCAGGCCATCGACATATCGCGTGGGCCCGTCTACCCGGGCGGCGACGGTAGTTTGACGGCGTCAGGCTACCCCGACGGGCTAACGGTGGCCGTCGGCATAGCTACGCCGACGGCCTAGCCGTCGGCATAGCTATGCCGACGTCATCGATCCGCGTCGTTCGCCGGTCCCGTGGGGTGGCATTTCTATGCCGACGGCTAGGCCGTCGGCATAGGCCTGGCCCATGGTTTTTGCCACGTCATTGATCCCCGCCCTACGCCACGTCATCGATCCAGGGCTCTACCGTTCCGTGGCCGTAGCTATGCCGACGGCTTTGCCGTAGTCATAGATTTCTAATAATATTTTTATATTTTTTGTATTTTCTCTTATTATTTTTTATTTTTTTCCAATACTAATTTCATTAACTTAAATGTACAGAAAACATATATCGATTGCCCCCCACACACGGGCCTTCTTCCGTCGTGTCACGGAGAGGTTAGACGGGACGGGCCGGGTACCTGTGGGGGGTAGCAATGCCGCCAGGTGTTGCGGTGGGCCCTCCTACGGTTGTGGAAACGTGGTGGCAGGCGCAGGCACGCGGCTCCGGGGTGTGCCCCTCCCCCCTCACGGGCGTCGATGCCGCCGTGCCCCGGAGGGGGGAAACGGCCACGTCGGGCCGACGCAGAGGGAATCTTGGGGTGGGTTGTGCCGGGACTGTGTTGGGGGGTGTAGCTATGGCTGGGCTATGACAACAAGGTGAAAAGGTCCACCGGTCAAACTACGTCCAGCGAAAGTCAAAGGGATAGACCCGGCGGTCGTCTGTGTCAGGGTTAGACGGGACGGGGTACCTGGGGGGTAGCAATGCACGCGGCTTGTATGAGGTCCCGGTGCGACGCTCCGGTGGCATTGCTACCCCCCTAGGGCCCCCGTCCCGCCTAACCCTGTAGCGTTTGACCACGGGACCTACCCCTTTGACTTTGCACGGACGGGCTTTGAGTAGTAGACGTATCCACCCGGTTGTGTAAGGTCAGCCCATAGGCCCACGGCAACATCTGGCCCGGGTGGGGAGGTCCACTGGTCAAAGCCCGTCCGTGCAAAGTCAAAGGGGTAGATCCTGTGGTCAAACGCTACAGGGTTAGGCGGGACGGGGGCACTGGGGGGTGGGGGGTAGCAATGCCACCGGAGCGTCGCACCGGGCCCTCATACATGCGGGGTGGTGTGGTGGCATGTCCGAAGAGGCGGGACGCGTCTCCGGTGCGTGGCCCCCCTCACGGACGGCGATGACACGGTAGTAGACGTTCTGCGGTAACGATGCGGTGTCAATATTACTAAATACTCAGAGCGCGATAAAATCATGAGTTTTTTTGCACGACGTGGGCACATGTGCTATAGGAACGATGGTATTTTTTCATAATTTTTGGTGATGGAGAAGTATCCGAAAAATTCCCTCTACGCGGATTGCCCTTCGCGCGTCTACGGCTGTGGCCGGCGGCCTCCGGGGGCTAGCATGCCGCCAAATCTTGCGCCGGCGTCCTCTCACAAGTCTGGAAGTGTTGTGGCGGTTGCAAACGCCCGTCACGCATCTCCGGGGTGTGCCCCCCCTCACGGACGGTGCCACCGCCGCCGACACCTGGAGGGGGGGGGGGGAACGGACGCGTCGGGTCCACACGAAGGGGATCTTGCCGTGGGTCTGGCTCGGATGTTGCTCCAAAGTGTTCCTATGGCTGACCTTACACAACCGGGTGGATACGTCTACTGCTCAAAGCCCGTCCATGCAAACTCAAAGGGGTAGATCCCGTGGTCAAACGCTACAGGGTTAGGCGGGACGGGGGCCCTAGGGGGGTAGCAATGCCACCGGAGCGTCGCACCGGGACCTCATACAAGCCGCGTGCCGGGTGCCTACGCCTGCCACCATGCTTCTACAACCGTAGGAGGGCCACCGCAACACCTGGCGGCATTGCTACCCCCCACAGGTACCCTGTCCCGTCTAACCTCTCCGTGACACGACGGAAGAAGACCGTGTGGGGGGCAATCGATATATGTTTTCTGTACATTTAAGTTAATGAAATTAGTATTGGAAACTGAATAATAATAATAATTGAATTTATAAAAAAAATGCCGTAATTTTTTTTAAAATGTCATAATAAAAAAAATGCAAAGTACCTATGCCGACGGCTAGGCCGTCGGCATATCTCATACCTTATCCACTTGGCTCTGTCGCTGGCAGGTGGGACCAAGCCTATGCCGACGGCTAAGCCGTCGGCTTAGGTCCAACCTTATCCAGTCGCCGCACGCCCTCCTCTCCTCCACTCGCTGCACGTCTCCTCTCCTCCACTCATTTCTCTCCCCCAACCATCGCCGCTACCCTCTCCCGTGCCGCGCCGCCATCGTCCCCGCCCTGACCCGCGCCGCCGTCCTCCCGACCCGCACTGCCGTCCTGCCCGCCCCGCGCCTCCCCGCAGTCCTCCCCGCCCGGACGTCCTCCCTGCCACGCGCCTCCCCGCCGTCCTCCCCGCCCCCGTGCCGCCCCGACGTCCTCCCTGTCCCGCGCCGCCCCGTCCGCGCCCGCCCCGATGTCCTCCCCGCCCCGCGCCTCCCCGCCCCGTCCGCACCCGCCCTGTGTCGCCGCCGTCCGCGCCCGCACCGGCCCGCAAGGGCTCGACTCCGGCCGCGGGTCCGGCACCCCCTTCTCGGCCGGTTGGAGCAACCGGCCCTCCCTGTGCTGCAGCTCATCACCGCCCCAACCACCGCCGCCCCTCTCCTCCGACCCGACCAGCCGGCCCTCTACGTGAGTTTTTCTTCCTTTTTAGTGTTTTGGTACTGTTTTTAGGTGGATGAATGCATAGATGATGGAATGTATGTCATATTTGTTAGATGTAGTTAGTTTGCAAAATATTGATCAATGGATGTTATTAGCAATATGAGTTTTTTTTAAGTTGAAGTGTGAATGTTGTTATGTGATGTGTGATTATATACTTTTTGCATGGTGGTATTTTGATCATGATGGTGTTGCTACAAATCAATGATGAAATATTTATTGACACTTAATGGTCTTGCTAAAGAATACTTATTTGAGAAAAATGGTGATGTTCATAACTTGTTCATATGGATTTCTTTTAGATGATGATGATTGTTAGATGAGGAGAGATAATGATGATTTTTTATGCTTCGATGATTTTGAGATGATGATGATGACCGATGATAGATGATTGTTAGATGATGATGTGGATGATAGATGATGATATTTTTTTATGCTTCGATGATTTTTGAGATGATGATGATGATTATGATGTTCTAAATTTTTTGTCGCGATGGAATTTGTAGGCTTTGTGATTTCGCATTTCATTGGAGTGACCGTTGTACGGCGCGTTGGTCCCCCTGAGCATCCCTCTGCTGTTCGACTACTTCCTCTACAGCCGAGGGTGAGCTACAAGTCCATCTCCTCCAATTTTTCATATCACTAGATTTCATTCTCAAGTCAACTGACGTAACCTAGGCGTCTCCCGTCCGAAAGGGTTGCATTGATAAATATGCATTCAATTGCATATTTATCACCGCAGCTCTTTCGGATTGTCCAGCGTTTTCCATGGACAGCCCGAGGATGTGTAGATTGGGTATGTTCTCCATGTTCTACCCCGTTCTGAGACAGGATTTCGGCGGCGCCTTCCCGTTGTTCTTCGGTGCACATTCTCTCGGCTATTTGCCGAGACGTGTATCTGGAGAACAGCGGGGAGGTGCTGCCGAAATTTTGTCTCGGAACGGGGTAGAATGGAGAACGTACTCAATCTACACATCCTCGGGTGGGATTAGGACCCATCTTTACCTATTAGAGATGTAGGTGGATTAAACACGGTAGCAACTGAAAATTTGATGTGACTAATTTAAGTGAATCCTTAATTATGTTGTGTGGGTTGCAAAAAAGCAGAGGATGGCAGATAATCAGTGGATGTACAGTGGTTTTATCCGTCGGAATCGAGTAACATCAGAGTGGATCGCGAAAACCGATGTGTATTTGAAGGAGATATTCCGTCGTCCAATGAGAATTATCCCACCATGCCCCTGTGCGAGATGTGCCAGACGTCACCGTAGAAATCAGACGGACATGAGTGAGCACCTTCGCACGCACGGATATATGCCAAACTTTGACATGCCGCCGATAAACATAGCCGAGCAGGACCGTGGTAGAGAGGAGGTGATGCGACAACGCATCGATGGATATGAGGACGACGGGGTCAGGGACATGCTAGATGATGTCATTATTGCAGAAACGGCAAATGCGACACCTTCAGAGAATGAACCGGAGGAGCCGGAGGTAACCGCAAAGGCCTTCTTGGAGGTCTTGGCCTCGTCGAAGAAACCTCTTTATGCGGGTGCGAAAATATCTTAGCTGGATGCCATCTCGCAACTGATTGCAGTCAAGGCTGAGTACGGCTGTAGCCAGAAATGCTTCGAAGCATTCCTGGGAGTATGGGCTAACAACCTCCCTGAGGGTCATGAACTGCCGAAAAGCATGTACGATACAAAGAAAATCATGAAGGCACTCTCTATGGATTATGAGAAATAGATGTTTGCCCGAAGAATTGCCTTTTGTTTAGGCACGAGTATGCGGATGACAAGTACTGTAGGAAGTGCGGTTCGTCTTGGTACATTGAGGTGGTCAGTGAGGATGGTGAGAAAAAGCAGCTAACCATCCCCGTTAAGGTTCTTCGGTATCTCGATTTTATAAAAAGACTGCAGCGCCTTTTCATCATGAAGGAGTCTGCCAAAATGATGAAGTGGCACAAGGAAGGTATAAGGTACAATCCAAAAAAAATCGTACATCCATCGGGAGGGGAAGCATGGAAGTCATTCGATGAAGAATACCCCGAGGAAGCAGCCGAGGCTGGGAATGTCAGAATAGCCATATCAGGTGATGGGTTGAATCCATATGGTATGTCGTCCAATCCATACAGCTGCTGGCCTGTGTTTGTAATTCCGCTCAATCTTCCTCCCGGTGCCCTAATGCAACGGAAGACCATGTTCTTGTCGCTCATCATTCCGGGGCCTGACTACCCAGGGAAGCAATTGGGTGTGTTTATGCAGCCGCTTGTGGATGCTTTGCACCATTATTGGTACTTTCCGAGGTTGACATACGACCGGGATCTGCAGAGAAATTTCTTGATGAAAGTTTGGTTGCACTATTGCATGCATGACTTTCCCGGCTATGCTCTATTCTGCGGATGGTGTACAAGTGGTAAGATGCCATGCCCAGTGTGCATGCAGGCTCTGCGAATGATTTGGCTGAGTAAGGGTGGCAAGTATGTAGCCTTTGACCTGCATCGACAGTTCCTCCCTCCAGACCATCCAGACAGGGAAGACAAGAAGAACTTCACGAAAGTCCAGGTTGTTCATGAAGTAAACGAGATTCCAACATTTTCGGGGGCAGATGTTCTTGCTCAGCTAAAAGCTCTCAAGCCTAAAGTCAAAGGCAAAGGCAAAGCCAAAGCCAAAGGCTTCGAGGGATATGGTGAGACGCACAACTGGACGGACATTACCCCCTTCTCGCAGCTTCCCTATTTCAAGGACCTCAAACTTCCTTACAATATTGATGTGATGCACACCGAAAAGAATGTGGCAGAGTCCCTTTTCCACACGATCCTCAACATTCCTGATAAGACGAAGGATAACGTAAAAGCTAGAGCCGATCAACAGAGAATTTGTGATAGACCACGCCTGAACATGAAGCCTCCCACAGGCGGTCGAAAAAACTGGTTCAAGCCAGATGCTGACTTTGTCCTTAAACCGCCAAAAAAAAGAAGTACTTATCTGGCTGAAACAAAATTTGAAGTTCACCGATGGTTATGCATCGAATATAAGTAAGGGAGTCAATCTTTCAACGGGAAAAGTGACCGGCCTGAAGAGTCATGACTACCATGTATGGATTGAGCGGATAATGCCGGTGATGGTTCGAGGCTATGTCCCCGAGCATGTCTGGCGAGTGCTTGCCGAGCTTAGCCATTTCTTCCGCACGCTCTGTGCTAAAGAAGTAAGTAAAGAGGTGATTGAAAAATTGCATAAGAAGGCACCGGAGTTGATAGTCAAGCTAGAGAAGATCTTTCTGCCAGGCTTCTTTACTCCGATGACACATCTCATTCTGCACCTCGCGAACGAGGTATTGTTGGGGGGCCCTGTGCAAAATCGCTGGCAGTACGGTCCTGAGAGGCAGAACAAGCATCTCCGACGGAAATGTGGAAACAAAGCTAAGATTGAAGCTTCCATAGCTGAGGCAGTTATCCTAGAGGAGGTGTCAGACCTCAGGACATCATACTATCCAGACCACGTTCCCCATCTGCATAACAAGGTGCCTCGATACAATATAGAAGAGCCCAAGTATCAACCCAGGCTCGATCTATTCAACGCGCAAGGTGGGAGGGCTGGGGCCTCGAAATCTTATAACATGCCACGACAAGAGCGGGAGGACCTCATGTTCTATATCTTGCACAACATCAAGGAAGTTGAGGAAGTGTGGATGAGGTAATACCACTAAACCATTCCTTTATGTCTTCCACATCATCATGTTTCATGTTCACTTAGTCCCGGTCTAACACCGCTTATCTTTTTTTAGTGATTTCGTTCAAGAAGAATGGACGGGAGTGAATCCTCCTACTGAGGCGGAGGCACTTACTCTTCTCCGTCATGGAAACCCTGGACGTAAAAATTTTGTTGCTTGGTTCATGGAGAAAGTAATTTTCCACACTCCCCTATTAAATACCTACTTCAACACTTATTAGTTAACCGAACTAATGCACGCAACAATTTACTTGTAGGGAAAAGATCCGAACATATCTATGGATGATGAATTGAGATGGGTTTCCATGGGTTTTGACCCTGCCGTCATGACATGTAAAAAGTATGATGTGAATGGGTATCGCTTCCATACAGAGGAGCACCAAAACAGCTACCCCGATCCCAAAACTATAAATACTGGAGTGTACACCCTCGGTCAAAATTCAGTAGACTACTACGGAAGGGTACAAAATATATACGAGGTTAAATTCCGCCAGGGGCGTGAGACCCTAAGTCTGCCTGTGTTCAAATGCCGATGGTTCGATCCGCAGGAGGGGGTAAAACATACGCCTTCCATTGGTTTGGTCGAAGTTAAACCATCAACCGTCTATGCCGGAGCCGATCTCTTCATTGCGGCTACCCAAGCTACACAAGTATATTATGCGCCTTACCCATGCCAAAAAGTGTATCTAAAGGGTTGGGAAATTGTGTTCAAGGTGTCGCCACATGGTAAGCTACCAGACCCGAATGAAGACGATTACTACAACATTAACCCCATGACATACGAGGGAGTGTTCTATCAAGAGCAACCCGATGATGATGATGATGATGTGGTTAGAAACGATGACGCTAGACCATTGGGTGATGATGATGTGGACCCAAACATCGACGATGCACGGAATGATGGTGAGACCATTGTCAATGAAAATGACATACTTATGCTAGAAAAGTTAAACGAAGACGCTGACGACGAGGAAGAGCCTCCACCTCCGTCGGACAACGAAGATGATATGATTGATAGTGATGATGAGACGGACTGAGAAAGAGGTTACAACAGTGATGATTCATATGGGTTCTAGCAGATGTACGTTTCAAGTATTTTTTTCTATAGTTTAGGAATATGCCTTTTTATGCATTTTTATTAATGTGTTTATTATCATGCCTTTTCCTTCATTTCATTAATTTACTAATTGCTTCTTCTCTTTTCAATGCAGGTTCGTGGAACATGGGCAATGGGAAGGCCGACGACGTGGGTTTCCTACGCAAGGTCGTCGGCCTGCCTAGTCGGAGTGGTCGAGCACGTAATCCTCCCCCTCGGCTACTTGACGATGACTCCTCACAAGGAGGTCGAGGGAGAGGTGCCCCTAGAGGAGGAGGGGGCGGGGGGAGAGCCTCTAGAGGACGAGGTGCTGGGGGGAGAGCCACTACAGGGGGTCGCGGCCAGAAAGAGCGCACCCTCACCGACTTAGGGGTGTTGTCTTCGAGGCCCTCCTCTAGTGAGGTACCCTCCTCTAGTGAGGTACACTCTAGGGAGGAGGAGGAGGAGGAGGAGGTGGAGGTGGAGGAGGAGGAGGAGGAGGAGGAGGAGGAGGAGGTTGGCGAGGAGGTTGGGGAGGGGGAGGCAGGCGAGGAGGAGGGTGGTGGCGGGGATGATGGTGGTGACGGGAAGGGGGTTGACAAGAAGGGGTGGCTGCATGGTAACGCAAAGCTACCAAAGCAGGTTCCGGCTACTGAGGAGCAGAAGTGGCTCATTGAGCCCACGGGAAAAGAGTAAGTGGTTCATTATTTTGCTTGTCACATGCTTATTCCGGTTGTTATTTATTTTGCTTGTCACATGCTAATAGTTCATTGTTTTGCAGCAACTGGATATATTCTAAAGGGGTCCGTATTCCCAACGGCCTCATCACCGTGTTGCTGAAGTTATACTGGCCGGGGTTGTACTGTCCGGATCCAGTCAGGCAGCCGGCTCGTCGGGTTTTGGCCACGAGCTGGGACCACTGGGAAGCGGCCCGCCACGCGGACCATGAGACCCATGCCAAGGCCGTGATCACTACTTTCTGGGTGAGTTCTCTTCAGAAGAACAAGTCCATTCTAGTTTCATGAAAATGATTTAACTCATGGCTTCTTCCATTCTTGTTTTCATGAATGATTGTAGAAATTCTATCGAGTTCTTCCGGAGCACAGGGCTAGAGCGGACCAGATCGTGCTGCGCCAATGCAAGAAGAAGGCCCGCCAGATGCAGTACGAGGTGCGCTATGTGGCCATCTCCACATACTACCACGACTATCTTGGTGCGAAGATGACCAAGGAAGAAGCGCGGAGGATGGGCATTACCTTGGAGGGGCCCGAGTTCTTGGCGGTAAGTATAAAAGATTTTTCATTATGCTTTCATATATTATGCTTTCATTATGCTTTCATTACCTTGTGGTGCTTTATGCTTTATGCTTTATGCTTCCATAACACCAATTTGGACACACCTACATGCCATTATGCTTTTATTATGTAGGTGTGTCCAAATTGGTGTTATGGAAAGGACGAGTCCTGGGCGGCATTGGTGGATCATTGGTGTGATGAGGCTGGAGCCTGGGCGGCTATGAGAACCAAAAATAAGGCTATCCGAGGGAAACCGAAACCACTATATCCACAAGGCAGTTAATGTATGACTAACCCCATTAAACATTCTTCTTCTTCTATTTACCATCACTTCCTTATGTATGACTAACCTCTGTTTGGTGGTGCAGGAGGAGAAACTGAAGCGGCCGCTCTCAGACATGCAGGCGTGGGAGATCGCCCATACGCGGAAGGACTCCAAGCCTGGCGAGCCCCAGTACTTCGGCAAGCATACCGCGGGGAGGAAGCAGGCCTACTCCGAAGCGTATCTGAAGTTGCATCCTGACACACCTGACCCCATTGCGGCGCCTCTGGACGACATGGCGGTGGTGAGCATGGGGCCCAAGGAGCACGGTCGGGAGGCGGTTCTCGATGCTGTGATCACTCCTAGTATCTCCTACACACAGCTTCGTCGGATCGACCCGAGCCTGACCCAGCGCACGAGCCAGCCAGCGACCAGTACACAGTCCCTCTTTCAGGAGCAACAATCTGTAAGTATTTTCCCTCTTATCTTCATTGCTCACTTTATTTTACGCATTTAGTAGTTTTATGAGTTCCATCATGTCATACCGTAGGCCTACCTGGAGTACACATGCCAGGAGACCATGGCGTGGCATCAGAGGCTTTATGAACACCAAGTGCAAAGGGATAGCCAGATGCAGCAGGCTTTTCAGGATATGTCGGCCGGCAGGTGTCCTCAGTTCCCTCCAGCACAATGCCCTCCAGCACAACCAGTGCTGATGAGCTTTGAGGAGTTTGTGGCACAGAACGCTGGCCCCTCGCCGGTTAGTTCATCCCCAATCTATTCACCAAAGCATGTCATGCCTTTCAACACAGTCATATATCCCGTTAATATGTCTTTTCAACATCTAGGGAACAAGGGGATCTACCGTTGGCGGTGGTCTTCGCAGCACTCCCGAGTCACGGAGCCCGACCACTCCGATCCACGGAGGCGTCGGCGGAGGTGGAGGCGGTCTTGGCGGTAGCGCTGCCGCTAGCAGTGACGACTTGGGCTTCGGCCGTCTTGGCGGTGACGACCTCCGTGGTGCTCGATGATCCTTCTGTGTGGTGATGATGCTGGAGATGACTTGTGTGTGGTGATGATCATTTAGATGACTGGTGTGCTTCTCTATATGCTTATGCTTATGTTGGTTGTGAGGATGTTCATTTAGAGACTTGTGTGTGATGATGCTTATGCATATATTGTTGTGATGGTGCCGGATGATATCCCGTTGTGTTTTATATGTCTATCCCATCATATATATCTACTGTGCTGATATGTGCTGTTATTTGAATTGAATTGATTTGAAAACAAACAGGAAAAAGAAAAAAAAAGCAAATGCAAACTATGCCGACGGCTAGGCCGTCGGCATAGGGCTAGCGTGAGCTCCCAGTAGTTGACACGTGGCACCTATGCCGACGGCCTAGCCGTCGGCTTAGCCTAAAACTGTGCTGACGGCCTGGCCGTCGGCATAGGCGCCCACGTGTCAGCTACTGGGAGCTCTGTATGAAGGACTATGCCGACGGCCTGGCCGTCGGCATAGCCCTGGTCCTAGAGCAGCGGCTCATCGCCACGTGGCACCAGTATGCCGACGGCCAGGCCGTCGGCATAGTTTTAGACTAAGCCGACGGCCAAGTCGTCAGCATAGTGGTGCCACGTGGCGACCATTCGTTGGGAAGACTTGACGGCGTCCGCCGTTAGGCGTGGTAGTTGCCGACGGCCAGGGCCGTCGGCATAGATGTACGGCCCCCATCGGCGTATCATCTATGCCGACGACTTTTCTATGCCGACGGCAACCCTGGCTGTGCCGACGCATATTATGCCGACTGCCATATGCCGACGGGGGCTGTCGGTATAGGCCTATCCCGACGGGACTCAGGCCTATGCCGACGGCCGGGCGATTCCGGTAGTGAGAGTTAGACAGCAGGTTTCTTAACCGGGAAGGTGTCGACATTCATATATAACTAGATCGGCAACGCGCCTTGCGCGAGGGTGCCGGTCCCAACGACTTGGCCAAGCGGTAGTAGAAAGGCAAGTTTAGCACAGGTTGCAATCATATATGCAAAACATCAATGATATAATGCATTGCCCTATAAAATATAAGAGCCTTGATCCAACCCACCAAATCCAAAAGAAATAAACTCAGTACACATTTCGCCAAGAGCACAAAGTTGATTCTGAATTCAAGTTTACATCGCCTCAATCTCATAATAAAGATGCTAATTTTCAAGAGGCATCCTTGAGGTCACCGTGCTGAGCAAGGACCACTTGCAATAACATAATCAATAGCAGTTCAAACTACCAAAACTAAAACCACTATCTGCATCTCCATACATAACACAACAAAAGAAAAAAAAATATAAATAAGTGGTTAAAATCACTATTTAACCACCATCTTCCAAACAGGATCAACAAATTATTCTCAGATCCTAGAGTGAATGCCTACATCATGGTCACACGCAATGGGCCTCCAATTACTACAATAATTGACACAAGGATCCGATTCGTTCTAGGTGAATTGAAGTTCCATGTTTGCACCTAAAGCCAAGCAAGAGCTCAAACTCGAGCCCCCGTACCAGGCCGAGGTTGTCCATGATTCACAAGCGTGTCCTTTAACTTCTGGACCTGCAATCTGATGAGATCCAGCAAGCATGTCAGCATTTACTATTTCATATGTGGAGAACATACTCTTGAAATTTTGTTTTATTTGGATTTGAAGGTTTAGGGGGACTTACTTAGTAGAAGCTGCTAAACATGTATTGAGCTCATTCCTCCTTCGGTTGTTCTCACTAAACTCTCATGGTTGAATACCAGGATCACTACTAATTTCTGAAATGAGAAGTGCCAACTACAAACAACACCAAAATCACTTATAATCACAGAGATAGGTTGTAATCAGAAATCAAAGAGATCAACTAAGGACCACTAAAACAGAGTAGAAACCTGCATATATTTGTGTAACATAAGTTGTAATCAGAAACTAAAGAGATAAACAAATAAAAATGAGTGCAAGTCTCATTATTTTGGAAGTCCTATTTGATTAGGGAAAGGGAGCAAATGACACTCTTAATCCATCCTAGTGAGGCTACAATATCCAAGAAAAAGAAAGCCAAGGGCAGAAATGAAGTAGTAACTCCTTGAACAATTATGTGGGGGTGCCGGTCCCAACTATGTGGTCAAACAGGTAACGATCAGTTAGTAGTAAACATGGTTTAGGTTAGTAGGAAGTTCTATTGATGCATTTCATATCATCTGTCTACTTAGCCGCCAACTCCTCCTAGACTCCCACCGCCCCCTCTCCTCCTCCTCCTGCCTCGCCTCTCTCTCTCTCTCCCTCCAAACCCCAACCCACGCCCGCCTCCGTGCCCCGCCGCCGTCGTACACACCGATAGGTTTTGGTGGGTAAAACCGTTCTAGCTTACAACACATACACACAGACTCTGGTCGTACACACAAATAGGTTTTGGTGGGTACAATCTGTTCTAGCTTACAACATATATACAGACTATGGTCGTACATGAGAAATACAAAACAAAGCACAAGTCTGGATTCATGTGTGTTCTTTATCTATTTGGTTTGACCAAGATATCTATGACCACCTCTAATTATCCCGTTGTCTAAATAACGTAGCTTACAAATATTGTGTGTATCTATATTTCATTTAAATTGGGGTTGTTGGTGCTGTGTGAAAAAGAATCTAATACTGGACCTGGTAGACATTACTCTCATCACAGAACATGTACACAAAAAATTAAATCAAGCCATGTCAAAAAAATAAGTTACTTTTATATTCTTCATATTTTTCGAATTTCTTTGCTATTAGCAATCAACGATGCTCACACCCAAAAGGAAGTGGAAATTAAGGGGCTCCTAACATCATGGCATCCCAAAGACATGTATGGATGAAAGACTAACTAAATGTAATTAAAATTGAATAGTCCAAAAAGTTTTGATTTGCTAACTACAAGACCAAGGTAAAACCAGGGGCAGACCTCATGTATACTTGTTTGTGCATCGGACACCAACGATATGCAGCCAACTCTTCAGAAACCAATTGGGTCCTTGGCGAGCACACACTTCTCTAAATGCTCGTATTTTAACATGGTGATCTGCTCAACATTGCGAGTCGATATGCAATAACAAAAGCAAAGCGTCGGCATTAGAATAGGAGGAGGAAGTAAATGTTTGATATTTCATAGAGGGCGAGCACACATTCTATATGGTACGTAGGACGGGGGAAGATCACATAGTGGAAGATATGCATGTAACTAAATCAGAGGAGACCCAACCTTTAAATCCTAATCCAGTCGCGCGCGCGCACACACACACGACCACACACATACACATCTTTGTCATTAACAGGATATGGAAAATTAAATCAGATATATTACTAAAGAGTGGCAAAGGATAACCATCTACGTTTAACCGTTGCATGTTAATTAGGCAATTTAAGAATCAGCATCCAGTAAAGCAATAAGTACCACTGAGCTAAAAAAAGAACAATATTTTCCTTTTTATAAACTAGAGAAATAGTGGACCAGTTAGCTGGAGATGAAAAGGAGCACGCCAAACTTCTATGTTACAGAACTAAGCGCAGAATGTAGGCATTTATTTAATAAATACATAATCAAGGATACATTGGATTTGAGGCCACGAAGCAAACCTGAAATGGC
This sequence comes from Aegilops umbellulata, assembly GCA_032464435.1. Taxonomy (NCBI): domain Eukaryota; kingdom Viridiplantae; phylum Streptophyta; class Magnoliopsida; order Poales; family Poaceae; genus Aegilops; species Aegilops umbellulata. Next base: position 444,959,386 of record CP136059.1, on the reverse strand, counting down.
ATGGGATGGAGTTAATGGATCTAATGCTCAAAAACCAACGTAGATCATAATTGAATTGGCAAGGGATGATCCACGGATGAGCTGGACCAAAACGCTAGCAATTAGTAACAAAATACATTTCTGGAAGGGGGTCACGACCCCCTTTGGCCTTCACGAGGAACCAGGACTCGCGGTCGAGCGAGGAGGGGCAGGGCAGGGGGAGGGGGGCTGCTCACCGGGACGTCGGGGGCGAGGTGGCGCACGTTGCACTCATTGTATATAGCTATATACTATTATATGCTAAAATAAAGAATAGTCTGTTTCGCTCAAAGCTAGTTATATCCATTGAATCAAATAAATTTAGAATTTAACTCCAGAAGAACCGAAACTGTAAGTGTGCACACATTTCAGCCATGCATCCCTAATAGGCAGTAGGTTTTAGAAGTATCATAAGACCAAAGAATGCAACTTGCGTGCCTCACATATCATCACGGGATTAACAAAAGGGCAAACCCAGGCGTCAAAGAGTTTTTAGAATTGGACACCAAACAATCGATAAATGATGCACCAGGAAAAAACACAAAATCCAGAGATACAACATTGCGGAGTGAGATATTTTGTTTGCGCAAAATATACAGATAAGAACGAAAGGATGAACCAAAACAATGCATGTTTCTTTGTCCTAATATATGAGAAGTGTGATACAACATTGCAGATTCTTATATAGCATCCCTAATTTCTTATCTTTCTGTAAACGAGTATCTACTACACTCAAGGGCCACCCTTGCCATCAAGCGAACATCATTTAACTATTTACTCGCCATCAAGGTCCGTCGTCGCCATGTAAGTTAAAAAGAACATATTTTAACATATTTCCTTTATATACATTTCCTTTCCTCTCTACTTCCTTCAAAATTAACGATGGAGGCCTTGTCCCGCTCTGATTTTAAAGGAACCAGAGAGGAAATATACAAAGCATATAGCAGCAATAGTTAAAGATGTTCCTTTGAACTTACATGGATATTTTTTCTGCAAACGTGCCAATCTACTGCCATACCGTCCTTAATTTTTACCTTCTCGTAGATGTACCTTTGATTTTGAGCAAGTAGGGAGGCACTATATAATAGCATACGGCAAAAAATAGTGAAAGCTTGTTACCATCCATGGGACTAACAAAAAATATAAATTAGAATTATCCGACTGTCCTTATCGTGCAAGTTGTAGTTGCGGAATGGGACTAACAACATTTAGAAATAGCATGTAGTACACTAACCAACATCAAATCAAGTAGCTATTCAACTAATATAAATGAGAGACAAAGAGAGCATTTTCACCTCGAGATTAGACCATCAATATGGTTGTGGTGATGCCGTCCATAGATTCGCCTCCAGGCATCAAGTCCAGGATATACACTTGGAAGGTGTGGACCTAGAGCACACATGTAATGGGTAGAGGTCAGTGTAAAAAAAATCCCCATTCAAGAAATCAAGTGAAAATAATTAGGAAAGAACAAATGATCAAATATGTGGTACAACTATAGAAATTTGCAGGCCAAAGTAAACAACTTACATGGATAGATAGTTTCTAAATCTTGCAGATAGCCTACCAATTTTATGGAAAGGGATGCAAGCTTACGTTGTTCATAAAAACAACAATGGTTATATTGGTTCAATAGTTGTGTTGTATGCATACTCATCCCATCACGCAGTTTGTATTGAGGGAATAAAGTGCGGAAAGGATGATCTTTTCCCCCAAAAAGAGGGTAAAGGCAAAAACCTTGCATAAGTTGCAAAATAAAGAGCTACAAAAGAATCACTATCTCCTGCAGCCATACTCATCAATACTTTTTAGCAAAGACATGTATTCTCTATAGGAATATCTAATCCGTGTGAGCAAAGAATCTAGCCAGACTCATCAATACTTTATTAGCATAGTAATCTATTTTCTATAGGAATATGTAATCCATGTGAGCAAGGACTCACGTGTTGGTAAATGCAGAAATAGTATACTGCTCTCCAGAGGCGTTTGGTAGCGGCCTAGATCATAAAAATTTCATATAAACCATCTCTGAACTGCAATGGGTCACCTGAAAAGCACAAAAAATAACAAATAATTGGAATTTAGAAAACTTCTAACAAGTTCAAAAGATTAGAGAACTGCAATGAAAATCTTATCAATCAGTTTTATTGTGCAATGATCTCTGAACAAGTTCAAAACATTAGATGAAGCAGCAAGCAGGAAGCTGCTCATACAACAATCAATTAAGCTGCTTGTAGTAGCTAGCTAGCTTTGTACATATAGACTAGTTAATGGATCTAATGCTCAAAAACCAATGTAGATCAAAATTGAATTGGCAAGGGATGATCCACGGATGAGCTGGACCAAAACGCTAGCAATTAGTAACAAAATACATTTCTGGAAGGGGGTCACGACCCCCTTTGGCCTCCACGAGGAACCAAGACTCGCGGTCGAGCGAGGAGGGGCAGGGCAGGGGGAGGGGGGCTGCTCACCGGGACGTCGGGGGTGAAGTGGCGCACGTCGTCAAGGACGTATCAGAAGTCGCCCTCGGAGATCTCAAAGTATGCGGCGTCGGTGAGGCTGACGTGGGAGGTGTTGTGGAGGGCGCCGAGGTTGGGGTAGGAGTTGCTGGATATCAGCATGCACAGGGCGGAGAAGGGCAGCGCCGGCTTAGCCTGCTGCTTTCTCAAGGCGTGATGCGGGTCGGGATCTCGATCCAACTCCGGCCGGCAGCCCTATCGTCACCGGCGAGACCCCCTGCCCCAGTGCGCCTACCTCCTCCTACCATCCCTCCGCATCTTCTCTCCAGCAGGGACGCATCCATGGGGATCGAGAAATCGAGGCAACGAGCAGGCGGCCGCCGGAGGCGAGGTCTGCCTCCATCACCGAAACCCTAGTGGGGGAAATCGGTGGGGGCGACCGCAGGAGGCGAGGAAAAGTAGATCGACTCGGTGAAGCTAGTAGAGCTCGTCGAGGAGCACCCTTGTGTGTGTTGGGCGGTGCCGGAGCTCACCGGAGCGGCCGGAATCGGCGGGCGACCGAGGCGGGAGAGTGGGTAGGAGGTGGGGACTGGAGGAAGAGGCGAGGAGCTGGGCGAGTGCGGGAGAGAGAGGCGGCGGCTAGGTCTCCGCCACGGGAGCGGCCGCTGAAAGTGCAACTATCCCTAGGTGGTTTTGGTAATTCATAACAACATATAGCTCATTGAGCTAATGATATTCCAAGATAACTATTTCAGGAAAGCTCAATGATTGGCATGGCATGAATGGTGAAAGTGGAACCCTCAAAATACTAAGGACAAAGGATTGGCTCAAGCTCAAAAGCTCAAGACTCTTCATTTTACATTTTAGTGATCCAAGATCACTTTGAGTCCATAGGAAAAGCCAATACAATCAAGGAGGGATGAGGTATTGCTTAATGAGCTCTTTGCCTTATGTGCTTAATGATATGCTCCAAAATCCTCAACTACTTTCCCATATCCACATATGACCTAAACCCTAAGCCAAACTCGGTCATACCGATTCTTTCTATCCGGCACCACCGAGTCTTCATATGCCATAAGCCACCGCCAAAACCCTAGCAAATCGGTTTCACCGATAGGGATCTCGGTCTCACCGAGATGGGATTGCAATCTCTTTGTTTCCTTTTCGTAAATTTTCGGTCTCACTGAAAGAGCGGATCGGTCCCACCGAGATTGCAATGCAAACTCTCTGTTTGCCTTTTGTAACTTTTCGGTCTCACCGAAAGAGCAAATCGGTCCCACCGAGTTCGCCTGACCAACTCTCTGGTTAGCTAATTACCAAATCGGTCTCACCGAGTTTGTGTAATCGGTCTCACTGAGATTATGTTATGCCCAAACCCTAACCATATCGGTCCTACCGAGATGCATGTCAGTCCCACCAAAAAACTCTAACGGTCACTAGGTTTACCTTTTCGGTCCGACCGAGTTTGTTGATTCGGTCCCATCGAGATTGGTAAATTGTGTGTAACGGTTGGATTTTAAGTGGAGGCTATAAATACCCCTCCACCTCCTCTTCATTCGAGGAGAGAGCCATCAGAACACATTTACACTTCCAACTCATATGTTCTGAGAGAGAACCACCTACCCTTGTGTTGAGGCCAAGATATTCCATTCCTACCATATGAATCTTGATCTCTAGCCTTCCCCAAGTTGCTTTCCACTCAAATCTTCTTTCCACCAAATCCGAATCCTATGAGAGAGAGTTGAGTGTTGGGGAGACTATCATTTGAAGCACAAGAGCAAGGAGTTCATCATCAACACACCATTTGTTACTTCTTGGAGAGTGGTGTCTCCTAGATTGGCTAGGTGCCACTTGGGAGCCTCCGACAAGATTGTGGAGTTGAACCAAGGAGTTTGTAAGGGCAAGGAGATCGCCTACTTCGTGAAGATCTACCGCTAGTGAGGCAAGTCCTTCGTGGGCAATGGCCATGGTGGGATAGACAAGGTTGCTACTTCGTGGACCCTTCGTGGGTGGAGCCCTTCGTGGACTCGCGCAACCGTTACCCTTCGTGGGTTGAAGTCTCCACTAACGTGGATGTAGGATAGCACCACCTATCCGAACCATGGGAAAAACATCCGTGTCTCCAATAGCGTTTGAATTCTCCAAACCCTTCCCTTTACATTCTTGCAAGTTGCATGCTTTACTTTCCGCTGCCTATATACTCTTTGCATGCTTGCTTGAATTGTGTGATGATTGCTTGACTAGTCCTAAAGATACTAAAATCTGCCAAGAACTAAAATTGGGAAAAGGTTAAGTTTTTATTTGGTCAAGTAGTCTAATCACCCCCCTCTAGACATACTTCCGATCCTACAAGTGGTATCAGAGCTTTGGTCTCCATTTGCTTTGACTTCCATAGCTTTTGGTGGTGATAGCCTTGGTTTCTCAACCTAGGAGAGTATGGCATCTAGTGAGGGAAATTATCACCGTAGAGGTCCTTACTTTGATGGTACTAACTTTGCTATTTGGAAGCATAAAATGAAAATGCATATTCTTGGACATAACCCAGCCGTTTGGGCTATTGTGTGTGTTGGTTTGCAAGGTGACTTCTTCGACGGGAAAGAACCAAACCGTGAAGCTACCGCGGATGAGTTGAAGATGCTACAATACAACGCTCAAGCTTGTGATATTCTCTTCAACGGGTTGTGCCATGAAGAATTCAACAAAATCAGCCGTCTTGAGAATGCAAAGGAAATTTGGGATACTTTGATTGATATGCACGAGGGTACCGACTCCGTCAAGGAATCCAAATTGGATGTGCTTCAAAGTCAACTTGACAAGTTCAAAATGAAGGATGGTGAAGGTGTCGCTGAAATGTACTCTAGGCTTGCTCTCATCACAAATGAGATTGCCGGCTTAGGGAGTGAAGAGATGACCGACAAATTCATCATCAAGAAGATCCTAAGAGCCTTGGATGGAAAATATGATACCGTGTGCACATTGATCCAAATGATGCCCAATTACAAAGATCTCAAGCCAACGGAAGTCATTGGAAGAATTGCTGCTCATGAGATGTCACTCAAGGATAAAGAGGAACTTCACAACAAATCAAGTGGTGCTTACAAAGCCTCATATGAAGCCCCCACATCATCAAGTGAGAAACAAAACCTCAATGAAGAACTGAGCTTAATGGTGAAGAACTTCAACAAGTTCTACAAGAGTAGAAGCAAAGATAGAAGCTCCAAGTCAATGTCCTACAATGACAAAAGATCTTCTAGTCGAGAGAGAAACTGCTACAATTGTGGAAGACCCGGGCACTATTCCAATGAGTGTACGGCTCCCTACAAAAGAAAAGAAGATTCTCCAAAAAGAAGAAGCAAAAGAGAGGAATCACCATCACGAGAGAGAAGGAGTAGAGATGATCGTTATGAACGAAGATACTCACGGAGAAGCAAGGATTCGGAAAGGAAGGAAAAATCATCAAGGAGCTACACAAAACGAAGACATCAAGCTCATGTTGGTGAATGGGTATCCGGCTCCGACTCCGACAACCACTCCGAGAGAAGTTATCACTCCGACTCTGAATATACTCAAGATGAAGGTGTTGCCGGTCTAGCACTTGTGTCAACCAACTCCTACGACATATTTGATTCACCAAATGAAGGAATTGGAAGATGTTTCATGGCCAAAGGTCCTAAGGTAACTCATCTTGAGTATGTATATTTTAATAGTGATGAAGATGACTTGTTAGGCGATGATGATTTACTTGTTGACAACTCTAGTGATGAATCCTATGATGAAACGTCAATTAATCATGCTAAAACGAATGACAATGATAAGGAGAAAATTGAGGCTCTAACTAAAGAACTAAACACTCTTAAGTTAGCTCATGAAACTATCTTCGAAGATCATCGAGAACTTTTAAGGGCTCATGAGAAGTTACGCTTTGAAAAGCTCAATCTTGAGCAAGAGCATGAGTTTTTAAAGGCAATCAATGATGATCTCCGCAAGAAAAGTTCTTCTTACATTGCCAAACGTTTACTCTTATCCACTTACATGCCTCAAGTCAAGACCAATAACAAGAACAAGAAAGATTCTTCCTCTAGTAGTAACAATGCATGTTAAATCCAATATTGTTGCTTCTAGTAGTTCTCTTGATTCCACTAATGATTCTCTTAGCCAAGTTACACTTGAGCAAGAAAATAGCATATTGAAGGAAATCATAGAGAAAGGAGTGTAAAAAAGCCTTGCCGGAAGTAAGCAATTCGAGGAGATTGTACGCAAGCAAGGAAGGCACCGGAAGCATCAAGGTGTTGGTTTTGAACGAAAGTTCAATGCCAATGGAGTTGAGTGGGAAGAAGATCAATACCCCAAGACAAAGTTTGTTCCTCAAAAAGAGAAGTATGACCCAACTTCTTTCAAGGGGACACAAACTCAAGATGATCTTCCACCACAAGACTACAAGCAAAAAGGCAAGGACAAGCTTCAAGAGGAAATAGATGCATTTGAAGAAGCTCCTAAGACCTTAGTCAAGTGGATTCCCAAGACTACTTCAAGTTCCACTTCATCAAGTACGACTACAATTCCAAGGATTCCCATCAAGATGGTGTGGATCCAAAAGAAGAAGAACTAGAGAGTTCTTGAGGGTGACTCCGCCAACAAACTTCACTCTTATCATTTTGGCAAGAACAAGTGCAATCAACTTCCACATCTTGCACTAGTTCAAGGAGTCACAAACCCTCTTGTTGGTAAGTCAAGGGACAAGGTAACCTAAAAGCTTTCATAGACATCATCTTGTGTGTGCATCACTCTATGTCTATGGATATACTTGCTTGTTCCTTGTGGGACTAACCCATGTAGGTATTGAAAGTGCAATTCACTCAAAAGGATAGCTCCAAGTGATCTACATCTACATTGAGCATCCACATCTTCAACATCTACATGAAGTCATCATCGACAAAACCCAAGGTTAGTTCATCCCTCTTCGGGGGGATATCACATCTAGGGGGAGCTTTACTCTAAGACTTGAGCTAAAGCGACTCTAATGATGTGAACACAACAATGCTTTATGTAAAAGTGGTAACCCCACTTGAGCTTAAACGATGAGTATGACCTATGATCAAATGTTCTCATTTGACTCCTAAGTCAATACACTCATATATAGATGACCTAGTCATCGCCAATTGCTTGATAGATGCTAGAATTGGTTGTGCATGTTTTGTCACATATTTCAATTGCCATTTTATAGTGTGAGCATGTTGGTTGCATATTTTACTCATTCGAGGACATCCACTTGTTGTTTTGATTGTTTGGTTTTATTGTTCTTTTGCCAAGTGGATGGACAAGAATGCCTAAGAACCTCCTCTAGTTATCTATGCTTTTCTCGTCTCAAACTCTATTCATGCTACATCACAAAATTGATCAAGTCAGATTCGAACCACTCTGTGTGAGGAGCACTCGGAGTCCCCGATTCGTCATAGACTTAAACTTCCAAAACCTCTTTGTGATTCTCGGTCTGACCGATACCCTATTTTCGGTCTTACCGAGATCATCAAGTTGATCTATGTTTTCGATCTTGGTGCAACCGATTTGAACCATTCGGTCACACCGAGTTGCAATAACTGTACACAGTTTTGCATCTCGGTGCCACCGAGTTGTTCCACTCGGTCACACTGATAGGGTTGGGCTATATATAGACACGGGCAAAATTTTGGAAATTTCTCCGAACCTCTTCGCCCGCGCCATAGCTCGCTCTGCCGACGTGGTCTCCGTATCGTCTCCTCGCCGCCAGCAGCCTCCAGTCGCTGGTATCCGTCGCTGTCAACGAGAATCAACCCCGCCGTTGCCACCGTAGCGAGTCTCCGCCGAACTAGGGTACGGACTCGATCTTTGTGCTATTCCCCAATCCGATTCCTAGCACATTGTGATCATAATGATTCTTGCCACGATTGATAAACTTCTATCCAGTCAAAGAACTTGTAGATTAGTTTTGATTCGAAAATTTTAGGGTTAGGTTTCCGCCGAAACCATCTCGGACCCACCGAGTTGAAAAACTCGGTCCCACCGATTTGGCCTATGCCATTGCACAAGTGAAACTCGGTCTGACCGAGTGTAACTAATCGGTGTGACCGATTTTTGAACTTTGTGAAACCCTAGCAGTCTCGGTGCCACCGAACTGTGACTCGGTCTGACCGAGATCACTAGTTTAGGTTCCAAAAGCTGCTTCGGTATCACCAAGTTTAGAAATCGGTAGATCCGAAATGCTTTCTATGGGAAACTAAAACTAAGTTTTTGAATCATTCTTTTTGCAAAAATCTCTGCATTTTGTGATGCTCATCCACTCTACCTCATCTATAAACTATTCATAGGGGTCAGCAGTCAGCAGTCAGCTTGTTCATCATGTCAGATCAAAGTGATAGTCAGAATCAGTCAGAGCAGCTTGTGCACATGAGTGAGGGCACTAGTCCCTCCAGTTCCTCAGATGATGGCAGCAGGAGCACCCCTAGCAATCTGCCAAAAGCTGCCACAAGACAGAGAAAGAAGAGAACTTCAGACTCAGAGGATGAAGATTATGTGGCAGAGGAAGAGGCAACTTCCAAGAGAGTTGTGCTGAAGAAAGAATATGGCTCAGCTGCAGCCATCAAGCCAGGCTTAAAGGTCAAAAGGCCAGTAGGCAGGCAACCCATGCCAAAGGCCAGAGCCTCAACAACGATCCCTGAGAAGCCTGCACCCAAAGATCCAGTTGCAGCTGAAACAAAGAAAGAAAGGAAAAGAGGCAGATGGTGCAAGAAAGTAGATCCTATGGCTGAATTTGAACAACATTCTTCTGATGAAGAAGAAGAAAAGGAAGAGGAAGGTGCTGCACCAGCACCCAAGGCACCCAAGCTGATGGGTGATGCCATTAGATCAAGAGCAGCTGCATCTAAGCCAAAGGAAGCCCCCAAGTCTGCTTCCAAGGCCAAGCCAGCTCCAAAGCCAAAACCAAAGAGGAATACAAGAAGCATCCCAGCATCTGAGAAAAACAAGGCCCCAGTGCCTGAACCTGCAGAAGAAGAGGAAGGACAAGTGTTGAGAAAATTGAAGCCCAAGATCCCAGACCACAATGATGCTCATCCTGTGGCTGAGGATATGAAAATCAGGAGAGACTCTGGATTGAGAAAATGGAGAGCAGAGGATCCCTATGCTACCAGGAGAAGGACTGCTGTAGACTACAGGTTCCATACTAAGGAACAACAGGACTTCTATGAGACAGTCTTGTTAGACAAGAAGCCCATTGTGTGTGACATGAGATGGGTCGATTGGCAATACATCAAGGACAACGAAGAGCACTACCCTGGAGTGCAGGACAGCTTTAAGGCGTGTGGAGTAGCAGACTTTGTTGGGCAAAAGCTCACAAAGTGGAATGAGGAACTTATCATGCAGTTCTACTCCACAGCACATTTTTACCCATATGGAAGGATCACATGGATGTCTGAAGGTACAAGGTACCAATCAACTATTGCTGAATGGGCACAACTGATCAATGCCCCAGAGGAAAATGAAGATGACTTGGATGTCTATTCCAAGAAGAAGATGGACCACAACTCCACGATCAACATGTACAAAGAGATCCCTGACAAGGCACTTGAAACTTTCAAGTATGGATCTGTACACTATCTTCTTTCAGGATTGCCAACCATCAATTGGATCTTAAGGCACACTCTGTTGCCCAAGTCAGGTGATCACAAGATGATCAGAGGCCATGCTATCAATTTTCTTCATATCTTTGATGTGCCTCAGAAGTTCAAAGTCATGAGCCTTATGATAGAAACAATCAAGAGGACTGCAGCAGACCAGAAGAGGAGCTGTGGATATGCCCCTCAGATCCAGGAACTGATCAACTCCAAGATGGGCACTGGCATATATCTTTTGGATAAGGAACATCTGCCTATTCATCCTGATTTTGAAGACAATGAGGTTGTGATGAACAAAGATGAACCATCTTCAGCCCATGCACAAGCACAGAAGGAGAAGACAAGGAAGGAGAAAGCTGCAAGGATGCCAACTCAAGAGGAGGCATCTGAATACTTCTTGAAAACCAAGCAAGAGCAGCTTAGTTACCTGATTGCATCCACCCTGCGGATTGAGAAAGGTTTGGCCAACCTAACTCAGAACCAGGCAAGCTTAGAGAGAATCGTAGAACAGAAGTTCTATGACTTGGATATCAAGGTGACAGAGATTCAGACTGCAGTGGAGCAACTCCAAGATGACATGCAGGAGAGGAGAGGGAAGACAACCACAGATGCATTTGCCAGAGTGCCACGAGGTCCAAGGTCGTCTGCAGTGTCAGTTCCTGACACAAGAGCAACCGCCTCAGCACCAGCCGCAGCACCAACCCAACCTGCTCCAGCATCCACTTCAGCTCCAACTCCAATAGCATCTACGGAAGCCTTCTTCCTTGGAGTGATCCAGACTCCACCACCACCTGAAGATCAAGCCTGAGTGTCGATCTAGCACTATGCATTTTCTAGGAACTTTTTGGTAACTTGTTGCCAAAGGGGGAGAAAAATGTATAGATCATAGGCTTCGAGAGAGAGTGTTGCCTCTCTTGCTTTATTTGGTGGTTTTTCAAACTTTGTTTGCTTTTGGTTGAGATACTTTGATATGCTTGTGAGACATTGATGATCATGTGTTTGATCAAAAGCTACACTTATGCATGCTTGGTATATCTTATCTATCTTATGTGATCATTCACTTTGCCTTGGTGATAACTGCATGTATTTCATTATTAATCATTCTGAGCGCTCCACCAAGATGTATGTGACATGGAAGAGTAACCCATAATTCTAACTTCTTGTGCATTTGCAGTCCAAAGCAAATTTCAAATATGCACAAATTTAGGGGGAGCTCTTACTTATCACATACTTCTCAAAGCGACGATGTAATTCATTCTTATTATCATTTGTCGAAGCTTTGATCTATATGTTGTCATCAATTACCAAAAAGGGGGAGATTGAAAGTGCAACTATCCTTAGGTGGTTTTGGTAATTCATAACAACATATAGCTCATTGAGCTAATGATATTCCAAGATAACTATTTCAGGAAAGCTCAATGATTGGCATGGCATGAATGGTGAAAGTGGAACCCTTACTAAGGATAAAGGATTGGCTCAAGCTCAAAAGCTCAAGACTCTTCATTTTACATTTTAGTGATCCAAGATCACATTGAGTCCATAGGAAAAGCCAATACTATCAAGGAGGGATGAGGTGTTGCTTAATGAGCTCTTTGCCTTATGTGCTTAATGATATGCTCCAAAATCCTCAACTACTTTCCCATATCCACATATGACCTAAACCCTAAGCCAAACTCGGTCATACCGATTCTTTCTATCTGGCGCCACCGAGTCTTCATATGTCATAAGCCACTGCCAAAACCCTAGCAAATCGGTTTCACCGATAGGGATCTCGGTCTCACCGAGATGGGATTGCAATCTCTCTGTTTCCTTTTCGTAACTTTTCGGTCTCACCGAAAGAGCGGATCGGTCCCACCGAGATTGCAATGCAAACTCTCTGTTTCCCTTTTGTAACTTTTCGGTCTCACCGAAAGAGCAAATCGGTCCCACCGAGTTTGCCTGACCAACTCTCTGGTTAGCTAATTACCAAATCGGTCTCACCGAGTTTGTGTAATCGGTCTCACCGAGATTACGTTATGCCCAAACCCTAACCATATTGGTCCTACCGAGATGCATGTCGGTCCCACCGAAAAACTCTAACGGTCACTAGGTTTACCTTTTCGGTCCGACCGAGTTTGTTGATTCGGTCCCACCGAGATTGGTAAATTGTGTGTAACGGTTGGATTTTAAGTGAAGGCTATAAATACCCCTCCACCTCCTCTTCATTCGAGGAGAGAGCCATCAGAACACACTTACACTTCCAACTCATATGTTCTGAGAGAGAACCACCTACCCTTGTGTTGAGGACAAGATATTCCATTCCTACCATATGAATCTTGATCTCTAGCCTTCCCCAAGTTGCTTTCCACTCAAATCTTCTTTCCACCAAATCCAAATCCTATGAGAGAGAGTTGAGTGTTGGGGAGACTATCATTTGAAGCACAAGAGCAAGGAGTTCATCATCAACACACCATTTGTTACTTCTTAGAGAGTGGTGTCTCCTAGATTGGCTAGGTGTCACTTGGGAGCCTCCGACAAGATTGTGGAGTTGAACCAAGGAGTTTGTAAGGGCAAGGAGATAGCCTACTTCGTGAAGATCTACCGCTAGTGAGGCAAGTCCTTCGTGGACGATGGCCATGGTGGGATAGACAAGGTTGCTACTTCGTGGACCCTTCGTGGGTGGAGCCCTTCGTGGACTCGCGCAACCGTTACCCTTCGTGGGTTGAAGTCTCCACTAACGTGGATGTAGGATAGCACCACCTATCCGAACCACGGGAAAAACATCCGTGTCTCCAATAGCGTTTGAATTCTCCAAACCCTTCCCTTTACATTCTTGCAAGTTGCATGCTTTACTTTCCGCTGCCTATATACTCTTTGCATGCTTGCTTGAATTGTGTGATGATTGCTTGACTAGTCCTAAAGATGCTAAAATCTGCCAAGAACTAAAATTGGGAAAAGGTTAAGTTTTTATTTGGTCAAGTAGTCTAATCACCCCCTCTAGACATACTTCCGATCCTACAGCCGCCTTTTATACCCCCTACGCGAAATGACCAAAATGCCCCGGTCGGGGCATGGTATTTACATTTTGTTGCCATTACTATTCATTTCAGCAGTGTCAATCCCAGATCCAACGGCCCAGGCTTCTCCAGATCTCGATCGGACGGACGAGAACGCATCAAGGGAAACGATCCGACGGCCGAGAGTGCCTGAGCTCTAAGGAGCCTTGTAGGAACATCCTTCTCTTATCTCTTGATTAGGTTTTTTTAATGAAAATGACATCGACTTTGGAGGGTTGTTTCTTTTTTTGCCGAGAAAGTCAGGAGCTCTGTCGTGCAACACAGACAAATGTTTGTATGTACGTATGTAACGACATGCGTGATGGTCCAGGATCAGAACAAACATTGTGCTGGGCACATACAACTATACGTGTGCGGACGACGACGACGTTGAAGTTAGAGTTTAGCCGGAAATACTCTACTGTCTTGTGTTGGTTTTGAAGCTGTAGGCGTGGCTGATCCAAGTTGGATGGCTACTGTGTACCAGTGTTGGTGTAGGTGTTGGCAGCCTGCTGCTTGTCGCCGCTTCCTGTTCAATATCAGACCTCTTGAAATGAAGTGGTTGCTTGCTATTGCTCCTGTTGATGTCCAAGCACCTAAATGATAGAGCACAACCTTTGTATCATTAGTTGGAATGTACGTGGGCTCAACTGTCTGGATCGTAGAACTACCATGCATGAGGCCATTGACGCCTCCCGCTGCAACCTGTTGTGTATTCAGGAGTCCAAGTTGGCTGTTTTGGACGCCGAAACTGCTTCTTATATCGGAGGCTACCGACTGAGAAGATTCGCCACCTTGCCGGCCATGGGCACCAGAGGGGGAATCATCCTACTCTGGAACGAGGACATCATCAGTGCCTCTAACATTTCCATGGGGGAATTCACTCTGTCGGCCACAATCATAATCTTGGAATCCAATACCTCCTTCAAGTTGACCTCGGTCTACGGTCCAACCAAGAGCAGCAGAAAGGACGACTTCTTCGCGGAACTGCTCGCGCAGAAGCCGGCGGCCGGCACCTTGTGGCTCGCAAATGGGGACTTCAATCAAATATATAGGGCCAGAGACAAGAACAAAAGGAATGCTAACATATCGCGCATAAATCGTTTCCGGAACACCTTGCATGCTTGTGAGTTAAAGGAAATCCATCTGCAAAATCAAAAATTCACGTGGAGCAACGAAATACTTGATCCTACCCCTTGCAAACTCGATAGCTTTTTCTGCAACTCCGATTGGGACGCCCAATTTGGTTCTCACGCCCTCTCTGCCATGGCGACATCCCTTTCTGATCACTGTCCGCTAATCCTGGCTACCGATCATGGTCCCAAAAGGCCCCGGAAATTCAAGTTTGAGAACTTCTGGATCAAGCTACCGGGATTCAGTAGGGTCGTGGCGGACGAGTGGGCCAAGCCAACCATGCACACCGAACCTTGTCGTATACTTGCTGAGAAGCTGTGCCACCTCGGCGTTGCGCTGAGACGTTGGAGCAATAGTTTCTTCTCCACTGCCAAGCTACAACTCGCAATGGCCTTGGAGGTTATCCTTAGGTTGGACATGGCCATGGATTTGCGACCTCTGTCCTTGGAGGAGCGAGACTTGAGGGCGAGGCTTAAAAGAAGAGTGACTGGTTTTGCAGTTCTGGAAAGGGCAAGAAAGAGACAGGCCTCGAGGGTAGCAAACCTGAAAGAGGGAGACGCCAACACAAGGTTTTTTCACATAAAGATAAATTCAAGAAGGAGAAAGAACTTCATCCATAGGCTCAAGATGGGGTCTGATTGGGCAAGCTTACACGAAGAGAAGGAGAAGGTGACCCATGAGCACTTATCTGACATGTTGCGAAAAAAGCCTCGGTCGCAAGGAGATTTTAACTGGGATAGCATGCAGTTCAGCCATTGTGATCTATCTAGCTTGGATGATCCTTTTAGTGAGAAGGAGGTGCTTGACGCCATTGGAGACATGCCGAAGGATAAGGCGCCAGGCCCATATGGTTTCACTGGAGCCTTCTTCAAGACATGTTGGGAGGTCATCAAAGCGGACATCATGGCTGTGGTCAATAGCTTCTCCGACCTCTGATCAGAGAACTTCCATTGGGTGAACACCGCCAACATTGTGCTCATCCCTAAGAAAGATGGCGTTGAGAGCATCACCGACTTTAGGCCTATTAGTCTTATTCATGCGGTGGCCAAGATTGTGGCAAAGATGATGGCAACCCAGTTGGCACCTTTTATGCACACTCTGATATCCCGGTCACAGAGCGCCTTCATCAAATCCAGGAGCATACATGACAACTTTATGTATGTGCGAAACTTTGCTCGGCGGATGCACCGGTTAAAGAAGCCTACCCTTCTCCTCAAGCGGGACATCAAGAAGGCTTTTGACTCCGTTAGATGGGATTACCTGCTGAGCCTTCTAGCCCACCGTGGGTTCCCGGCCCGGTTCAGAGACATGCTCTCCGCCCTGCTCCGTTCGTCATCATCCCGAGTGCTTCTTAATGGGATTCCGGGCGAGCCTATCTGGCATGGCGTGGGCCTCCGTCAGGGAGATCCGCTCTCTCCTCTGCTATTTATCCTGGCGATTGATCCTATTCAGAGCATCTTGGAGACCTCCACTAGACAGGGCAAGCTTCACCGCATCGGAGGCAGGGCCACGTGCATGCGTTCCTCCTTATATGCCGACGACGCCGCAATTTTTGTGGAGCCTTTCAAGGAGGACATTCAGCAGCTAACCTCGATACTGGCGGAGTTCGGCGATGTCACGGGCCGAGTGACAAACCTTGAGAAGAGCTCTGTCACACCTATTAGCTGCAACGGGATAGACCTGGATGACATTCTTGAGCACCTTCCGGCGACTCGTGCAAACTTCCCCATGCGCTACCTTGGCCTACCTCTGACAGTTCACTGGCTAAAGAAAATTGATCTACAATACCTAGTGGACAAAGCCGCGGGGAAGCTGGTACCCTGGTTGGGCCGTTTCATTACTGTGGCTGGGCGCACCGAGCTGGTCAAATCGGTGTGCACCGCTCAGGCAACCTTCCATGCTACGGCAGTTAGGCTTCCGGAGAGCACACTGCGTGCCCTCAAAAAGATTGAGAGGGCATTCCTTTGGGCTGGAGCGGACAAGGTCTCCGGTGGACAGTGTAAGGTTAATTGGAAGACAGTTTGCAGACCAAAGAGGCTAGGCGGATTGGGTGTTCTAGACCTTCACATGTATGCGAGAGCTTTGCGGCTGAGATGGCTGTGGTATGAATGGAAGGAGCCCAGTAGAGCATGGGTGGGCATGGGAAACCCATGTGATTCCATAGACAGAGAGCTTTTGGACGCTGCTACGACTATCACCATGGGAGACGGTCGAACGACGCGCTTCTGGCACTCCCCATGGCTCGAGGGAAAAAAGCCCAAGGATGTTGCGCCCACCATCTTTGCGATATATTCAAATAGGAGCAAGTCTGTGCAAGAGGCCATGCTAGATCACAGATGGATACAATGGATTAACATGGAGGCTGGGCTATCGAGAATTTTGCCAACTCTGGGAGAAGATAAGCAGGGTACACCTTCAGGTTGATCGGCCTGATGACATCAAATGGAACCTCACGGCAAATGGCAAATACTCATCCGCCTCGGCTTACAAGGCGCAGTTTGCCGGAGCAGTGGCAACCAACATGACAAATGTGGTTTGGGGGAACTGGGCGCCTCCAAAGTGTAAGTTCTTTGCGTGGCTTGTTATCAAGGATAGAGTGTGGACGGCTGACCGTTTGCAGCGACGAGGATGGCCGAATTGCAATTTATGCCAACTATGCAAGAGGGAGCCTGAGACGGCGGCGCATTTACTGTTCAAGTGCAGATACTCCACCCGCATATGGAATGCGGTGAGATGCTGGCTGGATGCGCCTGAGCTGGACACTATCGCTTGGGCGGGGATCCCAACGGTCCAGGAGTGGTGGGCCACGACCGTGCTTGAGCGTGGGCACCGGAGAAAGGCCGTATCCTCACTTATATCGCTTGTATCCTGGGAGGTTTGGAAAGAGAGAAATGCGAGGGTGTTCCAGAAGAAATCTTCTATGCCAACAACCGTGTTCGCGGGCATCAAAGTAGAGGCCCAAAATTGGGTCTTGGCCAGGGCTAAACACTTGGGATCATTGATGCCGCGAGAGTAGCTATGTTTTCTTTCATTTGTGCAGGAGTAATGACCCTCTTGTGACCTGGTTAATCTCTTTTTCTTTATTAATGAGATGAGGCAAAGCTTTTGTCTCCGTTTCAAAAAAAAACCCTTAAAAACCTTCGGGAGATACACGCACGTACAACCAGCTAGCAAGCAAGCTAGCAGGCAGCTCAATGGATTCTGCCGTAAGCGTGTAGCCAGCGAAACTTGCGATCGAAACTGTAAACAGAGAAAAGTACCTTTTGCGGTGCATCGACTTGCACCTTTTTCGTTTATTTGCTCAGTATATAAAGATACATGTCACGTTTAACACGCCTCCGACTCTTCAAGGCTCGGTCAAGTTCGGTGATGGTTCAAATGTGGAGATTTGCGGGCAAGGTTCTGTCCTCTTCGAGGGTCTCACAGGAGAACACCGCATACTCACCGGAGTGTACTACATCCCACGGCTTCACAACAACATCATCTCTGTCGGAAAACTTGACGAGAATGGATGCAAGGTGGATATTGAGAAATGAGTGATGACGATCTTCGGCAACCTCCGAAACGTGCTAGCGCGTGTGAATTGCACGCGGAACAGGCTCTATATCCTCAACCTTGATCAATCTCAACCGGAGTGTTGGCTCGCCAAGAGTGATGATGATTCGTGGTTATGGCATGCTAGATTTGGACACGTTAACTTCTACGCCTTGAAGAAGATGTCGAAGATGGAGATGGTATCGACCATGTTGATCGACTATGTGACGGGTGCTTGGTTGGAAAACAGCACCGCAGGCCGTTCCCTGCTCAGTCTACCTATCGTGCAAGTGATGCACTCGAGCTGCTCCATGGTGATCTATGTGGCCCTATCACCCCAGCAACTCACGGAGGAAAGAAGTATTTCTTCCTTGTGGTAGATGACTACTCGAGATACATGTGGGTCGTTCTCCTATGATCTAAAGATGAGGCATTTGAAGCGTTCAAGAAGCTAAAGGCTGCAACGGAGATGGAACACAACCTGAAGGTTCGCGCTCTACGGACAGATCGCAGCGGAGAGTTTACGTCGAACGAGTTCAACGACTACTGCGAGAAGATTGGCATAAAGAGATTCCTGACGGCACCTTATACGCCTCAGCAGAACGGGGTTGTTGAAAGGCGCAATCAAACCGTCGTTGACATGGCGAGAAGTCTACTCAAGAGCAAGAACTTGCCGGGGACTTTTTGGGGAGAAGCTGTCTCGACGACGGTCTATCTTCTCAACCGGGCTCCAACGAAGGCAGTGATCGGCAAGACTTCGTATGAAGCAATTTACGGACGGAAGCTGAATGTGTCTCATCTACGGACGTTTGGGTGTGTGGCGCATGTGAAGACGGCGGAGCCACATCTCTCAAAGCTTGCCGATCACAGCACCAAGATGGTGTTCATCGGATACGAGAGAAGTTCTGGCACCAAGACATACCGCTTCTACGATCCACGAACCAAGCGTCTACGGATTTCACGCGACGTCGTGTTTGAAGAAAACCAAGCGTGGAATTGGAGCGCAGCAGCCGACGATGCTCCAAACGGTAACATATTCACAGTTGAATTCCCAACTTTTGATGATGCAGGGGAGGAAGTCCAGGTGGTTGGCAAGACACCCAACCAAGGTGACCACAATGGCAGTGAGCACCATGGTGCCGACACCAACAATGACGTGCATGGGTCGCAAGGTGATAGCGACAACGACGCGCAAGACACGGGTAGAGATCTCGACAATGAGGCGCATAG
Organism: Aegilops umbellulata; assembly: GCA_032464435.1. Lineage (NCBI taxonomy): Eukaryota > Viridiplantae > Streptophyta > Magnoliopsida > Poales > Poaceae > Aegilops > Aegilops umbellulata. The sequence goes on along the minus strand of CP136059.1, from coordinate 444,940,327 downwards.
TGATGATGACAATCATGATGATGGTCACGATCATGACGACTACGCCGACGACGCGGATGCCAACGACCCAGCATCTACCACGCCCGAGACTCAACCGTCTTCCTCAAGTGCGATGCCGACACAATTTGTGTCGCCTCCTTCGCAAGCCACAACGGATTCTTCCGGGCCTCGTCGCTACAAGACCCTCAAGAAAGTCTATAAGTACGCAAAGCCAGTTACACTCGAGTACTCCGATTTGTGTTTACTCGGAGTTGAGGAGCCGGCGAACTTTGTAGAGGTGAGCAAAAGTTCAAGTTGGATGCACGCCATGGATGAGGAGATGAAGGCGATCGAGAGCAATGGCAGGTGGACTTTGGTAACCCGACCTCCGAACCAAAAGGCCATAGGTTTGAAGTGGGTTTACAAGTTGAAGAAGGACGCAAAGGGTGCCATTGTGAAGTACAAGGCAAGACTCGTTGCAAAGGGTTACATACAACGTCAATGAGTTGATTATGAGGAGGTGTTTGAACTGGTTGCTCGAATCGAGACGGTGAGAGTGCTCCTAGCTTTGGCAGCACAAGCGGATTGGAAGGTTCATCATATGGATGTTAAATCCGGTTTCGTCAACGGTGACCTCACAGAAGAATTGTACGTGGAACAAACCCTCGCCTACGAGAAGAAAGACGAAGAAGGGAAAGTTTACAAGCTCAAGATGGCACTTTACTGGCTGAAGCAAGCGCCAAGAGCTTGGAAAGCAAAGTTAGGCCAAAGTTTGGTCTCACTCGGGTTCAAAAGATGTCCCCTCAAAGATGCAAAAGACAGTCTACCAAACACCGAAGAACAGGTGAAGGTTAAAGACGCGACCAAGGAGGAGCGCTGGCGTCAAGCTACGGATGAGCCAACGACAGTAAAGACGGTCCCTAAAATGTTGCAAGAAATGGCAAAAGCAATGCCAAGGATATTAGCTATGAGTAGTAGTCGTCGCATTTGGGATCCAGGTCGCATCGAGGACGTCATGTTTAAGGGGGTGAATGTTAGAATTAAACATGACGGTGTACTGGGTACAGGTTTGTATGCATGTCCGAGTAGTACATGTATATCATACCAAGTAGGATTAGCATTGGGGCACCAAGTCGGTTAGCTTCTAGCTATCTTACGCATATATATATGGTCGCGCTATTCGTCACCCTGGCTGAGGAATAATTATTCTTCACCCCGGGTGAGGAATAATTATTCTTCACCCCCTCTTTTTTAATATCAATGCACCGTAATTTTACGTTCCTTAAATTTTTTCTTATTTCAGACATAAAAAGAGAACGTAAGAAAATATATAATCGCCGTAAAAAATATTTTATGTTACGTAAATTACAGATGTAAAAATATAGTGTAAAATGTACATAAAATGTAATTTTTCTAGTCTTCTGACCTTTTTTATGCCAAATTTTACGCAGTGAATCAATATGAGCGTAACTATTTGTATTTAAAACATAATTTATTTATGAAATAATCGTAATATTACCTCGAATGAAGAATAATTTATTCTGCACCCTGGGTGATGAATAGTAACACTATATATATATATATGTATATATATATATATATAAAACATAATTTATTTATGAAATAATCGTAATATTACCTCGAGTGAAGAATAATTTATTCTGCACCCTGGATGATGAATAGTAACATATATATATATATATATATATATATATATATATATATATATATATATATATATATAGGACAAATTTTTCCTACTACCGGGTGTAGTTACTCCCACTTTTGTTTCATGCGTTCTAGGTAGTATCTATCATATCGGAGAGTATGTACGCGTAGTATGTAGTATATAATAATGTTTAGGTAGTATATATACTATTTTTTTGGTAGTATGTATCATATTTTGTGCATACTCTATTTCACGTACAAATATGTACGTATTTCACAAATACAATAAAATCATGAGCTCACTTGTGATTTTTTCTTATAACTCACTCTGGAGTATCTTAAATATAATATATGAACATATTAAAAATAATAAAGTAGAGTATATACTACCACATGGTAGTATATAAGAAATGGGTGTAGCTACACCCGGTAGTAGGATGCATTTTCCCTATATATATATATATATATATATATATATATATATATATATATATATATATATATATATATATGCGTGTACCCCAGACCTTGTAACACAATGAAAAGCAAAGCAATACAAAGAAAAAGCCCAGGAGCGACATGCTCCTGTAGCTATCACCAAAAGTACCCTTGATCTGTTTTTCCGTCTACGTTCGCAAGTTCCGCCGAGAGACGACCAATTGATCTAGCTAGTCCGGCCAGTTCACGTACGTGTACGTGTGTGTGCAGCTTGAGAATCAGTCAAGCCACGTCTAGCTAGCTTTTGTATCAGAGCCTCGACGATCTACGATGACGGACAGCGACGCTGAGTCGGTCAAGTCCGGCAACGGCGGTTCCAAGATGAACAAGAACAGCGACAAAGTGAAGAAGGGCGGCAAGTCAGCAACCAATGGTGGTGGAACGGGTGGCGCCAACGTGCAGGCGCATCGCAACATCCCCATCCAGTACCCGATGCTCACCAACGCCAACTACGGCGTGTGGGCGGTCAAGATGAAGATTATTCTCCGATCCCTTCGAGTGTGGGAGGCCATCACGGACGACGACGTCGACGAGGAGTGCGACGAAGGTGCCATGGCCGCCATAGCCCAGTCTATGCCGGATTCCGTGCTGATGACATTGGCGGAGTTCGAGACAGCAAGAGAGGCGTGGAACACACTCAAAGAGACGAGGGTTGGAGAAGATCGCGTCACGAAGGCTCGGGCACAAGTGCTGAAGCGCCAATTTCACAAGTTGCAGATGGAGGAAACTGAATCGGTGAATGACTATGCCATGCGTCTGACTACTTTGGTGGGAGAGATCCGCGCGCTTGGTGCAAAGCTCGAGGAGACTGAGATTGTGGAGAAGTTTTTCAGTTCGGTGACTGATAAATTCACGTACATTATCAGCACGCTCGAGCAGCTTTACGACATCGACGACATGACCATAACGGAGGCGATCGGACGCTTGCGGACATGGGAAGAGAATGCTCGTGGCTGTCGGAAAGGCAAAGGAGGAGGTAATGACCAACTCATGTACTTGCGCGTAGATTGGGAGTCCCCAAGTAGCAAAGGAAGGCGCAACGTTGGCGAAGGCTCAAGCAACGCAAAGCGCGGCGGACAAACTGAAGAAAGCAAAGGAAAAGGCAAGCCACAAGGTCGTGGTAAGGCGGACCGATCTAAAGAGCGGAAGCCAAGGAACTTGGATATGTCCGAGGTCAAGTGCTATAACTGCAACGAGATGGGTCACTTTGCGAAGAATTGTCCGGAGCCTAATAAGAGGGAGATCAAGGCAAATTTGGCAAAGCAGGAAGACGAACGTCCGGGTCTTCTGATGGCCGAATTTTGTGATCTCGTGGAGCCTAACAAGCGGGAGATCAAGGCAAATTTGGCAAAGCAGGAAGACGAACGTCCAGGTCTTCTGATGGCTGAAGTTTGTGATCTCTTCCAAACAGTGGTTGTGAAACCAAGCCGGAAGGTGCTACTTCATGAGAAGAAAGTAATACCGAAGTTATCCGGAAACCAGAATGTGTCATGGTATCTTGACACAGGTGCGAGTAACCACATGACGGGGTGCAAGGAGAAGTTCCTCGAGCTGGAATATGATGTTCAAGGCTCGGTCAAGTTCGGTGATGGTTCAAATGTGGAGATTTGTGGGCAAGGTTCTGTCCTCTTCGAGGGTCTCACAGGAGAGCATCGCATACTCACCGGAGTATACTACATCCCAAGGCTTCGCAACAACATCATCTCTGTCGGTAAACTTGACGAGAATGGATGCAAGGTGGATATTGAGAACGGAGTGATGACGATTTTCGACAACCTCCGAAACGTGCTAGCGCGTGTGAATCGCACGCGGAACAGGCTCGATATCCTCAACCTTGATCAATCTCAACCAGAGTGTTGGCTCGCCAAGAGTGATGATGATTCGTGGGTATGGCATGCTAGATTTGAACATGTTAACTTCTGCGCCTTGAAGAAGATGTCGAAGATGGAGATGGTATCTGGGATGCTATTTATCGACCATGTTGATCGAGTATGTGATGGGTGCTTGGTTGGAAAACAGCACCGCAGACCATTCCCTGCTCAGTCTACCTACCGTGCAAGTGATGCACTCGAGCTGCTCCATGGTGATCTATGTGTCCCTATCACCCCAGCAACTCACGGAGGAAAAAAGTACTTCTTCCTTGTGGTAGATGATTACTCGAGATACATGTGGGTCGTTCTCCTACGGTCTAAAGATGCGGCGTTTGAAGCATTTAAGAAGCTGAAGGCTGCAACGGAGATGGAACACAAGTTGAAGGTTCGCGCTCTACGGACAGATCGCGGCGGAGAGTTTACGTCGAACGAGTTCAACGACTACTGCGAGAAGATTGGCATAAAGAGGTTCCTCACGGCACCTTATACGCCGCATCAGAACGGGGTTGTTGAAAGGCGCAATCGAACCGTCGTTGACATGGCGAGAAGTTTACTCAAGAGCAAGAACTTGCCGGGGACCTTTTGGGGAGAAGCTGTCTCGACGGCGGTTTATCTTCTCAACCGGGCTCCAACAAAGGCGGTGATCGGCAAGACTCCATATGAAGAAATTTACGGACGGAAGCCGAATGTGTCTCATCTACGGACGTTCGGGTGCGTGGCGCATGTGAAGACGGCGGAGCCGCATCTCTCAAAGCTTGCCGATCGTAGCACCAAGATGGTGTTCATCGGATACGAGACGAGTTCCGGCAGCAAGGCATACCGCTTCTACGATCCACGAACCAAGCGTCTACGGATTTCACGCGACGTCGTGTTTGAAGAAAACCAAGCGTGGAATTGGAGCGCAGCAGCCGACAATGCTCCAAACGGTAACATATTCACAGTTGAATTCCCAACTGATGATGATGCAGGGGAGGAAGTCCAGGTGGTTGGCAAGACGCCCAACCAAGGTGACCGCAACGGCAGTGATCACCATGGTGCCGACACCGACGACGACGAGCATCGGTCGCAAAGTGATAGCGACAACGACGCGCAAGACACGGGTAGAGATCTCAGCAACGACATCGACAACGAGGCGCATAGTGATGATGACAATCAAGATGATGGTCACGATCACGACGATTACGCCGACGACGCGGATGCCAACGAACCGGCATCTACCACGCCCGAGACTCAACCGTCTTCCTCAAGTGCGACGCCGACACAATTTGTGTCGCCTTCTTCGCAAGCCACAACGGATTCTTTCGGGCCTCGCCGCTACAAGACCCTCAAGAAAGTCTACAAGTACGCAAAGCCAGTTACACTCGAGTACTCCGATTTGTGTTTACTCGGAGTTGAGGAGCCGGCGAACTTCGTAGAGGCGAGCAAAAGTTCAAGTTAGATGCACGCCATGGATGAGGAGATGAAGGCGATCGAGAGCAATGGCACATGGATTTTGGTATCCCGACCTCCGAACCAAAAGGCCATAGATTTGAAGTGGGTTTACAAGTTGAAGAAGGACACGAAGGGTGCCATTGTGAAGTACAAGGCAAGACTCGTCGTAAAGGGTTACGTACAACGTCAAGGAGTTGACTATGAGGAGGTGTTTGCACCGGTTGGTCGAATCGAGACGGTGAGAGTGCTCCTAGCTTTGGCAGCACAAGAGGATTGGAAGGTTTATCATATGGATGTGAAATCCGCTTTCCTGAACGGCGACCTCAAAGAAGAAGTGTACGTGGAACAATCCCTCGGCTACGAGAAGAAAGATCAAGAAGAAGAAGTTTACAAGCTCAAGAAGGCACTTTACGAGTTGAAGCAAGCGCCAAGAGCTTGGAACTCAAAGTTAGACCGAAGTTTGGTCACGCTCGAGTTCAAAAGATGTCCCCTCAAGGATGCAAAAGACAGTCTACCAAGCACCGAAGAGCAGGTGAAGGTTGAAGACGCGACCAAGAAGGAGCGCTGGCGTCAAGCTACGGACGAGCCGCCGACAACAAAGATGGTCTCTGAAATGCCGCGAGAAACGGCAAAAGCAATGCCAAAGATGATGACTATGAATAGTAGTAGTCGCATTTGGGACCCAGGTCGGTATTAACAACCACATCGTGTTTAGGGGGTGAATATTAGAGTTAAACACGACTTGGTATTCCATAGTTGTATGTGTACGGAAGCTACACGTACAGGTACAGGTATGCGTGTCCGTGTCCAAGTAGTATTAGCTACCGACTAGGATTGATAGTTCTCGGTAAGCTAGTATATATAGGTACATACCCCCTGTAATCTGTACAACGAAAAGAGAAAAGCAATAAAGAAGTATACAACAGGCTCGACACGAGCCTGTAGCCATCAAATCGATCCAGTATTTTCCGTTCGTCAAGTACGCTGGGGTTTCGTCGTGAGAAAGCGAAACTTTCCGAGCCGCCGAGACACAGCTCCATGTACAGGAGTTGCACGTACGTTGGATAGGATAATCCATCCAGCTGCGTGCGTGTGTGCTAGCTTAGCATATACACGTTACGTTGATTCTGGGTGATCTGATCTAGAGATCAAAAGCCAACATCTTGTAGGTAGTGGTCACAAAAGGGACAGACACAGGAGAGCATACTCTACTGTCTCTGTTACATCAACCTTTAGATAGTGTAGGAAGATTCATATAACAGCTTTTGCTTCGAATTGTTTTCTTCAGTTGGTCATCAACAACTCCAAGATTGTAGTGTAGGGGCTAGCTAGGGAGTACAAGAAATGGTCTATCAACTTCACAGCTAGTAGATCGACCGATCACCGTCGGTCGATCATGCACACGTTCCATCGGGACCGTCTGCATCAAGCAAAACGCGCGATACGGGACACCTAGCGTCTGGAGCATAATTGACATGATAAAATAGGGTAGTTGATTAATCAAGCTGAATAATTCTGGGGCCTGATGAGTGCCAAACATGCACGCAAGAATGACTCTTCGAATGAGAGAAAAGGACCAGATAGTATTAGCTTAGAAGGACCATGTACTGGCTTAATTAGAAGGACCATACACCTAAGGACAAGGCGTCCTACCTAGCTAGAAAGTAAGTACAGTTCACCTGTAACATCGATCTAACCCACATGCCATCTGAGATCAATAACACACTTTTGCTATTCCCCAGACCAAAAATAAAATAAAATCAGTTCGGTCAATTTTAGCTTGAGGAAACACAACCCTGAGCCGGAGACAACGCGGCAGGCTGCGACGACCCCCGCAAGGGCAAGCCAGGAACGGGTTGGCTGGTGGAGGCAATGCCGAGGTTGACGGGTTCCGGTGCAGGTGCGAGAGTCGGTCGCCAACGTCGGAGAAGAATGGGGGTTTAGAGAAATGGCCACGGAAGATGGGGGCTCGATGAAGGAGCCGGGGCGGCAACACAGGTGGTTGTAACAGGTGGCTAGGCCTGTGTGGGAGGGTCGACCAGTGGCAGAGTGAGAATAATGGAAATCGACTGTTGGAGGAAAAAAAATAGACGGTTGATTGTTAGGTGGTCCCTTAATTACAACATACATGAATGTGATTCCAGCAAGCAGATAATCTCAATCAATAAATCCCCTCAAAAGTCAAGGCAATAGCCTGTCTTGCTCGATTGAGATTGAGATTCGACAGCTTAAAATGTTTGTACACATGCCATTGTGTCAGCCTACGTGCAAAGCTACCACACAGATTGTTGTCGCCAGTTGCGCTGCCGAAATCAACACCATTCTCGGATCTCTGATCGCATCATCTCGTGTGCATCCATCCGTTATCCGTACGCGATCAATATTGGTACATGTGTGGTAGAGTGGTTGATCTCATATCTATATGTAGCAAGATAGATCATGCACGTTCCCGTCGGGACCGTACGTGCGTCTGCATCAAGCTAGCAGATGGTAGTGTGGCACACCTCCTAGTTTGCCAATTAGGAAGATTAGCTACCCTCAATTGATTGTGCACCAACATTGCCTGCTGCACCATCAGTGATTGCACGTTGCAGCGACCGACACCCGCCATTGCATGGTGTGTCGATCACCAATGTTGCAGGGCACTGATGTTACATGTTGCACCACCCATAATGTCGCACTTGATCTAACGACATGGGTTGTGCATTTCCTTTTGTCATGACATGGCATCAATTTTGCTACATCTATTATTCTGAGGTTAACGACCGTTGTCCTGCATCTTCCATGCTCTTGAATTCTTGTTCAATAATTAGCCTAAAAGTTAAAGCCAAAATTATGTGCTCGCACGTTAGCTCTCACGATCTTTCGAGATTGGGAGGGTTTAGCATGCATGTCGACTGCCTGCAATTTAACGTCTTGCTAACGAGTGGACGCTTGCCTTTTACGATTTCAGTAAAAAGAAAGAAGGTTGGAGCCGTACGTTTGATTTCAGTTCAAAGAAAAAAGGTTGGAGCCGTACGTTTGATTTCAGTTCAAAGAAAAAAGGTTGGAGCCGTATGTTCACCAGTTTAAAATTTGGTAGGAGCTTGGTGATGGCTATCGCTTCCTTCTTCAGACCTAAGAGAGATGATCTATCAAGGTTATCATGTGCAAGGAAGGAGACCACAAAAGCGCAGTCCGTTTCCAGAATAACAGGCTTATGCAAAGTGATACCAATATAAAGGCCAGCGAGACATGCTGGAAGTTCTGGTTTGAGCATTATGTTCCCTTTTTCAAACTCCACTTGTTTTAGAACGATTTCGGTTGTATTTATCAAGGTAGATTACCACAATCCTGCTGACACATAGCGTCAATTTCATCTCGTCCGCTTCTCAGCCAAACTGCAGTGGTACCGAATGTCCCAGTTGGGCTAGCATATGGCTTACATTATTACTATTTCTACTCACATGAAATAACCTATACTCGGTCTGGAGACAGGAGCCTGTTCACATCACCAATCAGGGCTGCAACAGGTGAGCTATTAAAGCCCTTCTCCTTGATCATGTTGGCTACGACAAGACAATCCGTGTCAAGGATGAAGGGTTCTTTGCTCCACTCGAGGGTTAGGGCGATCCCCTCCATGCACGTAGCCACTTCCGCCTCCAGCGGACTCGCACAGGATGTGAGGAACCTGCAAGTGGAGAAGATGATTGCATCACTTTGGTCTCAGAGTATCATCCCGGCACCGCTTGTGTTGTCCTCCCGTCATGCGCCATTGACATTGAGCTTATTCCAGCCGGCTGCTGGCTTCGTCCACCGCTCTGGCGGTCTAGTAGATGAAGCCGGCATGACATGCGCCTTAGTATAACTCCTAGTCGAACAATATCTTTCATTATGTTTTGGGCCGTCACATGTTTCGCGCAAGACGCCACTGCAGGTGTCCGCGCGCTCTCGCGTACGCACAACGCTGCAAGCCGCCGATGCACCCCTGTCCGCCGGTCGCCATCACAGAGATCGCCGGATCTCCGGGCGAGCGTCGCCTCGATCGCGTGCGTCCATCCATCCATCCATCGACATCCTCGTACGCCAAGTTGGTGCGTGGTTGGTATAGCCGCCTAATGATAAGATGCAGATCTGACTGCATCTAATTCTACGCGATCCAAATTAATCTTGTCCGATGATTCCAGCTGAAAGAAAGCAAATTACATCCACGGACGTAGCTCTCACGCTCGATCGAGATCCGATCGGTCGGTTCGCTAGCTTGCTAATCTAGCTCTACCATTCCGCTCGTTTCAAACATGCATGCCATATTGCCATGTACCGTGTCTGCAGGTAGGTGTAGGTGCAAATTTAGATGCCGCTGATCGACCCGCCTCGTCGCCGTCGCCGTCGCGCATATATATGGCAGATAGGTGGATGGATGCACCGGTCGCCGTCGCCGGTTGCGCCGGCGGCATCGTTCCTAAGGCATCGTCGGACCTCGGGTCGCATCGACGTCCGTTCATCCATCGTCAGTACGTACGCTGGCAATAATTGGCACATGTGCGGTTGGTACATATATAATGGATCTCATATAGCTAGATCGCCATCACCGTACGTCCGCATCAAGCAGATGGTACAGCCACCCACCAAGCACTTCTCTCGTGCTATTTTTTCTTTGGCTTTTGATTTTTATTATTTCATATCTTTTGAACTAAAAGTTCAAATTCAGTTCTGTTTTCATATTAGTGTTTCTTGTGATGAACGTTTTCAAATAAGATCCATTTTAAATATGTTTTGATGAGTTTTTTAAAATCTGTTAAGTTTCAACCTTTGAAATTTACAACGAGGGAACGACAAAATCATAACTTTGGTACCTGCGGACGGCATAAAAAAGGCCTAAAGTTTCAACTCTGAAACTTGATACAAGCGACCGCGGAAATCGTAAATTTCATATCCAAAATTGTAAGTTTCAAAGATTGAAGCTTCAAATTTACTGTGCCCTCGTACGGGATACAACTACTTTGCGGATCGTAAGGCAATCGGGGGACCCGAGCAAGGCTCGGCAGGTGTGTGCCCCTGCATCTGTGTGCCGATTTGGCACGAGCTGTTGGATTCCAATCCAATGGTTGCCCTTCGCTTTTCCTCTCATACTTTTTCATATCCTTCCTCTAGCACAACAAGCAACCACTTTCTCTTTGCCTTTCCTCCTCCTGCGATGCTGCGGTGTGCCGCGCCATCCCCACATCCGGTGAGGTTCTGACGAGCCCTCAACGATGATGCGACGACCATCCCCGGCGTCACCGTCTCGTTTGTGATCCTGGCAAGGCCTCACCAGGGACGCCAGAGCCAATCGCGCTGCCCCGTCTTGTTCACGGCCATCGATCATTGCTCACGTAAAACCGATCGATTCCAGGAAAAATCAGTCGCGTGTTAAATAGCAATGTCAAAAGCGCAAGTCTCGAAACAAACTCAAGTGAAATTTTGTTTCGAGTCAATCACCGATAAGGACCCAATGGTGGAATTTGATTGTAAATCGGGCAGATGGTTTGACCTACGAGATATCATTTTCTTCTCCAAATTAGTTTTAATTGATGCCGTGTTGTCACGTTAACTTTCTCTTGTGTGCAGCTTACAATTTCTTGTGTGTTCCGAATGTGCATGTTCACCTAGCATATTACTTTCTGCGTGGCAAATCCAAACCAAGCAAAAGTCAACGCTCCACTAACCAATCACACACACATGCAGCCGAGGAAGGCGTGCTTGTTGAAGAACGTCAGCTTCAATAGGTTTCCCAACAAGCAACGCTTGGTTCTGGGCAATAATTGCGAAATTTCAACCCTTGCTTGACACCAACATTGATAGTATCCTCTTGACATTAGATCATGTGTTTATTTCTCCTGAGAAACGTCGAGAAGTTGATCGTCGATGCAACTTGCTTGCAAGATGCTCTCCTTGTATATGTTTCTAAAGACTGCAGATTATATAAGAAATGTCACTTAGTAGTACCCACCTTGTTGACTTACAATTATTGCATACAAGACGTGATCCAAGCTTGCTCATTTTAAGAAACACATTACCATCGATCTCTGATGATGTACCCTCCAGCTTGCTATAGGTCTATGTATGCCAACCGAAAACAAACATCTTTTTTTGAAGGTCGTGGTGAAGCTAGCTAGAATTAACTACACACATTATTGTCCTTGCTTTGTTCAAATTTAAATATTAGTCAGTTTGCAAGTCAAAACTCCAAGCTTTCCAAGAGGCTGGTGAACTCTGATGGCGACTAAGTCCGGTCAATTACATGCATATGCATGATTGGAACCTTCACCGTATCGATCCTTTCATAATGGACAAGTTGCACTGAGAGCAGCTAGCTAGTTAACTTACATTGATAGATTTTAAACTATACTAAAGCAACAGCTATCAGCACCTACGCCGTGAACGTGGGAGTGGCCGTGGCAGCGGCCACGGTCGTGACGGTCACTGTGGTCATGACCGAAACTATTAGCTACTCCCTCTGTATGAAAATATAAGGTGTTTTTGGTCTAAATTGAGACTAACAAATGGTTTGTATATCAATACGGTGCGAGTACTTATTATTGTATAGTTTAACAAAGTATGACCTATCAATGTAAATCACATTGCGATCAACTTTTCATTCAACAACATTAAGAATGAAATCGAGTGATGTCTGTCAATTTTGTTCTGAATTGTGTTTTGGATTTTCACACGGTTTTCTTTCACGAATCCAAAATTCTTGTCCAATTGCAGAATCAGCTGTTGGGTCCTACCAGCGACCCCGCAGCACATCATTTCATCACCGTAGTAGAGGTTGTTGCAGGCTGTGAGGCCGTCATGGCGCAGTCGATCAAATCGGTGCACATGGCTGTCGGCCGCATGGACGCCGAACGTGTGTTCTTAGCCATCGTCGAGGTAGAAGACGACGCCTAGCTAGCTCCATACAGTATTTTAGTTTTAAACTTTCACATTTTACCTATGTAAATGTAATTACGACATTTTATCGTATAAATATAGTAATTCCTGTTGGAGTACTATATGTTCGAATTAGTCGACTAAACGACTTCATATACACCTAATTATGAAGAACCGTTGATGATGGTACCAATCATAACGCACGATTATGGAAACCAATTGCATGCCTGTATCACACACGATGGGCACAACTGAAATGTGTGCTCGCGTGCCTCATCATCGCACTAGATTGGATTACCAGAATTGTGTGCTAAAAATCACGCATGAGTTGTTGCTATGAATCATGTGTGATGATTCCTTTCGCATACGCTTTATTCAGGGAAACTGTGTGTAAGGTATCACATACTATTCAGCCAAGCCAATCATGCACCATGTGTCAGGGATCGCACATAATATTTTCTTTTGCACACGGCTCAATATTTATAACGTGTGTGATGCAATTCATCGCACACAATTCATCGCTTGGGGCTTAACACCGATCTGCGCTAGTGTTCACACATTGTCCTAGCATAGTTTTGTTTATTCTAATTTAGGCTCATTTTGCAAATCAAATTAAGCTCCAGCCATTTCCAAGAGGCAGGTGAACTCTGACAGCGACTAAGTCCGGCCAAGTACATGCATGCATGAATGGAACTTTCACCGACTGTTTCCTAGTGGACAAGTTGCACTAAGAGCAGCTAGGTAACTAGTTTTTCCAGCGAGTAAAGCAACTCAGATTTTAAACTATACTACTAAGCTATAGCCATCAGCACCTAACAACACATGAACTTTCTTCCTTCCCTTTAAAAATCCTTTCTAGAAAGATAAAAAAAACTAACCAAAATTACATCTTGATCGAATCTAAAGCTGTGCTCACATTCACCACCCCTGATTATTTCCTGCAGGGATCGTATCCAACTGTGACCTGTCCTCAGTTTACAACTCATGAGGATGATGTAACTTGTCTTGTCATTTTCCATGGTATGGGCTACGACTACCCATTAATTAACTAACTAATTGTGTGGCAACCTGCTTAAGGTCGGCAAATACAAACATATCTTCCTGGTCCAGGAAAACGCAGTGCCATGCATGTCGACAGACTCAGAGCAGAAAGTTTCTTAACCCAGGTGACGACATTTTCGCATCCAATTGCTATGTAAAATAATGACATAGTGTTCTCACTTTGATTAATTTCTTTTGTTTATGATATTTGGCAGTGGCACCAATTGCCATGCATGGGTGACTTTATGAAAGCTACTAGCTAGAACTGGATAAAAAACAAGCTAAATGTTAATTAGATTTAGCTCAAGAGTAAAGCAGCAATTGCCATGCATGAATGTGTATATGGCATCTTCTAGCAAGGGAATTCTTATCAAATCGGTGACCCGGGCAATCCCTACTTATTTTATGAGTGTTTGTGAGATCAAACCAGGATGATACAACATCATTGGTGGGGTGTTGAGAAAGGAAGAAGGAAAATGGCTTGGGTTGCTTGGGATAAAATAGTGCTGCCAAAACAAACAAAAAGTGGTCTGGGTTTTAGGGACATGAGTGCTTTCTACCAAGCCTTGTTGGCCAAACAAACTTGGCAACTGTTGGATCAACCTACAAGTCTATCTTTACGTCTGTTGAAAGCAAGGTACTACCCTAATGGCAGTCTCCTGGACACGGTATTTACCAGCAATGCCTTGGTGGTTTGGCGAGCGAGGTGTGGAACACGGTATTGAGTTACTGAATGGATTCCTAGAGACCATCATTGGTAATGGTACATCAACGTAGACTTCATGTGACCCATGGATTCATAGGGACCGTCCTTCCATCCCATTACACCAAACGTCAATGCAGGTTGAACAAAGTGGATTTTTTGGATAATGATGCAGTGTGGTAAAAAAATTGCTACAACAATATTTCCTTCCTTCTGAGTGTTGGCTATTAGGAAAATTCTCTCCTCACCAAGGAAACAAAAGGACTTCCTCTGTTGGCAGCCAGGCCCGAGAGGACAATTTAGTGTTCCGAGCATGGTTTTGCTATAGCTCTGCTATAGCACGCTATAGCATTTATAGAAGGTCTTGCGCTAAGAGACTTTGGTGCAAACAAATGAACAAACATTTTAAATAGCATGCTATAGCGTTTAGAAGAGGTCCGCCGCTAAGAGGCTTTGCGCGCTATTTAAAACTATGGTTCGGAGTGCATACCAGCTAGCGATGGAAGCGCATGACGCAGTGTTTTAGCCGGGAGCTTCATGCTCCAGTCCGGTTGGGAACATGACACTTTGGAACCTAGTCTTGCACGTGGACGTCCTTAATAGGATGCGTGTCAGTGGTTGGAAGGTGGCCTCTGGAGCCTTAGCTAGGATGCAAAATAAATCTCACCACCACCTATCTCAGTGAGCAACTTGCCAAGTATGTGGAAAGGTCGATGAGGATAGTTTCCATGCCCTTGAGACATGTGATAAGGCAACAATTCTTTGGAATGCAACGACCGAGGATTGGCTGATACCCCTGAAGGAACTTATGAATTCGGGAGGCGAATGGTTCTTGCATCTATTGCAGTTGCATTCAAGTGAAGTATGTGATACGATCATATGCTAATATGGAGATTTCGAATCTCTGTAGTGACTCAGTACACGGGAAGAGATTCCTCCTATGCTAGTATCGAAGAACGTCTTATGCAGCTATTTGAGTTCTATCCAAAACATGACACATCATTGTGTCGATGAAATTATCAAAGGCAAATTTCCATCTGAGGAAATGATAGAGGTGGAGGTCGTGACATCACCGGTGCGTCCGCTGGCCCTTTCAGTGGACGCTTCCTTCTCCCCCGAGAATGGATCTACAGGTGCGGGCATGATCCTTCAGAAACATCAAGGGGAAGGTGATTTTTGCCTCATGTCAACTTTTGTTCTTTTCAGTGATGCACTTGAGGTGGAGATTCATGCAATAATGGGATGGATATTACTAGCTCTCTAATGGTCTGCCCTCCATATACTGGTGCGATCGGACTCAAAGGGCACATTATCCATTATGTCTAACGTCTCACTCGTCAAGTGGTCATGTCATTTGGTTAATTAAATCAATAGTTAGTTGCGGGCCAGTGTTGTTGATACCACTGATGGGTTGTGTGTAGGCCGTCACTGATATGTGACCGTGGATGACCTATAGTTACTGTAGCAGTGATCCTACGGCCTGATTCAAAGCATATTGCATTTTTCTGTCATGGCATGGCATGGCATCAATTTACTCAAGGGTTAATTAGATAAATACCATTCCAATTATGGTGATTCATAAAAATGACATAATTTTCAAACTTTGAAAAATGCCACAATAATTTTTGCAAACTTTGAAAAACGCCACTGTGGACTTCGAAAAATGCCATTGAAAATGGCATGAAATGGCATTTTTCAAAGTTTGAAAATTGCAGTGGCATTTCTCGGAATCATCAGATTTGGAGTGACATTTATCAAATTAACCCTTTACTGAATTTGTTGTCTATCAGTCCGAGGTTAACGGCAAGATTGCACATATATCTCATACTCTCATGTCCATCCGTCGCTCTGCGTCTCATGTGCATTGGGGACAGGTAAATTTGTGTGGCACATAACCAAGGGCCGTGGTGTGTGGAATTAACTCCACATATATTTCGCAAAAATAAAAAACTCTACATGCATATGCTCCCTCGGTCTGGAATTGCTTGTTGCAGAAATAGATGTATCTAGACTTATTGTATGCTCCCTCTGTCTTGTATCTAGACTTACTGTGTGCTCTCAGCCCTGCATCTTTCATGATCTATCGACCGTTTCGGCGCAAGACTCCACTGCTGCATGTGTCCGCGCGCGCTCGCGTACGTGCAAAGCTGCATGCCGCCGGTCCACTCCTGTCCGCCAGTCGCCGTCTCAGAGATCATCGGATCTCCGAGCGCGCGCTGCATCCGTCCATCCATCCACCCATTGTCCTGATCGTACACCACTGTCATGCTCTCATATGGCTAAGACAGATGACATGGTATCCACTCATCGATCGGGAGTAACATGTCGGGGCTTTTCTTCTTGTCGTGGGATGGTATCAAATTCATCTTGCATCCTATCAATGTGAGTGAGGTTACTGATCGACAAGATGGGGGGAGACATCAGATATGCATGCATGGCCGTCCGTTGCATGCCCTGCATCTAGTTCCACATAGTACTCCTATTGCACATCAGACATGCATGCATGGCCGTCCGTTGCATGCCCTGCATCTAATTCTACACAGTAGTATTATTCTCTCACGTACGCTAGCTATCCAAATTAATCTCGTCCAATGGTCCGCCGTCTTGAAAGCCAAAGCAAAATATGACCGTCCGCACATATCGGCGCGCGTATCTATCAGCAGATGGATTCGCTGCCGGTCGCCGTCGCCGGGTGCGCCGGCGGCATCGTTCGCACGATGTCATTGGATGGGCCTCTGGTCGCATCCATCCATTCATGCACCGTCCGCCCGCCTGTACACCGGCAATAATTGGCGCATGTGTGGTCCGTAAGAGCATCTGCAGCTGGATATATCAAGTTCAACCTCTCAAACGCCCGTTGACAATCTCATCACTAAGGGCATCTTTAAAGAAGACCTCAAACTTCTTGCAAGCGTCCGAACCGCGCTGTTTGTCATCCAAAACAGTTATGTATCGGTCCGACGCGCCCGGATATCCGTCTGTGAGAGTCCGGACATCTGGCTGGCCAACAAAAAGCCACCACGCACCCTCTCCTCCATGTCCGGATGGCGGAAGGCCGCGCTGCTATTTGGCTGATGCATGTTGCTTTGATCGGATATCATATTGTTTGGCGGAAGGTTATATCATGCATATAGGTTACTCCGCAGAAGGTGTAGCATGTAGTTGGCGGAAGGTTTAACATGCATGCATGTTTTTGGCGGAAGGTTAGCTTGCATTAAACCCGCCCGGCGGGCCGGCTTTGTAAAAGTCCGACCTTCTTTTCTCAAGCTCGAACCCGGCATGAAGCCCGAAATGCACTCTTTTCTCAAGCCCGAGCACGTCCCGAAATCAAGGCCGAAGCCCAAAAGCCCGGCCTGAATGTCGTTTTATAGTGTTCACACATGTAAGCCCAGCCCAAAATTCTAGAAAAGAAAAGATGTTATTGTTTATTTGAAGGCAGGTTGTCTAGAACCACTTAGGTCATCTACAACGCCAAACCGCAAATGGACACGGTATTTGTCTGAAAATCGATTTGTACCTCAAATATTCGCCCCCCTTCTGCCAAAAAGCAATAATCATCTACCAAATATATTAGCAGCAATCACATTTTACATGGATCCTTTTCTCATCACATTTTTTAAGATAGCAAATACAAAACTAACTGAACTAACTATTAATTAATTTCATAGACCTAGCTAAGCATGAGGCATTTGACATCACAACTAATTAACAATATCATCACTAAGTGGGTCTAGTCACTGTCTACCACCAAAAGTCAAAACTATAACATCATCCTTTTGTCAAACACATTTTTGTGAGATAGCAAAACAAAACCAACTGAACGCACTATTATTAATTACGTAGAAATACCTAGCTAAGCATGTAGGAATTAAACAACTCAGCTAGTTACAACCGCATCACTAAGTGGGTCTAGTCAACTGCCTACCTGAATTTTTTTTGAAACTATAACATCTTTTCTCATCACAAATTATTGGAGATAACAAAAGAGAAACCAGCTGACCCTACTATAAATTAATACATAGAGTGACCTAGCTAAGCATCTAGGCACTTGACACTATAACTAGTTAACAATCTCGCTAAGTGGGTCTACTCAACCGTCTACCTAGAAAAAGTATATAACAACAACCTTATTTTGTTTAACCACTTTGATTGTGGTTCTTCGTTGAATCTGATCATAGATGACCGTTCTTTTTTGTAGTAGTGATTCTATATGGCCAAACCAACGTTCGATCAGTAACATGTCTAAGTCCATCCAACGCCTATGGGTGACCGTTTAAATGGACACGAAAGCTTTGCCTCGTCAGGTTAATGAAGAGGACTTCTACAGAATTACACACCGACTCCCCAAAGAACTACTCTCGCAACATGAATGAACTCAAATGTTTAGCACCCACTACAACCCGCAGATTTGCCTCGCCTCTAATCTGACGTGTAATTACATGTGGCATGGAGGAAACATTCCTAAAGACAAACATTATGGTCATTCCAAACCTCCCACGAGGCGAGCATGAGAAAGGAAGTGGTTCCTCTTCTCACTTTACCAGTGACATTGGTCACATTGATGTTGGTCATTGCAGACAACCAGTCCATCACTGAGTTGAAATTGACCCAATCATCTGTGTTGACCTCAATGAGGCCAAACCAAGGTTTAATCTCGTCCCAAACATGGCGATTGAATCTACATTTGAAAGAAGATGCACAGCGGACTCCGGTTGCTTCTTGCAAAATTGACATAAACCACAATTTGGCCAACCACAGCGTCAAAGGCGACCGGCCGTTCAAACCTGATCATGAAGAATAAGCCGTATGCAATGAACTTGTGCTTTGGCGGTGCCAAAATGCTCCATATATACCGCCGGTTTAAAGATGGAAGCATTCGCATTATCGAGTTGCTCCTTCTATGTTGAGAACGTGGAGTAGCCGAGTAGGTACAAGAACTGTCGCATTCAAACTATGGTGTCCACCGCGGCCTGGCTACGATGGTGATGTCATGAAGATGCATCCAAAGGCCGTAGAAATCCATGGTGTGCTGCAAAGTGAGACCCGGGCTGAAGAAGTTGATGTTGCTGTCTAGTATCAGTACGTGTGACCTTAAATTTTGTCAACGAGGACGAGCTAGAAGAATCCGCACGCACACACAAATGCCGTTCGATTTGAGGCAAATTTATCTTGAAGGATGGTTACAAACTGCAGCTGTCAACTAGTAGTACATACACCACCTTGCTAGTTCACCAATGCAATAATACTTGATCCAAACTGAGTAGCCAGAAAATATAATCATTTGCTGATGTACTCCTAGCAAGGCTTATGTATAGCGGTCGTTCTCGCAAATTGCAAACAGACAAAACAAACAACTACTCCCTCCGTAGTTTAAACTAAAACCACGGCACTTATTTTGAAAGGAGGGAGTATACCGGAATACTCCAGTTGCAGATCAGACAGATCACTTAAAGCTTCCGGCGAACTCTTGTGCATCGCCGGTGAGCTAGCGCTGAAAGCGATCAGTGTCCGCCAAGTACATGGAACCTTCACCTGCTTGCCCGAAGTGGCCAAGTTGCAACACCAATGGAGTCACGGAGCACCCGGTGTAAACTCCCAATTGGGTAAGCGACCAAGATTTTAATAACTACTACGTACAAGTCCGTAGCTATCCTGTCTTGCACAGCTGATGAGATGATGCCTCGTCACCCTTCATTTTCTAAGCTATGGTCGGCAAATACAAGCATATCTCGCCCGCTCAGAGAGTTCAGGCGGCCGGGGGAATCAAATGCTCTGCGCTGGAGTCAGAGGGCAGGTTTCTTAACTCTGTAGGTGTCGATATTCGCGTCTAATTAAGTTTGTTTCTGAAAATGACATTGACTTTGGAGGGTCTTTTTTCTTTTCTTTTTTTTTGCTGAGAAAGTCAGGTGCTCTTTCGTGCAACACAGACAAATGTATGTAACAACATGCGTGATAGTCCAGGATTGGAACAAACATTATGCTGGGTTAATCTGGGGCACATACAGCTATATGTGTGGCGACGACGTTGAAGTTAGATTTTAGCAGGAAATACTCTATCACAAAAGGGACAGACACAGGAGAGCATAATCTATTTTTCAGGCAGGGCATTTCTCCGCATGCAGTATGTTACATCATCCTTCGGAGTTTAGGAAGATTCATACAACAGCTTTTGCTTCAAATTGTTTTCTTCAATTAGTCCTCAACAACTCCTAGATTGTAGTGTAGGGGCTAGCTAGGGAGTACAAGACAAAATGGACGGTCGGTCGACGAAATGGTCTATCAACTTCACAGCTGATATGAACCGATCACCGTCGACCAATCATGCGCACGTTCCATCGGGACCGTCTGCATCAAGCAAAACGGGAGATGCGGGACACCTAGCGGCCGGAACATAATTGCCATGCCAAAATAATAGGGTACTCGTTGATTAATCACGCTGAATTAATTCTGGGGCCTGATGAGTGACGAGCATGCATGCAAACACCTTCTGCAAATAACCCTCTGAGGTGATATTAACAATCTCATCACGCTGAATTAAGGAAGTGTTCAGCTATGTATGTAAATGGTGTCATCATCTTTTGGAGCAGGAAGATTCATACAACAGCTTTTGCTTCAAATTGTTTCCTTCAGTTGGTCATAAACAACTCCTAGATTGTAGTGTAGTGTAGGGACTAGCTAGGGAGTACAAGATGCTCCGTCCGTCGACAAGCATGCACGTAAGAATGACTCTTCGAAGGAGAGAAAGGGCCCGATATTAATAATAGCTTAGAAGGGCCATATACCAGTAGTTTTTTTTGAGGGACCATATACTAATAGCTTAATTAAAAGGATCATACACCTAACGAAGAGCCGGCGCTCTTCGTCCTCCTCCAAAGAAACAACTAGGGTTTCTGCCTCTCGCCGGCGCCGACACAGGTCTGCCTCGTCTTCGGTGGCCCTAGGGCCATGAAGGCGCGGTGGATCCTGCCAAAGACCGACGGGAGGACTTCGTTTTTAGTCGTTCCTTTCAGTTTTGTTAGGGTTTGTGTTCTGCTCAGGAAGGCGAAATAACGGCGGCTCCCTGAAGATGAAATAAAGGTCTCCCCGTCTAGCTCCCGTTCCAGCGGTGCGTCCAGTATCGTTCGTGGGTGTGTGGAGGTGTGTCTTCGGCGGATCTATCTTTGGTGAATTTGCTCAGATATCGGTGGTATTCGTCTACGTTCGTTTGTCTTCGGATTGGATCCTTCCGATCTACGTTATTCTTCATATGCAGCGGTTGCTGTTCTGGTGCGCTGGTTCTATGAGGCCTTAGCACGACGACTTTCAGACTGTCTACTACAACAAATTGTGCCCAACTCCAGCGGTGGAGGGGCGATGACGACGGCGTGCCTTCGGCTCGCTTCAGTGCTTGTAGTCGTCGCTAGGTGGTCTACGGATCTGGATGTAATTATTATTATTTTTTATATTTGTTGTACTGCCATGATTGAAGATGAATAGGTCGGAAGATTTTCCGCAAAAAAAAAAGGACAAGGCGCCCTACCAAGCTTAATTACACACTTTTGCTTTCTCGATAAAGATGCCACTCTTTTGTTATTCCTTAGACAACTAAAAAAACAGTTTGGTTGATTTTGGCTTGAGGAAACACAATCCTGAGCCGGAGACGACGCAGCCGCATGTGGACGCCGCTGGTCATAGTGGAGAGTAACTTAGACTAGTAACATACATATGTTACTAGTTTATGTTACTACCTTCATAGTGGGTAGTGTCATATGTGTGGTAACATAGATGGATACATTTATTACTTTGTAGACTCATTTTGCATCAGGAAGCGCTATGTGATGGTAACATATTATGTTACTCTATTTGTCTCTCTCCTCATTAACTACTTGCCACCTCACCATTTTTGCTTATGTGGCAACTATGTTACTACTTATGTTACTCCCACTATGACCAGCCTAATGAGTCGGAGATAAGGACGGTGTGGCTGGCCACCATGTCATTGGTGGAGGCAATGCTGAGGTTGACGGGTTCAGGTGTGGGTGACTGTGCAAGAGTGGTTCGTCAACGCTGGAGAAGAGGCGGTTTAGAGGGATGACCGCGTGAGACGACAATTCGATGGAGGAGTCAAGGCGGCGAGCATTTCCTTGCTCTCGAATCTCAATCAATAACTACCCTCAGAGTCAAGCCAGTAGTATCCCCCCTCTCTCCCTCTCGATTAGGCTGCTTAAAATGTTTGATACACATGCCATTTCTGTCTACAAAGCTGCTGCTGATCCGCCTTATCACCACCACAGAGATCATCATTGTCGGTTGCACTGGTGACATCATCATCGTCGGCTCTCCGGTCACATGGATCGTATCGTGTCTCGCGATCCCTCCATCCACTGTCCGCATGCTACCAATAATTGGCACATATGTGGTATCGTGGTTGATCTTATATATGCAATAGCAAGATCACACATGTTCCCGTCGGGACCGTACGTATGTCTTCATCATGCAGATGGTAGTATGGCACACCCCCTAGCTAGGTAGTGCCCATGGATATAATTGACATACCAAATTAGGAACTGCACCCTTAATTGATTTCAGACCGACATTGCATGCATGTTGCATCACCGATGTTGCATGTTGCAAGACACATGTTGCATTGATGTACAACATTGCCTAGTGCGTGCATCGCCCTTGTCGCAATGATATTGCGTGCCCACAACACCTATCGCGCTTGATCTAATGACGACATGGGCAGTGCATTTATTTTTGTCTCGATATGGCACCAACATTTTGATGTCTATTATTTTTAGAGAAAAGGCAGAGCCCAACTTTATAAATAAAGCCACCAGACAGAGTCATAACAGACCACACGAGCAAACATCTCAGCAGGACCAAAGTATCAACGACAACCAAACCAAGCTAATGTTTAATGTACATGGCTCCCATGCCAGTACACGACGCGCGGTCCGAAAACTCAAAAACAGTGAAATCATGGCCAACAACTCCTAACTGCTGGCTTGAGCTCGAGGAAGGGGAGCTAGGTTGATGCATGGAATAAATTTACACCCATATTGCTTTTACACCGGTAATATACATACCCCAATCATAGCAACCGGATTTTAGTGACGGCTCTCGAGGTGTGCGAAAACCTGGCGGAATGAGAAAAAAAAAAGAGAAGCAAGCACCAATTGCGGACTCGGCCATTTTGTTTTGCCGACTCTGACTAATACAGGGGTATTGCACTCTGAAATGTCGACCGTCTCGGTTGGCAGCGAGGGAGGAGAGGAGTGGCGGTGGCACAAGAAACGTAGACTCCCCTCTCATCGCCCGCTAGGGCAACGCGAGGGCCAAACGTTTTATGCTATATACCAGATGCAAAATTGCAGCAATATATCTTAGGCATGTAAAATTGAGTGATATATAAGCGAGGGCGGGGTTTGGAATTAACTCTATCTACATATATGTCATAGTATATATTTTCTCGAACTTTGTGTCATAGTATATCTAGCTAGCAAGAGAACCAACTATTGGCTTCGTCAATGTTGAGACCCGGTGCTCGCGTACTTGCAAAGCTGCATGTCGCCGATCCACTCCTGCCCCACTGTCGCCGTCACAGAGATCATCAGATCTCCGTGGAGCGTCGTCTCGCGTGTATCTATCCATCCGTTCGTCGTCCTCGATCATCCATCCGGTCCCATCTATACGGCCAAATAGATCTGTCACGCACGTTCCATCGTGAGTATAACATGTCGAAGCTTTTCTTCTCGTCATGGTATGGTATCAGTTTTATTTGGCTAGACATGTATGGCCATCCGTTGCCCTGCGTCTAATTCCATATTCTTTCACGCACGTTCTCGAAATCTTGTCCAGTAACTCGCCAGCTGATTGTGTGAAGCTAAAGCAAATTGTATCCACGGACGTAGCTCTCACGTCCGATCGACATTCGATCGGTTTGCTCGCCGAGCTCTACAATTCCCACGTTTCGAACATGCATGTCATGTACTGTGTCTGCATGTATACATCCAAATTTAGATGCCACTGATCCACCCGCCTCGTGTCGCCGTCGCCATCGCGATCATATAGCAGATATGTAAGTAGATGCACCGATCACCGTCGCCGGTTGCGCCGGCGGCATCGTTTGTACAACGTCGTCGGACCTCCCGTCGCATCCACATCCGTTGTCTGTCCGTACACCGGCAATAATTGGCGTATGTGTGGTTAGCAAACGATCTCATATATAGCTAGATCGTAAAAGTTCCACCAGCACCGTACCTCTGCATCAAGCAGATGGTACACCCACCTATATATCGCCTCGCCCGTTATACATTATGGGCATATATGCCAACATTTTTTGTTTTGCGTGGGAGATTAACTACACACTCTTTTCGTTTATATTTACTCCGCATATTTACTATGACTAAAGTTAATTTTATAAAATTTGCCCAAGTTTAAAGTAAACAATATGAACACTTACAATAATAAATCTATATGAAGTGAAAATTTGGTCAATGATGAATTTAATGACATTGATTTGGTGATGTATATATGTTAATATGATTTTTTTACAAATTTGATTAAAGTTTATAAAGTCTAACTTTAAACAATGCTAATATGCAAAGTAAATAAAAATAGAGGGTATACGAGCTTCACTTTTCCTGTACGTTAAAGAAAGAATACAGGAAAAAACAGAGCACCTACAACGTTTCAACTTTCATCAATTTGGCGCGAGCGATTGGATTGGCCCTTTTGTACTGTTCTCCAAGTCGTCATTGTTCATCTTCTTCCTCCAGCATAACACGTGATTTCTTCCTGGCTTCTTCCTGCCTTTGCCGCCTTATGTGATGTCGTGGTGAGCCGCGTCGTACCCACCTCCGACAAGGTTCTGGTGAGCCCTCGGCGGCAATGCGGCGGCCGCCCCCGGCGTCTTCGTCTCCTGTGCGCTCCTGGTGAGGCCTCAGTAGGGACGCTGGGCCAGCCGTACCACTCTATCTCGGCGTCAGCCCTCGGACACTACTCTCCACCGGGCGCAAAACCGACTGATCCCAAGAAAAACTGGGTTGTGTGCTAAATAGCAGAGTAGAAAAAGAAAATATATTCTCTGAACATATTCAAAAGAATTTTTGTTTTGAATGCCTCGCCGGTAAGGGTTCAATGGTGAAATTTGATTGGGAATTGGGCATATGGTTTGACCCACAAGATATTATTTTCTTCAATAAATTAGTTTTAATTGCAAGCATGCCGTCATGTTGACTTTCTCTTGTGTGCAACTTACAATTTCTTGTGTGTTCCCGATGTGCATGCTCACCTAGCATGTTAGTTTTTGTGTGGCCAATCCAAACCAAGAAAAATTCAAAGCTCCACTGACAAATTACACGCGCATGCAGCCGAGGAAGGCAACATCAGCGGTGCTGAGAACGTCAGCTCAGTAGGTTTCCCAACAAGCAACGCTTGGTTTACGGCAATAATTGTGAAAATTCAACCCTCGATTGGCACCAATACTGACACTGCGGTTGTATGTACCCTACCATCATTAGATCATGTGTTTATTTCTCTGAGATACTTAAAAAAGTTCATGGTGAACTAGCATCTTACTTTTTGGATGGCAAATCCAAACCAAGCAAAAGCTCCACTTAACAATCACATGCCATGCAGCCAAGGAATGCAATGTCAGCATCATCGAGCTCAATAGATTTCCCAACAAGCAACACCTAGTTCTCAACAATAATTACAACATTTCAACCATTGCTTGACACTGATATTGACATTGTGGTGGTGTGTGCCCTACTTATGTTAGATCATGTGTTTATTTCTCTGGGAAACTTCGATTGTCGATGCAACTTGCTTGCAAGATGCTCTCCTAATATATGTTTCTAAAGACTATACAGTATATATGAAATCTCAGTTAGTAGTACGCAACTTGTTGACTTCCAATTATTGCATGCAAGATGTGACTCCTAGACTACGACACTAATTACAAAACACATAACCATCCATCTCTGATGATGTAACCCTAGCTAGCTAATAGCAATATATGTGTATCTATGCGAACGGCAAACAAACTTCTTTTAAAAGAATGCCATATTCAGCTCAATCCTACAGGATTTTAGTTTGTTTGATTCCTTCATAAGAAAAACAAAAGATTCTCTCAAAAATGTTTGAGTGGATGGTAAAATTCTATGGAATGTATTGCACATCAGTCCTTAGGGAATATTCCTATAGGATTCAATCATAAGAATCAAACAACCAATAATCAAAAAAATTCCTAAGGATTATAATCCTTCAAAATTCTTATATATGAAAGTCATTTGAATCAAAGAAGCCCTAAGTTAGTTACAAAATGTTTCAACTTTCAGATGATTTGACGTGAAACATCAGTTGGATTCCAATCCAACGGCTGCCCTTTCATCTTCCACTCGCAACCGTCATTGTCCATTCTCTTCCTCCAGTACAACACACGATTTCTACCAAGTTTCGTCCATCCTTTCAGCCTTCTGCGATGTTGCGGCAAGCCTCGTTGTCCCCAACTTCGACAAGGTTCTGGCAAGCCCCAGTGCCGATGCAACGGTCGTTCCCGTCTTCGGGAAAAATTAAGTTTTCTCGAAGCATATTCAGGTGAAACTTTGTGTTGAATACCTCGCTGATAAGGATAAGGATCCAACGGTGAAATCTGATTGTAAATCAGGTAGATGGTTTGAGATATTATTTTCCTCTCAAATTAATTGCACCCATGTCATCCTGTTAACTTTCTCTTGTATGCAGGTTACAATTTCTTGTGTGTGTTCTAGATGCTCATGTTCACCTGGCATGTTACCTTTTGCATCGCAAATCCAAACCAAGCAAAAGCCCCACTACCCAATCACACGCACATGCATCCGAGGAAGGCAATGTCAGCGGCATCGACCTCAATAGGTTTCCCAACAAGCAACGCCCAACAATAATTGTGAAATTTCAACAATCGCTTGACACCGACACTGACACTACGGTGGTGTGTGCCCTACTAACGTTAGATCATGTATTTATTTCTCTGAGAAACTTCGAGAAGTTGATGGTTGATGGAACTTGCTTGCAAGATGCTCTCCTCATATATTATTCTAAAGAGTGCAGATTATATAAGAAATGTAAGTTAGTATTACCCACCTTGTTGACTTACAATTATTGCATGCAAGATGGGATCCATGCCAACGACACTAATTTTAAGAAACACACAACCATACATCTCTGATGATGTACCCTAGCTAGCTGGACCGACTATTGGTCTATGTATGCCAACTGCAAACAAACATTTTTTTAAGGTCGTAGCTAGAATTAACTACACACATTATTATCCTTGCTTAGTTTTCTTTATTCAAATTTAAATGTTGGTTAGTTTGTAAGTCAAAACTCCAAGCTTTCCAAGAGGCTGGTGAACTCTGATGGCGACTAAGTCCGGCCAAGTACATGCATATGCATGAATGGAACCTTCACCATATCGACCCTTCCCTAGTAGTCGTGTACTTCACTGGGAGCAGCTAGCTAATTAACTAATTTTTCCAGTGAGGAAAGGAAAGCAACTAAGATTGTAAACTATACTACGCCCTGATGGTGGTAGTGGCTGTTGCCGTGGCGGCGGGGGTGGCGGTCCTCGTGGTCATGACCGAGACTATTAGCTACTCATTAGTGTGTAGTTTAACAAAGTATGATCTATCAATGTAAGTTGCAATGCGATCAATTTATCGTCCATCAATATTAGTAATGAAATCAAACTGAAGTCTGAATCAATTTGTTTTGTATTGTCTGGACTTTTCACACGGTTTTCTTTCCTGGACCGTGTGCGATATTGTGCTGCTTCATTAATAAGCTAAGGGCATTGCGAAATTCGAACGCGGAGGATCGCTCATCGCACACGTATTTCCGCCTACAGCCACCTCTCCTTTGGTAACTCATCATACACAATTTATTCAATACTCCCTCCGTTCCAGAATATAAGGTGTATTGGTTTCCGTGCAAGTCAACCATTTGAATGTTTGACCAAGATTATAGAATAAAATAACAACATCTCCAACACCTAATAGATGAAATATGAAACTTCTTTTCATGATGGATCAAATGATATAAATTTCGTATTGTGGATATGGACATATTTTTCTAGAAACTTGGTCAAACATGGACTCGTTTGACTTTTGAAAAAACAAATACACCTTATGCGATGTAACATTGACATTTGTTAGTTTTGCAACATTGATATTTTTTAATTTGGGAACTGAACTGTTCATTCACTGAGCACTACCAACTAAGAACTACAAGCACTGTCTAATTTGGCAACTGAACATTACACAAACATGGGCAACACAAGCTGAAAATTCACTGAAAATTTATTTCACTCATATCCATAAATGGTAGCTCTATGTACAAACAGTTTGCATATAGATGAACTAAACAAAAGACCCCAAAATACACACTGAACCAGCTACTTCAACTATATATAACCAGTTTCTAGTATGAACGGTTCAACTATGCAGATGAACCGCAGCGTTGGGCGCGTAAAATGTGAAGCCAACATGGCACAAGCGATCGAAGATATGGACCTAACTGTCAGCCACATAAAGGACGCCCATGTGTTCTTACTTCTTAGCCAGCGTTGAAGCAGAAGATGGCACCTAGCTAGCTATATATAGTTAGATATTTTGGTTTTAAACTTGCATATTTTAGCTTTGTAAATGTAATTCCAAAATTTATTTTATTATGAATTGGGTGAACAACTTTACATATAACTAATTCTGAACAACCGTCGGTGAAGGTACAAATCATAGCACACAATTAGGAAAACCAGTCGTGTGCCTGTATCACAAACGATAGACACAACTAAAATTGTGTGTGATATGCCTCATCATGGCACTCGATTGGATTACCAGAATCGTGTGCTAAAAGTCACACATGATTGATTCATGTCATCTCACACTTTGTTCAGTGAAACCGTGTGTAAGGTATCACACTTGGCTCAACTAAGGCAATCGTGCGCGATGGATCAAGGATCACACACAGTTTTTTTGTACAGTTTTTATATTTATAGCGTGTGCAAGGCATTCATTGCACATAGTCCGACGTAGGGCGTGTGATAGGTGGGGACTGGCGGAGCTAGAGGGCGATGCCTAGGATTTTTCCAGTAGCTTCCTATCATAGCGAATTTTTTTATTTATGAAAAGCTATACTATTGGCCAGCCCTGGAGTCCTGGACCATTGGGCTGGATCCTCTGTTGGGTAGGGCTTAATGGCGCTGATATGCATGTTAGCACTAATAATCTTGATATTTTGTATCAGCATGTTTATTTTTCATTATGCATGTAGCATAATCTAGGGAGTAGCTAGTCCGATGAAGCTTCAGTTGCGTGCGCGAAGGAGGCGAGATCTCGGGCTGCCGTGCGATGTGGCGAGCATGGCGAGATGCCGGCAATGCCGTGAGAAGCGGCAAGATGTGACAAGGCTGAAGCATGACGGGCTATAACAGGTTGAGTAGGGCGATCCGACGAGTTAGTGCAGCTGCATGCATTCTGTTTTGGCCGGGTCGTTTGGATGCTGAGAAGGCTACAGAAGGCTTGACCATGCATGTAGGTAGTGGGTTGCTAGCTGCATGTAGTTTGTTAGATCTAGTGAGTTAGTTGTCTTTAGAAAATGTAGGATAAGTGAGCAGTGGCCGGTAGGCCGGGTCACCCGCATCATGGAGTGATTCCAGGACGTGGGAGTAGTGGTGTGAGTGCATGGCACAATGTGCTTGAGTCCTGTATATATATACTGCTCTCAGTCAATGAAAGAAGAGGCTGTGAGGGCCGAAGGAAAAACGGGGAAATATCTAGTACTCCCACCCCTAGGATGCTCCCGATACTTCAAACTTGGTAGCACATTTTAAAATGTTCAAAAAATTCTAAAAAAAATCCAGCACATTGACACAACATCAATGTATATTATAAAAAAAAAAATCAAAACATTGCTCGAGATACAAAAATGACAAAATCGACATCAATGTGACAATGGGCCTAATTAAAGCCCAACTTATGTTGTGTACTATTTACTGTCGAATTTGTCATTTATGTCTCATATGCTATGTTTCGAATTTTGATTTCATATTTTTTGACAACATACTTTGATGTTGTGTCAATGTGCTTGATTTTTTCAGAATTTTTCGAACATTTAAAAATGTGCTACCGAGTTTTGGAGCACCGGGAGCATCCTAAGGGTGGGAGTACCAGACATTTCCCCAAGGAAAAACCATGTAGCACTTGTTTTCACCAAGGAGAGAGCCTCTTGGCAAAGCTAGCGGCTAGTTTCTCCCTTGGTGCATGTGTGCGTGCGTGTGTGTCCTTGGAGACAAAGAGAGAGGATGGAGTTGTGGAGCTCCAAGGTAGAAGAAGCGCAGCGCTGCGAGGAGGCGGCGCTAACACTGCACTAGTGTTGGGCACTTTGTGATTGCTTAATTTTGTTTATTCTAATTTAAATATTGATCAGTTTGCAAGTCAAATTAAAATCTGAGGCATTTCCAAGAGAACGGTGAACTCTGACAGCGACCAAGTCCGGCCAAGTACATGCATGCATGAATGGAACTTCCACCATATCGATCCTTTCATAGTGGACAAGTTGCACTGGAGCAGCTAGTTAACTAGTTTTTTCCAGCGAGTAAAAAAATAACCAAAATTACAACTTGATCGAATCTAAAGCTGTGCTCACATTCACCACCCTGATTATTTCCTGCTGCAATCGTATCCAAGTGTGCACTGTCTTCAGTTTACAATTGATGTTGATGATGTAACGTGTCTTGTCATTTTCCATGGTGTGGGCTACGAGCCTACGACTACCCACTAATTAACTACTCCCTTCGTCCCATAATATAAAAACGTTTTTAACACTACACTAGTGTAAAAAATGCTTTTATATTATGAGACGGAGGGAGTAACTCATTATGTGGCAACCTGATTAAGGTCGGCATATACAAACATATCTTGCCGGTTCAGAAAAACGCAGTCCCATGCATGTCGACAAACTCAGAGTAGAAAGTTTCTTAATCCAGGTGACGACATTGTCCTCCACACATAGCAGAAATCACGGCATTCCATGTTCCTGCTGTAAGCTTATTAATTTTGGGATGTGCATTACTTTTGCCGATCTCAAGAGGTTATCTGCCTAATTATTTAATTAGTTGCCAATTCCTAATAACACAGAGGAATGTAGTTAGCGGCAGCTGGCTGATACCGGGTTCACCACAGGAAATAGCATCCATGCATGAATTAGTAGTTGTACAACAAACTTAGGCAGACATTAAGAAAATGAAGAAAGAAAGATGCAGGCAGGGAATTAATCAAAACCCTGCATTAACTTGGATTGGAAGGCCAGGAAGAAACCACACGCTAAAGGCATCTTTAACGCAGAACCTCAAACCGTCCGCAATCGTTCAGACCAAGTGGTTCGGATGCAGTTTGTCATCCAAACAGTACTACATCGGTTCGCGGAGCGGTTTGGACATCTAGTTTTTTGGCAAATCAAAAGCAAACTAGAGGCTTTTTGGGAGTCCGGATATCTGTCTTACCAATCAAAAACCACCATGTACCATGTCCATCCAGAATAGCTAGCTTATACTACTCCCTCATTTCCGGTTTATAGGGCTTAAATATGGAATTTCATCAACCAAGGCAGATGGTGAGTGGAGGAATGTATCTTGTATTTTACAAAACTACCCAAGTTAGACTAATGCATTAATTTGGAGTAATTGCACTGCATGCATGCTTGGCCACTAGATGAGTAGAAACATTGCATGCATTGGTGAGTTTCTTCTTAATTATTGCATGCAAAGATTTAATGTTCCTCCGTATCTTAATAGGAGTTGGAGATGAGCCCTTTAAATTGGAAAAGCGAAAAATTTGAGATAAGCCCTCTAAACCGGAAAGGAGGGAGTAATTTGGTAGAAGGCTGCCTAGTATGTCTACATTTTGTACTAATTTTGAAAAAGAAGTTATGATGCAATTATATTATTTCCTCCATCTAGGTGTATAAGTCACCTTACAAAAACCAAATAATCCGAAACACTTAGGTGCGGTGCATTAACTCGCACCTCGTTTCTTGTTTCTTGACATATCAACCAGTAAGATATGCGAGGCGTGCATGCTTTCAATGATTTGAGACTACCAAACACGACATGCAGTGGTTAGTTCATTGCATGCAATGCTATTAGTTAGCAAATTAACATTAAGTTTTCTCATTTTCCCCTCTTTCCTTGGTCAAGGTGCACAACCTGAGATGACTTATTCACCTAGACGGAGGGAGTAGACAGTCATTTGGCGGAAGGCACTCGTATGCACTACTTGATAGAAGGTGCGGGAAGCAGACTTCATTTGGCGCCAAACGTTTAGCAACTTCATTTGGCGGAAGCCAAATGCTTAGCTTTCCGCTTCTTGGTGCTTAGTAGCCATGATTCAGCCAGCTAGATTTGGCGGAAGCTATAGAAATGTTATTATTAGTAGCCTTCCGTCAAACTAAAAGCTACTGATCATTCTTTTAAGTTAATAAAATTATAGGATTGAATGGTTGGTTCCTGCATCCGTGTCTACGCACTGATATCCATTGGTCTGCGGATGGATTGGTGTCCGATTTGAGGGTCATTGTAGGAGATGCCCTAACTAACTATTGTTCACTTCTAACATCAGACGGTCTAGATGATCACGAACATAAGATGACACAAGATACAAATCAAAAGGAAAAGATGGTCGGCATGGTGTTGGTTTTACTAACTGTTTGTATTTTTTCGTCTTTCTGTTACACTGGCTATTATTTTCCTGGATAATCAGTGTGTGATTTAATATACTCTTTGGGTGTATTTTTCTCTAAAAAAGCCAATACAATACGGCACGGTGCTACAAATTTAGATAGAGTGTCCAGCACATGCACATATATGGTTGCCTTGCACACCCTACCCGTATGAGTACCTCCGAGAGACTGAGCCGGCATATCATCTTGAGATTTACGCACTGAAAGCACATCGCCGGAAATCCTGAAATAAATTCAGAAATAATGTGAGCACCAGGATTTGAACCCTGATGGGTTGGGAATACCACTGTCCACCTAACCAACTCAACCACAGGTTGATTCGCCACATCCTATTAAACTGCATGGTTGAACTTCAGTAGTCAAAGAAAAGACATGTGAACTGCATGGTTGAACTTCAGTAGTCAAAGAAAAGACATGTGTTGGGATGTGCATGCCCCGCATGCATTGGTTACATGTTCCTGGTTTCAACGAAGATCGATTCCTCATCCATTAATTATTCATTCAGCGGAGTACTTTCCTTGAGCAACGCACAAACAAAAGTGACAGCGAGGAAAACATATGTCCTTTTAATGCAGAGGCCTTGTAATAATGAACATCTATTTGTGGCTCAGAGGTCTAATAAACCCGGATGAAGGTAGTACCTTTTAATTCCCTTGTATGGTCCTGATCAATCACCTGCATGAAAGTTACTGCTCTCACGGTCCATTGAGATTTGATTGGTAGCTTCCCCACAATAATTCCAACCTCCATCGTCGGTCACATATGTTTCAGACTAGTCATAGTGGGAGTAAGTTCAACAGTAACATCGAGTACAATTCAGCAAATTTGATTATGTTGTAATGAGTTAATGAGAAAAGAGGTAGTTTGAGTAACTTAGCTAGTTACTGTAACATCACATGTCCCAATGCAATATGAGCCTATAACCTAATAAATGAAGCTTTGCATGTTACCACGCTTATGTTACTTACCCACTATAAAGATAGTAATATAGTCTAGGGATATGTGTATGTTATTAGTGTATGTTACTCTCCACTATGGCTAGTCTCATGGAACACGACATTGCATGTGTTTGTCTGTGAGTATGTGCAAAGCTGCCTGATCGACCATGTCGTCGTTGTTGTCCGTCGTCCTCGGATTTCCGGCCGGTCACATGCGGCCATCGTCCGTCCGTGCGCACCGGCGACATTTTTTACATATGTGCCAAAGTATGTCTTTGGGTCCCGGCGAGCCTTTTCATCACAATCCCCCAACTATAGTTAGATTTTGTTTTGAACCAGGCATTTGATGGCTTGGATGATCCTTCGTGTGTGCATTAGTGTGGCTTGGCCTAATCATGCAGAGACTGAGGGTGTATTTGTGGTACTTGTAACCACTTGATGCTTCTTCCCGCAAAAAAGAAAAGAAAAGAAAAGAAACCACTTGATGCTTCATTATTGTAACTCAACCACAGTTGGGACGTAGACGTGGTGAGAGGCTAAACTTGTTTTTTCCCGTGTCTCTCCGATCTAGATTTTCCACGTAATTCAGGTCAGACCACAATTTAGCGTACCAAGTGGTTCCGATCGATACGGTGGACCCATGAAGCATAATCTATTTAGATTTTGCACGCACTTGTATTCGGCACAACTTATCCCTGCAATGTCATAATCTATTTAGATTTCTCATATACTCCTGCCTCCAAAAAAGCAAAACTATCTCATGAATAAGTGGGACTCTCTAGTCACTAGTCAACTGCCTGCCTTTTCGAACTTGTATGCATCACTCTGATGCAGAGGCCGGGGAGTCCCCCTTTTCGAAAAAAAAAACTGCCTGCCTCCAAAAAATCCAAACTATAACATCAATTTCTCATCATAATTCATTTCCACGATATTCAGAAAAATGAAACCACTCCGTCAAAACTCGCCTCTCTGCCTCAAGTCGCCATGGCGACCCGATTTTCCGTCCGTCGTCGTTGTTGGTACCACTGACGGTTTGTTTGTAGCCTGACACTGACATGTGACCACGGACGGCCATTTTCGTAGCCGTAGCAGTGATCCTAGCGCCTGATTGCAAGGATATTTCTTACTTTGTCGTGATATGACATGGCATCACTTTGCTGTCTATCAGTCCGAGGTTAACGATAAGATTGCACATATATATCTCATATGGCCATCCGTCGCTCCGCGTCTGATTGCATTTCACTTTCACACGCGCTCTCGAAAAATCTCTTCAGTTTCGCACGTTTCGGATGTGCCAACTTACCGTGCCTGCGCGCAGAGAACTGCGGCTGATCTGCCTTGTCATCGCCGCGCACAGTCCGTAGATAGATTGGGCCGTCGCCGTCGATCGCCGGGGCGGCATCATATCCCCGGACCACCGGTTGCACCACGCCTCCAAGATGAAACCTACAACTCCAATATATAATTACATAGATAATCTGCCATGATTAACTAGCACTGTCAGGAAGGAACGGCGCACGCAACTCTCTGTCGATCTCACAAAGCTCTCTTTTTAAAGGATAACAGGGCAAAAAATGTATGATCAACTGTTAACTACGCAGGGAGACCCGGCTAAGCACGTAGCCGTTCGACAGCACAGCTACGCAGCCGCATCACCAAATGGGTTTAGTCAACCGCCTGCCTCCATAAAATCAAGACAACATCCCTTTCTTATCATCACATATTTGTGCGGGGATAATACGCAAAAATCAAAACAACTAGTAATGATTAACAATTAATTAATCACATGGAGTCCTAGAGAGACCTAGAGACCTGACAGCTCAGCTGCCCAGCTGCATCAGCCAGCGACTATAAATTTGTAGTTGTGCCCATCACTCGCCTCACAATCTTACAGCCCAGCTAGCTAAGCTAGTGGAGCGTTGGTCCCTGAGAGCCAGCACAGCTAGCACACCAGCAGCAGCTAGCATGATATATATGGTAGCAAAAGCTGGATGCGTGGATCAAGCATCTTAGTTTAGCTTAACTCAACACTCACGCGGCACAAAAAAAGCAGCACCACCACTAGTTGTTTCTTCGTGGTGTCAATTGCTCAGCTCGATCGATCGAGGTGTCTTGAATTCCGGCTGCCATGGCGAACTACCGGGTCGGCGGCGGTGGCAACGGGCACTACGAGATGGCGGCAGCAGCGGCCGCGGCGTGGAGGGAGCCGGAGAGCCCGCAGCTGAGCCTCATGAGCGGGTGCAGCTCCCTCTTCTCCATCTCCGGCCTGCGGGACGACGACACCGACCTCCACCTCCTCGCTGGCGCGCGCTCGCTGCCGTCCACGCCGGTCTCGTTCGGCGGTTTTCCTGGCGGCGATGAGGTCGACATGGAGCTGCGGCAGGGCGGCGGCAGCAGCGGCGAGGACCCGAGGACCATCCGGATGATGCGGAACCGGGAGTCCGCGCTGCGCTCCAGGGCCAGGAAGAGGGTACGTACACGAATACACACATTCCTACGTATATACTCCCTCCGTTCCTAAATATAAGTTTTTGTAGAGATTACACTATAGACTACATACGAAGCAAAATGAGTGAATCTATACTCTACAATGCATCTATATACATCCATATGTGGTCCATAGTGGAATTTTTCCAAAGACTTATATTTAGGAACGGAGGGAGTACATACGTGTAGAATTGCAGAAGGAAGTCTTATCATTAGCTCAAATTTTGAATTTTTTTTGTTTCAAAGTTCGAATTCTTATTTACAAGTTCAAGCCTTGGATCTTCTAGTTCAATATAGTACCTTTTAACTAAAGGTAAACCAAGGTGAAAATTTGACTGTGTTACACCAAGAGATTCACTAGTCCCTTTTTTTGTATAGAAAAAGAGGATTCACTAGCTAGAAATGTTTGAATTCGCGTAGGAACTTATCAACTTCGTAGCCAAAGAGAAGTGTCTCCGGACAAACTCTCAACTAGTGATTAAGTTGGGTCAATGTGTTGAAAGGCAACCCGAAAGGCAAATGGAATGTGGCATCTCTTTCATTCTCGCATCATGTTGCATTCATGCAAATGTTTTTTGGTCAACATGGGCTAAATAAATATATATCTCTTCTGTGATTAGTGCTCTGCTTCACCTAATACAGAATCTTGATTTCAATATAAACCCCAGTAGGCCCTAGAAAATATAGCTTTAAGAAAACAAGTGAGTTCGTGGACCTAATCCAACTCTAGCAAAAGAACAACAGAAGGAACAATATACATCTCTTGGACGGCATATAGATCCTTTGCATCTTGGAAGTTTGTGATCAGCTGGATATAGACATCAATACATAAACATCCAGGCTGTTACAAGATAAAAGTAAGTAAACTCCGAGGATTTGTTGGGATTTTTTCGACACTTCAAAAATCATTTTCTACAGGCTGGAGCACATGCTCCCGGGAGCCGAATTGCTTTTCCGGTTGAAAAGCATCATCTTGATTAAGATGTATTAACAACACATATGTTCACTTAAGTTATATTAAAAAGCCCATAACTAAACTATATTCCACAGCTCAGTTCAGCGCATCCCCGTAGACATCGATAGACCGGTGTCAGTTCAGCTGCTGACATCCATCCAACTAACTGCTCCAAATTAACTTTGTCTTCATGTGATCATGATTACGTTGACAAGACTTGGCAGAAGATAACAACTTCAAATGAACCAATAATTCTCTATGGCTTTCTCTCATGCATGTTCTTATCTGAAGTGCTAGCTAGTGCGGCACAAGTAGGCATACACCAGAAATCAAACCACAATTGCCCGCACGAGCACTAGTATTCTGCAAGATTTGCAAGCTTTTAACAGAATTAA
The DNA here is from genome assembly GCA_032464435.1 of Aegilops umbellulata. Taxonomy (NCBI): domain Eukaryota; kingdom Viridiplantae; phylum Streptophyta; class Magnoliopsida; order Poales; family Poaceae; genus Aegilops; species Aegilops umbellulata. The sequence continues at coordinate 444,902,708 of CP136059.1, read as the reverse complement.
CACTGATTAGTGAGGTAAATAATGCGCTTGCAGGCATATGTCGAGGAACTCGAGAAGGAGGTTCGACGTCTGGTGGATGACAACCTCAAGCTGAAGAAACAGTGCAAAGAGGTACCCATGCAGCACTTAACCAATTATTACTCACTCCGTCCCTTGCAAAAACGTCTTATATTGTGGGATGGAGGCAGTAGTTAATTTCTGGACACTGCCAAATTGTAATTTATGAAACTGCAGAAAATTACCTCACCAGTGCAACTCAAAGTGATCTTCTCTTGCTTCTCATTTATCTGCTTAGAGACGCTTATTTTATAAGTTTTCCGTAACCTCTGCAACATATTACATCCAAATGCTTATTCAATTAGCAATATATAATCTCCTTTGATTCTGTAATCTGACCACACTTAATTGCCCTTTGATTTTGTAATCTGATCGGCAGCTGAAGCGGGAAGTGGCCGCCCTGATCCTGCCCACCAAGAGTTCTCTCCGGCGAACCTCGTCAACCCAGTTCTGAAAGGGGATTGGACGGCCCAAGACACAGAGCAGAAGCGCATTTTGGCAGTACAAATTTAGGAGAAAATTAATCAAACCTGTGCAAATTTCGTCTAAGTGTGTGTATACCTATGTACATGACCGATCCAAACCTATAAATTCTCTTGGGCCTTTTTGTGTGTGTCTCTACAAAGAAAGAAACGGAGTTTCGTCGGTGGAGAATTAACTTTTTGTTTTTTGTTCAGATTAACCTATCTTGCCACTTTTCCTTAGTGCTTTGCTGGGATAAAGTGTGTTCTGTCAGCAAGACAGCAACCACCATTTCAAACCGAGGCAATGCCCGGATGGTTAGGACATGATGATAAGTCCTGACCCATGGAGTTTGAGGCTACGTGGTCGCAACATTTGGTTGACGCACCACTCTCCTTAACCCTGAGACCAGAGGAGTTCTCCCTCGTCACGCGTTTGAAGAATTTTATTGCTCTTTTGGCCTCTTCATTTATTTTATTATGATTTATTACCGTCATGGTTTGCATTCTTTGTTATTTTCATAAGTATTGTTAGTATTGTCACCGGACAACTGCATTACACTCGGATAACATTATCTTTACTTGGAAATTTGTTAAATGGTACAATAAGCATAGGTGTGTTCTGTTTAAAATTGAGCAAGAAAAAGACGGGTGCAAAGTGCTCATGCCATTTTGGAATGTAATGGAAGCAATCTCTGAATGGCTACCATGTTATTCCGGCGCCCGCCTTACCACATTTGTGCGCTCAACACACTTTAAATGATAGCGGAAGGAAGAACTTTTTTCACGTAACAATTAACAAATAGAGCAAGTCGCAATTTGCACCGCCACGTTCGGTATTGTTGTGCACACATTATATTAAAATTTATTACAGTTTATTTGCACATAACAAGGATAGTTCGGCAATGCTTCACAACTTGTATTGGTTTACTGTTATTATTTTTACTTTCTTGTTGAGCATCATAAATGGCAAAGAGTGAATATTTGATTTTTCAATCAGGATTCACCAAAATGTAAAAAAAAAGTGATATCTTCTATATTTAAATAGCTGCCCCCCCCCCCCCCCCACACACACACCCCTCCCCCAATTGCCATATTTCTTTCAACATGCAAGCATGACACCACATCATGCAACACACATAGAAAAAGGCCCACTCAACATGCAAACATGAATAAGAATTTCCATTCTGTTACCCTATTTATATTTAATAGATTTTTTATAGCTATGCAATAATCGAACTCAATAAATCACATGTATTTTCAGTTTTGGTTCTCATATTATCCCAAATATGCATGTTCCATACAACCGAATTTTATAAATTGCAAAACATCCTCACAACAACGTGCGGGGTTTAATCTAATTAGAAAAGTTCAAGTTAGTTTTTCCTTGATCACATCTTTGGGTACATGGATGAATTGTGACACCCGGTTACACCTGGCGGGATCAAGATTGGCCCCACGGACCAACACTAGTCTTTCTTGCGCACTTTGTTCTCCCTCGTGCACACCCGGGACCAACTTTCCGGTCGGACACCCATCCTAGAATTACTCAAAGCCAAGCACGCTTAATTTTGGAGTTCTTTTCGAATGGGCTTACGGAAGAGAAGGAATTCCTTGTAGATATGAGTAGTCTATCATTCCTATTAAGCCAGACTCTCACATGAATTTACCGTAATTGCAGCTAGGGCACGTGCCCAAGCTCTACGCCGTCGCGCACAGGAGCTTCGATGACCCACTGCGGCAAACATGGTGGCTAGAACAGCGAGAATTTTCCCTAAGATAATGACCTGATGCTTGTTGGGCTTGACAATGCGACCCTCCCATCCCTTGGTCCTTGGTATGCCACCACGGTGGGAGGGGATATGTTTCTCCAACTGCGAGCTGGACATGGGGCTCGTCTCAGGCGCCCTATAAATGGGTCGCCCCTGCATGGGAGAAGGGCTGGCATTCCAGCGCATGCTTCTTTAATTTCTTTTACAGTAAATTTTAAAAACTTCTGTTGTATGTTCAAAAAATTTATACAACGTAGAAATTTTTTGCATTACTCAAACGAATGTTGATAGCATTAAAACAATTTATGTTACATTTTAAAATATACATACGTTTAAAAAGATGGTCATCACATTTTCAAAAAAAATTAGGAAAATTCGTCTAATTTTAAAAATATATTGTACCATACAAACAAAAGTATGTGACATTTTAAAATAATGTTCACGCATTCAGAAAAATTCTCAAAATATTTAGAAAAATTTTACAATGTTAAAATGTCTGCATAGTTTAGAAAATGTCTTGTGCAATTAAAAAAAAGTATGTTACATTTATAAAAATGTTCATGGTTTTCTAAAATTGATAGAAATTAAAAAAAAGTTTATACATTGTACAAATATATGTTCCTGTAGTTAAAATAAAGGTTTCATACTCCCTCCGTCCCAAAATAAGTGACTCAAGCTTATACTAGCTTTGTACTAAAGTTAATACAAAGTTGAGTCACTTATTTTGGGATGGAGGGAATACAACATAAAAATGTTCGCTGAATTGATAAAAATTTGGATAGCATTAAAAATGTACATTTAATTTTTTATAAATATTTACATGTTTCAGAAAAATATTCGTGAATTTTTATAAAATGTTAGAAAAATGTTCTCAAAATTAAAAAAATATTTAATACATCAAATATTTGTAAATAAATATGCCATTTTTTTGACAAATGTTTATGATATTTTAAGTAAAAATGTTTGTAAAGTTTAAAAAGTATCTGCATAGTTTAGAATTGCACAATTAGAAAAATAATGCATGTTACATTTAAAATAATGTTCATGCGTTTCTAAAATAGATTAAAATTGTCGAAAGATGTTTAGATAGTATACAAATTTGCTCGCATAATTAAGATAAATGTTTCATAGCATTCAAAAATATATATTACAATGTGTATTTGAAAAACCTTTAATACGGACACGAAAATAGTTCATAAGATGTATTTGGAAGAATTGTGAATAATGTATTTGAAAAATGTTCAACATGTATCAAAATACGTTTCAGATTCATAATAAAAATATACAACGTATATTGAAAACACAAACATATATTAATAGATAAAAGAAAACGGGAAAATAGTAGGAAAATTGGAAATTAATAAAACAATGAAATAAAAAAAACTGAACAAACCCATAAAGAAAACACACACAAAAATAAAAATACGAAAAGAGTAAAAGAAAAAGAAGAAAACGGAAACAGAAACACAGAAAAGGAAATACAACATGGATGGTTCTACAAACGTACCGAACGATCTATAGAACCCTCCCGGAATTGCTTACGTGGGCTGCCTACTAAGGCGAGTTGCCTCCTTCTTTAGACGATACAAAGTTACATATCGGTATGGGCGAGGAATAGCTCTCACGGAGCACGGTTACTTTCAAATCACTAATTAAGGGGTACCCCTTGCAAAAGTCACTCCCACCTTTCCAGGTTTTAACAAGTGACATACTGTATGTGCGTCACTTGTCGCAACCTAGGAGTTTTCTCCTTTTCCGTAAATTTGTTTATTCAAAACATTTTAACTCTTAAATCATGCGTCCAAATCCCAAACTATATTTATCTTTTGATTTCCCATGTCGAGATCTTTAAAACTAGATTCTATGTTGATAGGTTTGGACGAACCTTTTTCACGAAAAAACCAAAAGAAAAAATTGAGCCAGCACGCCTTTTTTCACTTTTTTTTTCCTTTTTTGAGAATGTAAGCAAATGCAAATCCATGGCTCCACTATAAGGAAATCCGAGCCTCTCGTGAAAAAAACGATTTTTTTTCTTTTTTGAGAACATAAGCAAATTTATGCCTCCACGAGAAGTAAATACGTGCCTTTTGCAGAATCAAATCTTTGCCTCAATGAGAAGTAAATCTATGTCTCTCGCAGAAGCAAAAATAAATAAATAGAAGAAACACATTTGTTTCCTTTTCTGAGAGGCACAATTATGCCTCTCGCGGAAGCAAATCTGTGCCTGCATGGGAAGTAAATCTGTGCCTGCATGGGAAGTAAGCAAATCTGTGCCTGCATGGGAAGTAAATCTGTGCCTCTCACGAAAATAAGAAAAAGCTTTTTTTCACGGAAATATTTTTGATTTTCAGGTCCAAAACGTAGGGGAAACTGAGCAAAAACCAAAAAACCGAAAAAGCAAAAAAAAATCATCTAAAAACTAAAAATGCATACACAAAATTTAAAAAGTGAAATCTCAATGAAGCGCCCAACACGCGACACTTAGCGGTGGCTGAGACGTGTCAAGTGGCGCACTCTCATCCCACTGAATGTGAGCCTTGAGGTTGAGGGGCTCCCACAAGTGGTACCACCTCAGTTAGTTGCTCCCGGTTACTTTACTTGCACAACTTTTTTGGGGCCTTCTATAAGAAAAATGTTCATTTGGGCTTTAGACAGGATGCAGCACCACATGCGTTGCACAAAGTAGCATGCATGAGTGGGCCGATGTTGAATAAAATATTTTGATTAAAAATTTATAGCTTACTGGCTATAAGACCCCCCCCCCCCCCCCGCCGCCAAATTATTCAGGAAGGAGTTACTTGTTCAAGTATCACTGACTCAAAACATTGTTTTTTTAATGATTCCATCCTCTGTCTAAACTTTCACTAAAATTTATTGTTTTTATTATCAATAGAGCATGGCCTTTCAATGTTTTAATTTTCCCAGATAGTGAACTTTATGTTTTATATTTTGTAGTATATATATTGTTTTACTACTTCGAACTCATTCTTACACCTATCCTGAAAATCATAGACCTACTACTGGAGACATGGAGACATGCGTACTTAGGTGTAAATAACATAGTTTCAAACTATATGTTTACATTGCTATATTATTTTGAAACTTGTGAGGCCGAAATTTTCTTTCTTTTATTTGGACCAGTCATAAACTGGGCGTTTTACCGACCTCAGACTAAAAAAAATCAGCATGGAAGTTGGGCATCACACCGAGACGAACACTTTTGCTTTTTGCATCACTAGCAAAACTGCTCGTGCGTTACAACGGGAGAAAAAAAATTCTTTCATGTTTAGCTCGTGGGTCTGTGCGTTGCCATGGGAGAACACTCACGTATGTGATGCTATCAAGATTCGTCTTAACCAAAATCTTAATTGTCCATTTGTGTATAATACATGCATGATACATGCATTTGTCTACGTAAAAAGGTACGTAGTTGAATGCCCATGCATTGGTATGGAGAAAAAAAATCAACTGATTGCAACTTTCTCATTTCCCAATTAAACATAGGCACCTTGGCCACCCTGAACTCTCTTGTCGCCAATGTAACATAAATCTAGTTTAGTCACGATCAACATTGGAAAAAAAGTATCTAATTAAAAAAAACTATAGATCAAAGGTACTTTGAGACGCTAGTTTGGGAAGAGGGTATGCACTCCCGTCCTTGACAACGTTAATTTGTTCATATCCTCCAAGATATTTCTGCAAACATTATACATCAATATCACGGTTCGCAATCTCTACTGTGGTATTGTCTGAATCTCCGTGCAAAATTTCAGAACATGCTTCCTACGTACTTATGCTTCTCGGCTTCAGAAGCATTTAAAGTAAACAACTCAGCATTTTGCCATGGTTAGAAATTAAATCAGGTTAAATTAGCATTGTAGTGTACAACAGACATGACAAAATCTGAGTTTATACAGACACTACAATCCATTGTGATCTATATGCTGGAGTTTCCTAAATAAATATTAATAAGTGAAGTAGGCCTGATCATCAACAAATATAGAAACAAATAGACAAAACTACCATAGAATTTTACCACGGCTTCACGCCTTCACCAAACTAATATTGCAGCTCAAAAGCTTATGCCGGTTTTACCTTTTTTCGTGAGTGATGTACCTCCTCGACACCTTGCCGCTCTCCGCCTCCGGCTATTGCTCGAGACTGCAGCCACCGATGCCTCTCCATGACCACAACCCCTCCCATCTCTCTCTTTAAGAGAGAGAGAGAGAGAGAGAGAGAGAGAGAGAGAGAGAGAGAGAGAGAGAGAGAGAGAGAGGGCTGATATTCTTCTAAAAACATATGAGAACCAACAGCGACACAATGTAGAGAAAACTATCTGGACCTAGCCGCCGCCTCCCAAGAACCCTAGATTTCTGCCTCCCATCGGCGCCGGCGCCGGTCCATCCCGTCTCCGGTGGCCCTATGGCCATGGAGGCGGAGTGGATCTCGGCCCTTGCCGGTGGGAGGGCTCCGTTTTTAGATCTTTTTTCGAGCTTTGTTAGGGTTTGTGTCCTGCTCAGGAAGGCGAGACGGCGGCGGCTTCCTGAAGATGGAATAAAGGTCTCCCCGCCTAGCCCCCGTTCCGGTGGTGCATCTTGCATCATCGGTGGGCGTGTGGAGTTGTGTCTTCGGCGGATCTGTCTTTGGTGGATTTGCTCGGATCCGTTCGTCGTTCGTCTTCATTCGTGTGTTTTCAGGTTGGATTCTTTTGATCTACAATCTTCATCTGCGGCGGTTGCTGTTCTGGTGCGTTGGTTCTACGGGGCCTTAGCACGACGACTTCCCGACTGTCTACTACAACAAGGTTTGCTCGGCTCCGGCGAGGGAGGGGCGATGACAGCGGCGCGCCTTCGACTCGCTTCAGTGCTTGTAGTCGTCGCTAGGTGGTCTACGGATCTAGATGTAATTTTTATTATTTATAGTGTTCGTTGTACTATTATGATTGAAGATGAATAGATTGAAAGTTTTCCCCGAAAAAGAGAGAGAGAGAGAGAGAACCAGTCATGCAAGGCCCACAAATCATGTGTCACGTATCTGGCTTGGCCTCTCTTTCGCTCCCAAGGCAATCAGATTCACATCACACTTCATCTGATTCGATCCCCAGACAACTTAGGAACGTATATAAATTGGTGAAAAGTGATGAAAACAAGCGAGGTGGGACTATATAATTAGTTAACGAACCTATCTTTTAACACAAAAAATGTTTAGCTTGGTTGGCTCCAGCCTCGTGGACATGGGGGAGAGGTTGCAAGTTCAAACCCCCACGACAACAAATATTTTTTCCTAGTCGACAGAAAACGGTGCGAGTCAAGCCCAACTCGGCCCAATAGATGGCCTGATTTCATATGGAAACTAAGAAAAACGTGTGAAGAAATAAGAAATCCCACGTCTTTTATTATTAGGTAAAGATATGCGATATTGGAAGCCAAAAACCACACTGCTATAGGAGGATCAAAATATGTCCAACTGTCTGGCCGTTTTATAAGCATATTTAGCATCAGATATTCAATTTGGCTCTAGGGAGCACATGCTCCTGCGCGCCAAAAATGAATTTTACAAAGGTAAAAAAAATTGAGAAAAATTATATGTGCTCATTGTCACACCCAAATGGTACATGTAAATTGGACACAATTAGTATTATCACCGCCCAATTGTATTAAACTGTAACAACATTTTATGTGCTTGGACAGTTGTTAATACTACAATAAGTATACGGTTGTTCTATTTAACATCGAAGAAGAAAAAGGCCAGTACAAAGCGCTAATTCCATTTTGAATATAATGTAAGCACTTCCAGAATGGTTTTATCATGTTATCCTGATGCCCACCTTTCCGAATTTGTGCATTTCTCTTCAACTTGTCATGGCAGTGGAAGGAAGAACTCTTGTCACAGAACAATTAACAAACATAGTAAATACAGAGTACTGTTTTAACTTTGTTGTTGAGCGTCACAAATGCCAACCACTAAACATTTATTCATTCATCAAATGTAAAGGAAAATGATACGATAATGGGACTCAAGATAGAAACATGAGTTTTTTTATATAAATGAAAAATAAAACCGATAATACTTCATGTATGGGGCATGTAATTAATAACACTAGGGCCGCCAGAGAAAGAGAGGAAATACGGGGAAATCCCCATTTTATCTACTGTGTGTACACAAACAAGTGTGTGTGTGTGTGTGTGTGTGTGTGTGTGTGTGTGTGTGTGTGTGTGTGTGTGTGTGTGTGTGCGCGCGCGCGCGCGTGCGTGCCTGCCCGTGAAGAAACATATTCCCGTGCGTTCACAATTAAGCTTTAGTTCTCGCTACTTTTCCATAGTGCTTTGATATTAAGTTTTTTTATCTTGTGGGGCAAGTAGACTTGTTAGATGTCACTGTCAACTACCACTGGTGGCTTATTGCTCCATCATCATCATTTCGCAAGTTCCCCATAAAAAATACATTATTTCTAACCACCATTATTTTGCTTCATCTCTGTTATATGCTTCATAGTACTAGTAGTATTGTCACCACAAGTGTGTTAAACTTATAAAACATTTTTGTACTTAAACATTTGTTTAATTGTGGTAAGCTACTGGTTTGTTCTGTTTAAAACTAAGCTACAAACAGAACTTTTGCCATGTAGTTGAAGCACCATCTGAGCAGCTATCATGTATCCCGGTGCCCACCTTCCCATATTGTTTTGCATATGTTTGGCGCACTAGCTGGATTCGGCATATTTTTGCACTATATGTCAATCAAAACATAAAATGACGAAGATTTGTTGTTGAACAGAGCTAGATAGATAGGGTAGAAAAACAAAAACTTGCTGAAAAATTCAATTGAACATACAAATTTCATGGAAATGTTTGTGGCAAACAGCGGCTGCAATTGAATCGAGTGTTGTATCTGTGAATCATGATTGATCCGCCAAAAATCATAAATTAAATAAAAAATGGAGAAGGACGGAAGAATAAACAGCTAGTAGCATACAGGAGCGAAATTTGAACAGGTCAAACTAGCTAGCTCAGTTGACCAAGACGTGCAGTGCGCCTAGCACCACCAAGCCGGCGGCCGAGGCCACCCAGCTGCTCCGGCACGCGGCTCCGGCTGACGGGGAGGGCGGCGCGTTGGGCGCTGGTGCACCGCCTCCAGGAGAGCCTGCAGAGACGTTGACGGCGAGCTTCATACCGCCCATGCAGTGGCCGGAGATCTCGCAGATGAACCAGTAACTCTTGGCCTCGGGGAGAGGAACCTTGTCGAAGCCGGTGTCGTAGGTGGCGAGCACGGAGCCGGCGGCGGAGGGGTCGCACGTCCGGTACGCGGCCTCCGTCACCTGGTACACGTTGTGCTGGCTCTTGACGTACTCGAACACTGCGTGCACCGGCGGCCCCAAATTAATCGATCGAATCAAATCATGTGCCTAGTTAATTAGCCGATTGGTTATCTAGGATTTAGGTTGATGGAGATACTGACCGAGGACGTCGCCGGGGGCGAAGGAGCGGCTCTGCGCCCATGAGGCGTAGTTGGTGCCGGTGTCCCAGCCGTTGATGCCGTCGCCGACCGGGTACTCGGCCGCGCCGGCCGGTCGCCACAGTAGCAGCACAGAGACCAGGGCCACCGCCAGCAGCCGATGGCACTGAGACGACGGCATATCAAGAGCGACGGATGCTTGTTGATGGAGCTTTTGTTTCTCGACAAAACTTGTTGATCGAGCTTGATGAAAGGGTTAGGTAGAGATATCTCGGTTAGGTGGGTAATGGAAATGCGTTGACGTGCTGTGATGGACACTAGTCTCGTGGCTTTGTGGCCATATATGTATGCCCACTAGTCGACGTGACAAGGTGACCGGCCGGCGGCCGTGGACCCGTTCTTCTCGAGGGCGTGACATGATCGATGATGATTATGCGATCCATGATTGATCGGGTCCATTAACCGAGCAGGTAATAGCAGATGTGATGAGAGATGATGTCAAAGCGTATATGGTACAGTATATGATCCACCAGCAGACAACTTGTTCTAGCTCCACGACATATGGAGCGGAACGAAGGACGCCGTACATGGACAAGGTTAATTTTTCCACATGTTGATCCGACCGTTTCTCCTTTGTGTTGTGTGTAGTTTGTGTCTTGTGCTTTATCATATTTGTTTTTCATTTGACTTGGATTGGAAACCCTGTTGTGATTGGCAGACAAGAGGCCAAGATGAATTTCCTTTTGGCAACAAGGAAGTGGTTGCCCTGAAAGAGCAGGTGAAGCTTTTGAGTGGAAATGGTTGTGCTTCTCTTCTCTCACACATTGGAAACTCATATTAATCAACAAATCCTAGCCGCCGTCGGGAGAGTCCCTCCGCCTCGTTCCTCCGGCGGCTCCCCTCCACCGGTCTCGGTCGTCAGTGGTGAGGGGGGTCGTCGGATCTACGCGTGTGGATCGTGTAGCTTTAGGTTAGGCCCTAGTAGCTTAGGTTTTTTGGCTGTACATAGTCTTCGTTTCGGAGGGGGCGGTGGCGACGTTGTATAAAGAAGATTCAGATCTGTCCCCAACGAGGCAATCGGTCCTATGAAATTTGGAAATCAGTCTTTTCAAGCAAGGATAGTGTGGCGGCGGCGTCATCCTCCTGGTGGACCTGTGTCCTCGGGCTCCGCGGTTGCGCCGGCGCAGAGCTTGGGAGGTAGTCGAGTAGCAGATGCAGATTGTGGTCAGCATCGACGACATCTGGAAGACGAAACATGTGCTAGGTTCGTGGTTGATGGATAGCAAGTATTGTTTCCTCCTTTGGCATCTTAGCCGTGGTGGGGTACCATATCTAGAGTTCGATGGCGTGTCTGGGGTGTTGCCCCAGTTTGATTCGTTCAATGGCAATGGGTTCACTTTTGGTGAGCCACCTTGGAGGTCTGCAAAGCTGCATATCAGCGATGAAGCCACGTCGAGCTTAGGTGAGGAGGTGATCCATTATTATTTTTCCTTTGGTGGCTGCTATGGTGGTGCCGGAGGCAGGTGACGGGTGTTGATTTTAAACTCAGAGACGTTCTGCTGTCTTTTCAGTTTTTTCATGTCGGTCTTTACATGACTTGTACTTTGTTTTTTATGATATGAATGAGACACGTATTACCATGTAAAAAAAGGAAAGAAACGGTAGTTTGCTTATTGGGAAATATTATATTAAATTAAAATTCTAACACGAAATAATATTGGAGAAAGTGTACCTACCCACAGTTTTGCACAGAGAAGGGGGCAACATAGGTATGTAATGATGGAGAAAGGGCACCTCCCCCTTATATCTGTTGAGCCCTATGAAAATGATTAACACACAAGGTCAATCAAGTACCAACTAGATCCTAAGCATCATCGAGAAAGTTAATGATGAAGTTATTAACTAACTTTTTGAACAGATGAACAAATTTTTTGAGTAAGACTAACAATTAATTGAGGCCGAAAATATCAAGACGTTATGGTGAGAAGAGACATATATAAACATAGCCCAAAGCAGGCCTGATAATGCACTATGTCGAGATGGCACCTTATTAGGCCGATGAGCAAATGATCGATGATGATAGGTGATCCATAATTGATCGGGTCCATTAACGGAACAAGTAATACTCTAGTTGCTATGTATTAGAGATGATGTCAAAGTGTATGATACATGATCCACCAGCAGACAACTAGTTTTAGCTCCACGACATATGGAGCAGAGCGAAGGACGCCATATGTGGACAAGGTTAATTTTTCCACATGTTGATCTAACCGTTTCTCCTTCGTGTTCTGTGTAGTTTTGTGTCTTGTGTTTCTTTTTATTTCCTTGGACTAGGAAACCTTGTTGTGATTGGCAAACAAGGGGCCAAGATGAATTTCTTTTTTGCAACAAGGAAGTAGTTGCGCTAAAAGAGAAGGTGAAGATTTTGAGTGGAAATGGTATTGTGCTTCTCTTCTCTCCGACATCGGAAACTCATATTAGTCTTAGCATCAAGAAACAATACTTTGCTTATTGGGGAGTATTATATCCACTCCTATCAATATTAACTTTGCTAATTTAGTACAACTTATACTAAATCAGCAATAATTAATATGAACTGGAGGGAGTATTGAACTAAAAGTTTAACATGAAATAATGTTAGAGAAAGTGTACCTATCCACATTTCCACAAAAAAGTGGGCAACTTAGGTATATTGATGGAGAAAGTGTACCTCCCACATTTCTCTATTGAGGCCTATGAAAAGGATTAACGCGAATCTACCTGTGGTTGGATGGTTAGGAGGATAGTGATATCTCCGGCCCACCAGGGTTCAAATCCAAGACTTGATACTGGTGCTCGCATTTTCCTACATTTATTACAAGGCCTTCAGGCGATGTGCGATCAGTGGGTGGAGATGTTACCGATGACTACGAATGCGTGTCTGGCGAGTTCGTCAATCTCAAGATGATGTGCCGGCTTAGTCTCTCGTATATGCTCATAGGGTTAGGGTGTGCGCGCGTGTTCCTAGGGGTGAGTGTATGTGTATATGTATGAGCGTCTGCGTTTATACTATGTTTTGAAAAAAAAGATTAACATACAGATTCCACCGGTTTAGGAAGCTTCTGGGTGATTTTTTTTTTCTGTTTGCATCATTCACTTTTTACGTGTTTTGATTGGTTTTTTATATTCTATTTTCCTTTTTGTATTCATTTTTTCCTTTATTATTTCTCCTTTTTTAATTTGTGAATATTTTTTAGATATCGAGCACTTTAAATTGGAGAAGATTTTTCAATTAGAAAACATTTTTCGAATTTATGAATATTTTCTAAACTGATTTACATATTTTAGAATTTGGAAACATTTTTTCTAATAGGTAAAACATATTTAAAATTTGTTAACTTTGTAAAATTTCAAGAACATTGTTTCAACCTTTGATATTTTTTTTGAAATTCGTCAACTTGTTTTTAAAATTGCAAACATGTTTATGAAATTGTAAGAAAAAGTAAACAAGAATTAAAAAAAATAAGTCACCAACATTGGAAATATTTGTGAACGTGGTAAAATTTTAAGACATTGTTCCAATATGTGAGTTTTAAATTTTTCATGATTTTTTCTGAAACCATGAAAAAACAATCCAAATCCATGAAGATTTTTCAAATTCATGAACATATCTTCAAATTTACAAACTTTCATAAAATAAAAAATATTTTTTATATTCATGATTTTAAGAAAAAAAGGCAAATAATAAACATATTTTTACAAAGACATTCGTATTTATAAAATAGTAAACATTTTTAAACGAAAAACAACCAAACCAAAATGGTTGTCGACATAAAAAGAAATTGTGTGTGCTTTAGCTCACACTTTGAGAGGTACACGCTCGTAACCAAATTATACTTTTTTACTGAGCAGACTACGCTATGCTAGCAGACTACGTGTCATTGAAATGGTTTCACGGGTCGACAAAAATGAGTGATCGCAGCCGCCATGCGAGCGAGGCCAAGTTGGGCGAAGCTATGTCTTGCTTCTAGGGAGTTGTATGGGGGGCAGCCCTATATCTCGCATTCATCAAGAGGGTAGGAACCCTCGCTGAAGTGGACACCAAGATGAGTCGCCCCTTTTGATTTTAATTTAATTTAATTTTTTAACTTATGTTTACACTTGGAAAATGTATAAAAAAATCTTTTGAAAATGTTGACCAAGCATTTGAAGAATGTTTACCAAGCATTTGAAAAACTCTCTATAAAAACATTTGAAAAATGTTGACCAAGCATTTGAAGAATGTTTAATGTGTATGGAGAAAATGTTTATCATGTATATAAAAATGTATAAAGATGTGTATAAAAAAATTTGATCATGCATTTAAAAAATATTAATCAAGCATTTGAATTTTTGTTTGAAAAATTATTATAAAATATTGATCAAACGTTTGAAAAATGTCAAGTGTGTATAGAAAAAATGTTGGCCATGTATTAAAAAATGATGAACTTTTTTATGATGTATACAAAAATGTTAATCAAGCAGTTGGAAAATAGTAGGTTATGTAATTGAAAAATGTTGATCAAGCATTTGAACAGTGTTAAAGTGTGTACAGAAATAATATTGACCATGTATTAAAAATGAAATTTTTTATTGATCATGTATATAAAAAATGTTAACCAAGCATTTGAAAAAAATGTTGAACAAGTATTTTGAAAATTTTCAATCAAGCATTTGGAAAATGTTAAATTTGTATACAACAAATGTTGACCATGTGTTCCGAAAAAAATATTAACCATGTATTTAAAAAATGTTCTATTTGTATTGGAAAAATGTTAAATTTGTGACTGAAAATTGTTGTTGAGACATATAAAACGTAGAGTGAACTCCTAAAGTAACAAAGTAAACGGAAAAAGAAACTAGTGCAAAAACCAACTCTTTTTTCTTTCTAGTAAGTCGCGCCCTACTTGTTGTACATTAACTCGATGTTGGCGCACTAGCTAGCAGTGCCTCGAAGAATCAAGGAGATCCCAAGATCGATCGCTCGCTTGCAATATTTGTAACTATATTTTTTCCCAAAAATATGCACTAACGGGCATGCCCGGTACTCTAGTCCCTCGCTGCAAGAGATCCATACGTCTTGCTTAATGTGAGACATAGCTCTTAGGGTTGTATGGGAGCGTCGTCCGCGAGACCTTTGGGATGGCCCGAGTACCTGCATATGATTGTTAGTTTCTCTCCTCTGTTTTTCTTTTTCACCTGCACAGGTTACATTCGTTTAGATCCTTTGTTTTTTGTATATATTTTCGAATTACATATTTTAAAAGCAATAATTTGAAAATTATTTCATATATTTCAAAAAAGGCATGTAAAATTAATAAAATGTTCACACATTTCAAAAATTAAGTTTGTGTCATTTCCAGAAAATGTTCTGGTGGTTCCAGAAAAACTTTCATATCATTAAAAAAATGTTTCAATGTGTATTTCAGTTTTCTAACATGGATGCGTAAAATTGTTCAAAATCATGTGTTTGGAAAACTATAAATCATGTTATGAAAATGGTTAAGCATGTATTTAAAAATGCTTCAGGCGCATAGCAAAAATAGTAGACATCAAAATATATATTCAAGAAAAATTAATTATTTGAAATTTTTTAACGTGTCAAAAAAACTGCATTATATATATGAAAATATATACATGAATAAAGACATGAAAATATATAAATTTATGAAAAAATAGACAAACCAATATTAGGAAAAATATTAGATGTGTATAAAATATGTACAACATGTACAAAAAATGTAGAAACTAAAACATATATCTGAAAAAATATGAAACTTCTATCAGTAATATGTCCCTATTGTATAGAATATATAATGTGTAAAAAAAAGTATGCATGTGTTTGAAAAAAGGGAAGAAAAGAAAATATAAACTAAAATAAAACACCAAAACCCAAAGAAAACTAATGAAGAAACACTAGAAATAAAGTTCTAAAAAAGGAAACTAATGAAACCGTAAATAAAACACATATAGAGGAAAATAAAATAAGAATCCCCTAAAAAGAGAAGAAAACCATGAACAAAACACACAAAACAAGAAAAGAATAAGAAATATACAAAAACCAATGACAACCATAAAGAAAAACACAAAAAAGAAAGAAAAAACAAAAGAAAAGCGAAGAAAACGGATGACAAATGGAAGGAAAAAACACTAAAAAGAAAAAAAAGAAAACCATAAAAAGTAAAGTGAAGAAATGAATAAAGAAAGATAAAAAAAGAAAGGAGGAACCCATAAAGGGCGGTGTTGGGCCCGCCCATAGGTACGGATACTGCAGGCGGCGCCGGACTATATCTCACTTCCTGCTAGATATAGCCCCAGGGTGCCAACTTCTATATCTTGCTTTAGCGAGCAGCACAGGAACTCGTTCCTTAGGGCTGCCTCGTATGTACTTGAAAGAAGTATAGTTTTCACCCCCTAATCAAGCCTTGAGTGGTTCCATGTTACATCTGAAGCGGTTTTGCTGGTGATATTTTAATTAGGCGCATCTGAATAGGTGTTGTCTTGCTGTGGTATTGTAATTAGGCCGTTGGTATAATTTCCCCCCGATTCAGTTGAACTTTTATGAAATGCATGATAATTAGTTTTAGGTTTTGGTTAACCTTTTGAAGCACATGATGAACATTTTTAATATATGTTGCCCATTTTAGGTAGAGAATGAATATTTTCAAATGAACAACCTTTTTAAAATACACATGAGTTTTTTCAAAAACAGGTTGACATTTTTTGAATTTTCTTAATATGTGGCGAAATTTGCTTAATATGTGGTGAACATGTATTATTACACGTCAAAATTTTTACTACATGGAGAAATTTTCCAAAAATAACCATTGCACATTTGCTTAATATGTGGTGAACATTTATTAGCACGTGATGATTTTTTAAAACAATATGGACATTTTTCAAATACAAGATGAATTATCATACAAATACTAAATTTTAAAAATACTTGATAATCTTTAAAAAAATACACAATTAACATTTTATTTAACGTGATGAACATTTATTACATGCACAATGTACTTTTTTTCAACGCAGGATGATAATTTTTCAATACACACCAAACATCCTTCGTAATATGCGATGAATATTTCCTCAAAAATTGTGAATAATTTGGAAACACATGGTGAACATTTTTTGAAAACCGATCAATATATAGAAAGAACCTGTATTTAAATAAAGATAAAAATAATAGAAATAAAATTAGTTTATTTATTAGAAAAAATAAGCATTGAACAAAAGGTAAAAGAAAAAAGGAAAAGAAAAAAAAGACACAACAGAAAGCTAGTAAACACAAGTAAAAAAACGAGAAAGAAACCAGCAAACTTGCAGTCCATGCTTGTAGTGATCAATCAGACGGGAAAGAAAAATCGACAGATTAGGGCTCCCAGATCGAAGCGCTTGTTGGTGAGCGTACGTTGTAACTTGTCATAGGCGAGATATAGCATCCTGGCTATGTTGCTACATGTGATACGTAATACGCACCATAGTAGGCAAAGTGTAGCATCTGCATTGTATTGCTAGATGCTATACATATCACCCACCTATAGCGCGGTATATAGCAATCAAATCGCCTACGCGGTGGGTGGGGAGGGAGTGGGTATACTGGGTTGAGCCCAGTTGACTGGTAATTTTTTAATAGTTCTTTTTTCTAATAATGGTCTCTTGATTTTTCGTCGAGTTTTTTTTGCTGGTGTTTATCTATTTTTTTCTTTCGTTTTTTATTTTTATGTTTGTGAATTTTATTTCAATTTTTATTTTCCCACTGATTTTCTACTTCCGTTTTGAAAGAGATAATTATTTTTCTATAAACACACAAAGTTTTTTTAATGTAAGTGCATGCTTTTTAACATCATAAGGGCAATTAAATAAATATGAACATGGTTAAAAATACTAACATTTTTCGAAATGTGTGGACACTTCTAAAAAATAAATGGACATTTTTTAACAGCATAAACATTACAAGAATATATTATTACATATGTGGCCATTTTTTAGTTACATGAATATAAAGAAATGTGTCAACAGATTTTGAGATTAAATGAATATTTTTTATTGTGTGGACACTTTTTTAATTACATGAATTTTTTAGATATGTGTGAACACTTCTTATAGTTACATGAACTTTTTTGAAAGACTTGTAATTTTTTTAGTTGCATGAACTTTTTTAGAAAATATGAACAATTTTATAATTAAAAACTAGGTACTTTTTATAAAACAAATCATGAAATGTTTTACGTGCATTTTTGAGCCAAACAAAAAAAACTCACCTTATTATTAATTTGATTATTACATTTTTAATGAATTAGGAAAAACATATAATATATAGTGGGTAACACAAATTGCAACCCATTTTTGGCAGCACAGTGAGCTATCGACGACATGGTCGCCCTGGGTGAGTTGTGCATTGTCAGTGCTCCCAATAAGCACTACATAGAAGCGCCCCAAGGCTATAGCCGTTTCCACCTTTGACCTTGGCCTGCTCATGTGTAAACCCATTCTACCATATCCCACAAAGACCTCTTCAAGAAATTGTACTTGGGGTATGTTTGGTTTTAGCCCAAGTCTGCGCTACATTGGCTTGCCACAATTATGGTCAAACTTTTTTCCATGGTTTGGACAATACTGGCATGCAAAATGAAGTAGAGTTGCCATAGAGGCACCGGTAAGCCAAAGTATTGGCAACTCTCCAATCAAACACAAAAGTTTTGGTCATGCCCAAAAAATTGGTTGGATAGGTATTGGCCACCATCCAAATAGATGCGCAAGGAATGACCAAGATTGCCTCTCTTCATCAAACTGATTATAACTCAAATAATATCATGCTACAAGTAAGCTAGAAAATTTGTTAACACATATAGTTTTAGTCAAATAAGAGTAGTTGTAACCCAGTTTAATAACTTGAAACAAAAGTTTAGAAAACATAAATTACACTTGTGCATAACATGAGTTGCCTAAAAATTATACAACTCAGGTATATTGGTATGTGGAACTTTGGTCTACCAAACCCACTGAAAAGAATTAATATATAAGCCTATACCTCCCATATGGCCATATATGATCTATAAGACAAACAAAACTTCTACTAAAAAAACAGTAAAGACCTATAGACTAAATGAGTCCGAGAAGATGCTCAATGTAGTCTATATGCACATGTGAACCCACATGCTAAATCTTCTTTATGATTCTTATTTTATATGTTTTGAAATATTATGAAATGATCACACACATAGGCATCGAGTAGAAACATACCCATGTAAAATTGTGTCGAATGTTATGACCATTTACCAAATAAGTGAAAAATAAGAAAATGAAAAGCTACAATCTATGTTTCACATCTTGTACCGTAGAATTTCCATTATATATTTTTCACACATGTCATAAATGTTCATATTGTTTTCTAAATGTTTACATGTGTATGTGTAAGTTTCTACCCTGTAATGAGATGCATGTTTTCTCAATACTTAGGAATTAGATTTTTAGTAATTTAAAAAATTGGGTGGATTGAGCGCCCCCAATTGTTGAAAGACACTTGGAGAATCTGTTCTTCCAAAAAAAATCAATATTTACATAAAATTATTGACTTGACATGTAAGAGTACCTATTTATCCAGCAAGAAAGTACACGAGAAGATCAAGAACATTAAAATAAAACATGGGAATGCCAAAAAGGAACTAGAAAATAAAGCTTATCTCAAGCCCTATTCATGAAAAAAATGATTTCATACACAAACAAAAAAATTATTGTTTATTCTTTGTGCAATTATCCCTTGAATCACACGAATAAATACATTTATAAGCAAACAATTTAATCATCAACCAACCATACAATGTTTCATTCTAGATTGGAATGATTGGAAGAAATTAATAGCAACAAAAATTAGCATCTCTAAACAAAAGAGGCGCTTTTTGCCTGATCAATCTTACCTCACCTAATGTCCAACCATCCGGGTACAAATGAGTGTATGTACGAAAGAGAAATGGAATGGATGAACACCTTATTGATCAACATTTTACCCAAGACCCAAGACATGGACTCATTAAGCACGTAGCTTATGTCATTACAAATTGTACAAGAATGACAGAAGAAGTACCAAGTACTAAACTAAGACGGATAAAGCAGAATATTGAGTAGCATGAAGTTGGAAATATCTGGAAGTACGTAGTATAAAAGTACGATTTAAATTCATGTATGATTGACTACATGCACAATGATCAAATATCCACATCAACACATACGATCTGAATATCATTAGGACAAAAAGAAGTAATAGAGAAAGTAAGCTGTGTACCTTGGTTCCCAAAGATTCTTCCAATACTACAAACCCTTGTTCTTCATGGCCCAACAGATATTCTACGAATATGATTTTACTAGGAGGGTATCAGGAAGTAAACGTCTGGTGCCGTGGTCAGGGCGTGTCTTTTACATGTATACTTGGAGAAGAAATCTCCCGTCAACTTGCTAGAAAGCAATCATCTAGCGTTGTTGCTAGGGAGATTCCTCAGAAGTTCATGGGTTCTCCATTTAACAATTTTACTTTCTTGTTATTTACTTTGCTTAGTACTTTTTGTTCATAATAAGTTTGTTTTATTGCACTTTAGAAAACTAAAAAAATAAAAATTTCAGCAAGTAGACATAGTTTCATCATTAGTGACAATACTTTAATCAAGCATGTCATAGATTGGTATATTGTGGAGAATAACTAGCACTTGTATTGGTGCACATACTACACATATAAATACACATTACATCCATACTATACTTGCACTCCAAGATCGTATCAACGTTTAAAAGGAAGGGTCATAATAGTAGGGTTAGTTAGCAAGGGAAGATCACGATGTGATTGCATGCTACTAATGCTATCTATTCTTATATATCTCAGTCTTGAAGGATGGCTCTTTCTCGGCTAAAGATGGAAGTGCAGGCATTGGAACAATCGTTCGTGAGCACATCGGTCACTCCATCGCAACATTTAGTGCACCCTTACTTTAGTGTAGTATGTTTTTGAGGCGGAGGTCTTATCCGGAAGGAAGCCATTAAATTGATGCTCCAGATCATAACCCAACATTGTGTCATTCCGTCTGACTGCGCCAAGTTAGTTGACTGCCCAAGAGAGAGAAGACAGATGTAACCTACCGCACATCATCAATGAGATAAAAGTCATGTCGGGGGAGGAGGCACTTAGACATGTGAAAGTTAAATGCTCACATACAATGTTATAGATTTGTTAGCTAATCATTGTAGATTGGAACAACTAATGGATGGTTGTAGGATGCTCCTAGCCTTGTAGCAAACTTTTATGAATGTAGATTGTAACTACATTCCCCATTAATAAAGTTCCCCTCTTTGTCGTCAATTTTTTGGAAATAAAAACAAGCACTTAAATTGGGAGCTCCTATAGGGCGCTTCAGCGCTGGTGGGCCGCCCATGTATACATTGACATTTGAGAAAAATATAGAAAAAGGAAAAAAATACAAAAAGTGAAAAAATGTAAAAAAAATCAAGGATCTTGAAAAATGTTCATGAACTTGACAAAAAGTTCATGAACTTGAAAAAAAGTTCATCACTTTGCAAAAAGTTAAACAATTTTGAAAAAATTTCATGAAATTACAAAAAAATTCACCGATTTTGAAAAAAAGTTCATCGGTTTGAATTTTTTTATCGATTTCGAAAAAAGTTCATCGATTTCGAAACAAGCTCATCGATTTTGAAAACAAGTTCATCAAATTTGAAAAAAGTTCATCGCATTTGAAAAAATTTCATGCATTTTGAAATAAGTTCATTGAAATTGAAAAAAATCACGGATTTTCAGAAATGTGCACAAATTTCAAAAAGAGGTTCATTGAATTTCAAAAAAGTTCATCAAAATTGAAAAAAAAATGTTCATCGATTTGAAGAAAAATTTCATGTATTCGCAAACAATTCATCAAACCGTGAAGAAGAAAAAAACAAAAAACAAAAAAGAAGTAAGAAAGGAAAACAAAAAAAGGAAAAAAAAAGAAAAAAAGAAAGAATAAAAGGACGAAAAAGTTTAATGTTACCAGATCCTGTGGGGTGGCGCGTTGGTTACACTAGCATAACTATATGTGGGAGGTCGATTGTTAGAACTCAACTGGCGCACTTGTTTTTGCGTGATAAAACACAGCTAGATGGGCTGGCCCAGCATGGCGCCCGTTTGTAAAATACACAGTAACGGGCGCTTGAACCGCCAAATAAGAATCACCACTTAAATTGCCTAAAAATAAGGAATGATAGTGAAAAGCTAGCGCGTAGTGCGCGGCGGCATGCCGCGCCACATGGATTGATAAGCTATTTGGGTTTTCTGCAATTTTTTATAAGTCGTCCCAAGACTTAATTCGTTGCGAAGTAGTTCATACAAGGAAATAGCTATGTTCTCTTCTTAGACCTGAGATGTTGATCATCATGTAGTGGTAGATAATAGAAGCTTAAAAAATAGACATGTAGCGTGATGGTTGTACTCCGTAAACTAAGAGAGGTCGAGTAAGGCACATCCACATGAACAATATGGTACAGAACTCTTTTCAATTAAGGTTAGGCTTGTGCATACATCAGAACAACAACATAACTAACAGTTAATTTCATATAAAGCTGATAATGTTGCTATTCTGAAGGTGAATGATTTGCATTCCAACATTTCTGCCATGGAACAGGGTAAGCAGTTTTCTACCCGGGAAATAAGCTCATATGAACAAATCCGAGTATTGTGAAATTATTATAAACAGATCTACAATACACATGTCCATATATGGGCCTACCTGCATTAATTTTTTGCAGAATCATGTTGAAGTTTACCCCATACATACATTTAGCACAAATTAAGCTATAGGATTGTAGACAAAAAAGGTAATATTTATGTAAGTTAACACCTCACTATACATTTCTGGTCTATATTTGAAGCAAGAAGCAGAGGATATTGCTCTGTGAGAGGCTCCTTGGATTCGATTTAAGTAGAGAAGAAGATTTAGGGACGAATTACGAGGAATAATTGAACACTGCTCTCTGTCTTCAAGAAATTCATCATGTGATGCCCAGCAATGTATCAGCCAAGGGCACAGTAGATAAATCACACCATATGAAAACCTCGGGTGCATATATAGACAAATGTCCTTCGGGGGCTGTTCTTAGAAGCATGCGAATGACTGACTAACTTGGAAGGAAAAATTCATAACACTACTGAGTAGGGCTTGGAATGTACTATAGTTTTTAAAAGCACGACTAACAATAAAGCATAGAATTAAGTTCATCTAAATATATGTAAAATCACAATTAATTCACTGCTAGCACAAGAAATTCGAACCATAGCGGGCCAAATGCAAGGAATTGCCTCATACAACACAACAATATGGATCGAGGCATTTTTCTTTCAACAGTTTTTAGCATAGGAGAGTAACAGTTAATCACTTTATGAAGCAATAATGGGTCATAGTTTTATCACTGTTACATGCAGCTATCAGAAGTATAAACCAATGCACGAGAAGAAGAAAGCACATAATAGGACTCTAAGGACCAACTTCACCTTCTTTGGTTCATAGTCAATTAATTCCTATAATGGAAAAATATATAAGATTTGCTATTGGTTTCGAATTACCATTGGTTCCGAAATTATTTAGCCAACAAATATGGGTTCTTGGTTAGTACAACGCAACTCAACAGCAACGAAATGTTAATCACCCATTAAGTACATGTACAGGGGAATGGGCAACGTATGCATATCATCTGTTAGTATGAAATAGATCAAGCAGACGGAAAGCTCATGCTCTTATCACCTTACTTGGCAGAACTAATATCAGTATGTTGTTCAAGCCAATTTAACAACATCTCCATTCCATGTTTTCCTGTTTTTTTCTCTCATGGCCCAATATCAATGGCAATTGAAAAAGTAGAACAACAACTACCACATCTACTAACAGCGTACCCTATACAGTTCACTATATTGCTAGTGGTACTGAAAAGCCTTAAAACGGCCGTGATTAAACATTTCCAGATCTTGTTAATGCCTTAGTTGGTTGATAGTCAACTAACCACAGGTGAGCAACACTTGACTGGCATGTACCGAATACAACAATTTGAAATGCCAGTAACAAACAAGAAACTACTCCCAACGACCAATAACTATACATGAACAACAATAGCAAAATCTATTGCATTAGCAACTGCCGAAGGAAAAAAAAGACAATCTATAATTACCAGCAGCATATCTCTATTACTTTGTACTATGAAAGGAACAACAAACTCAAACTCTTTGTAGCATCATCATCATTATCTCTAAGTAGTAGTACCATCCCTTCAACGATTCCATGCATCATCAACACACTGGACATCCGGCGTAGGAAGAACTGATCAGGAAGATCAACCGACAAAATCGATCAAAATTAAGGATCACACAATAATCAAAGGATGGAAAAGAAAAATGTAAATATGAAGGAAAGGAGATATACGAGACGGGATCAGCCACTTGACCCCAACGAAGTACCAAACTGCCACCTAGAGGCCAATGAGACATGCATGTCATCCACAGAAGTGTAGAAGAACCAAGAAAACACATCCAAAACAATAAGGTGTACATATGGGGCGCTCACTGGGGCTATCCACTTGACCACTCGCCATTGCCCAAGAGAGACAAAGACGTCAGCGTATCCTTTTCTTGTTCTCACACGAATCCTTCTTCCCCTTTTCGTTTTTCCTCCCCACAATGGTGGCTAGGGTTGCTGCCGCCGGCGCCGCATCCGGCTTCCACTCCACCAGCAGCTCGTATTCCCCTTTCATCTCTTTTTGTGCACGCGAAGATGCAGTGGAGGTGGTTCTCATCGGAGGAGGTGGGGGTTGAGGAGAGGAAAACATCCACCGCGTCTCCATCCTCCGCGTCCACGGCTGTCGCGTGAGGTCTAGCGAGGCGAAGCGGGTGTCTGTGGGAGAACTAAGACGTAGTGCCCCTGCAAGCAACATCTCCCTCACTCCTCACCCGCAGCACAACGCCGTCCCATCCAGATGACGGATTGACCACGAGAGTGGTGCTGCCATGGTCGCCGTCGCCTCTTCTCCGTCGCCCTATGCCGCCAAATCCCCCTCCCCTGTCACGTCCCAACCTATGATTGGGTTGAGAACATGATGGTACACTCGGATACAACAGGAAATGGGGTGAGAAAGCAGAAGAATCAGAGTATGGGGTGGGGATCAGCAAGACATGAGATGGGGAAGGAGACGAACTGAAGGAAGGAGAAGGCTACTGCCTGTTTCATTTTCTGATCGATCCCCTCTCAGGAGTACAAGCACATGACTTATACTACTAGCACCAGACCCACACAACATCGGCCCATGGCCCATATCAAAGCCCAGGTCCAGGTTATAAACCCGATCGTGACAACCCAAAGGTGGGGTGTTACACTCTTCCTCCCTTGAAATTCGGCTTGCCCTCAAGCCGATGATGAACATCCTTGAATCAAGAACGCCGCCACACTTGTAAAGCCGAAGAGCCAATCCGCCTGGATCATATGGTAGTATTATGTGTTTGGGAATGATCATACTGTGAATCACAAGTCGATGAAAGAAATTGCAATCCTCCCTAGTGTGTTTGGTCGTGCTCAGGACTCCCAACTCAATGCAAATTATCTTAATATTTTTCATTGGACCACCAGGAGGAACATGCTGGCCTGTGCAGAGCTGCACCTTTTCCTTCGCCTTAGGAAGCACCCTTGGTTCCACATTTTGAGTTGCAAGAATGGAACCTGAATCCCCTAATAGAGAGCTCCAGCAAGTGCAAACAAGAGGTGCGTAGATGAATTGCAATATAGCTGATCCCTGGCCAAGGAGCGTAGACATGGGAACAACACACATATTGCACAATGCCTTGAAAACGTCGTTGACCGTCAACCGTAGAATATGTCCTGGACTGCCATTGAAGCCATTAAAGAATGCCCATGCAATTACCCATTGTAATTGTTCAGAACAATATAGAGGAGCAGTCCGAAATTTCTCAGAGTTGCACTGTATACTATCAAGGAAGTCGGACCAGCTGGTGAGTAAAAACACGAGAACCCCTATATCCATGAGAACTTCAACTTGAAGTGGCACACAGGAAATAATGATAACCAGGACCTCAACTTGAAGCGGCACACCACATCCTGTACCATCTACAGGTGCTAGGCCCATGAGCTTGTTTAGCACTAGAGTTCCAGTAACATGGTAGTCAAACAAGGCTTGAAATAAACAAATCTCCCCGAACAATAGCAACACTAGCCAAGAGTTGAACCGGGAATTTTTAGCACTTGCATGTAAAGTCCACTGTGTGCATGTACGTGGTGGCCAAGAAAGCAATTCTGTAGCTTGTTCATGTATTGCACAAGTAACTTCTCTCAATAAACGCCAAATGCTACCATTTTGCCAAACTGGAACTCCCTCTAGGAATTCTTCAATCAAAGAGGGTGCTCTCCATTTATATTTCAACTGAGTGCTATCCTCCATGAAATGTATCATAAGAAGAACAGATGCAGAACAACTTGGCAATAATTTTAGGACTGGACAAGTGTCAAAGACTTGCACAGGAGTTCTGAATATTTGTTGCACAGACCACACATTAGCTTCTAAGGAACTAGGTAGTTGTAGTTGTACCCACGGAATAGCTGACAACCAATTTTCAGCAATCAAACGACCCCCATTCAAGCTGCTCGCCATATTATCAGTGCCTCCCATCACAGTTTGCATGGTCACCAGTAATACCCACCATTTACTGTGAATTATGACGTAGAAAGAATATTCAGTTGTACTAGCAAACTTCAGTGATAAGTATTCCAGGTTCGTTATTGCGTTGCAGACTATGGAATCACTACTGTATGCATTTCTTACCACTAAATTGTAGCAGTTGAACACAAATTCAGTGGGTGAAATGTCATGAGAGATACTTGTAACTCTTCTCAAGATTAACCGAGCATAACTGAGCACAGTTTCACATCCTTCACTGCTATCAGGAGGTTCAGCCGGTGGTCGAAGACAATCAAGATGAGCTGGTTGTACTAGAGAAAAATGCCATTCAACAGTCTTCAGTTCAGTGTACCAGCCAAATAAGAGGTCTCTAGACAAAAGTTCAGCTTCCCAGTTAAGCTCTCTATTTACAACCTCACTCGTTTCAAGGAACTGGCTGTGAGCTGCAACAATTGTACTAGCTGGCTGCACATATTGAGTACATGACCAACATTTCTCGCACCTCCAGAATACATCATCCAAGCACAATTTTCTTGCGAAAGGAATGCCCAATAGCACTTTGGGGTAAATTACTTGAGAAGACAACAACCATGGCAGCTTTGGCTGCAGCAATGGAAAACAGCTCCACATCTTCCCAATGTCAAACAGAAAAAAACTCCAGGGCCAGACCATGTGTGAAATGTCGAGCAGATTCCCAATAGAGTATGTGAAATTCTTCATAATTATGACGGAGAAGATATTGTTCTTTGCACCTGTTGTGCTGCAGTGTGACAGTTTTACCTTGTTGCCTCCAATAGAATACCCTTGATGGAACATCCTCCACTTAAGCACAGAAATGTAACTCTGATTGTATGCACTGTCACAAGAAGCAACGATAACACTGAAAGTTGGCTCGTCATTCATTGTGTTGTGCATGTACAGAATAAATGGGTGATGGACTTGGCTCAATGGTTTCATTTCTGCCCAACATAATCGCATGGCCTGATTACCTGTTGCACAACCATGAAAGCGCTTCTCTGACTTCTCTTCTCCGATAGATTTCTTTAAGACATAACAATATACACACTGTTCTCCCCGGATATATTTTGACTGATGTCTACCATTTAGAAAATTGGTCATCAGAGAACTAGGTGCAGCCTTACTCCAAAATATGTTCAGAAGAGAACCGACAACCAAGACTTGCATAGGAATTTCAATGCCATGTCGTTCAACAGAAAAAAGAGCTGCAGAAAGTGCACTCGCTGGCTGCACTATATCGGACCACCATTTCATAAGCCTCGAGAATACATCAGCCAGACACCACATCACACTGTAATTGCGTAGAGCATTGATAAGGATACTACTAGGAGAGTGTGAGAGATGACTCACGAATTGCAGCACCTTTGAATTTGTTGTGTCAAGATTTACTTCTGTGGATGAACTAGGAACCACAGCCCTGTTCGATAGCATGGTGGCGCTAGGTGGCGGCTCGGCGATAGCGCCGCGAGCTGTACTTGTGTGCTCATCAATGAATGACGGCCATGGTGAAGGTCTGAGCACTTGCCCTCGTTGCTTGATACGTGGAGTCACACCTGGCTGAAACGTGGGTTTCAACACACCAATGTCATCATAACAGCATAAGGTCGCGCACCTTGTCGGCGCCAAGGTGTCCAGCTCGAGAACGGACAATGGCCGCTCCGGTGGGGTTGGTGCTGCCACTGGAGGAGTTGTGGAGGATGGCGTCACACTCCACAGGACAGCAAGCTCGGGGCAGACGTCGGTGAGGGTCTCCGTAGGCGTGAGGCCGTGAACCCCATGGTCAAAACCGTCGTCAATCTCCCTAGCGTCCACCGCCTCATCCTTCATGATTTCTTCCTCCCTTATCTGAGCAAGGGACGATGCTCTGGTGATGCTGGACGGCGATTGCGACCGCACGGCTGCTTGAATATCCGTGTGCAAGCCCTCGAGGTACTGGTGGACGAAGCACTTGATGCTTAGGGTGGGGTTGAGGTCCAGCACGCGATGTACGTGTTCCCAGAATGCTGTCGTGTACTCGGCCACGGTTG
Organism: Aegilops umbellulata; assembly: GCA_032464435.1. Classification (NCBI taxonomy): domain Eukaryota; kingdom Viridiplantae; phylum Streptophyta; class Magnoliopsida; order Poales; family Poaceae; genus Aegilops; species Aegilops umbellulata. The sequence goes on along the minus strand of CP136059.1, from coordinate 444,874,184 downwards.
CGGTCTGCTTTAGCTCGAGCAGCGAGCACAAGTGCAGGTTGTACTCCGGCGACACGTCCTGAATGTCAAGGATGCAGGCACGCTCATAGATGCACCGGCCATGCAAGGCGAGAGCCCGCGCTGCTCCGTGTCTTGATCGAAGGTGAACCACCGCCTCCACATTATTGATTCTTTGGAACACGGCGATCTTCACCACGCCATATGCTGCAAACGCCTGCTGTAGCATCTCCTCAGTGACCGGGTAGTATACATGGTGCACGGTGACGCAGAGAACGCCGCCGGTGAACACCTCTTGGTGGCTCGACATTTCGTCAAACACCTGGTAGGCAGGAAGTGGGTGGTGATTTTTTTGTGGCTCTGAATACCATATTGTCACGTCCCAACCTATGATTGGGTTGAGAACATGATGGTACACTCGGATACAACAGGAAATGGGGTGAGAAAGCAGAAGAATCAGAGTATGGGGTGGGGATCAGCAAGACATGAGATGGGGAAGGAGACGAACTGAAGGAAGGAGAAGGCTACTGCCTGTTTCATTTTCTGATCGATCCCCTCTCAGGAGTACAAGCACATGACTTATACTACTAGCACCAGACCCACACAACATTGGCCCATGGCCCATATCAAAGCCCAGGTCCAGGTTATAAACCCGATCGTGACAACCCAAAGGTGGGGTGTTACATCCCCTTATCACCATCAGGTAACAGACCCTCTACATCCCATTCGTTTCTTTTCCCCTTTGTCTCTTCTCCATTTCTCCCGTGATGCAGCAGCACATGCAGGATCTGGAAGCTACATGGACTTGGAGCAGCAAGTCATGCCGATGAAGGAATTAGAGGTGAGAGCCAGAGGAGCCTCATCGGTCCCCACTACTCTATAAGGAAAGCTAGCGTTAACCCGATCCATGTTTTCTGCATGTTATGTGTTTGATGAAATTCCTGCAAGCCAAATGTTCAGTGAGGCCCCCTAATTCATTTATTTCAGCTGGTTCAATTATACATTGCTAGTGATTCACTTGCGAACAGTTAATTAGATTGATTTTTTGTTATGTTCATTCACCTTATTCAGATTATCACATTCACAGATTTAGTTTGCTTTGGTTATGCCCATGATTTTTTTGAGTGCCATGTTTTTTTAGATGTTATGCCCATGGTTTGTTTTCAGTATTCCGTTTGGAGAATGGAGTCAAGGCCTGTATGCAAGATGATGGTGGATAAGAACAAGAGGAAGAGGGTCCTGGCTTGCTTTTTCTATGATACATTGCTTTTAATTACAGTATCCAACCCAATAAGCGTCGCGTAAGGGGCGCCTCCTCGCGGTCATCAGTGCCTCCTCCTCCGCGGGAGGCAATCGGCAAGAGGAAGGATTGCATACGCCACCTCTGCTCGTGCTTTCCTTAGGTGTTAGGTGAGGCTCAACTTCTATTTCTGCTGGTTACCAAATATTTATCACCATTGGATGTTAGCAGAAATTCAGGGAATATCTGTTGCCAGAAGTTTGTAAACCTTTGGTCATCGAGCTGTGATCATATGATTTTTCTTAGATGTTCGACTAGAGCTGTTGCTGAATATTACTCATGCAGCAGAACGGCGGCCGCGCCGGCGGCCGCAGTGGCGCGTCCGGGGAGTGCTGCATTGATTTAGGTTGAGTAGGAAGTGTATGTTGCATCTGAACTCTTACAAGACCACGTCTTCAATTTGAGCTTTGACCTCTGCGTGGACAGTATACACAATTAGTGCACAGATTAGGTTTGTAATCGTCGCGGATACATGCATAAACGAATATATGTCGGCCACATGATCCTTTATGATTCTATTTGGTGTATTTTTGCTTGATTATACACGAGGTTAGGTGGATTAGGACTATTTCACATAATCTGTTCTTTCATGAAACTGATTGTGTTCTTTCATGAGACACATAATTTGAAGCCCAATTCCAGGTCGTTCTGTTTTCCTCTCTGTCCCTGCTGCGACGGTGACTGGGTCGTCAGGCTCGAGCAGTCTTTCAACATATTCCTCATGGTGAGTGATCGAGTGATACAAACAGCTCTTTTGTTTTCGGTCTGATTGCCTGAGCTGAACATGTCAATATCTTTCATCTTGCCATGTCCATACGATGCGGTCGTTCTGATACTCGGTGTGTTGTACCATGATCGCGACTACGCCAGGTTCTTCATGCTCGAGACCATCGCGAGAGTGCCGTATTTCGGTGAGGGTCTCGTCTTACTCACTGAATTTTGCCAACAGTTGTAAATTAACTTATTACATGTTGGACATGGGCATGCTATCTTAGATTTTGAGATTGACCAAATACTGAATTAAAACGTAGCTAGAGGAAAACAATTGCTCCTGATACTTCATATCTGCGTAATATTGTTGATTAAATTCAGTTGGACTTGAAAGAATTTCCAGTTTCCATTTGAGCTTCTTTTCTAGATTACTTCATCATTGTGTTTTCTGTTTGATAGGTTACTTTTTTTAACCAAAATTCACTTTTCATTAGGATACTGGAATGTTAAATCCTGCATTACATTACTTAGTACTCCCATCTTTAGGTGCTCCTATTGTTCTTATCTCTGGCAATGCAAGGGGTATTTCATGGACTTAAAGATACAAGGATGCCTCTATGGGGGTGTTTGGTTTTGGCGGTGGTAACGCACGTAAATGGATCACGGTGGGGTCTTGGATGTAATGGACCATTCGTTGCTCTGTTTGGTTCGGACCAGTGAAGGATCACATTAGGTGTAGGTGCTTGATTTGGAAGCAGAGGAGAAACGATGGTTATGCCATGGGGATCCGGAGAAGAAGACTACCTCAAACAGCAGGGGGTGTACATCTCTAGGTTGTTCGCCACCGGCGTCGCCGCTCACGATAGGTAGGCGATAGGATTGAGATCTGCGGCAGACGCGATCTGGGCCGGGAGGCTTCGCTTGACTCGACTAGCTCTGGTAACGCGTTTCGTTTACGGTGGGGATAGTCCGACATCGGATTTGAGGTGCGGTATGACTTGTTAATGCAGAACCTGTTTACGTGCAAATTGAACCAAACAAACGTAACAGTATGTAATAATGATGTAATCGGATAACGGGCAGAATAGTCCGAACCAAACACCATATGTAACTCGTATAGTAATATTTCCTTTCTTGGATAGCACTATCTTTCTTCTCTCTCTTTCCACTTATTTAGGACAACAACATTGTCTTACACATCTTTACCATTTTAATTATGTCTCCAGAAACTCAATAAAGTTTGATAATCTGGTAATTTTTGTTTTTATTATTCTAAAGGTCTGCACGCATATTTGTCGTTAAAGTTCTAAATGGTTGAATTTACATATTTTAAAAAGTTACATATATAATGAATGGAGTTAGTGATGGGGTGATGTGTATAGCTAAACCAAAATTTAGAAAAGAAAACCCCGATTATGTAAGCAGTCCCGCCCAACATATATCTGGCGATTTTATATTCATACGCTAATCTTAGTCAAAGTAACACCTTTTGTCTGCAGAGGTGAAATGTAATGTGAGGTTTGAAGAATTTTTTCCATACCACAATATAGCCTTTTTTATGATTTAGGTGTGGCGAACTCTCTTCTGTTAGTGTGTGATGTGCTTGCTTATATGTGAATCTTAAAGCATTCAGATGGTTGTACTACAAGTTCTGATCATATTGTTATGTTTGTCCTTGCAGGCCAACAAGATGGTTGGTGTTAAGGTAAGAAATAGGGGCAGCACATGGTAACTCCAGCGAGCAGCACAGACGGCAAACAACAGAAAGATACCCAGGAACATGACCATCAGTGTGCATGATGAGTTGATGACTATGGGCACAGTGTGTCGACATGGGTACGATCCTTATCTCTCTCTGTTAAAATATTCACCTATCATACCGGTTCGATCTCAACCCTTTTTTCACATCTCCCTCAACCATTTAATTTTGTCTCGAGGGTTGTTGCTTCATATAGGTTTTCAAATCAGGTAACTTGATGTATGATTTATTTGTTGCAGTATATCAAACATTCACATGATTTATCGAACATTAACTTGATGTATGATTTATTCACTCCTGATAAGATTTTTTATCATGTCTGCGGGTTAATTGTGGCCAACATATTGTTAAATTTTGTCAAGCAGCTCGGAAACAGATACAAATAATGTGAGTTTACAATGTGTAAAACTTTCAGTTCCTTTTTTGTTTGTTATCATGTGAATTCTATTTGAATCTGGTTATGCTTTTTTATATACGCATTTTCATCTGCAAGTCCTGCGAAGAACCAAGGTAGGCATAGGCAACTGCAGGCTCAGTCTTTCTCATAGTTGGTGTCCGTAGTATTAACGTCTTTTTGAGAAGCAACGTATAAAGCCATGTTTTTCTTCTTATGTTCATATTTTTACATCTACCACACTTACTGTAAGAAACACACCAAGCACTCCATGAGCATAGAACAGAAATGAATATATAGGATTTAGTCAATACAAAAAACTGATGTTTTTTGTGTTCTTTAGCGTACAGTTTAGCAATTGTGCACTAATAGCTATTTGTTCGAGAACGGCATAAGGAAGGTATACAATTTATTTTCAGGTTTTGATGCATAGATTAGTAGACCATCCACCTTAGTTATTTTCATACTTGCATCATTTAGTGTGTACCTTAGTTTCTTGTAGTTGTGCCTACTAATCAAGTTGCCGTAGTTGTTAACATGTTGATTCGACAGTGTAGGAATTCATCATGGTTTGGGTATATCATTAGCATTGTGATTGGAAACATCAAGTATTCAGATCAGATACAAAAACATACAGAGATAATTAAATTTCTTTTTGCTAGATGTTTCTTTTAGAGTGCATGAATACAATGATTATTTTGTGTAGCAATCCAAGCCAGCCTTTCCCAGCAGGTTTGGTGCTTTTCAAGGTGTCAACAGTTATTGTGGTTGACCATGGGAAGGAAGCTTTTTACCACTTGTGGAGATTTCGGACCGAGTGAACAAGGTATACAGTCTCCTAACTTCACAACATTTTGGTTCAGTCATTAATTTATGTACAAACTAATATGCAATCTCTACTGGTTGCTTCTGGGAATCCAGACTTCCCTTTACCCATGGATTATTCTTTCCTGTGCTTCCCTGTGCTGAGGTCAGCCGGTTCTGATGTGCCAAAAAGGAGAGCAAGGGCACGGCAGTGCCTCCTTCCTATCTTCGTGCAGGTAACCTCACTCGTCTCTCTTAAATTTTACAGTGGGAAATCGTTCCTGCAACATGGAGCTCTAGAGTACTTAGTCTAGATTCAACTGAGTTGCAAGTGTACCTCTGTCCAGTTATTGATACCTTTTCTGGTAAATTTTAGACTTGCTATCCTGTGTTAATTTAAGGGCTCGCTAAATTTTGTTTCCTTCATGTTGCTCATGTAGGGAGGGGTGGCGATCTGTCTATGAAGTTTAGAGGTAAATCAGGAATAGTTTTTTTGTGATTCATAGGCCATAGTTCAGTGTCCGTGCAGTAAATGTTTTGAGAAATGCAACATTTCTCTTACCATGTTTTGGGTAAATATTTCATTGGAAAGGATTGTGCTACTAGGTACCATAACTATTGGATGCAACTTTTTGCCGCAAATATCTTCTCGATTTAATTTGCATCATTACTCTAAATGCTTCTTCAAGTCATGTGCAGTATCTTTGAAATTTGTGTGTGAACTCCCATTCCCATTTCTCAGAGGCGTTGTAATGATCTGAATGAAAGCCTTTTTATTTGCAAGTGACAGACTACACCCTAATACATATAGTTAGAATGCACTAACCTATTCTGCTGCTACTGTAGCATGTTCATTTGGATAAGTGAGATGCACATTTTCTCCTTCCTTCTCTAATATGTAATTTTGAGTGTGTTACTTTGCCTCTTCTATTGGTAATACAAAGGCATTAAAACTTAATTGATTTGCATTTTACAAGATGGCATTTCTTCTTTGAGTGCAGGGATTCAAAGATGACTACTACTTGGTTTTCGTGGCCATTAAAGTCGAGTGCTGAGTGCATACTATGGTGAGCTTAATCAAATAACTATTCCCCTTTGCGAGGAATAGAAAGAGTCAGCGATTGGGCGACGCTGCATGTGTGGCTGCTTATTCCTTCCTAGGTTGTGCCTTCGCAAGGAAACTTTCTACTCGCATGCCTCACTCTCCTAGAGGCATCCCTCCTTCTAGATCTCATTGTAGCTTTCATGTGAAAGTGGCTTGATCATGCGCATAAGCAGAACACATTCAGTTTCATTGGTGCGTGCAAATGACCAGTGAACTTGGAAGGATTTCTATTCCCATGTGATCTACTTGGTCTATGCCTGAGCATCATTCCTAAATATAGCTCATCATGCCATTCTTTTTGGTCCATGACCACATCAATGTGGATGTTCCTATTAAAACAAAGGTACATAATTGATATTTTCCTGGATTATTAATTCCTGGATTTTGTTGCTCAGGTTTGTCTCCCACGATTTCGTTTACTGTGAGATGCTATCGACGCACACGGGCACACATGCCTAAGATGTTCTAAGGTTCAGTTTCTGGTCACTTCAATGAGGTTTTTCATCAATGAATCTCTTTGAATTCATATTTTGTTCCTTTTTATATGGGATGTTGGCTGTATACCTTTAATCTGCTTTGTCGAAGGCTGTTGGCATTAAGCTTTAGTGCTTCATTGTTCATCATAGTCTCATTCCCTCGATAAATAATAATGAGGCAATGAAAAATAGGTGAAACTGTACGAAATATGAAGAAGCGGGGGAACACGATTCAGTTTGTCATTGGAAATTAGTTTCCATGGCTAAATTACTCAACTCTGCACCATGTTTTTTCTCGCTCATCTTGTTTTTTCTATAGTATATTTTTCTTTATCGGTTCCATTATTTCTTCAAGTACCTACAGATCAACTCTGTTTAGAATATGATTTACTCCCGAAAAGAATGAATTGCGTTTGTGCTTTCAGCTTAGGCAAATCTATACCTTGATTTCAAATTCTACATTCTCCTCTTTGGATGTCGTTTCTTTTGCTAGATGTAATTGCATGCCTTTGTTCCATGACTCTTGAGTCTGCCGCTTCGTCTGCCGCTTCGTCTGCTCTGGGATCACACCAATTGCTAATTTAATGCACATATGAATCCTTAGATCTAATGTCATCTGCTTCTTGATACTACTGATGTACTAATTACTATCTGGCGAGGCCTTCAAATTCTGATGCAACTTAGAACATCCCTCTTGAAGAAAAAGTCACGTTGACAATATATAATTGTAACTTTGAATTTAGGAATCACTTACCCTCACTTGCGTGTTGATGAATTGGCAAGATGGCTAGCTACCTAGCATATATTACTTTCCTTTTCTTGCAAGATCAAAGTTGGTTGTCCTTATGTATTATTGATTAGAAACAATAATACAAATTACCGATACACCTGACTGAAAGTTCTGACCAACATTACTCTTGCATTATCTGGACTCTGAAATATACAATAAAATCCAGTTGCAATGTTTATCATTAAAACATCAACTACAAGCCCTGTTAGCTGTGTGGGTATTAGTTATGATAATATTTCTTTTAAAATGAAGCTTAGAATGATCAAAATATTACATTCACAATGGCCAACCAATGAACTACTAAACTTTGTTATATAAAAATCCTACTGAATATCTTCACTCATTTTTAAGTATTACAGGGCAGGATGGTGAGTAGATGACCATGGACCATGGTGGGGAGGCGTGGTGTTGAGCCTCTGCTGGAGGCACTACACTGTCAGGATGTGTCTGTCGTGACGCCAATGAGGCATGGCGGCATTTGTTCTACCGGAAGGTGCTACAGTTAGGCGGTCTCTTATTCCTTTATCTCTATTTTGTGTCGCTGCTTCTACTTTTGTTGTCTAATGCATATAGTTGGAGGATTTCGGTCAAATGTTCCTATTAGTGAATACTATGTTCTTATGTATTTCCAAGAAACTTTTTTGTTTTGACAACAATTGGTGAGTTAGAACTAAAAGGGACCATATCAGATAATCATTTGTAACTCTGTTATGCAAGCCAATTTAAAAAGTTTGTCGTATTATTGATTGATGGGTTATATAATCCTCACATTATGGTACAGTGTGAGTGATTTTGCATGTGTTAGTAAGCCTATTTGTATCGTGGAATTAATCTTCTCCTACTAACATATGCTAATGTTGGCTCACTGAATGCATAACCAAGCTGAGATCAGGACCCAAGTAGTCATCCTAATGTGCTTAGATAAGATTGAAGCGCAAAAGACAGCCTCAAGAGGCGCGCCACGGGCGCGCCCCTACCTACCCCTAGTATGACAAACCAAACACCGAGTGAAATCACAAATATGAGGCACGCTAGCTCACCACCACAGGAGTCAACAGGGTGCTATTCAACACGGCGAATTTTCTACTCGCCGTCAACAAGATTCCTCAAGATTCAAATTAGATGATGAAATCATAGTACCTGCAAATTTCACAAATAAAACAAAGAATCACGAAATAAAACAAAAACACAGAAATAAGATTTAGAGAGGAAGAGAAACAAAAACGTATGTATCTGAAGCGACGGAACCAACGAACAGAGGCACGAACAACGGATGCCGAGTTGCCGGCCGCCGGTGAGACACACCACTGAAAGAACCACTAGGAACCAACGCGAGCGCCACATCCCCCGGAAGAACGAACCGATGGCGGCCAATCCGGGGCGCGAGGTGGATGAGCGAGAGGTATGGGACAGCTCGAGGCGCTGACCGGAGGTACAATGGCGGCTCCCGACGGGTTGGACGGGCGCCAGATCAAGAGCACAGGGAAGGCTGCAGCGCCCTGAATTCTATCTTCTCCGCCATTGCTTCCTCAGGGTCTCTCATGGCTCCAACGGAAGGGATGTGATTCCTCTGGGTCTCTCATGGCTCCAACGGAAGGGATGTGAGCTGCGCCGACAGGGCAGATGGAACATGGGAGCATCAGGCGGAGAGGTGGGTGCGGACGCAGCGGGGATTGAGAGATGCACACAGGGGAAGGAGCTTACGGCGGCGAAGCGGTGGCACAATTGACGCGTCACTTCGTCACAATTGAAGAGAGACAAATCTAGAAGAGGGACCAAAATATCTCCAGCCCATCACGTGATCTATGTATCCCTCCACAATCCTAAAATCATACGTGTCAGCACATAGAACGAAAGAACCCTCTGGTAGGCCACGTCAATAAACAAGGGCACATAACGTGGCAAGGCAACGCTAACCCAAACATGCCGCACGATCCGACCAAGTAAAAAATGAGATCGATCACATCTAGGACACCATCACGCACACGTGTCGCTCAAACAACGATGATAAAAAAAGTACAAAAAAACCAGAAAAATGAATCCCTTACAGGCCTAGACTTCTTAGTATGTGCCAGAGCAATAGTCGGCATGCTCTATGTACATAGATGGACTGACTTTGAAAGCCCAATAGAGCAGAGCCCAATAAGGATATCAAACTTGCACTACTAGGAAAAGAGCTATACATGATATGGCTACTAATGGCGCATCAGACATGTGGTGCGTCATTACTATATACTAATGGCGCACTATGTGTTGGTGCGTCATTAGTGTTCAAATACTAATGGTGCACCACATCCACGGTGCGCCATTAGTAACAATTTTTTTCAAAACTAGTAATGACGCATCAGTGGATAGTGCGCCATTAGTAGTTAAACTAGTAATGGTGCACCACGTTCACGGTGCGCCACTAGTAATTTTTTCAATTTTTTTTAGTTTTTTTCATAACTAGTAATGGCGCACCAATGGATAGTGCGCCATTACTAGTTAAACTAGCAATGGCGCACCACATCCAAGGTGCGCCACTAGTAATTTTTTTTCAATTTTTTTTCAAAACTAGTAATGGCGCACCGTGTGTGTGGTCTTACGGTGCGCCATTACTAACTTGGCCCAAAAATTCCACCGAATGCACCCCCAACTCGTGGACCGCCTTTTCAGTTTTTAAAAAAATAAAAGAAAAATGATGGAAATGTTAAAAAAATAAAAGAAAATAAGTTTCCCATGTGGTCTACTTGTTGGAAAAATTTACAAATATGAATTTTGACTTTATTTACAAAATCTCTGTGGAATTTGTAAAATGGGCATAACTTTTGCATACCAACTTGGATTAAAAAGTTTTTTATATGAAAAATCATCTACTCGAAAAGTTACATCTGAAACCCCGTTAAACATTTTCAAAATCCCCAAAAACCTAACAGAAAAAAAGTTACGGAGCTTTTAAGATCTAGAGGCAAAAAAAATCAAACCTACTAGTGGCGCACCGTTTGCTAGGTGCGCCACTAGTAACAGAAAAAAATTGGTTTAAAAAATAATTTTTTTTCAAAATATGATACGTAATATGACCGGGAAGTTTGAAATATTTTTTCAAAATTTCATCATACTCATGAACATGAACAAAGTCCTAGACATCAACAAGGTTTAATAGGATTGATATGATAGATATATCAACAAGTGCGTGTGAAGTGAGGTGGTGCTAGGGTTGGATAGAACTGCGAAGTTAAGCATGTTTGGGCTGGAGTAGTGTGAGGATGGATGACCTTCCGAGAAGTTTGACCACAGAGTGCAATTTGACTTGAGATTAAGCCATAGTGACCTGAGATTAAGAAAAGATGAAAAAAACACTAGTGGCGCACCAGTAGTGCGCCATTAGTAGGCAAAACTGGTGCGCCACTAGTAGGCCTTTACCTAGTAGTGTTGTGGGAGTAACTACTTGGAGGTTGCCAAAGCGTAACCTCCTGTAGGGTCACACATGCGATCAATGTTGACCTTTCACGTGGCGATCAGTAGGAGGGTGCACACATCGCGAGGAAAGGGGCCCAATTCAATCGAGAGGATAATGTGGCATTCGGTGGGATTTTCTCCTTGTTATCTTTCTCTTCTTCTTTTTTACTTTTTTCTAGGGTTTACTGAGTTCTCCCACGTGCAAGTTGCAACGGGAGTATGGGTTCCACTACACGCTGAGCATGTGTTGCACTATCTTAAAAGCACATGTTGCACCACACTCAAAATACAAATTGTGTTTGGAGTACAGGGTGGTCCACGCATGGAGTAGAAGTTGCACTAGGGGAGAACATGTTGCACCATGTGGGGGGTACATGTTACATTGAGGAGTACAAGTTGTAAATGAAGGAAATATGCCCTAGAGGCAATAATAAAGTTTTATTTATTTCCTTACATATCATGATAAATGTTTATTAGTGATGCTAGAATTGTATTAACTGGAAACATAATACATGTGTGGATACATAGACAAACAGAGTGTCACTAGTATGCCTCTACTTGACTAGCTTGTTAATCAAAGATGGTTAAGTTTCCTAACCATGGACAAAGGAGTTGTCATTTGATTAACAAGGTCACATCATTAGTTGAATGATCTGATTGACATGACCCATTCCATTAGCATAGCACCCGATCGTTTAGTATGTTGCTATTGCTTTTATCCATGACTTATACATGTTCCTTTGACTATGAGATTATGCAACTCCCGTTTGCCGGAGGAACACTTTGGGTGCTACCAAACGTCACAACGTAACTGGGTGATTATAAAGGAGTACTACAGGTGTCACCGAAGGTAGATGTTGGGTTGGCGTATTTCGAGATTAGGATTTGTCACTCCAATTGTGGGAGAGGTATCTCTGGGCCCTCTCGGTAATGCACATCAGTTAAGCCTTGCAAGCATTGCAACTAATGAGTTAGTTGCGAGATGATGTATTACGGAACGAGTAAAGAGACTTGCCGGTAACGAGATTGAACTAGGTATTGGATACCGACGATCGAATCTCGGGCAAGTAACATACCGATGGACAAAGGGAACAACGTATGTTGTTATGCGGTCTGACCCATAAAGATCTTCGTAGAATATGTAGGAGCCAATATGGGCATCCAGGTCCCGCTATTGGTTATTGACCGGAGATGTGTCTCGGTCATGTCTACATTGTTCTCGAACCGTAGGGTCCGCACGCTTAAGGTTACGGTGACAATTATTATGAGTTTATGAGTTTTGATGTACCGAAGGAGTTCGGAGTCCCGGATGAGATCGGGGACATGACGAGGAGTCTCGAAATGGTCGAGACATAAAGATCGATATATTGGACGACTATATTCGGACATCGGAAGGGTTCTGAGTGGTTCGGGTATTTTCGGAGGTACCGGGGAGTTACGGGAATACGAGGAAGAAGCAATGGGCCTTGATGGGCCTTAGTGGGAAGGACCAGGAGGTGGCGCGCGCCCCTCCCAAGCCCAGTCCGAATTGGACAAGGGGTTTGGGGCGCGGCCCCTCTCTCCCTTCCTTCCCCTCTTCCCCTCTTTCCCCCCTTGACCTAGTTGGACTAGGAAAGGTGGAATCCTACTCCCGGTGGGAGTAGGACTCCCCTGGCGCGCCCAAACCTAGGGCCGGCCTCCTCCCTCCCTTGCTCCTTTATATACGGGGGCAGGGGGCACCCCATGGACACACAAGTTGATCTTCGTGATCGTTCCTTAGCCGTGTGCGATGCCCCCCTCCACCATATTCCACCTCGAATATATCGTTGCAGTGCTTAGGCGAAGCCCTGCGCCGGTAGAACATCAAGATTGTCACCACGCCGTCGTGCTGACGGAACTCCTCCCCGAAGCTTTGCTGGATCGGAGCTAGGGGTGTGTCATCGAGCTGAATGTGTTCCAAGAACTCGGAGGTGCCGGAGTAACGGTGCTTGGATCGGTCGGATTGGGAAGACGTACGACTACTTCCTCTACGTTGCGTCAACGCTTCCGTTTCGGTCTACGAGGATACGTAGACAACACTCTCCCCTCTCGTTGCTATGCATCACCATGATCTTGCGTGTGCGTAGGAAAATTTTGAAATTACTACGTTCCCCAACAGTGGCATCCGAGCCTAGGTTTTTATGGTTTGATGTTATTTGCACGAGTAGAACACAAGTGAGTTGTGGACGATACAAGTCATACTGCCTACCAGCATGTCATACTTTGGGTCAGCGGTATTGTTGGATGAGACGACCCGGACCAACCTTACGCGTACGCTTACGCGAGACCGGTTCCCTCGACGTGCTTTGCACACAGATGGCTTGCGGGAGACTGTCTCACCAACTTTAGTTGAACCGAGTATGGCTACGCCCGGTCCTTGAGAAGGTTAAAACGAAGTCTATTTGACGAAGTATCGTTGTGGTTTTGATGTGTAGATGAGATTGGTTCTTGCTTCAGCCCGTAGCAGCCACGTAAAATTTGCAACAAACAAAGTAGAGGACGTCTAACTTGTTTTTGCAGGGCATGTTGTGATGTGATATGGTCAAGACATGATGCTAAATTTTATTGTATGAGATGATCATGTTTTGTAACCGAGCTATTGGCAACCGGCAGGAGCCGTATGATTGTCGCTTTATTGTATGCAATGCAATCGCCCTGTAATGCTTTACTTTATCACTAAGCGGTAGCGATAGTCGTAGAAGCATAAGATTGGCGAGACGACAACGATGCTACAATGGAGATCAAGGTGTCGCGCCGGTGATGATGGTGATCATGACAGTGCTGCGGAGATGGAGATCACAAGCACAAGATGATGATGGCCATATCATATCACTTTTATTGATTGCATGTGATGTTTATCTTTTATGCATCTTATCTTGCTTTGATTGACGGTAGCATTATAAGATGATCTCTCACTAATTATCAAGAAGTGTTCTCCCTGAGTATGCACCGTTGCGAAAGTTCTTCGTGCTGAGACACCACGTGATGATCGGGTGTGATAGGCTCTACGTTCAAATACAACGGGTGCAAAACAGTTGCACACGCGGAATACTCAGGTTATACTTGACGAGCTATGCATATAAGATATGACCTCGGAACACGGAGACCGAAAGGTCGAGCGTGAATCATATAGTAGATATGATAAAAATGATGATGTTCACCATTGAAAACTAATCCATTTCACGTGATGATCGGTTATGGTTTAGTTTGATTTGGATCACGTGATCACTTAGAGGATTAGAGGGATGTCTATCTAAGTGGGAGTTCTTAAGTAATATGATTAATTGAACTTTAATTTATCATGAACTTAGTCCTAGTAGTATTAGCATATCTATGTTGTAGATCAATAGCTCGCGTTGTTGCTTCCCTATGTTTATTTTGATAAGTTCCTAGAGAAAATTGTGTTGAAAAATATTAGTAGCAATGATGCGGATTGGATCCGTGATCTGAGGTTTATCCTCATTGCTGCACAGAAGAATTATGTCCTTAATGCACCGCTAGGTGACAGACCTATTGCAGGAGCAGATGCAGACGTTATGAACGTTTGGCTAGCTCAATATGATGACTACTTGATAGTTTAGTGCACCATGCTTAACGGCTTAGAATCGGGACTTCAAAGACGTTTTGAACGTCATGGACCATATGAGATGTTCCAGTAGTTGAAGTTAATATTTCAAGCAACTACTCGAGTTGAGGGATATGAAGTCTCCAACAAGTTCTATAGCTAAAAGATGGAGGAGAATCACTCAACTAGTGAGCATGTGCTCAGATTGTCTGGGTACTACAATCGCTTGAATCAAGTGGGAGTTAATCTTCCAGATAAGATAGTGATTGACAGAATTCTCTAGTCACCATCACCAAGTTAGTAGAACTTCGTGATGAACTATAGTATGCAAGGGATGACGAAAACGACTCCCGAACTTTTTTATAATGATGAAATCGATGGAGGTAGAAATCAAGAAAGAGCATCAAGCGTTGATGGTTGACAAGATCACTAGTTTCAAGTAAAGGGAAAAGGGAAGAAGGGGAACTTCAAGAAGAACGGCAAGCAAGTTGCTGCTCAAGTGAAGAAGCCCAAGTCTGGACCTAAGCCTGAGACTGAGTGCGCTTACTGCAAAGGGACTGGTCACTGGAAGCGGAACTGCCCCAAGTATTTGGCGGATAAGAAGGATGGCGAAGTGAACAAAGGTATATTTGATATACAGATTATTGATATGTATTTTACTAGTGTTCATAGCAACCCCTCGGTATTTGATACTGGTTCAGTTGCTAAGAGTAGTAACTCGAAACGGGAGTTGCAGAATGAACAAAGACTAGTTAAGGGTGAAGTGACGATGAAAGTTGGAAGTAGTTCCAAGATTGATATGATCATCATCGCACACTCCCTATACTTTCGGGATTAGTGATGAACCTAAATAAGTGTTATTTGGTGTTTGCGTTGAGCATAAATATGATTTGATCATGTTTATTGCAATACGATTATTCATTTAAGTTAGAGAACAATTGTTGTTCTGTTTACATGAATAGAACCTTTTATGGTCATACACACCCAATGAAAATAGTTCGTTGGATCTCGATCGTAGTGATACACATATTCATAATATTGAAACCAAAAGATGCGAAGTTAATAATGATAGTGCAACCTATTTGTGGCACTGCCGTTTAGGTCATATTGGTGTAAAGCGCATGAAGAAACTCCATGCTGATGGGATTTTGGAATCACTTGATGCTTGCGAACCATGCCTCTTGGGCAAGATGACTAAAACGCCGTTCTCCGGAACAATGGAGCAAGCAACAGATTTGCTGGAAATCATACATACTGATGTATGTGGTCCGATGAATATTAAGGCTCGCGACAAGTATCAATATTTTCTAACCTTCACAAATGATTTGAGCAGATATGGGTATATCTACTTGATGAAACATAAGTCTGAAACGTTTGAAAAGTTCAAAGAATTTCAGAGTGAAGTAGAGAATCATCGTAACAAGAAAATAAAAGTTACTACGATATGATCGCAGAGGTAAAACATTTGAGTTGCGAGTTTGGCCTTCAGTTAAACAATGTGAAATAGTTTCACTACTCACGCCACCTGGAACACCACAGCATAATGGTGTGTCCGAACGTCATAACCGTACTTTATTGATATAGTGCAATCTATGATGTTTCTTACCGATTTACCACTATCGTCTTGGGGTTATGCATTAGAGACAGCTGCATTCACGTTAAATAGGGCACCATCTAAATCCGTTGAGACGGCACTATATGAACTGTGGTTTAGCAAGAAACCAAAGTTGTCGTTTCTTAAAGTTTGGGGTTGTGATGCTTATGTGAAAAAAGTTTCATCCTGATAAGCTCAAACCCAAATCGGAGAAATATATCTTCATAGGATACCCAAAGGAGACAGTTGGGTACACCTTCTATCATAGATCCGAAGGCAAGACATTCGTTGCTAAGAATGGATCCTTTCTCGAGAAGGAGTTTCTCTCGAAAGAAGTGAGTGGGAGGAAAGTAGAACTTGATGAGGTAACTGTACCTATTCCCTTGTTGGAAACCAGTACATCACAGGAACCAGTTTCTGTGACGTCAAAACCAACTAGTGAGGAGGTTGATGATGATGATCATAGAACTACAGAACAAGTTACTACAGAACCTCGTAGATCAACCAGAGTAAGATCCGCACCAGAGTGGTACGGCAATCCTGTTCTGGAAGTCATGCTACTAGATCATGATGAACCTACGAACTATGAAGAAGCGATGGTGAGCCCAGATTCCGCAAAATGGCTTAAAGCCATGAAATCTGAGATGTGATCCATGTATGAGAACAAAGTATGGACTTTGATGGATTTGCCCGATGATCGGCAAGCCATAGAAAATAAATGGATCTTCAAGAGGAAGACAGAAGCTGATAGTAGTGTTACTATCTACAAAGCTAGAATTGTCGCAAAAGGTTTTCGACAAGTTCAAGGTGTTGACTACGATGAGAGTTTCTCACTCGTATCCATGCTTAAGTCTGTCCGAATCATGTTAGCAATTGCCGCATTTTATGAAATATGGCAAACGGATAAAACAAAACTGCATTCCTTAATGGATTTATTAAAGAAGAGTTGTATATGATGCAACCAGAAGGTTTTGTCAATCCTAAAGGTGCTAACAAAATGTGCAAGCTCCAGCGATCCATCTATGGACTGGTGCAAGCATCTCGGAGTTGGAATATACGCTTTGATGAGTTGATCAAAGCATATAGTTTTATACAGACTTGCGGTGAAGCCTGTATTTACAAGAAAGTGAGTGGGAGCACTACAGCATTTCTGATAATTTTATGTAAATGACATATTGTTGATCGGAAATAATGTAGAATTATTCTGCAAAGCATAAAGGAGTGTTTGAAAGAAGTTTTTCGAAGAAGGACCTCGGTAAAGCTGCTTACATATTGAGCATCAAGATCTATAGAGATAGATCAAGACGCTTGATAAGTTTTCAATGAGTGCATACCTTGACAAGATTTTGAAGTAGTTCAAAATGGAACAGTCAAAGAAAGAGTTCTTTCCTGTGTTACAAGGTATGAAGTTGAGTAAAGACTCAAAACTCGACCACGGCAGAAGATAGAAAGAGAATGAAAGTCATTCCCTATGCCTTGGCCATAGGTTCTATAAAGTATGCCGTGCTGTGTACCAGATCTATTGTATACCCTACACTGAGTTTGGCAAGGGAGTACAATAGTGATCTAGGAGTAGATCACTGGACAGCGGTCAAAATTATCCTTAGTGGAATAAGGATATGTTTCTCGATTATGGAAGTGACAAAAGGTTCGTCGTAAAGGGTTACGTCGATGCAAGTTTTGACACCGATCTGGATGACTCTAAGTCTCGATCTAGATACATATTGAAAGTGGGAGCAATTAGGTAGAGTAGCTCCGTGCAGAGCATTGTAGACATAGAAAATTGCAAAATACATAACGGATCTGAATGTGGCAGACCCGTTGACTAAACTTCTCTCACAAGCAAAACATGATCACACCGTAGTACTCTTTGGGTGTTAATCACATAGCGATGTGAACTAGATTACTGAATCTAGCAAACCCTTTGGGTGTTGGTTACATGGCGATGTGAACTATGGGTGTTAATCACATGATGATGTGAACTATCGAGTTAATCACATGGTGATGTGAGTTAATCACATGGTGATGTGACCTAGATTATTGACTCTAGTGCAAGTGGGAGACTGAAGGAAATATGCCCTAGAGGCAATAATAAAGTTATTATTTATTTCCTTACATATCATGATAAATGTTTATTATTCATGCTAGAATTGTATTAACTGGAAACATAATACATGTGTGGATACATAGACAAACAGAGTGTCACTAGTATGCCTCTACTTGACTAGCTTGTTAATCAAAGATGGTTAAGTTTCCTAACCATGGACAAAGGAGTTGTCATTTGATTAACAAGGTCACATCATTAGTTGAATGATCTGATTGACATGACCCATTCCATTAGCATAGCACCCGATCGTTTAGTATGTTGCTATTGCTTTTATCCATGACTTATACATGTTCCTTTGACTATGAGATTATGCAACTCCCGTTTGCCGGAGGAACACTTTGGGTGCTACCAAACGTCACAACGTAACTGGGTGATTATAAAGGAGTACTACAGGTGTCACCAAAGGTAGATGTTGGGTTGGCGTATTTCGAGATTAGGATTTGTCACTCCAATTGTGGGAGAGGTATCTCTGGGCCCTCTCGGTAATGCACATCACTTAAGACTTGCAAGCATTGCAACTAATGAGTTAGTTGCGGGATGATGTATTACGGAACGAGTAAAGAGACTTGTCGGTAACGAGATTGAACTAGGTATTGGATACCGACGATGGAATCTCGGGCAAGTAACATACCGATGGACAAAGGGAACAACGTATGTTGTTATGCGGTCTGACCGATAAAGATCCTCGTAGAATATGTAGGAGCCAATATGGGCATCCAGGTCCCGCTATTGGTTATTGACCGGAGATGTGTCTCGGTCATGTCTACATTGTTCTCGAACCATAGGGTCCGCACGCTTAAGGTTACGATGACAGGTATTATGAGTTTATGATTTTTGATGTACCGAAGGAGTTCGGAGTCCCGGATGAGATCGGGGACATGACGAGGAGTCTCGAAATGGTCGAGACATAAAGATCGATATATTGGACGACTATATTCGGACATCGGAAGGGTTCTGAGTGGTTCGGGTATTTTCGGAGGTACCGGGGAGTTACGGGAATACGAGGAAGAAGCAATGGGCCTTGATGGGCCTTAGTGGGAAGGACCAGGAGGTGGCGCGCGCCCCTCCCAAGCCCAGTCCGAATTGGACAAGGGGTTTGGGGCGCGGCCCCTCTCTCCCTTCCTTCCCTTCTTCCCCTCTTTCCCCCCTTGACCTAGTTGGACTAGGAAAGGTGGAATCCTACTCCCGGTGGGAGTAGGACTCCCCTGGCGCGCCCAAACCTAGGGCCGGCCTCCTCCCTCCCTTGCTCCTTTAAATACGGGGGCAGGGGGCACCCCATGGACACACAAGTTGATCTTCGTGATCGTTCCTTAGCCGTGTGCGGTGCCCCCCTCCACCATATTCCACCTCGAATATATTGTTGCACTGCTTAGGCGAAGCCCTGCGCCGGTAGAACATCAAGATTGTCACCACGCCGTCGTGCTGACGGAACTCCTCCCTGAAGCGTTGCTGGATCGGAGCTAGGGGTGCGTCATCGAGCTGAATGTGTGCCAAGAACTCGGAGGTGCCGGAGTAACGGTGCTTGGATCGGTCGGATCGGGAAGACGTACGACTACTTCCTCTATGTTGCGTCAACGCTTCCGCTTCGGTCTACGAGGGTACGTAGACAACACTCTCCCCTCTCGTTGCTATGCATCACCATGATCTTGCGTGTGCGTAGGAAAATTTTGAAATTACTACGTTCCCCAACAGTAAAATGATGGAAGCACACGTTGCATTGTACACGAAGTATAAGTTATAGTGCACGGGTAACACATATTTTACCGCGCGAGGACAAATTTCACTAACTGGAAGTATACTACCCATGAGGTAGTACAAATATGTTATCTCGGGGAGTACATGTATGTGATTTCAGGGAGCACAAATTTGCATCCAAAAAGGTTTGTCGAAACCAATCAGCATGGGATCAAAGATATTGTTTCGAGGAACAGTGGAGTGAAAACAGTTAAAAAATTTAACAGTCGGTTAATAGTTGTTTCATTTTGAAAATTGGATCCAAAAAAAAAAATATCGTACGCCCAACCCTCCTATCCCCATCCATGGGAAAGCCCACCAAAACTCGTTGGTGGTGACAAGGGGCGGACGTGCGTTGCACCACTTGTTGCCACCAGAGGAGTTTGGAAGTAACCTTTGCAAGGGGTGCCCCTTAACTAGGGTGATTTCACAAACTTGCTGATTCACATCATAACAAAAATAAAGCTTTGACAAACACACAAGATAAATAGTGCAAGCATGACTGAGGCCCAACTAACACAGAGAGGACTTAACCTACCTATACTCAAATGTGCGTGTTGTTTCCATAATTTTCTAAAACATAAAAAAATGTGAGTTTTAAAAAGCGGGTTCAGAAGAACTAGAAAAAATTCTAGACCAAGTGCCTCCGACTGCTGGTAGAGAATTAGCAAACATGTTTTCCCATAAGGTAGTTGTTACGTAACAAACATCAAATTAGGAAGTAAGAGACCGACTTTACAAAAGAATAGAGTGCACACTAATATTAAGAACATTGAAAGAAACGAAAGGAATGCCCACAAGCCAAACAAAGGATGAATCCTATCTCATATCCATATCCACGAGTAACCGTGTGCTAATGAACAAAGGAAAAACATCAAGAACATAAAAATAATAGAAAGAAATGGCAAAAAGCAACAAAGATTGAAGATATCATATGCGTTATCGCTATTCACTAAAGACCCACAAGCTATTACCAGCAATGGAGAGATGGAAACGTTGCTTCTCTTTTGGTAACACATAAAATAAAAAGAAGTTATGGCCACATGGCACGATGATCGCATACGTATGAAAGTTTTAAGATAAGTAGGAACTAGAACACGATGCCACATTCTTCCCTTGAAACTGCCATTACATTTAGAAAAAAGGCCTTCACTCACCTTGTTTTCTCTTAGCCCGGACTTTCGCTGCCAAATATTGGCATGCCAAATGTTCAATTAGCTCTTTACTTACCAATGAGTTGGCAAAATTTGTACTAGAATGGCCATTAAGTAATTGACATGCCAGAAAAATGACAACCAACAAAACATAGACCTTGTTTTTGATCATGACCAAAAAATTGGTAGGGTAAATATTGGCTACCATTGAAATAGAATAAAGACCTTTTATGGAATGTTAAGTCCATTTTAACCAACAAACAAACACAACAAAAAAGATGAAGCCAATTGCTTGTTGCTAGCCGCGCCATCTAGGCGCCCGGGGCATACAACCCCTCACCTCTTTACTATTTCTATGGAATGTGCTAATTAGAGGTCCTGTAAGGCTTTTAGACATTCTACTGCGACATGGCATGCTAATTAGTGGCGAACCCAACAATCGGGAAAGGTTTGGCTGCCACCATACATAACATCTTCCATGTATGCTAAATCTATGCATGAGTTCGTTGTAGGTTTGAGCAGAGCCGCATATATTAGTAATCTCAGCCACACCTGGAAAATTGTTCCTGCGCGTCCGCGATGAGTAACAGTTCCATAGAAAACATCCAACACAACATAATAGGTCACGTCATTTACTTTTTCGCACACGATCAATTATAGAATATCATGTGCAAAAAGAACCAAATTTTTCACCGTCTTTTCACCTATGTGCAAAGAGGCCAATATTGCACATATTTGAGCATAAAAAGTGCATGTGCAGTTATGGGAAACACCAAGAATAATACACCCACCCTTATCTTTTCCGAGTGTCTACTCTCGCACGACTGAGTGCCAGTTTCGATGGCCCCTAGCCACATGTCAGTACACTCAGTCTATACATGTCCATAGGGTAAACCGTTTGACAATATACCATCACTCACCAACATACATTGTCAATGAAATATCATATATGTGACATTTCTCTATATCAATGGAACTGCAAAAAAAAGTGGAATCATTTGCTTCTTATCTTTGGAAAAGGATTCAAGGACTGCTCGGATGTTGATGAACTCATGGTGACTCCCTAAGAGACGATGTTCCAGGCGATGTATGGAAGTTGATCACTAACAACTAACTTAGGAATGAAGAAAAGCGAATTATAAAAAAGAAACAACTCGCAAAACAAACCTATATCACCGACAGCCTAAGCAAGATAGTAGAAAGCGCTAGGACCTCAATTTGCAATGAATTACAGACGAAAAATAGATAAGGGCTATTTGGATGTTGCACGGGCTAGGGTAGCGAAATCATCGGCACGCCCAATAATTGGCTAACCCGCCCACGTATCATCCATGATTTGGCATGAAAGTGAACCGAGGAAGGCCATGCAGTGTTGGCAACCAAATAATTGGCACTCATGCATCCAAACATATGCTAGGCGGCCATTGGCTCAAATCCTAACAACCCCATAATGCCAGAAGCAGCAGTAGGCAGGATCAGCCTATATAGATGGACCATCATGGAAGGCCCGACAACAGGTGATAACAAAGTTTCTGCGCTAGCAAGGCTCATGCTGAACTAACATGGAGGGCATAAAGCCTCCATTTATGAGCAGGCTGAAGTCTCTCCCCTCAAAAAGCAGGTTGAAGTCTAAAAAAAGCATCGTTCTTGTCTTTTTTTTCTTCTAAAAAGACCCATATGCGTATTATTTTTACAGTTTTCTAAAACTTTGAAGTAGAATTTTTGTTATGTTTGAAAAATTGGGTTCACACTAACACATGTTAGGAAAAAATCTCTAGATCATGTGCCTACGATTGCTATTATTATGTAATGAACATCATATTAGAAAGTAAGAGACTCACTTTACCCAAGAACAGAGTGCACGGCAATATTAAGAACATGAAAAGAAGAGATAGAAAATGCCCAAAACTAATGCAAAAAGAACATTACCTCATATCACTATGCGCGATTAAATCGGATTCTAATGTACAAAATAAAAGAAAGACCATAAAAAACAACAAAGGAAAAGAAATATGCCAAAAAGTAACAAAGTATGAAGATATCTCATATTTTTTTGATGTGTGTGTGTGTTTGTGCGTGCGTGCGTGCGTGCGTGCGTGCGTGCGTGCGTGCGTGCGTGTGTGTGTGTGTGTGTGTGTGTGTGTGTGTGTGTGCATAATTTTCAAAAACTTAGAAAACGATACTAATAAGTATAAAAAGTGAGTTCGCGGGAAATCAGGTTATGGAAGAATCTTATAATTTAGATCGAGTGCGTCCGAACATCATCGAAAGAGAACTAGCAAATCCATTCTTCCAAACACTAATTATTACGTAACAAACATCAAAATAAAATGTATTTTTTCCCAAGAACATAGTGCACAGCAATATTAGGACCATCAAAAGAAAAGAGAGGAATGCGGACATTGAGTATCTAATCAAGAGCACAAATGCACATGCATCAATAGTAAATTTCGAAAACATAGTAAACAAAATAAAAAAATCTATTTTTTTTTGTGTGCGAACATGAACAAAAATTCTAACATCCTACAAAATTTAACTTTGGAAAGACATCCGCGGAGGCTTGTACAAAAATATAAAACTCGGGACTAAAAAAGACACACTTTGGAGCAGTCATTTTTGTCTTTTTGCACACACCTCTATCAGTGTCTTCTCGGGGCGAAATTTTACAGAAATTTAGAAAACGTGTAGATGCTCATCTAAAAAAAAAAATCAGATTTTGGTGATTTTTTTTACTATATTTTCAATGTTTACTGTTTATGCGAGTGCATTTGTGCTTGAGATTAGAGTAACACTTTCGGAGGAATGCTCAAAAGCAAATCACATAATGGAGCTTATCTCATATCCCTATCCAGGAAAAAGCTTGTGCTAATGCACAAACAAAAGGAAACACTCTTTATTCGTCATGCCACTATCCCTTGCATCACAAGGAAAAACTACACATACACAAATTAATTAATTAATCAACAACAACACACTAGCGTCTTATTTTCTCCACTAAAATGGACTAGTCTTGGGACGTCGTCGTTTCTGTGGACGGCGACGGTGACCCGGCGCGCTCCATCTCTTGCGCCACCATCCTCCGGCTCCGGTTGATGGTAACGAGGCAGAGGCAGGCGTGCTCCTCCAGCTCCTCTAGCTGAGATCTCAGGTCTTCCCCGCACTCCTCCTCTTCCCGCGCGACCTCTTCCAGCAGCGGCCGCTCGCCGTGGCCCGCCACCGCGATACGCGCCATGTCGCGCCCGTGCTCCAGCTCGTCGTGCGCGCGCCGCACCATGCGGCTCACCGTGTCCAGGTCACGCCCAACGATGTACGCTCCCCGCGCCGCCGCGTCCACCGCCGCCTCTCCCGCGTGCGCGTGCCCCCGCCTTCGCCTGCCGTGGAGCCGGCCGGACAGCTTCTTGACGGCGTTCGTCCGGCACGCCACGGGCTCGGTGGATGTGGCGCAGAAGGCCACCGCGGCGGCCGCGCCCACGCCGACGACGGCGTGCGCGGCTAGGACCACCGCGGCCACCACGACCGTGGCTGACGCACCGACGATCGCGGTCGCGGCCGCGCACCGGGCGAAGCGCGCCGCCTTGGCGAGCCTCCGCAGCCGGCGCCGCGCCGCGGCGAGGCTCTTGGAGAGCGGGGCGCAGCGCGCGTGCGCCTCGTGGAACCCGTCGAGCCTGCCGCCCGCCGGCGAGAGCGGGTTGTCTTGGCGGACGTGCAGCGCGAGCGCGTCCCTCGCGGCAGTGGTGGTGTTGTCATCGCCATCACCTTCCACGTCCAGCCGGCGGAGCAGGCGCCGGAGCACGAGGTGGTGCCTCCGCGCGGCTCCCACGGCGGCGAGCAGCGCGGAGCACGCCTCGCAGGCGTCCCGCGTCACGTCGAAGTACTCGAGCAGGAGCGCCTCGACGCGGTGCCGGCGGTGGCACCCCCACGGACGCCGTCGCCGGTGCCGACGCCCAGCGGCCCGCGCGAGCGCCTCCGGTCTCGGCTCCAGCTCGAAGTCGTCGAGAATTGTGTAGGAGCACGACGGCTCCTTATCGAGGGCCGCAGCGCCGTCGTCGAGCGTTTCGAGGCTGGTGCTGGGCCTGGAGGAGGAGAGCTTGAACGTCTGCCTGAGGCTGCGGTGCGCGTGCGACCAGAGGTCGAGGAAGGACCTGGACTTGAACGCGCGGCCGTACTCCTCGTCGACGTCGAGCGGGCTGCGCTGCGGCGGTGTCCGAGTCACGGACGACGATGAGCTGCTGCTCCCGTCCATCGTGGCGTCTGCTGCAATGCACAAAAATGATTCAATAAAATGAAGATAATTTAGCTGCATTCTGAGCATATATGGAAAATGCAACGCGTCAAGAAATAATTCTCTTCAAACTTAGTCAGAAAGGAAGGAAAATACAAGGCGTCAAGAAATGGCCCTGCGACTTTGGGGAGCAGTATACAGCTTGCTCGCTGTTGCTTGAGACGCAAGTGAAGCACTGGCATTTGCAATTTGAGTGGTAGTGGGCAGCACTCACAAGCTAAAAAATTTCAGGGAAACACGCATGGCTCAACTATTTCAAACCCTGTCTGGTTTCTAGCTATCTCTTTCGATAAATCTAGTTTATTTATTTCTATCTTATGGTTGTAATATTTTCCTCTTGTAAGCATGGTTACACTTTCGGTGTAAGTTATCAGTTTTTTTGGAAATGACATTATTTTTTTGTACATACTAGAATAATTACGGGTCTTCCATAATATTTCAGCAACTGTGGTAGTAGACACAGTTACCGAATTTTTGTTGTTGAAATTTCATAATGTTTCTCTGGATCTCAGTCAAATTTATGTGAAAATTTCAGTCCATTGGCTGAAATGGAAACAGAAATCACCGAATTTACCTTACTGAAATTCTGTAAATTCGGCTAGGGCCGATATATTTCTAAAACTGGAATTCAAAACTTTGAGTAACGTGATGTGCTTCTTAATTAACACTTGTTTCTCGCGGTAATTTGGCATTATTTCAATGTGACATTGCAGAGGTCACTTCACGCTTGTTGCAACTTCTCGAGAGAGAGAAACAAAAACAAATGTCATCGAGTTGAAATCGACATTACTTCAAGCGAAAAGCCTTGATGCATGCATGGTCAGAACAAAACAATCTATGATATCTCTAGCTACAATTATTGTCAAAACCCAAAACTAGTGATCGTGAAAATCGATTGTCACACTGGTTGGAGGTGGAATTAGAACTTACGGGTGTCGATGCTAGACATGGATTTAGCCAATGAAGAAGAGGACGATGAGAAGGGCCACATTTGATCAAATTCCTCGAATTAACCAGAAGCACTGGTGGGAGGGGGGGATCTTCAATCCTCTCTCTCTCTCTCTCTCTCTCTCTCTCTCTCTCAAGATTGCAGATGTATATGTGCACTTGGAGTTTGACAAAGCCCGGTGAGCAACGAATGCGTTTGGACATATATATCATATGAAGATGAATGTGACCCCCTCTCACATATATATAGGTATCGACGGATCAATCGTCTGCGATTGTCATGTGTTAACCCGGATCGGATGGAGATCTTGCAAGGCAAGGAAGGGAAGGAGCACAAGCTAGCCAAAAGGATGAATGAAGACATAAATGGTACGTGCCAGTGGGTTCTTTCTTGGTAACGCGCACACAAAAGGAAAATAGTTATGGCGTCACGGCATGCACATGGATGTAAAGTGGAACACTCCGAAAGCAGGAGCACACATGTACAACATATATTCGCGGCGGCTGGCTCTGCGTGCCATCTGCTGGCCGTGTCGCTGACTTGCGTGGAGTAGCTAGCACAGTTCCGGTAATTCCATGTGTGAAACAAGCAAGGACCGATCATATGTGCCGACGTACGTACGTGTAGCTTGGTGGATTGTTGGTAGTTCTAGAAAGAGATTTGCGTGCACACATGCATGCATGGACGCCGACCAAGGTCTATCGTTTGATCAGGTACGTGGACAGGATCAGACGATCACGTCGGTCCGAGATCGCCGCCACGAGTTAAGTGGTTGCTCCTACGGCTAAGTTTGGCACGATCTATTAGGGGTTTCGTCTGGTCGATCCATGCGTTTTCGGTCGTGCTTGCTGGCCATATATGGCGGCCGGTGGGTCGTCGGCGGTGACACGCACGGATGGTCCCAAGTGCGTGTCACAGTGTCGTCTGCCGTGCGTGCCGGCGACATGGTGACCGGCCGGCCGGAAGCTAGCTAGGTAATCGAGCACCGCAAGCTCACGCCAACGTCCGAGGATGGGGGGAGCGTGGCTACGTGTCGATCGGCCGCGGGGGATTGTTGATGAGCCACGAGACGATACTGTGCGTGCTCGAAAAGGCAGACGAAATCAATCAACGCGTCAGTCGGCGCGCGATAACGAAGATTGTCTTCAAGCACGCGGTTCCTTGATCACGTACGGATACGCACCGCACTCACGTGATGATGACAATTTTCAAGTTGTTTTAAAAAGCATAATAAAAAAGCCCAAAGGCTATACAACTGACGTTAGTTTTTAGAAAAATAGATAATACCCCGCGCGTTGCTGCGGGGACTGGTTGCAATTATTTAGTGAGTTTTGGTTGTATATATATGCAACAATACTATTTAAACTAACAATATGTGATTGCAACAAAATACATTCCAGCAAGCACATATAGACCATATAACACATAGTTTTCATGTAAGCATCAGAAGTTAAAGTATAGCACATGGTTTTCATACAACTCCATATAAGCTTGAAGTGTAAATCAAAGGTCCATATATAAGCATCAAATCCATACAAGCATCAAGTCAAAAATAGTATCATACATAGTAGTGGAAGTAACGAAGCTTTTCTTTCCTCTCCCCCAAGGCGGCTTGGGAAAGCCTTCCTCCCCTCGATCTTCGCCGGCGAGCCCGTGGATTCGCTCGGGAGGAGAATCCTGGGGGTTTTAATCCTCACAGGGGCGGCGTTTGGACGGATGGGGGCGCTCCTTCTTCGAGTCAGTCTTTCGGGCTCCGATCCTCTTCAAGTTCGTCCGTTGAGACGGGTTAGATGGAGCTCCAACGTAGATTCCTGCCAGCTCCTTGGGGCGACGAGGTTAGGTTGTTTCGCCGTGCATATACAACGGCGATATTAGGTGTCAGGTTCTTCAGATTGATTCAAGGATTCAAAGGCGACGACTGCGGCTCCAGTGCGTTGGTCCTTATGGGCACATGCACGAAGACTTTCCAGTTGTCATCGACAAGGTCAGGCCGGCTCCGTTATGGAAACGGCGACAACATCACTTCGCCGGCTGGTTCTGGCGGCGGCAATGGTCGTTCGGTGGTCCATGGACCTTGATCTATTTTTTGTTATGTTTGAGCTGCTTTGTACTCCTAGTGAATCTTTATAATAGATCTATTTCCTTTTCACAAAAAAAGATAGTACTCATACAAGCACAATCATCTCAAACAGTCACCCATAGAAGCAGAAGTATCAATGTATCATATATATATAAGTACAGTGACTCACCGTCGTAGCCGTCCACGATCCAAACCTACAAAATGAAGTTCAAATGAAAATAGTTGACAAGAACAAAGCATGCGCTTACAGGTTCAGAAGCAAATGCCAGGAGAACTAACCTAGAGTTATTGTTTCCTAGAGCTCGAAGCGCCATGACCCGTAGGCATCACTAGGTTTCCTTGACTATGTGCAAGTCCAGCTACAGACACATATTATTCAATGCAACGCTTGAATTGAGTTATACACTAAGACAAATAGTAAGGAAGAAGATCTTGCGGAGCTAAGCATCAAGTCTCCGTAGATTATTTTTTAGAAGGTAAGGTTACATGTTCTAGCATATATGAATGGAATCAGAAAAACTTTTATATTATTTTCGGGACTAACCTATTAACCGGAGGCCCAGCCCAGAATTGCTGTTTTTTGCCTATTTCAGTGTTTCGAAGAAACAGAATATCAAACGGAGTCCAAACAGAATAATCCTTTCTGGAACGTGATTTTCTTCCCGAAAATGATCCAGGAGACTTGGAACCTACGCCAAGGAAGCTTCCAGGTGGGCACGAGGTAGGGGGGCACGCCCTACACCCCCAGGCACGCCCCC
This sequence comes from Aegilops umbellulata, assembly GCA_032464435.1. Lineage (NCBI taxonomy): Eukaryota > Viridiplantae > Streptophyta > Magnoliopsida > Poales > Poaceae > Aegilops > Aegilops umbellulata. The sequence goes on along the minus strand of CP136059.1, from coordinate 444,845,169 downwards.
CACCCTCGTGGGCCCACCGAGGCTCCACCGACGTACTTCTTCCTCCTATATATACCCACATACCCCCAAACGATCAGAATAGGAGCCAAAAACCTAATTCCACCGCCGCAACTTTCTGTATCCACGAGATCCCATCTTGGGGCCTGTTCCATAGCTCCGCCGGAGAGGGCCGTCATCACGGAGGGCTTCTACATCATCATAGCCTCTCCGATGAAGTGTGAGTAGTTTACCTCAGACCTTCGGGTCCATAGTTATTAGCTAGATGGCTTCTTCTCTCTTTTTGGATCTCAATACAATGTTCTCCCCCTCTCTTGTGGAGATCTATTTGATGTAATCTTCTTCTTTTTGCGGTGTGTTTGTTGAGACCGATGAATTGTGGGTTTATGATCAAGTCTATCTACGAACAATATTTGAATCTTCTCTGAATTCTTTTATGTATGATTGGTTATCTTTGCAAGTCTCTTCGAATTATCCGTTTGGTTTGGCCGACTAGATTGGTAGTTCTTGCCATGGGAGAAGTGCTTAGCTTTGGGTTCGATCTTGCGGTGTCCTTTCCCAGTGACAGAATGGGCAGAAAGGCACGTATTGTATCGTTGCCATCGAGGATAACAAGATGGGGTTTATTTCATATTGCATGAATTTATCTCTCTACATCATGTCATCTTGCTTAAAGCGTTACTCTGTTTTTCACTTAATACTCTAGATGCATGCTGGATAGCGGTCGACGAGTGGAGTAATAGTAGTAGATGCAGAACCGTTTCGATCTACTTGTCACGGACGTGATGCCTATATACATGATCATGCCTAGATATTCTCATAATTATGCTCAATTCTGTCAATTGCTCAACAGTAATTTGTTCACCCACCGTAGAAAACTTATGCTCTTGAGAGAAGCCACTAGTGAAACCTATGGCCCCCGGGTCTATTCTCATCATATCAATCTCCATCACTTTAATCTTGTTTTGCATTTTACTTTGCCTTTTACTTTTCACTTTGCATCTTTATACCAAAAATACCAAAAATATTATCTCTATCAGATCTCACTCTCGTAAGTGACCGTGAAGGGATTGACCACCCCTAATTGCGTTGGTTGCGAGTTGCTATCGATTTGTGTAGGTACGAGGGACTTGAGCGTGGCCTCCTACTGGATTGATACCTTGGTTCTCAAAAACTGAGGGAAATACTTACGCTACTCTGCTGCATCCTCCTCTTCTCTTTGGGGAAAACCAACGCAAGCTCAAGAGGTAGCAAGAAGAATTTCTGGCGCCGTTGCCGGGGAGGCTTACATGAAGTCAAGACAAGATTTGACTCCCGACAACGAGCCATTTCTGGCGCCGTTGCCAGGGAGTCGACGCAAAAAGTCAACATACCAAGTACCCATCACAATCCCTATCTCTCGCATTACATTCATTGCCATTTGCCTCTCATTTTACTCTCCCCCACTTCACCCTTACCGTTTTATTCGCCCTCTCTTTCTCCTTCTCCTTCCCCTTCTCCTTCCCCGTTTGCCTTTTTCTCGCTTGCCTTTTGTTTGCTCGTGTGTTGGATTGCTTGTTTCTCGCGATGGCTCAAGATACTACCAAATTGTGTGACTTCGCCAATACCAACAATAATGATTTCCTTAGCACTCCAATTGCTCCTCTTGCCAATACTGAATCTTGTGAAATCAATACTGCTCTGTTGAATCTTGTTATGAAAGATCAATTCGCCGGCCTTCCTAGTGAAGATGCCGCTACTCATCTGAATAGCTTCGTTGATTTATGTGATATGCAAAAGAAAAAAGATGTCGATAATGATGTCGTTAAATTGAAGCTATTTCCTTTTTCGCTTAGAGATCGTGCTAAAGCTTGGTTTTCGTCTTTGCCTAAAAATAATATTGATTCTTGGAACAAGTGCAAAGATGCTTTTATCTCTAAGTATTTTCCTCCCGCTAAGATCATCTCTCTTAGAAACGAATTATGAATTTTAAGCAACTTGATCATGAACATGTTGCACAAGCTTGGGAGAGAATGAAATTAATGATACGTAATTGCCCTACTCATGGTTTAAATTTGTGGATGATTATACAAAAAATTTATGGCGGATTGAATTTTGCTTCTAGAAATCTTTTAGATTCCGCCGCGGGAGGCACTTTTATGGAAATCACTTTAGGAGATTCTACTAAACTCCTATATAATATTATGGTTAATCATTCTCAATGGCATACTGAAAAATCTTCTAATAAAAAAGTGCATGTGATAGAAGAAATCAATGTTTTGAGTGGAAAGATGGATGAACTTATGAAATTATTTGCTACTAAGAGTGTTTCTTCTGATCCTAATGATATGCCTTTATCTACTTTGATTGAGAATAACAATGAATCTATGGATGTGATTTTTGTTGGTAGGAATAATTTTGGTAACAACGCGTATAGAGGGAATTTTAATCCTAGGCCATACCCTAGTAATCCTTCTAATAACTATGGAAATTCCTACAACAACTCTTATGGAAATTATAATAAGATGCCCTCTGAATTTTAGAATAGTGTTAAAGAGTTTATGAATTCACAAAAGAATTTTAATGCTTTGCTTGAAGAGAAATTGCTTAAAGTTGATGATTTGGCTAGGAACATTGATAGAATTTCTCTTGAGGTTGATTCTTTAAAGCTTAGATCTATTCCTCCTAAGCATGATATCAATGAGTCTCTCAAATCTATGAGAACTTCCATTGATGAGTGCAAGGAAAGAACCGCTAGGATGCGTGCTTCAAAAGATGCCTTTATTAAAGCGTGTTCTTCCAATTCCTATGAAAATCAAGATGAAGATCTAAAAGTTATTGATGTGTCCCCTATCAAATCTTTGTTTTGTAATATGAATCTTGATGAAACTGAATATGATCTTCCTTTACCTAGAAGGCATTCCAAAAATTCGGAGTATTTAGATCTTTATGATGAAATTGATGGAAGTGGGATTGAAAGAAATAAAAATTTAGATGTTGCTAAACCCACTATATTGGATTTCAAGGAATTTAATTATGAAAGTTGCTCTTTTATTGATTGCATTTCCTTGTTGCAATCCGTGCTAAATTCTCCGCATGCTTATAGTCAAAAGAAAGCCTTCACCGAACATATTGTTGATGCCTTGATGCAATCTTATGAAGAAAAACTTGAGTTGAAAGTCTCTATCCCTAGAAAACTCTATGATGAGTGGGAACCAACTATTAAAATTAAAATTAAAGATCATGAGTTTTATGCTTTGTGTGATTTGGGTGCTAGTGTCTCCACTATCCCCAAAACCTTCTGTGATTTGCTAGATTTCCGCGATCTTGATGATTGCTCTTTAAACTTACATCTTGCGGATTCTACTATTAAGAAACCTATGGGAAGGATTACCGATGTTCTTATTGTTGCAAATAGGAATTATGTGCCCGTAGATTTCATTGTTCTTGATATAGATTGCAATCCTTCTTGCCCTATAATTCTTGGTAGACCTTTCCTTAGAACGGTTGGTGCGATTATTGATATGAAGGAAGGGAATATTAGATTCCAATTTCCATTAAAAAAGGGCATGGAACACTTTCCAAGAAAGAAAATAAAATTGCCATATGAAACCATCATGAGAGCCACTTATGGATTGCCTTCCAAAGATGACAATACTTAGATTTATCCTCGCTTTTATGCCTAGCTAGGGGCGTTAAACGATAGCGTTTGTTGGGAGGCAACCCAATTTTATTTTTAGTTTTTTTGTGTTTTTCTTCTGTTAGGGAATAAATAACCCATCTACCTTCTGTTTGGATGTGGTTTTGTGTTTTAATTAGTGTTTGTGCCAAGCTAGACCTATTGGATCTTCTTGGATGATAGTTATTTGATCTTGCTGTAATTTTCAGAAACTTTGCGTTCAGTGCCAGAATTATTAAAAATCATCAGAACGTGATAAAATACTGATTCCAATTGATGCTGATCAATAAACAAATTTTCTAGGTCGTCTAATTTTTGTAGAGTTTTTGGAGTTCCAGAAGTTTGCGCTAGTTACAGATTACTACAGACTGTTCTGTTTTTGACAGATTCTGTTTTTGTGTGTTGTTTGCTTATTTTGATGAATCTATGGTTAGTAAAATAGTTTATAATCCATAGATAAGTTGGAATACAGTAGGTTTAACATCAATATAAATAAAGAATGAGTTCATTACAGTATCTTGAAGTAGTCTTTTGTTTTCTTCTTCTAACGGAGCTCACGAGATTTCTATTGAGTTTTGTGTTGTGAAGTTTTCAAGTTTTGGGTGAATTCTTTTGATGGATTATGGAACAAGGAGTGGCAAGAGCCTAAGCTTGGGGATGCCCATGGCACCCCCAAGATAATCCAAGGACACCAAAAATTCAAAGCTTGGGGATGCCCCGGAAGGCATCCCCTCTTTCGTCCACTTCCATCGGTAATTTACTTGAAGCTATATTTTTATTCATCAACATGATATGTGTTTTGCTTGGAGCGTCTTGTATTATTTGTGTCTTTGTATGTTAGTGTGCCACAATCATCCTCGCTGTACACACCTTTGAGAGAGCCATACATAAATTGAAATTTGATAGAATTCTCTATGTGCTTCACTTATATCTTTTGAGCGTTATAATTTTGCTCTATGTGCTTCACTTAGATCTTTTAGATCACGGTGGTGTTTCGTTTTAAAGAAACTATCGATCTCTCATGCTTCACTTAAATTATTTTGAGAGTCGTAATAGCATTGTAATTTGCTTAATAATAACTTGCTTGGTATTCAAGATTTGTGAAACTTTCTTTTGAGTGCGTTGAATACTTAGAAAAGTTGGATGATTGATAATTGTTTTGAGATATGGAGGCAGTAATATCAAAGTCATGCTAGTAGAGTAATTGTGAATTTGAGAAGTGCTTGAGTTAAAGTTTTCAAGTCCCGTAGCATGCACGTATGGTTAACATTATGCAACAAATTTGAAACATGAGGTGTTATTTGATTGTCCTCCTTATGAGTGGCGGCCGGGGACGAGCGATGGTCTTTTCCTACCAATCTATCCCCCTAGGAGCATGCGCGTTATACTTCGGTTTTTGATGGCTTGTAGATTTTTGCAATAAGTATATGAGTTCTTTATGACTAATGTTGAGTCCATGGATTATATGCACTCTCACCCTTCCATCATTGCTAGCCTCTACGGTACCGTGCATTGCCCTTTATCACATCGACAGTTGGTGCAAACTTCGCCGGTGCATCCAAACCCCGTGATATGATACGCTCTTTCACACATAAACCTCCTTATATCTTCCTCAAAACAGCCACCATACCTACCTATTATGGCATTTCCATAGCCATTCCGAGATATATTGCCATGCAACTTTCCACCATCCAGTTTATCATGACACATTCATCATTGTCATATTGCTTAGCATGATCATGTAGTTGACATAGTATTTGTGGCAAAGCCACCGTTCATAATTCTTTCATACTTGTCACTCTTGATTCATTGCATATCCCGGTACACCGCCGGAGGCATTCATATAGAGTCATACTTTGTTCTAGTATCGAGTTGTAATCATTGAGTTGTAAATAAATAGAAGTGTGATGATCATCATTCAATATAGCATTGTCCCAAAAAAAAAAGAGAAAGGACAAAGAAAAAAAGAAGGCCCAAAAAAAAAAGAAAATAAATAAAAAGGGGCAATGCTACTATCCTTTTTTCCACACTTGTGCTTCAAAGTAGCACCATGATATAGCGAGTCTCATATATTGTGCTTCAAAGTAGCACCATGTTCTTCATATAGAGAGTCTCTTGAGTTATCACTTTCATATACTAGTGGGAAATTTTCATTATAGAACTTGGCTTGTATATTCCAACAACGGGCCTCCTCAAGTGCCCTAGGTCTTCGTGAGCAAGCAAGTTGGATGCACACCCACTTAGTTTCTTTTTTTGAGCTTTCATACATTTATAGCTCTAGTGCATCCGTTGCATGGCAATCCCTACTCCTTGCATTAACATCAATCGATGGGCATCTCCCTAGCCCATTGATTAGCCTCGTTGATGTGAGACTTTCTCCTTTTTTGTCTTCTCCACATAACCCCAATCATTATATTCTATTCCACACATAGTGCTATATCCATGGCTCACGCTCATGTATTGCGTGAAAGTTTATGAGTTTGAAATTATTAAGGTATGAAACAATTGCTTGGCTTGTCATCGGGGTTGTGCATGATGAGAGCATTCTTGTGTGACGAAAATGGAGCATGACTAAACTATATGATTTTGTAGGGATGAACTTTCTTTGGCCATGTTACTTTGAGAAAACATAATTGCTTTGTTGGTTTGCTTGAAGTGTTATTATTCTTTATGTCAATATGAACTTCTGTCTTGAATCTTCCTAATCTGAATATTCATACCACAATTAACAAATTTTGCATTGAAATTATGCCAAGTAGCACTCCGCATCAAAAATTCTCTTTTTATCATTTAACTACTCGAGGACGAGCAGGAATTAAGCTTGGGGATGCCTGATACGTCTCCAACGTATCTATAATTTTTGATTCCTCCATGCTATATTATCTACTGTTTTGGACTATATTGGGCTTTATTTTCCACTTTTATATTATTTCTGGGACTAACCTATTAACCGGAGGCCCAGCCCAGAATTGCTGTTTTTTTTTGCCTATTTCAGTGTTTCGAAGAAACAGAATATCAAATGGAGTCCAAACAGAATAATCCTTTCAGGAACGTGATTTTCTTCCTGAATATGACCCAGGAGACTTGGACCCTACGCCAAGGAAGCTTCCAGGTGGGCACGAGGTAGGGGGGGTGCGCCCTACACCCCCAGGCGCGCCCCCACCCTCGTGGGCCCACCGAGGCTCCACCGACATACTTCTTCCTCCTATATATACCCACGTACCCCCAAACGATCAGAATAGGAGCCAAAAACCTAATTCCACCGCCGCAACTTTCTGTCTCCACGATATCCCATCTTGGGGCCTGTTCCGGAGCTCCGCCGGAGAGGGCCGTCATCATGGAGGGCTTCTACATCATCATAGCCTCTCCGATGAAGTGTGAGTAGCTTACCTCAGACCTTCGGGTCCATAGTTATTAGCTAGATGGCTTCTTCTCTCTTTTTGGGTCTCAATACAATGTTCTCCCCCTCTCTTGTGGAGATCTATTTGATGTAATCTTCTTATTTTTGCGGTGTGTTTGTTGAGACCGATGAATTGTGGGTTTATGATCAAGTCTATCTATGAACAATATTTGAATCTTCTCTGAATTCTTTTATGTATGACTGGTTATCTTTGCAAGTCTCTTCGAATTATCCATTTGGTTTGGCCGACTAGATTGGTAGTTCTTGCCATGGGAGAAGTGCTTAGCTTTGGGTTCGATCTTGCGGTGTCCTTTCCCAGTGACAGAAGGGGCAGCAAGGCACGTATTGTATCGTTGCCATCGAGGATAACAAGATGGGGTTTATTTCATATTGCATGAATTTATCTCTCTACATCATGTCATCTTGCTTAAAGCGTTACTCTGGTTTTAACTTAATACTCTAGATGCATGCTGGATAGCGGTCGATGAGTGGAGTAATAGTAGTAGATGCAGAATTGTTTCGATCTACTTATCACAGACGTGATGCCTATATACATGACCATGCCTAGATATTCTCATAATTATGCTCAATTCTGTCAATTGCTCAACCGTAATTTGTTCACCGACCGTAGAAAACTTATGCTCTTGAGAGAAGCCACTAGTGAAACCTATGGCCCCCGGGTCTATTCTCATCATATCAATCTCCATCACTTTAATCTTGTTTTGCTTTTTACTTTGCCTTTTACTTTTCACTTTGCATCTTTATACCAAAAATACCAAAAAATATTATCTCTATCAGATCTCACTCTCGTAAGTGACCTTGAAGGGATTGACAACCCCTAATCGCGTTGGTTGCGAGTTGCTATCGATTTGTGCAGGTACGAGGGACTTGAGCGTGGCCTCCTACTGGATTGATACCTTGGTTCTCAAAAACTGAGGGAAATACTTACGCTACTCTGCTGCATCATCCTCCCCTCTTCGGGGAAAACCAACGCAAGCTCAAGAGGTAGCATGTTCCCCCATGCGTATGCTTTCTCCTTTCCCACCACAAATACCAGCAGCAAGTTGCAATTGTTTCCTTCAGCTTCGGAAGTCCCAGGCACTGGACATAGTTCTCAGGCAGATTTAGAAGAAAATCCAAAACCCTCTCACTAGACTTGTCCATAAGCAAACCTTGCTTTATCACATCGTACAGACGAAGCAGTTTCCAAACCTCCACTGCCACCGGGCACTCAAACAGAAGGTGTCGAACTGTTTGAGGGCCTTTTTTACAAACTGTACAAAGTGGTGAAATTTTGATATGCCTGTCAGACAAGCTGGCACGACAGGGAATTGAACTATTGAGCGCTCTCCAAATGAAAATTTTGACTTTCCCCGGGCAGTTCAGAGACCAAATAGACTCCCAAGTGGGCGTAATTGAGGACGAGCTGCCAACGTTGAACGAATTGACTATCCCAAACTGTGTGATAGGCAGATCTTACTAAAAAAACACCCGTTTTTGTATAGTTCCAAGCCACAAAATCTGTCATCACATAAACGACTGGCAGTGGGATGGAGAGAATTCTTTGAACATCCACACTACAAAAGGTTTGGTTCACCAGCAACGTGTCCCAATCCCCTGTCGCCGGATCAATAAGTTCTTCCACACGGGATAGGATGTGATTCCTTCTCAAGGAAATAACCTTCCTGTTTGGTGATTGAGGTATCCAACTGTCCTCCCATATCTTAATTTTCTGTCCGTCACCCACCCTCCATATATGTCCACACTTTTAGGGGTCTCCACTCCTGCCGTTATGCTTTGCCAAGTATATGAAGATTTCTTCTTTAAATTAACATTCAGGAGATCATCATTAGGATAGTACTTTGCTTTGAGGATCTTTGCACATAGGGAATCCGGGTTCTCGATAGGTCTCCATGCTTGCTTTGCCAAAAGTGCAAGATTAAAGCACTGAATATCCCTAAAGACCATTCCACCTTTATTTGTCGGTATGCACATCTTCCACCAAGCAAACTAGTGCATTCTCTTGTGTGATGCGTCATCACCCCACCAAAACCTCGCTATCGCGTCTGTAATTCCTTTGCAAATTTTCTTAGGAATTTTGAAGACCGACATTGCATAAGTTGGTATGGCTTGTGCTACAGACTTAATAAGCACCTCTTTACCTCCAGAGGGTAGGCTTTTTTTCCTTCCATCCAGTTAATCTCAATATCAACCGGTCCACCAAATACTAAAAATTGTCAGACTTGTCAAATCCTATCGTAGCTGGCAATCCCAAATACTTATCATTTATAGCTTCTGTCATGATGTTCAGTGTTGAGCACACTAGGGCCTTAACACCTACATTTGTTGTAAGTGCATCTAGTGCCCCTTAGTGATTTTGGTGTATTGAAGACTTATAGGTTAAGTATATAATGTGTTTATGAGTGTACACAGGTCTATAAGTCTATGAGGAGTTTGATATTTACAGTGAAAGTTGACCCCTAAAAATGAAGTTCTTCGACTGAAGACTATGATATTTTGAAGACTTTCTGAAGACTTTGAAAGTGAAGAAATTGGTGTGACCTTGAAGACTTGGTATTCATTCGAGGAACATGAAGCGTGAAGACTTTTGTTTTCGTAGTTTCATTTTCTCTTTCTTGAGTCATACCGTACTGTTAAAGGGGGTCGAGGAAATACTAAGGAGAAAATTTCCATGTGATGCTCAACTCAAATCCTACACCTACCAATCCCTTCGAGTGAAGACATTGGAAATCTCATACAGTTCAGTCAATTCCTTCTGTGACAGAGACGCAGTTCTTCTGGTCACTGAGGACTTTGCCCTGACTGAGGAGTTAGGAGTTCGCCAGTGCGAATTGCCTACACTGTGAGGAACATGATAGCCCTGAGGAATTTGTACCTCAAATTTCCGACCGTTGCTGTGCTACGCGCCAGCTGTCCCAAAATATCTTGTCCACCTAACAGTCATATCATTGAAGGGCATTTATGTCTTATCATGTCGGGCTGCTCCCTAGGCTATAAATAGCCGCCCCCTACAACCACTAGCTGGTTGGCTCCTCCGCGAGAACTTGACACTTGTCATTTGAGAGCAACCCATCCTCCGTTGACTTTGAGCGAAAATCATCAAGTGAGGAAAATCCAAACCCAAACCCAAACACCTACAAACCCAAAGTGATTGAGCATCACTGAAGAGATTAATCCTGCGTGGATCCGACGCTTGTTACCTTCGAAGACTGTGCTTCTTCCAGACGGTTAGGCGTCAAGGTCTAGAGCATCCAAGAGGAATTGTGGATCGCCGAGTGACCGAGTTTGTGAAGGTTTGGAAGTCACCTGAAGACTTACCGCGAGTGATTGGACGAGGACTGTGTGTCCTTAGTTCAAGGAGAATACGGTGAGGACTTGGTGTCCCGAGTTGCGTGCTCAGGACTGGGTGTCCGGGACTGTGTGTCCTCGAGTTTAAATACTCAGCCGCTCCAACCAGATGTACAACTGAGACAACAGTTGGAACTGGTCTACCAAATCATTGTCTTCACCAAGCTTACTGGTTCCATTTCCTCAACTCTTTCATTTCCTCAGTAGTGTGCTGTTTGTTTATCATATCTGTGTTTGTAGACTTTGACTGAAGACTTTCTCAATTTCCTCAGTTCAATTTCTTCAGTCTGTTTTGTCTTCATCTAGTGTTATCCTGTGTTTACGCTTTCTGTACTCTGTGTTTGTCTTCATTTCATCATGATGACTATGCCTGGATTCTGTTATGTTTTCATCTGAGTACTTATTCCGCTGCTAGCAGTTCTTCGCTAAGGAATTTCCTCACCAGCAAATTCCTCAGTGAAGAATTTCATAAAAATCGCCTATTCACCCCCCTCTAGTCGATATAACGCATTTTCAATTGGTATCAGAGCAAGGTACTCCCTTGTTCTGTGTGATTTTGGTTTAACCGCCTGGAGTTTTAGTTATGTCGACCGCAGGTATGATCAATGTCTCTGCTGGGTGTCCTACCTTCGATGGGACGGACTACCCCTACTGGAAGAATAAGATGCGAATGCATCTTGAGGCAATTGATAATGATCTCTGGTACGTTGTGGAAAATGGTGTTCCCTCCGTCTCACCCTCACTGAACGCTACCGATGTGAAGAGATTCAAGCAACTCGACTCTCAAGCGAAGAATATCATATGTGGCCATCTGAGCAAAGGACACTATGGAAGAGTGAGTGCTTTGGAGACTGCTAAGCTTATCTGGGATAGGCTTTCCAAGGTCAATGAAGGAGTTTCAACTCAGCGTGACTCTCGAGTTGATGTTCTTCGCAATCTCTTCAACCGCTTCAAAAGACTCGACAATGAAAATGTTCAGCAAACCTTCGATCGCCTCACTAACATCTCAAATGAGCTTCAAGCACTTGGTGCCACTGACATCACCGACCATGAGGTGGTGAAGAAATTGCTGAGATCGCTTGATTCCTCATTTGATACTCTGGCACTGATGATACAAGAGCGTGCTGATTACAAGTCACTTGACCCCGCTGATATCCTCGAGAGGCTAAACACTCATGAGTTCCAGCTTGCTGAAAAGAGAGATCTCTATGGTTCGAGCTATGGCAGATCACGTGCACTGAAGGCCAAGGTAGTATCCGAGTCCAAAGATGAAGACTCTGGTAGCAGCCTTGGTGACCCCGAAGAACTGAGTCATGACCTAGCACTGCTAGTGAAGAAATTCCAGAAGTTCTCAAGACGTGGTCGCTTTGGAAAACCTTCAAGGAGCAATGATTCCTCATCCAGTGACTACAAGAAGAGGCTTTGTCACAAGTGCAAGAAACCAGGACATTACATTTAAGATTGTCCTCAGTGGGAAAAGGAATCAAAGAAGAAGAAATACAAGGATTACAGTTCTGATGATGCGAAGAAAAATAAGAAATCCTCAAAATCTTCATCATCAAAATCCTCGAAGTCTTCGTCTCACAAGAAGAGCAGCTCCAAGAAGGCCCGGGCATTTATTGGCAAGGAAATGGACTCTGAGGCTGAATCTGAAGAAAATGAGGAAGATGAACAATCTGAAGACTCCGAGTCTGGTGTGGCGAGCCTAGCCCTCGCTACCGCATTTGTCAGCAAATCCATCTTCAGCGCTGAAGAAAGTGATCTCACCAACAAGGCTGATGAAGGCAGTGATGACTACGCTCCCACCTATTGCTTCATGGCAAAGGGTGCCAAGGTACTCAAATACGCCACCTCTGAATCTAGTGAGGATGAATCTGATGAAAATCTTAAGCCTAGCTACTCTAAACTTGCTAAGATTGCTGTGCAACAACAAAAGGCTTTTGAAAAGGTTCAAAACATGCTAGACAAAAGTGATGATATGTTGGGTGAAGAAATGGATCGCACTAAAGCCTTAGCTGAAAATCTTCAGAGACTTCAGACCAGGTTTGATAACCTTCAAGGTCATCATAACACTCTCTTATCTGATCATGAGAAGCTTTCTTATGAATATCTTCAAAAGAAGCAAGATCTTGAAAAGCTAAGAGTGAGTTATGAAGATCTTCAGAAGGAGCGTGATTCATTACTTGCTCAACAAATCAGCGCTGCTCAGGAAGAATTTATTCCTCCATGTTTAAAATGCATTGAACGAGAATCTGCTAATTCTTCACCTGAATGTTCAAATGCTTCTAATGTTAAAAATTCTTCACCTGTCTCTGCTATCACTAATTCCTCATCTGAGGACATTGCAAGTATCACTGACGATGCAGGGCTGAAGGAATTGTACATGACAGGCATGTACAAAAGCCTCAATGGGCATCAGACTCTTTGTGATGTGCTTAAAAAGCAGATCCTCAACAGGAACCCTAGGAAAGAGGGTATTGCCTTTGAGAGGAAACTCAATGCTGATGGTACATATTGGAAGCCTGAGCAGTACCCCAAAACCTCATGGGTCACTGCAAAGGGACCTCCAGTTGATCCATCTAATTTATCTGGTTATACATGTGAATCTTCTCATTCTTCTGATGAGTCATTTGACTCCAACTATAAACTGTTCAAAAATCAGAATGGTGAAGTATTTGCTAGATATGTTGGCACTAACGGCAGGAATGGTTCTCCTATGAAGAAAATCTGGGTTCCCAAAAGGTATCTTGAAAGTCTTCAGGTGAATGTCCTCATGACACCACCTGTGAAGAAAAGGAACCCCAGATCATATTCTTCATATGGACCAAATTCTTCATATGGATCCAAGTCCTCATACGGACCAAATTCCTCAAGGGGATCAAATTCCTCACATGGATCAAAGTCCTCATATGAACATCATCGTGCTAACAACTCTTTTTCGCAGGGAAGAGCCAAGGGCTATGAATATGAGCATTATTGTTCAAATTATTATGTTCATAAGTCCTCAAAGAATTTCTCTGCTTATTCATATGCTTACCCTAACCCCTCTTATGTGAAACGTAATGGTTTGGCCGCTATGCCACCATTCTCATATGGAGCTCGCAGAGTGATGAACTCTTTGCCACCCCTTCAGATGTGGGTGGTGAACAAAAAGAACTAATCTCTTATGCAGGGTCAGGTCTCCAGACATACTGAAATGTCTGAAGAATTTGCTAGGGACCTAACAAATTGCCTGAAAGGACGCAGGCTAACCATGATGAAATGAACTTTCATTTCACATGTCCTCCCTCTGTTTTATCTGTCCTACTGCTTGATGAAATTGATTTGATGAATTGTGATATCATATTCTTCACTGCTGAAGTATAAGAGGTCGTAAGTTGCACTAATTCATCTGCAGGATGATCAACCCAAAGCCACTGAGTGGTTGATAGTGGATGTATTAATCACATGACTGGTGACAGGAATCTATTGATGGATGCTCCCTTATCGTCATCACATCTGAAGCATATCATCTTCGCTGATAAAAGCAAAAGTCAGGTATTGGGTCTAGGTAAAGTTGCTATCACAAAGGATCGACACATGGACAAAGTCATGCTTGTTGAGTCCTTAGGATACAATCTTATGTCTGTCTCAAATGCTTTGTGATCTTGATATGGTTGTTGTCTTTGGCAAGTATCGTTGTGTTGTGATTATGGAAGCTGACAATTCCAAAGTCTTCGAAGACTTTAGGAGAGGAGACTTGTATATTGTTGATTTCTCTGCAGATTCACAACCAGCCGTGTGCCTACTTGCAAAAGCTTCAGAAGGATGGCTATGGCATCGACGACTTGATCATGCAGGCATGAGGAATTTGCACACGCTTGCGAAGAAGAAGCATGTTATTGGCATTGAGAATGTCAAATTCCTCAAGGATCACTTATGCGGTGCCTGTGAAGCTGGAAAGATGACGAAGGCCAAGCATCCAGCAAAGACCATCATGACCACTACTCGACCATTCAAATTGCTTCACATGGATCTCTTCGGTCCTAATCACTATTCCTCTGTTTCAAATGAAGCATCTCAATATGGTTTTGTTATTGTTGATGATTACTCTCGTTACACATGGGTACACCTTGTCTCTTACAAACATGAAGTGCAGGAAGTCTTCAAACGATTTTCCTCGAGGGCTTCAACCAACTTTGGTGTGAAGATCAAGCACATCAGAAGTGACAATGGCACTGAGTTCAAGAATTCGGGTCTCAATGAATATCTTGATGAACTTGGTATTACTCATGAGTTATCTGCTCCTTATACTCCTCAACAGAATGGCGTCGTGGAGCGCAAGAACAGGACCCTTGCTGAGATGGATCACACTATGCTCGATGAGTACAAAACCCCTCGTCGTTTCTGGGTTGATGCAATTGATACTGCGTGCCACATCATCAACAGAGTATATCTTCACAAATTCTTCAAGAAGACTGCCTATGAACTCCTCACTGACAAGAAACCCAATGTGAGTTATTTCAAAGTCTTCGGTGCTAAATGCTGGATTAGAGATCCTCATCACAACTCTAAATTTGCACCGAAAGCACTTGAAGGTTTTATGATTGGTTACGGAAAGGACTCGCACACCTACAGAGTCTTCAACAATGTTCTTCACAAGATTGTTGAAACTGTAGATGTGCGGTTCGATGAAACTAATGGCTCACAAAGAGAGCACCTACCTTCTGTGTTAGATGAACCAACACCCGAGGATTCTATCAAACACAAGGCCACTGAAGATGTCATTCCTACTGAAGAATCTGCTGAAGAATTCATTCCAGAACGTGAAGAACGTCGAGCTGATGCATCTGAAGAAAATGCTGAGGAAATTGATACTAAAGAAAATGCTGATCAAATTCCTCAACGACAACCAGCTCACCCTCGCGTTGCAAAAGAAGTGCAAGTGGAGAAGATCATCGATGACATTAGAGCACCTGGTCCGCTCAAATGCTCAAAAGCTTCACATCTATCTAACTTTTGTGGGCATTTTGCTTTTGTCTCTATCACAGAGCCCACTAAGGTAGATGAAGCATTTCTGGAGCCTGTGTGGATTCAGGCCATGCAAGAAGAATTACATCAGTTCAAGCTCAACAACGTGTGGGAACTAGTCAATCGTCCCGATCCTCGCAAGCATAACATCATTGGCACAAAGTGGATCTACCGCAACAAGCAAGATGAAAATGGTGTTGTGGTGAGGAATAAGGCACGACTAGTAGCTCAAGGCTACACACAGGTTGAAGGAATTGATTTCGATGAAACTTTTGCACCTATTGCTAGACTTGAGGCTATTCGCATATTACTTGCTTATGCTAACCATCATGATATCATCTTATATCAAATGGATGTGAAAAGTGCATTCCTCAATGGTAAGCTTGAGGAAGAAGTATATGTTGCTCAACCCCTAGGTTTTGAAGATCCAAAACATCCTGACAAAGTCTTCAGACTTAACAAGGCCCTCTATGGCCTCAAGCAGGCCCCACGGGCGTGGTATGATACATTGAAGGAATTCTTCATGAAGAAAGGCTTCACACCCGGTTCACTCGATCCCACTCTCTTTACTAAATCTTATGATGGTGAACTGTTTGTGTGCCAAATATATGTTGATGATATCATCTTTGGATGTACTGACCAACGTTATAGTGATGAATTTGCCTATATGATGAGTGAAGAATATCAAATGTCTATGATGGGAGAGTTGAAATTCTTCTTAGGTCTTCAAATTCGTCAACAGCGCAATGGCATATTCATATCTCAGGAGAAATACCTCAAGGATGTCCTGAAGAAATTCGGCATGCAAGATTGCAAAGGCATCAAAATTCCTATGCCCACAAATGGTCATCTATGCACTGATGAAAATGGTATTGACTTCGATCATAAGGTATACCGCTCCATGATTGGCTCTTTATTGTACTTATGTGCATCTAGGCCAGATATAATGCTTAGTGTTTGCATGTGTGCCCGATTTCAAGCTGCACCGAAGGAATCACACCATAAGGATGTGAAGCATATTCTTCGATATCTAGCTCACACACCAACACTAGGATTATGGTATCCCAAGGGCTCGGATTTTGATCTCATTGGATATTCTAACTCTGACTATGCTGGTGACCGTGTGGACCGCAAGTCAACATCTGGTACTTGTCATTTCCTCGGACGATCCTTGGTCTGTTGGTCCTCGAAGAAACAGAACTGCGTATCACTGTCTACTGCTGAAGCTGAGTACATTGCTGCTGGCTCTTGCTGTGCTCAACTGCTATGGATGAAGCAAACACTCAAGGACTATGGCGTCAACGTGAAGAATGTGCCTCTCCTCTGTGACAATGAGAGTGCCATCAAGATTGCTCACAACCCAGTTCAACACTCGAAGACAAAGCACATTCAGATTCGTCATCATTTTCTTCGTGATCATGTGTTGAAGGGCGACATTTCTATTGAGCATGTGAAGACTGAAGAACAGCTAGCCGATATCTTCACTAAGCCCTTGGATGAGAAGAGATTTAGCAAGTTGCGGTGTGAGATAAATATCTTAGAGTCTTCGAATGTACTTTGAAAAGGCACTCATCCTAACACTTATGCAAAATTGATGACTTAGATGTGCAACACATGAAGAAACGTTTTTCTTCAATCAATGTAGAATAACACTCTAAGTGTGAAGAAATTAATGAAGAATTTGATTCTCAGAACCCTACGACAATTGTACGCGGTGTCTGAAATCATCATTCTTATACGGTGGGTCACGCCATCATAAAAGTTGAAAATCTTCAATATGAGTTTTTTGCTCAGTTTTGAAATTCCTCAGTTGTTCAAATTCCTCAACTGAAGAAAATGGCTGAAGGTAAAAGGCCACAGAAAGGAGGAAAGAAGCCTGAGGTCATGACTGCTTTTGAAATCCCTAAGGATTCATATAAAGATTACTGCACGCCTGATGAAGCCAAATTTGGCAAAGAAGACAAGAATCAGCGTAAGGTGCGCATTCAGAGGATTGAACGGAGATGGGCACGTGAATGGAGGGAGTATAGATACGTCACTCCAAAGTACATGAAGAAATTCGCACTGAACCCTCCATGCCCAAGAGCCCCATTGGCACCTGGCCAAGTGGCTGATCCCACGAGCATCAAACGCGGTGAGGATTTTCCTGAAGAATGGGCCAAGCGTCAAGCCAAATTGGCAAGACAAGCCAAAGAAGCAGTGAGGAAATTTAATGAAGATTCTGCTGCTGCTGCTGCCACTGAGGCCTCTGTCAAGACGAGGAAATAGATGCTCAAGAAGCCCGCTCGCAAGCCAAGTGCTTCACCAGCAATGCCCTCACGGCCAAGTTCCTCTGCTGCGCCCTCACGGCCAGAAACTTCAAAATCTTCAAGGCAAACTCCTCAAGCTGCCCCTGCTCCTCCGAAATCCTCAGCACCTCCGACCAAGTCCTCAGCTGATCCGACAAAGTCCTCAGCACCTGCGCATCCTGCCACATGCCAAAGGACTGTAGGCGTCTCTATTGCCTCTGGTGTCTCAGCAAGTTCCTCAGCTACACCAAGTTCCTCAGCTGGACCCTCTCTGCTGAAGAAAAAGGCTACTGCTGGACGCGGTACTCGCCCATGTCCTAAGAAGAAGCAGGTAGTCTTCAGTGTACCGTCTGATGATGATGAAGCTGATGAAGAAGAACTTGTGGAAATCATCAGGGACCGACAAGAAAGGGCCGCTAGAGCCAAAGGCACACCTGTGCCACTGCTGTTGGATCCAAGGGCGATCCTCGATTACATCAATCTCTGGCACAAGGATACCAACACACCTATGCCTGACTTCAAGCTGACACCTGGCCAAAGTCACGTCTTGACTGCTTTCATTCAAGAAGAAAAATGGAAGTATGATAGGGCCAGGCAGATCAAGAAATCGCAGTACAGGAAAGAGAAACTGCTGAGGAAAAATGTTCTCACGATGAAACCTGAAGAACTCATCAAGATGCAGGCTGACATCAAAACCCTCAGCGATGAATTTGATGCACACTATGCTGACTGGAAAGGAGCAAAAGTCAGGTTTGTGCAACTGACTGAGAAATTCACAAATGTTGCAGCCCCATCGCAACAAGAAATTCCTCAAGCTGAACCTTCAGCACAGCCCACTGAAGAACATGCCAGCACCGCTGATGAAGTTCAGGCTGCTAAAGAAAATGCTAGTTCCAGGGCTGATGACTCCATTCCAGCTACTGAAGAAATTGCCAGGGCATCCACTAGTGATGCGCCTGAAGAAACTGAACAAGTAAGGGCAACTGCATCAGTTGCGCCTGAGGAAAATCAACTAGATTCCTCAACTCCACCTGCGCCTACACCAACTCATGTCCTTCCATCTGCATCAGATGTGAAGAAGACCAAGGCTGCAGAGCGAGCTGCAGTGAAGAAAAGGAAATCATCAAATGCTTCAGGATCTTCAGCTCCCAAGAAGATGAAGCCGATGACCAGCTCGTTTGCAAATCCCATTGATGTTGTTCCAATTTCAACCATGCCATCAAAGGACCTTGTTCCTTTTGGTGAAGACTATGAGATCCCAAGTGGATCAGATGAAGAAACTCAATCTGCTGCTTCCTCGGAGCAGATTGATGAAGAAATTGAAGTGGATGGAATCCCTTCAACCCCAGTGGTCTCATCACCAATGCCTCTGTTTACTGCTGAAGAGGCTGGTGTCGAAGAATTAGAGGATGAAGATGTGGACATTGGAAGCACAACTCCGGTGATGAATGACGACTTTTGGGAAAGTCAGCATCCCAATTCTCCACTCTTCACTCCACTGCAGCAAATTCCTCACTCCCCTGCACCAACTGTTCCGATGGGCTCTGAAGAAACTCATCCCACTGCATCTGTGAATGAAGAAATTCCAGCCACTAGTGCTGAAGAAACTGCTGCTGATACTGAAAAGATGACTGCACCTGAGGAAGAACCTGAAATTCCTCAGCCTGAAGAACCTGAGATTGTGATTCCTGAGGTAGTGATGCAACTCACTGACACTCGTCTGCCCAAGCCAAAGGATCCGTTCTCAAGGAAACAAAAGTTCAAGGCTGAAGACTTCTTTGGTGAGCACGTGTTCTTCACTAAATACAACCCTATGACTCTGCTCACATAAGGAAGAGGCGTTTCTGGACTGCTAGTCAAGCCAACTTCTATTCCTCAGTGCTATTCAACAAGGATAAAGTCTTCGACCATGCACATATTCCTCACGTGGATATGGAGTCCATGCCGTGCTTCACACCAGTCCTCAGTGTTCTCTATGATGCTGGACTGCTCAACTTCTGCACTGACATCTGCGATTGGAATGAAGAACTCATTCTTCAGTTCTACGCAACGCTGCACATCACCGGCAACTCTGAAGATGTGAATTCATGGGTTCCGGACTGGATGACTGAGAACACACATTATAAGGCCCCAACATCTGAATTGCTTCGTGCCCTTCCTCTAAGTCCTCCCCTTGAAGATGCACGTTGTGTTTACAACGAACCTGAGCTTTCAAATCACTATATGCAAGTGCTGATGAAGCCTTTGAAGCCAGGGCAGGCTCCTGGAACCAAATTCCTCGTCAAGGAATTGTTGTATGTGCCTAGGACTGTCTATCGCATTCTAACGAAGGCAATGAGTCCCATCAAAGGCCATGACTCAACTGATGAAGAAGTCGTTGGCATCATGAAGAATATGCTTTTCAACATCATTCATGGCGTTCCCGTCAACTTCCATGATTTCTTCATGAGGACTCTGGCCAACATTGCTATGTCACCATTTGAGCTGAAGCCTTATGCGCCATGGATTATGAGATTCATCAGGACAAGGTCTTCACTCAATTACAAGGCTGATACTATGAACCACTGCAGCTACTTGCCCCCTATTGAAGTCCTCAAAAGGACATTTTCCTTAGCTGAAGAAAAGGGCAAGGCCACTGCCGTGATAGATGAAGGCATTCGTCCATTGGATGGTCAATTTCGCAAGGCTGCATCTTACTCCACCAATGATGACTCTGCCACACATAACACTGCCGCCAACACCGCCAAGACAAATCCTCAAGCCACAGCACCCATGGTGATGACTGATCGTGAGTTACTCCTCAGTCTTCATCAGAAGGTTGATCGCAATCACAAATTGGTCAAGCGTCAGTTTGGTTCAATTCTGCACAACATGACTTCAACACACAATGTAGTGAAGAAAAACCACTACTACCTTCATGAAACCCTCAACCGCACCTGGGCTGTTCTATCTCAAGTCTACAGCGCTGATGATCTGAAGAAAATGGGTCTCAAAGAAGAGTTTGCCTGGTCTGCACCTCCTCCGAAGAAATACAAGAAGGTCCCAGTTCCTTCTTTGGTGGCCAGCTCCTATACTTCATCGTGCGACACTGATGAACATGAAGACTTGGACGACACTGCGGCAGGCCCTACTTCAACGACCGACCCCAACAACGCTGGCGCTCCTTCATCAACTTGATTATCTTCAGGGGCGTTAGTCCTCAGTTTTGATCCTTTTGGTCATTCGATGACAAAGGGGGAGAAATCTGAGTTAGTCTTCAAGCGGGTCTATAATAAAGGGCATTTTTTTGCTAAGTTACAACTCTCGTTCTTCTGAAACTTTATTGGATCGAGTTGTAATCTTAAACCCGATGGTGCTCCGATACTTTTGTTGCACTATGCTCTGATACTCTTGATGCGCTATTCTGCATGCTTATTCCTCATTAATATTATCGCACGCATGCTGAATTTCATGAGGCACCATATTTCATCATGCATTTCAAATTCTTCATATTATATATCAAATGCGTGTATGAATTACAAGATATAGGGGGATATCTCCATGATTCAACTCTTCAAGTGTGCATTGCTTCAAAAGAAAATTCCTCACTATGCACATCTTCAGGGGGAGTTCTTCTACATTTTGCAATCATATTCCTCAATATCAGTATTTACACTTCATATATTTATCCCCGTTGAAAACTTAACCTATATTGTCATCAATCACCAAAAAGTGGGAGATTGTAAGTGCATCTAGTGCCCCTTAGTGATTTTGGTGTATTGAAGACTTATAGGTTAAGTATCTAATGTGTTTATGAGTGTACACAGGTCTATAAGTCTATGAGGAGTTCGATATTTACAGTGAAAGTCGACCCCTAAAAATGAAGTTCTTCGACTGAAGACTTTGATATTTTGAAGACTTTCTGAAGACTTTGAAAGTGAAGAAATTGGTGTGACCTTGAAGACTTGGTATTCATTCGAGGAACATGAAGCGTGAAGACTTTTGTTTGCGTAGTTTCATTTTCTCTTTCTTGAGTCATAGGAAACACCGTACTGTTAAAGGGGGTCGAGGAAATACTAAGGAGAAAATTTCCATGTGATGGTCAACTCAAATCCTACACCTACCAATCCCTTTGAGTGAAGCCATTGGAAATCTCATACAGTTCAGTCAATTCCTTCAGTGACAGAGACGTGGTTCTTCTGGTCACCCAGGACTTTGCTCCGACTGAGGAGTTAGGAGTTTGCCAGTGCGAATTGTCTACACTGTGAGGAACATGATAGCCCTAAGGAATATGTACCTCAAGTTTCCGACCGTTGCTGTGCTACGCGCCAGCTGTCCCAAAATATCTTGTCCACCTAACGGTCATATCATTGAAGGGCATTTATGTCTTATCATGTCGGGCTGCTCCCTAGGCTATAATAGCCGCCCCCTACAACCACTAGCTGGTTGGCTGCTCCACGAGAACTTGACACTTGTCATTTGAGAGCAACCCATCCTCCGAGGACTTTGATCCAAAATCATCAAGTGAGGAAAATCCAAACCCAAACCCAAACACCTACAAACCCAAAGTGATTGAGCATCACTGAAGAGATTGATCCTGCGTGGATCCGACGCTTGTTACCTTTGAAGACTGTGCTTCTTCCAGACGGTTAGGCATCAAGGTTTAAAGCATCCAAGAGGAATTGTGGATCGCCGAGTGACCGAGTTTGTGAAGGTTTGGAAGTCACCTGAAGACTTACCACGAGTGATTGGACGAGGACTATGTGTCCTTAGTTCAAGGAGAATACGGTGAGGACTTGGTGTCCCGAACTGCATGCTCAGGACTGGGTGTCCGGGACTGTGTGTCCTCGAGTTTAAATACTCAGCCGCTCCAACCAGATGTACAACTGAGACAGCAGTTGGAACTGGTCTACCAAATCATTGTCTTCACCAAGCTTACTGGTTCCATTTCCTCAACTCTTTCATTTCCTCAGTAGTGTGCTGTTTGTTTATCATATCTGTGTTTGAAGACTTTGACTATAGACTTTCTCAATTTCCTCATTTCAATTTCTTCAGTCTGTTTTGTCTTCATCTAGTGTTATCCTGTGTTTACGCTTTCTGTACTCTATGTTTGTCTTCATTTCATCATGATGACCATGCCTGGATTCTGTTATGTTTTCATCTGAGTACTTATTCCGCTGCTAGTAGTTCTTCGCTAAGGAATTTCCTCACCAGCAAATTCCTCAGTGAAGAATTTCATAAAAACCGCCTATTCACCCCCACTGTCGGTGTCAAAACCGGCGGATCTCGGGTAGGGGGTCCCGAACTGTGCGTCAAGGTCGGATGGTAACAGGAGACAAGGGACACTTTATTTTACCCAGGTTCGGGCCCTCTCGATGGAGGTAAAACCCTACTCCTGCTAGATTAATATTGATGATATGGGTAGTACAAGAGTAGATCTACCACGAGATCAAGGAGGCTAAACCCTAGAAGCTAGCCTATGGTATGATTGTGTATGACGATGGTTGTCCTACGGACACTGGTAGAAAAAGAGGCTTCCATACGCCCCCATTAGTCCCCAAAACAATCGAACCGCGACCAAAGGGGTCTTTAGTCGTGGTTCAGCAGAAGACCCGCGACCAACTATCTGGGCCCAGCGCGCTCGGTCGACAGCTGGCGGACGGGAGGGGCTTTAGTCCCGGTTGGCCTGGCCAACCGGGACTAAAGGTCCCCGAAGGCCTTTAGTCACGGTTGGCCAGGCCAACCGGGACTAAAGGCCCATCCAGCTGGCGGACGGGAGGGGCTTTAGTCCCGGTTGGCCTGGCCAACCGCGACTAAAGGCCCATCCCTATATATAGGAGTCAGCTCACTTCACTTCACTCAGCTCACTTCACAATTTTCAGAAGGTGGTGGTGGGTTTGCTTTTGGTTTCTCCTATGCACACAAGGTGTTTGATGAAATGCCCGAGAGCCTGAAACAAACATGATATGAAGTGTCCGAGCCACACTTGAGCTTTCTCATTTATTTTCCTCCGCGATCGCGGTTAGCAACTTGAACCTTTCATGTGTCATTGATAAAATATGCATGTGTGTAGTTCATTGTTTAATTTGTATTATTTCTAGCTAGTTAGTTTAACAAATGCATGATGGTTAATTATATACTTTATATAATAATAATGCAGATGAATCGGCAATGGATGTACGGTCCCCGACTCTCCGGCGAGTTCACTACGGGTTTGAAAGATTTCCTCGTAGTGGCAAATGCGAACAAGCAGCAAGGTTTTATTATCTGTCCATGTGCTGTCTGTAAGAATCAGAAGGGTTACTCCTCCTCAAGAGACGTTCACATGCACCTACTTCGGCATGGTTTCATGCCAAGCTATAATTGTTGGACCAAGCATGGAGAAAGAGGGGTTAGAATGGAAGAAGATGAAGAAGGGGATGATATCGATGACAACTATCATGATCATTTCGGTGATACTTTCATGGAGGATGATGCTGAAGGTGGGGAAGGGTTAGGTGAAGGTGAAGAAGAGGCACATGACCATTGCTGATGCACGGAGACGCTGCGAAACTGACAAGGAGAGGGAGAATTTGGATCGCATGTTAGAGGATCACAAAAAGTCGTTGTATCCAGGATGCGATAATAGTCTGAAAAAGCTGGGCTGCACACTGGATTTGCTAAAATGGAAGGCACAGGAAGGTGTAGGTGACTCATCATTTGAAAATTTGCTGAAAATGTTGAAGAATATGTTCCCGAAGAATAACGAGTTGCCCGCCAGTACGTACGAAGCAAAGAAGGTTGTCTGCCCTCTAGGTTTAGAGGTTTTGAAGATACATGCATGCATTAATGACTGCATCCTCTACCGCGGTGAATACGAGAATTTGAATGAATGCCCTGTATGCACTGCATTGCGTTATAAGATCAGAGGCGATGACCCTGGTGACGATGTTGAGGGCGAGAAACCCAGGAAGAGGGTTCCCGCCAAGGTGATGTGGTATGCTCCTATAATACCACGGTTGAAACGTCTGTTCATGAACAAAAAGCATGCCAAGTCGTTGCGATGGCACAAAGAGGACCGTAAGTCCGACGGGGAGTTGAGACACACCGCTGATGGAATGCAATGGAGAAAGATCGACAGAGTTTTCAAAGATTTTGCAGCTGACGCAAGGAACATAAGATTTGGTCTAAATACTGATGGCATTAATCCTTTTGGCGAGCAGAGCTCCAGCCATAGCACCTGGCCCGTGACTCTATGCATCTACAACCTTCCTCCTTGGTTGTGCATGAAGCGGAAGTTCATTATGATGCCAATTCTCATCCAAGGCCCTAAGCAACCCGGCAACGACATCGATGTGTACCTAAGGCCATTAGTTGAAGAACTTTTACAGTTGTGGGCCAGACCTGGTGTACGTGTCTGGGATGAGCACAAAGGAGAGGAATTTGACCTACGAGCGTTGCTTTTTGTAACCATCAACGATTGGCCTGCTCTCAGTAACCTTTCAGGACAGACAAATAAGGGATACAATGCATGCACACACTGCTTACATGAGACTGAAAGTGTACGTTTGGTTAATTGTAAGAAGAACGTGTACCTGGGTCATCGTCGATTTCTTCCCCGAAATCATAACGTAAGAAAGAAAGGCAAGCATTTCAACGGGAAGGCAGATCACCGGCCGAAGCCTGCGGAACGTACTGGTGCTGAGATATTTGATATGGTCAAGGATTTGAAAGTCATCTTTGGAAAGGGTCCTGGCGGACAATCAGTTCCGCGGGGAGTTGACGGGCACGCACCCATGTGGAAGAAGAAATCTATATTTTGGGAGCTAGAATATTGGAAAGTCCTAGATGTCCGCTCTGCAATCGACGTGATGCATGTTACGAAGAATATTTGCGTGAACCTGCTAAGCTTCTTGGGCGTGTATGGGAAGACAAATGATACAAAGAAACCACGGCATGACCAACAACTTTTGAAAGACCCAGATGACCGGCATCCGAAATGGTTTCAAGGTCGTGCCAACTACGCTCTTACCAAAGAAGAGAAGGTCATTTTTTTTGAATGCCTGAGCAGTATGAAGGTCCCGTCTGGCTTCTCGTCGAATATAAAGGGAATAATAAACATGTCAGAGAAAAAGTTCCAAAACCTGAAGTCTCACGACTGCCACGTGATTATGACGCAATTGCTTCCGATTGCTTTGAGGGGGCTCCTACCGGAAAATGTTCGAGTAGCCATTGTGAAGCTATGTGCATTCCTCAATGCAATCTCTCAGAAGGTAATCAATCCAGAAGATCTACCACGGTTACAGAACGATGTGGTCCAATGCCTTGTCAGTTTCGAGTTGGTGTTCCCACCATCCTTCTTCGATATTATGACGCACCTCCTGGTCCACCTAGTCGAAGAGATTTCCATTCTCGGTCCTGTATTTCTACACAATATGTTCCCCTTTGAGAGGTTCATGGGAGTATTAAAGAAATATGTTCGTAACCGTGCTACGCCAGAAGGAAGCATCGTCAAGGGCTATGGAAATGAGGAGGTAATTGAGTTCTGCATTGACTATGTTCCCGACCTTAAGCCGATTGGTATTCCTCAATCGCGGCACGAGGGGAGACTAAGTGGAAAAGGCAAGATCGGAAGGGAATCCACGATATGTATGGATGGTCATTCTATGACTGAAGCACACCACACAGTTCTGCAAAATTCCAGCTTGGTGGCTCCGTACTTCGAGCAACACAAGAATATTTTACGCTCGGACAACCCGGGGAAGCCTGAATCCTGGATTAGAAAGGCCCACATGGAGACTTTCGGCAGTTGGTTGCGAAAACATTTAATGAATGACAATGATGTTGGAGATCAGCTGTACATGTTGGCCAAGAAACCATCTTCGACTATAACGACTTTCCAAGGGTACGAGATAAATGGGAATACATTTTACACCATCGCCCAAGATAAAAAGAGCACCAACCAAAACAGTGGTGTCCGCTTTGATGCAGCAACTGAGAATGGGCAAAAGGTCACATATTATGGTTACATAGAGGAGATATGGGAACTTGACTATGGACCCTCCTTTAAGGTCCCTTTGTTCCGGTGCAAATGGTTCAAGCTAACAGGAGGTGGGGTAAAGGTGGACGAGCAATACGGAATGACAATGGTGGATTTCAACAATCTTGGTTACCTTGACGAACCATTCGTCCTTGCCAAAGATGTCGCTCAGGTTTTTTATTTGAAGGACATGAGTAGCAAACCGAGGAAATGGAAAGATAAGAAAACGATCAGTACATCATGCGATGATCCAAAGCGCCACATTGTTCTTTCAGGGAAAAGAAACATCATGGGAGTGGAGGACAAGACAGACATGTCAGAAGATTATAATATGTTTGGTGAAATTCCGCCCTTCAAAGTGAACACTGACCCAAGCATTAAGTTAAATGATGAGGATGCTCCATGGATACGGCACAATCGTAAGCAAGCAGGGACACAAGGGAAGAATTGATGTGTAATAATTTATTGTACCAAACTTTGTATTTGGTCGATGAACTGAATGATGTATCAAACCTTTTGTCAAACCTTCAAGGGATTTTAAAATGAATTAGTTTTATTTTTCTGATTTTTTTGATATATAATTTTATTTTTAAGATTTTAAAATGAATTAGTTTTATTTTTCTGATTTTAAAAGGAAAAAGGAAGAAGAAGAAAGAAGGAAAAAGGAAGAAAAAAATAGAAGAAAAAAGGAAAAACAGAAGAAAGAAAGCGCCAGTTCTAGCACAGACCCTTTAGTCCC
Organism: Aegilops umbellulata; assembly: GCA_032464435.1. Taxonomy (NCBI): domain Eukaryota; kingdom Viridiplantae; phylum Streptophyta; class Magnoliopsida; order Poales; family Poaceae; genus Aegilops; species Aegilops umbellulata. The sequence goes on along the minus strand of CP136059.1, from coordinate 444,817,710 downwards.
GGTTGGGGAGGCGGACCGCGACTAAAGGGTGCCCTTTAGTCGCGGTTGTTGTCCCCAACCGCGACTAAAGGGTCTTTCTGCGCGGGAACGAAAGCGGCGCCAAAACCCTTTAGTCCCGGTTGGGGAGGCGAACCGCGACTAAAGGGTACCTTTAGTCGCGGTCCGCCTCCCCAACCGCGACTAAAGGTGCGTCTATAAATACTGCACTCAGCAGTTTTGCCACTTCCCATTCTCCTCTCTCTCGACGCCGAAGCGCTGCCCCGACGCCGATCGACGCCGATGCCGACGCCGAAGCCCTGCCCCGACGCCGACGCCGAAGCCCTGCCCCGACGCCGAAGCCCTGCGCGCCGCCGCCCCCGTCCCCAGTGAGCGCCGCCTCCGCCCGTGCCTGCCCTTGCCCGCCGCCCGTGCCCTGCGCCCTTGCCCGCCGCCCGCCGCCCTGCCGCCCGACGCCCTGCCGCCCTGCCGCCCGCCGCCCGACGCTCTGCCGCCCACCGCCCGCCGCCCGCTGGCCCTGCCTGCCGTCCTCCGCGCGCCGGCAGAAGAAGAAGAAAGAAGAAGAAAAAGGAAGAAGAAGAAGAAAGAAAAAGGAAAAAGGAAGAAGAAGAAAGAAGGAAGAAGAAAACAAAAGAAAAACAGATGAAAAACAAGAAAAAGGAAGAAAAAAGGAAGAAAAAAGGAAAAAGGAAGAAAAAAAAGAAAAAGAAAGAAAACAACAGAAGAAAAACAAAGGAAGAAAAAAAAAAGGAAAACACAAGAAAAAAAACTGAAGAAAAAAACAAAAGAAAACAAAAAAACAGAAGAAAAACAAAGGAAGAAGAAAAAAACAAAAGAAAACAAAAAGAAAGAAGAAAGGAAGAAGAAAAAAAGAAGAAGAAAGGAAGAAGAAAGGAAGAAGAAGAAAGAAAGAAAAAAGAAAAAGGAAGAAGAAGAAAGAAAGAGAAAGGAAGAAGAAGAAAGAAAGAAGAAGAAAGGAAGAAGAAGAAAGAAAGAAGAAGAAAGGAAAAAGGAAGAAGAAGAAAGGAAGAAGAAGAAACAGGAAGAAGAAAGGAAGAAGAAGAAAAAAAGAATTTTTACTTAAAGAATCTTATTTTTTAATTCCTCCTCCTCTATGTCCCCTTAATCTTATTTTTTAATTCCTTTATACTTAAAGAATTTTTACTACATGCAGGAGTCACATATGGCGGACGATAGAACCGAGCCGCTTAGGGATCCGGAGGCTGAACGTTATTTAATGGGCATCATCAACAACGAGATTCCTTATGTGCCGGGCTCAGAATATGAGCAACAAGAGGATGTAGTCTCTTCTTATCTGAACCTTGACGGTGGAACAGAGATTGTCGATGATCAAGAAGGTGAAGGAACGGACATTGTCGACGGAGGTCAACCGTCAACAACCGACGATCTCGAATTGCAAGTAGCAACCACCTCCGGCGAGGTATATATATACATTGAGAGCCTCTCATGATACAAACTTACTGAAATGTGAATACATATGTATTAACGCGCGCGACTCTCTTTCTTTTTTTAGCCCTCCGGATCGAGTACGACAAAGCGTGGCAAATCCAAGGCGATGAAAACAGGAGAAACATATGCCATTGAGTTTGTCAGTGAAATCGGCAAGCCCCTACAGCACACCTCAAAGTTTATCAACCAATGCGGAGTCGTTGTTAGAGACAACGTCCCGATCACCGTCCAGGAATGGAAGCAGCCAAAGAAGGCACGTCTTGGTTTCAGTTTTGTCGACAAGAGAACGAAAAAGGATTGCTGGAGAAAGCTTATGGAACATTTCATTCTACCTCCGGAATACAACAAAGTCGATGAATTCGGTAACGAGGTTCCGGGTGGACGTCAGAGGAGGAGGCTAGTTAAAGAGTTCGCTCTTCAGAAGATGGGCGAAGCATTCCGGAACTTCAAGAAAAATTTAACCCGTGACTATGCCAGCAAGGGCAAGACTCCGGATTTCAATGGACAACATGAGAAACTGAAAGATGATTGGCCAGAATTTGTGAGGCAAAAGAAATCGGAGCATTTCAAGTAAATATCGAAAAAAAATAAGGATAATGCGAGTAAGAAAAAGTACCATCATATTATGGGGCCAGGAGGATACCGCCTGTCGGAGCCTAGGTGGCAGAAGATGGAGGAGGACCTGAGGGTGCGAGGAATCCCTCTAGGTAAAGAGGGATGGGACCCAAGGGCCAAAAGCTGGTGGTACGGGCATGGGGGATCGCTAGACCCGGAGACAGGGGTGTGTGTTCACCGGCAGAGACAGTTTGCTCCCACCCAAGCCCTTATTGACGCAATGACCCAAGCTCAAGAGGGCTTGATCAAGTTCAACAGAGAGAAAGACGCACTGACAACAGCCCTCGGGAATGATGAACACGGAGGACGTGTACGAGGCAAAGGCAAAGTTCCATGGAAAGTAGGGTTTTCCCAGGACAATGACCCGTACTGTTACAGAAGCCGTAAGAGAAAGATGAACCGGGATGCAGATCTTATGACGATGTTTGCATCGGAACTCCATGAGTTGAAGCAGACCGTGCATGAACTATTGAAAGAAAAATCGGCTGCAGGGCCGCATGAAGATCATGAAGCGGATCGCGGAAGCCAGCAGCGGAGAAGCAGCGTGGCTTCCACGGATGCCCCGCCTGGTGCTAGTGCACCGATGATCGAGATTCGTGCACCGGAGCCTCACTACCCCGTGGATGATGTAAAGGAGATGAAAGAATGTGATCTGCATTATCCCGTGGGGAACGTTTCCACGAAGGTAGCTAGCGGCAGTGCTTTACCCTGGACACCTGGAGCACTCCACCACAACAACCCCATTGCATATGGCTATGCTCGTGTCACGGTGGAAGACATAGTCCAAGGGTTTGAGGACCTGGAGATTGACAAACCTACACCCGAAGGGGCGAGAATACTTGGAGATGTCAAGCGCCAGTTCATTCTATGGAAAAGGAAGTACATAGTGTTTCCAGGCGAGGCGCCAAGGCTAGCAAGTCCACCCCCCTCCGATGGTGGTGGTGGTGGTGGCGGTGGTGGCGGTGGTGGTGGTCGTGGTGGTTCACCTACACCTCCTTCACGCCATTCGACGCCGTCCCCCGATCCACAACCTCCGGCGGGTACGACGCACCCCACTCCTCCTCCGGCGGGTACGACGCCCCCCAATCCTCCTCCGGCGGGTACGACGCCCCCCAATCCACCTGCGGCGAAGAAGCAGAAGCAGGCGGACAGCAAGGAAACCCGCTCCTGGACTATTAACCCGGACCCTTATGTACCTAAGACCACAAGGGTACCAGAGCCATCACTGAAGCCTCTCCTCCCAAGGCCTGGGGAACTTAGTGAAGCTGAAACCAAATTGGCCGCGTCTGCTGATTATGAGAAATGGAAGGCGGATATGAAGGCGAAAAAAGAGCCTGAGCCCAAGCAAGTATTCACTGAGAAGCAAAAGAAGTGGGCTAAGGATTTTTTGACGACACCGTCCCAAGCCGAGCTGAATATGCCTGACGACTATGGACATGAACTTCGTAGGAAAGCAAAAATATTGAAGGAGGAGAAAGAAGAAAGTAAAAAAAGCGGGAAACAAGTTGACCAGCTCGGGATGCAGAAGAAACAATCGATCCCCCCGCTAATAGTGAAAGCCGGTCCGGAAGAGGACCCCGAGATCATAGCAGCTGCGGCAGCACTTGGATTGACTGTAGCGGGTGCCATGAAACAAGCGTCCGAGATGGGTTTGACTCTTCGTGCCTTCTTAGGCCTTGAGGATGCGCCAGTATGTGAGATAGCATTACAATATGTGCGGAATGGGTCTCTTGTCGAGCCTGCGCAGGAAAAGAGTCTACCACCACAAATGCGAAATCTGCTACGTTGGTACAAGCAATTCATAACATGGGCCGACAAAGAATATGTTTATGCGGATGTTACAGATGAGCATCACACCAAACGGTACTCTGTAGAAGTTCATATGAGTGAATTGTTCCAGCTGTTCAATCTGCGCGACCTCAACAAATCTATGCTGAGTTGCTACGTTCTGTAAGTGATTTATTTCTACCTCATCTCGTTCTTCATTGCCTGCACTATATATATATATATATATATATATATATATATATATATATATATATATATATATATATATTGTCCTAACTATATTGTTGCGTACGCTATTATGCAGATTGAAGATTTGGGAATGCAAAATAAGAAACATCCATGATGTTGGGTTCATTGACCCACATATCGTTAATGGACATGTGTTACAACATCACCCCGAAGACGTGGAGAAAGACCTGTACAAGTTTCTTAGAAAGCATCAACTCAAAAGTCATATTCTATTTCCTTACCATTTTGGGTGAGTGTTTCTCTCTTGTGCCCATTCTCTTTTGTTTACTCCATGCATGGTATGTCTAATCGATGAGTTATGCATGACTGTGCATGTAACGTGTCCGCAGGTTCCACTGGATTCTGCTAAATATTGAACTTCACACCTCCAGAGTTCTAATCATGGACTCTATGGATTCGGATCCAAAGCGTTGGGCCGACATGAGAAAAATGCTGCAAAAGTAATTATTTTCAATCATTTGAGCTCTATATCGATCGGTCTCTTTCGTTCATTTCCTAATATCAAGTAACTAATAACTCCCTTATTCATTTAATTTTCTTTGCCCTGTAGGGTTTGGAGACGGTTCTCAGAAGAAATTGTCGGTGAATTCAAACATGAGCTAGATTTCAGAAGGTTAGTAAATGTGGATAAGTAGCCACCGGGGACCAATCTATGTGGATACTATGTTTGTGAGAACATCCAGAGACACACCACTGAGCGGAAGGCATCAGATAGCGTGCGGAACGCGACGGATAACTTGCGGAGGAGGCTTAGTCCAGAAGCTCGCTTCCGACCAATTCAAGAAGAATTAGCAGGATTTTTCATGAGGGAAGTCATCAATTCTAAAGGAGAACACTATACCGAGGACGAAGAAATTTATATGCATACCCGAGATTGAAACTTGTTCGAAGTTGTATATGGTCATCCACCCTAATTGTGTATGGAAACTTGTTCGAAGTTGTATATGGTCACCCGAGATTGAATATATATTATATATTCCTCTTGAATTCTGCTTGTTTGAAATTTCATATGCATGTATATAGTAGCGTAGAATATGTGTACTGAAACTTCATCAAAAATAAAATAAAACACAAAATAAAATATAAAACAAATAAAACACTACAAATTAAAAAGAAACCAGGTTTAGGGGGGCTGAAACCCTAAACCTGGGGAGGAGGCCTTTAGTCTCGGTTGGCCATGAGAACCGGGACTAAAGGTCCTCCGCCCCGACAGACCACGGGCGCCCACGTGGACGGGCCTTCAGTCCCGGTCAGCCACAAGAACCGGGACTAAAGCCTTTAGTCGCGGTCCGTAAGAGGCGCGACTAAAGGGGGGGGGGGTCTTTAGTCGCGCATATTTAGTCCCGGTTGCACAGCCGGGACTAAAGGCTGTTGCGAACCGGTACTAAAGGGCTTTTTTCTACCAGTGGGACTACAACCCTCCGGTTTATATAGACACCGGATAGGGTTAGGGTTACACAGAGTCGGTTACAATGGTAGGAGATCTTGAATATCCGCACGCCTAGCTTGCCTTCCACGCCAAGGAAAGATCCTTCCGGACACGGGACGAAGTCTTCGATCTTGTATCTTCATAGTCTTGGAGTCCGGCTGAAGGTATAGTCCGGCTATCCGAACACCCCCTAATCCAGGACTCCCTCGGTAGCCCCTGAACCAGGCTTCAATGACGACGAGTCCGGCGCGCAGATTGTCTTCGGCATTGCAAGGCGGGTTCCTCCTCCAACTTCTTCAAGAAGATTGTAAACACCAAAAATAGTGTCCGGCTCTGCAAAATAAGTTTCCACATATTGCCATATAGAGAATAATATTAACACAAATCAAATCTGCTGACGTATTCCGCAGTGCGTCATAACACTGCGGCCAAGCTCTCTTTATATAAACTGTTTTCATTGTTCCACCTCAGCGTGTTTTAGCAAGGTGATTTCCTTGGCACGTCTTGTCAAAGCAGAGATCGTGTGCCCCTTTTAACGAGATTCTCATCAATACAGACGTGGGTAACCCAACCGCGCCATTTAACACGGCGCTTCGGAGGCAAGTGAGTTTTATTAGGTAGGTGGGGACGCATAACCGCATCCGCTCATATAAGGGGATAAGGATCCACCTTTTCACCTACGCCTTCTTCCTCCTTTGCCAATCCATCTCTCGCGCACTCAAGCTCCAGCGCCCAAGCCCGCTCTTCCCATCTCAACCTTCTCCAGCAATGTCCGGAGCAGGAGGCAAGTGGATGGACTCCTCCGTTACGGAGGCTCAGGTAAAAAAGCTAAGGAAAGCCGGATACCTGTCCAAGGACATCCAGCACCAGCTTCCCGAGGAGGGGCAGCTTCTCCCCACCCCAAGGCCCCATGAGAGGGTTGTTTTCCTTCCCCACTTCCTTCGCGGACTGGGTTTTCCACTTCACCCATTTGTCCGGGGACTCATGTTTTACTATGGCCTAGATTTCCACGATCTGGCCCCGAACTTCATCCTCAACATCTCGGCGTTTATCGTCGTGTGTGAGGCCTTCCTCCGCGTCCGCCCCCATTTCGGCCTTTGGCTCAAGACCTTCAATGTCAAGCCCAAGGTGGTGCGCGGCAGCCAAGCGGAGTGCGGAGGTGCTATGGCTGGCAAGATAGCCAATGTCCTCCGGTTCGAGGGCTCCTTTGTGGAGACCCTAAAGGGGTGGCAAGCCTGGTGGTTTTACATCACCGAGCCCCGCGATCCGGAATGGGTCGCAGCCCCCGAATTCAGACCCGGACCCCCCACGCGGCTTGTGTCTTGGATAGAGACGGGCCTGTCGTGGGGTAACGAGGAAGAGGTGACCGGACTGAAGACCTGGATCAAGTCCCTGGTAGACAAGCCAATCCGGCTGGTCAATATAGTCCAGGTCATGCTCGTTCATCTGATCCTCCCGTGCCAACAACGGGATTTCAATTAATGGGAGTTCGACCCGGCGCAGCACCGAACCCTCAATAGGCTCTTCGACACGTCGTATGAAGACGTCTGGAAGGTGCTAATCAAAGGCGCCGGAGCCCCCACATCCGCTTCCGAGGACCGCGGATATAGCTTGCAGCATCATGCTGGCGAGGTAAGCTATCTATGCCTTTGACAGGATTATTAAGCTATTTTTTTCATAGATTAACTCTATGCGGGATCTAAACTCCCTTACCTTTGACAGGCTTGGCAGGCGATATCCGGACCAATTAACTGTTCGGCTCTCCTACTGAAGCTGTTGGCTCCGGCACCTTATGTGGTGCCGGATAAGAAGGCCAAGAAGAAGAAAACCACCGGGACTCGAAAGAGTTCCCGCAACATGGTGGCGTCGGACTCGTCATCTAGCGAGTCCGTGACGCTCTCCTCTCGTGAAAACGAGGAGGAGGAACAAGAAAGCTCTCCCCCCCCAGCGGGGGGAGAAAAGAAGAAGAAAGACACCCCAACGGGGGAGGCCGAGGGGTCGAGGAAAAGGAAGACCCCTCCGCCGGACTACTCCCATGACGCCGAAGAGGGCCGAGAGGAGTGGCCGGACAGAACCAAGCGTCCGGCGAAATCGTAAGTACTTATATACCAGAGTGAGTCATGATATTCTTTTAATGCACGGCTTTCCCTAATATCGCTTGTAATTTATGTAGCCCGCCCCGGGCCGAACTCGACGATTCGTCGAGCGGCTCCCTGGATTCGTCGGACGTGAACTCTGTTCCGCCCGCTGTCTCCCCCTGCAGGGCGGTCGACGCCAAAGTGGCGTCCCGCCAAGCTCCAGGGCAGGAGGAGATAGTCCTGGAGGAGCCGCAAGGCAATCCTCCGGACCCCAGGAGTAAAGGGGATGAAACCCCCAGGGCTCCAAGTCCGGCTTTATGCCGGACACCGCGCCGGACTCGACAGTCCAGGTCCGTGATGGGAGAACTCCTTCCAAGAGGAGTAAGCCGTCTGAGCCGGCGACCTCCGTCCAACCAGAGGTGCCGGATAATCTGCTGGAGGTGCTTGAGGGCGCCGCCATCGACGAGGAGCACCGTACTGTTATGAGTATGGTGGTCCAAAGGGTTCAGTCCGCCAAGAGCGGACTAACTGAAGCTTGCGCTAGCCTTCTAACAGGCTTCGAGGTAAGTAAAAATATGTCAAATTATTACCGCATAGACAGTAGCCCCTGATGCTCTGTTCGGTGTTCGGAAAGAAAAGCCGAATAGAGGATCTAATAATTTTCGCAAGAGTCTAACAACAAAATGTCAAATATGCGTATGCAGGCTTCGCTGCTGTCCACCGCCGCACTGACTGCGCAGGTGGGTGTCCTTAAAAAGGACCTCGGGCGGACCGAGCAAGAGCTCAGCCTTCCCAAATGGCAGCTCGAGGAGAAAGAAGGTAAGAAATACCCTAAAGAAAAAGAAAAAAGGTGCCTATAGAGAGGCTTGATTGCAGAAAGAAATAACAGGATTGTACTGCTTATTGTAGGGGCCACAACCGATGTGGCAACCCTGAAGCAGGCGCTGGTTGAGGCCAGAAAGAAAACGGCCGAGGAGCACGCCGAGCGAGAAAGGCTTGGGGTTCAGGTCGGCGAGGTGCAGCAAGAGCTGCAAGCTCTCATGAAAAAACATGAGAGTTTGGAGCTTGAGTCAAAAGCGCAAGCATCCGAGCTCGCGTCGGCCCTTGAGACCGCCAAGAGTGCCTAGGCTGAAGCCCAAAAGGCCCTCCAAGAGTTGGAGGAGGTGAAAAAGATTACAACGGGTAAGGCATTCTTAATGCAAAGTAGGAATATAAAAGTAAACTACCTATTACTTACCCGGATCCGGAGTTCTCCAGGGGCGTTCGCCGATCTTCCCCGCAGCGTATCCGACGCTGCCGCGTTCTACCGAGCTGAAGAGGGCAGCTCGACGGAGAGTGTGTTCTGGTCTCAGTATTCTGAGGCCGGACACCCTGTGCCTTTGAGGGATCAGCTGAAACAGCTGGTCGAGCTCCACAAGGCGGCCGAACAGGCCATGAAGGGCTTACTAGTTCGGCTGTGGCCTGGAGAGGCCCTGCCTGGGAGCTATTTCGGGCTAGTGCGGCGACTGGTGGAGGCCTGTCCTCGGCTTGAGGTCATCAAGCGCTCCGCCTGCATTGAAGGCGCCCGGAGGGCCCTTGCCCGTGTAACGGTACACTGGGGTAAGCTGGACGGAGAGAAGCTGGTGAAGGACGGGTCGCCGCCGGGGAAGGAGCATCGCAAGCCCGAGAACTACTACAAGGAAGTTCTTGCCGGAGCCCGCCTTGTCGCGGATGAATGTACTAAAGATGTAGTATTTGAATGAACTCGCTCGTTTGTATCCTGTGCGCTGAAAACTTGTTCATATGCGCTGAGCAATGCTTATTGAATTTAAAATATTATTTTCTGTGCGGCCGTTTATCAAAAATTGAGAGATGGCCAGTCGTCGGCTTCTGCCCCCATGCCACTAGTGCTGGGGTGTTCGGGATAAACCTGAGGGCTCTTTTTCCCATAGTTGGGGTCCTTCGAGGGAGGCGCTCAGCACAACGAACCAGGCAATCGGACTATAATGCTTGAACACTCTCACTTAGCCATAGAACGCTATAATTTTAAATTTCGGCGAAGCCCCTAGTTCGGAAGGCCGAATTCGGGGCACTATCCACGCCTTTGGCCGGACATAGCCAGCTCCTCGCTCGAAGCGGCATAAGTCTTTAAGGACTCGAAAAACCTCTCGAACAGCGACCGGTCTCACGCCTTATCATGACATCCTGTTTTAGCTTTCTCCACTGAGGTGCTTAACCCAGCTGAACCGGGGCACAATCGCAGTGGTTCTCCTAGTGCTACCTTAGCCGATATAGCGGAACGTAAGGCACCAAAACATAGGAGCCGGGCAAACCCAACATGTGACCAAAATCATGATTCAGAGCCGATGCATATAGTGCTATAAGTTCGGGGTGCCGCACTTGTGAAAGTGTACGGACTTCTCACACCAGATAGAAGGGTAATGAAGCCGCTGGCATGTTTTGCCGTACCATGGTGTACGGTTGCGATCATGTTTATTTAATGAACATATATATATATATATATTAAAAGAGAACAACGCAACAAAATATGCGAAAAGCTATGCATTGTTTATAAAGAGGCTATTTATCTAAGCCGAACGATACAAGTAGTGCGATAAGCAAAAACATATTAGACTATTTAACATGTCCTGACCAAGGGCAGGCTGCGGAATTTAGAAACAGATATATTGCTGGAAATAGAGACCACCTGAGAGTTCCATAATGCGGCGTAGCTTTGTCTGCTTCCCTGGGTCTTGCATCGTCTATGCGGCAGCAAAGCCGAACAGGTCATCCAGAGTGTGGAGTCCTGAAAGTAAATAAAATAAAAAAAATCTGGCAGCCCCTAGTACGTTTGACGCCGTATTGTAAGCATGCCGTTAATGTGCCCCTCCCCCTGTGCCCATGGAATTTCAAGGGCGTAATTGTGTACTCGAGGTACTAGCTCCACTATGTTGCGATGGCCGGGGTTGGGGCCGTATTGCTACGCTTGCTCCGAACGTGCCAGGCGGTCTTGTTGCAGGTTACTCCGGGCACGCATTGCATTGTCCGGCTTTTTAACGGCCGGACTGGAGAGTTGCCTTGAAAGGCTGCTTTGTACTTCTGCTGCGAGGGCCGCCGTGTGCTCCTCCGTACGGAGGGAGCGTTCGGTGTTTCCGTTGACCGTAGTTACTCCTCGAGGGCCTGGCATCTTGAGCTTGAGATATGCGTAGTGCGGCACCGCATTGAATTTAGCGAATGCGGTTCGTCCGAGCAGGGCGTGATAGCCACTGCGGAACGGGACTATATCGAAGATTAACTCTTCGCTTCGGAAGTTATCCGGAGATCCGAAGACCACGTCAAGTGTTACAGAGCCTATGCAATTGGCCTCTACACCTGGTATGACGCCTTTAAAGGTCGTCCTTGTGGGCCTGATCCTTGATGGATCTATGCCCATTTTCCGCGCTGTATCCTGATAAAGCAGGTTCAGGCTACTGCCGCCGTCCATAAGGACTCTTGTGAGATGAAATCCGTCAATGATTGGGTCAAGAACCAATGCGGCAAATCCGCCGTGACGGATGCTAGTGGGGTGGTCCCTTCGATCAAAAGTGATCGGGCAGGGGGACCATGGGTTGAACTTTGGGGCGACTGGATCCATCGCGTATACGTCCCTTAGCACACGCTTCCGCTCCCTCTTGGGAATGTGGGTCGCGTATATCATGTTCACCGTCCGCACTTGTGGGGGAAACCCCTTCTGTCCATTGTTGTTCGGCGGCCTGGGCTCCTCCTCGTCGTCGCTATGCAGCCCCTTGTTTTTGTGTTCGGCTCTTAACTTGCCTGCCTGCTTGAACACCCAACAATCCCTGTTGGTGTGATTGGCTGGCCTTTCGGGGGTGCCATGAATCTGGCACGAGCGGTCGAGTATCCGGTCCAAACTGGACGGGCCCTGGGTATTCTTTTTAAATGGCTTTTTCCGCTGACCGAATTTATAGCCTCTGAATCCGGCGTTTACTGCCGTATCCTCATTGCTGTCGCTGCTAACGCGGCGCTTTTGCTTGTTTCGACATGTCCTGCCACTTTTGTCCTTGGTATCCGAATTACCCGGGTTCTTTGATAAGTTGTTGCTGCGAGCTAGCCAGCTATCTTCGCCCGCGCAAAAGCGGGTCATGAGTGTCGTGAGGGCTGCCATGGATTTCGGCTTTTCCTGTCCCAGGTGCCGGGCAAGCCATTCGTCGCGGATGTTATGTTTGAAGGCTACTAGGGCCTCTGCGTCCGGACAATCGACTATCTGATTTTTCTTTGTTAGGAACCGTGTCCAGAATTGCGTGGCCGATTCTTCTGGCTGCTGAATTATGTGGCTTAGGTCGTCGGCGTCCGGTGGCCGCACATAGGTCCCCTGGAAGTTGTCGAGGAATGCGGCTTCCAGATCCTCCCAAGAACCAATTGAGTCCGCTGGCAGGCTGTTAAGCCAGTGCCGGGCTGGTCCTTTGAGCTTGAGGGGGAGATATTTGATGGCGTGTAGATCGTCGCCACGTGCCATGTGGATGTGGAGGAGATAATCCTCGATCCATACTGCCAGATCTGTCGTACCATCGTACGACTCGATGTTGATGGGTTTGAAACCCTCTGGGATTTTATGATCCATTACTTCATCTGTGAAGCATAGTGGGTGTGCGGCGCCCCTGTACTGGGCTATGCCACGATGCAGCTCGGAAGAGCTATGCCTGTTGTGTTCGGCCCGGCCGGATTTATTGTGTCCGGAGTGAAGATCATCGTCACGTGTCGTCGGGCGTCTGCGCGATCCATAGATCGATCTTGTTTGCCTTGCTTTATCCTTCAGTACGTCTCGCAGGTCTGGCTCATGTTCCCGTGCCTTAGTTGAGCGGCACCAGGGCATGGCTTGTTTAGCGGTTCGACAGGCCTCTCTGCCGCGGCCGTGAGGTGGTCGGTCTGCCATGTCATGCATTGGTAATGTAGGTGCTTCCCCCTCTGATTGGGGTAGCGGCCTGCGCTTAGGATAATTTTTGTAGGGGCGCTCGGGTTCATACTCTTCGGCCGCAAGGACTTCAGTCCATCTGTCAGCTAGCAAATCTTGATCAGCTCTAAGCTGTTGCTGCTTTTTCTTTAGGCTATTCGCCGTGGCTAGAAGCCTGCGTTTGAAACGCTCTTGTTCGGCGTGGTCTGATGGTACGACGAATTCGTCGTCGTCGAGGCTTACCTCGTCTTCGGAGGGAGGCATGTAGTTATCATCCTCAACCTCTCGCTCTGCCGCTCTCTCATGAGGGCTCGCTTCTCCATCTTCCTACGTCGAATCTTGTTGGATTTGGTGTTCTTCGGCGCTATCCGGGGTAGTATTGTCTCCCGTGCCGGAATCACCGTTTCTGCTATGGCGGGATTTAGAGCGGTGCCGTTGACGCCTGCGCTTTGGCTGTTTTTTCGAGGTGTCATCCTCCGCTGTTCCATCGCCATCTCCATCCTTTGGAGTGTCCACCATATATATGTCACATGACGTGGTGGCTGTCCAGCGCCCTACGGGTGCTGGTTCCTGTTTGTCTCCTCCTTCGTCGTCCATACCGTCGAAGTCTTCGGAGCCGAAGTCAAGTATGTCGGTTAAATCATCGACAGTGGCTATTAAGTGGGTGGTGGGTGGGCTTTGAATTTCTTCGTCGTCTGAATCCCAACCTTGCAGACTATAGTCCGTCCTGGGCTCTCCTGACAAAGAGAGAGACTTGAGAGAATTCAGGATATCATCGAAAGTTGAGTGCTGAAAGATGTCCGCGGCAGTGAACTCCATTATAGGCGCCCAATCGGATTCGATCGGCGGGGGCACGGGAGGCCCGGAGTTCGGAGAAGAATCCGATTCTTTGGAGTCATGGGCCGTGTGGAGTGCGGGGCTGGCGTTCGGCTCGATCGCCTTCAAGATCGCAGCCCCCGAGGTGACGTCCAACCGTTCATCCTCAAAGAACGCAGCGGGCTCCGAGTCGAGGATCGAGGCCGGTGCGTGTGCGGCCTCCAGGGCACTATTCGGAGGCAGAGCTATATCATGCCCCTCGAGGTAGTGCGGCGCGCTTGGCTATGGCTCAAAACCGTCGAAGATCAAGTCTCCGCGGATATCTGCCGTGTAGTTTAAGCTTCCAAACCTGACTTGATGGCCAGGGGCATAGCTTTCGATCTGCTCCAGACGACCAAGCGAATTGGCCCGCAGAGCGAAGCCGCCGAAGACGAAGATTTGTCCGGGGAGGAAAGTCTCACCCTGGACCTCATCGTTGTTGATGATCAAAGGAGCCATCGGGCCTAAAAGCGACGACACAGAGGAACTCTCAATGAAAGCACCAATGTCGGTGTCAAAACCGGCGGATCTCGGGTAGGGGGTCCCGAACTGTGCATCAAGGTCGGATGGTAACATGAGACAAGGGACACTTTATTTTACCCAGGTTCAGGCCCTCTCGATGGAGGTAAAACCCTACTCCTGCTAGATTAATATTGATGATATGGGTAGTACAAGAGTAGATCTACCACGAGATCAAGGAGGCTAAACCCTAGAAGCTACCCTATCGTATGATTGTGTATGACGATGGTTGTCCTACGGACTACAACCCTTCGGTTTATATAGACACCGGATAGGGTTAGGGTTACACAGAGTAGGTTACAATGGTAGGAGATCTTGAATATCAGCACGCCTAGCTTGCCTTTCACGCCAAGGAAAGATCCTTCCGGACACGGGACGAAGTCTTCAATCTTGTATCTTCATTGTCCTGGAGTCCGGCTGAAGGTATAGTCTGGCTATCCGAACACCCCCTAATCCAGGACTCCCTCACCCCCTCTAGTCGATATAACGCACTTTCATCCGTACTGGGACTAAAGAAAATACTGGATTTGTCAACACTCACAAGCTGACCAGACACCCCACAATAAGAGTCCAGAACAACTTTCAGTGATATTGCATTCTACTCATTTGCTCTCATGAGGATTAAGGAATCATGTGCAAATAGAAGGTTTGTAACAGCTGGTGCATCTCTGCATACTTTCAGCCTCACCAAGTCACCTATCTGCTCAGCATGATTAAGTAGGGTTGTAGTCCTTCAGTACAAAGCAGGAATAAATAAGGCGACAATGGATCTCCCTGCCGCAGCCCCCTCGAGGGTTTGATTATCTCTGTTTCCATTGAATTGTATCTTACTCTATACTCCACCGAAGAGACACAAACCATGATCATATTAACCCATTCATCCTGGAACCCCAGTTTTAGCAGAATAGCTTCCAAAAACACCCACTCAACTCTGTCATATGCCTTGTGCATATCCAGTTTAACTGCACACCACCCCTCCTTGCCTTTCCTTTTCTGTTTAATTGCATGGAGACTCTCATATGCTATCAGCACAATATCAGTAATCAACCTTCCAGGGGCAAAAGCACTCTGTGTGGGGCTAATGATTTCAGGAAATAATTCTTTCAACCTTGTAGCAATCATCTTAGAGATAGTTTTATACACAACATTACATAAGCTAATGTGTCTGAATTTTGTAACTTCCTCCGGTGCATTTACCTTTGGGATCATAACAATGGTAGTGTCATTCCACCCCGGAGGCATTACTTGTGTATTCACTGCCGTTAAAACTTCCCAGCATTGGCCAAAACCGCTTATAAAACACAGCATGAAGCCCATCCGGCCCTGGAGCCTTGAAATCACCAGTAGAGAATAGAGCTTTTCTAACTTCCTCCGCTATATAAGGCGCCATCAACAGGTAATTCATACCATTTGTAACTCGTCGATGCACCTTAGATAATACATCCTGGTCCGGCTAGTGTACCTGCGATGTAAACAGAGAAGAAAAATACTCTGAGATAATGCCATTAATATCCTCTGCGTCCTCCTTCCAAACCTCTGTGTCATCTAACATTTTTTTGATATTGTTGCTCTTCTTTATGGGAGATGCAGCTCTATGAAAATAAGATGTATTTCGATCATCGTGCAACAACCAGTTCGCACACCCCCTCTGTAACCAAATGAGCCCTTCCTGATCTAATGAATTTCAATCAGAACTTGAATATCCTTCATTTCCTGCCTACTCTCACTGTGTTCAACGTCCTATTGAGCTTCTCTATTGAGCTCTTTAGTGTATCTCGATCCCACTCATGCAGATCCTTTAAAACATACCGAGTTCTGTCCGCGAGAGAAGGTCCCAACCCGACCAGTTTTGCTTGTTCCCATGTAGAATTAATAATCTCGTTTACAGTCTCCTCGGTTTAACCACCGAGCTTCAAATATACGTTTATGATTCTACCACTGTTGTTCCATCACAGGGTGTCCAGCAAAATAGGCCTATGATTTGAATGAACATGATGTTCATGCATTACAGCTGCGTGGGGGAATTTCTCAGCCCACGAGTCATTACAAAGGGCTCTGTCCAGCCTCTCTCGAATATTCCCGCGTCTCCAAGTAAAATCATCACCTATGAACATAACCTCATGTAGTCCCCAGTCTTCAATACAATCTCTGAATTCTCTCATATATTGTTCAGGCCTAGCATTGCCTCCTTTCTCACTCATGTTTGTGATTTCATTGAAGTCTCCGATGATCATCCACGGTCCAGCATTACTTGCATGGATGTCCCTCAAATAACTCCAATAGAAATGTTTCCTCTCCCAACTAGGTTCTCTATAGAACCCTGTAAGCCGCCAAGTTGGAGCATTCCCATCCATCACAATACCTGTTGGGGAACGTAGTAATTTCAAAAAATTTCCTACGCACACGCAAGATCATGGTAATGCACAGCAACGAGAGGGGAGAGTGTTGTCTACATACCCTTGTAGACTGAAGCGGAAGCGTTGACTCAACGTAGAGGAAGTAGTCGTACGTTCTCCTCACGATCCGACCGATCACAGCACCGTTACTCCGGCACCTCCGAGTTCTTGGCACACGTTCAGCTCGATGACGATCCCCGGGCTCCGATCCAGCAAAGCGTCGGGGAAGAGTTCCGTCAGCACGACGGCGTGGTGACGATCTTGATGTGTTACCGGCGCAGGGCTTCGCCTAAGCACTGCAACGATATGACCGAGGTGGAATTTGGTGGAAGGGGGCACCGCACACGGCTAAGGAACGATCCGTAGATCAACTTGTGTGTCCATGGGGTGCCCCCTGCCCCCGTATATAAAGGAGCAAGGGAGGGAGGAGGCCGGCCCTAGGTTTGGGCGCGCCAGGGGAGTCCTACTCCCACCGGGAGTAGGATTCCACCTTTCCTAGTCCAACTAGGTCAAGGGGGGAAAGAGGGGAAGAGGGGAAGGAAGGGAGAGAGGGGCCGCGCCCCAAACCCCTTGTCCAATTCGGACTGGGCTTGGGAGGGGCGCGCGCCACCTCCTGGTCCTTCCCACTAAGGCCCATCAAGGCCCATTGCTTCTTCCTCGTATTCCCGTAACTCCCCGGTACCTCCGAAAATACCCGAACCACTCAGAACCCTTCCGATGTCTGAATATAGTCGTCCAATATATCAATCTTTACGTCTCGACCATTTTGAGACTCCTCGTCATGTCCCCGATCTCATCCGGGACTCCGAACTCCTTCGGTACATCAAAACTCATAAACTCATTATATAACTGTCATCGAAACCTTAAGCGTGCGGACCCTACGGTTCGAGAACAATGTAGACATGACCGAGACACGTCTCCGGTCAATAACCAATAGCGGGACCTGGATGCCCATATTGGCTCCTACATATTCTACGAAGATCTTTATCGGTCAGACCGCATAACAACATATGTTGTTCTCTTTGTCATCGGTATGTTACTTACCCGAGATTCGATCGTCGGTATCCAATACCTAGTTCAATCTCGTTACCGGTAAGTCTCTTTACTCGTTCCGTAATACATCATCTCACAACTAACACATTAGTTGCAATGCTTGCAAGGCTTATGTGATGAGCATTACCGAGAGGGCCCAGAGATACCTCTCCGACAATCGGAGTGACAAATCCTAATCTCGAAATACGCCAACCCAACATCTACCTTTGGAGACACCTGTAGTACTCCTTTATAATCACCCAGTTACATTGTGACGTTTGGTAGTACCCAAAGTGTTCCTCCGGTAAACGGGAGTTGCATAATCTCATAGTCAAAGGAACATGTATAAGTCATGAAGAAAGCAATAGCAACATACTAAACGATCGGGTGCTAAGCTAATGGAATGGGTCATGTCAATCAGATCATTCAACTAATGATGTGACCTCATTAATCAAATAACAACTCCTTGTTCATGGTTAGGAAACATAACCATCTTTGATTAATGAGCTAGTCAAGTAGAGGCATACTAGTGACACTCTGTTTGTCTATGTATTCACACATGTATTATGTTTCCTGTTAATACAATTCTAGCATGAATAATAAACATTTATCATGAATTAAGGAAATAAATAATAACTTTATTATTGCCTCTAGGGCATATTTCCTTCAGTCTCCCACTTGCACTAGAGTCAATAATCTAGTTCACATTGCCATGTGATTTACCAGCAATAGTTCACATCACCATGTGATTAACACCCATAGTTCACATTGATATGTGACCAACACTCAAAGGGTTTACTAGAGTCACTAATCTAGTTCACATCTCTATGTGATTAACACCCAAAGAGTACTAAGGTGTGATCATGTTTTTCTTGTGAGATAATTTTAGTCCACGGGTCTGTCACATTCAGATCCGTAAGTATTTTGCAAATTTCTATGTCAACAATACTCTGCACAGAGCTACTCTAGCTAATTGCTCCCACTTTCAATATGTATCCAGATTGAGACTTAGAGTCATCTAGATCAGTGTCAAAACTTGCATCGACGTAACCTTTTACGACGAACTTTTTTTTTCACCTCCATAATCGAGAAACATATCCTTATTCCACTAAGGATAATTTTGACCGCTGTCCAGTGATCTACTCCTAGATCGCTATTGTACTCCCTTGCCAAACTCAGTGGTAGGGTATGCAATAGATCTGGTACATAGCATGGCATACTTTATAGAACCTATGGCTGAGGCATAGGGAATGACTTTCATTCTCTTTCTATCTTCTGCCGTGGTCGGGCTTTGAGTCTTACTCAATTTCACACCTTGTAACACAGGCAAGAACTCTTTCTTTGACTGTTCCATTTTGAACTACTTCAAAATCTTGTCAAGGTATGTACTCATTGAAAAAACTTATCAAGCGTCTTGATCTATCTCTATAGATTTTGAAGCTCAATATGTAAGTAGCTTCATCGAGGTCTTTCTTTGAAAAACTCCTTTCAAACACTCCTTTATGCTTTGCAGAATAATTCTACATTATTTCCGATCAACAATATGTCATTCACATATACTTATCAGAAATGCTGTAGTGCTCCCACTCACTTTCTTGTAAATACAGGCTTCACCGCAAGTCTGTATAAAACTATATGCTTTGATCAACTTATCAAAGTGTATATTCCAACTCCGAGATGCTTGCACCAGTCCATAGATGGATCGCTGGAGCTTGCATATTTTGTTAGCACCTTTAGGATTGACAAAACCTTTTGGTTGCATCATATACAACTCTTCTTTAATAAATCCATTAAGGAATGCAGTTTTGTTTTATCCGTTTGCTAGATTTCATAAAATGCGGCAATTGCTAACATGATTCGGACAGACTTAAGCATAGATACGAGTGAGAAACTCTCATCGTGGTCAACACCTTAAACTTGTCAAAAACCTTTTGCGACAATGCTAGCTTTGTAGATAGTAACACTACTATCAGCGTCCGTCTTCCTCTTGAAGATCCATTTATTTTCTATGGCTTGCCGATCATCGGGCAAATCCATCAAAGTCCATACTTTGTTCTCATACATGGATCATATCTCAGATTTCATGGCCTCAAACCATTTCGTGGAATCTGGGCTCATCATCGCTTCCTCATAGTTCGCAAGTTCATCATGGTCTAGTAACATGACTTCCAAAACAGGATTACCGTACTACTATGGTGCGGATCTCACTCTGGTTTACCTACGAGATTCGGTAGTAACTTGATCTGAAGTTACATGATCATCATCATTAGCTTCCTCACTAATTGGTGTAGTACTCACAAGAACAGATTTCTGTGATGAACTCCTTTCCAATAAGGGAGAAGGTACAATTACCTTATCAAGTTTTCTACTTTCCTCCCACTCACTTCTTTCGAGAAAAACTCCTTTTCTAGAAAGGATCCATTCTTAGCAACGAATGTCTTGCCTTTGGATCTGTGATAGAAGGTGTACCCAACTGACTCTTTGGGTATCCTATGAAGACATATTTCTCCGATTTGGGTTTGAGCTTATCATGTTGAAACTTTTTCACATAAGCATCGCAACCCCAAACTTTAAGAAACGACAACTTTGGTTTCTTGCCAAACCATAGTTCAGATTGTGTCGTCTCAACGGACTTAGATGGTGCCCTTTTTAACGTGAATGCAGCTGTCTTTAATGCATAACCCCAAAAACGATAGTGGTAGATCGGTAAGAGACATCATAGATTGTACTATATCCAATAAAGTACGGTTATGACGTTCGGACGCACCATTATGCTGTGGTGTTCCAGGTGGCGTGAGTAGTGAAACTATTTCACATTGTTTTAACTAAAGACCAAACTCGTAACTCAAATATTTGTCTCCGCGATCAGATCGTAGAAACTTTATTTTCTTGTTGCGATGATTTTCCACTTCACTCTGAAATTCTTTGAACTTTTCAAATATTTCAGACTTATGTTTCATCAAGTAGATATACCCATATCTGCTCAAAATATCTGTGAAGGTCAGAAAATAATGATACTTGTCGCGAGCCTTAATCTTCATCGGATCACATACATCGGTATGTATGATTTCCAATAAATCTGTTGCTTGCTTCATTGTTCCGGAGAACGGCGTTTTTAGTCATCTTGCCCTTAAGGCATGGATCGCAAGCATCAAGTGATTCATAATCAAGAGATTCCAAAATTCCATCAGCATGGAGTTTCTTCATGCGCTTTACACCAATATGACCTAAACGGCAGTGCCACAAATAAGTTGCACTATCATTATTAACTTCGCATTTTTGGCTTCAATATTATGAATATGTGTATCACTACGATCGAGATCCAACAAACCATTTTCGTTGGTGTGTATGACCATAGAAGTTTTTATTCATGTAAACAGAACAACAATTGTTCTCTAACTTAAATGAATAACTGTATTGCAATTAACATGATCAAATCATATTCATGCTCAACGCAAAGACCAAATAACACTTATTTAGGTTCAACACTAATCCCGAAAGTATAGTGAGTGTGCGATGATGATCACATCAATCTTGGAACCACTTCCAATACACATCGTCACTTTACCCTTAACTAGTCTCTGTTTATTCTGCAACTCCTGTTTTGAGTTACTAATCTTAGCAACTGAACCAGTATCAAATACCGAGGGGTTGCTATAAACACTAGTAAAGTACACATCAATAACATGTATATCCAATATACCTTTGTTCACTTTGCCATCCTTTTTATCCACCAATCACTTGGGGTAGTTCCGTTTCCAGTGACCAGTCCCTTTGCAGTAGAAGCACTCAGTCTCAGGCTTAGGTCCAGACTTGGGTTTCTTCACTTGAGCAGCAACTTGCTTGCCGTTCTTCTCGAAGTTCCCCTTCTTCCCTTTGCCCTTTACTTGAAACTAGTGGTCTTGTTAACCATCAACACTTGATGTTTTTCTTGATTTCTACCTTCATCAATTTCATCATCATGAAAAACTCGGGAGTCGTTTTCGTCATCCCTTGCATACTATAGTTCATCACGAAGTTCTACTAACTTGGTGATGGTGACTAGAGAATTCTGTCAATCACTATCTTATCTGGAAGATTAACTCCCACTTGATTCAAGCGATTGTAGTACCCAGACAATCTGAGCACATGCTCACTAGTTGAGCGATTCTCCTCCATCTTTTAGCTATAGAACTTGTTGGAGACTTCATATCTCTCAACTCGGGTATTTGCTTGAAATATTAACTTCAACTCCTGGAACATCTTGTATGGTCCATGACGTTCAAAACGTCTTTGAAGTCCCGATTCTAAGCCGTTAAGCATGGTGCACTAAACTATTAAGTAGTCATCATATTGAGCTAGCCAAACGTTCATAACGTCTGCATCTGCTCCTGCAATAGGTCTGTCACCTAGCGGTGCATCAAGGACATAATTCTTCTGTGCAGTAATGAGGATAAACCTCAGATTGCGGATCCAATCCGCATCATTGCTACTAACATTTTTCAACACAATTTTCTCTAGGAATATATCAAAATAAATACAGGGAAGCAACAACGTGAGCTATTGATCTACAACATAGATATGCTAATACTACCAGGACTAAGTTCATGATAAATTAAAGTTCAATTAATCATATTACTTAAGAACTCCCACTTAGATAGACATCCCTCTAATCTTCTAAGTGATCACGTGATCCAAATCAACTAAACCATAACCGATCATCACGTGAAATGGCTTAGTCTTCAATGGTGAACATCATTATGTTGATCATATCTACTATATGATTCACGCTCGACCTTTCGGTCTCTGTGTTCCGAGGTCATATCTTATATGCATAGCTCGTCAAGTATAACCTGAGTATTCCGCGTGTGCAACTGTTTTGCACCCGTTGTATTTGAACGTAGAGCCTATCACACCCGATCATCACGTGGTGTCTCAGCATGAAGAACTTTCGCAACGGTGCATACTCAGGGAGAACACTTCTTGATAATTAGTGAGAGATCATCTTATAATGCTACCGTCAATCAAAGCAAGATAAGATGCATAAAAGATAAACATCACATGCAATCAATATAAGTGATATGATATGGCCATCATCATCTCGTGCTTGTGATCTCCATCTTCGAAGCACCGTCATGATCACCATCGTCACCGGCGCGACACCTTGATCTCCATCGTAGCATCGTTCTCGTCTCGCCAATCTTATGCTTCCACGACTATCACTACCGCTTAGTAATAAAGTAAAGCATTACATCGTGATTGCATTGCATACAATAAAGGGACAACCATATGGCTCCTGCCAGTTGCCGATAACTCGGTTACAAAACATGATCATCTCATACAATAAAATTTAGCATCATGTCTTGACCATATCACATCACAACATGCCCTGCAAAAACAAGTTAGACGTCCTCTACTTTGTTGTTGCAAGTTTTACGTGACTGCTACGGGCTTAAGCAAGAACTCATCTTACCTACGCATCAAAACCACAACGATAGTTTGTCAAATAGACTCCGTTTTAACCTTCTCAAGGACCGGGCGTAGCCACACTCAGTTCAACTAAAGTTGGAGAGACAGTCTTCCGCAAGCCATCTATGTGCAAAGCACGTCGAGGGAACCGGTCTCGCGTAAGCGTACGCGTAAGGTTGGTCCGGATCGTCTCGTCCAACAATACCGCTGAACCAAAGTATGACATGCTGGTAGGCAGTATGACTTGTATCGTCCACAACTTACATCTGTTCTACTCGTGCAAATAACATCAAACCATAAAAACCTAGGCTCTGATACCACTGTTAGGGAACGTAGTAATTTCAAAAAAATTCCTACGCACACGCAAGATCATGGTAATGCATAGCAACGAGAGGGGAGAGTGTTGTCTACATACCCTTGTAGACTGAAGCGGAAGCGTTGACTCAACGTAGAGGAAGTATTCATACGTTCTCCTCACGATCCGATCGATCACAGCACCGTTACTCCGGCACCTCCGAGTTCTTGGCACACGTTCAGCTCGATGACGATCCCCGGGCTCCGATCCAGCAAAGCGTCGGGGAAGAGTTCCGTCAGCACGACGGCGTGGTGACGATCTTGATGTGTTACCGGCGCAGGGCTTCGCCTAAGCACTGCAACGATATGACCGAGGTGGAATTTGGTGGAAGGGGGCACCGCACACGGCTAAGGAACGATCCGTAGATCAACTTGTGTGTCCATGGGGTGCCCCTGCCCCCGTATATAAAGGAGCAAGGGAGGGAGGAGGCCGGCCCTAGGTTTGGGCGCGCCAGGGGAGTCCTACTCCCACCGGGAGTAGGATTCCACCTTTCCTAGTCCAACTAGGTCAAGGGGGGAAAGAGGGGAAGAGGGGAAGGAAGGGAGAGAGGGGCCGCGCCCCAAACCCCTTGTCCAATTCGGACTGGGCTTGGGAGGGGCGCGCGCCACCTCCTAGTCCTTCCCACTAAGGCCCATCAAGGCCCATTGCTTCTTCCTCGTATTCCCGTAACTCCCCGGTACCTCCGAAAATACCCGAACCACTCAGAACCTTTCCGATGTCCGAATATAGTCGTCCGATATATCGATCTTTACGTCTCGACCATTTCGAGACTCCTCGTCATGTCCCCGATCTCATCCGGGACTTCGAACTCCTTCGGTACATCAAAACTCATAAACTCATTATATAACTGTCATCGAAACCTTAAGCGTGCGGACCCTACGGTTCGAGAACAATGTAGACATGACCGAGACACGTCTCCGGTCAATAACCAATAGCGGGACCTGGATGCCCATATTGGCTCCTACATATTCTACGAAGATCTTTATCGGTCAGACCGCATAACGACATACGTTGTTCTCTTTGTCATCTGTATGTTACTTACCCGAGATTCGATCGTCGGTATCCAATACCTAGTTCAATCTCGTTACCGGTAAGTCTCTTTACTCGTTCCGTAATACATCATCTCACAACTAACACATTAGTTGCAATGCTTGCAAGGCTTATGTGATGAGCATTACCGAGAGGGCCCAGAGATACCTCTCCGACAATCAGAGTGACAAATCCTAATCTCGAAATATGCCAACCCAACATCTACCTTTGGAGACACCTGTAGTACTCCTTTATAATCACCCAGTTACGTTGTGACGTTTGGTAGTACCCAAAGTGTTCCTCCGGTAAACGGGAGTTGTATAATCTCATAGTCAAAGGAACATGTATAAGTCATGAAGAAAGCAATAGCAACATACTAAACGATCGGGTGCTAAGCTAATGGAATGGGTCATGTCAATCAGATCATTCAACTAATGATGTGACCTCATTAATCAAATAACAACTCCTTGTTCATGGTTAGGAAACATAACCATCTTTGATCAATGAGCTAGTCAAGTAGAGGCATACTAGTGACACTCTGTTTGTCTATGTATTCACACATGTATTATGTTTCCTGTTAATACAATTCTAGCATGAATAATAAACATTTATCATGAATTAAGGAAATAAATAATAACTTTATTATTGCCTCTAGGGCATATTTCCTTCAATACCATCTATAAAATTATCCGAAGAGTAATTCAAAATCACTTCGTTTATTAAATTATAGAAGAGTACAAGACCACCAGCCCGCCCATCACTAGGAACTAGATGAAACCGCTCAAAACCTAGTTTAACTCTCACAGACTCTGCCTTCTCATTATTCAAATGTGATTCCGATAGAAAGATCACATCGGCTTTCAAATGCTCTTGTGTATCCAAGAGTTCACAAACTGCCGTGGTTGAAAGCACACCACGACAATTCCATGCTAGGGTGTTCATTGCTTCCGGTGATCCTCCAGCCCGGAGGTCGTTGATCTATTCTTGGTTTGTGACACGTCATCATCTCCTTTGTCCGTAGCTGATTCCAAGCTGTCATGCTCCTGGTTATCCTTCACTGTCTTCATTCTTTTATACTCCTTCCTTGGAGACACATACACAGGTGGGAGAGGAGGGACCTGCGCCTTACCCCTGGTGATTAGCCCTTGCGAGTCTGACCCTCCTCCAACCACAACATCCTCCAAAGAACTTGATGTGTTCTCAACTGACGCCCTCTTGTTTGGAGTTTGAATTGTCTCAGACACATAATTAGCTATAGTAGGAGGAATCACCACAATACTTCCCCTGGTCTCATTCATATTCTCTTTTGGGTCTGGTTGAGACCCGTCACCCGTCTGCTGCTGCTGTTGTCGGGTGAGGGAGTCCTGGATTAGGGGGTTTTCGGATAGCCAGACTATACCTTCAGCCGGACTCCAGGACTATGAAGATACAAGATTGAAGACTTCGTCCCGTGTCCGGAAGGGACTTTTCTTGGCGTGGAAGGCAAGCGTGGCGATGCGGATATTCAAGATCTCCTACCATTGTAACCAACTTTGTGTAACCCTAACCCTATCCGGTGTCTATATAAACCGGAGGGTTCTAGTCCGTAGGACAACTTCATCATACAACAATCATACCATAGGCTAGCTTCTAGGGTTTAGCCTCCTTGATCTCGTGGTAGATCTACTCTTGTACTACCCATATCATCAACATTAATCAAGCAGGAGTAGGGTTTTACCTCCATTGAGAGGGCCCGAACCTGGGTAAACTTCGTGTCCCTTGTCTCCTGTTACCATCCGGCCTAGACGCACAGTTCGGGACCCCCTACCCGAGATCCGCCGGTTTTGACACCGACATTGGTGCTTTCAATGAGAGTTCCTCTGTGTCGTCGCTTTTAGGCCCGATGGCTCCTTTGATCATCAACGACGATGCAGTCCAGGGTGAGAGTTCTCTCCCCGGACAGATCTTTGTCTTCGGCGGCTTCGCACTGCGGGCCAATCCGTTTGGCCGCCTGGAGCAGATCGAAAGCTACGCCCCTGGCCATCAGGCCAGGTTTGGAAGTTTGAACTACACGGCTGACATCCGCGGGGACTTGATCTTCGATGGATTTGAGCCACAGCCAAGCGCGGCACACTGTCTCGATGGGCATGATCTAGCTCTGCCGCTGAACAGTGCCCTGGAGCCCGCACGCGCGTCGGTTCCGACACTTAATTCGGAACCTGCGGCGCTGATCGAGGGTGAGCGGTTGGACGTCACCCCGGGGGCTGTGATCTCAAAAGCGATCGAGCCGAACGCTAGCCCTGCACTCTGCATGACCCGTGACTCCGAGGATCCGGATTCCCCTCCGGACTTCGAACCTCCCGCGCCCCCGCCAATCGAATCCGATTGGGCACCGTTCATGGAGTTCACCGCCGCGGACATCTTTCAGCACTCGCCCTTTGGCAACATCCTGAACTCACTAAAGTCTCTCTCTTTATCGGGAGAGCCCTGGCCGGACTATGGCCAGCAAGGATGGGATACGGACGATGAAGAAATTCAAAGCCCACCCACCACCCACTTGGTAGCCAGTGTTGACAATTTAAACGACATGCTCAACTTCGACTCCGAAGACATCGACGGTATGGACGACGATGCAGGAGATACAGATGAGCCAACGCCCATAGGGCATTGGACAGCCACCCCATCTCATGATGTGTACATGGTGGACACCCCTAAAGGAAACAATAGCGAGGAAAAAGGGGATGGAACGGGGGACCGATCCCTCAAAAAGCAATCAAAGCGTCGGCGTAAACGCCGACCCAAGCCCCGCCTCGATAAAGACCTAGCCATAGAGCAGGATGAGCCGGTAGACAACGAGCAGGCCTTAGAGCAACCGTCCGAACAGGGCAACACGGATAGAGAAACCGAACATCCCTCCCCCGGCAAAAACGGCACTACGGACGATCTTACGCCGGACAAAACCACGAAGCAGAAGAATCTCCACAAGAGGCTCGTGGCAACAGCACGCAGCCTGAAGAAGCAGAAGCGGAAGCTAAAAACGGCGGAAGATGCACTCAGGATCAGATGGAGCAAAGTAATCAATAGCGCAGATAAATACGGCGACAGTCGCCGCACTAAAAGCTGTCATAAGAGAAAGCTACTGCCCGAATTTGACGAAGAGGCCATAGAGCCATCGCATTCAAAAAACAAGAAAGCCACACGGTCGAATAGACGACCCCATAGCTAGCATAAAACGGCAAATGGCGCCGCACTTAAGCCGGAACGCGACCCACTTACAGATTCGCATCAAAAAGATGGCCCAGCCAGGTCCATTTATGGGCCAAGAAAGCAAGCTCTCGTAAGCAATGCAATAAAACCATCATCAGAACCCGACACACCCAAATACAGGGGCGCAGCACATCCCCTATGCTTCACCGATGAGGTCCTGGATTATGAATTTCCAGCGGGATTCAAACTCGTAAACATAGAGGCATATGATGGAACAACAGACCCTAGAATCTGGATCGAGGATTATATCCTCCATATACATATGGCTAGAGGAGATGATCTCCACGCCATCAAATATTTACCACTAAAGCTCAAAGGACCAGCTCGACATTGGCTCAAAAGCCTCCCTGAAAACACAATTGGAAGCTGGGAAGAGCTCGAGGACGCTTTCCGAGCAAATTTTCAAGGGACTTATGTCCGCCTCCGGATGCTGACGATCTCAGTCACATAACACAACAGCCCGGAGAATCAGCTCGGCAATTCTGGAATAGATTCCTCACTAAAAAGAATCAGATAGTCGACTGTCCGGACGCCGAGGCCTTAGCAGCTTTCAGGCATAACGTCCGAGACGAATGGCTCGCCAGACACCTCGGCCAAGAGAAGCCAAGAACAATGGCCGCACTAACAAGCCTCATGACCCGCTTTTGTGCAGGAGAGGACAACTGGTTGGCAGGACGCAGCCCCAGCGACCCAAGTACATCCGAAACTAGGGATGGAAATGGAA
The DNA here is from genome assembly GCA_032464435.1 of Aegilops umbellulata. Taxonomy (NCBI): domain Eukaryota; kingdom Viridiplantae; phylum Streptophyta; class Magnoliopsida; order Poales; family Poaceae; genus Aegilops; species Aegilops umbellulata. Next base: position 444,789,550 of record CP136059.1, on the reverse strand, counting down.
AACCGCAACGCAACAAGGACCGTCGCCGGACTAAGGAAAAAAGTCCGAAGAGCACGACAATAAACGTCGGATTCAAAAGCTCATGACAGAATCAGACAAAGCCGCCCCTCCAGGATAACAGGGACGATCCATCCAACTTAAACAAAATCCTGGACAGGACATGTCAAATACACAGTACTCCCGGGAGGCCTGCTAACCATACCCACAGAGATTGTTGGGTTTTCAAACAATCTGGCAGACTCAACGCCGAACACAAGGGGCTCGAAACACCAAGTGAGGACGAAGACGAACCCCAAAAGCAGAGCACCAGGAAACATAAGAACTTCCCACAAGAAGTAAAGATAGTAAACTTAATTCACATAACGAAACATGCGGCGCCCATAAAGGTACGCACCACACGACCTATCCCAAAGAGGTCCCGCCACTGGTTGTCAAAACCAATCATCTTCGATCAACGGGACTATTCTAGAAGTATCAGGAACGCAGGATGGTCTGCCTTGGTACTCGATCCAATAATCGACGGACTCAAGTTTTCAAATGTCCTTATGGAGGGCGGCAGCGGACTAAACCTGATATATCAGGACACAATCTGTCGCATGGGGATAGACACAACAAGAATTCGTCACAGCAAAACCTCCTTTCAAGGGGTAACGCCAGGTCCGGACACTCGATGCATGGGTTTCCTCCGGCTTGAAGTTACATTCGTCTACCCCGATAACTTCCGTCGCGAAAAGCTAATTTTCCACGTCGTCCCATTCTCAAGTCGCTATCAAGCACTACTAGGACGCGAAGCTTTCGCCCGCTTTAACGCAATACCGCATTATGCATCTCTAACGCTTAAAATGCCCGGTCCACGAGGCATCATCTCTTTAAAGGGGAAGCATTGAGGTGCGCCTCCCACAAGCGGAGGACTGTGCGGCCGCTTTAACAGCCCCACTGTAAAATGGCTTCACCGGCCAAAAAACTTCGGAATAGTTCTTTAAAAGACCACGAGCGCGGATAGACGAGTTCGGTACAAAATTGTCATTAATACAGGCTTAGAGGCCATATACCTCCACACTAGGGGCTCCGTACATATACAATAAGAGACAATAAGGCTCAATTTTATATATTTTACTTTATACTTTGTTTATTTTAAAATCTTGTTCAGCACGACCCATTTTCAACTCAGTTCCTCTCTTTTACAGATGAACGTCGTACGGCGCCCGCCCAGGATATGGCACAACGGAGACACAGGCGCAGACGTGCAGTAGGGACCTGTCCTAAGGATTCTTTTTAGATTAGGACCCTGCGTAAATCTTTTTTACTGACTCTTTTTTTTAGATTCTTTTTTACTGTCTCTTGTTGCTATATATCCCCTAGTTTTCTTTGCCATAACCAAGGAGGAGGCTGGCGTCTTGGCATGTGGCCACGTCAGAATTTTTGCGCGTACCTGGACACTAGGGGCTTTTCAATAAGGAGTGTTCTTTTGCCCGCACTTATAAAGACCGAACACCTTAGGGAGTGTTCGGCGTCGCGAGTTTTGGCATTATATGCATCAGCTCCGAATCATGTCTTTGGTCAAATGTTGGGTTGCCCGGCTCCTGAGTTTGGCTACCTTACGTTCCGCTCTATCGGCTAAGGTAGCACCAGGAGAACTACTGCGATTGTGCCTCGGTTAGGCCGGGCGAGCACCTCAGTAGAGAAAGCCGAAAACTGACTGTCATGATGTAGTGTGAGACTGGTCAGCCACTCGATGACCTACCGGAATCTATAGGATTCCTTCGCTTTAACGAAGGGCCGTTTCCCGGCCAGGCACATACGCGCCCCGAACTCGGGCGAGCGCAGTCGCCACCAAGGGGCTACCTAAATAGTCCCCCTGTCAAGCTCCTATGGCTAAGTGAAAGTGTTAAAACATTATAGTCGGGTTGCCTGGCCCGCTGCGCTATCACCTCCTTTGTAGGACCAAGACGTTGGATTAAGTGTGAAAATGCATCTTCTGCGAGCTGTGAAGCCAACGACGGCCATCTTTCAGATTTTGTATATGTATTTTAAAACGGACGCACAGGAGGTGGTCCCAATACTTGAAGGCACAAGTATAAAAGGCCACTACAATTTATCAAAATATTGCTTTATAATTACATATGCTATCCTAACATAGCATCCTTCGAGCACTGCGTCTCTATTACACGAGCGCCCTCAAGGACTTCCTGAAAATAGTGCTCGGAGGGTACTCGGCTTTTGTCCGATTCTCGTGACGCAACAACGGTGTTCTCCATCTCTGCCCAGTATGTCTTGACACGGGCAAGAGCCATCCGTGCGCCCTCTATGCACGCTGACCTCTTCATCGCTTTAATACGCGGCACCACACCAAGGAATTGCTGCACCAAGCTGAAATAACTCTTCGGCTCCGATCTCCCCGGTCACAGATGACCCATGGCGTACTTCATGGCAAGTGCGGACAACCTATTCAGTTTGGCCCATTGAGCCAGGCGATCGTCCACTGCTAGTGGGCGTTCTGGATTGTGGAACGGCGACCAGAAAAGCTTTTCCACTTCGCGATCTTTTAGATCTCGAAAGTGTTCGGTTGCATCGGCAACACTTGCTGCCAAATCCAGATAGGTGTCCTCCACACTCCACATTCGGTCTAGCGGAGCAAACTCCGGATTGCAAAACTTCCTCCGCAGCATAAAAGGCTTTCCAACCGCAATCTGTTCGGCCTGACGCAGCTCCTCCTTCGCAGCTCTCATCGCAGAGCGAGCGTCCTTGGCATCAGCAACGACTTTCCCCAAGTCCGTCTGCCTTGCCCGTTCTTCTTCTTCTTCAAGAAGCTTGCAACGATCAGCAGTGTGCTCTAACTTCACGGTCATCTCGGCCATCTCCTCCTTGTTTCGGCAGTGAGCAGCCTGTTCGGCTCTCAGCTCTTCAAGAGCTTTCTGGGCAGCCGCATCGCTCTTTCGGGCTTGTTCTTTAGCTCGGGCAAGTTCTGCCCTAAGATTGTCCATGGCGGCCGCACCATCTGCGTCAAGCACATACACTGTAAGACAATGGCATAAAATTCCTCTTACCCAATGTTGCCAGAGGAATTACATACCTTGAGCCTCATCAAGCCGCTTGTTGACAAGCACGATGTCGGCATCAGCCACGTCCAGTTGCCGCTTTAGTTCGGCAAAATCATCAGTTCGGCTCGATTCCGGACACCTCGCCACCTACATTCAAGGGCGACACCTTAGACCTGGGATTATGATCCTCCGCGTGCCGTCATTTCTTGACAGCGCGCAGAGTCTCAGGGGCTACTATCTACATAGGGCGCAACTTACTTATGCGCAACTGACAAAAGCGTACATTACCTAACGTACCTCAAAACCCGTCAGTAAACTTTTGACGGCTTCATGCAATCCGCTTTCTGCGGATGAAATCCTTTCAATCACCGTGTCCATCAATGCACGGTGTTCCTCTGAGATAGAAGCTCGCCTAAGCAGAATCTTTAGCTCCTCCGGCCGAACACCAGACGGTGCCGGACTTGTCCTATGGCCTTTTTCGAAGGCCGGACGCGGAGAATCTTGGGGGGCCATATGGCTATCTTCCTCCCCTGCCAGATTCGGAGGAACCCTCTGCGACGACACCTCAGTGTCGCCCGCCTCGCTAGGCGGTACGGCAGGGGGAGGCGTCCCGCTCTCCATCATCTCCGGAAGAAGATCTCCCGGAGACGAGCTCTGCTGAGAAGGACTGAGGCCCGAGCTACAAGGTAAAATTTCAATTAATCTTCTTAGATATAAATCAAGGATTTCTCTCATCCCTCAAAAGGGAAACCTTTCTCCACTTACGGCTCGCTGGAGGGATGATCCCTTTGAGGGCGTAGTTCGGCCGAGGAACTCCCCGACGCCGGACCCTCTGACAAAGATTTTTTCTCCCGCTTCGAGATCGTGGTCTCCGGGTCGTCAGAGGCGGCCCTCTTCTTCCCCTTAGGAGAGGAATTGTCGGTTCCTCCCTCCGAAGCAGCCTCCTTCGAGGAGGCCAAAGTTCCCTTGTTCTTCCCCTTACTTCCCTCCAAAGGCATTATCTTCAACATCCTGACAAGCATGGGATCCGGCCTGGTTTCGGGAAGGGGAGCCGGACACCTGATCAGCTTTGCCTTCGCTGCTCCACTCCTTTTTAAAAGGACAACTCTTTTAGAGGCAAATTCATGAGAATTATACGGATAGCGTGTCCGGGCACAAGGTTACTTACTTGAGTATCTGGGCGATTGCAGCTTAGGCCTGCGTCCTCGGTCAAATCCGGACACATCGCTTGTGATCCGAAGAACAGCTTATACATCTCCGCGGGCGTTGCGCCCATGAAATTCTGGAGAGTCCGCGGTCCCTCTGGATTAAACTCCCACAGGCGAAGGGAGCGACGTTTGCCGGGCAATATCCGGCGAATCAACATGACCTGCGTCACCTTGACTAGGCTGAGGTCTCCTTGTAAGAGATCCCTAATGCGGCCCTGCAACAAGGGCACGTCTTTGGGTAACACCCAATCTAACCCTCTGCTGACCCATGACGTTAGCCTTGGTGGGGGACCCGAACGAAAGGCAGGAGGCGTCACCCACTTAGTGCCCCTGGGAGCGGTGATATAGAACCACTCTCATTGCCACAAACCGAGCTCCTCTTGAAAAGAGCCCTCGGGCCATGGAGCATCAGCATTCTTGCTTATAACAGCGCCTCCGCACTCTGCGTGCTGTCCCTCGATCATCTTCGGCTCCACTTTAAAAATCTTGAGCCATAATCTGTAGTGAGGGGTAACATGGAGGAACGCTTCACACATGACGATGAATGAGGAAATATGGAGGATGGACTCTGGAGCTAAGTCATGGAATTCCAGCCCGTAATAAAACAACAGCCCCCTCACAAAGGGATCCATCGGGAAGCCTAACCCTCGAAGGAAGTGAGACATGAACACCACGCTCTCACCAGGCTGGGGACTGGGAATGGCCTGCCCTTGAACAGGCAACCTATGCGAAATTTCGCCGGTCAGGAACTTAGCCTCTCTCAACTTTAGCACGTCCTCTTCCATGACGGAGGAGGGCGTCCATCGGCCTTGAAGGTCGGCACCGGACATGGTCGAAGGTCCGAAGCGCCTGGAATTTGGAGCCTAGGGTGTTGGAACTCGAGGCGACGGGCGAACTTGTTTGATGTGAGAAAAAGAAGTAAGGCCTTGGTCTCTTTGTAAGAGGTTGAATACCAAGAGCCCCCCCGTAACCATTTGGGACTCGCCTTCAATCGAGGAAACGTGCTAACGGGCACGATTGGGTTACCCACGTCCGTATTGATGAGAATCCCGTAAAAAGGGGCACACGATCTCTGCTTTGACAAGACGTGCCAAGGAAACCGCCTCGCAAAACACGCTGAGGTGGAAGAATAAAAATGTTTCGAGAAAAGGACTTGGCAGTAGTGTGATACGTCAGCAGATTAGATTTGTGTTAATATTATTCTCTCTATGGCAATATGTGGAAACTTATTTTGCAGAGCTGGACACTATTCTTGGTGTTTAAAATCTTCTTGAATAACTTGGAGGGGGAACCCGTCTTGCAATGCCGAAGACAATTTGCGCGCCGGACTCGTCGTCATTGAAGCCTGGTTCAGGGGCTACTAAGGGAGTCCTGGATTAGGGGGTGTTCGGATAGCCGGACTATACCACTACTAGGGAAAACCTTATACACAGAATCTTAGCAGCAGCGCGGCATAAAAAGAGGCGCTGCTGCTACGTAGTAGAATCGCGGCTTCGGAAAATTCGCTAGAGGTGCAAACTTAGCAGTAGCGCGTGACGTTCAAACCGCGCTGCTACAAAAATCCACGGACAGTACACATCGACATTAGTTTACCAGTAGCGCGGCGTCAGGAAGCGCGCTGCTGCTAATGTCATAGTAGTAGCGCGCTTTTTTTCCACCTCGCTGCTGCTAATTTTGAAATTATGCACAGGGTTGGCCCGTTTAGCAGTAGCGCGTGAAAGGGAAGCGCGCTATTGCTACGCTCTTAGCAGCAGCGCGCTTTCTCTCCCGCGCTACTGCTAAGATGCAGCACCCACCTACCACCTTTTTGACCTCCCCCTCCCCATCTCCTCTCGTCGCTTTCCCCTACCTCCCACATCCTCCCTCTCTCCCTCTTCTTCTTCCTCAATACTTCTCCCCCCATTACTCTCCCTCTTCTACCTACCTTTCTCTCTCTTCATTACTCCTAGCTATAACTACACCACCTCCATTAATTCATCTCCTTTCTCTTTTTCCTCCCCCCTCCACTAGTTGAAGTTGTCTCCTCCCAAATTAGCTAGCTAGGTAGATATAGCATTTAGTTAAGTGACCTATTTGCCCCCTAACTAGATCTTTCTTTGTCAAGAAGAGCTTTGTGCACTTTTGATCTCCCTACATCATCATCTCCACCATGTGCTCGATCTCGAGATAGAGGTGTGATTAATATTTCCTGCTTGCAAAATGGAAATATGTTTATGCATGTGTGTGTGATATTTTTATGGAAATTGTGTGTGTGTCATGACTTGACGCCAATTGTGCATTTGAGTTGCCTATGTTTTGCCGAAATGTCGATTTATTTCCGTTTCGGCGAATTCCGGGCAAACTCTAGATCTATATATGTCCTATTTTTAAGGAAGGTCATGCCGAATTTTTGTATGACTTTGATGAATGCACGTATTTTTATAATCAATTTGTTTATTATTACCGTGCAGAGTTGACGATGGTCAGTGGAACGATGGTGGACAGGTGGTTGCGGTCGGCCGTGCAGGACATGAAGGAAAATAACCGGACAGAGGTTTTATGTCCGTGTCGAAAATGCAAAGGAATAGTTTGGCTTGACCCCCATGTCGATGGTCGTGTCGAAGCGCACCTGCTCATGTCTGGTTTCATGGATGGCTATACTCGGTGGATAATTGAAGATGAGGATGACGATGTTGAGGATGCCGATGGGGCAGGCAATGATGACACGGGGCAAGACGAAGAGATGATCGATAATGGCGGCGGGGAAGAGGCCGGACATGGCGGCGGAGAAGGGGCCGGACATGGCGGCAGAGAGAATGACATGGACTCCACGCAGCGGAGTTCGTCGGTACTAAGTTCAATCATGCGGGACCCTCATGTTCAAGCATTGCTTCGCAAGGAGATGAGTACTGAGAGAGCTGCTTCTAGAAAGGAGGCTAAGCTGGAGCAACTGGTGGTAGACTCGAACACTCCATTGTATGATGGTTGCAATCCTGAGGTGACCCGCTTGAGTTTCACGCTCCAACTCCTGAAGACGAAGGCTAAAAACAAATGGACCGAAACTAGCCTCGATGAACATCTCAAGTACCTAAAGGATGTTCTTCCCGAGGGTAATCTATGTCCTAGTAGTGTTGATGAGGCCAAGAAGATCGTGTGCCCTCTTGATCTGCCACACGTTAGATACCATGCATGCATCAACGATTGCATAATTCATCGGAAGGAGCACGCGGAAAAAACAAGTTGTCCGGTGTGCAATGCTTCTCGATAAAAGAAGGCCGGGAAGAAATGTCCCCAGAAAGTGGTATGGTACTTACCGATCACTCCCCGTCTCCAGAGGTATTTTGTAGATCCCAAGGAAGCAAAGCTAATGCGCTGGCACGCGGAGAGGAAGAAGCCCGACGATGGAGATGATCCGAAGCTGAGACACGTCAAGGATGGAAGCCAGTGGAGAGCGTTGAGCAACTTCTATCGGTATTTTGAATGTGATGCAAGGAACATCGTGCTCGGCGCGTGTACCGATGGCATGAATCCGTTTGGCAACCAGAGCACCAACCATAGCACATGGCCCGTGTTTGTATGGATGTACAACCACCCCCTGGTTGTGCATGAAATCGAAGTACATTCACATGAGCATGCTTATTCAAGGGCCGAAACAACCAGGAAATAATATTAATTTGTATCTGGGGCTACTTCAGGAGGAGTTAGACACGTTATGGAGAACACCGGACAAGACATGGGACGCCAGCAAAGGCGAGTATTTCAACATGAGAGCCGCGCTGATCACGACAGTGCAGGACTATCTCGGTTACGGATATGTGGCAGGCCAGGTGTGCCATGGATATTGCGGATGCACGCGGTGCATGGATGATACGACGTCTTAGCAGCTAATGTCAGGGAAAGATGGCGGGTCTGGGAAAATCGTGTACATGGGTCATCGAAGATGGCTCGAACAGGACGACCCGTGGAGAAACCATGGAGATTTACTCAATGGTCACGCTGAGCATCGAGGACCTCCACGTAAGCGGAGTGGTGCCGAAATCGATGAGCTGTTGAAAAACTGGAAGGAGTGCCCCGCACCGGGAAAGACGATGAGAAAGGCGCCGGAGCCGCTGCTGAAGGTATGGAAGACGAGGTCTGTGTTCTGGGACTTGGAGTACTGGCACAAACTCGATACACCTCATTGCCTTGATCAAATGCATATCTGTAAGAATGTCCTTGAGAGCTTGCTCGCAACACCGATGAACATGCCGGATAAGACCAAGGATGGGCTGAAGGCAAGAAAAGACTTGCAAGATTTGAAAGTCAGGGAAGATCTGCACATGCCGCCCCGTAAAATGTCAGACGAGACAGAGACGGAGACAGAGGCACAGGAGAAGAAGGGCAAGAAAATAAAGAATGAGGATTATTGCCCCCCTTCTTGCTTCACCTTAAGTCAGGCTGAGATCAATCAATTCTTTAAGTGCCTTACCGGAGTCAAAGTTAGTTCCGGTTACTGTGGCAAGATAAGTAGATATCTAGACACGGACAAGAAAAGGTTCAGTGGGATGAAGTCTCATGACTGTCATGTGATGATGACACAGATATTACCTGTTGCCCTTAGAGGGATAATGGACAAGCACGTCCGTGACACGCTTATTGGTCTCTGCAACTTTTTCAACGTCATCTCTCGAAAGTCGATCAGTATGAAGCAGCTCCGAAGGCTACAGGAAGAGATTGTTGTGATACTGAATGAGCTTGAGATGTACTTCCCGCCCGCATTCTTTGACGTGATGGTGCATCTGTGTGTCCATATTTTGGATGACATAATAGACCTGGGGCCGTCATTTCTGCACAACATGATGCCGTTTGAGAGGATGAATGGGATCATCAAAGGATTCGTCCGTAACATGTCCCGTCCGGATGGAAGCATCGTCCAGGGCTATTTGACACAAGAGTGCATCTCTTTCTGTGAGAATTTTCTATATGGCGCAGACCAGCCGCCTGGTGTTAGTGTTGGTTTGCCCGTTAACAAGCACGACGGGAGGCTCGAAGGAGAAGGTCACTGCAACGGTCGCAGGGAACTGCACGTGGCATACTCAGATCAATGCAGCGACTTTGACAGAGCAAACTTGGTAGTGCTACAACACCTAGACGAGGTAGATCCTTTCGTGGCACTGCACAAAGAAATTATCGCAAAGAAGTATCGTGACTGGGGGGTATGCAGGACGGAAGCCGAAATTACTAGAGAGCACAACTCCACTTTCCTGCATTGGTTCAAAGAGCATATTATTGCTAATCCCCCAGAGGAGGGCTCTAAGGACGGATTGCTCATATACGCCTTAGCACATGGCCCCTCGCCCAACCTCGTAACCTATCAGGCATATGATATCAACGGATACACGTTCTACACGGAGGCCAAAGATATGGACAGTGATGAATATAAGAACTCAGGGGTGACGATGGAATGCATGACCGGCAGTGACAACGGCGCAACTGAACGATTTTATGGAAGGGTCGAGGAGATCTGGGAGCTTGACTACTCTGGACTGCACAACACGACGATGTTCCGTGTCAGATGGGCTAAGAATGTCGAAAGAGAAAGCCGGATTTTCACTACCATGACTATACCCGACGCCAAGAGCGCTACCGTTAACGCTATCGCAAAAAACGAGCCATGGGTACACGCTAAGCACGTGACACAATGCTTCTTCATAACCGACCCATGCAATCCCAGTCGTATTGTCGTGAGGAAAGGCAAAAGAAACATCATTGGAATGGATGGAGTTGCCAACGAGGAATACTATGATCAGTACGACAACCCAATGAGGGAAGATGACGATGATGATGAAGTATACGTCAAAAGAAGAATCAATACTACATTACCACAGAAAAATCGTACTCCATGGAAAAGGCAAAGTCACAATGAGGGGCTCAATTATTCTTCGCCGAACAAGAAGGGAAAGAAGCTGACTCAAAAACGAAAACGTCAGCGCTGAGGAATCGGTCAAATGATGTAATATATATATATATATATATATATATATATATATATATATATATATATATATATATATATATATGTTCCTATTTTGTATACACACTTAGACATTATTATGCAAGGGTCCAATGATGTAATATATATGTTCCTATTATGCTGAGGAAAAGAAAAAAGAGAAACTGGTTATAGCAGTAGCGCTTTAGTGAAAAAGAGCTACAACTAGTCAAGATAGCAGTAGCGGTTTTTGCAGAAAATCGCTATAGCTGCGCGTAATAGTAGTAGCGCGTTTGGTGAAAACGTGCTACTGCTACGTCCACTTAACCCAAAATTCTCCCTCTCCCTGCTTCAACCCGCCTATTTTCCCCCAAATCCCTACTCTCTTCCCCTGCCCCGTCGCACCGCCGCGCCCGCCCCCGACCCCGGCGCGCTCGCCCCCGACCCCGGCGCGGCCGACCCCGGCGCGCTCGCCCCCGACCCCGCCGCCCCCGACCCAGGCGCGCTCGCCCCCGACCCGTCGGCCCTCGCCTCCCTCCTCTACTTCCTCCCTTCCCAACCTCGGCCGTCGTCGGGCCTGCCTCCTCGCCCTGCACCCTCTGTAAACCCCCCCTCTCTCTCTGCTAGCTAGGGTTAATTTACTTAGGTTTTACTTATGTTTAATTAGGTTATCTATTTAGTTATGAATTTAGGTAGGTGATATGTGGATATGTCATGGGCATGTGATATGTGGTAGGTTATCAATTTGCTGAATTTATATGCAAATTTGAACTAGGCATGTGATATGTGGATATGTCATGTTTTGTTAAATGATCCGAGTGGCCTATGTTAAATGATCCGACTGGCCTATGTTAAGCCGGAATGTTGATTCATTTCCGTTCCGGTGAATTTCAGGCGCTCGATATGTCCATTTTTTACCAAAGGTCATGCCGAAATTTCCCGTGAATAAAGGCATGATTTGTGCTACATAGTTGGCATATCGAGTGCTGGCACATAGATTTCTTTTTTATCTCATTTCTCATTTATTCATACTTTTAGAAATAAATGAGGACACTTAATCTTAGGAAACATGTCGAACAACGAAGAAACTTGGCCTTCTGACCAAGATGCAGACGAGATGGACTATGAGGGTGAACAAGCCTACCTCGACTTTTTGACTGCTAAGCAAGGTTTGCAGGTCCGCCTCGATGATGATACTAACGCCGACACCGACACTAACGGCGCCGGCACCGATGGCGGCGCCGAGACCGCTGGGGAAGGTACCGGCGCGGAAGATACCGGCGCCGATGCCAGTACCGAAAAGAGGAAGCATAAGAAGCAGAGGATACGAAAACCTAACAAACTAGGGATTGGATGACTTGTGGTCACAAAGATGGCACCTAGCAAGTTTGAGCCGTTAGAGCCGGAAGAACCTCGCAAGTGCTATGGGAACCAAGTAGGATGAATCCTACGGGAATGCGCGAGCATAAACGACAATGACTTAAGGAGTAAAGATAATTTGACGTAGTTGCTCCTAACGAAGTTGCACAAGAGATTCAAGTTCCCCGACCGGGATGATAACATAGAACAACCGTGGGATGATCCGAAGATGAAAAAGATTAAGAATCACGCCATGGGCATGCTCAGCAATGATTTGGCCTCCTGGAAATCGAGGGTGAAACGAGCTATTGAGGCTGAGCAACCCCTGTCCAAGATTCTGGAGGAAAATCCGACACTTACGGAAGAGGAGTTCGAAAAGTTCAAGGACCCTTGTGCTACCGAGGACACCAAGGCTAAGGCTGCGAAATTCAAGAGCCTTCAGCAAAGGAACACGGGGAAGCATTGCCTCGGAAGCCGTGGCTACCTCGGTAAAAGGCCCATATGGGATAAGGAGGACGCGGAACGTGAAGCCGCGGGTCTCCCAGACCCCTTCGCGAAGTTCACCAACCCCTTGGAGCATGACTTCATCAGGGCCCGCTACAAGTGGGACAAGGAGAAAAAGGTTTTTTACACGGACAAGATCACGAGGAAATTGATTAGACTACTGGAGAAGCAACACCAGCTTGCAGCCGAAAGCCCTACTTCTCGGATGAGGCCCAAGTGGGACACCCCTCTCAACCGGGCCTTGAACGAACTTAAGGGACTCCCTTTGGGCCAGCGGCCGCAATATGATCGTGTGCACGACGCTGGAGACGGCGCCACATGGAAGGTGTTTTACAACGAGTGCCCGGAGGCCAAGAAGCATAAAATGAAGTTTAGTCAGGTGGACATCGAGGCGAAGGTGAAGCTTGCGGTCGAGAAAAGAGCAGCTGAGGACACGAAAAAATCAGCCGAGGACAAATATGAGTTGTTACAGCAGGCAGTCAATGCAGCTGTAACTTCCTGCAGAAATGATTTCGCTACTAACTTGGTTCCAGTTATCATCAACTGGACGAAGGAAAATCCAGACAAGACGGTACATGATTTCCCGTTGCCCAGTTTCAACGGGAGCAACTCCATGAACAACAACATCATCGCACCATCACTTGCCCACGCAACCGGGCCTCCTCTCGCACCCGCTCCTGCTCATAGCAGCCCGTCCTCAGTCTCTGGCGCGCTCGGTGGACCTTCGTCTTTGGCTGAGCTCGACGCCATCACTGTAATTACATGTCGCACCACCATATATATATATATATATATATATATATATATATATATAATATTCCATTTTTGTTGCCGTTCGGATGTTTTACGCCACAGACATATGTGTTTGCAGGCGAAAGAAACCCCGTGCACCATACTCTACTTGATCAAAGGCCAGAAGGTGGACGTGGGAAAGGGGATGATAATGGACCCCTTGCAACCCATGTTCCACAACCAGCCGATCCCTGTTGGCTACTTCAGGGTTAGCTTGTCCAGTGTGAAATCGGGGCACGAGGATTTGCCTCCTCCAGTACAGCATGTGGGAGCGGACGACGAGACCCCGCCGTGGATTGGAAGCTTCAAGGGTTGGGTGCTGCAATGGCCGAAGAATCTTATTCGTCTAGAGCCGGCCGAGAGCACACCAACAACCACACATCAACAAGCATGTGCGGAGACCACCACCCCGCCTACGCAATTACCAGCTCCTATAGTGTCGGGTGAGAGCGGCGGACGACATGATGAAGGGGGTGCAATAGTGCTGGCTGATGTAATTTGTCCTGTAGAACAGAGAATGGATGATGAGATGGAGGTCGACCCTATGGATTACCTCAATACAAACGCGTATGACTGTGACATAGAATTGATGAGTCAACCATATGACGAATCGGGCTATCAGCTTGCTAATGAGGATATGGATGATATGCCCGGGCAGGAAGGTCGTAGCAGGGATTGCAAAAAGTCTCTCTTCATGAAATCCTCACAGGACACGCCTGAAGATGCCGCCTCAACACAGGCTCAACTATCCCAGCGCGAGGGTTGTACAATACTTAGCCCGGGAACACTGGGGCAGGGGTTAAGGAAGGGTCTAGAAGGTGTGCCCAAGAAAAAGGAGAGAAAGAGATCGGGGAAGATAACTGCCTCCAAACAAGCCAGAGCACATAGCAGCCAAACGATGCATTCTGAAGAGCGTGTACCCGTGAAAGGTGCGTCCATGTTCTATCTCACGGGCGAGCCGATGCTACCACCGAAACCGCTGGTGGCACTATCAGGGGATCTCAGGAGACTGCACGACCATGTGCTGTCGACTGAGAAAAGCCTACTAGCCTCAAAGGATCCAGGATATCCGACATACGCGGCTCGTGTGCCTGAGGGGAAGTGCTACGTCGAGACACGGCCCGTGGAGGTGTTCTTCCTGTGGTTTGACCATATCTTTGAGATTTTTCTGACAAGGCGTCTTGATTTTACAATCGTCCACCTTTTTGCGCTACATATGAGCTCCCTCATGAATAGTGAAGAAGTCTCGCAAATCTGTGTGGCGGATCCGTACTACATGCACGAGTCTTTCTTGAGTCTCGGCGACTTTGAGCGTGAAACTGCTAGGGACTACCTCCAAAACTTCATGGTACAGAATAAGGACCGGGAAATTGTCCTCGTGCCTTATCATCCAAATTAAGTCAGTTTCGAACAACCCTTTCATACATTTCAATCATTCCTTCTCTCTCTATGGGGAATAATTTTAGGTGTCTTTTCCCCGCAGCAACGGGCGCGCCGTCCTTATCGTTCTTTATCCGCAAGTCTCCCACCCCGTGTATTTTGACCCTTCCAGAGACTACGAGAAAAAAGACTACACGCACATAATGAATATTCTAGATGATGCTCTCCAAGGCTTCAGCTTTAGAGGTGGACACATGCAGATCAGGAAACAAAGGAACAAGAAGATGGGTTTCGCGCATAAAACTAACTTCTCCTGCATCCAAGTCCCAAAACTAGGCAAGAAGGATGGATTCTACATCCTCCATCTCATGATTCAGTTCAACACGGATCACCAAAAGCTTCGCATGAGAAGCAGAAGTGATGATCATATCCACAAGTGGCTAGAATCTCATGCAGAAGCGGATTATAAACTTAGAGATGACTTCTTTCGCATCCAAAGCGACATTGCGACGATCATCATTAAAGAAGTCGTCGATGAGAAGGGGATGTTCCACCACGGCCCTATATCGCGAGCTGACGTCCGAACTCGCATAGGCATGCAACGTCTAGACCTCACGCCGTTCAAGAAGCTAGGGTCCATCCTCGATGATATGGAAGGATGGAACTTCTAGTGATTTATGATGCCGATGATGATGATATGTGTCGGTTGAACTTGTATACTATTTGTAGCGATGCAACTTTGTGATGTCCACGATCCCTGCCGAACTTGCGTAATGCTACTTTGTTAGTTTGCGTACGATGACCTGCGTACCTCTAGTTAATTAATTTGCGTACTGTATGTTGCATCTAGTTGCTAACCCTTTCTTTTTCGGTGTTCTCTAGTATATTTTGTTGCATATATATGATTGTACATCCTCTTCATGAACATGCATCTCTAACAGGTACCTAGTTTCTTGTTGGCAAGATGGAACTGCTATGTCGTGTACAAAGGGAAGGTTCCGGGGGTGTACAACGAGTGGCATGAGTGTCAGGCGCAAGTGAATGGGTTCTCGGACGCTAGCCATAAAGGCTTCAAAAGCAGACAAGAAGGAGAAGCTAGTTACTTGAGGTTAACGCTAGCGCGAGAGAGGACTCGTAACCGCCATCTCATGTACTGCATAGTTCCGCTCTCACTCATAGTGATAGCTCTTCTCGCGTATACCTTTGTTTAGATGGATGACGTTGTAGTTGCAAGTATTCGAGACTTGCATGTATCACTGATGACAAGATACCACTTTGTGTTGGATGATGATTATGACGAGACTATTAGTATGTATATGCTATGATTACATTTGTGGTCTCGCAGGCATTTGTATGTGTATCATGATGACATTTGTATGTGCTAAATATTCTTCTATAAAACCTGTTCCAATACAAAACAAATATGCCAAAAAAAAATAAAAAAAACTACTAAAATTAGCAGTAGCGAGTGGAGAAAAGTTAGCAGCAGGGCGGTAGTAGCAGTAGCGCGCACAGGCCAAGCGCGCTATAGCTATTAGCAGTAGCGAGCTTCCTCTAAGCGCGCTGCTGCTACACTTGTGTAGCAGTAGTGCAGGTGAGCACGCGCTACTGCTACGTGTTAGCTGTAGCGCCTTATTAGTAGTGCCTGTCCCCGCGCTACTGATACACCTAAAACCCGCGCTGCTGCTAGCCTTTTCCCTAGTAGTGTACCTTCAGCTGGACTCCAGGACTATGAAGATACAAGATTGAAGACTTCGTCCCGTGTCCGGAAGGGACTTTCCTTGGCGTGGAAGGCAAGCTTGGCGATGCGGATATTCAAGATCTCCTACCATTGTAACCAACTTTGTGTAACTCTAACCCTATCCGGTGTCTATATAAACCGGAGGGTTCTAGTCCGTAGGACAACTTCATCATACAAAAATCATACCATAGGCTAGCTTCTCGGGTTTAGCCTCCTTGATCTCGTGGTAGATCTACTCTTGTACTACCCATATCATCAATATTAATCAAGCAGGAGTAGGGTTTTCCTCCATCGAGAGGGCCCGAACCTGGGTAAACTTCGTGTCCCTTGTCTCATGTTACCATCCGGCCTAGATGCACAGTTCGGGACCCCCTACCCGAGATCCGCCGGTTTTGACACCGACATCGGGCATTGAAACGCCAACTTTGGTTTGGATTATAGGGTTCTCGACCCCTCCCACGACCGCCAGTCCCCTGTCCACCTCGGCACCGCTGTGGCCCAAAGCTTTCTCTTCCTCCCGCTCTGTAGCGCACATTGTCAGCCATTAGAAACTCTCCCCATTGGAAACTTGATACATCATGTTCTCCCTCTCCACACTCCTCGTACCAATGACCAAATTTGCCACAATTGTAGCAGAAGGTTGGGAGCTTCTCATACTTGACTTGATATCGGACTCTCTTTGCTACCTCTTGAGCACTGCATTGGTTTTCTCTTGAAGAGGAAAGGGTGATGCAGTGAAGTAGCGTAAGTATTTCCCTTAGTTTTTGAGAACCAAGGTATCAATCCAGTAGGAGACCACACTCAAGTCCCTCGCACCTACACAAACAAATAAGAACCTCGCAACCAACGCAATAAAGGGGTTGTCAATCCCTTCACGGTCACATACGAAAGTGAGATCTGATAGATATGATAAGATAATATTTTTGGTATTTTTAAAATAAAGATGCAAAGTAAAATAAAAGGCAATAAAAATAGCTAAGTGTTGGAAGATTAATATGATGGAAAATAGACCCGGGGGCCATAGGTTTCACTAGTGGCTTCTCTCAACATAGCATAAGTATTACAGTGGGTGAACA
Source organism: Aegilops umbellulata (assembly GCA_032464435.1). Lineage (NCBI taxonomy): Eukaryota > Viridiplantae > Streptophyta > Magnoliopsida > Poales > Poaceae > Aegilops > Aegilops umbellulata. The sequence goes on along the minus strand of CP136059.1, from coordinate 444,772,499 downwards.
AATTACTGTTGAGCAATTGATAGAATTGACCATAGTTATGAGAATATCTAGGTATGATCATATGTATAGGCATCACGTCCGCGACAAGTAGACTGAAAACGATTCTGCATCTACTACTATTACTCCATACATCGACCGCTATTCAGCATGCAACTAGAGTATTAAGTTCATAAGAACAGAGTAATGCTTTAAGTACGATGACATGATGTAGAGGGATAAACTCATGCAATATGATATCAACCCCATCTTTTTATCCTCGATGGCAACAATACAATACATGCCTTGCTGCCCCTGCTGTCACTGGGAAAGGACACCGCAAGATTGAACCCAAAGCTAAGCACTTCTCCCATTGCAAGAAAGATCAATCTAGTAGGCCAAACCAAACTGATAATTCGAAGAGACTTGCAAAGATAACCAATCATACATAAAAGAATTCAGAGGAGATTCAAATATTTTTCATAGATAAACTTGATCATAAACCCACAATTCATCGGTCTCAACAAACACACCGCAAAAGAAGATTACATCGAATAGATCTCCACGAGAATCATGGAGAACTTTGTATTGAGATCCAAAGAGAGAGAAGAAGCCATCTAGCTAATAACTATGGACCCGAAGGTGTGAGGTAAACTACTCACACATCAACCGAGAGGCTATGGTGTTGATGTAGAAGACCTCCGTGATCAATGCCCCCTCCGGCAGGATGCCGGAAAAGGCCCCAAGATGGGATCTCACGGGTACAGAAGGTTGCGGCGGTGGAATTAGGCTTTCGTGGATACTTCTGATGGTTTGGGGGTACGTAGGTATATATAGGAGGAAGAAGTACGTCGGTGGAGCAACGTGGGCCCCACGAGGGTGGAGGGCGCTGATACGTCTCCAACGTATCTATAATTTTTGATTGCTCCATGCTATATTATCTACTGTTTTAGGCAATATTGGGCTTTATTATCCACTTTTATATTATTTTTGGGACTAACCTATTAACCGGAGGCCCAACCCAGATTTGCTGTTTTATGCCTATTTCAGTGTTTTGAGGAAAAAGAATATCAGACGGAGTCAAAACAGAACGAAATCAACTGGAGAAGTTATTTTTGGAAGGAAACCTACCTCATAGACTTGGGCTCTACGTCAGAAGATACGGGAACTGACCACGAGGGTAGGGGGCGCGCCCCCTGCCTCGTGGGGCCCCCGCAGCTCCATCGACGTACCCCTTGCACCCATATATACCTACGTATCGTAAAACTTCCAGAACAGAGATTAGATCGGGAGTTCCGCCGCCGCAAGCCTCTGTAGCCACCAAAAACCTCTTGGGACCCTGTTCCGGCACCCTGCCGGAGGGGGGGGACCGTCACCGGTGGTCATCTTCATCATCCCGGCGCTCTCCATGACAAGGAGGGAGTAGTTCACCCTCGGGGCTGATGGTATGTACCAGTAGCTATGTGTTTGACCTCTCTCTCTCTCTCTCGTGTTCTTGATTTGCTACGATCTTGATGTATCGCGAGCTTTGCTATTATAGTTGGATCTTATGTTTCTTCTCCCCCTCTTCTCTCTTGTAATGGATTGAGTTTTCCCTTTGAAGTAATCTTATCGAATTGAGTCTTTAAAGATTTGAGAACACTTAATGTATGTCTTGACGTGCGTATCTGTGGTGACAATGGGATATCACGTGCCACTTGATGTATGTTTTGGTGACCAACTTGCGGGTTCCGCCCATGAACCTATGCATAGGGGTTGGCACAAGTTTTCGTCGTGATTCTCCGGTAGAAACTTTGGGCACTCTTTGAAGTACTTTGTGTTGGATTGGATAGATGAATCTGAGATTGTGTGATGCATATCGTATAATCATGCCCACGGATACTTGAGGTGACAATGGAGTATCTAGGTGACATTAGGGTTTTGGTTGATTTGTATATTAAGGTTTTATTCTAGTATGAACTCTAGGGCTGTTTGTGAAACTTATAGGAATAGCCCATTGGATTGATTGGAAAGAATAACTTTGAGGTGGTTTCGTACCCTACCATAATCTCTTCGTTTGTTCTCCGCTATCAGTGACTTTGAGGTGACTCTTTGTTTCATGTTGAGGGATAGTTATGTGATCCAACTATGTTATTATTGTTGAGAGAACTTGCACTAGTGAAAGTATGAACCCTAGGCCTTGTTTCAAAGCATTGCAATACCGTTTACGCTCACTTTTACCGCTTGTTACCTTGCTGTTTTTATATTTTCCGTTTACAAAAACCTATATCTACCATCCATATTGCACTTGTATCACCATCTCTTCGCCTAACTAATGCACCTATACAATTTACCATTGTATTGGGTGTGTTGGGGACACAAGAGACTTTTTGTTATTTGGTTGCAGGGTTGCTTGAGAGATACCATCTTCATCCTACGCCTCCCACGGATTGATAAACCTTAGGTCATCCACTTGAGGGAAATTTGCTATTGTCCTACAAACCTCTGCACTTGAAGGCCCAACAACGTCTACAAGAAGAAGGTTGTGTAGTATACATCAAGCTCTTTTCTGGCGTCGTTGCCGGGGAGGCTAGGTAAATGAAGGTATATCTTTAGATCTTGCAATTGAATCTTTTTGTTTCTTGTTTTAGCACTAGTTAGTCTATAAAAGAAAACTAAAAAAATGGACTTGAGCTTGTCTCATACGCTTCACCTTTTTAATATCTTTCATGAGTATGACGGAAAGGAAAATTGTGCCAAAGTGTAAGAAGAAGAAATCTATAAAATGTTTGGCACTAAATATTTGAATGATGAGCATGATTGCAATGTTGTTAGTATGAATTCTTCAAATATCCATGATGCTAATGATGATTGCACTAGTTATGATGAAAATGTCTCCTATAAACATGTCAATTTTGGTGTAGATTGGGTTTGCAAGTACACACCAAATAGGGAAGATAGATATTGCAAGAGGCATAAGTACTTAGAAACCAAATTGTTGCAAGAAGAGCTAGATGAATGTGCTGAAAGGTTCAATACTTTTCGTGCCCCTTGTGAACTTTGCAATGAACATGGTCATTTAAAGCTCCAATGCTATTTGTTTCATGATCAAGTCGTGTCCAAATATTGTGATAATTTGATTACCCTTGAGCATCATAAAGAACTTAGCCTTATTTTGGGTTATGAAGAAATGAAACGTATAACTGAGGGTATTCCAAAATTTAATCTTGATAGAGTTCTTGATTTTGATCTAGAGAAGATTTATATGTATTGTGCGGTGAATTGCATTGAAAGTCCTTATATTGCCAATTACATAAAGAAAAGAAAACAAATAGAAGATGAAGAGAATGCTAATGAAAGGGAAGAGACTTCCCAATATCCTCCTATTATTTCTTATGATGAATCAGGTAACGAGGAGGAGCCTTCTATTCAACCAATCTCATTAATAAGGAGCTCCAAAAAGAGGATTGAACCCACACATGATGTGGTGAAGAAGAAAAAAAGAAAAAGGAAGAGAGGTAAAAAGGTATCTCTCCCAAATAAAGTTGCTCCTATTATTGCTGTGCCTCATGAAAATGATACACTTGATGATGATCTCGTTATGCCTATTGCTTGTTGTGATGATTATGATTGGGAAGATAATGATACTTCTTATGATCTTGAAAATCTTTTTGGCACTTGCTTGGAAGAATATAATAATTGCTATACTATTGGTGCCATCCATACTATTAATGATGAGAGTGATTATGCTTGTAATATGAAAAGGCCCAAGCTTGGGGAAGCTATGTTTGATGAGGATGACATATTTGAGAATATATTTGCTGCAATTAATGTTTGTCCCAAGCTTGGGGATGCTATGTTTAATAATAATGATATTTTTAGCCTCTCAAGTTTTGATATGCAAAGTTGTTATGATGATAGATGCCTTCTACCTATGATGATTATATTGATGAAAGTGGGTTTGGAAGAGTGTCAACTTTAGGAAGTAGTGATCCCACAATATTGGAGGATGTTGAATCATATAATATTTATGAAAGTGGATTTGGAGAGGTCATGACTTTACTTAGTAATTATTCCACTATCTTGGAAGAGGTTTCTATCGATTATGACGAGAACAAAGTTGCTACTTATGATGATTATTGTGATAAAACTTATGATATAAGGAGTAGTGATGATTATATTTATAAAACTTGTCATGATTATGAGTACCCTTTCTCTGAACACTACTATTTTAATGTGGAAAATTTTTATAGTATTCAAGTCTCTTATGATACTCCCACTATTCCGAATGAGAAGAATTTTACTTATGTGGTGAGTAATAAAATTTCTATGCTAGTAGATCATGAAAAGAATGTTTTAGGTGCTGGTTATATTGTTGAATTCATTCATGATTCTACTGAAAATTATTATGAGGGAGGAACATATGCTTGTAGGAATTGCAATAATATCAAGTTTCCTCTCTATGTGCTTAAAATCTTGAAGTTATCTTTGTTTTACCTTCCTATGCAAGCTGATTCTTGTTCCCATAAGTTATTTGCTCACAAAATCCCTATGCATAGGAAGTGGGTTAGACTTAAATGTGCTAGTTATATTCTTCATGATTCTCTCTTTATGTTTCAATTCTTATCTTTTATGTGAGCATCATTGAAATCATCATGCCTAGCTAGGGGCGTTAAACGATAGCGCTTGTTGGGAGGCAACCCAATTTTATTTTAGTTTCATGATTTTTGTTTCTGTTTAGGAATAAATAATTCATCTAGCTTCTTTTTAGATGTGGTTTTATGTTTTAATTAGTGTTTGTGCCAAGTAGAACCTTTGGGAAGACTTGGGTGAAGTCTTTATGATCATGCTGTAAAAAAACAGAAACTTTAGCGCTCACGAGATTAGCTTCAACTTTTTACTGGAGAGTGCTATATAGTTGATTATTTTTGCAGATGATTACTAGACAAATTCCTCAGGTCCACCAATTTATTTTAGAATTTTTGGAGTTCCAAAAGTTTGCGTTAGTTACAGATTACTATAGACTGTTCTGTTTTTGACAGATTCTGTTTTCATTGTGTTGTTTGCTTATTTTGATGATTCTGTGGCTAGTAAAATAGTTTATAAACCATAGAGAAGTTGGAATACAGTAGGTTTAACACCAATATAAATAAATAATGAGTTCATTACAGTACCATGAAGTGGTGTTTTGTTTTCTTTCACTAACGGAGCTCACGAGTTTTCTGTTAAGTTTTGTGTTGTGAAGTTTTCAAGTTTTGGGTAAAGATTCGATGGACTATGGAATAAGGAGTGACAAGAGCCTAAGCTTGGGGATGCCCAAGTAACCCCAAGGTAACATTCAAGTATAACCAAGCGTCTAAGCTTGGGGATGCCCCGGGTGGCATCCCCTCTTTCGTCTTCGTTCATCGGTAACTTTACTTGGAGCTATATTTTTATTCACCACATGATATGTGTTTTTCTTGGAGCTTCATTTTATTTAGCCTTGCTTGCTGTTTGAATAAAGTATCAAGATCTGAAATCCTTAAATGTTAGAGAGTCTTCACATAGTTGCATAATTATTTAACTACTCATTGATCTTCACTTATATCTTTCGGAGTAGTTTGTTGTTTGCTCTAGTGCTTCACTTATATCTTTTAGAGCACGTTGGTAGTTTTATTTTGAAGAAATAGATGAACTCTCATGCTTCACTTATATTATTTTGAGAGTCTTAAATAGCATGGTAATTTGGTTAAAATCCTAATATGCTAAGCATAAAAGATTTGTAAGAATTCTTATGAGTGTGTTGAATACTAAGAGAAGTTTGATGATTGATGATTGTTTTGAGATATGGAGGTAGTGATATCAAAGTTGTGCTAGTTGAGTAGTTGTGAATTTGAGAAATGCTTGCATTTAAGTTTGCAAGTCCTATAGCATGCACGTATGGTAAACGTTATGTAACAAATTTGAAACATGAGGTGTTATTTGATTGTCCTCCTTATGAGTGGCGGTCGGGGACGAGCGATGGTTTTTTCCTACCAATCTATCCCCCTAGGAGCATGCGCGTAGTGCTTTGGTTTTTGATGGCTTGTAGATTTTTGCAATAAGCATACGGGTTCTTTATGACTAATGTTGAGTCCATGGATTATACGCACTCTCACCCTTCCATCATTGCTAGCCTCTACGGTACCATGCATTGCCCTTTCTCACATTGAGAGTTGGTGCAAACATCGCCGGTGCATCCAAACCCCGTGATATGATACGCTCTTTCACACATAAACCTCCCTATATCTTCCTCAAAATAGCCACCATACCAACCTATTATGGCATTTCGATAGCCATTCCGAGATATATTGCCATGCAACTTCCCACCATTCCGTTCTTCATGACACATCCATCATTGTCATATTGGTTAGCATGATCATGTAGTTGACATAGTATTTGTGGCAAAGCCACCGTTCATAATTCTTTCATACTTGTCACTCTTGATTCATTGCATATCCCGGTACACCTCCGGAGGCATTCATATAGTGTCATACTTTGTTCTAGTATCGAGTTGTAATCATTGAGTTGTAAATAAATAGAGGTGTGATGATCATCATTCAATAGAGCATTGTCCCAAAAAAAAGAGAAAGGCCAAAGAAAAAAAAGAAGGCCCAAAAAAATAAAAAAAATAAAAAGGGGCAATGCTACTATCCTTTTACCACACTTGTGCTTCAAAGTAGCACCATGTTCTTCATATAGCGAGTCTCCTATATAGTGCTTCAAAGTAGCACCATAGTCTTCATGATAGAGAGTCTCTTGTTTTGTCACTTTCATATACTAGTGGGAATTTTTCATTATAGAACTTGTCTTGTATATTCCAACGATGGGCTTCCTCAAGTGCCCTAGGTCTTCGTGAGCAAGCAAGTTGGATGCACACCCACTAGTTTCTTTTGTTGAGCTTTCATACATTTATAGCTCTAGTGCATCCGTTGCATGGCAATCCCTACTCCTCGCATTAACATCAATCGATGGGCCTCTCCATAGCCCATTGATTATCCTCGTTGATGTGAGACTTTATCCTTTTTTGTCCTCTCCACATAACCCCCATCATCATATTCTATTCCACCCATAGTGCTATATCCATGGCTCGCGCTCATGTATTGCATGAAGGTTTATGAGTTTGAGATTATTAAAGTATGAAAAAATTGCTTGGCTTGTCATCAGGGTTGTGCATGATGAGAGCATTCTTGTGTGACGAAAATGGAGCATGACTAAACTATATGATTTTGTAGGGATGAACTTTCTTTGTCCATGTTATTTTGAGAAGTCATAATTGCTTAGTTAGTATGCTTGAAGTATTATTATTTTTATGTCAATATGAACTTTTGTCTTGAATATTTCGGATCTGAATATTTATATCACAAGTAAGAAGAATTACATTGAAATTATGCCAACTAGCATTCCACATCAAAAATTATCTTTTTTATCATTTACCTACTCAAGGACGAGCAGGAATTAAGCTTGGGGATGCTTGATACGTCTCCAACGTATCTATAATTTTTGATTGCTCCATGCTATATTATCTAATGTTTTAGGCAATATTGGGCTTTATTATGCACTTTTATATTATTTTTGGGACTAAACTATTAACAGGAGGCCCAGCCCAGATTTGCTATTTTATGCCTATTTCAGTGTTTCGAGGAAAAGGAATATCAGATGGAGTCAAAACAGAACGAAATCAACTGGAGAAGTTATTTTTGGAAGGAAACCTACCTGATAGACTTGGGCTCTACGTCAGAAGATACGGGAGCTGGCCACGAGGGTAGGGGGCGCCCACCCCCCTAGGGCGTGCTCCCCTACCTCGTGGGGCCCCCGCAGCTCCACCGACGTACCCCTTGCACCCATATATACCTACGTATCGTAAAACTTCCAGAACAGAGATTAGATCGGGAGTTCCGCCGCCGCAAGCCTCTGTAGCCACCAAAAACCTCTCGGGACCCTGTTCCGGCACCCTGCCAGAGGGGGGGACCCTCACCGGTGGCCATCTTCATCATCCCGGCGCTCTCCATGACGAGGAGGGAGTAGTTCACCCTCGGGGCTGAGGGTATGTACCAGTAGCTATGTGTTTGACCTCTCTCTCTCGTGTTCTTGATTTGGCATGATCTAGATGTATCGCGAGCTTTGCTATTATAGTTGGATCTTATGTTTCTTCTCCCCCTCTTCTCTCTTGTAATGGATTGAGTTTTCCCTTTGAAGTAATCTTATCGGATTGAGTCTTTAAAGATTTGAGAACACTTGATGTATGTCTTGCCATGCGTATCTGTGGTGACAATGGGATATCACATGCCACTTGATGTATGTTTTGGTGACCAACTTGCGGGTTCCGCCCATGAACCTATGCATAGGGGTTGGCACACATTTTCGTCGTGATTCTCCGGTAGAAACTTTGGGCACTCTTTGAAGTACTTTCTGTTGGATTGAATAGATGAATCTGAGATTGTGTGATGCATATCGTATAATCATGCCCACGGATACTTGAGGTGACAATGGAGTATCTAGGTGACATTAGGGTTTTGGTTGATTTGTATCTTAAGGTGTTATTCTAGTATGAACTCTAGGGCTGTTTGTGACACTTATAGGAATAGCCCATTGGATTGATTGGAAAGAATAACTTTGAGGTGGTTCCGTACCCTACCATAATCTCTTCGTTTGTTCTCCGCTATTAGTGACTTTGGAGTGACTCTTTGTTGCATGTTGAGGGATAGTTATATGATCCAACTATGTTATTATTGTTGAGAGAACTTGCACTAGTGAAAGTATGAACCCTAGGCCTTGTTTCAAAGCATTGCAATACCGTTTACGCTCACTTTTACCACTTGTTACCTTGCTGTTTCTATATTTTCAGTTTACAAAAACCTATATCTACCATCCATATTGCACTTGTATCACCATCTCTTCGCCGAACTAGTGCACCCATACAATTTACCATTGTATTGGGTGTGTTGGGGACACAAGAGACATTTTGTTATTTGGTTGCAGGGTTGCTTGAGAGAGACCATCTTCATCCTACGCCTCCCACGGATTGATAAACCTTAGGTCATCCACTTGAGGGAAATTTGCTACTGTCATATAAACCTCTGCACTTGGAGGCCCAACAACGTCTACAAGAAGAAGGTTGTGTAGTAGACATCAGGCGCACCCAGGGGGTAGGCGCGGCCCCCTGCCTCGTGCTCTCCTGGTTAATTTCTTGACGTGGACTCCAAGTCCTCTGGATCATGTTTGTTTCGAAAATCATGTTCCGGAAGGTTTCATTCCGTTTGGACTCTGTTTGATATTCTTTTTCTGCGAAACACTAAAATAGGCAAAAAAACAACAATTTGGGCTGGGCCTCTGGTAAACAGGTTAGTCCAAAAAATAATATCAAAATGTATAAGCAAGCCCATTAATCATCCAAAACAGAATATAATATAGCATGAAGCAATCAAAAAAATTAGATACGTTGGAGACGTATCACTCCTCCCCCTTCTTGCCGGTGACGAAGCGTTTCATCTTGGCGTTGATGTTGATGTTAACTTTAACTCTTAGAAACTCCCCGAAAAAACCCGACGAGAGCTTTAGCTGAACCTCTTCCACCTCTCCAATCCTTGATGCTAGACCCCTCACCGCAGGTTCAATCAAGAACTTATCCGGCAAACGATGAATCTATGCCCAAACACCAAGTCTATCGAGCTTGATGGAGTCCGGGTTCTTAAACCCATCATATTCCTTCATGATCACATCATGGTCTCGAAACAGCCATGGCCCCTCCGCCATTGCCTTGTTCCAATCATCTAAGCACCCAAATTGAGTCGTAAAGAGGTTGTCCTTGATCTTCCTCCAGATCACTGGTTTGGCTGGGTCCCATGCCGCTCGCATGTCACTTGAAGTGATTTATCCCAAAAAAAACTTGGAAGTGATACATGCGCCTTGCGTCACTCATGTCTTCGCGCCGCTCGATGGCATAAGGTGGTCCAAGCCATTAGCTCCAATCACTAAGTTCTATATCATAGCGCAGCATGGATCTCTGGGTTTTTGCTTTCTGTTTTTTTATTTTTCCACTACATAAAAATACCAAAAAAGTTCATGAATATAAAAAAGTTGCATGTATTTGAGAAAATGTTTATGATTTTGAAAAAAGGCAATCATGAACAAAAGAATGTTCACAAATCCAAAAAAGTCAATGAATCCAAAAAATATTCATGAATTTAAAAAATGTTCACAAATTCAAAAAGTTCATGAATTTAAAAAAATTATGAATTAGAAAATGATTGCAACTTACAAACAAATATTATTTTTGGAATTTGAAACTTTTTTGTGAACTGCAAACATTTTTTATTTTTTTATATTTTGAAATACACAAACAAAATTTGGAAATGTTAACAATACTCGAAATTCAAACATTTTTTCGAAGATCTTGAGCATTTTTTGGAATTTGTTAAATTTAAGAAGAAAAAAGAGATGAAAAACACAAAAAAGAAAAGAAAATACAAAAAAGAAAATAAAAGAAAGCCCAGAGAATACAAAAAAAAAGAAAAATGGTTCATGAACCTTCTGGTAGGTTTCCAAAATCAGTCAGAAACCTTCTAGAAGGAAGGATGGATGGGCCATGATTTAATAGAAATGTGCCTTATAGACCGTGCTTACAAACTGGAGTGACATTAATTACCTAGTTGTAAATCACGAGGAGCCCTATAGTGAGAGTTTGTGGGGGTGGGTGAGCGCCTGAGTGGGGTGTTCTTTCAAGTCTCTACATGAATATTTTTGTATCCAGAACCATAAAACATGTCCTTATTGGCAATGAGTCGGGACCGAGCAGATAATACCAATTAGACACGTGAGTTGTATATAAATCATACCGAACTCGACACAAATTCGAGATATGGAAAAGGTTCAAACTGTATGGTCTACGTTGATCTCCTGTATATATACTAGCCTCCGTCGTAGATCCTCATGACCCATCGTACGTACGTGCAACATACTAGGTTAATCAAATTAAGGTCCTGATCCCTTCTGTTGTTGATTGATTCCTTTGTTTTTTTTTGAATTTTCAACCGCGGGGGGGGGGGGGGGGGGGGCGGGGGGGAGATACAAGATAGGGTTCAAGTGAACCAGAAGTACAAGGGGGCACAAGAGGAAGAAATAAAGCAAAACCAACACATGGCGAGGGGGGACACAACACAACAAGGGGCACTACAGGTGCTCGAACTGCAGCAGCGAGCCGAGACTAAACCATGACAGTGCACCGTCGACGCAATAGAAAACACCGGGCAACCAAGGTTGCACAACGCCGCGACACCACCTGTGTCATGGGGTACATTCGAACGGTCACGCCGGACAAAGACGACACCATGGCACCTGTGTGGCACTGACGTAGTCGAAGGGCATCACCAAGCATAGAACACCACCGAGCACGCCCAAAACATCACAACAAGGGGCACCACGGTCGCTCGAGCTGCAGCGACGAGCCGAGACTAAACCACGACACTGCACCGTCGACGCAATCGAAAAGCACCGGGCAACCAAGACTGCACAACGCCGCGACACCACCTGTGTCATGGGGTACATTCGAACGGTCACACCGGGCTGAGACGATGCCACGGCACCTGTGTGCCACCGGTGTAGTCGGAAGGCATCACCAAGCATACAACTCCACAAAGCACACCCAAAACATCACAAGACCGAGGGATGATGACAACGCCATCAAGATAGGAACGACGGGGAGCGTCGCCGCTATCTCGGCTAGCAGCAGCTGGCCGACCATGGATTTCTCCCAAACCCCGGTCACATCCTCCTCACGACGCGACGCAGGGCAACCACCAATAGCGTCGGGCAGCGCTGGGATGGACGGCCCCAGATCCAGGAGAATCCCACCAGCAACGACGCTGGCAGACACCCTTGACACCGAGGGCACCAGTGAGGACCACTGGTGCGATGCCCCCTGCAGGTGAAGCCACGAGACAGCGACAACCCACCGGGAGATCTGGGAGGTGGAGAGCTCCCAAGATTCAGGAGCCACGATGCCACCTTCATTTGGCGAGCACGCGGAGGTGGAGGACGAGGGAGGAGGCCCGTGGCAGAGCACGGGACGAGGCGCAGGGGCAAAGACATCCAGATCGGACCCTGCCATGGCAGCCAACACGACAGGGCACGAATGCGGAGGGGAAAACCACCGGTCTCAGGCGCTGCCGGAGCCAGATCGCAGTGCAGCATGGGGAGGCGGAGGTGGTCGATGCCAACGGTGGAGAGGGACAAGAGGCACTCAGGGAGCCAGCCGGAGTCGAGGCGGCCAAGCGGGAGGGCATCGGGTCCGAATCCGGCTACAGACAGCCCCCTCCCCCCCCCCCCCGCCGCCGAGCAGGAGGAGGGCGGATCCGAAGGCTGGCATGTCAGATCCGGCACGGGAGAGGGAGGGAGAGACCGGCTCGGGGCGCCCGCCATGACCATGTCGGCGGAGCTTTCATGTTGGATCTTGAAGGATCAGGTGGGGGGTGTTCGAGGCGGGAGGTACCTCGCCGCCGCCGTCTGCCGCTAGGCTTCACTCCGCGGCCTCCTCCGGCGATGGCGAGGGGAGGGAGTGGTGGAGAGGGGCGGAGGGTAGGTGGTTGCGGTGGCCTCCAGAGTCGCCCGAGCCCGTGCAGATTTGTGATTTTCCTGCGTGAATCTGGCATCCCTTTGCTTTAGATACATCGTATACGTGCATCAGCATGCCATGGACGACTACAAGGTCTTCCTCACTCCTCCGTCCTCACCGCCCATCTTCGTGCCTCCATACGACTACTGCTCCTACTATTCCCCGCCAACGCCCCAGACCATCACAATGGACGCCGACGACAAACATGGCTACGGCTACGGCGGAACACCCATCTACCCTCCGTCTTCTTGGTCGCTGATACGTCCATTTTGCATCATGCTTTTATATCGATATTTATTGCATTATGGGCTGTTATTTCATATTATGTCACAATACTTATGGCTATTCTCTCTTATTTTACAAGGTTTACATAAGGAGGGAGAATGCCGGCAGTTGGAATTCTAGGCTGGAAAAGGAGCAAATATTAGAGACCTATTCTGCGCAACTCCAAAAGTCCTGAAACTCCACGGTATATCTTAAAATAAATAAACAAAAAATCCTCGCCAAAGATGAAGTCCAGGGGCCCACACCCTGCTCACGAGGGTGGGGGGCGCGCACCCCTACCTTGTGGGCCCCCTGGTGGGTTTCCGACATCCATCTTCTGCTATATGAAGTCTTCCGATGAGAAAAAATTAGAAGCAACCTTTCGGGACGAGACTCCGCCGCCACGAGGCGGAACCGAGGCGGAACCAATCTAGAGCTCTGGCAGAGCTATTCTGCCGGGGAAACTTCCCTCTGGGAGGGAGAAATCATCACCATCGTCATCACCAATGATCCTCTCATCAGGAGAGGGCAATCTCCATCAACATCTTCACCAGCACCATCTCATCTCCAAACCCTAGTTCATCTCTTGTATCCAATTCTTGTCTCAAAGTCCGGGATTGGTGCTAGTAGGTTGCCAGTAGTGTTGATTACTCCTTGTAGTTGATGCTAGCTAGTTGGTTTATTTGGTGGAAGATCATATGTTCAGATCCTATATGCATATTATTACCCCTCTGATTATGAACATGAATATGCTTTGTGAGTAGTTACGTTTGTTCCTGAGGACAAGGGAGAAGTCTTGCTATTAGTAGTCATGTGAATTTGGTATTCGTTTGATATTTTGATAAGATGTATGTTGTCTAGCCCCTAGTGGTGTTATGTGAACGTCGGCTACATAACACTTCACCATTATTTGGGCCTAGAGGAAGGCATTGGGAAGTAATAAGTAGATGATGGGTTACTAGAGTGACAGAAGCATAAACCCTAGTTTATGCGTTGCTTCGTAAGGGGCTGATTTGGATCCATATGTTTCATGCTATGGTTAGGATTACCTTAATACTTTTGTTGTAGTTGCGGATGCTTTCTATTGTGGTTAATCATAGGTGGGATGCTTGTTCAAGTAAGAACAGCACCCAAGCACCGGTCCACCCACATATCAAATTATCAAAGTACCGAACGCGAATCATATGAACGTGATGAAAACCAGCTTGACGATATTCCCATGTGTCCTCGGGAGTGCTTTTCCTATTATAAGAGTTTGTTCCGGCTTGTCCTTTGCTACATAAAGGATTGGGACACTTTGCTGCACTTTATTTACTTTTGTTACTTGTTGCTCGTTACAATTAACCTTGTCACAAAACTATCTGTTACCACTTATTTCAGTACTTGCAGAGAATACCTTGCTGAAAATTGCTTATCATTTCCTTCTGCTCCTCGTTGGGTTCGACACTCTTACTTATCGAAAGGACTACGATAGATCCCCTATACTTGTGGTTCATCAAGACTCTTTTCTGGCGCCGTTGCCGGGGAGTGTAGCGCCTTTGGTAGGTGGAATTTGGTAAGGAAAAATTTATATAGTGTGCTGAAATTTACTGTCACTTGTTACTATGGAAAGTAATTCTCCGAGGGGCTTGTTCGGGGTATCTTCGCCCCGTCCAGTAGAGCAAAGAGTTGATCCTCAACCTACTGAACCTATTGAAAATGAAACTCCTTTTGAATTTCCTTTGGGTATGATGGAAAGACTGCTAGCTAACTCTTTTACAGGAGATGGAACAAAGCATCCTGATGAGCACTTATTATATGTGGATGAAGTTTTTGGATTATTTAAGATTGCAGGTGTACCCGATGATGTTGCTAAGAAGAAGGTCTTCCCTTTATCTTTGAAGGAAGACACATTGATATGGTATAGGCTATGTGATACGAGATCGTGGGACTATAAAAGATTGAAATTGGAATTTCATCAAAAGTATTACCCTATGCATCTTGTTCATCGTGATCGCAATTATATATATAATTTCTGGCCTCGCGAAGGATAAAGCATCACTCAAGCTTGGGGGAGGCTTAAATCAATGTTATATTCATGCCCCAATCATGAGCTCCCGAGAGAAATAATTATGCAAAGTTTTTATGCTCGGCTTTCTGAAAACAATCGCACCATGCTCGATACTTCTTGTGCTGGCTCTTTTATGATGAAGACTATTGAATTTAGATGGAACTTATTGGATAGAGTTAAACGCAACTCTGAAGATTGGTACCTCGACGAAGGTAAGGAGTCAGGTATGACACCTAAGTTTGATTGTGTTAAATCTTTTATGGATACCGATATTTTTCGTAAGTTTATCACTAAATATGGACTTGACTCTGAGATAGTAGCTTCTTTCTGCGAATCTTTTGCTACTTATGTTGATCTCCCTAAGGAGAAGTGGTTTAAATATCATCCTCCTATAGAAGTAAAAGTAGTTGCACCTATTAAAGTTGAAGAAAAGACTATCACTTATAATGATCCTATTGTTCCTACTGCTTATGTTGAGAAACCACCTTTCCCTGTTAGAGTAAAGGATCATGCTAAAGCTTCAACTGTTGTTCGTAAAAGCAATATTATTCAGTTCGAAGGTGAAACTAATATTGCTATTGTTAAAGATCTCTTGTCTGATAATATTGATGGGCATGTTATTCAGTTCGAAGGTGAAACTACTAGAATTGCTAAACCCTGTGCTAAAGATAAACATAGACCTGTGGTAGGCGTGCCTGTTATTTCTGTTAAAATAGGAGATCATTGTTATCATGGCTTATGTGATATGGGTGCTAGTGCAAGTGTTATACCGCATACTTTATACGAAGAAATTAAGAATGAAATTGCACCTGCTGAGTTAGAAGGAATTGATGTCACAATTAAACTTGCCAATAGAGATACTATCGCACCAGTTGGGATTGTTAGAGATGTTGAGGTCTTGTGTGGGAAAACTAAGTATCCAGCTGATTTTCTTGTTCTCACTTCTCCACAAGATAGCTTTTGTCCCATTATATTTTGTAGACCCTTCTTGAACACTGTTAATGCTAGGATAGATTGCGAAAAGAATGTTGTTACTATTGGCTTGGATGATATGGTTCATGAGTTTAATTTCTCTAAATTTAGTAAACAACATCGTGAGGAAGAATTACCTAGTAATGATGAAATTATTGGTCTTGCTTCTATTGCCGTACCTCCTAGTGATCCTTTAGAACACTATTTGCTAGACCATGAAAATGATATGTTTATGAATGAAAGAAGGGAAATAGATGAAGTATTCTTTAAATAGGAACCTATTCTACAACACAACTTGCCTGTTGAAAATTTAGGGGATCCTCCTCCACCCAAGGGTGATCCCGTATTTGAGCTTAAACCATTGCCTGACAATCTTAAATATGCTTATCTTGATGAAAAGAAGATATATCCTGTTGGGGAACGTTGCAGAAAATTAAAATTTTTCCTACGGTTTCACCAAGATCCATCTATGAGTTCATCTAGCAACGAGTATTCAGATTAGATAGCATATACATACCACTTTGTAGATCGCAACGGAAGCGTTCGAGTGAACGTGGATGAGGTAGTCGTACTTGCCGTGATCCAATTCACCGATGATCTAGTACCGAACGGACGGCACCTCCGCGTTCAACACACGTACGGGACGGGAGACGTCTCCTCCTTCTTGATCCAGCAAGGGGGAAGGAGAGGTTGAGGAAGATCCAGCACGACGGTGTGGTGGTGGATGCAGCAGAACTCCGGCAGAGCTTCGCTAAGCAACTACGGGAGGAGGAGGAGGTGTTGCAGGGAGGAGGGAGTGCCAGGGCATTAGGGTTGGTTTGCTCCTCCTTTTCCCCACTATATATAGGGCCAAGGGAGAGGGGGAGGCGCAGCCCTTGCCCCTTCCTCCAAGGAAGGGTGCGGCCAAGGGTGGGGAGGAGTCCATCCTCCCCAAGGCACCTCGGAGGTGCCTTCCCCTTGTAGGACTCTCCCCTTTTTTTCTCTCTTGGCGCATGGGCCTCTTGGGGCTGGTGCCCTTGGCCCATATAGGCCAAGGCGCACCCCCTACAGCCCATGTGGCCCCCCGGGGCAGGTGGACCCCCCGGTGGACCCCCGGGACCCCTCCGGTGGTCCCGGTACAATACCGATAACACCGAAACTTGTCCCGATGGCCAAAATAGCACTTCCTATATATAATTCTTTACCTCCGGACCATTCCGGAACTCCTCGTGACGTCCGGGATCTCATCCGGGACTCCGAAAAACATTCGGGTTACTGCACATACATATCTTCACAACCCTAGCGTCACCGAACCTTAAGTGTGTAGACCCTACGGGTTCGGGAGACATGCAGACATGACCGAGACGGCTCTCGGGCAATAACCAACAGCGGGATCTGGATACCCATGTTGGCTCCCACATACTCCACGATGATCTCATTGGATGAACCACGATGTCTAGGATTCAATTAATCCCGTATACGATTCCCTTTGTCAATCGGTATTTTACTTGCCCGAGATTCGATCGTCGGTATACCAATACCTCGTTCAATCTCGTTACCGGCAAGTCACTTTTCTCGTTCCGTAATGCATGATCCCGTGATCAAACACTTTGATCACATTGAGCTCATTGTGATGATGCATTACCGAGAGGGCCCGGTGATACCTCTCCGTCAAGCGGAGTGACAAATCCCAGTCTCGATCCATGTCAACCCAACAGACACTTTCAGAGATACCCGTAGCATACCTTTATAGTCACCCAGTTACGTTGTGACGTTTGTCATACCCAAAGCACTCCTACGGTATCCGGGAGTTACACGATCTCATGGTCTAAGGAAAGGATACTTGACATTGGAAAACTCTAGCAAACGAACTATGCGATCTTATGCTATGTTTAGGATTGGGTCTTGTCCATCACATCATTCTCCTAATGATGTGATCCCGTTATCGATGACATCCAATGTCCATAGTCAGGAAACCATGACTATTTGTCGATCAACGAGCTAGTCAACTAGAGGCTCACTAGGGACATGTTTCTTGTCTGTTATTCACACATGTATTACGATTTCCGGTTAACACAATTATAGCACGAATAAAGACAATTATCATGAATAAGGAAATATAATAATAATGCTTTTATTATTGCCTCTAGGGCATATTTCCAACAGTCTCCCACTTGCACTAGAGTCAATAATCTAGTTACATTGTGATGAATCGAACACCCATAGAGTTCTGGTGCTGATCATGTTTTGCCTTAGGGAGAGGTTTAGTCAACGGATCTGCGACATTCAGATCCGTGTGCACTTTACAAATTTCTATGTCTCCATCTTGAACATTTTCACGAATGGAGTTGAAGCGACGCTTGATGTGCCTAGTCTTCTTGTGAAACCTGGGCTCCTTTGCAAGTGCAATAGCTCCAGTGTTGTCACAGAAGAGCTTGATTGGCCCCGACGCATTGGGTATGACTCCGAGGTCGGTGATGAACTCCTTCACCCAAATTGCTTCATGTGCTGCCTCCGAGGCTGCCATGTACTCCGCTTCACATGTAGATCCCGCCACGACGCTTTGCTTGCAACTGCACCAGCTTACTGCCCCACCATTCAAAATATACACGTATCCGGTTTGTGACTTAGAGTCATCCAGATCTGTGTCGAAGCTAGCGTCGACGTAACCTTTTACGACGAGCTCTTCGTCACCTCCATAAACGAGAAACATTTCCTTAGTCCTTTTCAGGTACTTCAGGATATTCTTGACCGCTGTCCAGTGTTCCTTGCCGGGATTACTTTGGTACCTTCCTACCAAACTTACGACAAGGTTTACATCAGGTCTGGTACACAGCATGGCATACATAATAGAACCTATGGCTGAGGCATAGGGGATGACGCTCATCTCTTCTATATCTTCTGCCGTGGTCGGACATTGAGCTGAGCTCAATTTCACACCTTGTAACACAGGTAAGAACCCTTTCTTAGATTGATCCATATTGAACTTCTTCAATATCTTATCAAGGTATGTGCTTTGTGAAAGACCTATGAGGCGTCTCGATCTATCTCTATAGATCTTGATGCCTAATATATAAGCAGCTTCTCCAAGGTCCTTCATTGAAAAACTTTTATTCAAGTAGGCCTTAATGTTGTCCAAGAGTTCTATATCATTTCCCATCAAAAGTATGTCGTCTACATATAATATGAGAAATGCTACAGCGCTCCCACTCACTTTCTTGTAAACACAGGCTTCTCCATAAGTCTGTGTAAACCCAAACGCTTTGATCATCTCATCAAAGCGAATGTTCCAACTCCGAGATGCTTGCACCAGCCCATAAATCGAGCGTTGGAGCTTGCATACCTTGTCAGCATTCTTAGGATCGACAAAACCTTCCGGCTGTATCATATACAATTCTTCCTTAAGGAAACCATTAAGGAATGCCGTTTTGACGTCCATTTGCCATATCTCATAATCATAGTATGCGGCAATTGCTAACATGATTCGGACGGACTTCAGCTTCGCTACCGGTGAGAAAGTCTCATCGTAGTCAACCCCTTGAACTTGTCGATAACCCTTAGCGACAAGCCGAGCTTTATAGATGGTCACATTACCATCCGCGTCTGTCTTCTTCTTAAAGATCCATTTATTTTCTATGGCTCGCCGTTCAACGGGCAAGTCAGTCAAAGTCCATACTTCGTTTTCATACATGGATCCTATCTCGGATTTCATGGCTTCCAGCCATTTGTCGGAATCCGGGCCCACCATTACTTCCTCATAGTTCGAAGGTTCACCGTTGTCTAACAACATGATTTCCAAGACAGGGTTACCGTACCACTCTGGTGCGGAACGTGTCCTTGTGGACCTTCGAATTTCAGTAGGAGCTTGATCAGAAGCATCTTGATCATCATCATTAATTTCCTCTCTAGTCGGTGCAGGCACCTCAGAAACGTTTTCTTGAGTTTCGCCATTTTCCGGTTCAAGAGGTAACACTTCATCAAGTTCTACTTTCCTCCCACTTACTTCTTTCGAGAGAAACTCCTTCTCTAGAAAGGATCCATTCTTGGCAACAAAGATCTTGCCTTCGGATCTGTGGTAGAAGGTATACCCAACAGTTTCTTTAGGGTATCCTATGAAGACGCATTTTTCCGATTTGGGTTCGAGCTTTTCAGGTTGAAGTTTCTTGACATAAGCATCGCATCCCCAAACTTTTAGAAACGACAGCTTAGGTTTCTTCCCAAACCATAATATATACGGTGTCGTCTCAACGGATTTCGACGGAGCCCTATTTAAAGTGAATGCGGCAGTCTCTAAAGCATAGCCCCAAAAAGATAGCGGTAAGTCGGTAAGAGACATCATAGATCGCACCATATCTAATAGAGTGCGATTATGACGTTCGGACACACCATTACGCTGAGGTGTTCCAGGCGGCGTGAGTTGTGAAACTATTCCACATTTTCTTAAGTGTGTGCCAAATTCGTGACTCAAGTATTCTCCTCCACGATCTGATCGTAGAAACTTGATCTTTCTATCACGTTGATTTTCAACCTCACTCTGAAATTCCTTGAACTTTTCAAAGGTCTCAGACTTGTGTTTCATTAAGTAGATATACCCATATCTACTCAAGTCATCAGTGATGGTGAGAACATAACGATAGCCACCGCGAGCCTCAACACTCATTGGACCGCACACATCGGTATGTATGATTTCCAATAAGTTGGTTGCTCGCTCCATTGTTCCTGAGAACGGAGTCTTGGTCATTTTACCCATGAGGCATGGTTCGCACGTGTCAAATGATTCATAATCAAGAGACTCTAAAAGTCCATCTGCATGGAGCTTCTTCATGCGTTTGACACCTATGTGACCAAGGCGGCAGTGCCACAAATATGTGGGACTATTGTTATCAACTTTAACTCTTTTGGTATTCACACTATGAATATGTGTATCATCACGTACAAGATTCATTAAGAATAAACCATTAACCATCGGAGCATGACCATAAAACATTTCTCTCATATAAATAGAACAACCATTATTCTCGGATTTAAATGAGTAGCCATCTCGAATTAAGCGAGATCCGGACACAATGTTCATGCTCAAACTTGGCACTAAATAACAATTATTGAGGTTTAAAACTAATCCCGTAGGTAAATGCAGAGGCAGCGTGCCGACGGCGATCACATCGACCTTGGAACCATTCCCGACGCGCATCATCACCTCGTCCCTCGCCAGTCTCCGTTTATTCCGCAGCTCCTGCTTTGAGTTACAAATATGAGCAACTGCACCGGTATCAAATACCCAAGAGCTACTACGAGTACTGGTAAGGTACACATCAATTACATGTATATCACATATACCTTTGGTTTTGCCGGCCTTCTTGTCCGCTAAGTATTTGGGTCAGTTCCGCTTCCAGTGACCACTTCCCTTGCAATAAAAGCACTCAGTTTTGGGCTTGGGTCCATTCTTTGGCTTCTTCCCGGCAACTTGCTTACCGGGCGCGGCAACTTCCTTGCCGTCCTTCTTGAAGTTCTTTTTACCCTTGCCCTTCTTGAACTTAGTGGTTTTATTCACCATCAACACTTGATGCTCCTTCTTGATTTCTACCTCTGCTGATTTCAGCATAGCATATACCTCAGGAATGGTCTTTACCATCCCCTGCATATTGTAGTTCATCACAAAGCTCTTGTAGCTAGGTGGAAGCGACTGGAGGATTCTGTCAATGACCGCTTCATCCGGGAGATTAACTTCCAGTTGAGTCATGCGGTTGTGCAACCCTGACATTTTGAGTATGTGCTCACTGACAGAGCCATTTTCCTCCATCTTACAGCTAAAGAATTTGTCGGAGACTTCATATCTCTCGACCCGGGCATGAACTTGGAAAACCCTTTTCAGCTCTTCGAACATCTCATATGCTCCATGTCTCTCAAAACGCTTTTGGAGCCCCGGCTCTAAGCTGTAAAGCATGCCGCACTGAACGAGGGAGTAATCATCGCAGCGTGACTGCCAAGCGTTCATAACGTCTTGTTCTGCAGGGAGAATAGGTGCATCACCCAGCGGTGCTCTTAGGACATAATCTTTCTTGGCAGCGATGAGGATAATCCTCAGGTTCCGGACCCAGTCCGTATAGTTGCTACCATCGTCTTTCAGCTTGGTTTTCTCTAGGAACGCGTTGAAGTTGAGGACTACGTTGGCCATTTGACCTACAAGACATATTGTAAATATTTAGACTAAGTTCATGATAATAAAGTTCATTTAATCAAATTTAATGAACTCCCACTTAGATAGACATCCCTCTACTAGTCATCTAAGTATTACATGATCCGAGTCAACTAGGCCGTGTCCGATCATCACGTGAGACGGACTAGTCAACATCGGTGAACATCTTCATGTTGATCGTATCTTCTATACGACTCATGCTCGACCTTTCGGTCTTCTGTGTTCCGAGGCCATGTCTGTACATGCTAGGCTCGTCAAGTCAACCTAAGTGTTTTGCGTGTGTAAATCTGGCTTACACCCATTGTATGCGAACGTAAGGACCTATCACACCCGATCATCACGTGGTGCTTCGGAACGACGAACCTTAGCAACGGTGCACAGTTAGGGTGAACACTTTCTTGAAATTATTATGAGGGATCATCTTATTTACTACTGTCGTTCTAAGTAAACAAGATGCAAAACATGATAAACATCACATGCAATCAAATAATAAACGTGACATGATATGGCCAATATCACATAGCTCCTTCGATCTCCATCTTGGGGCTCCATGATCATCTTGTCACCGGCTTGACACCATGATCTTCATCATCATGATCTTCATCATCGTGTCTCCATGAAGTTGCTCGCCAACTATTACTTCTACTACTATGGCTAACGCGTTTAGCAATAAAGTAAAGTAACTTACATGGCGATTCTCAATGACACGCAGGTCATACAAAAATAAAGACAACTCCTATGGCTCCTGCCGGTTGTCATACTCATCGACATGCAAGTCGTGATTCCTATTACACTAGCATGAACATCTCATACATCACATATAGATCATTCATCATACATCACAACTTTGGCCATATCATATCACAAAGCACTTGCTGCAAAAACAAGTTAGACGTCCTCTAATTGTTGTTGCAAGTTTTACGTGGCTGAATTAGGGTTCTAGCAAGAACGTTTTCTTACCTACGTTCAAACCACAACGTGATTTGTCAATCTCTATTTACCCTTCATAAGGACCCTGTTCATCGAATCCGATCCAACTAAAGTAGGAGAGACAGACACCCGCCAGCCACCTTATGCAACTAGTGCATGTTAGTCGGTGGAACCGGTCTCACGTAAGCGTACGTGTAAGGTTGGTCCGGGCCGCTTCATCCCACAATACCGCTGAATCAAGATTGACTAGTAACGGCAAGAAGAATTGACAACATCTACGCCCACAACAAATTGTGTTCTACTCGCACAAGAAGAACTATGCATAGACCTAGCTCATGATGCCACTGTTGGGGAACGTTGCAGAAAATTAAAAATTTTCCTACGGATTCACCAAGATCCATCTATGAGTTCATCTAGCAACGAGTATTCCGATTAGATAGCATCTACATACCACTTTGTAGATCGCAACGTAAGCGTTCGAGTGAACGTGGATGAGGTAGTTGTACTTGCCATGATCCAATTCACCGATGATCTAGTACCGAACGGACGGCACCTCCGCGTTCAACACACGTACGGGACGGGAGACGTCTCCTACTTCTTGATCCAGCAAGGGGGAAGGAGAGGTTGAGGAAGATCCAGCACGACGGTGTGGTGGTGGATGCAGCAGAACTCCGGCAGAGCTTCGCTAAGCAACTACGGGAGGAGGAGGAGGTGTTGCAGGGAGGAGGGAGTGCCAGGGCATTAGGGTTGGTTTGCTCCTCCTTTTCCCCACTATATATAGGGCCAAGGGAGAGGGGGAGGCGCAGCCCTTGCCCCTTCCTCCAAGGAAGGGTGCGGCCAAGGGTGGGGAGGAGTCCATCCTCCCCAAGGCACCTCGGAGGTGCCTTCCCCTTGTAGGACTCTCCCCTTTTTTTCTCTCTTGGCGCGTGGGCCTCTTGGGGCTGGTGCCCTTGGCCCATATAGGCCAAGGCGCACCCCCTACAGCCCATGTGCCCCCCCGGGGCAGGTGGACCCCCCCGGTGGACCCCCGGGACCCCTCCGGTGGTCCCGGTACAATACCGATAACACCAAAACTTGTCCCGATGGCCAAAATAGCACTTCCTATATATAATTCTTTACCTCCGGACCATTCCGGAACTCCTCGTGACGTCCGGGATCTCATCCGGGACTCCGAACAACATTCGGGTTACTGCACATACATATCTTCACAACCCTAGCGTCACCGAACCTTAAGTGTGTAGACCCTACGGGTTCGGGAGACATGCAGACATGACCGAGACGGCTCTCGGGAAATAACCAACAGCGGGATCTGGATACCCATGTTGGCTCCCACATACTCCACGATGATCTCATCGGATGAACCACGATGTCGAGGATTCAATTAATCCCGTATACGATTCCCTTTGTCAATCGGTATTTTACTTGCCCGAGATTCGATCGTCGGTATACCAATACCTCGTTCAATCTCGTTACCGGCAAGTCACTTTTCTCGTTCCGTAATGCATGATCCCGTGATCAAACACTTTGATCACATTGAGCTCATTGTGATGATGCATTACCGAGAGGGCCCGGTGATACCTCTCCGTCAAGCGGAGTGACAAATCCCAGTCTCGATCCATGTCAACCCAACAGACACTTTCAGAGATACGCGTAGCATACCTTTATAGTCACCCAGTTACGTTGTGACGTTTGGCATACCCAAAGCACTCCTACGGTATCGGGAGTTACACGATCTCATGGTCTAAGGAAAGGATACTTGACATTGGAAAACTCTAGCAAACGAACTATGCGATCTTATGCTATGTTTAGGATTGGGTCTTGTCCATCACATCATTCTCCTAATGATGTGATCCCGTTATCGATGACATCCAATGTCCATAGTCAGGAAACCATGACTATCTGTCGATCAACGAGCTAGTCAACTAGAGGCTCACTAGGGACATGTTTGTTGTCTGTTATTCACACATGTATTACGATTTCCGGTTAACACAATTATAGCACGAATAAAGACAATTATCATGAATAAGGAAATATAATAATAATGCTTTTATTATTGCCTCTAGGGCATATTTCCAACATATCCTGTTATTATTAGTGCTAACCTTTCAGAGTACGAAGAAGAAAGATTATTAAAAACTCTAATGAAGCACCGTGCTGCTATTGGATATACTCTTGATGATCTTAAGGGCATTAGTGCCACTCTATGTCAACATAAAATAAATTTGGAAGCAGATGCTAACCCCGTTCGTGATCCTCAACGACGTCTGAATCCTAAAATGAAGGAAGTAGTAAGAAAAGAAATACTCAAGCTTTTGGAGGCAGGTATAATTTATCCCGTTGCTGACAATCAGTGGGTAAGTCCTGCCCATTGTGTCCCTAAGAAGGGAGGTATTACTATTGTTCCTAATGATAAAGATGAATTGATTCCACAAAGAATTATTACAGGTTATAGGATGGTAATCGATTTCCGCAAATTAAATAAAGCTACTAAGAAAGATCATTACCCCTTACCTTTTATTGATCAAATGCTAGAAAGATTATGCAAACACATACATTACTGCTTTTTAGATGGTTATTCTGGTTTCTCTCAAATACCTGTGTCAGCTAGAGATCAATCAAAGACTACTTTTACATGCCCTTTTGGTACTTTTGCTTATAGACGTATGCCTTTTGGTTTATGTAATGCACCTGCTACCTTTCAAAGATGCATGATGGCTATATTCTCTGACTTTTGTGAAAAGATTTGTGAGGTTTTCATGGATGATTTTTCCGTCTATGGTTCCTCTTTTCATGATTGCTTGAGCAATCTTGATCGAGTTTTGCAGAGATGTGAAGAAACTAATCTTGTCTTGAATTGGGAAAAGTGCCACTTTATGGTTAATGAAGGTATTGTTTTGGGGCACAAAGTTTCCGAAAGAGGTATTCAAGTTGATAAAGCCAAAGTTGATGCTATTGAGAAGATGCCATGTCCCAAGGACGTCAAAGGTATAAGAAGTTTCCTTGGTCATGTTGGATTTTATAGGAGGTTCATTAAGGACTTCTCAAAAATTTCTCGGCCTCTGACTAATTTATTGCAAAAAGATATACCATTTGTCTTTGATGATGATTGTGTAGAAGTATTTGAAATACTTAAGAAAGCATTAGTCTCTGCACCTGTTGTTCAACCACCTGATTGGAATTTATCCTTTGAAATTATGTGTGATGCTAGTGATTATGCTGTAGGTGCTGTTTTAGGGCAAAGAGTTGATAAGAAATTAAACGTTATCCATTACGCTAGTAAGACCCTAGACAATGCTCAAAGAAATTATGCTACTACTGAAAAAGAACTTTTAGCAGTCATATTTGCTTGTGATAAGTTCAGGCCCTATATTGTCGATTCTAAAGTAACTATTCACACTGATCATGCCGCTATTAAATATCTTACGGAAAAGAAAGATGCTAAACCTAGACTTATTAGATGGGTTTTCTTTCTACAAGAATTTGACTTGCATATTGTTGATAGAAAGGGAGCTGAGAACCCCGTTGCAGACAACTTATCTAGGTTAAAGAATGTTCTTGATGACCCACTACCTATTAATGATAGCTTTCCTGATGAACAATTAAATGTTATAAGTACTTGTCGTAGTACTCCATGGTATGCTGATTATGCTAATTATATTGTTGCTAAGTTTATACCACCTAGCTTCACATACCAACAAAAGAAAAGGTTTTTCTATGATTTGAGACATTACTTTTGGGATGACCCACATCTTTATAAAGAAGGAGTAGATGGTGTTATTAGACGTTGTGTACCTGAGCATGAACAGGAACAGATCCTACGCAAGTGCCACTCTGAAGCTTATGGAGGACACCACGCTGGAGACAGAATTGCACATAAGGTATTGCAATCCGGTTTTTATTGGCCTACTCTCTTCAAGGATGCCCGTAAGTTTGTCTTGTCTTGCGATGAATGCCAAAGAATTGGTAATATTAGTAGACGTCAAGAAATGCCTATGAATTATTCACTTGTTATTCAACCATTTGATGTCTGGGGCTTTGATTACATGGGACCTTTTCCTGCCTCTAATGGATACACTCATACTTGGTTGCTGTTGATTACGTTACTAAGTGGGTAGAAGCTATTCCAACTAGTAGTGCTGATCATAACACCTCTATTAGAATGCTTAAGGAAGTTATTTTTCCGAGGTTTGGAGTCCCTAGATATTTAATGACCGATGGTGGTTCACACTTTATTCATGGTGCTTTCCGTAAAATGCTTGCTAAATATGACGTTAATCACAGAATTGCATCTCCTTATTACCCGTAGTCTAGTGGTCAAGTAGAGTTGAGTAATAGAGAGCTCAAATTAATTTTGCAGAAGACTGTTAATAGGCCTAGGAAGAATTGGTCCAAGAAACTTGATGATGCATTATGGGCATATAGAACTACATATAAAAATCGTATGGGTATGTCTCCGTATAAAATGATTTATGGAAAAGCATTTCACCTACCTCTCGAACTAGAACATAAGGCATATTAGGCTATTAAAGAGCTCAATTATGATTTCAAACTTGCCGGTGAGAAGAGGTTATTTGATATTAGCTCACTTGATGAATGGAGAACCCAAGCATATGAAAATGCCAAGTTGTTTAAAGAGAAAGTTAAAAGATGGCATGACAACAGGATACAGAAGCGTGAGTTTAATGTAGGTGATTATGTATTGCTATACAACTCTCGTTTAAGATTTTTTGCAGGAAAACTTCTCTCTAAATGGGAAGGCCCCTATGTTATCGAGGAGGTCTATCGTTCCGGTGCAATAAAAATCAACAACTTCGAAGGCACAAATCTGAAGGTGGTAAACGGCCAAAGAATCAAACATTATATCTCAGGTAATCCCATAAATGTTGAAACCAATATTATTGAAACCGTAACCTCGGAGGAATACATAAGGGACACTTTCCAGAACGATTCAGACTCCGAAAAGGAATAGGTATGTGGTACGGTAAGTAAACCGACTCCAAAACAATGTTTAAGGCAATATCTCTTCGTTTTGGAATATTTAGAAAAATAGAAAAATAAGTGGCAGTCCGGGAAGGACACGAGGGCCGCACGAGGGTGGTGGGCCCCCCTGCCTGGGCGCACCCCCTACCTCGTGAGCACCTCGTGTGCCTTCTGGACTCCGTTTTCTTGCACGATGCGTATTTTGGTCGGTAAAAATTCACTATATATTCGCCCAAAGGTTTTGACTCCCGTGTCGCACGAATATCCTCTGTTTTTGTTTCGAGTTGTCCCGCTGCAGATTTGATCAGCATGTCTTCCCAGGATTCGGAAGGAGAAAGCTATGTGGAGGATTATTTAGCAAATGCCAAGATCTATGGAGATGTAGAACACGACGGCTGGACCACGGAGGAAGAAGAAGACTATGAACCCAAGGGGAAGGAGGAGATGAGCTCAGATGAAGATGAAGCCCCATTGCCTCAACCTGGGGTCATGCACGTGGAGTTCAAAAAGTCGAGTCTCCCTGTTAGGGTAAAGAAACCAAAGCTCCAGTTTATCCCTTTTCGTCTCTTGCAGGAAAATAAGCAAGGCCTATGCAAAAAGATATTAACCCTGGAGTGGGAGATTGATGACCTGAGGAATCAAAACGCCGTCCTCAAGCGTAAATTAAGGGAGAAGTCTATGCCACCAATTAAGTCAACAACACCATCATCCTCACCAACAACAAAGAAGGAGACATAATCACTTGGGTATGGGCACTCCCCTTGGCAACTTCCAAGCTTGGGGGAGGTGCCCCGGTATCGTATCACAATCACATCTCCTATCTTTACCGTTTTTCTTAGTTCGATCCTATTAGTAGCATCTTGATCTAGTAGAATAAAGTTGTTGGCATGATCTAGTTTTGAGTTTTGCTTTATGATGTCTCTATGTAATCGAGTCCGTGAGCTATATATATATATAATAAAGATTAGTGTTGAGTGAAGGGCCTGATTATTTTGCCATGATCTTGGGTGAATAAAAGAAAAGAAGGAAAAGAATAAAAAAAGGGAAACAAAGAGTTCATATTGATCTTATTGAGAGTAATGACTTCACATAGAAAGAGTATGATGTTTAAAAGTTGTTGGGAACTGGCAGGCATAGCTTTGGTCATCATTGCAATTAATAGGAAGTAATAAGGAAAGAGAGGTTTCACATATAGATATATTATCATTGACATCTTTTATGATTGGAAGCACTCATTAAAATATGACATGCTAAAGAGTTTATGTTGGACAAGGAAGACAACGTAATGAGTTATGTATTTCTTATATCTGAGATAAAGTATGTTGTCATGGATCCTCTAACTTGTTGAGCTTGCCTGCCCCCCTCATGCTAGCCAAATTCTCAGCACTAAGTAGAGATACTACTTGTGCTTCCAAACACCCTTAAACCAGTTTTGCCATGAGAGTCCACCATATCTACCTATGGATTGAGTAAGATCCTTCAAGTAAGTTGTCATCGCTGCAAAGCAATAAAAATTGCTCTAAATATGTATGATTGATTGGTGTGGGAGGAATAAGCTTTATACGATCTTGTGATGTGGAAGTAATAAAAGTGATGGACTGCATAATAAAGGTTCACATCACAAGGGGCAATATAAAGTGACGTTCTTTCGCATTGAAATTTTATGCATCCAACCATAAAAGCGCATGGCAACCTCTGCTTCCCTCTGCGAATGGCCTATCTTTTATTATTATCTTCTACCTTATGCAAGAGTCATGGTGATCTTTACCTTTTCTTTTTCATTTTATCCTTTGGCAAGCTCGGCATGTTGGAAAGAACATGATATATATATATATATATATATATATATATATATATATATATATATATATATATATATATATATATATATATATATATAATTGGATGTAGGGGAGCATGAACCATTATTGTTGACATTACCCTTGAGGTAAAATGTTGTGGGGCAAAACTATAAGCCCCTATCTTTCTATGTGTCCGATTAAAACTCCGTAACCACAAGTATCGCGTGAGTGTTAGCAATTATGAAGGACTAGATGATAGTTGAGTATGTGGACTTGCTTTTAAGCTCTGACATAGACTCTTTCCGATGTTATGATAAATTGCAATTGCTTCAATGACTGAGATTATAGTTTGTTGGAGCCCAATAAGGTTTATGATTCATACTTTTGTATTGTGAATAGATCATCGCTTGAACATAAGTAATCATATGACAAAATCTATATATGTTGCTGTTATGAGAATAACCATGATGCCTTCATGTCCGTATTTTATTTTTATCGACGCCTCTACCTCTAAACATGAGGACATATTTATTGTTATCAGCTTTTCGCTTAAGGACAAGCGAGGTCTAAGCTTGGAGGAGTTGATACGTCCATTTTGCATCTTGCTTTTATATCGATATTTATTGCATTATGGGCTGTTATTTCATATTATGTCACAATACTTATGGCTATTCTCTCTTATTTTACAAGGTTTACACAAGGAGGGAGAATGCCGGCAGCTGGAATTCTGGGCTGGAAAAGGAGCAAATATTAGAGACCTACTCTGCGCAACTCCAAAAGTCCTGAAACTCCACGGAATATCTTAAAATAAATAAAGAAAAATCATCGCCAAAGATGAAGTCCAGGGGGCCCACACCCTGCTCACGAGGGTAGGGGGCACGCCCCCCTCCTAGGGCGCGCCCCCTACCTCGTGGGCCCCCTGGTGGGTCTCCGACGTCCATCTTCTGCTATATGAAGTCTTTCGATGAGAAAAAAATTAGAAGCAACCTTTCGGGACGAGACTCCGGCGCCACGAGGCGGAACCGAGGCGGAACCAATCTAGAGCTCCGGTAGAGCTGTTCTGCCGGGAAAACTTCCCTCCGGGAGGGAGAAATCATCACCATCGTCATCACCAACGATCCTCTCATCCGGAGAGGGCAATCTCCATCAACATCTTCACCAGCACCAACTCATCTACAAACCCTAGTTCATCTTTTGTATCCAATTCTTGTCTCAAAGTCCGGGATTGGTGCTAGTAGGTTGCTAGTAGTGTTGATTACTCCTTGTAGTTGATACTAGCTAGTTGGTTTATTTGGTGGAAGATCATATGTTCAGATCCTATATGCATATTATTACCCCTCTGATTATGAACATGAATAAGCTTTGTAAGTAGTTATGTTTGTTCCTGAGGACAAGGGAGAAGTCTTGCTATTAGTAGTCATGTGAATTTGGTATTCGTTTGATATTTTGATAAGATGTATGTTGTCTAGCCTCTAGTGGTGTTACGTGAACATCGACTACATAACACTTCATCATTATTTGGGCCTAGAGGAAGGCATTGGGAAGTAATAAGTAGATGATGGGTTGCTAGAGTGACAAAAGCTTAAACCCTAGTTTATGCGTTGCTTCGTCAGGGGCTGATTCGGATCCATATGTTTCATGCTATGGTTAGGATTACCTTAATACTTTTGTTGTAGTTGCGGATGCTTGCATTAGAAGTTAATCATAAGTGGGATGCTTGTTCAAGTAAGAACAGCACCCAAGCACCGGTCCACCCACATATCAAATTATTAAAGTAGCGAACGCGAATCATATGAACGTGATGAAAACTAGCTTGACGATATTCCCATGTATCCTCGGGAGCGCTTTTCCTATTATAAGAGTTTGTTCCGGCTTGTCCTTTGCTACAAAAAGGATTGGGTCACTTTGCTGCACTTTATTTACTTTTGTTACTTGTTGCTCGTTACAATTTACCTTGTCACAAAACTATCTGTTACCACTTATTTCAGTACTTGCAGAGAATACCTTGCTGAAAACTGCTTATCATTTCTTTCTGCTCCTCGTTGGGTTCGACACTCTTACTTATCGAAAGGACTACGATAGATCCCCTATACTTGTGGGTCATCAGTCGCCGTCGGTCTCGGGGAATGACACTACCATGGCCTATTCAACTACTAGTTGCAGCAGGCGATGCCAGGTCTCTTTTACGCACTGCCGAGGGCTGGAGGTGAGACCAGTACCTTGTAGCCGGTGGCAGCGCCGAGTCCATAGAAGGAGCCATAGCAGCTGACGCTCCAACAGTAGATCAAGGCGGATAGGGTGCTCTATGGCCCTAGGAGTCGGCCCAGGCTACCGGTCTTCAGAAACGAGTCACAAAGAGTAGCATAGTATACATACGAAGCTCATTGTCCATTGTATACCCGATCAAGGGTCCCTATGTACCTCTGAAGGCCACCTTCTACCGGCAACGAGGAGGATCGATAAGGACGGAACATATTCATTCTAGCATGTATAATGCCCGTGCTCTCTAAACACCTGATACGATACATTACTTGTAGTTAAACCTCTTTTTTATCCAATGTGAATTGTGTATGGTGTTATCTAGAATTCTTGATATTGTCGCCTTTTCATCCACCTAATCTTAAGACAATATTAGTACCTGAACAAGCTCGCCCAGGTGACCAACAATGTGCTTCCCTTCTTTTTATTGGACGCTGTTTTTTCAGCATCCCAACTCCCACCTCCGCCTCCCGCGTCACCCCCATGGGGCAACGGGAGGAAACCCTAAATCCCGCCACCGCCGATACCCCTCCCTTCCCTCCACCTCCCTAGCTGCTTCCAGGGGGTGTGTCCGAGCGAAGCCCAGCCGGTGCCGCCGGCGGTGGGGTCTTTCCCATCCGGTTGCAAGGCAGGGTGGGCGCAGGTCATCGTCCCCAGCCAGAGCGTGGTGTGGGATCCGGGTATCACGGCAACGATGAGCAGGCATGGCGACATGCGCGTCTGTGGTGCTGGCGTGACAGGAGATGTGGTGGCTAACTGCTCCTTCTGTGGCAGCCGGTTATTCGGGCGGTTCGCGCAGGTTGGCCCTGGTCAGATCTGCTTGGGTGTGGCGCCGGCGGCCCATCCGGCGGCGAGGGCTGGGAGCTGTTGCGCATAGGGTGGCGGTGCTAGAGGCGTGGCCTTCCTTCCAGGCTTTCGGACGACGGCGTGCGGTGCGGGTTGGCTGCTCCTGGGCCCATCCTTGGCGGCAGTGGCGGTGAACCTTCTCCCCTCCTTCGTTGGACGGGCGGCTGCTGGTGGCCTTACGTCGGTCCGCGCTAGCCGCAGGGCTGGGGCGAAGCAGGGGTGCTTCGGAGGGAAGGGCTGTGGTAGGGATGGGGGCTTCGACGTGGTCAAGCCGCCCGTCGTGGGCATAGGGGGTGCCCGTCATGGCCAAGTGCCACTCCTCCCCCTTCCTCTTTCCCCGGCCTGATGCTTTTTGGTCATGATCCCGTTGATGCCTATGGCAGGACGGTCGTTGCCGATTCAGGCGGAGGATGAGTTGGATTTATATTCAGTGGGGCTAACTTGCAGGCAATTGTATTGCACAATTTTGAGCCAGGAGGCTGAGAATGCGGCCTGTCTTGGAGGCATTGAGACTCTGTAAAGTAGAAGTGTGCCTTATAGATTACGACTTACGAACTGGCGTGACATTAATTACCTAGTTGTAAATAATGGGGATCCCTATATTGAGAGTGTGTGGGGATGGGTGAGCGCCCGAGTGGGGTGTTCTTTAAAGTCTCTACATGAATGTTTCTGTATCCGGAACCATCAAACGTGTCCTTGTTGGCAACGAGTCGGGACCAAATCTATAATACCTAAACAGTTCATTCCCACTATTTTATTTATCTTGACATGCAGTCTGTCCACCTTACTAATGTGCCACATCAGCATTCCCACTAACCTATATTTCTTTCTTTTCTTCACTAGGCAACTAGACAATGCAATCAGTTTCTATCCGCTGAGAATTCGGATCTCCGGTTACAGAGTTGTGGTCCGATCGTCTTCCTTAATTGCTCCGCACCCTTTCCATGCCTTTCTGCAGCGTCTTTTTAGCAACCCACTACCGTGAAACCGAGATAACTCTTTTCACACGGTCGCTCCCGTGTCGCTCATAGGGCGACACCGGGGCGCCCCAACCCTAGCCGCCACAGATCCCCACCACCACAACCTCGCCGCCGCTGCCGGCGGCGGCGAAGGCGTCTCCTCAAAGTAGGTGGCGCATCTCCCGTCCAAATCCAAGTCGGTTCGCGTGTGCTTCTCCGCCCCTCCACCCCATCTCCGCCTTCGCTCGTGGTGGCCGTCAGGTGGCCTCCCGCCGGCGGCCGCTCGGTCTGCGGGCACTCGGCTACCTGCAAGGCCCACATACCTCCCCCTCGCTGCTTCGAGCCTCGGTAGCCGCCATCGGGCCTGCTCCCCGCGCTCAGATCGAGTCGCTCGCCACGGTCGCGTCATCGCCTGGATCTGCTCATCCCTCCATCCACGACCACAACCCCTGCGCCCTCCTCCACCACCTGCTTCCCCCACTTCCGCTTCGCTCCACGGGGAGCACCGACGGCGCCGCTCTGCGTGGAGCTCCGCGGATCTGCATCTTCCGGGCGTGGCCGGGCCTCCATCGGCTGTGCGCTGGACCTGTTCCGCGCCGGGGTGTCCCTTGGCTGGTCACCTGGCTCCTGTGCGGCATCCTCTTTCACGCCCAGATGCGCCATCGCCAGGTTCCAGATTCTCTAATCCAAAAATGCATCCACCCCTCGCATCCATTGGATCTGTTGCATGATGGATTTGGTGTGGTGTCTGCGCAAGACCTTGGTCTGCTCTGTCTCCGGGAGAAATCCTTTTGCTAGCTCCTTGCTAGCGGCAGCAACGGCGACGCATTCTCAGCGCCGCTTCCCTTCTTGGAGGCGCTGCTGTGGAGCCCCAGTACAGCTATGGGTTCGGGCGAAAGCCCTGCGATGATGGCGCCCGTGGGCATCATTCAACCTTCCTGAAGGCGTCGTGCAAGAATCCATGCGTCAATCCGCTCATCCCCGCCCTGTCCATCCCGTACTGCCGTCGACATTGCATCTTCATCACGCCCTTCGCCATGATCCATTTGCCCCTGCCCAATGTCTGGTGGGTCGTCCATATTGCTCTGCATGCTCAAGTCCCCCATGGCTGTTGTTGTGGTGCGGCGAGCTTCATGCTCATGACTCCGTGACATCCCGCTTCCAACCCATCTGACCCCTACCCTTCGGTGGTGCGTAGTCCTGTTGTCATGGCTGCTCAAGACCCTCCAATGGCTGCCGTTGTGTTGCTTCCTCGTCGAGCCCTTCGCCACCATCCATCCGCCTTTGACCATCTTCTTGTGCGTCATCCATGCTGTTGTGTTTTTCTTCTTGTGTTTTCTCTTCGGCTGTCCTTCGCGTGGTCTCCGTCCTGTTGCTATGCATGCTCAAGATCCTCCCATGGTTGCCGTTGTGCTGTGGCGAGCCTCGGGCTCTTGGTGTTGTCTTGGTTCACTTTTGCTCAATGACGACGCAATGATGCCTCCCCAACCTGCTAATCGTCTCGACCGCCCGTGGCAGATTTCCCAGTCAAGGTTCGTGTTAAGGTTTAGCACTCGTTGATTATGGATGATCCTCTATTGTGCTGTGGGGCTCGATACGCACGCCGGTGTGGTGCGTTAGGTTGTTTGCTGAGTCTTGGTATTGTGATCCCTCAACGGCACCCCACATCTACTTGTGTCTCTCGTGGTGTTGGTCTTTCTGCCTGCTAGCTATGTCGCGCCTTTTCCTGGGCGTCAATTTTTTTTCCTTCTGTAACCTTGTTACATGTACGGTTTTTGGCCCGGTTTCCCTCATAAACGGGGTCAACTTGTTTAGGTTTTCGATCCGGTTTTCTTTATAAACTGGATCAGCCAAATCCTAAGGGGCGACTCTTGGCTTTGGCAGCTTTTTGAGCAATATATTCAGGTGGGGATCCTCCCCTCCCCCCCCCCCCCCCCCCCGACCGTTCAAAAAAAAAAACTACCGTGAAACCATGACATCCGCCGAGGTCACCTTTTTCCTAGAGCTCCGTTCCAGGCAGCGCCTCCAAATCTTCTCTACGGCAAATTAGTCTCCTAATTAATTCCTTCTCCACTTTCTCCATCAAATCCCTTTCTTCTACCACCTATTAATGTTTTTCTAAAGATGTAACCGATGTATGGGATTTGATGGCTGAATCTTCATCTACTTGCAGAGGTAACCGATGTACTTGCTCTCCCTCTTTAAGCAGAAGTCTGCATCACGGCAAAACGTGCTTCTCGGCCTGCGTTGGCGGCCTCCTTCGTTGCGTCATCGGAGCACGCCCGATCTCATCTTCTTAGGGTACCTCTCGCGGCTCAACGGGAAGACTGAAGCTCTTGGCCGAGCGGCTCGTGGATGTCCTCCTCGCATGCCGGTTCTGCCTGGCCCTCCCGACGCTGGCAGCCTGTCACTCCACGCCGTATACGTAGTTCGCGTACATGGGGACTTCGCATGGGTAAGGCAACAATTCGAGGAGGCAAGTGATTATCAATTTTTTGAACTGAATTGTTTGCATATCTTCTGCTTCCTGTCTTGTCTGCATATCAGAAGAGCAACATGCTACGAATTGACAGTACGGCTCCATCACATTCAGTAACAGGCTCAGAAACTATCCAACCATCAAATATGTCTCCCTTCCTTGCTTCGTACTGCTACTTTGCATGTAATCTTCGCATATCAGAAGAGCATTAGTATTTCCCGTTTCTATACTGTATATAGATTTGTAATCTTCGCCCATCTACACCGCCAACAGGTACTGCAATTGTTTGATGGATTGTACCATGTGGACGCAGATTTTTTGAGCACCTGCACCCAGACCCATCTATCTTAGCTCTCTAATATTGCTTTGAGATATGTGCAACACAATTAACATTTTACATGTAAATTTCTCTTTTTTGTTTCTCTCATATAGAACATGTCTTGAATCTCAAACTTTGCAGAACAATAGAGCTTCCTAACTAGAACGTGAGATAAAACTTTCATATTTTTTGGTCCGACGTAAATACTAAAAGTAAGGCTTTTTAACCAAAAAAATCTTAATTCGTATATTTATTTTGGACGAAAAAATCTGAAAGGTTTATCCTAGATTCTAGATAGAAAGCTTTGCTGTGCTGCGGAAGTTTGAAGTTCAAAACATGTTCTATGTGAAAGAAACAAAAAAAGAGAAAATTACTTGCACGAATCGCGATGCAAAAAATGGATGGCTAGGATAGACGGGCCTGGGTGCAGGTGTTCTAAAACATATCTCCCATTGTACCATACCAGCAAATGCTTAATGTTGTCCCCCCCCCCCCCCTCAACTTTCCGAGTACTATTTCAAGGGGCTATCTATTATTCAATTTAGTATCATTTTTTTGTATTAGCAAATTTTTTACTAGACAATTAAATAATCTATTCATGAGACCTTTGATAGAAGTGTCAATCTAATATGTATCTCTTCCTTAAATTTAATTATTATGGAAAGGTATGTGGAATAAGAATTACCATACTATTATATCATATAAGTCCCGGAAAATATTGTCCTATACTAACTAAATTTTTAGAAGGTGTTTGATCGAATCTAGCTTTTGTAGCTTGGTACTCTGACATACATAGGATTAATTCTTGGTATGCCCTACTCGGTCATTCTTGAATGGTTTTTCACTTACAATTTAAGAGACAAAACATATATTTATTCAGATTTCATTAGCTGCATTTTATGTGTTTTCTCCGCTTGTAGATTATTGAGAAGGAAAAAACTCATCTTCATAAGGAATACTGTGGAGTGTCTACAAGTAATCCATTTGTTGTGAATTCTTTGTGCACATATTGTGATAATGTGTAATGTAATGCCTAACCTATATTGCTTTAGTATTTCTATCTGTCTGTCAATGTATATATATGAATCTTTCAACCTAAAACTCGGTCAAAAGATCATTTCGCTCTATTAAATTGCTCTCGCCATTTGAATGGCTCGCCATGTCTTGGGTTTGCGAATACATGAAATTCAAGAGCAATAGGATCTACTATCTTCAATAGTTTATTTAAGAAAGAAGATATGTTTTTGACTGTGAATCGGTTCTAACAGGCGAGTGAATGTTTAGAAGCATAAAGTCCCGCTGCAACGCGCGGGGCGTCATCTAGTAGATAATAACAATTAGACACGTGAGTTGTATATAAAGCATACCGAACTCGACACAAAATTGAGATATGAAAAAAAGTTCAAACTGTATTGAAGGCAGGCGATCTATGTTAGCCTCCTGTTATATATACTAGCCTCCGTCGTTGATCCTCACGACCTATCGTATGTACGTGCAACATGCTAGGTTAATCAAATCAACCTAGCCTGCTCCCTTCCGTTGTTGATTGATCCCTTTGCTTCCAATACATCTCGTACGTGCAACAACAGGCCATCCTGACCACCCATCTATTGAAAATATACCCTAGAGGCAATAATAAAGTGGTTATTATTATATTTCCTTGTTCATGATAATTGTTTTTTATCCATGCTATAATTGTATTGACCGAAAATTCAAATACATGTGTGGATACATAGACAACAACATGTCCCTAGTGAGCCTCTACCGAACTAGCTCGTTGATCAAAGATGGCTATGTTTTCCTAGCCATAGACATAAGTTGTCATTTGATAACGGGATCACATCATTAGGAGAATGATGTGATGGACAAAAGCCAAACTATAAATCTAGCATATGATAGTATCAATTTATTGCTATTGTTTTCTGCATGTCAAGTATCTGTTCCTATGACCATGAGATCATGCAACTCACTGACACCGGAGGAGTACCTTGTGTGTATCAAACATCACAACGTAACTGGGTGACTATAAAGATGCTCTACAGATATCTCTGAGGGTGTCTATTGAGTTGGCATGGATCAAGACTGAGATTTATCACTCCGTGTGATGGAGAGGTATCCCAGAGCCCACTCGGTAATACATCATCACAATGAGATTGCAAGCAATGTGACTAAAGAGTTAGCCACGGGATCTTGTATTACGGAACGAGTAAAGAGACTTGCCTGTAACGAGATTGAACTAGGTATGGAGATACAGATGATCAAATCTCGGGCAAGTAACATACCACCGGACAAAGGGGCATACGGGATTAGTTGAATCCTTGACATTGTGGTTCAATCGATAAAGATCTTCGTGAAATATGTAGGAATCAATATGGGCATCTAGGTCCCGGTATTGGTTATTAACCGGAGAGGGGTCTCGGTCATGTCTACATAATTCTCGAACCCGTAGGGTCACACGCTTAACGTTCGGTAGCGCTAGGGTAGTATTGAGATATTAATAGTGGAATGTTCGAAGGTTTTTTGGAGTCCCGGATGTGATCCGGGTCATCACGAGGAGCTCCAGAATACTCCGGAGGTAAAGATTCATATATAGAAAGTTGTTATCGGGGTTCCGAAAAAAGTTCATGTTTTTTCAGTATTGTACCAGGAAGGTTATGAAGGTTCTAGAGTGGGGCCCACCAGCATGGGTGACCCACATGAATGTGGGTAGTAGGGAAAGTCCCCACAACCCTGTTCTAGGCGCACCAAGATCCTCCATTAAAAGGAATAGTATCATATCCCAAGGGGATAAGATCAGGATCACAAAACCGCGTTTCTTAACGCATACGCTTAGCGATGTACAAGGGTATGTGGATCCAATCTCTCCTCTCATAAATATGCATCTCCTAGAATGATCTTGGTGAACGTAGGAAATTTTGGGAACCGAGTGGGCCGGCCCGCTTTAGCGCTACAGCAGACACCGGTTTTGGGAACCTTCTATGATGTTTCCAGCCGGTTTTTTCCTGGTTTTGGGAACCTTCTAGAAGGTTCCTGAACCGGCTTTTTCTTTTTTCAGTTTCTTTTTCGTTTTTCTATTTCTCTTTTTTCTTTTTTTCTGTTTCTTTTCTGTTTCCTTTTTTTGGTTTCTTTTTTCTTTCAAGTTTATTTTCAAAAAGAAAATCCGAATTTCAATTTCTTTCCTGTTTTTCAGATTTTGTTCACAAATTCCAAAAATGTTCCCATTTTTTACAAAATTTATTCACAAATTCAAAAAATGTTCCCATTTTACAAAATTTGTTCACAAATTAAAAAAATGTTCCCATTTTACAAAATTTGTTCAAAAATTCAAAAATGTTCCCATTTTACAAAATTTGTTCACAAATTCAAAAAATGTTTCTGCTTTCAATTTTTTTCCGAATTTTTAGAAAGCGTTCCTTTTTTCAAAAATTGTTTGAATTATTTTTGTTCATTTTTTGAGAAATTTGAAAGTAATGGCATGGATTTGAAAAAATGCCTGTTTTAAAAAATTGTTCACAAATTTCAAAAAATGTTCTTATTTTTCAAATTTTTGTTCATGTATTAAAAAATGCCATCATTTTTGTTATTTTCATTTCTTTGTTCACATATGCTGAAAAAATAGAATTTACAAAATTGTTTTCCATTTCAAAATTTTGTTCTGAATTTTCAAGAATTGTTTCTGTTGGAAATTTTTGTTCACCAACTAAAAAAAATCACATTCTCAGAAAATGTTATGGATTTCAAAATTTGTTCATAAATTCAAGAAATGCTCCTGATTTTTAAATTTTGTTTGCATGTTAAAAAATGTTCAAAGAATTCAAAAAATGTTCATATTTATTAACTTTTTGTTCAACAATTGAAAAAATTGGAATTTCCAAAAAAATGTTCCAGCTTTCCAAATTTGTTCACATCATCAAAATGGTCATGGTTTTCATAATTTGACCCAAAATTCCAGAAATGTTCTGGGGAATTCAAAAAACTGTTCACATCTTGAAAATTTTGTTCGTAATTTTGAAAAATGTTCGCGCTTTCAGTTTTTTGTTCCTGTTTTTCAGAAAATGTTTTCATTTTCGAGAAATTCTTCTTGATTTCAGGAAAAAAAATGGCGTTTTCATGCTGTTCCTTTATTTTGAATTTTTTTTGAGATTCCAAAAAAATTCAAGTTTAATTTTTCTCTCTCTATGAAAAATGAAAATGTTTGCACCTTATGTTCATACAAGGCAGACTGCCATTTTATGTAAGAAATACCTGGAATTATGGTGGCTATTAGCGTTGCTCACTTGTAGTAGGTTATTATTCGATCCCTGGCGCTGTTGTATGTTTCTTAAGTCTGGCGCTTCAATCTTAACATGAGAAGTTTACTGTCGCAGTGGCTAGGATGGCGCGCCATTGACCATGATTTCCTTAAGTAATGTGCCGGGCTGCCATCAGTTAGCCCATTCCGGCCCGTGGATGCATGGGTTGGGCCGTCTCGGCCCCATGGGTCGCTGGCCAACACTATTGCTGATGTGGTCGCTGCCTTGCAGGTCCGGCATGTCAGGTATGCTGACACAGGTGGAGATCGTGGGAGCGTGACCACGAGCTGGACTTGTCTCTCCGGCTATAATCGGTCGGCCTATTGATCCATCTGTGCTAGAGTATCCTTGCTCCGTACGCATTGTTTATTTGGACGAGCTATATGCCTATATGTAAGTCGCCACAAATTTATATTGGATAAATTATGTTTTTGGGCCTTTTGATTAATATTCAACGGCCACTCTTCGTTTTCTTCCTTCAAC
Source organism: Aegilops umbellulata (assembly GCA_032464435.1). Taxonomy (NCBI): domain Eukaryota; kingdom Viridiplantae; phylum Streptophyta; class Magnoliopsida; order Poales; family Poaceae; genus Aegilops; species Aegilops umbellulata. Next base: position 444,731,103 of record CP136059.1, on the reverse strand, counting down.
CTTCCTCCCCCAACCATTCTCCCTCCCATCAAATTGATTTAACCAAATTGCAAATTGAGTCACTTTACATATAGATGTTGCGTTGGCTATTTCCGGTGCTATAAGGTACGTATGAGTCGGGAAATGCATTGGAGCTCTCGGGTGCCACACACCCCTATAGGAATATATTAGTACTAAAAAACACAAGGAAATTGCAAACAATTATGGAATTTCGGGATATCAAATATGATCACACATATTCTACCCCCGCGTTTAGTTTCGCGAGGAATGGATACCTGCGATATCTATGGCAAAGAAAATACGATCCGACATACGATCCATCCAAGTAGTTTTTCTATACATAGGAATTTTTGTCTTTATTACCAAGAATACCACACACAGGCATCCATTACTCACGGAACTCAACACGGGAGTAGAATGGACACCCATGTTTGATATACCAAAATTCCAGATTTTTTTTTGAAATTTTGTGGTATTTTCTAATACTATAATCATATAGCGACGTGTGGCACCCGAGAGCCACAAATCCTCGTCCTGTAGTACTTGGGATTATATGAACGTGCCATCGCAGTCAAGTACGCTGTGCCGGCGTAGAGGAAACTCTTTCCTTCTCGACACCCTGATCGGCCGCATGTTCTTGGTGAGCACGAGGCGCCGCACGACGGCATTGTCACATACACCTCCTTATGTCCCGTGGGATATTGCATGAGGCCGGTCACAATGGAAAGAATTATATACTACTCCCTCCGTCTAGGTGTATAAAGTCACCTTACGAAAACCAAGTAATGCCAAAACACTTAGGCGCGGGGCATTAACTCCCACCTCGTTTCTTGTTTATTGACCTGAGACGTGCATGCTTTCAATGACCTGAGACTACCAAATACGACATGCAGTGGTTAGTTCATTGCATGCAATGCTATTAATTAGCAAACAAACATTAAGTTCTCTCGTTTTATCCTGCCCCTTGGTTGCGCTGCACAACCTAAGATGACTTATGCACTTGGACGGAGGGACTAGTATCATGCACATGATACTAGTGTGTGATACTACCTTCAGAGCAAGTACAATAGGATGACGTAGGCGGTATATTTTGTATGAGTTGAAGGAGAGGGAGGAGGCGAGAGAAGAGATGCGGGCTACTGATTAATAACCGGCTGCAGCGCGTGCTCCTAGGCATGTTGTGAGAGAAGGAGGTGGGCTATGTATCAAAAAAGTAGCACATATTTATATGCAAATATTGTACTTGCCGGCTATAAGGTTGGCTATAAATGATTTGGCAAGATCATATAGCCAACAGCTGGCTATACTATCAACCATGCTCTCAGAGTGCATATATCATAACTTGGTATGTACAATAGTTGCATATAAAATAGTGCCAGCTGCTGGCTATACTATTAACCGCGTGTGTGTGCCCCGGTGACGACGCCGGCGGGCCGTACGTCGCCCTCCCGGACAGAACTACCGCCGAGGAATTAGCACCACATTCAGCCCGGCCGTCCAAGCTACCTCCACGATTCGCTTGGCTATTTGTGCTCCCCAGATTTGAACCAGCTGGCTAGATAGCGAGCTCTGCTCAGTCACACACACCCACAGGCCACAGCCATATGCGAGTACGACACACAACCACCAGCACCAGCGAGCACAATGGAGCACGCGCATGACGAGCTCAGCCTCGAGCTCACCCTGGCCACCGCGGTCGTGGCACTGGCGCCGGCGCCCGGCTTCTTCCTATGCGTCTACTGCCACCGCAAGTTCCGCACCTCGCAGGCTCTCGGCGGCCACCAGAACGCGCACAAGGAAGAGCGAGCCGACAAGCGCCGCCGGGAGACTGCCGCCGCCACGGCGCACGCCTGGAAACCGGAGAAGGCTGCCGCCGCTGTTTGGGTGTCCGAGGAGCCAACAGCAGCAGGTGGCATGGCGCACAAGCGGACCACGAGCTCGTCGGAGCGCGACCACGAGCTGGACTTGTCCCTCCGGCTATAATTGGTGGTTCAGTCGATAGATCTCCTATTTGCGGTGCTAGGTAAGGCAAAATAGCTTCTTGTTTCAAGCTCCTATTGTGCATTGAGTGGATTCATCGGCGCTCTTCCTTGTCAATGTAGTAGATTCCTAGAGACCTTCCTGGTCTTTGGGTTGACACAAAATTTCCCATTCACCTTGGCATGATATACTTTCCTGAAAAAATTGGATCAATATAAGTCTAAATGTTCAAGTTACGATATTTATATGACACTGTGAAAATAGTGACATTTTTCAACACGGTTTTTATTATAGATTTTTTGGACCTCTGAATTTTAAGACATTTCTCAGAACAATTTACAATCTTCTATAGTTTATATGTCTATTACATAGTCTCTGTAACAATGAATTGCAATGCTAACCCAAACAATTGGGTATGCTCCAGCTTCTCAGACTATCTGGGCTTCCAGAGGCAATAAATTAGTCACTGGTAGAAGTTCATTTGAAAACCTAAAACATGGTAAAAGATGGTTGAAATGAGCTCAAATTACCTGCATACTTCAAATCACCATAAGGATTATAATGTAATCAGCATATGGAGGACTCTGGGTATAGATTACTCATCGTCCACAAGATGAGAACACACCTCCAACTTGACCATCCTCCTCAGCTCTGTTCCGAGGATACCTCGTATATCCACAATAATTTTAAACATGATGAGGCAGCAAAAGGGTTCCCTTGACGTAGGCCATTAATTTATTTTGCTTGAAAAAGAGAGAAACTAACAAGATCATTGACAATACTCGACACTTCCTTTCTGGATAAAGGCCACTATGATTCACAGGATTCTAAAAATGCAGGAATAGACAAAACATAGGATCCCTATAATTGTTCACGCAAGCTCTCCAGAAAGGGGCTCCGCCCTTTCCACATAGCCTGTTAGAGGAAAGACCGGCGGCCATTATCGTAGAAGATAAAAAAAATTAGAAGAAATAGTTGCATTAAGTTTTATTATATCTTGCCCTTGTTTGTTTTGCAAAAATCTCACATGGAATAATCTTATAAAAATATGAACATTTTAGACGCCAGAGCTTTAGGCGAAGGCAAGGTCAACTTCTTCGAGTGATAGTGGTGTGGAGGAGAGGCACTCGACTAAGGGTGGGTGGTGAGAGAAGGGGGAGGTGCTTGGGGATGGGTAAATCAGAATAACGCAACTGAACTGGAGGAGGTGGGTGGCACTGTTGGTAAACACAACTTGCAGAACTTAGATCCAACGTGCATGCTTGTGTGTGCGCACTTAAGAGCTCAAACTTATTTAGTGCTATCATGGAGCACAACTGACAAACATGTGCGCACTTGTGTGTGTGTAGGGGGGGGGGGGGGGTTGCTTGGTTTGTTATCAAATGGATGCACGATGTGCCTGTTAGTGGCACAACATGTATCAGTAAGTGGTACTCTCTGTGTCCCAAAATAAGAGTCGCGAATTTAGTACAAAGTTATACTAACTTGGTACCAAATCAGCTACACTTATTTTTGGACGGAAGGAGTATTTCAGAAGAAGCTGTCCGTGCCAGCACTAGTAGAAAACAGGGTTTTCGTTCAGACCTGATAAGCCCATTAGTCTCGGTTCATTCACGAATCGGGACTAATGTGAGCATGGGTCCCGGTTCGTGCGCTAAAGGCATTAGTCCCGGTTCAAATGAGCCCTTTAGTCCCGGTTTAAGACACGAACCGGGACTAAAGGGTGCGATGCCCTTTAGTCCCGGTTCGTATCTCAAACCGCCCTTTAGTCCCGGTTCGTATCTCAAACCGGGACTAAAGATTAGCCCTTTAGTCCCGGTTTGAGACACTTACCCTTTAGTCCCGGTTCGTGTCTCAAACCGACACTAAAGGTCCCATTTTCAAACTCTACCCCCCCCCCCCCCGCGGTGGACCGCCTTTTCAGTTTTGTAAAAAGCAAAAGAAAATGATAAAAACTTCAAAAATTAAAATACTTCGATATGTAGTTATGTTACTACATCTGCTAGTTAGGAAAATTTAAAAAAACTTAAACTTCGACATGTTTTGCAAAAAGTGTAGGGAAAATGTAAAACGGCTGTAACTTTAGCATACGGTGTCGGAAAAAACCGTATAATATATCAAAATGTTCAGAACGAAAATCCGCATCCGATTTTGATATCCTACGGCCTGTTTGCAAATTTTTAGAATCCTAAAATTCCAAAAGGAAAAAAAGATATTCTCAATTTCCATTTTTTAAATTTTGGTTAAATCTGGTCAAACTATGGTCAAACTACTTATTCAAGAAGTATTAATGTTACTAATAGTTATTCAAGAATATTAGTGTTACTAAATAATTATTTCATTTTTCTGAATTTTGGTGAAATATGGTCAAACTACTTATTCAAGAAGTATTAGTGTTACTAAATAATTATTCAAGAATATTAGTGTTACTAAATAATTATTTTAATTTTTTTGTATTTTGGTCAAATCTGGTCAAACTGGGGTCAAACTATGGTCAAACTACTTATTCAAGAAGTATTAGTGTTACTAAATACTCCCTCTGTTTCTTTTTAGTCTGCATATAAAGTTTGGTCAAAGTCAAGCTTTGTAAAGTTTGACTAACTTTATATTAAAAAATATAAACATTGACAATATGAAATCAACATTATCAGATGCACCACGAAATGTATTTTCATACTATATAGTTTTAATATTGTAGATGTTCATATTTTTTTATATAAATTTGGTCAAACTTTGTGTAGTTTGACTATGACCAAATCTTATATGCGGAGTAAAAAAGAAACTGAGGGAGTAATTATTCAAGAATATTAGTGTTACTAAATAATTATTTCATTTTTTTGGATTTTGGTCAAATCTGGTCAAACTATGGTCAAACTGGGGTCAAACTATGGTCAAACTACTTATTCAAGAAATATTAGTGTTACTAAATAATTATTGTTTTTTATAATAATAGTTTCAAACTCAAACAGTGAAACGTGTCACTTCATGCTCAAGCTAAACTCCTGAGGGTTAATACGATTGACATCTTACTATTGTCAGGAAAACAACAAGTGCAGACTTGGAAACGAGGGGGAATAGAACCCGCAAGTTAAGTGTGCTCAGGCTGGAGTAGTGAGAGGATGGGTGACCGTCCGGAAAGTTAGATGATGAGGGATGATTAGAGATTAGAGGTTAAATTGAGCAGTGATGAGGGGTGATTAGAGATTAGAGGTTAAAATAATTCAGAAATTTGAAAATCGGGAAAAATTTCAGAGAAAATTAAAAAAAAATCATAAAATTTCCTTTAGTACCGGTCGGTGTTACCAACCGGGACTAAAGGTGGACCTCCAGGCAGCGGCCACGTGGAGGGCCTTTAGTCCCGGTTGGTGTAAGAACCGGGACTAAAGGGGGGAGGCTTTAGTAACGACACTTTAGTCCCGGTTCTTGAACCGGGACTAAAGGCCTTTATGAATCGGGACAAATGACCCTTTTTCTACTAATGCAGGTGGATAACACCAGTAATGTGCATTGGCGATTGGTTAACCTCTTGCAAGCTCGTATGCCACTAATATTCTTGTGTTGCATGCCGAATAAGTCAATATGGTTCGTTGGTCATGCAGGTGGATCACACCACTAATGTGCATTGATCACGTATCTAGAAATTCTTCACTCTTTTGATGTTTGTGCAAAATATCCACCTTGATGAGCTTGACAAGGATGCTATCATCTGGAAGCACACTAATGATGGTATCTACTGGGTGGCCTCCACTTATAGATCCCAATTCTTGTGTTTGGTCCACTCCCCCTTGGATTGCATGATACGAAAGAATTGTATGCAACCAAAGGTCTAGTTTTTTGCTTGGTTAGCTACATGGAATAGGATTTGGATGCTCAACAGATTGGCCAAGCGCCGGTGCGAGAATTGTGGCCTTTGCCTTCTTTGCAAAAGGGGACAAGAAACCGGGACACACCTCTTGGACAAGGGCCTGTACACTCTTTGGCTTTGGAACATGGTGGTTGCAAAACTTGGTTTTGTGCATGTGGACACATCTTCTTGGCATTTGGACGGCTCCGTCGATTCGTGGGCTAGTAGAACCGACATGAATATTCCTTCTAGAAAAGCAATGGCCTCGCTCATCATGCTTGTTTGTTGGGAAATTTGAAATGAAAGGAACGCCCGTGTTTTCCGGCACAACAGTGCACCGCCCCCGATTGTCCTAAACATCATCTTGGAGGAGGCTAGGCTTTGGGTCGCCGCGGGTGCAAAAAACTAAGGGAAATTTTATGGCGCGAGTAATTGCCATGCAGTTTTGTAAGGGACGTTTGTAAAACTCTATTCCGCTCTTAATTAATAGATGAGAGAAATCTTTTGCCTCCCATTCTAAAATAATTATATTATGGTTCATTGGTCGAGCCGGGACATGTCGATGGGAAGGCAAGAACCCCACTCACCACCAGTGTGATGGTTTGTTTTATTCTGTGAAAGAAAACATTTTGCCAGATTATGCTTTTGAGTGTGCCATACAATTCGTTGTGCGGTAAGTGTTTTTAATAGTGTGTGATGACCCGTTCAACTATGTACATTAGTGTGCCAATGACAAGAAGTCCACAGCGGGTGTGGTATCATGAGAAGGTACGATGAGCATCTCCAACAGGCGCACAAAAACTACTTCGCGCACTAAAATTCGTTTTTTTGGGTGCGGACAGCTCCAGCAGAAGCTCTAAAATAATGCACACGTAAAAAACATTTGGGCACACGGTAAAAGCCGCTACCAGAAGCTGCAAATTTAGGATGCCGGATTGCACGCGCTTCACAATTTGCACTGCGTGTTTTTTTGAGCGCGTGTTTTTGGGCATCACGATATTGAGTTCGGCGCGCTAAAGGTGCTACAATGACGCGCTAAAACTATTTTAGCGCGTGAAACTTTTGAGCGCCTGTTTGGAGATGCTCTAACGACGAGCCCCGTGGGCGGTAAACCTCTCACGGTAAAATGGTACTCATGCATGAGCTCCAGTAATGTCCAGGCAGTCTCTGACTCGGCTCAGTATGCCACTTTTTTCTCGTTGGTTCGTCACAATAAATGGACACTGGCCGCTGCCCGGCGGTGCGCAGCATATCCACGTACGGTCCGCAGCCTTATATTGCAGCAGCTGCTGCTTTGCCATCAAATGCAAGGTCCAAACGGCTCCCTGCCCGGCTTGTCCGTCGCAATCATGCTAGACAACCAGAGGCAGGTCCATGAAAAAAAGAGGCACGTTGCTAAAACTGTCACCCATCCGAGCTACCTCCGGTGAAAGCTTACCACTCATCTACGCTGAGACCGAGGTGGTTGGATCAGAGGTTCCATCTTCTCACGACCTACCTTCAAATATTAATCCCATCGCAACAAAAATATGCCAAGAAGGGGTATATGTTGCCGTCATTTTTATCAACGACGGAGCGGAGAATACAGCGACGGCGAACGACCGCTGGTTTAATTGAGTTCATTAGTGATTTTTAGTGACCGTATTCTAACTTTCAAGGACTGGATGGATATCCCTATCATTACAACGACAACAGCTAACGACCCCCCGATTAATATTGAGAGGATCTCCATCCAACAACGTGATGTGTGCTGAAATATGGGATGTGTTTTAGGCTCATCTAGCAATTTCTAAAAAATCTCTAAGGGTCCGTGTGAGTTATATGGCACTAGGTGTAGTGGGAAGTTTAATCCCACCCCACTAGTGGAGAAAGAGTTGGACCTCTTTATAAGGGTTTCTTTTCTATATGCTACTGGAGGTTGAGAAGAGAAGAGGCCCTCGCGCACGCCTCCGCCGCCCGCCACGCCTCGTCCGGACGCACCGCCGGTTGCGGGAATGAGCCGAACCGAGCTCACACCTACGTGCTAATTTTTGCCGGTCAGTAACGGAGAGTTTTCTGATAGATGGGCCACGACACCGTCGTTCCTTTGCTACTCTATCCCGTCCTCCGGTCAACGGGGGAGCAGGTCTCCGAAACCCCACCCCTCCGGTTCCTGTACGGGAGAGGGGCGAATAGATTTTTGGAAAGCGACCACGTGACTGCTTGCCTCCGATCCACTACTTCCTCTACGTCCGCGTCACCTTCATCATCACCATGTCTCGGTCTGACGCAGATTGTCTCGCCGCCGAGAAGCTCGAGGCCGACAAGAAGGCCGACGATGACGCCTCTGCTGCCGCCACCGCCGCGGCGGCTTCTGCATGGCCTACTGGAGGGTATAACGCGTTTATCCCTCTTATTTCCATATTAGCAGTACTAGCATTATGTGTAGATTTGTCTACTGTTTACGTAGTACGTGCTTGTTTAGATCAGTATCAGTATATCGTTAATTCTGTCAATGACATGCTAGTCATTTATTTATGGATTAAATTAGTCGAAAAATTTCCGATTTACTCAACAATGTGAAGCCCCTGGCTAACGTTGTACCAGCGCCAGCGCAACAAATTTACCTTCATAGCTAACGTTGTACCAGCGCAACAAATTTACCTCGACCCATGCATGCTTGACAGGAGTGTATAGTACGTTAGGGGAATTTTTGGTCTATGAGTGTATATACAACCTATATGAAAAAAAGTAATTAAATTAATTCAAAAAATATGAAAATATTTTTGAAATAAAGTTGACCTTCCATTGTACATGTAAGAAAAATTCCGAAAAAAGAAAAAGAAAAATAAAGTTGAACTTTCATTGTATGATACGAATGGGAGCATAAGTGCATCTACAGACGCGATGGATAAATATGATCACTCGAATATGCGCGGGCGAGTCCGCGGACACTGACGGGACACTCCTTAAATCGCATCGTCCACATCCGTGTATCTTATATCCAGTTCCCTATATCCATACTAAATCATGTAACATCAACCAAGCTATGTAGATTAGCTGACCCGACATAGAATCACACATATGATAGCATAATAGTTCACCAAAAGATCACGAACGGCTGTTCAAAGGTTCACCAAAGTTCACATAAATATGGACAACTTTAAACTACATCTAAAACATGAAATGAAATTGAACTTCACCACTTCCGGGCCAACCCTTTCGCCTTCCGGTTGCAGGCGCAGCTGTAGCCGTCGGTGGCTGGTGGAGGATCGTCCGATTCATCGAACGAGGAGCCGTGGTCGTCGGAAGAGGATGAGGAGACGATGAAGGGGCCCTTCAGGCATTGGACGGCGCAGTCCTGCTGGCACCTGAGCTTGGCCAGCCAAGCCGCCTCCGTCGCCTTCTTCTTCACCTCCCACTCGGACTGCTCGATGGCCAGCCGTAGAGCCTTTGTGTTCTTCCAGTGGAGCCGCCAAGCGTCTGTCTCCGCCGTCGTAAGCGACCGACGGTAGACCCACGCGAGGAGCCGCTCGTCCTCGTCGAGCTCCATCGGTAACCCGCGGCGGCGGCGGACAGAGCTATCCGCTGCGTCGCTCACCCTTTCCTGCTGCCTCTCACGGCGGGCGACGCGCTCCTCCGACTCCGGCGTGCGCGTCCGAGCCGGCGGGGCATTCGCGTCCGGGCTGGTGCGGGCTGGGAGGAGCCAAATCCGGCGTCCTCGCTGCGCCGACGGGGGAGAGGTGAAGGAGCCGATCCGGAACTTCCCCCCATGTCCACCTTGGACCTCTCAAGGGCAATGCGGAGACCGAGTTGCTTGTCAATGTCCATGTCAGTGTCGGAGCGGCTGCCTGCGCTCGACATGGTTACAGGAGTCGCCGGAGCTGTCGGATGGATCGAACCGGAAAGGAGAAGAAGAGACGGAGCGAGAGCGAAGTGAGTTAGGGTTTCCGGATTGGGGATATATGTGGCGATGACGTGGGGTCGGGGTGGGCCGGGCTAACGTGGCGGACGCTCCCGGACGCCCCATATCTAGGCTGGATATGAGAGGTGCCAGACAGTTTGAACTTTTCAGACCCGTTTGAGGCGGCCGTTCAGATCAAAAAATCATGACCGGGTGGACAGCCCGGACGTGAAGCCGATTTAGGGTTCTAGATGCTCTAAGACCGAAAAGCTACCATATCGGCGCCAATGCGCATTGGGCCATGCAGGGCTACGTTGGTCGCAACACACAATTTGTATGACATAATATTCGGGCGGCCGTACGTCGTCCTCACTGTGCCTGACCTTAATGCTTGGCGAGTTGTGTTCTCCAGATTTGGCGAGTTGTGCTCTCCAGATTTGGCCGTAGGTCCTGCTGCATATGGGTTGGATTCAATCCAGCGCTCTTGTAGTTAATTGGACATTAGTTTTTAAGGTGTAGACCTTCCTGGTTCTTGGATTGACACTATATTTCTTAATTCATCAGACTATATCTATATGACTTTGGCGGGTAATGACGTTGCCAGAAAAGTCTGGATCTATATAAGTCTGAATGTTCACTTTAGGGGCATTTAGAAGACATTGTGAAAATAAGGACATTGGTCAACACCATGTTGATAAGTGCCCACTCTGTCTCAAAATAAGTGTCGCTGTTTTACTACAACTTCACACGGGTACTAGTTAGTTTTCATACAATTTTTTCGGAAAAGCTGAAGTATTTCTAGAAAGGGCTCCCTCGGCCCCCTCCCCCCATCGTGACCCTTCCATCGTGACCCCCTCGCCCGCCACCGTGGGCGACCAGGGGGAATCCCTAGCCGCCGCCGCCAGAGGTCTCTCCCCCACCTCCCCTAGTCCTCACCGCCGCCGGAGAGCATCGCCGGCCGTCAGAGGCCTCTCCCCCACCTCCCCTACTCCTCACCGCCAGCGGAGAGCGCCGCCGGGCGAAGCGGGGCTTGTGTCGGTGGCGGCGGGGCCATTCTCCCTCCTCCCCTGGTGCTTTGCGATGCGGGACGCAGCGCGCTGGTGAGGAACGAGGCACTCGCGCGGGGCAGCTCGGCGACGATGCGGCCGGCCGTGCCGCGGGCGCGGCGGTGCGACGGAGCGGCGGCGGCTGTGCGGATTTCCTGGAGGGACGTGCTTGCGCTTTGGGGAGGCAGGCCGCTAGCTGCGGCGGCGGCTCCATCAGATCCAAGCCTATGGCGACACTACTAGGGAAAAGCCTAGCAGTAGCGTGGGTCAAATGCTTATCAGTAGCGCGGGCAGCCGCGCTAGTGATACGGCGCTACAGTGAATGCTTGGCAGTAGCGTGTGTTGACCCGCGCTACTGCTATCTAGGGACATCAGTAGCGATCGTCGCAAAAATGCGCTTCTGCTAATATCTATAGGGCCCTAGTATAAAAGGCGCTACTGCTAAGACCTCGTTGCTACTAAAGCCATACCCCGCGCTACCATTATTAGTTTCTGAAAATAAAATCTACTCCATATTTTGTGCTGCTGAATTTTGTTTAGTGTTTTATACAATAGTCTCTAGCATTACATACACATTCAAATCTGATCATATCATACACATACAAATAGTTTCATCAAATCGATCAATGTCATCATCATAATCATCATCTAACACAAAATGATGTCTCTCGTCATCATCTCGAAATAGCGATACAAGTTATGAGATGTCTCGAGTACTTGCAACTACATCGTCATCCTCTAAACTATGAGTGAGAGCGGAACTATGCAATACATGAGGATGCGGTTATGAGTCCTGTCTCGCGTAAGCGTGAACCTCAAGTAACTAGCTTCCTCATCTTGTCTGCTTTTGAACCATTTATGGCTGGCGCCCGAGAACTGCCCGGATCATTTACCCAGCACATAATCATCATTTTCCAAATATAACATGTCCAAAACATCTCATGTCCAAATATGACATGTTCAGATTCCAAACATGACATGTCCAAATCACATATCCACATATCACATGTCCACTTGAAATTTGCATATAACAGGAAGAAAAATATAGAACTTGAAGAAAAATACAAGAAGTTTTTTCTAAATAGGGTTCATACCACCTAACTATATCACATGTCCAAATTCTGTTTTTTAGAACTTGAAGAAAAATATAGAACTTGAAGAAAAATATATCACATCTCCAAATTCTGTTTTTTTAAATAGGGTTCATACCACCTAATTAACCAGGGTTCATACTAATTCTGTTTTTTAATAGCAACAATTGCTTTAACTAAAAAAATAGCAACAATTGCTTTAACTAAAAAATAGCAATAGTTTGAAACCTAGGGTTCATACTAACTACCACTAAAAATAGCCACTAATCTGTCCTAGGTTTTTTTAACTAGGGTTCATACTACCAAATTAAATAGGGTTCATACTAATTCTAATTAACTAACTAGCACTAAAAATAGCCTAGGGTTCATACTAAATAGCACTAAATAGCTAGGGTTCATACTAAGAGAGAGAGAGAGAGAGAGAGAGAGAGAGAGAGAGAGAGAGAGAGAGAGCAGAGAGAGAGAGAGAGAGCAGAGAGCAGAGAGCAGAGAAGAGGGGAGGGGAGAGTGCTTACAGAGGGCGGAGAGAGAGAGATGGGGTTGGGGGAGACGGCGGCACCGAGGCGCGGCGAGGCGGCATCGGGGGAGACGGCGGCGAGGCGGGGTCGGGGGAGACGGCGGCGAGGCGGGGTTGGGGGAGATGGCGGCGAAGCAGGGTCAAGGGAGACGGCGGTGGAGAGCGAGGGCAGGGGCTCCGGCGAGGTTAAGGTCGAGGAGAAGGAGGCACAGGCGCGCGGCGATGTCGAGGGAAGACTCCGGCGGAGAGCGAGGGCAGGGGATCCGCCCAGGGCGAGGGTAGGGGCTCCGGCAGCGACGACGAGGGTGAGAAGAGAGAGTGGAAAATTGGGGGAATAAGCAGAGGATGGAAACCCGCGTGGGGGGTTATGTCAAAATAGCTTTAGTAGTAGGGTAGGAAAAGAAAATGCGTTGCTGCTAAAATCCGTAGCAGTAGCGCGCTCCTCACAAACTCGCTACTGCTAAGTTGGGTCCGCCCTGTGGACAAGTTCAAACGTAGCAGTAGCGCCCTACCCTAAAAGCACGCTACTACTAAATTGTTAGCAGTAGTGTGGTTTGCAGAAGGGCGCTACTACTATACCTAGCATGTCGGCAACGGCGTGGCAATTATAGTAGTAATGCATTTTATTCCTGCCGCGCTACTGCTAAGTGGATAGTAGTAGTGCTCTTTCTGAACACGCGCTACTGCTAGCCCTTTCTGACCACGCGCTGCTGCTAAGTAGCAGTAGCGCCTCATTTTAACACGCGCTACTAGTAAGATTCTTTGTATAAGATTTTCCCTAGTAGTGCGATGAGGGCTGCGACGGTGGGGGAACGCTGGTTGGGGTCGCTGGCCTCGGCTAGATTTGGCCGTGGCTGGTGGCTGGACGCGTTTGTGATGTCCGGTGACCGTCCATGGTCACCGGGTTGCGGACGGTGCAGTGGCGGGTGCGGACCGCCGACAACTGGGCGGGTATTGGCGGGTTCTTCTGATCACGTCGAGATTCAACCATGGTCTGGGTCCTTCACACCATGGGCAACTCCGGGGAAAACCCTGGGTCTCATTGGGACCGAGCGATGACTGTGCTTTTGTATCGTAGTCCCCCTTGAGGGGATTGTCTTGGGACTTTGCTCAGGCGGAAGCGACCAACGACCGGTGGCGCGACTACTGATGAAAATAGCACCGACTTTGGTCATGGAAGATGATGGCGGTGTCTCCGATGTCGTTTCCTTGTTGAGGCATCGTCGTTGCAGTTTGCGTCATCAGGCTCGGGATGCTCCAGGCGCCTTTGGTGTAGCTCGCCCTCCTGGAGGCATCATTCTGGAGCATGTGTTGGATGGAGGGGACTAGAGGGGGAGCGTTATTCCATCTACCGCAACGCCAGCAGCGGATCCCGGCGGCATGGCGCTGTGTAGTTTCGGCGATGGGCGCGGACGGATGGATAGGTGCAGGATGGTCGCGCTGTCAAGTGTCGTGGTTGCGTCGATGGCAGGCCTGACAAGTTCGGTGTGTCAGTACCTGCTCTGGAGATGGACCAGTGGAAGACGGTGGCAGCGACTCCTGAGAGTGTTCTGGACCGGTGTGTGACACAGTCTCGGTATGTGGCTGGGCCGCGGCATTCGGCTTTAGATGCTAGATTTTGGTGCGATGTCTGTTTGGTATTCGGCTGGGATATTCGGCACCACTTCATCAAGGAGATAGGAGTAGCGACAGATGTATTACTTTGTAAGGTCTTTGTGAAGAATTAATAAAGTGGCTGCATGCTTATATCCTAGATGCAGAGGCCGGGGGTGGATCCTCCTTTTCAAAAAAAAAATATCTCTTTAAGACATCTCTGAAAATGATGTGTGAATTTCTATGTATTTCGAGTGTTTAAATAGTCTCCTTATTGTGCTATTTAGCCTCCTAGAGGCAATAAATTGTAAAAAGTAATCTTAAGACCCAAAAGTTGTTCGACACTCAAAAGAATCTTTAAATTAGCTGCTTACTGAAATCCCCAAATACAGTATAATATCATTAACATGTCGAAGTAAAGATAACTCGTCGTCCACATGATGCAGAACACACCTCGAACATGACTGTCCACCTTAGCACTATTGCAAGGATAGGTAGCATATCCGCAATAATAATAAACAAGATGGGGAACAAAAAATAGATCTGTTGATGTAGCTTGAATTTTTTTAACATCATAATTGACATTACTCGACGCTTCCTTTTTTGGCAATGTCATTATTTTCACACTGTTTTCTAAATGCCCCTAAAGTGAACATTCAGACTTATATTGGAAAACTCTTTCCACATAGCCCGCTGAAGGAAATACAAAGCAAGCTTTATCGTAACTTTAAAAATGATAAGAAATAGTCTCGCGAAACACTTCCTGATACATCGGCCTTGTTTGTTTTGCAAAAATCTCTGATGACACGATCCCATAATGTACGGTCCTAATGAGCTAGGGATACAGGAGATGGCAAGGCTAGTTCTGCGAACGACCGGGTGAGGGGGGAGGGGAGGATAGGCACTCAAGTCAGGGAGGGTTGTTGTATTGCTCGACTTGTTGATTTGTGGGAGGGGCTTGGGAATGGGTGAATCTGGCAGTGATGACCAATTCAAGGAGGAGAATGCGGTGGTGGCACTCAGGACAAGAGAAGCTTGCAGCTAGTCAACGTGGGTACTGTCATCCGGCGTGCATGCTCAAAATACTTGAAGCGTGAACAAATTAAGTGCTATCATGAAGCATGACCAACGCTTGCACCCAGGAGGGAAAGCGATACTGAGAATGTCATCATGGTTCGATCCGGGAGATCCAAATCTGGAGTTTCCCCCGGAGCATCCCGAGCGTGATGACGCTGTTGACACACGAACACGTCACGTGTACCTTCAACGCCGGGGGGTGATGCACCGCAGCTCACGTTGAAGGAGACCCGACCGACAGCGCGATACGCAAAACAGTCGACGGACGCTTTTGTAGACCCGGAAACCCCACACCCCCGGGAGGGACCCCGTCAGGGAGTGCGGCGGTTATGGGCTGCCCTAGGTCGATTCGCTCGCCCTTAGAGCCTCGGGATTCGCAGCTCTCAAACACGAAGAACAGCGAAGAACGAGAGAGAAAAACGGTGGAGAGATAAAACGTAGATGAAAAAGTAGTACATTGATTTGTTCGATTGTGTGTTGTTCAATCGGCCATCACCCCCAACATATATAAGAGGCGGCTGGACTTCCCGTACAAGTAAAGGATTCATCTAGGCTTTCCTTACAAGAAAAATTACATCAATTCACGTCCTAGAGTCCTAATTCTATTCCAACTCGGATAAAGTCTGAATCTGGCCCAAACTCTGTCTTCTTTCTTGCGCGGGCCACCGGGCTTGCATATGATCTCCGATCAAGACGGCCCAAATATGAAACTCGTGCGCCTCGACGATACGAACAACTCTTATGTTGATCACTTTTTCAAATAAGGCCATCTTGAATAGTTTTCGAGGTCATCTTTATCTTCCAGTCGGACTTGGTCTTGCGGTAGACTGGATTATCCGAGTCTCGTAGTGAATTTGTAGGTTATATACTATCACTGATGATGACGACTCCAAAATCAAAGTTTACCATCTTGATGATACGCACAACTTCTGTATTGAACACTTCTTCATCCGAGGTCATCTTGATAAACTTTGAGGCATATGTTCAATTTCACTCGGATCCGAGCTCATCCACTCGGATTAGAGTCATTCACTTGGATCGTCCGACTGGACTTTTCACTCGGATGTTTAGAGTTTTTCACTCGGAATACAATTTTCACTCGGAATATTTTCACCTGGAGGACAATTACATTCGGATGACCATAATTCCACTCGGATGACTATATTTTCACTCGACCGGTAAATTTTCATTCGACCGTAAACTTTCACTCGGACGGTAAACTTTTCACTCGGAATATTTTTACCTGGAGGACAATTTCACTCGGATGATCATATTTCCACTCGGATGACTATATTTTCACTCGACCGGTAAATTTTCACTCGACCGTAAACTTTCACTCGGACGGTAAACTTTTCACTCGGATTTTCCGACTGAAAACATAGCTTGATCTTGATTTGTCTCTCCAGGCCTCATACGACCTCGGATTGAGATGAGTTATATACGAAAATCGATCTGCTCGACGAGAAGAAACTTTTCCGCGTTGAAGGTTTTCCGATTCAAGGCCGTCTTGATGACCGAATTACTCACGCAACCTATCAGACAAGTGTCTGGCACCTCGCGCCATATTTCCGTTGAGGTTCGGTCTGCAGTGTATTGCCTCTAACTTTTGCATATGAACTCGAATTGAGATGATTTATATATCAAAATTGATTGCCTCGACGAGACGAAGACAATTCCTTAAGTGTGCTCCTTCATCTGAGGTCATATTGAGGGCGTAATCGGCCGAAAAGCACTCAGAACATTAAATTTTGGCACTCGGAGTACAGCTTCGGCCACTGAGATGAGGTCGAATGGCGATAGCCTAAACATCAAAGTTGTTCCACTCGATGATATGAAACTTTCTCATGCTGAAAACCCTTTCACTCTATATCTTGCCAAAATCAGGTGTCAACACATGCCCCCCTGTTTTTCGGCAAAGCTTGCACGCCGAAAAATAATATGCATGGTGTTCGTTAAGGACGATGTGAACACTCCATCGGCCATTTATTTTTCTCAGGGCGATAATTATGTATCGGCCATGTTTGTGCTAAGGGCGATAATTGTATATCGGCCATTGCCTACTTAGGCTTCCTGCCACACACTCGGGTGGTACTTCTTCAAATATTTGCCATTGAGAGCTCGAGGTAACAATGCCCCTTGTATTGATTCCACCAAATATGAATTTCCGGGAACAACTCTTGTAATCCTAAAAGGACCTTCCCAACTTGGAGACCACTTCCCGAATTTTCTATCTCTTGAACCAATCGGCAGAATCACTTTCCAGACGAGATCACTAACTTGAAAATTCTTCAACTTGACTTTCTTATTGTAAGCTCTTGCCACCCTTAACTTATCTCTCTCCATGACCTTTAAAGCAGGCAAACGTTTATCAGCAACCTCATCAATGTTGTCCATCATCAAGTTATAGAAGTCTATTGCCGATAAATCATTTTGTTTGGCTATTCTCAAAGCATTCAAATTTACTTCCACCGGTAAAACAGCCTCCTGACCATATACTAGCTCATATGGAGTCACTTTCGTAGCACCATGCCTTGAGATTCTATGTGCCCATAATGCCTCAGACAACAAGTCATGCCATCTCCTTGGATTATCCTCAATCTTCTTCTTGATGAGCTTGATTAAAATTTTATTGCTAGACTCAGCTTGTCCATTAGCTTGGGCATAATATGGGGAGGAATTGAGCAACTTTATGTTATAAGATTCGGCAAACTCTCTGACTTGGTGTGACATAAAAGATGAACCTTGATATGTAGTTAACGTTTGAGAAATATCGAATCTATGAATAATGTGCTCGGTTATGAATTGAATTACCTCCGCATGGGTCATGTTCTTGAGAGGTACTGCTTCAGACCACTTAGTGAAATAATCAGTTGCCACCAATACGAACCGATGCCCTTTTGAAGAAGACGGATGGATTTGCCCAATAAAGTCTAAACCCCATCCTCTGAAAGGCCACCGCTTGATAATAGGATGCAACATAGCAGCAGGAGCCAATTGAATATCACCAAATTTTTGACAAGCTTCGCACCCTTTATAATATCTGAAGCAATCATTAATCATGGTCGGCCAATAAAACCCAACACGTCGTAATAACCATTTCATCTTGGGAGCCGACTGGTGAGTACCACAAATGCCTTCATGTACCTCTACCATAGCAACTCTTACTTGGTTCTCATCCAAGCACTTTAAAAGAACATCATCAACTGTTCGGCGATAAAGATCATCATCCCTCATAGTGTATTTAAAAGCCATACACCGAACAACCCTGTCCACCCTTTCACTCGGATTACGCAAGTAAGCAACAATGGGCTTCCTCCAGTCGGAATTGTCATCTGCACTAGATTTTTTGTTAATGTCGAATCAGTGGGTTCTGGTTCGGCCTCTTTTATACTGGTAAGATAAGACATCGGACTTTGAGAAATATGAAACATGCCATGATCAACATGATATTCAGATGCTTGCTGTGCCAACTCATTTGCTTTCCAATTGTCATGTCTAGATATATGTGCAATGCTAAAACAATCCAAAGTAGAAATTATATCTAGACATCTATCAAGATAAACATTAAGTGATTCGTCCAAACACTGAAAGACTTTAGATATTTGCTGCAATACTAGTAACGAATCACCATAAGCCTCAATATGTGTAACACCTATAACAACTAACATCTCTAGGCCGAATAACAATGCTTCATATTCGACATGATTGTTTGTGCAAAAATATTCTAAGCGGCATGAGGCTTCAAAAACAGCACCATGAGGAGATATATAAACAACACCAACACCTTGGCCATTGCTACAAACTGAACCATCAAAGTATAATCTCCATGGTACTAATGAAACAAGGTTCATATCAACATCATTCTTGTCATTAATCCGATGTTCAACAATGAAATTAGCAACAATTTGGCCTTTCATGGATTTTAGAGATTCATTAGCCAAATCATATTCAATCAAAGCATAAGCCCACTTGCCAATTCTACCACTAAGAATTGGCCTATGCAACATGTATTTAATGACATCGGTTTGACAAGCTACTACACAAGCACTCGGCACTAAATAATGTCTCAGTTTTGTGCAAGCATAATATAAGCATAGACATAATTTTTCAATAAATGTATACCTTGTCTCGGCGTCCAATAAGCGCCTGCTCAAATATGTAATAGTATGCTCTTTTCCCTTGGTTTCTTGAGTCAAAACAGCACCAATAACCCCTTCCTCTGCTGCAATGTAAAGCCTGAAGGGTTCTCTATGCTTGGGTGCTTTCATCACCGGAGGAGTGCACAAATAGTTTTTGATCATATCAAATGCTTCTTGCTGTTTTGCCCCCCAAGTGAAATCAGCATCATTCTTCAACCGAAGGATAGGAGTAAATGCATCAACTTTCCCTGATAGATTAGCTATGAACCTTCTCAAATAATTGACCTTGCCAAGGAACTTTTGCATATCTCTCTTGCATGTTGGAGCTTCCACTTTCTGTATGGCCTCTATCTTTTTGGGATCAATCTCTATGCCATCTTCATGAATAATGAAACCCAAAAACTTGCCAGTTGACACGCCGAAAGCACACTTCAAAGGATTCATCTTCAGTCCATACTTTTTCATTCTTTCAAAAGCTAAACGCAAATCGGCCAAGTGAGATTCAAAAGCATCTGATTTGACAACAATATCATCAATATAAACTTCAAGCATGACACCGAGTAAATCATGAAAAATCAAATTCATAGCCCTTTGATATGTGGCGCCAGCATTTTTTAATCCGAATGTCATCACTGTCCACTCAAATAAACCAAGGAAACCAGGGCATCAAAAAGCAGACTTGTACATGTCCTCTTCGGCCATAAAAATTTGATTGTATCCCGCATTACCATCTAGAAAGCTAATAACCTTATGTCCAGAAGCATCATTAATAAGCATATCGGCTATTGGCATAGGATACTCATCTTTGGGTGTAGCCCTATTCAAATCTCTGAAGTCAATGCACACCCTCAACTTGCCGGATCCTTTCTTCTCTATCGGGACAATGTTAGAAATCCACTCGGCATACCTGCAAGGTCGAATGAAATTAGCTTCAAGCAGTCGACCGATCTCTTCCTTAATCCGGTCATATGTTTTCGGATTAAATTTTCTGGCCGACTGTTTATAAGGTCTAAAACCAGCCTTTATAGGTAACCGATGCTCCACTAGTTCTTGGCTTAAACCTGGCATCTCATGATATTCCCATGCAAAGCAACAAACATATTCTTTCAATAGCTCGATTAACATAGCTCTACAATCGGCTTTCAAATTTTTGTTTACAAACGTCGATCGAGTGACTGAACCATCTTCAATATCTACCTCTTCTAATGGATCAGCCGATGTAAAACCTTGTCCAAGTTTATCCATGTCATCCAACTCCTCTATATACTCATACATATCGTTCTCGCTGGACCGATATTTCACAAGACGTTTTTGCAACCAATCGGAGCTAGAATCCATTTAAACATATCATACCTTGGAGCTGATTGCATTCAGTCGGCTTTAAAGAGACGGGCATAAAACCATTCTTGGTCGCGCTGAGAAAATCAAACTCTGATAAATCACGTCCCGTCAAGCAAGTAGCATTGGGATGTTGCCAATCCACTGATGCATCGGCCAAAGCAACACATGCCGAGTTATCCGCATGAATGACTTCCACTTCATCATCAACCCACTGAATCAAAAACTGGTGCATAGTGGATGGCACACACTGGTTTGCATGAACCCAATCACGGCCTAATATGACGTTGTAGTTACCTTGCACCTCAGCGATAAAGAATGCAGTAGCCAAAGTTTTGCTTTCGACAGTAAGCTCCACATACATCACACCTTTGGCTTCTGTTTTCTCTTTGCCTTCAAATCCATTGAGCACCATATTCGTCTTTATCAGCTCTTCATCAGGGAGACCCAATTTCTTGAAGACCGAATAGGGCATAAGATTTACCACAGCACCACCATCAACAAGCATCCGAGTGAGCGGCGACCCATTGATATGACCTCTGAGATATAATGGTTTCAGATGCGTTACTGGTTCTTTTGGCTTCTCGAATATTGCGTTTTTAGGGCCAAAATCCAGCTGAGCCACCTCCCCTTCCTCATCTACAGCACGAAACTCAGCAGGTAGGTAATACACCATATTGATATACATACCTTCATGAACCGGCGTAGACTCATAGTCCAACATATCAGCCTCCTCCTCGAGTGCATCCACCGATTCTGAAATTTGTCCGAGTGAAGAGGAAGCAATAGGTAACATAGACGACGCAATGATTGCATCGTCCTCTTTTGGTAATGTAGGTGCTGCTGTGATCGGTGTAGAAGCCACTGTATCTTGTATTTGTTTGGGTCTCCACACTTGTTTTGTAGGTACCATAGGCCGAGTGTTATTGAGCAACTTGTCTCTTTGCTTCTCGGCCTCTTGTTCTGCATCTCTTGACTCCTTAGCCTCTGTAGTTTCCTCTTTTGTGTCTTTGTTAGCCCTGGAGGACACCACTTTGGCTGTGTGTATTTAGGATCTCTCGTTTTTACCTGGCTAGTGCTTGCTTCATGGTCATTAGCCGAGTGCTTTGGCGCGATAGCAACTATCGGCTCAGTCGGATTGCTATGCACAATCGGCTGTTGTATGGCGGATGTTTTGGTGCCCAAGATAAGTGAGTCAACATCCATTTTCTCCTTGCCTTTTCCCGACTCAACTGCTGCAACACTCGGTGATTTAGCACGCCATTCTTTTTGACTTTCCAGATGCATGAAGTTTCCACTCGGGCGCACCTTTTTACTCTGATGGAATCCACTCGGATGGATGTCACTCGGATGGAATCCACTCGGATGGAATCCAGTCGGATGGAATCCACTCGGATGGAATTCAGTCGGATGGAATCTACTTGACCACATTTTTTCACTCTGATAGCTTCCACATGGGTGCATTCTTACACTCGGATAATTTCCATCCGGTCGCATGTTTTGACCAGCCGACTAATAGTCACCGATGTTCATTCGGCCATTATATGAGTAATCAAGTCGATCCCACACAGACTGCCTCTGCTCTTCTGAAAACTGGACCCTTGGTCCACTCGGTTTTGTATACCGACTGAACATATCAGCTGATGGTGACCTTGGTCGTTTCAGATGAGTCGGTCGATTAAAACTAGAACCGGCCGACTGGTTAGCATACTTGGACAACAACATATCAAAAGTTGGCTTGATTCGCTTGTGCTGCACTTTAGCTTCATTCCTTTTCCACTTGCCAACTTCTGGACTCTTGGGCTTGACAAATCTCACACGAGCATTTTCTTGCACTTGTTGTTGCCCCCCGAGTGTAGGATTCTTGATGGTGATTTTGATCACTTCCTTGCCATCGGGTTGCTTACCAAGCACAACCTGTCTCCCCAAGACCTTGTTGTCCTCTTTATCTTTCCTGGGCTCACCAACAATGACATTAGCTTTATTAGAAGATTCGGCTACCTCTGGCCTAATGAGTAGATTCTTCCCCTCCAAATCCATGGTATTCATTGGAAAATGTTGTTTATCAACTTGCATCTCAGAAAAGTTCAATCGTCCGTCATTAATGGCCGATTGTATCTGTCGTCGAAAAACATTGCAATCGTTAGTAGCATGAGAAAAAGAAATATAATACTTGCAATAAGCACGCCATTTTAGCTCTTCAAACGGCGGTAAAGTATGAGATATTCTAATAATCTTAGCCTGCAGCAAAGCATCAAATATTCTATCACACTTAGCAATGTTAAAAGTAAACTTCATCTCTTCATCACGATTCTTATAAATCGGTTTCAGATCGTTGCAAGTAAAGGGTTTGGCCTTAGATGGCCAAACAAATTCAGTAACAAAAACATCACCCTCATCGTCCGAGTGATCACTGTCATATTCCATCATATTCATCTTTGGACGATCGGCTTTGTATCTATGCACTTCTTTGAGATATTTGCTTCGGCTTTCCTGAGCCAAAGCCCTTTGTAAGACTTGGTTGATATTTAAGAACTCGTAGCCTTCTAGCTTTTCTCTAAGGGGAGTTCTCAAACCACTCAGCACTAGGTCTGTCAAGTCCCTCTCGGTTATCACCAAACTAAAACACCGGTTTTTTGTTTCTCTGAATCTCTTGACGTAATCGGAGACCGATTCATCATGCTTCTGTTTAACCGATGTTAGATGTGACAACTTGAGTTCATTGTCGCCTCTATAAAAGTGATCATGAAATTTCTGCTCTAGCTGCGACCAAACCCGAATGGACCCATGGGGTAAAGAAGAAAACCATGAAAATGCGGTACCAGTCAATGATAAAGGAAATAAACGCACTTTCAATTCATTCAATGAGCCTGCCTCACCCAATTGTGCTAAATATTGACTAACATGCTCCCATGTGGTTTTTGTGCCTTCTCCATTAAATTTAACAAAATCTAGAATTTTATATCCTGGAGGGCACTGGATGGCATCAAAGTACTCGGGGTACGGCTTTTGGTAAATTCGATTCCGAGGTAACTCAACTCCAAAATTTTCACGAAGCATCTTAGCCATCTCCTCTCTAAGATTAGCTAGACCATCATCCATAGTGGACAATGAAGCTTGTGGCAGTGGCATGGGAGGAGTAGGGTTACTAGCTGTAGGTAAGAATTGTGGCATGTATGTCGACCCATAATTTGGTAGTGGTCGAGTGGTTGTAACTGAAGGTAGGGTTTGGTCCGGCGTTGCCACCGAACCTGGCATGCTCATGATAGGACTAATGGGTGCAGCCAGATTTGTATGGTTAGGGTAATAAGCCATCGGCATGGGAGGCGCCGATGCAATAGGTAAAGCCGGATTAGGGTTTTGCACACTAGCAGCTACACCATCATTACCACTAGTGGATTGAGATATATTCTTCTGAGCATTAGTATTTTCTATGAAAGTTTGATAGACTAGATTGTTACCATCAACAATACGGCTTTCAATCTCAGCCCACTGCTCGACTTGAAGAGGAGGGGACT
Source organism: Aegilops umbellulata (assembly GCA_032464435.1). Taxonomy (NCBI): domain Eukaryota; kingdom Viridiplantae; phylum Streptophyta; class Magnoliopsida; order Poales; family Poaceae; genus Aegilops; species Aegilops umbellulata. Next base: position 444,707,077 of record CP136059.1, on the reverse strand, counting down.
TGATTTCTACAATCGGAGTGATGTTGCCTTGGCGATCCTTCTTGAACTTTGCAAGGAACTCCTGCAAGTCCTTCTCCTCGCGCGCCTTCATGTACTCCTCATAGACTTGGCGATGATCGGCAGATATCTCATCAAGACTGGGCTTAATGATGTTATCGGCGTCTACCTCAGATGGCTTGGGAAGATCGGACATGGTGGATGATGATGATTGATCTTCGTTCCCCAGCGGAGTCGCCAAAAAGGTGTGTTGACACACAAACACGTCACGTGTACCTTCAACGCCGGGGGTGATGCACCGCATCTCACGTCGAAGGAGACCCGACCGACAGCGCGATACGCAAGACAGTCGACGGGCGCTTTTGTAGACCCGAGAACCCCACACCCCCGGGAGGGACCCCATCAGGGAGTGCGGCGGCTATGGGATGCCCTAGGTCGATTCGCTCGCCCCTAGAGCCTCGGGATTCGCAGCTCTCAAACACGAAGAACAGCGAAGAACGAGGGAGAAAAACGATGGAGAGATAAAACGTAGATGAAAATGTAGTATATTGATTTGTTCGATTTGTGTTGTTCAATCGGCCATCACCCCCAACATATATAAGAGGCGGCTGGACTTCCCGTACAAGTAAAGGATTCATCTAGGCTTTCCTTACAAGAAAAATTACATCAATTCACGTCCTAGAGTCCTAATTCTATTCCAACTCGGATTAAGCCCGAATCTGGCCCAAACTCTGTCTTCCTTCTTGCGCGGGCCACCGAGCTTGCATATGATCTCCGATCAAGACGGCCCAAATATCAAACTCGTGCGCCTCGACGATACGAACAACTCTTATGTTGATCACTTTTTCAAATAAGGCCATCTTGAATACTTTCCGAGGTCATCTTTATCTTTCAGTCGGACTTGGTCTTGCGGTAGACTGGATTATCCGAGTCTCGTAGTGAATTTGTAGGCTATATACTATCTCTGATGATGACGACTCCAAAATCAAAAGTTTACCATCTTGATGATACGCACAACTTCTGTATTGAACACTTCTTCCTCCGAGGTCATCTTGATAAACTTTGAGGCATATGTTCAATTTCACTCGGATCCGAGCTCATCCACTCGGATTAGAGTCATTCACTTGGATCGTCCGACTGGACTTTTCACTCGGATGTTTAGAGTTTTTCACTTGGAATACAATTTTCACTCGGAATATTTTCACCTGGAGGACAATTACATTCGGATGACCATAATTCCACTCGGATGACTATATTTTCACTTGACCGCTAAATTTTCACTCGACCGTAAACTTTCATTTGGACGGTAAACTTTTCACTCGGATTTTCCGACTGAAAACATAGCTTGATCTTGATTTGTCTCTTCAGGCCTCATACGACCTCAGATTGAGATGAATTATATACGAAAATCGATCGGCTCGACGAGACGAAACTTTTCCGTGTTGAAGGTTTTCCGATTCAAGGCCGTCTTGATGGCCGAATTACTCGCGCAACCTATCAGACAAGTGTCTGGCACCTCGCGCCATATTTCCTTTGAGGTTCGGTCTGCAGTGTATTGCCTCTAACTTTTGCATATGAACTCGGATTGAGATGATTTATATATCAAAATCGATTGCCTCGATGAGACGAAGACAATTCCTTAAGTGTGCTCCTTCATCTGAGGTCATATTGAGGGCGTAATCGGCCAAAAAGCACTCAGAACATTAAATTTTGGCACTCGGAGTACAACTTCGGCCACTGAGATGAGGTCGAATGGCGATAGCCTAAACATCAAAGTTGTTCCACTCGACGATATGAAACTTTCTCATGCTGAAAACTCTTTCAATCTGTATCTTGCCAAAATCAGGTGTCAACAGACGCAAACTGCAAAGATGATGCCTCAACAAGGAAACGAGATGAAAGACACCGCTATCGTCCGCCATGACGGTAGTCGGCGCGATTTTCATCAGCAGTTGCGCCACTGGGCGTGCGCCGCCGGAGTCGCTGGTCCCTTGAGCCGGAGAAAACTTCAATACGATGCCCTGAAGAGGGACTACAAGCAAAAGCACCTGCATAGCTCGATCCCAAGGAGATCTAGGGTTTCCCCCAGAGTTGCTTTTGCACCGCCTTCGCTCAACGCAAAAGCACCGCCACGGCCATCACAATCTGTGTTTGTTCACTCATTTCAATCAGGACCAGACAAGGATGGAATCTCGAAGATCCGCCCACCTACCGACGTGTCGCACCCGCCACCGCGACGACCGCGACCCAGAGACCAAGTCCATTCCTGGGCCCAGATCCGACCTCATCACTACCGATCCGGTCACGCCGCTGCCGTCACTGGCGGCCGCGACGCCCCAAACCATGAAGCCGACTGCCATGGAGGTATGGGATCGCCGGAGCGCGGCTACCCCCGCCGTGACGCTGGACCGCATGCCACGCTCTGACCCTGAGGGTGCCGGCCTGCGCCAGCCCCTCACGAGCGTCATGAGCGGGAGGACCCTGTGCCCCCCCCCCCCCGCCACCGGCGAAGCCAAGGCTTCGCCTGGCTAGCGGCAAGGGAGGAGGAGGAGGAGGAGGAGTAGAGGGGGAGGTGGGCCGATGGGATCTGTGGGCCTCCGGCCGCCACACAGGGGCGACTCGGGAGGGACACACGACATCGAGTCGTGGTGTAGCTAAGTTTTTTCAGTTTATTAGGTGGAAATCACACCAATTAATGACATGTAGTCCTCGTTATTAATTTCTCACAATTAATATGGACTGGCTGGTATCCGTCGTTATTGCTTTCAACGACAGAGGTTATGAAGACGGCTAGTGACCACATTCTGAGTTTTAATGACCACACGTATGTCGTTAATTTTCTTTTCTTAGCTGTGTGTGCATTGTGAGTGCAACATAGCATTGATTCTGCAATAGGACGAAGAGAGTACTCCTTCCTTTCCTGTTTATAGGGCTCATCTAAAAAAATGTTTTTCCGTTTTATAAGTCTCAATTCTACTACTTACCATCACATGTTTGGATTTCGAGGTGCATTAAATCACCCGATGCATGGAGTATGAGGAGAAAACTCACAAATGCATGTAGAAGTTCATGCAAATTTAGTGTTCATGCATGCATTCGTTGCAATTAATGCATCGGTAAACATAACTTTTTGAGAAAAATGAGCGTACCAATTAAGTACTTGTGCAAACTACGAAATTTATTCCACCGCTTACTGTCTACCTTGGTTGGAGAGATTTTGAAATTGAGCCTTATAAGGCTACTCATAGTGGGGAGTATCATATACTAGTATCATGCATATGATAATTGTACGATACTACCTTCATAGTGCATATTATCATAGAGTAGTATCATGGATGACCTTATTTATGACCATGCATGACACAAAGCAGTATAGCATTTATTATGTTACAATATCTACCTATGTTACTCTAACATCCTCTCTCTTCTTTAATTCTCTACCACATCAGCACGTTTACTATTCCCAAGTGCATGATACCAGCTAAGATACCAGCACTATGACCAGCCTAAACCGGAAAGGAGGGAGTAGTGAACTTCCCATGGTGGTGGGCACCACAATGTTCGAACCTCCTAGCAGTATCAGTGTGTCACAACACCGGTTCTCTCCAACAACACGTCCAATTCAAATATTCAGAGAATCCCCATGCATCTAAGGGCACGGTATCAAGCGGCCGCCTATAGCTAGAGTTGAGAATCGTTTAATGACTAATTTGTTCGTCCTGGTTTGCAGTACCCTTTGTATTTTGGATCAAAACTGATCATAAATTTGACTAGAAAAATATAAGTTATATGCTACACATCTATTGTTCTGCCACATAACTTCTACTCCCTCGTTTACAAATATTAAATGTTTTTTTTATATTTTCTATATGAACTACATACAGATTGAAACGATTAAACAAACACACTAAAATGTGTCTATATACATCCGATTCACAAAATGACAAAACATCTTATACTCCCTCAGCTAAATATAAGTCTTTTTACATCCACAATGGGCTACATTTGTAAAACTTACTTATATTTAGGAACGAATGTAATATTTGTGAACAGAGAAAGTATTTTCTAGTTTAATGTGGTAAAAGTTTGACCGAAAATGTGAGGGGTGTCAATAAACTAAGACAAAGGAAGTAGTTTGACAATATTTCCACCTTGTGCAGGTATGTCTGGTCTGTAATGATTTTGGTCACCCATGGATTGGTACGTGCTTGTTGATGGGGCCAAAAAGGCCGGTTGGATGACCGAAAAAAAATAGATGATGAATTGTGTTACCTATAAGAGCAAGGCCAATAATACAACTATCAACTCATCATATGAGACTGCCATGTTATACTCTAGTATTATAATCACTCATATAGGTTGGTTATTAAGTTAGTTATTTATTTCACTTTGTCTTTTTTCCCTCTCATTTACTCTTTTTACCTAAGAGCACGTGTAGACGTTGGCTTTTGTATGAGAGTCCACTCAGTCCCATTTTTCTTAAGTGTCATTTAAGTCGGCTTATAGCTCTATAATATACTTGTTGGTAGGGCATCTCCAATAGTCTGTATGTTTTCTTATTAGTAAAATCTAGCACGTCATCGACCAACAACTTATCATACAACGACTCCAATAAGGTGTATTTAGTTTGTCCAGTGAGGGTGAAAAGAATGCACATGGTTCCAAAGGTGATATGGAATAAATGAGGACGAAATAGCAATATTTTGTGTTCAGGAATCACCAACATTTGCACGGGCTTCCAGATACATTGGGAGAGAAGCCTTGCACATTATCCCAACTTATGTTTGGGAAACTACATAAATTCTATTTGAGTAGTTGTATGATAAGTTGTTGGTCGATAACATTGCTACTTTTACAAGTATGCTAACCACAAAATATTGGAGATGCCCTTATTTGGTGTCAACGTCTTGTGATGTGGGGAACTAAGTAATTAATTTCAATGACTACAAAAAAGTTACTCTTTGTAAAGGTTAGCTAGGAATCCATGCATCCACTGCAAGATAAGTGAATCCTCTCCTCGCTCGATATGTGTCGCTCACAGTGACTGCTTAATGTGGGAATACATTTTGTTTCTTAAAAAACTCAAGCTAAAAAACCTTTTAAATCAAGAGTCCGAATTATTAACCGGTCCCACATTATATCACAATTTTTGGTGCCGATGTTTTCAAAACTGTAGGCCCTCTTTGAAAATTACAAATTATTTTAAACTTATTCATGCACATTACTATATTAGGAAAGGAAAGTACACATAGCCCGTGTGCTTAGTAGGACATTGCAAGAGAAAAAGAAAAGCTGAGTTCCACAGAAAATATGGCCTCCTTCACAGAATGCCCATGTCTACAGTAACCCTGCACAGAAGATTAACCCTTTCCTAATAGCCCGTGTGTGTGTGAACATACCTCCACATATGATCTTTTTTTCCAGACATATGGAATCTTTGTTGGGCCATGCATGCAGGCAGCCAGAAAACCAGGGCCCCGGTGACGAGACTCTTGAGACATGTTGGAATTTTTGAGACATGTGGAATTTTTGAGACATGTTGGACGTCGCCCTCCCGGCAAGACCTACCGCCGAGAACAGCGCAAGGGCAATTAGCACCACATGGAGTCTGGCCGTCCAAGCTACCTCAACGATTGGCTTGGCCATTTGGGCTCCCCATATTTGAACCTATCGCTAGCTCAGCTCACAGTCACCCACCCATCCATATACGAATACGAACCACACAACAACCAGCACGAGCGAGCACAATGGAGCACGCGGAGGACGAGCTCAGCCTCGAGCTCACCCTGGCCACCGCGGTCGTGGCTCCGGCTCCCGGCTTCTTCCTATGCGTCTACTGCCACCGCAAGTTCCGCAGCTCGCAGGCCCTCGGCGGCCACCAGAACGCACACAAGCAAGAACGCGCCGCTAAGCGCCTCCGGGAGAGGGAGACTGCGGTCGCCACCCAGCATGCTTGGAATCTGGGGAGGGCTGCCGGCGCTGTTTGGGTGTCCGAGGGCGAGGAGTCAGCAGCAGCAGGTGGCATGGCGCACAAGCGCAGCAGGATCTCGTCGGAGCACGATCACGAGCCGGACTTGTCCCTCCGGCTATAGTCGGTCTGCCAATCCATAGATCTCTGCTAGTATCCTTGCTCCGCACCATTCTGTTTCCTGTGCTAGGTACGTCAGACTCTAGCTACTTGTTTCAAGCTCCTGTTTTGCATGCATTTGATTCATCGGCGCTCTTCTAGTTAGTTAGAATTGGTTAAAGGTCTAGGTACAGCTGAATTCCTAGAGATTTTCCTGGTCTTTTGGGCTGACATAAAATTTCCCTTTTCTCCAGACTGTATGACCATGGCAGGTGGCAATTTCCTGAAAAATCTGAATCTTTAGGTAAATTTAAATGTTCAAGTTGCCATATTTAAAGGACACTGAAAATAGGGACGTTGTTCAACACACGGTGTAGATTAAGTGCACTAGCTACCCTACGTAAGATAGGTTTTTGAACTCTGACCTTTAAGACATTTCTCAAAACAATTCAGAAACTTGTTTCTAGTGTCTATTACATAGTCGCAACGACACTGAATTGCAATTTTCACCCAAACATTTGGATTTGCTCTAGCTTCTCGTGCTATTTGGCATTCAATATATGTTTCCATTGGCAGGTTACTTAATATTGATGGGAGAACTGCCTTGGTGAATTCCTCCCTCTCTAGTTTACGCTTATACATGATATCTCTTTATGGTCTCCCTAACGGAAGAAAAAAGAAGTATGATAGATCAAGGGCTAGATTTCTGTGGAGTGGGGATAAAACCAAATAGAAATATCACCTAGTGTCTTGGCATGTAGTATATTTACATAAAGATCAGGGTGGTTTTGGGGTGCTTGACCATGAGTTAATGAACGTAGCTCTTTTATCCAAATGGCTTGTGGCAGAATCTTCTTTGGGACAAAAATGTCAATGGGAAAACTTGAGGCCTGGTACAACATAAGCAGTTGGATTCCCACTTCTGGCAAGGTTTGCTTAAAGTCATGGAAATTTTCTTGTCTTATTGTAAATTCTGTGTTGGAAATGGGAATAGAACATGATTTTGGGAAGATAGATGGTTAGGCAAGGATTGCTTAGCTCAAACATTTTCAAGATTATATACCATTTCAATTGATCAAAACATTTCTGTCAATGATGCTTTGTGTGGCAACCAATCTAGCTTGTGCTCAGAATAGCTTTGGTGGGTGAAAAAGCAAAAAAATTGGTCAATTCGAAAAGCTTGTGCTAATTTTACCTTTTCTGACTCCGAGGACATATTATCTTGGCTTCTTTCTAGTTCTGGTATCTTTTGTGTTAAATCCTTCTACTCTGCCATGCAAAATCCTTCTACTCTACGCCCACATAACTTTATGACAGAAATTAAGATTCCCATGAGAGTGAAAATGTTCCTTCGGTTGGTTTCGAAAAAAGCATTCTAACCAGAGGTGTTCTCCTTCACAGAGGTGGAAGTTGTGAACCTGACTGTCTTTTTTGTGGTAAACATGAATCGATAAATCATTTTTTTCGAGTGCCCTTTATCTAGATACATTTGGAATGTGGTTATTTGCAGCCTGAATATTAGTTGTGATTTCTCAGATGCAAAAACTAATTTCATTGTCTGGCTTAAGAACATGGGGTCAGAAAAAAAGAAGTTATTTTTAGTGGGGGTTACAGCTGTGCTACGGACTATCTGGAAAGCTCGTAATCTAGCTTGTTTCCAAAAAAATATGACCTGCTGAACCTGTTGCTTGTCTTTACAGAGTTTCTGATTGGATTAATGACTAGAGTAATTTGCAGGGGAGGGAGGATGCAAAGCTGGGAAGTGACCATGTGCAAAACTGTTAGAGCGAGTCACGTCCAAAATAATTTTGGGCAAAAAGAAGTTGGGCGTTGTGGATTCCTACGCTGGGAGATGGATCTTGATCATGGTGGCTTTTGTCAATTGTTCTTTTTCTTAGCATGCTTCTTCCAGGTTATAGAGTTTTTGGCCAGTAAGGCTCTCTTTGGTGAGGTTGTTGGCCAGTTTCATAAAGTTGTACTATAAAAACGGGATTTGTTTGGTTTTCCTGCTGCTTTGCGTAGAATGTTTTGCTAGGTTTAGAACATCTCCAATAGATGATGTATATTTTGTTGGTGCAAAACGGTGATGATCCAAATTTGGAGCATCAAAAAGTGCTTTTTACATCTCCGAAAAAGGCTCAACTCCAACAGATGGTTCAAAACAGAGATGTAAATAAAAGAGCAACTCCAACAGATGGTCCAAAACAAAGACGTTTAAATTCTGAAAATGACAAACTACTACTTCAACATAGTTCAAACATCAAATTCAAACATAGTTCAAACATAGATGACATAAATTTAAACTAGCAAAACTACTCGTCGTCCGAGGGCGTCCAATATGACTCTTCGGAGTCATCCGAGAGCCCCGAGAACTCCTCGTCCTCCTTGGACGATGACTCAATGGGGATCACCGTCGAGGGGCCGGCCTCGTACTCCTTCACCTCCTTCTTCTCCTCATCATCACGCTTCCAGTAGAACTACTGCTCGGCCTGGACGTACTCGGGATGCTCCCGCGCAAACCGAGCCATCACCACACCGCCACGTCGTAGGCACTCGCGACCTCGTCGGCGGAGGGATACGTGCCGAGCCACCAACACCGTCCGACGTCGGAGAACTCCACTCCGGAGTTCCCGGAGGGCTTCGCCGTCACGCCGAAGAAACCCAACTTGCCCTTCGGCGTCTTCTTCGGCGCCATCAGGTGGCAGCGGCGGCCAGAGTTAGTCTTGGCGGCAGCGGGTGGACAGAGGTCGGGGCGGCAGCCGAGCAAGGAGCGGGCGGCGGCGTGCGGCGCGGGGCGGAGGCGGACAGAGCGCGGCGGCGACGTGTGGTCCGGGCGAGGGCGGGTGGCGGCGTGCAGTGTGGGCGAGGGCGGGTGGCGGCGGGGGCGGGCGGAGGCCGGGCCAGAGGCGGGCGGGGCGATTTGGGGTGGGCGGTCGCGAGCGGGAAGGGCAATGAAGTGGCAGTTGGTCGTTTGGCGGGCGGCCGCGGTTTTACATCAGTTGTATCTCATGATGTAAATTTGCATCACTAAATTTTCAATTTTACATCTCCGGGAGATGGTCTAATTTTATTTTTTTTTACATATGAAGCGTCTGTTGGAGTAACGCCTTCTGCTCTCAAGCTCCAAAAGTTAGTTATTTTTACTCTATTGGAGATGCTCTTAGTGCAGGTCTGGCCTGTCTTTCAATGGTGGTGTGTGCTTTGGCTGTAGAAACATTCAGTTTGATTATATGAAATCAGCGGAGTAAATATATTTTATTCAAAAAATGGCCTTCCATAGGTAATACGTCTATCACTTGTAGAAGTTAATTTAAAGACCTAAAAACTGACACAAGACAAATAAAATGAGCTTTAATTAAATTAGCTGGTTACTTCAATTTCCATAAAGAGAGTAATATAATCACCATATCGACGTATCGATTAGACTAGTCACAGTGGGGAGTAACCTAGAATAGTAACATGCATATGTTACTACTCTATGTTACTACACTAGTAGAAAAGGGGGCTATGGTCCAGGCCGGGGCAGCCCATTAGTCCCGGTTCAGTCTAGAACCGGGACCAATGGGGGCATTGGACCCGGTTCGTGAGCCCAGGGGGCCGGCCGGGCCACGTGGGCCATTGGTCCCGGTTCGTCTGGACCTTTTGGTCCCGGTTGGTGGGATGAACCGGGACCAATGTGCCTGGCTCCTGGCCCACCACCATTGGTTCCGGTTCCTGGCATGAGCCGGGACCAAATGCTCCCCCTTAGTCCCGGTTCATGCCACGAACCGGGACTAAAGGGTCGGCCCTCGCTGCACCCCCAGTATAGTCCCACCTCGCCAACCCAAGGGCGCCGACACTTGTTTATAAGCCCGTCCCTCTCTGCATTGTTGAGCTCCTCTCAAAGTGAAAATAGATGCACCTATAGAGGAAAATTGGACATAAATTCATAAATAGAAGTTGATTATGAATTTATGTTTAATTTTCTCTATAAGTGCATCTATGTTCACTAACAGAGAAGTTTTTATTTTTTTTGACCTAAAAGAAAAAAGAAATCACTAAAAAACTATTAGTATTTAGTATAAATAGAAATGACTAAAAAAGAAAAAAAAATGCCTATATGCACTAAGTAGTGATTCACACTAAGTAGTAGAAATGAAAAAAATAAATAGCAAAAAAGAAAAAAATGCCTATAATATTTGTTATGACTAACTAAAATTACCAAATTGAGTATAATGGCACTAACAGAAAGTTTATAGTAAACTTATTCATAAACTGGTGATTCACACAAATTTTAAAAAATTGAAATTTAAACTATTCAAATTTTAAAAATAATGGCACTAACAGAAAGTTTATAATTTTTGTGACCTAAAATAAAAAAGAAATCACTAAAAAACTATAAGCATTTAGTTCTAAGTAGAAATGAAAAAATAATGGCACTAGTAAAGTTAATCACAAACTTGAGATTCACACAAATTTCAAAGAATTAAAATTTTAACTATTCTAATTTGAAAACTAATGGCACTAGTAAAGTTAATCACAAACTTGAGATTCACACAAATTTCAAAGAATTCAAATTTTGACTATTCTAATTTGAAAACTAATGGCACTAACACAAAGTTTATTATTTTTGGTATCTCTGTGCAGAAAGATTGTACATAGTAAATATAATACAGAAAGTGTTTTCACATAAATTTAGTAAACTAGTGATTCACACAAATTTTTAAAAATTCAAATTTAAACTATTCAAATTTTAAAGCTAATGGCACTAACAGAAAGTTTATAATTTTTGTGACCTAAAAGAAAAAGAAATCACTAAAAAACTATAAGTATTTAGTTCTAAGTAGAAATGAAAAAATAAATAGCAAAAAAATGCCACCTACTAGGCCACCACGGCCTGAATACGACTAGAAACCCAACTATGGGCCAGGATTCAGGCCCACAGCAGGCCCAATAGGCCCACAGGCATTGCAGCGATAGATTAGGCCCGAAAGCCTGCAATTGAGAGGAACTCGAGAGGGTGGGCGCAGCAGCGCTTATAAACCACTCCCGAGCCCTCTCAACTAGCGAGGTGGGACTAAACTTTTGGGCGCGGGGCAGTAGAAGGCCTTTGGTCCCGGTTGGTAGGACGAACCGGGACCAATGGGTGGCATTGGTCCCGGTTCGTGGCACAAACCGGGACCAATGCCCCCCTTTAGTCCCGGTTGGTGACACCAACCGGGACCAAAGGCCGACGCTCGGCCTTTGGTCCCGGTTGGTGTCACCAACCGGGACTAAAGGGGGGCATTGGTCCCGGTTTGTGCCACGAACCGGGACCAATGCGCCGTCTATATAAGCAACACTCGTGAAATTTTGGTTCAGTTCGTTCTTCCCCGCCCTCTTGACGCCGCCAGGCTGCCCGCCGTATCCGCCTCGTCGTCGCCGTCGTCGCCCCGCGCCGCCCCGTCGTCGCCGTCGTCGCCCCGCGCCGCCCCGTCGTCGCCCCGCGCCGCCCCGATCGACGTTGTCGCCACCCACCGCCCCGCGACGCCGCCCCGACCCGCCCCGACCCGCCCCGCCCCTGCCCGTCGCCGAGCCGCCCCGCCCCGCCCCGTGCCGCACCTCGCCGTCGCCGTCGCCGTCGCCGTCCCCGACACCGTCGCCGTCCCCGACACCGTCGTCGTGAGCAACTGATTTAATTTGATGTTACTAGTATAGTTAATTGAGTTAGATTTTGTTAGATTTTTTTTAGTTCATAGATTTTTTTGTTAGATGTGTAGTAATTTAGATGTGTAGTTCATAGATTTTTCTGTTAGATTTTTTTCATATTGTATAATTAATTTGTTCATATTGTGTTAGATTTATTTATGATTTTTTCTGTTGTAATTTAGATTTATTAATGATTTTTTTGTTCATAGTATTTCCTTTGTCAATTTATTGTGTATGTATAGGAAAATTGTGAATGATATATGTCATTTATGAATAAGTTCATATTTAGAATAGAGGAAAAAGGAAAAAAATAAGAAGAGAAAGTGTTTAATATAATTAGTTAGAAAAATAATATAACTATAGTTAAACTAGTTTATTTTTAGTAAGTCGTACTATTTTATTTTATTTATAGTAAGTGCTTCGTAGTTGAACTAGCTAGTTGATTTAATAAAACTGGTTTATCTTACTATAGAAGTAGTTTATTTTTAGCAAGAAAAGTAATAGAACTAGTTTATTTTTTTAGTTAAAGCAATTATTTCCGCATCGACGTGGACGATGCCTATCCCGCATCCTCGTCGTCGAGTCGGGGGCGGACGACACCTGCTTGACCAGATGGGCCATGTCCGGGACTGGGCTCCGCCGGGGTGGTACTAGGAGGCGCTACCTACCAGGGGGCGCAGGTTGGTGAGGAGCCAGCCTGTCGTTGACCCGAACCTTCTTTGGTGGCGGTCGCGTGGGCCAGTGACGGTCCAGAGGCTCGAGGACTCCGCGGAGGTGGTGCGTCACCGTGTCAGTGAGGAGGACGCGCACGTCCGTCGCTACTTGTTTGCGTTGGAGCACAGGTTCTCCAATACCTGGCAGGTTCTCCAGGGATCTCACTGGAGCTATGATCCCGTGATGGTTCCTTCTCTATGGGTGTCCACCGCCCGCGCCAATACCCGTCGGGCGCTACTGTTCTAGCTGTACTGGCGATATGTATGATATATAGTATTCGACGTGTATTAGTGATAATATTCGATGTACGGACAAATGGAGATGATGTAGTTTTTTCTTATAATTGAAGGCATCCTAATTTGAATACTACTTAATTTTGCGATTTGATTTTTCTTATTGAATGCTTAAATTGGAGAGCACAATGCAAGGCATATGCATATGATTAGTTGAATAATAATGATCTAATTTAGTCTTTGAATTATGAACGTATAGGAAATGTCATCATCGGACGACGAAAGTCTCCTGGGGGAGTGCGACTGGTGCCACGACGATCGAGGTGAGTGCGACAGGCCTCACCTGGACGATGGTCGGCGCTTCAGCATTAAGCTCGAGGAGACCTTTGAAGTTGAAACGGTACGCAACGAGGACAAGTGTTTTTTTTTCATAATTAAGCACGACTTCAACTATTTCAACGTGTAATTTTCATCTTTTACAATTCGAGTATAGTTGATCCCATGCCCTGCAAGACGCTATGTCTTGGAGAGGATGGATTTTGAAGACCATGAAATTTTTGAAACGAAGAAAATTCACCTAAGGACCCATCATGATGTGGATTTTGAAGTAAAGTTGTATAATGCTGAGAGCGTAACCCATTTTGGTTGCAAAAATTGGGAAGCATTTTGCAAATTGTATGGTTTTGATGAGGGTATGCTTGTCACCATGGATCTTGGTGATCCTGAAATCGAGCAAGACAATATGGACATTTGGGTCCTTGTTGATACTCCTCCAGTTCTACCGCTATGTGAGTTTCCCAAACATAGTTAATTATTAATAGAACTTATATTGTTCATTTCAAGATAGTTGACAACTTATTTCCATTGACAGCTTATTTTGGAGTATCGAAGAATGTGTAGAAGATGGTAGATAGAACTTACTACACCGATGGCTCTGAGTTAACTTACAAGGAGAAAACTCATCTGGTTGGATTTTGTAATGATATTGAGAATTACAATATCTACAATCGAACTCCTCAACATTATGGTCAATACGTGCCACTAGTGCACGTGTTGAACTACGGTAACTACCATGGAGATACCCTGGTAAGTTTTTTTACTATTACGACATCCGTGCATCTTTTTGCATACTTCTAAAACTAGTACATTATTGCTAACTACGAAGTTATTACTATGTTTTTCAACAGCTTATCCCAGAGGATTGTGTGCCTCATTTGATGTATCAGAATGGCGGCAGCCTTCATGTTTTGAACATATATCCAGGTCATCCTACGAATCTCAACTGTCCATACCGGATTTCTAAAAGAAGTGGAGACATGACAGTCAAAGGATGGAAAAAATATATGGACAGTCGTAAGGAGCTTTTTGGAAGCAAAAGGAAGCGAGGGGTTATATATATCTGCGTGTGAAATGAACATAGCAGTAGCGTAGGTACGTAAACCAAGGACTACATATAAGAGAGGACACTTCTCTCTATTAGCTAGCTAATAACAACCTAAAAATAACCCCCTAAACCCCTAAAACGGCCACTTTTTTTAAAAAGAAAAAAAGAAAAACCTCCTGCTGACGCGTGGAACCCTTTTGGTCCCGGTTTATGTCATAAACCGAGACCAAAGGTGCCCCTGCCTGGGCTGCCGGCAGCGGCCACGTGGAGGCCCATCTGTCCCGGTTCTGGTTTGAACCGGGACTAAAGGGTGAGGGTATTAGTAACGACCCTTTAGTCCCGGTTCGGGAACCGGGACTAAAGGCCCTTACGAACCGAGACAAAAGGCCGGTTTTCTACTAGTGCTACCTCCACAGTGGGCAGTAACATATGTGTTGTGTCATGCATCACTTTATTTATTAGGTTGTAGACTCATCCTTTTTTGATATTTGTGATGTTACAGTAACTAGCTATGTTACCACATGCCTCTTTTTCTTCATTATTAATTACATGCCACATTATCTATTTTGCCTAGATAAGTGTGATGTTACTATCTATATTACTCCCACTATGGATAGTCTCACTCATCGTCCATAAGATGCAGATTACACTTTCTTGACAGTCCTCCTTTGCTCCGTTGGGATGATAACTAGTATAGCTGCAATAATTTTACACAAGATGGCAGCAAAAGGATTCCCTTCATGTAGCCCATTAATTTTTTTCTTGGAAAAGATAGTAACCAACATCATCAGTGACAATACAGGACACTTCATTTCTGGAGAAAAATGTTCACCCAAGCTCTCTAGATAGGAGAGCCACCCTTTCCACGTAGCCTGCTGGAGGAAAGACTGGGGGCCCTTATTGTCATAGCTAAAAAAATCATAAGAAATAATCGCAATATGTTTTCTGATACTTTGTCCTAGTTTGTTTTGCAAAAAAATTCATATGGAACAATCGCATAATAGTATGAACCTATTAGGCGCCAGCTTTGGGCGAAGGCAAGGTCCAGTTCCTCGGGAAAAACAGGCGCTCGACTCAGGGAGGGTGGTAGTATTTCTTGCTTTGCGGAGGAGAGGAAGGTGCTTGGAAATGGGTACATCAGAACAACAAAACTAGACTAGAGGAGGTGGGAGGCATTGATGGTGCTCGGGATAATAGACACAAGTTGCAACTGATTGAATTGGGAACTAGGATCCGACGTGCATGCTGAAAAATAGTTAAGAGCCCAAACTTATTAAGTGCTACTCCCTCCGTCCGTGCGAAAAAGTTTGTCTCAAAATTTATCCCTTAAATGATTGTATCTAGCACTAACTTGATGTTAGATACATTCATTTGAAGGACAAACTTTTTCGAACGGAGGGAGTATGATGGAGCACGACTGACGGTCGCGTGAGCGCCTGCGTGCATGGGCGCACCCATGTTTGGTGTGAGATCACATGGATGCACGACATGCATATTGATGGTATAATACGTATTAGTATGTCGTATTTCACAGAAAATTCACCACTGACACGGTGTTATGCAACCCCGTTAGTGAAGCCAGTGGTGACAAGTTGATCAAGCAGCTTGACAACACCACAAATGGGCGTCAGCGATAAGTTGACCTCTGTGGAAAGCACGTAGGTCAGATGATATTCATGTTATGAACAAGTCAACATGGTTCAATGGTAGAGTCTTGACATGCTGGAAGGCAACAACTCCACTCACCAGCATAATGGTATGTTTTATATTTTCCAGAAAAAACATTTCACCAGATTACATTTTTGGATGGTCTGTCCCATCCGTCAGAAACGGGCCATGATAAGTTTGATGCCGACGACAAGTGGTTGGGACCAAATGGTATCATAAGAAAGGCACTACCGACGAGCAAATGTATCCGGTCGCACATGGTTAATTCTTGAAGAGCACGGCACACATAGTGGCTATGATATATTATAACTGTTGCCCACCGAGTGTTTAAGCCGCCCCGCCCGACCCTGTGCCCGTTTGCAATTAACGAGGGGTTATATATATTGAGAACGAGGCCGATTTGGATGTGAATTTTCGGCGGGGCGCCTGTCATGCAAGCAACATGTAACAATATGCATTACTCTCGATCTGGAAGTAGACAAGGATTTATGGCACACAGGTCTCAGGGCAGAGAGTCCCTCTCACGCGCTTTTAGTTTTGGCATCCGATTTTTTTAACTTTTATATATTTTTAACGAAAATTCAAAATTAATTTATATTTTCATATTCATGTCTCTCGTGATGAGAACTTTCAAATAAGATTTATTTTGAATACGCTTGGAAGAATTTTTAAAATATATGTTAAGTTTCAACTCTTACAACTTAGTACAAGCAAGTGATAAAATCACGATTTTTTGTGTCAAATACCTAAAAAAAATCTTAAAATTTTATCGATGAGATTTGGTAAGGGTGAGCAAGAAAATCGTAGTTTCAGTTAAAAACTCATAAATTTGAACAATATTTACTGTGCTCTTGTGCAGGATCCAACTATTTCGTGAGTCGCTAGGCAGTCAAGCAGTCGGGCAGGGTTTGGCAGGTGAGTGTGCATACCAATTTTCGACCTGGAAGCTCCAGGCAGGGCTAAATTTGGTGTTTTGATCCTTTTGCGGAAGTTTAGTCAGATCTGACACTGGTTCAATTTTTTTTTCAAGATCTGACCTTCTTCCTACCGCCGGAGTCGAAGATGGTAGCGTATATCAACCTACCACCAAGGTCCTTGGTGGTAGGGGTGCACACCCCTACCGCAAATAATTTCTTATTTTCAAATATAGTGCATGCACTCACCTACCGCCGTGCACCTTGTCGGTAGGGTTGCACAGGCTACGTCAGTCTGTTTGGCGGTAGGACTGCACTGCACTGACGTGGATAACTTGCCTACCGGCAGAGGCCTCAACGATAGGCTGGTATACCGTACCGCCATCAACACCTGCGATAGGAAAAGGGTTAGACCTGAATTTTTTCGAATCAGGGTCAAATTTGGCTCAACTTTTGCAAGTGTCGAAACACCAAATTTGGCCTTTAGGCAGCCTCTGCCTCAGCTCACGTGCCACTTTTTTCCCATTTGTTCGTCATAATTAATGGGGACCGGCCGGTGTGGTGGCAGCATATCCACGTACGGTGTGCAGCCTTATAATTTGCAGCAGCTGCTCTCCCATCATATGCAAGGTCCAAACAACTCCCTGCCCGGCTTGTCCGTGGCCAATGATGACAACAAAGGCAGGTCCATAAAAGAAAAGAGGCAGGTTGCTAAAAATTGCACCCATCCGTGACAGCTTCCCACTCATCTACACTGAGATCGGCGTGGTTGGCAGACCGTAGCCCGGCGAGTTGAGCTTATGACGAAGGAGGCCCCTGTTTACAACTGGGACTCGAACGACGTGGTCGCGTGGCGCCTCACACTCAATGGCCACGTAAATAATCTTAGCAAAGACAAAGGTTTTGCCCGTCAAAGGTGTGGTTAGTGATGAAAGTAATTTCTTTTTGTAAGGGTCTAGAATTAATCTTGACACACTGTCCTTTCATTTGGCTATAGAATGGCCATGAGGCCGGTCATAGTGAAAAGTAATTTAGACTACTAACATGCATATGTCATTAGTCTATGTTTGAAAATGATATTATAGCGATTATTGTTTCTAATTCTAATGACGGGCCTACAATAGCGGCTAACAACTGCCAGATTTATTATGTTTATTAATGATTATTAGTGACAGTATTCTGACTTCCAACGGCTAGATGGATATCCCTGTCGTTACCACGATGGCTAACGGCCACTGGATTAAAATTGGGAGGATCTGCATCCAACACCATGATGTGAAGCCACTGGCTAAATTTAGATAAAATAGATGATGTGGTAAGCAATAAATGAAGACATGAAGAAAAGTGGTAGCATAGCTAGTTACTAGTAGTATGAGTAACATCACACATATCAAAGCAAAATAAGTCTATAGCCTAATAAATGAAGTGTTACATGTTCCCACACATATGTTACTCCCCACTATAGAGGTAGTAACATAGACTAGTAACATGTGCATGTTATTAGTCTATGTTACTACCCACTGTGAAGAGTCTAACATTGTAGCAGTGCAACATATTTACCAAAATAAACATGCATGGATGTAAATAGGAGTGTAGAGTACAATACTGTGTAGGTCCAGAAAACGATCTCGTACCTACCCATCCCGTCTGCTGCATGCATGGTCGACTGTACGCGAATCCAACCACATGGCAACGTTGTTTCTGCTAAGACATTTCTCCTTTTTTTTTCAAATAAAAGCTCATCTCAGACATTTCTCAAAACAATATTCGACCTATGTGTGTTCTAGTCTCCATTATGTAGTCTAGACAATGAATTCGAACGGGAAGGTGTTTCAGCGAAAATAACCCCAACACCACAGCCAAGCAGTTGGGGTTACTCGCACATTAAATCTCCAACTTGTCAAAGTTAATTGTAAGACATGAATGGTGCTGAGATAATATCAATATGAGCTTTAGAGTGAACCCAACTCCTTCTAGCCCTACTTGGATTTCCTAGCTAGAACGATAAATCTCGTTATGAATGATAGTATTAATTTCTAAGACATTAAAGGTGCTCAAAGAAAATCAATATGAGCTTTAGATTAGTAGCTTGCTTGAGATCATATCCATAAAGAGTACGGTGTCATCAACATGTTGATAACTCATGGTCAAGAAAGGCGTTGAATCTTTGATTTAACCAACCTCATTGATTCTATTTACAAGGATAACTAACATATATGCAATAATATAATAGAAAATGAATGACAAAAGTGTACCCTTGGTACCACCTTTATTTGCTTGATAAGGGGACTAATATCATCGTTCTTATTGATGTCAAGGAATTCTTTCTGGAGAAAATTTACCACCGAAGCTCATGAGATAGGGACAAACCCTTTTCGCAGGGCTTGCTATAGTAAACACAAGTAGATATTTAACATTTTTTAAACATGAGTATAAACCTATTAGGTCCAAGGGCTTTGAGCGGTAGTGTGGCCAGTTATCCGACCGAAGTGGTAAGTTGACAACATCACTTGAGAGGATGGGGCGTCGACCCATTGGTTGTGCTGCAAGGGCAGCCAGCGAGGCCGGGTTCGAGCATCGGCTCTGACTCGTGGCGCTCGCAGAGTTTCTCCTATAAAAAAGAGCCAACGAGTGTTAGCCCTTGGGTTGGTCTCATTTTTTTTACAACATCACTTGACAACACCATCGACGGGAAACTTTGACTGCTTGCTAGTGTTAACCTCTCATAAATACATAGTTTACTAATGTTTCATGTTGATTTATACTAAACGAGTCAACTTGGTTATGCGTTTGGATTGTGGCAACACATGTTGCCTTGCCTTCTAAAATTCGATTTTTTATTATGTGTTTGCATATTCCGTCTAATCTGGTAAAAGGGACGACGTCAAGTCAACCGACAAGACCAAGCAGCTCGCAATTGGTGGTAACAATTATCCACAAGCGACTGTCTCTGCTATCATTAGTAACCTCCCATGGTAAATGGTGTTCTCACTAAGAATCCTAGCTTGGCCCATTTCAATTGCACCATTGACCTACCAAACATGGTTGGTTCTTGGAAAGCATGTCTCGAACGGTTGCTATGGTTAGTTGAACCCCATGTAACATGTCTGCAACAGCGACGGTTTTACCCTGGCCGTTACCGGGGATGACATGGCTCATCGCGGCGTCATCGCTGGTCGAGAAGAGGCAGGGGGTTGCATGTTTGAGAGGTGGAGAAGCTTAGTAATTTGACATCACCAAAATTAGACAGCGCCCAAGCTCGAGATGGGGACACCGTGGCTGGCCGTGGCGTCATCCTTGATGTCTCGCTAGAACCTGAATAGAGGTGGGGACGACGCTACTTACCATGGCAGCGTCGGCACGGAGAGGCAGGGGTACCAGGGGAAGGAGCGGTTTGTTGGGAGGAAGAAGCCGCGACCACTAGGTTTCAATCTAGTTGTTCGAGCTCATTGACCGAAACAATTTTTTTCAGTTTCTGTTTTAGCCTAACACGGTTCCATAAACAATTTCATTGGAATCTTGGTGAGCGGTTGCTAAATACGGAGTATATCCTATAAAATTTCTATGAAGTTCCTTTCTTAGAAAAGTGGCGTAAATTGCATAGAATCATAATTGCACCTCAGTGAACCGGCAAGTTGCTTATTTTCTCCGGACCGAAGGAATCCTGACTGGGGCTGTGCCGTGTGTGTACAAAACTAGCTAGGGCCTCAAGCCCGGTTAGACCTCACCTCACCTCACCCCGGAGAACAGTGCCAAGTGTAATTAGCACGACACCTGGCCGTCGGGACGTGTGCTTGGCTTGTTGTGCTCTCTAGATTTGAACCTACCTAGCTTACTTCACACACACAAACCATATACCGAGACATGGCCATAGACCAGCCAGGAGCGAACACTATGGAACGAGCGAGCAGCGCGCAGGACGATGAGCTCAGCCTTGAGCTTACCCTGGCAGCCGTGGCGCCGGCGCCTGGCACACCGGACAGCTTCTTCCTCTGCGTCCACTGCGAACGCAAGTTCCGCAGCTCGCAGGCGCTCGGTGGCCACCAGAACGCGCACAAGCAAGAGCGTGGCATCGCCAAGCGCCGGCGAGTGGCCGCTGCGGCCGCCACCCGCGGACAGGAATCAAGGTCTAGGAAGGGGAGGAGGGATGCTGTTACTGCTACTACTCGAATGCCCGAGCATGCAGAAGGCAAGCCGGGCGGGAGCTCGCCCAAGCGCGTCGACGGCGATGAGGTGGACTTGTCTCTCCGGCTATAAGCGATCCCTCCATCGATCTGCTAATATACGAGGATTCGTCTTTTTTCCTGCTAGGCAAGTCAGAATCTAGCTACTTTGCTTTGAAAAAAACTGTTTTACCTTCTGGCTCCCATAGCAAAAATTTGACCATCCGTTTTCTTTCAAGCTCATGTTGGGCGTATGTTAGATTCATCGGTTCTTCTAGTTGATTATAAGGTCTTGCTATTGAATCCCCACACCTTCCTGGTCCTTCAACTTCAATTGACACTTTTTTTATTTCACCTGTTTGTATGCCTTCTCATGATAATCACATTGCATAAAAATCCAGATCTTCCGAACTCTATATCCCTGTAGCCCATTAGGGATCTCTAATATAAGCATTAGGAAACTGTTAAAACAAATCTCAATACAATCAATACAAACTAATGTGTTTCTTTAGTCTCATTTCTTAGTCTCCGACAATGAATTGGAATGCAGAGGTATTTCAATGGGAACGAGCCCAGACCTCAACCAAATGCGACCCCTTCAGAAAGTTATTGTTAGGACATGAAAGGTGTGAAAGAAATTAAGATAGGCTATAAATTAGTTTCATTGCTTCAAATCATGTTCCATAAAGAGTAGTGTCATCAACATATTAAAGTTGTCAACCGCAAAAAAAAATATATTAAAGTTGTACCATACTTGTCATCGTGAAGAGGTGTGAGGAAACACCACAGACCTCGGAGTCCTCCATTCTTTTTACGCGGGGAAGTGCTCATTTGCCCCATTTAAGAGGATAAGTAGCATATCTGCTAGTATAATATTGAAGGAGATAAATCACAAAAGGGCACCCTTGACGTGGCCTCTATTTTTTGCTTGAAGAAGGAACTAGTTGTTGACACTAATGTCAATGCATATTCTTTCTGGATAAATTTTCCACTCATCAAATAATGGGAAACCCATTTCCGCCGAGCTTGCATGGGGAAATGCCACTGGACTTTTTTATCTGACCTTTCGAGATAGTTTCATAAGAAATAGTCTTAGAATGTGGTTTCTTATATTTATTGCGCACCGCAAAAAAAATACTAATGACCTAGTTTGTTTCACAAATATCTAATACGGACGAAGTATAACCTATTAGGGCATCTCCAGCCGCGCCCCCAGGAAGGCCTCCCCTGGCGTTTTTTTTGCGCCGGCGACGAAAAATCGGCCCAGTCGCGCCCCAGGAGCCCGATTTTTGCCGGCCTGGGCCGAAAACAGCGCCGGCGGACCCAGGCCGAACCCGGCGTGCTGGGGGGCGCCCGGGGGCGCCGGGCGAACTGTTTTGGCGCGAAAAAGACGCGGGCCCGCCGCGTCAGCGACATGGCTCTCTTCTCGGCCCTTCGTCGTCCCCATCGCCTCGTTTCCCGCGGCGAATCAATGCCAAAGCTGTCGCACTGCCGCGCCGGTCAGCCTGCGCCATTGATGCCTCACGGGCGGCGCAGTGAAGGCCGGATGACGCGCGTCCCTCGCCCTCCCTCGCCCCGCCACGTGTACACACGGCGGGCACGCGTACGGGCGGCGCCTCGGTCTATATAAGACGCGCCCCAGCGAGCTCGGCGATCTCACACTCTCTCGCCGTCGTCGTTCCTCCCTCTCCTCTCTCTCGCCGTCTCCAGTCACACCCATAGCCGAGCGCTTCCCAGGCGACGGCGCGGCGGCGAACGGCTTCGGCCGCCGCCATCTTCACGAGGACGAGGCTCGCCTCCTTTTCGAGGCCGAGTACCCGGTCCCGCCGGACATGCAGGTGCCCGGGGAGTGGAGGATCAGCGCCGGCGGCGTGCCGGTGCCTCCGGTACCCACCGGCGCGGCGCGGCGTGCGGAGATCGCACGCATCCGCTCGAACTTGCCACGTGAGGCGGGGGAGGGGCCACGGTACGTCCCCGTCTCCCCGCTCTGGGAGCCTTATTTCCGCAGCCGTCACGCCCGGCAGCTCGAGGCCACCTCCTCCTTGTCCGGCGGCTCTCCCTGCCTCCACCTCCGCCCCGTCAAGCTGGAGCCCCAGGGCACGCCTGTCGGCGCGCGCACCCGCAGCTCCGGCGTCCGCATCGCCGACAACGCCTCCCCCACCGGCCGCTTCGTCCTCGTCGAGCCCAAGCCGGAGCCCGGCCTCCCCGCGGAGTAGGAGGAGATAGCCCGGCGCGGCTTCTCCGACGAGGACGCCCTGCGGTGGTCGCGGGACGACTACCTCCGCGACGAGATGGTCCGGCAGCGCCGGGCCCTGGAGGAGATCGCCGCCCGCAAGCGTGGGCGCGAGGACGAGAACGGCGTCGTGGCCCTCGACAGCGACGACGACAACGACGACGCCCCCTGACCGTCCAACCCGCCGCGCCAACCGGGGGAGGGATGCAGTAGGGACGGCGGAGGCGTCGGCGGGGGCGACGACGACGACGGCGGTGACTACACGCGGTTCTACAGCCTCCTCGGCATGTAGAACCGCGTGGGCGGGCGGCGAGGGGGACGGCGGGGTAGCCCGCGGTAGTTTTTTTTTTGTAAAATATGTTTAAATTTGAACGAATTAGCCCATGTTTGCGTCGTGTTTGCGCTGATTTCGAACTTTTTAAAAACCCGTGGGGGGCGCGACTGGGGGGCATCATGCCCTCAGTGCGCGGTTTAGCGCCGGTGCGCCTCCGGGGGGCGATTTTTTGCCCCTCCTGAGGGGCCAACCGCTCGAGATGCCCTTAGTACCTAGGGCATTGGACGGCAGTGAGCCAAGTTCCCGGGCCGAAGAGGTATGTTGACCATGTATGTCACTTGAAAAAATCATTGGTGTGCAGTTACAACAACTTGTGGGTGTTTTTCTTAACCGTGTATGTAGGAGACAGGTGCCATGGATGATCCATCTTGTACCGGCGATATAAGGACTCCGATGAGATTTCACGTAGTAGGCGGCCTCACTCGTGCTCTCGTGTCCTCTGGACGCTTCACGCAGACTCAGCTTGCACCACCATCTTTTTTTCTCCCTGAACGAATTAAATCCAAGCCAATTGGCCCTGTGCTCTGCGGGAGCAATTGTGACCGACCTAGCTGCAGCCTTTGTTCAGGCCTATCCACATGGACGTCGGAGCGCCCGGGGCCGGCCATCGTACGGGCGGCTGCCAGTCATGCATCCCCGGTGGACAAATCAGGGCTGGTCGCTGGGAGATTCACGTTGCTAAAAATGGCCGTGGGTGCGGGTGTTGGTAGTGGAGCCTGTGGCTTTTCTATCATTGTACGGAGCACCAGCGCATCCAACGAACCACAATACAACTCTTGTGATGGGTACTGCATATGTAGGCCCAGACAGAGACCATGTACCTACACGCGGTGTTGTCTGCTCGCACACTCGGGGTAGCGCCGCTGCCCCTGGGTCATCGGGACGTTCACCTAAGAGCATCTTTAATAAATGGTTTAAATGTAAAAATACCTCACTTTTGAATCATCTGAGGAAAAAGCGCTGCCCCAACAGATGGTCTATTTGTAAAAAAAGTCTGGACCGCGGCCTCCCAATGATATAAAATTAAAAACTTTGTGATGCAAATTTACATCACGAGATGCAACTAGTCTAAAACCGCGGCCGCCTGCGAAACGTGCAACTGCCATCTCATTCCCCTTCCGCCTCGTGACCGCCTGCCTGCTCCCCGCCAGCCGCTGCCCTGCCGCCGCTCCCCACTCGGCCGCCGCCCCACCGCAGCTCTCCGACGCCACCCCGCCATAGATCCAGACCCCCGCCGCCGATTCCACCCCGCCTGGGCCGCCGCCTGCCGCACAACCGCTCCCCGCCCGCCGCCGCCCCGCCCCGACCACGCCCGCCTCCTCTCCAGCCGCCTCCGCACCCCTTCCGCCTCCTCCCCGACCCCGTCCGCCGCCGACCCGCCCTGACCCCGTCTGCCTCCTCTCCGTCCGCCTACTCCCCGATCCCGTCGGCCTCCGCCCCGCCCCGACCCCGTCCGCCTCCTCTCCGACTGCCTCCGCCTCCGGTCCGTCCTCCGCCCGTCCCCGCTCCGTCCGCCTCCTCTCCAGCCGCCTCCGCCTCCGGTCCGTCTGCCGCCCGCTCCCTGATGGCGCTGAAGATGATGCCGAAGGGCAAGTCCGGTTTCTTCGACGTGAGGGCGAAACCCTCCGGGAAGTTCGGACTGGAGTTCTCCAACACCGGGCGGCGTTGGTGGCTCGACACTTATCCCACCGCTGATGATGCCGCGCGTGCCTATGACATGGCGGTGTGGCGTGCCGTACGGCCGAAGACGGATTTCAAATTCCCGGAGATAGAGTCCGAGGCGGTGGCGGAGTGGCTTGTGCCGCAGGGCATCCGGATGGAGAAGATGCCGGCAAGGAAGGCGAATAAGAGACCGGCGGTTGTCATTAGTCCGGGCGAGAGCGAGGAGGCGGCGATGGCGTGGTTTGCGCGAGAGCATCGACAGTACGTCCAGGCCGAGCTGGAGCACTACTGGAAGCGCGACATCGAGGCGAAAAAGAAGGGGGTGAAGGAGGACGAGGCCGGCCCCTCGACTGTGATCCATATTGAGTCGTCGGATGAGGACTAGGGTGACTCCGAGGAGGAGGACGAGGGGTGCGATGACCCGACCAAGGACGAGTTCTGGGAGCAGTTCCGCAACTCAGACGACGAGGAGTAGTTTCATCTAGTAGTTCGAATAAGTAGTAGTTGAATTTGTGTATAAAACTATGTTGAATTTCATGTTTGAACTATGTTGAGATGAAGTAGTAGACTAGTAGTTGGTCGTTTTAATCTTCGTTTTGGACCATCTGTTGGAGTTGCTCTTTTTTTTTTTACATTTCGATTTGGACCATTTGTTGGCGCTGAGCATTTTCCGGAGCTCCAAACGCACCATTTTGTGGTTCATATTTTACATCTTCGGTTTTGGACCGCCAAAATTTGGACCATCTATTGAACATACTCTAAGTTGATTTCCAACGCCAAGAAGGTGAACCCTGGCGTAGCCGAGCAAAGACGTAGAGTCGCGTCGCCGATGGAGTAGAAGCATCGGAGTCACATTGCCGTGACATTGTCTTCGATGGATCACTATAGCCTCACACGAGGTTGGTATTATGCGGATCCTACGGGTTTTCTGTGAACAAAATTGTATCACTAAAAATCATATCATTTCTACATATTCAGAACACATAATGAGATGAGGCAAAGCTTTTGCCTCCATTTAAAAAAAAAGAACGCATACACTCCCACCCTTTTGAGCGATTCCTTCGTCCTGAATGGCGCACCAGTTTAATCCATTAAATTTTCAAAAGGGGCCTAATCTGGTCCAAAGGTTATCCACACCCTAGTTGCTTACTTTTTTCCAGGCCGAAGTTATCTTTTTAGAGAAAAGGCATAGGTTGAGCCCGAGAGAAGGCTCGAACCCAGCCTGACTTTGATTAACGAAGTCATCAACGGGTCAGGATTACATCGAACAACCACTTACAAGCAGCAAGAAAAAAAATAGCAGGAAACCGAGGCGAAACAGCCTCAGGCGACACATACAAGGTGCATACAAGACGGTGTCCGGACCAAAGACTACACAACAACTACCAAGATGGGTACATATAAGAGAATAATTCGTCAAGGTCTTCGTCCGCCAAAGCCGCAAGCACTAGACAAGCACCAGAACTTGTGGTGGACAGCAATGTGAACGAAGCAGCCCCAGTCCACTCCAGAATGGTAAACTACTTTGGCATGATGGCTTCCGTATTTGTCGCCGTAGAAGGCCACAACCTTCTCGTCGCCGATCGAAAGGACGCCGCACCGCCGGTAGGCGAATTGATTCCATCAAGAACCTAGAAGCAAGCATGACACCAAGGAGTACCAGGGGAGGGACATAATGAGTAGATCACGTTGAGCTCCACAAGAATTCTGCTGTCACCATGGCAAGACCATGAAGGCGACGCACACTGCAGGAAGGAACTCGAGCCAAATCGACACGGCAAGAAAGGTCTACATTGCCAATGTCAACACTGAAGAACGAAGCCGCCACAGCAGCCACCAGCACACCCCAGTCCCCAACACAGCCCCCCCTCCCGGTCCAAGGACGGTGCCTTCTGGTAGGGGAACTGAACCGTAGTGCCGCCGTCATCCCCAAGCAGGACTAAGGGTTTCCGCTAGATGCAAGGGAGCAGGGTGGGTGGGGGTTGCGATACCTCAACGAAGACTCCAAAGAGTGGATCAGCGCCGCGGTGTCGTCGACGTTGTGGCCGCCGTCGCCGGCCAAGGGTTTCCATCGGTCCCAAGAAACCCACCAGCCGGATCTGGTGAGCAAGGCCACACCAAAGCCAAGATAGAGCGGGGTAGGGTGAAGGAGATGAAGTTGGCGCTCGTCAATCCAGATCTGGCGGCCGGCCGACGGAAACCACAGCCACCATGAGCTCCCACTGAAAGATTGGATGAAGCGTATGCCTCTGGCATGGCAGGGACGCGTTGCATGTAATATAGGCAAGAGGTTTACAAGATTTGGTAGTCGGTTCTGTTGGATTGATCCTCAAGAAAGAAATACAAGATAAGGATGAATCCTGACAACCACAACTACCGTTTACAATACCACGCAACACGCTAGCCTACCGGGCGTACCGGGCGTATATACGGTTTATATTTATACCGTATATACATGTTACAATGTATTCTAACACGCCCCCTCAATCATAACTTCACCAAATTAAGATTGCTCTTAAATCTTCCAATTTTCGCCATGATAAAGCCTTGGTAAACCCATCAGTAACTTGATCACCTGTGGGTATAAACCGAATGTCCAGTACCATGCTAGCTACTCACTCTCGAACAAAATGATAGTCAACTTCTATATGTTTAGTTCTTGCGTGAAACACTGGATTTGCTGACAAATATGTGGCACCAATGTTGTCACACCAAAGACGAGCAACTGGCGAATGAGCAACTCCAAGTTCACGCAGAAGAGTTTGGACCCAAATAATCTCAACAGTTGCATTGGCTAATGATTTATACTCTGCCTCAATACTTGACCTTGAAACAGTAGCTTGCTTACGTGCACTCCAAGAAATCAGGTTGGGACCAAAGAACACACAGAAACCTCCTGTTGATCTTCTGTCATCAGGACATCCTGCCCAATCAGCATCTGAGAAGGCAATAACAATGTTGCAAGCTGACTTAGTGAATTTTAGGCCTGTACTCATAGTACCTTTAAGGTATCTCAAAATCCTTTTAATTGCTGTCATGTGATGGGAGGTAGGAGAGTGCAAATACTAATAGACTTTGTTCACTGGGAAACAAATATCCGGTCTTGTCAATGTCAAATATTGCAAGGCACCTACCATACTTCTATACCTTGTTGACTCTTCGGCCCCCAAAGGTTCTCCTTATTCCTTTGACAGCTTTTCAGATGTTGAGAGAGGCATGCTTGAAATCTTGCAATTTGTCATATCTACACGTTTCAATATATCCATGACATATTTTTCTTGGGTCAGAAGGATGCCATCTTTTACCTTCTTAACTTCAATTCCCAAGAAATAATGTAGATCTCCTAGATCCTTCAAGGCAAAATCTCTTCTCAAATCTGCCAACAAAGCTACAATTGCATCTTATGATGAGCTAGCAACAATTATATCATCAACATAGACCAACATGAACATATTAGTTTTTCCTCTTCTAAAAAGGAACAGAGAAGTATCCCCTCTTGATGGTTTAAAACCAAGTGCTTGAAGTTTGTCACACAACCTGGAGTACCATGCCCGAGGTGCCTGTTTTAGACCATACAACCCTTTGTCAAGTTTGCAGAGATGATTTTCCTTGCCTTTAATTTCATAGCCAGGTGGTTGTCTCATATAGACTTCTTCCTCTAGAACGCCATGGAGGAACGCATTCTGAACATCCAATTGCCTGAGGCTCCAGTTACTGGATACTACAACAGAAAGAACAAATCTGATAGTAGTTGCTTTAACAACAGGACTAAAGGTATCTTCATAATCTATACCGTATCTCTGTTTGAAACCTTTTGCTACTAGCCTTGCCTTGTATCTGTCAATTTGACCATCTGCCTTTCTTTTAATCCTATAGACCCACCTACAATCAATGATATTTTTATTTTTTGTTGGTGGGACTAAGTGCCAAGTCTTATTTTTAATAAGAGCATCATACTCAGTATTCATGGCCCTCTTCCAATTTGTATCATTCAAAGCTTCTTGCAAATTATGAGGTTCACCACTAGTTATCAGACCACCAAAACGAGGTTTGAGCTTGTCATACCTAACTGTGCCATCTGTACGAATTTGAGGTTTTGAAATACCGTGTTGTGACCGTGTTCGCCGAGTTGGCACATCAGGAGCTGCAGGTGCATGCGGCAAAGAACATCCGCCGGAGGAGGAGGATCCGCACGGGATCCCATGTTAGCGCGCGATCCCGTAGCAGATTTGTCGCTAGCGACAGAGGATCTTTCATCCTGTCGGGGCAGATCGACGTGGGAGCCCGTGCGCACGTCTCCCTCCCTTGGTTGGCCCACCTGGCGGCCCGCGAGAGGCACTAGTGCAGAACACGGCTATAACACTGGTTCGTAAGGACCTTTAGTGCCGGTTTTGTAACCGGCACTAATGTGTGGGCACTAAAGCCCCCCCCCCTTTAGTACCGGTTCAGCACGAGCCGGTGCTAAAGGGCAACCACGTGGCACGAGCCAGCTCCGAGGGCAGGGAGCCCTTTAGTACCGGTTGGTGACACCAACCAGTATTAAAAGGTTGGGGGTTTGGGTTTATGATTTCCTTTTCATTTAATTTTGTGTTTTTCATTTAATTCTTTTTCGTTTGCTGGTATTTTACGATACTACACATTGTACACGTTATGCATTTATATAAATAGAATTTCTAGTAAAACCGATCATATATATATATATATATATCATCAAATGTCATACAAACCACCATATTAATTCACACATACACACATGTGTGTGTGTGTATATATATATATATATATATATATATATATATATATACCCACACACACACAATTAGCCAGCTATATACAATTTCTCCTACATGTTGCCTTCGGAGCCAGTGGCATTAGGCTAATTGGTGCCTTCGGAGCACGATGACAATTGGAAATGGTTCATGGGGGCGGTAGCGGGTAATGGTATTCTCCGTTCGGATCTATGACCTGGTCGAGCAAAAGTCCCGCTATTTCCTCTTGAAGTGCTTGTACGCGCTCCGTTAGTAGGAGCTTCTCCCGCACCTCTGTGAACTGTTAAGAAGGAGATCAATATGCATGTGTATTAGTTGTGTGACTAAATATCGGTAATGGTGTAAAAATTGTGAATAGTGTTCTGACAAACGTACCCATTCCTGTCTTTGAGATCTGCTCCTTTCGGACCCCATCATGCGAATGTTCTCGCAAACGCAGTATGCACACAGATCAGTCCCCTGCGCCTGCTCAAGGGCCTTTACGAGAATGGAATTTGATCAGATAGTAATTAATCAAGCATGATAATTAAAGAGATGGCAGCTAGCTAGCTAGTTAGTACTACTTAATTACTTACCTTGGGTCAATACCATTTCAGCTTTCGTTTCCATTGGGCTCGAGTGACGCTGATGAACCTTGCCCAAGCCCTGCCCGCCGACAAAGAAAATGAATAAAGGGGTTATTAAATAGTTCATATCAGGAAATGACGAACCAAATAGGCCAAGATATATAGTTAATAATGATTGAAATTACCTGTTGACTATCCCAAACAAGATGTTGTAGTCAGTTTTTTTTGAGTAGCGAGTCCAGTACTTCAACTGTTCCTTTATCAACTTTAATGATACACAAGATCCAGTGAAATCTGCATGCACACACGTTTGCATGTCTTAACTAAGCGGGCATATGTAAGCAATAACATGTAGCTAGCTAGTAGGCAAAAACAGAATTTGTAGTACAAGACAGTGTGACTCACTGGAAGTTGTAAGGAAGTAGTATATCTTTATTGTATTTGAGGCTCTTCAACAACTCTAACATGCTTTCCTCTACAGTGTTTTCATAATATGCATCTAATTTCCATGTGTATTCATTAACGGTATTTGGGTCAATGAAACCAATGCCATAGCATCCACCTTTTTTCATTTCATACATCTTCATCCTGCATAATACCATAGAAAAGAATATAGTGAGGATAATTACAGGTAATGATTGATCAAAATGATCACTACAGCTAGCTTGAGACTTAAATTACATAAAGAAATCAATTACAGACAATAGCAACTGGCGATAGATTTGTCGAGTGCGTCTTGATTGTATAACTGAAACAGTTTAGAATACTCAATGGACACAACTTTCTCATGGTAGTAATGATCCTCCTTGACATTCACCATGAGGGACTCTCGATTGGAAATTTGGTAATGTTCATGTACCATTGATGAAATTCATACATTCTCGTTGGGAGCTTCTTGACCTCGTTTGGCTGGACCAAAGGTTGGCCCCAGACATATTTCCGTTTATTTCCTCCTCTCTAAGCGGAGACATGGGCTCGATCTCGAGGAGTTGTCCAACAGTGATCTTGAGGATTTCAGCCTGCCTTATATGCTCCTCGGTTATTACCAAATCGCCCAGCTGAGGAACGTTAACGGTTTGCCCACGATAATATTGGGCGCATGTACTCTTATGTGTTGTTGGCACAACAAGCGGGGGGGATTGATTGCGCCGCCTCTTCTCCCAGCTGGAGAATGGTTTTACCGCATTTTTTGCCAGCTGATTTGCTTGAGCTCGAGCTCGCCTCTTTCTGTAGACGTGCTCGATTTAACTTCCTGAGGTGGCGCTCATAGTCTGTGTCAATAGGCTTGGGAGCTGGTGGTCTAGCCATACGAATGAAGTGGTCAATCTTTTCCTTAGGCACTTTCTCCCTTGGCGGCGGTGGTGATTTCGGTGCAAAATGGGCTTCCGCCTCGGCCTTCGATATGGCTGCGTTTTCCTCCACGGACTTGTCATAAGGCCTCTGCGGAAGAGGCGCGAGGCTGCTTGGATCATATTGAAATCGCTTGCCTCCGCCTGTACCTCCCGTACTACCTCGACTTGTACCGCTACGCACCATAGCTGCGGCAGCTCTCTTCCGTGATTGCTGAAGCGGCGGAGACAGCTGACGTGGCTGAGTTGGACGAGGAGGAGTGGCCTGAAGCTGTGCCGGACTTGGAGGAGGAGTGGCCTGAAGTTGTGCCGGACATGGAGGAGGAGTGGACTGACACTTTGCCGAACTTGGAGGAGGAGAAGTGGCCTCACGCGTTGATGGACTTGGAGGAGCGTGAGTCTGCTGACTCGATGGCGGACTTCGACGAGGAGTCGGGTGACGCGGTGTTGGTGGCCTTCGAAAGACGATGCAATCCTTTCTCCATAGGATGATACGATGTATGGCCTCTCCCAATGTGTGCTCGCCGTCACCTCCAGGAATGTCAAGTTGTAGCCCCGAATATGGGTCCACCACCTCATCAACCAAGACACGAGCATAGCCCGCTGGAATCAGGTTGCAATGGAAGGTTGCCTCGGGGGGAATTTGTAAAAGCAACGGCGTGCACCACCTTCATGGATATGTTCTTCATTTTGAAGTGTAGCTCGCAGTTAGTGTTCTCCATGATGTCATCCACGGGGTATCTATCCAGCATTGCGTCGCCCGGGACGAAACCCACGCTGCTTCTCGGCACGGATGGGGCGGTGCTATCCAATGCTGGATCATCTGCTAGCTGCTGCAGCTGCTGAGACCGCCTTTGCTGGCTAAGTGAATCGATCTGCTCCTGCTGCCGCTGGAATTTGACTGCCAAGTCCGCATGCGCTGATTCTAGGCCTTGAAGGCGTTCATAGTCCAACTTCCTCTGCTCCTCCTCCATCTTACTCTTCTTCTCCTCCGCAATCTTCTTTCTCGCACGGGTTCTGTAGTCGGCGTTCCAGTCCAAAAACCCCTCATATCACGGAATAGCGCCTTTGCCTCGTGTTCTTCCCGGGTGTTCAGGATTTCCTAGGGCACGTAAGCTCGTCGTTCTCTCTGTTGGGCTGGAACACCCCTGATCGAGCCTCTTCTATTGCAACAGGTAGCTTATCGCCGGCTCCGTTCAGACATGCCTTCGTCAAAACTTTGCCTATCTTCGGGTCCAACTCCCCCCATGCGCATAGAAACAAGTCCTGCACCTGTGGGCCAGCTCCTAGTAACCGGAGTGACACCTGCATCCTCCATCTCTTTTTCAGACTTATCCCACTTAGGCATTGCCACCGCGTAGCCACCTGACCCAAGCTTACGGAACTTATCCTTTTTTTGGCATTCTTCCTGTTTATTCTCGACCATTCCTGAGCTAATTCCGAATCCTTGAATTTCACGAAATCGTCCCAATGAGCACTTTGCTTCTCTAGTGTTCCCTCGAATACTGGAGTCTTCCTTCCTTCCTTGATGTACTTGTCCCATACACGATTCTTGTGGTTGTTGAATGCAACCGCCATCTTCCTAAGAGCAGCGTCCTTGACTTTCTCCACATCTGCATCTGTTAAATGATCTGGTAGGGTGAAATGTTCCATGAGAGTTTCCCAAAGCAAACCTTTTTGTCTGTCGTCGACAAAAGTAACATCTCGACGTGGCTTTGCTGGCTCTCTCCATGTTTGAAGGGAGATCGGGAGTTGCTCCTTCACAAGAACTCCGCACCGACGAATGAACTTGTCTGCAGTCTTCTTAGGCGCTAATGGTTCGCCATTAGGTTTGATGGCCTCGATATTGTACTTTACGCCCTCCTTCAACTTTTTGTTTGGGCCTCGTCTTGTTGCCTGTAGATTTGCTCGATCCGGATGGCTGAAAGAAGAAAGATCGATTCGTTAATATATCTTCAAGTCATTTAAAACATGTGATGATCACCAGATGCCTGCTTATATAAATATATATACCTCGCCGGTCTTTGTTGTTTCAAGATCAACATTTTCTCCGTCATCATCATAATCATAGTTCATGACTTCATCAATTCGGTCGTCGCTATCGAATATCATATCACCCTCCCCGGTGTTGTTTAGAAATTCAGAGCCGTCATAATCTTCTTCATTCTGATCATCATCTGGCCTGCGAGGATGGCGTATGATATCGAACATGGTCTCTTCTCCCTCTCTGCCGGTATTGTCCGCCATAGCTTTTATTTAACTATTCCAAAAGAAATATAAAACAATTTAGTATTCAAATTATAATGCATGGATGCAATCAATTAATAAGGAAAAACTGAATCAATCATAGTACATAATAAGCATCATCGAATATAATCTCGAATACATCGTCTCGAATAATAGATATAATCTCGAATACATCGTCTCGAATAATATATATAATCTTGAATAAATCATCTTGAATATTATATATCGAATACATCACTAGCTAGCTAGCTATCTAGCAGCTAATAAAGATCGAATACTAAAGTGTAATCTAGGCCACTCGCGGTTCCTGAGGCGCGGGCGGTGGACAACCAAAGTGAAGGAACCAT
The DNA here is from genome assembly GCA_032464435.1 of Aegilops umbellulata. Taxonomy (NCBI): domain Eukaryota; kingdom Viridiplantae; phylum Streptophyta; class Magnoliopsida; order Poales; family Poaceae; genus Aegilops; species Aegilops umbellulata. The sequence continues at coordinate 444,672,763 of CP136059.1, read as the reverse complement.
CACTGGATCATAGCTCGGGTGATCTCCCCAAATAACCTGCCAGGTATTGGAGAACCTGACGTCCATAGCAGCCATGTAGCGATGGACGTGCTCGTCCTCCTCCCTGACACGGCGATGTACCACCTCCTGCGGGGCCGGCTCCCTCCGCACCGAAAGTGGCCCACGCGAACGTCACCAAAGGAGATGAGGGTCGACGACGAGACTCGGGGCCGGGTTCCTCACCAAGCGTCGCGCCCCTGAAGGTAGCACCTCCCAGTGCCAGCCCGGCAGAGCCCAGTCCCGGACATGGGTCCTCTGAAGCAGGACGTTGTCGCGAACGGGTCGACGGCAAGGATGAGGGCCGGGCATCATCGACAACAAATACTATATGCCGCAAAAGTAAAGTAACATTTTTTAAATGATGGATTGTGATTTCATATATGCAAATTCTAAATTTTATAATTAAAAATATAAGAAACTAAAAAAACATCGATCATCGTCTAACAATTTGAAATTAATCTAATTCATCTAGCTAGCTAAAACTAACATTTCCAAAATTTCTAACATTTCTATATAACTAACATTTCTATAACATTTGACATTATATATATTATAGCTAACATTTCTATATACTTTTTGACATTAATATAATCTAATTAATTAATTCATCTAATACTTTGTATGAAAAATAGAAAAAACTAAAAGCTAAAAACAGAAAAATTGTGTGTGTGTGTGCGCGTGTAGTGTGTGTGTGTGTGCATGTAGTGTGTGTGTGTGTGTGCGCGCGCGCGTGTGTGTGCGCTACGTCCGGCGCCGGCGCGCGGTGTGGCTTTGATCGATTGGAGGGAGGAGAGAGGCCGGGGGAGGGGCACACAGTGCGCGCGGGCGAGGTCGAGGCGACGGCGATGGCGAGGCGAGGTCGATCCAAGGTGACGGCGACGGCGAGGCGAGGGGACGGTGACGGGCCGGTGCAGCGACCAGGACAGGCCGGCGACGGGGGCGCCGTGGAGTCGACGGGGATGACGCGATGAGGACAGGGGCGTCGCGGAGTCGACGGGCACGGTGCGACAGGGGCGGCGATGGCGCGGGACGGGGCGGCGGCAGAGAGAAGTGGGAGATGAGAAACTGAAATTTTTGGAAGTGTTTCCTATATAGGGGACACCTTTAGTACCGGTTGGAGCCACCAACCGGTACTAAAGGCCTATTTTGGCCAGGCCAAGCGGCGGGAAGGGCAGGCCTTTAGTACCGGTTGGTGGCTGGAACCGGTACTAAAGAGTGGTCTTTAGTACCGGTTCCAGCCAACAATCGGTACTAAAGGTGGTGCGCTGGCGCAAGTGCTGTGCGGCAAGTTTAGTCCCACCTCGCTAGCCGAGGGGCGCTCGCACTGGTTTATAAGCCCCAGTGCGGTAGCTCTCTCGAGCTCCTCTCTTAAGCAGGCCTTCCGGGCCTATGTCTGCTACTATGCCCTGATGGGCCTATTGGGCTAGCGGGCCTGCATCCTGGCCCAATTACAATTTGGGTTTCTAGTCGTATGCACACCGATGTGGCCCAGTAGGTGGGCTTTTTTCATTTAGTTTTTTCTTTTATGCTTTATTTATTTTGTTTCATTTATTTTTAGTTGTTTTTTGCTGTATTTAGAGTTTCTTTATGAATATTTTTGCTTTAGGTACAAAAATTAGAAACTTTCTGTTAGTGCCGGTATTTTCAAATTTGAATAGTTTAAATTTTGAATTATTTGAAATTTGTGTGAATCACTAGTTTGTGAATAATTTAACTTTAAAAATCAGTAAATGCATGAAAGAATTTGTTTGCACATAAAATTTCTTCGCGTTTCAAATGCCAAAACGCATAACTACCCTAACTATTACACAGATTCCCTCCTGGGTGTGAAACATAGAAGAAAGTGATGATAGTGAAGCCGATCACATCCCAGATCTTTGGGTGTGAAACTTTTTCTTCGCGTGTGTCCCTTTGCGCCGTAACCATGGAAAATCTTCATCATTTAACGGGATGCTCGGGTCAATATTCACTGTGAATGGAGCAATTTCATCAAACTTTTCATGATCTTCTGACATGTCTGTCTTGTCATCCACTCCCACGATGTTTCTCTTCCCAAAAAGAACTATGTGCCGCTTTGGCTCATTGTACGATGCATTCGCTTCCTTATCTTTTCTTTTTCTCGGCTTGGTAGATATGTCCTTCACATAGAAAACCCGTGCCACATCATTGGCTAGGACGAATGGTTCGTCTGCATACGCAAGATTGTTGAGATCCATTGTTGTCACTCCGTACCGCGGGTCTTCCGTTACCCCGCCTCATGTCATATTGACCCATTTGCACCGAAACAAAGGGACCTTCAAAACACGTCGATAGTCAAGTTCCCATATGTCCTGTATATAACCATAATATGTTTCCGTTCTCGCCTTGGTTTCTGCATCAAAGCGGACACCACTGTTTTGGTTGGTTCTCTTCTTATCTTGGGCGATCGTGTAAAATGTATTACCATTTATCTCGTACCCTTTGAAAGTCATTATATTCGAAGATGGTAACTGGGACACCAAGTACAGGTCATCTTCAATAGAGCCGTCATGCATGGTACGTGTCTGCAACCAGCTGGCGAAACTCCTGGTTTGTTCACGTGTAATCCAGTCATCAGACCGCTCCGAGTGTTTGGAGCGTAGCAAATTCTTGTGTTCATCCATATACGGAGCCACCAAGGCGGAATTCTGTAGAACTGTGTAGTGTGCTTCAGTGAGAGAATGTCCGTCCATACATATTATTTGTTCCCCTCCTAGCGTGCCTTTTCCATCCTGTCTGCCCTTATGCCATGATTCAGGAACACCAATCGGCTTAAGGTCAGGAATAAAGTCAATACAAAACTCAATGACCTCCTCATTTTCATGGCCCTTGGAGATGCTTCCTTGTGGCCTAGCACGGTTATGAACATATTTCTTTAAGACTCCCATGAACCTCTCAAAGGGGAACATATTGTGTAGAAATACAGGACCCAAAACATTAATCTCTTCGCATAGGTGAACTAGGATGTGTGTCATGATGTTGAAGAAGGATGGTGGGAACACCAACTCGAAACTGACAAGACATTGCACCAAATCATTCTCTAACCTTGGTATGATTTCTGGATCGATTACCTTCTAAGAGATTGCATTGAGAAATGCACATAGCTTCGCAATGGCTAATCGAACGTTTTCCGGTAGAAGCCCCCTCAATGCAACCGGAAGCAGTTGCGTCATAATCACGTGGCAGTCATGAGACTTTAGGTTCTGGATCTTTTTCTCTGCCATGTTTATTATTCCCTTTATATTCGATGAGAAGCCGAACGGTACCTTAATACTGAGCAGGCATTCAAAGAAGATTTCCTTCTCTTCTTTGGTAAGAGCGTAGCTTGCATGACCCTGATGTATGCCATCTTTTCCGTGCATACTTTGCTGGTCCTCCCGTGCCTCAGGTGTATCTTTTGTCTTCCCATACATGCCCAAGAAGCCAAGCAGGGTCACACAATGATTCTTTGTCACGTCACTAGTAGAAAAAGGGTCAAACGTGAAGCACATTAGTGCCTGTTTGAATTTGAGCCGTCACTAATGTGTCCATTAGTGCCGGTTCCAACGGCTAGCCGGGCCGCTCTCATTAGTACAGGTTCGGGCGAACCTTTAGCACCGGTTCGTGCCACGAACCGGTACTAATGAGAGTGGTGGCAGGATGTTGTCAGTCTGGGGCCCCTCCAGCACCTTTAGTACCGGTTCGTGTCACGAACCGGTACTAAAGGTCGTCCTACATAAACCCTTCGTCCACCCGCCGAGCTCGCTCTATTCTTCCCCTTTCCCCTCCCTCTCTGTTCTTCCCCTCTTCCTCTCGAGCTCATCACACATTTTGCCCAAAATTTGTCAAGATTTGAAGGTCCCCATCGATTCAAATGATCACAAAGGTTAGCAACTTTGTCCTTTGATCTCCCATTGCTAGATTAGCTCTTGCAATGCTTTATATAGTGTTTAATTTGTGAGTTTAGTAATTTGGGAGGAATTATATGTGCTAGTATTTGATTTATATGCAATTTGAGGTCAAAAATAACACTTAGATTAAATATATAGGTGTGGTTTACTTAGTGCCTTCAAAATCTCCGCCGTAACCACCGTCGATCGCACGCACCGTCCCGTCGCCGGCACCACCTTGTGGTGATCCTCTTGTTCATGAAATTTTATATAAAATTTGATGTTTGTGTGATTTGGATATATAGTTACTTGTATAATTATCTTACCCATACGTTGTTTGTTATACATAGTGCCATGGTTTTGATATCCATCCCCGTCGGCCCTCGTCCTTGTTATGATTCGGATGTGGTATATATATTCTCTTTTAAAACTAGTTGCATTTCGTGTTTATGACAAATTATGCCCATCAAGTTGACATAGATATTTTTTCTAGGAGGTATGTGAACCGAAAATTCCAACCGACCCTATTGTCGAGAGGTTAAATTTAGTTGAAAGAGAAAACTAGTACTTGAAAGAAAAATTGAAAAGAATTGAGGGGGAGAAGATGGAATTTGAGTTGCATGTTGCCGATGTCGTCGATGATCACAAGATCAAGATGGAGAAAATGCGCTTCAAGATTAGAAAATATGCCATCGATAGTGAGGCTTGGTATCATTATGTTGTTGGATCAATTGTTACCTTAGTTGCGATCTTGATCGCATTTGTTGTTCCATTTAAATGCTTTAGCTAGAGAGTTATTTGTTTGTTGCATTTAAGTGTTGTATGAACTTTATGTATGAACTTTATGTATTGTATTAATTTGGTGTTTTCGGTGCTGTGTATTGAAGATGAGCCGGCAATGGATGTATGATGACCAATGCTCTCCCGAGTTCACTAATGGCGTGCAAACTTTTCTTCTTGCGGCAAACAAGCGGGTGGATGGTTTTATGCCATGTCCATGTGCTGGCTGTAAGAATGGTCAAAATTACTCTAAGTCAAGAACCATTCACATCCACCTGTTTAAGTCCGGTTTCGTGCCCCACTATAGTGTTTGGACCTAGCACGGAGAAAGAGGGGTTATGATGGAAGAAATGATGAAGAAGAGGACGACAACAGCTATCCTGGCCATGGGTTCCCTGAATACGATGATACAACAATGGGTGAAGAAGCTGAGCCGGTAATGCGGGAAGAAGCTGAGCCGGCAATGCGTGAAGAAGCTGATGAAGAGGCATCAGATGAGCCCGTTGATGATCTAGGTCGGGCCATTGCCGATGCAAAGAGAAACTGCGCAAGTGATTTGGAGAAGAAGTTGCAGCGCATGTTAGAGGATCACAAAAAATTGTTGTACCCGAATTGCGTAGGTGACAAGAAAAAGCTGGGCACCACACTGGAATTGCTGCAATGGAAGGCAGAGAATGGTGTATCTGACAAGGGATTTGGAAAGTTGCTGGTAATGAGAAAGGATATGCTTCCAAAGTACAACGAATTGCCCGAGAGTACGTACGAAGCAAAGAAGGTTGTCTGCCCTCTATGGTTAGAGGTGCAGAAGATACATGCATGCCCTAATGATTGCATCCTCTACCGCGGTGAGTACGAGGATTTGAACGCTTTCCCGGTATGCGGTGCATTGCGCTATAAGATCAGCCGCGATGACCCTGGTGATGTCGAGGGCGAGCGCCCCAGGAAGAAGATTCCTGCCAAAGTGATTTTGTACGCTCCTATAATACCACGGTTGAAACGTTTGTTCCAAAACAAAGAGCATGCCAAGGCGATGCGATGGCACAGAGAAGACCGTAAGAAAGACGGAAAGTTGAGAGTACCCGCTGACGGGTCGCAGTGGAGAAAAATTGAAAGAAAGTACGAGAAGGAGTTTGCAGATGACGCAAGGAGCGTATGGTTTGGTCTAAGCGCAGATGGCATTAATCCTCTTGGGGAGCAGAGCAGCAACCATAGCACCTGGCCTGTGACTCTATGTTTGTATAACCTTCCCCCTTTGTTGTGCATGAAGCGGAAGTTCATTATGATGCCAGTGCTCATCCAAGGCCCTAAGCAACCCGGCAACGACATTGATGTGTACCTAAGGCCATTAGTTGAAGAACTCTTACAACTGTGGAATGGAACAGGTGTACGTGCGTGGGATGAGCACATGGGGGAAGAATTTGACCTAAAGGCATTGCTGTTCGTGACCATGAATGATTGGCCTGCTCTCAGTAACCTTTCAGGACAGACAAACAAGGGATACCGCGCATGCACGCACTGTTTGGACGATACTGACAGTATATATTTGGCTAATTGCAAGAAGAATGTGTACCTGCGACATCGTCGATTTCTTCCGAGCAGGCATCCCATAAGAAAGAAATGCAAGCATTTCAAAGGTGAGGCGGATCACCGGACGAAGCCTCGCCACCGTACTGGTGCTGATGTACATGATATGGTCAAGGATTTGAAGGTGGTCTTTGGAAAGGGTCCTGTTGGACAACCTGTTCCGAATGACGCTGACGGACGCGCACCCATGTGGAAGAAGAAATCTATATTTTGGGACATGCCCTATTGGAAAGACCTAGAGGTCCGCTCCGCAATCGACGTGATGCACGTGACGAAGAATCTTTGCGCGACCCTGCTTGGCTTCTTGGGCGTGTATGGGAAGACAAAAGATACACCTGAGGCACGGGAGGACCAGCAACGTATGCACGGAAAAGATGGCATACATCAGGGTCATGCAAGCTACGCTCTTACCAAAGAAGAGAAGGAAATATTCTTTGAATGCCTGCTCAGTATTAAGATACCGTTTGGCTTCTCATCGAATATAAACGGAATAATAAACATGGCAGAGAAAAAGTTCCAGAACCTAAAGTCTCATGACTGCCACGTGATTATGACGCAACTGCTTCCGGTTGCATTGAGGGGGCTTCTATCGGAAAACGTTCGATTAGCCATTGTGACGCTATGTGCATTTCTCAATGCAATCTCCTAGAAGGTAATCGATCCAGAAATCATACCAAGGTTAGAGAATGATTTGGTGCAATGTCTTGTCTGTTTCGAGTTGGTGTTCCCACCATCCTTCTTCAACATCATGACACATGTCGTAGTTCACCTATGCGAAGAGATTAACGTTTTGGGTCCTGTATTTCTACACAATATGTTCCCCTTTGAGAGGTTCATGGGACTCTTAAAAAAATATGTTCAGAACCGTGCTAGGCCAGAAGGAAGCATCTCCAAGGGCCATGAAAATGAGGAGGTCATTGAGTTTTGTATTGACTTTATTCCTGACCTTAAGCCGATTGGTGTTCCTGAATCGCGGCATAAGGGCAGTCTGGATGGAAAAGGCACGCTAGGAGGGGAACAAATAATATGTATGGACGGACATTCTCTCACTGAAGCACACTACACAGTTCTACAGAATTCCGCCTTGGTGGCTCCGTATATGGATGAACACAAGAATTTGCTACGCTCCAAACACTCGGAGCGGTCTGATGACTGGATTACACGTGAACAAACCAGGAGTTTCGCCAGCTGGTTGCAGACACGTACCATGCATGACGGCTCTATTGAAGATGACCTGTACTTGGTGTCCCAGTTACCATCTTCGAATATAATGACTTTCAAAGGGTACGAGATAAATGGTAATACATTTTACACGATCGTCCAAGATAAGAAGAGCACCAACCAAAACAGTGGTGTCCGCTTTGATGCAGAAACCAAGACGGGAAAGGAAACATATTATGGTTATATACAGGACATATGGGAACTTGACTATCGACGTGGTTTGAAGGTCCCTTTGTTTCGGTGCAAATGGGTCAATATGCCACGAGGCGGGGTAACGGAAGACCCGCAGTACGGAATGACAACAATGGATCTCAACAATCTTGCGTATGCAGACGAACCATTCGTCCTAGCCAATGATGTGGCATGGGTTTTATATGTGAAGGACATGTCTACCAAGCCGAGAAAAAGAAAAGATAAGGAAGCGAATGCATCGTACGATGAGCCAAAGCGGCACATAGTTCTTTCTGGGAAGAGAAACATCGTGGGAGTGGATGACAAGACAAACATGTCAGAAGATTATGAAAAGTTTGATGAAATTGCTCCATTCACAGTGAATATTGACCCGAGCATCCCGTTAAATGATGAAGATTTTCCATGGTTACGGCGCAAAGGGACACACGCGAAGAAAAAGTTTCACACCCAAAGATCTGGGATGTGATCGGCTTCACTATCATCACTTTCTTCTGTGTTTCACACCCAGGAGGGAATCTCTGTAATAGTTAGGGTAGTTATGTGTTTTGGCATTTGAAAAGCAAAGAAATTTTATGTGCAAACAAATTCTTTCATGCCTTTACTGATTCCTAAAGTTATGTTATTCACAAACTAGTGATTCACAGTAATTTCAAATAATTCAAAATTTAAACTATTCAAATTTGAAAACTACGGGCACTAATAGAAAGTTTGTAATTTTTTGTACCTAAAGCAAAAATATTCACAAAAAACTCTAAATACACAAAAAAACAACTCAAAAATAAATAAAGCAAAAAAAGCCCGCCTACTGGGCCAGAGCGGCCTGCATACGACTAGAAACCCAACCTGTTGCTGGGCCAGGATGCAGGCCCGCAAAGGCCTAGTAGGCCCACAGGGCAGCACAGAACATGTAGGCCCAGTAGGCCTGCCTTGAAGAGGAGCTCGAGAGAGCTACCGCACGGGGGGTTATAAACCAGTGCGGACGCCCCTCGGCTCGCGAGGTGGGACTAAACTTGCCGCACCGCGCCTGCGCCAACGCACCCCCTTTAGTACCGGTTCGTGGCACCAACCGGTACTAAAGGGGGGCCTTTAGTACCGGTTGGAGCCAGGAACCGGTACTAAAGGGGGTGTGCTTCCCGCTGCTTGGCCTGGCCAAAACAGGCCTTTAGTACCAGTTGGTGGCTCCAACCGGTACTAAAGGTCCATCCTATATAACTAAACACTTCAAAAATTTCAGTTTCTCATCTGCTTCTTCTCCTCTGCCCCGTCGCCCGCCGCGCGCCCCCGTCTCCATATCCCTCTCGTCGCCGCCCCCGTCCCCGTCATCGCCGCCCCGTCGTTCCCGTCAACGTCGCCGCCGCCCCGTCGTCCTCGTCCCCGTCGTCCCCGTCGTCACCGTTGCCCCGTCCCGGCCCATCCCGCGTTGTCCCCGTCCCCGTTGTTGCCGCCCCGTCGCCGTCGTCGCCGCCCCGTCCCTGTCCCCGTCGTCGCCGCCCCGTCCCTGTCCCCATTGTCGCCATCCCCGTCATCGCCGCCCGTCGCCGTCCCCGTCGCGCCCCCCCCCCCCCCCTCGCCTCTCGCCTCGCCGGTGAGCACACACACAAGCACACACACACATACACATACATTTTTTTAGTTTTTAAGTTATAGAAATAGTTATAAAAAAGTTAGAAAATTTTCTTTTTTTAGTTATAGAAATAGTTAGTTATATAGCATATTGTTAGAAATGTTATAGAAATGCTAGAATTGTTAGAATTTTTTCTGTTTTTTAGTAATAGAAGTAGTTATAAAAAAGTTAGAATTGTTAGAAAATTTTCTGTTTTTTATTTATGGAAATAGTTATAAAAAGGTTAGAAATTTTTGTTTTTTAGTTATAGAAATATTAGAAATGTTATACAAATGTTAGTTATATATATATAGAAATGTTATAATTTTTTTCTGTTTTTTAGTTATAGAAATATTAGAAATGTTATAGATATGTTAGTTATATAGCATTGTTAGAAATGTTATTGAAATGTTAGTTATACAGAAATGTTAGAAATTTTAGTTATCAAAATCCAATCATTAAAAAATGTTACTTTTTGCGGGCATATAGCTAGTATTTGTTCTCGACGATGCCCGGCCTGCATCCTCGTCGTCAACCCGTCCGCGACGACGTCCGGCTGACCCATGTCCGCGACTGGGCTCCGCCGTGCTGGCACTGGGAGGTGCTGCCTGAGGGGCGCGCCGCTTGATGAGGAACCCGGCCTCGGGTCCCTTCGTCGACCCTGATCTCGTTTGGTGGCGTTCGCGTGGGCCAGTTACGGTGCGGAGGGAGCCGGCCCCGCTAGAGGTGGTACGTCGCCATGTCAGGGAGGAGGACGAGCACGTCCACCGCTACATGGTTGCGTTAGAGGGAGGCAGGTTCTTCAATACCTGGCAGTTTCTTCAGAGATCTCACTTCAGCTATGATCCTGTGAGGGTTCCTTCTCTTTGGGTGTCCACCGCCCGTGCCGCAGGAACCGCGAGTGTCCTAGATTCTTCTGTAGTATTCGATCTTTATTAGCTACCTAGCCAGTGATGTATTCGATATATAGTATTCGAGACGATGTATTCGAGATTATATATTATTCGAGACGATGTATTCGAGATTATATCTATTATTCAAGACGATGTATTCGAGATTATATCTATTATTCTAGACGATGTAATTTGAATACTAAACTGTTTTATATTTCTTTTGGATTAGTTAAATAAAATCTATGGCGGACAATACCGGCAGAGAGGGAGATTAGGCCCTGTTCGATATGATACGCCATCCTCGCAGGCCAGATGATGATCAGAATGAAGAAGATTATGTCTGCTCCGAATTTCTAAACAACACCGGGGAGGGTGATATGATATTCGATCGCGACGACCGAATTGATGAAGTCATGAACTGTGATTATGATGATGACGAAGAAAATGTTGATCTTGAAACAACAAAGACCGGCGAGGTATATATATTTATATAAGTAGGCATCTGGTGATCATCACATGCTTTAAATGACTTGAAGATATATTAACGAATCAATCTTTCTTCTTTCAGCCATCCGGATCGAGCAAATCTTCAGGCAACTGGACGAAACGAGGCCCGAACAAAAAGTTGAAGGAGGGCGTAAAGTACAATCACGAGGCAATCAGACCTAATGGCGAACCATTAGCGCCTAAGAAGATTGCGGACAAGTTCGTTCGTCAGTGCGGAGTTCTTGTGAAGGACCAACTCCCGATCTCCCTTGAAGAATGGAGAGATCCAGCAAAGCCACGTCCAGATCTTACTTTTGTCGACGACAGACAAAAAGGTCTGCTTTGGGATACTCTCATGGAACATTTCACCCTACCAGATCATTTCACAGAAGCAGATGTGCAGAAAGTCAACGATGCTGCTCTTAGGAAGATGGTGGTTGCATTCAAGAACCACAAGAATCGTGAATGGGACAAGTACGTCAAGGGAGGAAGGAAGACTCCAGTATTCGACGGAACACTAGAGAAGCAAAGTGCTCATTGGAACGATTTCGTGAAATTAAAGGATTCGGAGTTAGCTAAGGTACGGTCGAGAATAAACAAGAAGAATGCCAAAAAAAATGATGAGTTCCATAAGCTGGGGCCAGGTGGCTACGCGGTGGCAATGCCTAAGTGGGATAAGTTTGAGAAAGAGATGGAGGATGCAGGTGTCACTCCGGTTACTAGGAGCTGCCCCCCCCCCCCCCAGGTGCAGGACTTGGTTCTATGCGGATGGGGGGGAGTTGGACCCGAAGACAGAGAGAATGACGAGCTTACGTGCCCTGGGAAATCCTGAACACCCGAGAAGAACACGAGGCAAAGGCGCTATTCCGTGGTATGAGGGGTTTTCGGACTAGAACGCCGACTACAGAACCCGTGCGAGAAAGAAGATTGCGGAGGAGAAGAAGAGTAAGATGGAGGAGGAGCAGAGGAAGGTGGACTATGAACGCCTTCAAGGCCTAGAATCAAAGCACGCGGACTTGGCAGTCAAATTCCAGCGGCAGCAGGAGTAGATCGACTCACTTAGCCAGCAAAGGGGGTCTCAGCAGCTGCAGCAGCTAGCGGATGATCCAGCAATGGATAGCACCGCCCCATCCATGCCGAGAAGCAGCGTGGGTTCGGCCGCCCCGGGCGACGCAATGCTGGATAGATACCCCGTGGATGACATCATCGAGAACACTAACTGCGAGCTACACTTCAAAATGAAGAACATATCCATGAAGGTGGCGGACGCCTTTGCTTTTACAAATTCCCCCGTGGCAACCTTCCATTGCAACCCGACTCCAGCGGGCTATGCTCGTGTCTTGCTTGATAAGGTGGTGGACCCATATTCGGGGCTACAACTTGACATTCCTGGAGGTGACGACGAGCACACATTGGGAGAGGCCATAGATCGTATCATCCTATGGAGAAAGGATTGCATCGTCTTTGGAAGGCCACCGACACCGCGTCACCCGACTCCTCGTCGAAGTCCGCAACCGAGTCAGCAGACTCCCGCTCCTCCAAGCCCACCAACGCGTGAGGCCACTCCTCCTCCTACAAGTCTGGCATAGTGTTAGGCCACTCCTCCTCCAAGTCCGACACAGCGTCAGACGTCCACTCGTCCTCCAAGTCCGGCACAACTTCAGACCACTCCTCCTCCAAGTCCGGCACAGTTTCAGGCCACTCCTCCTCGTCCAACTCAGCCACGTCATCCATCTCCGCCGCCTAAGCAATCGCAGAAGAGACACCCCGTAGCTATGGTGCGTAGCGGTACGAGTCGAGGTAGTACAGGAAGTACAGGCGGAGGCAAGCGATATAAATATGGTCCAAGCCTCGCGCCTCTTCCGCAGAGGCCATATGACAATTCCGAGGAGGAAAACGCGGCCATATCGAAGGCCGAGGTAGAAGCCCATTTTGCACCGAAACCGCCACCGCCGCCAAGGGAGAAAGTGCCTGAGGAAACGATTGACCACTTCATTCGTATGGCTCAACCACCAGCTCCGGATCCTGTTGACACAGACTATGAGTGGCACATCAGGAAGTTAAATCGAGCACGTCTACAGAGGGAGGCGAGCTCGAGCTCGAGCAAACAACAAGCAGCTATCCAAAAATGCGGGAAAACCGTTCCCCAGCTGGGAGAACAGGCGGCGCAATCGATCCCCTCGCTTGTTGTGCCAACAACACGTGAGAGTACGCGCGCCCAATATTATTGTGGGCAAAAAGTTTACGTTCCCGAGGTGGGCAATATGGTAATAACCGAGGAGCATATAAGGCAGGCTGAAATTCTCAACATCACTGTTGGACAACTCCTCGAGATCGAGCCCATGTCTGTGCTTAGAGAGGAGGAAATAAAACGGAAATATGTCCGGGGCAAACCTTTGGACAAGCCAGACGAGGTCAAGAAGCTCCCAACGAGAATGTATGAATTGCATAAATGGTACATGGACATTACCAAGAGTTCCAATCGAGAGTGTCTCATGGTGGAAGTCAAGAAGGATCATTACTACCATCAGAAAGCTGTGGCCATTGAGTATAATGAACTGTTTCAGTTATACAATCAAGACGCACTCGACAAATCTATCGCCAGTTGCTATTGTCTGTAAGTGATTTCTTTCCGTAATTTAAGTCTCAAGCTAGCTGTAGTGATCCTTTTGATCAATCATTACCTGTAATTATCCTCACTATATTCTTTTCGGTGGTATTATGCAGGATGAAGATGTATGAAATGAAAAGGTGGACGCTATGGCATTGGGTTCATTGACCCAAACACCGTTAATGAATACACATGGAAAATAGATGCATATCATGAAAAGCATGTAGAGGACAGCATGCTATAGTTCTTGAAGCGCCTCAAATACAATGAAGATATACTACTTCCTTACAACTTTCAGTGAGTCACACTGTCTTGTACTACAAATTCTCTATTTTTTCCTACTAGCTAGCTACATGTTTTTGCTTACATATGCCCGCTTAATTAAGTCATGCAAACCTGTGTGCATGCAAATTTCACTGGATCTTGTGTATCATTAAAGTTGACGCCGGAACAGTTGAAATATAGGAGTCACTACTCAAAATAAGAACTGACTATAACAACTTGTTTGGGATAGTCAACAGGTAATTTCAATCATTATTTACTATATATCTCGGCCTATTTAGTTCGTCATTTCCTGATATGAACTATTTAATAACCCCTTTATTCATTTTCTTTGTCGGCGGGCAGGGCTTGGGCAAGGTTCATCAGCGTCACTCCAGGCGAATGGAAACAAAAGCTGAAATGGTTTCGACCCAAGGTAAGTAATTAAGTAGTACTAGCTAGCTAGCTAGCTGTCATCTCTTTAATTATAATGCTTGATTAATTATTATCTAATCAAATTCAATTCTCGTAAAGGCCCTTCAGCAGGCGCAGGGGACTGATCTGTGTGCATACTGCGTTTGCGAGAACACTGTATGATGACGTCCGAAAGAAGCAGATCTCAAAGACAGGAATGAGTACGTTTGTCAGAACGCTATTCACAATTTTTACACCATTATCGATATCTAGTCACACAACTAATACACATGCATATTTTGATCTCCTTCTTAACAGTTCACAGAGGTGCGGGACAAGCTCCTAGAAACGGAGCGCGTACAAGCACTTCAAGAGGAAATAGCGGGATTTTTGCTCGACCAGGTCATAGATCCGAAAGGAGAATACTATTACCTGCTACCGCCCCATGAACCACTTCCAATTGTCATCGTTCTCCGAAGGCACCAATTAGGCTAATGCCACTGGCTCCGAAGGCAACATTGTAGGAGAAATTGTATATAGCTAGCTAATTATTTATACATATATATATATACATATATATACATGCGTGTATGTCTGAATTAATTAATATGGTGGTTTGTCAGACATTTGATGATATATATATGATCGGTTCTACTAGAAATATATATATATATATATATATATATATATATATATATATATATATATATATATATATATATGCATAACGTGTACAATGTGTAGTATCGTAAAATACCAGCAAACGAAAAAGAATTAAATGGAAAACACAAAATTAAATGAAAAAGAAATCATAAACCCAAAAAAAACCCAACATTTTAATACCGGTTGGTGTCACCAACCGGTACTAAAGGTCTCCCTGCCCCCGGAGCTGGCTGGTGCCACGTGGTTGGGCTTTACCACCGGTTCGTGCTGAACCGGTACTAAAGGGGGGTGCCTTTAGTGCCCACACTTTAGTGCCGGTTACAGAACCGGCACTAAAGGGCCTTACGAACCGGTGCTATTGCCCGGTTCTGCACTAGTGCGTGCATCACGTCGATTGCGGAGCGGCCCTCTAGGTCTTTCCAATAGGGCAGGTCCCAAAATATAGATTTCTTCTTCCACATGGGTGCGCGTCCGTCAGCGTCATTCGGAACAGGTTGTCCACCAGGACCTTTTCGAAAGACCACCTTCAAATCCTTGACCATATCATGTACATCAGCACCAGTACGGTTGCAAGGCTTCGTCCGGTGATCCGCCTCACCTTTGAAATGCTTGCCTTTCTTTCTTACGGGATGCCTGCTCGGAAGAAATCGACGATGTCCCAGGTACACATTCTTCTTACAATTAGCCAAATATATACTGTCGGTATCGTCCAAACCATTCCACACTTGTAAGAGTTCTTCAACTAATGGCCTTAGGTACACATTAATGTCGTTGTCGAGTTTCTTAGGGCCTTGGATGAGCACTGGCATCATAATAAACTTCCGCTTCATGCACAACCAAGGAGGAAGGTTATACAAACATAGAGTCACAGGCCAGGTGCTATGGTTGCTGCTCTGCTCCCCAAAAGGATTAATGCCATCTGCGCTTAGACCAAACCATACGTTCCTTGCGTCATCGGCAAACTCCTTCTCGTACTTTCTTTCGATTTTTCTCCACTGCGACCCGTCAGCGGGTACTCTCAACTTTCCGTCTTTCTTATGGTCTTCTCTGTGCCATCGCATCGCCTTGGCATGCTCTTTGTTTTGGAACAAACGTTTCAACCGTGGTATTATAGGAGCATACCACATCACCTTGGCAGGAATCTTCTTCCTGGGGCGCTCGCCCTCGACATCACCAGGGTCATCGCGGCTAATCTTATAGCGCAATGCACTGCATACCGGGCAAGCGTTCAAATCCTCGTACTCACCGCGGTAGAGGATGCAATCATTAGGGCATGCATGTATCTTCTGCACCTCTAACCCTAGAGGGCAGACAGCCTTTTTTGCTTCGTACGTACTCTCGGGCAATTTGTTGTCCTTTGGAAGCATATTCTTTATCATTACCAGTAGCATTCCAAATCCCTTGTCAGATACACCATTCTCTGCCTTCCATTGCAGAAATTCCAGTGTGGTGCCCAGCTTTTTCTTGTCACCTACGCAATTCGGGTACAACAATTTTGTGTGATCCTCTAACATGTGCTGCAACTTCTTCTTCTCCAAATCAGTTGCGCAGTTTCTCTTTGCATTGGCAATGGCCCGACCTAGATCACCAACGGGCTCATCTGATGCCTCTTCTTCAGCTTCTTCCCGCATTGCCGGCTCAGCTTCTTCCCGCATTACCGGCTCAACTTCTTCCCCCATTGTTGTATCATCGTATTCTGGGAACCCATGGCCAGGATAGCTGTCGTCGTCCACTTCTTCTTCATCTTCCATCATAACCCCTCTTTCTCCGTGCTTGGTCCAAACATTATAGTGAGGCATGAAACCGGACTCAAACAGGTGGACGTGAATGGTTCTTGACGTAGAGTAATTGTGACCATTCTTACAGCCAGCACATGGACATGGCATAAAACCATCCGCCCGCTTGTTTGCCTCAGCCGCAAGCAGAAAAGTATGCACGCCATTAATGAACTCGGGAGAGCATCGGTCATCATACATCCATTGCCGGCTCATCTTCAATACACAACACCGAAAACACCAAATTAATACAATACATAAACTTCATACATAAACTTCATACAACACTTAAATGCAACAAACAAATAACTCTCTAGCTAAAGCATTTAGATGCAACAACAAATGTGATCAAGATCGCAACTAAGGTAACAATTGATCCAACAGCATAATGATACCAAGCCTCACTATCAATGTCATATTTTCTAATCTTTCTAATCTTCAAGCGCATTTTCTCCATCTTGATCTTGTGATCATCGACGACATCGGCAACATGCAACTCCAATAACATCTTCTCCCCCTCAATTCTTTTAAATTTTTCTTTCAAATACTCGTTTTCTCTTTCAACTAAATTTAACCTCTCGACAATATGGTCGGTTGGAATTTCCGGTTCACATACCTCCTAGAAAAAAATATCTATGTCAACTTGATGGGCATAACTTGTCTTAAACGCGAAATGCAACAAATAGTTTTAAAAGAGAATATACCACATCTGAATCATAACAAGGACGAGGGCCGACGGGGACGGATATCAAAACCATAGCACTATGTATAACAAACAACGTACAGGTAAGATAATTATATGAGTAACTATATATCCAAATCGACGGTGGTTACGACGGAGATTTAGAAGGCACTAAGTAAACCACACCTACATATGCAAACTAAGTGTTATTTTGACCTCAATTTGCATATAAATCAAATACTACCACATATAATTCCTCCCAAATTACTAAAACCCACGATTAATCACTATATAAACCAATGCAAGAGCTAATCTAGCAATGAGAGATGAAAGGACAAAGTTGTTAACCTTTGTGATCATTTGAATGGATGGGGGCCTGCGAATCTTGACAAAATTGGGGCAAATTTTGTGATGAACTCGAGAGGAAGAAGGAAAGAACAGAGGAAAGGGAGAGGGGAAAGGGGGAAGAACAGAGTGCTCGTGGACGAAGGGTTTATATAGGACAACCTTTAGTACCGGTTCGTGCCACGAACCGGTACTAAAGGTGTTGGAGGGTTCCCACTCTGACAACATCCTGCCACCACTTTCATTAGTACCGGTTCGTGTCACGAACTGGTGCTAAAGGTTCGCCACGAACCGGTACTAAAGAGCTCCTCCCGCCTAGCCGTTGGAACCGACACTAATGGACAAATTAGTGACGGTTCTGTTACAAACCGGGACTAATGTGTCTCACATTTGACCCTTTTTCTACTAGTGAGGGGAGCCGGTTGGCCCACCCGATGACGTGCTGTCGGGAGATCCAGCAGGCGACCCAGCGCGCGCCACACGTCGTTCCTGCGGCGGCGGCTGCGCAGTCGAGGAAGATTCGCCCCCTGGTCCACCTGCGCCGCCTGCGCCCGCTGACGCTGCAGGCTCGGGATCGCTGCCGCAGCACCTCAATCCTCCTCATGTTCCGCAACAGTTTCATCTTGTTCTGGCTGCATAAAATCATGTACAAGAACTAGATTTTCTCCATTGTTAGCAACCGGATTAGGGCGAAAATTAGCCTGTTGATCAACTACAGGTTCGTCCACATGATCAAAAGGTGTAGACTCAGGAAGTAAAAGGACTTCTGACCGAAGAGGGGTGCCTGCATTTGGATTTAGATTTGCAAAGGGAAAAACTGTCTCATCAAAAATACATCACGGGATACATATACTCGTCCAGCAACAACATCTAGACATTTAAAACCTTTGTGAAAATTGCTGTAGCCAAGGAACACGCACTGTTTGGAATGAAATTCTAACTTTCTGGAATTATAAGGGCGAAGATTCAGCAAACATGCACATCCAAAGACCCGAAGAGAATGATAATTGGGTTGTTCTTGAAACAAACCTGTCATAGGAGTTTCAAAATTAATCACTTTGCTAGGGGTGCGATATATCAGATATGTAGCAGAGAGGAAAGCCTCATCCCAAAACTTCAAGGGCATGGAGGCATGGGCTAAGAGAGAGAGAGCCCTACATCAACAATATGTCGATGTTTTCTTTCTGCTGACCCGTTTTGCTGATGAGCATGGGGACAGGAGACATGGTGAGTGATTCCTAATTGACGAAAAAAGGAATTTAGGCGTTCATACTCGCCACCCCAGTCTGTTTGCATAGTGATTATTTTTTTATTGAACAACCTTTCAACAAGGGTTTGAAATTCATGAAAGACTTTAAACACTTCGGATTGGTGCTTAAGGAGATATATCCACATGAATTTGCTATAATCATCAATAATAGACACATAATAGTTTTTCTTATTGATGGAATCACGGGCAGGCCCCCATACATCGGAGAAAATTTGCTCTAAAGGAGCTTTAGACACACTGTTTGAACTAGGATAAGGAAGTTGGTGACTTTTGCCCATTTGGCATGCATCACAAACTCCTTCTTTATTCAACTCGCTACTAGAAAAAGGAATATCATTCTGGCTAAGAACATGACGCACTATGTTAGATGACGGATGCCTTAGCCGACTATGCCACCTTTCAACAGGAAGTTTATTTGCACCAAACGCTTGCTTGCTTGAGCTAAGGGGAGCCGATGATACGGGGTAGAGACCTTGTCTACACCTGCCGCGCAGAAGGGTTTTCCTCGTTCCCTGTTCCTTGACAAGAAAAAAAGTTGGGTGAACATCAAGGAAAGTATGATTATCAATGGATAAGCGATGGGCGGAGATAAGGTTTTTGGCGGCATCGGGCACATGCAAGATGTTCTTAAGATGAAGATCACGAGTAGGGGTACGAACGGTAGTTTGACCAATATGACTAATTTCCATACCTTCTCCGTTTGCAGCGTGGACTTGATTGTTGCCGTGGTACTTGTTGTGGACGGTCAACCTGTCGAGTTCGCTGGTGATGTGATCGGTGGCGCCAGTGTCTAGATACCAGTTGGTATCCACTCCATAGGACAAGGTTGTGGCAGATCCGACGCTCTTCTCGTTCTTGGTGTAGGAGATGTGGAAGAGCCGGTAGCATTCGAGGGCGGTGTGATTCGGCCTCTTGCAGATCTGGCAGACGGCCTCAGGAAGATCATCGGCTCCTCGGTTGTCGTTGTCGTTGCCGCGGCTTCCATTGCCACGACCACCACCTCCATTACCACGGCCTCTGTTGCCGCGGCCACCTCCTCCATTGCCGCGGCCACCTCGACCGTGGCCAAAACCACCGCGGCCACGAGAGATAGTGTTGGCGGAGGACTGGGAGGAGTGGTTGCCACCTTCGAACATAGCAAGACGCTTTTCAAAACCGATCAACTGAGAGTAAAGTTCAGCTACCTTGATTGGTTTAGTCCTCGCGGCGCAGATGGACGAGACAAATGAGATGTAGTCGTAGTCTAGTCTGGCGAGGATGTAGGAGACCATGTCATCATCGTCGAGCGGCTTGCCTGCTGAATCCATCTCGTCACCCAGCGCTTTCATGCGCCCGATGTAGTCGGTGATGGTCGCGGTGCCCTTTTTGGTGGTGGAGAGGGCGATCCGCGTGTTGACGATGTTGGCCTGCGTCTGGGAGAGGAACATCTCCCTGATGGCGGTCCATGCCGCGGCGGCCTTGGTGCAGTGGGCGACTTGGATCATCACAGGTGGCGAGATCGAGTTGAAGATGAAGCTCAGCACCTGCGAGTCTTGCGCCATGGTGACAAGATACGCCGGGTTTGGCACATCTATCGGCTTACCGTCTTTATCGGCGAGCTTGGGCTCCGGGAACGGGTGATCAGGGTTGAGGTGATCGACCAGCTGCGCTCCGCGGATGGTGGCTAGGGCTTGCGCGCGCCAGACTAGGTAGTTGCCCCGGTGCAGCTTGTCAGCGATGGGAATGAGGGCAAAGGCGGCGGCGGCGGCGGCGGAGCTGGAGCTAGCCATGACTAGGTTTGGATGTTGGAGAGGAAGTTGGCTCTGAATACCATGAAAGATTGGATGAAGCGTATGCCTCTGGCATGGACGCGTTGCATGTTATATAGGCAAGAGGTTTACAAGATTTGGTAGTTGGTTGTGTTGGATTGCTCCTCAAGAAAGAAATACAAGATGAGGATGAATCCTAACAACCACAACTACCGGTTACAACACCATGCAACATGTTAGCCTACCGGGCGTACCGGGCGTATATACGGTTTATATTTATACCGTATATACATGTTACAATGTATTCTAACACCCACCACCGGGTCCTCGCCGCCCACGCAAGCCGAGGACGACCGGCTGTACACCCACAGCCAGCCTCCGTTGCAGGGAAGGCGCCGCCGACCATAAATCCTACGAATAACATTTCTATGAATTTCCTTTGTTACAAAAGAGGCATAAATTGCACAGAATGATAACGGTACACCAGTAGCCCGGCCAGTTGCTCATTCTCTCCAGACGGAAGGAATCTCGACTGGGCCTGGCGTTTCACGCGTTTCATCTTTTTTACTGCACTGTTTTATAATCTGCAGGGGTTAATACCACGTGTGTACAAAACTAGCTAGGGCCTCAATCCCGGCTAGACCTCACCTCACCCCGGAGAACAGTGCCAAGTGTAATTGGCACCACACCCGGCCGTCGGGATGTGTGCTTGGCGTGTTGTCCTCTCTAGATTTGAACATTGCTAGCTTACTTCACACAATTCCACACACACACACACACACAGACAAACACAAACCACATATGAGACACGGCCATAGACCAGCCAGGAGCGAGCACTATGGAACGAGCGAGCAGCAGCAGCGCACAGGACGATGAGCTCAGCCTTGAGCTTACCCTGGCCGCCGTGGTGCCAGAGCCTGGGCACACCGGACGGCTTCTTCCTCTGCGTCCACTGCGACCGCAAGTTCGGCAGCTCGCAGGCACTCGGCGGCCACCAGAACGCGCACAAGCACGAGCGTGCCGTCGCCAAGCGCCGGCAAGAGGCTGCAGCGGCAGCCACCCGCGCACAGGAATCAAGGTCAAGGAAGGCGGGGAGGCATGCTGCTACTTGTACTCGGATGCCCGAGCCTGCAGACGGCAAGCAGGGTGGGAGCTCGTCCAAGCAGGGCGACGACGACGACGAGGTGGACTTGTCTCTCCGGCTATAAGCGATCCCTCCATCGATCTTCTAATATAGGAAGATTCGTGTTATGTCCTGCTAGGTAAGTTAGATTCTAGCTACTTTGGTTTGGAAACAAAATGCTTTACCTTCTGGCTCCTATAGCAACAATTTAATCAACAGTTTTCTTCCAAGCTCATGTTGGGCGTGTGTTAGATTCATCGGCTCTTCTAGTTGATTCTGTTTATAAGGTCTTGGTATTGAATGCCCAAACCTTCCTGGTCCTAGAAATGACACAAAATTCTTCATTTCACCGGTTTGTATGCCTTCTTATGCTAGTCAAATGGCAGGAAAATCCAGATCTACCCAAATCTAAATCCTTATAGTTCATTTGAGATCTCTAATTTAAAACTATCATCAAATTGGGGTTGAGCTAACCTCCGGTTTTTGGACCTCCAACTGGTAAAACATATCTCAACCTATACAAACTAATGATCTTTATTCTCATTTCGTAGTCTCCAACAAAGAATTGGATGCAGAAGTATTTGAATGGAAACGAGCCCACCTCAACCAAAAAGTCAACTCTTGAGAAAGTTATTATTAGGACATGAATGATGTCAAAGAAAATTAAAATATGCTATAGATTTGTTTTATTGCTTCAAATCATGTTCAATAAAGAGTGTAGTGTCATCAACATATTGAAGTATTCGCTCCTTTTCCGTTTTTAGAGACTATCTGAAAATCCGAATTTTCCAATTTGTAAGCCTCATTGTCTCGGGAACATGCAAACATAGCTTTGTTCACATTAAATTTTTTCAAAATTTTGCTCCCAATGTAAAATCAACCAATGCATGAAGAAGTGAGAGGGCCATGCATGTAGCATTAATGTGTTTCCTAGAAGTTATGTAAGTCCTTCTTGATTAATGATTTACAAGATGAACCCAACAAAACAGAAAGAAGGGAGTAGTCAAGAGGCGTGGAAAAACACCACGGATCTGGGAGTCCTCCTTTGTTTTTTTTCGTGGGCAGTTCTCCTTTGCTCCATTTACGAGGATAAGTAGCATACCTGCTATAACATTGACAGATATAAATGACAAAAGACCCCCCCTTGATGTGAGCTCTATTTTTCGAAGGAACTAATATCATTGTTGACATTTTATCTCGAAAAGGAGGATAACCCATGTTCTCTGCATCAAAGCGATGCATACAACCATTTTATTAAATTATTCAACATATCCTGATAAAACCGACTTGTCTAGCAAACCGTAAACGCACACCTCGTGCACACGCTCTAGAATCATACACCACCATCTTCCGCCATCCCACCTTCAGGAGCAACCCAGGCATTCACCTTGTGAGACCACACCGCCATCGACGCCACCATGATGCCCGACAGCACCACCACCTGCGCATGTCCATCAACACGCGTCCTTCGCTGGGGTTCCGCTGTGCCACGCCGCTGAGACCAGTCGTCTTCGCCGTAGTAGAAGTAACACTGCACCTCCATTTCTCCCCTCCAGCCAGCATCAGCTCCAAAATATGATGCCACAAGAGGGAGGACGGCTACGAAGAACCAGTCATCGTCCGATTCGGGAATCCAAGATTTAGGGCTTCCCCAGGAGCTGCCTGACTGAGGTGACGACGATTGCAACTTACGATGCCTTCGACAAGGGGACGACCCCAAAGGCGCCGCCATTGTACGCAAGGACCGAAGCCGACACGGTTTTCACTAGGAATCGGCCAACCCGATTCCATGATTCATTGGATCCGTGCGGATCCACGCTGTGAAGACAAACGCAGTCACCGGATCGCTAGCAGAGGGTCTCTAGCCACCCATCACCGGCTGGCCACAAGCATGGGATGAACCTTGCAACACCGCCTCCACCGCTCACCACCACAGCGCCGCCACGCGCCATCGCCGGAGGCAAGACACCTCACTGCTAGCGGCCCAAATCCGTGCAGGTGCCCCTGCGCCCATGGGTGCCCCACATATCATCCAAACCTGCACGAGATGGGAGAGATCCTCCTCCACTGTTGTCTGCTGTCGGGCTTTTCCCGGTGGCTTCCTCTAGTGGCGACGACAGGAGGAGCGGAAATTGCGGTGGCCCCGGCGGCTAGGGTTGGAGGGTCCGCCCGAGTCGCCCAGGCGGGCAGCAACACGAGGCGTTTTTCACATGGGGGCGGGCAGCAATTGATGACATTTACGTCAACGCATATTCATTCTCGATAAATTTCCACCGAAGGTCGTAAAATAATGGGAAACCTGTTGGAAATATGCCCTAGAGGCAATAATAAATTAGTTATTATTATATTTCCTTGTTCATGATAATAGTTTATTATCCATGCTAGAATTGTATTGATAGGAAACTCAGATACATGTGTGGATACATAGACAACACCATGTCCCTAGTAAGCCTCTAGTTGACTAGCTCGTTGATCAATAGATGGTTACGGTTTCCTGACCATGGACATTGGATGTCATTGATAACGGGATCACATCATTAGAAGAATGATGTGATGGACAAGACCCAATCCTAAGCCTAGCACAAGATCATATAGTTCGTATGCTAAAGCTTTTCTAATGTCAAGTATAGTTTCCTTAGACCATGAGATTGTGCAACTCCCGGATACCGTAGGAGTGCTTTGGGTGTGCCAAACGTCACAACGTAACTGGGTGGCTATAAAGGTACACTATAGGTATCTCCAAAAGTGTCTGTTGGGTTGGCACAAATCAAGACTGGGATTTGTCACTCCGTGTGACGGAGAGGTATCTCTGGGCCCACTCGGTAGGACATCATCATAATGTGCACAATGTGATCAAGGAGTTGATCACGGGATGATGTGTTGCGGAACGAGTAAAAGAGACTTGCCGGTAACGAGATTGAAGAAGGTATCGGGATACCGACGATCGAATCTCGGGCACGTATCGTACCGCTAGACAAAGGGAATTGGATACGGGATTGATTAAGTCCTTGACATCGTGGTTCATCCGATGAGATCATCGTGGAACATGTGGGAGCCAACATGGGTATCCAGATCCCGCTGTTGGTTATTGACCGGAGAACGTCTCGGTCATGTCTGCATGTCTCCCGAACCCGTAGGGTCTACACACTTAAGGTTCGATGACGCTAGGGTTATTAAAGGAAGTTTGTATGTGGTTACCGAATGTTGTTCGGAGTCCCGGATGAGATCCCGGACGTCACGAGGAGTTCCGGAATGATCCGGAGGTAAAGATTTATATATGGGAAGTCCTGTTTTGGTCGCCAAAAAAGTTTCAGGTTTTATCGGTAGTGTACCGGGACCACCGGAGGTGTCCGGGGGTCCACCAAGTGGGGCCACAAGCCCCGGAGGCTTGCATGGGCCAAGTGTGGGAGGGGGCCAGCCCCAGGTGGGCTGGTGCGCCCCCCCACAAGTGCCCAAGGCGCAAGGGAGAGAAGAGGGGGCAAACCCTAAGGCCGCCTCCCTCTCTCCCCCTCTTGGTCGCCCCCCTTTTCCCATCTAGGGCTGCCGCCCCTCTACGGGTGGGAACCCTAGAGGGGGCGCACCCTCCTCCCCTTCCCGTATAAATATGAGGCCTAGGGGCGGCCCAAAACACGCGATTTGATCTCTCCCTGTTGGTGCAGCCCTACCTCTCTCCCTCCTCCTCTCTTGCGGTGCTTGGCGAAGCCCTGCTGGATTGCCACGCTCCTCCACCACCACCACGCCGTTGTGCTGCTGCTGGATGGAGTCTTCCTCAACCTCTCCCTCTCTCCTTGCTGGATCAAGGCATGGGAGACGTCACCGGGCTGTACGTGTGTTGAACGCGGAGGTGCCGTCCGTTCGGCACTTGGTCATCGGTGATTTGGATCACGACGAGTACGACTCCATCAACCCCGTTCACTTGAACGCTTCCGCTTAGCGATCTACAAGGGTATGTAGATGCACTCTCCTTCCCCTCGTTGCTGGTTTCTCCATAGATAGATCTTGGTGATACGTAGGAAAATTTTGAATTTATGCTACGTTCCCCAACAGTGGTATCAGAGCTAGGTCTATGCGTAGTTTCTATGCACGAGTAGAACACAAAGTAGTTGTGGGCGTCGATTTTGTCAATTTACTTGCCGTTACTAGTCTTATCTTGATTCGGCGGCATCGTGGGATGAAGCGGCCCGGACCGACCTTACACGTACTCTTACGTGAGACAGGTTCCACCGACTGACATGCACTAGTTGCATAAGGTGGCTAGCGGGTGTCTGTCTCTCCCACTTTAGTCGGATCGGATTCGATGAAAAGGGTCCTTATGAAGGGTAAATAGTAATTGGCATATCACGTTGTGGCTTTTGCGTAGGTAAGAAACATTCTTGCTAGAAACCCATAGCAGCCACGTAAAACATGCAACAACAATTAGAGGACGTCTAACTTGTTTTTGCAGGGTATGTCATGTGATGTGATATGGCCAAAAGGATGTGATGAATGATATATGTGATGTATGAGATTGATCATGTTCTTGTAATAGGAATCACGACTTGCATGTCGATGAGTATGACAACCGGCAGGAGCCATAGGAGTTGTCTTTAATTTATTTATGACCAGCGTGTCAACATAAACGTCATGTAATTACTTTAGTTTATTGCTAAAGCGTTAGCCATAGTAGTAGAAGTAATAGTTGACGTGACAACTTCATGAAGACACGATGATGGAGATCATGATGATGGAGATCATGGTGTCATGCCGGTGACGACGATGATCATGGAGCCCCGAAGATGGAGATCAAAAGGAGCAAAGTGATGATGGCCATATCATGTCACTATTTGATTGCATGTGATGTTTATCATGTTTATACATCTTATTTGCTTAGAACGACGGTAGTAAATAAGATGATCCCTCATTAAAATTTCAAGAAAGTGTTCCCCCTAACTGTGCACCGTTGCGAAAGTTCGTCGTTTCGAAGCACCACGTGATGATCGGGTGTGATAGATTCTTACGTTCGAATACAACGGGTGTTGACGAGCCTAGCATGTATAGACATGGCCTCGGAACACATGCAAAACACTTAGGTTGACTTGATGAGCCTAGCATGTACAGACATTGCCTCGGAACACAAGAGACCGAAAGGTCGAGCATGAGTCGTATGGTAGATACGATCAACATGTAGATGTTCACCGATGATGACTAGTCCGTCTCACGTGATGATCGGACACGGCCTAGTTGACTCGGATCATGTAATCACTTGGATGACTAGAGGGATGTCTATCTGAGTGGGAGTTCATAAGATGAACTTAATTATCCTGAACATAGTCAAAAGATCTTTGCAAATTATGTCGTAAGCTCGCGCTTTAGTTCTACTGTTTTAGATATGTTCCTAGAGAAAAATATAGTTGAAAGTTGATAGTAGCAATTATGCGGACAGTAGAAGACTTGTGTCCTTAATGCACCGCTCGGTGTGCTGGACCTCGAACGTGGTCTGTGAATGTTGCGAACATCTGACATACACGTTTTGATGACTACATGATAGTTCGGTAATGATAAATGCTTTAGAATTGAGGCACCGAAGACATTTTTGAAATGTCGCGGAACATATGAGATGTTTCGAGGGCTGAAATTGGGATTTCAGGTTCGTGCCCACGTCAAGAGGTATAAGACCTCCGACGATTTTCTTAGCCTGCAAACTAAGGGAGAAAAGCTCAATCGTTGAGCTTGTGCTCAGATTGTCTGAGTACAACAATCACTTGAATCGAGTGGGAGTTGATCTTCCAGATAAGATAGTGATGTTTCTCCAAAGTCATTGCCACCAAGCTGCTAGAGCTTCGTAATGAACTATAACATATCAGGGATAGATATGATGATCCTTGAAATATTCGATGTTTGACACCGCGAAAGTAGAAATCAAGAAGGAGCATCAATTGTTGATGGTTAGTGAAACCACTAGTTTCAAGAAGGGCAAGGGCAAGAAGGGATACTTCATGAAACGGCAAATCAGCTGCTGCTCTAGTGGAGAAACCCAAGGTTGAACCCAAACCCGAAACTGAGTGCTTCTGTAATAAGGAACAGCCACTAGAGCAGAATTACCCTAGATACTTGGTAGATGAGAAGGCTGTCAATAGAAGTATATTGGATATACATTATGTGAATGTGTACTTTACTAGTACTCCTAGTAGCATCAAGGTATTAGATACCAGTTCGATTGCTAAGTGTTAGTAACTCGAAATAAAAGCTACGGAATAAACAGAGACTAGCTAAAGGTGAGCTGACGATATGTGTTGGAAGTGTTTCCAAAGTTGATATGATCAAGCATCGCTCGCTCCCTCTACCATCGAGATTGGTGTTAAACCTAAATAATTGTTATTTGGTGTTTGCGTTGAGCATAGACATAATTGGATTATGTCTATCGCAATACGGTTATTCATTTAAGGAGAATAATGGTTACTCTATTTATTTGAATAATACCTTCAATGGTCTTGCACCTAAAATGAATGGTTTATTGAATCTCGATCATAGTGATACACATGTTCATGCCAAAAGATATAAGATAGTAATGATGGTACCACCTACTTGTGGCACTGCCATGTAAGTCATATTGGTATAAAACGCATGAAGAAGCACCATGTTGATGGATCTTTGGACTCACTCATTTTTGAAAAAAGGGTTGAGTAATGTGAACCATGTCTATTGGTATATACGCATGAAGAAACTCCATGCAGATGGACCATTTGGACTCACTTGATTTTGAATCACTTGAGATATGCAAATCATACCACATGGGCAAGATGACTGAAAGCTTCGGTTTCAGTAAAATGGAACAAGAAAGCAACTTGTTGGAAGTAACACATTTTGATGTGTGCAGTCCAATGAGTGCTGAGGCAAGCAGTGGATATCGTTATGCTCTTACTTCACAGATGATTTGAGTAGATACTGAGCATATTTACTTGATGAAACACAAGTCTGAATTATTGAATGGTTCAAGTAATTTCAGAATGAAGCTGAAGATCGTCGTGACAAGAGGATAAAATATCTATGATACGATCATAGAGATGAATATTTGAGTTGCGAGTTTGGTACACAATTGAGACATTGTGGAAATTATTTCACAACTAATACCGCCTGGAACACCATAATGTGATGGTGTGTCCGAACATCATAACTGCACCATATTGGATATGATGCATACCATGATGTCTCTTATCGAATTACCACTATCGTTCATGGGTTAGGCATTAGAGACAACCGCACTCACTTTAAATAGGGCACCACGCAAATCCGTCGAGACAACACCGTATGAACTATGGTTTAGAGAAACCTAAGCTGTTGTTTCTTAAAAGTTTGGGGTCACGACGCTTATGTGAAAAAGTTTCAGGCTGATGAGCTCAAACCCAAAGCGGATGAATTCATCTTCATAGGACACCCAAAACACTTGGGTATACCTCCTGTCTCAGATCCGAAAGCAATAGGGATTGTTTCTAGAATCGGGTCCTTTCTCAAGGAAAAGTTTCTCTCGAAAGAATTGAGTGGGAGGATGGTGGAGACTTGATGAGGTTATGGAACCGTCACTTCAACTAGTGTGTAGCAGGGCACAGGAGTTGTTCCTATGGTACCTACACCAATTGAAGTGGAAGCTTATGATAGTGATCATGAGACTTCGGATCAAGTCACTCCCAAACCTCGTAGGACGACAAGGATGCGTACTGCTTCAGAGTGGTACGTAATCCTATCTTGGAAGTCATGTTGCTAGAAAACAATGAACCTACGAGCTATGGAGAAGCGATGGTGGGCCCGGATTCCGATGAATGGCTCGAGGCCATAAAATCCGAGAGAGGATCCATGTATGAAAGCAAAGTGTAGACTTTGGCAGAACGGCTCGATGGTCGTGAGGCTGTTGAGTACAGATGGATTTTAAAAGGAAGACGGATAATAATGGTAAATGTCACCATTAAGAAAGCTCGACTTGTCATTAAGATGTTTCCCGACAAGTTCAAGGAGTTGACTACAATGAGACTTTCTCACTCGTAGCGATGCTAAGAGTCTGTTGGAATTAGCAGGTACTGCATTATTTATGAAATCTTGCAGACAGGATGTCAAAATATTGTTTCCTTGTTCTTGAGGAAAGGCTGTATGTGATACAACCAGAAGATTTTGTCGATCCTGAAAGATACTAACAAATATGCAAAGCCCCAGCAATCCTTCTAAGGACTGGAGTAAGCATCTCGGAGTTGGAATGTACACTTTGGTGAGATAATCAAAGATTTTGGGTTTATACAAAGTTTATGAGAAACTTGAATTTCCAAAGAAGTGAGTGGGAGCACTATAGAATTTCTGATGAGTATATGTTGTTGACATATTGTTGATCAGAAATGATGTAGAATTTCTGGAAAGCATATAGGGTTATTTGAAAAGTGTTTTTCAATGGAAAACCTGGATTAAGCTACTTGAACATTGAGCATCAAGATCTATAAGGATAGATCAAAATCGCTTAATAGTACTTTCAAACGAACACATGCCATGACAAGATTTTGAAGGAGTTCAAAATAGATCAGCAAAGAAGGAGTTCTCGGCTGTGTTACAAGGTGTGAGTATTGAGCAAGACTCAAGACATGACCACGACAGAATAGAGAGAAAGGACGAAGGTCGTCCCCTATGCTTAGACGTAGGCTCTACAGTATGCTATGCTGTGTACCGCACCTGAAGTGTGCCTTGCCATGAGTCAGTCAAGGGGTACAAGAGTGATCCAGGAATGGATCACAGGACAGCGGTCAAAGTTATCCTTGGTAACTAGTGGACTGAGGAATTTTCTCGATTATGGAGGTGGTAAAAGAGTTCGTCGTAAAGGGTTACGCCGATGCAAGCTTTGACACTAATCCAGATTATTCTGAGTAGTAAACTGGATTCGTATAGTAGAACAGTTATTTGGAATAGCTCCAAATAGAGCGTGGTAACTGCATCTAGGAGATGACATAGATATTTGTAAAGCACACACGGAACTGAAAGGTTCAGACCCGTTGACTATAACCTATCTCACAAGCATAACATGATCAAACCCAGAACTCTTGGGTGTTAGTCACATGGGGATGTGACCTTGAGTGTTAATCACATAGCGATGTGAACTGGATTATTGACTCTAGTGCAAGTGGGAGACTGTTGGAAATATGCCCTAGAGGCAATAATAAATTAGTTATTATTATATTTCCTTGTTCATGATAACAGTTTATTATCCATGCTAGAATTGTATTGATAGAAAACTCAGATACATGTGTGGATACATAGACAACACCATGTCCCTAGTAAGCCTCTAGTTGACTAGCTCGTTGATCAATAGATGGTTACGGTTTCCTGACCATGGACATTGGATGTCATTGATAACGGGATCACATCATTAGAAGAATGATGTGATGGACAAGACCCAATCCTAAGCCTAGCACAAGATCATATAGTTCGTATGCTAAAGCTTTTCTAATGTCAAGTATCGTTTCCTTAGACCATGAGATTGTGCAACTCCCGGATACCGTAGCAGTGCTTTGGGTGTGCCAAACGTCACAACGTAACTGGGTGGCTATAAAGGTACACTACAGGTATCTCCGAAAGTGTCTGTTGGGTTGGCACGAATCAAGACTGGGATTTGTCACTCCGTGTGACGGAGAGGTATCTCTGGGCCCACTCGGTAGGACATCATCATAATGTGCACAATGTGATCAAGGAGTTGATCACGGGATGATGTGTTGCGGAGCGAGTAAAAGAGACTTGCCGGTAACGAGATTGAACAAGGTATCGGGATACCGACGATCGAATCTCGGGCAAGTATCGTACCGATAGACAAAGGGAATTGCATACGGGATTGATTAAGTCCTTGACATCGTGGTTCATCCGATGAGATCATCGTGGAACATGTGGGAGCCAACATGGGTATCCAGATCCCGCTGTTGGTTATTGACCGGAGAACGTCGCGGTCATGTCTGCATGTCTCCCGAACCCGTAGGGTCTACACACTTAAGGTTCGATGACGCTAGGGTTATTAAAGGAAGTTTGTATGTGGTTACCGAATGTTGTTCGGAGTCCCGGATGAAATCCCGGACGTCACGAGGAGTTTCGGAATGATCCGGAGGTAAAGATTTATATATGGGAAGTCCTGTTTTGGTCGCCAAAAAAGTTTCAGGTTTTATCGGTAGTGTACCGGGACCACCGGAGGTGTCCGGGGGTCCACCAAGTGGGGCCACAAGCCCCGGAGGCTTGCATGGGCCAAGTGTGGGAGGGGGCCAGCTCCAGGTGGGCTGGTGCGCCCCCCCACAAGTGCCCAAGGCGCAAGGGAGAGAAGAGGGGGCAAACCCTAAGGCCCATGCTCCCTGCGCCTCCCTCTCTCCCCCTCTTGGCCGCCCCCCCCCCCCCTTTTCCTATCTAGGGTTGCCGCCCCTCTACGGGTGGAAACCCTAGAGGAGGCGCACCCTCCTCCCCTTCCCCTATAAATATGAGGCCTAGGGGCTGCCCAAAACACGCGATTTGATCTCTCCCTGTTGGTGCAGCCCTACCTCTCTCCCTTCTCCTCTCTTGCGGTGCTTGGCGAAGCCCTGCTGGATTGCCACGCTCCTCCACCACCACCACGCCGTTGTGCTGCTGCTGGATGGAGTCTTCCTCAACCTCTCCCTCTGTCCTTGCTGGATCAAGGCATGGGAGACGTCACCGGGTTGTACGTGTGTTGAACGCGGAGGTGCCGTCCGTTCGGCACTTGGTCATCGGTGATTTGGATCACGACGAGTACGACTCCATCAACCCCGTTCACTTGAACGCTTCCGCTTAGCGATCTACAAGGGTATGTAGATGCACTCTCCTTCCCCTCGTTGCTGGTTTCTCCATAGATAGATTTTGGTGATACGTAGGAAAATTTTGAATTTATGCTACGTTCCCCAACAAAACCCATCTCTACTGAGCTTGCATTGGGAAATACCAGTGGACTTTATCATCTGACTTTTCGAAATAGTTTCATAACAAATAGTCTCAGAATGTGGTTTCTTATACTTATCGGCTAGTTTGTTCTGCAAATATCTAATACAAAATATGTATAATCTATTAGGACCAAGGGCCTTGAGGACGGCAGCGAGGAAAAGTTCGCGGGTCGAAGAGGTAAGTTGACCATATATGTCACTTGACAGAACCATTGGTGCGCAGTAACAACTACAACTAGTTGTGAGTGTTTTTTTACCCGTTTTTCCTGCTTGTGAGTGCCAACCTCTGGCAGACAGATATTTCAGTTATTTTT
Organism: Aegilops umbellulata; assembly: GCA_032464435.1. Lineage (NCBI taxonomy): Eukaryota > Viridiplantae > Streptophyta > Magnoliopsida > Poales > Poaceae > Aegilops > Aegilops umbellulata. The sequence continues at coordinate 444,639,932 of CP136059.1, read as the reverse complement.
TGTTCTATGCTAAGCAACTCAATGTGGTTTAGCTTTCGGGTAAAAATTAAAGAACTCGCTATGTTTAAAAAAACATAATAAGTCAAATTAGGCCTTGGAGTGTTACGTCCAATGTAGCCCTTAATGGGCCATGACTAGTCGCGAGACAACATCACAGTGGTTCACGATTAGTGGTAACACAAGAAGGCAGTACTAATGCACAACTCTATGTCGATAAATGGTATTTGCACGAGAAGGTGACCGAATCGCTTTGTCCAGGTACGATTGTCGATTGGTTCTTTGAAGGCAAGGGCTTTGTAGTATGAAGAAGCCGTTCCAGGTTATTTTCCCCTGGTTTGTATCAGAGCGGACCACTGATAATAGAAAACTGAAACATTTGGTGTGTTTTAATTTATTCTCAATCTTGTTTCCCATTGCGCTTCGATGGGATCTTTCCTTAGGACTCGACTTAAAAAAAAGGCCACAGAGGGCTAAAGGCAGTATCTTTAGTCTACCCAACTCCCATGCTGCCTATTTCCTTTTATACGGTCATTCTGTGGGGCCACAAGCACCATCAATTGCATTATCCCCGGTACCACACATCACTATACACAACGCGCAAAGTCTCTATGGATGAACCATGCGGTTCAACCGTAAGCGTGTATGTAGGTGACATGAGGGCATAGATGAGCCATCTTGTACAAGTGATAGGGAGTCCGTTGAGAATCCGTGCTGTAGGCGGCCCACTTGCTCTCTCGTGTACTCTGGACGCTTCGTAACTAGGGGCACCATATTTTGTTTTCTGTGAACAAATTAGATGCAAGCCACTTGTGCCTGTGATCTAATTGTTGTTCACAGTTCACGGTTAGTGGTACCACAAGGACACACAATTGTATGTCGATAAATGGTACTCCCTTCATTTTTATTTACTCTGCATATTAGGTTTGATGAAGTCAAACTTCATAAAGTTTGATCAATTTTACAAAACAATAAATATTTATTTACCTAAAAATCTATATGACGAGAGCCCCTTCGGGGAACCACCTTGAGAGAAAATCTCCTTCCCTGTACTAGGGTTTTTCGGCCGCATGTGGCCGTCCCTACGCACTTGATCCTCAGATCCTCACCTCCCCTTTGTTTTCCCACTGCTTCCTGCTATAATCAATGAAAAGCCAGCAATTGCTGGATCTTTCAAAAAAAAAATTATATGACGAAAAGTACATTCAGTAATGAATCTAATGGTATTGATTTGTTATTGTATATGTTAGTATTTGTGTTCATAAACTTGATCAAAGTTTACAATGTTTGATTTTGACCAAAGCTAATACGCGGACTAAATAAAAACAGAGAGAGTATTTTCATGAGAAGGTGACCTAATTGCTGATCTTAAATGTATAGTTGGTTCTTGGAAAACATGCACAACAGACATGGTCGCCATGATTGAATCGTGCGGTTTAACACTAACCATGTATTTTCACGAGATCTTATATTTTTTTACAGAGAAAGTATGTAGGAGACAGGGGACCATAGATGATATATATCTTGTACCGGCGATCTAGGGAGTCCCACGAGATTCTGCATAGTAGGCGGCTTCTCGCTGCCACAGCTCTGGTGTACTCTGGACGCTTCTCGCAGCCTCAGCTCCCACCACCATATTTTGTTTTCTCTGACAGAATTAAACCCAAGCCACTTGCGCCTGTGATCTGCTGGAGCAACTGTGACCGACCTAGCTGCTGCCTTTTTCAGTTGCTGAGACCGTCATCATATGCATGCCCGGCTGGTGTTCATGCCTATCCACATGCAACCTGCAACGCCAGTGCGCCGGGGGCCGGCCATCGTACGGGCGGGTGTCAGTCATGCATGCCTAGTGAACAAATCAAGGCTGGTCGCTGGGAGATTCGCGTTGCTAAAAATGGCCGTGGGTGTGGTTGTTGGTGGTGGAGCCTGTAGCTTTGGTATCATTGTACGGAGCATCAACGGATCCAACAAACCATCATACAATACGTGTGATGGGTCCTGTATATGCAGACCCAGACAGCGACCACGTAACTACACGCCGTGCTGTCTGCTCGCAGGCTCGGCGTAGCACCACTGGCGCGGGTCATCATCATGTTCACCTAAGTTGATTTCCACGGCCAATAAGGCCAGGCGCGCCGAGGTGAAGATGGAAGCGTCGCGTCGCCGATGGAGTAGAAGCAGCGGAATCAGCTATTCCTTCGTTCCGAAAGGCACAACTAGAGTTTTTCCTATAACAGTTTAAACCATCAAATTTTCATGAGGGTCCTAAACTGCCCCAAAGACCAACCACTCTGGTTGCTTTTTTTTTCAGACCGACGTAATCTAGATTGGTACTCCCTCTGTTCTAAATTATTCGTCGCAGAAATAGATGTATCTAGAACTAAAATACATCTAGATACATCCGTACCTGCGACAAGTAATTCGGAACGGAGGGAGTACGTGTCTTGCAGGCACTTCATCTTTTTACAGTTTCGGTTTGCAGGGTTACGTTTGGGGCCTATGCCAATCAGGCGAGTGCACGTGGATTTGTATGCTTAATCTAGATTTGCCTGTGTACACAACTAGGGCCTCCTCGTCCCATCGTCTTTCTTTCCCTGGCATAGACATCACCTGGAGAACAGTGCCAATTGCAATTGGCACCACACCCAGCCAATTGCTTGGTGAGTGTGGTCATTGTCTCTCGATATGAACCATTTTTATCTGACAAATTAAAGGTGAATTTTATTAACTTAAAATGAAGCATCAAGTGTATACAAACACAATAAGCACAAAATGCACACAACGAACACCAACACACAAAACATGCCAGCAAATGGCAAAGTCTATAAGACAAAAGCCATATCTAAGCGAGGAAAAAGAAAAATGATCCCAAAGCGATCCCAACGATAAAAAAATACAACAACCATCATATCCACACTAACCATTTCTTGACATCACAAAGACAAAGAGGTTCTTCAACAACAATGCCTTCATGAAGGAAATGATGCTCAAGCTAGCGCCATGGTCACCGGATCTAACCACGAAAAACTGGACTCTAGGTTTTCACCTTCAAGAATGGATCTAAATATATCCAAGCAATGCCTTCAACAAGGTAATGTCATCATTGCTAGGTTTAACCAATTTGGGTCAGACCTAAGATTTTCAATCATGTGTTGTTACCACCATAGACCTAAGACTTGAGACTGGGTACTCGAGAAGTATCGTTAACTCGGAGTCAATCATGTGGTGTCACCACCATTTATTTTTCATGATCCCAACACAGCGCTGGATTAGAAATCTCATTATCGTCACTGCACAACCATACCTTTTGCATAAAACTGTTGTTCGTATATTGCATCTCAGCAAGGAAAGCAAACTAGCGATAGCGAGAGCCACCAAAACCCACAGAGAACCTTCCGGCTGCATCCTGCAATGTCTCCGGTTCACGGTAGTCACCTCAACAACGGCTTGCGTGACAGACTTTAGGCCTCATAGTGAAGATCTAGCTAAAGCAGACATATCCTGGTCTGATCCAGATGCAGCAGTCAGCAGCACCTAACCACCGCCAGATCCGATGACCTTGTTGCAGCCAAACCATGTGAGGGACAATGTGGGGGTAGGTTCTCGATATGAACCTACCTAGCTAGTTCACACACACAAACCATACACGACACACGGCCACACATCCGCCATAGAACAGCCAGGAGCTTGCACTATGGATGAACAAGTGAGTCGGACAACAAGCTTAGTCTTGAGCTCAACCATCCCGTTTGTGGACCTTCAACTGTAAAGACCTATCTCCATACAATTTAGATAATTATGTCTGTTTAAATCTCTGTTTTGTAGTCTCCAGCGGTGAATTGCAACTCAAATGTATATAAAAGGAAACGAGCCCACACCTCAACCAAAAAGTTCCCTCTTGCGGAAGTAATATTTTAGACATGGAAGGTGCTGACAAACATTAAAATTTTCTTTAAATTAGTTTGATTGCATCAACTCATGTTTCCATAAAAAAAATAGTGGCATCAGCATATTGAGGAAAAGATAATCATCATCCACATGGTGCAGAACCTTGGACCTTGCCGCCCACCTTAGCTCTATATATTTATAAGGATAGCATATATGCAGTAATATTAATGAAGATGAATGAAAAAGAAGGGTCCCTCTTTTATGGCATCATTGATATTTATGCCAATGCATCTCTTTCTGGATAAATATTTGCACCAAGTTTGTGAAAGAGGGGAAAACCCGTTGACCAAGCCTGCTGGAGGAGACAACCAACTGACCATTCTCCGGGTGAAGGGATACGTTGACCATGTCACATGACAACACCATTACGGGCAGTTGTCACTGTCTGTCTGTGTTTCTTTTTGTTACTGCTCATTTTCCGTAACCTCTCACTGACTTGTATCTCAATAATTCTTTCTGTTACTTTATGCTGAGAAAGGCAATGTGGTTCAGTGGTTGGGCCCAAACAGCGCGGACTAGATTCCTCTCGGCATGTTTTGCCTTTTCGGATATTTTCCTTACGTCGCTCGTTCCCTCCAATCTAGCGCAAAAAGGACTCGGACAAGTCGCACAACAATAAGTGGTAGCACAATAATGGAAATGACAACCTCAAGCGCTTCATGATAAGGGGTAGCACAATAAGGGAAATGGCAACGTCAAGCAGTTCATAATATGGTAGCATAATTAGGTCCTATCTCTGCCCTGTCAATAGTACAGACTATATAAATATAGTAAGTTTCATACAAATATACTCCCTCCGTTCCTAAATATTTGTCTTTCTAGACATTTCAAATGACTACTACATACGGATGTATGTAGACATATTTTAAAGTGTAGATTCACTCATTTTGCTCCGTATGTAGTCACTTGTTGAAATGCCTAGAAAGACAAGTATTTAGGAACGGAGGAAGTAGTATATTACGAACTTGGGTAGTAAAAAAATTATTTTCTGAATTACTATATTTTATACATAGTTTTACTAGATTGTGTATATAGCGTTATTAGGGGGTGTAGAATAATCTATTCTACACCGTTTTACTAGATTGTGTATATATAGGACAGGGGGCAGGGGACTTCGACGAGATTCCGTAGGCTTAATACCCAAATTTCGTTCGCCCTCAAAATCATCAAATGCACGATATGAATGCCATAATTTGCTTCAAAAAATCAACAAAGTTTTGATTTTGAGTTTAAACAGTTGGATAAAAAGTTGTTGTGACTGTGATTTTATGTAAAAATTGATCGATCACAATCAAGAGATCCTTACATCAAGTTCATTACCAACCAGGTTCAAATCTCACCTACATGATTTTTCTAACAAAGTTTCTTACAACATGCATAAACTGAAATTGAAGCACGAGAATACAGCAACCTAGCACTGGGCTAGGGGGAGGATTATTAGTTTAATAAGGATTCAACATTCTTTTATTAGGACAATTTTACAATACCAACATTTTTTGAACATAACACAATTATTTCGCTCACCCTCAAAACCATCGAAAATTTTGAAGTTTCACCTTCCTTGGTGCCCCCCACTCCCACGGGCCCTCGTATACTCTCGCTAGGGATTCTCATGCCTCCCGTCGGTGCTGCCATAGGTCTACCTTGTATTCTGTGGTCTTAGGGCCCTGGTGGCGTGGTGGATCCTGACCCTTACTGGCGAGAGGGCTTTATTTTTTTTCATGCTTTTTTTAGTTTTGTTAAGGTTTTTGCCCTAATGTGAAGGCGAGGCGGCGGCGGCTTTCTGAACACGGAATAAGGTTGTCTCCGTCTAGTCCCCATCTCGGCGGTGTTTCTAGCATCGTCAGAGGGTGTGTGGAGTATTCTCTCGGATGGATCTTGCGGGATTCGGTCGGCATTTGTCTTTGGTGGATCCACGTGGATCTTGTCTTCATTTGTCTGTGTTCGCATGCTACAGGTTGGATCCTTCTGATATAAGCTTCTCTTCATCGGCGGTGGTTGATATTCTGGTGCGCTGGTCATATGTGGCCTTAGCACGACGACTTCCCGATTCTCTACCGCGACAAGGTTTACCTGGCTTCGATTACGGAGGGGCGAAGACGGTGGTGTGCCATCGGCTCGCTCCAGTGCTTTTGGTCGTCGCTAGGTGGTCAACAGACCTGCATGTATTTTCTACTTCTGGTGTTCTTTGTATTACCTTGGCAGTTGATGAATAGATTAGAAGTTTTTCCTCGCAAAAGAAGATAAATAGACCGAGTCGAATTTTCTGAAGTTCCGTCGAATTTTTGTTCCTCGGCGGCCCCCCCGGGCTTGCTCTCGTGTACACTGGACGCTTCTACACGCAGCCTCAGGCCGCGCCACCATACTTGTTTTGGTCTCTGGACGAATTAAACCCACGCCATATGCAGCCTCTGCTCTCTACTGGAGATAATAAGCAATTCTGACCGACCTATATGCAGGCCTTTTCAGTTGCGGAGACAGTCATCGCATGCATGCCCGGCCAGTGTTATCCACATGCAGCGCCAGTCGCGTTGAGCGCCGGACAAATCAAGGCCGGTCGGTGGGAGATTCACGTTGCTAAAAATGGCCGTGGGCGTGGGTGTTGATGGTGGAGCCTGCAGCTTTGCTATCATTGTACGGAGCACCAGCTCATCCAGTAAAGCACATTAGTTGTGAACTTGTGATGTGTACTGTATAAGATGTAGGCCCAGACAGCGACCACGTACCTACACGCGTTGATGTCCGCTTAATGCATGCCCGTGCCAACCACACACACACACACACATCCAGCAAATCACGTACCAAACGAAACGTTTAAACCAACACCCACACCAAAGACCGTTCTAACCAACGGACCGGTGCATGTGACAAAAAGACAAACAAATCTTACACACAAAACAACACGGAAACCCTGAGTAAAGCTACATCAACGGATATATTTTTTTTACAGATCTTAAGGGCGTCCCAACGGCAACCATAAATATCCTCCCGCATCCATCCACGGACAGGGGGGGCAGTCTGCGGATACGGATGTAGGAGGCAGTTATCCAATGCTAGCCGCATACATTTCAAACTCTTTTTCAATAAACCGGATGAAATTCATGCAAACACGGCCGGATTTCGTACAAACAAACAGCGGAGTTAATTAGATATCAAACATTTAGAACAAAAAAAAAAGACCTGTCCCTAAACCTATCCTATGGTGGCGGCGCCCGGCGTCCAAACCCGCACTACTAGGAAACACCACACCTTATACGTGGAGCCTTATCAGTAGCGCGGCTCATTTCAAGGCGCTATTGCTACCTTACAGTAGTGCGGGGAACCCAAAGGCGCTACAGCTACCTCCTTAGCAGTAGCGCGGCTCCGCACATACGCGCTACGGCTATGAGGACCACACCTTAACCAGCATGCTACGTATAGTAGTAGCGCGGCACCAGTTTGCCACACTACTGCTAAAAATATAGGAGTAGCGCGCTACCCAGAAACACCACTGCAACTAAGTTTATATTATGTCCATTGACGGGCCTCACTTAGTAGCAGCGCATCTGCCAGGACCGCGCTACTGCTAGCTCTTTAGCAGCAACGCGTTTTCCCTACCCGCATTACCTAATCTATTTTGGAATGGAGGGAGTAGCTAGGTAGATCTCCCTATTTAATGAAGTGACTTATCTACCTCCCTAACTAGATCTAGCCATGTCAATAAGTAATCTTTGTCCACTTTTAATCACTAGCTAGGTGTGTGGCCACAACGATCGATCCTTATACTGAAATGGTGTAGTAGGCGGCAAATGGCATAGAAGAGTTTAGAAAATAAATTCTCTACAACAAGTAGTGGTTAGGGTGGCGGAGCGCATCCATCTCTAGTGGCGGTGATGAAGTTAGTTCGAGAGGGCGGGGCGACGGGGGTGGTGGGTTGCAGGAGGGGGCAGGGGCGTTCGACACAGTGGAGGTTGAGGTTGGAGCAGGATGAATGTGGGAGATAGGTGGGGTTTGACATGCAAGAAAGTGGGTTTAGATGGGGAGGTTGCTCAGGGAGTTGGGCGGTTCGGTTCCTTTTGCGCGAGGGGTTCGGGTCGATGTTTTTGCAGTGCCAAACTGTTAGTGGATGGTTGTGTAGATAAGGATTGGTGGAAATTTGGGCCGGGCAGACGCGTGTCTGTGGGCTACCTCATCCATTATTACCATGCCTGACCGGCAAGCACCGCGGGGCAAGATTGAAGGTAATTGTGTCTCACTCTCAGTGAATCTTAACATCATTCCTCGTTCTCCGCATCTCCTCGCATCTGCCAACGTGCTACCAATTTCTCAAATGATACTTCTTAACATACAACATGCACCATTGACAAGTTCACATGGCATATTTAACAAATTTTAACCATATTCGCATTGCAATCCTTAAAAAAATGGACTATAGAACGAAATACAAGCAAAATAGATGAAATAATGATTACAAGATCTTTCAAAATCTCCAACCAAATATGACATGTACAAGGTAAAACAATGTGCATTACAAACCTCTTACATCCACTTGTAAACAGTACACACATCATGGTTCATCCACTCGTTTCAAGGCAAAGCGCAACCAAAGAGTTAGCATTTTCTTATGTGCATTTGTTACAGGTTTAATACACCGATAATAATAACGCGTGAAAAAACATCACAAAACCTTAATCATGTTTAACCTAAATACCCTTTTTATATATAAAAGTTTCAACAAATGATTATATGGAAATGTGATGAAATACAACATTGAATTTTTAAAACTCATCTATTAATAAGTTGTTTCAATCAAGGATAGCAAGTGCACAATAGAAAGGTGGTACAAAGGTCCTACCAAATATATTTTCAAATGGGAAGTGATCAACCATCATGTCATGTCAAGTGGCAATGTGAGTTCAAACTTGTCATCATCAAAGGTATATTGTAGGATCTAATCGTTGTTAGTTTGACATGAACGAGGAAAATGAGAAGGTTCACGGTAAACTTGTTGGATCGACTTTGGCATGACACCTAAACCTTCACAAAGCAGACCAGCAATTTCGCACATACCTAATACATCCATAATGAGACCCCATGCATGGTTTCACATTTTTTGACAATTTTGAGGTTGGACTATATATATTTTCTTAATTACTTCAAAACTGAAAAAGGTACAATTTTATAAACATGAGAATTTTTTTCGAATTTGTGAACTTTAAAGAATAATTAGGAACAAATTTCAAATTAATGAACATGTTTTGAAATCCTAGAACATTATTCAAACCCATTTAACCCTTTTAAATACGAGCACAACTTCAAAATTCATATACATTTTCTGAAATTCGGGAATGTTTTTGAAATTAGGGAATACCTTTTGAAATACAGGAACAATTTTCAAATTCATGAACATTTATTTGAAACGCATGAACTATTTTGAATTCCTTGAACATTTCTAAAAATGTAAATCATTTTTTGAAATTCAGGAACAGTTTATAAATTCCTGTACTTTTAGAAAAATTCTGGAACAAATTTTAAATATACGAAAATCTTTTGAAATAATATAACATTTTAAATTCATGAACATTATTTCAAACACAACAACAATTTCAAATTGGTGAACATTTATTGAAATTTCAAAACATATCTGAATTACCTAACATTTTTAGAAATATAGGAACTATTTTTTAATTCGTGAAAACTGTTTGAAATATAGGAACATTCTTCAAATTCACGAAAATTTCTTAAAACACACGACTGTTTTTGAAAAACGTGTTTTTTATTCTAATATGAGCACAACTTAAATTCATGAAAGCAAGGAGGAATTTTCAAAATTTTAGAAATTTTAAAGGTCGAATGTTTTCTCAAAAGGAATGTTTTTCAAATTCACTAACAATTTTTCAAATCCGTTAACACCTTTTGAAATCCCAAACAAGGGCACTCCTCCCGGCAATGGGCCGGCTCCTATACAGCGCCCTACGAGCCAGGTGGCTTGCCAACGCTCACGGGCAGTTCCTATTTGACGCCATAGGCGCCAGTTAACGTGCACTTTTGTTAAGTGGCGCCTGGGTCGTCCGTAAACGGGCTAGCCCATCTAGGCGCCGGTTGATGATATCTTTTTTCAAAATTATATGGAGTTTTTTGAATATCGATGAACTTTTTTCAGATTGTTTAACTTTTCTGAAATTTGATGAACATCATTTTGAAAATGGATGATAGTTTTTGAAATTTGATGAACATCATCATATTTATGAACTTTTGTTTCAGTCCAATGAACTTTTTCTGAAAATAACTGAACTTTTTTTCTAATTTAATGAACTTTTAAAAAATTAAAGAACTTTTGCTAAATTAGAGGAACTTTTTTTCAATTTGAATGATATTTTTTCAAATTGTGAACCTTTTGCAAAATTGATGAAGCTTTTTTACAGATATGAACTTTTAACAAATGGATGAACCTTTTTTATTTATATCCGTAAACATTTTTTGGTTTCATACTTTTATATTCGTAACAAAAAAAAACTGGGGCGCCGGATCGTTAACGGGCGCCTGCAGCGCTGCATAGGAGCTCCCACGCTCACGTGCCTGATCTATGGGCCGTCCATCAAGCATGAGCGACAACTTTGATCATTTGACCCATTGACTGTTGACTTTTCAAAATAAAAAAAATCATGAATTTGAAAAATAAATCATGGATTAGAAAAAGCTAGTGAATTTGAACCTATATTCGCGGACTAGAAAGGTTCATGAGTTTTTAAAGTGATTATTTATTTGAATAAAAGTTCCCGAAATTTGTAAACAAATTCACTGATTGGCAAACGAATTCAAGAGTTTAAAAGTTCACACATTTGAATTAATTTTTAAATTTCATAAAGTCATCAGTTTAATTAAAATCATGAATTTTACAAAAAGTTCACGGATTTGAAAAAATTGACCAGAATGCAAAAATGGAAAAAAGAGAAAGAAAAATGAAAAAGAAAAAAATAGAAGGAAAGCAAACAAAGAGAGCAAAATATTCTAAAGTGTTCACAAAACCGGCTAGTAAAAAACTCAATAATATGTTCTATATGGGCTTGCTCAGTATGCAACCTACCCGCTAGAGGGGTGTGGACGTTTTACCAATCGAACTGTATGGATAATTGACTTTCCCCAGGTCGGATAATTGGAGCTCCGATATGCATGGTGACTAAAAATCATGTCCACTAGGAGTTTGATAGGTCCTGTAAGCAGACCCGACACACCCTGTCCATGAGTGCTTGGATAAGTCATGCAAGCAGGCCCAAGAATGATGGGTTATTAGTTAGGGGCCAGGTCCAAGTAATAGAGTATTCTCAAAAACATCCTAAATGAAATTGTATTCTACTCCCTCCCGTCCTTTTTACTCCGCATATAAGATTTGTCTGAAGTCAAACTATACAAATTTTGACCACATTGACATGAAAACATATCAACAACTACCAAACTAAAGTTATACAATGTGATGAATAAATTCATGACGCATCCAGTGATACTGATTTCAAATTGTGAATATTGATATATTTTTCTCTAAAGTTGATTAAAATTTCTGAAGTTTGAGTATAGACAAATCATATATGCAGAGTAAAACATTACTGGATGGAGTAAAAAGAAGTTTCAAATAACAGAAGGACCACCACAAGCTAGCCAAGAAGATCGAGAATGAAACGGAAAGTGTCTTCTTTCTGATAAGAACATGCAGAAGAAATATAATGGAGGTGAGAAGTAGGAAAGCACGGGCACACACACAAGGAAATCCCCTTGGAGCGTAGCAACACGCATGCTTGTTTTTTTTTTCGAAACAGAGGCAAAAGTTTTGCCTCATCGATTAATTAAGCAGAAGAGAGTTGCTTGGTTAATTTGGGAAAACCGAGCGAAAACCAGATTGCCCAGTTAATTATGGAGAACCGGGCTAAAACCCTCACAACCTCTGAGTGCACACATAGAAAGCCCCACGCACATCACTCCAAAGAGGGCCTCGATGAGACCGCATGCAGGCGTCATCGTCATCACTCCTCCCCTAGAGGCGTCATCGCCATCCCTACACTCTGAGCAAACGACTCCCACTTCGCCGTAGGCGATCGTCGACTCAACCCACACTGTAGCGGACACGTGAAGCTGCATGAAGGTTGATGTCAAAACCTCAGCCTCCTGCAGCCAGACAGCGCAACTCCAACTCTGACGGAGAACTCAGTAGGACAAAACCAGGCACGGCTGGCGCCACGGGTGATCGCCGAACGGGCAACCTGCAGCCAGTCATCGTATACCACAGGGCCTCGCCGCCGCAGTTTCGACTCCATAGCAACAAGCAAACTGAGTCAATACCGTGGACACACCGAAGAAGAGCCGACTACCGCAACCATTGTCGCGCCGCCGACATCGCTCCCACCATCATCGTTGCCACAGAAGCCTGGACGCCACCAACCACCGGTCCCGCTTGCCGATGGCGAGCTCCCCCAAGAGGGAAGACGACACCAAGGCGCCGTCATCGTCCGATCATAAGATCTAGGGTTTCCCCTGAAAAGTCCGAGATGGCCGGATCCGTGCGGCAGCAAATCAGCGATGCCTCCAGGAAGGTCACGACGGCCACAGCCACCCCCCATCGCTGGTCACGGCACAGGGCCGAGACAGGGTCTTCACCCGAGCTCCCACACCACCTCGGAGGCACATCATCCCGCACCGGCACCGACAACCCCACCAATCATCCTCGCAGCCGAAGCCGCCGCCCGAGCGCCAAACAGGCAGCCCGAGCCCCTCCACCACGCGCCCTGCCAGAGCAGCAGCACCATGACGGGCCTCCACCACGCCGGAGCAGGTGGCCACCCCCGCAGATCCGTGCTGCCCGGACCTCCTGCGCACATCCGCCGAGCCTCCCTGCCCGGCCTCGCCTGAGTCGCAGCCCCTCACGCCCGCCTGCCGAGCTTCCCTGCCGCCCACACACGGCAGATCCGCGCCAGCTGGGCCACCCCGTGCCACCGCCGTGCCTCTGCACGGTCCCCATGCGCTGCTGCCGCGCCTCTGCACGGCCCCTTGCGCGCCGGAGCACCCGCGGCATGGAGCCGCCCCTTCACGTCACTCACTGCATCGCGACTACTGCACCGCCGATCCCCTCGCACTCCCTTTGCGCCCTTGCCGCGACGCGCAGGCAGCAGATCCGCGCCGCAGGACCCTCTGCACGCACTAGACGCCCACACCCCGACGCGCAGATCCGCGCCCAGCCCGCCGAGCCCCTGCGCCATGGCCGTGCACCGGCGGGCGCACGCAGCACCCCACCAAGGCCGCCATGTCATGGCCGCCAACCCTGAACTCGCCGGCGCCCACAGCCCCTGGACCACCAGCGCCGACGGACGCCAAGAGCGGTAGATCTGCCCCCACTGCGCCGCGAAATGGCCCCACCACCGCGGACGCCGCCCGGGCTTTGCCCCAGCGACGCCCTGCGGCGGCGGTGAGGGGAGAGGAGGAGGGCGTGCCTTAGGTGGCCGGATTCGGGGTGCCCCGGTGCAGCCCGTGGAGCCGCACGGGAGCGAGAGGGTAACCGCTATGGATGACTCTGGTGAGCTCCTTTTTCGCATGCTTGTTTTTTGAAATGAAAAAAAAAATGCGTGGTGCTACTCTCCAAGGGAATATCCTTGTGTGTGCGCCACGCATGCTTGTCATTTGATTGGGGTGAGGGGCATACACATACTTTTGATACGTAAGTTGTCCTTGTGAGAAATGGACAATGAACTGTACTCACCCCAGAAGCTAATTAATTATCGTGGGCACGCATGCATTCATGAACGCCAACGCGTGGATCTGACCCGACCCCAGGAAATAATTTAGGCTGTCGTTAAGCTTGGCGAGCTGTGCTCTCCAGATTTAGATGAACTTAGCTAGCTCGCTTCACACACACAGCCATATACGATACGACAACAATGGAGCTTGCGGCCAGCAGCGCGCAGGAGGATCTCAGCCTCGAGCTCACCCTGGCCTTTGCCATGTGCGTGGCGCCAGCTGCGCCCCGCCCGGGCTTCTTCCTGTGCGTCTACTGTGGCCGCAAGTTCGGCAACGCGCAGGCGCTCGGCGGTCACCAGAACGCGCATAAGCTAGAGCGCGCCGTCGCCAAGCTCCGCCGGGACGCGTGGAGGGCAGCTGCCATTTCTCGGATCTCCGGGGAACCTGCAGCCGGCTCCGTGGCGTACAAGCGCCGCAGGAGCTCATCGGAGCGCGAGCACGAGCTGGACTTGTCTCTCCGGCTGTGACCGGTTGCCAGATCGATCAAACCCTTTCAGTATCCATGGTCCGCACCCCTTTCCGGTGCTAGGTATGTTAGAGTCTAGCTACAACCATTTGTTTCAAGGTCCTGCTGTGTACGCGTTGGATTCATATCAGCACTCTTGTAGTTTATTGGACATTTGTTTTCAAGGTCTACACCTTCCTGGTTCTTGGATTGACACTATATTTCGCAATTCATCAGACTATCTATCTATATATATATGACCTTGGCGGATAATGACGTTGCCAGAAAAATCTGGATCTGTACAAGTCTGAATGTTCACTTTAGGGGCATTTAGAAGACATTGTGAAAATAAGGACATTGGTCAATACCGTGTTGAACGGTATTGACCAATGTCCTTATTTTCACAAGAAGGAGACTATTTAACAAACAATTTAATACAACTTTACACGGAGTACTAGTTAGCTTCCGTACAATTTTTTCAGGCATCTATCCCTTTAAGACATTTCTGAAAACAATGTACGAATTTCTATGTATTTCTAGTGTTTGTTAAATAGTCTCCTTCTTGTGCTATTCAGCCTCCTTGAGGCAATAAATTGTAAAAAGTAATCTTAAGGCTCAAAAGTTATTCGACACTCAAACGAATCTTTAAATTAGCTGCTTACTCAAACCCCCAAAAAGATTATAATATCATTAACATGTCGAAGTATAGATAACTCGTCATCCACACTGTACACCTTAGCACTATTGCAAGGATAGGTAGCATATCCGCATTGATAATAAACACGATGGGGCGCAAAAGATGGATCTGTTGATGTAGCTTGAAAAAAAACATCATCGTTGACATTACTCGGTGCTTCCTTTTTGGATAAATATCATTCACCCAAGTTTGCCAGATATTGGAAAACCGTTTCCACATAGCCCGCTGAAGGAAATACGAGCAACCTTTATCGTAATTTTAAAGAATCATAAGGAATAGTCTCGCGGAACACTTTCTTCTACTCTCTCCTTGTTTGTCTTGCTAAAAATCTCTAGTGACACAATCCCATAAAGTACAATCCTATACTGAGCTAGGGATATGGGAGATGGCAAGGCTAGTTCTGCGAATGACCGGGTGGGGGGTGGGGGGGTGGGGAGGGGAGAATAGGCACTCAAATCAGGGAGGGTTTTTGTATTGCTCGACTTGGGGGTATGGAGTAGGTGCTCAGGAACGGGTGAATCGTGGCAATGGTGATCAATTCAAGGAGGAGAAGGCGGTGGTGGCACTCAGGAGAATAGACACTTGTAGCTAGTCGATGAGGGAACTATGGTCCAATACGCAATGCCAAAATACTGAAAGTGTGTACCATGTAAGTGCTACCACGGAGCACGACTGTATAGACGCGCTTTGCTGCGCCTGACCAGCTTAAGAAGAGTGAAAATATAATTGTTTGAGAAATGTTGAGCTGTCATAACATATCGTAAAATTCATATGGTTCAAAATATCGTCTACCAAAACGTCCGAAAAGGCGATATAATATATCCTGCACAATGTAATATACAGAAAATAAAGCAATCCTAATGTTTATGTTCCCTAAAGAGAATCTCATTTCTATAAAGAGGCTATTTCTGTACAATGCAACACATGCAATAATATGAGGGATGGGCAAGGGAGGCTCAAATTACCAACAATCTAGCGAGTCGGCATATAAAGGGATCACCTCCTCCTGAATCAGTAAAATGTTGCACGCATGCTTCGCTGGAGCTTGCCTACGTCATCATATGCCCATATGACTGTAACACTTTTCACTCTGCAAAAATGTACAATAGTGAAATACAAATACCAGCACATGGTGAATACTAAGATGAACTGGTTGATATCTTCAGGATAAAAAACACCTTTGCTCTATGTCGCTAAAATGCTACTCCCTCCGTCCAGGTTTATTAGCCCTCTTAGCATCACAAGCATGTCCCATTTTATAAGACCTCGCTTTGGAAAGGTGCATTCATGCAACCATTTGATTGGTTGCATTGAAAGCCATTGTTGTTGGTGCTATGGCTGGGAAATTAATACACTTCATGCGTGCTTTTTTATTGGATGCATGCAGTGAGAGAATGCATTGGGAGTGAAATGGAAGAATTAATGTGAGCAAATTACTATGTGTCTTGGTCCAAGAGAAGTTGTCTTTGGGCCTAATAAACCCGGACGGAGGGAGTACCTCTTATCATCCCCTTGGCAGATACAAAAGGTCCCAATCAAATTGTGAGCAAGGAAAGATAAGATAAACATCATAGAAGTAGAAAGAAACTGAAGGACATACATTCAATCCCCTATCAGTGAATATACGCACCATATCTTCCTGTCTTGCAAGGGAATAGAAACAAACACTTGAAACAGAGGAAATAGAGATTATTCATTGTGAGAAAAACAGGGAGGTTTCATACTTCATACTTCACGGTAGAGCAATACCTGACATTGGTTTTCTGAAAATTGCACTTGGAGATTTGTGTTATTTCTTCCATGTTAATAAGTCACATAGCTACAAATAAATTAGCATAATAACCCTCCTTGCCAACAATTTTGTCAGTTTGTATATATCAAACTATTGGTCAAATAAAGAATAGCTGAAAATCTGGAATGAATAATCACCATTGAGAATTATACTAATCAATAGCATATACTCCCTCCGTAAAGAAATATAAGAGCGTTTAGATCACTAGAATATTTTACGACTATGGCTTAGAACTTAGAGCAAATACCACAGAAAATATAAATACAATAACAGATCTTAGTTTTTGCAGGTTGCTTAAAATATGAGATACAGAGCTGTATCTCTTTTTCCAATGAAAACTTTTTAAATAAAAATTGCCATCAACAAATAATGAATGGGTCACTTATGGAGACAAATATATCTTCCTGCCAGTAAGATACCATGATACAAATGTATATATAACTGAATCATAACTTTCTCTCCATCGACTTGTGTTCTGCTCACCCATTTCCAACCAATAGTGTATATGTGTAGCTCCAAATCATGAATAGGACATGACGTCTAAGAAGCACACCAGCAACGTTGGATGGTCACTTATCCCCGCATTGTGATTACTCTAGGTACCCCAGAGCTTAATTAATCAAGCACAGCTGACAGCCTAAACATAAAGTTATGGAAGATCATCTCATTATTTCCTGCGAATTGTTTTTTGAATAAACGGTGAAGCAGATGCAGTACATACATGTACTCATGTAAATATGGTAGATCATCTCATTACTTCGTGCAAAAAAAAGAATAAACGGTGTTGGACAGTTGCAATATGATAAGTGCTTACTTGGATCTCAACGGAGAAGAGCAACACTGTCACCCCCATCCCCTCATCTCCTGTATCATCTTGCCATCAACAACACTGCCACGCACAGAAAGGTGAGAAAACATCCCTCCGTTGCCCATCTGTGTCACCATCTTTGGAGAGAGGGCCGCCTCCGCGCCGATTCCGTCCACCCGCTCTGTACTCTTCCTCTGCTTACTTTTTTTAATTTCATATCTTGCATCGTTCGTCCATGGCGGCTGCGGCGGCCGTGCAGAAGATGCTTGCCGACGTTGGAACGGCGGCGCATCGAGGAGGAAAGAACGGCGGCGCATCGAGTAACGAGAAACGGCGGCGTGGAAGGAACAGAGAAACTGCTCGGTTGGGGAGGATAGCGATGGAAAGTACACGACCTGGGCTGTTAGCGTTAGCATCCAAATGAAAAGACGTGGGCCTCCAAAGGCCCGATTACGGAGAGGAAAGCCAACTCGCTCTGCGGAGTAGCAGCCCGCGAGAATGCAGCACGTGAGCAACCTGTGTCGACCAGAGCTGATCTCGATCATACGTTTCAGCGATCCGATGGCTGAGAGCGTGAAAACGCTGTAGAGGCTTCTTGGTAGCTGTGTTATACTGTTTTTTAATACTCATATAGGAGTTAGGTATTTGTTCCCCTTTGTATTTTTTTTTGGTTTTTCTCAATCATTTACTCTTTTCACCTAGGTGAACGTATAGACGTTGGCTCTTGTATGAGAGTCCACTCAATCCCTTTTATTCTTATCCTCCATGTAGAACAAAGTGTCATTTAAGTAGGCTTATAGCTCTATAATGTACTTTTTCATAGGGCATCTCCAATAGCTTTTTCGTTTGCTTCCTGGTAAAATATGGCACGTCATCGACCAACAACTTATCAATCAACTACTCGAATAAGGAGTATCTAGTTTGTCCAATGATAGTGAAAGAATGCACAAGGTTCCAAAAGTGACATGGAATAAATGAGGAGAAATAGAAATATTGTGTATTCAGGAATCAAAAACATTTGCAAGGGCTTCAAGGTACATTGAGAGAGAAGCCTTGTACATTTCCCAACTTACGTTTGGCAAACTACATATATTCTAGTTGTGTAGTTGTACGATAAGTTGTTGGTCAATAACATTGCTAATTTTACAAGTAAGCTAACCACAAAACTATTGGAGATGCCCTTATTAGTTGTCAACATTTTCTGAATGGAGAACTACGTAATTAATTTCAATCACTACAGAAAGTTACTCTTCGTAATGGTGACCTAGGGATCCGCTGCAAGATTAGTGAATCCTCTCCTCGCTCGATATGTGTCTCTTACAACGGCTGCTTAATGTGGGAGTACATTTTGTTTATTCAAAAACTTAAGCTAAAAAAACTTTTAAATCAAGAGCCCAATTTATTAACCGGTTTCACCTTATATCACAATTGTTGGTGCCGATGTTTTCAAAACTGTAGGCCTGGTGAACCCTGTTTGACAATTACTAATTATTCTATACTTATTCATCCACATGTACTATCTTAGGAAAGGAAAGTACCCAGAGTCACATGCACTTGTGCCCCGTAGGACATTGCTAGGGGGGAAAAAGCTTAGTCCCACAGAAAATATGGCCTCCTGCACAGAATGCCCATGCACGTCTACAGTAACCCTGCGCACAAGATTACCCCTCTCCTAATAGCCCGTGTGTGTGTGTGTGTGTGTGTGTGTAAACATATGTCCACAGATGATTTTTTTTTTTAGACATATGGAATCTTGGCAGTCTGACCACATATAAAATCAGGGCGCCGGTGACGACGCCGGCGGGGCCGTACGTCGCCCTCCCGGCAAGACCTACCGCGGAGAGCAGTGCCAAGGGCAATTAGCACCACATGCAGGCCAGACGTCCAAGCTACCTCCACGATTCGCTTGGTTAGCTAGCTCAGCTCACGGTCACCCACACAGCCATATGCGATAAAGACACACAACCAGCAGCACCAGCGAGCACAATGGAGCACGCGCAGCACGAGCTGAGCCTTGAGCTCACCCTGGCCGCCGCGGTCGTGGCGCCGGTGCCCGGCTTCTTCCTATGCGTCTACTGCCACCGCAAGTTCCGCACCTCTCAGGCGCTCGGCGGCCACCAGAACGCGCACAAGGAAGAGCGTGCCGCTAAGCGCCGCCGTGACACTGCAGCCCCCACTGCGCACGCTTGGAAGCCAGGGAGGTCTGTGGCAGCTGTTTGCGTGTCCGAGGAGCCAGCAGCAGAGGGTGGCATGCCGCACAAGCGCGGCCTGAGCTCGTCGGAGCATGACCACGAGCTCGACTTGTCCCTCCGTCTATAATCGGTCCATGCTCCGCACAACTCTATTTCCGGTGCTAGGTATGTGAGAGTTTAGCTACTACTCCCTGCGATTCAAATTAAGTGTAGCAGTTTTGAACTAAGGTTGGTTCAACCTTAGTTCAAATTTGTGACACTTATTATAGATCGGAGGGAGTTCTTGGTCTCAAGCTCCTGTTGTGCATACAGTGGATTCATCGGTACTCTTATTTAGTTGGAATCACTTCGAAGGGGCTGGATTCCTAGAGACCTTCCTGGTATTTGGGTTGACACAAAAAATTCCTATTCACCAGACTGTAATGACCTTGGCATTTGATACTTTGCAAGAAAATTCTGGATCTATGTAAGTCCAAATGTTCAAGTTACAATATTTAAAGGACACTGTGAAAATAGTTAGCCTTCTCAACATAGATTTTTGGACCTATGACCTTTAAGACATCTCTCAAAACGGTTTAAGTACTTATGTGCGTTTCTGGTGCCTGTTGCAAAGTCTATGAAAATGAATTGCAATTTGCACCCAAACATTTGGGTTTGCTCCAACTTCTCGTCCTATTTGTCCTTGCAGAGGCAATACGTTTAAGATATAAAAGCTGCACAAAGATGGTTAAAATGAGCTTTAAATTAACTGATTACTTCAAATTCCCATAAAGTGTACAATGTAATCATCATATGGGCATATAGATAACTCATCGTCCACAAGATGCACAACAAGCCTTGAACTTGACAATCCTAATTAGCTCTGTTAGGAGGATAGCTAGTATATCCACAATAATTTTTAAATAAGATGGGCGGCAAAAGGTTTCCCTTCACGTAACCAATTGATTTCTTTACCTTAAAAAAAGAAACAAACATCATCGTTGATAATACTCGACACTTTCATTCTGAATAAAATTGTTCACTCAAGCTTGCCAGATAGGGAACCACCCTTTCCACATAGCTTGCTGGACCAAAGACTGGTGGACGTTATCATGAAGTTAAAACATCCATAACAAATAGTCCGCGGTCTTGTTCGTTTTGCAAACATCTCTTGTGTAATAATCTCATAAAAGTATGAACCTATTCAGCTTAGGGATCCAGGTGAAGGCATCATCCAGTTCTTCAGATGACAAGGGGAGGAGGGGAGAAGACACTAGTAGAAAAAGGGTCAAATGTGAGACACATTAGTGCCGGTTTGCATTTGAGCCGGCACTAATGTGTCCATTGGTGCCGGTTCAAACGGCTAGGCGGGAGGAGATCTTTAGTACCGGTTCGGGGAGAACCTATAGTACCGGTTCATGCCACGAAAAGGTACCAAATAGGATGGGTCCCGTCCAGCACCTTTAGTACCGGTTCGTGGCACGAACCGGTAGTAAAGATGTTGTGGCAGGCTGTTTTTAGTCTCAAACTATCATAATCACTTGGTCTTCATTGAACTTTATGTGTAGAATTTGTGGTCGCAATATGAGCCTTCACCGGTTTCTAAACCGTTGAGGACTCATATTGACAATTCAGATTGTACACAAAAAGATCATTGATAATCAATGTATTTTTTTTATGATAATCAATGTTTTTTAAACATTTTTGAACTCCAGCCTATTTTTGCGTTCAGTATGCATCCTTCCAAGCGACGTCATCAATTTCCAACACGTTCTAACATCATTTGTTGTTTTTCAGTCATTTACCGATTTGTTTAGAGAGGTAAATGAAGGTGAAATTGAAAATCACTACAAAATGAACTCTGAAAATGTTGGAACTTGGCATGGTATCATCATTTCACCCGCATAGCATGTGCAAAATAGTAGGGAGGGTCACGGCGAAAACTGGACGCACCTCGTGTACAAACTGGATTATCTGTTTCGGAGTATCAGGGTTTCGGACGAGAACTCATCTGTTACACGGGCACTTTAATATTTTTTAAACTTTTTTGAACTCCAGCCTATTTTTGCGTTCAGTATGCATCCTTCAAACCGACGTCATCAATTTCCAACATGTTCTGACATCATTTGTTGTTTTTAAGTCATTTACCGATTTGTTTAGAGAGGTAAATGACGGTGAAATTGAAAATCACTACAAAATGAACTCTGAAAATGTTGGAAGTTGGCATGGTATCATCATTTCACCCGCATAGCATGTGGAAAAGAGTAGAGAGGGTCACGGCGAAAACTGGACGCACATCGTGTACAAACTGGACTATCTGTTTCGGAGTATCAGAGTTTCAGACGAGAACTCATCTGTTACACGGGCACTTCAATGTTTTTTAAACTTTTTTGAACTCCAGCCTATTTTTCCGTTCAGTATGCATCATTCAAAGCGACGTTCTCAATTTCCAACACGTTCTGACATCATTTGTTGTTTTTCAGTCATTTACCGATTTGTTTAGAGAGGTAAATGACGGTGAAATTGAAAATCACTACAAAATTAACTCTGAGAATGTTGGAACTTGGCATGGTATCATCATTTCACCCGCATAGCATGTGCAAAAGAGTAGAGAGGGTCACGACGAAAACTGGACGCACCTCGTGTACAAACTGGACTATCTGTTTCGGAGTATCAGGGTTTCGGACGAGAACTCATCTGTTATACGGTCACTTTAATGTTTTTAAAACTTTTTTGAACTCCAGCCTATTTTTGCGTTCAGTATGCATCCTTCAAAGCGACGTCATCAATTTTCAACACGTTCTGACATTATTTGTTGTTTTTTAGTCATTTACCGATTTGTTTAGAGAGGTAAATGACGGTGAAATCGAAAATCACTATAAAATGAACTCTGAAAATGTTGGACCTTGGCATGGTATCATCATTTCACCCGCATAGCATGTGCAAAAGAGTAGAGAGGGTCACGGCGAAAACTGAACGCACCTCGTGTACAAACGGGACTATCTGCTTCGGAGTATCAGGGTTTCAGCCGAGAACTCATCTGTTACGCGAGCACTTCAATGTTTTTAAAACTTTTTTGAACTCCAGCCTATTTTTGCGTTCAGTATGCATCCTTCAAAGCGACGTCATCAATTTCCAACACGTTTTAACATCGTTTGTTGTTTTTCAGTCATTTACTGATTTGTTTAGAGAGGTAAATGACGGTAAAATTAAAAATCACTACAAAATAAACTCTGAAAATGTTGGAACTTGGCATGGTATTATCATTTCACCCGCATAGCATGTGCAAAAGAGTAAAGAGGGTCACGGCGAAAAGTGGACGCACCTCGTGTACAAACTGGACTATCTGTTTCGGAGTATCAGGGTTTCGGACGAGAACTCATCGGTTACACGGGCACTTCAATGTTTAAAAAAGAAATTGAACTCCAGCCTATTTTTGCGTTAAGTATGCATCATTCAAAGCAACATCATCAATTTCCAACACGTTCTGACATCATTTGTTTTTTTCAGTCATTTACCGATTTATTTAGAGAGGTAAATGACGGTGAAATTGAAAATCACTACAAAATTAACTCTGAAATTGTTGGAACTTGGCATGGTATCATCATTTCACCCGCATAGCATGTGCAAAAGAGTAGAGAGGGTCACAGCGAAAACTTGACGCACCTCGTGTACAAACTGGATTATGTGTTTCGGAGTATCAGGGTTTCGGACAAGAACTCATCTGTTACACGGGCACTTCAATGTTTTTTAATCTTTTTTGAACTCCAGCCTATTTTTGCGTTAATATGCATCATTCAAAGCGACGTCATCAATTTCCAACATGTTCTGACATCATTTGTTGTTTTTCAGTCATTTACCGATTTGCTTAGAGAGGTAAATGATGGTGAAATTGAAAATCACTAAAAAATGAATAATGCAATAAATAAATAAAACAGAAAAGACAAAAACTATATAAAATATTACTCAAAAATAAATAGCAGAAAATAAATAATGCAGAAAAGAAAAAAAACTATATAAAAATTTGTTGGGGCGCTGCCCAGTGGGCCTGCCAGACCTGGGGTTTGCAAATACAGGCCCAGAAGGGTCAGCAGGCTCACAGGGCAGCGCGCCGAAATTAGGCCCAGAAGCCTGCTATATAGAGAAGTACGAAGGAGCAACCACGGCTGGATTTATAAATCCAGTGCGGCTGCCCTTCGCTCGGCGAGGTGGGACTAAACCATTTGTACCGGTTGGTGGCTCCAACCGGTACTAATACGTGGGCCTTTAGTACCGGTTCGTGGGACGAACCGGTACTAAAGGGGGCTGTTTCCCGCCGCATCACCTGGCGAAAATTGGCCTTTAGTACCGGTTGAATCCACCAACTGGTACTAAAGGCCCCTCCTATATACATGGCACTTACGAAAAGTTCAGTTTCATCGACCACCACTTCTTCAACTGCTTCGCGCGACATCGTCGCCGCTGCCGCCGCGCCGTCGCCCATCGCGCGCCGCCCTCGCCGCCCCCGCCGCTCGTCGTCGCCGTCTCGCGCCGTCGCCCCCGCCGCTCGTCGTCGCCGTCTCGCGCCACCGCCCACGTCGTTGCCGTCTCGCGTTGCCGTCCTCGTCGTTGCCCCCGGCCCGCCGCCTGTCGTCGTGTCGCCCCCGTCGCGTCGCCGTCTCGCGCCGCCGCTCGTACGCCGCCGCTCCCCGCTCGTACGTACACACACTCACACACACACACACACACACGCGCGCGCGCACACAGACACACACACCTATTTTTTTTACTTATTTTCTGTTTTCTGTTGTTTAGACTAATGTTAGATGACTTACGTAGATAAGAATGTGTTAGAATTAATGTTAATGGAAAAGATGTTAAATATTAATGTCAATATTTGATGAATTAGCTAGATATTAATTAGGTATATATATGAGATTTGGACTAGTTGAATTAATATAACTAGTTTATTTTTAGTATGAAAATTAATAAAACAATTTATTTTTAGTATGAAAATTTAGGTATATGAGATTATTTGAACTAGTTGAATTAATATACTAGTTTATTTTTAGTAAATGTGCGGAGTTGAACTAGTTGAATTAATAGAACTAGTTTATTTTTAGTAAGAAAATTTACGTATATGAGATTTGATGATCTAATTAAAGTATTACTATATATAGCTACTTTATATATTTTAGTAAGAAAATTAATAGAGCTAGTTTATTTTTGGTAAATCCTTAGTTGAATTAGTTGAATTAATAGAACTAGTTTATTTTTAGTAAGAAAATTTAGATATATGAGATTTGATGATCTAATTAACAGGAAATGTCGTCTGACGACAAAAAAGATTTCATTAGATGTGAATACTCTGAAGACCAGCGCGGCCTGTGCGACAGAATTTTCCTTGTTGATGATAGGCGCTTCAGCATCAAGATGGATGAGACCTTCGAAGTGGATACAGTAAGTCACAACGACAAGTCTTTTTTCGTAATTAAGCATGACTTATATATATGCTTCATTTGCTTCAACTTACAATTTTAAATTTTCACTGTTCTACTAGCGCATCCCCTGCCATGCAAGAATTTTTGTCTTGGATAAGATAGGTTTCAGTGCTATGGAAACTATGGAGGTAAAAAGAGTTTACCTGAATACCGAGCATGGTTATACTTTCAATGTCAAATTATACAATACAGATACGTACACCTATTTTCAATGCAAAACTTGGCAAGCATTATGCAAGGCTTATGCATTTGAGCCTAATATGGTTATCACCTTTGATATTCGTCCGGAAAATGATATTGAAGGTAATATCGACATCTGGGTCGATGTGCAGACGCCTCCAGTTCTACCATTATGTGAGTTTCTCAACCATAATTATGTCTTTGATATTGTTTATTCAAAAATAGTTGACAACTTATTTCCATTGACAGCTTATTTCCATTCAAGCAAATATGTCCGGCGCTTGGTAGACAGGACCTACTACTGTCCCGGAGCTGAACTAAACTGCGAGGAGATAAGCCATTATGTTTCATGGCTTGAGGATCTTCATACTGTTAAGACAAAATTTCTTCCTAGACTTAGAAATGTTAGTACTCAAAACGCGCGACCAATAGTGATTGTATTGAACTACGGTCAGATCTATTTACGAAAGATGGTAAGATTTTTACTATTTGTCCTCATTGCATCTTTTGCATACATTATTTTTTTGCTACACTTTCATTGCTAAGTATATTAATTACTATATGATGTTCTTCAACAGGGACTCCCGATGACAGTTGTGCCTCAGTGGATCGAGACTAAAGGTCACATGTCAATGGTTAGCTTACGGCCAAGATATCCTACATTGCACATGAGTGCATTCGGGATTTCTAAAAGCGATGAATGCTTAATAGTGAAAGATTGGAGCAAAATTGTTGATGATCCCAGCAGAGAAGTACTAGGGGGCAACAATGAGAAGCGCATCCCACGATTAGGAGACAGGTTCATCTGCATGCTCCAGTATGATGAATCAGGAGAGCTATACATGTTCTATGCTATTTTACCTGAGAGAGAGAGCAGCAGGAGTGATTTAGCTAGTTCATGCTCTTAGTACTTTTGTCCTCTCATGTCCGTGTTCTTCATCCTGAACTTAATCTCAAAGGGGTGATTTGCTTTTGTGGTGTTAATTATGAACTCTTATAATGTCATGACCATGTTGAACTCGATGATATCTTTGCTTCTGGTACAAGTGAATGTCTTTTCTTTAAGCTAGTGTTGGTGGTGATTAGATAGCGGTAATGACTATGATGATTAAACGGTGGTAATGACGACTGATGATTTTTAGCTAGGTAGTTTAATTATTGTTGTTGATGATATGATGCAAGAGTTTTTATATTAATATGATGATGATGATGATGATGATGATGATGATGATGATGATGATGATGATGATGATGATGATGATGATGATGATGAGTTATTATATCATTTATGAAAAAAACCGCAGATTAGTTTCAGCTAGATGGATCCTAGCTAAGTGATCAAGTATATGCCATATCCATATTATACTTGATCACTTAATATATACTTGATCACCTATATATAATCAAGTGATCAAGTATAATATGGATATGGCATATACTTCACTTAGCTAGCTAGGATCCACATGCATCCAGTCGAAACTAATCTACGGTACTTTCACCTACTGATTTAACAACTAAAATAGTCACTAAATTAAATTGAAAACACAAAATTAAAGGAAAAATAAAAAATAATACCGAAACACCCCCAAACATTTAGTACTGGTTGGTGTTACCAACCGGTACTAATGTCCTGCACGCACCCTGGCCTGGCTCGTGCCACGTGGTGCCACTTTAGCGCTGGTTCGTGACGAACCGGTACTAAAGGGGGGGGGGGCTTTAGTCCCCACTCTTTAGTGCCGGTTGTGGGCCCTTACGAACCGACGCTAAAGCCCGGTTCTGCACTAGTGAGATGTGCCATACTTAGGGTGGGTGGTGGTATTGCTCGACTTGGGTAGGGGGGGACTTGTTAGCTGTGTGCATCATGCTATGCATCACCTCGATATATCAATTCAATTAAATGTCATTTATCGAAAAGGAGGGGTGGGGGTATTTGGGAATGGGTTACTTAGAACACCAACACTCGACTTAAGGAGGAGGCATTGGTGATGCTAGGGATAGTACATACAACTTGCAGTTGGAGGGAACTAGGATCTGATGTGCATGTTGAAAAGACTTCAAAGCACAAACATATTTAGTGCTATCATGGAGCATGACAGATGAGCGCGTCTATGCATATGTGCTTGGTGTGAGGTCTCATGGACACACGATGTGCCTATTAGTGGCACAACATGTATTAGTAAGTAGTACTCCCACTAGTAGAAAGCCGGCCTTTTGTCCCAGTTCATAAGGGTCTTTTGTCCCGGTTCATGAACCGGGACTAAAGGGTCGTTACTAATACGTCCCCCTTTAGTCGCGGTTCAAACCAGAACAGGGACAGATGGGCCTCCACGTGGCCGCTGCCGGCAGCCCAGGCAGGGGGGCCTTTGGTCCCGATTGATGACATAAACCGGGACCAAAAGGCTTCCACGCGTCAGCAGCTGGCTGGAGCTGAGGATTTTTTTTAAAAGTGGCTGTTTTAGGGGTTTAGGGGGTTATTTTTAGGTTGTTATTAGCTAGCTAATAGACAGAAGTGTCCTCTCTTATATCTTCATCCTTGGTTTACGAACGCTACTGCTATGTTGATTTCACCCGCAGATATATATATATAATAACTCATGCATGCTCGCATCATACATCATCATATATAATAACAAGTCCTACTAATTAATCAAGCATCATCATACAACTTCTACTCATTATTAATAATAAGTCATACGATCATCATCCTCATAGTCATCGAACCCAACCCTACATAATTGTTCTTAGCACATGATCATCAGTATCAGGTACGACCTAAACACACTTAAGGTAAAATAGCATAAAACAATATAGACCCTGACTCTCCATTTTGAAGAATGGAGATCATCCTGTCTCCAATTCTTGCGCCTCGCTTCCTTTTGCTTCCAAGAAGCTCATTACGACTGTCCATACATTTTTTTTCATTCTTTGATTGTCATATCTCCACTTCTTTTAGAAATCCGGTATGGACAGTTGAGATTCGTAGGATGACCTGCATATATGTTCAAAACACGAAGGCTGCCGCCATTCTGATACATCAAATGAGGCACACAATCCTCTGGGATTGTCTGTTGAAAAACATAGTAATAACTTCGTAGTTAGCAATGATGTACTAGTTTTAGAAGTATGCATAAAGATGCACGGATGTCGTAATAGTAAAAAAATCTTACCAGGGTATCTCCATGGTAGTTACCGTAGTTCAACATGTGCACTAGTGGCACGTATTGACCATAATGTTGAGGAGTTCGATTGTAGATATTGTAATTCTCAAGATAATTACAAAATCCAACCAGATGAGTTTTCTCCTTGTAAGTTAACTCAGAGTCATCGGTGTAGTAAGTTCTATCTACCATCTTCTGCAGATTCTTTGATACTTCAAAATAAGCTGTCAATGGAAATAAGCTGTCAACTATTTTGAAATGAACAATATAAATTAGTTAATAATTAACTATGTTTGAGAAACTCACATAGCGGTAGAACTCGAGGCGTATCAATAAGGACCCAAATGTCCATATTGTCTTGCTCGATTTCAGAATCATCAAGATCCATGGTGACAAGCATACCCTCATCAAAACCATACAATTTGCAAAATGCTTCCCAATTTTTGCAACCAAAATGGGTTACGCTCTCAGCATTATACAACTTTACTTCAAAATCCACATCATGATGGGTCCTTAGGTGAATTTTCTTCGTTTCAAAATTTTCATGGTCTTCAAAATCCATCCTCTCCAAGACATAGCGTCTTGCATGGCATGGGATAAACTATACTCGAATTGTAAAAGATGAAAATTACACGTTGAAATAGTTGAAGTCTCCTCGAGCTTAATGCTGAAGCGCCGACCATCGTCCAGGTGAGGCCTGTCGCACTGACCTTGATCGTTGTGGCACCAGTCGCACTCCCCCGGGAGACTTCCGTCGTTCGATGATGACATTTCCTATACGCTCATAATTCAAAGATTAAATTAGATCATTATTATTCAACTAATCATATGCATATGCCTTGCATAGTGCTATCCAATTTGAACATTCAATAAGAAAAATCAAATCGCAAAATAAAGTAGTATTCAAATTAGGATGCATTCAATTATAAGAAAAACTACATCATCTCCATGTGTCTGTACATAGAATATTATCACTAATACACGTCGAATACTATCATACATATCACCAGTACAGCTAGAACCGTAGCGCCCGACGGGTATCGGCGCGGGCGGTGGACACCCAAAGGGTAGGAACCATCACAGGATGATAGCTCCAGTGAGAT
Source organism: Aegilops umbellulata (assembly GCA_032464435.1). Lineage (NCBI taxonomy): Eukaryota > Viridiplantae > Streptophyta > Magnoliopsida > Poales > Poaceae > Aegilops > Aegilops umbellulata. The sequence goes on along the minus strand of CP136059.1, from coordinate 444,610,391 downwards.
ACCTGAAGAACCTGCCAGGTATTCTCGAACCTGCCCTCCAACGCAACCATGTAGCGACGGACGTGATGGTCCTCCTAGCTGACACGGTGGCGTACCACCTCCGCGGTGTCCGGAAGCCTCGGCACCGTCACTGGCCCACGCGACCGCCACCAAACAAGGATCGGGTCAACGACGGGCTGGCTCCTCACCAAACTACGCCCCCCGAAAGGTAGCGCCTCCCAGTACCACCCCGGCGGAGCCCAGTCCCGGACATGGCCCATCTGGTCAAGCGGGTGTCGTCCTCCGCCGACTCGACGACGAGGATGCGGGATAGGCATCGTCCACGTCGATGCGGGAATAATTGCTTTAACTAAAAAAATAAACTAGTTCTATTAATTTTCTTGCTAAAAATAAACTACTTCTATAGTAAAATAAGCTAGTTCAACTACTAATCACTTACTATAAATAGAATAATGTAGTACTTACTAAAAATAAACAAGTTTACCTAGTTGTAACTAATTCCATTAAAGACTTTCTAAGTAGTACTAATTACTAAAAGTTATCGGGGAGCGGGGGTATATCGACAACGACATACCCGATAACAAAAATAAGAAGAGGAAGAAGAAGAAAAAAAGAGGAGAAGAAGAAAGGAATAGAAGAGGAAGAAGAAGAAAAAAAGAGGAGAAGATAATTCTCTTTTTTTTTCTTCTTTTTCATCTTCTTATTTATTTCTCCTTTTTTCTCTCCTTCTTTTTCTTCTAAATATGAACATATACGTAAATTGACAAAGATAATTCTATGAACAAAAAAAATCATAAAAATTCTATGAACAAAATAAAAATTCTATGAAAAAAATTACAACAAAAAATTGATAAAAATTCTATGAAAAAATTGACATATTCTTTGCATATATATGAACACACAAACTTTTGCATATGCAGCAATAATATCACCAAAAAAATGTATGAACAGTAAAAAATTCTAACTTTTGCATCTAAACTATACATCTAAATTAACTACAACCATTCAATTAACTGTACATATAAACTACGCATCTAAATTAACTACAACAACTCAATTAACTCTACATCCTAAACTACGCATCTAAATTAACTACACATCTAAATTAGGAAATTACGCAACGGGCCGGGGCGGCGATCGACGACGGTGAGGGGCGCGGCGACGGCGACGGTGATGGGCGCGGAGACGGCGACGGTGAGGGGGCACGGCGTCGGCGGCGAGGAGGCAGGGGGCACGGGGCAGCGACGGGCGATGAGGAGGCAGGGGACGGCGACAGCGACGGTGAGGGGCACGGCATCGACGGCGAGGAGGCAGGGGGGCACGGCATCGACGGCGAGGAGGCAGGGGCACGAGGCGGCGATGGCGTCTGCGGCCGCGCGGGACGGCGTCGGAGGCAGGGGCGACGGCGAGGCGCAGCCTGGCAGCGTCGTCGGGCGGGGAAGAACGAACTGAATGAAAAAGTTCACAAGTCCTGGTTATATAGACGAAGCATTGGTCCCGGTTCGTGGCATAGACTGGGACGAATGCCCCCTTTAGTCCCGGTTGGTGCCACCAACCGGGACCAAAGGCCACTTTTCGGCAGCCCAAAGGGCGGGAAGCGGCGACCTTTGGTCCCGGTTGGTGGCACCAACCGGGACTAAAGGGGGCATTCGTCCCGGTTTGTGCCACGAACCGGGACCAATGCCCCCCTATGGTCCCGGTTCGTCCCACCAACCGGGACCAATGGCCTTGTGCTGCCCCGCGCCCAAAAGTTTAGTCCCACCTCGCTAGTTGAGAGGGCTCGAGAGTGGTTTATAAGCGCTGCTGCGCCCACCCTCTCGAGCTCCTCTCAACTGCAGGCTTTCGGGCCTAATCTGTCACTGCAATGCCTGTGGGCCTACTGGGCCTGCTGCGGGCCTGAATCCTGGCCCATATTTGGGTTTCTAGTCGTATTCAGGCCGTGGTGGCCTAGTAGGTGGCATTTTTTTTCTTTTTTGCTATTTATTTTTTCATTTCTACTTAGAACTAAATACTTATAGTTTTTTAGTGATTTCTTTTTTCTTTTAGGTCACAAAAATTATAAACTTTCTGTTAGTGCCATTAGCTTTAAAATTTGAATAGTTTAAATTTGAATTTTTTAAAATTTGTGTGAATCTCAAGTTTATGAATAACTTTACTATAAAAATTGATTTTTGAGTCAATCTTTTTCCTGCTATTTAATATTACTGTGTTTTATCATTATACTCAATTTGGTAATTTTAGTTAGTCATAACAAATATTATAGGCATTTTTTTCTTTTTTGCTATTTATTTTTTTCATTTCTACTTAGAACTAAATACTTATAGTTTTTTAGTGATTTATTTTTTCTTTTAGGTCACAAAAATTATAAACTTTCTGTTAGTGCCATTAGCTTTTAAATTTGAATAGTTTAAATTTGAATTTTTTAGAATTTGTGTGAATCACTAGTTTATGAATAACTTTACTATAAAAATTGATTTTTGAGTCAATCTTTTTCCTGCTATTTAATATTTAATATTACTAGTTTATTTTTTCATTTCTACTTAGAACTAAATACTTATAGTTTTTTAGTGATTTTTTTTCCTTTAGGTCACAAAAAATAAAAACTTCTCTGTTAGTGAACATAGATGCACTTATAGAGAAAATTAAACATAAATTCATAATCAATTTCTATTGATGAATTTAGGTCCAATTTTTCTCTATAGGTGCATCTATTTTCACTTTGAGAGGAGCTCAACAACGCAGAGAGGGACGGGCTTATAAACAGGTGTCGGCGCCCTTCGGTTGGCGAGGTGGGACTAAACTGTGGGTGCAGCGAGGGCCGACCCTTTAGTCCCGGTTCGTGGCATGAACCGGGACTAAAGGGGAGCATTTGGTCCCGGTTCATGCCTCCAACCGGGACCAATGGTGGTGGACCAGGAGCCAGGCCCATTGGTCCCGGTTCGTCCCACCAACCGGGACCAAAAGGTCCAGACGAACCGGGACCAATGGCCCACGTGGCCCGGCCGGCCCCCTGGGCTCACGAACCGGGTCCAATGCCCCCATTGGTCCTGGTTCTAGATTGAACCGGGACTAATGGGCTGACCCGGTCTGGACCGTTGCCCCCTTTTCTACTAGTGTCCCTCCATCCAGAAATATTTGTTGGAGAAATGGATATATCTAGACGTATTTTTATCCATTTCTTTGACTAGTATTTTCGGACAGACGGAGTATTTCATAAGAAGTAGCCAATAACATAACGTCATGCAACCCCATTAGTGAAGCCATCCATGGCCTTGGTATGTTGCTTGACAACACCACTATTGTTATTTTTTTAGCAAAAGAAGGGCTCCCCCTTTCGATTTCATTAACAAAACAACAATGTCTTAACGATAGAGCAAGCAGCGCTACCTAGAATGAGAAAACAACAACTTACAAAGTACTAGTTCAGCTACTTATTACATAACAGCAAAGGTAACCCCCCCCCCCCCCCCCTTTTCAAAGGATAGACTATAGATAAGAGCCGGGTAAACCAGGCTGAGTTAGACTACCGAAGTAAACATTTTCGCAAACTTCAGGAGGTTTGCCATCTTGTCAGCCGCCAAGTCGCAGCACATGGTGTCCATCTGTGCGACGTGAGGTAAATTTCACTTGCCACATGTTCGACCAGTCTTGCCCCCAGTATCAGAAGTTTTTCCTCTGTTCTTTTTCTCCATAATAGACAAATCCATGATCCAGCTACACATCAATCTCTCCAGAATCATGGGATCACGAATTTCTTTTTTTCTGAAGATAATATCATTTCCGCATTTCCAGAAAGACCAAAACATCGCAGGAATTCCAACCAGGACTAGCCTCCTATCAGATTATTGGAATGTTTTGACCCAATTACTAAAGAAATCATTTAAACTAAAAGGAGATCATCTCAAATCAAAAGCACATTTCAATAAACTCCATATGAGTCTGGCTGCAGGACAATCAAGAAATTAATGATTTATATGAATTTCATCTTGTCCACAAAAAACACACTCTTCCTCACCTTTCCAACACTTTTTTCAGCAAATTGTCTTTAGTTAATATACTTTTTTGAGCCAACAACCATCGAAACATTTTGATCTTAGCTGGGACTTTTACCTTCCGCAAGAATTTATGTGGACATCCATATCACTTTTGATTAGAATCATGTAAAGAGATTGATAGAAAAGATTCTATCATTGGTTAACATCCACCTGGGGTTATCCTGGGTTGAATCTAGAGAACCACCACATTTGTGTCATGCTTAGCGAAGAAACACCACTTTATTATTCATGGCATTTTGCACCAAACTGAGTTTCTGGCAGTCACAAAAAACACTGACGGTAAACGCTAAGCACTTCAGTGACATCACTAATAGGCCCGGCCTACCTGTCGGGATGAGTTGGAAAAAAATGTGCCATCTAGATATTTGGACTTGGTGGTCTTCTTCTTTCTCCTCTCCTGTGTTTTAGGCATTTTATCAAATGCCATATGTGTAGTGTTTACAATAAGAAGCCGTTGGTGCTGCACCTGCCGCCCCCCACGCTGAGACTCCTGGCCGCTGCGCCCGCGCCGAGAAGCCCAAGAAGAAGCCCTGGAAGGGCCCCTTCTTGGCCGCCCAGAGACGCCCGCGTGCGCACTGGCTGTCGGAGCAGGAGGGGCGGCTGTTGTATGCTGGGTGGGGGCGACGCCCGCGCGCTCCACTAGCGGAGCTGGGAGCGCGGCTACCGGGATCCAGCTAGGGGTAGCAGCACCACATGGTGCAGTAGAGCCGACAGGACAAGCCGAGTGTCCAAGGCTTCGACCCGGCCGCCATCACTGCCCACTGGCTGCTCCCTATCGATTGTGATGAGTAGGTGGAGCCCAACGCCATGTACGACCACGTCGTGGCATGCGGCGCCTCTAACATGCTCGCTGACGGCAGTGTGGAACTGGCTCAGGCGGCGACACATGCGAGGCGGGGCTTGACATCCTGGAGGAGGCCAGCGTTCACTGCGTCTCTCCGTAGTAGTACATCAGGGGCACCTCCTCCTCTTCCTCCTCCTCTGGATGCCATAGACGTGGAGCACACCCAATGTGGGGTCGACCGACCTGGGAGCGAGCGATCGTGGGCTTGCTAGGCAAGCTGGCAGCAGCTCTTGGCTTCGACGGAGTGGTGGCGAGGTCGGAGCTGGTGGCCTCGAGTGGTGAACTAGGACAGTTACGAGATGGTGGCCTCGTGGAACCATGACGGCCAGCAAAGCGTGGAGCTCCTGGATATGATGAACGCCGGTGACCTTCGGCTGAGCGTGCTCTGTGCGCTGCTGCAAGTCACCGTCCCGACCAAGATTCGAAAGGCGCATGTGATCTTCGATGAAATATCAAGGAGAGAGGGGGAGGAGAAAGAAGAAGAAGACGTGGCAGATTTTTTTTGCCAACTCAGCCCGACGGGCGGTCCAGCCGATTAGTGATGTCATCAAAGTCATTATAATTTACTATCAGTATTTTTTGCCACTGTCACAAATTCGGTTCGGCGTGAAATGCCATGATTCTTAAAAGTGGTGGTTTTCGCTAACCGTGGCATAAATGTGGTGGTTATGTGCATTTAACGCCCTTATCCTTGGCCCCAAATGAATGGGAGCCTTGGCGCAGTGATAAAGTTGCTGCCTTGTGACCAAGAGGTCACAGGTTCAATTCCTGAAAACAGCCTCTTGCAGAAATGTAGGGAAAGGCTGCGTACTATGGACCCAAAGTGGTCGGACCCTTCCCCCGACCCTGTGCAAGCGGGAGCTACATGCACCGGTGCTGCCCCCTATCCTTGGCCCCATATATTCTAACCTCTTCGCATCTATCTTTCAGGCTATTCCATAGATCCAAAGAGTTTCCAATGAGAGTTCTTCTGAAAGTGAATTTATCCCATCCATGCTTTAGGCTGAAGAAATCAACATGGTTCATTGGCTGAGCCTAGACACATCGGAAGGCAAGAACTCCACTCACCAGCGTGATGGCTTGCTTTATTTCTTTTCAGAGAAAAATATTTTTGCCAGATTATGATTTTTACTGTTTCGTACTCTTCGTAGTTTTCTAACAGTGTGAGATAATCCATTCAATATTAGTGTGCTAAAGGTCCAATATGAGTGTGGTAGCATGAGAAGGCACTAACGACGTGCCCGTGAGCCGTAAACCTCTCACAGTAAAATGGTATTACTACCCTGGAAGCTCCAGGCAGCCTCTGACTCAGCTCAGCATGCCAATTTTTCCTCGTTTGTTTTTCACAATTAATGCAGACTGGCCGGTGCCCAGTGATGCCCAGCATATCCACGTACGGCCTGCAGCCTTATCTTGCAGCAGCTGCCTTGCCATGATATGCAAGGTCCAAACGACTCCCTGCATGCTATAGACAGCAACAGGCTGGTCCATAAAGGAAAAGAAGCACGTTGCTAAAAATGGCACCCATCCGTTGACAGCTTCCCACTCATCTACGCTGAGATCGACCTGGTTGGATCAGTGATTCCATCCAGCGGGTACCTAAATATTTTAACGACCACGAAAGGTTGTCAGCTACGCCGAAATTAGTCGATGGTGATCTAACCTGGTCATCGTTGTTATTTTCTCACAATATTTTTGTGCGGGGAATCTCACAATTAATGAGGACACATCGTCCTTCTTATCCTGTGGCTACAAATGGCTGTCATTTGTTTTTAATGACGGGGCCTACAAAGACGGCTAACGACTGCCAGATTAATTGTGTTCATTAATTATGACTTTCAGTGATCACATGGATATCCCTATCGTTGCAACCACGACTGCTAACAACCACCAGATTAATATTGAGAGGATCTCCATCCAACGCCGTGACGCGAAGCCTCTGGCTAACGTTGTACTTCCGGAGTACCATCGCAAAAAACATATTTGGAAGCAATCCCAATTAGTATCATTTTTTACTGAGAAAACAATAGGTACAATATGTATACATTCTTTACACTCAAAGTAAAGTAATAAAAAATATATTCAACTTGGTGGTTTATATTTGTGTAAATATGTTTAAAACATGTATATAATCTTAAAATAACATTGGCAAACGACTTCAAGCCTATATTCATACGAGAGTCAATCCAACTAACTTATTTATATCAACATGCAGGTGTGCCACCTCCCATACAATTATGAATGGGATAGGGCCCAACTCAACATGCAATCATGCTGGGAAAAACCCACGACAACATTCAACCATGCATTAGAAAATATTTTCCATTCAAATATTCTACTTATATGCAATAAATATATTACAAGCATCAACATTCAACAAACGACTTCAAGCCTATATATAGGTAAAATAGCTGGGGCACCTAGGTGCCTGGGCACCTTGATCGGGTCCAACCCATTAGTACAACTTTTGGTTTCTTTCCTAATGTATTTGCATGCAAGACATTCCATCTATGAAACATCGTGAAACATTTCCTTTTATTTCTCTTTTTTCTCTCATACCTTTCCACATAGAAGATTTAGACCACGTATTTGCGAGTATATACAAAAGTAATATGTATGGTGCCCACACATTTACGTGGAAATATATCCATAAAACAATTGGGTATCATACCCACCTATTCGTGACTATGTACTTCAAAAATAATAATTAGGTATAATAGCTACATATTACTGGGGTATGTACTCATATATTTCACACCGAGGTATGTAGTGAAACATGCAAAAAATAATTAGGTATAACACCTATCTATTATTGGGGTATGTTGTCATATATTTTACGCCGTGGTATGTAGTTGTAGAGAATGGGTATACAGTTGTAGAGAAATATTGGGGTATGTATATATGCATATATTTCAATTTCGCATACCAGCTTATTTTTGGACTATGCACTTCAAAAAACAATTAGGTATAATACATACGTATTATTGGGGTACATATTCACATATTTCACGCCTGGGTATGTAGATGTTGGGAAATATGGAAAAACAATTAGGTATAATATCTACGTATGATTGAGGTATGAACTCGTTTATTTCACACCGGTGTATGTAGCTGTAGAGAAATGTTAGATATATATACACATTAATCTAACGAGTATATACTCACATAAAAGTCCCTACATACGCAGTGCTAAATGTTCTTCCTATATTTTACACGGCAATAGTTTGTAAGTTTTTTTATTACTTGATGTCACTAATGGACAATTGATGACCCACATTAAATAATCAGATTTGGCAATTTCCATATAATGTACGCCATGCAAACATCTATGAAAGGTAATCCATTGACATAATTAACACGCATTAGAGCCAAGCAAACAAGTATGGAAAGTTTTTTCCGACTGTCGTGGAAACGACACCTATGGGATCACAAGGAATCCCTACTACGGTTGACAGGGCGCGGGGCTGTGGAAAGAGCGGGTTTAAAGGATCAATGCGGGGGAATTTTATCCAGGTTCGGGCCGCAGACGATGCGTAATACCCTAATCCTGCTTTGGTGTATATTTGGTGTTCTTGAGCTCTCGAACTAGCTGCGGTGCATGCTTAGCCCAAAAAGTCCGAATCCTTTCTCAGAATGCCTCGGACCTCCTTTTATAGTCCAAAGAGTCGCCACAGCGGCACACAGGAGGTGGAAAGTATGTACAGTGTACAAGTCTATCCTTGACATCGTGGGACAAAACGCATTTAATGCGCCGTCGACGTGTCCTCTTGCTTTATTGGGGACGGCAAGGAAGCTCGTCTCATCTGTCGCCGCCTCGCCTCGCTTCGACGTGCGTTCAAGCTGACGAGGCATGCAGCGCCAAGCTGGCTGGCTGGCTGCTGCACTGGTGCGGTGGCGGGGTCTTCACGAAGATCTGCATGCCACCACACAGGTGCTTGCCTGGTTGGCCTAGAAGCTGCACGCTGCCACGTAGGTGCGTGCCTAGTTGGCAGGCTGGCTGCTGCGTCGGAACGGCCATGGGGCAGCGGAACTTTGGTAAGTGCGGGCCTGGTTGTGGCCCCGCAGATGTCCCTAGCAAGGGTCTTGCCGGGGTCTTGTGGGCGTCTCCGACAAGGGTCTTGCCGGGGGCATTCGTCTTCTAGTTTTCATCAAGTCTTGCAGGCCTTCAGTCTTCACAAAGATCTGCATGCCACCATGCAGGCGCCTCCCGAGCCTTGGTTCCAATGTTGTCGATGGTGTCGGAACTCTCAGGCTCAAGGGGGCGGTCTTGCCGGTGTTGGGTAAGTTGCCCCGGCAAGGCTCTTGCCGGGGAAGCATAGGTCGTCCCCGGCAAGGCTCTTGCTGAGGGAAAGCCACCTTGCCCCTTCGCTCTTCGCGCCTCCGGTTTCAGCGCTGCTCTGGTAGTCTTGTTCTTTGCTTCCTCTGTCCCGCCAAGCATGGCCGCAGGTGTGGCTACAACTGCCCGTGCACAAGTAAAGGGGTACAGAAGGCCCCAACTTTTGTACACTGACACCGACAAAGATATAAATTAAAATATAAGCTCATTTGTAAACGGGTAAAATCCAATAACCCATATATCCATCATGACAACACAATCACGATGCAATCGAACGACATCTAGGCAAGGTGTCTGGGCACCTAGGTGTCCCAAATAGCCACCAAGGGAGTATATCTCTGGCTTACAACTATAGGTAGGACTTCACACACACGTACATTTTTTTCAAACATATATATAGTACTTCACATACACAAACACTCTACATGGAATCGTCACAAACTATTACACCGAACATAGTTCTCTATTCTTCCTACATTCCAATAGCTAAAGAATTCATCCACAAAAGGTATTACACAAAGCCACATGTAATCTATGTTTTTCTTACTAGCCTGTGCAGTCGCATGAGTCGACTGCTAGTCAAATATCATGAGTGATATGTATTGTTAATTTTGGTTCTGATGTTATCAACCCAAATTTTAATCAACCAATGCCCGAAGCAACGAGTGGGGTATGCTCTATAATCTCATCATTTCTCAACCCACAAAGTTTTGAATATAAGTTAATTATCCATAAAGTTGAAGAACTGAATGATCTATTCTATTTAAATATTTACATTCATAAAAAACTCTACAAAATATGTTTTTATCCTTAAATAATATTAGGAGGGAAACATAATTATCTCTTATTTTCTGCTGTAAATAACTTTATCCCTCAACTTGAAATAAATGATTGGTCTATTTAAATGAGAAGTTTGTATTTGTGCGCCCTTAAAAATCATATATAGCATTAGTACCATTAGAAAGTACCCCATTTATGTCAAATGTTTTTGGACGTAATTATAAGTATAACATATTAACCCATAGTTAAATTAGTGAAGAATCACTTAAAATGAGAATTTATATTTGCATAAATCCTTTGAAAATTGGCATATAGACTTACAATAATATTAGGAAATTAACCTAACTAAATTCTATATTTTTAAAATAAAACATTGAAAAATGTCACATATGTTTTTGTTTGTATTATTCCTCTTGATGTATCGTATATTGCTTCTCATTTATTCTATTTTAGTTGCATTATAAGTAAATACTATTACATGTCTAGATATTTTTATTTTTATCTTCACATATTTCTCTATCTGGATATATTTCACTCCAGAAAAGCAACAATTCAGATATTTTGACTAAAATGCATTTTGAACAATGCACAATTATGCAATTACGAAATGCAGTAAAACATTTAGTTCCATAAGTTTTAATGCAGTGAAATTGTACTTGTTATTAATGATCCCTCCTAACAGCCGGACACATGAAGCCCCGCCACGACTCAACATGCACCATCCTGAGATCGATAAACGAAAGGTTTTTTGGGGTTTGCAAAAATAAAAATACTTCCAAACCAATGTTGGAATTATAAGTATTTTTTTCACCTTGCGCTTTTCGAGGTGATGTCTTGAAAACTACTCCCTCCGTTTCTAAATATAAGGCCTTTTAGAGATTTCAAATGGATGTATGTAGACGTATTTTAGAGTGTAGATTCACTCATTTTCCTTTGTATGTAGTCAGTATTAGAATCTCTAAAAGGTCTTGTATTTAGGAACGGAGGGACTAGATGATATATGTTGATAAATAATTTTGGGCTTACTTTTACACTCAACTGTAGTTCCCATGTAGTGTCTATAATATATGACCGTTTGGTATGAATGTTGAGCTATAGCAAAAAATGTGTGTAACATGTGTACTCCGACTACCCATAGTGGGGAGTAATTTAGACTAATAACATGCATATGTTACTAGTCTATGTTAGTACCTCTATATATAGTGCGGAGTCACATATGTTGTGTCATGCAACACTTTACATATTAGATTGTATACTCATCTTGTCTTTGTATGTGTGATGTTATCCATAGTATGAGTAACTAGCTATGTTACGCAAATCATCTCTCTCTTCATTAAATCATTGCAACATAACCAAACTCAGAGTTACTCTATATTAGTACTGAAGTTACTCCCACTATGGGCAGTCTCACAAAGAACTATTACAGATGTTGCCTACGGAGTATAAGTCTTTTTTAGAGATTTTAATAAGGGACTATATACGGAGCAAAATGAGTAAATCTACAATATAAAAGATATCTATATACATCCATATGTAGTTTCTTTGTTATCTTTACAAATACTTGTATTTGTGAAAGGAGGGAATAGTAGGTCCCTTCGTCGCCTGTGAACGGACCAATTGCACAAAAAAAGTAATCAAATCCCATAAGACTAGCCACAGTGGGAGTAACTTCAGTAGTACCATCGAGTCCAACTCAGCAATTTTGCTTATGTGGCAATGAGTTAATAAGGAAAAAGGTAGTAGTAGTAACTTAGCTAGTTACTGTAACATCACATGTCCCAATGCAATATGAGTCTATAGCATAATAAATGAAGCTCTGCATGTTACCACACTTATGTTACTACCCACTATGAAGGTGGTAACATAGTCTAGGAATATGTATATGTTCCTTTGAGCCAAAGCAGCGGAACCAAGACGTTGTTTGATTTATTTCGAAGTAACTGCAGCTGCTCCTCGAAACGCAGCGACCTGCTCCGCTTCTCACGCCCGCTCTCTCTCTCGCCCCGCCCCTGCATGCACCAAGCACTGTCCAATCCCAGCACACGAACGCATGCATGCATGCCCAATTTAATTAGCGTGGCATTAAAGCTCTTGCTTTTAAGGCGCTGTTGAGCTGATTTTTAGACGAGGGGCCTTATAAATTAGAATCGTACCCAGTGGCTCACGGGCCCAATAAACCCGAACGGAGGGAGTATTAGTGTATGTTACTCTTCATTGTGGCTAGTCTAAAATACAGGATAACTGTTGTGCGTAAAGGCCTCGTGGTGCGCGGACACGAACCTTGCACCAAAGGTTAACCTTTCCCTAGAGATCCTTTGAGACCGAAGGAATCTTGTTGGGCCATGCATGCAGGTAGTCTGCCAGGGCTGCATTAAGATTTATTAGGGGCGTACACCAACCATATCTGATACCGCGGGCGGGGTCGTACGTCGCCGTCCTGGATCTCACCGCATAGAACTGTCCCAAGCGCAATTCAATTAGCACCACACCCCGGCTGTACGTAAGGGTGCCGTCCGAGCTGCCGGTGCCTCCAGGACTCACTTCGCCGTTTGTGCTCCCCACATTTTAACTTTGCTAGCTCAGCTCACAGTAACCCACACAGCCGCATGCGAATACGACGCACAGCCACCACGAGCGAGCACAATGGAACGAGCGAGCAACGCGCATGACGAGCTTAGCCTCGAGCTCACCCTGGCCGCTGCCGTGGGAGTGGCGCCGGCAGCGCCTCGCTTCTTCCTCTGCGCCTACTGCGACCGCAGGTTCCTCACCGCGCAGGGGCTCGGTGGCCACCAGAACGCGCACAAGCAAGAGCGCGCCGTTGCTAGGCTCCACCGTGATGCCGCCGCTGACATGCGCGCCTCCCGGGCATGGAAGGCTGCTGCTCGGATGCCTGAGGGGGCCGGGGACGAGGTGCCAGCTGCGGGTGGCATGGCGCACAAGCGCGGCAGCAGCTGGCCGGAGCGTGACCAAGAGCTGGACTTGTCCCTCCGGCTGTAAATGGTCGGTCGATCGATCTCTGGTAAAATGGTTGATCCGCAACCCCTTATTTCGGTTGTAGGTACGTGGTGGTCTAGCTACTTTGCGTGGACCCTTTGTTTTAAGCTCGTGTTGGGCATCTTGTCAAAAAGAAACACATGTGGGCAGGCATTGGATTGATCGGCTCTTCTACTTTTTTTTGTTTTTGAAGTCTTGAACTGAATCTCTAGACCTTGCCGCTCCTTGGGATGAAACAAAATTCCCAGTTTCTCCGGCCAGTTTGTATGCATTTTAATGATAATTAGTTTTTCTTAAAAAAATCAAGATATATACTATAAGGCTAAGCGTTGCCTTACCCGTTAGGAATCTAAAATAAGAACATCACGACAATTGAGGTGTTAATCAACACCGAATAGAAAAGTACTGCCTCCTCCGTTAAGCTAGCCGAAGTTTTTTCTAGTGGTATTAATTGAGGTGGTCAAATTGTCAATCTAGGGATAGGGGCCCAATAAATTGGAATAGAGATAGTAGTACCGAGACTCCAATTTTTGAACCTCCAACTGCTTATACATTTTTTTTTCAAATTAAAGCTCATACATTTCTCAACCTATGTGTGCTTCTAGTCTCCATTATGTAGTCTCGACAATCAATTGGAACGGGAAGGTATTTGAGAGGAAATAAGCCCAACACCACAGCCAAGTAGTTGGGTTTACTTGCACGATAAATCTCCAACTTATCATAAATGGTGCTCAGATAAACACGGCCCCATAAGTAAATTCATTGGAATCTTGGTAAGCGATACTTTGTTTCGAGCAAATGCTAAATAAATACTATAACATTCCTATGAATTCCCTTTGTTACAAAAGGGGCATAAATTGCACAGGATGATAACGGTACCCAAGTAACCTGGCGAGTTGCTCATTTTCTCGAGACCGATGGAATCTCGACAGGGCCTGGCCTTCCACGCATTTCATCTTTTTAGTGTTAAATATAATCTGCAGGGGTTAATACCACGTGTGTACAAAACTAGCTAGGGCATCAAGCGTGGCTAGACCGCAGCTCACGCTGGAGAACAGTGCCACGTGTAATTGGCACCGCACCCCGCCGTCGCGTTGTGTGCTTGGCGTGTTGTCCTCTCTAGATTTGAACCTAGCTAAGCTTACACAACACACACACACACACACACACACACACACACACACACACACAAACCATATACGAGATCCGGCCATAGACCAGCCAGGAGCAAGCACTATGGAACGAGCGAGCAACGGCAGCGCACAGGACGATGAGCTCAGCCTTGAGCTTACCCTGGCCGCCGAGGCGCCGGCGCCTGCCACACCGGACGGCTTCTTCCTCTGCGTCCACTGTGACCGCAAGTTCCGCAGCTCGCAGGCGCTCGGCGGCCACCAGAACGCGCACAAGCAAGAGCGTGCCGTCGCCAAGCGCCGGCAAGAAGCTGCCGCGGCAGCCACCCGCACACAGGAATCAAGGTCAAGGAAGGCCGGGAGGCATGCTGCTACTGCTATTCGGATGCCCGAGCCTGCAGAGGGCAAGCAGGGCGGGAGCTCGTCCAAGCATGGCGACGACGAGGTGGACTTGTCTCTCCGGCTATAAGCGACCCCTCCAACGATCTTCTAATATACGAGGATATGTGTTATTTCCTGCTAGGTAAGTCAGAATCTAGCTACTTTGGTTTGTAAAAAAAATGTTTTACCTTCTGGCTCCTATAGCAACAATTTGGTCACCCGTTTTCTTTCAATCTCATGTTGGGCGTGTGTTAGATTCATCGGCTCTTCTTGTTGATTTTGTTTATAAGGTCTTGGCATTGAATGCCCAAACCTTCCTGGTCCTTGAAATAACACATTATTCTTCATTTCACCGGTTTGTATGCCTTCACATGCTAATCACATTGCAGAAATCTTAGCAAAAAAAAAAATCACATTGCAGAAAAATCCAGATCTACGCAAATCTAAATCCTTATAGCCCATTAGGGAGATCTAATACTTCCTCTGTTTTTATTTACTCTGCATATCAGATCTGACTGAAGTGAAACTTCATAAAGTTTGATCAAGTTTATAGAAATAATTATGGACATTTACAATTGCAAATCTATATGATGTGGAAGTGTATTCAATAATGAGTCTAATTGTATTGATTTGCTACTGTATATGTTAATGTTTTTGTCTATAAACTTTGTCAAAATTTACAAAGTTTGACTTTGACTAAAACTGATATGTCGAGTAAATAAAAGCGGAGGGAGTATAAAAACATCATGAAATTGGGGTGTAGCTCACCTCTGTTTTTGGACCTCCAACCGGTAAAACATATCTCAATCTATACAAACCAATGATCTTCTTTAATCTCATTTATGTAATCTCCAACGATAAATTCGAATGCAGAGGTATTTGAATGAAAATGAGCCCAGACCTCAACCAAAAAGCGAACTCTTGAGAAAGTTATTTTTAGGACATGAATGGTGTCAAAGAAAATTAAAATATGCTATATATTAGTTTTATTGCTTCAAATCCTGTTCCATAAAGAGTAGTGTCCTCAACATATTGAAGTATTCGCTCCTTTCCAATTTTGATGGCCTATCTCAGAAATCTGAATTTTGCAATTTGTAAGGGTCATTGTCTTGGGAACATGCAAACATAGCTTTGTCCATGTTAAATTATTTCAATTTTTTGTTCCAATGTATAATCAACCAATGCATGAAGGAGTGAGAGGGCCACACATGTAGCATTAATCGGTTGCCTAGAACTTATCTACTCCTAAGTCCTCTTTGATTGATGATTTACAAGATGATCCTGTTTGTCATAGTCAAGAGGTGTGGAAAAACACCACAGATCTGTGTGTCCTGCTCTGTTTTTTTGGAGGGCGGTCCTCCTTTGCTCCATTTGCGAGGATAGGTAGCATACCTGCTATAACATTGAGGAAGATAAATGACAAAAGGCACCACTTGAGATGGGCTATATTTTTCGCCTAAAATAGGAACTAGCATCATTGTTGAAAGTTTTTTTAAAGGAGAATAACCCTCAGTATCTGCATCAAAGCGATGCATACAAGAATTTTACTAAATTATAAAGCAGAACGTGACAAAACAAGAACTTCGATCAACCCAGAGCCACCTTACTCGCAACCATAGTTGCTACACCTACAAACTTGATGATGTGCCCCGACCACACGTCAACACACACCTTATAATCCGTCTCACCAAGCAGCCCCTCGGCAAGCCGAGAGCACCAACCTGTCTAGCAGCCCCTAAGTACGCACCGCATACACACGCTCTAGAATCACCCACCGCCATCTTCCGTGATCGCACCTTCAGGAGCGACCATAGCATTCACCTTGCCAGGCCATATTGTCGCCGACGCCACAATGATGCCCAACAGCACCACCACCTGCGCATGTCCATCCACACGTGTCTGTCGCCGAGGATCAGCTGCGCCACACCGCTGAGACCCGTCATTGTCGCCACGGTAGAAGCAACACCGCGCCTTCTCTTGTCCCCTCCATCCAACGACAGCTACGATGCCCCCAAGAGGGAGAACGGCCCTGAAGACCCCGGCATTATCTGATCCGGGAATCCTTGATTTAGGGTTTCCCTCGGAGCAGATGGACTGAGGTGATGATGATTGCATCCGACGATGCCTTCGGCACTGGTACAATGCCAAAGGCGCCACCATTGTTTTCCATGATTGTGGTCGACACGGTTTTCACCGGCAGTCATGCCATCCTGAACCCGCAGTTGTCTGGATCCGTGCAGATCCGTGCCGCGAAGGAGAAAGCAGAGAGTCTCCAGCCATCCCTCACTGTCCCCTCCACGTGCCACCGGCTGGCCCAGTATGGGCTGGCCAGGAGACAACCTGCACGTCACCGTCGACAACCGCACCACTAGCCCTCCCTGGCAACCCTATAGCACCGCCGCCACCACCCACTACTACACCGCCGCCACATGCCGTTGCCGGAGGCAATACTCCATGCCATCGGCGACCCAGATCCGGGGTGGTACCCCCGCGCCGACGGGTGCCCTACAACACCTAAACATACACGGGAGGCAGATAATTAACCTCCGCCTCTGCCGTCGGCCACCGGGCTTTTCCCGATGGCTTCCTCCAGCGGCGATGGAGGGACGAAGGGAAACTGCGGCGGCCTCGGTGGCTAGGGTTCGAGGGCCGCCGGAGTCGCCTAGGCGGGCGGTGACACGAGGGCGTGAGTCACGTGGGGTCAAGCATCAATTGATGACATTTATGTCAATGCATACTCTTTGTGGATAATTTTTTTACCCAAGGTTGCAAAATAATGGGAAACCCATCTCCACTGAGCTTGCACTGGAAATACCAGTGGACTTTATCATATGACTTTTCGAAATAGTTTCATAAGAAATACTCTCAGAATGTGGTTTCTTATACAGTTATACTTATCGCCTAGAGTGTAGTGTAAAAAAAAGTCTTACATTGTTCCTAAAAAAAAGGTCTTACATTATGAGACGGAGGGACAACAAAACATGTATAACCTATTAGGACCAAGGGCTTTGGACGGAAGCGAGTGCCAAAACATGTACAAAACATGAATTTTTGTTACCTCCTGGTTTTGTCAAAACATGTACAAAACATGAATTTTTCCTGGTTGTGAGTCAACCTCTCGCAGACACACATATTTCAGTTATTTTTGCTGTATATTAAGCAAGTCAATGTGATTCAGTTATCGTGTCAGAATTTGAGAACTCGCTACATTCATTTTGAAAAATCATAATAAGTCAAAATTATGCTTTGGAGTGTTACGTCCAATCTAGCACATAAAGGACCACGAATAGTCGCCTGACAACATCAGAGTTGTTCATGATTAGTGGTACCACAAGAGGACATTACTGTTGGACAACTGTATGTCCATAAATGGTATTTGCACGAGAAGGTGAGCTAATCACTGATCGTCCACATACGATTGGTTCTTGGAAAACATGCACAACGCACAAGGTCGCTATGGTTGAACCGTGTGGTTCAATTCTAACCATGTATCATGTATGTAGGAGACAGGGAGGGCATAGATGATCCATCTTGTACAGGTGATCTAGGGAGTCCCACGAGATTCCACGCAGTAGGCGGCCCCACTCGCTCTCTCTTGTACTATGGACGCTTCACACAGCCTCAGTTAGTACCACCTCATTTTGTTCTTTGAACAAATTAAATCCAAGCCACTTGCGCCTGTGAACTAATTGTTGTTTACGGTTCACAGTTAGTGCTACCACAAGGACTCACAACTGCATATCGATAAATGGCATTTTCAGGAGAAGGTGACCTATTTGCTGATCGTGCATGTACGGTTGATTCTTGTAAAACATGCACAACACACAAGATCGCCATGATTGAATCGCGTGGTTCAACACTAAGTCTGGTCGTAATGACGAGTATCATATACTAGTATCACGCATATGATACTAGTGTATAATACTACATCCGTAATGCATAGTATCATAGTATCATGGATGATTTCATTTATTGCCATGCATGATACATAGTAGCACAACATTTAATATGATATGGTACGTATCATGATACGATACTCAACTCTCACTTTCTTCATTTAATTCTATGCCACCTCAACAAATAACTTAGTTGACATGCATGATACTACCTATGATACTTTCATTGCGACCAGCCTAAGGGTGTCTCCGTAAAGAAATATAAAACCGCTTAGTTCATTAAAGTAATGATATAAACACTCTTAAATTTATTTTACAGATGGAGTAGGTAGGAGACAGGGGGCCATAGACGATCTATATCTTGTACAGGCGATCTAGGGAGTCGGACGAGATTCTGAATAGTAGGCGGCCCCACTCGCGCTCTGGTGTACTCTCGACGCTTCACATAGCCTCAGCTCGCACCACCATATTTTTGTTTTCTCTAACAGAATTAAATCCAAGCCACTTGCCGCAGTGATCTGCTGGAGCAATTGTGACCGACCAAGCTGCAGCCTTTTTCAATTGCCGGGACCGTCATCCTGTACATGCACGGCCTCAATTGCCGGGACCGTCATCCTGTACATGCCCGGCCGGACCGTGATCAGGGTCAGGCCTATCCACTTGCAACGTCAGAGCGCCGGGGAGATTCAAGTTGCTAAAAATGGCGACATGTACGGATCCTGCAGCTTTGCTATCATTGTACGGAGCACTAGCGGATCCAACGACTCGGCATAGCGCCGCTGGCGCCGGGTCATCCGGAAGTTCGCCTAAGTTCATTTCCATCGCCAAGAAGGCGTGGCGCCAAGACCTAGAGCTGGGTCGCCGATGATCACATTTAACGTTGACGGGCCGCTATGAACTTAGAGGACAATAATGCTAAACATTCAAAAAGTTATACGACAATTACACGCTGACTAGCCTTCTTTCTTTCTAATTAACCACTCCCCCTGGTTTTCATGGAGGTGGGGCCCTTCTTCCACCTAACCTCCAATCACAACCCACATATTTGTAAAACCCCATGTAAATCTATGTATGTGTAGCATTACTCCCTCAGAGGAGGTGGGGATGATGCGGAGCCGACGTGGTTCCTGCGAACGCAATTGCATCACTACATATCGTATCATTTCTACATACTCAGAACGCATACATTCCCCCCATGTGAGGGATTCCTTCGTTCCGAACGGCACAGCTAGAGATTTTTTGGCTAACGCTGCCCCTGCATGATAGTACAAGTACCTACCACTGGTCTAGGCGGAGCAGTATCCGTTAACAATGATTCCCCTTTCTTTATACGGATAATTTTAAAATACCAACTTTGTTTGAACATATAACACAAAAAAATCATCAAATTTTCCGAACCTCCGTCCAATTTTTGTCCCTTGGCGGCCCCACTCGCGCTTGCTCTCGTGAACTCTGGACGCTTCACCCAGCCTCGGCTCGCCCCACCATATTTGTTTTGGTCTCTGCACGAATTAAATCCACGCCATATGCAGCCTCTGCTCTCTACTGGAGCTAGCAATTGTGACCGACCTATATGCAGGCTTTTCCAGTTGCTGACATAGTAATCGTATGCTTGCCCGGCCAGTGTTATCCACATGCAGCGCCAGCGCGTTGGGGGCCGGCCACCGTACGGGCGGCTGCGAGTCATGCATGCCGGACAAATCAAGGCTGTCGCTTGGAGATTCACGTTGCTAAAAATGGACGTGGGTGGTGGAGCCTGCATCTTCCATATCATTGTACGGAGCAGCAGCTGATCCAACAAACGAACCCTATGATGAGTACAACAAACCACATTAGTTGTGATGGGTACTGTATACATACGTAGGCCCAGACAGTGACAACGTACCTACACGCTGTGCTGTCTTCTGAATGCATGCCTGGTACACACACAAAAAACACGAAACGTTTACAACAAACTTGATTGCATGTCTGGTGTACTACCACACGCAGTGGACCAGTGCGTGTGAAAAAAAGAAACAAAATCTCAAATGCAACCAGCCGGTCTTTCATGCACCTTCGGAGAGAGAAGGCATCGCGATCATAGAGGGAGCAGATCCAGCAGCGCTACCATAGAGGAGTGGAATCGTGCGTGCACGGGGTAGACGAACCCTATGGCAGTCAGAATAAACTCTCAAGACCTCCGCCATGACGTCCCGCCCCCTCCACGGTGCAGCTCGCCGATGTCACCGTGTTGACAGGTACACCAGCTTCTGAGGCCGATAAAACCGTACTCTCCATCGCTGCACGAGCACTCTCGTCGTCGAGGGCTGCCCTAATGACCGTTGTAGGAGAGCTCGTGTCGTAGATAGCCGCCCTTCTGACCGCTGCCTGGTAGCTTTCGTCGTAGGTGGACGCCCTCGTGGCTGCTACACAAGTGCTCTCATCGACGGAGGATGACGTATCAACGACTGCGGCCGCCCTCTTAGCCGTTGCACGAGCGCGCTCGTCGAAGACTACCACCCTCCCAGCCGCTATACGAGCGATCTCGGCGAGGGAGGCTGCCCTCTGCGTCGTGAAACGAGCGATCTCGTTGAGGACGGCCGCCCTCTCGTCGAGTGGTGACGTCCTACTAGCATGGCGTCTCCACGTCCCCACCCTGCGCGACTGCTACATAGAGGTAGCAGTAACGTGGGTCTACCCAGCGCTACTGCTAACTAGCTGCAACAATTGTACGAACAATACCACGCTACTGCTACTCTATTACCCTGCGCCACTGCTAAGATTTTTTGTATTTTTTCTTCACCGTATTCATGTTGTATTTATACAAGTTTTATAAAATAGCAACATGCACATACATTGAAAATATATGAGACAAGAATGCCTCATCGTCGGCATCATCATCATTATCAAAGTGCTACAACTTAGCTAGCCTCATCGTATCATCATCGTCATAATGATCCAACACAAATGATGTCGTCCCATCATCTCCAAATAGCGATACAAGTTATTACAAGTCTTGAATACATACAACTACGTTGTCACATGCACATGTTTCAACATCTATCTGAACAATGACATACAAGAGAAGAGCGGTCAAGATGAGCACGAGTGGGATTTTGTAGTAGTTCTTGAGCCGGTTCTGATTCATCTCTCACGCTAGCGTGAACATCAAGTAACTAGATTCTGCTTCGCTTATGCTTTGAAACCCTTTCTGGCTACCGCCCGAAAAGCGGTACGCTTGTGCCTGACACTCTGGCCACTCACCGTACACTCCTGGAACCCTCCCTATTTACACAGCATAGCACTTCACACCGAGGGAGCCGAGCCACCTCGCCCCCGCCGCCCTAGAAAAAGGAAAAAAGGAAACATATGCACGAGAAATTAAGTAGTCGAGAAAAAGGAAACGGTTGGGAAAAAAGGAAACTGAAAAATTGAATAGAAAAAGGAAACATAATTAAATGCGCGGACTAATTAGTGGCCGAAATAAAACGAAACCAAGGAAAAAAAAGGAAACTGCCGCCCGTGACGTGCGTAGCAGCGGGGGCTCCATGCGCATCCAACGAAGATCGGGTCGTTCGGATCTGTTCACAAATACCGAATGTTAGGTCGTTAGATTTCTCATTTATTAAAATGGACTATAGACTGAAATACAAGCAAGATAGATGAAATAATTGATTACAAGATCTTCCAAAATATCCAACCAAATATGACATGTACAAGGTAAAGCAATGTGCACTACAAACCTCTTACATCCACTTATGAACAGTACACACATCATGGTTAATCAACCCATTTCAAAAGCAACGCGCAACCAAAGAGTTAGCATTTTATTGTGTGCATTTATTACAGGTTTAATACACCAATAATAATAACATGTGAAAAAAAATCACAAATCTTGAATTATGTTTAGCCTTAATTCGCTTTTTACATTTAAAAGTTGCAGCAAATGCTTATATGGAAATATGATGAAATATGACATTGAATTTGAAAACTCATCTACAATAAGTTGTTTTAATGAAGGACAACAAGTGTACAATAAAAAATGGTAAGAGATCAACCATCATGGCATGTCAAGTGGCAATGTGAGCTCAAACTTTTCAGCATCCAAGAGATATTATATGATCTAAATCGTTGTTGGTTTGACATGCAGGAGGAAAAATGAAGGTTCATGGCAAACTTGCTGGATCGACTTTGGCATGACACATAAACCTTCTCAAAGGAGACCAGTGCCAACGATTTGCCATATGTTGTAACAATTTTTCACATATGTAATACATCCATAATGAGACACAGTGCATGGTTTCACATTTTTATTTACCGTTTTGAGGATGGACTATATTGTTTTTTGATGGAAAATGCAAGAAATCCATATGGTGGATAAGTACATGTAAATTATATTGCACGCTCCTTTAAAATTATCCTTTGCCCCAATTTTTCACCATTTTTGGAACCGCATACCCTGAGGAGGTCTCGCGCGGTATATGGGTTAGCTGATTTTTTTTCTGTTTGTTCTATTCTTTTTCTTCTATTCTTTTTATTTTCTTGTTTTTCATTCACTTTTCATTAATCGAACACTTTAAAAAAATTTGGAACAATATTTTCAATATGAGAACATTTTTTAAATTTGTGCACTTCTTAAAAAATCAAGGAATTTTTTTTAATTCATAAACAATTTTTTGAAATCCGAGAACATTTTTCAAACCCATGTCAACTTTCTAATTACAAGAAAAACTTCAAAATTCATGAACATTTTCTCAAATTCAGGAAAAAATTCAAATATGTGATCAGTTTTTGGAATACATGAACAATTATCAAAGGAACAAACAGTTTTTGGTATGTACGAACAATTTACAATTCTTTGAACATTTTTTAAAATTTCAAACATTTTTTGAAATGCATAAACAATTTTAAATTCATAAATTTTATAAAATTCAGGAACAATTTTTTAATTCATGAAATTTATGAAATACTGGAAAATTTTCAAATTCATGAACATTATTGAAATTTGGGAACATATTCTAAATTCGTTAACATTTTTAGAAATAAAGGAACAATTTTTAAATTCATGAATATTTTTCAAAATACAGGTACATTATTCAAATTCTCCAACATTTTCTAAAATGCAGGATTTTTCTTGAAATTTATGATTTTTTCTAATTGCGGAACAATTTTTAAATTCATGAAATCCAAGAACAATTATCAAAATTTTAGACATTTTTAAATTACAATAATTTTTGAAATACATGTTTTTTTCAAATTCATTAATAATTTTTTTAATCAGTTAAGAACTTTTCAAATCCTAAAACATTTTTCCAATTCATAAGTATGTTAAAGATTTATTTTTAGAATTTTGAAAAGCCCAAACATACGTTTGGAAAAAAAAGAAGGAGAGAGAAACAAATACGTACATCCCACCAATCGGCTGGTTCAAAACACGTAACGTTGGAGGGGCTTTACAGAGCGCCATTTTCGCCAGTTGGCTAGCCAACGCTCATGCGCCTGTTCTATTGCGCCAGCCCATCAAGCATGAGTGACCACTCTGATCATTTTACCCATTGACTGTGGACTTTTAAAATTTTGAAAAAGATCATGAATTTGAAATCAAACTCATGCATTAGCAAAACTAATGAATTTGAAAAAAAATTGCAAACTTGAAAAGGTTCATGAGTTTTTAATTGCTCATTTATTTGAACAAAAGTTCCTGAAATTTGAAAACAAAATCAGGAATTTGAAAAAAAGTTCCCACATTTAGTTATTTTTGTGAATTTGAAAATAAAATCATGAATTTTACAAAATGTTCGCGAATTTGAAGAAATTGACAAAAATGAAAAATTGAAAAAAAACAGTGGGAAAACAAAAGAAAAGGACGAGTAAAATATTCTCAAATGTTCACAAAACCAACTAGAATAGAATCTCAATAATATGTTCTATATGGGTCGGCCCAGTATGCAACCTACTTGCTAGAGTGTGTGCACCTTTTACCAATCAAACCGTATTTCGCGCTATAAACGCCAAAGAGAAATTGGCTTTGCCTAGGTCGGGTAATAGGAGCTCCATATACATGGTGACCAAGAATCATGTCCACTAAGAGTTTGACCTGTCTTGTGAGCAGGGCCAGCACACCCAGTCCACACTTGCTTGGATGGGTCGTGTAAGCAAGCCTAAGAATGATGGGAGATTTGTTAGGGGCCAGGTAACAGAGTATTCTAAAAAAAGACCCTAAATAAAAGAGTATTCCACTGCCTCCGGTCCTTTTTACTCCGCTTATAAGATTTGTCTGAAGTCAAACTACATAAATTTTGACCACATTTACATGAAAAAATATCAACAACTACAAAACTAAAGTTATACAATGTTATAATTAAATTCATGATGCATCCAGTGATATTGAATCCGAATTGTGAATATTGATATCTTACTCTCTAAAGTTGATTAAACTTTTCGAAGTTTGACTTTGGACAAATTTATATGCAAGGCAAAATGACCGGATGGAGTAAAAAGAAGTTTCAAATAACAGAGGGACCACCACAAGCTAGCCAAGAAGATCGAAAAGGAAATGGAAAGTGTCTTCTTTCTGATAAGAACAAACGTAGTAGCTTAGTACGTAGTCTATGAAAGTGAATTACAATGCCAAGTTATTTGAAAGCAAAGGAGCAAACACCACAACCTAACAGTTGGGCATACTCCTTGTGCTATTTAGCCTCCCCGAGGCAATAAATTATAAAAGTTAATCTCAAGACCCAAAAGTTACTCGATACTTGAAAGAATATTTAAATTACCTGCTTACTCAAATCCCCAGAAAGAGTACAATGTCATCAACATATCAAAGTATAGATAGTAACTCCTCGTCCACAGGACGCAGAGCACACCTCGAACTTGACTGTCCACCGGTACCTCAGCTCTATTGCAAGGACAACTAGCATATCCGCAGTAATATTGAACAAGATGGGCAGCAAAAAATGGTGCTGTAGATGCAGGCCGTTAACTTTTAGCTTTCAAAAATTAACATCATCGTTGACATTACTCAACGCTTCCTTTTTGGTTAGATATCGTTCACCCAGTTTGCCAAATATTGGAAAACCCTTTCCACATAGTCTGTTAGAGGAAATACCAGCAAACTTTACCCAAGTTTGCAAAGATTCGTTCACCGAGTTTGCCAAATATCAGAAAAAGTAAGGCGAACACTTTCTTATTATACTCTGGCCTTGTTTGTCTTGCAAAAATCTCTCAAGACACATTCTCATAAAGCATGATCCCATTATGAGCTAGGGATATGGGCGACGGCAAGGCTAGTTTTGCGAACGACCAGGGGAGAGAGGAGGGGAGGATAGGTACTCGAGTCAGGGAGGGTTGTTGTATTGCTCGACTTGGGGATGTGGGGGAGGTGCTCGCGAATGGGAGAAGAGACACAACCAGCAGCTAGTCGATGAGGGAACTAGGGTCCGGTGTGCAAGCTCGAAAAGCATAAAAGTGCACTCCAATTAATTGCTATCACGGAGCACGACCGATGCGCGCGTGTGTGTAGCGCATATGTGCGTGTGTGTGGTGTTAGGTCACAAATGGTGGCGGCGTGGTGATCGCTAGTGGTAACCGGTGTATCAGTAACTGGTATCTCACAAGAAGTCACTACCAACACGGTGTCATCCAAACCCATAGTGAATCCACCAGTGGCAAGTTTATGACACAGCTTGACATTGCCGGGTCTTCACGATAAGTTAACCAGTTGCAAAGCATGTAGATCAAATGATACTCATGTTATTTTATGCTAAACAAGTAAAAATGCATGGTTCACTGGTCGGGGCTGAACATGTGGGAGGGCAAGAACAGAACTCGCCAGAGTGATGGCTTGTTATATTTTATTTTCTGGAGAAAAACATTTCGCTGGATTATACTTTCTGGTGTTCCGTCCGGTCCGTTCTGAAAAGGACACCAGCAAGTCGATGGCTACGTCAAGCGGTCTACAATGAGTGGTAGCACCAAAAGACACTACTGCGAGAAATTGTCTCCACTCGTCAGCGGTAAACCTTTCATGGTAAGTTGTATTTTAACAAGATGTTAACTTGAGTGACATGCACACATGCTACACACGTTTTACATTATAACAATGGCAAACCGGTTCACACACAGTCATAATTCACAAATGCTAGACACGGAAAATTTTCCCACTGACTGGATCTACTGACCTCGTGTCATTTTGCCTACAATCCTTCAAACTAACTCAATTCCTGTAGATGCATTAGTCGTCATAGTTATCAACCACGGTTGATTCACAAGTCCGCTATGGTATACTTGAAGCGTTGCACATTGGCTATGGTTTAACATGCCCCGGTCATGTTCATGTCAAAAAAGAAAAAGGAGATTGAAACTTCCGACAATGTATTATACAACCATATATTTTCGGGCGTATGTTCGTGTCCAATTAACGAGAGGTCCGTTGTCGCTGCGAGTTGGATCTGGATGAGATTTTGCGGCCGGGCTAGCTGCTGCCGCACTTGTAATACTACTCTGGAAGCTCCGGACAGCCTCTGACTCAGCTGAGCCATTTTTGTTGCTTTTTTCGTTACAATTAATGGTGACCGACCGGAGCTCGATGGTGCGCAGCATATCCACGTACGGTCTGCAGCCTTAATATTGCAGCTGCTGCCTGAGACCATCGTAATCATATGCAAGGTCCAGATTACCCCCTGACAAGCTTGTCCGTCACCACTCATGCTGGACGAACAAAGGTAGGTCCATAAAAGAAAGGAGGCTCGTTGCAGAAAATGGCACACATCTTCTCTCAAGGTACCGGGGCGCCCCGTCCGCCGGCGACAGTGGAGCTCGTGATACGGGTACTCCATCCTCACGCTCCACAATAACTGGCGTTTGGTGAGGTTGTGGGGAAGGGAAGAGTTTACTCAGGGGGTGTTTGTTTCCAGGGACTTTGTTTGCAGGGATTAGAAAAAGTCCCTCTTAGTGACTTTTTTACAAAACGGGAGAGACTTTTTATGGACTAAAATAGGCATTTGGGACTAAATGAAGAAGACTCTCAAGGAGAGTTTTTTTTGGGGACTTTTTGAGACTTTTCCAACAATGTCCCTCCATGCATCCATTGGCCCGCCACCCCATGGTGTTGTTTGATTGTTATTTTTCTATATACTAGGGACAACATGGTCATTTAATAACCTCTAAGAAGGGACTAGGGACTTTTTAGTCTCTGGAAACAAACAGGAAGGGACTTTTTAGGGACTAGAGACTTTTTAGTTTGGACAAAAAAAAGTCCTAGGACTTATGAACCAAACAGGGCCTCAGACTTCGGCGGCACGTTCATATAATCCAGCACTCATTAATGGCATTCAGTCACCACCTAAGGGTTAGTTTTCTTGGGCGGCTTAAAAAATAAGCTGCCTCTCCACAGCTTCAAAAATAAGCCGTCTCCAAAATTTGTTGAGATTTCTAAATTAGTTATTCCATAACTAGTTTAGAGGCCCCAATAAATAAGAGAGGCGGCTTACGGAAAAAGTTGGGGAGGAGGTGGCTTATTTTTTAAGCTGCCAAAAGAACTGGCCCTAAATATATTTAACGACGATGAAAGGTCTGGCCAATTAATAAGGACATGTTATCGTTATTATTTTCTCACAGTTAATATGGACAGGCTGGTATGCGTCGTTATTGCTTTCAATGATAGTGGTTATGACGACTGCGAGCGACCATATTCTGAGTTTTAGTGACCACACGTCATGCTGTTACAAATATTTTGTTAGCAGTGTGTGCACACCTTGTGAGTGCAACATAGGATAGATTGTGCAATTGGACGAAGAGAGAAGTGGTGAACTTCCCATGGCGGTGGGCACTACGATGTTCGAACCTCCTAGCAGTATCAGTGTGTCACAACATCGGTTCTTTCCAACAACACGTCTGATTCAAAGAGAATCCCCATGCATCTAAGTATGCGGTATCAAGCAGACACCTATAGCTAGAGTTGACAATCTTTTAATGACTAATTCGTCCATCCTATTTCGTAGTACCCTTTGTATTTTGGATTGAAATTGATCATAAATTTGATTAGAAAAATATAAGTTATATGCTACAAATCTATTGTTCTTCGACGTAACTTTTACTCCCTCGTTTACAAATATATGATGTTTGTTATTTTATATGGACTACATAAGACTGAAATGAATGAACAAACACACTAAAATGTGTATATATACATCCGATTCACAAAAAGTCAAAACATCTTATATTTGTGTACAGAGAAAGTATTTTCTAGTTTAATGACATCAAGGTTTGACCCAAAATGCGAGGGGTGTCAATAAACTAGGACAAAGGAAGTAGTTTGACAATATTTTCACCATGTGCAGGTAGGTCTGGTCTGTTACAATTTTGGTCACCCGTGGATCGGTACGTGCTTGTGGATGGGGCCAAAAAGGCCAGTTGGATGACCCGCTAAAAAAAGGATGATGAATTGTGTTACCTATAAGAGCAAGGCCAGTAATATAGCTATCAACTCGTTATATAAGACTGCCATGTTATCAAGATCTAGTATTATAATCACTCATGTAGGTTGGTTACAAAGTTAGGTATTTGTTTTCCTTTGTCCTTTTTTCTTTTTTGCACTCATTTACTCTTTTCACCTAGGAGCATGTGTAGACATTGGCTCTTGTAAGAGAGTCAACTCCATCCCTTTTCTCTTATCCCCCATGTAGACCAAAGTGTCATTTAGGTAGGCTTATAGCTCTATAATATACTTGTTGGTAGGGCATCTCAATAGTTTGTTCATTTGCTTCTTGGTAAAATATGGCACATCATCGAGCAACAACTTATTATACAACTACTCCAATAAGGTGTACCTAGTTTGTCCAATGATAGTGAAAGAATGCACAAGGTTCCAAAGGTGACATGGAATAAATAAGGAGAAATAGCAATATTGTGTGTTCAGGAATCAACAACATTTGCACCAGCTTCAAGATACATGGGGAGAGAAGCCTTGCAAATTATCCCAACTTAAGTTTGGCAAACTACATAAATTGTATTTAAGTAGTTGTATGATAAGTTGTTGGTCGATATAATTGCTACTTTTACAAGGAAGCTAACAACAAAACTATTGGAGATGCCCTTATTAGGTGTCAATGTCTTGTGACATGGAGATCTTGAAATTAATTTGAATCACTACAAAAAAGTTACTTTTTGTAAAGGTTACCCAAGGATCCATGCATCCATTGCAAGATAAGTGAATCCTCTCCTCGCTCAATATTCGTCGCTCGCAATGACTGCTTAATGTGGGAGTACATTTTGTTTCTTCCAAAAATTAACCTAAAGAAAACTTTTAAATCAAGAGTCCGAATTATTAACCAGTTTCACCTTATATCACAATTTTTGGTGCCGGTGTTTTCAAAACTGTAGGCCTGATGAACCCTCTTTGAAAATTACCTAATTATTCTAAACTTATTCATCCACATGTACTATCTTCGGAAAGAAAAGTACACATAGTCACATACACCTTCTTGTGCCCCGTAGGACATTGAGAGAATTCCTTATTTGGCCCTTTCTTAAATATTGCTTCCCTATTTGGCCTCAAGAAGTTTTCCAAGACCTATAACCTTTAAGACATCTCTCAAAACGGTTAAGAACTTCTGTGTGTTTCTAGTGTGTGTTACATAGTCTACGGCAATGAATTGCAACTTGCACCCAAACATTTGGGTTTGCTCCAGCTTCTCGTCCTATGTGGCCTTACAGAGGCAATAATTCTGTCAGTTGTAGAAGTTAATTTTAAGATGTAAAAGCTGCTCAAAGACAGTTTAAATGAGCTTTAAATTAGCTAGTTTCTTCATATCCCCATAAAGAGTATAAAGTAATCCGCATATCAACGTATAGATTGTTCATCGTTCACAAGATGCACAACACACCTCGAGCTTGACCATCCTCCTTAGCTCTGTTGCAAGGATAGCTAGTATATCCACAATATTTTTAAATAAGATGGTCGGTGAAAGGGTTCCCTTGACACAACCTATTAATTTCGTTAGCTTGAAAAAATCAAAACAAACATCATCATTGATAATACTCAACACTTCCTTTTTCGATAAAATTGTTCACCCAAGCTTGCCAGA
Organism: Aegilops umbellulata; assembly: GCA_032464435.1. Lineage (NCBI taxonomy): Eukaryota > Viridiplantae > Streptophyta > Magnoliopsida > Poales > Poaceae > Aegilops > Aegilops umbellulata. The sequence goes on along the minus strand of CP136059.1, from coordinate 444,579,907 downwards.
CAGGGAACCACCCTTTCCACATAGCTTGTTGGAGGAAAGACTAGCGGAAATTATCATAAAGTTAATGACATTCATAAGAAATAGTCACAATATGTTATCTTGTAACCACGGTCTTGTTCGTTTTGCAAAAAAACTCATGTGGAATAATCTCATGAAAGTATGAACCTATTTTGCTCTAGGCTCTGGGTTCAGGCATGGTCCAGTTATTCGGATGACAAGGGAGGATGGAAGGAGATGCGTTGACTTAGGGAGGGTGGTGGTTTTGCTCGACTCGGGTAGGTGGGGGGAGGGTACTTCGGAATGGGTAAATTAGAACACCGATACTCGACTTGAGGAGGAGGCATTGGTAGTGCTAGGGATAGTTGACATAACTTGCATTTGGTAGACGAGGGAACTAGTGTCCGATGTGCATATTGAAAAGACTTCAGAGCACAAACATATTTGGTGCTATCATGGAGCATGAATGATGAGTGCGTGCATGCATGTGCATGTGCGTCGGGGAGGGGGAAAGGGGGTGTGCATCCTTCGTTTGGAGGTTTGCATGGACGCATGATGTGCCTGTTAGTGCCACAACACGTATCAGCAAGTGGTATTTCACAAGAGGTGGCCACCAACATAGTGTCATGCAACCCCATTAGTGAAGCCGTCTATCGGAAAGTTGGTCATGCAGCTTGACAACAACACTAATGTGCATTATAAGTTGACCTCTTGTAAGCACGTATGTCAAATAGTATTCTCGTGTTGCTTTACAATGAAGATGTCAACATGGTTCATTGGCTGAGCCTGAGCAGATCAGAAGGCAAGAACTCCACTCACCAGCATGATGGCTTGTTTTATTCATTTGCAACAAAACACATTTTGCCAGATTTTGCTTTTGAGTGTTTGGTACAATTCGTTGTGCTATAAGAGTTTTTAATAGTGTGCAATAATCAATTCAATATTAACGGCAATCGGCCCAATATGAGTGTGGTAGCATGAGAAGGCACTAACGATGAGCCCGTGAGCCATAAACCTCTCATGGTAAAACGGTATTACTCCCTCAATTCCATTATACAAGGCCACTATAAAAAATACATTTTGCATCTATACAAGGTCACTAACAGTAATCGAGGCAAAATTTGATGACGTTTTCTCGTACTTTCAACTTGTTTAATACTTGCATGCATGTAGTCATAATGACACTACGCTATTTCCTTCTCATTCCTTCCTTGCATGCATGAGGGCGTATTAATGATTCCGATTAATGAGAAAAAAGTTAGCATGCAAAGCAATCATTATATTTTAATTGGTACTTGTAAATTGAGTCTGTGGCCCTGTATAAGGGAATGGAGGGAGTACTACCCTGGAAGCTCCAGGCAGCCGCTGACTGGGCTCAGCATGCCAATTTTTTCGTTTATTTTTCACAATTAATGGAGACTAGCCGGTGCCCGGTGATGCCCAGCATATCCACGTAAGGCATGCAACTGCTGCCTTGCCATGATATGCAAGGTCTAAACGACTCCCTTTTCGGCTTGTCATCGGCCAATCATGCTATAGACGGACAGGCTGGTCCATAAAGGAAAAGAAGCACGTTGCCAAAAATGACACCCATCCATTGACAGCTTCCCGCTCATCTACGCTGAGATCGACCTGGTTGGATCAGTGATTCCATCCAGCGCGGCACCTAAATATTTTAACGAGAAAATTGTTCGATGGTGATATAACCTGGTCATCGTTCTTATTTTCTCACAATATTGTTCTGCGCGGAATGTCACAATTAAGGAGGACACGCCACTGAAAAAAATAGTGTTCGATGATGATATAACCCGCAAAAAAAGAAGTGGACGGACCTGAAAATCTATTTCTGCACCCGAGCTCTTGTGCACCTACCCTGACGAAAGAAATCAAAACAAATACTAGAAAAATTCAAAAAATTCCAATTTTTTTGTGCGGTAGACAATTTGGTGCATGAGGTCCGCTCCAATTTTCACATCATTTGGACACCTGAGGAGCTCTCAGCAAAAAAGACAAATCGGAGGTCTGTAAAAATGTTTACCGTTCATGTACTGTTTTGGTCCAATTTGTCTTTTTTTGCTGAGAGCTGCTCAGATGTCCAAATGACTTGAAATTTGGATCAAGTCTCACGCATCAAATTGTCTACCGCACAAAAAAAGTTGGAAGTTTTTTAATTTATTTTGAATTTTTTATGATTTTTTTCTAACCAGGTGCAGATGAGCCTGTGCATCAAAACGCCCTACTCAAGACAGACCGTCCTTTCTATCCTATTGCTACAAAAAATAACGCCAGGAAGGCTTACGTGGCTGTCATTCGTTTTCATTGACAGGGCCTACAAAGATGGCTAACGACTGCCAGATTAATTGTGTTTATTAATTATGACTTTCAGTGACCAGATAGTTAGGCCTATCGTTGCAACTACCAGATTAATATTGCGAGGATCTCCATCCAAGGCCGTGATATGAAGCCTCTAGCTAACGTTGTACTTCCAGAGGACCATCGCAACAAAATATATTTGGAAGCAATCCCAATTATTTTTTACTAATAAAACAATAGGTATACATTCTTTAACTCAAAATAAAATAGTAATAAAATATTCAACTTGGTGGTTTATATTTGTGTAAATATGTTTAAAACATGTATATACTCTTAAAATAACATTGGCAAAGGATTTGAAGCCTATATTCATAAGAGAGTCATCCCAACTAACTTATTTATATCAACATCCAAGCGTGCCACCTCACCATGCAATTATGAATGGGATAGGCCCCCACTCAACATGCAATCATGCCTGGAAAAAACCAACCACAACATTCAATCATGCATTAGAAAATATTTTCCATTCAAATATTCTACTTATATGCAATAAATATATTACAACTATCAATAGTTTCTAAATAGAGACTCCAAAGAAATTTGCATGTTAATCAAAAATTATCAACCGTTCATCTGGTGGGGCCGAGTTATAACGGTGTAGATTAACCCATGTAATTCTCACACCGAGAAAATGCACAGTGCAGTCAAGAAATAATAGTAATCCGTCTCATGGTCCGGTCCCAGGTTAAACTGTTTGTCAAGAAATAGAACTCTCCGTTTATAATAAAAAAACAAAAATAATGATTGGCTCAGTTGAGGGGTCGCTGGTAAAAAAATTGGTTGGAAAAATAAAAGCCAGCACCGTTCAAACTCCAATCTATCTACTTCTACGTACATCAACTCTTTCTCTCCCCGTTGAAAAAATATACTTCGTGGAATCTATGTTGCCTCCCTCTCCCCTGTAGTAAACAAGTGCACTGTTCTCTTTTTTTCTGAAACTCGTCCATTGTTCTCCCTTAAAGTGAAGCAAACAAGTCGGCGGCGGATCCAGGTGCTCTCAAACTCAATCTGAGTAAAGAAAGTTGGTTGATGAATCCAGTGTGCTCACGGAGCTTATGCCATCAAAATCCTCTTCCTCATCTAGATTAGGTTTGCCTCTCACATTGATTAGTTTCGAATTTGTTTTCTTGATGGTGTACACTTGAATTGATAGTCACGCTGTAAGCATATGTTGGCAGGAGAAAAACGGGTGGGTGGCTTTTTGCAATGGTTAGGCCACAGTGCGACACCACCCATCATCCAGCCGCCAACACCCTTCATGGGATGTACTGATAGTACTACTAAATCGATCTTACTCTGCGCTTCTGCAGACCCATCCGACATAATTGATGAAGGTTTCTCCAGCATGTTTGATGCGTCTCCTGAAACAAAAATGCATCGGTGATGCGTGGCACAGTAAATTAACCGATTATATCCGTTTTTGTCTACATCCCAGGTGCTTCTCCTTGAATATCTTCTGTTTTTCTCTATTTCCATGTAGATTCAGGCAACCTCACGGCAAAAGCTAGATCTAGATTCGTGTGTTCCAAGCAAGACTGACTATCTCGATCATGCTTTTACTCATCAGTCAGTACACATATCAGTGTTTGCATGATCCTTCAAGTTCTGAGTTTTGAACAGATTAATAGATTTAGTGGCTTATTTGAGTTTTAGAACCCTTACTTTTCAAGCTGTCGAAATAATCCTGCCGTATTGCTTTCAATATTTTTAGTTGCAGCTACAGTTTAGTTGATAGCTCTAACAAAGATTTGTATTCTCAAGCATGATAACGAAGGTACGGTATGGATCATGTTTTTAATTTTTCTTTATGAATACTTACATATATTTTCCTCTTCCAGTAGACCCTTTTACATATGTAGTCTGCCGAATAATACGTGTGCTGAGCCAAGCATTCTCAATGTCAATTGCAACATCTAATAGATGTTTGTGCCATGCATCGCAGTAACATTACTATTTCAGTCATGACTATGTGCGAAAGCAAGATACTAATGTCACACCTGAATTTACTTTATCGTGTGAACATGCTACTTTATGTATTTATAGCATCCACCATTATTTATTCGTGTTCAGTTCATTATAGTCATTGTCACTGGGTGACACGTGCCATTAGTTTATATTCACGTACTCAGATATACTGATATATGCTACTTCTTGAGTTTGCGTTGGTTTTTCCCTTGAAGAGGAAAGGATGATGCAGTAAAGTAGAGATAAGTATTTCCCTCAGTTAAAAACCAAAGTATCAATCCAGTAGGAGGAACACAGAAGTCTCCAAACAAATACTTGCACCCAACGCGATAAAGTGGTTGCCGATCCCTTCACGGTTACTTGCAAGGATGAGATCTGATAAAGACAGGTATAAAATATAAATAAAAGTGCAAAATAAAGTAAAGGTAAATAAATGCAGCAAGGTATTTTTGTATTTTTAGTTTATAGATCTGAAAATAATATGATAAAAATAGACCCGGGGGCCATAGTTTTCACTAGAGTCTTCTCTCTTCAAACAACACATACGGTTGGTAAACAAATTACTGTTGAGTAATTGATAGAAAAGTGCAAAGTTATGACGATATCTAAGTCAATGATCATGAAAAGTGCAAAGTAGACTGACTCCTGGCTGCATCTACTACTATTACTCCACACATCGACTGCTATCGAACATGCATCTAGTGTATTAAGTTAACAAGAACGGAGTAACGCCTTAAGCAGGATGACATGGTGTAGAGGGATAGATCCAATCAATATGGTAAAACCCCCATCTTTTTATCCTTAATGGTAACAATGCAAATACGTGCCTCGCTACTCCTTCTGTCACGTCACTGGGTGAGGACACCGCAAGATTGAGTCCATCCAAAGTACCTCTCCCATTGCAAGAAAAATCAATCTAGTTGGCCAAACCAAAACAATAGATCGGAGAGAAATACAAAGCTATCTTAATCATGCATAAAACAGTTCAGAGAAGACTCAAATGATATTCATAGATAATCTGATCATAAATACACAATTCAACGGATCTCAACAAATGCACTGCAAAAGAAGATTACATCGAATAGATCTCCAAGAACATTAAGGAGAACATTGTATTGAAGATCAAAGAGAGAGAAGAAGCCATCTAGCTACTAGCTATGGACCCATAGGTCTATGGTAAACTACTCAAACATTATCTATAGGGCAGCAAGGTTGATGTAGAGGCCCTCCGTGATCGAATGCCCCTAAAGTAGAGTACCCGAACAGGTCTCTAGATGGGATCTCACGAGGACAGAGACTTGCGGTGGCGGAAAAGTATTTTTGGTGTGCCCTTTGCCACTGAAGTGTTAATGTTTAATGTCCATATATATGGAAGAACCAACCCACAATAATAAAACCATTTGTTCTCAAGTTCTCGCCACATGGATTTCTATATATAACTAACTAAAATTATTCTGTAGTTTTTTACCCGTGTAATAAGAGTGCATCTTCCATGAGGAAATCATTCATTGGCTTAATTGTTTCAATAATGACTTTCATTCAAAAGTTTTGGATTATCTTGAAGATCTTTTAAGTGTTCCCTACGAAGATTAACAATTCTGCACCGACTCCATCATACACACAAACAAGAAGGGGTTGGGTTACTCTAACGCATAGTTTATGCAAGGTGAATAAGGATGTTCCACACAGTCCGTGGACACAGGTGTGATAAAGCTCCCCTGCTAATCTAAGAAATACTTTCTTTGTTTTAATCAACAAATTTCATGGTTGTGATTAGTCAGCACATTCTCATATTTGGGTTATACTCCCTCCATTCCTAATATAAGGCTTTTTAGATATTACAATACAGATTACATACAATGTAAAATGAGTAAATTTACATTTTATATATGTCTATATACATCCGTATATAGTCCATACTGAAATCTCTAAAATGTCTTATATTTAGAAACGGAGGGAGTATATGTCTGGCTTACATCTATAGGTAGGACATCACACACACGTACATTTTTTTCAAAAATATATGTAGGACTTCACACACACACACGTACTCTACATGGAATCATCCCAACCTATTAAACCGAAAATAGTTCTGTATTCTCCCTACATTCTAAAATCTAAAGAATCGATCCACAAAAGTATTACACATAAACCCAGGTAATCTATGTTTTTCTTACTAGCCCGTGCATTGGCCCGAGTTGACGACAAGTCAAATGTAATGAGTGATATGTGTTGTTAATTAATTTTGGTTCTCATGTTATCAACCCAAATTGTCATCAACCAATTCCTGAAACTACGAGTGGAGTATCCTCTATAATCTCATCATTTCTCAACCCACAAAGTTTTGAATATGAGTTAATTATGCTTAAAGTTGAAACAATGAATTATCTATTTTATAAATATTTACCTTAAATAATATTACGAAGCAAATGTAATTATCTCTTATTTTCGGCTGTAAATAACTTTACCCCTCAAATTCAAATAAATGAATGGTCTGTATAAATGAGACATTTGTATTTGTGAGCTCTTAAAAATCATATATAGCATTAGTAAGCTACACCATCTATATCATAAGTTTTCTTTTTCATATAATTATAAGTATAAAATATTAACTCTCATAGTTAAATTAGTGAAGGATCACTTAAAATGAGAATTTATATTTGCATAAATCAATTGAAAATTTGCATATATACTTACAGTAATAATAGGAAACTAGCCTAACTAAACCCTATGCTTTTGAAAATAAAACACTAAAAAATGTCACATATTTTTTGTTTTTATTATTTCTCTTGATGCATCATATATTGTTTCTCATTTCTTCTCTTTTAGTTGCATTATAACTAAATACTATTACATGTCTAGATATTTTTATTTTCATTTTCATATATTTATCCAACTTGATATATTTCTCTCCAAAAAAGAAACAATTATGATATTTTGACTAAAATGCATTTTGAACGAAGCACAGGTATGCAATTACTAGATGCAGTAAAACATTTAGTTCAATAATTTTTATTGCAGTAAAATTGTACATGTTCTTTTTATTCGTGACTCGCACATTTAATGGTGCCAAATAGTGTTCTTTGTTGATTATTGACATGTTAAATGTTATATTTTATTCACAAATATTTTGAACACCCAATTAAAATTACATTTTTTAGAGACCCATATCAAAAAGTCTGGGCCCTGGCCAGTTGCTTATTTTCTCCAGACCGAAGGAATCTTGACTGGGCCTGGCCTTGAACGCATTTCATCTTTTTACTGTTTTTATAATCTGCATGGGTTAATACCACCTGTGTACAAAACTAGCTAGGGCCTCAATCCCGGCTAGACCTCACCTCACCCTGGAGAACAATGCCAAGTGTAATTGGCACCACACGCCGCTGTCGGGATGCGTGCTTGGCGTGTTGTTGTCATCTCTAGATTTGAACATTGCTAGCTTACCCCCCCCCCCCTCTCTCTCTCTTTCTCTCTCTCTCTCTCTCTCTCTCTCTCACACACACACACACACACACACAAACCATATACGAGACACGGCCATAGACCAGCCAGGAGCGAGCACTATGGAACGAGCCAGCAGCGGCAGCGGACAGGACGATGAGCTCAGCCTTGAGCTTACCCTGGCCGCCGTGGTGCCGGCGCCTGACACACCGGACGGCTTCTTCCTCTGCGTCCACTGCGACCGCAAGTTCCGCAGCTCGCAGGCCCTCGGCGGCCACCAGAACGCGCACAAGCACGAGCGTGCCGTCGCCAAGCGCCGGCGAGAGTCTGCAGCGGCAGCCACCCTCGCACAGGAATCAAGGTTAAGGAAGGCGGGGACGCATGCTGCTACTGCTACTCGGATGCCCGAGCCTGCAGACGGCAAGCAGGGCGGGAGCTCGTCCAAGCGTGGTGATGACGACGAGATGGACTTGTCTCTCCGGCTCTAAGCGATCCCTCCATCGATCTTCTAATATAGAAGGATTCGTGTTATTTCCTGCTAGGTAAGTCAGAATCTAGCTACTTTGGTTTGGAAAAAAAAATGTTTTACCTTCTGGCTCGTATAGCAACAATTTGATCAACAGGTTTCTTTCAAGCTCATGTTGGGCGTGTGTTAGATTCACTGGCTCTTCTAGTTGATTTTGTTTATAAGGTCTTGGTATTGAATGCCCAAACCTTCCTGGTCCTTGAAATGACACAAAATCCTTCATTTCACCGGTTTGTATGCCTTGCCTTCTCATGCTAATCACATTGTAGAAAAATCCAGATCTACCAAAATCTAAATCATTATAACCCTTAGGGATCTCTAATATAATACCATCATAAAATTGGGGTGTAGCTAACCTCCTGTTTTTGGACCTCCAACTGGTAAAACATATCTCAATCTGTAGAAACTAATGATCTTCTTTAATCTTATTTCGTAGTCTCCAACGATAATTTGGAACACAGAGGTATTTGAATGGAAACAAGCCCAGACTACAACCAAAAGCAAATTCCTGAGAAAGTTATTTTCAGGACATGAATGGTGTGAAAGGAAATTAAAATATGCTACAAATTCGTTTTATTGCTTCAAATCATGTTCAATAAAGAGTGTAGTGTCATCTACATATTGAAGTATTCGCTCCTTTCCAGTTTTGATTGCCTATCTCAAAAACCAGAATTTTCCAATTCGCGTTCATTGTCTTGGGGACATGCATGTAGCATTGAAAGGTTCCCTAGAACTTACGTAAGTCCAACTTATGTAAGTCCTCCTTGATTGATGATACAAGATGAGCCGAACAAACCAGAAAGGAGGGAGTATATGTTTGTCATAGTCAAAAGGAGTGGAAAACCAACACAGATCTTGAAGTCCTGCTTTGTTTTTTTTATGGGCCAGTCCTCCTTTGCTCCATTTACAAGAATAAGTAGCATACCTGCTATAACATTGATGCAGACAAATGACAAAAGGCCCCTTTTGACGTGAGCTCTATTTTTTGCCTGAAATAGGAACATCATTGTTGACATTTTTTCGAAAAGGAGGATCACACCCGGTCTCTTCATCAAAGCGATGCATACCATGATTTTACTAAATTATTCAGCAAAACCCGATAAAACAAGAATATTGATCAGCCCAAAGCCACCTTCCTCAGCAACCATAGTTGCTACACCTACCAACTTGATGATGTGTCCCGACCGCGCATCAACACACATCATAGCACCAACCGGTCTAGCAGACCCTAAGCATGCACCGCACATACACGCTCTAGAATCATACGCCATCATCTTCTGCCATCCCAACTTTAGGAGCAACCAACGCATTCGCCTTGTCAAGCCATACTACCGTCGATGCCACCACGATGCCCGACAACACCACCAACTACGCACGTCCATCAACACGCTTCCGTCTCTGAGGCTTTGCTGCGCCACGGCGCAGAGACCAGTTGTCGTCGCCATAGTAGAAGCAACACTGCACCTCCGCTTGTCCCCTCCAGCCATCATCAGCTCCAATACGATCCCCCCCAAGAGGGAGGCCGCCCCCAAAGACCCCGTCATCATCCGATTCAGGAATCTCATATTTAGGGTTTCCCCCCGAGTAGCCGGACCGGGGTGACGATGATTGCAACCGACCATGCATTCGGCAAGGGGACGGCGACAAAGGTGCCGCCATCGTCTGCCATGACCGAGGTCGACACGGTTTTCACCGGCAGAAGCGTCATCCCGATCCCATAGTTGAATGGATCCATGCGGATCCATGCCGTGAAGACGAACACAACCGCCGAATCAGCAGCAGAGGGTCTCTAGCCGCCCCTCACCGGCCCCTCAATATTCCACCGACTGGCCACAAGTATGGGCTGGCTGGGAGCTAACCCACATGTCACCGCCGACAACTGCATCACCATCTCTCCCTGGCGATCCTGTAGCACCGCCGCTACCGTCCACCACCACATCGCCGCCACACGCCGTCGCCGGAGGCAAGACGCCTTGCCGCCAGCGACCCGGATCCGGGCAGGTACCCCCACGCCCATGGGTGCCCTGCATCACTCGAACCTGCAAGGGAGAGGAGAGAGCCTTAGCCACCGCCGTCGGCCGCCGGGCTTTTCTCGGTGGCTTCCTCTAGCGGCGATGGAGGGGTTACAGGAACTGTGGCGGCCTTGGCGGCTAGGGTTCGAGGGTCCGCCCGAGTCGCCCAGCCGGGCGGCAACACGGGGGCATAAGTCACGCTGGGTCGAGCATCAATTGATGACATTTATGTCAGTGCATATTCTTTCTAGATAAAATTTTCACCCAAGGTCCTAGAATAATGGGAAACCCATCTCCACTGAGATTGAATTGGGAAATACAAGTGATTTTTATCATCTGACTTCTACAATTAGTTTGATAAGAAATAGTGTCAGAATGTGGTTTCTAAAAGTTATTGCCTAGTTTGTCCTGAAAATATCTAATGCAAAACATGTATAGCCAATTAGGACAAAGGGCTTTGGACGGCAGCAAGGCAAGTTGGAGGCTCGTAGAGGTAAGTTGACCATGTATGTCACTTGACAAAACCATTGGTGCGCAGTTACAACTACAACTACTTGTGATTGTTTTTTCGTTACCCGTTTTTCCTGCTTGTGAGTCCCAACCTCTCCCAGACACATATTTCAGTTATTTTTGCTCTTTGCTAAACAAGTCAATGTGGTTGAGTTATCGGGTCAGAATTCAAGAACTCGCTATATACATTTTGAAAAAACATAATAAGTCAAATTATGTATTGGAGTGTCACGTCCAATCTATAGCACATAAAGGGCTATGACAGTCGCATGACAACATCAGAGCAGTTCCCGATTAGTGATAAAACAAGAAGGCATTACTGACACACAACTGTATGTCGATAAATGGTACTTTCACGAAAGGTGACCTAATTGCAGACCGTGCACGTATGATTGGTTCTTGGAAAGCATGCACAATGCACAAGGTCGCAATGGTTGAACCGTGTTATTCATCCCTAACCGTGTATATGTAGGAGACACGGGGGCATAGATGATCCATCTTGTACAGGTGATCTAGGGAGTCCGAAGAGATTCCGCGCAGTAGCCGGCCCCACTCACTCTCTCGTGTACTCTGGATGCTTCACGCAGACTCAGCTAGCACCATCATATTTTTTTCTCTGAACGAATTAAATCCAAGCCACTTGCGCCTGTGATCTAATTGCTGTTCACTGTTCATGGTTAGTGGTAGCACAAGGACGCACACCTGTATGTCGATAAATGGTATTTTCACGAGAAGGTGACCTAATTGCTGATCATGTATGTATGGTTGGTTCTTTGAAAACATGCACAACACACAAGAAATATAAGAGCGTTTAGAAATATAAGATCGTTTAGATCGTTTGAAAATATAAGAGCGTTTAAAAATGTATGATTGAATCGTGTGGCTCAACACTAACCGTGCCCCCGTAAAGAAATATAAGGGCATTTAGATCACTTAAGTAATGATCTAAACACTTTTATATTTATTTACAGAGGAAGTATGTAGGAGACAGGCGACATAGGTGATCGATATCTTGTTCGTGCGATCTTAGGGAGTCCGACGAGATTCTTCATAGTAGGCGGCCCCACTCGCGCTCTGGTGTACCCTCGACGCTTCACGCAGCCTCAGCTCGCACCACCACATTTTGTTTTCTCTGGCAGAATTAAATCCAAGCCACTTGCGCCTGTGATCTGCTGGAGCAATTGTGACCGACCTAGCAGCAGCCTTTTTCAGCTGCTGAGACAGTCATCGTATGCTTGCCCGGCCGGCGGGCAGGCCTATCCACATGCAACGTCAGAGCGCCGGGGGCCGGCCATCGCACGGGCGGGTGCCAGTCATGCTGGTGAACAAATCAAGGCTGGTCGCTGGGAGATTCACGTTGCTAAAAATGGCCGTGGGTGTGGCTGTTGGTGGTGGAGCCGGTAGCTTTGCTATCATTGTCGGAGCACCAGCGGATCCAACGATCCATCATACAGTACTTATGATGGGTACTGTATATGTAGACCCAGGCAGCGAGCACGTAACCCTGGCATAGACCTCACCCGGGGAACAGTGCCAATTGCTTGGTGAGTGTGGTCATTGTGTCTCAATATGAACACTTTTTTCCGCCAAAGGTGAATTTTACTAACTAAAAATGAAGCATCAAGTGGATAGAGATAATGAGCATATGCACTCGGCCTCTGCATAGTTAGCATGCACGCAGCCAACACTAATACACACAAAACACGCCAACAAAAGCACAGTCTGTAAGACCAAAGCTATATCTAAGCGAGGAAAAAGAAAAATGACCCCAAAGCCATCCCAACAATCCAAAAACTACAACAACGATCATATCCTCACTAACCATTTCTTAACATCACAAATACATCGAGGTTCTTCAACGACAACGCCTTCAGAAAGGAAACAATGCTCAGGCGCCATGGTCACCGGATCTAATCACCAAAGGTAAGACTCTATGTTTTCACCTTGAAAAACATGTCTGAAAATATCTGAGCAATGCCTTCGAGATGGTAATGTCATAATTGGTAGGTATGACCAATTCAGGCCAAACCTACGTTTTTCACCCTGAAACTTGAGACCGGGTACTCGAGAAGCACCATTAACTCGGAGTCAATCATGTGTTGTCACCATCACTTTTCCACGATCCCAACGCAGCGCTGCATTATAAGTCCCATTGTCATCGCTACACAACCATACCTTTTGCACCATGTTGCTACTCGTAGATTGCATCCTGGCTGCGAAAGCAAACTGGCGAGAGCGAGAGCCGCCAAAACCCATAGAGGGCCTTCCGGCTGCATCCCGCAATGTCTCCAGTTCACGGTAGGCACCCCTCCGCGGCAGACTTTAGGCTTCATAGCGAAGATCTAGCTACAACAGATAGATCCTAGTCCGATCCAAATGCAGCTGTCAGCAGCACCTGACCACCGCCAGATCCGATGAACTTCCTGCAGTAAAACAATGAGGGGACAGGGCCCTAACCATGCGGTGGGGGGGGGGGGTTCTCGTATGAACCTACCTAGTAGGGATGGCAATGGGTCGGGTTTGGGGCGGGTGGAGCTGGTCCAAATCCAACCCATGACCCATCTTCCTACCCTCTACCCATCCATCAAATTATCCATGGGCACAACCTGTGCCCATGCCCAAACCCGCTGGATACCCACATACCCATGGAGCTCCATGGGCATAGAAAAGTCAGCATGATGGCTTCCCAAAGATGAAATTAACTCAACATCATTCACTCACAAATGTCAACATAAGCTACATGCATAAGCATGCAACAAGTGATACGATGAGTCCTTAAGTGTGATATACCAGAGGTTGATTTTGCAGCATAGAGCTTATGGCACTAGTTGCATATTGCCTACCATTTCCCATTGACTCGTTCTTTCTACTGTCACTAGCATATGGCCCCACATGTCATACGGGTATCCATTGGATATCCATGGAGCACAAACTATAACCGTGCCCAACCCAGCTGTTCGTGGGTATCCATATCCACGGACCCATGGGTAGAAATGTGCTCCATACCCTTGCCCAACCGGGTCGGGTATCCATGGGTATCCAGATCCATGGATAAAATTTCCATCCCTACTACCTAGCTAGTTCACAATCACAAACAACATACGACACACGGCTACACACTCGCCATAGAACAGCCAGGAGCTTGCACTATGGATGAACAAGCGAGTCGCCCTTAGGATAACTTGCTCAGTCTTGAGCTCACCCATGCCATTTGTGGGACTTCAACTGTGAAGACATACCTCCATTCAATTTAGAAACTTACGCCCGTTTTAAATCTCTATTTTGTAGTCTCCAGCAATGAATTGCAATGCAATGGTATTTGAAAGGAAACAAACCCACACCTCAACCAAAAAATTCCCTCTTGCGAAAGTGATTTTTTAGACATGGAAGGTGATCATAAAAAAATATTTTTTCGTTAAATTAGTTTGATTGGTTCAAATCATGTTTCCATCAAAAGTTTAGTGGCGTCAGCATATTGAGGAATAGATAATCATCATCCACATGGTGCAGAACCTTGGACCTTGCCGCCCACCTTAGCTTTATATATTTACGAGGAGCATATATACCGTAATATTAATGAAGATGAATGAAAAGAAGGGTCCCACTTTGAGCGAGCCATTTCTTTTGCTTCAAATTAAAGCAACTAATATCATCATTGATATTTATGCAATGCATTTCTTTTTGGATAAATATTTCCACCAAGTTTGTGGGAGATAGGAAAACCCATCCACATAGCTTGCTGGAGGAAAGACCAATGGACAGTTCTCGAGGTGAAGGGATACCTTGACCACGTCACTAGACAACACCATAACGTACTTATGTGACTGCTTGTCTATGTTTTTTTGTATTACCGCTCATTTTCCTGCTTGCGAGTGTTAACCTCTCACTGACCTATATCTCAATAATTTTTCGAGTTACTTTATGCTGAGAAAGTCAAGGTGGTTCAGTGGTCGGGCCCAAACAGGGCGGACTTGATTCCTCTAGCCAGCAGATGTTGGCTTGCTTTGCCTTTTCATATATTTTTGTTACGTCATGCATTCCCTCTGATAGTCCAATCTACCAAAAAAGAGCGTAGACAAGTCACACGACAACACCAAGGCGGTACATGATAAGTCGTTGCAAGATAAGCAATATGGCAACGTCAAGAGGTTCAAAATATGGCAACATAACTAGGCGCTCTCTTCGCCCTGTCAACAGTGACCTCTCGCAGTAAGCGGTATTTCTCAAGAAGACACCTCATGAGCCTATTGGCCAACTGCACACGTCGGTCCTCGGAAAGCGCATTAGAAAAAGTCATTGTATATATAATTGAAGAGTCTGATTCAACACTAAACGTGTATGTAGTATAGGGGAGCATAACTGTGATCAATTCATCTTATACCGGTGAGAGAGGACTTCAACGAGATTCCGTAGGCTGAACCCCCAAATTTCCATCAGAACAATTGGTAAATGTCATACTCAACAGAGCTTTATTTAAATTTAAATAATTTCAATTTAAACTGTTGGATAAATAGCTGTTCTGGCTGTAGTTTTACGTAAATATTGATCAACCACAATTGTGAGATCTTCGCATCCAGTTCATTACGAACCCAGGTTTTTCTAACGAAGTTTCCTGCAACATGCATAAACTGAAATTGAAGCACGAGACTAGGCGAAGGAGTACCAGTTAACAAGGAATCTGCCTTCTTTCACATGGACCATTTTGCTCATCCTCGAAACCATCAAATTTTCGGCTGCTTTGTTCCTTGGCGGCCCCACCCGCGATTACTCTCCAGTACTCCGGATGCTTCACGCATTGTTAGCTCGCCCCACAATATTTGTTTTGGCGTCTGCAATAATTAAATCCACGCCATATGCAGCCTCTGCTCTCTACTGGAGCTAGCAATTGTGCCCGACCTATATGCAGGCTTTTTCAGTTGCTGAGACAGTCATCGTATGCTTGCCCGGCCAGTGTTATCCACATGCAGCTTTGTTATGCAACAAACCACATTACTTGTTATGCATGCATGCATGCATCTGATCTTCACCTTGAGTTACTTCAGAATAGTTAGAAAGCAATGTGGTTGATTAAGATTGTTCTTCCTAACTTAAGCAATGTTACTGTCAAGTACTTCGTGTTAACTTAGACAAATGTCAGCATGTTTTGATGCACGTGAAGAGTCATTAATCAGTAGCCGTAGATGTTGTAACTCATGAAGTAATATTACCCCATTTCTATATTTTCGTTGTTGAATGAATGAAGTCCCTTCTGATCAAAATAACCTAATTAAACTGCTGCAAGTTCGATCCCACGGGTCAGCATGCGCGTTGCTCCTGCGCACTGATGGTTTCTTTCAGGTGAGCAGCACTTGTTCTGAAAGCTCCATCCAAAGGCCCCAGCTGAATCGAACTCCACAGCTAAGGAGAAGAGCCACAAGATTTGCATGGTCCAGCATGGAGCACTTATGTGGATACCCAACTAACCCTGACAAGTAAGCAGTCATTTTCCACTCAGTATTGATTCAGAAAATTCAGTTTAGACCGTTTATTTTGGCCTGGATCCAAACCGTGCATGTGTATCTCATTTTCTTGCTTGTGTTTCTCGGAGTGTTTACAATTTATTGCCGGCAATTAGGATGTCCATTCCAAATTTCAGCCTCAAGAAAATCCCCCATCAAATAAATGATGAGTAGAGCCACTTGTATGGCTGAAAACATAGTAGATCTGGTCGAGAACAAGGCCGGTCGCTGGGAGATTCACGTTGCTAAAAATGGCCGTGGGTGTGCATGTGTGGGTGTGCGTGGTGGAGCCTGCAGCTTTGCTATGCAACAAACCACATTACTTGTGATGGGTACTGTATACATATGTAGGCCCAGACAGCAACCACGTACCTACACGGATGTCTGCTGAATGCATGCCCCGACGCCCGTGCCAAACACGCACAAACGAAACTGTTACAGCAAACGGAGTTGGATAGTTAGAGGAACTATGGTATCCCCAGCCCATCAGGGTTCAAATTCCGATACTCGCATTTATTCCTGGATTTATTTCAGGATTTCCGGCGATGCGTATTCAGTGGGAGGAGTCGTTCCCGTCAACGATGAGGTGCCTACAGCGACTTCGTAAATTTTAAAATGATATGCCGGCTCAGTCTTTCGGAGGTGCTCATAGGAATAGGGTGTGCGTGTGTGCGTTCATAAGGGTGAGTGTATGCGCGTGTAAATGAGCGCTTGTGTCTGTACTGTGTTAAGAAAAAACGGAGTGGACCAGTGCATGTGACAAAAAGACAAACAAATCTCACACACAAAACAACACGGAAACCTTGAGTAAAGCAACATCAACGGATTTTTTTTTACAGATCTTAAGGACTGGCTGACGTGGGGAGATCTGAGTGGAAAAAGAAAGGGGAAGGTTCCCACCCCATTTAAATTCGGGAGGGGATTAGTGTTGGGATGAAAATGCCCGTACAACTTTTGTAGTCCATCCGCTTGTCTAGCATTTCTCCGTCAAACGAACTGAAGGAACCATGCATGCATGGATGGGGTAAACGAACCCTATGCCAGCCAGAATAATTCCTCCAGACTCCGCCACGAGCCCTCGACTTCCTTCCCCCTCCACGGCGCAGCTGGTCGATATCAGGTTCGACCCCGCCCCCTCCCTTCCAACTTGCTTACATACAGCATGAACCACCCTCGAGCTGTAACACTGCACGACCAAGCTACCCGCGGACCGGTAGTAGAGCAAGCTAGCTCGTTGAGTTTGGGAACCAAGGCGTAGAGCATCTGCCCATGGAAAGTTTTGGCCAAATCATGATATATACTGCTAAAGTATCAATAGAGTTTGTCAGGTTAAGCACTGGTCGCTGACCATTGCCAATGCACCAACGTCCGAGAACATCACCCCGAAATACAGCCAAACCCCACCGATCTATCCGACAACCCCGTTGCCCACTACTAGAAAAAAGGTTGTTAGTGGCGCACCAGTTTTTGCTATTTGCCACTAGTAACAAATAGTAATGGCGTACCAGAGAGGTGCGCCATTAGTATCACAGATAGTAATAGCGCATCTATAGTGTGTCATTACTATACCTAGAAGTGCGCCATTACTATCTGACTTAGTAATGGCGCACCACATAGAACTGCGCCATTGCTAACAATTTTTTTTTACAATTTTTTTTAAAAAAAAATGTTTTTTCTTAATCGCGGGTCATTGTGGCTTAATCTCGGGTCAATATGCTTAATCTCAAGTCAAATCACACTCCATGGTCAAACTTCTCGGAAGGTGACCCATCCTCATACTACTTTAGCCCAACCACACTTAACCTCTATGTTCTATCCAACCCCAGCACCAGCTCACTTAACAGACACTTGTTGATATATCTATCATATCAATCCTATTAAACCTTGTTGATGTCTAGGACTTTGTTCATGTTCATGAGTGATAAAATTTTGAAAAAATATTTCAAACTTCCCGGTCATATTACGTATCATATTTTGAACATTTCCCCCCAAAAAAAGTCGAAACCAATTTTTTTGTTACTAGTGGCGCACCTAGCAAATGGTGCACCATTACTAATTTTGAATTTTTTTCCATTTTCCCCCCTTCTAGCCCCGTATCTTTTATTCTGTTAGGTTTTTGGGGATTCTAAAAATCTTCAAAGCCCCAGTTGAATTTGGATGTAACTTTTCGAGTAGATGATTTTTCATATAAAAAACTTTTTAATCCGAGTTCGTATGCAAAAGTTATGCCCATTTTACTAAATTCCAGAGAGATTTTGCAAATAAAGTCGAAATTCATATTTGTAAATTTTCCCAACAATTAGACCACATATCTTATGGGAAACTTATTTTCTTTTCTTTTTTGACATTTCCATCATTTTTTTAATTTTTTTTAAAATTGAAACGGCGGTCCACTGGGGAGGGTGCATTTGGTGAAATTTTCGGCCACCTAGAAAGTTAGTAATGGCGCACCTTCACAAAGTGCACCATTACTATGTATATGACTTGGTCAAAGTTAGTAATGACGCACTTTGTATAGGTGCGCCATTACTAAGTTTGACATAGTAATGGCACACCTATGCAAAGTGCGCTATTACTAAGTTTGACCAAGTTTTGACCCAGTCATACACATAGTTATGGCGCACTTTGTAAAGGTGCGCGCGCACCTATACAAAGTGCGCCATTACTATGTGTATGACTGGGTCAAACCTTGGTCAAATTTAGTAATGGCGCACTTTTCACCAGGTGCGCCATTACTGTTTTGGTTACTAATGGCGCACCTACAAATGGTGCGCCATTACTATTTAGTATTACTATTTAGTAATGGCGCACCATATGTATAGTGCGCCATTAGTGTCCATATAGGCTATAGCTGTTTTTCTAGTGGCCCATGCAGCCTCTGATCGTCACTTGCCCAAGTTGCAGCCTCTCACTTAGGGCCAGTTCTTTTCCTGGCTTTTTTGGGCTTCCAGAATAAGCTGCCCCCTACCCAGCTTATTCTAGAAGCCAAACCAATTTTTTTTATTTTAGAAGCCTACTAGTCAAGTCTTAACTATTAGGCTTCTAAAAAATAATTTTGGTTGGACTTCTAGAATAAGCTGTGTAGGGGTAGCTTATTTCAGCTTATTCTAGAAGCTAGCAAAAGAACTGGCCCTTAGGCTGCCATCACATATGTAGCTTCTCTAGGTTTGCACAGTTGTCCGTGTTTTGCACACATTATTTCCTTACTTCAACGTTGATACTCTAGATTTTTTTTCTTCTAAATTGCCCGTTTTTAATAGAGAAAAGGCTCGTGGCGAGCCTTAGTTTGAGCTAATAAATCCATCACCTTGCCAAGATTACAACCACGATCACACAAAGAAAATAAAAGAGCACGATAAGATACAAAGCCACTGGAAAAACAACAGACGAAATCTCACATGCTACAAGTTAAAAGGATGGACAAGAAACATGAAGCTTAGAGATGTCAAGACCCTCTTACGCGAACGTAGCACCAATGACGACGAAAAGGAGGAGTTGTGACGCTCGCAACACACCATGGTGTAGCCGTGGGTGGAGAGGAACATTATCATCTCTCACCCCGGAATAAGCCATCCATTGCAGGACCAGGCGCACACCTGTCGCCCATGGAGGGGAACCCTATCCCCTCCATCATTAAAACCAAGCCACGAGTCGTCACACCAGACGCACACCGAATGCATGGAGAGCACACAACAGAATGGCACAGCCAAACCACCGAAGAGAGAAGAACACCATTATCGCCATGTCCGCCTGCCTACCACATCACTGTAACACCCACATCTTGCAACCTAACAAGCCCGTGCCTTCAAGAAGGACACGATGCTGAATGCGCCATTTCGGCCGACCCAAGTTATATTTTTTTCACACAAGAGACTAATTGTAGAGGTATGGTAGCAGAAGACCGGTATGTCGCGTCAGCCAAGGGAAACAACATCGTCAGACTTCTACACTGTCATGGCGAACTAGGCCGGGCTGCGGTTTCTCCCTGTCTTAATTCACCGCAAATAGCACCACAACCAACTCGGGGACCAGCAGGCACATAAGCACGACCCATATCTGGAGGGGTGGTGCTTACCAAATATAGGGGAATATGCAGGCAAATCGGGCTTCGTTGGTTATCGGTGATGTCTCTGTGTTGTGCCCCATGTTAGTCGGTGTCATCGCTGCTCACACAACAAAGAACCATCAAACAATGCCCTCACCATGTTTCGCCGTAGACCGGTGTCACCTCACCAGCCGAGGCTGCCGCCCCTAAAGCTTAGTGCCCACCGTGGTAGGCGAAACAGCAGAGACCGCCTCCCCCCCCCCCCCACCCGCCCCTACAGCTTCCTCGGCAGTGCTCTGGGCTTGCTAAATGGGTGCCTCAGGGTGGCGTTGAGGGAGTGAAAGTTTCTCTTGACAATTGGTTTAGTGTGTGCTTCCACAAGTTGAAAGGAAAAAAAATATGATGGGAATATATTCTCTTGTTCTAATCGTTTTTAACACGGTATAATCGTAGACATTCATCCCTATCCCTATGAATCCATGCATGCACATCCTACCTCTATGAGCTCCTCCAAAATACTCGACCGACACAACATCTTAAGATTGATGAAGTAACCACAAATGTCTCGTAGTTGACGGAGACGTCTTCTCCCACCAAACGAACAACACTAAAAGCCTGGAATAAATTAAGGAAAACGCGTCGTGAGACGTCTCCTCTCACTGAATGAACGTCACCGGAAGCTTGAAAATAAATTCAGGAAAATGCGTCGACGGGGAAGTCTCCTCTCACTGAACGAACATCACAGGAAGCCTGAAATAAATTCAGTAAAATGCGTTGACTGGGAAATCTCTTACCACTGAATAAACATCACCGGAAGCCTGAAATAAATTTAGGAAAATGTGTACACCAGTGTCAAGTGTTTGACTTGAAATTTGGTGGGTTGGTTTCATCACAAGGAACCTATTCGCCCATGTTTTTGTTGTCAAGAGAACCATTCCATTGCCTTTCCATGACGGACTGAGCACGGCCATATGTGAAGCACGCATAAATACGTACAAATCTATAGATCACATACGGTGAGGTGCACCCATGCTAACAAACCCCTAGATAGACGTAAGCTGGCCACCCATGCTAACAAACCCCTAGCTAGATGTAAGCTGACCATCTGTGGATAAGCCAGAAACCAAGGTGATCCGCGAAAGACTAGGATAAGCTAACAACAACAGGCAACCTCACTAAGCCTTACTAATATTTGTAGATCGAATCCCTGCCGTGATCTCATGACACGCGTTTGATCCGTATATATGGAACTATGGATCATATGTACCTTCGTGGCAATCTTCGAACGCACCAAATTTATGTAGACCTTGCTGGTTCCTTCGACCCGTGACTTCTGCTAGCGATCTACCGGCCGGCCGATCGCATCCGCCATGGGTCTCTGCCTCGCCAAGACTTCTTCTACAACGCCTCCTCCTCCTCCTCGCTGGCCGGACCTCCCGCCGGACGTTGTCGGCCTCATCCTCTGCCGTCTCACCTCCGGCGCCGACCACCTCCGCTTCGGCGCGGTGTGCCGTGACTGGCGCCTCGCCGCGCAGCAGCAGCAGTGGGGCGCCGCGCCGTGGCTAAACGTCGGCCCCGGCGCCTATCAGAGCCTCGATGGTAAGGTGCACCGCTTCAGTTCCTGCCATGGCTCTTCCGGCAGCTGGATCCTCTGCTACCACGATCCTGACGATCAGCCGGACGACCAGTCCGATGGAGGGGATGACCTAGAAGATCAGCCGGACGACCAGTCCGATGGCGGGGATGACCTAGAAGATCAGCCGGATGGCGACGACCAGTCTGATGGCGGGGATGACCAGGAAGATCAGCCGGATGACGAGGATGACCTGGACGATCTATTGGATATCGTGGAAGAGGGTGGAGGACGATGCTTATTCCTTCACAACCCTTTCCACGCATCAGCCGCCCCCATCCAGATCCGGTGGCCATGCAGGGAGCCGCCTAAGATCGTGATGTGTTCTTCATCCGTGGCGATTCTCCATAGAGGAATCTGCACGATTGCCCCTTTCTGGGTGGCCGACATGACCAGACCACCGCCGGAGCACGGTACGTGGTTGCCGCTTACCGGTTATTACGTGGACATAGCGTTTTACCGTGGAAAGATCTTCACTGTCACGAAGTCGGGGGTACTCTTCTCACATGACTTCTTTGGCCATCGCTCTGAGCAAGTGATGAACCAATCCTTCGGGCCATATGGTCAACTGGTGGATAATACTGTCTGCCACCTAGTTGTGTCGGCTGACAAGGAAAAATTGTTGATGGTGCGTTGGGGCATTCCTCGACGAAAGCTGATGGTACAGCGGAGCATCCCTCGCCGGAAGACAATGGTACGACAGATCATCCCTCGTCGAAAGGCCACCGGTGTTGCGGTTCATGAACATCGACCGGTGCTGAATCTACAGGTGTTCGAGGCGGACTTGGCCAATGGCAAGTGGTCTGAGGTGAATGACCTCGAAAGCCAGGCTTTGTTCATCAGCAGGAGTTGCTGCAGGGCACTTAGATCTCCAGAGAACATCTGTCCGAGGTTCCCTCAAGGGAATTGTGTGTATATCTTGGGTGTCGACTGGCACTTGAAGAGGACCGCCGTTGACGGTGGTCTGTGCAAGTGCCGCAACTGCCATGACCATGTGAATGGTGGTGTTCCTAGCTACTGCGTGTATGACATGACGACCCGTATTGCTTGTCTGGTTTCACTAGGTGGAGGTCACGATATGGAAAGAGCCAGTTCAGAGTGGTTCTTTCCATGCGAGTAATAAGAAAACAGAGATATCAATAACATATGCAAATGAGCAATGAACCATTATTATTATTATTATTATTATTATTATTATTATTATTATTATTATTATTATTATTATTATTATTATTATTATTATTATTATTATTATTATGCAGGTAGCAATGAACCATTATTGGTCCTTAACTTGCGGAGCGACGGTCCCTACTAGCTTGTTACTTGATGGTGCGCATGCATATTGTTAAAATATGGTCTTTAATAATTATTACAGTGCAGTATGTCATATAATTTGAGGTTGAGTTGTGATTTAAAGCAGTTTGCTATTGTAGATTTCTCACCGAAAATTGTTTATAACTGTTGATCAGGTCAATGATGTCTAATTTTCTTAATTTTTTATATCGTTACAGATATATATTAAGACTCTAGCCAATACAATATACGGTATCACAGGACCAACATATAAAATCATAAGTTTTTCATGTATGCAACCTAGCTAATTCTACCGAATAATCCTATTGTATTGCGTGAATGGAATTAAAGACTCACATCATTATTTGAGGTGCATGCATGGTTAGAAATCTCTCCAACGTGCCTACTACTTACTATATGAGAATGATAGAGATGGCAAATAATATAATTGAAAGCCATCAGATACATTAGATGCAGTAGGAAATAAACAGGTGGTGACGGTACATAATTGCAGCATGTATCGTCTCATTCACTTTACACTAATATAAGGTCCGTACCTTTGCAGAACAAATCTCACAGGACAATGTTGGTCTTCCTGTTGAATTCTGAAGCCTGACAGTACATAGTTTTCAAGTCATCACCTAGAAAAACAGTATACTGAATGACAATTTTCACAGCAGTCTATGAAATACTCCCTCCGAGCAAAATAAAAGGTGTATTAATTTTCAAAAATGTCAAACATTTTCCATGTTGGATCAAGTTTGTAGAAAATTATATCAAACAAAGAGAAGTTTGATTTATTATTGTAGTGATTAACCTAATGATACCGATTTGTTATGATTAACCTAATGATACCGATTTGTCATGATGAACCTAATGATACCGATTTGTTATTGTAGTGATTAATGTTTTACTCTTTAAACTTTGTCAAACAAAGAGAAGTTTGATTTATTAGGAAATGTATACACCTTATATTTTGAAATGTTTTCTCGCAAAAAAATATATTTTGAAATGTTTGACTGTGGTGACAAATGTGCTTCATTTTCATGTTTTTCCTAATTCTTTCTAAGTTGGGACCAATCCTTTTCTCATTTTCCCGTTTTCTAATTTACTTAGTACTTAGTAAGTATTTGTTGATGTAGTTTAATGGCCGAAACCTAGCAGGTTCAGCTGCCTTCATGTTCGTAGTCCATACCCAATCAATTTGCAAGATAAACACACGGCTTCCTCCTCGGAATCTCTGATCGTAGTGCTCTGTCCAAGTGCCCGGGAGTACCCTTGAGCAAGTCTTCCAAGAGGGAGTCATTCGCCATGGTCCTCGGGTTTAAATCAAGGTCATTCACCACCAACCACCCACTCTTCTCAAATTCCGGCCTGAACACCTGCAAATTTATCTTTGTATATTGTGAATTCATAACCATGAGGGACGCTCTGTTGCACATTAGTAGTTTTCGTTTATTGGATCAGACGACCATGTTGTGATTCGAAAGGCACTTCAAGCCCGACGTCGACCAATCGATCATGGGTGGCGGCAACAAGGAGCATTTCTTCAGACTTGCTTGAAGCGACGTGACTTTCCCATCTCATGGGCAAAGAGCTCCTTTCTGAAACTGAGTACGAAGATCTTTCAGGTACAAGGCAATGTCGTTGTATTTGGCGAGGAAAACACCCATGAGAGTTGGTGGTACCTGGCAAAAAAAATGCCAAGCTACATGTGTCAGAGGGCCTTCCTATTGTAGGCTAAAGGATTGTTGCAAGGAGGCATGACGACGACATGAGGACCTTACACATAGCAAAGGTGATGCTAACAGCACCGACCAGACCGACATGTTGTCATCGTGTCGTTTGGTTCATGGGAACCCCAATCGCCATAGCTGTTGAGGCACTAATGGTAGTCGCTCAGGATCTCGATGGTGGACGAAGGATTACGAAGGAAGATTCATCAATCATGCTTGTAGAGGAGGTAGTTGCCGAAGGAGAGGACGCTGGGGTCGTGGCTATAGTGAAACACCTTGTCGTTGGTGAGGCTGCTGTACGGCATGGCCGGTGGTAGGGGTTGCCCCGCAACGATGAGCTAGTCGTGATAGACGGCAGCAAAGCTGAGGCAGTCTCAGTGGGATGGTAGGCGAGACATGATGAGGGCGGTGAGCGTTGGCTGGAGGTCTGGCTAGGGCGAAGTAGTAGTCTGACCCAGGCACTTCTGACCATGCTCAATGCGATCAAAAGGTACTCGATTAGTTTGTCAATTGGATTAGGCGGACGTAAATCGGAGCTAAATATTGTTGTAGAGCAAATTCAATGTGTACGATTATGACGAAATTCATAGGCATACGAAAAAATTATTTCAATTACTTTAAAAAATGTACATCGACAGTAGCGACGTGAAAAAAGAACAAACCACCAATATTTCAGCAACTGTACATAAAGAAATCATCTTCATTATAGTTGATCAATAGATGTTGAAGTAGTGTGTCCATCGATTGGTGCATCTCTCTTAGAACCTTTAGCATTTCACCCTGAGGGGAAAAACCATTCAGACCTGGAGGATTTCATTTAACTGAAAGTACGACCTTCGCCAAGTGAAAGTAGGCTAGTTTTTCTGCTCATCATGTAGTACACACAATAATTAGGAATGCCATTTTGGACGAGCTTCTGACAGCCAGAGCACCTGCATGGGTAGTTGGCATTGTGCCTCCGTGTCCATGCCCATGCCCAGTCATCGCCGAGAAGAAACACACGGTTTCCTCCTCCAAACCTCCGGTCATACTGCTCGGACGAGCCTGGTACTACTGCAAGTGCTTTGGAGCCTGTTGTGCCAACAAAGAGGACCTGGTGGCCTAAATCATTCACCTCCAGCCATTGGCCTCTATCCAAGTCTGCCGCGAATACTTGCAGATTCATCTCGTGGTAATCCATCCTGGCCGCATAAATCCTCTCCGGGATGCTCCACCGCACCATGAGTAGTGTCTGCTTGTCAGGTGATGTGAGCAGGTGGTATTTTGCATAGGTCGCATATGGTGGTTCACTGATGATGGCTCGCAGGCGACTCTGAGATACCGCCTCTCCGGCGAGAAACTCATGGGAAAAAAATCCCCATTCCAACCAACTGCGAAGATCTTACCATGGTGGAAGGCCACATCCATGTAGACCATGTCCTGAAATTGGTGAAGATCACCAGACGTGACGGCCGCATGTGACCAGGAAAGCGGCGGCGTGCCTGGCCGGAAACAAGCAAAGTTGACAGCCGGTGCGACTGAACGACGATGGCACGATGAGCACCGGAACGGGGCACCGTGGAACGTAGCCACGACGAGCTGAGGCGACTGAACGACGATGTTTTCAATATAGCACGGTTCCTCACCTGGGGGGTTGAGGGTGCCAACGACGTCATAACCACCGTTGGGGTGTCGTTCGTTCAAATTGAAAGCACGGTTGGTGCGGCGGTATCGGCACGGAACCTCGATGGTCGGCGTGGCAGCGGTGAACGGATCACGGAGGAAGCATCTACCGGATGGCTCGTGTTCGTACAGGAGCCAGCTGCTGAAGGAAGCCTCGACGCGGCAGTCGCTGGGCTTGGTGAATCGGCGCACCCTGCCATCGGTGAGGCTCAGGTACGCGCCGTCACCGAGGTTGATGCAAGGCACGGCCGGCGGCATCAGTGCGCGGTTGAGTTGCGCGGCGAGGGCCCAGTTGCGGCAGACGGCGGCGAAGCTGAGCCAGTCGTCATGGGACGTGAGACGGCAGAGAATGAGGCCGGCGATCTCCGGCGGCAGGTCCGGGCTGCCACCGGGGGCGGGGATGGACTTGCCGAGGCAGAGGCCCATTGTTGAGAGTTGAATACGATGGCGACGGGGTCGGATGCGATCGATTGATATGAACCCCGAATCCCATTGATACGATCCTTGATTTTCTCGCGTAACTTTCTCATTGATACCGATCGAAACTGATTTGGTAGTGCTACGTAAGAGGGACCTTCCTAGAATATTCTGAACTCTGATGATTCACCGCCATAAACCGGGTCGGAGATCGACGCGATGGATCGGCTAACCGACTTTTTTTCAATCCGATCGGCCGAGAGATAGCCTGGCACAAGTCACGCGTTCTGGTAAGTCTGGAGTGTGCACGCCTCGCGCCTTTGTTGTGTATATATACTGCAAGCGGCAGCCTATGATGCGATGTTTCATTACGCCTATTAACCAACGAAAAAAATAGCACGAAACGCTATATTTTAGCAAATTCAGCCGCTATGGGGCTATTTACGTAATTAGCATGCTACAGGGCGTTATAACGTTGTAGCGTGTAGCGTTATAGCGTTTAAATGATGAAAAATATCAGAAAAATAGGGAAGCACAGGTTTGTTTTGTGGTTATTGCACAGTAGATGTAGGCTAGGTGCTCAGTGTTCAGAATTAATATATGTTAAATAGATTGACTACATTTTGACATTCAGTTTAAAATTTGTGCTTCCTATCTGGCTAGATTATGTCTCTCTATGATGGTGTCTTAAGGTACTGAAATACTTTATTTGTGGATATATTTGGCATTTTTTGCAAACGCTATTTTGGAATGTAGCACGCTCTTAGCGCGCTATAACTTGTGTAGCATTTTGAGAAGGGGCTCGCTATATTTTGTAGCGAGCTATTTTTTTCGTTGCTATTAACCCTAAAATCCAGCAGTACATCAGTTCACGCCGCCGGCCATGGGGAACTTGGTGTCCATGGCAGAGACCTCACGCCATGTGAAGGATGGCGGGTGCTTGGACGAGTTCCGGGCGGCCAGGAAAAAGTGCCGCCGTGATGCGGTTGAGGGGCTGCGCAGCAGCTCAGACTGCGTCCTCACCGACGAGGCATGCGTCAGGGCCACGGTGACGTTGCGTGAGTGCTTGGGCCGGAACGAGACGTGGTTCGAGGACCAGATCGCCCGCATGGAGAGTGGCCTCGACGAGGACCTCGAGCCCTCGCCGGAGCAGGTGATGCAGGAGAGTCTTCGAGACTTTAGGTGGTGGACTGGCATGAGGAGAAACTAGGTAGCTATCTAGGCCTCCTGATTAATATGTGCACTCGTAGTCATAGCTACATGCTTCAGACCTGCTGTACATACTAGATTCTTTTAGGGATATCTATATATATATTGACTATTAATTTTGACATTGTGTTTTCCATCTTTCTTTCTGTGTAGTTGTTGTCAAGTTTCTATATATTGTTTTATCAAACTTTTGCAAGCGGTTCCTACTTTGCATGAGGCCGAAAGGCGGGGCGACATGAGGAGAGCTCAGACAAGCATAGGATCTCGCCGAGGACAGTACTGAACTGCATCGTCTCAGCAGATAGCTAAAGGCGAGGAAGCAGGCGAGGTTTAATGGGATGGATGGAGTGGCAAGGCGTGGTCGTGGTTGGCGTCAGCCCGCAGCCGGTGGCCTGGCATATGGGTGGTACAAGGTTGAAGACGGGTGAAGATTGAAGAACAGATGACGGTCATTGGACGGTGATGGCCAATGGTTTTGAAATTTACTGACGCCAAAAGAAAAACAGTCTTGCGTAGTCTCGGTTGACCGAGACTTTGTTAAGTCTTAGTCGATGCTATATCTGTGAGATTTTACTTTGGGATTCGTGCAAAACTTTTCTTTTCAGTTTTTTTTCTTTTCTCTCTTGTATGTTATGTCACTTGGCCGAGGCTTGGTTAAATCTCAGAGACCAGTCACACGCAAAAAGAAAATGCAGGTACCTGAGTAATAGGCGCCCCCAAAAATAAATGGTGAATCGGGGTTTGCTATAAATTTGAATACGCAAGATCAAAAGAGATGGCTTATTTGGTCGGTTCCTTAACAATAGACAGAACATTCTAGGACTTCACGTAGTGACTTTCCATATGTAACGTGGTAGTCATAGAAATCCAAAGAGACTACCGTAGAACATGACTTACGTACATATACTCCTACATAACTACCGGCGGGCAAGACACAAAATTATCACTATTATGATTTATGCACACCATTTGGTCTTCTCGCAACCGGTGGATGCATGATCAAGATGGCTACGATCCAGTGCAGGCTATTAAATGGATGCATGAATCTCTGTCTATTTTGGAGAGCAATTGGAGGCGTCTGAGTCCATCGTGTTGGTAGTGCAACTACACCAACTAGATGAAACCCCGCACATTGCTGAGGGATGTTTAGTTAATATTTTTTTATAGAGTCCATCCAATTTGAATGAGATCATTTTGAAAATGTTGAGTAGGTTATTATCTTGTGCACTCAAAACTAAAGTATTGCTGCTGAATGATCAACAAATTCAATTGTTTATGAAGTCTGAATAATATTTGCGTCTATAATGATCAAATAGGAGTTTCTTCCTATGCAATTTTGGCCCTAAATCATTTATTGCCTATCTGGGTTTGGCTCAATGGTACAACATATTAATAGATAACATAATTGGCAATCAGTTTGTTTCTGTTGGACTCAAATAAGCCGGAAAAATGATAACATTAGTAGCAGAAGAGAAAGTACAACTCTTTTGTGGAATTAGCATGGAAACAGGGCTTGAGAAGGACAAACATAATATTCAAGCTGTAAAACAAATACAACAGGAAGCGATAAATTATGTGCACTATCAGTTAGAAGTGGCAATGTAGAAGAACGCACAAGTTACAGTGACCCTCAGCACCCAACTACCTAAAATCTTTGCATGTGGTGACTTAGACACCATCAGCGTAAAAGCAATATCATCTTAGTATAGCAATGATACCCACTTTCGAATCCTACTATCTTCACTGTAGATTGTGAATAATTTGCAAGGATCATTATTAGAAGACATTGAAGTGAGTCACAATATTCTATGGCCGTGCAAGTGCAACTAACATTCTCAAGACATAAGATCAAAACCTCCCCTCTCCTGAAGGAACATATATATCAAGTCAAATTAAGAAGTATTTTACGAAATGCAAGAGAAAGGGAAACCTGCTTAACAAAACTGTATAGTTTAATTTCTCTAACAGAAATAATCCAGTAATAGGGACTCAGAGTTTAGAATAGCATACTTACTCGAAGCTAATTAATCAGGCTTAGAATTTCATGGACAGAGAAGCCTTACATTATTATATCTCACAATATTAACTTCTCAATGTTTAACCATCTACAGTGGAAAACTGGGAGGGGAATATAGATGCATCTCCAGGATATACATGATAAGCTGATCTTTGAAGTACATGAATCTCCCATGATGGATTTGTACAAAAAAAATCTGCAAAAAAGGCTAATTTCGCCTAATGAGAAGAAGAAAACAAAACTAAAAACAAATATGAAATATTCTATTCAAATGTTGAATGCCAACTGTCCTGACTCGATTTATAGACGAATACACTGTGATATGTGAACACTACAGCATTGATCCTTGTTGATCAAAATCTTTGTTAAAATCGTTGTATGCCTTCATGAAAGTAAATAAGTCTATTGACCTGTAAGCGTGCACGTCATACTGAACAAAACTATAACGGCATGATGTGTAGATGAATTAATCAATCCTGGTGGTTTTGCCATAACAGCAAGAAGTATACAACATTACTTGTGTATTGTACTGGATTCTTGGTCCTTCCGCTATGTTATCCTAAACATTATTTTACCATCGTTGTTGTTTTCCTGTCAACATCCTCTAAAACAGCAATCAATGGATAAGACATCAAAATCATGCTAACCGAATTACCTGTTGTGTAGGTTATCACCGTGATGAACCAATAATTAAGCAAGCACAATTAGTTGCTTGTTTCTAATTATACTGGAACAATGGGGACGGTGTCCAAAATCACATGGCATAAATTTTGAACAAAATGTTTTCAGAAAAATAAACCACGGGATCTCTCACCTTCTCAAATTCTAGATGCTCATGATTCTACAACACCTGACAAACTAAGGACCAAATCTTCCAATGACACAACAGAAAAAAAAAATCTAATTCTCATCTTTTCAGCCGAACTCGATTGCGGTCAGCGCAGTTACTCATCGTGGAATCCGACGTGGCATGGGTGATTGCAGTTCCTTGCCGCCGAATCCAGCAATCTGGGAGGTCACCCAGGTCAGATGCGGAGTCATGGCCGTCTAGGTAGCGAAGAGTTGAAGCCATCTGTAGATTCCAGATAGAGAAAGAGAGAGTTGCGGAGGTGCCGTCGCCGGAGCTGTGAGCCGCCGCTGCCATTGGCAGCCATGCAGCGGGATGGGCCACGTCTGTCCTAGTGAAAGGATGAGGGCATCCAGGCCATGCGTCGCGCGTCACTGACAGAAGGCGCAGGGGGCGATTGCCGGAGACCGGGTCAACATCGCCTCCACGTCAAGATCTTCATATTCGCCGCCGCTACCATGGAAAGACGTTTGGCGGCTGGATATGGCGGAGGGCGCTGCGTCAACGCACGCCTAGGAGCGCGACGCTATTGCTCTCGGGCTGCTCTCGTGGAGATTGGCATCGACGACACTTGGATGGCCAATATGGAAGGGGTGGTGGGGAGTGGAGGATAATACCATGCGTCTCTCCTCTTAATTCTCTCACCGGTTATAGAATAGGAAGAGGAACAAAAACCGCACTATTAGCTGACACAAA
Organism: Aegilops umbellulata; assembly: GCA_032464435.1. Taxonomy (NCBI): domain Eukaryota; kingdom Viridiplantae; phylum Streptophyta; class Magnoliopsida; order Poales; family Poaceae; genus Aegilops; species Aegilops umbellulata. Next base: position 444,548,030 of record CP136059.1, on the reverse strand, counting down.
AGTAAAAGAATCGGTAGAGCAATCCGGGAGAAATGCTGGCCAGGGTAGTTGTGAACTTGTGATTGGTTGATATCTGATGACATGACATGCTGAGTTGGACCATTTGCATGTTAAGAGAATACCTTGTAGTGGGGAGCAACTTTTTAAAAAAGGTAGATAAGGTGGACTCGCTTGTGCCCATGGTCGTTGCTTGGACACCTACTTCACCTCCTTTCGAGCATTATCAGCTGGCCATTGATGATGAGGGCGCTGCTGCCACGCAGTCGAAGGACTCTATCGAGCGTGATGATGATGTTGTGGCCGGAGTACCGCTGCTATCCTAGGGGACATGTTCGCCATCAATCTTGTCGGATAACAATCTAACTTGGATGCTAAATCTGAATAAAATGACTGTATGTCTTTGAAGAAAAAGGCTTCGAGGGAAAACTGGAAGAGGGCTGGCGCTCACACTCACCGTTGTGTCCGCAAGAAGAAAGCTACCAAGTGCAATGGCAAGAGTGATAATGGGGAGGCACATATGCTTCCATGGTAGAGTTGTCTCGGCTTCAAACGAGGGCGCAGATGTGGCTGTTGTCTATATTATTATATCCTTCTCAAGTTTATGTGGGTCGAGGGGGTTCCATTGGTGTGACCCAAGTGTTTGGGGCGACAATGATTCTGTATCGGATGTGTAACTTGAGGGGTCGTGTGGCTCCATAGTTGGGGAGTAGTTAGCATGGGCGGGTTTGATATGATTTTCGCCCTGGTTTTCATCAATTAACCGAGTAACTCTCTTATTCTTAATCAATGGATGAAATAAAACTTTTTGCCTCCATGTCGGAAAGAAAAACTACACCTAAAGGAATTTTTGAGCTGCTACCGTACGAGACCAAAAAAAAGCACAAAGGAGTTTTAACAAATGCAACTGTTGTGTACGTACTTCAATACTTGCAACCGTATAGGTGCAATCCACATCTCTAGCAATGCATATTAATTGAAAAGCCATAAGTAACATCTTAGAAAAGCCTTACCTGCAATTTGATCGTATTCATCATTAAAATTTGTTTCTCCTGCATGGATTTTTTTTTGTAGAGATTTAGCTTCAAAAAAATACTACTATAGTTCTAATTTTGATAAGACAAAATAATTATAAAATATTTAATCATTGTAGGTCTTATTATTAAGTTCCATTATATATCATTAATGTACCAATCTCCATGAGCGCAAACTATAGCAGTTCAAATGGCTCTCACAAGAAATTATTCCCGAAAATGCTTGACATACTGACTGATTCTACGGGCATGCTGTTACAGACAAATGTCCCTTTCGCTAATTCATCTCTCCCCCTTAGATTTTCAGGGTGGGGTTCCCTTCCTTTCAAAAGTGACTCCACCTCTCTCCGTAGACCTCAATAGGTAAAAATGTGCCCATAAATGTAGCATCTCTGAATTATTCCAATTGTTAGCTCATGCAGATGCAGGGGTTGATGACTAGTCTACCTAATCGGCTTTCACGCTGGACAAGGAGCCCCCAATACAGAATGATTAATTGATTGATTGACACCGATACATCAATGTAGTTATGGCTAAATAACTGTTGAGTAACCAAAGCAAGCGATCCAATACAAGTTCCAGCATCTTTCCTAGTCCCTTCCTTCCAAAATAATTGAAATTTTAGGCTTATCTCACTTTAATTTTTTTCAAGTCTGATCAAATCGATGGAAAAAACTGCTAAGATATACAATATGAAATATATATTATATACCTAAATGATAACGCACACACGTGTGACACTTATCAACACGCCCACACGCAGTTGATGCCGTTCAATGTATTTGCACGAACTTTAAAATAGTTGCCACCTGGGTGGAGAGCCACGTAAGCACTCAGCATTGTGTGAGCGTTATCATTTAGTGCCACACGTGTGGACGCTCCTCGCCCGAACGGACACACGACGTTCTCTTTGCCCACACAAGGCTCGCATGATGATATATGGCAACTACAGTGTTGCATATGTGACTGTAGAAGTGCATGCTTTAGCCAATGCAACCAAAAAACCGATCTCATGAAAGAGACTAGGCATCACATTATACGTCAACACTCCCCTCACTTGTGGCTCCCTTAGGCCTAAACGTGGACCGAAAGTGGGCTACAATTTAATTGCGCCAGCCGGGTCTTGAACTCAAGACCTCTTGGCTCCGATACCATGTAGAAGTGCATGATCTAGCCAATGCAAACAAAAGACCGATCTGATGGAAGAGACTAGGCATCACATTATACGTCAACAGTGACAACTAGTTACTCACACATGGTAACTATGGTTGACCATACGCGCTAACTATGGTTTGACCACGTGTGGCAACCCCAATTAGTACACATGGCAACTATATCTAATGATACATGGACTAATGTTAATCACACATGGCAACTACAGTAATTACCGAAAAAGGGTTTTCCCCGCTTTATATATAAAGCACGATCTCAACAACTCGGTATAAACGCACGCCACCACAACACACACACACACCCCCAAGGCATGGTACAAAGGCGTTGAGCGCGGCAACACCACCCCTAGCACTACCACCGCGAAGAGATGAAGCCGCATATGACGAACCGTGGGCTCCAAGGCGGCGCCTTCAGGAAGGATACAACACCGGAGCGCCGCCACTGCCCAATCCGAGGATCAGAGTTTCCCCCGGAGCTACACGACGGGCAATGAGAGTCGCGGCGCCGCCTTCAAGAAGGGAACAAGCTTCGCCGCTGCCGGTCCGTCCGACGATAGAACGGGTTTTCACCCCGGCCAAAACTCACCGCCACCGAATGCCACGCCCCGGCGACCATGCCGCCCACACAGCCATGGCCACCGGGCAGCACCAAGCCACGGCCTCCGCCCGAGAGAACCACGTAACCACCACCGGGTCCGCCGCCCCGGCATCCAAGACCTTGACACCACGTCACCCGAGAGCGGCCTCTATCCCAACCAAAGAAACCAGCGGAAAGGTCCCGCCTTTGACAACCCTGGTCGACCACCAGCGCCGAGACCCAACAGGTCGGCCACCTGGCCTCCATCGACCCGTCCTGCAGCACCGGGCAGGAGGCGAGCTCCGTCCTGCAACACCGTGCGTGAGACGAAGTCAGTCCTGTAGCACCGTGCGCGAGACGAGCTTAGTCCTACGACACTGTGCACGAGACGAGTTCGGACCTGCGCACCGGGCGCGAGACGAGGGATGGACCGCAGCTGGGAGAAGGCCAGCCCTTCGCTAAACATAGCGACCGGACAACGAGGAGGGGAGCCAAAGGCCGATACAAGCCGCCTACGGATGAACCGACGCCAGAACGTGCCAGCCGTTGCTGAAGCCGACTTGCCAAACCACCGTGGAGCCACCCCGGCCACTGCCCAACCCGCGCCGCCTAGTGAGCTCCCAGCGTCGGAGCCGCCGGGCACGCACCATCGCAGCCCGCCACCCCCAAGAACCAACCCCTGAGCAACACGCCGACCGCCGGAAGGTTTGATATTAAAGGCCCTACCTTCGAGCCCTGGACGCCGACGAACCAGCCCACCGCAGGCCACGAGGGGCACCGCCAGCCACCGGGGAGGCCGGATCTGGTGCCCAACCCGCTGGATCTACGCAGATGCCGAAGGCAGAGGAGCTAGAGACGACGGGGGGAGGGACCCGCCGCCGCCCGATCCACCGGGCCCAGCCACGGCGCACGCCGCCGCCCACAGCCCTTCGCACCGCCACCAGGGGGCCGCCGTCCCGACAGCTCCCGCGGCCGCGCTGCCGCGCCCTGTGCCAGTGTCGCGCCACCCCCAACGGCCCCGGCCCGCGCCGCGCCCGCGGGAGTGCCACGGGAGAGGAATAGAGGTTCTCTCGGGTTTTGCTGTTAACCTCCGCCACATTTGGAGCCGTCGACCAACTATAGTAATTAGACATGGCAACTACAGTTAATAACATGTCAACTAAAGTTAATCACACACGCGTTCGCGCTCATGGGGTGGGGATGAGCAGTTGCCACACACGGTAGTGTGGGCCGTCGTAGTTGTGCCCGAATATGTGGGCACTTTTAATTTTCGCCCATACAGGGTCGTGTGGGCTGGCTCCTGGGTACAACCGGACGACTAGTGTGATTGGGTGTCCATTGTGTCACATCGTGTGGCAGTTATCGGCATCCATTATATAATGAATCTAATAATAAAGTAAATTTAGTGTCTTAGATTTTGATATACTGTTGAATGTACTTGGTCTAGCGAAGCAAAGTTTAACCTAGGACAAATATATGAAACTTCAATTATTTTTGAAATGGAGAGAGTACGTAAAAAATGCCTTCAAGAATGTTCATCTAGCACAAGCAGTAGAGAAGAAAAAAACTCGGCTCCCCCTACTGTTCACATGAACAGGGAGATTGAAGTTAGGCACACGAACTGCGCCAATAATGTTAGAAGGGAGAGAGAGGATTGGTGGAATAGTTTTTGATTGCTTGAGCCTCGTGGGCATATATATAGGAATACAATGATTTACTTGGAGTACACGACAAGGCAGAACAAATCCTAGTCTATCTCGTCTTTCCTAATAAGCATTATACTCAACATACCCCCGCAGTCACAACAGTAGCGATGCAGACGATGAGACTGGAGAAGAATCCGAAGGGAAGCCGACGGACACCCCCCACAGTCGTGCCGGTCGATGCATCGCGGAGTCGTGGCTGGAGTGGAAACCGACAAGTTTGCTCAAGCAAGGCGGTAGCCCTTTGTGCCATTTGTCGAGATAGTTGTGCGAAGAATGCCATGGTCGATGTCGAGTCGGGGTGGCCGGTGTCGAGGAAGTCGTCGTGGAGCCGCGGGTGCAAGAGGACGCCGAGTTAGCATGGGCGCAGTGGCGTCGAAGTAGGGGTGCGCCGGGAAGAAAATGTTGTTGACGACGCGTCGCGGCGGGTTTGCCAAGCCCGGGGACACATCGTGGACGAAGGCACACACCGATGTTGCCAGCACCGGGCATGTATAGACGGAAGAAGACGAAGTTGACGAAGTGCCGACCAGGCTTGCCAGGCCGGGGACACGTCGTGGATGAAGGCACGCATCGGTGTTGCCAGCACCGCCCTGCTCCGATCGGGACACCTGCATCGCCCGACCCGGCGGCCTCGCGCCATGCGACGGTCAATCATAGCTTTCGCTCGCGCCGGCCCGCCCATCGATCCACATCACCCGCCTCCGCTGCGTCTGTATGGCGGCCCGGCGGTCTACCTCGCCGGCCTCGTCCTCGGTTGCGTCCGGCTCGTCGGCTGCTTCAACTCGGGCGCCGCTGCTCCGTTGGTCGTTCGGGCCTCGCTGCCCTGGCGCCGGCGTTGCTTTGGCAGTCTAGGTGCCTGTGCTGACAAGCTAGATACCATGTTAGAAGGAAGAGAGAGGATTGGTGGAATAGTTTTTGATTACTTGAGCCTCGTGGGCATATACATAGGAGTACAATGATCTATTTGGAGTATAAGACAAGTCAAAATAAATCCTAGTCTATCTCGTCTTTCCTAATAAACATTATACTCAACAAATAGGTCATGGTTGCTCGCGATGGCTGTCGGCACTCTCATATGTATAGCCTCAACGACAACCTCACGAGTTGTTCCCTAGTTCTTGCATCCGATCGATGGCTGCTGCCCTCCCAAAGTTCATTGGAGGTGATCGCATCCTCAGAGCTAACATAACCTGGATTTTTCTGGCATCCCTTAAAGTAGGCTTTGGCTTTGGTTGCTGCTGGTGTGTCGTATGCAGTCGATAAACATTTCTTTGGCTTGCTGATGCTGGTGTGTCGTGTGCGAAGACATGTGATCTTGGCGAGACGATTATTTTTGATGGTGGTCTTTCCCTAATCTAGATCTGGAATTCCCATGCGACGTCCTTGTCCAGCTTCGGGGGATGCACGGGCGGTGCAGAGCAAAAGCTCCACACCTTGGCGCTGGCAGTAACCATGTTTGCGGGTGTCGTGTCCCTCTCGGGGCGCCAGGCTTGCTGCCTTCTCTACCCTTTGGCCTACACCCATGGTCAAAACCGTCATCCTCTTAGGATGAATGCGGCAGTGGCGGCGCAGTGCATTGGGTCCTTTTAGGGTCATCGTCATTCAGTATCCGTTCCCGGGCCAGCCGTCGACGACCCGCCGCACCACTCTATCTTCTGCTCACAGCCCGGCCCTAGCCGGATGGTGAACGGTGACGACATTGACCAGATCGGCAACGACTTCCTCGAAATATCCAACCGCGAGAGATTTGCATAGCGCATCCGATGGCGTAGGCGAAGCCGCTTCTGGCACTCGGGCGATGGATGCGCCATCGTCATCTTCTGCCTCATCCTCGGCGAGAGCCCAAAACCTTCCCCCGACACCCCGGCTGGCGGGAAGGTCCAGGCCACCGGTGGTAGGCAGCCGGGTCGCCCCCTGAGTCTGCCTCACTCATCGCCTGACATTTTATAGAACTTGTATGTATACATCATTGCTATACTTAAAGTTCAGATGACCAAACACTAACGTTGGAGATTAATCGTCTCTCGTGATGCGCCGAAATAAAATTGCACCTCATGTCGTTGTTCTCGTCTACCTCATCTCTATCTTCCCCTCTCTTGCACACACATGCCTGTCACCTACACACAAGTACAATAAACACACACAACACAGACACACATAAGTACATCAGGCGTACACGCAGTCGACGGGGTATAGCTAGCACACAGGGCAAACACGCACGGACACACTTTCACACCTGTGACGAAGAGGAAGGAGGCTGCAGCCTCCCGTGGCCCAAGACACATGGAATCATCTGAGCGATCAGAAAATTTCAGGTGCCTGATCATTAGCAAAAGCGTACATACACATGTTACTCTAACCAAAATGGCAATTTTGTCGGGAAAAAAAACAAAATGGCAATACTGAAGATGAGTAGGCTTTGACATGTTGAAATAACTTGGATTTTTTCACCCATAGGGGAAGGCCATACTGAACTTGGATGTCTCATTCTAGGACCTCTGCATTGAGTTAAATTGGGATTTTCAGTTTTCACCCAGAAGGGAAGAACGATTCTGAACCTGCATTTCTCCTTCTACGACTTCTACGTAACGAAACAAGGCTAAGCTTTCCACTCGTCATGTTATACACGCAATAGCTTAGAACACCATTGACGAGCTTGTCACAACCATGGCACGTGCATGGGACCAACCGCCTCCGTATCCATGCCAAGTCAGTCTCATGGCTGAAGAGCTGCTCCGGTGGGTCAATCCCGGGCGGCGGCGGTGTGCGTTCCTTGATGACATGCCCGACACGACCTGGCTGTTCAGTCTCATGGCTGAAGAGCTGCTCCGGTGATATGAGCGCCAAGATTTTACCACGGTACAAGGTGATGTCCCTGTACTTGTACCCACTCTTGTACCCATACATATTGGTGGAAAGCAGAAGCACCCATGAGAGCTGACCGGTGCCCGGCCTTCCGGCGTCATGGTTAAGTATAGCACCGACGAGACTGGACGAGTACACGAGAACCTTACGCATGGTGAAGGAGACGCCCTCTGCGGCGATCAGTGGCCATGTTCTCTTCGAGCCACATGGGTCATGGGCACCCTTATCACTGCACTCGTCGGCACACTCATGGTGGTCCCGCGGGATCTCAATCATGGAGGAATAGTCAAGAAGGAAGAGTCGGCGGTGGTGCTTGTAGAGCAGGTAGCTGTCGAAGGAGATGATGTCGACGCCGTGGCTGGAACGAAGCACCTTGCTGTCCGCGATGCTCTGGTAAGAGCCGCCGCCGAAGCTGATGCACGGCATGGCCGGCGGCAGCTGCTGCCACGCAGCGAGGCGCCTGTCACGGCAGGCAATGCCGAAACTGAGGCGGTCATGATGAGGGCGGCAAGTGTAGGAACCTCTGGCCTTGCCCTCCCTCTCACCGGAGCTCTGTCTCTGTGTACTCTCGCTCAAATGATCACAGGAAAAAGAAAGAAGAAGGGAGACACGGGACACGGTGGTTTCGGCGCACGAACGCCTTTACCCTGAGCTCGAACTCAGCACACACACCACGCCATTACAACGATCGCCGCGGCGACTCTTATACCTGGGCAACGCCGGGCCACGACCCGCACACACCTGCCCACTATGCCACCCGGTCCGGCCCGCTCGACGCGCGCGCACGACGCGCTCCCGCGCGCTCCCCGCGCCAAGCCCTCAACAGACCGGTGTGCTCACCGCGTTCCCCGGATCGCCAACGGCTATGCCGCGCACACGCCCGTGCGGAGTTCACCTGCGTGGACAGACCCACGCACCACACGCACACCTACACACACGCCTACCCCGCGGACCCGGTGCACCGGACGCGTCCGGCCCGCGCCCATACACGCGCCAGTTGAGCCCAGTGCATCGCCGCGGCTTATTTGCCCTAACATTCGCGCCCTAAGCCGCGGCTCAGAGCAGCCCGACGTCCTCGCCGTCGCCGTCGTCCACCAGCAAGGCCCGCTCCGTCGCCGGCGCCTTCTTCCACTGCGGGCACTCGCGTTTGAAGTGCCCACGTTCACCGCACTTGTAACAGCGGCCGCGCCGGTTCCCGTCGAAGCCCGACGCCTCGCTGCGCGCCCCGTCGTCGTCGTCCCGAGCTCCGCGCGCACCACCTCGACGCCGCTCGCGCACCCGCCACTGTGCCGCGGTGAACATCAGCTGCCCGTCAGCGCGCTCGCCGCCCGCCTGATCGCGTCGCCGCAGCCGCTCATCAAATGCCTTCAGCCGCCCCAATGCATCTTCGAACAACATCGTGTCGACGTCGCAGAACTGCTCGATCCCGGCCACCGCCGCGTACAGGCGGTTCGGCACCGAGTCGACCAGCTTCTTGACGAGTGCTGCATCCTCTAGGGTCGAGCCCAGTGCCGCGTAGCGCGCCGCCATGCCACCAAGCCTCCCGGCGAACACGTCCAGGGACTCTGACTCCGCCATGCGCAGGAGCTCAAATTCCCCCCGGAGCGTGCCGAGCCACGCCGCGCGCACGCGGTCCGCGCCCACAAACCTCGCCTTCAAGCTCACCCATACCTCGGCCGCCGTCTTCTTCGACGCCACCTGCAGCAGCAGGTCGTCGGCGAGTGCACCGAGCAGGTAGGCGCGCGCGGGCTTGTCCTTCTTTGCGATGACGGCTGCCGCCGCGTCCTCCGGCACCACCACCGCCTCCCACAGCCCAGCCGCATCAAGGTTCGCCTCCACCTTGATCGACCACGCCGTGTAGTTGTCGCCGGTGAGCAGTGGCGCCGACTGTGGCAGCGACCCGCCTGTTCCGCCGGCGTACGGGACGATCGACATCGCCGGCGCACCCTGGTCACCACGAGGCTCTGATACCAAATGTAGGAACCGCTGGCCTTGCCCTCCCTCTCACCGGAGCTCTCTCTCTGTGTACTCTCACTCAAATGATCACAGGAAGAAGAAAGAAGAAGGGAGACGCGGGACACGGTAGTTTCGATGCACGAACACCTTTACCCTGAGCTCGAACTCAGCACACACACCACGCCATTACAACGATCGCCGCGGCGACTCTTATACCTGGGCAACGCCGGGCCACGACCCGCACGCACCTGCCCACTATGCCACCCGGACCAGCCCGCTCGACGCGCGCGCACGACGCGCTCCCGCGCGCTCCCCGCGCCAAGCCCTCAACAGACCGGTGTGCTCACCGCGTTCCCCGGATCGCCAACGGCTATGCCGCGCACACGCCCGTGCGGTGTTCACCTGCGTGGACAGACCCACGCACCACACGCACACCTACACACACGCCTACCCCGCGGACCCGGTGCACCAGACGCATCCGGCTCGCGCCCATACACGCGCCAGTTGAGCCCAGTGCACCGCCGCGGCTTATTTGCCCTAACAGCAAGGTGGGGGGGAGGTCCGGCCATGGCGAGCGCAAAGTAGTAGTCTTGCCGAGGCAAAGGCCTATTGATCGATGCGATCAAAAGGTGCTTGATTAGTTTGTCAACAGGACGATTTGTCAGACGTAAGTACGATAAGAGCTAGGCTAGGTTTCCGTTGATACTGAAAGCTATTGATGAAGCGTCTCAACTCCCTTCAGGGAGCCCGCATGTATATATATTGGATTGCGAGATAACCCTCTCGAGGGGATATACAGGTTCGGTTTGGAGAGATTACAGAGAGACGGGAATAGAGATAGATACTTAAACAGAAAAGATCTACCCTAATGTGTGGCGCCCAAGGAACTAGTCCGGCCCACAATATTACATGGTTAACACCCTCCCTTAATCTAAACTTTGCTAGTTGAGATTACGTCTAAACTCCTCAAAAGGTTTCGTAGCCAAAGCTTTTGTGAATCCATCTGCAACTTGATCTCTTGAATGCACAAAACGAATGTCCAGTTCTTTGTTTGCAACTCTTTCTCTGACAAAGTGATAGTCTATCTCAATGTGTTTGGTTCTGGCATGAAAGACAGGATTTGCAGCTAGATATGTGGCACCAAGATTATCACACCAAAGACAAGGAGTTTGTGTATGATGAAAACCAAGCTCCTTGAGAATAGCTTTAACCCAAGTGATCTCAGCTGTAGCATTTGCCAATGCTTTATATTCTTCCTCAGTACTCGACCTAGAAATTGTAGCTTGTTTTTTTGCACATCAGGAAACTAAATTAGGACCAAAGAAAACTGCAAAACCTCCAGTTGATCTTCTGTCATCCAGACAACCTGCCCAATCAAAATCAGAAAAAGCACTCACAAGAGTAGATGAAGATGTTGGTGAACGTAGTAATTTCAAAAAAATTCCTACGCACACGCAAGATCATGGTGATGCATAGCAACGAGAGGGGAGAGTGTTGTCTACGTACCCTCGTAGACCGAAAGCGGAAGCGTTATATCAACGCGGTTGATGTAGTCGTACGTCTCCACGATCCGACCGATCCAAGCGCCGTTACTCCGGCGCCTCCGAGTTCTTGACACACGTACAGCTCGATGATGTTCCCCGGGCTCCAATCCAGCAAAGCTTCGGGGACGAGTTCCATCAGCACGACGATGTGGTGACGATCTTGATGTACTACCGACGCAGGGCTTCGCCTAAACACTGCAACGATATGACCGAGGTGGAATATGGTGGAGGGGGGCACCGCACACGGCTAAGGAACGATCACGAAGATCAACTTGTGTGTCCTAGGGTGCCCCCCTGCCCCCGTATATAAAGGAGCCAAGGGGGAGGGGGCGGCCGGAAGGGGGCGTGCCAAGGAGGGGGAAACCTACTCCAAGTAGGTTTGCCCTTCCCTTTCCTATTCCAACTAGGACAAGAGGGGAAGGAGGAGGAAGGGAGAAGGAAGGAGAGGGGGGGCCGCGCCCCCTTCCCTTGTCCAATTCGGACTGGGGCAAGGGGGGCCGCGCGCCACCTCCTGGCTGCCCTCTCTCTTCTCCACTAAAGCCCATTAGGGCCCAATAACTCCCTGGGGGGTTCCGGTAACCCCTCGGTACTCCGGTAAAATGCCGATTTCACCCGGAACCATTCCGATGTCCAAATATAGGCTTCCAATATATCGATCTTTATGTCTCGACCATTTCGAGACTCCTCGTCATGTCCGTGATCACATCCGGGACTCCGAACAACCTTCGGTACATCAAAATGCATAAACTCATAATAACTGTCATCGTAACCTTAAGCGTGCGGACCCTACGGTTCGAGAACAATGTAGACATGACCGAGACACGTCTCCGGTCAATAACCAATAGCGGGACCTGGATGCCCATATTGGCTCCTACATATTCTACGAAGATCTTTATCGGTCAGACCGCATAACAACATACGTTGTTCCCTTTGTCATCGGTATGTTACTTGCCCGAGATTCGATCGTCGGTATCCAATACCTAGTTCAATCTCGTTACTGGCAAGTCTCTTTACTCGTTCTGTAATACATCATCTCGCAACTAACTCATTAGTTGCAATGCTTGCAAGGCTTATGTGATGTGCATTACCGAGAGGGCCCAGAGATACCTCTCCGACAATCGGAGTGACAAATCCTAATCTCGAAATACGCCAACCCAACATGTACCTTTGGAGACACCTGTAGAGCACCTTTATAATCACCCAGTTACGTTGTGACGTTTGGTAGCACACAAAGTGTTCCTCCGGCAAACGGGAGTTGCATAATCTCATAGTCATAGGAACATGTATAAGTCATGAAGAAAGCACTAGCAACAAACAACACGATCAAGTGCTAAGCTAACGGAATGGGTCAAGTCAATCAGATCATTCACCTAATGATGTGATCCCATTAATCAAATAACAACTCCTTGTCTATGGTTAGGAAACATAACCATCTTTGATTAATGAGCTAGTCAAGTAGAGGCATACTCGTGACACTCTGTTTTGTCTATGTATTCACACATGTATTATGTTTCCGGTTAATACAATTCTAGCATTAATAATAAACATTTATAATGAAATAAGGAAATAAATAATAACTTTATTATTGCCTCTAGGGCATATTTCCTTCAGTCTCCCACTTGCACTAGAGTCAATAATCTAGTTCACATCGCCATGTGATTTAACAGCAATAGTTCACATCACCATGTGATTAACACCCATAGTTCACATCGATATGTGATCAACACCCAAAGGGTTTACTAGAGTCAGTAATCTAGTTCATATCGCTATGTGATTAACACCCAAAGAGTACTAAGGTGTGATCATGTTTTGCTTGTGAGAGAATCTTAGTCAACGGGTCTGCCAAATTCAGATCCGTATGTATTTTGCAAATATCTATGTCAACAATGCTCTGCACAGAGCTGCTCTAGCTAATTGCTCCCACTTTCAATATGTATATAGATCGAGACTTAGAGTCATCCAGATCTGTGTCAAAGCTTGCATCGACGTAACTCTTTTACGACGAACCTTTTTGTCACGTCCATAATCGAGAAACATATCCTTATTCCACTAAGGATAATTCTGACCGCTGTCCAGTGATCTACTCCTAGATCATCATTGTAATCCCTTGCTTAACTCAGTGTAGGGTATACAATAGATCTGGTACACAGCATGGCATACTTTATAGAACCTATGGCTGAGGCATAGGGAATGACTTTCATTCTCTTTCTATCTTCTGCCGTGGTCGGGTTTTGAGTCTTACTCAATTTCACACCTTGTAACACAGGCAAGAACTCTTTCTTTGACTGTTTTATTTTGAACTACTTCAAAATCTTGTCAAGGTATGTACTCGGTGAAAAAACTTATCAAGCGTCTTGAACTATCTCTATAGATCTTGATGCTCAATATGTAAGCAGCTTCTCCGAGGTCTTTCTTTGAAATACTCCTTTATGCTTTGCAGAATAATTCTACATTATCTCCGATCAACAATATGTCATTCACATATACTTATCAGAAATGTTGTAGTGCTCCCACTCACTTTCTTGTAAATACAGGCTTCACCGTAAGTCTGTATAAAACTATATGCTTTGATCAATCTTATCAAAGCGTATATTCCAATTCTGAGATACTTGCACCAGTCCATAGATGGATCGCTGGAGCTTGCATATTTTGTTAACACCTTTAGGATTGACAAAACCTTCTGGTTGCATCATATACAACTCTTCTTTAAGAAATCCATTAAGGATTGCAGTTTTGTTATCCATTTGCCAGATTTCATAAAATGTGGCAATTGCTAACATGATTCGGACAGACTTAAGCATAGATACGAGTGAGAAACTCTCATTGTAGTCAACACCTTGAACTTGTCGAAAACCTTTTGCGACAATTCTAGCTTTGTAGATAGTAACACTATTATCAGTGTCGGTCTTCCTCTTGAAGATCCATTTATTTTCTATGGCTTGCCGATCATCGGGCAAATCCATCAAAGTCCATACTTTGTTTCCATACATGGATTATATCTCAGATTTCATGGCCTCAAACCATTTCGCGGAATCTGGGCTCATCATCGCTTCCTCATAGTTCGCAAGTTCATCATGGTCTAGTAACATGACTTCCAAAACAGGATTACCGTACCACTCTGGTGCGGATCTCACTCTGGTTTACCTACGAGATTCGGTAGTAACTTGATCTGAAGTTACATGATCATCATCATTAGCTTCCTCACTAATTGGTGTAGTAGTCACAGGAACAGATTTCTGTGATGAACTACTTTCCAATAAGGGAGAAGGTACAATTAACTTATCAAGTTCTACTTTCCTCCCACTCACTTCTTTCGAGAGAAACTCCTTCTCTAGAAAGGATCCATTCTTAGCAACGATTTTGCCTTTGGATCTGTGATAGAAGGTGTACCCAACAGTCTCCTGTGGGTATCCTATGAAGACATATTTCTCCGATTTGGGTTTGAGCTTATTAGGATGAAACCTTTTCATATAAGCATCACAATCCCAAACTTTAAGAAACGACAACTTTGGTTTCTTGCCAAACCACAGTACATATTGTGTCGTCTCAACGGACTTTAGATGGTGCCCCTTTTTTAACGTGAATGCAGCTGTCTCTAATGCATAACCCAAAACTATAGTGGTAAATCGGTAAGAAACATCATAGATTGCACTATATCCAATAAAGTGCGGTTAAGACGTTCGGACACACCATTATGCTGTGGTGTTCCAGGTGGCATGAATTTGTGAAACTATTCCACATTGTTTTAATTGAAGACCAAACTCGTAACTCAAATATTCGTCTCCGCGATCAGATCGTAGAAACTTTATTTTCTTGTCACGATGATTTTTACTTCACTCTGAAATCCTTTTGAACTTTTCAAATGTTTCAGACTTATGTTTCATCAAGTAGATATACCCATATCTGCTCAAATCATCTGTGAAGGTCAGAAAATAATGATACCTGCTGCAAGCCTTAATATTCATTGGACCACATACATCAGTATGTATGATTTCTAACAAATCTGTTGCTTGCTTCATTGTTCTGGAGAACGGCGTTTTAGTCATCTTGCCCAAGAGGCATGGTTCACAAGCATCAAGTGATTCATAATCAAGTGATTCCAAAAGTCCATCAGCATGGAGTTTCTTCATGCGCTTTACACCAATATGACCTAAACGGCAGTGCCACAAATAGGTTGCACTATCATTATTAACTTCGCATCTTTTGGTTTCAATATTATGAATATGTGTATCATTACGATCGAGATCCAATGAACCATTTTCATTGGGTGTCTAACCATATAAGGTTTTATTCATGTAAACAGAACAACAATTATTCTCTGACTTCAATGAATAACCGTATTGCAATAAACATGATCAAATCATATTCATGCTCAACGCAAACACCAAATAACACTTATTTAGTTTCAACACTAATCCGAAAGTATAGGGAGAGTGCGATGATGATCATATCAATCTTGGAACCACTTCCAACACACATCATCACTTCACCCTTAACTAGTCTCTGTTTATTCTGCAACTCCTGTTTCGAGTTACTAATCTTAGCAACTGAACTAGTATCAAATACTAAGGGGTTGCTATAAACACTAGTAAAGTACACATCAATAACATGTATATCAAATATACTTATGTTCACTTTGCCATCCTTCTTATCCGCCAATCACTTGGGGTAGTTCCGCTTCCAGTGACCAGTCCCTTTGCAGTAGAAGCACTTAGTCTCAGGCTTAGGACCAGACTTGGGCTTCTTCATTTTGAGCAGCAACTTGCTTGCCGTTCTTTTTGAAGTTCTCCTTCTTCCCTTTGCCCTTTTCTTGAAACTAGTGGTCTTGTCTACCATCAACACTTGATGTTTTTCTCGATTTCTACCTTCGTTAATTTCACCATTACGATGAGCTTGGGAATCGTTTCCGTTATCCCTTGCATATCATAGTTCATCACGAAATTCTACTAACTTGGTGATGGTGACTAGAGAATTCTGTCAATCACTATCTTATCTGGAAGATTAACTCCCACTTGATTCAAGCGATTGTAGTACCCAGACAATCTGAGCACATGCTCACTAGTTGAGCGATTCTCCTCCATCTTTTAGCTATAGAACTTGTTGGAGACTTCATATCTCTCAACTCGGGTATTTTCTTGAAATATTAACTTCAACTCTTGGAACATCTCATATGGTCCATGACGTTCAAAACGTCTTTGAAGTCCCGATTCTAAGCCGTTAAGCATGGTGCACTAAACTATCAAGTAGTCATCATATTGAGCTAGCCAAACGTTCATAACGTCTGCATCTGCTCCTGCAATAGGTCTGTCACCTAGCGGTGCATCAAGGACATAATTCTTCTGTGCAGCAATGAGGATAAACCTCAGATCACGGATCCAATCCGCATCATTGCTACTAACATCTTTCAACACAATTTTCTCTAGGAACATATCAAAATAAACCTATGAAAGCAACAACGCGAGCTATTGATCTGCAACATAGATATGCTAATACTACCAGGACTAAGTTCATGATAAATTAAAGTTCAATTAATCATATTACTTAAGAACTCCCACTTAGATAGACATCCCTCTAATCTTCTAAGTGATCACGTGATCCAAATCAACTAAACCATAACCGATTAACACGTGAAATGGATTAGTTTTCAATGGTGAACATCATTATGTTGATCATATCTACTATATGATTCACGCTCGACCTTTCGGTCTCCGTGTTCCGAGGCCATATCTATATATGCTAGGCTCGTCAAGTATAACCCGAGTATTCTGCATGTGCAAAACTGGCTTGCACCCGTTGTAGATGGACGTAGAGCTTATCACACCCGATTAACACGTGGTGTCTGGGCACGACGAACTTTGGCAACGGTGCATACTCGAGGAAAACACTTCTTGATAATTTAGTGAGGGATCATCTTATAATGCTACTGCCAATCAAAGCAAAATAAGATGCATAAAAAGATAAACATCACATGCAATCAATATAAGTGATATGATATGGCCATCGTCATCTTCGTGCTTGTGATCTCCATCTCCGAAGCACCGTCATGATCACCATCGTCACTGGCACGACACCTTGATCTCCATCGTAGCATCGTTGTCGTTTCGCTAAACTTATGCTTCTACGACTATCGCTACCGCTTAGTGATAAAGTAAAGCATTACAGGGCGATTGCATTGCATACAATAAAGCGACAACCATATGGCTCCTGCCAGTTGCCGATAACTCGGTTACAAAACATGATCATCTCATACAATAAAATTTAGCATCATGTCTTGACCATATCACATCACAACATGCCCTGCAAAAACAAGTTAGACGTCCTCTACTTTGTTTGTTGCAAGTTTTACGTGGCTGCTACTGGGCTTAGCAAAAACCGTTCTTACCTACGCATCAAAACCACAACGATAGTTTGTCAAATAGACTCCGTTTTAACCTTCTCAAGGACCGGGCGTAGCCATACTCGGTTCAACTAAAGTTGGAAAAACTGACACCCGCCAGCCACCTGTGTGCAAAGCACGGCGGTAGAACCAGTCTCGCGTACGCGTACGCGTAATGTCGGTCCGGGCCGCTTCATCCAACAATACCGCCGAACCAAAGTATGACATGCTGGTAGGCAGTATGACTTATATCGTCCACAACTCACTTGTGTTCTACTCGTGCAAATAACATCAAACCATAAAAACCTAGGCTCGGATGCCACTGTTGGGGAACGTAGTAATTTCAAAAAAATTCCTATGCACACGCAAGATCATGGTGATGCATAGCAACGAGAGGGGAGAGTGTTGTCTACGTACCCTCGTAGACCGAAAGCGGAAGCGTTATATCAACGCAGTTGATGTAGTCGTACGTCTTCACGATCCGACCGATCCAAGCGCCGTTACTCCGGCGCCTCCGAGTTCTTGACACACGTACAGCTCGATGATGTTCCCCGGGCTCCAATCCAGCAAAGCTTCGGGGACGAGTTCCATCAGCACGACGATGTGGTGACGATCTTGATGTACTACCGACGCAGGGCTTCGCCTAAACACTGCAACGATATGACCGAGGTGGAATATGGTGGAGGGGGGCACCGCACACGGCTAAGGAACGATCACGAAGATCAACTTGTGTGTCCTAGGGTGCCCCCCTGCCCCCGTATATAAAGGAGCCAAGGGGGAGGGGGCGGCCGGAAGGGGGTGTGCCAAGGAGGGGGAAACCTACTCCAAGTAGGTTTGCCCTTCCCTTTCCTATTCCAACTAGGACAAGAGGGGAAGGAGGAGGAAGGGAGAAGGAAGGAGAGGGGGGGCCGCGCCCCCTTCCCTTGTCCAATTCGGACTGGGGCAAGGGGGGCCGCGCGCCACCTCCTGGCTGCCCTCTCTCTTCTCCACTAAAGCCCATTAGGGCCCAATAACTCCCTGGGGGGTTCCGGTAACCCCTCGGTACTCCGGTAAAATGCCGATTTCACCCGGAACCATTCCGATGTCCAAATATAGGCTTCCAATATATCGATCTTTATGTCTCGACCATTTCGAGACTCCTCGTCATGTCCGTGATCACATCCGGGACTCCGAACAACCTTCGGTACATCAAAATGCATAAACTCATAATAACTGTCATCGTAACCTTAAGCGTGCGGACCCTACGGTTCGAGAACAATGTAGACATGACCGAGACACGTCTCCGGTCAATAACCAATAGCGGGACCTGGATGCCCATATTGGCTCCTACATATTCTACGAAGATCTTTATCGGTCAGACCGCATAACAACATACGTTGTTCCCTTTGTCATCGGTATGTTACTTGCCCGAGATTCGATCGTCGGTATCCAATACCTAGTTCAATCTCGTTACTGGCAAGTCTCTTTACTCGTTCTGTAATACATCATCTCGCAACTAACTCATTAGTTGCAATGCTTGCAAGGCTTATGTGATGTGCATTACCGAGAGGGCCCAGAGATACCTCTCCGACAATCGGAGTGACAAATCCTAATCTCGAAATACGCCAACCCAACATGTACCTTTGGAGACACCTGTAGAGCACCTTTATAATCACCCAGTTATGTTGTGACGTTTGGTAGCACACAAAGTGTTCCTCCGGCAAATGGGAGTTGCATAATCTCATAGTCATAGGAACATGTATAAGTCATGAAGAAAGCAATAGCAACAAACAACACGATCAAGTGCTAAGCTAACGGAATGGGTCAAGTCAATCAGATCATTCACCTAATGATGTGATCCCATTAATCAAATAACAACTCATTGTCTATGGTTAGAAAACATAACCATCTTTGATTAATGAGCTAGTCAAGTAGAGGCATACTAGTGACACTCTGTTTTGTCTATGTATTCACACATGTATTATGTTTCCGGTTAATACAATTCTAGCATGAATAATAAACATTTATCATGAAATAAGGAAATAAATAATAACTTTATTATTGCCTCTAGGGCATATTTCCTTCAGAAGATTTACTGAAGGTCAATCCAACACTCAGAGTATGTTTCACATATCTTAATATGCGTTTTACAGCAGTCCAGTGCGCAGTGGTAGGTGCATGAAGAAACTGACAGACTTTATTTACTGAAAAGGAGATGTCAGGTCTTGTAAGAGTCAAATACTGCAGTGCTCCTACCAAACTTCTGTACTTGGTGCCATCCTCCTGACTCAGAAGTTCTCCTTCACTAAGAGAGAGTTTTTCTGAACTGGACAAAGGTATTGGTGAGGGTTTACAATTCTGCAACCCAACTCTTTGCAAAAGATCATTTGCATATTTTTCTTGAGAAAGATGAAGACCACCTTCTCTGTTTTTCTTAACCTCAATACCAAGGAAGAAATGCAAGTCCTCGAGGTCCTTGAGAGCAAATTCTGAGTTCAAATCCGACAAAAGAGCAGTCACTGCTTCATTTGAGGAACTTGTAATACTGATGTCATCATCATAAATGAGCACAAAGATGGATATATGTGACTTGTGATATATAAACAATGAGGTGTCAGACTTTGAAGGAACAAAACAAAGTTGCTGCAGCTTTGTACTTAGACGAGAGTACCATGCTCTGGGGGCTTGTTTCAGCCCATAAAGTGACTTATCAAGTCTGCACACATGATACGGTTTGTTCTTATCTTCAAACCCAGGGGGTTGCTTCATATATACTTCCTCTTCCAGAACACCATGAAGGAACGCATTCTGCACATCTAGCTGTCTGAGGCTCCATCCTTTAGACACAGCAATAGACAACACAAGACGAATAGTAGCAGCTTTAACAATTGGACTGAAAGTATCCTCATAGTGTATGCCATACCTTTGCTTGAAGCCCTTGGCAACAAGTCTAGCCTTATACCGATCAATGGAGCCATCCGACCTTCTTTTTATTCTAAAGACCCATTTGCAATCAATTACATTTTTACCTTGTCGTGAATGAACCAAATGCCAAGTGCCATTTGTCTGAAGGGCCTGAAAATCATCAACCATAGCTGCCTTCCACTTGGAATCAGCAAGAGCCTCATGATGTGTGCGGGGTTCACCTGTGGATGCAGCCAAGCCATACTTAACTTTGAAATTAACGGGTTGAATAACACCTGCATGGAGACGTGTATGTGGCACCGTAGCAGTTGGCTGCACAGCGGACTGCATAGAGGATCCGCCAGCCACAGCAGGCAGAATGTCAGCAGCGCTTGGAGCTGATCCAGAGGGAGTAATAGTAGCAGCCTCGTCTGCTGTGTCCCCCTGTCCCGTCGGATCGTCTGTGGCCGTTCGCGCCACAGAGGAGGAGAAGGGAGCCGCAGAGGATCCCACCGGATCCAGCGCGAGGCGCGTGCTGTCGCCCGCAGCCGATACAGGCGACCGAGTGGGGCCCCGCCTGGCATAGACTCGGGGCTCAGGGGCGAACCGCGATGGCCCCGCGGTAGGAGTGCCCCACGTGGCCACTGCCGGGTCAGAGGCTGTGCGACCGGTTGCAGACGCGGGGCGCGAGTGCGCCTGGTGGGACGAAGATCCCGGAGCCGATTCTATCGACGCTGGCGGGTGCAGAGGCGCCGATCCCGAGGCAGATTGCCTCTGAATTTCCGTGACAGTTACAGAACAGCTGGAAGCGCCATTTTCAACTGTTTTTGTACCGTTTTGTGCGCAGTTTTTAGCAACATGATCACCTGTAGCAGCAGACTCATATGCAGAATTAGAAGCGTTAGTCATAGTTGGATCAACACAATCATCAACACCCACAGGAGTAACACCGGAGAGATGTGGAGGAAGGAGAAGAATCTCTTTGCGAAGAAGGGCACCGGCATTGGGATGTAGTTTTTCAAAAGGGAATTGAGTTTCATCAAAGACAAGATTCCGTGAAATATACACAGGACCAGTGGAGACATCTAGGCACTTGACACCCTTATGTTGAGCACTATAGACGAGGAAGAGACATTGTTGGGAGCGAAACGAAAGTTTGCGAGTGTTGTATGGACGAAGATTAGGCCAACATGCACACCCAAAAACACGAAGAGTAGTATAATCAGGTGTGACATAGAGAAGACGTTCAGTAGGAGTTTCATGAGCAATAGTGCGACTAGGTCACATGTTAATAAGATGAACGGCAGTAAGGAAAGCTTCGTCCCAAAATTTCAACGGCATAGAGGCTGCAGCTAAAAGGGCTAGGCCTACCTCAACAATGTGTCTATGTTTCCGCTCTGCGTAACCATTCTGTTGATGAGCATGGTGACATGATACATGATGAGAGATGCCGGTCTTTTGAAAAAAAAGAATTAAGTTTCTCATATTCCCCACCCCAATCCGATTACATGGCAATGATTTTACTATCAAACTTGCGTTCGACGAGAGCTTGAAAATTGTGAAAGACTTGAAAAACATCCGAACATTTTTTAAGAAGATATATCCAAGTGTACTTGCTATAGTCATCAATAAAACTCACATAATAAGAGTGTCTACCGACCGAAGTGGGTGCAGGACCCCATACATCAGAAAAAATAAGCTCGAGAGGTTTGGTAGAAACACTAGTGGAAACATGATAAGGTAATTGATGACTTTTTGCTTTCTGACATGAGTCACAAATGGTTTCTGAGTTTCTCTCACCAACAATGGGGAGTTTATTTCTACTAAGAATTTGATGAACAGTAGCAAATGAAGGATGACCTAAGCGACTATGCCACCTTTCGGCCGAGAGCTTGATGGCGCCATAGACTTGCTTATTAAACTTGCAGTATTGAGGAAGCAACGCATATAGCCCTTGAATGCAGACACCTCTATGAAGAATCTTCTTCGTGACCTGATCCTTGATCAAAAAGAAATATGGGTGAAACTCTAGGAAGACATTATTATCAAGAGCAATGCGATGAACTGAAAGAAGGGTTTTGGAAGCATCAGGAACATGCAAGATATCTTTTAAGGTAAGAGTTTTATGTGGGGTGTTGATAATTGCGTTACCAATGCGACTAATCTCCATATCTGCACCATTAACCGCCGTGTAAATTTGATCATGACCACGGTACTTCTCATGCATGGTTAGTTTCTGCAACTCTCCGGTGATATGATTCGTCGCCCCCGTGTCCATATACCAGTTGGTATCAACACCATATGATCCATCTGCTGCAATTGCAATTTTCTTTTTCTGGGAGTTGTCATCGGCATAGCGCCAATCACAATCTTTAGCAATATGGTTGGTTTTTTTACAAATCTTGCACTTGCCTTCATAGCCATCATAGCCTTGGAAGGGGCACCAGTTGTTGTTGGAGGATCTTCTGGTGTTGTTGCCGCCGTGATTGTTGGGGGAGTAGTAGCTGCCGCCGCCTCCCCCTTGATAGCCGCCACCACCATTGCTGTGATGGTAGCCGCCGCCGCTGCTGAAGCTTCCATTGGGATGGTAGCCGCCGCCAGCACCTCCTCCCTGATAGCTGCCGCCGCCAGCATGGCTGCTGCTATTGCCAGCATGGCCGCCGCCGCTGTGAGAACCAACACGGGATCCACCACCCCCGTTCTTCTGGTTGCGGTAGCCACCATCTCATCCTCCCTGTCTGCCGCGAGATGCAGAGTTTGCTGAAGATTTGAAGCCTCCAGAACCATTACCATGGTAGAGTTCGACCCGCTGGTCAAAGTTTGACACGAGGGAGAAGAGGAGATCCACCGTGACGGGCTCGGTGCGGACATCAAGCGCCGAGATCAGTGGTTGGTACTCCATGTCGAGGCCGGATACGATGAACGTGATGAGCTCTGGTTCTCCGATGGGTTTCCCGGCCGCCGCGAGATCATCTGAGAGAGATCGCATGTAGCCGAAGTATGTTGATGCAGACTGGGTGCCCTTCTGGGCGTTGGTGAGGGCGGCACGAAGGTTGTTGGCGCGCGCAAGAGAGACTGCAGCGAACATGGTGGACAGCACCGTCCATATCGCATGCGACGTCTCTAGTGAGGCCACCTGAACGAGGACCTCCTTGGAGAGATGATGGTCTTGGGAGGTTCATCTATAGTTTTGTCGATGTAGCCGTACAAGCCAGCACCCATGATCTGGGATTGGGCCTGAGCTCGCCAGAGAATGTAGTTCGTCCTGGTGAGGGGTTCAGAGATGTTGTAGTTGAGGGCAGAGCTGGGGAGGGCACCGGAGGTCGACATGGTGGTGATGGATATCGATGGTGATGGTGCAGATCGATGGAGAGGGAAGGAACGATGGAGTAGGGTAGCTAGATGCGATGGAAGAGTCCCGCTCTGTATACCATGAAAGCTATTGATGAAGCGTCTCAACTCCCTTCAGGGAGCCCACATGTATATATATTGGATTGCGAGATAACCCTCTCAAGGGGATATACATGTTCGGTTTGGAGAGATTGCAGAGAGAGGGGAATAGAGATAGATACTTAAACAAAAAAGATCTACCCTAATGTGTGGCACCCAAGGAACTAGTCCGGCCCACAATATTACATGGTTAACAAATACCTTTTCAACCAAGGTTCCCGTCCATGGTATATTAACAGATGTAATTGTGCTGATTCCAAAAATTAAGAATCCAAGAAATATTACCGAGTATAGACCTATTTCTTTAGGGTCCGAATAACTGCCACACGTGTGGCATAACACCCACCCGACCACACGACTCTGTGTGGCATATCCGCAAGCAGCCCACACGATGTTGTGTGGGCGAACATTGGACTGCCCACACATGTGGCAGGAAGGCAGCTGGACCGAACGAATAGTTCGGGACGATCGCTCTCCCCGCCCGCATCGCTGCCACCACCCGAACGTCCATCCTATCAGCCCTACAAGCCTTTTCTATATTGGGCCCTACAAGCTTAGTAAAGAACAAAAGCCCAGGTTTTTCTCCGTGACAAAAAAAGCCTACGATGCCATCCAACAACTTTAAAAGTGGGAAAAACTATGTGAATTTCCAGAAAAGTTGCCACTACATTTACGACTTTCCATCATGTTATTTTTTACAAAAATGGCAGGGTTTAACCAAAACATATTAAATTGTCAGGGCATAAAGAATATGTTACAGAGAATGACATGAACTAAAATGTTCTACAGATCATCATCCATACACTATAAGTTCCATGATGAATGTTTCGGAAAATGGCATGAACTAAAATGTTATATAGATCATCATCCATACACTATAAGTTCCATGATGCATAGGCTATATTTGCCATGAGCCATGGCAAATTTGTTGAAAAAATGTTCTATATATCATGATACATAGACTAAAAAATGCATAGACTTTCATGGCATGATAAACAAATAAAAACACAGTTTTGTCGTGATAATAAAGCCCCGATTTACCATCCTATGAAAACGGAAAGATGAATTAGCCATAATACATAAGAGTGACAAACAAACTAGTACTAAAAAATCCCAATGGTTCAAACCGAAAAAATGTCAGTCGTGCCTACAAGCAAAATTTGCCATGGTCAAAAAAAGATGTTTTTTATATTAAGTAAAAAAGGAAAAGTTCATGGCAATTTCCATCTGTATCACTGGGGCAGAAAAAAATGGATTAAAAAATTTGTTTATGTTTTTCCGTGCCAATCAAACAACACAAAAATGATTAAAAATTGCCATGGCAAATGCATATACAAATTTGCCGTGGGACTTTTTGTCAAAATTTCCATGCTTATATATGATTTCTTTGCCATTATTGTGAAATAATAAAAAAGGATATCAAAAATTGCCATGGCAAAAACATGTTCCATGGTATTTTATCAAAACTTGCCATCTTTGTTTAATTAATTTGCCGTGTATATAAAACAACACAAAAAAAGATAAAAAATGTAATGGCAAAAGCGTATTCTAATTTGCCATGGAATATTTAATCAAATTTTCCATGCTAATATAAAAAGAATTACCATGAATGTGAAAAAAAATACAAAAATGATCAATAGTTGCCATGGCAAAAGCATGCTGAAAATTGCCATGATTGTGAAATAATAATAATAATAAATTGCCATGGCAAAAGCATGTTCAAAACTAACAATGCTATTTTATCAAAACTTGCCATCTTTGTGTAATTAAATTGCCGTCTATGTGAAACAACACGAAAAGAAGATCAGAATTGCCATGGCAATGCATATTCTAATATGCCATGGATTTTTTTATCGAATTTGGAATGCTAATATAAATAATTTTGCAATATTGTGAAATATTACAAAAATGATGAATAGTTGCCATGGCAAGGGAATGTTCAAATTTGCCATGGCATTTTACCAAAATTTGCCATATTTGGTGTCATTAATTTGCCATGTAACGGAAATAACACAAAAAATTGTCAAATTTGCCATGGAAAAAAATGTATATTTGAATGCCATGGCAAATGCATATTCAACTTTTTGTGGGTTTTTTTTATCAAATTTGCCATGCTTATGTATAAACAGTTGCCATGAATGTGAAATTATACAAAAATTGTGATGGCAAAAAGCATGTTCAAACTTGCCATGGCGTTTAACCAAGACTTGCCATCTTCTTTGGTATTAAGTTGTCGTGTATGTGAAACAACACACAAAAAATCGTCATGAACATGGCAACATATTAAACTACATTTGCCATGCTCTCATAGAACTCAAATTGCCATGTTACAAAGAAAAACATGGCCACACATCATATATTTACATGGCAACACAACCCTTTTGTTAGTTCTGTGGCAACACATCATGGAAAATCTAAAAAGTTGAGTTGCCATGGCAACTAAAAACGAAAGAGTTTGACATTTTGGTAAAAATAACACGGCAAATTTGAATGTGTATTTGCCATGGCAATGTTCTCCATCATTTCTTTGTGCTATTTTATCCGTGGCAAATTTGTTAAACATTTTTCCATGGCAAATTGTTGTAAATTCATGTCATGGCAAATTGTTCTAAAATTATGTCATGGAAAAATCTGTATTTTTTTCCATGACCAACACTCTAGTTAGCCATGGCAAATTTGTATTTTTTTCACATGACAAACAATCTAGTTAGCTCAAAGGTAAATTTGCCATGGCAACTATACCATCTGGATGAGGGTAAATGTGCCACCTGAACTAACTTGCATCTTCAAAAATTAAGATGGCAGAAATGGTAGAG
This sequence comes from Aegilops umbellulata, assembly GCA_032464435.1. NCBI lineage: Eukaryota > Viridiplantae > Streptophyta > Magnoliopsida > Poales > Poaceae > Aegilops > Aegilops umbellulata. The sequence continues at coordinate 444,521,654 of CP136059.1, read as the reverse complement.
GCATACTAGAAAAGCCATAGGACAGATGGCAAACATACTGTATGTGCTGGCCCATACATGCAATGGTGGAGCTCGCCGTAGAAAACTCGTGACGGACACCTGCGCGCCCATGGCCAGGCCCATGGGCACCCGCCGCATCTGGAAGCACCCCGCCGTCTTGAGGCCGCCGCGCCCGGAGAGAGCCAGCCTGGAGATAGAGGGGGTGACCTCCGCCCGCCGGCCCACCCCCACGACGGAGACAACGAGGCCCAATCTGGTGGAGCTAGCCTTTTCCCTAGTAGTGTCACATAAACATTCAAACAAATGCCATGTTTTCAAAAAACAAAACAAAAAAATCATGGTCGACATCACGGAGGACGACTCCTGGTCGGCATCTTAGTCGACGTCTAGGCCAGGGGAGGAGCTACATTGCCATGGTCAAATGAAAAGTAGCTTATGTCGTGTTGCTAAAGGAAAACAATTTTGCCATGATCCTTAAAGTACATTTGCCATGCTTGAACTTAATTTGCCATGGTGCAAATAAAATTGCAAATGGTATCTATTTTTGAAACATGAGTAAATCTAATGTTGCCATGGTCCCGTTAAATTTGCCCTGGTCCCTTCAAAGAAGAAAATTTGCCATGTTGCAAAAAAAGGAAAGAAAATTTACCATGGTCCTTAAAATTGGAAATTGCCATGCTCGGAAAATTGCATTTGCCATGGTACACACGCTAAGTTTGCCATGGTCCTGTTCGAAAACAAAATTTGCAAGGTTGTAAAAGAAGGAAGAAAATTTCCCATGCTACATGAACTACCGTTGCCATGAAAGATGCACTGAGATTACCATGGTCCCATTGAAAAAAGAAAATTTGCCATGTTCCAAAAAAGAAAGAAAATTTGCCATGCCCCGTAAACTACATTTGGCTTGATACATACACTAAGTTTGCCATGCTCCCATTCAAAAAGAAAATTTGCCATGTTGCAAAGAAGGACGAAAAATTGCCCTGCTCCACAAACTGGCATGAAAGAAGATTTGCCATGGTCCCTTTCAAAAATAGAAAATGTGTATGAGGCATAGACTAAAAAATGCCATGATCCATACTATAATTCCCATGATGCATGAACTAAAAAATTGCCATGGTCCCATTCGAAAAGAAATTGCCATGTTGTAAAAAAAAGAAGAAGAATTGTTGTGGCCCCGTTTACAAAGTTCAAAATCAAGTATGAGCAGGAAAAATTGCCATGGCAGATTCGTATCAAGAATTGCTGTATTTTGTATGATGAATGTAGCCCGTGTAAAAAAACAAAAAAAGTTGGAATCAAGTATGAACGAGAAACTTCCATGGCAGAATTGTATCAAAAATTGCTGTGTTTTTTTAATCAAATTTTACATGAAAATTGCCAAGAATGTGAAGTAATGAAAAAATTGATCAAATGTTTCCATGGCAAATGCATGTTTCATTTTGCGATATTAGTTTCAACGAAAATGCCATCTTTTGCGTAATAAAATTGTCGTGTATGTGAAAATAACACAAACAAAATGATCAAAAACAAATTTCCATGGCAAGTGCAAAGTCAAAATGCCATGGCACATGGAGTAATCATGTCGTGGTACATGAAAAAAGATAGATTTGCCATGTTATATGAGTTAAATTTGTCATGATAGTAACATTGAAATTGCCATGTAGTTAGTCTGTAGCATGCCAAATTGTTAAGTAGGAATATGTACATACATATGGGTGAGTTGCCATCTACCATGAAACGAACAGGGCAAAACTAGACTGGTTGAACATGGGGGAGTTGCCATGTCTATGTTTAGTACCATTACAGAATGATGGGTTGTGGTTGGCATGAAGATGGCAAACATGGCAAAAAGAAACAGTTCAACCATGGCAATTGATAGGTTATGGATCTGATGAAGTTGCCAAGCATTTAGTACAAGAGCATACCAATTGCTTGGTACCTGTTAACAGGCATAACAAACATGAAACATGGCAAATTTCAGGCTTTTATAGAGAGTGATTTGCCATGTATTTACTCAGAAATTTGAAAAAAAAGGATGTGTTGTGGTTTGAAAAACATGGCAAACAACGCAAGTTTTTACAGTTCCACACATAGGGCAAGTTGCCACCTATTTATTCAGTAGAATGGCAAAATGATGAAAGGGAAAATGTAAATGCATTGACTGCCGTAGCATATGGCATATCAGAACACATGGCAATTTTCAGCGCCAAACAGTAGGATAGTTGCCATGTATTTATTTAGAAGCATGGCAAATTGATAAGAAGTGGAATTGTAGACACATTAACATCAGTATGAAAATGCAAGATCACACAAAAAAACACATATTTTTGCCATGGAAAATACTCCAGAATTTTGACATGGCAGAAGCTCATAGCAACTCTGTCCCATGGCAATTATTCGTAGCAAATTCGGCCATGGCAACTACTATATAATTTTGCCATGGCAATTACTCCAGAAATTTGCCATGGCAACAACTCATAGCAATTTTGCCCATCAGAACTACTCATAACGAAAACTGCCATGGCACCAATTGATCCAACATTCAGTTTGACATGTTATTTGAAGTATTCTTGACATGTTGTATAAAATTTCAGAATTTGCCATGTTTTACAAAAATGTCGTGTGTTCAAAAAAAGAGCAATCCTACATTTGCCATGTGACCAAACAAATTGTGGGAAAAATTTGTACATGATACATGGAATTTGCCATGGCAAAACACATTCTGTAGCATCTATTCAATAATGTATGAATTTACTACGTGATGCTACAGAAAAATTGCCATGGTTATGTTAGTTTGAACATTGGATTGATGAGAAAAACAAATTTGCCATGGCAAAAACATTCAGTATAATCTATTTCAGCTCATGTGAATTGCCATAAGATCATATTAAAAATTGCCATCATGTGGACTAGTCATATACACGAATTCTGCTATTCGAGCCAATGGACTAGCGACTCACCGGCAAGAACGGGAATGGCCACGACCTCCTCCATGGGGTGGCCAGACGTGACGCCGGTGACGGGATCCAAGGTGAGGACGAACGTCGCCGTAGAATGGACGCGGAGGAAGGGAATCGACGGAGGCGAGGCTCCTCCAGCGTGGATCCCGCGGCAGCTCCTCTTCACCGTCACCGCTGCCGCCATTCCTCTCCCTGCAGCTCCTCCCCCGCTGCGCACGGGCACTCCCCTGCGGCAACTCCTCCCCCGCTGCGCACGTGCACTCCCCTGCGGTAGCTCCTCTTCACCGTTGCCGTCGCTGCCATTCCTCTCCCTGCAGCGGTTCCTCCCCGCCACGGCTCCTCCATCGTGGCTCCTCCTAGCCGCAGCCCAATCCCGCTGCGGCTCCTCCGTCGCGCAGCGAGCGCGCCCTTCCTCCTCCGCTGCGCCTTCCATCGCCGTCGGCCGGATCCACCTCCTATTCGCCACCGCGTAGGGCCTCCGCCCGCCACCACTCGGGACTTCCGGTCGCCGTCGCCCAAGGCCTCTGTCCGCCTCCGCTCGGGGCCCACGCCCGGCACCTCCAGGGGCCTCCGCCCGCCTCCGCTCGGGGCCTCCGCCCGCCTCCGCCAGGGGCCTCCGCCCGCCACCGCCAGGGGCCTCTGCCCCGCCTTCGCTCGGGCCTGCCATCCGCCGCCGCCCGGGCCATATTGTGTGTGGTGTGCGGGTAGGTGGGGAAGAAGGTGAGCCGGAGTGGGGAAAGAAGAACGGGAGTGAGGATGTGCGGCATAGTTTGTCCAGGTACGGACGTGCGGCACTGTTTGTCCAGGCCCGGACGAGGTTGTGGGATGACGTGGAACTTAAAGTGCTTCAAGAATCGTGCAAAATGATCCAACGACAGATGACGCGTGTGGGCGGGATGCTACACACCACACGTGTGGGCGTTAACATTTCTGTTTCTTTATGTAACGTGATTTATAAGCTATGTTCCAAGGTGTTGGCTATTCGTCTACGTGAGATCCTAGATGAAATCACTGCAGAGGAACAAATTGCTTTTGTACGGGGGAGGTTGATCATAGATAATGTAATCACTGCATAGGAATGTATTCATTCAATGAAAAAGAAGAAAGTAAAATAGGGATGGTGTGCGGTTAAGATAGATATGATGAAGGCATTTGACCACGTTGAATGGACCTACCTTCAAGGGATCATGTTGCAACTTGGCTTTGCGGATGAATGGGTGTCCAAGTGGAAGTTAATGGGGAGTTATTACCATCTTTTAGCCCTTCAAGGGGAATTCGACAGGGAGAACCAATATCCCCATATTTATTCTTGTTATGTGGAGAAGGTATGTCGTGCATGCTAAAAAAATATGATAGTCGTTGGATTGATAGAGGGATCCGTGTTGGTCTTACGGCACCGTGGATATCCCATTTGTTATTTGCTGATGATTGTTTGATGTTTATGAAAGCAGATGCCCGGAGTGCTTTGAGACTGAATGAAATTTTACAAGCATATAGTACGGGCTCAAGAAAATGTGCAAAAAAGTTGAAAAGTTCGATAATTTTTAGCCCAAACACGGGGGCGTCGGTAATAAGGGGTGTTCAAAATACTCTGCAAATTCAAAGAGAGGCTCTCTCTGAGAAATACTTTGGCCTTCCTACCGCTGTGGGCAGAATTACAGAACAAAATTTTGAACATATTGTTGAGTGGTCAAGGGCCTATGTGCAAGGGTGGTGTGAGAGGAAGCTTTCTAGTGCAGCAAGAGAAGTGCTTCTTAAATCAGGGATTCAAGCTTTACCGGCCTATTCTATGAGATGTTTTAAGCTCACAAAAGGTTTGTGCATAAAATTAACGACGAACTCTCGTTCTTTTACTATCGATCATGCGAAAGTTTACCAACAATAATGTCCAAGTATTGGTGGGCGGGATCACTTGATAAGAGAGGTTTACACTGGCAATCGTGGGAAGGAATGTCGGTTTCCAAGTATAGAGGACTAACAGGAGGCATGGGTTTCAGAGACTTACAGTTATTCAATGATGCTATGCTAACAAAGCAGGCGTGGAGACTAGTGGACATGTCAGAGAGCCTTTGTGCTAGAGTCCTACGGGGACGATATTTTTCTGATGGGAATGTTTTGCAGGCTCCATGCCCTAATGGGTCATCGGCGACATGGAAGGCCATCATCCAAGGAAGAAGTGTGCTTAAGCAAGGCTTAATACGCAGGATAGTAGATGGTCGCACTTCTGAAATTTGGCATGATAATTGCATATCAGATACTATATCAATGAAACCAGTATGTCAGTTAAGTGACGAACCAGTTCAATTTGTGGCAGATTTGATTGATGAAGAGTCAGGGAGAGGTAATGAAGAACTTATTAGAAGATTGTTTATTGCACCTGATGCTGATTCAATCCTGAAGATGCCACGTCCTAGAGTGCAGATGAGTGACTTTTGGGCCTGGGAGGGTGAGTGATCTGCCATATTTACAGTCCGGTCGGCGTATAGGGCATTGATGGATTGTAAACTTGCAAACCAGCCAAGTCCGAGTACTTCTGACCATGGGGGGCATGACTGGAAGGCGTTGTGGAAACTTCCGGTTCAGCCAAAAATCCGTGTGTTCTGGTGGAGAGTTCTTAAAAATTGTATTTCGGCACATGGTGAAATGCTTTTCGCCCAATATATGGCTGCGATAATGAATCATTATTTCATGCTCTATTATTGTGCGATCATGCACGGCGTTTTTGGGATGCGGTGCAAGGGTATTTCGAGTTTAAGGTACCGAGGCTGCACCCTGTGACATGGTCTAGGGATATTCTTGATCCACATTTTATGAAGAAGGGGACAGCAGCTATTGTAGTCTCAGTGATGAGGGCAGTATGGACAAGTCGCAACAAGTACACACATGAAGAATTAAAATATCAGCCTCAACGGTCTACGGAGTTGATCCAGGAGTTCATTTTGGCTATTAATATCCGGACACAACTTTTACAACTACATTTGTCATCCCAAATAACTAAAGTGGCCATCTCCAAGGTAACTGAAGTGTCATCCCGCGGGTGCCCCATGACGTGTGGGCAGATTTATTTCATGCCACACACGGGGGGTGAGGATGAGTGGTAGTTGTTGACGTGTGGCAGGAAGTAGCTACGCCCGCGCGTGTGGGCAGTTCTAATGTTCGCCCACACATGGCCCGTGCGGGCTGCCTCCTGATTATGCCACACAGGGTGTGTGGGCGGGTCTCTAATATGCCACACGTGTGGCAGTTATCAGGATCCAAAGAAATAAAACTCATTATCATAAGCACATGTAAAAATATATGTCTAGGGCACATCTAGATATATCATAATTATTGTTATCGATCGAATGAGAAGTCGGTTTTAGAGCTTGGCATGCCCGTGCGAAGGAAGAGGAGTGAACGACCGAGGAACATCTAAGTGACTCAATTGAGCATAAAAAAAGAAAGAACAAAGAAAGAAAATACGCGCACTAATCTTCAGGTAAAATCAATGACATAAGGTTTAAATGTGCAATATTTAGGGCACATATAGATGTGCTTTAGCAAAACTGAAATATATTTTTCCATTAAAGTTTCAATAGACCGTAATCACTTGAAAGCAAAGAAACTGTGTATTTTAGTAAATGGATTTGTTAATTTTCAACTAATAAGAATTAGTTATGTCACATGTAAGTCTTCCACCATCTGATTATTCGTGCATTCGTGATCTCGACTGTGTTGCGCTCGTCCGCGTTCTATTGGCGCTCGTCAGGCCTTCCATTTTCTGTTTGCTTTTCCTAGGGCCGTGTCTTGTGCGCTTCTTTTGGGCCGTTGCTTGTTTTTGCCGTGTCAATAGAATTTTAAGAGTGTACCTTTGCGGGACCAAATCCCTATAAGTAGAGAGCAACTAATCAGCAAGTACTCCTTTGGGAGCCCCGACAAAGGTCACTTTGGGTGGATTGGAAACGCGCCACTTGACGCGCTCTCAGGTGCCACCATGTGTTGCACTTTGGGCACTCCCTCCGGGTTTTATTTTTCTATATTTTTTTGTACGTGTTTTTGGCTTTTGGATGATATTTTTTTGGTTTTTTTGGCTTTTCGGTTTTCACCCGTTTTACTTGGGTATTGAAACAAAAAAATTGCGCGAAAAACGCGTTTTTTTTCTTTCGCGAGAGGCACAGATTTGTTTATGTGAGAGGCATGTCTCTCGGAAAGGGAAAAAACGTGTTTTCTTATTTCCTTCCTCAAGAGGCACGGATTTAATTCTTGTGGAGGCACGAATTTGCATCTGCGAGAGGAATAGTCATGGCTCACGAAACGGGGAAAACATATTTTCTTTATATGTCGATCCGCGAGAGGCATGTATTTATTTCTCGTGGAGGCACATTTGTGCCTCTCGAAAAAGAAAAAAAACATGTTTTCTTCTTCTTCTTTTTTCCTTCCGCGAGAAACACGGAATCATTTCTCGTGGAGGCATGGAATTATACGGATTTGCTTCCGCGAGAGGCACAATACACATTTTCTCTTTTTTTCTTCCACAAGAGGCACATATTTGCTTCTATGGGAGGCACATTCGTCGTGCCTCTTAGAAAAGGAAAAAACGCGTTTTTCTTTTTTTCTTCTGAAGAGGCACCGATTTTCTTCTCATGGAGACACAGATTTGCTTTCACGAGAGGCATAGTCGTGCCTCTTCGGAAAAGGAAAAAACATTTTTTTTCCTTTTTTCCTTCTGTAAGAGGCACAGATATTTTTCTCGTGGAGGCACAAATTTGCTTTTGCGAGAGGCACTGTCGTGCCTCTCCGGAAAAGGGAAAAAAATGCGGCCGGTTTGGTTTTTTCGTCCATTTTTTCGTGAAAAAAATTTCATCAAACCTATCAACATGGATCTAGTTTTGAAGATCTCAAGGTAAGGAATCCAACGGTGAAAATGGTTCGAGATTTGGACGCATGGTTTAAGAGATAAAACATTTTGAATGAACGAATCTATGAAAAAAGAGAAAACTTCCAGGTTGCGACAAGTGACACGCATGGAGTGTGGCCCATGTCGCAACCTGGGGAGGTGGGAATGACCTTCGCAAATATTAATCCTTAATTAGTGATCTCGACCGTTACCCTTTGCTTCAAGTCGAGGTCTATAGATTGTATCTCACTGCATTTGCCTTTGATCGATTTTATGCACTGCAACGACACCCCCGAGCGCCGCAGCCTTTAGTGCCGGCCCACTGGCGGCGCCGCACTATCATGGGCATGACCTGTGCACCACTGCTCGCTGCGAACAAAGGAGTAGACCTTTGCGTGTTGAGTGCGGACACGGGTGGTCAGGACATCTGGCCCTGCATGTATCCAGATGCTTGAACCTGCAAAAAACTCCACACGCGTTGGGGAGGCATGGCTGCTCCGCGGTTGGAGGTGGAGCCCAGCAGGTTCAGCACCATAGCCCGGTACTTCAGCGCCCAACGCTACAGGACCGCAGCGACACACAGTCAAAAGCTGCAAAAGCCGGATCCTGGTTGTGTGGTGCAGATTGGCAAGATTGAAGGCAGCCTGGGAGATGGGGAGGGGAGGGAAAGGGCTGGGTAGGGGAGCCGCCGCCGCTGTCAGCACCGATGGCCTCCTCTGGCGGCGGTGGGTGGGCTTGGGCGGCCGTGGAGAAATTTCTAGGTGGCGGCGTGGTCGCCTCGAGATTCGCCTGTACGAGCTACCCTGGAAATCGAACCCACCTAACAATCTATTATGTGCTAGCAAAAAATAATTGCATATTATCAGGCTAGTCACTACAATGCAAACCCTACTCAATTGGATTAGTACTTCTGATCTAAGAGGTTGTCCAATCAATACCAGGAGGTATTGAAGTAAAAAGATGCAAGATGGCTATTACCTTTGTTGCACGCTTTTATCACTATCCTAATTATCTCTAATCGTAGGGGTCTAAATGTTTTCCACATAAGCAATAGGAGTAAGTAAGACATACGCCTGATTGTTTCTAGTACCATTTAGACATGCAATGTACTCTCTTCGTTTCTAAATATAAGTCTTTTATGTAGACATATTTTGAGTGTAGATTCACTCATTTTACTCCGTATATAGTCACTTATTGGAATCTGTAAAGAGACTTATATTTAGGAACGAAGGGAGTAAGAAAAAAATACCAGATGGTCCATATAGTATTAGGTCACAACATGATTTTTCTTATGGACAATGGTACAAAGAAGATGTCCGTCATCTCAGCCATGTTTTTATTCGCTAATAAAGATGACCGTATGCATCATTCTGATGCAGAGGCCGGAGATGTCCCCTTTTCTAAAAAAATCAAAAAAAAATCAATAGGAGTAAGTAAAGACATACGCCTGATTGTTTCTAGTACCACTGATGTAGTTTTTCGTGGCATTTTGTACACATTTAGACATGCCATGTACTCCCTTCGTTTCTAAATATAAGTTTTTCCAAAGATTTTCAATGGACTATAACATACGAATGTATATAGACATTTTTTAAGTGTAGATTCACTCATCTTACTCCGTATATAGTCACTTGTTGAAATCTTTGAAAAGACTTATATTTAGGAACGGAGGGAGTAAGAAAAAAATACCAGATGGTCCATATAATATTAGGTCACAACACGATTTTTCTTACAGACAATGGTACACAGAAGATTTCCGTCATCTTAGCCATCATGTATATATATATAGATAGAGAAAGATCGGGATAACATATATTTTATTCGTCCGGGCATACTTATTGCAGGCTCCCGTTGCTCCAATAGCACAATTGGTTGTGTAAGAAAACATACATAGTAATATTTAAATATCAGGAGGTAATATTATTTTTTCTCCAGCAGCGCCTTAAAGGTAATTGGTTCGGTATAGTAGGATGGACCATAGTAAAACGCAGCGGCTGTCAGCTTGGCAGCGTGTTCTGTTATGAACTCCGTGTCCCAAAACCAGTAATCGTCGGTGTTGTAGCACGTAGGGCCTGGCATGCCCCAATCCTTGCACGATTCCTGGGTATTCTTTATCCCTGCACTCATACAAGACAACAATGAAACAAACGACCATAAAATAAACATTAGACACACATTAGCTGTATTATGGGAAAGAAGTATTGCTCGGTTTGTTTACTATGTATACATACCAAAAGCTGTCGGATCGGTGAAGACGTCGGTTTCGAATCCATAAAAGTCACCGATGGAGTAGTAAAACCCAGCCTTCTCGGACGAGACGCTCGGAATGAAGCTCGGGAGGGCTTGGCTGAACTCGTAGGTAATTTCGTTCAGGCTCTGGTCGCAGACGTAGTTGCGGCGCTCGGGCATGCAACCGATGTGGCCAGTGTTTATAATGGCCAGCTTCCTAGCACCCATGTCATAGAGGGACCTGACAGCGTCCACGTACAACTCGAGGAGCTGCCGGAGCACGTATCCCTGTGGCTGATCTTCAGGTCGCGGGTTCCATCTTGGATTGAGGTCCTGGCTGCCGATGCTAATGAGGAAGACGGACTTGGACAGGAGCTCTCGCAGCTTGGCGTCGCCACCCAGCTTGGCCCCCATCTGGGCCCTCGTCGCATTGAACTGCTCCAGCTGCTTTGGCAACGAGATAGATCGCTCTCCGTTCTGCATACATCTCTCATTTACTCCTATCATAGTATTTCAAGTGTTGGCTATTTCACACGACTGCACGTTAAGTGCAGTGAGTTGGCTATTTTTTTGCGGGTTAGTGCAGTGAGTTGACTTACAGTGGAGTTCTTGATACCTGCACCTGCGGAGGCGTAGTTGGCTCCCCACATGTTGAGCCCGCCATTTAGCGACATGTAAGCCGGAGGGCTCTGCTCGAAGCCGAAAGACATTGCTGTACACCATGAAATCAACCAACAATTCAAACATGCATAGACGATCCGATGAGTAGAGAATATGCGTATGATGTGTTTGGCACACACGTACCGATGGTGTCAGCCAAGTTGGCCCCGTTGCTGAACCTGCCGCTGCTAAATTCGGAGACTTGAGGGGCCTCCCCCGTTCCGATCTTGGGCAAGTATACGTTGTTGCCGACGTCCATCACCCCATCTCCGAACACAAACATGGCCGGCGGCGGCACGGGCTTCGGCGGCGGCTTTATCTCGTCACCTTTTTCCACCAGGTACATACATTGTAAAATATTTCAATCAGAATGCCGAAACCCGACCTACAAACCCGAAAGAAAATATACTTACGGCAGAATGTCTTGCAGCCGGGGCAGAGGACGACGCACTGCTGGGGGCAGCGGTCTGGGCAGGTGCTCGTGCACCGTGGCCGCTTCCCATCGGTGTCCTCGCACGTTAAGCTCGTTGGGCGAAGGGGAGAGGGCTCGCCCTCGTACTCGTCCGGGCTCCCCGGGAAGGAATACGCATGCGGGGAGCTTGGGGACGACCGGTATGAGCCCGGGGATGGATACGACTGCGGGGAGCTTGGGGACGACGGGTATTGCGCTGACGCCGACATTGCCAGCAGGCAGAGGACGCCTACACCGAGCACACTAACACATGCCGCCATTGCTGCTGCAAACTGGATCAACCACGTAAGCTATATGTTGCTCGCTGCCCATCGAGGGTCTTATATATTGCTAGTTAGCGAGCTGGGTTAATGGAGATCGTTGACCCAGAGTGCCCATCCAGCAATCTATGGGGTTAACTTGTCTTGTGAACGACGAAAAGTATCAATCAAGATAGAACTAAAGACCCAGTCAATAAAGGGAACAAAACTAAGGATAGCTTGAACGTGTGTTTCCAGTCTACACATAAATAATTAAGTCGGCAACTGCAGCAGGAAAGGTGTACTATGCTCAAAGCTGCTCAGGTCGAATCTCAATGTGCATGTACACGAAGTTGCTGTTTTAGCCACTGGCGTCCACAATGCTCGTAGACCGAAATGAGATGCTTCCTCACGTGCTCATGCTCTAAATCTGAAGTCTTCAAAACTAACTTGGTCGGCTCAAAAGTCAAACTTCATTCTGGCTTACCTTAGTATCCATCCAAAATCCAACCAATTTTGATTTGCACAAAATCCAACCATTTTTGTTGATGATCTTCATTATGGCTGGCTGTGTCTTTGTTATCGAAAGGCAGGGCATTCAACTCTTCTATATTTGCATCGTTTGGGTTTTGGTGCCTCGGTAAAAACCAAGGAAACCTCTTTTCGAAAAAGAAAATTACATCAAACCTTGGTCCTAGTAATACAAGGGCTTGTACAATGACAGAGAGCGAATCATTCCTTAGCATTCCATATGTTTAGACATGAAAGTATAAACATGTTATACAATAGACCATCTCGTATCATTGTCTCCAACAATGAGTGTATGTATGCCTATAAAAGGGGGAATTTTAATGAAAAATGCAGATATTTTAGTAGAACATTATCATCTAACTTTTACGACATAAAATGAATGTAATTATTATATCATATCCAAAACTACTCACTTATTATTACGATCAGTACCACATCAGTAACATACGAAAAGGATAAGTGTTGGTTAAAGATTCATCCTTTCGAAACAAAATATGGTACTTTGAAATGGAAGGAGTATTTGTTTATCTGTAGTAAGCATATAGGGAAACACTTTCTTCGTCGGCACGTTTTGTGTTTTTCAATCCGCAAAAGAACTCCTGGAGTAAACGGAACCATCGACCTCCAGTACCAAAGTACTTGGAGTAACCACACGGCCAACCTAACCCGAAGTGGTTACTAGCATCTTCTTTCTTCTTTCTTCTTTTCTTTTGCCTTTTACCTTTTTTTATTTTTCTTCTTTCTGATTCAATGTACTTTTTTTTGAATTCATGAATATTTTCTTTAAACTGATAAACTATTTTCTTGATTTTTTTTAAATTGCATGAAGTTTTTTCCAAATGGATGAACCTTTTTTTCTGAACATCCATGAACTTTTTTCAATTTCAATGAACTTTTTCTAAATTCGACGAACTTTTGTTCAAAATCCATGACCTTTTTTCAAATTCAATGGACTTTTTCTAAACTTGACTAACCATTTTTTAAATCTATTAACAATTTTTAATTCAGGATTTTTTTATGTTTTTGCGACGTGTTCACCTGGATAGAATTGATGTCGAAGCTGCATGAGCCACGCACCCTCGCCCACGATGAACCAGATTTGAGAGATCGGTTGTAGAGGGAGTTTGACATGATAGAGAGGCATAGATACACTGAGTTAGAGAATGTGGTGGCCTGGATCTTCTGCGATGCCACAATAAAGGAATGAGGATCGGAGTCCAAAATATGTGATAATCTTAGGTTTCGTTTTGGTCCTACATGGTAGGGTTTGTTGAATTTTATCGCATTCACGCACTTCTTTTTGTCCCTTTTTGCTGGGATGTGTTTTGAAAATGTATTTGGAGTGTTAAGGAAAGATCGTCAGGAAACGGTGATAAAATCACATGAAATAATTTAATTAATAACTACCTTAGAAGAAAGTTGGTGAAACCACCTTGTCTGTTCATGTGCCTGCAAGTTCCCTTCAATTACCTCCCTTCTCTAAAAGAAACTTCAAATTATAAAATCGACGGACCATTTTTGTATTCTCGAATACGCACAAGTATGATTATCGTATATTAAAGAGAGAGAAAGGGGTGAAGAGCCCCTCCACATGGATGTGTTACAACTACACACCCAAGTCCACCATTACATCGACGAATCTAGACCACTCCTTGCATCCACACCGAAAGCTCCTGGAAAATGCTCTAAATTAAACATCACCTTTGGGCAGCCCGCCTAGCTTCCACGCCCTTCTTCTATCAATATTCTCCTCCCTGTGTTTTTTTAATGACGGGGATGCTCTGTCGAAAACAATGTCGTTTCTTTATTTTCGCATTTCCCATAAGACGAGGACTAAGATTGCCCAAGTGTCCCTCCGCTGACCATCACCGGTGTCCCAGCTTGCACTAGTGCAAAAACATCTAGCCACAACTTTCGGTGGAAGCACGCCATGTTCCATCAACGCCAGCACTATATTTTTCAAACAGTGCTGGAGTAGGCTTAAATCGCACGTCCTAGCTATTAGCTTAGGCTGGTTGTAATGGGGAGTATCATATACTAGTATCATGCATATGATACTAGTGTATGATACTACCTTCCTAATGCATAGTATCATATGTTAGTATCATGTAGTACTCTATTTATTGCCATGCATGACACAAAGTAGCATAGCATTTATTATGATACGGTATCATAATATGATACTACATCCTCTTTTTCTTCATTTAATGCTATGCCACCTCATCAAAATTGTCTAGTTGGCATGCATGATACTAGTTATGATACTATCATTACAACCAGCCTTAGTGATGGCGTTAGAATTTTAGGCAATAGCACCTGTATGTGGTTCCAAATGTTCTGACCTGGCCTAACATAGTGCCGACGTACCAAAAGTTCCCTAACCAGCACTAACCATAATAGTTATGGCGTCGTGGAGTAAGCTATGCCAACAGTATATTTTGCGGGTCCACCTTAGGTGGTCCACTTTTGGGCCAGCATAACGCCGACGTGAGGCGTATAGGCACGCCATGGATACATATAATTGTAATGGTGTTCCCTAATTTCCGGACGCCAGTAATTACGCCGTAGCACTATTCACATGTGACCTTGCATCCATTTAGATATTTTTCTCCGTCTTCCTCCATCTTTCCTCTTCCTCTTCCTCTTCATCCTCTCTCTTTTCTTCTTCCAGAGAAAAATACTAAATTCTTTCTCATGATTCTCAGTTAGGTACTTAGATCTAGCTAGGTGATGCATTAATTAAGCTTACTAGCCTCCACACACTCACTCTCTAAGCTAGTTCTCTTCTCCAACCACTGAAACACATACTTGCATTAAATTTTCCACCACACTTCATTAATGGCGCCTCCAACTTAGATACAGTCGGTCGCCCCCCCCCCCCCCCCCCGTCTCCCACCCCTTTAATGAGGTAAAATAGACCGAACTTCTCGTTAGTTTATGTGCATATATAGGATGCATGCGCATATGGATGGATATGTGATGGATGTGTGTGTCATTAATAGCTAGCTATAGAAATTTCATTGCTTGCGAATTATTGTGTCATGTGATGTTTCATTTAGAGAGTTGCCAATGTTTTGGCGAAATGTTGATTGATTTCCGTTTCGTCAAATTTCCGGCACTCAATATGTCCCTTTTTTTAAACAAAGGTCATGCCAAAAAAACTTATGGCGTCATTGGTAATATATGTAGTTATTTTTGTACTTATAACTTTGCAGTGTTGCTTGATCTATCGAAACAGTCAATATGGATCAAAATGTGAAGGGCTTTCTCAACTTCGCGGTGGAAAATATGATACAAAAGGGTGAACTGTGGATATTATGTCAATGTTTGACATGTGAAAATGGATTTTTCAACAATCCGTTCGAAGGCAACGTGTTGGCGCACTTGCTCCATCGCGGTTTTGTTCCAGGTTATACACAGTGTGCAAAACATGGTGAGGAGAATGTTAGTGATGATGAAGGAGCAAACAATGATGCGGGAAACTCTATTGATAAAGAGGAGCCACCAGAAGGAAAAAACAATGATGATCATTCGCATGGAGGAGAAAATGATGAAATGCCACCCGAACATGAAGAGGGTCATGAGACTGTCACGCAGGATATGTCGTCGGCTACAATGTTGCAAGATCCTCATGTCAAAGATCTGTTTTGGAAGAAGACGACAATCGAGAGAGATGCTATTAAAGAGGCTCTAAAGTTGGTGCAACCAGAATTAGACGCAACAACCGAGAGAGCTGCTATTAAAGAGGCTCCCCTAAATTGTGTGTACTTTGAACATTAATTATCTGTACCATATTTTATGTACTTTGAACCACAAGAAGAATTTATATCATTAAAAATATCTGTAATATGCATCTCGTCGCTCAAAACGCCACCTGCAAATATGTAGTGGACTCCAATTGAAAAAGGTACTGCTGGCATTGGCCACATCACCCGCGCTAGCACTAACCACGAACCAGCACTTAGCATTGATGGGAAATGAAGAACTCATTTTCAGCATCTCCCCCTATCCCGCATCGCCGATGAACACTTCGCCGCCTCCCTCGCTCCCGCCCTTCCCCCTACCCTTCGTCCCCACCGTGGCACCACCGTCCCCCGCCATCGCCCCCGCCTTGCCACCGCTGTTCTACCCACACCGCCTTGTCCCCCGCCCTGCCACCGCCATCCTCCCCGCCCCGCCGTGCCTCCCGTTGTGCTACCGTCGTCACGCCTCACAACTAATCGTGTCCGACCACTCTCTCCCTCCATCGCTGTCTCTCTTGATCCGGACGGTATGAGATCTCCCTCTACCAATTTATTTTCATGTACATTTGTTCTAGTGTCTGTAATATTGTGATGATATGCACACATTATGTATACCTGTGAATTGATGAAATGCATTACATGTGTGCAAATGTGTTTATTGTGAATTACATATATGTGATAATTGTGAATTGATTGGCTTTTTTGGTGTGTGCTTGTTTTAGTCAATACAACATTGCATTGTGTTGCTCGCGAAGTGTCTCGCGCTATGTTTCATTTTTGCAGAGAATGTCTATAGAGTTGCCAATGTTTTGGTGAAACGTAGATTCAGTTCCATCTCATCAAATTTCTGGCACTCAATATGTCCATTTTTAGCAAAGGTCATGCGGATTTTTTCTGCTGATTTTATATGAACGCAACACAAAATGGAAGAGTGCCCCTACTGTTACGACACTTAGGATATGTGCGATGATCCTCACCTTGACAACTTAGGGTATGTGCAACGATCAGTCTGGTGAGATGACCATTATTTCCGACGACAATACCTATTTTAAAGGTACATACTCGATTACACCACGACAATGTGCTACACAATGGCGATGCAGGAGATTAATGAATGGAACCAACTACTGATTGACTGCAAGTTAAAGATTAAATATTGGTGGATCTCTGTGCTACACAATGGCGATGCATGAGCTTTCCTCTTCTTCAAAATTGTTCCTAAAGGACAGGAGTACCGTGCTAGTAGTTACGAAGTTTGATAGTATATACTATGTACTAATAACTATCTACCTAGCTAGGATAACTAATGAATGAACATGTAATATGCAGGCATGGTTTAGTTTCGTGGATGTTTAATTAGTCATGATCGATAAGAACTAGCTAGTGTGTGGTAATGTATGCATGTGAAGAAACGATGTGTATTAATGCAAATATGTTATCAAAATCAATGTGGGACAAAAACATGTTTATATATACTGATAATAAATTACACTGCTTTGGCAGCGAGTTTCTACTGGCAGCAATTTTTTTCTTCCTTCCAAAATAATAGTAATGGCGTTCGGACAATGCGCAACGCCCGTGAAGATTTATCCTTTTACTGGCGTTATAACATGTCACACGCCATAGCTATGTGATATTTTCGTTGTGTAATTATATCCAACGGCATAGGTATGTAAAACACTGCTGACGTGGGCACCAACGCCACCACTATATTTTAACAATGACGACATGTTGCTGGCGTCGAGTGTCCACGCCAGCAAGACTATTTTTGGCATGCCATAACTAAGATTTTCTGTACTGGTGTTGCGCACGACACATTGAGTGCATTATTCGGATTAGGCACCCAATCTTGACTACCAAGTCCCTAACAAACCATGTGCCAGACTTTCCTCACGAACACGCATCCCAAGAGTATATGGCTAATCATTTCAATACATGGGTTGGTAAGACTAGCCACAATGGGTAGTAACATGCAATAGTAACATGCCTATGTTACTAGTCTATGTTACTACCTCTATAGTGGGAGTAACATATGTGTGGTAACATACAATACTTCATTTATTAGGCTATAGACTTATCTTGCCTTGATATGTGTGATGTTGCTCATCTTACTAGTAACTAGCTATGTTACCACTTTCCTCTCTTTTTCTTCATTTATTGATTACCACATCATCTATTTTATCTAGATATGTGTGATGTTACTACCTATGTTACTCACACTGTGGGTAGTCTAAGCCTCGTCTTGTCAGCCGATCAGGGGTCAAACATTTGTTCTTCATCGCCAGCCAGACAATGTAACGGCACTGTAGCGGTGCTCTGGTTTGCCAAGTAGACTGCACAGTTGGGCTAATCTCTCCTCCCACAAACTTTGCCATGTACGTTGATCTAACCGAGAACTCACCATTTTTCCCATGCCCAACGCAACTTCTTCGGAGTCTCCCGGTGAAGCTGGACAACCGCAATACTATGCCGCAGGTCGAAGTATTCACGCAGGGTGTCCACGTCCATGCTCGGATCAATGTCCAACGGCCAGCTCCGCACGCGATACTATCATACTGGCACGCTTTCTTGGTGGCACACCTGCATAGATTTTCAGTGCCAGATCCTGAATGCGCGCACCACCTAACCATCGGTTCTCCCAGAAGAGTGTGGTTGAGCCATCACCAAGTTTTACCGTAGCTCCGGAGGGAAAAAGTTGCATGGAATCATCAGCTACCTTAATTTCAAACTCCTTCCATGGTCTAGACTCATCGGATCTGCTCATCCACAGCCATGGAGATTGCATGAAGATGGACAATTAATTGTGTGGTGACTACTCACTACCACGTTGTCTGGTGACTACTCACTTGATGTTGACCTAAACATGTTCGAAGACACTCTCACATGCAATAGTTTGTTTCAACACCTACTCCAGAATTCACCATCGCCACCCACACAGGAGACGTAAACAGAGGTTGACGAGCAGGTGTATGACTGAGGTCTCCATCGGGTTCATCCATGTAGCCGCCTATCACTTTCCGTTCCAGGGCGGAGACCATGGACCATCCTCATATATCACACTGATTCTTTTATATGTCTATCTACCAGACCTATTAATGTAGTTTCAAACTTCTCTCTATGTATGAGACGCATGTTTAATTTCTTTTAACACAGTATAATCACACATGCTCACAAACATGTACATACACTCACCCTTATGAATGCACTCATACATCCTACCCTTAGGAGCACCTCCGAGATACTAAGTCGGAACAATATCTTGAGATTGACGAAGTCGCCGTAAGAGCCTTCATAATCGACGGGAATGTCTCCTATCACCGAACAAACATCGTCGAAAAGTCTGAAATAATTCCATAAGAAAGAGAACACGAGTGCCAAGTCTAGGACTTGAACCCTAGTGGATTGGGGATACCATGTCCTCCTAACCATCCACCACATGCTGGTTCACAACTTGTTTTTCTTTTTTGACTTGTGAGACACATATTTCTACCTATGTTTGTTTAAGATTTTTCTTTATTATGATCTTTTAACTACGTATGAGACATATTTCTATCTATATTAGTTTTCGACTTCCTAACTATTCTAAAAAAATCCCATATGTGAGCTAACATTAATAATGATCACAACAACTTAAGATACACCATGAAATACTTCAGCATGAAATTAAAATACATCTGAATGTTGAAACTAAAATACTACAACTCGGATTACGAAACAACAAAATGTTACTAAATCACCAAACAAAAATTACGTGAAGTAATCATCACTAATCTCGCTAACATGGTTCCGAACAAGATATGCATGATTGTGTCTAAATGTGACCAGCACTAGTTGGACCTCCACGAAGTCATCTGCTAAATCATAATCATCATTGTTGTACATTTCATAGAGGTTGTGGTGCCCTTCGATAATGCAAACTCTTACATGATTGAGAGCTCTTAGTTCTTGCGCTGGCCTTTGGTGATGCAGGATTTTCCCTAATATAGCAATCTTTAGAGGTAGCACCACCCTTCGATGATGCACTCCAACCCCTTACATCATCAAGAAATGTCGAATCCACCACATAGTAGCTTCATCCACGCAAGGCAATGAATTTCTTTCAAAAAAGTATGTGTCTTCAGGGTACACCTACACAATCCAAATCGTATTAAGACGGACATTCAAACTATGATACTGCCAGCTAACTGGATGGAATTCGTAGGAGCAAATTTCTGAATGTGCTTCGCATATTCCTTCTATGAGACCCGTATTATGGAAGATGAAGTGTACATCGGCGCAACCATATGTTTGAGTGCTAGCACCTTGTTCCACCTTCCATGCAACCTGTTATACTCGTATTTCCTCCGGGTTCATTCCTGGTAGTCCAAATTTGTGTTAGATCTTATCCAAGGTTGTCTTACTCGATAGGTCATCGAATGGAATGGGGACCCCCTATCGTATATCTCTTCTTCATTCAAATCATACCTTTAAAATTCCAATGGGACATAAAATAAGTAGAACCATGAATAGAAGGATCAATAGACATCTCAGTGACAATATACTAAGTGAGCCGGCTAAAGCACCGACGCAAAACAACATGTAGATGATTGGTTTTATAGGATGGGCAAGCAGGTGAGATATGACGGGAAAACAATAAGCGTGAATAAAAGGGCTAGAATAAAAATGTGGGAGGGATAAATAAGGGGAAAAATATGAGCGGATGACATTTGCGGGTAGGAAGAGGGGCGGGAGAATGTGGCAGACGGAAAACCATTCATCTCATGGCTACCAGCAATGCCATGCTAGCGTTGTTGGCACTGTTTATGCGACTGACCATGTTTAATTGCGTCATCCAACGGAACATAGTTCCCATTGGGAGTGCCAATGATGAGCAAAATCTCCGTTAACTATGCGAACTATAAGACCTTTTTGTCCGGCTCGCAAAGAAAAACTTGTGTTTGTTGTGAGCGACTATGATATAGGGCGACATATATGCATTTCTTTTGTTTGTCACACAAATTTGTAAATAAAAATGTTAGGAAAATTACCTCTAATAACATCCACTGGTAGTAGGACAGACACAGGTGCGCATAACAACCCTCTTCCTCTCTAGTCACCGGCCATTTGCTTTCTCAGCTCGACCGACAATGCCGGTTCGTTTCGAGCAACATCTCGACTAGGGAAGGAGATTCTGGTGGAGGGAGGGAGGCAGGAATGTTGTGGCGAATATTATTGCCGGCCTGGGGATCCATCAATATGATGTAAAGGGAAGAAGTAGAGGAGTGGCAACGGGTTTTTTTTCCGAGAGAGATAAAGGAGTGGCAACAACTTCTTACTGTACATATATCTGTTGCTTACCTTGGGCTCGAATTTGGGACGCCCACTTTTGGCAGGCTTGCCCCGTTGAGAGTAACTTTGGTATGTAAAATTTCCAAGTATATCAGATTTAATTAATTTCACTCAAAAAAAAATCAGATTTTATTACTTGCTACAGGTGAAAATTTCTAAGCATAATTGGTTATCTCTTTTCTGGTAACTAGTAATCTTGTAGATGCAACGGACGTCCAGTTTGACAGTAGTATTCTTTTCAAGCTTTACCACAATTAATATCGATTCCAAGATTTATTGTTTTATGATGCAATTAATGTCATTTCCAAATTACAATTAATGTAGTTAACTTGTTATTTCGAATTATTGATGATGTGATGGATACATCATTTTCTTCGCAGAGAAAAGGTGGTTGGATGACTCAAATCATCTGGATTCATCAAATGCATGCTTTTATAAGATGTATAGTAGATAGTAGATAAAAAACATTTACTCTTAATTGATCATATGTATGAACCAGCCATACATTCCTTATTTACCTTTACAATGATTTTTCACACATAGTGCATACTTATCTTTACCTTGTCGGTCAGTTCTAATGCGACCCAAAGGACCTAATAGCCCTCGTACACCTTTGCGTGACATTAAATTGACTAAAATTTGAACACAGACTGCTCGGTTTAGGCCAAATAAGACTTATATACACATGTTACTGTAAGCACTACTGAAAATTAGGAGGCTTTGACATGTTGAATTAACTTGGATTTTTCACCCACAGGGGAAGGGCCATTCTGAACATGGATTTCTCATTCCAGTACCTCTGCATTAAGTTACATTGGGGATTTTCAGTTTTCACCCAGAGGGGAAGAACCATTC
This sequence comes from Aegilops umbellulata, assembly GCA_032464435.1. Classification (NCBI taxonomy): domain Eukaryota; kingdom Viridiplantae; phylum Streptophyta; class Magnoliopsida; order Poales; family Poaceae; genus Aegilops; species Aegilops umbellulata. The sequence continues at coordinate 444,499,758 of CP136059.1, read as the reverse complement.
TGAACCTCGATTTCTCATTCTACGACTTTTGCGTAATGAAACAAGGCTAAGCTTTCCACTCGTCATGTCATACACGCAATAGCTTGGAACACCATTGCCGAGCTTCTCGCAATCATGGCACGTGCATGGGTTCAACCCCCTCCGTATCTGTGCCCAGTCAGTGCCCAAGATAAACACACAATTTGCTCGAAAACTCTGCCCATAGTGTTCCTTCGACGAGCCTGCGAGTGCCCTTGACGAAGTCCTGCTCAGGAAGAGGAGCTGGCCATCCAAGTCATTCACCTCCAACCACTGTCTCTTCTCCAGATCTGCCTCAAACACCTGCAGATTCATCTTTGAATGATGAACGTAGGCCGCGTGAGGGATGTTCCACCGCACCATTAGTAGCTTTCTATTATCGGATGAGACGACCATGTAGTACTTCACAAGAAACTTCGGCGACAATGGACCGATCCCGGGCGGCAGCGGTGTACGATCCTTGATGACATGCTCGACGCGACATGGCTGTTCAATCTCATGGGTGAAGAGCTGCTCCGATGATATGAGCGCGAAGATTTTTCCACGGTACAAGGCAATGTCCTTGTACTTGTACCCATGCTTGTACCCATACATATTGGTGGTAAGCAGAAGCACCCACGAGAGCTGACCGGTGCCCGGCCGGAAAAACACCAAGCTATAAGCGGAACTTGGCCTTCCGGTGTCACGGTTAAGGATCGCAACGAGGAGACTGGACGAGCACACGAGGACCTTACGCATGGTGAAGGCGACGCCCTCTGCGGGAATCAGTGGCCATGTTCTCTTGGAGCCACATGGGTCATGGGCACCCCTATCGCTGCACTCGTCGGCACACTCATGGTAGTCCCTCGGGATCTCGATCGTGGATGAAGAGTCACGAAGGAAGAGTTGGCGGCGGTGCTTGTAGAGGAGGTAGCTGCCGAAGGAGGTGACGTCGGCGCCGTGGCTCGAGCGAAGCACCTTGCCGTCGGCGACGCTCTGGTAAGCGCCGCGGCCGAGGCTGATGCACGGCATGGCCGGCGGCAGCTGCTGCCGCGCAGCGAGGCGCCAGTCACGGCAGACCGCGCCGAAACTGAGGCGGTCCCGATGGGACGGTAGACGGGATATGATGAGGGCGGCAAGGTCGGGGGGGAGGTCCGGCCATGGCGAGCGCGAAGTAGTAGTCTTGCCAAGGCAGAGACCCATTGATCGATGTGATCAAAAGGTAATTGATTAGTTTGTCAACAGGACGATTTGGCAGACGTAAATACGATATGAGCTAGGCTAGGTTTCCGTTGATACTTTTCCAACAAGTTTCCCGTCCATGATTTATTATAAAGGAGCTGTGCTGCGATCGATGGAATACCGTGTCCGAACGTGACTTGATCACGGCAGTCAGAAGCACGAACGGAAACAAACCAACAGGCGATGGACTTGATAAGAAATTGAGTTCATAGGGACAGGATAGGTGTCAGTTGACTGATTTTCGTTTTCCGGTCAGTCGACTGACCAATAACTTTTTCAGTCAATTTGCTCTACTCGAGCGTTCATGTACTACCTGCTCACTTCATCATCCAACTGCTCATTTCACTTCACGCATGCATGTATTTCTTTCTTGCTGCGTCCGGATGTATGTATCGGAACCTTTTTTAACGGAAACTAACTAATCTTATTCTCATGGTGGCAACTATACATAAGTAATATAATCTGATTCTCCTGTGTAATATTCAAGCGATAATCATGCCCGTCCCTATTCAATCGAGCCTAAAATAAAAATAAACTTTCTAAGATATAATGAATTACGGACATTGGGACTGCCCTTTAAGAAGAAAGAACAAATAATAAAATTTAATGACAAAATTTGTGCATAATTTACACATAAATTGCAGCTTTTCTTCATATGCAACATTAAGAATATATAGCGAAATTTTTGCAAAAGATAAGTTTTTTAAGAAAAATGAATTAGTCGCATTGGTATTACCCATAAAAAAATATAAAAGATATTTTTTTTAAAAATAATGTTGTTTTCTAAGGAAGAATGAATTAGTGCTATAGCTAGTACCCTTTAAGAATAAACTAAATAAAAAATAAATGATCAAAATTTTTGCACAAATTTTACGCTAAATTATGTTTTTTAATAATATGCAAGAATAAGAATATATTAAGGATATTTTCGCAATAAAAAATTTTCAAGAAGAAATGATTAGTGGCATTGGTATTATCATTTAAGAAGAAGATGATGAAAAACAACTAATGAAAAAAATTGCATACAATTTGCAAAAAAAATGCCCTTTTTATAACATCCAAAGCATATAATAGTACATTTTTGTGAATAATTATTTTCCTATGAAGGAATAAATTGATATTACCCATAAACAAAATCAAAATAATTAAGTTTTCTAAGAAAGAATGAAACCCTTTAAGAAAAAGAAAAAGAAAAAGAAAAAACTTTTGTAACTTACACAACAATTTGCACTTAAATTGCACTTTTTGTAATATGCAAAGAATAAGCATATAATAGTGCATGTTTCTCATTCTACTATAGTTTACACATAGTGTAACTGAAATAATGTATTTCCTTTAAGAAGTCAGAAAATAAACAAAAACTTCTGCACAACTTTGCACCGAAATTACGCTTTATCGTAATATGCAAAAATAATCATATAATCATGAAATTTTGGAAAATATTATATAGTATTTGTTTGTATATAATTACAATCAGCGAAAAAACCACAAAAAAAGCAATAAATGATAGAAAAAAAGAAAAAACACATAGAAACATAAATAGAAATAAAAAATGAATCAAAAATACCCCCAAAAGAAAGAATTAAATTGCCACATAAGGGTCAATCGACTCCACATAGCCCAACTCACCACGAAAATGATATAGAAAAAAAAGAAAACAACACAAATCTCCAAGCAGAATCGGACGGTCACAAAATCGACTGGCTATAGCCTAGTCGACTGGATTTTATTTTCAGGCCAGTCACTTTTTTTCTTAACCAGCTGGTAACCTCATATATTCATCTCAAAGCATGCATGAAAACTGTGGACTTTAGCGGCTGAAACTATGTTAGGTTGTGACGCAAGAGCACGTACATGTAGGCACCATGCACACATAAACATATAGACAGACCCACATGCATACACACACAAGAACCACAGACACTCATCATTAGCTTTTTGGTTGTGCGGATGGAGCATAATTAATACTAAAACTAATACAATACTAAAGGAGATTTTCAAAAGAAAAATGAATTAAATTTGCACAAATCATTGGCATTGGTATTACCATTCAGAAATAAGGAAAATGGAAAATAAATTAAACAAATGATGAAAATTTTTGCAGATAACTTACACTGAAATTGCATTTTTATAATATGCAAGAATATATATATATATATATATATATATATATATATATATATATATTAGTGAAAGCTAAAGAAAAATAAAAAATGAAATGCAAATAAAACAATAAGGAAATGAAGTTTTCTATGAAAGAATGAATTCGTGGCATTGGTATTACCATTTCAGAAGGAAAAAAACCTAGAACAAAATCAAAGTAATGAAGTTTTCTAAGGAAGAATGGAACTCTTTAAGAAGAAACAACATGCAAAAGAAAAAACTTTCAAAACTTTTTGAAATATGCAAAGAATAAGCATATAATAATGCATTTTCGCATTCTACTATAATTTACGCATAGTGTAACTAAAATAGTGTCCTTCCTTTAAGAAGAAGATTTAAAAAAATTACACACAACTTTGCACTGAAATTGCATGTTATCGTAATATGTAAAAATAATCATGAAATTCGGCACATATTATATGGTATTTGTTTGTATATAATTACACTCAGCGAAAAACCCACAAAAAACAATAAATAACCAATAAAGGAAAGAAAAAAAGGAAAAGGAGAAATGCATAGAAACAAAAAATAGAAATAGAAAATGAAGCAAAAATACCCATAAAAGAAAGAATCCATTTTCCTAAGGAAGAATCAATAGTCGGCATTGATATTATCATTTAAGAACAAAAAAAATGGGAAAAAGGATCTAAAACAAACAATGACAACATTTGCACAAAGTATACATAAAAATTGTGCTTCTTTACAATATGCAAGAATAATTATATGTCCACGTGTGATATGGCAGGTGAAAAAGGGCATGGGAAATTGTCGAGGAAAGGGTGGGAAGTGAGTGGGAGAAATCTGCGAGAAATCCTACTATAATTTCCATAGTGTAACTGAAATAATGTATTTCCTTTAAGAAGAAACACAAAAAAAACTTGCGCATAAATTTGCACCGAAAATGCACTTTATTGTATTATGCAAAAATAATCACATAATCATGAAATTTTGGCACATATTATATAGTATTTGTTTGTATAAAATTAGACTCAGCCAAAAACCCACAAAAAAATATTAACCAATAAAGGAATGGAAATGGGAAAAATAAAAACCCATAGAAACAGAAAACACAAATAAAAAAGTGAAGCAAAAATACCCTTAAATAGAAAGAAAATCATATAAAAAACTTTAAAAAATAATGAAAATATCTGCACATAAATTGCGCTTTGTTATAATATGCAAGAATAAACACATAATAGTGAAATTCATCGCAAAACCAAATTATCTAAAGAAAAAATGAATTAGTGGCATTGGTATTTGATCCATGGTTTCTCTACTTCTCCGGATCAAAATAATGAATTAGTGGTATCCGTATTAACCGTTTAAGAAAAAAGTAAAGTAAAGAAAAAACAATAATGATAACATTTACACACAGTTTGAATAGAAATTGCATTTTTTTATAATATGCAAAAATAAGCACAAACAGTGAAATTTCACAAAAAATCCTAAGTAGGAATGAATTAGATGTATTGGTATTACCCTTGAAAAAATAAAAAAATGAAATAAAAACTTAAACAAAATTAAAATAATGAAGTTTTCTAAGAAACAATGAATTAGTGTCATTGGTTTCCCACTAAAGAAGAAAGGGACTGAAAATAATAAAACAAATAATGAATTATTTAGCAAACTATTCAGAAGTTGCGCATTTTTAGTGTACATATAATCATGAAAATTTGTCACATATTATATATTATTTGTTGTATACAATTACACTTAGCCAAAAACCCACAAAAAACAAAAAAAACCAATAAAGGAAAGAAAATTGGGAAAAGAAAAACCCATAGAAACAGAAAACAGAAATAAATCAAAAAACATCCACAAAATAGAAATAAAACCAACTAACAAAGAGAATCATAAAAACAAAAGCAAAAGCACATAAACTTGCAATTTTTCACCCACAGGGGAAGGCCATTCTAAACTTGGATATCTCATTCCAGGACCTCTGCATTGAGTTAAATTGGGATTTTCTTTTTTCACCCGGAGGGGAAGAACCATTCTGAACCTGGATTTCTCATTCTACGACTTTTGCGTAATGAAACAAGGCTAAGCCTTCCACTCGTCATGTCATACACGCAATAGCTTGGAACACCATTGCCGAGCTTCTCGCAATCATGGCACGTGCATGGGTTCAACCGCCTCCGTATCCGTGCCCAGTGAGTGCCCAAGATAAACACACGATTTCCTCGAAATGCCTGCCCGTAGTGTTCCGTCGATGAGCCCGCGAGTGCCCTTGAGCAAGTCCTGCTCAGGAAGAGGACCTGGCCATCCAAGTCATTCACCTCCAACCACCGTCTCTTCTCCAAATCTGCCTCGAGTACTTGCAGATTTATCTTTGAATGATGAACGTAGGCCGCGTGAGGGATGTTCCACCGCACCATTAGTAGCTTCCTATTCTCGGATGAGACGACTATGTAGTGCTTCACAAGAAACGACGGCGACCATGGGTCGATCCCTGGCGGCAGCGGTGTGGGATCCTTGATGACTTGCTCGACGCAACGTCGCTGTCCAATCTCATGCGTAAAGAGCTGCTCTGATGATTTGAGTGCGAAGATTTTTCCACGGTACAAGGCGATGTCCCTGTACTTGTAACCATACTTGGACCCATACATATTTGTGGTAAGCAGAAGCACCCATGAGAGCTGACCGGTGCCCGGCCGGAAAAACACCAAACAATAAGCGGAACCTGGCCTTCCGGCGTCACGGTTGAGGGTCGCAACGAGGAGACTGGACGAGCACACGAGTACCTTACGCATGGTGAAGGCGACGCTCTCTGCGGGAATCAGTGGCCATGTTCTCTTGGAGTCACATGGGTCATGGGCACCCCTATCGCTGCACTCGTCGGCACACTCATGGTGGTCCCTCGGGATCTCGATCGTGGATGAAGAGTCACGAAGGAAGAGTCGGCGGCGGTGCTTGTAGAGGAGGTAGCTGCCGAAGGAGCTAACGTCGGCACCATGGCTCGAGCGAAGCACCTTGCCATCGGCGATGCTCTGGTAAGCGCCGCGGCCGAGGCTGATGCACGGCATGGCCGGCGGCAGCTCCTGACGCGCAGCGAGCCGCCAGTCACGGCAAACGGCTCCGAAACTGAGGCGGTCCCGATGGGACGGTAGATGGGATATGATGAGGGCGGCAAGGTCGGGGGGGAGGTCCGGCCATGGCGAGGACGAAGTAGTAGTCTTGCCGAGGCAGAGACCCATTGTTGAATGTGATCAAACGGTGTTTGATTAGTTTGTCAACAGGACGACTTGGCAAACGTATAAGTACGATATATATATATATATATATATATATATATATATATATATATATATGAGCTAGGCTAGGTTTCACACTGGTAGAAAAAGAGGCTTCCGTCCAGCCCCATTAGTCGCGGAACTGTAGGAACCGCGATTAATGAAGCCTTTAGTCCCGGTTCGGCAGACGAACCGCGACCAAATGCCTGCGCCCAGGGCGCTCGGTGGCCAGCTGGTGCACGTGAGGGGCTTTAGTCGCGGTTGGCCAGGCCAACCGCGACTAAATGTGCCCAAAGGCCTTTAGTCGCGGTTGGCCAGGCCAACCGCGACTAAAGCTCCTCCCCTATATATACCAGTTCAGCGCACTCACTTAGCCATTTGGTGCCACTTCTCTTCACAAGCTTCACAAGGGGGTGTAGGTTTGCTTTTGGTTCCTCTTATGCACACAAGGTGTTTGATGAAAAGCCCCAAGAGCCACACTTGAGGTTCCTCATTCATTTTTTTCCTCCTCGATCGCGGTTAGCAACTTGAACCTTTCATGCATGTGTGTCATTGATTAAATATGCATGTGTGTTGTTCATTGTTTAATTTCTATTGTTTATAGCTAGTTAGTTTAACAAATGCATGATGGTTAATTATATATTTTATATTATAATAATGCAGATGAATCGGCAATGGATGTACGGTAACCGACTCTCCCGCGAGTTCACTACGGGTTTGAAAGATTTCCTCGTAGTGGCTAATGCGAACAAGCAGAAGGGTTTTGTTATCTGTCCATGTGTTGACTGTAAGAATCAGAAGGGTTACTCTTCCTCAAGAGAAGTTCACCTGCACCTGCTTCGGCACGGTTTCATGCCAAGCTATAATTGTTGGACCAAGCATGGAGAAAGAGGGGTTATAATGGAAGAAGATGAAGAAGGGGATGATTTCATCGATGAAAGCTATCTTGCTGATTTCGGTGATACTTTCATGGAGGATGCTGAAGGTGAAGGGGAAGGTGAAGGGGAAGGTAAAGGGGAAGGTGAAGGGGAAGAAGAGGCACGTGATGAGACCGTTGATGATCTTGGTCGGACCATTGCTGATGCACGGAGACGCTGCGAAACTGAAAAGGAGAGGGAGAATTTGGATCGCATGTTAGAGGATCACAGAAAGTCGTTGTACCCCGGATGCGATGATGGTCTGAAAAAGCTGGGCTGCACACTGGATTTGCTGAAATGGAAGGCACAGGCAGGTGTAGCTGACTCGGCATTTGAAAACTTGCTGAAAATGTTGAAGAATATGTTTCCAAAGAATAACGAGTTTCCCGCCAGTACGTACGAAGCAAAGAAGGTTGTCTGCCCTCTAGGTTTAGAGGTTCTGAAGATACATGCATGCATCAACGACTGCATCCTCTACCGCGGTGAATACGAGAATTTGAATGAATGCCCGGTATGCACTGCATTGCGTTATAAGATCAGAGGCGATGACCCTGGTGACGATGTTGAGGGCGAGAAACCCAGGAAGAGGGTTCCCGCCAAGGTGATGTGGTATGCTCCTATAATACCACGGTTGAAACGTCTGTTCAGGAACAAAGAGCATGCCAAGTTGTTGCGATGGCACAAAGAGGACCGTAAGTCGGACGGGGAGTTGAGACACACCGCAGATGGAACGCAATGGAGAAAGATCGACAGAGAGTTCAAAGATTTTGCAGCTGACGCAAGGAACATAAGATTTGGTCTAAGTACAGATGGCATGAATCCTTTTGGCGAGCAGAGCTCCAGCCATAGCACCTGGCCCGTGACTCTATGCATCTACAACCTTCCTCCTTGGTTGTGCATGAAGCGGAAGTTCATTATGATGCCAGTGCTCATCCAAGGTCCTAAGCAACCCGGCAACGACATCGATGTGTACCTAAGGCCATTAGTTGATGAACTTTTACAGCTGTGGGGCCCTGGTGTCCGTGTGTGGGATGAGCACAAACAAGAGGAATTTGACCTACGAGCGTTGCTTTTCGTAACCATCAACGATTGGCCTGCTCTTAGTAACCTTTCGGGACTGTCAAATAAAGGATACAATGCATGCACGCACTGCTTACATGAGACTGAAAGTGTACATTTGCCAAATTGTAAGAAGAACGTGTACCTTGGGCATCGTCGATTTCTTCCGAAAATTCATCCAGTAAGAAAGAAAGGCAAGCATTACAACGGCAAGGCAGATCACCGGCCGAAGCCTGCAGAACGCACTGGTGCTGAGGTATTTGATATGGTCAAGGATTTGAAACTCATCTTTGGAAAGGGTCCTGGCGGACAATCAGTTCCGAAGGGAGCTGACGGGCACGTAGCCATGTGGAAGAAGAAATCTATATTCTGGGAGCTAGAATATTGGAAAGTCCTAGAAGTCCGCTCTGCAATCGACGTGATGCACGTTACGAAGAATATTTGCGTGAACCTCCTAAGCTTCTTGGGCGTGTATGGGAAGACAAATGATACAAAGGAAGCACGGCAGGACCAGCAACGTTTGAAAGACCCTGATGACCGGCATCCGGAATGGTTTCAAGGTCGTGCCAGCTACGCTCTGACCAAAGAAGAGAAGGTCATCTTTTTTGAATGCCTGAGCAGTATGAAGGTCCCGTCTGGATTCTCGTCCAATATAAAGGGAATAATAAACATGGCGGAGAAAAAGTTCCAAAACCTGAAGTCTCACGACTGCCACGTGATTATGACGCAATTGCTTCCGATTGCTTTGAGGGGGCTCCTGCCGGAAAATGTTCGAGTAGCCATTGTGAAGCTATGTGCATTCCTCAATGCAATCTCTCAGAAGGTAATCAATCCAGAAGATCTACCACGGTTACAGAACGATGTGGTCCAATGTCTTGTCAGTTTCGAGTTGGTGTTCCCGCCATCCTTCTTCAATATTATGACGCACCTCCTGGTTCACCTAGTCGAAGAGATTTTCATTCTCGGTCCTGTATTTCTACACAATATGTTCCCCTTCGAGAGGTTCATGGGAGTATTAAAGAAATATGTTCGTAACCGTGCTAGGCCAGAAGGAAGCATCGCCAAGGGCTATGGAAATGAGGAGGTAATTGAGTTTTGTGTTGACTTTGTTCCTGACCTTAAGCCGATTGGCCTTCCTCGATCGCGGCACGAGGGGAGACTAAGTGGAAAAGGCACGATCGGAAGGAAATCAACGATATGTATGGACGGCCATTCTCTGACTGAAGCACACCACACTGTACTGACCAATTCCAGCTTGGTGGCTCCGTACTTTGAGAAACACAAGAATATTTTACGCCCGGACAATCCGGGGAAGCCTGAATCCTGGATTAGGAAGGCCCACATGGAGACTTTCGGCAGTTGGTTGAGAAAACATTTAATGAATGACAATGATGTTGTAGATCAGCTGTACATGTTGGCCAAGACACCATCTTCGACTATAACGACTTTCCAAGGGTACGAGATAAATGGGAATACATTTTACACGATCGCCCAAGATAAAAAGAGCACCAACCAAAACAGTGGTGTCAGCTTTGATGCAGCAACCGAGAATGGGCAAAAGGTCACATATTATGGTTACATAGAGGAGATATGGGAACTTGACTATGGACCCTCCTTTAAGGTCCCTTTGTTCCGGTGCAAATGGTTCAAGCTAACAGGAGGTGGGGTAAAGGTGGACCAGCAATACGGAATGACAATGGTGGATTTCAACAATCTTGGTTACCTTGACGAACCATTCGTCCTAGCGAAAGATGTCGCTCAGGTTTTCTATGTGAAGGACATGAGTAGCAAACCGAGGAAACGGAAAGATAAGAAAACGATCAGTACATCATGCGATGATCCAAAGCGCCACATTGTTCTTTCAGGGAAAAGAAACATCGTGGGAGTGGAGGACAAGACAGACATCTCAGAAGATTATAATATGTTTGCTGAAATTCCGCCCTTCAAAGTGAACACCGATCCAAGCATTAAGTTAAATGATGAGGATGCTCCATGGATACGGCACAATCGTAAGCAAGCAGGGACACAAGGGAAGAATTGATGTGTAATAATTAATTGTACCAAACTTTGTATTTGGTCGATGAACTGAATGATGTATCAAACCTTTTGTCAAACCTTCAAGGGATTAGTTTTATTTTTCTGATTTTTTTGATATATAATTGTATTTTTAAGATTTTAAAATGAATTAGTTTTATTTTTCTGATTTTAAAAGGAAAAAGGAAGAAGAAGAAAGAAGGAAAAAGGAAAAAAACAGAAGAAAAAAGGAAAAACAGAAGAAAAAAACAAACAGAAGAAAAAAGGAAAAACAGAAGAAAAAACAAACAGAAGAAAAACATAAGAAAAAAACAAACAGAAGAAAAACAGAAGAAAAAAGGAAAAAGGAAGAAAGGAAGAAAAAAAAGAAGAAAAACAAGAAAAAGGAAGAAAAAAACAGAAGAAAAAAATAGAAGAAAAAAGGAAGAAAAAAACAGAAGAAAAACAAGAATTTAAAATGAATTAGTTTTATTTTCTGATTTTTTGTATATATAATTGTATTTTTAAGATTTTAATAACATAAATAAATAAGTAATTAGAAACTTTAATAGCAAAAATAATTATCATAAAGTAAAATAAATAAGTAATTAGAAACAAAATAAAATAAAATAAATAAGTTTTTTGTTGTAAGTAGAAACAAAACAAAATAAATAAAGCAAAAATGAAAACAAAAAACAGGCAAAAAATAAAAAGTATGCCACCTACTGGGCCACCACGGCCAGAATACGACTAGAAACCCATTATTGGGCCAGGATTCAGGCCCGCAGGAAGGCCCAGTAGGCCCACAGGCTAGTAGTAACAGAATAGGCCCGTAAGCCTGCATTTGAGAGGAGCTCGAAGTGGTCAGCGCAGCCGCGCTTATAAACCACTGTCGAAGCCTCTCGGCTAGCGAGGTGGGACTAAACATCCCACCGCACCGCGCCAGTGCTAGCACAGACCTTTAGTCGCGGTTGGTGTAGCTTTAGTCGCGGTCCGCCACACCAACCGCGACTAAAGGCTCTTCCTGCGCGGGAACGAAGCGGCGCCAAAACCCTTTAGTCGCGGTTGGTGTGGCGGACCGCGACTAAAGCTAGCCTTTAGTCGCGGTTGGTGTGGCGGACCGCGACTAAAGCTAGGCTTTAGTCGCGGTCCGCCACACCAACCGCGACTAAAGGTGCGTCTATAAATACTGCACTTGGCAGTTTTGCCACTTCCCATTCTCCTCTCTCTCGACGCCGAAGCGCTGCCCCGACGCCGATCGACGCCGACGCCGACGCCGAAGCCCTGCCCCGACGCCGAAGCCCTGCGCGCCGCCGCCCCCCGTCCCCAGTGAGCGCCGCCTCCGCTCGTGCCTGCCCTTGCCCGCCGCCCGTGCCCTGCGCCCTTGCCCGCCGCCCGACGCCCTGCCGCCCGCCGCCCGCCGCGCCCGCCGCCCTGCCTGCCGTCCTCCGCGCGCCGCCCGCCGCCCTACCGCCCGCCGTCCGACGCCCTGCCGCCCGCCGCCCGCCGCCCGTCGCGCGCCCTGCCGTCCGCCTGCTGGCCGGCGCCGGCCGGCCCTGCTTAAGGAAAAAGAAGAAGAAGAAAAAGAAAAAGGAAAAAGGAAGAAGAAGAAAGAAAAACAAATTAAACAGAAGAAAAAACAAAAGAAAACAAAAAAACAGAAGAAAAACAAAGGAAGAAGAAAGAAAAAGGAAGAAAGAAAAAAAAACAAGAAAGAAAAAGAAAGAAGAAAAAAGAAAGGAAGAAGAAAAACAAAGGAAGAAGAAAAAAAGAAAGAAGAAAAAGGAAGAAGAAAAAAAGAAAAAACAAGAAAGAAAAACGAAAAAAAATATGAAAACCAAATAAAAACCAAATAAAAACCAAATGAAAACCAAAAGAAAGAAGAAAGAAAAAGGAAGAAGAAAAAAAAAAGAAAGGAAGAAGAAAGGAAGAAGAAGAAAGAAAGAAAAAGGAAAAAGGAAAGAAGAAGAAAGAAAGAATAGAAAGGAATAAGAAGAAAAGGAAGAAGAGGAAAGAAAGAAGAAAGAAAGAAGAAGAAAGAAGAAGAAAGAAAGAAGAAGAAAGGGAAGAAGAAGAAAGAAAGAAGAAGAAAGGAAAAAGGAAGAAGAAGAAAGAAGAAAGAAGAAAGAAGAAAGAGGAAGAAGAAGAAAGAAGAAAGGAAGAAGAAAAAAATGAAAACCAAATGAAAACCAAAAGAAAGAAGAAAGAAAAAGGAAGAAGAAAAAAAGTAACTTAAAACTTGATAATTAACAAAAAACCGTAAAATTTGATAATTAACCAAATGGCGAGGGTTATACATGTGTGTTGTCCTCGCCTCCCTCTCCGTGACGCCGTCGTCTGCCGCCCCGTCTCGCGCTCTACCGCGACACCCTCTCCCACCCCTTCCTCGCCCCCTCCTTTTGCCACCGCCCTTTCGCCACCGCCACCGCCACCGCCCCCCTTCTTCACTTAATTAATTTGTTTTTACTACATGTTTTCAGGACTGACATAATGGCGGACGATAGAGCTGACCCGATTATGGACAACTATGATCCGGACGGTGAAGCACATATGTTCGGCATCATAAACGGCGATATTCAATATGTGCCGACCGGACAAGAAGAAGAAGATGTCTCTTCTTATCTGAACCTTGACGGTGAAGATGAAGGGCGCCGTCAGCAAGATGATGCCGAACAAACGTCGATAAACGACGATCTTCAAATGGAAGTAGCAACCACCTCCGGCGCCGAGGTATATATATACATTGAGCCTCTGGTGATACAAACTAACTGATTTGAATAAATATGTGTGTACTAACGGGCGCGACTCTCTTTCTTATTTTAGCCCTCAGCCGGATCGTCGAAACAATCGAGTACGTCGTCAAAGCGTGGCGCAACCAAGACGATGAAACAAGGAGAAACATGCACCATCGAGGTTGTCGACAGTGCAACCGGCAGGCCGCTGGAGCCCCGCAAGAACGCCATCAAGTTTGTCAGCCAATGCGGAGCCGTTGTTAGAGACAACGTCTCGATCACCGTCCAGGAGTGGAATGAGCCAAAGAAGGCACGAATTGCTGGTTTCACTTTTGTCGATAAGAGAACAAAAAAAGATTGCTTCAAGAAGCTTATGGAACATTTCGTTCTACCTCCGGAATACAACAAATTCGATGAGGAGGGTAACAAGATTGAGGAAAACAAGGAGAGGAGGAGGCTAGTCAAACAGTTCGCTCTTCATAAGATGGCCGACGCATTCCGGAAATTCAAGCAAAATCTAAACCATGACTTTGTCAAGCAGAACAAGACTCCGGATTTCAAAGGACAATATGAGAAACTGAAACATGATTGGCCAGAATTTGTGAAGCAAAAGAAATCGGAGCAGTTCATTCAAATATCAAAAAAAATAAGGAAAATGCGGCTAAGAAGGAGTACAATCATATTATGGGGCCAGGAGGGTATCGCCTTTGGCAGCCTAGGTTGGAGAAGATGGAGAACGAGCTGAGGGCACGAGGAATCCGTCCAGGTACGGAGGGATGGGACCCAAGGGCCAAAAGCTGGTGGTACGGGCATGGGGGAACGCTGAACCCGGAGACAGGGGAGTGTGTTTACCAGGGCAAAATAATGAAACCCACCCAAGCCCTTATTGACGCAATGAGGGATGCTCAAGAGGGGAAGATCAAGTTCAACAGAGAGAACGACGCACTGACAAAAGCCCTCGGGAATCCTGAACACGGAGGACGTGTACGAGGCATGGGGCACATTCCGTGGAAAATAGGGTTCCCCCAGAACGATGACCCGTACGGTTACAGAAGCCGTAAGAGAAAGATGGATCGGGAAGCAGATGTTGTGGCGCGGTTGGCATCGGAAATGGATGTGATGAAGAAAACCGTGAGTGTACTAGTAGCCGAAAGAGATGCAGCTTGGGCGCAGCATGAAGATCATCCAGCGGATCTCGATAGCCAGCAGCGGAGAAGCAGCGTGGCTTCCACGGAGGCCCCACCGGCTGGTGCAGATGCACCGACGATCGAAATTACTGCACCGGAGCCTCTGGTGGTCGAAATTACTGCACCGGAGCCTCCTCGCTACCCCGTGGACGATATAAAGGAGAGGAAAGAATGTCATCTGTATTATCCTATCGGGAACATGTCCATGAAGGTAGCCATCGGCAGTGCTTTACCATGTTTACCTGGAGCACTCCACCACAACAACCCCATTCAAGATGGCTATGCTCGTGTCACGGTGGAGGACTTAGTCCAAGGGTTTGAGGACCTGGAGATTGACATTGCTACACCTGAAGGGGAGAAAAGACTTGGAGATGTCAAGCGCCATTTCATTCTATGGCAAAAGAAGTTTATCAAGTTTCCAGGCGAGGCGCCAAGGACAACAAGTCCACCCCCCTACGGTGGTGGTGGTGGCGGTGGCGGCGGTGGTGGTGGTGGTGGTGGTGGCGGTTCACCTACACCTCCGTCACGTCAGCCGACGCCTCCCAGTCCACAACGTCCGGCGGGTGATCAGACGCCGCCCCCCAGTCCTCGTCCGGCGGGTGATCAGACGCCGCCCCCCAATCCACCTCCGGCAAAGAAGCAGAAGCAGTCCTGGATTATTAACCCGGACCCTTATGTACCTAAGACCACAAAGGTACCGGAGCCATCACTGAAGCCTCTCCCCACAAGGCCTTGGGAACGTAGTGACGAGGAAACTGCCGCGGCCGCGGCTGCTGATCTTGAGAAATGGAAGGCGGACTGCAAGAAGAAAAGAGAGCCCGAGCCCAAGCCAGTATTTTCTGATGAGCAAAAGAAGTGGGCTAAGTCATTTTTGAGCACACCGTCCCAAGCCGCGAAGAATCTGCCTGAGGACTATGCACGTGAACTTCGTAGGCAGGCACTCATGTTGAAGGAGAAGAAAGGGCGGGCGGATGACCCCGATCCGGAACAAAGTAAACGAGTTGCCCAGCTCGGGGAACAAAGTAAACAATCGATTGCCCCGCTTATAGTGAAAGCCGCCGGTCCGGATGACCCCGATATCATAGCAGCTGCGGCAGCACTTGGATTGACTACAACGAGTGCCAGAGAACAAGCGGCCAACTTAGGTATTACTCTTCGTGAACTGTTAGGCCTTGATGAGGCGCCAATGAAGGAGGTAGTAATTACATATGTGAAGAATGGGCCTCTCGTCGAGCCTGCGCAGGAACAGGATCTACCTCCACAAATGAAAGGTCTGCTGAAATGGTACAAGGGTTACATAAAAAGTAAAAACGCCAACGAATATATTTATGCGGAAGTTAGATATGAGCATCACTTCAAACATTACTATGTACAAATTCATCTGAGTGAATTGTTCCAGCTTTTCAATCTGCGCGAGCTCGACAAATCTATTATCAGTTGCTACGTTCTGTAAGTGATTTATTTCTACCCCATCTCGTTCATATTGCCTGCACTATATATATGTCCTAACTATATTGTTGTGTCCGCTATTATACATGCAGAATGAAGATTAAGGAATGCAGAGTAAGGAACATCCATGATGTTGGGTTCATTGACCCACACATCGTTAATGGATATGTGTTGCGGCATCACCCCGACGACATGGAGGCAGACCTGTGGCAGTTTCTTACAAAGCAGGAACTCAAAAGTGATATTCTATTTCCTTACCATTTTGGGTGAGTGTTTCTGTCTTGAGCACATTCTCTTTTGTTTACTCCATGCATGATATGTGGCCGGCTAATCGATGAGTTATGCATGACGTACTGTGCATGTATCGTGTCCGCAGGTTCCACTGGATTCTGCTAGTAATTAAAGTTGACACCTCAGAATGTCTCGTCCACGACTCTCTGAATATGGATCCAAAGCTTTGGGGCGACCTGAGAAAAATGATGCAGAAGTAATTATTTTCATTCATTTGCGCTCTATATCGATCGGCCTATTTCGTTCATTTCCTAATATCAAGTAACTAATAACTCTCTTGTTCATTTAATTTTCTTTGCCTCGTAGGGTCTGGAGACGGTTCGTAGATAAAAAGGTCGGTGAATTCAAAAAAGAGCTAGAATTCAAAAAGTCAAAGGCTAAGAATGCTGGGGATATTCAGCCAGCGGGGACCAATCTATGTGGATACTATGTCTGTGAGATGATCCGGAGATACACCTCTGAGCGGGTTCCGAGTGATACCAATGCTCAGAGGAATAACCTCCGGATGATGCTTAGTCCAGAAGCTCGCTTCCGACCACTTCAAGAGGAACTAGCTGGATGGTTCAGGAGGGAAGTCCTCCATCCTAAAGGAGAACACCATTACGAGGACGTAGAACTTTATATGCCTTAAATTATGTATGGAAACTTGTTCAAAATTGTATATGGTCATCCGATGATATTTAATATATACTGTATATTCCTCTTGAATTCTTTTTGGTTCTAATTTCAAATTTGTTTGAAATTGTACAATCATATGCATGTATGTAGTAGCGTAGAATATGTGAAACTCCTTCAAAATTAAAATAAAGCATAAAAGAAATAAAACAATACAAATTAAACAGAAAACAGGTTGGGGGGGGGCAGGTTTAGGGGGGGCTAAAACCCTAAACCTGCGGCGGTCTTTAGTCGCGGTTGGCCAGAAGAACCGCGACTAAAAGTCCTCCGCCCCGACGGCCACCTGGCGCCCACGTGGACGGGCCTTTAGTCGCGGTTCTTAAGCAACCGCGACTAAAGGGTGGAGCCTTTAGTGCCGCCTGTTTGATCGCGGTTGCGCAACCGCGACTAATGGCAGTTACGAACCGCGACCAAAGGCTCTTTTTCCACCAGTGTCAGTTGATACTTCTTCAACCAAGGTTCGCGTCCATGATTTATTAACCGAGCTGTGGTGCGATGGAATACCGTGTCCGAACGTGACTTGATCACGGAAGTCCGATGCACGTACAGAAACAAACCAACAGGAGATGAACTTGATAAGAAATTAAATTTATTATCATAGGCACCTGCAAAAATATAGGAGTATTTTTCCAGCAAGTTTCAATAGACCGTAAACACGTGAAATACAAACCCAAACCCCGTATTTTTGGTAAAGACTATTGGTTCACTACTCCCTCATAATATTTAGATGTGCTCTACTTATTACACATCTAAGTGACTAAATCAAGCTAGAAAGAAAAAGAAAAAAACAAAAGAAAATGCTTGCACGAATCTTAGCGTAAAATCAATGACATAGGATTTAGACGTGCAATACTTAGAGCACAGCGACACACAGTCAAAAGCTGCAAGATTGAAGCCAGCCTAGGAGATGGGGAGGGGAGGGAACGGGCTGGGTAGGGGAGCCGCCGCCGCTGTCAGCACCGATGGCCTCCTCTGCCCGCGGTGGGTGGGCTTGGGCGGCCGTGGAGAAATTCCTAGGTGGCGGCGTAGTCGCCTCGAGAGTCGACCGTGCGAGCAACCCTAGAAATCGAACCCACCTAACAATATATTATGTGCTAGCAAAAAGTAATTGCATATTATCAGGCTGGTCACTACAATGCAAACCCTACTCAATTGGATTACTTCTGATCTAAGCGGCTGTCCAATCAATACCAGGAGGTATTTTTTTGACGTAAAAAGATGCAGGAGGGCTACCATCCTAATTGTCTCTAATCATAGGTGTCTAAATGTTTTCCACATAATCAATAGGAGTAAGGAGGAAGGAGCTATGCCGCGGTCGACGTCTAAGGCGATCCCGCAGGCGATGTCTCAGGCGGCTTCTGCCGCCGGTGAGCAGCGGGTAGGGGGTCGGTTTTGGGTGCTATCTGACGGTGCCAGCGACTCGGAGGATGATGGCGCGGACCCGGACGGCAAGGAGTCTTCGGCGGGCTCGCCGACGCCGTCGGACGCGATCTGCGAGGCTTTTCCGGGTAGGTTATTCCGAGGAGGAGGTGGCGTTGCTTGTCGACTTAGCGATTCCTCGAGACGATCCGGCAAGGGCAGGCCTGAATGAGGGGGACAACATCGAGGTGGTTCGCCGCGTCGTCCATCGTGGCATGGCGGCTTCGGCACTCCGTCCATGGCGCGGTCCTCTTCCCAAGGTATGTCATCCTAAACTTTCTCTATCTGACTATTTTGAAGCGGGAGCTTGGAAGTTAGTCACGAGTAACAGAAAGAAATGGACGGACGGCGGCAGCGGTGGTGCCGGCGCCGACGACCGGCCGGCCGGCTGAGATCCGTAGCGGGCGGATCGAGCGTTTGAACTCCTTGATTGGCGCTGGTGGGCCAGACGCGGCTGAGGCGAGTTGGGCCCGGTCTGCATAGAGGTTTGAAGCCCAGTTGAGGCCGAATCAGAGTAGGCCGGTGATAAATGGGTATGAGGCCCAGTGTATGACGGACTCCACATCTTTTTCTCACCACAGCCCATGCATGATCCCGATCATAAGTCGATCGAGGGACTGCTCTTCGCCGACTCCTAGGGTTCGACGGCGCGTTGCGGTGCCTGGCTTTGCAGCATGCGGCGCTGGAAGAGTGGCCCGTATCCCTCCATTACTGGCCATGGTGGGTCGAGGCGGAGCTGCTTTGAACGGGCAGAAGACTTCGGTGGACGCCGGGATTGCGCCGGCTGGGCGTGGTGGCGCTGCTCCACCGGTTCATAAGCCCAAGGCGGGCACTGGGATGGTGCAGGCTGCGGGATCGGCGGGGCATGGCAGTGCTTCCGGTCCTAGGCCGCCGGCGCAGGTTGAAGGCTCGGCGGGTCGTGGCGGTGCCGGTCCTAGACCCAGTGACGGATCCAGGAATTGAACTTAGCCGGGGCGAAACATTCAAGGTATAAAAATTTTGATTGACAAATGCAAGCACGCTGAACCAAATCTCATAAAATTCAAATATGAAGCTAGATGCACTAGAAAATTAACATAACTAATGTTCAGAACAGTTCGAGATTCTTGACAAGTAGGTGACACAATTTCTGGATCGAAGTCGACTGAGTACATAGATGCAAGCTCAAGTAGGTTCTCATGATTAAATCTACTAAATGGGTCTAGGATCTACACTAGCAATACATATCAATAACCTTGTTGAAGTTTCACCGAACCGGTTATTCATCTCAGCTATGTTTCCATCAAGCACCTCATTGAACATTTCAATCTTATAGTGATGGAAGCAATTGGTTTCATTCATTTGAAGATTCCCTACATTACAAGTTTATAACATCACCATGTTCAGCACTGACCATGTACAATAGTTGGCTAGAAATTGGAGATCAACATCAGAAGAAAATAGATTGGACTACCGGCTTGTTGCTGTATGTTGTGGGAATTGCACGATGTATTGCTCTTCATGCATAGGCACGTATATATGATGTACAAAGGTGGGCCACGGACCTCAACTATACAACGAACTAGGAGGCGGGCCCAATACGCAATATGCACATAACACATATACTCAACACCCCCCCGCAGTCGAAGCGGCACCACGGCTGACGCAAAGACTGGATCGGAACTCCTCAAATGACGCCGTAGGCAAGCCCTTGGTCATGATATCGGCAAACTGTTGGGAAGTAGGGACGTGTAAAACACGAATATGGCCAAGGGCCACCTGTTCCCGAACAAAATGAATATCCAACTCAATATGCTTGGTCCGTCGATGATGCACCGGGTTAGCAGAGAGGTAGACCGCCGAGACGTTGTCGCAGTAGACCACGGTGGCACGGTCAACAGGACAAGAGAGCTCCTGAAGCAGCTGGCGAAGCCACGAACACTCGGCGACGGCGTTGGCCACCGCACGATACTCAGCCTCAGCACTAGAACGAGAGACCGTAGGCTGCCGCTTGGACGACCACGAGATAAGTGAGGGTCCAAGGTAGACACAATAGCCCGAAGTGGAGCGACGAGTGTCAGGGCAGCCCGCCCAGTCTGCATCGGAGTAGGCGGTGAGGGCGGTGTCGGCGGAGGCGTGAAGCGTGACGCCAAGATCCATAGTGCCACAGATATAGCAGAGAACCCGCTTGACGGCAGCCCAGTGAACGTCTCGAGGAGCATGCATATGAAGACACACCTGTTGCACGGCATACTGGATCTCCGGTCGAGTCAGAGTAAGGTATTGGAGAGCACCAACGATAGACCGATAGAAAGCAGCATCTGAAGCAGGAGAACCATCCGTGGCAGAAAGCTTGGCCTTCGTATCGACAGGCGTAGCGGCGGGCTTGCAGTTAAGCATGCCGGCGCGCTCCAGGAGCTCGTGAGCGTACTTCCGCTGATGAAGGAAGAAGCCATCCGGACGGCGCACCACCTCGACACCGAGGAAGTAGTGCAAAGGACCCAAGTCCTTGATGGCGAACTCAGCGCGAAGACGAGCCGTGAGCTGACTGAGAAGACCAGCCGTACATGCCGTCAGGATGATGTCGTCGACATATAGCAGCAAGTAGGCCGTGTCAGAGCCCTGATGATAGATGAAGAGCGAGGCGTCCGAGCGGGTAGAGCGGAACCCAAGCTGGTGGAGAAACGCCGCGATGCGCTGGTACCAAGCGCGCGGAGCCTGCTTGAGTCCGTACAGGGACCGCGAAAGCAGGCACACGTGGTCGGGAAGCGCCGGGTCAACAAACCCAGTGGGCTGCTGGCAGAAGACCTGCTCCTCGAGGTGACCATGGAGGAAGGCGTTGGAGACGTCCATCTGGTGCACCGGCCAAGCACGGGAGACCGCAAGGTGGAGAACCGTGCGTATCGTGCCGGGCTTGACGACCGGAGCGAAGCTGTCGGTGAAGTCACGAACGACCCAACGCGCTTTGTAGCGATCAAGGGTACCATCAGGACGGAGCTTGTATTTAAAGACCCACTTCCCGGTAATCACGTTGGCGTGCCGGGGACGGGGAGCAAGCTGCCACATCCGGTTGCGCAACAGGGCGTCAAACTCCTCTTGCATCGCAGCCATCCAGAGCGGGTCACGAAGAGCGGCTCGAACGGAGGACGACAACGGCGACGGCTCAGAGGTGGACACCGCATGGACGTAGTCATCCGAGGCGTAGCGCGAGCACAGGCGAAAAACGCCCGTACGGGCGCGGGTGACCGGACCGGCCACAGGCGCCCTGGGCGTCGAGGGGGCCACGGGCGCCGAGGGCGCCGAGGGGGTCGCGGCCGCCGAGGGCCCAGGGGGTGCCGAGGGGGCCACGGGCGCCGGGGGCGCCGAGGGGGCCGCGGGCGCCAACATCGGCGGCGCCGGGGGCGCCAGCGCCGCAGCTGGAGGAGGCGCCACATGCGGGGGGCGCGCCTCAAAGCCAGGGGGCGGGCCAAGAGAGGTGCGCGAGCGCCCTAGGAGAGGCGTCGAGGAGCTCGCGTCACCGGTGGCGGGTGGAACAGCCGGGGGTACCTGGTGAAACGGAAACACATGCTCATCAAAGTAAACGTGCCGGGAAGTGAACACACGGTGGGAGACGGGATCGTAGCACCGATAGCCCTTAGAGTTGGAGGGGTAGCCGATGAAGATGCAAGCGGCAGAACGAGGTGCGAGTTTGTGAGGAGCGGAGTCGGCAGTGCTAGGATAGTAAAGGCACCCGAAAATACGCAGGCCATCATAAGATGGGGGTGTACCGAAGAGAAGATGGTGAGGTGCATAGTTCCACCGTGGGTAGCAGGGGCGAAGGTTAAGGAGAAGAGAAGCAGTAGCGAGTGCGTCCGGCCAGAAACGAGGCGGCACGTTAGCATGGAATAGGAGCGTGCGAACGCAGTCATTCAGAGTGCGAAGGATGCGTTCGGCTCGACCATTCTGCTGGGAAGTATACGGGCATGTGAGACGAAAAACTGTGCCGTGGTGCGACAGAAAAGTGCGGAAAGCAAGGTTGTCGAACTCTTTTCCATTGTCAGTCTGAAGAGCAAGGATGGGACGCCCAAACTGCATGCTGACATAGGAGTAAAAATCCGCCAAAGTGGATAGTGCATCTGACTTTCTGCGCAAAGGAAAAGTCCACGCGTAATGAGAATAATCATCAAGAATAACCCGATAATATAAATAGCCCGAATTACTAGGAACCGGAGAGGTCCACACATCGCTATGAATCAATTGAAATGGAAAAGAAGCTATGGTGATAGAGTTATTAAACGGGAGGCGAACATGTTTGCCGACACGACAGGCATGACAGGTGTGATCCTCTATCTTATGACAACTGAAACTGAAACTCTTAAGAATATGACGAAGTGTGACGGGGTTGGGATGACCCAAAGGAGCATGCCAGAGATCGACGCCGGCGGAGAGAGCAACCGGTGCGGTGGTGGAGGTGGACGACGAATGCACCGGATAAAGCTCGTTGAGACTATCACAGCGGTGAAGTACCATCCTGGTTCGAGCGTCCTTGACACAAAACCCAAGCTCGTCAAATTCAACAGTAACAGGATTTTCACGTGTTAAACAACGAACGGAAACAAGGTTCTTAATAAGATGAGGTGACACAAGTATGTTAGACAGAGTAATAGGCATGGAATTAGAAGGAAAAGAAGTGTGCCCGACATGTGTGATAGGGAGTGTGGAACCGTCGTCGACAATGATGCGGCGGTCGGTGGTGACGGGAGTGAAGGAGGCAAGATTACCAGGATGAGAAAACATGTGAGCCGTAGCCCCAGTGTCCATGTACCAATCATCGCCTTCAGTGGAGTTGTTCGGCATAGGAGCGGCGGGTAGCGCGGCGAAGAGCATCGGGTCCCAGGGCGCTGGCGGCATGGCCGGCGAGGGGAACGGAGACGTCATGGTGTAAGCAGGAACGACACCGGTCCATGGGTTGTAGCCGGAAGCCCACGGGGAAGGCACCTGAAGCCATGGTTGTTGTTGCTGACGAGGTGCACCGACGTCCTGCTGCTGCGGCTTCTGGCCACCGTGCCTGCCACCGCGCCAGCCCCCGCGGCGCCTTTCGGCAGGAGGGGCGGGAGGCGGCGCATAAAAAACCCTGGGTGAAGGACCACTCGGCACCACGGACGAAGCCACCTGCTCCGTCGATGCACCGCCGTAGGGCGCTCCGTACGAAGCAGGCGCACCGTAAGGAGACGCAGGCACCGAGGATGGCGAGTAGGCATAGGCCAACGGGGCAGCGTGGCCATAGGACTGCTGCAGCGCAGAGGGAGCCGGCCACTGGCTAGCCGGCGCGGCGCGGTAGGAGCCGGCGACCTGGCCCTGATGTGGATGCGTTGCTCCGTAGGGCACAGACAGGTGATGTGTATATGGAGCGGCGCCGTAGAAGCCTGCAGGCGGGACTCCATACGGAAGCAGGACAACCTCCTGATGACTTGTGGCCGGAGTGGCGCCGTACGGCGCAGACGGGACAGCAGCGCCGTAGGAGTCCACTGGCGGCTGAGCAGCGGAATCGCGAAGACCGGCGACGGTGACGCGGCGGAGACCTGGGCAGTTGCAGCCATGGAGGCGTAGGCCAGGGAGAGCAGCGGCGGAGAAGCCAAAAGGCGTGTGACGCGACGGCCTGGCGATGAAGCGCACGACAGCAGCGGGCGAGCAGGACTTGGTGAAGCGCACGGGGCTGGCGAGTGGGGGCTTGGCGAACGACGGCTGTAGCGCGCGGGGCTAGCGATGGCTATGCACGCGAAGTGCAAAGCTAGCTAGACCAAACCTGATGGATTCTCAAGCAACAAACACGTAGACGTAGATGACGTAGATGATGTATACGTGAATTTACTTGGCCGGCTGCTGGATCGGACGGGGCTAGCGGCGGCTGTGGCGCGCGATGGATAGAGGGTAGCGGCGGCTGGCGCGATTGGCGCGCGGGCGGCGGCGGCGGATGGGAGGCGGCGGCGCGGAGGAGTCGCGCGGCGGCGGCGGCGGCGCGTGGGAGTCGCGTGGCGGCGGTGGCGGCGGCGCGTGGGAGTCGCGCGACGGCGGCGGCGGCGGCGGCGGAAGCTATGGTTAAAACCCGGAAACTGATACCATGTATGTTGTGGGAATTGCACGATGTATTGCTCTTCATGCATAGGCACATATATATGATGTACAAAGGTGCCCTCAACTATACAACGAACTAGGAGGTGGGCCCAATACGCAATATGCACATAACACATATACTCAACAGTTGCGCTTGCTGGTTTCGCATACTGCAGCTCCTACGTGTTTGCACGAGCTCGATGCTCTGCCGCCGCTGCGTGGGACTGCTTCTTTTGGTTCCCCCATCTGTGGATCTGGATCAGGTGCCTGGCGGCCGGAAGCCCGGCGAGGCGGAGCTCTGTGGCGGCGAGCCGGCGGGGGCGATCCAGCGGCGACTAGGTTACCCTCGTTGTCTTGCTGGCTGCCTGGCTCGATTGGGTTTTGGGATTTTTCTGGGAGTGCCAATACGTGGGTGCTGCGCTCGTGCAGTCGTGCTAACTAGTTTGGGGCTACGGGCTGGGCTTTGTGTGGCCGTTCTATTAGTGCAAACTCCACATGTATTAGCCCATGTACAAAACGGACCGTATTTTTTTGTGTATGCTGATTCGGCTAGCCGGGGCGGCCGACCATAGTCGCCCCTACCGTGGCGCCGCCACTGCCTAGACCGCCGGCGCCCGGACCGGTCGCGCTGGCACCTGCTAGTGCGGTGGCGGGGCAAGGCAGCGGTCTTCGGCCTCCAAAGCCCGGTGCGGTCGCTGCTGCTCCTCTCAAGCAGGCACCCGGCCTGGGCAGCAGCCGCGGGAGGCACTTGGGCAGCAGCCGAGAGCAGCACCGCCGCCTCACTACGTAGCTCGGCCGCCCCAGCATCGTGCTTTGCCGGCTCATACTCAAGCATCACCTCAAGAATTGCATGTGGCTGATGGCGGTGCGGATGGTGCTTGTATACCGGCAAACCGTGGTGGTTTTGGATAACCCCGGGGACAATGGGATGACGATGGATATAACGCTTATGGGGATGGCCATCATTGGGGCTCGTTGTCGGCGGGCGGCGGGCGTGGATATGCATGGCAAAGTGATGGCTCAGCTGAAAGACCGTTTTACGGCCCTAGGGGGGTTTTGTTGAAGGGGCATCTGGCCCAGATTACCGGCAGCGAGGTGGCTACCGAGGACATCGTGGTGGTCGCTGTGGTAGGAACCGATATCGCCAACCTCCTCCGCCTGTGGTCGCGGAACCGACATCATCTTCTGAGGTGGTTGCTACCGTTCAGTTGCCGGATGTGTCTGGACAGGCTATGGAGGTGGTCACGACGCTTGCCTCTGCTGTGGTTCCTGAGACTGAGACCTTAGTGTCGGATGCTGTTGGTACTGCCGATAAGACAGATGCAGATAGAGCCTCCAAGTATGCTCGTAAGAAGGGCAAGATGTTGTGCTATCGCTGTTGTGAGAGGGGCCACTTTATTGCGGAATGTGTAACTGAACTTTGTGATACCTGCCTCAAACGTGCGCATGACATGGGGGAGTGCCCTATTCTGCGGGATCAGATGCCGAGTATCACCATCTATGGCATATATTGTGTTGAGCTGATGTTTTTTGAGTCTCTTAGTGCGAGGGAGATACCTGACGAACCCCAGAGCACAACTACAGGGATTGTCAAAGTTACTAAGAGTGATGTGTCCGAGGCGCAGATTATACACAGGCTCACTGAGTTAGTTCCTGGTAACTTTGAGTGGGAGCTCACGCGTCTCGAGACCAATTCTTACAAGGTTGATTTTCCTATTTCAGAGGACTTGGACCGTATGTCGAGTTTTGGGTTATGCAGAGTACCTGGTACTGAGTGCATCCTTGAGTTTCATGAGTGGAAGCGAGTTGAGCCCCAGGGCAAGCCCCTCTTACCCAGGTCTGGTTGCGTTTCTCAGGGGCTCCTTACAAGCCGCTTCAGGATGCTCGGGTTGTTGCTAGCTTGGGGTTTCTGGTCGGAAAGACCGAGAAGGTAGATATGGCTTTTACCAGAGCTAATGGAGTGGCACGCTTGCTGGTGAGTGTCCTCGATATTGAGTTTGTGCCTGACGTGGTCAAGTGGACTTACAGGGGCATGGTTTTCGATCTTGATATTGAGTTTGAGGATACTGATCTTTTTTCTGAGGCTATGGCTGGGACGGATGTGGATATGCATGATAACAATGATGGTTTCGGGAACACGGAGACACGAGGGGATGATGTTAGGCCTGAGTCGGCCAACGGGACGAGCCCCACCTTGCAGGCGCCTGGGTCTGGGGCTGCTCCTTCTACTACGGTACCCATGAGCACGCCGAGTTTCGGTTCTTTTGAGCCTGCTTATGCTCCTCCTAGGCTTTGGAGCGATCGGGTGGAGTCTGATGACGTGCTGGAGGGCACGCTTTCCCCCTTAGACTTTGTTGTGGGTGAGGTCTCTACCGAGGGGGTGGAGGATCGTGGGCAGGTGGCCCCTTCTTCCCCTTCTCTTTCTGCTGCCGAGCCATGGCTGGGGACCGCGGATGAGGTGCTTTCTTTGCCGCTCGGTGATGGGCCGAGGTTGAGAGGGGGACCGGGGCAGGAGGCCTCAGCTCCTTCTTTTCCAGCGGTGGTCAGGGCGAACACGCCTGCGTTTTCTGTTGGCTCCGTGGGCCTGCAGTCACCAGTTCCGCCGCAGGAATTACTCCTGCCGATGTCGGCTTTTGTGGGTGCCTCTCCCGCCAGCGCGACAGCTGTTCTTGGAGAGGAGGGGGGCAGGCGGCCCCTGTTCTTATCTCCCATCACCGGCATATGGGCGAGCCGACGACTGAGCTGTCTGCGGCTGTTGGGGAGCGTGGGCAGGTGGCCCAGCGTTCTCCACCCCTATGTTTCCCGGGGATGGTGTCGGCGGTGGGTCCTGAGAACTCTCTACATCCGCGCGGTGGGGGTGGGGCGGGAGGCGCTACCCCTATCGAGACCACTAGGGAGGAGGTCATCGCCTTTGGAGGTATCCCGGATCTTGTGTCTGAGGGGCGGTGGATGAGCTGTCGTCTTCAGGACCAGCCGGACGTTGATGACATGCAGCTGAGGTGCGCCAGGCGGGCGGCCAAGCTTCGTGATATTGAGGTCACTACTGGTATGTCGGTCAATACCTCCAATTCTATTTTGCACTTTTCCGATGTTGAGATTATTCATAATGCAAACCAGTTAGGAGCTTCACTAGGTAGTAATGATAATGAGATCCCGCATTCGGTTAATGACATATTGGATCTTGAAGCGGATTGGGCTTTGGACATGATTTACAATTTAGCTGCCGTTAAAACTATGAACGATTCAGATATTGCTCAGTTGGGTGTCAGGGTGTTAGATACGCTTTGTGCAGATCTTGCCCCTTCCCCTTCTGAGACTGAGGAGGAGGAAGGTTCTTTACCTCTTGGGGAGAGTGAACCTATAGAGGATCCTTGCGATAGACCCACCGAACCCGATTGTGAGGACCAGGTGGAGGAAGTTGCTAAGCCTAAGCGCAAGTGGCAACGCAAAATCTACCCAGTTTCAGCGGTGCGTAGAAGTGCTAGGAACCGGATGATCAAAAAAACTCATGACGAGTCATGAGAGGAATATTTTGGAATAGCAGATGTCTGAGGGACTTGGCTAAAAGAAGATTTCTAGTAGAGGCTTATATCGAACATAGGTTGGACTTCATTGCCCTTTCTGAAACAGGAAGAGGCAACTTTTCTCCTCAATTCCTAAACACGTTGTCGGGAGGTGTTGATTATGACTGGCACTATCTTCCCCCGAGAGGAAGATCAGGTGGGATCTTACTTGGGGTTAAATGTGAGACGTTGGAAGTCCGAAGTGTGGTCATGGGGGATTTTGCCATCAAGTTTCGGGTTAGGTCGAAGGTCGACGGATTTAATTGGGCCCTGGTGGCGGTCTATGGGGCCGCACATTCAGAACTCAAACCTGATTTTTTGGCGGATTTAGTCCGTATTTGCGGGTCTGAGCAGATTCCAATCTTAGTGGGGGTGATTTCAATATCATTAGAAGGAGAGACGAAAAGAACAATGATAATTTTGATGGCAGATGGTCGTTCATGTTTAACACCATTATTGAAAGCTTGGATCTGAGAGAGATAGAGCTTTCGGGAAGAAAATTCACATGGGCTAATTCTCTGCCAACCCCCACTTTTTATAAGCTAGACCGTGTCCTCGCGAGCATTGACTGGGAACACAAGTTTCCCCTGGTTACTGTCCAGGCATTATCGCGCGGAATCTCGGACCACACCCCCTTACTGGTTGACTCTGGTGAGGCAAGGCACGTGGGGAATAAGTATTCCTTCTCTTTCGAACTAGCATGGTTCGAGAGAGAAAGATTTTTTGATCTTATAGCCAGGGAGTGGGGTAAAGATGGAGGAGGAAGGACTCCGATTGAGAGATGGCAGAATAAGATACGACACTTGCGAAGTTTCTCGCGTGGGTGGGCTAAGACTCTCAGTGGGATTTATAAGGTTGAAAAGGAAAGGCTCCTTACCTTTATTCAGGCCTTAGATGTCAAAGCCGAGTCCATGATCCTAGATTCAATGGAACTTCATATTAAATTAGATGCGGAGATGAGATTGAAAGAGCTCCTGCGAGAAGAGGGGTTGAAGTGGGCATTGCGGGCGAAGGTTCGCAGGGTGATCCAGGGGGACGCCAACACTCAATTCTTTCATATGATAGCCAACGGCAAGCATAGAAAGAAAAGGATCTTTCAGCTTGAGCAAGACGAAGGGACGATTGTAGGACAGGAGAATCTTAAAATATACATCACTAATTACTATAAGCAGCTTTTTGGGCCTCCGGAGGATAATTTTGTTTCTCTGGATGAGTCACGGATTGAGGATGTCCCTCAGCTTGCTTCTGATGAGAATGATATTTTAATGGCTCCGTTTTCGGAGAAAGAGGTGTTTGAAGCTATTTCTCAGATGAAGAATAATAAAGCTCCGGGGCCGGATGGATTTCCAGCGGAGTTTTATAAGAGATGCTAGCATATCATTAAAGGGGATTTGCTTCCGATGTTCCAGGATTTATTCGCTGGACAGCTTCACTTGTTTCATCTAAATTTTGGAACCATTACCTTGCTTCCTAAGAAAACAGTGGCAGTGCGAATTGAGCAGTTCAGGCCGGACGCCGCCCCCGCCCCCCCGACCTCAACGCCGCCCCGGAGCCCCGACCACGACCTCGACGCCGCTTGCCCCTCCCTCATCGCAGGCACCCGAGGTGAGCACGCCTGCTCCTCCCTCTCCCCTACCTCTGCCTAGGGTTTCTACCTCCGTCAAATTAGTTAGGGTGGAAATGAATCGGATGCGGATGCGACTCAAATGAGTTAGGGTTCATGTAAGGGTGGAAACGAATCAAATTTCTAAGATGAATCATAAAACGAGTAAAATTTGACCACTTATTTCACTTTATAGTTGGATAATTGGAATATCCGCTACCACTTTCCACCCCTATAGGTTCATCAAATTAGATGGTAATTAGGGCGGTAGTTCTTAGGTACTAATTAGTTAGTAAGAACTAGGTACTAATTAGGTACTAGAATATTTTTATTTATAGTAAGTTTATTTTTAGTAAGAACTAGTTGAATTAATAGAACTAGTTAGTAAGAACTTGTTGCTATTTTTTTAGTTAAAGCAATTTTCCCGCATCGACGTGGACGATGCCTATCCCGCATCCTCGTCGTCGAGTCGGCGGAGGACGACACCTGCTTGACCAGATGGGCCATGTCCGGGACTGGGCTCCGCCGGGGTGGTACTGGGAGGCGCTACCTACCGGGAGGCACATGTTGGTGAGGAGCCAGCCTGTCGTTGACCCGAACCTTCTTTGGTGGCGGTCGCGTGGGCCAGTGACGGTCCAGAGGCTCGAGGACTCCGCGGAGGTGGTGCGTCATCGTGTCAGTGAGGAGGACACGCACGTCCGTCGCTACTTGTTTGCGTTGGAGCACTGGTTCTCCAATACCTGGCAGGTTCTCCAGGGATCTCACTGGAGGTATGATCCCGTGATGGTTCCTTCTCTGTGGGTGTCCACCGCCCGCGCCGATACCCGTCGTGTGCTAGAGTTTTAGTTGTACTAGTGATGTTATATGTATGACACTATTCGGGATCTATTAGTGATAATATTCGACGATGTACGGATGCATGAGATGATTTACTTTTGCTTATTGAATGCATGCTAATTTGAGTCTTATAAGATATTTTGAAATGTATATCTTGTGTTGCTCAATATCCAAGTGGCCGGTCATGTTTGCAGGTTACACCTCCGAGTGGCCTATGTTTTGCCGGAGTGTTGATTCATTTCCGTACCGGAAAATTTCAGGCGCTCGATATATCCTATTTTAGCAAAGGTCATGCCGGATTTTTCCGTCAATTTTGGCATGACTTTTGCCAGAATATGTAGGAAATATCGAGTGCCCCGGATTTATGTGTTGAGTATCCTGGTAGTTGTCTTCTATCGATTTTCAATTAATGTTTTAACTATGAACATAGGAAATGTCTGACGACAAAATGAATTTCGGTATTTGCTAATACTGCGAAGACGAGCGCGGCCTGTGCGACGGAATCTTCCTAGATGATGATAGGCGCTTCAGCATCAAGCTGGACGAGAACTTCGAAGTGGATACAGTAAGTCACAACGACAAGTCTTTTTTCGGAATTAAGCATGACATCTGCTTCATTTGCTTCAACTTCTATATTTTTTTACTATTCTACTAGCATATCCCCTGCCATGCAAGAGTTTTTGTATTGGATAAGATAGGTTTCAATCATACTATGGAGGTAAAGAAAGTTTACTTGAAGACCGAGCATGGTTATATTTTCCACGCAAAATTATACAATTCAGACGACTACACCTATTTTGGATGCAAAACATGGCGAGCACTACGCAAGACTTATGCATTTCAGCCTGATATGGTTATCACCTTTGATATTCGTTCGGAAGATGATATTGAAGGTAATACCGACATCTGGGTCGATGTGCAGACGCCTCCAGTTATACCAAAATGTAAGTTTCTCAACCATATTTATGTATTTGATATTGTTTATTCAAAAATAGTTGACAACTAATTTGTATTGTCAGCTTATTTCGGTGCAAGTAAACATATCCAGCGCTTGGTAGACAGGACCTACTACTGTCCCGGAGTTGAACTAAACTGCGAGGAGCTAAGTCATTATGTTTCATGGCTTGAGGATCTTGATACTGTCAAGACAAATTTTCTTCCTGGACTTAGAAATCTTAGTACTGAAAACGTGCGACCAATAGTGTTCGTCATGACTACGGTCACATCTATTTAGGAAGGATGGTAAGATTTTTACTATTTGTCCTTAGTGCATCTTTTCCATACATTATTTGTGAAGGTAAACTTCATTGCTAAGTATGTGACCATACGATGTTCTTCAACAGGGACTCCCGATGAATGTTGTGCCTTATGGGATCGAGACTAAAGGTAGCATGAGTATTATTAGCTTACGGCCAAGATATCCTACATGTTACTTTAGTGCATTCAAGATCAGCGATGAATGCTTAATATTGCAAGACTGGACCAGATATGTGATGGGGGAGCGCAGACAAGTACTAGGGGGCAGCAAACAGATGTGCTACCCAAAATTAGTAGACAGGTTCATCTACATGCTCCAACTTGATCAAGGAGGAGAGCTACACATGTTTTATGTTGTTTTACCTAAGAGAGAGCAGCAGGAGTGATTAGCTAGAAATGAGTTTGAGGATGATGATGTGCTACACTATTACTATGATGATAAAATAGCTAGTGTTGGTGGTAGTGACTGATGATTATTATTAGCTAGTGTTAGTGGTGATTAAATAAATATTGTTGGTGGTAATGATTATGATTATGATTAAATAGCTTGTGCTGGCGGATTAGATTTAAGTGGAGGCAGCATGTGGTGCACATCGAAAGTACTACTAGTCCAAACTAGATCAAGTTTGGATTAGTAGTATACTTTTGACATGCACCACATATTGCCTCCACTTGAACCTAATCCACCTTCATTTGACACACTGTTATGGACATAATGATGTAAACCTCATAACTGGTATTGTACCAATATTTGTACGATGGCGCATAAATACACTAAAAAAAACAATACTAGTAGCGATGGAAAGAAAACACGCTGCCAGTAGTTACATTAGCAGCAGCGTGGGAGTGAACAAGCGTTGCAGCTATTTGTCCTAGCAGTAGCGCGTGCGGCACGCGTTACTGCTAAGCAATAGCTGTAGCGCCTTATTAGTAGCGCGCCTACCCGCGCTACTAGTGAGCACAAAACCAGCGCTATTGCTAGGGTTTTCCCTAGTAGTGGGGGCGGCGTTGAGCTCGAGGTCGGGGGCGGCATCCGGGGCTGCGTTGAGGTCGGGGGCGGGGGCGGCGTTGAATTTGGGGTCGGGGGCGGCGTCGAGGGTGTGCGGAGAGCGCGTGGCGGCCGAGGGGCGACGGCGGCGGCGAGAGTGGAGTTGGATTTGGGGGATGAAGTGGCCGTGGGGAAGCACGAACCGCGTGGTTAAGTCAGAAGTACCAGTAGCGCGTTCCAGAAAGGGCGCTACTGCTACGTTAGCTACAGCGCGTTCTGGAATACACGCTACTGGTACACCATTCTCTTTTTTTCCCTTTTTCATTTAGTTTTCTTCACATTTTATTTTTTCCTTTCACCTTATTCTATTTATTTCATTTTTAATTACCTTTCTATTTGCTTTCCATTTAATTTTATATCCTCTATCAGTAGCGAGTTTAGACTAAAACGCGCTGCTACAAAGAAAGTAGCGGTATCGCGGTTCGTTATAGGTCGCTACTACTATGTGTAGCCTATCGGCTAAGCCGTGGGAATTTTAGTAGTAACGTGTTTAGGGGAAGATGCGCTACTGCTAGAACTTTATCTATAGCGCAGTTTTCGCAGGCTCGCTACTGCTACTTAGCACCAGCGTGCTTTTTTGACCCTCACTACTGCTAAAGTTCTATGTATAAGGTTTTCCCTAGTAGTGCTATCTGCCTTCTGAATGTAAGTTTCAAAATTTTCATCAAGGTTGAAACAAATAGACTCACGCAGATTGCGCATTCTGTGGTGCAACCATCCCAAACTGCCTTCATGCCAGACCGAAACATCCTTGAGAGGGTGGTGGTCCTGCATGAAACGCTCCATGAAATCCATATGAAAAAACTAGATGGGGTTGATTTTAAAGTGGATTTCGAGAAAGCGTACGACAAAGTCAAATGGCCATTCCTCCAACAAGCGTTGAGGATGAAAGGTTTTGATCCAGCCTGGAGAAAATAGGTGGAATCCTTCATGCAAAAAGAAAGTGTTGGAATTAGAGTGAATGATGATATAGGTCACTATTTCCAAACGCATAAGGTCTTGAGACAAGGAGATCCAATGTCACCTATTCTGTTCAACATCGTAGTCGACATGTTGACAATTCTTATAGGGAGGGCTAAGGATGCTGGCCAAGTAGGTAGTTTCGTACCTCATCTAGTTGATGGAGGTGTATCTGTCCTACAGTAAGCAGATGATACAATCATCTTTATGGAGCATGACTTGGTAAAAGCGAGAAACATGAAGCTGGTGTTATGCTTATTTAAACAATTGACCGGACTAAAAATCAATTTCCACAAGAGCGAATTGTTCTGCTTTGGAAGAGCCAAAGAGGAACAAGAGGCGTATAAGCAATTGTTCCGATGTGAATTGGGGGCTTTACCTTTCATGTATTTAGGTATATCCATTCATCATCGTAAGCTAACAAATAGATAATGGAAGTGCATTGAGGATCGATTTGAGAAGAAGTTGGGATGCTGGAAGGGCAAACTGATGTCGTATGGAGGCCGTTTAATTCTCATTAATTCGGTGCTCACAAGTATGCCCATGTTCCTATTGTCTTTTTTCGAGGTACCAGTCGGAGTTCGAAAAAGGATTGACTTCTATCGATCCCGTTTCTTCTAGCAAAGTGATGACCTGAAGAGGAAGTATAGACTAGCTAAGTGGGACATTATTTGTAGACCGAAGTACTAAGGGGGTCTAGGTATCGGAAATCTAGAGGTTAAGAACAAATGTCTCCTTAGCAAATGGTTGTATAAACATTCTCGAGAGACCGAGGCCACCTGGGCACAGATTCTAGGTAATAAGTACCTCCAATTTAGAACTTTATCCCAGCTGACAGTGAGGCCGATGGATTCGCCTTTCTGGAAAGGACTGATGAGAGTTAAATCGGGTTTCCTCAATCGGGCCAAGTTTATAGTCGGTAACCTACTTCTACGAGATTCTTGGAGGATACTTGGCTAGGGGACACGCCTCTCGCGCTTCAGTATCCTCCTCTCTATACTATTGTTCAACGGAGAGATGCAACCGTTGAGTCAGTATGCCAGTCCACGCCTCTAAATAGCAGCTTCAGGAGAGCGTTAGCCGGCAACCGTTGGGAAGCTTGGCTCCATCTTGTGAGAAGATTGATGAATGTTCAACTCTCTCAACGTCCGGATCAGTTGTGTTGGAAGCTTACTAGGAATGGAGAATTTACGGTTAAATCCATGTATTTGGATGTCCTTAATTCAAGTTCTATTCCTACCTCGTAACATGTTTGGCAGGTCAAAGTTCCCTCGAGAGTTAAAGTGTTTATGTTGTTTGTACACAAACAAGTCATTTTAACTAAGGATAACTTGATTAAACGCAACTGGAGTGGATCCTCTCGATGTAGCTTTTGTGATACAGATGAAACAGTCAAACACCTCTTTCTCGATTGCCCTTTGGCAAAGATTCTTTGGCAATCAGTTAACATTGCCTTCAATATTACTCCACCGAATAGTATTAACACGTTATTTGGGACGTGGTTGGATGGGATTGAGTCCCAAAGAGCAAGACACATTCGTGTAGGAGTATGTGCTTTATTATGGGCTATCTGGAATTGGAGAAATGATTTGGTCTTTAACAGAACAACAAACACTCACTTTTTGCAGGTTATCTTCCGAGCCACTGCGTGGATCCATATGTGGTCGTTACTCACTCTGACGGAGGCCAGGGAGCGATTTGGTTACTGGATCTATCCGATGGAAGATGGTAGCACGGGATATTTTCAGCCGGTTTGGATGGTAGTCATGTAATAGGATAGGTAATTAGTTTTCCTATCTCTCTTTTGCCAGCCGGTTGTGGCTGTTATTTTGGTTCCTTGGCTCTTTATGAGCAGCTTTTGTTTGAGACTTTAAGACAATTGTTGAACCTGTTTTTATTCGCTAATAAAGATGACCGTATGCATCATTCTGATGCAGAGGCCGGAGATGTCCCCTTTTCTAAAAAAAATAAAAAAAAATCAATAGGAGTAAGTAAAGACATACGCCTGATTGTTTCTAGTACCACCGATGTAGTTTTTCGAGGCATTTTTTACACATTTAGACATGCCATGTACTCCCTTCGTTTCTAAATATAAGTTTTTTTAAAGATTTTTAATGGACTATAACATACGAATGTATATAGACATTTTTTAAGTGTAGATTCACTCATCTTACTCCGTATATAGTCACTTGTTGAAATCTTTGAAAAGACTTATATTTAGGAACGGAGGGAGTAAGAAAAAAATACCAGATGGTCCATATAATATTAGGTCACAACACGATTTTTCTTACAGACAATGGTACACAGAAGATTTCCGTCATCTTAGCCATCATGTATATATATATAGATAGAGAAAGATCGGGATAACATATATTTTATTCGTCCGGGCATACTTATTGCAGGCTCCCGTTGCTCCAATAGCACAATTGGTTGTGTAAGAAAACATACATAGTAATATTTAAATATCAGGAGGTAATATTATTTTTTCTCCAGCAGCGCCTTAAAGGTAATTGGTTCGGTATAGTAGGATGGACCATAGTAAAACGCAGCGGCTGTCAGCTTGGCAGCGTGTTCTGTTATGAACTCCGTGTCCCAAAACCAGTAATCGTCGGTGTTGTAGCACGTAGGGCCTGGCATGCCCCAATCCTTGCACGATTCCTGGGTATTCTTTATCCCTGCACTCATACAAGACAACAATGAAACAAACGACCATAAAATAAACATTAGACACACATTAGCTGTATTATGGGAAAGAAGTATTGCTCGGTTTGTTTACTATGTATACATACCAAAAGCTGTCGGATCGGTGAAGACGTCGGTTTCGAATCCATAAAAGTCACCGATGGAGTAGTAAAACCCAGCCTTCTCGGACGAGACGCTCGGAATGAAGCTCGGGAGGGCTTGGCTGAACTCGTAGGTAATTTCGTTCAGGCTCTGGTCGCACACGTAGTTGCGGCGCTCGGGCATGCAACCGATGTGGCCAGTGTTTATAATGGCCAGCTTCC
The DNA here is from genome assembly GCA_032464435.1 of Aegilops umbellulata. NCBI lineage: Eukaryota > Viridiplantae > Streptophyta > Magnoliopsida > Poales > Poaceae > Aegilops > Aegilops umbellulata. The sequence goes on along the minus strand of CP136059.1, from coordinate 444,463,036 downwards.
TAGCACCCATGTCATAGAGGGACCTGACAGCGTCCACGTACAACTCGAGGAGCTGCCGGAGCACGTATCCCTGTGGCTGATCTTCAGGTCGCGGGTTCCATCTTGGATTGAGGTCCTGGCTGCCGATGCTAATGAGGAAGACGGACTTGGACAGGAGCTCTCGCAGCTTGGCGTCGCCACCCAGCTTGGCCCCCATCTGGGCCCTCGTCGCATTGAACTGCTCCAGCTGCTTTGGCAACGAGATAGATCGCTCTCCGTTCTGCATACATCTCTCATTTACTCCTATCATAGTATTTCAAGTGTTGGCTATTTCACACGACTGCACGTTAAGTGCAGTGAGTTGGCTATTTTTTTGCGGGTTAGTGCAGTGAGTTGACTTACAGTGGAGTTCTTGATACCTGCACCTGCGGAGGCGTAGTTGGCTCCCCACATGTTGAGCCCGCCATTTAGCGACATGTAAGCCGGAGGGCTCTGCTCGAAGCCGAAAGACATTGCTGTACACCATGAAATCAACCAACAATTCAAACATGCATAGACGATCCGATGAGTAGAGAATATGCGTATGATGTGTTTGGCACACACGTACCGATGGTGTCAGCCAAGTTGGCCCCGTTGCTGAACCTGCCGCTGCTAAATTCGGAGACTTGAGGGGCCTCCCCCGTTCCGATCTTGGGCAAGTATACGTTGTTGCCGACGTCCATCACCCCATCTCCGAACACAAACATGGCCGGCGGCGGCACGGGCTTCGGCGGCGGCTTTATCTCGTCACCTTTTTCCACCAGGTACATACATTGTAAAATATTTCAATCAGAATGCCGAAACCCGACCTACAAACCCGAAAGAAAATATACTTACGGCAGAATGTCTTGCAGCCGGGGCAGAGGACGACGCACTGCTGGGGGCAGCGGTCTGGGCAGGTGCTCGTGCACCGTGGCCGCTTCCCATCGGTGTCCTCGCACGTTAAGCTCGTTGGGCGAAGGGGAGAGGGCTCGCCCTCGTACTCGTCCGGGCTCCCCGGGAAGGAATACGCATGCGGGGAGCTTGGGGACGACCGGTATGAGCCCGGGGATGGATACGACTGCGGGGAGCTTGGGGACGACGGGTATTGCGCTGACGCCGACATTGCCAGCAGGCAGAGGACGCCTACACCGAGCACACTAACACATGCCGCCATTGCTGCTGCAAACTGGATCAACCACGTAAGCTATATGTTGCTCGCTGCCCATCGAGGGTCTTATATATTGCTAGTTAGCGAGCTGGGTTAATGGAGATCGTTGACCCAGAATGCCCATCCAGCAATCTATGGGGTTAACTTGTCTTGTGAACGACGAAAAGTATCAATCAAGATAGAACTAAAGACCCAGTCAATAAAGGGAACAAAACTAAGGATAGCTTGAACGTGTGTTTCCAGTCTACACATAAATAATTAAGTCGGCAACTGCAGCAGGAAAGGTGTACTATGCTCAAAGCTGCTCAGGTCGAATCTCAATGTGCATGTACACGAAGTTGCTGTTTTAGCCACTGGCGTCCACAATGCTCGTAGACCGAAATGAGATGCTTCCTCACGTGCTCATGCTCTAAATCTGAAGTCTTCAAAACTAACTTGGTCGGCTCAAAAGTCAAACTTCATTCTGGCTTACCTTAGTATCCATCCAAAATCCAACCAATTTTGATTTGCACAAAATCCAACCATTTTTGTTGATGATCTTCATTATGGCTGGCTGTGTCTTTGTTATCGAAAGGCAGGGCATTCAACTCTTCTATATTTGCATCGTTTGGGTTTTGGTGCCTCGGTAAAAACCAAGGAAACCTCTTTTCGAAAAAGAAAATTACATCAAACCTTGGTCCTAGTAATACAAGGGCTTGTACAATGACAGAGAGCGAATCATTCCTTAGCATTCCATATGTTTAGACATGATAGTATAAACATGTTATACAATAGACCATCTCGTATCATTGTCTCCAACAATGAGTGTATGTATGCCTATAAAAGGGGGAATTTTAATGAAAAATGCAGATATTTTAGTAGAACATTATCATCTAACTTTTACGACATAAAATGAATGTAATTATTATATCATATCCAAAACTACTCACTTATTATTACGATCAGTACCACATCAGTAACATAAAAAAAGGATAAGTGTTGGTTAAAGATTCATCCTTTCGAAACAAAATATGGTACTTTGAAATGGAAGGAGTATTTGTTTATCTGTAGTAAGCATATAGGGAAACACTTTCTTCGTCGGCACGTTTTGTGTTTTTCAATCCGCAAAAGAACTCCTGGAGTAAACGGAACCATCGACCTCCAGTACCAAAGTACTTGGAGTAACCACACGGCCAACCTAACCCGAAGTGGTTACTAGCATCTTCTTTCTTCTTTCTTCTTTTCTTTTGCCTTTTACCTTTTTTTATTTTTCTTCTTTCTGATTCAATGTACTTTTTTTTTGAATTCATGAATATTTTCTTTAAACTGATAAACTATTTTCTTGATTTTTTTTAAATTGCATGAAGTTTTTTCCAAATGGATGAACCTTTTTTCTGAACATCCATGAACTTTTTTCAATTTCAATGAACTTTTTCTAAATTCGACGAACTTTTGTTCAAAATCCATGACCTTTTTTCAAATTCAATGGACTTTTTCTAAACTTGACTAACCATTTTTTAAATCTATTAACAATTTTTAATTCAGGATTTTTTTATGTTTTTGCGACGTGTTCACCTGGATAGAATTGATGTCGAAGCTGCATGAGCCACGCACCCTCGCCCACGATGAACCAGATTTGAGAGATCGGTTGTAGAGGGAGTTTGACATGATAGAGAGGCATAGATACACTGAGTTAGAGAATGTGGTGGCCTGGATCTTCTGCGATGCCACAATAAAGGAATGAGGATCGGAGTCCAAAATATGTGATAATCTTAGGTTTCGTTTTGGTCCTACATGGTAGGGTTTGTTGAATTTTATCGCGTTCACGCACTTCTTTTTGTCCCTTTTTGCTGGGATGTGTTTTGAAAATGTATTTGGAGTGTTAAGGAAAGATCTTCAGGAAACGGTGATAAAATCACATGAAATAATTTAATTAATAACTACCTTAGAAGAAAGTTGGTGAAACCACCTTGTCTGTTCATGTGCCTGCAAGTTCCCTTCAATTACCTCCCTTCTCTAAAAGAAACTTCAAATTATTAAATCGACGGACCATTTTTGTATTCTCGAATACGCACAAGTATGATTATCGTATATTAAAGAGAGAGAAAGGGGTGAAGAGCCCCTCCACATGGATGTGTTACAACTACACACCCAAGTCCACCATTACATCGACGAATCTAGACCACTCCTTGCATCCACACCGAAAGCTCCTGGAAAATGCTCTAAATTAAACATCACCTTTGGGCAGCCCGCCTAGCTTCCACGCCCTTCTTCTATCAATATTCTCCTCCCTGTGTTTTTTTAATGACGGGGATGCTCTGTCGAAAACAATGTCGTTTCTTTATTTTCGCATTTCCCATAAGAGGAGGACTAAGATTGCCCAAGTGTCCCTCCGCTGACCATCACCGGTGTCCCAGCTTGCACTAGTGCAAAAACATCTAGCCACAACTTTCGGTGGAAGCACGCCATGTTCCATCAACGCCAGCACTATATTTTTCAAACAGTGCTGGAGTAGGCTTAAATCGCACGTCCTAGCTATTAGCTTAGGCTGGTTGTAATGGGGAGTATCATATACTAGTATCATGCATATGATACTAGTGTATGATACTACCTTCCTAATGCATAGTATCATATGTTAGTATCATGTAGTACTCTATTTATTGCCATGCATGACACAAAGTAGCATAGCATTTATTATGATACGGTATCATAATATGATACTACATCCTCTTTTTCTTCATTTAATGCTATGCCACCTCATCAAAATTGTCTAGTTGGCATGCATGATACTAGTTATGATACTATCATTACAACCAGCCTTAGTGATGGCGTTAGAATTTTAGGCAATAGCACCTGTATGTGGTTCCAAATGTTCTGACCTGGCCTAACATAGTGCCGACGTACCAAAAGTTCCCTAACCAGCACTAACCATAATAGTTATGGCGTCGTGGAGTAAGCTATGCCAACAGTATATTTTGCGGGTCCACCTTAGGTGGTCCACTTTTGGGCCAGCATAACGCCGACGTGAGGCGTATAGGCACGCCATGGATACATATAATTGTAATGGTGTTCCCTAATTTCCGGACGCCAGTAATTACGTCGTAGCACTATTCACATGTGACCTTGCATCCATTTAGATATTTTTCTCCGTCTTCCTCCATCTTTCCTCTTCCTCTTCCTCTTCATCCTCTCTCTTTTCTTCTTCCAGAGAAAAATACTAAATTATTTCTCATGATTCTCAGTTAGGTACTTAGATCTAGCTAGGTGATGCATTAATTAAGCTTACTAGCCTCCACACACTCACTCCCTAAGCTAGTTCTCTTCTCCAACCACTGAAACACATACTTGCATTAAATTTTCCACCACACTTCATTAATGGCGCCTCCAACTTAGATACAGTCGGTCGCCCCCCCCCCCCTCTCCCACCCCTTTAATGAGGTAAAATAGACCGAACTTCTCGTTAGTTTATGTGCATATATAGGATGCATGCGCATATGGATGGATATGTGATGGATGTGTGTGTCATTAATAGCTAGCTATAGAAATTTCATTGCTTGCGAATTATTGTGTCATGTGATGTTTCATTTAGAGAGTTGCCAATGTTTTGGCGAAATGTTGATTGATTTCCGTTTCGTCAAATTTCCGGCACTCAATATGTCCCTTTTTTTAACAAAGGTCATGCCAAAAAAACTTATGGCGTCATTGGTAATATATGTAGTTATTTTTGTACTTATAACTTTGCAGCGTTGCTTGATCTATCGAAACAGTCAATATGGATCAAAATGTTGAGGGCTTTCTCAACTTCGCGGTGGAAAATATGATACAAAAGGGTGAACTGTGGATATTATGTCAATGTTTGACATGTGAAAATGGATTTTTCAACAATCCGTTCGAAGGCAACGTGTTGGCGCACTTGCTCCATTGCGGTTTTGTTCCAGGTTATACACAGTGTGCAAAACATGGTGAGGAGAATGTTAGTGATGATGAAGGAGCAAACAATGATGCGGGAAACTCTATTGATAAAGAGGAGACACCAGAAGGAAAAAACAATGATGATCATTCGCATGGAGGAGAAAATGATGAAATGCCACCCGAACATGAAGAGGGTCATGAGACTGTCACGCAGGATATGTCGTCGGCTACAATGTTGCAAGATCCTCATGTCAAAGATCTGTTTTGGAAGAAGACGACAATCGAGAGAGATGCTATTAAAGAGGCTCTAAAGTTGGTGCAACCAGAATTAGACGCAACAACCGAGAGAGCTGCTATTAAAGAGGCTCCCCTAAATTGTGTGTACTTTGAACATTAATTATCTGTACCATATTTTATGTACTTTGAACCACAAGAAGAATTTATATCATTAAAAATATCTGTAATATGCATCTCGTCGCTCAAAACGCCACCTGCAAATATGTAGTGGACTCCAATTGAAAAAGGTACTGCTGGCATTGGCCACGTCACCCGCGCTAGCACTAACCACGAACCAGCACTTAGCATTGATGGGAAATGAAGAACTCATTTTCAGCATCTCCCCCTATCCCGCGTCGCCGACGAACACTTCGCCGCCTCCCTCGCTCCCGCCCTTCCCCCTACCCTTCGTCCCCACCGTGGCACCACCGTCCCCCGCCATCGCCCCGCCTTGCCACCGCTGTTCTACCCACACCGCCTTGTCCCCCGCCCTGCCACCGCCATCCTCCCCGCCCCGCCGTGCCTCCCGTTGTGCTACCGCCGTTGCGCCTCACAACTAATCGTGTCCGACCACTCTCTCCCTCCATCGCTGTCTCTCTTGATCCGGACGGTATGAGATCTCCCTCTACCAATTTATTTTCATGTACATTTGTTCTAGTGTCTGTAATATTGTGATGATATGCACACATTATGTATACCTGTGAATTGATGAAATGCATTACATGTGTGCAAATGTGTTTATTGTGAATTACATATATGTGATAATTGTGAATTGATTGGCTTTTTTGGTGTGTGCTTGTTTTAGTCAATACAACATTGCATTGTGTTGCTCGCGAAGTGTCTCGCGCTATGTTTCATTTTTGCAGAGAATGTCTATAGAGTTGCCAATGTTTTGGTGAAACGTAGATTCAGTTCCATCTCATCAAATTTCTGGCACTCAATATGTCCATTTTTAGCAAAGGTCATGCGGATTTTTTCTGCTGATTTTATATGAACGCAACACAAAATGGAAGAGTGCCCCTACTGTTACGACACTTAGGATATGTGCGATGATCCTCACCTTGACAACTTAGGGTATGTGCAACGATCAGTCTGGTGAGATGACCATTATTTCCGACGACAATACCTATTTTAAAGGTACATACTCGATTACACCACGACAATGTGCTACACAATGGCGATGCAGGAGATTAATGAATGGAACCAACTACTGATTGACTGCAAGTTAAAGATTAAATATTGGTGGATCTCTGTGCTACACAATGGCGATGCATGAGCTTTCCTCTTCTTCAAAATTGTTCCTAAAGGACAGGAGTACCGTGCTAGTAGTTACGAAGTTTGATAGTATATACTATGTACTAATAGCTATCTACCTAGCTAGGATAACTAATGAATGAACATGTAATATGCAGGCATGGTTTAGTTTCGTGGATGTTTAATTAGTCATGATCGATAAGAACTAGCTAGTGTGTGGTAATGTATGCATGTGAAGAAACGATGTGTATTAATGCAAATATGTTATCAAAATCAATGTGGGACAAAAACATGTTTATATATACTGATAATAAATTACACTGCTTTGGCAGCGAGTTTCTACTGGCAGCAATTTTTTTCTTCCTTTCAAAATAATAGTAATGGCGTTCGGACAATGCGCAACGCCCGTGAAGATTTATCCTTTTACTGGCGTTATAACATGTCACACGCCATAGCTATGTGATATTTTCGTTGTGTAATTATATCCAACGCCATAGGTATGTAAAACACTGCTGACGTGGGCACCAACGCCACCACTATATTTTAACAATGACGACATGTTGCTGGCGTCGAGTGTCCACGCCAGCAAGACTATTTTTGGCATGCCATAACTAAGATTTTCTGTACTGGTGTTGCGCACGACACATTGAGTGCATTATTCGGATTAGGCACCCAATCTTGACTACCAAGTCCCTAACAAACCATGTGCCAGACTTTCCTCACGAACACGCATCCCAAGAGTATATGGCTAATCATTTCAATACATCGGTTGGTAAGACTAGCCACAATGGGTAGTAACATGCAATAGTAACATGTCTATGTTACTAGTCTATGTTACTACCTCTATAGTGGGAGTAACATATGTGTGGTAACATACAATACTTCATTTATTAGGCTATAGACTTATCTTGCCTTGATATGTGTGATGTTGCTCATCTTACTAGTAACTAGCTATGTTACCACTTTCCTCTCTTTTTCTTCATTTATTGATTACCACATCATCTATTTTATCTAGATATGTGTGATGTTACTACCTATGTTACTCACACTGTGGGTAGTCTAAGCCTCGTCTTGTCAGCCGATCAGGGGTCAAACATTTGTTCTTCATCGCCAGCCAGACAATGTAACGGCACTGTAGCGGTGCTCTGGTTTGCCAAGTAGACTGCACAGTTGGGCTAATCTCTCCTCCCACAAACTTTGCCATGTACGTTGATCTAACCGAGAACTCACCATTTTTCCCATGCCCAACGCAACTTCTTCGGAGTCTCCCGGTGAAGCTGGACAACCGCAATACTATGCCGCAGGTCGAAGTATTCACGCAGGGTGTCCACGTCCATGCTCGGATCAATGTCCAACGGCCAGCTCCGCACGCGATACTATCATACTGGCACGCTTTCTTGGTGGCACACCTGCATAGATTTTCAGTGCCAGATCCTGAATGCGCGCACCACCTAACCATCGGTTCTCCCAGAAGAGTGTGGTTGAGCCATCACCAAGTTTTACCGTAGCTCCGGAGGGAAAAAGTTGCATGGAATCATCAGCTACCTTAATTTCAAACTCCTTCCATGGTCTAGACTCATCGGATCTGCTCATCCACAGCCATGGAGATTGCATGAAGATGGACAATTAATTGTGTGGTGACTACTCACTACCACGTTGTCTGGTGACTACTCACTTGATGTTGACCTAAACATGTTCGAAGACACTCTCACATGCAATAGTTTGTTTCAACACCTACTCCAGAATTCACCATCGCCACCCACACAGGAGACGTAAACAGAGGTTGACGAGCAGGTGTATGACTGAGGTCTCCATCGGGTTCATCCATGTAGCCGCCTATCACTTTCCGTTCCAGGGCGGAGACCATGGACCATCCTCATATATCACACTGATTCTTTTATATGTCTATCTACCAGACCTATTAATGTAGTTTCAAACTTCTCTCTATGTATGAGACGCATGTTTAATTTCTTTTAACACAGTATAATCACACATGCTCACAAACATGTACATACACTCACCCTTATGAATGCACTCATACATCCTACCCTTAGGAGCACCTCCGAGATACTAAGTCGGAACAATATCTTGAGATTGACGAAGTCGCCGTAAGAGCCTTCATAATCGACGGGAATGTCTCCTATCACCGAACAAACATCGTCGAAAAGTCTGAAATAATTCCATAAGAAAGAGAACACGAGTGCCAAGTCTAGGACTTGAACCCTAGTGGATTGGGGATACCATGTCCTCCTAACCATCCACCACATGCTGGTTCACAACTTGTTTTTCTTTTTTGACTTGTGAGACACATATTTCTACCTATGTTTGTTTAAGATTTTTCTTTATTATGATCTTTTAACTACGTATGAGACATATTTCTATCTATATTAGTTTTCGACTTCCTAACTATTCTAAAAAAATCCCATATGTGAGCTAACATTAATAATGATCACAACAACTTAAGATACACCATGAAATACTTCAGCATGAAATTAAAATACATCTGAATGTTGAAACTAAAATACTACAACTCGGATTACGAAACAACAAAATGTTACTAAATCACCAAACAAAAATTACGTGAAGTAATCATCACTAATCTCGCTAACATGGTTCCGAACAAGATATGCATGATTGTGTCTAAATGTGACCAGCACTAGTTGGACCTCCACGAAGTCATCTGCTAAATCATAATCATCATTGTTGTACATTTCATAGAGGTTGTGGTGCCCTTCGATAATGCAAACTCTTACATGATTGAGAGCTCTTAGTTCTTGCGCTGGCCTTTGGTGATGCAGGATTTTCCCTAATATAGCAATCTTTAGAGGTAGCACCACCCTTCGATGATGCACTCCAACCCCTTACATCATCAAGAAATGTCGAATCCACCACATAGTAGCTTCATCCACGCAAGGCAATGAATTTCTTTCAAAAAAGTATGTGTCTTCAGGGTACACCTACACAATCCAAATCGTATTAAGACGGACATTCAAACTATGATACTGCCAGCTAACTGGATGGAATTCGTAGGAGCAAATTTCTGAATGTGCTTCGCATATTCCTTCTATGAGACCCGTATTATGGAAGATGAAGTGTACATCGGCGCAACCATATGTTTGAGTGCTAGCACCTTGTTCCACCTTCCATGCAACCTGTTATACTCGTATTTCCTCCGGGTTCATTCCTGGTAGTCCAAATTTGTGTTAGATCTTATCCAAGGTTGTCTTACTCGATAGGTCATCGAATGGAATGGGGACCCCCTATCGTATATCTCTTCTTCATTCAAATCATACCTTTAAAATTCCAATGGGACATAAAATAAGTAGAACCATGAATAGAAGGATCAATAGACATCTCAGTGACAATATACTAAGTGAGCCGGCTAAAGCACCGACGCAAAACAACATGTAGATGATTGGTTTTATAGGATGGGCAAGCAGGTGAGATATGACGGGAAAACAATAAGCGTGAATAAAAGGGCTAGAATAAAAATGTGGGAGGGATAAATAAGGGGAAAAATATGAGCGGATGACATTTGCGGGTAGGAAGAGGGGCGGGAGAATGTGGCAGACGGAAAACCATTCATCTCATGGCTACCAGCAATGCCATGCTAGCGTTGTTGGCACTGTTTATGCGACTGACCATGTTTAATTGCGTCATCCAACGGAACATAGTTCCCATTGGGAGTGCCAATGATGAGCAAAATCTCCGTTAACTATGCGAACTATAAGACCTTTTTGTCCGGCTCGCAAAGAAAAACTTGTGTTTGTTGTGAGCGACTATGATATAGGGCGACATATATGCATTTCTTTTGTTTGTCACACAAATTTGTAAATAAAAATGTTAGGAAAATTACCTCTAATAACATCCACTGGTAGTAGGACAGACACAGGTGCGCATAACAACCCTCTTCCTCTCTAGTCACCGGCCATTTGCTTTCTCAGCTCGACCGACAATGCCGGTTCGTTTCGAGCAACATCTCGACTAGGGAAGGAGATTCTGGTGGAGGGAGGGAGGCAGGAATGTTGTGGCGAATATTATTGCCGGCCTGGGGATCCATCAATACGATGTAAAGGGAAGAAGTAGAGGAGTGGCAACGGGTTTTTTTTCCGAGAGAGATAAAGGAGTGGCAACAACTTCTTACTGTACATATATCTGTTGCTTACCTTGGGCTCGAATTTGGGACGCCCACTTTTGGCAGGCTTGCCCCGTTGAGAGTAACTTTGGTATGTAAAATTTCCAAGTATATCAGATTTAATTAATTTCACTCAAAAAAAAATCAGATTTTATTACTTGCTACAGGTGAAAATTTCTAAGCATAATTGGTTATCTCTTTTCTGGTAACTAGTAATCTTGTAGATGCAACGGACGTCCAGTTTGACAGTAGTATTCTTTTCAAGCTTTACCACAATTAATATCGATTCCAAGATTTATTGTTTTATGATGCAATTAATGTCATTTCCAAATTACAATTAATGTAGTTAACTTGTTATTTCGAATTATTGATGATGTGATGGATACATCATTTTCTTCGCAGAGAAAAGGTGGTTGGATGACTCAAATCATCTGGATTCATCAAATGCATGCTTTTATAAGATGTATAGTAGATAGTAGATAAAAAACATTTACTCTTAATTGATCATATGTATGAACCAGCCATACATTCCTTATTTACCTTTACAATGATTTTTCACACATAGTGCATACTTATCTTTACCTTGTCGGTCAGTTCTAATGCGACCCAAAGGACCTAATAGCCCTCGTACACCTTTGCGTGACATTAAATTGACTAAAATTTGAACACAGACTGCTCGGTTTAGGCCAAATAAGACTTATATACACATGTTACTGTAAGCACTACTGAAAATTAGGAGGCTTTGACATGTTGAATTAACTTGGATTTTTCACCCACAGGGGAAGGGCCATTCTGAACATGGATTTCTCATTCCAGTACCTCTGCATTAAGTTACATTGGGGATTTTCAGTTTTCACCCAGAGGGGAAGAACCATTCTGAACCTCGATTTCTCATTCTACGACTTTTGCGTAATGAAACAAGGCTAAGCTTTCCACTCGTCATGTCATACACGCAATAGCTTGGAACACCATTGCCGAGCTTCTCGCAATCATGGCACGTGCATGGGTTCAACCCCCTCCGTATCTGTGCCCAGTCAGTGCCCAAGATAAACACACAATTTGCTCGAAAACTCTGCCCATAGTGTTCCTTCGACGAGCCTGCGAGTGCCCTTGACGAAGTCCTGCTCAGGAAGAGGAGCTGGCCATCCAAGTCATTCACCTCCAACCACTGTCTCTTCTCCAGATCTGCCTCAAACACCTGCAGATTCATCTTTGAATGATGAACGTAGGCCGCGTGAGGGATGTTCCACCGCACCATTAGTAGCTTTCTATTATCGGATGAGACGACCATGTAGTACTTCACAAGAAACTTCGGCGACAATGGACCGATCCCGGGCGGCAGCGGTGTACGATCCTTGATGACATGCTCGACGCGACATGGCTGTTCAATCTCATGGGTGAAGAGCTGCTCCGATGATATGAGCGCGAAGATTTTTCCACGGTACAAGGCAATGTCCTTGTACTTGTACCCATGCTTGTACCCATACATATTGGTGGTAAGCAGAAGCACCCACGAGAGCTGACCGGTGCCCGGCCGGAAAAACACCAAGCTATAAGCGGAACTTGGCCTTCCGGTGTCACGGTTAAGGATCGCAACGAGGAGACTGGACGAGCACACGAGGACCTTACGCATGGTGAAGGCGACGCCCTCTGCGGGAATCAGTGGCCATGTTCTCTTGGAGCCACATGGGTCATGGGCACCCCTATCGCTGCACTCGTCGGCACACTCATGGTAGTCCCTCGGGATCTCGATCGTGGATGAAGAGTCACGAAGGAAGAGTTGGCGGCGGTGCTTGTAGAGGAGGTAGCTGCCGAAGGAGGTGACGTCGGCGCCGTGGCTCGAGCGAAGCACCTTGCCGTCGGCGACGCTCTGGTAAGCGCCGCGGCCGAGGCTGATGCACGGCATGGCCGGCGGCAGCTGCTGCCGCGCAGCGAGGCGCCAGTCACGGCAGACCGCGCCGAAACTGAGGCGGTCCCGATGGGACGGTAGACGGGATATGATGAGGGCGGCAAGGTCGGGGGGGAGGTCCGGCCATGGCGAGCGCGAAGTAGTAGTCTTGCCAAGGCAGAGACCCATTGATCGATGTGATCAAAAGGTAATTGATTAGTTTGTCAACAGGACGATTTGGCAGACGTAAATACGATATGAGCTAGGCTAGGTTTCCGTTGATACTTTTCCAACAAGTTTCCCGTCCATGATTTATTATAAAGGAGCTGTGCTGCGATCGATGGAATACCGTGTCCGAACGTGACTTGATCACGGCAGTCAGAAGCACGAACGGAAACAAACCAACAGGCGATGGACTTGATAAGAAATTGAGTTCATAGGGACAGGATAGGTGTCAGTTGACTGATTTTCGTTTTCCGGTCAGTCGACTGACCAATAACTTTTTCAGTCAATTTGCTCTACTCGAGCGTTCTTGTACTACCTGCTCACTTCATCATCCAACTGCTCATTTCACTTCACGCATGCATGTATTTCTTTCTTGCTGCGTCCGGATGTATGTATCGGAACCTTTTTTAACGGAAACTAACTAATCTTATTCTCATGGTGGCAACTATACATAAGTAATATAATCTGATTCTCCTGTGTAATATTCAAGCGATAATCATGCCCGTCCCTATTCAATCGAGCCTAAAATAAAAATAAACTTTCTAAGATATAATGAATTACGGACATTGGGACTGCCCTTTAAGAAGAAAGAACAAATAATAAAATTTAATGACAAAATTTGTGCATAATTTACACATAAATTGCAGCTTTTCTTCATATGCAACATTAAGAATATATAGCGAAATTTTTGCAAAAGATAAGTTTTTTAAGAAAAATGAATTAGTCGCATTGGTATTACCCATAAAAAAATATAAAAGATATTTTTTTAAAAAATAATGTTGTTTTCTAAGGAAGAATGAATTAGTGCTATAGCTAGTACCCTTTAAGAATAAACTAAATAAAAAATAAATGATCAAAATTTTTGCACAAATTTTACGCTAAATTATGTTTTTTAATAATATGCAAGAATAAGAATATATTAAGGATATTTTCGCAATAAAAAATTTTCAAGAAGAAATGATTAGTGGCATTGGTATTATCATTTAAGAAGAAGATGATGAAAAACAACTAATGAAAAAAATTGCATACAATTTGCAAAAAAAATGCCCTTTTTATAACATCCAAAGCATATAATAGTACATTTTTGTGAATAATTATTTTCCTATGAAGGAATAAATTGATATTACCCATAAACAAAATCAAAATAATTAAGTTTTCTAAGAAAGAATGAAACCCTTTAAGAAAAAGAAAAAGAAAAAGAAAAAACTTTTGTAACTTACACAACAATTTGCACTTAAATTGCACTTTTTGTAATATGCAAAGAATAAGCATATAATAGTGCATGTTTCTCATTCTACTATAGTTTACACATAGTGTAACTGAAATAATGTATTTCCTTTAAGAAGTCAGAAAATAAACAAAAACTTCTGCACAACATTGCACCGAAATTACGCTTTATCGTAATATGCAAAAATAATCATATAATCATGAAATTTTGGAAAATATTATATAGTATTTGTTTGTATATAATTACAATCAGCGAAAAAACCACAAAAAAAGCAATAAATGATAGAAAAAAAGAAAAAACACATAGAAACATAAATAGAAATAAAAAATGAATCAAAAATACCCCCAAAAGAAAGAATTAAATTGCCACATAAGGGTCAATCGACTCCACATAGCCCAACTCACCACGAAAATGATATAGAAAAAAAAGAAAACAACACAAATCTCCAAGCAGAATCGGACGGTCACAAAATCGACTGGCTATAGCCTAGTCGACTGGATTTTATTTTCAGGCCAGTCACTTTTTTTCTTAACCAGCTGGTAACCTCATATATTCATCTCAAAGCATGCATGAAAACTGTGGACTTTAGCGGCTGAAACTATGTTAGGTTGTGACGCAAGAGCACGTACATGTAGGCACCATGCACACATAAACATATAGACAGACCCACATGCATACACACACAAGAACCACAGACACTCATCATTAGCTTTTTGGTTGTGCGGATGGAGCATAATTAATACTAAAACTAATACAATACTAAAGGAGATTTTCAAAAGAAAAATGAATTAAATTTGCACAAATCATTGGCATTGGTATTACCATTCAGAAATAAGGAAAATGGAAAATAAATTAAACAAATGATGAAAATTTTTGCAGATAACTTACACTGAAATTGCATTTTTATAATATGCAAGAATATATATATATATATATATATATATATATATATATATATATATATATATATATTAGTGAAAGCTAAAGAAAAATAAAAAATGAAATGCAAATAAAACAATAAGGAAATGAAGTTTTCTATGAAAGAATGAATTCGTGGCATTGGTATTACCATTTCAGAAGGAAAAAAACCTAGAACAAAATCAAAGTAATGAAGTTTTCTAAGGAAGAATGGAACTCTTTAAGAAGAAACAACATGCAAAAGAAAAAACTTTCAAAACTTTTTGAAATATGCAAAGAATAAGCATATAATAATGCATTTTCGCATTCTACTATAATTTACGCATAGTGTAACTAAAATAGTGTCCTTCCTTTAAGAAGAAGATTTAAAAAAATTACACACAACTTTGCACTGAAATTGCATGTTATCGTAATATGTAAAAATAATCATGAAATTCGGCACATATTATATGGTATTTGTTTGTATATAATTACACTCAGCGAAAAACCCACAAAAAACAATAAATAACCAATAAAGGAAAGAAAAAAAGGAAAAGGAGAAATGCATAGAAACAAAAAATAGAAATAGAAAATGAAGCAAAAATACCCATAAAAGAAAGAATCCATTTTCCTAAGGAAGAATCAATAGTCGGCATTGATATTATCATTTAAGAACAAAAAAAATGGGAAAAAGGATCTAAAACAAACAATGACAACATTTGCACAAAGTATACATAAAAATTGTGCTTCTTTACAATATGCAAGAATAATTATATGTCCACGTGTGATATGGCAGGTGAAAAAGGGCATGGGAAATTGTCGAGGAAAGGGTGGGAAGTGAGTGGGAGAAATCTGCGAGAAATCCTACTATAATTTCCATAGTGTAACTGAAATAATGTATTTCCTTTAAGAAGAAACACAAAAAAAACTTGCGCATAAATTTGCACCGAAAATGCACTTTATTGTATTATGCAAAAATAATCACATAATCATGAAATTTTGGCACATATTATATAGTATTTGTTTGTATAAAATTAGACTCAGCCAAAAACCCACAAAAAAAATATTAACCAATAAAGGAATGGAAATGGGAAAAATAAAAACCCATAGAAACAGAAAACACAAATAAAAAAGTGAAGCAAAAATACCCTTAAATAGAAAGAAAATCATATAAAAAACTTTAAAAAATAATGAAAATATCTGCACATAAATTGCGCTTTGTTATAATATGCAAGAATAAACACATAATAGTGAAATTCATCGCAAAACCAAATTATCTAAAGAAAAAATGAATTAGTGGCATTGGTATTTGATCCATGGTTTCTCTACTTCTCCGGATCAAAATAATGAATTAGTGGTATCCGTATTAACCGTTTAAGAAAAAAGTAAAGTAAAGAAAAAACAATAATGATAACATTTACACACAGTTTGAATAGAAATTGCATTTTTTTATAATATGCAAAAATAAGCACAAACAGTGAAATTTCACAAAAAATCCTAAGTAGGAATGAATTAGATGTATTGGTATTACCCTTGAAAAAATAAAAAAATGAAATAAAAACTTAAACAAAATTAAAATAATGAAGTTTTCTAAGAAACAATGAATTAGTGTCATTGGTTTCCCACTAAAGAAGAAAGGGACTGAAAATAATAAAACAAATAATGAATTATTTAGCAAACTATTCAGAAGTTGCGCATTTTTAGTGTACATATAATCATGAAAATTTGTCACATATTATATATTATTTGTTGTATACAATTACACTTAGCCAAAAACCCACAAAAAACAAAAAAAACCAATAAAGGAAAGAAAATTGGGAAAAGAAAAACCCATAGAAACAGAAAACAGAAATAAATCAAAAAACATCCACAAAATAGAAATAAAACCAACTAACAAAGAGAATCATAAAAACAAAAGCAAAAGCACATAAAAACAAAAAAGTATTATAAAAATCAAGGGAGAGAGAGGAGGGCTGGATTGCACAGTTAATGGAATTCGGCCCAGAAAGGAAATCGACTGACCCAAATAAGGGGTCAGTCAAAAAACAAAAGAAGCCCACACATCAGACAACACAGGTCAGGAAAAAAAAAGGCAGCACGGATCTTACAGAAAATCCAATGGTCACAAATTCGACTGACCCAAAAGTTAAATTTTAGCTGACTGAAAAGTAGCTAAATTGGAGTTCATAAGCACATGTAAAATATACTTCGATTATTTTCCATTAAAGTTTCAATAAACCGTAATCACGTTAAATACAAACAAACCGTCTACTTTTGTAAAGACTTCTGCTTGACTACTCCCTTTTAGTTAAATCAACAGTGGAGATTAGATGTTCAAAAATAAATAAACAGTGGAGATTAGAACATACCTCTTCAACTGACAGGGCATGAGATGGTCAAGTTAAATACCAATGAGTTTATATTAATAGGAAAACGTTTCGCAACTACACACCGGCCGGCCGGTCGCTCGCGTGTCGTTGGATGTGGTTGCGATCGAAGCATCCGCGTTTAGCCATGTCATCCCACGCACGGCCCAAATGCCTAGCTGCGGGGGCCTATGCACCGCCCGCGAGCCGGTCTTGTTCCTTATCTACTTGATACACACCCCGCACCATCGTCGCTGCCGCTCCAATTCTCTGTCCTGAACCACCGGCGGCGCCTCCACGACCCTCCCCCACTCGTCCTCCTTTCCTTTCTCTCTCTAATGGCCAATGCTCGGCTCTAAATCCCCCGATCCCCAACAACCATCTCTCACCGTAGATGGACATGACAGAGCGTTGCACAGACATCATGCTGGAACCAGCATATGGTTTTGCTGCAACCCGCTAGCAAAAGTGTTGGAACCGGCCAGCCTAGCTGTCGCAACCCGTGACAGCAGCAACTGCCCCAGTGGCGGCTTCGGTCGTTTTTGCTGCAACCTAGTCAGCCCAGTGCTGGAACCAGCCAGCTGATTGCTGCAACCAGCGACGGCGACAAGTACCACCTTCTGCAGCGGCCATTTTGTTATGGTAAAGCTTCAACCTTCAGCTGGATTTGCTGGAACTAGCGGCTCTGGATGATACAAGCAGGGGGTAAGTTTTTGTTGGAAAGCCGACAAGGTGCATTTTTTTTGCCGGAACCGTGTTTCTTTTGCTAGAACCAGTCCTAAATTTTGTTACCACTGCTTTGTTTTGAATTTGCTGGAAGCAGCCTCAAGTTTTGCTACCACCGTCCTTCAATTTGGCTGGAACCGACAAATTTTTCTGCTTCAACCAAATTTTTGGAATTTTTTGTTACTTTAGTTTTTTGCTGGATGTGGCCAATTTCCGTCACGACTTGTGCTGTTGGCAAATTATGACGCGCGGTACATGACAGATTTCGTATCGTCACCGACGCCAAGGCCTGACGGTTTTCTTCTCTGCCGTGATGGTTTGTATCTGTCACAGATAAGCAGGTTTCTTGTAGTGAGCTTTTCTCGAAGCTTCAACCATGTCTGATTTTTGCTACATCCTTGCCACGGTGCTCCAAGTGCTGTGGCGAGCACAAAAATATTTGGCGGCCGGCGAGCTGCAACCATGAGTCATGTTTGCTGGACCTGGTCACCCCGGCGAGCACGACGGTTACCACAGCCAGTTGTTGTGGTCACCACGACAAACTGCGATGGAAACATGACGAGTTGTAACCATGTCCGCGGCCATTTGGGATGGTAACCATGCCGAGCTGGAACGACAGTCGAGAATGGCTGGACCGTAGTCGCGTTTTGCTGCAACCATCGACTCGGTGTTTTTGCCTGGAACTACGGCTGATCGAGAGGGGGACGACGAGAAGCGGCGAGCCGACGTGGTCAACAACGTTGGGGCTGTCGAGGGAGGGATGGGCGTGGGGTTGGTGCAAGCTAGGCGGGGGCTCTGGTGCGGCAGCGCGTGGGAGGAGGAACAAAGAATTGAAGGGAGGAAGTAGACGATGCGAGGGGTCAGCTCAGACAGCTGGCTACAGTTATCTCGGATGGGTGTGCGTTGACCGGCCGAAATTTCGGCCGGCGCGCCGGCGCCTATCAGCTCCATTATTAATATGTGCGTAGTTTACACAATTTATCTTCCACCATCATGTCCATTTGGATTTCACACGCACATGACACACCTCGCGGCACATGTGCTGACCAAGCACTGGCACCTCTATCCACTCTCCTTTCCTTTGCCCAGCCTACCCCAGCCAAGCTCATCAACCTCTGGCATTGAGTTGCCATCTCGGGTCGTCAACTGCATAGTAGACACGTTATGCCTTGCTGAAGAGGGATTCACGTCCCACTTTATAAATAAAGCCAACATCAAACCTTATACAAGCCCACCGAAACGGAGGTCCATGACAGAAAAGGAGAGGGATGTGATACGTCTCCAACGTATCTATAATTTTTATTGTTCCATGCTATTATATTATCTACTTTGGATATTTTATATGCATTAATATGCTATTTTGTATCATTTTTGGGACTAACCTGTTAACCTAGTGCCTAGTGTCAGTTTCTGTTTTTCCTTCTTTTTTACTTTTACAGAAAAGGAATATCAAACTAAGTCCAAACGGAATAAAATTTTACGGTGATTTTTCTTGGACCAGAAGAAACCTACGAGACTTGGAGAGGAGGCCAGAATACCTACGAGGCAGCCACAAGCCGTAGGGGCGCGCCCCCAGGGCTTGTGGGTCCCTTGTAGGTCTCCCAACCCTAATCTTCGCACAATAAATCCTCAAATATTCCCCCTATACCAGAGGGGACCCTAAAAACACTTTTCCACCACAGCAAGCTTCTGTTCTTGTGGGATCCCATCTTGGGGTCTTTTCTGGAACTCCGCCGGAGGGGGATTCGATCATGGAGGGCATCTACATCAACCTTGTTGCCCTTTTGATGATGTGTGAGTAGTTTACCATAAACCTACGGGTCCATAGCTAGCAGCTAGATGGCTTCTTCTCTCTCTTTAGTCTTCAATACAACGTTCTCCTCGATGTTCTTGGACATCTGTTCGATGTAATCTTATTTTGCGGTGTGTTTGTTGAGATCCGATGGATTGTGGATTTATGGTCAGATTATCTATGACCATTATTTGAGTCTTCTCTGAACTCTTTTATGCATGATTAAGATAGATTTGTATTTCTATTTGATCTATCGATTTGGTTTGGCCAACTAGATTGGTTTTTTCTTGCAATGGGAGAGGTGCTTTGTGATGGGTTCAATTTTGCGGTGTCCTCACCTAGTGACAGAAAGGGTAGCGAGGTACGTATTGTATTGTTGCCACTAAGTATAACAAGATGGGGTTTATATCACATTGCGCGAGTTTATCCCTCTACATCATGTCATCTTGCTTAAAGCGTTGTTCTGTTTTTATAAACTTAATACACTAGATGTAGGCAGGAGTCGGTCGATGTGTGGAGCAATAGTTGTAGATGCAGAATCGTTTCGGTCTACTTGTCATGGACGTGATGCCTATATTCATGATCATTGCCTTAGATGTCATCATAACTTTGCGCTTTTCTATCAACTGCTCAACAGTAATTTGTTTACCCACCGTATGCTTTCTTCGAGAGAGAAGCCTCTAGTGAAACCTATGGCCCCCGGGTCTATTCCTTATCATATATTTTCAGATCTATAAAACCAAAAACCCAGAAATACCTTGTTGTAATTTATTTGCGTTTACTTTATTTTGCCTTTTACTTATGTTTTAAATCTATCTTTATCATATCTCACTCTTGCTAGTGGCCGTGAAGGGATTGACAATCCCTTTTTCGCATTGTGTGCAAGTGTTTGTTAGTTTGTGCAGATGCATCTATTGGGGAGTTGCTTGTGCCTCCTACTGGATTGATACCTTGGTTCTTAACTGAGGGAAATGCTTATCTCTACTTTCCTGCATCACCCTTTCCTCTTCAAGGGAAAAATCAACACAAGCTAAGTAGCAGGATGAAGAGACGTCTTAGCTATGGGCAACCAGCACTAACATGCCTAAAAATAAATATCATGAATTATGTCGTTTGACCACCATACCTTGGATTTCAGCTCTGTGGAAGGCCCCATTGCATATGAATATCATGATCTTGTGGGGCCACTTTTGCGAGACTGCCTACCCTCTGGGACAGTGGCTTAAAGGCACAGGCCGGGTAATGTCTTACGCCCCCTTTGTGTTGTCCCAATTGTTCGGTTGCTTGTCCTTTCCTCTTCTAATCCTCAAAAAAATTGTCCCTTCCTCTTCTCTTTTCTCGTCGGGCCCCTCTTGGAGGTGTCTTTATTGATTGTCGGTTCCCCCGGCAATGGCGCCATGTTTGGTTTCTCTCATTTCCCTCTTCTGGGCGACATGCTTGAGGCGTTTAGTTGTGCACCTCTAGCGCTTTTTGCGTGTTGGGTTTGTTTTGATCAGCTTGTATAATGTTCTCTTCAATACCATATATTGTTGGGTTGTTTTTAATGAGTGCATCCGCAGTATACCGTTGTTGTTGGGTAGGAAGAACCCGTTGTCATGGACGTCTCCACGGGAGATATTGCTCGCTTGTTGCGAGATGTACCCTGGCCCGCCTCCAGCGCTGGGCGACTGGGCCGGCCCAGTACTATAGCTAACGCATGAGGGTTTTTCGTCTGTGATTCTCTTATCGGGTTTACACTGTTTTGCATCAATTTCATTCTGAGTTTTTTTTTTACCTTTTTCTGTCTCTTCACATTTTTTTGGTTTTTTGTGTTTCTTTCTTTGGGTTCTTTTCTTTTTCCTTTTATAACACATTCTAATTTACTCATGCATGCACTTTTCATATACATCAGGAGTTCTTTTAGTACATCTTTACCATTTTCAAATGTATGATAATATTATTTTAAACATATTTTTTGCTATCTATTTTTTCATACACATTGTAGAGATTGCTTATACATCTAAACAATTTTTATACACGCTTGACATTTTTTAAATACATGGGTTTGAAATTTTTCTTGAATACATGTTAACCTTTTTTCAAATACAAGACATACATTTTCAATGATATGAAACATTTGTAAATTGTGCGGACATCTTTTTACATTCTATAACCACTTTTTTAAAATGTCACTAACATGTTTTCAACCATGTGAACATTTTTCTAAATTTAATGTACAATTTATTTACCAGTACAAGACTTTTTTTTTGAATTACATGGACATGTCACCTACACTTTATTTAGAAGGTGTGCCGATTTTGTAAATGTCACATACCTTTTTTTTGAAAGGTACAAATATTTTCTAAAAGTTGAGGGAACTATTTTTCACGATGCATGAACGTTTTAATTTTGTAATGGCCACTTATAAAAATAAATATAAATTACTAACTTTGTGTTTTTCACAATATTGAAAAAACATAAAAAATTGTCTATGATGTCAGCATGACGAACCGACATGGCTACTGGGCTGGCCTACTGTAGCCGCAAGGTGCGCCTCGTGGTCTCGTGGCGACTCAGAAGCCCGCTCTTTTCTCTTATGGAGACGCCGCACCGCGCGCCCGCCGCCGGCGAAACCCCACCAGCGGCCGCCGCGGAGAGCAGGGGCACCAGGAAGTCGCGGTGGCTCGCAGCCCTCTCCGATCACGAGCTCGTCCGTGACGTGCCCTCCAGCTCTTCTCTTTTATAGTTTCTCCCTCCGCTTGCTTTCACCTTCCTGACGGTTCAATGGTGGTGCAGGATTTCCTCAGCAGCTTGAAGATGCTGGCCGTGAAGCGGGCGGAGACCGCCGGACACCCCCACCTCGCCGACGCGTTAGATCTGCGCACGCTGCGGGCTCTCGGTGCTGCTCGAACTACTTCTGCATTGCTTCATCCATGGCTGTCGCTGCTATGAAATACTTGTAACATTAGTAATACAGTACTAGAATAGAATCTGATCCCCATGACAGCAAACTAAATGGAAATGCCTAATTAGTTAACCGCCGATGGTTATCCTTGGCGAATCGGACACTATCTTAATTAATTGACCTGCTGTTGGCTAGTGGTCCACCTGCAAAGTACTCTGTTGTTGATACTCTGAATTTGCGCGATGGAACTGACGGATTCGGATCAAATTTATGGGTTCATAGCATAGTACCTTTTTTCATTCTAAATTAGAGTTGCAGCCTCACACGAACAAAATTATGTTAGTTATTCAGTGTTCAGGCCGACTTTATGCTGCTTAGGAGTAAAAAGTTCGCCACCCATGTTTAATTTTCCCAAAGCATACATACATATACTTCTTTTGGCTTTTGGGGAGAAAATTGCAGCACAAATGTAACATAAATATTAGCACGGGTCTGCAGCTGTGGATTAAATCTTGTGTCCACAAATGGATCAACATGCAGAATACCAAAATATATCCTCCCAGTTCCCACAACATACAACTCTGCACTGCATTCATTTCACACACATAGCACACTAGGCAAACGAACAGACACGCAGTTTCAGTTATTTCAAGATATTACAAACTTATTACAGACCAGCTTGTGGTCAATCTTCAAGCAACACAATGACACATCCACGTCCACCTATGGACTCAACTACTGAGTATTAAACAGGACGAACACATCGACACCTCCAAAGTTCCACACTTTAAATAGGAAGAGCAAACACAGTGAATCAATCACACAAGCAGATAAAGGTAGCATAAGCTGCAGAACGCAACTCAAACCTCGGAATCTTGTGCGGTGGCACCATTAAACCCTCCGAGAGGGTCAATCTCAGAGGAGGAAGAGGGGCGCTCCAGAATACCGGCATGAGTGAGAAGCGCCCAGAGATGGGAAATGAACTCCCCGCCTGCGGCAAGCATCTCTGCATGGATGTCCGTATTGTCCGATGGCGCCAGGAAGTGTATGAACTCTGCCCAAAAGTCAGCCAGCACCTTCCAACGCTGTTCTCGGTCAGGAACCGTGTCTCTAAGCTGCCTCCCAAGCTTGGCTCCCTTATATAAGATTGTACCATCGTCGGCATGCAAGCCTGTCATCAGCTTCTCAGTTCTTACACGTACTGCTCAGAGTTTCACATCCGGCAGGGCTCACAGGCAGGCACAGTAATCTGACAGACTCACAGCAACAAGGAGGTCGTCGTTGCCCTCCATATGGCAGCGCTGTAACTCTTGTTGCCACTACTACCATTGATGATCAGCCATAGCACCAGAAAGATCTGCAAAACTTGCTGCGCAAGCATCCTTTTCCACTGCTCAATATATCCTGGATACAGTAGACGGAGAAGGAGGCAGAGTTTACCTGGATCAGGAGGAGGATTGTGCCCCAGAGGACGAACATCTGGTCGCGGAATGGACCAGCCTGCAGCAGACCGATGGTGTAGGGCGCCCACAGTGGACAGCGTGTAGACCGTCCAGACGAGGAGGCGGAAGAACCCGTGGCTGTGCCGAGGGCGGAATGAGCCGAACAGCTCCAGGAGTCCCCACGCCAAGGTGCTCAAGAGGAGCAGAACTTCCAGGCGGACCAGCCGACCTTCGGTGCTGCCCTCTTTGCACGAGATGCCTTGCTTGATCTGGGGTTTTAACATCACCTGGCTAAGCACTCTGCAATAACACTGTAACAGATTCCGAAGATTTAGTCAAAACTAAAAAGGACTCCCAAGAAATTTTCTAACTAGACGTGTGCTGTTTGTGATTTCTGCTGTCGTTATTGGACAAGATTTTGTCCTTCAACTCAGTGTTGACATGACATCTAGCTATTTATCGTGTTTTTTAGGAATATTCAAGAAAATGCCGCTGTGTACTTCCTCCGTTCCTAAATATAATTAAGTCTTTTTTAAGATTCCACTATGTATTACATACAGAGCAGAATGAGTGAATCTACACTCTAATATATGTCAATATATATCTGTATTTAGTTTGTAGTGCAATCTCTAAAAAGACTTATATTTAGGAACTGAGGGAGTACCTTTCTACACAGGTTTCTGTTGTATATTGCTGTAGCCACATGTATGCATCGGGTACTGATGGATTCCCTCTTCTTCGGAACTTCTTTATTCTTGTTATAGTTTTTGCTAGGAGAGAGGCCAATATGGCTGCTCATCTATGTGCCAAGAAGGCTAGTGAGGTTCGTCGCAGGTGTTTCTGGATCAATTTTGTTCCATCCTTCCTCTGGGATTTTATTACCTGCGATTCTATTACCCGCGATTGTATTTCTGTTTGAGTAGTCTAATAGAGCTCCTGACTTATAAAAATATATCTAAAAGTGCAGATTTTTATTCTAAGTAGAAATTGGTGCTTTTACTAGTAGAAAAGGGGGCAAAGGTTCAGGCCGGGTAAGCCTATTAGTCCTAGTTCAGTCTAGAACCGGGACCAATGGATGCATTGGACCCGGTTCGTGATCCCAGGGGGCCGGCCAGGCCACGTGGGCCATTGGTCCCAGTTCGTCTGGACCTTTTGGTCCCGGTTGGTGGGACGAACCGGGACCAATGGGCCTGGCTCCTGGCCCACCACCATTGGTCCCGGTTGTTAACATGAACCGGGACCAAAGGCCCCCCTTTAGTCTCGGTTCATGCCACCAACCGGGGCCAATGGTGGTGCCTATATATACCCCCTCGCGCAGGAGCAGAGCACACTGCTCTGTTTTTTGTTGCCAAGGGGGAGAGGGCTTGGTGGTGCTCTAGCTCACCTCCTATGCACGCAAGGTGTTCGATGGAATGCCCGAGCCACACTACTTAAGCTTTCTCCTCTCCAAGCTCGACCTCCAACCTCCATTTTCCTCAATATTTGTCTAGATTTAGCGGTCCGTCACGCCCCACCCCCGTCTTCACCGTCGTCGATCACCCGCGCCGATCTCATCACCGGCACCACCGTGGTGAGCCTCTTGTTCTTATCTTCTTTCTGAAAGGAAAAATATTCTTACTTGTATGTTTAGATAGATACTTGTATCATTTTCTTACTTTTATTACTGCATCTTATATAGTGCGATGGTTTTGGTATCCGCCCCCGTCGGCCCTCGTCCTGTCTATGATTCGGATGTGGTATATATTATCTTTATAACTATTGATTCATTTATTGTTTATGAAAATTATGCCGACCAACGTGACATAGATTTTATTTATCTAGGAGGTATGTGAACCGGAAATTCCAACCGACCCTATTGTTGAGAGGTTAAATTTAGTTGAAGAAGAAAACAATTTCTTGAAGGAAAAAATAAAAAAAATTGAGGAGGAGAAGATGATATTGGAGTTGCATGTTGCGGATGTCGTCGATGATCACAAGATCAAGATGGATGCAATGCGCTTGAAGATTAGAAAGATTAGAAAATATGCCGTTCATACCGAGGCTTGGTATCATTATGCCGTTGGATCAGTTGTTACCTTGGTTGCGATTATGATCCCGTTTTTTTTCGCATTTAAATGTTTTACATAGTTTCAATGTATGGTTTAATTAATTAGATGCTCTGGAGAGCTATATGTTGTTAGATGAGAACTATGTATGTACTTTGGTTTTAATGTGATGATGAACTTATATTAATTTGGTCACTTAGTTATCTATTCATGATGTTCTGTGATGGTTTTTGACACACTTAATTATATATAACGCACGCAGATGAACCGGCAATGGATGTACGGTGACAGACACACCTCCGAGTACATTAAGGGCGTGCATGAATTTCTCGAAGCGGCGCAGGCAAACAAGCAGAATGGTTTTATGTGTTGTCCATGCCCTAATTGTGGGAATACGAAGTCTTACTCTGACCGGAAAATCCTTCACACCCACCTGCTTTACAAGGGTTTCATGCCACACTATAATGTTTGGACAAGGCACGGAGAAATAAGGGTTATGATGGAACACGGCGAAGAAGAAGAGTAAGATGATAACTATGTGCCCCCTGAATACAGTGATGCTGCAACGGGGGGAGCTGGTGAAGATCAAGAGGAACCAGACGATGTGCCCAATGATGCTGCAACGGGTGAAGCTGCTGAAGATCAAGAGGAACCAGACGATGTGCCCGATGATGATGATCTCCGCCGGGTCATTGTCGATGCAAGGACGCAATGCGAAAGTCAAAAGGAAAAGCTGAAGTTCCATCGCATGTTAGAGGATCACAAAAAAAGGGTTGTACCCCAATTGCGAAGATGGCAACACAAATCTCGGTACCGTATTGGAATTGCTGCAGTGGAAGGCAGAGAATGTTGTGCCTGACAAAGGATTTGAGAAGCTACTGAAAATATTGAAGAAGAAGCTTCCAAAGGATAATGAATTGCCCGACAGTACATACGCAGCAAAGAAGGTCGTATGCCCTCTAGGATTGGAGGTGCAGAAGATACATGCATGCCCTAATGACTGCATCCTGTACCGCGGTGCATACAAGGATCTGAACGCATGCCCGGTATACGGTGCATTGCGATATAAGATCAGACGAGATGACCCTGGTGATGTTGACGGCGAGCCCACCAGGAAGAGGGTTCCTGCGAAGGTGATGTGGTATGCTCCTATAATACCACGGTTGAAACGTCTGTTCAGAAACGGAGAGCATCCCAAGTTGATGCGATGGCACAGTGAGGACCGTAAGAAAGACGGGAAGTTGAGAGCACCCGCTGACGGGTCGCAGTGGAGAAAAATCGAGAGAAAGTACTGGATGAGTTTGCAAAGGACCCAAGGAACGTATGGTTTGCTTTAAGCGCGGATGGCATTAATCCTTTCGGGGAGCAGAGCAGCAATCACAGCACCTGGCCCGTGACTCTATGAATGTATAACCTTCCTCCTTGGATGTGCATGAAGCGGAAGTTCATTATGATGCCAGTTCTTATCCTAGGCCCTAAGCAACCCGGCAACGACATTGATGTGTACCTAAGGCCATTAGTTGAAAAACTTTTACAGCTGTGGAATGGAAACGGTGTACGTACGTGGAATGAGCACAATAAAGAGGAATTTAACCTAAAGGCGTTGTTGTTCGTGACCATAAACGATTGGCCCGCTCTCAGTAACCTTTCAGGACAGACAAACAAGGGATACCATGTATGCACGCGCTGTTTGGATGACACCGAAAGTATATACCTGGACAGATGCAGGAAGAATGTGTACGTGGGCCATCGTCGATTTCTCCCGACCAACCATCAATGTCGAAAGAAAGGCAAGCATTTCAAAGGCGAGGCAGATCACCGAAAGAAGCCCGCCATGCGTACCGGTGATCACGTACTTGCTATGGTCAATGATCACGTACTAGCTGTTCCGAATGACGCTGAGGGACGCGCACCCATGTGGAAGAAGAAATCTATATTCTTCGACCTACCCTACTGGAAAGATGTAGAGGTCCGCTCTTCAATCGGCATGATGCACGTGACGAAGAACCATTGCGTGAACCTGTTAGACTTCTTGGGCGTGTATGGAAAGACAAAAGATACGCCTGAGGCACGGGAGGACCTGCAATGTTTGCACGAAAAAGATGGCATGCCTTCGGAGCAGTATGAAGGTCCTGCCAGCTATGCTCTTACGAAAGAAGAGAAATAAATTTTCTTTGAATGCCTGCTCAGTATGAAGGTCCCGACTGGCTTCTCGTCGAATATAAAGCGAATAATAAATATGCCAGAGAAAAAGTTCTGAAACCTAAAGTCTAATGACTGCCACGTGATTATGACGCAACTGCTTCCGGTTGCATTGAGTGGGCTTCTACCGGAAAACGTCTGATTAGCCATTGTGAAGCTATGTGCATTCGTCAATGCAATCTCTCAGAAGGTGATCGATCCAGAAATCATACCAAGGCTAAGGAGTGATCTGGCGCAATGTCTTGTCAGTTTCGAGCTGGTGTTCCCACCATCCTTCTTCAGTATCATGACACACGTCCTAGTTCATCTAGTCGACGAGATTGTCATTCTGGGGCCCGTATTTCTACACAATATGTTCCCCTTTGAGAGGTTCATGGGAGTCCTAAAGAAATATGTTCGTAACCGCGCTAGGCCAGAAGGAAGCATCTCCATGGGCCTCAAACAGAGGATGTCATTGGGTTTTGTGTTGACTTCATTCCTGGCCTTAAGAAGATAGGTCTCCCAAAATCGCGGTATGAGGGGAGACTGACTGGAAAAGGCACGCTAGGAGCGGACTCAATAATATGTAGGGACGGGCATTCTTGGTCTAAAGCACACTACACAGTTTTACAGAACTCCACCTTGGTGACCCCGTATGTCGATGAACACAAGAATAGTCTGCGCTCCAAACACCCGGAGCAGTGCGACGACTGGATTACATGTGAACACATCAGGACTTTAAGCAGTTGGTTGGAAACACGTCTCAGAGGTGACAACACTATTTGTGATGAGCTGTACTTGTTGTCCAGGGGACCATCTTTGACTGTATTGATTTACAAAGGATACGAGATAAATGGGAATACACTTTACACGATTGAACAAGATCAAAAGAGCACCAACCAAAACAGCGGTGTCCGATTTGATGCAATAACCGAGAAGGGAAAGGACACATATTATGGTTACATAGTGGACATACGGGAACTTGACTACGGACATGATTTTAAGGTCCCTTTATTTAAGTGCAAATGGGTCAATCTGTCAGGAGGCGGGGTACAGGTAGACCCACAGTACGGAATGACAACAGTGGATTTGAAAAATCTTGGGTACACTGACGAACCGTTCGTCCTAGCCAATGATGTGGCACAGGTTATCTATGTGAAGGACATGTCTACCAGACCGAGAAAAAGAAAAGATAAGAAAGCGAATACATCATACGATGAGCCAAAGCGCCACATAGTTCTTTCAGGAAAAAGGGACATCGTGGGAGTGGAGGGCAAGACAGACATGTCTGAAGATTATGAAAAGTTTCATGAAATTCCTCCCTTCAAAGTCAAGGCTGACCCAAGCATCCTGATAAACGATAAAGATTATCCATGGTTACGGCGCAATAAGCAAATGACACAAGCGAAGAAAAAGTGAAGACTTTCTCCCGCAACTATTATGATGATACCATGCCAACTTTGTAACAGACGAGTATGATACCATTCTCCGTTTTATACATGCACATGCTATGCCAACTTTTTTAGAGTTCATTTCAAATGCTTTAATGTCTTATAATCCCGGTTCACTCCTTGTCAACAATGTTCTCACCAAGAACACTCTCAAGAAGGCAACAAACTTGTGATTCACACAAATTTCAAAGAATTCAAAATTTAACTATTCTAATTTGAAAACTAATGGCACTAACAGAAAGTTTATAATTTTTCTAAAACTAAAAATAAAAAGAATTAAAAAATAAAGCAAAAAACAAAAGAAAAAATAATGCAGAAAACAAAACAAAAAAACTGAAATAAAAATAAAAATAGCAACAATAAGTATTTTGTTGTAAGTAGAAACAAAACAAAATAAATAAAGCAACAAAGAAAACAAAAAAACAAAAAAAACAAAAAAAGCGTTTTCAAATTTGAAAAGTAATGTCAATAACAAAAAGTTTATAATTTTTCTAAAACTAAAAGCATATGGAATTAAAAAATAAAGCAAAAAACAAAAGAAAATATAATAAATAAAGCAACAAAAAACAAAAAAATAAATAAAGCAACAAAAAAATGATACCTACTGGGCCCTCACAGCTTGAATACGACTTGAAACCCATCCATGGGCCAGGATTCAGGCCCGTAGGAGGCCCAGTAGGCCCACAGGCATTGCAGTGACAATTAGGCCCGAAAGCCTGCAATGGAGAGAAGCTCAAGAGGGGTGCGGCAGTGGGCCTTATAAACCACTGCGCACCCCTCTCAACTAGCGAGGTGGGACTAAACTTTCGACGCGGGCGCAGCAGCTCAAGACCTTTGGTCCCGGTTGGTGGCACCAACCAGAACTAAAGGGTGGCATTGGTCCCGGTTGGTGTGACGAACCGGTACCAATGACCCCCTTTAGTCTCGGTTGGTGCCACCAACCGGAACCAAAGGCCGCCGCTTCCCGCCCTTTGGGCTGCTGAAAAGTGGCCTTTGGTCCCGGTTGGTGGCACCAACCGGGACTAATGCCCACCTTTAGTCCCGGTTGCTGCCACGAACCGGGACTAAAGGCTCTACTATATAACTCCACACTTAGGATTTTTTCACTCTCATCTTGCAGTTGCCGCCCTCGACGACACCGACGCCGCCAGGCTGCCCCGACACCGCCCGCCCCGGCCCGCCCCCGTCGTCGCCGTCGCCCGCGCCCCTGCCCCGACGCGCGCCGCCCTAGCCCGCCCCCGTCGTCGTCGCCCGCATCCCTGCCCCGACGCGCGCCGCCCCGGCCCGCCATCGCCGTCGCCCGCGCCTGCCCCTTCCCCAACGCGCGCCGCCCCGGCCCGCCGTCGCCGTCGCCCGCGCCCCCAACCCCGAGCGCGCGCCCACTGCCCCGTCGCCATCCTCGCCGCCGACCCCGCGGTCCTCCTGGTGCGGCCGGCGCCCTCCCTAGCTAGCATTTTTTTTCATATATATGCTTGTTTTTTATATATATGTATATATGTTCTCTCTGTATATATATGTTCATGTATATATGCAAAAGATAGTTTTTTAGAAAAATTAGGATTTTTTTTCTGTTCCTAGATTTTTTTGGTGATATTAATTATTGTAAATATGCAAATGTTTGTATATTCATATGAACAATGAATTAGGCAATACTACTTCATGTATTTTTAAGAAGGAAGAAGAAGAAAAAGAATGAGAGGAAAAAGGAAATAAGAAGAGGAAGAAAGGAGAAGAAGAGCGGAGAGGAAGAAGAGCAGAAATAAATAAGAAGAAGAAAAAGAAGAGGAGAAGAAGAAAGGAATAGAGGAGAAGAAGAGAAAATTCTCTTCTTCTCCTCTATTCCTTTCTTCTTCTCCTCTTTTTTTTGTTCTTTTTTTCTTCGATCTTCTCCTCTAGCTATTCCTTTCTTCTTCTCCTCTTTTTATTTCTTCTTGTTTTCGTATGTTTTATCGGGTCTGTCGTCGTCGATATACGTACCCCTCCCGATAACTTCAACACGTGAGGGGGGGGTCGATATACCCCCTCCCTGATAATATTATTTTCCCATGTACGTATGTCGTCGTTGTCGATATATAAACCCCTCCCGATAACTTCAACACGTGGGGGGGGGGGGTCGATATACCCGCTCCCCGATAACATTATTTTCCCGTGTATGTTTCTCATCGTTGTCGATATTACCCCCTCCCGATAACTTCAACACGTGGGGGAGGGGGTCGATATACGCGCTCCCCGATAACATTATTTTCCCGTGTATGTATCTCATCGTTGTCGATATTACCCCCTCCCGAAAACTCTCGAGGAGTACACCCAAACTAATATATCCACGTGCTGTCATGCTTGTGTAATAATTGCCATGTTGAAATATATATTTGCAGAAACAATATGGAGCACGGACGAGACGAGGAAGCAGAAGAGAGGTTGCGGGACATAATCTTAGATGGAGGTGATGTCATGTCGTTTTTTCTTAACGACAATGATGGTCTGGAAGAACAGCAGGGTGAAGAAGCAGGTCCGGAAGAACAACAAGGTGAAGAAGCAGGTCCGGAAGAACAGGGTGACGGCTCCGGTGACCGAGCAGAGTCCGGCCAGGTAAATATATTAGTTAAGCCTGTGCTGAGACTAGCTAATTGATGCATTCATTGTTTTGGTACGTACACATATTAGTTAACTCTTGTCTTTCTTCTTTTTTCTAGCCCTCCGGCGAGCACAACTTCGGTAAAGAGATGAGGCCCGAAGAAAAAGTTGCGCGAGGATGAAAGGTTTGAGATCACATCAATCGCGCGCGACGGCCTGCCGATTGAACCCATCCGGACGAAGGATGCATTTACTGCTCAGTGCGGGGTTCTTGTTAGGGACAAGATCACGATCAGCATCCACCAATGGTTTAAGCCGGCTGAAGAAGACCCCGAGGTGTCTTATGTCAATGATATGCAGAAAGATGATGTTTGGAAGGAGCTAAAGGCAAATTTCACCCTACCGCCAGAGGAGGATCCGGAGAAGCCGGTTATAGAGCAATTAATTAAGTCTGCTGCTCTTAAGAAGATGGCCGAGCTATTCAGGAGGTGGAAGAATGAGCTGAAAAGGTTTGTCGACAAAAAAGAGACACCAGAATTCAAGGGCAAATATGAGAAGATCAGAGATCAACGGCCCGCATTTGTGGCCCACAAGACATCGGATAAGAGTAAGAAGATGTCGGAGACAAACAAGAAAAATGCTGCGAAGAAGATGCTTCACCATCGCACGGGGACATGAGGCTACCTCAAAGCCCGGCCTAAGTCGGCAAAGGCTGAGACTGATCTGCTTGATAAAGGGATCGAACCGGAGACAATGAACTGGCCAGACCGTTGCCGGACTTGGTTCTTCGGGGCTGGCGGATCCTTGGACCCTGTAACAGGGAAGTGCATTTGGATGGATGAGCAACTTGACATACCCTTGAAGAAGCTTCGGTACTATACCGATGCAGTGCAGAAAGGGATGTTCCTTCCAGACAGAGAGAACGACGAGCTCACAAAGGCCGTCGGAAATCCTGAGCACCCTGGACGGACACGAGGCACGCCAGGCTCCATTCCGTGGAAGGCTGGGTTTCCGGACGCAGGCAGTTACAAAAGCCATGAGAGGAGGAAGAAAGTGCAGCAGACCGAACTGCAGGCGTTGCACGCAAGGGTACAAGTGATAGAGGAACGAGAAGCAAATCGCAGCAAACGACTTGCCGAAGCTTCCCCTGAAGCTACCCCGCCATCTCAGCGGAGAAGCAGCGTGGCTTCCACCGAGCTGCTTCAGCCGGAGCTTGTCTTGACGGCTCCTGCCAGCTATCCCGTGGATGCTATCACGGAGGCTTAAAATTGCCACCTTATGACGCAATGGATTAATATGAAGGTCAAGGCGGTTGTTGCCTCTGTTTTCCATAGTGAACCCGGCGCAACTTTTCACTGCCGGCCGATTCCAGAAGGATATGCTATGGTGATGGTGGATGAAATAACGGAGGGATTTGAGGACCTCCCGCTTGACGACCCTACCGGAGAAGGGGAGATTCGACTGGGTTCTTCTCTGAAGACTCCACGCCTATGGCGGAAGGAGCTCATCAACCTTCCGAACTGGACGCCTCTGCCTTCTCCTCCTCCTTTGGCGAGTCAGGGCACTCCGCCTCCTCCACCGCCTCCTCCTCCGGCGAGTGACGATCAGGGCCCTCGGCAGCCTCCTTCTCCGGCGCGTGGCGGCACTCCGCCTCCTTCTCCGCCTGCGCCGGCGCGCCCGAGCAGCCAGCCTCCTCCTTCTCCGCCTCGTCAGCAAGGGCGGAAGAGACCCGCCGCCGCTTCGGCAGCTGCTCCGACGCGTCGTAGTCCTTCTCCTCCGCCTCGTAAGCAAGTAAAGAAGACAGCCGCTCCGTCTGTTCAGCCGGCGTCTAGCAGTACAGCCAGAGGCGGGAGGACATACAGATTCGGTCCTTCTCTAAAGACTCCAGAGAAGTTACCATACGAGAGGACCCCGGAC
The DNA here is from genome assembly GCA_032464435.1 of Aegilops umbellulata. Taxonomy (NCBI): domain Eukaryota; kingdom Viridiplantae; phylum Streptophyta; class Magnoliopsida; order Poales; family Poaceae; genus Aegilops; species Aegilops umbellulata. Next base: position 444,428,696 of record CP136059.1, on the reverse strand, counting down.
GAGAACGCGAAGATCGTGCGAAGCGAAGTGGATGACTGGTTTCAAGGGTTGAAAGCAAAGAGACATCCACCTCCGGAGGAGAAGGTAGATCCGGTGAAAGTGAAGCGCACTCTGGCTGCCCTGGCAAAACCATCCAAGTCTCCGCCGAAAGGCAACTATGAGCGCATTATTGGAAAGACATGGGCCGAAGCGGAGCGGTCGGGAAGTACAGTCAGTGAGCAAAGGATGAAAGAACGACGAGCAGCTGGGAAACAAATTGCCCAGCTCGGCGAACAAGCGAAGCAATCGTGCCCCCCGCTCAAGGTGCCTAGCGACATCGTCGATCCGAGGATGGTGCCCGGTTATAGCAATCTTGAAGATTACCTGCCCGACGATGTACATTATGATCCCATGGACGTGCAGATACACAGATACGAGTACGGGAAGCCTCTCGTCAAAGATGAAAAATCTCTAACAACGATGATGTGAAGATTGCATGATTGGTACTTGAAAATCTGCAGAGAGTCTGGGGGAGGAGTACTTTGTATGTGAGAGTTAAACCGGAACATGACCTCGTTGGAATTGATCTGTTGCCTATTCCATTTGAGGAGTTCTATCAGTTTTTCAATCAATTGGCCCTCGATAAAGCAACGGTCACCTGCTACTGTCTGTAAGTACTACTACTTCTGTCATTAAGTCTCTCTATATATCTCAGCTCTTTCATTGCATGTATTTGTAATTATCCTCACTATATTAATTATGCAGATTGAAGATCGCCGAATTGAAGAAAAGACAAGTCGGTGATATTGGGTTCATTAACACATATCTCATAGATGCAACTCAGGTTAAATTTCATGCCACAGAAACCGAGGCCAACTTGCTACGATCATTCAAAATAAATGAACACAAAGATATAATACTCTTTCCTTACAACTTCAAGTGAGTGTTACTATCTTGTGCATATTCGGTTTCCCTTATATATTAGTCCAGGTTATAGTAATGTAATTGCTGAGTTATGCATGCGTGCGCAGGTACCACTATATTCTCCTAGAGATTAGGCTTGAGCAGGGAGTAGTAACTGTCTTGGACTCTAGACGAAAAGATCCCCAGGAGTATGCGGACATGACTGAAATGCTCGAGAAGTAAGTTAAATCGATCATTATCCACCATATCAGCAACTTTGTTCATTTCTGATATCAAGTAATTGTTTTCTTTGTCCGGCAGGGTTTGGAGAAAATTCACCAGAAAAGCTCCGGGACTACCGAAGGAGCTGCAATTTAGACACCCGAAAGTAAGTACTATAGTAGCTAGTTTCATCAATACCATTTGGCATTCTTGCTTATCAGTTTGATTGACCTCTATTTCTTGTAAAGTGGTTGTGGCACGAACAAGGGAATGATTTCTGTGGATACTACGTCTGCGAGTCCATCCGCCACACGACCTATGAGCGGGGCTACTCTGACGAACAATACGAAGTGCGTAAATAACAATATTCACAATTTTATTTTATTATCATCATTTGTGTTGAGTTTCATTCATTCATTCATATATATATATATATATATATATATATATATATATATATATATATATATATATATATATATATATATATATATATATGTATGTATTGACCCCCTTCTTCAAATTAGATGTTTCGGATGCGGAATGAACTCCTAGCACCAGATCGCATGCGAGAAATTCAAGAGGAATTGGCGGCATTCTTTCTTGACCACGTGATCACTGAAGACGGAGAATACTATGTGGATCATGCGTCCGTAATTTAGGAGATTATATTTGTAAGAGATAATTATTGTATATATGTAGCCGGTAGTGTCGGATAGATATACGAGAACTTGTTGTTCGACCAATCTCTCAGAGAAGGAGAGGTGGTCGATATCACTTCTCTCTGTATGCATATATGTTCATGACGATCTTCTATTTCCTTCGTTTGCTTACTAGCTAGCTAGCGTGTCTAGTCCTCTCTATACGTATGTATAGTACGTAGCGTCGACCAAGCACGGACATAAGAGCGGACACTTCTCTCTATTAATTAGCTAGCTAACACAATATATGAAATACCTAAATTAACCCCCCAAAACCCCAACCCCCCTCCCCCTTAAAAAAAACAAAAACGCCAGCCACAGAAATGCTAACATGTGGATGCCTATTGGTTCCGGTTGGTGCCACCAACCGGGACCAAAGGCCCTCCTGCCTGGGTTCAGCGCGCAGGCCACGTGGAGGCCCATCTGTCCCGGTTCTGGTTAGAACCGGGACTAAAGGGTCAGGGCATTAGTAACGACCCTTTAGTCCCGGTTCAAGAACCGGAACAAAAGGCCCATACAAACCGGGACAATAGGCCCGTTTTCTACTAGTGTTTGAGGGTCCAGAAGATACAAAGCACATGTTTTTTCTCTGTAGTAAAGCAAAGGAGGTTTGAAAAAGGCTGGGATGGATTATACTATTGATAAAGCTTGTGAGGTTGATCGTGCTGGAGAGGCAGTGTTGGAGTACGTAATTCTTCTACCGGGCTAAGAATGATGGATTATGGGTCATCACAATGTGCGTGAAATGAGTGCTATCTCAGCATGGCCGGTGTCTATAGTGGGAAAGACGGAAATTGGCGCATAAGGAGACAACTCAGAATGCATATCAGATTTCTATGGGGATACTAGCCCTAACGGCAAACTTTGTTACTGCATCATCTCCGAAGGCCTATGTGAAAAGGGGGGCTGGTCTTGCCCTCCTATGAGTTTTGTGAAACTTAATGTTGATGCTTCGTTTAGCCATGACCTGCTTATGGGCACGATGGGATAGTCCTTAGAGACGACAAAGGCAGATTTATCGACATGGAGAATGGGAAGATTGTCTACCTTGCGGATGTCTAGATGGTTGAAGCCTTGGCTCTCTAATTCGGTCTAACATTGGCGGAAAGGTCCGGATGTAACCGCCTTAATTATTGTTAACTCGGACAACCTGAAGGTGATTGACACCATGAATGATGGAGGACGTTCGGATCGTGCGCCGTCAGCAATTTTCGATGATTGTTTTCATTATGCTTGTGATTTCATTATTACTAAGTTCGAACATTGTAACAGATAAGCAAATAAAGTTTCTCATGAGCTCGCTAAAATTAGCTAGATTTTCTTTGACTTCTGACTAGTTTGAGGAACCCTTAAATGAATTACTAATGATCCTCAGAAACGATGTGCTGGTTGTCTCTAATGAATAAAGTTTTGTGTGATCTTCCTACGAAGAAGCGACGCATGCCAAGGTGAGACAAGTGGTTGTTCGTGGAGTTAGTGAGGGAGCTCAGGAACGTTGGGCTCCTGAATCTTCCATTGGTTGCCAGACACGAAAGTGTACATCCTACCAAGGAATGGGTCGAGCCCAACCAATAGTAGTAAGGAACTGCAGGTTAGAAAAAACATGGATGGCCAAATGATTTCCTTTGTGTTGACGTATAATGTGCTGCCTAGTCTCTTCCATCAGATCGGTCTTTTGGTTGCATGGGCTAGAGCATGCAATCATACATGGTATCAGAGCCAAGAGGTCTTGAGTTCAAGACCCGGCTGGCGCAATTAAAATTAAAGCCCACTTTCGGTCCACGTTGAGGCCTGTGGGAGCCACACGTGAGGGGGAGTGTTGACGTATAATGTGCTGACTAGTCTCTTCCATCAGATCGGTCTTTTGGTTGCATTGGCTAGAGCATGCACTTCTACACTTTGCACCCTTTGCAAAAGAGAACAAGAAAGTGGTCCACGTCTCTTCTTCAAATGCCAATACACTATTAGGCTATGGAACTTGGTCATTGCAAAATTCGGGCTTCATCATATGTACACCTCGATGTGCCATCTTAAGGGTTCCGTCAAGGACTGGTGGACAAATAGGACCAGCGCCAGAGTCCCCAACAGGAAGGCCATGGCCTCTCTAACCATGCTCGTGTCATGGACCATTTGGAACGAGAGGAATGCCTGTGTTTTCCGGCACAAGAGCGCTCCACCTACAATCTTGCTAAACAACATCACCCGTGAGGCAAACCTATGGATCACCGCCGGAGCTAAGAAATTAGGGAATATTATTTTGTGTGAGTAATCCCTCATGCCGCGTAAAAATGTGCCCTTGTAACAAACTCTCTTCTTTTGCGTCCATTTCAAAAAAATGATTTAATACTCCATCAGTTCTACAATGCCTTGCATAGTAGGTTTCGTTACGATAAGATTTTTTACCAACATTGCTTTTGTGTCTTCATAAATAAGTAATTCGGAGTACAAATCTCATGATATAAAATTTATGTCATAAACATTTACTACGTACTAATGGACTAATTGTTGATCAAAGGCTTATTGTAATGAAACCTAATAGAGACAAGGTATTTTGAAATGGACGGAGTACTAATTGCCATGGAACTTGTCCTAAATGGGTAAAATTTAAGACCGTGCGCATACATGGTCCAGTGAATCAGCGTAAAAAGATGCTGCACACGAGCCAACCATAGGTCAAATTCAATGGTTTGTGACTGAACAATATTCTAAATTAGAGACGTCTCTCATGATTTCCCCATTTTTATTTCAATTCATGACTCTATTTTGCATCTATCACTATATGATTTGTATGGCGTGTGCACTTCGGTGGAGAAATGAGAAAGAAAGGGTTCAGCTTTGTGAACGTTGGGTTGGGGGGGGGGGGGGAAGGTGGGCGGTTGGGTGTAATTGCCCTACATTAAAACATGCTCTCCAGTTTAACAATGGAATAAGCCGGAACATGACATTGGAGCGGCCACTCGACTCCTCAAAGATGAGGCATCACAACATATAGATTAGAGTCATTCAATAACATGATGTTGGGCACTGGCTGGATACACGGATTGTGTGGCTTGGTGATTACGATCTTGCTCGTGCCCTAAAAAACTCTAACCGTGGCATGATCAGTGCAAGGGGGCCCAATCTGCTTTGTCGCGCCGGAATATTTCGAGCCAAGTAGGGCGCCGGAATATGCAACAACCTCCTCTTCAGCTAAGTACACCTCGATGGGTGGACCATCAGCATATGGGGGCCAATGCCCCCCCCCCTGCAGGTGTGCAGTTTTCGTAAGGGGTTTAGGTATAGTAAAACACCTTGTATGGAACAATGGAATAATGTATTCATAGTTTTAATTGTCTTAAAACCAATAGTTGTCCTAATTCCTCATGTCCCCACATTCATTACTCGAATGCTTTTTGGTTGATTCCCATGATCCACTCATCATATTTATTGGGTTTTTTATCTATCTTGTTGAAGGATACAAATGCCAATTATTCATTCCTCGAACACACGATATGCGGATCTACTACATATGCTCATGGCGTAAAGAATAAATAATTTTAGTCCAAGAATAAATAATTTTTAAATTAAATGGCTTGCATTGACCCTAATTATTAGGAGTAGGTAATTTCTTGGCTACGCATATCCTCAATAGTATGCACATACGCATACTTGGAGTCACAACCACACAAACAACATTAAAATGTGAAAATTAAAATGTGTGGTTTCTTCGTCCGTATATTCTGCATGCCTAATTCAACTAATTAGATGGACGGTACGTGCAGTCCTAATTCACCTAATTAGATGGGCGATTAAAAAACATGGTCCCTTCATATGAACAGTACAATGGAAAATATTTGCAACTAAATATATACACTCAGTTAGATCGTTACAAAAGCATTATTTGCAGGAGTACTACTTATACTACTACTTCTACTTCCTCCTCTGCCTCTTCGATGGCGGTTCTGCGCCACCTCGTCGTCATCATCATCGTTGTCGTCTTCTTCCTCCTCCACCTCATCCTCCTCCTCCTTCTCGTCGTCGGCATCATCCATGGGGACAGCCTCCTCTTCCTCCTATGCCAGTTCCTTCTCCTTGGAGTCGAGAATGACGATGACGAGGCCGCCACCAGGCTCATCGGCTTAATTCTCGACATTGTTGTAGGGGACGGCCTCCTCTTCCTCCTTCGCCGGGTCCTCCTCAGAGTCGAGAATGACGATGCCGAGGCCTCCATCGGGCTCATCGGCGTCATTCTCGACATCGTTGTCGGGGACAGCCTCCTCTTCTTCCTTCGTCGGGTCCTCCTCCTCGGATTCCTCGTTGGTCTCACCGTTGCTGTCGTCTTTGGAGGATGAGTCCGACGGCGCCGCATCCCACCAGGGGACGTAGTCCTCCTGGTCCTCCTCCTCCTCGGATTCCTCGTCGGGCTCATCGTTGCTGTCGTCATTGGAGGATGAGTCCAACAGCGCCGCATCCCGCCAGGAGGCGTAGTCCTCCTGGTCCTTGGCGCTGTCATCATCGCTTGGGATGAAACCATTGTTCCACCAGTGGTCATCCACTGAAAGAGAATGAAAAACCGTGGAGTGGAGAGAGATGTGTGGAGAGAATGAGAACTGTACATGGGTTTTGTTGGAGGTTGCTTAGCGTTTGTCGCCGGAGGGATGCTTGGCGTATGTGTTTGCGTGTGGAGAGAAGTAGAAGAGAGAGTTGAGAGGATAGAAGAAGAGCACCGCCCGAGTGGAGTGGAGAGGATGAGAATAAGAGAGAGTTGAGAGAAGAGAAGAAGAGTAGCATTGCGAGTGGATCTGGCAGAATGAGAATTGTTCATGGGATTATGTGCGCCTGCAAGGACGAGCGCAACAGTGCCGCAAGTGGTGCTACAGTCACACTTAGGCTAGGCTACTATAGGTGACGTCCGCATGGACGGCCTCGGGGGACAATCTTGTGGTAACTTTTTTGTTGTCACTGGTTCTGGACCCCATGCTAACCAACCTGGTAAGAAACCATGAGGGGACCGGGGGGCATATGTCCCCTATCCGTGTTGATTTTTTGTTCTACAAATCAATTTTTTTAATTTTTCTAAGTGTGTAGGTATATTGGACCCTTATTTACGAAAAAGGCTTTCCTCCACTTTATAAACAAAGCAACCGCCGACAACATCCGAAAACAACAAAGTTCAAGGTTCAAGAATCTGAGAACGAGTATTCAAAAGAAAACTAAAATAAGTTTCGCTGGGGGCACACAGCATAACACACCCAACAAGAAGAAAAGCTAGAATCTAATAACGCTACTGTTGTGGCAGAGGAGTTGGTGGAGCGAGCGAACTGGCGGTGGAGAGAAGACCGGCGATGATCATGTCGATGTTCTCCTTAATCGGGCCACTTGCTAAGCGGTCTCCAGAAATGCAAGAAACACACATTTTGTAAATTGCATCAGTCGCACGGTTAGGGATCACGTGCTTGGTCACTGTTTCGCACATTAAAAAGAGTCCATGCTAGGGTCCCCATAGCGACCCATATGGACAACCGTATCCTAGTGGGGAAGCAAAGAATCTCCCGAAACATGTCCGGGAGATTATCATGACAACACTATCCTCCCACAACCTGATGGAAGCAACTCCAAAGGAAAATTGCCGCGGGGCACCGGAAGAAAATCTGGTTGGAGTCTTCCGGAACCCCACACAGCGAGCAAAGCACATTGCTAGGGCCATTACGTTTTTGCACATCAGTACCCGAAGGTACGCGACCACACACCCATTGCTACAGGAAGATCCTAATCTTCATTGGCAACTTAATCTCCCAAAAGAGAGTAAGTTATGTCGGGCCGTGGGAGAGCAAAATGGCTTGATATTAGGACTTGGTCGAGAATCGGCCACTTGACTCTAGATGTCAAGAGACGATGTCCTGATCAAGGGTTTGGGAGTGCAGTGCAATACATGCAGTAGCTCCTCCCACTGGTCGCGCTGGAGAGGCCCGAAGGTCCGTCAAAAGGCAATACGGCCAACGTCATCCAAGGCCACCCCACAGTGATATGTGGGTGGGAGCAAATGGAAAGCCATGGATCATACCTAGCAATGTGGAAAGCCATGGATCGTGGTCCCTCCATCCCATGCTCCGGTGTGGACCCGGCCCTTTTGACGGCAGAGGATCTACATAGCGCGCGAGGTTGTGGCTTCTCGACGGCATCCTTGATCTAGTTAGGCCCTCCCTTGTCCCCTGGATCTGGTGATGCATGTGGTACACAAAGGTGCTTGCTTGGGCTACTACGCATGGGATGTCGCACGTTCTCGGTTGTTCCTACCCTGCATTGTATTAGAATGTTGGCGGTTGCTCTTAAAATGTTGATGACGTATTAGAAAATGTTAATCTTGTATTTGAAAAATATTAATCAAGCACTTGAAAAAGTTTAAAAGTGTGTATAGGAAAATGTTGGCTATGTATTAGAAAATGTTAATCTTGTATTCAAAAAATATTAATCAAGCATTTAAAAATTGTTAAAACTGTGTATAGAAAAAATGTTGACCATGTATTAAAAAAGTTAAACTTTTATTGAAAAAATGTGACACATGTGTTAGAAAAATGTTGTTCACATATAGACAAAACATAGAATGAAAACAAGAGGAACAAAAAAACCAAAAAAGGAAACAAAAAAAAACAAAAAAAACAAAAAGAAAACAGAAGAAGAAAGTAGAAAGAATAAAAACACAAAAAATGGACAAGAAAAAAGCAAAGAAACAAAAGAAAATGAAAAAAGCATTGAAACGAAGAAATAAATGAAAGAAGAATGAGAAAAACAAAAAAAGATGGAGAAGGAAAAAAAGAAAACAAAAAGTCCAAAGAAAAGAGAATTAAACATTAGAAAATGGAGAAAGAAAGGAAAAAAAAACAAACCAGTGTAAAACCAACTATTTATTTTTCTAGTACCAGGTTCATCATGATGTCCACAGTTGCAGAGTGCTTAAGCACATAATTAATATCATCCAGGATGGTTAGCACGGGGTCCATAACCGTCAACACGTGATCTCGCATGTCAAAACCATAAAGGCTCCAGCTGTCACGAAGGACGCTTTCACCAAGGACAGGGCAGTACAACTGTAACATGCATGGTATGATTTTCCAATTAGGCTTGCAGCATATATGATCAAGACATGGAGACATTCATTTTTTTGATTTTTTTGCAGCCAAGTTAAGGAGCTCACCATGCGAGTACGCGCAAAGCTGTACTGTGGATAGTCTACGAGTAGTGCTACATAAGCAGGTTCTGGCGGGGCTGGATGATTGATAGAAAAATATAGCCGCACGATACATCAGGCTAGTGGAAACACGTCAGTAACATACGCCAATAGATATATCTTAAGGTCTCAGTGAACACAATTACTCGTTTTTATAGATTACACAGACTTGTGAGGAAAACAGGCGCCTCCATGCAGGCATCTTCAAGCCTCCCAGCATTATCTGACCCTTTACGTTAAAAAAACTGGCGTATGCTTCCATTGTTGGAGGCATGACCTCTATTTCATGGCGGAACCAGTCCTTGATCATCGCATCAGTCATCTGTATCAACCATGGGACAGCGTGGTGGAACCAGAACTTGGACAAATGACCAAAGCACAAGTCAACACAGCAGCCAACAAAAAAACCAATAATTGCAACAATTCCATGTCGGTTGCTGCTTACTTTGCAAGCTGGTATCTTCACAAAGCTGCACGAGTTGGTAGTAGGTGAGTGCAGCATCGTCATCGCTCCCTACATGCCAGAGCCCAAGATCAAGTGGTAACTTTTGTGTTAGTCACTGGTTCTGGACCCCATGCTAACCATCCTGGTAAGAAACCATGAGGGGATCGGGGGGGGGGGGGATATGCCCCCTATCCATATTGAATTTTTGTTCTAAAAATATATTTTTTTACAATTTATTTAAGTGTGTATGTATATAGGACCTTTCCCCCGCTTTATAAATAAAGCAACCGCCCATAACATCCGACAACAACAAAGTTCAAGGTTCAGGAATCTGAGAACGAGTAGTCAAAAGAAACTAAAATAAGTTCCGCTGGGGGCACATAGCATAACACACCCCAACAAGAAGAAAAGCTAGAAGCTAATAAGGCTCATGTGGCGGAGGAGGGATCGATGGAGGAAGCGAACTGGCGGTGGAGAGAAGACCGACGATGATCATGTCGATTTTCTCCTAATCGGGCCGCTTGCTCAGCGGTCTCCAGAGCTGCAAGAAGCCACACATTTTGTAAATTGCATCAGTCGCACGGTTAGGGATCACTATTTTGCACATTAAAAAGAGTCCATGCTAGGGTCCCCATAGCGACCCATATGGACAACCGTATCCTAGTGGGGAAGCAAAGAATCTCCCGAAACATGTCCGGGAGATTATCATGACACCACTATCCTCCCATAACCTCCCGGAAGCAACTCCAAAGGAAAATCACAGTGGGCCATTGGAAGAAAATGTGGTTGGAGTCTTTCGGAACCCCACACAGCTGGCAAAGCATATTGCTAGGGCCATTACGTTTTTGCACGTCAGTACCCGAAGGTACGCGACCACGCACCCATTGCGAGAGGAAGATCCTAATCTTCATTGGCAACTTAATCTCCCAAAAACGAGTAAGTTCTGTCGGGCCGTGGGAGAGCAACATGGCTTGATATGAGGACTTGGTCGAGAATCAGCCACTTGACTCTAGATGTCAAGAGACGATGTCCTGATCGAGGGTTGGGGAGTGCAGTGCAATACACTGCTGTAGCTCCTCCCACTGGTCGCGCTCGAGAGGCCCGAAGGTCCGTCGAAAGGCAATACGGCCAAGGTCATCCAAGGCCACCCCCACAGTGATATGTGGGCTGGAGCAAATGGAAAGCCAGGGATCATACGTGCGACATCCCTTCCATCCCATTCTCCGGTGTGGACCCAGCCCTTTTGACGGCAGAGGATCTACATGGCGTGCGAAGTTGTGGCTTCTCGACGGCATCTTTGATCTAGTCAGGCCCTCACTTTTCCCCTGGATCTGGTGATGCATGTTGTATACAAACGTGCTTTCTCAGGCTACTATGCAGGGGATGTCGCACGTTCTCGGTTGTTCCTACCCTGCATTGTATTAGAATGTTGACGGTTGCTCTTAAAATGTTGATGACGTATTAGTAAATGTTAATCTTGTATTTGAAAAATATTAACCAAGCAATTGAAAAAGTTTAAAAGTGTGGATAGGAAAATGTTGGCCATGTATTGAATAATGTTAATCTTGTATTCAAAAAATATTAATCAAGCAAATATAGAATGAAAACAAGAGGAACAAAAAAACCGAAAAAGGAAACAAAATATAACAAAAAATCAAATATAAAACAGAAGAAAAAAGTAGAAAGAATAAAAACACAAAAAATGGAGAAGAAAAAATCAAAGAAATAAAAGAAAATGAAAAAAGGCAAGTTCCAATCAGGTGGTTGAACAATAGGTGCAGAAATTAAGGCTTTCTTGAGTGTTTCCAAGGCTTCTAAACAATCATCATCAAACACAAAGGAAATATCCTTTTGCTAGAGATTAGTAAGAGGCCTAGAAATTTTAGAGAAGTCTTTGATAAATCTCCTATAGAGACCAACATGACCTACGAAACTACGAATACCTTTGATGTCCTTAGGACATGGCATTTTCTCAATTGCATCAACCTTAGCTTGGTCCACTTCGATACCTCTTTCAGAAATTTTATGACTCAAGACAATGGCTTCATTAACCATAAAGTGGCACTTCTCCCAATTCAAGACAAGATTTGTTTGTTCACATCTCTGCAAAACTCGATCAAGATTGCTTAAACAATCATCGAAAGACTTCCCATAAACAGAAAATTCATCCATGAAAACCTCAACAATCATTTCACAAAAGTCAGAGAATATAACAGTCATACATCTTTGAAAGGTAGCAGGTGCATTGCATAAACCAAAAGGCATACGTCTATAAGCATAAGTTCCAAAAGGACAAGTAAAATTGGTCTTTTCTTGATCAGGTTGAGAAACAGGTATTTGTGAAAAGCCAGAGTATCCATCAAGGAAGCAAAAGTGTGTGTGCTTAGATAATCTTTGAAGCATTTGATCAATAAAAGGCAAAGGGTAATGATCTTTCCTAGTTGCTCTGTTCAATTTTCTAAAATCAATTACCATTCTATAGCCTGTACAACAATTCTTTGTGGAATAAGTTCATTCTTATCATTAGGAACAACAGTAATACCTCCCTTCTTAGGGACACATTGAATAGGACTTACCAATCTACTATCAGCTATGGGATAGATTATACCTGCTTGTAGAAGTTTTAGTATTTCCGTCCTTACCACCTCTTTCATCTTCGGATTTAACGGACGTTGGCGATCAACAACGGGTTTAGCATCAGGTTCCATAATAATTTTGTGCTGACATAGAGTGGGACTAATGCCCTTTAAATCATCAAGAGTATATCCAATAGCGGCTCGGTGCTTCCTTAGAACTTTCAATATTCTTTCTTCTTCATGTTCTGAAAGGTTAGCACTGATAATAACAGGATATATCTTCTTTCATCAAGATACGCATATTTCAAAGTGTTTGGCAATTGTTTAATTTCAAACACAGGATCACCTTTAGGTGGAGGACCTCCTAGAGTTTCAATAGGCAAATTGTGTTTAAGTAGAGGACATTGTTCAAAGAAAATCTTATCTATTTCATTTCTTTCATGCATATGTGAATCATTTTCATGGTCTAGCAAATATTGTTCTAAAGGATTAGTAGGTGGTACAACAATAGAAGCAAGACCAATTAATTCATCCTTACTAGGCAATTCTTTTTCATGAAGTTTTCTAATAAACTTAGAAAAAAGAAACTCATGAGACTCATTGATACGTCCATTTTGCATCATGCTTTTATATCGATATTTATTGCATTATGGGCTGTTATTACACATTATGTCACAATACTTATGCCTATTCTCTCTTATTTTGCAAGGTTTACATAAGGAGGGAGAATGCCGGCAGCTGGAATTCTGGGCTGGAAAAGGAGCAAATATTAGAGACCTATTCTGCGCAACTCCAAAAGTCCGGAAAATCCACGAAAGTCATTTTTGGGAAATATAAAAATATTGAGCGGAAGAAGCACACCAGAGGGGAGCCCACCTGGTCACGAGGGTGGGGGGTGCGCCCGCCTACCTCGTGGGCCCCCTGCTGGTCCTCCGATGCCCATCTTCTGCCATATGAGGTCTTTCGTCGAGAAAAAAATCAGAAGCAATCTTTTGGGACGAGACTCCGCCGCCACGAGGCAGAACCTTGGCGGAACCGATCTAGGGCTCCGACAGAGCTGTTCTGCCGGGGACACTTCCCTCCCGGAGGGGAAAACCATCGCCATCATCATCACCAATGCTCCTCTCATCGGGAGAGGGCAAACTTCATCAACATCTTCACCAGCACCATCTCCTCTCGAAACCCTAGTTCATCTCTTGTAAGTCATGTGAATTTGGTATTCGTTCGATATTTTGATGAGATGTATGTTGTCTAGCCTCTAGTGGTGTTATGTGAACGTCGACTACATAACACTTCACCATTATTTGGGCCTAGAGGAAGGCATTGGGAAGTAATAAGTAGATGATGGGTTGCTAGAGTGACAGAAGCTTAAACCCTAGTTTATGGGTTGCTTCGTAAGGGGCTGATTTGGATCCATATGTTTCATGCTATGGTTAGGTTTACCTTAATACTTTTGTTGTAGTTGTGGATGCTTGCAATAGAGGTTAATCATAAGTGGGATGCTTCTTCAAGTAAGAACAGCACCCAAGCACTGGTCCACCCACATATCAAATTATCAAAGTACCGAATGCGAATCATATGAATGTGATGAAAACTAGCTTGACGATATTCCCATGTGTCCTCGGGAGCGCTTTTCCTATTATAAGAGTTTGTCTAGGCTTGTCCTTTGCTACAAAAGGATTGGGCCACCTTCCTGCACTTTATTTACTTTTGTTACTTGTTGCTTGCTACAAATTATCCTATCACAAAACTACCTGTTACCACTTATTTCAGTACTTGCAGAGAATACCTTGCTGAAAACCGCTTGTCATTTCCTTCTGCTCCTCGTTGGGTTCGACACTCTTACTTATCGAAAGGACTACGATAGATCCCCTATACTTGTGGGTCATCACTCATCACCAAAGCTAACACCCACAGTTTGTTTCTTACAATCTATCTTAGCATTAACTGTGTTCAAGAAAGGTCTACCAAAAATAATGGGACAGAAGTCATCTTGTGGGGAACCAAGAACAAGAAAATCAGTAGGGTATTTTATTTTCCCACACAAGACTTCAACTGAAGGAAATATGCCCTAGAGGCAATAATAAAGTTATTATTTATTTCCTTACATATCATGATAAATTTTTATTATTCATGCTAGAATTGTATTAACCGGAAACATAATACATGTGTGGATACATAAACAAACAGAGTGTCACTAGTATGCCTCTACTTGACTAGCTTGTTAATCAAAGATGGTTAAGTTTCCTAACCATAGACAAAGGAGTTGTCATTTGATTAACAAGGTCACATCATTAGTTGAATGATCTGATTGACATGACCCATTCCATTAGCTTAGCACCCAATCGTTTAGTATGTTGCTATTGCTTTTATCCATGACTTATACATGTTCCTTTTACTATGAGATTATGCAACTCCCGTTTACCGTAGGAACACTTTGTGTGCTACCAAACGTCACAACGTAACTGGGTGCTTATAAAGGTCCTCTACAGGTGTCTCCGAAAGTATTTGTTGGGTTGGCGTATTTCGAGATTAGGATTTGTCACTCCGAATGTCGGAGAGGTATCTCAGGGCCTTCTCGGTAATGCACATCACATAAGCCTTGCAAGCATTGCAACCAATGAGTTAGTTGCGGGATGATGTATTACGGAACGAGTAAAGAGACTTGCCGGTAACGAGATTGAACTAGGTATTGGATACCGACGATCGAATCTCGGGCAAGTAACATACCGATGACAAAGGGAACAACGTATGTTGTTATGCCGTCTGACGATAAAGATCTTCGTAGAATATGTAGGAGCCAATATGGGCATCCAGGTCCCGCTATTGGTTATTGACCGGAGACGTGTCTCGGTCATGTCTACATTGTTCTCGAACCGTAGGGTCTGCACGCTTAAGGTTACGATGACAGTTATTATGAGTTTATGCATTTTGATGTACCGAAGGAGTTCGGAGTCCCGGATGAGATCACGGACATGACGAGGAGTCTCGGAATGGTCGAGACATAAACATTGACATATTGGACGGCTATGTTCGGACATCGGAATGGTTCCGAGTGGTTTCGGATAATACCGGAGTGCCAGAGGGGTTACCGGAACCCCCCGGGGAAGCAATGGGCCTTATTGGGCCGCAAGGGGAGAGAGAGGGCCGCGCCAGGAGGTGGCGCGTGCCCCCCCCATGGGCAGTCCGAATTGGACAAGGAGGGGGGGGGGGGCGGCCCCCCTTTCCCTCTCCCTCTCCCTCTCTTTCCTTCCCCCTTCTTCCCTCCTAGTTGGACTAGGAAAGGGGAGTCCTACTCCTTCTAGGAGGAGGACTCCCCCCTCCCTTGGTGCGCCTCTAGGCCGGCCGGCCCTCCCACCTTGCTCCTTTATATACGGGGGCGGGGGGGCACCCCAAGACACACAAGTTGATCCTTGAGATCGTTCCTCAGCCGTGTGCGGTGCCCCCCTCCACCATATTCCACCTCGGTTATATTGTCGCAGTGCTTAGGCGAAGCCCTGCGCCGGTAGTTCATCAATATTGTCACCACGCCGTCGTGCTGACGGAACTCACCCCCGGAGGTTTTGCTGGATCGAGACCCGGGGACGTCATCAAGCTGTACGTGTGTCAAGAACTCGGAGGCGCCGGAGTAACGGCGCTAGGATCGGTCGGATCACGAGGAGGACTTACGACTACTTCCTCTACGTTGTGTCAACGCTTCCGCTTCGGTCTACAAGGGTACGTAGACAATACTCTCCCCTCTCGTTGCTATGCATCACCATGATCCTGCGTGTGCGTAGGAATTTTTTTGAAATTACTACGTTCCCCTACAGTGGTATCCGAGCCAGGTTTTTTATGGTTTGATGTTTTGCACGAGTAGAACACAAGTGAGTTGTGGACGATACAAGTCATACTGCCTACCAGCATGTCATACTTTGGTTCGGCGGTATTGTTGGATGAAGCGGCCCGGACCGACATTACGCGTACGCTTACGCGAGACTGGTTCTACCGCCGTGCTTTGCACACAGGTGGCTGGCGGGTGTCAGTTTCTCCAACTTTAGTTGAACCGAGTATGGTTACGCCCGGTCCTTGAGAAGGTTAAAACGGAGTCTATTTGACAAACTATCGTTGTGGTTTTGATGCGTAGGTAAGATTGGTTCTTGCTTAAGCCCGTAGCAGCCACGTAAAACTTGCAACAAACAAAGTAGAGGACGTCTAACTTGTTTTTGCAGGGCATGTTGTGATGTGATATGGTCAAGACATGATGCTATATTTTATTGTATGAGATGATCATATTTTGTAACCGAGTTATCGGCAACCGGCAGGAGCCGTATGGTTGTCGCTTTATTGTATGCAATGCAATCGCCCTGTAATGCTTTACTTTATCACTAAGCGGTAGCGATAGTCGTAGAAGCATAAGATTGGCGAGACGACAACGATGCTACGATGGAGATCAAGGTGTCGCGCCGGTGACGATGGTGATCATGATGGTGCTGCAGAGATGGAGATCACGAAGCACAAGATGATGATGACCATATCATATCACTTATATTGATTGCATGTGATGTTTATCTTTTTATGCATCTTATCTTGCTTTGATTGATAGAGAGAACGACGAGCTCACAAAGGCCGTCGGAAATCCTGAGCACCCTGGACGGACACGAGGCACGCCAGGCTCCATTCCGTGGAAGGCTGGGTTTCCGGACGCAGGCAGTTACAAAAGCCACGAGAGGAGGAAGAAAGTGCAGCAGACTGAACTGCAGGCGCTGCACGCAAGGGTACAAGTGATAGAGGAACGAGAAGCAAATCGCAGCAAACGACTTGCCAAAGCTTCCCCTGAAGCTACCCCGCCATCTCAGCGGAGAAGCAGCATGGCTTCCACCGAGCTGCTTCAGCCGGAGCTTGTCTTGACGGCTCCTGCCAGCTATCCCGTGGATGCTATCACAGAGGCTTAAAATTGCCACCTTATGATGCAATGGATTAATATGAAGGTCAAGGCGGCTGTTGCCTCTGTTTTCCCTAGTGAACCCGGCGCAACTTTTCACTGCCGGCTGATTCCAGAAGGATATGCTAAGGTGATGGTGGATGAAATAACGGAGGGATTTGAGGACCTCCCGCTTGACGACCCTACCGGAGAAGGGGAGATTCGGCTGGGTTCTTCTCTGAATACTCCATGCCTATGGCGAAAGGAGCTCATCAACCTTCCGAACTGGACGCCTCTGCCTTCTCCTCCTCCTCCGGCGAGTCAGGGCACTCCGCCTCCTCCACCGCCTCCTCCTCCGGCGAGTGACGATCAGGGCCCTCGGCCGTCTCCTTCTCCGGCGCGTGGCGGCACTCCGCCTCCTTCTCCGCCTGCGCCGGCGCGCCCGAGCAGCCAGCCTCCTCCTTCTCCGCCTCGTCAGCAAGGGCGGAAGAGACCCGCCGCCGCTTCGGCAGCTGCTCCGACGCGTCGTGGTCCTTCTCCTCCGCCTCGTAAGCAAGTAAAGAAGACAGCAGCTCCGTCTGTTCAGCCGGCGTCTAGCAGTACAGCCAGAGGCGGGAGGACATACAGATTCGGTCCTTCTCTAAAGACTCCAGAGAAGTTACCATACGAGAGGACCCCGGACGAGAATGCGAAGATCGTGCGAAGCGAAGTGGATGACTGGTTTCAAGGGTTGAAAGCAAAGAGACATCCACCTCCGGAGGAGAAGGTAGATCCGGTGAAAGTGAAGCGCACTCTGGCTGCCGTGGCAAAACCATCCAAGTCTCCGCCGAAAGGCAACTATGAGTGCATTATTGGAAAGACATGGGCCGAAGCGGAGCGGTCGGGAAGTACAGTCAGTGAGCAAAGGATGAAAGAACGACGAGCAGCTGGGAAACAAATTGCCCAGCTCGGCGAACAAGCGGAGCAATCGTGCCCCCCGCTCAAGGTGCCTAGCGACATCGTCGATCCGAGGATGGTGCCCGATTATAGCAATCTTGAAGATTACCTGCCCGATGATGTACATTATGATCCCATGGACGTGCAGATACACAGATACGAGTACGGGAAGCCTCTCGTCAAAGATGAAAAATCTCTAACAACGATGATGTGAAGATTGCATGATTGGTACTTGAAAATCTGCAGAGAGTCTGGGGGAGGAGTACTTTGTATGTGAGAGTTAAACCGGAGCATGACCTCGTTGGAATTGATCTATTGCCTATTCCATTTGAGGAGTTCTATCAGTTTTTCAATCAATTGGCCCTCGATAAAGCAACGGTCACCCGCTACTGTCTGTAAGTACTACTACTTCTGTCATTAAGTCTCTCTATATAGCTCAGCTCTTTCATTGCATGTATTTGTAATTATCCTCACTATATTAATTATGCAGATTGAAGATCACCGAATTGAAGAAAAGACAAGTCGGTGATATTGGGTTCATTAACACATATCTCATAGATGCAACTCAGGTTAAATTTCATGCCACAGAAACCGAGGCCAACTTGCTACGATCATTCAAAATAAATGAACACAAAGATATAATACTCTTTCCTTACAACTTCAAGTGAGTGTTACTATCTTGTGCATATTCGGTTTCCCTTATATATTAGTCCAGGTTATAGTAATGTAATTGCTGAGTTATGCATGCGTGTGCAGGTACCACTAGATTCTCCTAGAGATTAGGCTTGAGCAGGGAGTAGTAACTGTCTTGGACTCTAGACGAAAAGATCCCCAGGAGTATGCAGACATGACTGAAATGCTCGAGAAGTAAGTTAAATCGATCATTATCCACCATATCAGCAACTTTGTTCATTTCTGATATCAAGTAATTGTTTTCTTTGTCCGGCAGGGTTTGGAGAAAATTCACCAGAAAAGCTCCGGGACTACCGAAGGAGCTGCAATTTAGACACCCGAAAGTAAGTACTATAGTAGCTAGTTTCATCAATACCATTTGGCATTCTTGCTTATCAGTTTGATTGACCTCTATTTCTTGTAAAGTGGTTGTGTCAGGAACAAGGGAATGATTTCTGTGGATACTACGTCTGCGAGTCCATCCGCCACACGACCTATGAGCGGGGCTACTCTGACGAACAATATGAAGTGCGTAAATAACAATATTCACAATTTTATTTTATTATCATCATTTGTGTTGAGTTTCATTCATTCATTCATATATATATATATATATATATATATATATATATATATATATATATATATATATATATATATATATATATATATATATGTATGTATTGACCCGCTTCTTCAAATTAGATGTTTCGGATGCGGAATGAACTCCTAGCACCAGATCGCATGCGAGAAATTCAAGAGGAATTGGCGGCATTCTTTCTTGACCACGTGATCACTGAAGACGGATAATACTATGTGGACCATGCGTCCGTAATTTAGGAGATTATATTTGTAAGAGATAATTATTGTATATATGTAGCCGGTAGTGTCGGATAGATATACGAGAACTTGTTGTTCGACCAATCTCTCAGAGAAGGAGAGGTGGTCGATATCACTTCTCTCTGTATGCATATATG
The DNA here is from genome assembly GCA_032464435.1 of Aegilops umbellulata. Taxonomy (NCBI): domain Eukaryota; kingdom Viridiplantae; phylum Streptophyta; class Magnoliopsida; order Poales; family Poaceae; genus Aegilops; species Aegilops umbellulata. Next base: position 444,409,175 of record CP136059.1, on the reverse strand, counting down.
TTCATGACGATCTTCTATTTCCTTCGTTTGCTTACTAGCTAGCTAGCGTGTCTAGTCCTCTCTATACGTATGTATAGTACGTAGCGTCGACCAAGCACGGACATAAGAGAGGACACTTCTCTCTATTAATTAGCTAGCTAACACAATATATGAAATACCTAAATTAACCCCCCAAAACCCCCAACCCCCCCCCTTAAAAAAAACAAAAACGCCAGCCACAGAAATGCTGACACGTGGATGCCTATTGGTTCCGGTTGGTGCCACCAACCGGGACCAAAGGCCCTCCTGCCTGGGTTCAGCGCGCAGGCCACATGGAGGCCCATCTGTCCCGGTTCTGGTTAGAACCGGGACTAAAGGGTCAGGGCATTAGTAACGACCCTTTAGTCCCGGTTCAAGAACCGGAACAAAAGGCCCATACAAACCGGGACAATAGGCCCGTTTTCTACTAGTGTTTGAGGGTCCAGAAGATACAAAGCACATGTTTTTTCTCTGTAGTAAAGCAAAGGAGGTTTGAAAAAGGCTGGGATGGATTATACTATTGATAAAGCTTGTGAGGTTGATCGTGCTGGAGAGGCAGTGTTGGAGTACGTAATTCTTCTACCGGGCTAAGAATGATGGATTATGGGTCATCACAATGTGCGTGAAATGAGTGCTATCTCAGCATGGCCGGTGTCTATAGTGGGAAAGACGGAAATTGGCGCATAAGGAGACAACTCAGAATGCATATCAGATTTCTATGGGGATACTAGCCCTAACGGCAAACTTTGTTTCTGCATCATCTCCGAAGGCCTATGTGAAAAGGGGGGCTGGTCTTGCCCTCCTATGAGTTTTGTGAAACTTAATGTTGATGCTTCGTTTAACCATGACCTGCTTATGGGCACGATCGGACAGTCCTTAGAGACGACAAAGGCAGATTTATCGACATGGAGAATGGGAAGATTGTCTACCTTGCGGATGTCTAGATGGTTGAAGCCTTGGCTCTCTAATTCGGTCTAACATTGGCGGAAAAAGTCCGGATGTAACCGCCTTAATTATTGTTAACTCGGACAACCTGAAGGTGATTGACACCATGAATGATGGAGGACGTTCGGATCGTGCGCCGTCAGCAATCTTCGATGATTGTTTTCATTATGCTTGTGATTTCATTATTACTAAGTTCGAACATTGTAACAGATAAGCAAATAAAGTTTCTCATGAGCTCGCTAAAATTAGCTAGATTTTCTTTGACTTCTGACTAGTTTGAGGAACCCTTAAATGAATTACTAATGATCCTCAGAAACGATGTGCTGGTTGTCTCTAATGAATAAAGTTTTGTGTGATCTTTCTACGAAGAAGCGACGCATGCCAAGGTGAGACAAGTGGTTGTTCGTGGAGTTAGTGCGGGAGCTCAGGAACGTTGGGCTCCTGAATCTTCCATTGGTTGCCAGACACGAAAGTGTACATCCTACCAAGGAATGGGTCGAGCCCAACCAATAGTAGTAAGGAACTGCAGGTTAGAAAAAACATGGATGGCCAAATGATTTCCTTTGTGTTGATGTATAATGTGCTGCCTAGTCTCTTCCATTAGATCGGTCTTTTGGTTGCATGGGCTAGAGCATGCAATCATACATGGTATCAGAGCCAAGAGGTCTTGAGTTCAAGACCCGGCTGGCGCAATTAAAATTAAAGCCCACTTTCGGTCCACGTTGAGGCCTGAGGGAGCCACATGTGAGGGGGAGTGTTGACGTATAATGTGCTGACTAGTCTCTTCCATCAGATCGGTCTTTTGGTTGCATTGGCTAGAGCATGCACTTCTACACTTTGCACCCTTTGCAAAAGAGAACAAGAAAGTGGTCCACGTCTCTTCTTCAAATGCCAATACACTATTAGGATATGGAACTTGGTCATTGCAAAATTCGGGCTTCATCATATGCACACCTCGATGTGCCATCTTAAGGGTTCCGTCAAGGACTGGTGGACAAATAGGACCAGCGCCAGAGTCCCCAACAGGAAGGCCATGGCCTCTCTAACCATGCTCGTGTCATGGACCATTTGGAACAAGAGGAATGCCTGTGTTTTCCGGCACAAGAGCGCTCCACCTACAATCTTGCTAAACAACATCACCCGTGAGGCAAACCTATGGATCACCGCCGGAGCTAAGAAATTAGGGAATATTATTTTGTGTGAGTAATCCCTCATGCCGCGTAAAAATGTGCCCTTGTAACAAACTCTCTTCTTTTGCCTCCATTTCAAAAAAATGATTTAATACTCCATCAGTTCTACAATGCCTTGCATAGTAGGTTTCGTTACGATAAGATTTTTTACCAACATTGCTTTTGTGTCTTCATAAATAAGTAATTTGGAGTACAAATCTCATGATATAAAATTTATGTCATAAACATTTACTACGTACTAATGGACTAATTGTTGATCAAAGGCTTATTGTAATGAAACCTAATAGAGACAAGGTATTTTGAAATGGACGGAGTACTAATTGCCATGGAACTTGTCCTAAATTGGTAAAATTTAAGACCGTGCGCATACATGGTCCAGTGAATCAGCGTAAAAAGATGCTGCAGACGAGCCAACCATAGGTCAAATTCAATGGTTTGTGACTGAACAATATTCTAAATTAGAGACGTCTCTCATGATTTCCCCATTTTTATTTCAATTCATGACTCTATTTTGCATCTATCACTATATGATTTGTATGGTGTGTGCACTTCGGTGGAGAAATGAGAAAGAAAGGGTTCAGCTTTGTGAACGTTGGGTTGGGGGGGGGGGAAGGTGCGCGGTTGGGTGTAATTGCCCTACATTAAAACATGCTCTCCAGTTTAACAATGGAATAAGCCGGAACATGACATTGGAGCGGCCACTCGACTCCTCAAAGATGAGGCATCACAACATATAGATTAGAGTCATTCAATAACATGATGTTGGGCACTGGCTGGATACACGGATTGTGTGGCTTGGTGATTTCGATCTTGCTCGTGCCCTAAAAAAGTCTAACCGTGGCATGATCAGTGCAAGGGGGCCCAATCTGCTTTGTCGCGCCGGAATATTTCGAGCCAAGTAGGGCGCCGGAATATGCAACAACCTCCTCTTCAGCTAAGTACACCTCGATGGGTGGACCATCAGCATATGGGGGCCAACGCCCCCCCCCTGCAGGTGTGCAGTTTTTGTAAGGGGTTTATGTCGTGGATTTGTCACGGCAGATGTCCTTAGTGTCAGGACTTAGTCGCGAGGCCAACGCATCTATGTGGTAGCTTGAGAGGGGTTGAGTGGGCCGAGAGACGCAGGGCGGATCAACACGCAAGACAAGTGTTTAGACAGCTTCGGGCCCCGGGAAACATCATCCGGTAATAACCCTACATGCTGTTTGAGGTTAGGTCTCATTATCATCCCGAGGGAGACGCCGTAAACCGGCTCTTTGTGTCTAGCCCTAGAGATTATTGATTGCTTGTCGCTTCTCCCTTCTTACCTCCCCCTCTTTGGGGAGACCTGCCCCTCCTTATATATGCTGAAGGGGCGGTTTACATGTGGAGTCCTATTGGGATTAGGACTAGTCTATCTCTAATACAAACCGGATACAAGTCCTGGCTTTAACTCCTTGTAAGGCAAATATTCCTTTCCTCTTAAACCGGCCCACAATAGTTGAATCGGCCTTCCTGAACCGCCAGACGGGCCGCCTGGTCTTGTCGCTCCTCTGACCCGTCCGTCGGGTTACCAGTGAGTTACAACGTCCCGACGGGTTGCTGGTAAACCGCCAGGTCTGGGCGGGTCACCAGATGAATATCTCCAAGTGCCAGCGGGACCTCAAATAAACCGCCAAGTCCGGCCGGGTTAACTTCCGGCCGGTTTACACCGCGGGGTATATCCCCGACATTAGCCCCCAAGTTTAGCTTGGATTTATCCATGGTAAACTTATGCTGCAAAATAAACACAAGAACAAATTTGACAGGTTGTGCTCTGGGTTAAGAATTCTTGTAGACCAGCACTGATCATCCTTAAGTCTTTGTTATTCCCTCCTTCTAGAAAATCCGGATCAATAACCAGCTTCATACTCAAATTGCTGACATTGGTTTCTCATAGAAAAATATTGTGAAGAATAATCTACTTGAGTCGGCTTCCAAAGCGCCGGTTTAAGAAATGTTGGTCTTGAAATACTCATCTGATATTCAACCGGTTTGAAGATGCAGAATTTGCCGGTTTATCGTTGCCAAAAACTGTCGGGTTATAAAAACTGATAATTCCGGGTCATGATTGTTGCAGATACCGGTTCATGATTGTTGCCAACACCGGTTTATGATTGTTGCCAACACCGGTTTATGATTATTGCCAACACCGGTTTATGATTATTGATGACACCGGGTTGCAGCCACAGGGTCATAATGACTGGTGACGCCGGGTCAATCTAGTTTGCTCAAACAGAGAATTTGAAAATATTTCTTCAATAATAATATAATACCTGTAGCCCCCAAGTGCCGGGTTGTCATGCTTGCAGCAACCTGGGACTTGTAATTGACTGATGCCCATAAAACTTCAACCAATGTAGCCCCCAAGGGCCGGGTCAATAAGATAATATTGAGCTGGGACTTTGATATATACTTCAATGAAAATAACATCATATGATGTAACCCCCATCATGGGGCTTGAATTCCCGTCCACAAGGTTAATAGCCTTGTGCTTTACCAACTGAGCAGTGGACCCTTCAATATAATGGAAAAAAGCTTTGTACCTTGAATAGTTGACAGGAGCAATTGGTAGCCCCCAAGGGCCAGCTCATTACGATGTGGTGAGTCGGGTCTTCAATAAGATGAGCAAAAATGACTTTGCATTAGCCCCCAAGTGTCATGGTGCATGTTTGCAGCGACATGAGACTTGCATATTTGATATAATCTCAACTTTGAATAATGTAGCCCCCAAGTGCCGGGTTGTAAGCCTGCAGTGACTCGGGACTATTCCTTCAATTGTATAAAATGATAACCATTGCGCTAAAGCGACTTTGAAAACCTTAATCATAATATTAATAACCGTAATAAAAATCCAGCCATGTTGGCCATTCAAGATAATATAATCTCGTATGAAAACCTTTATTCATCCAATATCATAGTGAAAATTCAGCCAAGTTTGGCTATTTGAATAATATAATCCAATAATTTATAAGCGCATGATTCCAATGGCGCAATCCAAATATATACTGGCGACTTATAGTCCAAAGCCAGAGCGGTTTAATAAACACTGGATAATTTATCATCATACTGGCGACTTATTGTCTTAAAGCCAGGCCGGTTTAACAAACACCGGATAATTTATAATCATGCTTTATTCAACCTGTTTCTGCATACAACAAGTTTAAAGTGTCCTGGCGGTTTACCGCCGGACGGGTCATAATGCCCAACATATAACCTGGGTTTATAACCAAGGCTGCACTAAAAAATATGAAATATATCATACCTGTGACATTGAATCACATCGTTGGTTTACCAACTTTTTGTAGTAAGAGTGATAACCCCAATCTTGAGTAATGATAACTCCTTCCATATTGCGCCGATTTTATGATAAAACCGTACCGGGTTGTGATAAACACCGGATTAACCATGTATATACTGGTGACTTGTAGTCAAACCAGACCGGGCTGATAGTCTCCGGATTATAACTTGATCGTGTACTGACAACTTGTAGTTGAAAGACGAGCCGGGTTGATAAACACCGGTTTACTCCATAATAGGATGGTAACAGAAAATCAAACCGGGCAGATAATCCCCGGATTAAGATTTGACCGTGCTCCGTCAATTTGTAATTTGACAGTCGAACCGGTTTAAGAATTGTCGGTTTAAAAATGCAACCAAGATAAAAAACAACTCCTCAAGAAAGGCAATTGAAGCAAAAGCAATGGCAACAACTTTTTGCAAAAGAAGAGCTCTACTGAGCTTGGTCAGATGGAATTACCATGGTCAGACGCAACCAAGCCCCCCGAAGGCGTAGCGATGGTGCCAGTCAGCCAGGACCCCAAAATGACGTGTGGCGTTACGCCGGCCAAGTGGCATTGCATTGGTTCGGATTCGACCAAGCCCCCAAGTGACTCAGTGGCCTAGGGCCGATCAAGTGGCATTGCATTGGTTCGGACACGACCAAGCCCCCAAATGACTTATTGGCTGTTTAAAAGCCGATCAGAAGGCATTACCATCATCAAGACATGACCGAGCTCCCATAAGGTGTAACTACGGTTCAAGTCGATTAGGTCCCCAACTGACTTAGTGGCAAATGTGCCAGCCAGAAGGCATTACCGTCGTCAAGACATGACCAAGCTCCCAGGAGGTGTAGCTACGGTTCAAGTCGACTAGGTCCCCAACTGACTTTGTTGCTCTTCTGTGAAGCGACCTCAAGGGGTAAACCGGAGGTTGCCCTAAAGCGAATCAACTCCGTGTAACCACGCATGATATAAAGAATAGATACCCCGCTTTACAAAGCGGGAGCCCCCATGTGATAAATAACATGCCAAGCCAATAAGGCCGGATACCCATGTTTGAACCGCGCATCATGGCAGCAGGTCCTCTTCGGTAATTTTTAACTTTTTTGCAAGAGGTAAATTCTTCTTGAACCGGGATCTTGAACCGGATATTGAAAGCTTCAAAGCTGTGGGAGACATCTTTCCCTTGAACCGGATTTTAAACCGGAATCTTCATTTTCAGCCGGAAATTTTCTGACGGCCTTTAAGCTCGAACTTTGTGAGAAGTTAATTCCTTTTTGAACCGGACATTGTTAAACCGGATCTGAGCGCTTCAGAACTTTGTGGGAGAATAGATTTCTCTTGAACCGGATTGTAAATCGGATATTTGAGAGCTTCAGTGATACTGACTTCCCTTCAGCCAGGTTTCAAACCGGAATCCTTTCTGATGATCCGAGACTTCTTCATTGAGTCGGGATTTTGTAACTGTCATATACTTTCCAAGCCGGAAATTTTCTGACGGCCTTTAAATTTTCATCAACATAACAGTAGCCTCCGGGATCGGGTTATCTTTTCCTCCATCGTCCTCGGGTTCTTTACACCGGCTAAAACTGGCAAGGCTTGCTGCGCTGCCTCATATCATCGTAGCCCCCAAGTCTCAAGGTGACTCGAGGAGTTGGCTTGAGATTCTCTATATTTGACCGTGATATAAACCGGCATACCTTGTATATCATTGGTATTGATAGCACGATGTGAATCCATAGAAGGTTGAGGTGACTGCGGCGGGTTGTAAATGATCCCGTATGAACCGTGTAAGCAACTCGGCCAATGGTTCCTTCCAACTGGTGATTTGAAGTTACCCAAACTGTAGAAGTGGCGACTGGTGTGCCTGCCCATTGAGCCATCCAGTGCCGACGGTGGTTGATGATAATTTGCCTCCATTTTGTCTGAAAGAAAAACCGGGTTACCCAAGCTGTGACTTGCTCATGCTCAATAAACAGCTCATGCAGACAGGTGCGACCCGGTATGTTGATGTAGACCAGGCCGCGAGAGACGGATGACAAAAACGACCGCAGTATCAGAGGCAGCTCGGATAAATGAATCGGCCGCGGCACTGTAAACCTACGCGGACGGGGAAAATCGGCACCGGTGTCGTAAACCGGCACGGACGGGCGAGTTAATCGCAGGTGCGGTCCCGGCAAGCTGATGTAAACCGGCGCGGCGGGAGAATCGGCCGTAGAGGCAGACAATAAGTCAATCGCGTGTGTTGATGTAGTGAACAATTGTCCTGCATCAACAATATTGCAAACCAAGGCAAAGATAAACTGCTCTTTGACAAAATAATATGTGTCAATAAAATATGTTTTAGATAGATATCACCTGATATGTCAGGCCGGAAATAATCCGCCATGAAATTGATGATCGCTAGGTGAAATTGAAATCGCTCACGGGTGAACCGGCCGCGCCGTGGTAAACCGGTGTGGACGGGTGAGTCGGCCGCGACGTTTGTAAACCGGTGCGGACGCGTGAATCGGCCGCGAGGGCGGACGGGCAAGTCGTCCGTGCTGTTGTAAAGCGGTGCCGACGGGCGAGTCGGCCACAGGAACCGTAGTATAACACCTCATTAGTTATGAACAATTGTCCTGATTCGCCCAGACAACAGATGAGTCGGCCACGGCATTGTAAGCTGGTGCGGACGGGTGAACCGATGCGGACGCGTGAACCGTCGTGAGGGCAGATGGACGAGTTGTCCATGGTGTTGTAAAGCGGCGCGGACAGCGAGTCAATCGTGATGTTTTGTTTAACCGGATCTGACGCACGAATCGGCTGCAGGTGCGGACGGATGTAATCCAAACATCGGGGCGGCGACGTGCATGTGTATCCGTTGACCATCATAGCACAGACAAACACCAGCGCAAAGGTGATGTTGACGCGCCCCCGTAGGCGACACCTTTTCGTAATGATCCTGTAAAAACATTACAAGATCAAGTAATTGTTCCGTGATGAAAAACAATATGTGTTAATAAAATAGAGTCAGATGGATATAACCTGATTCTTCGGAGGACCGATGGTCTGTGTATACATCGTACATGATTATTATTATTTTCAACACATGTGCTGTCCACCCTGACTTTTCTTCAAACCAGTCTCCCTTATCCCTTTGCAGGAGCAAGGACCGGTGGAGGTGAAGCGCCTGATGATAATGCAAGGCGGGTTGATGAAGCGAGAGCGGGCCAGAGTGAAGCCGAGTTGGAGCAGGTCGTCAGAGACGCCTGCGGCAGCACATAACCGCAACCCTAATTTCCTCTGAACTTGAATTTTGTCCTCGTTGTTCTCATTGTTTGCCGACGGTATAGATCTTCGGTGCCAGCTCTTCCTCATCTAATGAAATCACGAGCTTCTTGAACACTAGAAGAGATCCCTTCAAGAACTCATCACCACCGTGCGCAGGCCCCACGGTGGGCGCCAACTGGCGCCAACTGTCGTGGATTTGTCACGGTAGATGTCCTTAGTGTCAGGACTTAGTCGCGAGGCCAACGCATCTATGTGGTAGCTTGAGAGGGGTTGAGTGGGCCGAGAGACGCAGGGCGGATCAACACGCAAGACAAGGGTTTAGACAGCTTCGGGCCCAGGGAAACATCATCCGGTAATAACCCTACATGCTGTTTGAGGTTAGGTCTCATTATCATCCCAAGGGAGACGCCGTAAACCGGCTCTTTGTGTCTAGCCCTAGAGATTATTGATTGCTTGTCGCTTCTCCCTTCTTACCTCCCCCTCTTTGGGGAGCCCTGCCCCTCCTTATATATGCTGAAGGGGCGGTTTACATGTGGAGTCCTATTGGGATTAGGACTAGTCTATCTCTAATACAAACCGGATACAAGTCCTGGCTTTAACTCCTTGTAAGGCAAATATTCCTTTCCTCTTAAACCGGCCCACAATAGTTGAACCGGCCTTCCTGAACCGCCAGACGGGCCGCCTGGTCTTGTCGCTCCTCTGACCCGTCCGTCGGGTTACCAGTGAGTTACAACGTCCCGACGGGTTGCTGGTAAACCGCCAGGTCTGGGCGGGTCACCAGATGAATATCTCCAAGTGCCAGCGGGACCTCAAATAAACCGCTAAGTCCGGCCGGGTTAACTTCCGGCCGGTTTACACCGCGGGGTATATCCCCGACAGTTTAGGTATAGTAAAACACCTTGTATGGAACAATGGAATAATGTATTCATAGTTTTAATTGTCTTAAAACCAATAGTTGTCCTAATTCCTCATGTCCCCACATTCATTACTCGAATGCTTTTTGGTTGATTCCCATGATCCACTCATCATATTTATTGGTTTTTTTATCTATCTTGTTGAAGGATACAAATGCCAATTATTCATTCCTCGAACACACGATATGCGGATCTACTACATATGCTCATGGCGTAAAGAATAAATAATTTTAGTCCAAGAATAAAGAATTTTTAAATTAAATGGCTTGAATTGACCCTAATTATTAGGAGTAGGTAATTTCTTGGCTACGCATATCCTCAATAGTATGCACATACGCATACTTGGAGTCACAACCACACAAACAACATTAAAATGTGAAAATTAAAATGTGTGGTTTCTTCGTCCGTATAATCTGCATGCTTAATTCAACTAATTAGATGGACGGTACGTGCAGTCCTAATTCACCTAATTAGATGGGCGATTAAAAAACATGGTCCCTTCATATGAACAGTACAATGGAAAATATTTGCAACTAAATATATACACTCAGTTAGATCGTTACAAAAGCATTATTTGCATGAGTACTACTTATACTACTACTTCTACTTCCTCCTCTGCCTCTTCGATGGCGGTTCTGCGCCACCGTAGTCGTCATCATCATCGTTGCCGTCTTCTTCCTCCTCCACCTCGTCCTCCTCCTCCTTCTCGTCGTCGGCATCATCCATGGGGACAGCCTCCTCTTCCTCCTATGCCAGTTCCTTCTCCTTGGAGTCGAGAATGACGATGACGAGGCCGCCACCAGGCCCATCGGCTTAATTCTCGACATTGTTGTAGGGGACGGCCTTCTCTTCCTCCTTCGCCGGGTCCTCCTCAGAGCCGAGAATGACGATGACGAGGCCTCCATCGGGCTCATCGGCGTCATTCTCGACATCGTTGTCGGGGACAGCCTCCTCTTCTTCCTTCGTCGGGTCCTCCTCGTCGGATTCCTCGTTGGTCTCATCGTTGCTGTCGTCTTTGGAGGATGAGTCCGACGGCGCCGCATCCCACCAGGGGACGTAGTCCTCCTAGTCCTCCTCCTCCTCGGATTCCTCGTCGGGCTCATCGTTGCTGTCGTCATTGGAGGAGGAGTCCAACAGCGCCGCATCCCGCCAGGAGGCGTAGTCCTCCTGGTCCTTGGCGCTGTCATCATCGCTTGGGATGAAACCATTGTTCCACCAGTGGTCATCCACTGAAAGAGAATGAAAAACCGTGGAGTGGAGAGAGATGTGTGGAGAGAATGAGAACTGTACATGGGTTTTGTTGGAGGTTGCTTAGCGTTTGTCGCCGGAGGGATGCTTGGCGTATGTGTTTGCGTGTGGAGAGAAGTAGAAGAGAGAGTTGAGAGGATAGAAGAAGAGCACCACCCGAGTGGAGTGGAGAGGATGAGAATAAGAGAGAGTTGAGAGAAGAGAAGAAGAGTAGCATTGCGAGTGGAGCTGGCAGAATGAGAATTGTTCATGGGATTACGTGCGCCTGCAAGGACGAGCGCAACAGTGCCGCAAGTGGTGCTACAGTCACACTTAGGCTAGGCTACTATAGGTGACGTCCGCAGGGACGGCCTCGGGGGACAATCTTGTGGTAACTTTTTTGTTGTCACTGGTTCTGGACCCCATGCTAACCAACCTGGTAAGAAACCATGAGGGGACCGGGGGGCATATGTCCCCTATCCGTGTTGATTTTTTGTTCTACAAATCAATTTTTTTATTTTTTCTAAGTCTGTAGGTATATTGGACCCTTATTTACGAAAAAGGCTTTCCTCCACTTTATAAACAAAGCAACCGCCGACAACATCCGAAAACAACAAAGTTCAAAGTTCAAGAATCTGAGAACGAGTATTCAAAAGAAAACTAAAATAAGTTTCGCTGGGGGCACACAGCATAACACACCCAAGAAGAAGAAAAGCTAGAAGCTAATAACTCTACTGTTGTGGCAGAGGAGTTGGTGGAGCAAGCGAACTGGCGGTGGAGAGAAGACCGGCGATGATCATGTCGATGTTCTCCTTAATCGGGCCACTTGTTAAGCGGTCTCCAGAAATGCAAGAAGCCACACAATTTGTAAATTGCATCAGTCGCACGGTTAGGGATCACGTGCTTGGTCACTGTTTCGCACATTAAAAAGAGTCCATGCTAGGGTCCCCATAGCGACCCATATGGACAACCGTATCCTAGTGGGGAAGCAAAGAATCTCCCAAAACATGTCCGGGAGATTATCATGACAACACTATCCTCCCACAACCTGATGGAAGCAACTCCAAAGGAAAATTGCCGCGGGGCACCGGAAGAAAATCTGGTTGGAGTCTTCCGGAACCCCACACAGCGAGCAAAGCACATTGCTAGGGCCATTACGTTTTTGCACCTCAGTACCCGAAGGTACGCGACCACACACCCATTGCTACAGGAAGATCCTAATCTTCATTGGCAACTTAATCTCCCAAAAGAGAGTAAGTTATGTCGGGCCGTGGGAGAGCAAAATGGCTTGATATTAGGACTTGGTCGAGAATCGGCCACTTGACTCTAGATGTCAAGAGACGATGTCCTGATCAAGGGTTTGGGAGTGCAGTGCAATACATGCAGTAGCTCCTCCCACTGGTCGCGCTGGAGAGGCCCGAAGGTCCGTCAAAAGGCAATACGGCCAACGTCATCCAAGGCCACCCCCACAGTGATATGTGGGTGGGAGCAAATGGAAAGCCATGGATCATACCTAGCAATGTGGAAAGCCATGGATCGTGGTCCCTCCATCCCATGCTCCGGTGTGGACCCGGCCCTTTTGACGGCAGAGGATCTACATAGCGCGCGAGGTTGTGGCTTCTCGACGGCATCCTTGATCTAGTTAGGCCCTCCCTTGTCCCCTGGATCTGGTGATGCATGTGGTACACAAAGGTGCTTGCTTGGGCTACTACGCATGGGATGTCGCACGTTCTCGGTTGTTCCTACCCTGCATTGTATTAGAATGTTGGCGGTTGCTCTTAAAATGTTGATGACGTATTAGAAAATGTTAATCTTGTATTTGAAAAATATTAATCAAGCACTTGAAAAAGTTTAAAAGTGTGTATAGGAAAATGTTGGCTATGTATTAGAAAATGTTAATCTTGTATTCAAAAAATATTAATCAAGCATTTAAAAATTGTTAAAACTGTGTATAGAAAAAATGTTGACCATGTATTAAAAAAGTTAAACTTTTATTGAAAAAATGTGACACATGTGTTAGAAAAATGTTGTTCACATATAGACAAAACATAGAATGAAAACAAGAGGAACAAAAAAACCAAAAAAGGAAACAAAAAAAAACAAAAAAAACAAAAAGAAAACAGAAGAAGAAAGTAGAAAGAATAAAAACACAAAAAATGGACAAGAAAAAAGCAAAGAAACAAAAGAAAATGAAAAAAGCATTGAAACGAAGAAATAAATGAAAGAAGAATGAGAAAAACAAAAAAAGATGGAGAAGGAAAAAAAGAAAACAAAAAGTCCAAAGAAAAGAGAATTAAACATTAGAAAATGGAGAAAGAAAGGAAAAAAAAACAAACCAGTGTAAAACCAACTATTTATTTTTCTAGTACCAGGTTCATCATGATGTCCACAGTTGCAGAGTGCTTAAGCACATAATTAATATCATCCAGGATGGTTAGCACGGGGTCCATAACCGTCAACACGTGATCTCGCATGTCAAAACCATAAAGGCTCCAGCTGTCACGAAGGACGCTTTCACCAAGGACAGGGCAGTACAACTGTAACATGCATGGTATGATTTTCCAATTAGGCTTGCAGCATATATGATCAAGACATGGAGACATTCATTTTTTTGATTTTTTTGCAGCCAAGTTAAGGAGCTCACCATGCGAGTACGCGCAAAGCTGTACTGTGGATAGTCTACGAGTAGTGCTACATAAGCAGGTTCTGGCGGGGCTGGATGATTGATAGAAAAATATAGCCGCACGATACATCAGGCTAGTGGAAACACATCAGTAACATACGCCAATAGATATATCTTAAGGTCTCAGTGAACACAATTACTCGTTTTTATAGATTACACAGACTTGTGAGGAAAACAGGCGCCTCCATGCAGGCATCTTCAAGCCTCCCAGCATTATCTGACCCTTTACGTTAAAAAAACTGGCGTATGCTTCCATTGTTGGAGGCATGACCTCTATTTCATGGCGGAACCAGTCCTTGATCATCGCATCAGTCATCTGTATCAACCATGGGACAGCGTGGTGGAACCAGAACTTGGACAAATGACCAAAGCACAAGTCAACACAGCAGCCAACAAAAAACCAATAATTGCAACAATTCCATGTCGGTTGCTGCTTACTTTGCAAGCTGGTATCTTCACAAAGCTGCACGAGTTGGTAGTAGGTGAGTGCAGCATCGTCATCGCTCCCTACATGCCAGAGCCCAAGATCAAGTGGTAACTTTTGTGTTAGTCACTGGTTCTGGACCCCATGCTAACCATCCTGGTAAGAAACCATGAGGGGATCGGGGGGCGGGGGGAGATATGCCCCCTATCCATATTGAATTTTTGTTCTAAAAATATATTTTTTACAATTTATTTAAGTGTGTATGTATATAGGACCTTTCCCCCGCTTTATAAATAAAGCAACCGCCCATAACATCCGACAACAACAAAGTTCAAGGTTCAGGAATCTGAGAACGAGTAGTCAAAAGAAACTAAAATAAGTTCCGCTGGGGGCACATAGAATAACACACCCCAACAAGAAGAAAAGCTAGAAGCTAATAAGGCTCATGTGGCGGAGGAGGGATCGATGGAGGAAGCGAACTGGCGGTGGAGAGAAGACCGACGATGATCATGTCGATTTTCTCCTAATCGGGCCGCTTGCTCAGCGGTCTCCAGAGCTGCAAGAAGCCACACATTTTGTAAACTGCATCAGTCGCACGGTTAGGGATCACTATTTTGCACATTAAAAAGAGTCCATGCTAGGGTCCCCATAGCGACCCATATGGACAACCGTATCCTAGTGGGGAAGCAAAGAATCCCCGAAACATGTCCGGGAGATTATCATGACACCACTATCCTCCCATAACCTCCCGGAAGCAACTCCAAAGGAAAATCGCCGTGGGCCATCGGAAGAAAATGTGGTTGGAGTCTTTCGGAACCCCACACAGCTGGCAAAGCACATTGCTAGGGACATTACGTTTTTGCACGTCAGTACCCGAAGGTACGCGACCACGCACCCATTGCGAGAGGAAGATCCTAATCTTCATTGGCAACTTAATCTCCCAAAAACGAGTAAGTTCTGTCGGGCCGTGGGAGAGCAACATGGCTTGATATGAGGACTTGGTCGAGAATCAGCCACTTGACTCTAGATGTCAAGAGACGATGTCCTGATCGAGGGTTGGGGAGTGCAGTGCAATACACTGCTGTAGCTCCTCCCACTGGTCGCGCTCGAGAGGCCCGAAGGTCCGTCGAAAGGCAATACGGCCAAGGTCATCCAAGGCCACCCCCACAGTGATATGTGGGCTGGAGCAAATGGAAAGCCAGGGATCATACGTGCGACATCCCTTCCATCCCATTCTCCGGTGTGGACCCAGCCCTTTTGACGGCAGAGGATCTACATGGCGTGCGAAGTTGTGGCTTCTCGACGGCATCTTTGATCTAGTCAGGCCCTCACTTCTCCCCTTGATCTGGTGATGCATGTTGTATACAAACGTGCTTTCTCGGGCTACTATGCAGGGGATGTCGCACGTTCTCGGTTGTTCCTACCCTGCATTGTATTAGAATGTTGACGGTTGCTCTTAAAATGTTGATGACGTATTAGTAAATGTTAATCTTGTATTTGAAAAATATTAACCAAGCAATTGAAAAAGTTTAAAAGTGTGGATAGGAAAATGTTGGCCATGTATTGAATAATGTTAATCTTGTATTCAAAAAATATTAATCAAGCAAATATAGAATGAAAACAAGAGGAACAAAAAAACCGAAAAAGGAAACAAAATATAACAAAAAATCAAATATAAAACAGAAGAAAAAAGTAGAAAGAATAAAAACACAAAAAATGGAGAAGAAAAAATCAAAGAAATAAAAGAAAATGAAAAAAGGCAAGTTCCAATCAGGTGGTTGAACAATAGGTGCAGAAATTAAGGCTTTCTTGAGTGTTTCCAAGGCTTCTAAACAATCATCATCAAACACAAAGGGAATATCCTTTTGCTAGAGATTAGTAAGAGGCCTAGAAATTTTAGAGAAGTCTTTGATAAATCTCCTATAGAGACCAGCATGACCTACGAAACTACGAATACCTTTGATGTCCTTAGGACATGTCATTTTCTCAATTGCATCAACCTTAGCTTGGTCCACTTCGATACCTCTTTCAGAAATTTTATGACTCAAGACAATGGCTTCATTAACCATAAAGTGGCACTTCTCCCAATTCAAGACAAGATTTGTTTGTTCACATCTCTGCAAAACTCGATCAAGATTGCTTACACAATCATCGAAAGACTTCCCATAAACAGAAAATTCATCCATGAAAACCTCAACAATCATTTCACAAAAGTCAGAGAATATAACAGTCATACATCTTTGAAAGGTAGCAGGTGCATTGCATAAACCAAAAGGCATACGTCTATAAGCATAAGTTCCAAAAGGACAAGTAAAATTGGTCTTTTCTTGATCAGGTTGAGAAACAGGTATTTGTGAAAAGCCAGAGTATCCATCAAGGAAGCAAAAGTGTGTGTGCTTAGATAATCTTTGAAGCATTTGATCAATAAAAGGCAAAGGGTAATGATCTTTCCTAGTTGCTCTGTTCAATTTTCTAAAATCAATTACCATTCTATAGCCTGTACAACAATTCTTTGTGGAATAAGTTCATTCTTATCATTAGGAACAACAGTAATACCTCCTTTCTTAGGGACACAATGAACAGGACTTACCAATCTACTATTAGCTATGGGATAGATTATACCTGCTTGTAGAAGTTTTAGTATTTCTGTCCTTACCACCTCTTTCATCTTCGGATTTAACGGACGTTGGCGATCAACAACGGGTTTAGCATCAGGTTCCATAATAATTTTGTGCTGACATAGAGTGGGACTAATGCCCATTAAATCATCAAGAGTATATCCAATAGCGGCTCGGTGCTTCCTTAGAACTTTCAATATTCTTTCTTCTTCATGTTCTGAAAGGTTAGCACTGATAATAACAGGATATATCTTCTTTCATCAAGATACGCATATTTCAAAGTGTTTGGCAATTGTTTAATTTCAAACACAGGATCATCTTTAGGTGGAGGACCTCCTAGAGTTTCAATAGGCAAATTGTGTTTAAGTAGAGGACATTGTTCAAAGAAAATCTTATCTATATCATTTCTTTCATGCATATGTGAATCATTTTCATGGTCTAGCAAATATTGTTCTAAAGGATTAGTAGGTGGTACAACAATAGAAGCAAGACCAATTAATTCATCCTTACTAGGCAATTCTTTTTCATGAAGTTTTCTAATAAACTTAGAAAAAAGAAACTCATGAGACTCATTGATACGTCCATTTTGCATCATGCTTTTATATCGATATTTATTGCATTATGGGCTGTTATTACACATTATGTCACAATACTTATGCCTATTCTCTCTTATTTTGCAAGGTTTACATAAGGAGGGAGAATGCCGGCAGCTGGAATTCTGGGCTGAAAAGGAGCAAATATTAGAGACCTATTCTGCGCAACTCCAAAAGTCCGGAAAATCCACGAAAGTCATTTTTGGGAAATATAAAAATATTGAGCGGAAGAAGCACACCAGAGGGGGGCCCACCTGGTCACGAGGGTGGGGGTGCGCCCGCCTACCTCGTGGGCCCCCTGCTGGTCCTCCGATGCCCATCTTCTGCCATATGAGGTCTTTCGTCGAGAAAAAAATCAGAAGCAATCTTTTGGGACGAGACTCCGCCGCCACGAGGCAGAACCTTGGCGGAACCGATCTAGGGCTCCGACAGAGCTGTTCTGCCGGGGACACTTCCCTCCCGGAGGGGAAAACCATCGCCATCATCATCACCAATGCTCCTCTCATCGGGAGAGGCAAACTTCATCAACATCTTCACCAGCACCATCTCCTCTCGAAACCCTAGTTCATCTCTTGTAAGTCATGTGAATTTGGTATTCGTTCGATATTTTGATGGGATGTATGTTGTCTAGCCTCTAGTGGTGTTATGTGAACGTCGACTACATAACACTTCACCATTATTTGGGCCTAGAGGAAGGCATTGGGAAGTAATAAGTAGATGATGGGTTGCTAGAGTGACAGAAGCTTAAACCCTAGTTTATGGGTTGCTTCGTAAGGGGCTGATTTGGATCCATATGTTTCATGCTATGGTTAGGTTTACCTTAATACTTTTGTTGTAGTTGTGGATGCTTGCAATAGAGGTTAATCATAAGTGGGATGCTTCTTCAAGTAAGAACAGCACCCAAGCACTGGTCCACCCACATATCAAATTATCAAAGTACCGAATGCGAATCATATGAATGTGATGAAAACTAGCTTGACGATATTCCCATGTGTCCTCGGGAGCGCTTTTCCTATTATAAGAGTTTGTCTAGGCTTGTCCTTTGCTACAAAAGGATTGGGCCACCTTGTTGCACTTTATTTACTTTTGTTACTTGTTGCTTGCTACAAATTATCCTATCACAAAACTACCTGTTACCACTTATTTCAGTACTTGCAGAGAATACCTTGCTGAAAACCGCTTATCATTTCCTTCTGCTCCTCGTTGGGTTCGACACTCTTACTTATCGAAAGGACTACGATAGATCCCCTATACTTGTGGGTCATCACTCATCACCAAAGCTAACACCCACAGTTTGTTTCTTACAATCTATCTTAGCATTAACTGTGTTCAAGAAAGGTCTACCAAAAATAATGGGACAGAAGTCATCTTGTGGGGAACCAAGAACAAGAAAATCAGTAGGGTATTTTATTTTCCCACACAAGACTTCAACTGAAGGAAATATGCCCTAGAGGCAATAATAAAGTTATTATTTATTTCCTTACATATCATGATAAATTTTTATTATTCATCCTAGAATTGTATTAACCGGAAACATAATACATGTGTGGATACATAAACAAACAGAGTGTCACTAGTATGCCTCTACTTGACTAGCTTGTTAATCAAAGATGGTTAAGTTTCCGAACGATAGACAAAGGAGTTGTCATTTGATTACCAAGGTCACATCATTAGTTGAATGATCTGATTGACATGACCCATTCCATTAGCTTAGCACCCAATCGTTTAATATGTTGCTATTGCTTTTATCCATGACTTATACATGTTCCTTTGACTATGAGATTATGCAACTCCCGTTTACCGTAGGAACACTTTGTGTGCTACCAAACGTCACAACGTAACTGGGTGATTATAAAGGTGCTCTACAGGTGTCTCCGAAAGTATTTGTTGGGTTGGCGTATTTCGAGATTAGGATTTGTCACTCCGAATGTCGGAGATGTATCTCAGGGCCTTCTCGGTAATGCACATCACATAAGCCTTGCAAGCATTGCAACCAATGAGTTAGTTGCGGGATGATGTGTTACGGAACGAGTAAAGAGACTTGCCGGTAACGAGATTGAACTAGGTATTGGATACCGACGATCGAATCTCGGGCAAGTAACATACCGATGACAAAGGGAACAACGTATGTTGTTATGCGGTCTGACCGATAAAGATCTTCGTAGAATATGTAGGAGCCAATATGGGCATCCAGGTCCCGCTATTGGTTATTGACCTGAGACGTGTCTCGGTCATGTCTACATTGTTCTCGAACCGTAGGGTCCGCACGCTTAAGGTTACGATGACAGTTATTATGAGTTTATGCATTTTGATGTACCGAAGGAGTTCGGAGTCCCGGATGAGATCATAGACATGACGAGGAGTCTCGGAATGGTCGAGACATAAAGATTGACATATTGGACGGCTATGTTCGGACATCGGAATGGTTCCGAGTGGTTTCGTATAATACCAGAGTGCCAGAGGTGTTACCGGAACCCCCCGGGGAAGCAATGGGCCTTATTGGGCCGCGAGGGGAGAGAGAGGGCCGCGCCAGGAGGTGGCGCGTGCCCCCCCATGGGCAGTCTGAATTGGACAAGGAGGGGGGGCGCGGCCCCCCTTTCCCTCTCCCTCTCCCTCTCTTTCCTTCCCCCTTCTTCCCTCCTAGTTGGACTAGGAAAGGGGAGTCCTACTCCTACTAGGAGGAGGACTCCCCCCTCCCTTGGCGCGCCTCTAGGCCGGCCGGCCCTCCCACCTTGCTCCTTTATATACGGGGGCGGGGGGGGGCACCCCAAGACACACAAGTTGATCCTTGAGATCGTTCCTCAGCCGTGTGCGGTGCCCCCCTCCACCATATTCCACCTCGGTTATATTGTCGCAGTGCTTAGGCGAAGCCCTGCGCCGGTAGTTCATCAATATCGTCACCACGCCGTCGTGCTGACGGAACTCATCCCCGGAGGTTTTGCTGGATCGAGACCCGGGGACGTCATCAAGCTGTACGTGTGTCAAGAACTCGGAGGCGCCGGAGTAACGGCGCTAGGATCGGTCGGATCACGAGGAGGACGTACGACTACTTCCTCTAAGTTGTGTCAACGGTTCCGCTTCGGTCTACAAGGGTACGTAGACAATACTCTCCCCTCTCGTTGCTATGCATCACCATGATCTTGCGTGTGCGTCGGAATTTTTTTGAAATTACTACGTTCCCCTACAGTGGTATTCGAGCCAGGTTTTTTATGGTTTGATGTTTTGCACGAGTAGAACACAAGTGAGTTGTGCACGATACAAGTCATACTGCCTACCAGCATGTCATACTTTGGTTCGGCGGTATTGTTGGATGAAGCGGCCCGGACCGACATTATGCATACGCTTACGCGAGACTGGTTCTACCGCCGTGCTTTGCACACAGGTGGCTGGCGGGTGTCAGTTTCTCCAACTTTAGTTGAACCGAGTATGGTTACGCCTGGTCCTTGAGAAGGTTAAAACGGAGTCTATTTGACAAACTATCGTTGTGGTTTTGATGCGTAGGTGAGATTGGTTCTTGCTTAAGCCCGTAGCAGCCACGTAAAACTTGCAACAAACAAAGTAGAGGACGTCTAACTTGTTTTTGCAGGGCATGTTGTGATGTGATATGGTCAAGACATGATGCTATATTTTATTTTATGAGATGATCATGTTTTGTAACCGAGTTATCGGCAACCGGCAGGAGCCGTATGGTTGTCGCTTTATTGTATGCAATGCAATCGCCCTGTAATGCTTTACTTTATCACTAAGCGGTAGCGATAGTCGTAGAAGCATAAGATTGGCGAGACGACAACGATGCTACGATGGAGATCAAGGTGTCGCGCCGGTGACGATGGTGATCATGATGGTGCTGCAGAGATGGAGATCACGAAGCACAAGATGATG
Source organism: Aegilops umbellulata (assembly GCA_032464435.1). NCBI lineage: Eukaryota > Viridiplantae > Streptophyta > Magnoliopsida > Poales > Poaceae > Aegilops > Aegilops umbellulata. The sequence continues at coordinate 444,388,109 of CP136059.1, read as the reverse complement.
ATGACAATATCATATCACTTATATTGATTGCATGTGATGTTTATCTTTTTATGCATCTTATCTTGCTTTGATTGACAGAGAGAACGACGAGCTCACAAAGGCCGTTGGAAATCCTGAGCACCCTGGACGGACACGAGGCACGCGAGGCTCCATTCCGTGGAAGGCTGGGTTTCCGGACGCAGGCAGTTACAAAAGCCACGAGAGGAGGAAGAAAGTGCAGCAGACCGAACTGCAGGCGCTGCACGCAAGGGTACAAGTGATAGAGGAACGAGAAGCAAATCGCAGCAAACGACTTGCCGAAGCTTTCCCTGAAGCTACCCCGGCATCTCAGCGGAGAAGCAGCGTGGCTTCCACCGAGCTGCTTCAGCCGGAGCTTGTCTTGACGGCTCCTGCCAGCTATCCCGTGGATGCTATCACAGAGGCTTAAAATTATCACCTTATGACGCAATGGATTAATATGAAGGTCAAGGCGGCTGTTGCCTCTGTTTTCCCTAGTGAACCAGGCGCAACTTTTCACTGCCGGCCGATTCCAGAAGGATATGCTAAGGTGATGGTGGATGAAATAACGGAGGGATTTGAGGACCTCCCGCTTGACGACCCTACCGGAGAAGGGGAGATTCGGCTGGGTTCTTCTCTGAAGACTCCACGCCTATGGCGGAAGGAGCTCATCAACCTTCCGAACTGGACGCCTCTGCCTTCTCCTCCTCCTCCGGCGAGTCAGGGCACTCCGCCTCCTCCACCGCCTCCTCCTCCGACGAGTGACGATCAGGGCCCTCGGCCGCCTCCTTCTCCGGCGCGTGGCGGCACTCCGCCTCCTTCTCCGCCTGCGCCGGCGCGCCCGAGCAGCCAGCCTCCTCCTTCTCCGCCTCGTCAGCAAGGGCGGAAGAGACCCGCCGCCGCTTCGGCAGCTGCTCCGACGCGTCGTAGTCCTTCTCCTCCGCCTCGTAAGCAAGTAAAGAAGACAGCCGCTCCGTCTGTTCAGCCGGCGTCTAGCAGTACAGCCAGAGGCGGGAGGACATACAGATTCGGTCCTTCTCTAAAGACTCCAGAGAAGTTACCATACGAGAGGACCCCGGACGAGAACGCGAAGATCGTGCGAAGCAAAGTGGATGACTGGTTTCAAGGGTTGAAAGCAAAGAGACATCCACCTCCGGAGGAGAAGGTAGATCCGGTGAAAGTGAAGCGCACTCTGGCTGCCCTGGCAAAACCATCCAAGTCTCCGCCGAAAGGCAACTATGAGCGCATTATTGGAAAGACATGGGCCGAAGCGGAGCGGTCGGGAAGTACAGTCAGTGAGCAAAGGATGAAAGAACGATGAGCAGCTGGGAAACAAATTGCCCAGCTCGACGAACAAGCGAAGCAATCGTGCCCCCCGCTCAAGGTGCCTAGCGACATCGTCGATCCGAGGATGGTGCCCGATTATAGCAATCTTGAAGATTAACTGCCCGACGATGTACATTATGATCCCATGGACGTGCAGATACACATATACGAGTACGGGAAGCCTCTCGTCAAAGATGAAAAATCTCTAACAACGATGATGTGAAGATTGCATGATTGGTACTTGAAAATCTGCAGAGAGTCTGGGGGAGGAGTACTTTGTATGTGAGAGTTAAACCGGAGCATGACCTCGTTGGAATTGATCTGTTGCCTATTCCATTTGAGGAGTTCTATCAGTTTTTCAATCAATTGGCCATCGATAAAGCAACGGTCACCTGCTACTGTCTGTAAGTACTACTACTTCTGTCATTAAGTCTCTCTATATAGCTCAGCTCTTTCATTGCATGTATTTGTAATTATCCTCACTATATTAATTATGCAGATTGAAGATCACCGAATTGAAGAAAAGACAAGTCGGTGATATTGGGTTCATTAACACATATCTCATAGATGCAACTCAGGTTAAATTTCATGCCACAGAAACCGAGGCCAACTTGCTACGATCATTCAAAATAAATGAACACAAAGATATAATACTCTTTCCTTACAACTTCAAGTGAGTGTTACTATCTTGTGCATATTCGGTTTCCCTTATATATTAGTCCAGGTTATAGTAATGTAATTGCTGAGTTATGCATGCGTGTGCAGGTACCACTATATTCTCCTAGAGATTAGGCTTGAGCAGGGAGTAGTAACTGTCTTGGACTCTAGACGAAAAGATCCCCAGGAGTATGCAGACATGACTGAAATGCTCGAAAAGTAAGTTAAATCGATCATTATCCACCATATCAGCAACTTTGTTCATTTCTGATATCAAGTAATTGTTTTCTTTGTCCGGCAGGGTTTGGAGAAAATTCACCAGAAAAGCTCCGGGACTACCGAAGGAGCTGCAATTTAGACACCCGAAAGTAAGTACTATAGTAGCTAGTTTCATCAATACCATTTGGCATTCTTGCTTATCAGTTTGATTGACCTGTATTTCTTGTAAAGTGGTTGTGGCAGGAACAAGGGAATGATTTCTGTGGATACTACGTCTGCGAGTCCATCTGCCACACGACCTATGAGCGGGGCTACTCTGACGAACAATATGAAGTGCGTAAATAACAATATTCACAATTTTATTTTATTATCATCATTTGTGTTGAGTTTCATTCATTCATATATATATATATATATATATATATATATATATATATATATATATATATATATATGTATTGACCCCCTTCTTCAAATTAGATGTTTCGGATGCGGAATGAACTCCTAGCACCAGATCGCATGCGAGAAATTCAAGAGGAATTGGCGGCATTCTTTCTTGACCACGTGATCACTGAAGACGGAGAATACTATGTGGACCATGCGTCCATAATTTAGGAGATTATATTTGTAGGAGATAATTATTGTATATATGTAGCCGGTACTGTCGGATAGATATACGAGAACTTGTTGTTCGACCAATCTCTCAGAGAAGGAGAGGTGGTCGATATCACTTCTCTCTGTATGCATATATGTTCATGACGATCTTCTATTTCCTTCGTTTGCTTACTAGCTAGCTAGCGTGTCTAGTCCTCTCTATACGTATGTATAGTACGTAGCGTCGACCAAGCACGGACATAAGAGAGGACACTTCTCTCTATTAATTAGCTAGCTAACACAATATAAGAAATACCTAAATTAACCCCCCAAAACCCCCAACCCCCCTCTCCCTTAAAAAAACAAAAACGCCAGCCACAGAAATGCTGACACGTGGATGCCTATTGGTTCCGGTTGGTGCCACCAACCGGGACCAAAGGCCCTCCTGCCTGGGTTCAGCGCGCAGGCCACGGGGAGGCCCATCTGTCCCGGTTCTGGTTAGAACCGGGACTAAAGGGTCAGGGCATTAGTAACGACCCTTTAGTCCCGGTTCAAGAACCGGAACAAAAGGCCCATACAAACCGGGACAATAGGCCCGTTTTCTACTAGTGTTTGAGGGTCCAGAAGATACAAAGCACATGTTTTTTCTCTGTAGTAAAGCAAAGGAGGTTTGAAAAAGGCTGGGATGGATTATACTATTGATAAAGCTTGTGAGGTTGATCGTGCTGGAGAGGCAGTGTTGGAGTACGTAATTCTTCTACCGGGCAAAGAATGATGGATTATGGGTCATCACAATGTGCGTGAAATGAGTGCTATCTCAGCATGGCCGGTGTCTATAGTGGGAAAGACGGAAATTGGCGCATAAGGAGACAACTCAGAATGCATATCAAATTTCTATGGGGATACTAGCCCTAACGGCAAACTTTGTTACTGCATCATCTCCGAAGGCCTATGTGAAAAGGGGGGCTGGTCTTGCCCTCCTATGAGTTTTGTGGAACTTAATGTTGATGCTTCGTTTGACCATGACCTGCTTATGGCACGGTGGGACAGTCCTTTGAGACGACAAAGGCAGATTTATCGACATGGAGAATGGGAAGATTGTCTACCTTGCGGATGTCTAGATGGTTGAAGCCTTGGCTCTCTAATTCGGTCTAACATTGGCGGAAAGGTCCGGGTGTAACCGCCTTAATTATTGTTAACTCGGACAACCTGAAGGTGATTGACACCATGAATGATGGAGGACGTTCGGATCGTGCGCCGTCAGCAATCTTCGATGATTGTTTTCATTATGCTTGTGATTTCATTATTACTAAGTTCGAACATTGTAACAGATAAGCAAATAAAGTTTCTCATGAGCTCGCTAAAATTAGCTAGATTTTCTTTGACTTCTGACTAGTTTGAGGAACCCTTAAATGAATTACTAATGATCCTCAGAAACGATGTGCTGGTTGTCTCTAATGAATAAAGTTTTGTGTGATCTTTCTACGAAGAAGCGACGCATGCCAAGGTGAGACAAGTGGTTGTTCGTGGAGTTAGTGCGGGAGCTCAGGAACGTTGGGCTCCTGAATCTTCCATTGGTTGCCAGACACGAAAGTGTACATCCTACCAAGGAATGGGTCGAGCCCAACCAATAGTAGTAAGGAACTGCAGGTTAGAAAAAACATGGATGGCCAAATGATTTCCTTTGTGTTGACGTATAATGTGCTGCCTAGTCTCTTCCATTAGATCGGTCTTTTGGTTGCATGGGCTAGAGCATGCAATCATACATGGTATCAGAGCCAAGAGGTCTTGAGTTCAAGACCCGGCTGGCGCAATTAAAATTAAAGCCCATTTTCGGTCCACGTTGAGGCCTGAGGGAGCCACACGTGAGGGGGAGTGTTGACGTATAATGTGCTGACTAGTCTCTTCCATCAGATCGGTCTTTTGGTTGCATTGGCTAGAGCATGCACTTCTACACTTTGCACCCTTTGCAAAAGAGAACAAGAAAGTGGTCCACGTCTCTTCTTCAAATGCCAATACACTATTAGGCTATGGAACTTGGTCATTGCAAAATTCGGGCTTCATCATATGTACACCTCGATGTACCATCTTAAGGGTTCCGTCAAGGACTGGTGGACAAATAGGACCAGCGCCAGAGTCCCCAACAGGAAGGCCATGGCCTCTCTAACCATGCTCGTGTCATGGACCATTTGGAACGAGCGGAATGCCTGTGTTTTCCGGCACAAGAGCGCTCCACCTACAATCTTGCTAAACAACATCACCCGTGAGGCAAACCTATGGATCACCGCCGGAGCTAAGAAATTAGGGAATATTATTTTGTGTGAGTAATCCCTCATGCCGCGTAAAAATGTGCCCTTGTAACAAACTCTCTTCTTTTGCCTCCATTTCAAAAAAATGATTTAATACTCCATCAGTTCTACAATGCCTTGCATAGTAGGTTTCGTTACGATAAGATTTTTTACCAACATTGCTTTTGTGTCTTCATAAATAAGTAATTTGGAGTACAAATCTCATGATATAAAATTTATGTCATAAACATTTACTACGTACTAATGGACTAATTGTTGATCAAAGGCTTATTGTAATGAAACCTAATAGAGACAAGGTATTTTGAAATGGACGGAGTACTAATTGCCATGGAACTTGTCCTAAATGGGTAAAATTTAAGACCGTGCGCATACATGGTCCAGTGAATCAGCGTAAAAAGATGCTGCACACGAGCCAACCATAGGTCAAATTCAATGGTTTGTGACTGAACAATATTCTAAATTAGAGACGTCTCTCATGATTTCCCCATTTTTATTTCAATTCATGACTCTATTTTGCATCTATCACTATATGATTTGTATGGTGTGTGCACTTCGGTGGAGAAATGAGAAAGAAAGGGTTCAGCTTTGTGAACGTTGGGTTGGGGGGGGGGGAGGTGGGCGGTTGGGTGTAATTGCCCTACATTAAAACATGCTCTCCAGTTTAACAATGGAATAAGCCGGAACATGACATTGGAGCGGCCACTCGACTCCTCAAAGATGAGGCATCACAACATATAGATTAGAGTCATTCAATAACATGATGTTGGGCACTGGCTGGATACATGGATGTGGCTTGGTGATTTCGATCTTGCTCGTGCCCTAAAAAACTCTAACCGTGGCATGATCAGTGCAAGGGGGCCCAATCTGCTTTGTCGCGCCGGAATATTTCGAGCCAAGCAGGGCGCCGGAATATGCAACAACCTCCTCTTCAGCTAAGTACACCTCGATGGGTGGACCATCAGCATATGGGGGCCAATGCCCCCCCCCCCTGCAGGTGTGTAGTTTTCGTAAGGGGTTTAGGTATAGTAAAACACCTTGTATGGAACAATGGAATAATGTATTCATAGTTTTAATTGTCTTAAAACCAATAGTTGTCCTAATTCCTCATGTCCCCACATTCATTACTCGAAAGCTTTTTGGTTGATTCCCATGATCCACTCATCATATTTATTGGTTTTTTTATCTATCTTGTTGAAGGATACAAATGCCAATTATTTATTGGTTTGTTTATCTATCTTGTTGAAGGATACACATGCCAATTATACATATGCTCATGGCGTAAAGAATAAATAATTTTAGTCCAAGAATAAAGAATTTTTAAATTAAATGGCTTGCATTGACCCTAATTATTAGGAGTAGGTAATTTCTTGGCTACGCATATCCTCAATAGTATGCACATACGCATACTTGGAGTCACAACCACACAAACAACATTAAAATGTGAAAATTAAAATGTGTGGTTTCTTCGTCCGTATAATCTGCATGCTTAATTCAACTAATTAGATGGACGGTACGTGAAGTCCTAATTCACCTAATTAGATGGGCGATTAAAAAACATGGTCCCTTCATATGAACAGTACAATGGAAAATATTTGCAACTAAATATATACACTCAGTTAGATCGTTACAAAAGCATTATTTGCATGAGTACTACTTATACTACTACTTCTACTTCCTCCTCTGCCTCTTCGATGGCGGTTCTGCGCCACCGTAGTCGTCATCATCATCGTTGTCGTCTTCTTCCTCCTCCACCTCGTCCTCCTCCTCCTTCTCGTCGTCGGCATCATCCATGGGGACAGCCTCCTCTTCCTCCTATGTCAGTTCCTTCTCCTTGGAGTCGAGAATGACGATGACGAGGCCGCCACCAGGCTCATCGGCTTAATTCTCGACATTGTTGTAGGGGACGGCCTCCTCTTCCTCCTTCGTAGGGTCCTCCTCAGAGCCGAGAATGACGATGACGAGGCCTCCATCGGGCTCATCGGCGTCATTCTCGACATCGTTGTCGGGGACAGCCTCCTCTTCTTCCTTCGTCGGGTCCTCCTCCTCAGATTCCTCGTTGGTCTCATCGTTGCTGTCGTCTTTGGAGGATGAGTCCGACGGCGCCGCATCCCACCAGGGGACGTAGTCCTCCTGGTCCTCCTCCTCCTCGGATTCCTCGTCGGGCTCATCGTTGCTGTCGTCATTGGAGGAGGAGTCCAACAGCGCCGCATCCCGCCAGGAGGTGTAGTCCTCCTGGTCCTTGGCGCTGTCATCATCGCTTGGGATGAAACCATTGTTCCACCAGTGGTCATCCACTGAAAGAGAATGAAAAACCATGGAGTGGAGAGAGATGTGTGGAGAGAATGAGAACTGTACATGGGTTTTGTTGGAGGTTGCTTAGCGTTTGTCGCCGGAGGGATGCTTGGCGTATGTGTTTGCGTGTGGAGAGAAGTAGAAGAGAGAGTTGAGAGGATAGAAGAAGAGCACCGCCCGAGTGGAGTGGAGAGGATGAGAATAAGAGAGAGTTGAGAGAAGAGAAGAAGAGTAGCATTGCGAGTGGAGCTGGCAGAATGAGAATTGTTCATGGGATTATGTGCGCCTGCAAGGACGAGCGCAACAGTGTCGCAAGTGGTGCTACAGTCACACATAGGCTAGGCTACTATAGGTGACGTCCGCAGGGACGGCCTCGGGGGACAATCTTGTGGTAACTTTTTTGTTGTCACTGGTTCTGGACCCCATGCTAACCAACCTGGTAAGAAACCATGAGGGGACCGGGGGGCATATGTCCCCTATCCGTGTTGATTTTTTGTTCTACAAATCAATTTTTTTTATTTTTTCTAAGTGTGTAGGTATATTGGACCCTTATTTACGAAAAAGGCTTTCCTCCACTTTATAAACAAAGCAACCGCCGACAACATCCGAAAACAACAAAGTTCAAGGTTCAAGAATCTGAGAACGAGTATTCAAAAGAAAACTAAAATAAGTTTCGCAGGGGGCACACAGCATAACACACCCAACAAGAAGAAAAGCTAGAAGCTAATAACGCTACTGTTGTGGCAGAGGAGTTGGTGGAGCAAGCGAACTGGCGGTGGAGAGAAGACCGGCGATGATCATGTCGATGTTCTCCTTAATCGGGCCACTTGCTAAGCGGTCTCCAGAAATGCAAGAAGCCACACATTTTGTAAATTGCATCAGTCGCACGGTTAGGGATCACGTGCTTGGTCACTGTTTCGCACATTAAAAAGAGTCCATGCTAGGGTCCCCATAGCGACCCATATGGACAACCGTATCCTAGTGGGGAAGCAAAGAATCTCCCAAAGCATGTCCGGGAGATTATCATGACAACACTATCCTCCCACAACCTGATGGAAGCAACTCCAAAGGAAAATTGCCGCGGGGCACCGGAAGAAAATCTGGTTGGAGTCTTCCGGAACCCCACACAGCGAGCAAAGCACATTGCTAGGGCCATTACGTTTTTGCACCTCAGTACCCGAAGGTACGCGACCACACACCCATTGCTACAGGAAGATCCTAATCTTCATTGGCAACTTAATCTCCCAAAAGAGAGTAAGTTATGTCGGGCCGTGGGAGAGCAAAATGGCTTGATATTAGGACTTGGTCGAGAATCGGCCACTTGACTCTAGATGTCAAGAGACGATGTCCTGATCAAGGGTTTGGGAGTGCAGTGCAATACATGCAGTAGCTCCTCCCACTGGTCGCGCTGGAGAGGCCCGAAGGTCCGTCAAAAGGCAATACGGCCAACGTCATCCAAGGCCACCCCCACAGTGATATGTGGGTGGGAGCAAATGGAAAGCCATGGATCATACCTAGCAATGTGGAAAGCCATGGATCGTGGTCCCTCCATCCCATGCTCCGGTGTGGACCCGGCCCTTTTGACGGCAGAGGATCTACATAGCGCGCGAGGTTGTGGCTTCTCGACGGCATCCTTGATCTAGTTAGGCCCTCCCTTGTCCCCTGGATCTGGTGATGCATGTGGTACACAAAGGTGCTTGCTTGGGCTACTACGCATGGGATGTCGCACGTTCTCGGTTGTTCCTACCCTGCATTGTATTAGAATGTTGGCGGTTGCTCTTAAAATGTTGATGACGTATTAGAAAATGTTAATCTTGTATTTGAAAAATATTAATCAAGCACTTGAAAAAGTTTAAAAGTGTGTATAGGAAAATGTTGGCTATGTATTAGAAAATGTTAATCTTGTATTCAAAAAATATTAATCAAGCATTTAAAAATTGTTAAAACTGTGTATAGAAAAAATGTTGACCATGTATTAAAAAAGTTAAACTTTTATTGAAAAAATGTGACACATGTGTTAGAAAAATGTTGTTCACATATAGACAAAACATAGAATGAAAACAAGAGGAACAAAAAAACCAAAAAAGGAAACAAAAAAAAACAAAAAAAACAAAAAGAAAACAGAAGAAGAAAGTAGAAAGAATAAAAACACAAAAAATGGACAAGAAAAAAGCAAAGAAACAAAAGAAAATGAAAAAAGCATTGAAACGAAGAAATAAATGAAAGAAGAATGAGAAAAACAAAAAAAGATGGAGAAGGAAAAAAAGAAAACAAAAAGTCCAAAGAAAAGAGAATTAAACATTAGAAAATGGAGAAAGAAAGGAAAAAAAACAAACCAGTGTAAAACCAACTATTTATTTTTCTAGTACCAGGTTCATCATGATGTCCACAGTTGCAGAGTGCTTAAGCACATAATTAATATCATCCAGGATGGTTAGCACGGGGTCCATAACCGTCAACACGTGATCTCGCATGTCAAAACCATAAAGGCTCCAGCTGTCACGAAGGACGCTTTCACCAAGGACAGGGCAGTACAACTGTAACATGCATGGTATGATTTTCCAATTAGGCTTGCAGCATATATGATCAAGACATGGAGACATTCATTTTTTTGATTTTTTTGCAGCCAAGTTAAGGAGCTCACCATGCGAGTACGCGCAAAGCTGTACTGTGGATAGTCTACGAGTAGTGCTACATAAGCAGGTTCTGGCGGGGCTGGATGATTGATAGAAAAATATAGCCGCACGATACATCAGGCTAGTGGAAACACGTCAGTAACATACGCCAATAGATATATCTTAAGGTCTCAGTGAACACAATTACTCGTTTTTATAGATTACACAGACTTGTGAGGAAAACAGGCGCCTCCATGCAGGCATCTTCAAGCCTCCCAGCATTATCTGACCCTTTACGTTAAAAAAACTGGCGTATGCTTCCATTGTTGGAGGCATGACCTCTATTTCATGGCGGAACCAGTCCTTGATCATCGCATCAGTCATCTGTATCAACCATGGGACAGCGTGGTGGAACCAAAACTTGGACAAATGACCAAAGCACAAGTCAACACAGCAGCCAACAAAAAACCAATAATTGCAACAATTCCATGTCGGTTGCTGCTTACTTTGCAAGCTGGTATCTTCACAAAGCTGCACGAGTTGGTAGTAGGTGAGTGCAGCATCGTCATCGCTCCCTACATGCCAGAGCCCAAGATCAAGTGGTAACTTTTGTGTTTGTCACTGGTTCTGGACCCCATGCTAACCATCCTGGTAAGAAACCATGAGGGGATCCGGGGGGGGGGGGATATGCCCCCTATCCATATTGAATTTTTGTTCTAAAAATATATTTTTTACAATTTATTTAAGTGTGTATGTATATAGGACCTTTCCCCCGCTTTATAAATAAAGCAACCGCCCATAACATCCGACAACAACAAATTTCAAGGTTCAGGAATCTGAGAACGAGTAGTCAAAAGAAACTAAAATAAGTTCCGCTGGGGGCACATAGCATAACACACCCCAACAAGAAGAAAATCTAGAAGCTAATAAGGCTCATGTGGCGGAGGAGGGATCGATGGAGGAAGCGAACTGGCGGTGGAGAGAAGACCGACGATGATCATGTCGATTTTCTCCTAATCGGGCCGCTTGCTCAGCGGTCTGCAGAGCTGCAAGAAGCCACACATTTTGTAAATTGCATCAGTCGCACGGTTAGGGATCACTATTTTGCACATTAAAAAGAGTCCATGCTAGGGTCCCCATAGCGACCCATATGGACAACCGTATCCTAGTGGGGAAGCAAAGAATCTCCCGAAACATGTCCGGGAGATTATCATGACACTACTATCCTCCCATAACCTCCCGGAAGCAACTCCAAAGGAAAATCGCCGTGGGCCATTGGAAGAAAATGTGGTTGGAGTCTTTCGGAACCCCACACAGCTGGCAAAGCACATTGCTAGGGCCATTACGTTTTTGCACGTCAGTACCCGAAGGTACGCGACCACGCACCCATTGCGAGAGGAAGATCCTAATCTTCATTGGCAACTTAATCTCCCAAAAACGAGTAAGTTCTGTCGGGCCGTGGGAGAGCAACATGGCTTGATATGAGGACTTGGTCGAGAATCAGCCACTTGACTCTAGATGTCAAGAGACGATGTCCTGATCGAGGGTTGGGGAGTGCAGTGCAATACACTGCTGTAGCTCCTCCCACTGGTCGCGCTCGAGAGGCCCGAAGGTCCGTCGAAAGGCAATACGGCCAAGGTCATCCAAGGCCACCCCCACAGTGATATGTGGGCTGGAGCAAATGGAAAGCCAGGGATCATACGTGCGACATCCCTTCCATCCCATTCTCCGGTGTGGACCCAGCCCTTTTGACGGCAGAGGATCTACATGGCTTGCGAAGTTGTGGATTCTCGACGACATCTTTGATCTAGTCAGGCCCTCACTTTTCCCGTGGATCTGGTGATGCATGTTGTAGACAAACGTGCTTTCTCGGGCTACTATGCAGGGGATGTCGCACGTTCTCGGTTGTTCCTACCCTGCATTGTATTAGAATGTTGACGGTTGCTCTTAAAATGTTGATGACGTATTAGTAAATGTTAATCTTGTATTTGAAAAATATTAACCAAGCAATTGAAAAAGTTTAAAAGTGTGGATAGGAAAATGTTGGCCATGTATTGAATAATGTTAATCTTGTATTCAAAAAATATTAATCAAGCAAATATAGAATGAAAACAAGAGGAACAAAAAAACCGAAAAAGGAAACAAAATATAACAAAAAATCAAATATAAAACAGAAGAAAAAAGTAGAAAGAATAAAAACACAAAAAATGGAGAAGAAAAAATCAAAGAAATAAAAGAAAATGAAAAAAGGCAAGTTCCAATCAGGTGGTTGAACAATAGGTGCAGAAATTAAGGCTTTCTTGAGTGTTTCCAAGGCTTCTAAACAATCATCATCAAACACAAAGGGAATATCCTTTTGCTAGAGATTAGTAAGAGGCCTAGAAATTTTAGAGAAGTCTTTGATAAATCTCCTATAGAGACCAGCATGACCTACGAAACTACGAATACCTTTGATGTCCTTAGGACATGGCATTTTATCAATTGCATCAACCTTAGCTTGGTCCACTTCGATACCTCTTTCAGAAATTTTATGACTCAAGACAATGGCTTCATTAACCATAAAGTGGCACTTCTCCCAATTCAAGACAAGATTTGTTTGTTCACATCTCTGCAAAACTCGATCAAGATTGCTTAAACAATCATCGAAAGACTTCCCATAAACAGAAAATTCATCCATGAAAACCTCAACAATCATTTCACAAAAGTCAGAGAATATAACAGTCATACATCTTTGAAAGGTAGTAGGTGCATTGCATAAACCAAAAGGCATACGTCTATAAGCATAAGTTCCAAAAGGACAAGTAAAATTGGTCTTTTCTTGATCAGGTTGAGAAACAGGTATTTGTGAATAGCCAGAGTATCCATCAAGGAAGCAAAAGTGTGTGTGCTTAGATAATCTTTGAAGCATTTGATCAATAAAAGGCAAAGGGTAATGATCTTTCCTAGTTGCTCTGTTCAATTTTCTAAAATCAATTACCATTCTATAGCCTGTACAACAATTCTTTGTGGAATAAGTTCATTCTTATCATTAGGAACAACAGTAATACCTCCTTTCTTAGGGACACAATGAACAGGACTTACCAATCTACTATTAGCTATGGGATAGATTATACCTGCTTGTAGAAGTTTTAGTATTTCCGTCCTTACCACCTCTTTCATCTTCGGATTTAACGGACGTCGGCGATCAACAACGGGTTTAGCATCAGGTTCCATAATAATTTTGTGCTGACATAGAGTGGGACTAATGCCCTTTAAATCATCAAGAGTATATCCAATAGCGGCTCGGTGCTTCCTTAGAACTTTCAATATTCTTTCTTCTTCATGTTCTGAAAGGTTAGCACTGATAATAACAGGATATATCTTCTTTCATCAAGATACGCATATTTCAAAGTGTTTGGCAATTGTTTAATTTCAAACACAGGATCACCTTTAGGTGGAGGACCTCCTAGAGTTTCAATAGGCAAATTGTGTTTAAGTAGAGGACATTGTTCAAAGAAAATCTTATCTATTTCATTTCTTTCATGCATATGTGAATCATTTTCATGGTCTAGCAAATATTGTTCTAAAGGATTAGTAGGTGGTACAACAATAGAAGCAATACCAATTAATTCATCCTTACTAGGCAATTCTTTTTCATGAAGTTTTCTAATAAACTTAGAAAAAAGAAACTCATGAGACTCATTGATACGTCCATTTTGCATCATGCTTTTATATCGATATTTATTGCATTATGGGCTGTTATTACACATTATGTCACAATACTTATGCCTATTCTCTCTTATTTTGCAAGGTTTACATAAGGAGGGAGAATGCCGGCAGCTGGAATTCTGGGCTGGAAAAGGAGCAAATATTAGAGACCTATTCTGCGCAACTCCAAAAGTCCGGAAAATCCACGAAAGTCATTTTTGGGAAATATAAAAATATTGAGCGGAAGAAGCACACCAGAGGGGGGCCCACCTGGTCACGAGGGTGGGGGGTGCGCCCGCCTACCTCGTGGGCCCCCTGCTGGTCCTCCGATGCCCATCTTCTGCCATATGAGGTCTTTCGTCGAGAAAAAAATCAGAAGCAATCTTTTGGGACGAGACTCCGCCGCCACGAGGCAGAACCTTGGCGGAACCGATCTAGGGCTCCGACAGAGCTGTTCTGCCGGGGACACTTCCCTCCCGGAGGGGAAAACCATCGCCATCATCATCACCAATGCTCCTCTCATCGGGAGAGGGCAAACTTCATCAACATCTTCACCAGCACCATCTCCTCTCGAAACCCTAGTTCATCTCTTGTAAGTCATGTGAATTTGGTATTCGTTCGATATTTTGATGAGATGTATGTTGTCTAGCCTCTAGTGGTGTTATGTGAACGTCGACTACATAACACTTCACCATTATTTGGGCCTAGAGGAAGGCATTGGGAAGTAATAAGTAGATGATGGGTTGCTAGAGTGACAGAAGCTTAAACCCTAGTTTATGGGTTGCTTCGTAAGGGGCTGATTTGGATCCATATGTTTCATGCTATGGTTAGGTTTACCTTAATACTTTTGTTGTAGTTGTGGATGCTTGCAATAGAGGTTAATCATAAGTGGGATGCTTCTTCAAGTAAGAACAGCACCCAAGCACTGGTCCACCCACATATCAAATTATCAAAGTACCGAATGCGAATCATATGAATGTGATGAAAACTAGCTTGACGATATTCCCATGTGTCCTCGGGAGCGCTTTTCCTATTATAAGAGTTTGTCTAGGCTTGTCCTTTGCTACAAAAGGATTGGGCCACCTTGCTGCACTTTATTTACTTTTGTTACTTGTTGCTTGCTACAAATTATCCTATCACAAAACTACCTGTTACCACTTATTTCAGTACTTGCAGAGAATACCTTGCTGAAAACTGCTTGTCATTTCCTTCTGCTCCTCGTTGGGTTCGACACTCTTACTTACCGAAAGGACTACGATAGATCCCCTATACTTGTGGGCCATCACTCATCACCAAAGCTAACACCCACAGTTTGTTTCTTACAATCTATCTTAGCATTAACTGTGTTCAAGAAAGGTCTACCAAAAATAATGGGACAGAAGTCATCTTGTGGGGAACCAAGAACAAGAAAATCAGTAGGGTATTTTATTTTCCCACACAAGACTTCAACTGAAGGAAATATGCCCTAGAGGCAATAATAAAGTTATTATTTATTTCCTTACATATCATGATAAATGTTTATTATTCATGCTAGAATTGTATTAACCGAAAACATAATACATGTGTGGATACATAAACAAACAGAGTGTCACTAGTATGCCTCTACTTGACTAGCTTGTTAATCAAAGATGGTTAAGTTTCCTAACCATAGACAAAGGAGTTGTCATTTGATTAACAAGGTCACATCATTAGTTGAATGATCTGATTGACATGACCCATTCCATTAGCTTAGCACCCCATCGTTTAGTATGTTGCTATTGCTTTTATCCATGACTTATACATGTTCCTTTGACTATGAGATTATGCAACTCCCGTTTACCGTAGGAACACTTTGTGTGCTACCAAACGTCACAACGTAACTGGGTGATTATAAAGGTGCTCTACAGGTGTCTCCGAAAGTATTTGTTGGGTTGGCGTATTTCGAGATTAGGATTTGTCACTCCAAATGTCGGAGAGGTATCTCAGGGCCTTCTCGGTAATGCACATCACATAAGCCTTGCAAGCATTGCAACCAATGAGTTAGTTGCGGGATGATGTATTACGGAACGAGTAAAGAGACTTGCCGGTAACGAGATTGAACTACGTATTGGATACCGACGATCGAATCTCGGGCAAGTAACATACCGATGACAAAGGGAACAACGTATGTTGTTATGCGGTCTGACCGATAAAGATCTTCATAGAATATGTAGGAGCCAATATGGGCATCCAGGTCCCGCTATTGGTTATTGACCGGAGACGTGTCTCGGTCATGTCTACATTGTTCTCGAACCGTAGGGTCCGCACGCTTAAGGTTACGATGACAGTTATTATGAGTTTATGCATTTTGATGTACCGAAGGAGTTCGGAGTCCCGGATGAGATCACGGACATGACGAGGAGTCTCGGAATGGTCAAGACATAAAGATTGATATATTGGACGGCTATGTTCGGACATCGGAATGGTTCCGAGTTGTTTCGGATAATACCGGAGTGCCAGAGGGGTTACCGGAACCCCCCGGGGAAGCAATGGGCCTTATTGGGCCGCGAGGGGAGAGAGAGGGCCGCGCCAGGAGTTGGCGCGTGCCCCCCCCCATGGGCAGTCCGAATTGGACAAGGAGGGGGGGCGCGGCCCCCCTTTCCCTCTCCCTCTCCCTCTCTTTCCTTCCCCCTTCTTCCCTCCTAGTTGGACTAGGAAAGGGGAGTCCTACTCCTACTAGGAGGAGGACTCCCCCCTCCCTTGGCGCGCCTCTAGGCCGGCCGGCCCTCCCACCTTGCTCCTTTATATACGGGGGCGGGGGGGCACCCCAATACACACAAGTTGATCCTTGAGATCGTTCCTCAGCCGTGTGCGGTGCCCCCCTCCACCATATTCCACCTCGGTTATATTGTCGCAGTGCTTAGGCGAAGCCCTGCGCCGGTAGTTCATCAATATCGTCACCACGCCGTCGTGCTGACGGAACTCATCCCTGGAGGTTTTGCTGGATCGAGACCCGGGGACGTCATCAAGCTGTACGTGTGTCAAGAACTCGGAGGCGCCGGAGTAACGGCGCTAGGATCGGTCGGATCGCGAGGAGGACGTACGACTACTTCCTCTACGTTGTGTCAACGCTTTCGCTTCGGTCTACAAGGGTACGTAGACAATACTCTCCCCTCTCGTTGCTATGCATCACCATGATCTTGCGTGTGCGTAGGAAATTTTTTGAAATTACTACGTTCCCCTACAGTGGTATCCGAGCCAGGTTTTTTATGGTTTGATGTTTTGCACGAGTAGAACACAAGTGAGTTGTGGACGATACAAGTATACTGCCTACCAGCATGTCATACTTTGGTTCGGCGGTATTGTTGGATGAAGCGGCCCGGACCGACATTACGCGTACGCTTACGCGAGACTGGTTCTACCGCCGTGCTTTGCACACAGGTGGCTGGCGGGTGTCAGTTTCTCCAACTTTAGTTGAACCGAGTATGGTTACGCCCGGTCCTTGAGAAGGTTAAAACGGAGTCTATTTGACAAACTATCGTTGTGGTTTTGATGCGTAGGTGAGATTGGTTCTTGCTTAAGCCCGTAGCAGCCACGTAAAACTTGCAACAAACAAAGTAGAGGACGTCTAACTTGTTTTTGCAGGGCATGTTGTGATGTGATATGGTCAAGACATGATGCTATATTTTATTGTATGAGATGATCATGTTTTGTAACCGAGTTATCGGCAACCGGCAGGAGCCGTATGGTTGTCGCTTTATTGTATGCAATGCAATCGCCCTGTAATGCTTTACTTTATCACTAAGCGGTAGCGATAGTCGTAGAAGCATAAGATTGGCGAGACGACAACGATGCTACGATGGAGATCAAGGTGTCGCGCCGGTGACGATGGTGATCATGATGGTGCTGCAGAGATGGAGATCACGAAGCATAAGATGATGATGACCATATCATATCACTTATATTGATTGCATGTGATGTTTATCTTTTTATGCATCTTATCTTGCTTTGATTGACGGTAGAATTATAAGATGATCTCTCACTAAATTATCAAGAAGTGTTCTCCCCGAGTATGCACCATTGCCAAAGTTCGTCGTGCCCAGACACCACGTGATGATCGGGTGTGATAAGCTCTACGTCCATCTACGACGGGTGCAAGCCAGTTTTGCACACGCAGAATACTCGGGTTATACTTGACGAGCCTAGCATATGCAGATATGGCCTCGGAACACGGAGACCGAAAGGTCGAGCGTGAATCATATAGTAGATATGATCAACATGATGATGTTCACCATTGAGAACTAATCCATTTCACGTGATGATCGGTTATGGTTTAGTTTGATTTGGATCACGTGATCACTTAGAAGATTAGAGGGATGTCTATCTAAGTGGGAGTTCTTAAGTAATATGATTAATTGAACTAAAATTTATCATGAACTTAGTCCCTGATAGTATCTTGCTTGTTTATGTTGATTGTAGATAGATGGCTCGTGCTGTTGTTCCGTTGAATTTTAATGCGTTCCTTGAGAAAGCAAAGTTGAAAGATGATGGTAGCAATTTCACAGACTGGGTCCGTAACTTGAGGATTATCTTCATTGCTGCACAGAAGAGTTACGTCCTGGATGCACCGCTAGGTGCCAGGCCTGCTGCTGGAGCAACGCCAGATGTTATGAACGTCTGGCAGAGCAAAGCTGATGACTACTCGATAGTTCAGTGTGCCATGCTTTACGACTTAGAACCAGGACTTCAACGACGGTTTGAGAACCATGGAGCATATGAGATGTTCCAGGAGTTGAAGTTGATATTCCAACAGAATGCCCGGATTGAGAGATATGAAGTCTCCAATAAGTTCTATAGCTGCAAGATGGAAGAGAATGGGTCTATCAGTGAGCACATACTCAGAATGTCTAGGTATTACAATCACTTGAGTCAACTGGGAGTTAATCTTCCGGATGATTGTGTCATTGACAGAATTCTTCAATCACTGCCACCAAGCTACAAAGGCTTCGTGATGAACTATAATATGCAAGGGATAGATAAGACTATGCCCGAGCTCTTCGCAATGCTAAAGGCTGCGGAGGTAGAAATCAAGAAGGAGCATCAAGTGTTGATGGTCAATAAGACCTCTAGTTTCAAGAAGAAGGGCAAAGGGAAGAAGAAGGGGAACTTCAAGAAGGACAGCAAACAAGTTGCTGCTCAAGAGAAGAAACCCAAGTCTGGACCTAAGCCTGAAACTGAGTGCTTCTACTGCAAGCAGACTGGTCACTGGAAGCGGAACTGCCCCAAGTATTTGGCGGACAAGAAGGATGGCAAGGTGAACAAAGGTATATGTGATATTCATGTTATTGATGTGTACCTTACTAGAGCTCGCAGTAGCACCTGGGTATTTGATACTGGTTCTGTTGCTAATATTTGCAACTCGAAACAGGGACTACGGATTAAGCGAACACTGGCAAAGGACGAGGTGACGATGCGCGTGGGAAACGGTTCCAAAGTCGATGTGATCGCAGTTGGCATGCTACCTCTACATCTACCTTCGGGATTAGTACTAGACCTAAATAATTGTTATTTGGTGCCAGCGTTGAGCATGAACATTATATCTGGATCTTGTTTGATGCGAGACGGTTATTCATTTAAATCAGAGAATAATGGTTGTTCTATTTATATGAGTAATATCTTTTATGGTCATGCACCCTTGAAGAGTGGTCTATTTTTGATGAATCTCGATAGTAGTGATACGCATATTCATAATGTTGATGCCAAAAGATGCAGAGTTGATAATGATAGTGCAACTTATTTGTGGCACTGCCGTTTAGGTCATATCGGTATAAAGCGCATGAAGAAACTCCATACTGATGGACTTTTGGAGTCACTTGATTATAAATCACTTGGCACTTGCGAACCGTGCCTCATGGGCAAGATGACTAAAACGTCGTTCTCCGGTACTATGGAGAGAGCAACTGATTTGTTGGAAATCATACATACAGATGTATGTGGTCCGATGAATGTTGAGGCTCGTGGCGGATATCGTTATTTTGTCACCTTCACAGATGATTTAAGCAAATATGGGTATATCTACTTAATGAAACACAAGTCTGAAACATTTGAAAAGTTCAAAGAATTTCAGAGTGAAGTTGAAAATCATCGTAACAAGAAAATAAAGTTTCTACGATCGGATCGTGGAGGAGAATATTTGAGTTACGAGTTTGGTCTACATTTGAAGCAATGCGGAATAGTTTCGCAACTCACGCCACCCGGAACACCACAGCGCAATGGTGTGTCCGAGCGTCGTAATCGTACTTTACTAGATATGGTGCGATCTATGATGTCTCTTACAGATTTACCGCTATCGTTTTGGGGTTGTGCTCTTGAGACGACCGCATTCACGTTAAATAGGACACCGTCAAAATCCGTTGAGACGACGCCTTATGAACTATGGTTTAGCAAGAAACCAAAGTTGTCGTTTCTCAAAGTTTGGGGTTGCGATGCTTATGTGAAAAAGTTTCAACCTGATAAGCTCGAACCCAAATCGGAGAAATGTGTCTTCATAGGATACCCAAAAGAGACAATTGGGTACACCTTCTATCACAGATCCGAAGGCAAGACATTTGTTGCTAAAAATGGATCCTTTCTAGAGAAGGAGTTTCTCTCGAAAGAAGTGAGTGGGAGGAAAGTAGAACTTGATGAGGTAACCGTACCTGCTCCCTTATTGGAAAGTAGTACATCACAGAAATCTGTTTCTGTAGCACCTACACCAATTAGTGAGGAAGCTGATGATGTTGATCATGAAACTTCAGATCAAGTTACTACAGAACCTCGTAGATCAACCAGAGTAAGATCCGCACCAGAGTGGTACGGCAATCCTGTTGTGGAAATCATGCTACTAGATCATGATGAACATACGAACTATGAAGAAGCGATGGTGAGCCCAGATTCCGCAAAATGGCTGGAAGCCATGAAATCTGAGATGGGATCCATGTGTGAAAACAAAGTGTGGACTTTGGTTGACTTGCCCGAGGGTCGGCAAGCAATAGAGAACAAGTGGATTTTCAAGAAGAAGACTGACGCTGACGGTAGTGTTACTGTCTACAAAGCTCGACTTGTCGCAAAGGGGTTTCGACAAGTTCAAGGGATTGACTACGACGAGACTTTCTCACCCGTAGCGATGCTTAAGTCTGTCCGAATCATGTTAGCAATTGCCGCATTTTATGATTATGAAATTTGGCAAATGGATGTAAAGACTGCATTCCTGAATGGGTTTCTGGAAGAAGAGTTGTATATGATGCAACCAGAAGGTTTTATCGATCCAAAGGGAGCTAACAAAGTGTGCAAGCTCCAGCGATCCATTTATGGACTGGTGCAAGCATCTCGGAGTTGGAATAAACGCTTTGATAGTGTGATCAAAGCATTCGGGTTTATACAGACTTTTGGAGAAGCCTGTATTTACAAGAAAGTGAGCGGGAGCTCTGTAGCATTTCTGATATTATATGTTGATGACATATTACTGATTGGAAATGATGTAGAATTTCTGGATAGCATAAAGGAATACTTGAATAAGAGTTTTTCAATGAAAGACCTCGGTGAAGCTGCTTACATATTGGGCATAAAGATCTATAGAGATAGATCAAGACGCTTAATTGGACTTTCACAAAGCACATACCTTGACAAGATTTTGAAGAAGTTCAAAATGGATCAAGCGAAGAAAGGGTTCTTGCCTGTATTGCAAGGTGTGAAGTTGAGTAAGACTCAATGCCCGACCAGTGCAGAAGATAGAGAGAAGATGAAAGATGTTCCCTATTCTTCAGCCATAGGCTCTATCATGTATGCAATGCTGTGTACCAGACCTGATGTGTGCCTTGCTATAAGTTTAGCAGGAAGGTACCAGAGTGATCCAGGAGTGGATCACTGGACAGCGGTCAAGAATATTCCAAAGTACCTGAAAAGGACTAAGGAAATGTTTCTCGTGTATGGAGGTGACAAAGAGCTCATCGTAAAGGGTTACATTGATGCAAGCTTTGACACTGATCCGGACGATTCAAAATCGCAAACCGGATACGTATTTACATTAAACTGTGGAGCTGTCAGTTGGTGCAGTTCTAAACAAAGCGTCGTGGCGGGATCTACATGTGAAGCGGAGTACATAGCTGCTTCGGAAGCAGCAAATGAAGGAGTCTGGATGAAGGAGTTCATATCCGATCTAGGTGTCATACCTAGTGCATCGGGTCCAATGAAAATCTATTGTGACAATACTGGAGCAATTGCCTTGGCGAAGGAATCCAGATTTCACAAGAGAACCAAGCACATCAAGAGACGCTTCAATTCCATCTGGGACTTGGTCCAGGTGGGAGACATAGAGATTTGCAAGATACATACAGATCTGAATGTAGCAGACCCGTTGACTAAGCCTCTTCCACAGGCAAAACATGATCAGCACCAAGACTCCATGGGTGTTAGAATCATTACTATGTAATCTAGATTATTGACTCTAGTGCAAGTGGGAGACTGAAGGAAATATGCCCTAGAGGCAATAATAAAGTTATTATTTATTTCCTTACATATCATGATAAATGTTTATTATTCATGCTAGAATTGTATTAACCGGAAACATAATACATGTGTGGATACATAAACAAACAGAGTGTCACTAGTATGCCTCTACTTGACTAGCTTGTTAATCAAAGATGGTTAAGTTTCCTAACCATAGACAAAGGAGTTGTCATTTGATTAACAAGGTCACATCATTAGTTGAATGATCTGATTGACATGACCCATTCCATTAGCTTAGCACCCGATCGTTTAGTATGTTGCTATTGCTTTTATCCATGACTTATACATGTTCCTTTGACTATGAGATTTTGCAACTCCCGTTTACCGTAGGAACACTTGTGTGCTACCAAACGTCACAACGTAACTGGGTGATTATAAAGGTGCTCTACAGGTGTCTCTGAAAGTATTTGTTGGGTTCGCGTATTTCGAGATTAGGATTTGTCACTCCGAATGTCGGAGAGGTATCTCAGGGCCTTCTCGGTAATGCACATCACATAAGCCTTGCAAGCATTGCAACCAATGAGTTAGTTGCGGGATGATGTATTACGGAACGAGTAAAGAGACTTGCCGGTAACGAGATTGAACTAGGTATTGGATACCGACGATCGAATCTCGGGCAAGTAACATACCGATGACAAAGGGAACAACGTATGTTGTTATGCGGTCTGACCGATAAAGATCTTCGTAAAATATGTAGGAGCCAATATGGGCATCCAGGTCCCGCTATTGGTTATTGACCGGAGACGTGTCTCGGTCATGTCTACATTGTTCTCGAACCGTAGGGTCCGCACGCTTAAGGTTACGATGACAGTTATTATGAGTTTATGCATTTTGATGTACCGAAGGAGTTCGGAGTCCCGGATGAGATCACGGACATGACGAGGAGTCTCGGAATGGTCGAGACATAAAGATTGATATATTGGACGGCTATGTTCGGACATCGGAATGGTTCCGAGTGGTTTCGGATAATACCGGAGTGCCAGAGGGGTTACCGGA
This sequence comes from Aegilops umbellulata, assembly GCA_032464435.1. Taxonomy (NCBI): domain Eukaryota; kingdom Viridiplantae; phylum Streptophyta; class Magnoliopsida; order Poales; family Poaceae; genus Aegilops; species Aegilops umbellulata. Next base: position 444,364,912 of record CP136059.1, on the reverse strand, counting down.
ACCCCCCGGGGAAGTAATGGGCCTTATTGGGCCGCGAGGGGAGAGAGAGGGCCGCGCCAGGAGGTGGGGCGCGCCGCCCCCCCATGGGCAGTCCGAATTGGACAAGGAGGGGGGGCGGCCCCCTTTCCCTCTCCCTCTCCCTCTCTTTCCTTCCCCCTTCTTCCCTCCTAGTTGGACTAGGAACGGGGAGTCCTACTCCTACTAGGAGGAGGACTCCCCCCTCCCTTGGCGCGCCTCTAGGCCGGCCGGCCCTCCCCCCTTGCTCCTTTATATACGGGGGCGGGGGGGCACCCCAAGACACACAAGTTGATCCTTGAGATCGTTCCTCAGCCGTGTGCGGTGCCCCCCTCCACCATATTCGACCTCGGTTATATTGTCGCAGTGCTTAGGCGAAGCCCTGCGCCGGTAGTTCATCAAGATCGTCACCACGTCGTCGTGCTGACGGAACTCATCCCCGGAGGTTTTGCTGGATCGAGACCCGGGGGCGTCATCAAGCTGTACGTGTGTCAAGAACTCGGACGCGCCGGAGAAACGGCGCTGGGATCGGTCGGATCGCGAGGAGGACGTACGACTACTTCCTCTACGTTGTGTCAACGCTTCCGCTTCGGTCTACGAGGGTACGTAGACAATACTCTCCCCTCTCGTTGCTATGCATCACCATGATCTTGCGTGTGCGTAGGAATTTTTTTGAAATTACTACGTTCCCCTACATCAACATCTCTGACAATCCCAATTGGTGATATAGTGTCTCTATTGGCAAGTTTAATAGTAACATCTATTTCTTCTATCTCAGCAGGTGCTATGTCTTTCATAATTTCTTGATACAAAGTGTAAGGAATAGCACTCACACTAGCACCCATGTCACATAAACCATGATAATAGTGATCTCCTATTTTAACTAAGATGACAGGCATGCCAACAACAGGTCTATGTATATCCCTTTTTTCAGGTTTAGCAATTCTAGCAGCTTCATCACAGAAGTAAATAACATGCCCATCAATATCTTCTTCTAAGAGATCTTTCACCATAGCAATGCCAGGTTCTACATTAATTTTTTCCTCAGGTTTAGGTGTTCTAAGATAGCTTTTGTTAACCACAGTTGAAAATTTAGCATGTTCCTTTATCCTAACAGGGAAAGGTGGTTTCTCAATATAAGCAGAAGGGACAAATGGATGAACATTATAAAGTATAGTTTCTTCTTTAACTGGTACCGATTCTTTAATTTCTTCTATAATAGGTGGGTGATATTTAAACCACTTATCTTTAGGGAGTTCAACATGAGTATTAAATGATTCACAAAAACAGGCTATTATCTCATAGTCAATTCCATATTTAGTGCTAAACTTTTGAAAAGCATCGGTATCCATAAAAGATTTAACACAATCATACTTAAGTTTAATACCTGACTCTTTACCTTCATCAAGTTCCCAATATTCAGAGTTGCGTTTAATCCTTTCCTAAAGATCCCATCGGAATTCAATAGTCTTCTTCATAAAAGAACCAGCACAAGAAGTATCAAGCATGGTTTGATCATTACGAGAAAGTCGAGCATAAAAGTTCTGAATAATAATTTCTCTTGAGAGCTCACGATTGCCGCATGAATATAACATTGACTTGATCCTCCCCCAAGCTAGAGCGATACTTTCTCCTTCACGAGGCCAAAAATTATATATATAATTCCGATGACGATGAACTAGATGCATAGGATTTTTTTTGATGAAACTCCAATTTCAATCGATTCCAATTCCACGATCCAATATCATCGCATAACCTATACCCTGCCAATGCTTTTCCCTTCAAAGATAAAGGGAAAACCATTTTCATAACTTCATCCCTGGGTGAACCTGCAAGCTTAAACAATCCACAAATTTGTTCTACATATATCAAGTGCATATCAGGATGTTCTGTTCCATCTCCTGCATAAGGATTAGCTAGCAGTTGCTCTATCATACCCGAAGGAATTTCATATTCAATATTTTTGTAGGTGCAATAGGTTGAGGTGTAGCTAATTGTGGTTCCGGACGAGGTGAAGATACCCCGAACAAACCCCTCAAAGGATTGTTTTCCATAGTAACAAGTGCCAATAAATTTCAGCACACTATATAAATGTTTCCTTACCGAATTCCACTTACCAAAGGCGCTTCACTCCCCGACAACGGCGCCAGAAAATAGCCTTGATGACCAACAAGTATAGGGGATCAATTGTAGCTCTTTTCGATAAGTAAGAGTGTCGAACCCAATGAGGAGCAGAAAGAAATTACAAGTAGTTTTCAGTAAGGTAATGTCTGTAAGTGCTGAATTTATAAGTAGCGGGTAGTTTGATAGCAAGATAATTTGTAACGAGCAAGTAACGATAATAGTAACAAGTATGCAGCAAGGTAGCCCAATCCTTTTGAGGCAAAGGAAAGGCCAAAATGGTCTCTTATGATAAGTAAAGTGTTCTTGAGGGTACACGAGAATTTCATCTAGTCACTTTCATCATGTTGGTTCGATTTGTGTTCGCTACTTTGATAATTTGATATGTGGGTGGACCGGTGCTTAGGTGTTGTTCTTACTTGAACAAACCTCCTACTTATGATTAACCCTCTTGCAAGCATCCACAACTATGAGAAAAGTATTAAGAATAAATTCTAACCATAGCATTAAACTTTAGGATCCAATCGGTCCCTTACGGAATAGCGCATAAACTGGGGTTTAAGTTTCTGTCACTCTCGCAACCCATCATCTAATTTCTACTCCACAATGCATTCCCTTAGGCCCAAAATATGGTGAAGTGTCATGTAGTCGACGTTCACATGACACCATTAAGGGAATCACAACATACATACTATCAAAATATCGAACACATATCAAATTCACATGATTACTTGCAACATGATTTCTCCCGTGACCTCAAGAAAAAAAGTAACTATTCACAAATGATAGACATGTTCATGATCAGAGGAGTATTAAATAGCATAATGGATCTGAAAATATAATCTTCCACCAAATAAACTCTAATAGTCACCCACAAGCACCAATCTATAGTTCCGGTAACAAGATTGAAAACAAGAGATGAACTAGGGTTTGAGATGAGATGGTGCTATTGAAGATGTTGATGGAGATTTCCCTCCCCAAGATGGGAGAGTTGTTGGTGATGATGATGACGATGATTTCCCCCTCTGGGAGGGAAGTTCCCTCGGCGGAATCGCTCTGCCGGAGGGCAAAAGTGCTCCTGCACAAGTTCCGCCTCGAGACGGTGGTGCTCCGTCCCGAAAGCCTTTCCCTTATTTTTTCTAGGTCAAAATGACTTAGGTACCAGAAGATGGGCACCAGAGTTGGGCCGAGGAGGGCACAACCCCTATGGTAGTTATTTGCTCCAATAATTCTTATTTATTCCAAAAAAATTCCACGTGAAATTTCAACTTGTTTGGAGTTGTGCAGAATAGGTGGCCTGACGTAGCTTTTTCAGGTCGAGATTTCCGGCTGCCGGAATTCTCCCTCTTGGTGTGTACCTTGCAAATTATGAGAGAAAATGCATTAGAATTACTCCAAAAAGCATTATTATGGAAAAAAACTTAATAAATAACAGTAAAAAAACATGATGCAAAATGGACGTATTAAGGCCGCATCCCACCAGGGGACGTACGTAGTCCTCGGATTCCTCGTCGGGCTCATCATTGCTGTCGTCGTTGGAGGAGCACTCCAATGGCACCGCATCCCACAAGGGGACGCCTGGTCCTTGGCGCTGTCATCATCGCTTGGGATGAAACCATTGTTCCACCAGTGGTTATCCATTGAAAGAGAATGAAAAACCGTGGAGTGGAGAGAGATGTGTGGAAAGAATGAGAACTGTACATGGGTTTTGTTGGAGGTTGCTCGGCGTTCGTCGCCGGAGGGCTGCTTGGCGTATGTGCGTGCGTGTGGAGAGAAGTAGAAGAGAGAGTTGAGAGGAGAGAAGAAGAGCATCGCCCAAGTGGAGTGGAGAGAATGAGAATAAGAGAGAGTTGAGAGAAGATATGAAGAGTAGAGCTGCGAGTGGAGCTGGTAGAATAGGAATTGTTCATGGGTTTATGTGTGCCCGCAGGTAGGAGCGCAACAGTGCCGCAAGTGGCGCTACAGTCATTCTTACGCTAGGCTACTGTAGGTGACGTCCGTCGAGACGGCCGCGAGGGACAATCTTGTGGTAACTTTTGTGTTGGTCACTGGTTCTGAATCCCATGCTAACCGTCCTGGTAAGAAACCATGAGGGGATTCAGGGGGGGGGGGCATATGCCCCCTATTCCTGTTGATATTTTGTTCTACAAATCAATTTTTTATAATTTATTTAAGTGTGTAGGTATTTTGGACCCTTGTTTACGAAATAGGCATTCCCCCTCTTTATAAATAAAGCAACCGCCCACAACATCCGACAACATCAAAGTTCAAGGTTCAAGAATCTGAGAACGAGTAGTAAAAAGAAAACTAAAATAAATTCCGCTGGGGGCACAGAGCATAACGCACCCCAACAAGAAGAAAAGCTAGAAGCTAATTAGTCTCCTGTGGCGGCGGAGGGGTCGGTGGAGCAAGCGAACTGGCGGTTGAGAGAAGACCGACGATGATCATGTCGATATTCTCCTAATCGGGCTGCTTGCTAAGAGGTCTCCAGAGCTGCAAGAAGCCACACTGTTTGTAAATTGCATCAGTCGCACAGTTAGGGATCACATGCTCGATCATTGTTTCGCACATTAAAAGGAGTCCATACTAGGGTCCCCACACTACCAGAAAATAGATTTTCCCCCACGGCTAAGAACCGATAGGAAAATGTCAACTCCCTTCAAGAAAATAGGTCCTGACGGTTACCCAACAGGAAAATGCCGCCAGGAATGAAACGACAGGGAAATCTCCTGACGACTTTTCCTGACGGTTATTCCTGTCGGCTACTTTAAGGGAAATCTCGACGCCATCAGGTTTATAGGTCAACTTGTTGTGACGGCCAGCCTACAGGAAAATTAGTACGCAGGAAAATAAATTATGTTGAGCATGTAACTTTATTTCTTTATGATCAATGTAACTGAAAAATCCATATCCTTCTATAATTACAAATTTATTAGCACATATCGATGGTCCACCAATGATCCCATTAAACCAAAATCCACATCATATATTCGTACAAGCATCCAAAAGCAGTATATACATAGCACCTATCCATCCATTAATCCATGCATGACTGATGTACAGCCATCGTGTACAGGGCGGCCGTGTTGGGGCGGAGTGGGCCAATGGAGGTGGGATGCAGCAAGGGGCGGAGCTGCAGGCAAACGACGATGGAAGTCAGGGAGATTAAAGGCGGGTGTCGGTGGAGGACGCAAGTTGACGCGGGGCGGTGGTGGTGGAGGTGAGAGACGACCAGCAGTGGAGGCCGGGAGAGTGGAGTGCGAGCGGCGCCAGAACGATTTAGGGCAGCGGCTACGGCCAGGAAGTTTGAGGAGGGCGGGGATGGCCATGGAGCAGATGTGAGATGGAGAGAGGAGACAAAGTGGGGAATTGGTCAAGGGATTCTGTTTATCTCGCTGGGCCTTTATTTCCTGTAGGTCCATACTCACAGGAAAATTGGCGTGATTGCGAAGAAGTCGCGCGAAGTAAGAGTTTTTGGCGCTAGAGCCAATTTCGCGGTAGTGAAATAACGGGCTGGGCCTCAAATATTTTTCGTGTGGGCTGGACTCTCAGGAAAATAGGTAATTTTCCTTGGGCTGAAAGTTTGCCCGGAGAGCAACTAATTAACGAGCGCTCCTCCGGGAGCCTCGCAACGATCAGCGCCACTTGGCGCGCTGTTAGTCATTCGCCGCGTGTCGTGCTCTGGCGCTCCCTTCGGATTTTATTTTTTTATTTTTCCGCACGCATTTTCGGCCTTTTTAACGGGTTTTTTCGGGTTTTTTCGATGTTTTGGTTTTCCACCGGTCTTCCTTAGCTTTTCAATAAAAAAATTAGGGAAAAATTTGCGCAAAAAACACATTTTTTTCTTTCGCGAGAGTCACGGCCGTGCCTCTCGGAAACGAGAAAAAACGCGTTATCTATTTTTTTTCCTTTCGCGAGAGTCACGGTTTTGCTTCCGCAAGAGGCACGGTTGTGCTTTTGCGAGAGTCACGGCCGTGCCTCTTGGAAACGAAAAAACGCGTTCTGTTTTTTCTTCTTTTGCGAGAGTCACGGTTTTGCTTCCACGAGAGGCACGGTTGTGCTTTCGCGAGAGTCACGACCGTGCCTCTCGGAAACGAAAAAAACAACGTATTTTCTGGGTTTTTATTCTTTCGCGAGAGTCACGGTTGTGTGCTTTCGCCATAGTCACGCCCGTCCTCCTCGAAAACGAAAAAAACACGTTTTTCTTTTTTTTCCTTCTGCAATAGTCACGGTTTTGCTTCCGCGAGAGGCACGGTTGTGATTTCGTGATAGGCACGGGCATGCCTCTTTCGGAAAGGGAAAAAACCAGTGCTCCCAGTTCAGTTTTTTCGTCCGGTATTTTCGTGAAAAAAAAGTTCGTCAAAACCTATCAACTTGAGATCTACTTATGAAGATCTCGAAGCGAGAAATCCAACGGTGAAAGCGGTTCGAGATTTGGACGCACGGTTTAAGAGATAAACTATTTTGAATAAAATGATCTACGAAAAAAGGGAAAACTGGTTGCGACAAATGGCACACATGCAGTGCGCCACTTGTCGCAACCTGGGGAGGTTGAAGTGATCTTTGCAACGAGTACTCCTCAACTAGTGATTTCGACGTTATTTACGTCGACGTTGTCTCAATGGGCCTCATTGTCGTGTGAGCGACGGAAATTGGGCCTACCAAAGCCCATAAACCTCCTTAACTTTCCCCTTCTTTGTTCTCTCATGGAGACGCCGCCCTCTCCGATCGTTGATGATTCCTGACGAGAGGTTCGATCGTGCAGGATTTCCTCATCAGCCTGAAGATGCTGGCCGTGAAACTACCGCAGACCACTGGACGCCCTTACCTCGACCACGCGTTCGATGTGCGCACGCTGCGTGCTTTCGGTACTGCTTGCTATATCCACCACGGCTCTTCCTCCTTCTCCATTGTTTGAACACTTTGAACCTCTTGTACCGTTATCTCGTGATAGTGGAACCACATCCATTTTCTGGATCGTATGGAAGAAAAAAAAAATAATTAGCCAGTAGAATGCTTAGAATTTGTCGATTGCTGGTGCTGATTTTGGGCAAATAGTCAAACTATCCACCGCGCATCTTTGCTGTTTGCTAGTCAAACTATGATCAGTACTCTGAGTTTCTACCGTCGATACTCTTGAATTTTTGTGGCGAATGGGCTGATTTGGAGCAAAGTGTTGAATTCATAGTCTAGCCCATTATTTCTGAATTAGAGCTGTATCCTCACTTGTATATATAAGATGGCTGCAGCATACTCAAACCAAATTTTGTACACGTTAGAGCATCTACAGCCAGGGCCGGTCCTGACATTTTGGGGGCCCGGGGCGAAAGTAAAACCGGGGCCCTTGATTTCAAAATGTCTATGTACATTTAGGTAAATTTACAAGCACAACTTTGATTCTCCTTTTTATTTGAACTCCAAAGCACTCATATACAAATTTCTAGCCTATAAATATTGATCGAGTCTACCAAATAAACAAAAGAAGCAAATCAGGATGTTCAACAGGAAGTTATCTACCTGTTTCATCTTGTAATCAAAAACTCGTTACGCCTAAAAAATAGACTAGTTCTTGCAAAATAGAAATCTCATAAAATTTGCTAAAAAAATATATACTGAACTTTGAAAGTACTTGTCCATCAACAGTGACCTTGTGATACCTCAACAACAATTAATCCAGACTAAACAAATTGGGTTCGATGGGAATGAAATCCATAAACATTACAAATTTGATTGTTGTGTCGTCTCAAAATTAAGCACAAATAATGTGGGTTTCAAAGGACTAATCCGATCCAATTATTTGATTATCAAAAACAAATCTTGGCATCAACTTTAATTAACAAGAAACAAATTTAGGAAAGGGACTACCAGAAAGGTTAGCTTCGAGCTGTAGAACATGGATTTAAAATTGTTTTCTGATTGATTGTATGCAGCACTCGTCTGCTCTTGTCACTTGTTCCTGGCTGCTGCTGCGCATGTAGGTGATATTGTGATAAGGCGAAGCGAAGGCGCGATGTCAGACGACGATCAGGTGATGGCAAGCGTGCTCAGCGCGAGGGAAAATTCATCCATCAGTGTGCTGCTTGCGTTTTTCTTTCCAAGAGATCTGATCTGATCTTTTTTAGGGAAAGATCTGATCTAATCTAATCTGATCGATCCATACTGCATGCGCTTTTCTTTCCGAGAGATCAGAGATCATGCGTGTATCACGTCTTAGATAGCCCAGCAACCAACTTGGGTCAGATCAGAATTTTTCTGTACATGAAATAGGCCTGAAGCCTTGCTACAACATAAAGCTTTTTTTTACAGGAGAACTCTGGGCTACTAACGTACGTACGTACCTGCTGAGAGGGGGGCCCAGGAATTGGGGGGCCCGGGGCGGCCGCCCCCTCTGCCCCCCCTCAGGGTCGGCCCTGTCTACAGCCGCGGTCACCTATACGCCCACGGACGCGCCTGAACGCGTCCACTGATTGTGACCGGACGGACCTCATTTCTTGTGTTTCACAGCCTCATCCCTCATATGTCCTACCCCAAATTTATACAAAACCATGCAAACGGTGTTTCTACGTGGTTCAACATAGAACATAGCAATCCGGCATAGATAAACACAGCCTGATACTCCGATACAAAAGTGTTGCCTGAGTTCATCACTAAAACCGGGAAGGGGGGGGGGGGGGATTTCACCACTTCCTCCATGCCGGATGCTTCCCCTTGGGGTGTCACAGTTTGGACTCGGCGTAGGCGTCAGCGGCTCCGAGCGGCACGTCGTCATCATCGTCGTTGTCTGAACCGGACCAGGACGAGGACGAGATGTTGATGCCTGCAATGCGCCAAGCTTGGTGGTTCCGCTCCTCTCGGAGCCGTGCGCCTCTCTCTGCCGCTGTCGCCCGCTGCCTCGCCAACCACACCGACTCCTCCAGCGTCACGTGGAGCACCTTCGCATCTTTGCTGCGATGACAGCGGGGTCCGTCTCCGCGGACATGTACGAGCAGCGGATGGCGGTGCGAAGTGCCTCATCGTCGTCGCTGGCCAGGGGAAGTGGTTGTGGTGCGGATCTGCTCGATCCTCCCTTCGATCCATGGCTGCTAGCCGCCTCCGCCGCAAGGCGATAAAAACCGAGGAAAAACGGAATAGCCGAAAAAATCATCTAAAAACCAAAACATGTACAGAAAATGAAAAAAGAATCTAGATGGAGCAACCAGAGCGCGACACGTGACGGCTGAGAGTGTGCCATGTGAAGCACTCCCAGGCCCCAGCCCACCCCCAAAGACATTTGCGAGGCTCCCGATGGAGTACTCATTCGTTAGTTGCTCTCATTAATCTCACCAGAAGTGTATTATTTGCTGGGAATGCTACCCATCTGTTTTAGAGTGGCCTAGAGATTTTTTGTACTTTGTCTGGTCCGGTAAAATTTGCAGCTATAAAACTAAATTGAACTACAGAAATTCTGGTTGTTAAAAGGTCCATTAGTATGTAATATATATCAAGGTTTTGGATCCCAAGTGGACCTTGTTTTTCTCGAGGGGTACCGGAATTTGCGATCACCACGGTAACAACCAAATTCCGAAAAAAATTCGGACGGAATTTATAATCGAATTTTGAATTCAATTTTTTTGAAGTCAATATAGAAAGGTTTTAACCTCTTAAATATCACGTACCTGTTGGAAATTCACCACAGGATCGATTACATCAAATTACACAAACACACACGCACAAAAAACTGATAGCCAAGAGCCCTTGTCGTCCCCTCTTTTCTCTTTATTTTTTTTTTCTGTTTTCTCTCTTGACAAGTACAATCTCAGACGACCTACTCATGTATATATACACATGAGCCGACCTAACCTACACGGACTTATCTTGAGTCCAAACCGAACTCAGCCATACACTCCTGATCCTATAGTACACACTCCTACCAAAACAGTTCGATGGCTAGGCACAAGTCCTAACCGGACTCAACTTAGTACTACGAAAGTACAAACCGACTAAACCTAGATTTCCTAAACTAATGAACCAGCAGCTTGATCACGATTAGAAAACCTACACGTACTTCTATAATCACTATTGGACTCTCACAAGATTATCTAACATTCTCCCCCTAATCTTGACTTGTCATCCCTAATGCTCCATCTCATCTTGACTCGTTGGAGATCCACGACTTGACGATCCAAACTCCGACGCATGATCCGGACTACCAGCCCACCGGTCGCATCTAAGCGTGCAACATGCAAGACTAGACGCACCATCGTTCCTCACGTCGTACAACTTAACTGGTCACTGTCCCACTACACGCCAAGTTTGATCTTCTCGCCGAGACACGCAGATACCCTTCCTGCCACATTATCTTCGCACCCGTCGATACCGTCGGATGACGCACCATACCGGACAACACTTTAAGTGTGATGCGCTTCAACTGCAACGATGTCTCACAGAAACGAGCAATTTGGACATTACTACGACGATGACCAAACGTTCAAACTCGCACGACTCCTTCACACATTGTACTCCCCCGGACGACGATCTTGACGAATTTTTGGCATCGCACCTCAGCACCACCGCTCCCATCAACGATCATCTTCCATCACCATCTTTTCTTTCTTATGCCGACTTGTAGACTGGAACCAACAATTACTCGGACTACCAGCCACGCTGCCAGATCTTAGCGTGCTACATGCAGACTGAACACATAGCCCCATGCAGGAACTCAACTTAACTGGTACGCGTCCATCTTCACGTTGATCTTCATCTTCACATCGGTTTTTTTGCACAAGGGGAGACACATATCTTCACCCTTCACATCTTCACTTTCTCATTGTCGTTGGTGACACAACTTACCAGACGACACCTCCTGTCCAGCGGCAACACAACTCGACATACACGTGCAACTCAACTTCACCGTATATGAACTCGCCGGAACTCTTTGATCACGAACGAAAACGCAAGGCACAATTTCCTTTTCCCACCCGATCTCGCTCCCAATTCTCCTCTCTCACACTACTAGGAAAAAGTTATAGACAATCGCTTACTAGTAGCGCGCTATATTTCCCGGGCTACTGCTGTTTACTAGTAGCGTGCTGTATTGACCCGCGCTACTAGTAAATATTACTGGTAGCACGTGACAAAGAAAAACACGCTACTAGTAAATATCTTCAATTGTGCCCGACGCACAGACTGTAGTAGTAGTACGGGTTGTAAAACCTACGCTACTACTACGTGGATAGCCATGGTGCTGGTCAGACACCCGCGCTACTACTAGTCTCCCACACCACCCACCCCCGCTGGATACACTCCCACCCGCAACCGTCCTACACCACCCAACCGACGTTTGTCTAAAAAAATCCACCAACGCCTGATCCAGATCCCCTCCGCCTCCATCCCCCGATGCGTGCGCCACGCCGGCGGCCACGTGGCCGCCGCTACCCGTCTCGCGCCGCTGTCCGCCGCCCCCTCCGCCGCGCACGTGCCCTCCCGCCGCGGCCCCAACTCCTCCTCCGTCACTTTTGCTGCACCGCCTCGTCCCCCGCGGCATTGGCGTCGGTGGTGTCGGCGTCCCTGTCGGCCTGGGACTGGACCCGCTGGAGCCGCCACCTAGCGGCGGTGGACCAGGCCGAGAGCTATGTCTCCGTGCTGCGCTTCCAGCTCGAGGTGGCCGTGGAGGGAGAGGACTTTGCCGAGGCTGCCGCCCTCAAGCGTGCGCTCCTCGACGCCATCGCTGGCGACGCTGTCTCCCGTGTCATGGCCGAGCGCAAGGTTTGCTCGCTCACCGCTTGATTCCTCCATCTCGCCATCACCAATTTCGGCGGGGTTCCTGATGTTCTTAATACCTAGGGTTTGTCCCCGTGCCCTGTTTTGTTTCCCTCACCTATTGTTTTGGTCGATCCTGGCAGAGCGCCATCGAGGAGCAGCGGTACCAAGCTCACCAGAACTAGCCTGGTGAGCCCCCTATCGCCCACTCTTGCTTCTCGGTCGCTGCTTCTTCTTAATAAACTATCTTCTAATAGCAAGGTGCTGGTCCTAATATAAGTAATAACAAACCATGGCTAGTGATAATTCTTCTGTTGTTCGATCCTTTATATATGCAAAAGAATACACACATGTCTGTTCCAGATATGGCCAAAGTTGTAAACATTAGATAATCCATCAAGTGGGCTTTTGGTGCCATCCTACAGCACGCGTTGTTGGGTTTGATTCTAGCCAATTTCATTTTCAGGTAGGTTGTTGGGTGGGATATGCTAAGGACACCGATGACTCAATCGGGAGGATTGTGCGGATAAACCCTGGTGTCGGGAGATATGTCGCCAAGAGCTACAGCCCAAGGTCCGCTTTCTCCGTTCTCTTAAGTACGGTTGATGCAGAATTGAACATGCAGTTTTTTAACCTAATTTATCACAAGCGAGGAGCAGTGAATTCTATAGTCCATTAGCTACGGTTGATCGGCAACTGCAAAAGCTTCTATTTCTACTTCTGAATTTTGAACGATTGTATGAGCAAATGAGTGCTACAGTTATTGCCTAGATTTGCTCAGTCAAATCTAAGTAACAACATAAAAGAACTTCTACACGACCAGCTCGACCAAAATACCACGGGCATCCATTCTTTTAGTTCAAAATAAAAAGACATCCTACATATATGCACATGCTCCAACACGGGATGATTTATGAAACTACTGTTGTTGGTTTAGGCAAACACCTCACAGTACTCAAAAGTACAATTTTGTAGAAACCATAGTATTCTGATTGAGCTAGTAAGATTCAGTTTATGTAAATTTAGTAGATGAACTAGTAGCATCCTTCTGCTGAACTGAAGATGCTATTTGCCTCACATTTTTGTCGGTTAAACTTTCCCAGATTATGTAAATTTAGTAAGAACTAGTAAGAGTTAAATCAACTGTATGGGAAGCATTAACATAAGGTGCTCCTGTGTCGTGCTGCTACGTACTTGGTACTTCGACCTTCTCCACCGATTAGTGAGCTCCGCCACCGAACGTAGCTCCTGTACTGTGTTGCTGTTCTAGCCAAAGGTTTTCTCTGAATTTTTATACATCTACATCCCCTCCTATGATGCTAGCTGAAGCACCTTGTTGAGTTATTTTGGAAACTTTTATGCACTTTTCTGCTGAGTGCCTTTGTTTTAAACTATGAGATATGCCTATGTTTAATTCCGAAATCTTAATGCAATCTTATGTTGTTTCACCGAGATTGATTTTCAAAATGTGTATATCTAATGTTTCTTACTGCAGCTTTAAGCTTCGCGCCGTCATCTAATTCTTTCTACTTAATTTTTGTTATCTGTCTTTGAACCTATAAAAATGGGTGATCTGTACAGTTGTCATCTCCTACATGTGTACAATATGACACAGAATTGGCCAAAAATAGGGAGCTACAAGATGAACCTTTAAAGGTTGGTTCCATTTTCTATATATGCCTTGTACACTCTTATATTCTCCCATGATTGAAGTCTTCAATGGTTATGGGACAATCCTTGTTTGTAGGTTAAGACCTCACTGTCTGCTTCGACGAAGAGATTTGAATAGTTGCAAAAGGTAATTTTGGGGCAAATTTTCATTGCTGCAGAATAATGAGATGTTGAAGCGGCAGACTGAATCCATGACACCGAAGTACAATTGAGGCAGATTATCTCTATTTTTCCTTTTCATTTTTCTTATTAGTGGAGTGAGAATAGGTAGAATGAGGAACTATGTGATAGTAGATACAACAACTGTAGTAAAAAGAAACTTATGTTTGCAATTGTTAATGATGTACATACTTGCATGTCCTTTGAAGTGGTCAATTGTGAGTACCAATGCATAATGATGGGGTTTTGGCTCATTATTGGCTTCGGTGTCCAATTAACCATGAAATAGGAGCCCATGTCAATTATGTATGCTCTTACTGGATGTGTTCTAATGCTGGTTTATTATAAATCTTGTATTTGTAATGATGTGTACTGGTTTATTACAAATCTTTGTTTGTTTTAGTTGTTGGAATTGTAAACATAAAATGGAATTGGTTCATTTTATATTTTTAATTCCTAATAAGTTAGTAGTAGCGTGGGGTGGAAATTGGGCGCTACTAGTATATAGGATACTAGTAGCGTTGGTTGTTTACAAACGCTATTACTATTTCATTAGTAGTAGTGCGTGTACGTAATAGCAGTAGCGCGGGTTTCACACACCCTACTACTAACTATTAGCGGTAGCACGATACTAGTAGCGCGGGTACCCGCGCTGCTAGTAACCATTTTACCCGTGCTGCTAGTAGCCTTTTTCCTAGTAGTGTCAACTGCAGCAAACGGCTCGCACACCTGAGCTCTTGGACGCACCTTACAAGAACTCATGTGCACACCTTGACGACAGCTCACAACTTTGTCGTCTCTTCCTCGCTCATCCGAACGATGATCTCGATGATTTCCTCGGTGTCGCAACTTCGGCTCTGATACCAATTGTTGGAAATCCACCCTCAGGATCTATCACATCAAACTGCACGAACACACGCGCACAAAAATCCGATAGCCAAGAGGCCATTGTCGTGCCCTCTTTTCCTCCTTTTTATTTCTTTTTTCTCCTTTTTCTCTATGGTAAGATGAAACTTGGCGTGTAGCGGGGCAGTGACCAATTAAGTTGTACGATGTGAGGACCGATGGTGCGTCTAGTCTTGCATGTTGCACGCGTAGATGCGACCGTGTGGGCTGGTAGTCCGGATCATGCGTCGGAGTTTGGATCGTCATGTCGTGGATCTCCAACGAGTCAAGATGAGATGGAGCATAAGGGATGACAAGTCAAGATTAGGGGGGGGGGGGGATGTTAGATAGTTAGATAATGTTGTGAGAGCCCTACAGTGATTATAGAAGTACATGTAGGTTTTCTAATCTAAAACCCGGCAACGCTGATTGCACCGTACCAAATTTAGGTACCTAAACTTACTAGTACTCCCAAACTTACCTAACTAATTCTACTAGCACAACATGACTATACGTACTAGAGATTGTTTGGATTATCCAACAGTACCTTGCCCTGCCCTGGTCGCTATTCAACTGCAGCCAGGGCCGGGCCTGAGATTTTGGGGGCCCGGGGCGAACCTAAACCTCGGGGCCCTGTCATATAAATAGCATAGTATTAATAATTGATATATGTATGAAATGTTGCAAATAAGCACCTAAATGCATCTAAAAAACTATTGTCATATGAAATATTACTTTTTTTGCTGCCAAACACATGCTATGCTTTTTAACGTCACGATAACACAAAGTGCTAAAATTTTGCATCAAGAAGTGCAAGCTACATATGCATGATGTATACGAAGATAAAGTACATAACTAGCGTAGATCGAGGTTCCAATAATTCACAACATACACGTTGAACACCTATAGCACGACAGACAGCGCTACATGCTGCGTGCGTGATAGGGCAAACATCAGTGTATAAATTATGGGGCTCTTGTAGACCTATGTTTGTGAATCTTCCTAGATGAATTACGATCAGCGACGGAGCAAATCACGTCACACAACACAACGGACCAGCGAACGTGAACCCATTATATAGATATATGCCCATAGGACATGGGAACTGATAAATTGAAGATATGATACCTTGGATCGGTCAGATCTCATATGATACCTTGGATCGGTCAGATCTCGATAGGACATGGGGAGCGCCACTGCATCATGGGGGGCGCTCGGCATCGCGCGTGCGCGTCCAGCACCAGCGCCAGTGCCTGCAGGCCAGAGAGCGTAGCCTAGTTCGTCGGCGTGCTGCACCCTAGCAGCGGTTCGTCTAGCGACAGCAACTCGCCTCGCGACCGGGGCCAGGGATAGGGATCTTCACGACTCGCTCTCAGAAGGAAACTGACGACTTGCGTCAATACTCATTTGCATGCGTCCTAATCAATCAGACCTAAATACTAGAGCGTGATTAGCATCCATGCTTGCAAGGCCCATAGGCTATGTTCGACCTGGCGGGCCCCCCTGGGCCATGGGGTCCCGGGGCGGTCGCCCCCCCTGCCCCCCCTCAGGCCCGGCCCTGACTGCAGCTGCCAATTGCTCACTCGTTGAGTGTTAAAAACGTGAGAGTCGAGACTCAAAGCCGCGTCTCTCTGCCGAGGAAGGCTTGCTTTACCACTACGGCACAGCCAGCTTCGTTGCTTGAGAAGAGATGACCTACATTTAACTATACTGTGAGCGTTGGAATTCAATTTTTTTCAATTATTCGAGACTTTTTGCTCGGTATGAGTGTTTTTTGAGGGGGGTCGGTAAACGCGGTAAACGTGCGGAAGCTCGGAATTTCGTCAGTAACCAAAACGCTGATATATATTGGCAGGACTTGATCGTTTCAAAAACTTTGTATGACCATAGGTCAGTTAGTCAGTGTAATGTTTCAGTTTCTCTCTCAAGGATTATACTTAACCTTAAATACATTGGGTCACAGGAGTCCCTGATGCTGATGGGCATGCATATTGGAAGGGAGAGAGAGGCCTGCACCTTTGCAGTCTGGGATAAACTATAAGTATTGGCCGGCCGGCCCTGATGGGCATGTTGCACATGATAGACAACAGAGGTGAAGGGCACGTTGCCGGCCGTGCATGAACTTCTACGAAGTAATATATTTTTTTAGACCGGCCGTGCATGAACTTGTACAGAGCTGAACTGTACGTTGCCGGCCCTGCATGAACTCTTACTAAGCCCCGATTTGAATTAATGAATCCATTAACCGGCCAGGATTTGAAGATACAATGTTGCTGACTGGTAGCTTAGGTCATCTCCAACGTGGTCCCCTAAGACAAACAGTGTATTTGTCCGCAAATATTCAAAGCATGAGCAGAACAGACGGATCTCATGCAAACTGGATGATTTTCATTTAAAAGGGATAATTTTCATGCGTCTTTACTGTGTTATAAAAATTGAATATATCATCAACTTTGCTATCGGCTGACAAGAAACGGAGAGACCAAAACCATTTCTTTGTCTCTTCGACCATACCACGTCTTGGAAACATCGCCACACATTCTTTAAGTAGCTCATAATCACAGTGTAATCATATGCACTAACTAACCCCAGTTCGTGAAGCTGGGCACCTACCGTACGTCCTCGCCTTATCGTCCTCCATTCCATTTCCATGGCGTATACTGTCGCTGCAGATCGCCGGCCAACTGATCGCGAGAGAGAAGGAAAGCAGGCGTATGGAAAGGAGTAGGATAAACTGACGAAGAGGTTTTTGCGCTGCTGAACTGCTGCAGCTTTTCTGCCGTTTTTGTTATTTATGCAGAGTCCAAAATGACCTGCGGATTACAAGGAAACGAAACACCCACACCGGGTCAGCCTACTGATCGTGCCATCCCACGATGCTGATCGAGCGCGAGTCCACTACTACGCCGGCAAATCCGCTGAAGCTCATGCCATCCCATGAAGCGTTCTTGCCGGTGTGACTACAGCTAACCTCTAACTGAACTAACCGAAAAAAAACGTGTCAGTCTCGGGCGTGGACATACACACGCTGCCAATCTGATTTATTCAGCTAAGTAGGAAACTTTCTGATACTACTGACTAGCAACGGGATTATCCATCAAATCACCCCCTAATCCTGTTGCAATTCCTTCACTTGGACAATCCCAAGCCTGCACCGGAGTTCTGTGAATTTTGCGCGACCAAGTGGCTTCGTCAGTATGTCTGCTAATTGATCTTCAGTTCGAACATGCTCGACCTCCACCTTTCCTTCCTCAACACATTCTCTGATATAATGATATCGCAGATCAATGTGTTTGCTCCTCTCATGGTGCACTGGATTTTTGCTAAGCTCAATTGCTGATCGATTGTCCACATTGAGCTTCACCAACTCTTTCTCTGCTCCCAGCATCTCTGAAACTAGCCCGCTGAGCCAGACTGCCTGTGTTGCTGCCGTTGCTGCCGCAATATACTCAGCCTCACAGGAGGACAAGGCCACAATCTTCTGCTTCTGTGAGCACCAGGTGACAATGCTGGGACCCAGAAAGAACGCCAAGCCAGTGGTGCTCTTTCTGTCAGTCAGATTGCCGGCATGGTCGTTGTCGCTGAACCCTTTCAGAGTAGTCCCTCCACCGGCCTTGTATGTGCAGCCATAATTCAGTGTTCCCCGGATATACCTCAAAATTTGCTTAATGAGTGCCCAATGTTGTTTCCCAGGTGCTTCCATGAATCTGCTCGCGACCCCAACAGCATAGGAGATGTCAGGCCGAGTGTTCACCAAATACCGCAGGCTCCCGATGACGCTGCGATATCTTGTGGCATCGATCACCTCCCCTGTGTTCTTTCGAACCTTCAGACGATTTTCCATGGTAGTGTGACTGGGGTTGCAATCTGACATGTCTTCATCCTCCAAGATCTTGGACGCATAGCTGGATTGGCACACGGTGATGATCCCACGATCCTGTTTCACCTCGATCCCAAGGTAATAACTGAGCAGGCCAAGATCGCTCATCTGAAACAACTCATGAATCTGAGCTTTGAACTGGGCAATGGCGCTGCTGGTTGTGCCCGTGATGATCAGATCATCCACGTACACCCCCACCAGCAGGTAATCATCGTCGCCGCCGCGCCGGTACAGGGCATGGTCCAGCTTGCACCGTGCAAAACCAAGTGACTGCAGAGTTGAGTCCAACTTGGCATTCCAAGCCCGCGGTGCCTGACGGAGTCCATAGAGCGCCTTCCCGAGCTTGAGTACCATTTGAGGGTTGTTGTCATCGATGAAACCCGCCGGCTGGCGCACATACACCTCCTCCTCCAGCACGCCATTGAGGAAGGTCGAGCGCACGTCCATGTGGTGCACGCTCCAACCCCGGTGCGCCGCCACTGCCAACAGTAGCCTTACTATCTCCAGACGTGCAACTGGGGCGAAGACCTCGTCGAAGTCAATGCCTTGGCGCTGCGGATATCCCTTTGCCACGAGACGTGTCTTGTGCTTGATGATGTTGCCGGCGGGATCACGCTTTACTTTGAACACCCACTTAAGTCCAATGGCGTGGTGACCAGGTGGCAGGGCCGCGAGCTCCCAGGTGCTGTTGCCGCGGATCGCCTCCATTTCGACCTCCATGGCGTTCCTCCATGCCGGTTCGTCCAGGGCATCGTCCACGGACGCGGGCTCTTCTGCGGCAGACAGGCACAGGCCGCTGAACTCGAGTGTACGCGCCGGTGCATGATCGATCAGGTGCTCCACCGTCTTGTAACGCAGCGGCACCCCCTCGGAGTCGAACGTCTCGCCCATGGGTGGCGAGACCCACCCATCGTCAGGCCCGTCTGGTGTCGCTGGAGTGGAACCACCTGCATCCACCGGGCTTGGAGTGCTTGACGTGCCCGGTGTCGCCGCTCTAGACCCGACCGAAATGGGTGTCCTCAGGGTCGCCAGTGATGGTGGCGCGCCTCGAGTGCCTAGATCTGGCAACACCGAGTACGTGGTCGTCACGGGTGCGCCTGCATCCGTGTACACCACCGTGAACTCCGTGTCACCGCGGCGCCCGCCGTCGGCCTGTGAGCCGCTCCAGTCCCAGCGGCGGTCCTCCTCAAAACGGACATCTTGTGTGATGTAGATGTTGGGGAATGTTGCAGAAAATTAAAATTTTTCCTACGGTTTCACCAAGATCCTTCTATGAGTTCATCTAAGCAATGAGTCATGGGAGAGAGATTGCATCTACATACCACTTTGTAGATAGCGCACGGAAGCGTTCAGGGAACGGTGATGACGTAGTCGTACTCGCCGTGATTCAGATCACCGATGACCAAGTGCCGAACGGACAACACCTCCGCGTTCAACACATGTACGGGACGATCGACGTCTCCTCCTTCTTGATCCAGCAAGGGGAAGGAGTGGTTGAGGAAGAAGTCTCCAGCAGCAGCACGACGGCGTGGTGGTGGTGGAGAAGGAGTACTTGATGGCTTCTCGCCCCTCGTTGGTTACCCCAAGTGTAAGGTTTGAGATGCAGTGTAGCGGTAGTTTTCCCTTGGCAAAGATACCAAGGATCGAATCCCCAGAGACTCCAAGTTTCAACGAGAAGGTGTCAATCGCTAACGGCACCGTGGATTAGCAATCAACGTGGACCTGCACACAATACAAATAACTTTGTCCCCAACGAGTACAGAGAGGTTGTCAATCCCTCCGGCCTTGTAGTTTACAAAGGGTCAAAACGCAAGTGGTAATGGTGATGGATAGTGCTGCGGAAAGTAAAAGCGGAAAGTAACAGCGGAAAGTAAATAGCAAGGTGATCAATGATGGGAACATGGACCGGGGCGCCATGACATTCACTAGTGATGTCTCTCCCAAAAGACGATAAAGCAGCTATGCGAGGTAAACAAATTACAGCCGGGCAATTGACAGGATTATGTGCGCAAACCAATGCTAACTATATTGCAAGATAGGTTGAGGTTCAAAGCATGGGCAGTACGCCAAGGTAAGTAGACCGAAATCCATCTGCATCTACTACTAATCATGCACCTTGAGATATCTATCCAGAACATCTTGCTGGTATTAAGTTGCGAGCCCCACCCAAAGTGTAAACTCAAAGCAACAGACAACTGCATTAAAATACTTTGCGTAAAGTAAACAATCCTTGCACCCGCGGGCACAAGCACCGTTGTTTTCCCCCTTGTGGCAACAGCACATCCCCTAGACTCATGTTTCTGTCACTCAAGCTAGTCATCGAGGGGCATGAACCCACAATCGAGCATAACGTTCCCTCTTGGAGTTACTATCTACTACTTGGCCAAAGCAATAAACAGCAACGGAGAAGATGCAAGAATTACTCACGAACATAAATATAAAAGAGGTAAATCAAATATATTACTCAAACACAATCTGAACATAATCTCACAATCCATCGGATCCCAGCAAACTCATCATAGCAACAGCATAAGAATTACATATGTGCCTCGATCATGTAGGGCAGCTCACGAGGTCTAATTAGTGAAGCACAAGAACGGGAGGAGAACATCACATAGCTACTGGTCATGGACCCATGGTCCAAGGGAGACTACTCACGCATCGTCCGGGAGGGGTCCATGGTGGTGGAGAAGGTCCCGGTGATGATCCTCCCCTCCGGCAGGGTGCCGGGAAGGGTTCTCCTGGCGCTCCCGATCTCGGAAGCGCGGCGGCGGCGGAACAGAGATGAGATCGCGAAAAAGGGTTCCCGTCTCGAGGGTTTCGAGACGTGCTTTAAATATAGGCCAAAGGGTGGCGTCGGAAGGCTCCTGGGGGCCCAGGCGCCCCCCCGGCGTGGCAAAGGGGGGGGCCGCGCCACCAGGGCGCCTCGGCCCCTGGTGGCCCCCCTCCGGCTGTACTTCGGGGTCCTGGAAGGTTCCGGAACGCTGATTTTTTATATATATTTTTCGGAATTTTTCTGAGAGTTTTCGTAATGGAAAAACCTGAAATACAAAAACAGCAGAAAACAGAAACTGGCACTCGGGTGCACTGAGTTAATAGGTTAGTCAAATTATGATCAAAATTGTATGAAAGTGTATAAATATCATAGCAATATCACCCAAAAGAGGCATGGAGCAAGCAGAAATTATAGATACGTTTTGGACGTATCAACATCCCCAAGCTTAATTCCTGCTTGTCCTCGAGTAGGTAAATGATAACAAGAATAATTTCTGTGGTGACATGCTATCAACCATATAGGACTTTCTCATAGTCACATGACAAAAGCTTACAGAGACAATGATTCTATAGTAACTTAGTTGCCTCAAGAAAATCTCAAAGAACTAAAAGTTTTACAACATGAAACTGAAGCATCAAATAGATTTGCAATGAACATGGTATGTAAATATGATCAAGTGATATCTAGCTTGCCCCCTTTAGTGAAGCAAAACATAAATGCAGGGGCACCTCCAAGGTTTAAGTGACGACTAGATACAATGATTTCAGAATAAACGATATCACAACCATGCAAAAGACAATGCTACTTTGGGACAATGCACATTACACTTAGAATGACAACCATGCTCTCAGTAGTTGGTGCTTTTAGAAGAAGGTGGAGACTCTCGAACCGTGGCTTTTGTTGGCGAAGTTGAAAAACCGTAGTCGGAAACAAAGACAAAGCATGTACCAGAGCTCTTGGTTTTAAAAACAGGGGTAATAATTTTTTTGGTATGCATGTTTTGTCAACGAATGCTAGCAGCTAACCCAATTACTTCTTGAGCTGGACAAGTTTCGAGGAATGGCTCCCGAATGAGGATCATAACACCCTCTTAATCCCCTTGGTTTATCACTGCCAAAGTTTTCTGATTTCTCATGAACAAAGCGTGAAGGAAGATTCATTTGTTATACTAATTTTTAATGAGCCGGGCGCACTCAATGCCAATTCCTTCTCAAATTATGGGTTGCACATTATACATGCAATCCCAGGGGTGAAGCTTGTCCAACTCAAAAAGATCATGAATTAACCACTACTTCCTCATAAACTTGAAATAGAGGCACAAAATAGGAACTTTATTTGAATATTTCGAGATGGTACACGAAAGTCTTCGTTAGGAATGGCAGGTAAATACCATGTATAGGAAGGTATGGTGGACTCATATGGCAAAACTGGTTTAAAGGATTTGGATGCACAAGCAGTCAGTCCGCTTAGTACAGGCGAAGGCTAGCAAAAGACTGGGAGCGACCAACTTAGAGAGCAATGACGGCCATAATCATGCAGAGCGACAAAGCAACATTGAATCAGGCATGGAAGTTATATCGCTACTCAGAAATAAAAGATCATCAAGGCTTGACAGACTTTCTTTATAGTCTTGAATATGCGTGAGCATACGCCAAGTCAATCAAAATAAATTCTCGAAGGAACATATCACTAACCATACCACATCATATTCAAACAAATCACGTTGGTACTCCAATATCACATTGGAAACCCTCCATCTATTTGCAACTAACCATAAGCAACCAGAATTACCAAGCAACATCATGCATGTAGCATCTTTATCATAGACATATCAAACATTGCAACAGAAGCAAACTCTCTTAAAAAAAGTAAACAAGATAATCAAGAGAGTTCAAGCAACCAACTAAACAAAAGCTCTTTGAAAGGATAAGCATGAAAGCTAAGAGCTGAGCAAGGTAGTAGCTATTGAAAGACAAAGAACATACACAGCAAAGATAGACATGAAAACTCCATGTTATGTTCTAAGTAGAAGTGGAGCGTGTTTCTCTCCCACAAAAAGAAAGCTGAGTTCCGACTCGTTATTGAAAGCTAAAGAAAACTAAAAGGAAAACTAAAAGCAAGACGCTCCAAGCATAGCACATAGCACATGAAGTGATAAAAATATAGTGGAACGAGAGACGAACTGATAATGTCGATGGAGAAGGGGATGCACGGGGGGCATCCCCAAGCTTAGACGCTTGAGTCTTCTTGAATATTTCTTGGGGGTGCACGGGGGCATCCCCAATCTTGAGCGCTTGACACTCCTGAATCTTTTCATCAACTTCCCTCGCACACTTGAAAACTCCCTTCATACAAAACTCATCATAATCTGATTAGCGAGGTTGGTACCCACAATATTATAATTGTTCCTTGCTGGAAATAAAGATAGGCTTGAAAGTATACTGTTTATCTGGATTGCCATAAAGTTTTTGCAAAGAAAAAGCAAGTCCAAGGCTCGCAAAACGAAGAAAAGGCAAAACAGTACAGAATCTGTGAAAAACAGACCAGCAGGCAGTAAATGATTCTTTCGGGGCACTTATGCAACTCCAATCAAAAAACTCAGAACAGACGCCTGAAAGACAATTATATAGAGCACGCTGTGGAAAAAATTCAGACCAAAAAGATGATCTGGTGATTTTATGCGAATTTTCTGTACGAGGACAGAATCTGTTTCCTGGACAGCACGTCACAACTCTTGATCTTTCCTGCAATCAGAGGCTATACTTGGCACAAAACTGAAAAGCAAAGATACAATGATGATGCTACTGCAGTAACAACATCAAGACACAACAAAATAAGAAAAAAAATAAAATTTTATTCATTTGGGTTGCCTCCCAAAAAGCGCTTTCTTTTATGCCTTTAAGCTAGGCATAAAGCATAGAGATCAAGTCTTATCAAGAGTAAGAGCATAGCTAGTCCGTGTGACGGACTCAAACGGTAACTTAATCTTTTTTCGAGGGAAGTGTTCCATCCCTTTCTTGAGAGGAAACTGGAATCTTATATTCCCCTCTTTCATGTCAATGATGGCACCAACGGTGCGAAGGAAAGGGCGTCCCAAAATAATTGGACAAGAAGGATCACACTCAATGTCCATAATAATAAAATCAACGGGAACATAATTATCATTGACAACAATAAGCACATCATCGATCCTCCCCAAAGGTTTCCTCAAGGAAGAATCAACAAAACGAATACCAAAAGGACAAGGATCATAAGGTTTCAAATTAAGCATGTCATATATCCTTTTGGGCATAACGGAGGTACTAGCTCCAACATCACATAAAGCATTGCAAGAGAAGTTATTCAGTTTAATTTTAATCGTAGGATCCCAACCATCTTCTAGCTTTATAGGAATGGAGGCTTCTAACTTAAGTTTCTCCTCCCTAGCTTTGATGAGAGCATTAGTGATGTGCTCTGTGAAGGCAAGGTTAAGCGTGCTAGTGCGTGGATCTCTAGACATCTTGTGAAGGAAATCAATAACTTCGGTAAGAGTGCAATTATCAAAATCAAGGTCACTACTATCAAGTAAAGTGGTAGTGGTGTCCTTTAGGCTCACTTGTTTGGTAGTTTCTATAGTCATAGCATCACCATTAATAGGTCCAATGGGACCAGGAGTGCATTGGGTGCTAAGAGTTTGAGTATCTTCAACAACCTTAATAGTAGCAACAGTGTGGTGGGTAGGAAGGCTCTTAATTCTATCGTCCTCCTCTCTTTCTCTAGCCCATCTTTCTTTGAGTTTAGCCAACATCCTAATGTTTTCATTAATTTGCACTTGAATAGCATTCATAGGAGTGACCATCCTCTCCTCAGGAGGAGAAGTTCTAATTTTAAGCAGTTCTACCTCATGGGCTAAATTGTCTACCTTTGAAGAAAGGTCATCAAGTTTGTTTAGCTTCTCTTCCACACTCTTATTAAAAGCTTTTTGAGTAGTGATGAAATCTTTAAGCATAGTCTCTAGTTCAGTAGTGGAGCTCTTGGTGCTAGGATAAGCATTGTTGTTCCCATAAGAGTTAGAGGGGAACGGTCTAGGATTGCTACCAAAATTACTCCTATAAGCATTGTTATTAAAATTGTTTCTAGAGACAAAGTTCACATCTACTTGTTCTTGAGCAATCAAAGAATTCAAAGGAACGTCAATAGGATCAACAGAAGATTGCTTCGAAAGTAGAGACATAATCAAGTCAACTTTTTCATTTAGGGAGGAGATCTCCTCGACAGAGTTTACCTTCCTACCTGTTGGAGCGCGTTCGGTGTGCCATTGGGAATAGTTGGTCATCATCTCATCGAGAAGTTTTGTGGCAGCACCAAGTGTAGTTGACATAAAGGTTCCTCCCGCGGCCGAATCTATCAAGTTCCGTGAGGTGAAGTTCAAGCCTGCATAAAAAGTTTGGATAACCATCCAAGTAGACAAACAGTGAGTAGGGCAGTTCTTGACAAGAGATTTCATGCATTCCCAAGCTTGGGCAACGTGTTCATTATCCAATTGTTTAAAATTCATTATGGTACTTCTCAGTTGGATAATCTTAGCAGGTGGATAGTACTTCCCGATAAAAGCATCTTTGCACTTATCCCAAGAATCAATGCTATTTCTAGGCAAAGACTGAAACCAAATTTTAGCTCCTCCTCTCAAGGAGAAAGGAAAAAGCTTAAGCTTAACAATATTACCATCTAGTTCTTGGTACTTTTGCATATCACAGAGCGCAACAAAATTGTTCAAGTGTAAAGCAGCATCACCTCCAGCACCGGAGAATTGATCTTTCATGACCAAGTTCAATAAAGCAGGTTTAATCTCATAAGAAGATGCTGAAGTAGCAGGCGCAGTAATAGGCGTGCAGATAAAATCATCGTTGTTGTGACTAGTGAAGTCACACAACTTGGTGTTCTCGGTGGAACCCATAGCAGCAGGCAAGCAAGACACTAAAGCAAAAACTGAAAAGTAAACTGACAAGACTAAAAAAACAAAGGTAAAGGAAAACGTGCAACTCCCCTATCTCGAAGAGCGGAGTCCCCGGCAACGGCGCCAGAAAACACCCTTGATGGCTTCTCGCCCCTCGTTGGTTACCCCAAGTGTAAGGTTTGAGATGCAGTGTAGCGGTAGTTTTCCCTTGGCAAAGATACCAAGGATCGAATCCCCAGAGACTCCAAGTTTCAACGAGAAGGTGTCAATCGCTAACGGCACCGTGGATTAGCAATCAACGTGGACCTGCACACAATACAAATAACTTTGTCCCCAACGAGTACAGAGAGGTTGTCAATCCCTCCGGCCTTGTAGTTTACAAAGGGTCAAAACGCAAGTGGTAATGGTGATGGATAGTGCTGCGGAAAGTAAAAGCGGAAAGTAACAGCGGAAAGTAAATAGCAAGGTGATCAATGATGGGAACATGGACCGGGGCGCCATGACGTTCACTAGTGATGTCTCTCCCAAAAGACGATAAAGCAGCTATGCGAGGTAAACAAATTACAGCCGGGCAATTTACAGGATTATGTGCGCAAACCAATGCTAACTATATTGCAAGATTGGTTGAGGTTCAAAGCATGGGCAGTACGCCAAGGTAAGTAGACCGAAATCCATCTGCATCTACTACTAATCATCCACCTTGAGATATCTATCCAGAACATCTCGCTGGTATTAAGTTGCGAGCCCCACCCAAAGTGTAAACTCAAAGGAACAGACAACTGCATTAAAATACTTTGCGTAAAGTAAACAATCCTTGCACCCGCGGGCACAAGCACCGTTGTTTTCCCCCTTGTGGCAACAGCACATCCCCTAGACTCATGTTTCTGTCACTCAAGCTAGTCATCGAGGGGCATGAACCCACAATCGAGCATAACGTTCCCTCTTGGAGTTACTATCTACTACTCGGCCAAAGCAATAAACAGCAACGGAGAACATGCAAGAATTACTCACGAACATAAATATAAAAGAGGTAAATCAAATATATTACTCAAACACAATCTGAACATAATCTCACAATCCATCGGATCCCAGCAAACTCATCATAGCAACAGCATAAGAATTACATATGTGCCTCGATCATGTAGGGCAGCTCACGAGGTCTGATTAGTGAAGCACAAGAACGGGAGGAGAACATCACATAGCTACTGGTCATGGACCCATGGTCCAAGGGAGACTACTCACGCATCGTCCGGGAGGCGTCCATGGTGGTGGAGAAGGTCCCGGTGATGATCCTCCCCTCCGGCAGGGTGCCGGGAAGGGTTCTCCTGGCGCTCCCGATCTTGGAAGCGCGGCGGCGGCGGAACAGAGATGAGATCGCGAAAAAGGGTTCCCGTCTCGAGGGTTTCGAGACGTGCTTGAAATATAGGCCAAAGGGTGGCGTCGGAAGGCTCCTGGGGGGCCCAGGCGCCCCCCCGGCGTGGCAAAGGGGGGGGGGCGCGCCACCAGGGCGCCTCGGCCCCTGGTGGCCCCCCTCCGGCTGTACTTCGGGGTCCTGGAAGGTTCCGGAACGCTGATTTTTTATATATATTTTTCGGAATTTTTCTGAGAGTTTTCGTAATGGAAAAACCTGAAATACAAAAACAGCAGAAAACAGAAACTGGCACTCGGGTGCACTGAGTTAATAGGTTAGTCCAAATATGATCAAAATTGTATGAAAGTGTATAAATATCATAGCAATATCACCCAAAAGAGGCATGGAGCAAGCAGAAATTATAGATACGTTTTGGACGTATCAACATCCCCAAGCTTAATTCCTGCTTGTGCTCGAGTAGGTAAATGATAACAAGAATAATTTCTGTGGTGACATGCTATCAACCATATAGGACTTTCTCATAGTCACATGACAAAAGCTTACAGAGACAATGATTCTATAGTAACTTAGTTGCCTCAAGAAAATCTCAAAGAACTAAAAGTTTTACAACATGAAACTGAAGCATCAAATAGATTTGCAATGAACATGGTATGTAAATATGATCAAGTGATATCTAGCTTGCCCCCTTTAGTGAAGCAAAACATAAATGCAGGGGCACCTCCAAGGTTTAAGTGACGACTAGATACAATGATTTCAGAATAAACGATATCACAACCATGCAAAAGACAATGCTACTTTGGGACAATGCACATTACACTCAGAATGACAACCATGCTCTCAGTAGTTGGTGCTTTTAGAAGAAGGTGGAGACTCTCGAACCGTGGCTTTTGTTGGCGAAGTTGAAAACCCGTAGTCGGAAACAAAGACAAAGCATGTACCAGAGCTCTTGGTTTTAAAAACAGGGGTAATAATTTTTTTGGTATGCATGTTTTGTCAACGAATGCTAGCAGCTAACCCAATTACTTCTTGAGCTGGACAAGTTTCGAGGAATGGCTCCCGAATGAGGATCATAACACCCTCTTAATCCCCTTGGTTTATCACTGCCAAAGTTTTCTGATTTCTCATGAACAAAGCGTGAAGGAAGATTCGTTTGTTATACTAATTTTTAATGAGCCGGGCGCACTCAATGCCAATTCCTTCTCATATTATGGGTTGCACATCATACATGCAATCCCGGGGGTGAAGCTTGTCCAACTCAAAAAGATCATGAATTAACCACTACTTCCTCATAAACTTGAAATAGAGGCACAAAATAGGAACTTTATTTGAATATTTCGAGATGGTACACGAAAGTCTTCGTTAGGAATGGCAGGTAAATACCATGTATAGGAAGGTATGGTGGACTCATATGGCAAAACTGGTTTAAAGGATTTGGATGCACAAGCAGTCAGTCCGCTTAGTACAGGCGAAGGCTAGCAAAAGACTGGGAGTGACCAACTTAGAGAGCAATGACGGCCATAATCATGCAGAGCGACAAAGCAACATTGAATCAGGCATGGAAGTTATATCGCTACTCAGAAATAAAAGATCATCAAGGCTTGACAGACTTTCTTTATAGTATTGAATATGCGTGAGCATACGCCAAGTCAATCAAAATAAATTCTCGAAGGAAGATATCACTAACCATACCACATCATATTCAAACAAATCACGTTGGTACTCCAATATCACATTGGAAACCCTCCAGCTATTTGCAACTAACCATAAGCAACCAGAATTACCAAGCAACATCATGCATGTAGCATCTTTATCATAGACATATCAAACATTGCAACAGAAGCAAACTCTCTTAAAAAAAGTAAACAAGATAATAAAGAGAGTTCAAGCAACCAACTAAACAAAAGCTCTTTGAAAGGATAAGCATGAAAGCTAAGAGCTGAGCAAGGTAGTAGCTATTGAAAGACAAAGAACATACATAGCAAAGATAGACATGAAAACTCCATGTTATGTTCTAAGTAGAAGTGGAGCGTGTTTCTCTCCCACAAAAAGAAAGCTGAGTTCCGACTCGTTATTGAAAGCTAAAGAAAACTAAAAGGAAAACTAAAAGGAAGACGCTCCAAGCATAGCACATAGCACATGAAGTGATAAAAATATAGTGGAACGAGAGACGAACTGATAATGTCGATGGAGAAGGGGATGCACGGGGGGGGGGGGGGGGCATCCCCAAGCTTAGACGCTTGAGTCTTCTTGAATATTTCTTGGGGGTGCACGGGGGCATCCCCAAGCTTGAGCGCTTGACACTCCTGAATCTTTTCATCAACTTCCCTCGCACACTTGAAAACTCCCTTCATACAAAACTCATCATAATCTGATTAGCGAGGTTAGTACCCACAATATTATAATTGTTCCTTGCTGGAAATAAAGATAGGCTTGAAAGTATACTGTTTCTCTGGATTGCCATAAAGTTTTTGCAAAGAAAAAGCAAGTGCAAGGCTCGCAAAACGAAGAAAAGGCAAAACAGTACAGAATCTGTGAAAAACAGACCAGCAGGCAGTAAATGATTCTTTCGGGGCACTTATGCAACTCCAATCAAAAAACTCAGAACAGACGCCTGAAAGACAATTATATAGAGCACGCTGTGGAAAAAATTCAGACCAAAAAGATGATCTGGTGATTTTATGCGAATTTTCTGTACGAGGACAGAATCTGTTTCCTGGACAGCACGTCACAACTCTTGATCTTTCCTGCAATCAGAGGCTATACTTGGCACAAAACTGAAAAGCAAAGATACAATGATGATGCTACTGTAGTAACAACATCAAGACACAACAAAAGAAGAAAAAAAATAAAATTTTATTCATTTGGGTTGCCTCCCAAAAAGCGCTTTCTTTTATGCCTTTAAGCTAGGCATAAAGCATAGAGATCAAGTCTTATCAAGAGTAAGAGCATAGCTAGTCCGTGTGACGGACTCAAACGGTAACTTAATATTTTTTCGAGGGAAGTGTTCCATCCCTTTCTTGAGAGGAAACTGGAATCTTATATTCCCCTCTTTCATGTCAATGATGGCACCAACGGTGCGAAGGAAAGGGCGTCCCAAAATAATTGGACAAGAAGGATCACACTCAATGTCCATAATAATAAAATCAACGGGAACATAATTATCATTGACAACAATAAGCACATCATCGATCCTCCCCAAAGGTTTCCTCAAGGAAGAATCAACAAAACGAATACCAAAAGGACAAGGATCATAAGGTTTCAAATTAAGCATGTCATATATCCTTTTGGGCATAACGGAGGTACTAGCTCCAACATCACATAAAGCATTGCAAGAGAAGTTATTCAGTTTAATTTTAATCGTAGGATCCCAACCATCTTCTAGCTTTATAGGAATGGAGGCTTCTAACTTAAGTTTCTCCTCCCTAGCTTTGATGAGAGCATTAGTGATGTGCTCTGTGAAGGCAAGGTTAAGCGTGCTAGTGCGTGGATCTCTAGACATCTTGTGAAGGAAATCAATAACTTCGGTAAGAGTGCAATTATCAAAATCAAGGTCACTACTATCAAGTAAAGTGGTAGTGGTGTCCTTTAGGCTCACTTGTTTGGTAGTTTCTATAGTCATAGCATCACCATTAATAGGTCCAATGGGACCAGGAGTGCATTGGGTGCTAAGAGTTTGAGTATCTTCAACAACCTTAATAGTAGCAACAGTGTGGTGGGTAGGAAGGCTCTTAATTCTATCGTCCTCCTCTCTTTCTCTAGCCCATCTTTCTTTGAGTTTAGCCAACATCCTAATGTTTTCATTAATTTGCACTTGAATAGCATTCATAGGAGTGACCATCCTCTCCTCAGGAGGAGAAGTTCTAATTTTAAGCAGTTCTACCTCATGGGCTAAATTGTCTACCTTTGAAGAAAGGTCATCAAGTTTGTTTAGCTTCTCTTCCACACTCTTATTAAAAGCTTTTTGAGTAGTGATGAAATCTTTAAGCATAGTCTCTAGTTCAGTAGTGGAGCTCTTGGTGCTAGGATAAGCATTGTTGTTCCCATAAGAGTTAGAGGGGAACGGTCTAGGATTGCTACCAAAATTACTCCTATAAGCATTGTTATTAAAATTGTTTCTAGAGACAAAGTTCACATCTACTTGTTCTTGAGCAATCAAAGAATTCAAAGGAACGTCAATAGGATCAACAGAAGATTGCTTCGAAAGTAGAGACATAATCAAGTCAACTTTTTCATTTAGGGAGGAGATCTCCTCGACAGAGTTTACCTTCCTACCTGTTGGAGCGCGTTCGGTGTGCCATTGGGAATAGTTGGTCATCATCTCATCGAGAAGTTTTGTGGCAGCACCAAGTGTAGTTGACATAAAGGTTCCTCCCGCGGCCGAATCTATCAAGTTCCGTGAGGTGAAGTTCAAGCCTGCATAAAAAGTTTGGATAACCATCCAAGTAGACAAACAGTGAGTAGGGCAGTTCTTGACAAGAGATTTCATGCATTCCCAAGCTTGGGCAACGTGTTCATTATCCAATTGTTTAAAATTCATTATGGTACTTCTCAGTTGGATAATCTTAGCAGGTGGATAGTACTTCCCGATAAAAGCATCTTTGCACTTATCCCAAGAATCAATGCTATTTCTAGGCAAAGACTTAAACCAAATTTTAGCTCCTCCTCTCAAGGAGAAAGGAAAAAGCTTAAGCTTAACAATATTACCATCTAGTTCTTGGTACTTTTGCATATCACAGAGCGCAACAAAATTGTTCAAGTGTAAAGCAGCATCATCTCCAGCACCGGAGAATTGATATTTCATGACCAAGTTCAATAAAGCAGGTTTAATCTCATAAGAAGATGCTGAAGTAGCAGGCGCAGTAATAGGCGTGCAGATAATATCATCGTTGTTGTGACTAGTGAAGTCACACAACTTGGTGTTCTCGGTGGAACCCATAGCAGCAGGCAAGCAAGACACTAAAGCAAAAACTAAAAAGTAAACTGACAAGACTAAAAAAACAAAGGTAAAGGAAAACGTGCAACTCCCCTATCTCGAAGAGCGGAGTCCCCGGCAACGGCGCCAGAAAACACCCTTGATGGCTTCTCGCCCCTCGTTGGTTACCCCAAGTGTAAGGTTTGAGATGCAGTGTAGCGGTAGTTTTCCCTTGGCAAAGATACCAAGGATCGAATCCCCAGAGACTCCAAGTTTCAACCAGAAGGTGTCAATCGCTAACGGCACCGTGGATTAGCAATCAACGTGGACCTGCACACAATACAAATAACTTTGTCCCCAACGAGTACAGAGAGGTTGTCAATCCCTCCGGCCTTGTAGTTTACAAAGGGTCAAAACGCAAGTGGTAATGGTGATGGATAGTGCTGCGGAAAGTAAAAGCGGAAAGTAACAGCGGAAAGTAAATAGCAAGGTGATCAATGATGGGAACATGGACCGGGGCGCCATGACGTTCACTAGTGATGTCTCTCCCAAAAGACGATAAAGCAGCTATGCGAGGTAAACAAATTACAGCCGGGCAATTGACAGGATTATGTGCGCAAACCAATGCTAACTATATTGCAAGATTGGTTGAGGTTCAAAGCATGGGCAGTACGCCAAGGTAAGTAGACCGAAATCCATCTGCATCTACTACTAATCATCCACCTTGAGATATCTATCCAGAACATCTCGCTGGTATTAAGTTGCGAGCCCCACCCAAAGTGTAAACTCAAAGCAACAGACAACTGCATTAAAATACTTTGCGTAAAGTAAACAATCCTTGCACCCGCGGGCACAAGCACCGTTGTTTTCCCCCTTGTGGCAACAGCACATCCCCTAGACTCATGTTTCTGTCACTCAAGCTAGTCATCGAGGGGCATGAACCCACAATCGAGCATAACGTTCCCTCTTGGAGTTACTATCTACTACTCGGCCAAAGCAATAAACAGCAACGGAGAACATGCAAGAATTACTCACGAACATAAATATAAAAGAGGTAAATCAAATATATTACTCAAACACAATCTGAACATAATCTCACAATCCATCGGATCCCAGCAAACTCATCATAGCAACAGCATAAGAATTACATATGTGCCTCGATCATGTAGGGCAGCTCACGAGGTCTAATTAGTGAAGCACAAGAACGGGAGGAGAACATCACATAGCTACTGGTCATGGACCCATGGTCCAAGGGAGACTACTCACGCATCGTCCGGGAGGCGTCCATGGTGGTGGAGAAGGTCCCGGTGATGATCCTCCCCTCCGGCAGGGTGCCGGGAAGGGTTCTCCTGGCGCTCCCGATCTTGGAAGCGCGGCGGCGGCGGAACAGAGATGAGATCGCGAAAAAGGGTTCCCGTCTCGAGGGTTTCGAGACGTGCTTGAAATATAGGCCAAAGGGTGGCGTCGGAAGGCTCCTGGGGGGCCCAGGCGCCCCCCCGGCGCGGCAAAGGGGGGGGGGCGCCACCAGGGCGCCTCGGCCCCTGGTGGCCCCCCTCCGGCTGTACTTCGGGGTCCTGGAAGGTTCCGGAACGCTGATTTTTTATATATATTTTTCGGAATTTTTCTGACAGTTTTCGTAATGGAAAAACCTGAAATACAAAAACAGCAGAAAACAGAAACTGGCACTGGGGTGCACTGAGTTAATAGGTTAGTCCAAATATGATCAAAATTGTATGAAAGTGTATAAATATCATAGCAATATCACCCAAAAGAGGCATGGAGCAAGCAGAAATTATAGATACGTTTTGGACGTATCAGTACTCCGGCAGAGCTTCGCTCAGCACGTGACGGGAGAGGTGTTGAGGAGGGGAGGGGCTGCGCCTTGGATTGTCTTGCTGCCCTCCCCTCAGCTCCACTATTTATAGGGGAAGGGGCAAGGGGGGCCGACCCCTCTAGATGGGATCTAGAGGGGGGGGCGGCCAAGGGGATGGGGTTTGCCCCCCAAGCAAGGGGGGCGCCCCCCCTTAGGGTTCCCCCCAACCCTAGGCGCATGGGCCCTTGGGGGGGGGAGGCGCACCAGCCCACTTTGGGGTGGTTCCCTTCGTCATACAGCCCATAAGCCCCTCCGGGAGAGGTGGCCCCTCCCGGTGGACCCCCGGAACCCCTCCGGTGGCCCCGGTACAATACCGATATGCCCCTGAACCTTTCCGGTGTCCGTATGACAACTTCCCATATATAAATATTTACCTCTGGACCATTCCGGAACTCCTCGTGACATCCGGGATCTCATTTGGGACTTCGAACAACATTCGGTAATCACATACAAGTCTTGCTAATAACCCTAGCGTCACCGAACCTTAAGTGTGTAGACCCTACGGGTTCGGGAGACATGCAGACATGACCGAGACGGCTCTCGGGCAATAACCAACAGCGGGATCTGGATACCCATGTTGGCTCCCACATGCTCCTCGATGATGTCATCGGATGAACCACGATGTCGAGGGTTCAAGCAACCCCGTATACTGTT
This sequence comes from Aegilops umbellulata, assembly GCA_032464435.1. Lineage (NCBI taxonomy): Eukaryota > Viridiplantae > Streptophyta > Magnoliopsida > Poales > Poaceae > Aegilops > Aegilops umbellulata. The sequence goes on along the minus strand of CP136059.1, from coordinate 444,329,920 downwards.
CCCTTTGTCAATCTGTACGTTACTGGCCCGAGACTCGATCGTTGGTATCCCAATAACTCGTTTAGTCTCGTTACCGGCAAGTCACTTTACTCGTACCGTAATGCATGATCCCGTGACCAAACACTTGGCCACTTTAAGCTCATTATGATGATGCATTACCGAGTGGGCCCAGAGATACCTCTCCGTCATACGGAGTGACAAATCCCAGTCTCGATCCGTGTCAACCCAACAGACACTTTCGAAGATACCTGTAGTGCACCTTTATAGTCACCCAGTGACGTTGTGACGTTTGGTACACCCAAAGCACTCCTACAGTATCCGGGAGTTACATGATCTCATGGTCTAAGGAAAAGATACTCGACACTGGAAAGCTCTAGCAAAACGAACTACACGATCTTGTGCTATGCTTAGGATTGGGTCTTGTCCATCACATCATTCTCCTAATGATGTGATCCCGTTATCAACGACATCCAATGTCCATAGTCAGGAAACCTTGACTATTTGTTGATCAACGAGCTAGTCTACTAGAGGCATACTAGGGATATGTTTGTGTCTAAGTATTCACACATGTATTACGATTTCCGGATAACACAATTATAGCATGAATAAGAGACAATTACCATGAACAAGGAAATATAATAATAATGCTTTTATTATTGCCTCTAGGGCATATTTCCAACAGTCTCCCACTTGCACTAGAGTCAATAATCTAGTTACATTGTGATGAATCGAACACCCATAGAGTTCTGGTGCTGATCATGTTTTGCCATAGGGAGAGGTTTAGTCAACGGATCTGCGACATTCAGATCCGTGTGCACTTTACAAATTTCTATATCTCCATCTTGAACATTTTCACGGATGTAGTTGAAGCGACGCTTGATGTGCCTGGTCTTCTTGTGAAACCTGGGCTCCTTGGCAAGTGCAATAGCTCCAGTGTTGTCAAAGAAGAGCTTGATCGGCCCCGACGCATTGGGTATGACTCCTAGGTCGGTGATGAACTCCTTCACCCAAATTGCCTCATGCGCTGCCTCCGAGGCTGCCATGTATTCCGCTTCACATGTAGATCCCGCCACGACGCTCTGCTTGCAGCTGCACCAGCTCACTGCTCCACCATTCAACATATACACGTATCCGGTTTGTGACTTAGAGTCATCCAGATCTGTGTCGAAGCTGGCGTCGACGTAACCCTTTACGACGAGCTCTTCGTCACCTCCATAAACGAGAAACATGTTCTTAGTCCTTTTCAGGTACTTAAGGATATTCTTGACCGCTGTCCAGTGTTCCTTGCCGGGGTTACTTTGGTACCTACCAACCAAACTTACGGCAAGGTTTACATCAGGTCTGGTACACAGCATGGCATACATAATGGATCCTATGGCTGAAGCATAGGGGATGACACTCATCTCTTGTTTATCCTTTGCCGTGGTCGGGCATTGAGCCGAGCTCAATTTCACACCTTGCAATATAGGCAAGAACCCTTTCTTGGACTGATCCATTTTGAACTTCTTCAAAATCTTATCAAGGTATGTGCTTTGCGAAAGACCTATGAGGCGTCTTGATCAATCTCTATAGATTTTGATGCCTAATATATAAGCAGCTTATCCAAGGTCCTTCATTGAAAAACTCTTATTCAAGTAGGCCTTAATGATGTCCAGAAGTTCTATATCATTTCCCATCAAAAGTATGTCATCTACATATAGTATGAGAAATGCTACAGAGCTCCCACTCACTTTCTTGTAAACGCAGGCTTCTCCATAAGTCTGCATAAACCCAAACGCTTTGATCATCTCATCAAAGCGAATGTTCCAACTCCGAGATGCTTGCACCAGCCCATAAATGGATCGCTGGAGCTTGCACACCTTGTTAGCATTCTTAGGGTCGACAAAACCTTCCGGCTGCATCATATACAGTTCTTCCTTAAGATAGCCGTTAAGGAATGCCGTTTTGACGTCCATTTGCCATATCTCATAATCATAGTATGCGGCAATTGCTAACATGATTCGGACGGACTTCAGCTTCGCTACGGGAGAGAAAGTCTCGTCGTAGTCAATCCCTTGAACTTGCCGATAACCCTTAGCGACAAGTCGAGCTTTATAGATGGTGACATTACCATCCGCGTCCGTCTTCTTCTTAAAGATCCATTTATTTTTCTATCGCTCGCCGATCATCGGGCAAGTCTGTCAAAGTCCATACTTTGTTTTCATACATGGAACCTATCTCGGATTTCATGGCTTCTAACCATTTGTTGGAATCCGGGCCCGCCATCGCTTCTTCATAGTTCGAAGGTTCACCGTTGTCTAACAACATGATTTCCAGGACAGGGTTGCCGTACCACTCTGTAGCGGAACGTGTCCTGGTGGACCTACGAAGTTCAGTGGAGCTTGGTCCGAAGTATCTTGATCATCATCATTAACCTCCTCTCTAACTGGAGCAGGCACCACAGGAACATTTTCCTGAGCTGCGCTACTCTCTGTTTCAAGAGGCAGTACTTCATCAAGCTCCACTTTCCTCCCACTTACTTCTTTCGAGAGAAACTCTTTCTCCAGAAAGGTTCCATTCTTGGCAACAAAGATCTTGCCCTCGGATCTTAAGTAGAAGGTATACCCTATGGTTTCCTTAGGGTATCCTATGAAGACGCATTTTTCCGATTTGGGTTCGAGCTTCTCAGGTTGAAGTTTCTTGACATAAGCATCGCATCCCCAAACTTTTAGAAACGACAGCTTAGGTTTCTTCCCAAACCATAATTCATACGGTGTCGTCTCAATGGATTTAGACGGTGCCCTATTTAAAGTGAATGTAGCTGTCTCTAGAGCGTATCCCCAAAATGATAGCAGTAAGTCGGTAAGAGACATCATAGATCGCACCATATCCAATAGAGTGCGATTACGACGTTCGGACACACCGTTTCGTTGAGGTGTTCCAGGAGGCGTGAGTTGTGAAACGATTCCACATTTCTTTAAGTGCATACCAAATTCGTGACTTAAATATTCTCCTCCACGATCTGATCGTAGAAACTTTATCTTTCGGTCACGTTGATTCTCTACCTCGTTCTGAAATTCCTTGAACTTTTCAAAGGTCTCAGCTTGTGTTTCATTAAGTAGACATACCCACATCTACTCAAGTCATCAGTAAGAGTGAGAACATAACGATATCCTCCGCGAGCTTCAACGCTCATTGGACCGCACACATCAGTATGTATGATTTCCAATAAGTTGGTTGCTCGCTCCATTGTTCCGGAGAACGGAGTCTTGGTCATTTTTCCCATGAGGCATGGTTCGCATGTGTCAAACGATTCATAATCGAGAGACTCTAAAAGTCCATCAGCATGGAGCTTCTTCATGCGCTTGACACCAATGTGACCAAGGCGGCAGTGCCACAAGTATGTGGGACTATCGTTATCAACCTTAATTCTTTTGGTATTCACATTATGAATATGTGTAACATTACGCTCGAGATTCATTAAGAATAAACCATTGACCATCGGAGCATGACCATAAAACATATCTCTCATATAAATAGAACAACCATTATTCTCAGATTTAAATGAGTAGCCATCTCGCATCAAACGAGATCCTGATACAATGTTCATGCTCAAACTTGGCACTAAATAACAATTATTAAGGTTTAAAACTAATCCCGTAGGTAAATGTAGAGGTAGCGTGCCGACGGCGATCACATCGACCTTGGAACCATTCCCGACGTGCATCGTCACCTCGTCCTTCGCCAGTCTCCTCTTATTCCGCAGCTCCTGCTGTGAGTTACAAATATGAGCAACGGCACCGGTATCAAATACCCAGGAGTTACTACGAGTACTGGTAAGGTACACATCAATTACATGTATATCACATATACCTTTAGTGTTGCCGGCCTTCTTGTCCGCTAAGTATTTGGGGCAGTTCCGCTTCCAGTGACCCTTCCCCTTGCAATAAAAACACTCAGTCTCAGGCTTGGGTCCATGCTTTGACTTCTTCCCGGCAACTGGCTTACCGGGCGCGGCAACATCCTTGCCGTCCTTGTTGAAGTTCTTCTTGCCCTTGCCCTTCTTGAACTTAGTGGTCTTATTGACCATCAACACTTGATGTTCTTTCTTGATTTCAACCTCTGCTGATTTCAGCATAGCAAACACCTCAGGAATGGTCTTTACCATCCCCTGCATGTTGTAGTTCATCACAAAGCTCTTGTAGCTAGGTGGGAGCGACTGAAGGATTTTGTCAATGACCGCCTCATCTGGGAGGTTAATCTCCAGCTGAGTCAAGCGGTTGTGCAACCCAGACATCTTGAGTATGTGTTCACTGATAGAGCTATTTTCCTCCATCTTACAACTGTAGAACTTGTCGGAGACTTCATATCTCTCGACCCGGGCATGAGCTTGGAAAACTAGTTTCAGCTCCTCGAACATCTCATATGCTCCGTGATGCTCAAAACGCTTTTGGAGCCCCGGTTCTAAGCTGTAAAGCATGCCGCACTGAACGAGGGAGTAATCATCAGCACGAGACTGCCAAGCATTCATAATGTCTTGGTTCTCTGGGATGGGTGCTTCACCTAGCGGTGCTTCTAGGACATATTGTTTCCTGGAAGCTATGAGGATGATCCTCAGGTTCCGGACCCAGTCCGTATAGTTGTTGCCATCGTCTTTCAGCTTGGTTTTCTCTAGGGACGCGTTGAAGTTCATGTTGACATTACCGGCGGCCATTTGATCTACAAGACATATTTGCAAAGGTTTTTAGACTAAGTTCATGACAATTAAGTTCATATAATCAAATTATTTTAATGAACTCCCACTCAGATTAGACATCCCTCTAGTCATCTAAGTGTTACATGATCCGAGTCGACTAGGCCGTGCCCGATCATCACGTGAGACAGACTAGTCATCATCGGTGAACATCTCCATGTTGATCGTATCTTCTATACGACTCATGTTCGACCTTTCGGTCTCCGTGTTCCGAGGCCATGTCTGTACATGCTAGGCTCGTCAAGTTAACCCTAAGTGGTTTTTGCATGTGTAAAACTGTCTTACACTCGTTGTATGTGAACGTAAGGATCTATCACACCCGATCATCACGTGCTGCTTCGAAACGACGAACTTTAGCAACGGTGCACAGTTAGGGGGGAACACTTCTTGAAATTTTGTAAGGGATCATCTTATTTACTACCGTCGTTCTAAGTAAACAAGATGCATAAACATAATAAACATCACATGCAATTATATAGTAGTGACATGATATGGCCAACATCATATAGCTCCTTTGATCTCCATCTTGGGGCTCCATGATCATCTTGTCACCGGCACGACACCATGATCTCCATCATCATGATCTCCATCATCGTGTCTCCATGGAGTTGCTCGCCAACTATTACTACTACTACTATGGCTAACACGTTTAGCAATAAAGTAAAGTAATTTACATGGCGACACGCAGGTCATAAAAGAATAATGACAACTCCTATGGCTCCTGCCGGTTGTCATACTCATCGACATGCAAGTCGTGATTCCTATTACATGAACATGATCTCATACATCACATATATATCATTCATCATTCATCACAACTTTGGCCATATCATATCACAATGCACTTGCTGCAAAAACAAGTTAGACGTCCTCTAATTGTTGTTGCAAGTTTTACGTGGCTGCATTAGGGTTCTAGCAAGAACGTTTTCTTACCTACGTGAAAGCCACAACGTGATTTGTCAACTTCTATTAACCCTTCATAAGGACCCTTTTCATCGAATCCGCTCCAACTAAAGTGGGAGAGACAGACACCCGCCAGCCACCTTATGCAACTAGTGCATGTCAGTCGGTGGAACCGGTCTCACGTAAGCGTACGTGTAAGGTTGGTCTGGGCCGCTTCATCCCACAATACCGTTGAAGCAAGATAAGACTAGTAGCGGCAAGAAAGTTGACAACATCTACGCCCACAACAAATCTTGTTCTACTTGTGCAATAGAGAACTACGCATAGACCTAGCTCGTGATGCCACTGTTGGGGAACATTGCAGAAAATTAAAATTTTCCTACGGTTTCACCAAGATCCATCTATGAGTTCATCTAAGCAACGAGTCATGGGAGAGAGATTGCATCTACATACCACTTTGTAGATCGCGCACGGAAGCGTTCAGGGAACGGTGATAACGTAGTCGTACTCGCCGTGATTCAGATCACCGATGACCAAGTGCCGAACGGACAGCACCTCCGCGTTCAACACATGTACGGGACGATCGACGTCTCCTCCTTCTTGATCCAGCAAGGGGAAGGAGAGGTTGAGGAAGAAGTCTCCAGCAGCAGCACGACGGCGTGGTGGTGGTGGAGAAGGAGTACTCCGGCAGAGCTTCGCTAAGCACGTGTCGGGAGAGGTGTTGGGGAGGGGAGGGGCTGCGCCTTGGATTGTCTTGCTGCCCTCCCCTCAACCCCACTATTTATAGGGGAAGGGGCAAGGGGGCCGGCCCCTCTAGATGTGATCTAGAGGGGGGGCGGCGGCCAAGGGGAGGGGGCTTGCCCCCCAAGCAAGGGGGGCGCCCCCCCTTAGGGTTCCCCCCAACCCTAGGCGCATGGGCCCTTGGGGGGGAGGCGCACCAGCCCACTTTGGGCTGGTTCCCTTCCTCATACAGCCCATAAGCCCCTCCGGGAGAGGTGGTCCCTCCCGGTGGACCCCCGGAACCCCTCCGGTGGCCCCGGTACAATACCGATATGCCCCCGAACCTTTCCGGTGTCCGTATGACAACTTCCCACATATAAATCTTTACCTTCGGACCATTCCGGAACTCCTCGTGATGTCCGGGATCTCATCCGGGACTCCGAACAACATTCGGTAATCACATACAAGTCTTCCTAATAACCCTAGCGTCACCGAACCTTAAGTGTGTAGACCCTACGGGTTCGGGAGACATGCAGACATGACCGAGACGGCTCTCGGGCAATAACCAACAGCGGGATCTGGATACCCATGTTGGCTCCCACATGCTCCTCGATGATGTCATTGGATGAACCACGACGTCGAGGGTTCAAGCAACCCCGTATACTGTTCCCTTTGTCAATCGGTACGTTACTTGCCCGAGACTCCATCGTCGGTATCCCAATACCTCGTTTAGTCTCGTTACCGGCAAGTCACTTTACTCGTACCGTAATGCATGATCCCGTGACCAAACACTTGGCCACTTTAAGCTCATTATGATGATGCATTACCGAGTGGGCCCAGAGATACCTCTCCGTCATACGGAGTGACAAATCCCAGTCTCGATCCGTGTCAATCCAACAGACACTTTCGGAGATACCTGTAGTGCACCTTTATAGTCACCCAGTTATGTTGTGACGTTTGGTACACCCAAAGCACTCATGGTCGGGGAGTTACACGATCCCATGGTCTAAGGAAAAGATACTCGACATTGAAAAGCTCTAGCAAAACGAACTACACGATCTTCTGCTATGCTTAGGATTGGGTCTTGTCCATCACATCATTCTCCTAATGATGTGATCCCGTTATCAACGACATCCAATGTTCATAGTCAGGAAACCATGACTATCTGTTGATCAACGAGCTAGTCTACTAGAGGCATGTTTGTGTCTAAGTATTCACACATGTATTACGATTTCTGAATAACACAATTATAGCATGAATAAGAGACAATTACCATGAACAAGGAAATATAATAATAATGCTTTTATTATTGCCTCTAGGGAATATTTCCAACAGTAGAGGCGCCTGCCGATCGGGTCATAGACCATGTACCCCTTCGTGCCCGGCTTATAGCCCAAGAACACGCCGGTGACCGAGCGGTCCGAGAGCTTGCTGACGCCGGGGCCGATGATCTTCACGTGAGCGACGCAACCAAAAGTGCGAAAGTAGTCCACCGCCGGTTTCTTCTTGCGCCATGCCTCGTATGGTGTCACGCCCTGCAGGCTCCTCGTCGGCGACATGTTTAGGATATGCACCGCCGTGCACACTGCCTCGCCCCAGAACATGCTCGGCACGCCCATGCTCTTCATCAGGCTGCGTGCCATCTCCACGACGGATTGGTTACGGCGCTCGACGATACCGTTTTGCGGTAGCGTGTACGGCGTCGTCGTGTTCCTCTGGATGCCCAACTCCTCACAGTACGTGGCGAATTCATTTGAGTTGAACTCGCCGCCGCGGTCCGTGCGGAATGCCCTGAGTTTGGCACCACTCTGCATCTCCGTTGCCGCCTTGATCTTCTTGAAGAAACGGAACGCCTCGTCCTTGCACCTAAGCACCTCAAGCCACATGTATTGACTGTGGTCATCCATAATGAGCAAAAAGTATTTGTTACCGCTCATCATCGCCGGCGTGATAGGTCCGCAGAGGTCACCATGAACGAGCTCGAGTCCAAGCTCTGCACGGTACGTTGACGCCCGTGGGAAAGGCGTGCGATGCATCTTCCCGAGTGTACACCCTTCGCAGAACTGCTCGAGGTGCCGAATCGCCGGCATGCCCCGCACCATCGCCTTCGCCGCCAGGTCGTGCAGCCTGCGGAAGTGGAGATGCCTGAAGCGTCCGTGCCAGCGCCATGCCGCGGTGTCGTCCCCTCCCGCCAGAAGGCACACGTGCACAGCCAAGTTCAGAGCCACGGCATATAGCCGGTTGCTCGTCAGCTGCACCCGAGCTAGTAGGACGCGCTGCCGGTCGTAGAGGCAGAGCACATCATCCTCGGTCAGGGATTTGCACCCATGCTCGTCGAGTTGCCCCAGGCTCACGATGCTTGTTCGCAGCTGGGGAATGTAGTAGACGTCGGTGAAGACGCGGTGCTCGCCGTTTCTGCAGGAGAACATGACCACGCCTCGCCTGCATATTTGTACGACTGAGCCGTCGCCAAAGCGCACTGTGCCGCGCACGGTCTCGTCCACCTGCGTGAGCATGTCGCGGCGCCCAGTCATGTGGTTGCTGGCGCCAGTGTCCAGGTACCAACGGTCGTTGTTGGTGGCCACCGGCACCACCTGCGCCTCGGTGAGGAAGATCTCATCAGGGATCGGCTGCGGTGTATCCGCGGAGGGCGCGTGCACGGTGTCCCTCACATCACAGGCGGCGAGGAGCAGACCGGGCTGCTCAACGTCGCCCTCTGTCACAGCCACGTTCGCCTGCTGCTCTTGTTGCTCGAGGTCTCTTACCTTCTTGCGACACTCTTTTGCCCAGTGCCCAGCGATGCCGCAGTAGCGAAAGTTGCCCTTTAGCTTTGGTGCCGCCGCTCCGCCGTTGCCGCGGCCTGCACCTTGGCCACGACCACCGCTGCCTTGAGCTCCCTTCGACCTTCCATTGCCACGTCCACGCCCTGCACCTGAGCCCCAGGATGAGCCACCCTGTTGCAGCTGCTTGTCGTACGCGCGCCATTGGTCGGCAGTGAACAACAATTGCGCGCCGGCCGCCGGGGACTCGTCGCGCTCGCGCTCTTCGACGACAAGGAGCCGGCCACAGAGCTCCTCGAGGGAGAGCTGTTTGGTGTCGACGAGTGACTCGATCGCCACGGCCATCCCCTGATACGGTCGTGGCACGGTACGGAGCACCTTGAGGACAGCCTTGTGCTCGTCCACCGGGTCGCCGAGCGCCTGCAGCTCGTCGATGATCGTCCTAAGCCGCATCACGTACAACTCGATCCCCTCGCCGTCTTTGTACCGGAGCGCCTCGTACTCCGAGCGGCGAGTCTGCGCCTTGGCTTCACGCACGCGCTCGACGCCCACACGCATGGTCTTCAGGGTGTCCCACGCCTCCTTGGCCGTGGCCTTGCCACCCAGGATGCGCATGAGCTCCGGCGGCACCCCCTTCAGAAGGGCGATCATGGCGCACCGGTCGTCACGGTCCGTGCCTAGGACTGTATCCACCACTTGCCACAGCTCATCGTCCTGCAGCTGCAGCTTTGTGATCATGGCCCAGTCGGAGTAGTTCGTCCGCGTGAGCATCATCGGGGGAGCTCCGGCGCCACCGCTGTGCACGACGCGCTCGACGACACGCACCCCCGACCCCTCCTGGGTGGAGACGCGCGCTAGGGCCTTTTCCAGCGTCGTCGCCTCTGTTGCGGCCTTCTCATCCTCTAGCTGCTTCTTCGCTTTATCCTCATCGTTCCCGGCCATCTCTCCGGCGGATCAGACACCGCCGGCGCCCAGGGTGGATCGAACACCACTTGTGCTCTGATACCAATTGTCGCTGCAGATCACCGGCCAACTGATCGCGCGAGAGAGAAGGAAAGCAGGCGTATGGAAAGGAGTAGGATAAACTGACGAAGAGGTTTTTCCGCTGCTGAACTGTTGCAGCTTTTCTGCCGTTTTTGTTATTTATGCAGAGTGCTAAATGACCTGCGGATTACAAGGAAACGAAACACCCACACCGGGTCAGCCTACTGATCGTGCCATCCCACGATGCTGATCGAGCGCGAATCCACTACTACGCCGGCAAATCCGCTGAAGCTCATGCCATCCCATGAAGCGTTCTTGCCGGTGTGACTACAGCTAACCTCTAACTGAACTAACCGAAAAAAAACGTGACAGTCTCGGGTGTGGACATACACACGCTGCCGATCTGATTTATTCAGCTAAGTAGGAAACTTTCTGATACTACTGACTAGCAACGGGATTATCCATCATATACCAGCTCCGTCGATGCTAGTGCAACCACGATCTTCATCGCCGTCTTCATCGCTGTGGTCTTCTTCGCCGCTCTGTTGCAGCACTTGTGCGGTGCTCGCTCGACGGAGGTGAAGGAGTATGAGCACACATTGATTTCATCCGGCTGTTCGCCAGAGGTGCGTGCCTACCACTGCAGGGCGCGCCAGCCGGCGGCGGCGACCATGGATGTTCGTGTGGGGCCGTTTGTTTGGGCATTCCGCAGAGCCGGTGCGTGGCGCGGGTCGTCTTTCTCAGTGTGCCGGTCTGATAATATTGTGGTGGATGACAATTTTGTATAATATATGACGTTGTTGCTTAGGCTTCAGGGTCATTTGCTTCTAAGAATGTTATGTATTCCCTTTTCTTTTTTTCTTTTCAAAAGTGTTATGTACTCCGTCCGTCTCAACGTGTATGTGGCGTGACGTCCTTGTTTTTCGTGTTTAACCTTATTTGACCAGTAATACATGTGTTAAAAACTAATGTGGTCGAATTCAAATTCAATGGTATAACTTGCATGACATACAATCCGTGTCAAATCGATGATAAAACGATAGATCTAGACGCGTGTGCGCCTGCTAAATAGGGAAAGAGGGTGTAGCTAGAGATGGCGCGCCCACCTCTTGAGCGTCGTGCGCGTCCAGTCCGAGCCAAACCATGCTGCATTGAGCAGTGCTAGACAGACAACGGCTGTGTGCACGATTTCTGCATGATAGCCAAAAGCATCCATTAGATCGCATTATGCTACAAATCAACACCGTCCAAAGAACGAATCGTCCAAAGATCGTCTCTTAACTGTCGTGTGCAGAGTAGTTCCGTGCTGCATTCGTGCCAAGCACCCAAAATAGAAAATCAGCTCTTGTCTCTCTACAATATTTCCTAAACTTCAACTCAATGTTTTTGGTAATACGAGCGGCGCACCACCCCTGCTTCGCCCACTAGTAGAAAAGGGGGCTATGGTTCAGGCCGGGGCAGCCCATTAGTCCCGGTTCAGACAAGAACCGGGACCAATGGGGGCATTGGTCCCGGTTCGTGAGCCCAGGGGGCCGGCCGGGCCATGTGGGCCATTGGTCCCGGTTCGTCTGGACCTTTTGGTCCCGGTTGGTGGGACGAACCGGGACCAATGGGCCTGGCTCCTGGCCCACCACATCGTCCCGATTCGTGGCATGAACCGGGACCATAGGCTCCCCTTTAGTCCTGGTTCATGGCACGAACCGGGACTAAATGGTTCGTCCGCGTTGCACCCAGAGTTTAGTCCCACCTCGCCAACCGAAGGGCGCCCACACCTGCTTATAAGCCTGTCCCTCTCTGTGTTGTTGAGCTCCTCTCAAAGTGAAAATAGATACACCTATAGAGGAAAATTTGACCTAAATTCATAAATAGAAATGAATTATGAATTTATGTTTAATTTTCTCTATAAGTGCATATATGTTCACTAACAGAGAAGTTTTTATTTTTTGTGACCTAAAAGAAAAAAGAAATCACTAAAAAACTATAAGTATTTAGTTCTAAGTAGAAATGAAAAAATAATGGCACTATTAAAGTTAATCACAAACTTGAGATTCACACAAATTTCAAAGAATTCAAATTTTAACTATTCTAATTTGACACTAATGGCACTAGTAAAGTTAATCACAAACTTCAGATTCATACAAATTTCAAAGAATTCAAATTTTAACTATTCTAATTTGACACTAATGGCACTAACAGAAAGTTTATAATTTTTGTGACCTAAAATAAAAAAGAAATCACAAAAAAACTATAAGTATTTAGTTCTAAGTAGAAATGAACAAAATAATGGCACTATTAAAGTTAATCACAAACTTGAGATTCACACAAATTTCAAAGAATTCAAATTTTAACTATTCTAATTTGACACTAATGACACTAGTAAAGTTAATCACAAACTTGAGATTCATACAAATTTCAAAGAATTCAAATTTTAACTATTCTAATTTGACACTAATGGCACTAACAGAAAGTTTATAATTTTTGTGACCTAAAATAAAAAATAAATCACTAAAAAACTATAAGTATTTAGTTCTAAGTAGAAATGAAAAAGTAATGGCACTAGTAAAGTTAATCACAAACTTGAGATTCACACAAATTTCAAAGAATTCAAATTTTAACTATTCTAAGTTGACACTAATGGCACTAGTAAAGTTAATCACCAACTTGAGATTCACACAAATTTCAAAGAATTCAAATTTTAACTATTCTAATTTGACAATAATGGCACTAATAGAAAGTTTATAATTTTTGTGACCTAAAATAAAAAATAAATCACTAAAAAACTATAAGTATTTAGTTCTAAGTAGAAATGAAAAAATAATGGCACTAGTAAAGTTAATCACAAACTTGAGATTCACACAAATTTCAAAGAATTCAAATTTTCTCTATTCTAATTTGACACTAATGGCAGTAACAGAAAGTTTATAATTTTTGTGACCTAAAATAAAAAAGAAATCACTACAAAACTATAAGTATTTAGTTCGAAGTAGAAATGAAAAAGTAATGGCACTAGTAAAGTTAATAACAAACTTGAGATTCACACAAATTTCAAAGAATTCAAATTTTAACTATTCTAATTTGACAATAATGGCACTAACAGAAAGTTTATAATTTTTGTGACCTAAAATAAAAAAGCAATCACTAAAAAACTATAAGTATTTAGTTCTAAGTAGAAACGAAAAAATAAATAGAAAAAAAAAATGCCACCTAGAGGGCCAGCACGGCCTGAATACGACTAGACACCCAACCATGGGCCAGGATTCAGGCCCGCAGGAGGCCCAGTAGGCCCACAGGCATTGCAGTGTCCAACTAGGCCCATAAGCCTGCATTTCAGAGGAGTTCGAGAGGGAAGAGGCAGCGGAGCTTATAAACAGGTGCTGGTCGCTCTCAACTAGCGAGGTGGGACTAAACTCCCACCACCGCGCCAGCGCAAGGCCATTGGTCCCGGTTGGTGGCACCAACCGGGACTAAAGGGGGGAATTGGTTCCGGTTCGTGACAGAAACCGGGACTAATGCCCCCTTTTACTCCCGGTTGGTGCCACCAACCGGGACCAATGGCCTTCGCTTCCCGCCCTTTGGGCAGCCGAAAAGTGGCCTTTGGTCCCGGTTGGTGGCACCAACCGGGACAAAAAGGGGGCATTAGTCCCGGTTTGTGCCACGAACCGGGGCCAATGCCTTAGCAATATAAGCAACACTTAGGATATTTTCACCATTTCCCTCGCCAGTTGCCCCGACGACGCCGAGCTCTCATCGCGACGCCGCCAGGCTGCCCCGACGCCGTCCGCCGCCCCTGCCGTCGTCCGCCGTCCCGAGCGGGCCTCCGCCGTCCCTAAGCCTAGCTTCTTCCTCGTCGCCGACGCCCCGTCGCCGTGAGCGTCGCCCCGTTCCTGCCGCCCCTGCCCTTCGCTGCCGCCGCCCCTGCCCTTCGCTGCCGCCGCACGCCGCCCCTGCCTTGCGTGGCCGCCCCTGCCCTTCGCTGCCGCTGCACGCTGTCGCCGCCCCGTGCCCCCCTGATCTTGAGTTGTTAATTTAGTGTGTAGTTAATTTAGATGCGTAGTTTAGATTTTGTTCATAGATTTTTTATAAATTTTTTATGTTGTAATTTTGTTCATAGATTTTTTATGATTTTTTCTGTTGTAATTTTGTTCATAGAATTTTTATGATTTTTTTGTTCATAGAATTATCTTTGTCAATTTACGTATATGTTCATATTTAGAAGAAAAAGAAGGAGAGAAATAAGGAAAATAAGAAGAGGAAGAAGGAGGAGAAGAAGAAGAATAAGAAGAAGAGGAGAGGAATAACAGAAGAAATAAATAAGAAGATGAAAAAGAAGAAAAAAAGAGGAGAAGAAGAAGGAATAATAGAGGACTCTATTATTCCTTCTTCTTCTCCTCTTTTTTTCTTCTTTTTCATCTTCTTATTTATTTCTTCTTCTCATCTTTTTTTCTTCTTCTTCCTCTTCTTATTTTTGTTATCGGGTATGTCGTTGTCGATATACCCCCCCTCCCCGATAACTTTTATAGTAATTAGTACTACTTAGAAAGTGTCTAATGGACTTAGTTAGAACTAGGGCAACTTGTTTATTTTTAGTAAGTACTACATTATTCTATTTATAGTAAGTGCTTAGTGTCATGTCCGGGACTTGATTTACACCTTCTTGACCAGATGGGCCATGTCTGGGACTGGGCTCCGCCGGGGTGGTACTGGGAGGCGCTACCTTTCGGGTAGCATAGCTTGGTGAGGAGACAGCCCGTCGTTGACCCAATCCTTGTTTGGTGGCGGTCGCGTGGGCCAGTGACGGTGCCGAGGCTTCCGGACACCGCGGAGGTGGTACGTCAGCGTGTCAGCGAGGAGGACGAGCACGTTCGTCGCTACATGGTTGCGTTGGAGGGCAGGTTCGAGAATACCTGGCAGGTTCTTCAGGGATCTCACTGGAGCTATGATACTGTGATGGTTCCTTCCCTTTGGGTGTCCACCGCCCGCGCCGATACCCGTCGGGCGCTACGGTTCTAGCTGTACTAGCGATATGTATGATATATAGTATTCGACGTGTATTAGTGATAATATTCGATGTACGGACACATGGAGATGATGTAGTTTTTCTTATAATTGAAGGCATCCTAATTTGAATACTACTTAATTTTGCAATTTTATTATTCTTATTGAATGCTCAAATTGGAGAGCACTATGCAAGGCATATGCATATGATTAGTTGAACAATAATGATCTAATTTAGTCTTTGAATTATGAACGTATAGGAAATGTCATCATCGGACGGTGAAAGTCTCCCGGGGGAGTGCGACTGGTGCCACGACAATCGAGGTGAGTGTGACAGGCCTCACCTGGACGATAGTCGGCGCTTCAGCATTAAGCTCGAGGAGACCTTCGAAGTTGAAACGGTACGCAACGACGACAAGTGTTTTTTTTCATAATTAAGCATGAATTCAACTATTTCAACGTGTAATTTTCATCTTTTACAATTCGAGTATAGCTTATCCCATGCCATGAAAGACGCTATGTCTTGGAGAGGATGGATTTTGAAGACCATGAAAATTTTGAAACGAAGAAAATTCACCCAAGGACCCATCATGATGTGGATTTTGAAGTAAAGTTGTATAATGCTGAGAGCGTAACCCATTTTGGTTGCAAAAATTGGGAAGCATTTTACAAATTGTATGGTTTTGATGAGGGTATGCTTGTCACCATGGATCTTGGTGATCCTGAAATCGAGCAAGACAATATGGACATTTGGGTCCTTGTTGATACTCCTCCAGTTCTACCGCTATGTGTGT
This sequence comes from Aegilops umbellulata, assembly GCA_032464435.1. Taxonomy (NCBI): domain Eukaryota; kingdom Viridiplantae; phylum Streptophyta; class Magnoliopsida; order Poales; family Poaceae; genus Aegilops; species Aegilops umbellulata. The sequence continues at coordinate 444,314,012 of CP136059.1, read as the reverse complement.
TTCTCAAACATAGTTAATTATTAATAGAACTTATATTGTTCATTTCAAAATAATTGACAGCTTATTTCCATTGACAGCTTATTTTGAAGTATCAAAGAATGTGCAGAAGATGGTAGATAGAACTTACTACACCGATGGCTCTGAGTTAACTTAGAAGGAGAAAACTCATCTGGTTGGATTTTGTAATGATATTGAGAATTACAATATCTACAATCAAACTCCTCAACATTATGGTCAATACGTGCCACTAGTGCACGTGTTGAACTACGGTAACTACCATGGAGATACCCTGGTAAGTTTTTTTACTATTACGACATCCGTGCATCTTTTTGCATACTTCTAAAACTAGTACATCATTGCTAACTACGAAGTTATTACTAGGTTTTTCAACAGCTTATCCCAGAGGATTGTGTGCCTCATTTGATGTATCAGAATGGCGGCAGCCTTCGTGTTTTGAACATATATCCAGGTCATCCTACGAATCTCAACTGTCCATACCGGATTTCTAAAACAAATGGAGACATGACAATCAAAGGATGGAAAAAATGTATGGACAGTCGTAAGGAGCTTCTTGGAAGCAAAAGGAAGCGAGGCGCGAGAATTGGAGACAGGATGATCTCCATTCTTCATAATGGAGAGTCAGGGTCTATATTGTTTTATGCTATTTTACCTTAAGTGTGTTTAGGTCCGATCCTACCTGATACTGATGATCATGTGCTAAGAACAATTATGTAGGGTTGGGTTCAATGACTATGAGGATGATGATCGTATGACTTATTATTAATAACGAGTAGAAGTTGTATGATGATGCTTGATTAATTAGTAGGACTTGTTATTATATATGATGATGTATGATGCGAGCATGCATGAGTTACTACAAGGTGAAATGAACATATGTATAGTAGTCCTTGCAAGGACTACATATAAGAGAGGACACTTCTCTCTATTAGCTAGCTAATAACAACCTAAAAATAACCTCCTAAACCCCTAAAACAACCACTTTTTTTAAAAGGAAAACCTCGTGCTGACGCGTGGAAGCCTTTTGGTCCCGGTTTATGTCATCAACCGGGACCAAAGGCCCCCTGCCTGGGTTGCCGGCAGCGGCCACGTGGAGCCCCATCTGTCCCAGTTCTGGTTTGAACCGAGACTAAAGGGGGGAGGTATTAGGAACGACCCTTTAGTCCCGGTTCAGGAACCGGGACTAAAGGCCCTTATGAACCGGGACAAAAGGCCGGTTTTCTACTAGTGGCCGCTGGAGCCCCTGACAAAGCCTGGGATGTGCCGGCAGCTGTGGAAGTTGTTTCGGCCGTGGAGGGATGGGATGGCCCAATTGCGGTCCGGTAGCAGCCCCGTCCCAAACACATTTTTGTTACTGTTCTTTTACAGTCATTGTTATTACTGTTACTATGAGCGCAATTCATGGACTTTGGTCAATGAATCCGCAGCCAACTAAGAGCATGGTTAATAATATAGCCTGTTGCTGGCTATAACATCTTGCCATGTCATCTATAGCTAATATAATAGCCAACACATATAATAGTGGGTTACAAGGAAGTACTACTTTTCTATCATATGGCCCATCATACATTCTCACATAAGTTCTCGGAGCACGTACTACAGCCGGCTGTAAGTCTACAGCCCGCTTCTCCTCTCTCTCCTCTTGTCTCTCTTTCAAGTCAGCAAAGATATAGTATTTAAATCCTTACATGCCGCTTGCGTCACCTTATTATACTTGCTCTTACTAGTGTTATTAAGAGAGAAATGCATGCACAGTCATGAACCTGTCCACGCAAATTGTCTCTTGATTTAATTTCCACTTTGTCATCCAAGCAAATTGCAAGAGTCTCTCAGCAAAGTGAGCAGCTCATCTCACCGTGAGGAGTAATGTAAAATAATCTACACCAAGAAAAGAACCCTCATCACTGAACTCTGTTGAACTAAACATATGTGAAGTGTCCCCCCTCCCTCGCGTTACCTCCCATGAGGCAACTCGGGGGGGACCTAGATCGCCTCCGTGTTCCCCCTCCCTCTCCTCTCCCTCCGCCGCCGCTTGAGGTGCAAGGTGGCGGCAGGGATCTGGCGGCTCTACCTTAGCGGAGGGCCCCGGCGTCCGGGACGGCGGCTCCGATGGGTGGTGCCCGGCGTGGCCGGTGCGGCGGGCTGCGCTGATGGGTGCGGACGGGCTGCCTCCCTGGTCGTGCGGGCAGCAGGGGGTGGTGCGCGCTGGCGATGCAGCACCCCCGCGTGGGTAGCACTGCCGTCTTGGAGAAGCTTCGTTCCTGGCGTCGATCTGCTCCAATCTGCGCTTGCTTCAGCCCCTAGTGGCTTTGGTCGTCGTCTTGGGTGTCTAGACGGATGGATCTGGTGGTTGGGCATGATTCTGGGGGAAACCCCTGGTCAGCATAGAGGCCTCACCAAAGGCGATGTCTTTCGGCGCCGTGTTCCTTCCTAGACGCTCTGGTGTGGTACTCCCCTCCACCCCCCCCCCTCGAGCACAGGTGAAGACCTACCGTCTCCTTGCTTGGGCGACAATGGCATCCAGTGCAGTGCTCCTTCATGAAGGCATCTTCCGGGGATTGCTCGTGTTGGGTGGAGCCACTAATGGCGCGGTGACGCTGTGAGGCGGCCTGGTCTTCTCAGTGGCTGCCGCCATGGTCTCGGTTGCGGAGTTCCAATCGCTGACCACGGCTTGGCATTGCGCCTTTTCGGCCTTCTCCATGGATCATCGCCTTCGTTCGACGACTCGCGGCCGATGTCATGTCCTGCGGCTTCCGGCGACGGTGGTCTTTGGTCGGTTTTCGAGGCATGTGGGTCTTCCTTCGTTGTTTCCCTATGGTGGCTCGGCGCCCTAGTCTGGGTTCATGCGGAACCTCTATGTCGGTCGCCGGTGCGGCTCCCGTCGAGCCTGGGTGAAAGGGTTGTGTGGCCCTCTACAGCGGCAGATTTTGCGTCGCTCTTGTCTACCCCTGTGGTTGCAGTCAGAGGCATGATACAAGCCCGGAGTTGTCGTCCTCCTGTAGCCTTAGTTTGGTTTGCTTGTTTGGAATTGCGGTGGTCGTTGGCAACACTATCTGCTGCTACCTTTAACCCGTTCCTCTTAGCACTATGTATCTCTGCTCCGCTTTGCTTTCTTTTCTTTGTAATGTGGTTCTGTGTATTCCTGGCCGGTTGATGGCTTTATTAATTCAAAATAGGGTTAGGTTTGAGCCCTTTCTCAAGCTCGGCCGATGCCTTTCTCTCAAAAAGAAAAGAATCCTCATCAATTACTGAGTATCTGGTATTGTCATGGACCATCGTGTAGGGGCCGATAAAACAAGTGGCCCAGGGAAACTTTTTTTTTGCAGGTGAAAAATGTATTAATCAACTCGAGAAGTTCATACAGTCAATCGTAGCTAATTCCGTAGCAACCAAAGGCCCAGAACCAATCCAAGTGATGGTTCTACATTCTAAACGAGCAAACTTAGCTAAACTATCACTAACCTTCTTTTGGCTACGAACGATATGAGTAATACACTAGTAGAAAAGGGTGCAATGGTCCAGGCCTGGTCAGCCCATTAGTCCCGGTTCAGACTAGAACCGGGACCAATGGGGGCATTGGACCCGGTTCGTGAGCCCTGGGGGCCGGCCGGGCCACGTGGGCCATTGGTCCCGGATCGTCTGGACCTTTTGGTCCCGGTTGGTGGGACGAACCGGGACCAATGGGCCTGGCTCCTGGCCCACCACCATTGGTCTCGGTTGGTGGCCTGAACCGGGACCAAAGGGGGGCCTCTAGTCCCGGTTCATGCCACAAACCGGGACCAATGAGGTGCCTATATATACCCTCGCCTGCGAGCAGAGCACTCCAGTGCTCTGTTTTTCTGGGCCGGCGAGGGGAGGGGTTTGTGGTGCTCTAGCTCACCTCCTATGCACATGAGGAGTTTGATGAAATGCCCGAGCCACACTAGTTAAGCTTTCTCCTCTCGAAGCTCGACCTCAAAGCTCGATCACCCGCGCCGATCTCATCACCGACACCACCGTGGTGAGCCTCTTGTTCTTATCTTCTTTCTGAAAGGAAATATATTCTTACTTGTATGTTTAGACAGATACTTGTATCATTTTCTTACTTTTATTATTGCATCTTATATGGTGTGATGGTTTTGGTATCCGCCCCCGTCGGCCCTCGTCCTGTCTATGATTCGGATGCGGTATATATATATTAATCTTTATAACTATTGGTTCATTTATTGTTTATGAAAATTATGCGGACCAACGTGACATAGATTTTATTTATCTAGGATGTATGTGAACCGGAATTTCCAACCGACCCTATTGTCGAGAGGTTAAATTTAGTTGAAGAAGAAAACAATTTCTTGAAGGAAAAAATAAAAAAAATTGAGGAGGAGAAGATGATATTGGAGTTGCATGTTGCGGATGTCGTCGATGATCACAAGATCAAGATGGATGCAATGTGCTTGAAGATTAGAAAGATTAGAAAATATGCCATTCATACCGAGGCTTGGTATCATTATACCGTTGGATCAATTGTTACCTTGGTTGCGATTATGATCGCCTTTGTTTTCACATTAAAATGATTTACATAGTTTCAATGTATGGTTTAATTAATTAGATGCTCTGGAGAGCTATATGTTGTTAGATGAGAACTATGTATTGTTAGGGAACGTTGCAGAAAATTAAAAATTTTCCTACGGTTTCACCAAGATCCATCTATGAGTTCATCTAGCAACGAGTATTCAGATTAGATAGCATCTACATACCACTTTGTAGATCACAACGGAAGCGTTCGAGTGAACGTGGATGAGGTAGTCGTACTTGCCGTGATCCAATTCACCGATGATCTAGTACCGAACGGACGGCACCTCCGCGTTCAACACACGTACGGGACGGGAGACGTCTCCTCCTTCTTGATCCAGCAAGGGGGGAGGAGAGGTTGAGGAAGATCCAGCACGACGGTGTGGTGGTGGATGCAGCAGAACTCCGGCAGGGCTTCGCTAAGCAACTACGGGAGGAGGAGGAGGTGTTGCAGGGAGGAGGGAGTACCAGGGCATTAGGGTTGGTTTGCTCCTCCTTTTCCCCACTATATATAGGGCCAAGGGAGAGGGGGAGGCGCAGCCCTTGCCCCTTCCTCCAAGGAAGGGTGCGGCCAAGGGTGGGGAGGAGTCCATCCTCCCCAAGGCACCTCGGAGGTGCCTTCCCCTTGTAGGACTCTCCCCTTTTTTTTCTCTCTTGGCGCATGGGCCTCTTGGGGCTGGTGCCCTTGGCCCATATAGGCCAAGGCGCACCCCCTAAGGCCCATGTGGCCCACCAAGGCAGGTGGCCCCACCTGGTGGACCCCGGGACCCCTCCGGTGGTCCCGGCACAATACCGATAACACCGAAACTTGTCCCGATGGCCAAAATAGCACTTCCTATATATAATTCTTTACCTCAGGACCATTCCGGAACTCCTCGTGACGTCCGGGATCTCATCCGGGACTCCGAACAACATTCGGGTTACTGCACATACATATCTTCACAACCCTAGCGTCACCGAACCTTAAGTGTGTAGACCCTACGGGTTCGGGAGACATGCAGTCATGACCGAGACGGCTCTCGGGCAATAACCAACAGCGGGATCTGGATACCCATGTTGGCTCCCACATGCTCCACGATGATCTCATCGGATGAACCACGATGTCGAGGATTCAATTAATCCCGTATACGATTCCCTTTGTCAATCGGTATTTTACTTGCCCGAGATTCGATCGTCGGTATCCTAGTACCTCGTTCAATCTCGTTACCGGCAAGTCACTTTTCTCGTACCGTAATGCATGATCCTGTGATCAAACACTTTGATCACCTTGAGCTCATTGTGATGATGCATTACCGAGAGGGCCCGGTGATACCTCTCCGTCAAGCGGAGTGACAAATCCCAGTCTCGATCCATGTCAACCCAACAGACACTTTCAGAGATACCCGTAGCATACCTTTATAGTCACCCAGTTACGTTGTGACGTTTGGCACACCCAAAGCAATCCTACGGTATCCGGGAGTTACACGATCTCATGGTCTAAGGAAAAGATACTTGACATTGGAAAACTCTAGCAAACGAACTATGCGATCTTATGCTATGTTTAGGATTGGGTCTTGTCCATCACATCATTCTCCTAATGATGTGATCCCGTTATCGATGACATCCAATGTCCATAGTCAGGAAACCATGACTATCTGTCGATCAACGAGCTAGTCAACTAGAGGTTCACTAGGGACATGTTTGTTGTCTGTTATTCACACATGTATTACGATTTCCGGTTAACACAATTATAGCACGAATAAAGACAATTATCATGAATAAGGAAATATAATAATAATGCTTTTATTATTGCCTCTAGGGCATATTTCCAACATGTATGTACTTTGGTTTTAATGTGATGATGAACTTCTATTAATTTGGACACTTAATTATATATAATGCACGCAGATGAACCGACAATGGATGTACGGTGACAGACACACCTCCGAGTACATTAAGGGCGTGCATGAGTTTCTCGATGCGGCTGAGGCAAACAAGCAGAATGGTTTTATGTGTTGTCCATGCCCTGATTGTGGGAATACAAAGTCTTACTCTGACCGGAAAATTCTTCACACCCACCTGCTTTACAAGGGTTTCATGCCACACTATAATGTTTGGACGAGGCACGGCGAAATAGGGGTTATGATGGAAGACGACGAAGAAGAAGAGTACGATGGTAACTATGTGCCCCCTGAATACCGTGATGCTGCAACGGGGGGAGCTGGTGAAGATCAAGAGGAACCAGACGATGTGCCCAATGATGCTGCAACGGGTGATGCTGCTGAAGATCAAGAGGAACCAGACGATGTGCCCGATGATGATGATCTCCGCCGGGTCATTGTCGATGCAAGGACGCAATGCGAAGGTCAAAAGGAGAAGCTGAAGTTCGATCGCATGTTAGAGGATCACAAAAAAGGGTTGTACCCCAATTGCGAAGATGGCAACAAAAAGCTCGGTACCGTACTGGAATTGCTGCAGTGGGAGGCAGAGAATGCTGTGCCTGACAAAGGATTTGAGAAGCTACTGAAAATATTGAAGAAGAAGCTTCCAAACGATAACGAATTGCCCGACAGTACATACACATCAAAGAAGGTCGTATGCCCTCTAGGATTGGAGGTGGAGAAGATACATGCATGCCCTAATGACTGCATCCTATACCGCGGTGCATACAAGGATCTGAACGCATGCCCGGTATGCGGTGCATTGCGGTATAAGATCAGACGAGATGACCTTGGTGATGTTCACGGCGAGCCCCACAGGAAGAGGGTTCCTGCGAAGGTGATGTGGTATGCTCCTATAATACCACGGTTGAAACGTCTGTTCAGAAACGGAAAGCATGCCAAGTCGATGCGATGGCACAGTGAGGACCGTAAGAAAGACAGGAAGTTGAGAGCACCCGCTGACGGGTCGTAGTGGAGAAAAATCGTGAGAAAGTACTGGGATGAGTTTGCAAAGGACCCAAGGAACGTATGGTTTGCTTCAAGCGCGGATGGCATTAATCCTTTCGGGGAGCAGAACAGCAATCACAGCACCTGGCCGGTCACTCTATGTATGTATAACCTTCCTCCTTGGATGTGCATGAAGCGGAAGTTCATTATGATGCCAGTTCTCATCCAAGGCCCTAAACAACCCAGCAACGACATTGATGTGTACCTAAGGCATCATAGTTGAAGAACTTTTACAGTTGTGGAATGGAAACGGTGTACGTACGTGGGATGAGCACGGACAAGAGGAATTTAACCTAAAGGTGTTGCTGTTCGTGACCATCATGCTAGGGAACGTAGTAATTTCAAAAAAATTCCTACGCACACGCAAGATCATGGTGATGCATAGCAACGAGAGGGGAGAGTGTTGTCTACGTACCCTCGTAGACCAAAGCGGAAGCGTTGACACAACGTAGAGGAAGTAGTCGTACGTCTTCCCGATCCGACCGATCCAAGCACCGTTACTCCGGCACCTCCGAGTTCTTGGCACACGTTCAGCTCGATGACGCGCCCCTAGCTCCGATCCAGCAAAGCTTCGGGGAGGAGTTCCGTGAGCACGACAGCGTGGTGACGATCTTGATGTTCAACCGTCGCAGGGCTTCGCCTAAGCACCGCTACAATATGACCGAGGTGTAATATCGTCGAGGGGGGCACCGCACACGGGTAAGGAACGATCACGAAGATCAACTTGTGTGTCTATGGGGTGCCCCCCGCCCCCGTATATAAAGGAGTGGAGGAGGGGAGGGCTGGCCCTCTCTATGGCGCGCCCTAGGGAGTCCTACTCCCACCGGGAGTAGGATTCCCCCTTTCCTAGTCCAACTAGGAGTCCTTCCATGTAGTAGGAGTAGGAGACAAGGAAGGGGAAAAGAGAAGGGAAGGAAGGAGGGGGCGCAGCCCCTCCCCCTAGTCCAATTCGGACTAGGCCTTGGGGGGGTGCGCGGCCTGCCCTAGGCAGCCCCTCTCCCTTTTCCGTATGGCCCAATAAGGCCCAATACTTCTCCCCCGTATTCCCGTAACTCTCCGATACTCCGAAAAATACCCGAACCACTCAGAACCTTTCCGATGTCCGAATATAGTCGTCCAATATATCGATCTTTACGTCTCGACCATTTCGAGACTCCTCGTCATGTCCCCGATCTCATCTGGGACTCCGAACTCCTTCGGTACATCAAAACTCATAAACTCATAATATAACTGTCATCGAAACCTTAAGCGTGCGGACCCTACGGTTCGAGAACAATGTAGACATGACCGAGACACGTCTCCGGTCAATAACCAATAGCGGGACCTGGATGCCCATATTGGTTCCTACATATTCTACGAAGATCTTTATCGGTCAGACCGCATAACAACATACGTTTTTCCCTTTGTCATAGGTATGTTACTTGCCCGAGATTCGATTGTCGGTATCCAATACCTAGTTCAATCTCGTTACCGGCAAGTCTCTTTACTCGTTCCGTAATACATCATCTCGCAACTTACTCATTAGTTGCAATGCTTGCAAGGCTTAAGTGATGTGCATTACCGAGAGGGCCCAGAGATACCTCTCCGACAATCGGAGTGACAAATCCTAATCTCGAAATACGCCAACCCAACATCTACCTTTGGAGACACCTGTAGAGCTCCTTTATGATCACCCAGTTATGTTGTGACGTCTGGTAGCACACAAAGTGTTCCTCCGGCAAACGGGAGTTGCATAATCTCATAGTCATAGGAACATGTATAAGTCATGAAGAAAGCAATAGCAACTTACTAAACGATCGGGTGCTAAGCTAATGGAATGGGTCATGTCAATCAGATCATTCACCTAATGATGTGATCCCGTTAATCAAATAACAACTCTTTGTCCATGGTCAGGAAACATAACCATCTTTGATTAACGAGCTAGTCAAGTAGAGGCATAGTAGTGACACTCTGTTTGTCTATGTATTCACACATGTATTATGTTTCCGGTTAATACAATTCTAGCATGAATAATAAACATTTATCATGAAATAAGGAAATAAATAATAACTTTATTATTGCCTTTAGAGCATATTTCCTTCAGTCTCCCACTTGCACTAGAGTCAATAATCTAGATCACATCATCATGTGATTAACATCGATAGTTCACATCATCATGTGATTAACACCGATAGTTCACATCGCCATGTGACCAACACCCAAAGGGTTTACTAGATTCAGTAATCTAGTTCACATCGCTATGTGATTAACACCCAAAGAGTACTAAGGTGTGATCATGTTTTGCTTGTGAGAAAATCTCAGTCCACGGGTCTGCCACATTCAGATCCGTATGTATTTTACAAATATCTATGTCAACAATGCTCTGCACGGAGCTACTCTAGCTAATTGCTCCCACTTTCAATATGTATCCAGATTGAGACTTAAAGTCATCTAGATCTGTGTCAAAACTTGCATCGATGTAACCCTTTACGACGATCCTTTTGTCACCTCCATAATCGAGAAACATATCCTTATTCTACTAAGGATAATTTTGACCGCTGTCCAGTGATCTACTCTTAGATCACTATTGTACTCCCTTGCCAAAATCAGTGTAGGGTATACAATAGATCTGGTACATAGCATGGCATACTTTATAGAACCTATGGCTGAGGCATAGGGAATGACTTTCATTCTCTTTCTATCTTCTGCCGTGGTCGGGCTTTGAGTCTTACTCAATTTCACACCTTGTAACACAGGCAAGAACTCTTTCTTTGACTGTTCTATTTTGAACTACTTCAAAATCTTGTCAAGGTATGTACTCATTGAAAAACTTATCAAGCGTCTTGATCTATCTCGATAGATCTTGATGCTCAATATGTAAGCAGCTTCACCGAGGTCCTTCTTCGAAAAACTCCTTTCAAATACTCCTTTATGCTTTGCAGAATAATTCTACATTATTTCCGATCAACAATATGTCATTCACATATACTAATCAGAAATGTTGTAGTGCTCCCACTCACTTTCTTGTAAATACAGGCTTCACCGCAAGTCTGTATAAAACTATATGCTTTGATCAACTTATCAAAGCGTATATTCCAACTCCGAGATGCTTACACCAGTCCATAGATGGATTGCTGGAGCTTGCACATTTTGTTAGCACCTTTAGGATTGACAAAACCTTCTGGTTGCATCATATACAACTCTTCTTTAAGAAATCCATTAAGGATTGAAGTTTTGTTAACCATTTGCCAGATTTCATAAAATGCGGCAATTGTTAACATGATTTGGACAGACCAAAGCATAGATACGATTGATAAACTCTCATCGTAGTCAACACCTTGAACTTCTCGAAAACCTTTTGCGACAATTCTAGCTTTGTAGATAGTAACACTACTATCAGCGTCTGTCTTCCTCTTGAAGATCCATTTATTTTCTATGGCTTGCCGATCATCGGGCAAATCCATCAAAGTCCATACTTTGTTCTCATACATGGATCATATCTCAGATTTCATGGCCTCAAACCATTTCGCGGAATCTGGGCTCATCATCGCTTCCTCATAGTTCGTAGGTTCGTCATGGTCAAGTAACATGACCTCCAGAACAGGATTACTGTACCACTCTGGTGCGGATCTCACTCTGGTTTACCTATGAGGTTCGGTAGTAACTTGATCTGAAGTTACGTGATCATCATCATTAGCTTCCTCACTAATTGGTGTAGTAGTCACAAGAACAGATTTCTGTGATGAACTACTTTCCAATAAGGGAGAAGGTACAATTACCTTATCAAGTTCTACTTTCCTCCCACTCACTTCTTTCGAGAGAAACTCCTTTTCTAGAAAGGATCCATTCTTAGCAACGAATGTCTTGCCTTTGGATCTGTGATAGAAGGTGTACCCAACAGTCTCCTTTGGGTATCCTATGAAGACATATTTCTCCGATTTGGGTTTGAGCTTATTAGGATGAAACCTTTTCATGTAAGCATCACAATCCAAACTTTAAGAAACGACAACTTTGGTTTCTTGCCAAACCACAGTTCATATTGTGTCGTCTCAACGGACTTAGATGGTGCCCTTTTTAACGTGAATGGAGTTGTATTTAATGCATAGCCCCAAAAACGATAGTGGTAAATCGGTAAGAAACATCATAGATTGCACTATATCCAATAAAGTATAATTATGACGTTCGGACACACCATTATGCTGTGGTGTTCCAGGTGGCGTGAGTAGTGAAACTATTTCACATTGCTTTAACTGAAGACCAAACTCGTAACTCAAATACTCTTCTCCACGATCAGATCGTAGAAACTTTATTTTCTTGTTACGATGATTTTCCACTTCACTCTGAAATTATATGAACTTTTCAAATGTTTCAGACTTCTATTTCATTATGTCGATATACCCATATCCGCTCAAATCATCTGTGAAGGTCAGAAAATAATGACACCCGTTGTAAGCCTTAATATTCATCGGACCACATACATCAGTATGTATGATTTCCAACAAATCTGTTGCTTGCTCCATTGTACCGGAGAACGGCATTTTAGTCATCTTGCCCAAGAGACATGGTTCGCAAGCATCAAGTGATTCATAATCAAGTGATTCCAAAATTCCATCAGCATGGAGTTTCTTCATGCGCTTTACACCAATATGACCTAAACGGCAGTGCCACAAATAAGTTGCACTATCATTATTAACTTTGCATCTTTTGGCTTCAATATTATGAATATGTGTATCACTACGATCGAGATCCAACAAACCATTTCGTTGGTGTGTATGACCATAGAAGGTTTTATTCATGTAATCAGAACTACAATTGCTCTCTAACTTAAATGAATAACCGTATTGAAAAAAAAAACATGATCAAATCATATTCATGCTCAACGCAAACACTAAATAACACTTATTTAGTCTCAACACTAATCCCGAAAGTATAGGGAGTGTGCGATGATGATCATATCAATCTTGGAACTACTTCCAACACATATTGTCACTTCACCCTTAACTAGTTTCTGTTCATTCTGCAACTCCCGTTTCGAGTTACTACTCTTTAGCAACTGAACCAGTATCAAATATCGAGGGGTTGCTATAAACACTAGTAAAGTACACATCAATAACATGTATATCAAATATACTTATTTTCACTTTGCCATCCTGCTTATCCGCCAATCACTTGGGGTAGTTCCGCTTCCAGAGACCAGTCCCTTTGCAGTAGAAGCACTCAGTCTCAGGCTTAGGTCCAGACTTGGGCTTCTTCACTTGAGCAGCAACTTGCTTGCTGTTCTTCTTGAAGTTCCCCTTTTTCCCTTTGCCCTTTTCTTGAAACTAGTGATCTTGTCAACCATCAACACTTGATGCTCTTTCTTGATTTCTACCTTCATCGATTTCATCTTCATGAAAAGCTCGGGAGTGTTTTTCGTCATCCCTTGCATACTATAGTTCATCACAAAGTTCTACTAACTTGGTGATGGTGACTAGAGAATTCTGTCAATCACTATCTTATCTGGATGATTAACTCCCACTTGATTCAAGCGATTGTAGTACCCAGACAATCTGAGCACATGCTCACTAGTTGAGCGATTCTCCTCCATCTTTTAGCTATAGAACTTGTTGGAGACTTCATATCTCTCAACTCGGGTATTTGCTTGAAATATTAACTTCAACTCCTGGAACATCTTGTATGGTCCATGACGTTCAAAACGTCTTTGAAGTCCCGATTCTAAGCCGTTAAGCATGGTGCACTAAACTATTAAGTAGTCATCATATTGAGCTAGCAAAACGTTCATAACGTCTGCATCTGCTCCTGCAATAGGTCCGTCACCTAGCGGTGCATCAAAGACATAATTCTTCTGTGCAGCAATGAGGATAAACCTCAGATCACGGATCCAATCCGCGTCATTGCTACTAACATCTTTCAACATAATTTTCTCTAGGAACATATCAAAATAAACATATGAAAGCAACAACGCGAGCTATTGATTTACAACATAGATATGCCAATACTACCAGCACTAAGTTCATGATAAATTAAAGTACAATTAATCATATTACTTAAGAACTCCCACTTAGATAGACATCCCTCTAATCTTCTAAGTGATCACGTGTTCCAAATCAAACTAAACCATAACCGATCATCACGTGAAATGGATTAGTCTTCAATGGTGAACATCATTATGTTGATCATATCTACTATATGATTCATGCTCGACCTTTCGGTCTCCGTGTTCCGAGGCCATATCTGCATATGCTAGGCTCGTCAAGTATAACCCGAGTATTCTGCGTGTGCAAAACTGGCTTGCACCCGTTGTAGATGGACGTAGAGCTTATCACACCCGATCATCACGTGGTGTCTGGGCACGACAAACTTTGGCAACGGTGCATACTCAGGGAGAACACTTCTTGATAATTTAGTGAGAGATAATCTTATAAAGCTACCGTCGAACTAAGCAAAATAAGATGTATGAAAGATAAACATCATATGCAATCAAAATATGTGACATGATATGGCCATGATCATCTTGCGCCTTTGATCTCAATCTCCAAAGTACTATCATGATCTCTATCGTCACCGGCATGACACCATGATCTCTATCATCTTGATCTATATCAATGTGTCGTCACATGGTCGTCTCGCCAACAATTGCTCTTGCAACTATTGCTATCGCATAGCGATAAAGTAAAGCAATTATTTGGCGCTTGCATCTTATGCAATAGAGAGACAACCATAAGGATTTTGCCAGTTGCCGATAACTTCAACAAAACATGATCATCTCATACAACAACTTATATCTCATCACGTCTTGACCATATCACATCATAACATGCCCTGCAAAAACAAGTTAGACGTCCTCTACTTTGTTTGTTGCAAGTTTTACGTGGCTGCTACTGGGCTTAGCAAGAACCGTTCTTACCTACACATCAAAACCACAACGATAGTTTGTCAAATAGACTCCGTTTTAACCTTCTCAAGGACCGGGCGTAGCCATACTCTGTTCAACTAAAGTTGGAGAAACTGACACCCGCCAGCCACCTGTGTGCAAAGCACGGCGGTAGAACCAGTCTCGCGTAAGCGTACGCGTAATGTCGGTCCGGGCCGCTTCATCCAACTATACCGCCGAACCAAAGTATGACATGCTGGTAGGCAGTATGACTTATATCGTCCACAACTCACTTGTGTTCTACTCGTGCATATAACATCAAACCATAAAAACCTAGGCTCGGATGCCACTGCTAGGGAACGTAGTAATTTCAAAAAAATTCCTACGCACACGCAAGATCATGGTGATGCATAGCAACGAGAGGGGAGAGTGTTGTCTACGTACCCTCGTAGACCGAAGCGGAAGCGTTGACACAACGTAGAGGAAGTAGTCGTACGTCTTCCCGATCCGACCGATCCAAGCACCGTTACTCCGGCACCTCCGAGTTCTTGGCACACGTTCAGCTCGATGACGCGCCCCTAGCTCCGATCCAGCAAAGCTTCGGGGAGGAGTTCCGTGAGCACGACAGCGTGGTGACGATCTTGATGTTCAACCGTCGCAGGGCTTCGCCTAAGCAACGCTACAATATGACCGAGGTGTAATATCGTCGAGGGGGCACCGCACACGGGTAAGGAACGATCACGAAGATCAACTTGTGTGTCTATGGGGTGCCCCCTGCCCCCGTATATAAAGGAGTGGAGGAGGGGAGGGATGGCCCTCTCTATGGCGCACCCTAGGGAGTCCTACTCCCACCGGGAGTAGGATTCCCCCTTTCCTAGTCCAACTAGGACTCCTTCCATGTAGTAGGAGTAGGAGACAAGGAAGGGGAAAAGAGAAGGGAAGGAAGGAGGGGGCGCAGCCCCTCCCCCTAGTCCAATTCGGACTAGGCCTTGGGGGGGCGCGCGGCCTGCCCTAGGCAGCCCCTCTCCCTTTCCCGTATGGCCCAATAAGGCCCAATACTTCTCCCCCGTATTCCCGTAACTCCCCGGTACTCCGAAAAATACCCGAACCACTCAGAACCTTTCCGATGTCCGAATATAGTCGTCCAATATATCGATCTTTACGTCTCGACCATTACGAGACTCCTCGTCATGTCCCCGATCTCATCCGGGACTCCGAACTCCTTCGGTACATCAAAACTCATAAACTCATAATATAACTATCATCGAAACCTTAAGCGTGCGGACCCTACGGTTCGAGAACAATGTAGACATGACCGAGACACGTCTCCGGTCAATAACCAATAGCGGGACCTGGATGCCCATATTGGTTCCTACATATTCTACGAAGATCTTTATCGGTCAGACCGCATAACAACATACGTTGTTCCCTTTGTCATCGGTATGTTACTTGCCCGAGATTCGATCGTCGGTATCCAATACCTAGTTCAATCTCGTTACCGGCAAGTCTCTTTACTCATTCCGTAATACATCATCTCGCAACTTACTCATTAGTTGCAATGCTTGCAAGGCTTAAGTGATGTGCATTATCGAGGGGGCCCAGAGATACCTCTCCGACAATCGGAGTGACAAATCCTAATCTCGAAATATGCCAACACAACATCTACCTTTGGAGACACCTGTAGAGCTCCTTTATAATCACCCAGTTACGTTGTGACGTTTGGTAGCACACAAAGTGTTCCTCCGGCAAACGGGAGTTGCATAATCTCATAGTCATAGGAACATGTATAAGTCATGAAGAAAGCAATAGCAACATACTAAACGATCGGGTGCTAAGCTAATGGAATGGGTCATGTCAATCAGATCATTCACCTAATGATGTGATCCCGTTAATCAAATAACAACTCTTTGTCCATGGTTAGGAAACATAACCATCTTTGATTAACGAGCTAGTCAAGTAGAGGCATACTAGTGACACTCTTTTTGTCTATGTATTCACACATGTATTATGTTTCCGGTTAATACAATTCTAGCATGAATAATAAACATTTATCATGAAATAAGGAAATAAATAATAACTTTATTATTGCCTCTAGGGCATATTTCCTTCAGATCAACGATTGGCCCGCTCTCAGTTACCTTTCAGGACAGACAAACAAAGGATGCCACGCATGCACACACTGTTTAGATGACACTGAAAGTATATACCTGGACAAATGCAGGAAGAATGTGTACCTGGGCCATCGTCGATTTCTTCCGACCAACCATCAATGTCGAAAGAAAGGCAAGCATTTCAAAGGCGAGGCAGATCACCGGAAGAAGCCCGCCATGCGTACCGGTGATCATGTACTTGCTATGGTCAATGATTTACACGTAATCTTTGGAAAGGGTCCCGGCGCACTAGCTGTTCCGAATGACGCTGAGGGACACGCACCCATGTGGAAGAAGAAATATATATTTTGGGACCTACCCTACTGGAAAGACCTAGAGGTCCGCTCTTTAATCGACGTGATGCATGTGACGAAGAACCTTTGCGTGAACCTGCTAGGCTTCTTGGGCGTGTATGGAAAGACAAAAGATACACTTGAGGCACGGGAGGACCTGCAACGTTTGCACGAAAAAGACGGCATGCCTCAGAAGCAGTATGAAGGTCCTACCAGCTACGCTCTTACGAAAGAAGAGAAAGAAATCTTCTTTCAATGCCTGCTCAGTATGAAGGTCCCGACTGGCTTCTCCTCGAATATAAAGGGAATAATAAATATCCCAGGGAAAAAGTTCCAGAACCTAAAGTCTCATGACTGCCACGTGATTATGATGCAACTGCTTCCGGTTGCATTGAGGGGGCTTCTACCGGAAAACGTCCGATTAGCCAGTGTGAAGCTATGTGCATTTCTCAATGCAATCTCTCAGAAGGTGATCGATCGAGAAATGGTACCAAGGCTAAGGAGTGATGTGGTGCAATGTCTTGTCAGTTTCGAGCTGGTGTTCCCACCATCCTTCTTCAATATCATGACGCATGTCCTAGTTCATCTAGTCGACGAGATTGTCATTGTGGGGCTCGTATTTCTACACAATATGTTCCCCTTTGAGAGGTTCATGGGAGTGCTAAAGTAATATGTCCGTAACCGCGCTAGGCCAGAAGGAAGCATCTCCATGGGCCATCAAACAGAGGATGTCATCGAGTTTTGTGTTGACTTCATTCCTGGCCTTAAGAATATAGGTCTCCCTAAATCGCGGTATGAGGGGAGACTGACTGGAAAAGGCACGCTAGGAGCGGACTCAATACTATGCAGGGACGGGCATTTTTGGTCTCAAGCACACTACACAGTTCTACAGAACTCTACCTTGGTGACCCCATATGTCGATGAACACAAGAACCGTCTGCGCTCCAAACACCCGGAGCAGTGCGACGACTGGATTACATGTGAACAAATTAGGACTTTCAGCAGTTGGTTGAAAGCACGTCTCAGAGGTGACAACACTGTTTGTGATGAGTTGTACTTGTTGTCCAGGGGACCATCTTTGACTGTATTGATTTACAAAGGATACGAGATAAATGGGAATACATTCTACACGATTGACCAAGATCAAAAGAGCACCAACCAAAGCAGCGGTGTCCGCTTTGATGCAACAACCGAGAAGGGAAAGGACACATATTATGGTTACATAGTGGACATATGGGAACTTGACTACGGACAAGATTTTAACGTCCCTTTGTTTAAGTGCAAATGGGTCAATCTGTCAAGAGGCGGGGTACATGTAGACCCACAGTACGGAATGGCAACAGTCGATCTGAAAAATCTTGGGTACACTGACGAACCGTTCGTCCTAGCCAATGATGTGGCACAGGTTATCTATGTGAAGGACATGTCTACCAGACCGAGAAAAAGAAAAGATAAGGAAACGAATACATCATACGATGAGCCAAAGCGCCACATAGTTCTTTCAGGAAAAAGGGACATCCTGGGAGTGGAGGGCAAGACAGACATGTCTGAAGATTATGAAAGGTTTCATGAAATTCCTCCCTTCAATGTCAAGGCTGACCCAAGCATCCTGATAAACTATGAAGATTATCCATGGTTACGGCGCAATAAGCAAATGACACAAGCAAAGAAAAAGTGAAGACTTTCTCCCGCAACTATTATGATGATACCATGCCAAATTTGTAACAGACGAGTATGCTATGCCAACTTTTTCATAGTTCGTTTGAAAACTATGAATTTAGGTCGAATTTTCTCTATAGGTGCATCTATGTTCATTTTTTTAGTAAAGTCAATCACAAACTTGTGATTCACACAAATTTCAAAGAATTCAAATTTTAACTATTCAAATTTGAAAACTAATGGCACAAACAGAAAGTTTATATTTTTTCTAAAACTAATGGCACTAACAGAAAGTTTATAATTTTGCTGACCTAAAAGCAAAAAGAATTAAAAAAATAAAGCAAGAAACAAAATAAAATAAATAAAGCAACAAAGAAAACTAAAAAACTAAAAAAGTGTTTTCAAATTTGAAAACTAATGGCACTAACAGAAAGTTTATAATTTTTCTAAAACTAAAAGCTAAAAGAATTAAAAAAATATAGCAAGAAACAAAAGAAAATAAATAATGATGAAGACAAAACAAAAAAACTGGAAAAAAATTTTAATATAGCAACAATGAATATTTAGTTCTAAGTACAAACAAAAAAACAAAAAAACAAAAAAGTGCCAACTACTCGGCCCCCACGGCCTGAATACGACTAGGAACCCTACCATGGGCCAGGATTCAGGCCCGCGGGAGGCCCAGTAGGCCCAGAGGCACAGATTGCAGTGTTAGGCCCGAAAGCCTGCTTTAGAGAGGAGCTCGAGAGGGATGGCGCACCGCACCTTATAAACAGGCGCGCCTCCCTCTCAACTAGCGAGGTGGGACTAAATATTTGGGTTCGGGGCAGCACACGCCTTTGGTCCCGGTTGGTGGCACCAACCGGGGCTAAAGGGTGGCATTAGTCCCGGTTGGTGCGACGACCCGGGACTGATGCCCCCCTTTAGTCCCGGTTGGTTCCACCAACCGGGACCAAAGGCCGCCGCTTCCCGCCCTTTGGGCTGCTGAAAAGGGACCTTTGGTCCTGGTTGGTGGCACCAACCGGGACTAAAGGGGGGCATTGGTCCCGGTTGGTGCCATGAACCGGGACCAAAGCCTTTTCTATATAAGCAAACACTTAGCAGTTTTCGACCAAGTCACGCACTTCTCCCCCGACGCCCCCTGCTCCTCCTCGTCGCCGCCCGACGCCCCTGCTCCTCGTCGCCATCGCCACCGACGCCGTCAGGCTGCTCGCCTTCGCCGTCGCTGCCGCCACCGACGCCGTCAGGCTGATCGCCTTCGCCGTCGCTGCCGCCCCCCGTGAGCACAGCCCCCTCCCGTCCCGCGCCCCTACGCCCCTCTCCTGCGCGGTCGCCGCGCCGCCGCCCCTGCCCTGCGCGGCTACCGTGCGCCGCCCCTGCCCTGCGCTGGCGCCGCGCGCCGCCCAGCCGCCCCTGCCCTACCCCGCCGGCGCCACCGCTGCCGCCATGCCCCTCTTCCCCGCCGGCGCCAACAATTTTTTTATTAGTTTAGTTTTTTTCACATATATATATAATGTATGTGTATGTATGTGGCTATATGTTTCTGTTCATATATTGCAATATGTTTTTTTTTATTTTTATTAGTTTATTTTTTTGTTCATATGTGATGTATATGTGTATGTGGCTATAATGTATATGTGTATGTGATGTATGTGGCTAGAATTTGCTAAATATATATGTTAAAAATGTTTTTATGTTCATAGAAAGTTTTTTGTTCATATATAGAAAGTTACAATTTTAGAAAAGTTTTTATATATGCAAAAGTTACAATTTTAGAAAAAGAAGGATAGGAAAGAAGAAAATAAGAAGAGGAAAGAAAGAAGAAGAGGAGAGGAAAAGAAGAGGAGAAATAAATAAGAAGAAGAAAAAAGAAGAAAAAGAAGAGGAGAAGAAGAAAGAAATAGTGGAGAGAAGAGAAAATAGAATATAGAATATTCTATTTTCTCTTCTTCTCCACTATTCTTTTCTTCTTCTCCTCTTTTTTTTCTTCTTTTTTTTCTTCTTCTTCTTCTTAATTTTTATCGGGAACGAGGGTATCGGGGATCGCCGAGGGGTCGAGGATCGGGAACTAGGGTCGAGGGTTCGAGGGGTCGAGGATCGCTCGGCACTAGGCAACCTCCCGACCCCTCGGCGATCCTCTCAAACATTTGAGGACGAAGATGATAAAAAAAGAAGAGGAAGAAGAAAAAAAAAGTGGAGAAGAAAGAATAGAGGCCCGAAGAAACCAAGGCCAACTTGC
The DNA here is from genome assembly GCA_032464435.1 of Aegilops umbellulata. NCBI lineage: Eukaryota > Viridiplantae > Streptophyta > Magnoliopsida > Poales > Poaceae > Aegilops > Aegilops umbellulata. The sequence goes on along the minus strand of CP136059.1, from coordinate 444,293,322 downwards.
TACGACCATTCAAAATAAAAGAACACAAAGATATAATACTCTTTCCATACAACTTCACGTGAGCGTTACTGTCTTGTGCATATTCGGTTTCCCTTATATATTAGTCCAGGTTATAGTAATGTAATTGATGAGTTATGCATGCGTGCGCAGGTACCACTATATTCTCCTAGAGATTATTTTTGAGAAGGGAGTAGTAACTATCTTGGACTCTAGACGAAAAGATCCCCAGGAGTATGCGGACATGACTGAAATCCTCAAGAAGTAAGTTAAATCGATCATTATCCACCATATCAGCAACTTTGTTCATTTCCTGATATCAACTAATTGTTTTCTTTGTCCGACGGGGTTTGGAGAAAATTCACCAAAAAAGCTCCGGGACTGCCGAAGGAGCTACAAATTAGACACCCGAAAGTAAGTACTATAGTAGCATGTTCCGCGCATCTCCTAGTGATTCAAGCGCTAGTTTCATCAATACCATTTGGCATTCTTGCTTATCAGTTTGATTGAACTCTATTTCTTGTAAAGTGGTTGTGGCAGGAACAAGGGAATGATTTCTGTGGATACCACGTCTGCGAGTCCATCCGCCACATGACCTGTGAGCGGGGCGGGTACACTGACGAACAATATGAAGTGCGTAAATAACAATATTCACAATTTTATTTTATTACCATCATTTGTGTTGAGTTTCATTCATTCATATATATATATATATATATATATATATATATATATATATATATATATATATATATATATATATATATATATACATATATACATATATATATATATACATATATATATATATATATATATATGCATTGACCCCCTTCTTCAAATTAGATGTTTCGGATGCGGAATGAACTTCTAGCACCAGATCGCATGCGAGCAATTTAAGAGGAATTGGCGGCATTCTTTTTTGACCACGTGATCGCTAAAGACGGAGAATACTATGTGGACCATGCGTCCATAATGTAAGAGATTATTTTTGTAAGAGATAATTATTGTATATATGTAGCCGGTAGTGTCGGACGATAGATATACGAGAACTTGTTGTTCGACCAATCTCTCGGAGAAGGAGAGGTGGTCGATATCACTTCTCTCTGTATGCGTATATGTTCATGACGATCTTCTGTTTCCTTCGTTTGCTTACTAGCTAGCTAGCGTGTCGTGTCTAGTCCTCTCTATAATTATGTATAGTATACGTAGCGTCGACCAAGCACGGACATAAGAGAGGACATTTCTCTCTATTAATTAGCTATCTAACACAATATATGAAATACCTAAATTAACCTCCCAAAACCCCCAACCCCCCCCCCCCCCTTCAAAAAAAAACAAAAAACCCAGCCACGGCAATGCTGACTCGTGGATGACTATTGGTCCTGGTTGGTGCCACGAACCGGGACCAAAGGCCCTCCTGCCTGGGCTCAGCGCGCAGGCCATGTGGAGGCCCATCTGTCCCGGTTCTGGCTAGAACCGGGATTAAAGGGTAAGGGCATTAGTAACGACCCTTTTGTCCCGGTTCAGGAACCGGGACAAAAAGCCCTTATGAACCAGGACAATAGGCCCGTTTTTTACTAGTGATACATGATTCACGAATAGGCATAAGATATGTAATCTCCTTGATAAGCGATGCATAGATTGATCTATCCACCTCTTTTACCTTGATCATCTTCACTGCAATAAGGGAGTCCATCTCGATTGCAACTGGAATCTCAGTTCTCTGGATAGCCAATGACAGACCCTCCATACACGCACATAGTTCAGCTTTGTGGGATTCGCGACAAGAGAAAAGTTGCCTGCATGACGAGAAAATAATACCACCTTTATCATCTCTCAAAACAATACCGGCACCTGTTGAACCATTGTCCGCAAATGAGCCATCAGTACATAAATTTACCCAGCCAACAATTGGAGCTCTCCATGTAGGTACAGTACTTATGAACACATGCGGTCTATTGGTGCCTGTATCATATGTGATGATTGATTTTTCCTTGCTTTTATCTGAAGAGAGATTTATCTTAATGCCAATAAGGGAGTCAAGGTAACTCACCAAGAAATGACTAGAAGCTTCCATGGGCGGTGGAGGTTTATTATGTCCCACCTCATTCCGGATATGCCAAGCCCGCCATAACAACATGAGAAGCATAGAACGTTCAACTTTTGGAAGAGGTTCTAACGCATGTAGAAGCCACTCTTTCCCGGGCAACTTTTCGGGACAACATCTCCATGGAGAAGGCTAACCTTCCCATCAATAATAATAATAATAATAATAATAATAATAATAATAATAATAATAATAATAATAATAATAATAATAATAATAATAATAATAATAAAGAGAAAAAAGGGCCACCCTTCATCTGGGTCGACTTATATCAAAGAAGCATGATTATGAGATGCGTCACATCAGCTCGTTTCTCTGTCAAGCTTAATGGGGGATGTTCCAGGAGTTTTATCCCCTCGCGCGGTTTAAGACAAGGCGACCCACTTTCACCGTATTTATTCCTCTTTTGTGTGGAGGGGTTCTCGGCCTTGTTGAAAAGAGCACAGGAGGAGCAAAGGATTAAGGGAGTTTCGTTCGGAGGCACTGGCCCCCACGTCACGCATTGGTTGTTTGCTGATGACAGCATTGTTTTTCTCGAAGGCTCAGCTAAGAGCGTGGCTGCACTTAAGGAAATTTTGCTGACATATGAGGAGGCCTCGGGGCAGCGTGTGAATATGCAAAAGTCCTCCATCTTCTTCGGTAAGGGATGCAATGATGAGATTAAAAATGAGCTCAAGGAGGCAGTGGGCATTGATAGTGAGGCGCTAAGTGAGAGGTACCTTGGTCTGCCAACACTGGTTGGGCGATCGAAGGACGGTACGTTTACGTATGTCACCGAGAGTTCCAAGGGTAAGGTGACAGGGTGGAAGGGGCAGGGTTTGTCCAAGGCTGCCAGAGAAGTTCTTGTTAAATCGGGATTACAATCAACACCAACTTTCACGATGAGTTGCTTTCATCTCACAAAGAAGATATACCGGAACCTGACATCCATCTCTTCAAAATTCTGGTGGGGGCAATGAATGGTGAAAGAAAGGTGCATTGGATCTCATGGGAGAAGATGTGCAATTTGAAGAGGGAAGGGGGCCTTGGGTTTAGAAATCCAGAGGGCTTCAACCTAGCACTATTGGCCAAGCAAGCATGGAGGCTTCTTACTACTCCCTCCTCTCTTTGTGCTAGGGTGCTGAAAGACAGATACTTCAAAGATGACACGATCTTGAGTGCTACTTGCCCGTCCAACTCATCATACACGTTCAGAAGCATTTTGTATGGGAGGTACTTCTTCGGGAGGGGCTTGTGTGGAGGGTGGGAGACGGCTCAAGGATAAATATCCACCATGAAAATTGGATTCCAAGGGAAGGCTGTTTGAGACCATTGGGTCAGGTTTATGTTCATGGTTTGACGAAGGTGGCCAATTTTCTCGATCAGAGTGGCGCGGCTTGGGATTTAAATAAACTTGCAACGGTGTTTACAGAAGCAGATGTTCATGATATTTTGCAAATAGCAGTGGGAGGACCGGGAACTGAAGACTACCCGGCTTGGAACTATACAAAGAACGGCGTCTTTAATGTCAAGTCAGCATATCATCTTTGGATGGCAAAGAGGAAGGCGAGGACGGGACAGCAGGAGTCTTCAAACCCGGTACTGCAGCATAAGGGATATATGGCGATGTGGGGGACGAGTGCTCCGCCGAAGGCAAAAATACACATGTGGCGCATGATCAGAAATGGACTAGCTGTAGGATCGGAACTTCATCGGAGACGGATCAAACCGGGGGTTTTTTGTGTTGCATGCGGAAGGGAAGAGACCATGATCCATCGTTTTTGGGCATGTCAGCATTCAGCACAGTTCTGGAAGGTTTTGCGCTCGGAAAAAGGTATCCCGGTGGCAGCCCCGCCGTGTCAGATAGATACCCAGGGTGCATTAGCGCGTTGGCTACTGGGCTGGTTCTCCGGAGCGTCCGAGGATGAGAAAGAAGCCATGATCCAAGCTACATATGGCCTTTGGTTAGCAAGAAATGAAACAAGGGATGGGAAACGGATGGAATCGCCACATGCGGTAATGGAAACAGTATACACACACATGCTTGAGTGGACCAACTCACATCCCCCAACGGTTAGTGCACAAGTTCCGAGGATAATTCAGCGATGGTCTGCACCGGATGAGGGGTGGGTTAAGATTAACACTGACGGTGCAACCTCAAGAGTGGGAGACAAGGCAGGAGGTGGGGCGGTGATGCGCGATCATAACGGAGCGTTTTTGGCTGCACTATGTCATGTTTTTCCACACATAGAGGACCCAGAAGCTGCGGAGGTTCTGGCATGCAGGAGAGCATTGCAGGTAGCGGGCGAGATGGGGTTACAGAATATTCATTTAGAGTTGGATAGCTTGAAGGTGGTTCAGATGATCCAGCAAGAGGGTACAAACTTCTCGACGGTGGGCCCCTGGATTCAGGACATCCAGCAGATGTTGGAGGAGAAGCAAGGTGCCAAGGTGTCATTGGTTCGTCGTTCAGCGAATGTCGCCCCGCATAAGTTGGCTAGAGTAGGTGTAGGTGATAATTTATGTAAGGTGTGGGTGGGGGTCCCCCTGACTGTATTTTGGATGTAATTTCGGATGACATTCCGAGCTTTGCGGAGACCTAAATAAAGCGGCGACATTAACCCTAAAAAAAAAAAGAATTGATGCGCACGCAAGTCAGCCTATTTGGATAGAGAGTTTACCTCGGTTTAAACAAAAAAAGAAATACATGGTTTAACCAACCGACCATGTCGATACTTATATATAGCCAGCCTCCCTATCCAGGGATGGGCCCACTTCAATTCAAGGGTATTCAACTGAATACCCATTATTTTTGCTCAAAAAGCATGTCTATATAGTGCATAGTATACGCGTACGTTTAGAGAAAAGGAAACTGACGGGAAATCAGATGTCGTGCACCGATTCAGTCCAATATACAGGAACAACCCACCTCTGGTTTTCCTTCCTCCCTATCCCACCCATTATTTTTTCTTCTCGAAGCCCAATACGAGAATGGCTACAGCCCACCCATATGACCCGATCGCTCACACTAAGACAACAACACAACGATCAAGAATCAAGAGGTTCCATGTTAATCGGAGCGTCGCCTTCCTAAATTCCAATCTCACACGCGGTCGCAGGCTCGAGGTGGGGTTGATCAACACGCCGGCAGGGGTGCGTGGTGGCTCCGGCAGACAGGGGAGCACGGTGGGCGGCTGCACAGCCGATGCATGTGTCCGCCATCCTGGGTCCGAGTGTACGAGAAAAATGTTCCACGTTGTTTCTTCGTTTGTCATTCAGATTTTACTTCCTCCGTTTCAGTTTACAAGTCTTGCGCGTATACTTAGGTTACCAATTTTATCACTCTAATATAAACTATATAATACAAAAATTATACCATTTAAAAATAGAACATCTGAAGTTTATATTGATATATTTTTTACCATTTGAAAATAGAACATCTGAAGTTTATATTGATAAATTTTTTGTAATATATGATTTGTATTAGGTTGGTCAAATTAACGACCTAGGGATACGCGCACGCCCTGTAAACTGAGAGAGAGGGAGTAGTACTTATTCCCTCTGTCTGGTGAAGAGTGTATATTTGACTCTAAATTTTGTCCACAAAAGAGTTTACTTCTATCTTCCCAATGCATTTTAAAGTGGTAAAAATGTTCCTCTTTCATCACACGGTAATCAACACCAGTAACATTCTACACATGGTCTTCTTAATTTTTACACGCACTCGTTAGGGGTTAGGTAATTAAAGAGGTGAGAGATGGTGGCTTGTACTTTTCCAATGCATTCTTTACTCTACTCCATAATTTGTCCTAAAATTTCTATATGTACACTTTTCATTGGATGGAGGGGGTATTCTGTTGTAAAAGGGTGAGTTAATTGCCTGATTGGATTCATGCATAGGATTACATTATTGTATTTACATACTGATGAAATCTGAGATTTCAGACTTTCTGTTTCAGTAAAGTACTCCCTCCGTCCGGAAATACTTGTCATCAAAATGAATAAAAGGGGATGTATCTAGATGTATTTTAGTTCCGGATACACCCCCTTTTGTCCATTTTGATGACAAGTTTTTTCAGACGGAGGAAGTATAAGATATTGAAATTTGAGACTTGTTTGGAGATTCACAAGAATGAATTGTCAAGACATGAGAATTGTTTAGGGTTAAATAATGCAATAATGTTATTTGCAATTTGTGATGTGATTTCAAGTAGTAATATTATTTAGTAGTATAGAACAATACGGTGTTAATCAGGTTAGAGAAGCCAAAAACAAAGGCTTTAGGCTTTCAAAAACAAACTCCACGTCCAAGTCGCGATCCAAACATCCATAGCTTTGTCCTCGGCTTGGCTTATTCCCAAAACCCGGCCCGGCCCGGCGCGACGAGGCGTGGCGAGCGAGGAGGAGGAGCGCACGTGTGGGTCTCCTTTTCTCATGCTCATACAAGTGCTAGAGAGCTCACCTTATAAAGTGATGCGACTCTCACTCACCTGAATGTATGGGACTAAATATCAGTCCCACTCACGCCACACACAGCCATGCATGAATGGGCCATGAGTATTTCATATTTTAATTGGACTTTGGGCCAAAGACCTACTAACAAAAATCCAACATAGGTTACTCCCCAACTAGCCCTTGGTATAGCCGCATAAGACTACCCACAGTGGAAGTAACATAGATAGTAACATCACATATATCTAGATAAAATAGATGATGTGGCAAGCAATAAATGAAGAAAGAGAGGCATATGGTAACATAGCTAGTTACTACTAGTATGAGTAGCATCACACATATCAAGGCAAGATGAGTTTATAGTCTAATAAATGAAGTGTTGCATGTTATCACACATATGTTACTCTCCACTATGTTACTATCCATTGTGGCTAGTCTAATGACTCAGATTCAAAGGCTCAAAGCCATCCTAGCTGCATGCATGCATGCATGATGTGTGCCTTTCTACACAGGTTTCCATTGTTTTTTTGTTGTAGCCACATGCATGCATCGGGTACTGATTGATCCCGTCTTCTTCGATCCCGAACTACAATAGTCGTAGCATAGCTTTTTCTAGGAGAGAGGCCAATATGGCTTCTCATCTATGTGCCGAACAGGCTAGTGAGGTTGGTCGGAGGTGTTTTTGGATCAATTTTGTTCCATCCTTTGCATTACCAGCAATTGTATTTCTGTTTGAGTAGTTTAATACAGCTCCTGACTTACAAAGGAAAAACATCTAAAAATGCAGATTTTTAAACTAACTGCAAATTGGTGCGTATTCCTACGAAGAAGCGCTGTATGCCAAGGTTCCTGGTGGTGTTGGCGCGGGAGCCCATGAATACTCCATCAGTTCTAAAATGCCTTGCATAGTAGGTTTCCTTAGGATAAGCTTTTTTTTACCAACAGTGCTTTTGTGTCACAAAATTACATCATAAATATGTAAGTATATAACATTTATGTCATAAACGTTTACTACATGCTAATGGAGTAATTGTTGATCAAAGGCTTAGGCTGGTCACAATGGGCAAGAACATAAGCTACGAACTTCACGTTTTTCTAGACTATGTTACTACCTCCACAGTGGGTAGGAACATCTATGTAGTGTCATGCAACCATGTAATTATTAGGTTATAGACTCATTGCTTCTTGGAGTGTGTGATGTTCCGATAACTTAGCTAGTTACCACAAGCACATCTCTCTTCATTAAATATGTGCCACATAAACAAAGTTGCATTGAAGTGTGTGATGTTACTTCTAAGTTCCTCCCCATTGTGACCAGCCTTATTGTAATGAAACCTAATAGAGACAAGGTATTTTGAAACGGACCGAGTACTAATTGCCATGGAACTTGTCCTAAAATGGTAAAATTTAAGACCGTGCGCATACATGGTCCAGTTAATCAGTGTGAAAAGATGCTGCACAGGAGCCATCCATAGGTCAAATTCGTTGGTTTCTCACTGAGCAATATTCTAAATCAGAGACGTCTCTCATGATTTCATCATTTTTCTAGATTCATGACTCTATTTTCCATCTATCACTATATGGTCTGTGTGAATTCCGGTGGAGAAATGAGAAAGAAAGGGTTCAGCTTTGTGTAGGTTGGGTTGGGGGAGGGGGGGGGGGGGAATTTCCCTGCATTAAAACATGCTCTCCAGTTTAATAATGGAATAAGGCGGAACATGACATTGGAGCGGCCACTCGACACCTCAAAGATGATGCATCACGATATATAGATTATAGTCATTCAATAACATGATGTTGGGCGCTGGCTGGATACACCGATTGTTTGGCACTGTTTCGCGTGGTGACTTCGGTCTTGCTCGTGCCCTAAAAAACTCTGACAGTGGCATGATCAATGTAAGGGGGCACCATCTGCTTTGTCGCGCCGGAATATTTCGCCCCAAGTAGGGCGATGAAGGAGTCCCAACATATGCAAAAACCTCTTCTTCAGCTAAATACACCTCCATGGTTGGACCATCGGCATATGGGGGCCAATGCCCCCACCTCCCTGCGGGTGTGCAGTTTTCGTAAGGTTTAGGTATAGTAAAACACCCTATATGGAACAATGGAACAATGTATTCGTAGTTTTAATTGTCTTCAAACCAATAGTTGTCCTAATTCCTTATATCCCACATTAATTACTCGAATGATATGTGGTTGATTCCCAAGAATATGTGCTCCTCATATCATTTCTTAACCGATAAGCGGCTTATTTATTTCTGATCGTCCTATTCTTATTTCTAAACACAACTACACCATCTTAAATAGTATTTGGTTTGAGAGAAGATGTCATTTTATACTGAATTAAGTGATTTATTGGATGGTGCCTCAGTTTGAAAATATACATATTTCTTGTTAGGGTATAGAATATAGATGTACTCATCGTCCTATCGCTACAGGGATCAGGATTCCCCTTAAAAAGCTACAGGATCGGGATCGGGCAACTGGCAACTATCGAATAGATCATGGCTATAAGATCCGAAGAATCGTTTCCTCGTTTCGTAGCCCGTAGCCTCTTCTCGTCGCCCGCGCCCATGTCTCGATAAGCAGCCGGCCCTGACAAGTAGATGGCCCTGACGAGTTCGCTCTTGTCTCATCACGTCGTCCCTCGTCATTACTCATTAGATGAATTGGATCATCGGAATTCGTATTCAGGGCGACAAGCCGCTGCCTTCCTCGCCTCCACTCTCAAATTTTAGACTCGTCAAGATCGTCTCGTCAGATTGATCAGTGACCGACTCCCCCAGCATCCAGGTGCTTATCGAGTCCTTCTTTTCGATTAACTTTGGTTCCTACACCTAATTCCTAATTTTCTAATTAACTATTAGCAGGGATCGGTCGTTAGAGATTGGTTCTTACCTCCTCGGTTAAAGATCATGGTGTAGCAGTTCTATCGAACATGACCCAAAACAAGGTGAGTTAGACGGTTCGTCTTTTTGCCAAACATTGATGCATGATCTTCAATTTTAGAATATTCTTCTTATTATAAAAGAGGCATGGTTGTTTTCCCAATGCAAGTATTGTGTATAGAGTTCTATTGACCATTCCTGCGACAGTTGCATCGGCAGAAACAAGTCTACCTAAATTGGAGCTATTGAAGCCCTATATGTGTACTAATATGACATAGCAAAGACTCAATCGTTTGGCCACAATAGCACTTCAGAGTGAAGTGTTGGAGAAGATTGATTACGAGGATATCACACTAGTAGAAAACGGGCCTATTGTCCCGGTTCGTAAGGGCCTTTTGTCCCGGTTCCTGAACCGGGACTAAAGGGTCGTTACTAATGCCCTGACCCTTTAGTCCAGGTTCTAACCAGAACATGGACAGATGGGCCTCCACGTGGCCTGTGCGCTGAGCTCAGGCAGGAGGGCCTTTGGTCCCGGTTGGTGGCACGAAGCGGGACCAATAGGCATCCACGCGTCAGCATTTCTGTGGCTGGAGTTTTTGTTTTTTTAAAGGGGGGGGGGTTGGGGGTTTTGGGGGGTTAATTTAGGTATTTCATATATTGTGTTAGCTAGCTAATTAATAGAGAGAAGTTTCCTCTCTTATGTCCGTGCTTGGTCGACCCTACGTAATATACATACGTATAGAGAGGACTAGACACGCTAGCTAGCTAGTAAACAAACGAAGGAAACATAAGATCGTCATGAACATATATGCATACAGAGAGAAGTGATATTGACCACCTCTCCTTCTCCGAGAGATTGGTCGAACAACAAGTTCTCATATATCTATCCGACACTACCGGCTACACTATCAGCGATCACGTGGTCAAGAAAGAATGCTGCCAATTCCTCTTGAACTGCTCGCATGCGATCTGGTGCTAGGAGTTCATCCCGCATCCGAAACATCTAATTTGAAGAAGGGGGTCAATACATACATACATATATATATATATATATATATATATATATATATATATATATATATATATATATATATATATAACTCAACACAAATGATGGTAATAAATAAAATTGTGAATATTGTTATTTACGCACTTCATATTGTTCGTCAGAGTAGTCCCGCTCACAGGTCGTGTGGCGGATGGACTCGCAAACGTAGTATCCACAGAAATCATTCCCTTGTTCATGCCACAACCACTTTACAAGAAATAGAGGTCAGTCAAACTGATAAGCAAGAATGCCAAATGGTATTGATGAAACTAGCGCTTGAATCACTAGGAGATGCGCGGAACATGCTACTATAGTACTTACTTTCGGGTGTCTAAATTCCAGCTTCTTCGGCAGTCCCGGAGCTTTTCTGGTGAATTTTCTCCAAACCCTTCCAGACAAAGAAAACAATTACTTGATATCAGAAATAAACAAAGTTACTGATATGGTGGATAATGATCGATTTAACTTACTTCTCGAGCATTTGAGTCATGTCCGCATACTCCTAGGGATCTTTTCGTTTAGAGTCCAAGACAGTTACTACTCCCTACTCAAGCTTAATCTCTAGGAGAATATAGTGGTACCTGCGCACGCATGCATAACTCATCAATTACATTACTATAACCTTGACTAATATATAAGGGAAACCGAATATGCACAAGACAGTAGCACTCACTTGAAGTTGTAAGGAAAGAGTATTATATCTTTGTTTTCATTTATTACGAACGATCGTAGCAAGTTGGCCTCGGTATCTGCGGCATGAAATTTAACCTCAGTTGCATCTATGAGATATGTGTTAATGAACCCAATATCACCGACTTGTCTTTTCTTCAATTTGACGATCTTCAATATGCATAATATAGTCAGGATAATTATAAATACATGCAATGAAAGAGCTGAGCAATATAGAGAGACTTAATGACAGAAGTAGTACTACTTATAGACAGTAGCAGGTGACCGTTGCTTTATCGAGGGCCAATTGATTGAAAAACTGATAGAACTCCTCAAATGGAATAGGCAACAGTTCAATTCCAACGAGGTCATGCTCCTTTTTAACTTTCACATACAAAGTATTCCTCCCCCAGACTCTCTGCAAATTTTCAAGTACCAATCATGCAATCTTCGCATCATCGTTGATAGAGATCTTTCATCTTTGATGAGAGACTTCCCGTACTCGTATCTGTGGATCGATGATGTCGCTAGGCACCTTGAGCGGGGGGCACGATTGATTCCCTTGTTCGCGGAACTGGGCAATTTGTTTCCCAGCTCGTCGTTCTTTCATCCTTTGATCACTGACTGTACTTCCCGACCGCTCCACTTCGACAAATGCCTTTCTAATAATGCGCTCATAGTTGCCTTTCGGCGGAGACTTGGGTGGTTTTGCCAGGGCAGCCAGAGTGCGCTTCGCTTTCACCGGATCTACCTTCACCTCCGGAGGTGGATGTCTCTATGCTTTCAACCCTTGAAACCAGTCCTTCACTTCGGTTCGCGCGATCTTCGCGTTCTCCTCCGGGGTCATCTCGTATGGTAACTTCTCTGGAGTCTTCAGAGAAGAACCGAATCTGTATGTCCTCCCGCCTCTGGTTGTACTGCTAGACGCCGCCAAAGCAGACGGAGCGGCTGTCTTCTTTACTTGCTCACGAGGCGGAGGAGAAGGACTATGACGCGCCGGAGCAGCCGGAGCAGCGGCGGGTCTATTCCGCCCTTGCTGACGAGGCAGAGAAGGAGGAGGCTGGCTGCTCGGGCGCGCCGACGCAAGCGGAGAAGGAGGCGGAGTGACGCCACGCGCCGGAGAAGGAGCCGGCAGAGTGCCCTGATCGTCACTCGCCGGAGGAGGAGGCGGTGGAGGAGGCGGAGTGCCCTGACTCGCCGGAGGAGGAGGAGGAGGCGGAGGCGGAGGCATCCAATTTGGAAGGTTGATGAGCTCCTTCCGCCATAGGCATGGAGTCTTCAGAGCAGAACCCAGCCGAGTCTCCCCTTCACCTGTAGGGTGGTCAAGCTGGAGGTCCTCAAATCCCTCCGTTATTTCATCCACCATCACCCTAGCATATCCTTCTGGAATCGGCCGGTAGTGAAAAGTTGCGCCGGGTTCAGTAGGAAAAACAGAGCCAACAGCCGCCTTGACCTTCATATTAATCCATTGCATCATAAGGTGGTAATTTGGAGACTCCGTGATAGCATCCACAGGATAGCTGGCAGGAGCCGTCAAGACATGCTCCGGCTGAAGCAGCTCGGTGGAAGCCACATTGCTTCTCCGCTGAGATGGCGGGGTAGCTTCGGCAGTTCGTTTGCTGCGATTAGCTTCTCGTTCCTCTATCGCTTGTACCCTAGCATGCAGCGCCTGCAGTTCGGTCTGCTGCACTTTCTTCCTCCTCTCGTGGCATTTGTAACCGCCTGCGTCTGGAAACCCAGCCTTCCACGGAATGGAGCCTGGCATGCCTTGTGTCCGTCCAGGGTGCTCAGGATTCCCGAGGGCCATTGTGAGCTCGTCGTTCTCTCTGTCTGGAATGAACGTCCCTTGCTGTGCTGCTTCGATATAGTGCCGAAGCCTCATGACTGGTGTTTCCAATTGATCGTCCATCCAAATGCACTTCCCTGTTACAGGGTCGAAGGTTCCGCCAGCCCCGAAGAACCAAGTCCGGCAACGGTCTGGCCAGTTCATTGTCTCTGGTTCGATCCCTTTATCAAGCAGATCATTCTCAGCCTTGGCCCACTTAGGCCGGGCTATGAGGTAGCCACCTGACCCCGTGCGATGGTGAAGCTTCTTCTTCGCAACATTTTTCTTGTTTGTCGCCGACATCTTCTTACTCTTATCCGATGTCTTGTGGGCCACAAATGCGGACCGGTGATCTCTGATCTTCTCATATCTTCCCTTGAATTCTGGTGTCTCTTTTTTATCGACAAACCTATTCAGCTCTTTCTTCCACCTCCTGAATAGGTCTGCCATCCTCTTAAGAGCAAAAGACTTGATTAATTCCTGTTTAACTGGCTTCTCCGGATCATCCTCTGGCGGTAGGGTGAAATTTGACTTCAGCTCAGTCCAAAGATCATTTTTCTGCATATCATTGACATAAGACACCTCAGGGTCTTTTGTAGCCGGCTTTAACCATTTCTAGATGCTGATCGGGATCTTGTCCCTAACCAGAACCCCGCACTAAGCAACAAATGTGTTCTTTGTTCGGATGGGTTCAATCGGTTGGCCGTCGGGCGCGATTGCTATGATCTCAAACCTTTCATCTGAGCTTAACTTTTTCTTCGGGCCTCGTCTCTTTACCGAAGTTGTGCTCGATCCGGAGGGCTAGAAGAAAGAACAAAGACTTAATTAATATGTTTACATACCAAAACAATGAATGCATCAATTAGCTAGTCAGCACAGACTTAACTAATATATATACCTGGCCGGACTCGGTTCGGTCACCGGAGCCGTCATCACGGTCTCCTTCTTGCACCGCATTGGGTCACCGGAGCCGTCCTCACGTTCTCCTTCTTGCACCGGCATTAGGTCACCGGAGCCAGCTTCTTCACCCTCTCCTTCCAGACCATCGGTGTCGTTGAGAAACAACGAGCAGACGGCATCACTTCCAAGTGTGATTATGTCCCTCAACAACGCTTCTTTTGCTTCGTCTCAGGCGGTGTCCATAGTTTCTACAAATATTTACAACATGACAATTATTATTCAAACATGACAGATGGATATATTAGTGGCATACGTAGAACTAGCTAGCTAATCACAGTAAGGAATCATATTAATTAGTGGCGTCGACGTTGCTTCTCTAGGGTTTGGGGTGGCCTCGACAATGCTTCAAGGGTTTGGGGTATATCGACAACGACGACATACGTACATGGGAAAATAATATTATCGGGGGGCGGGGGTATATCGACCCCCCCCCCACGTGTTGAAGTTATCGCGGGAGGGGGTATATCGACCCCCCCTCGTCTTGAAATTATCGGGAGGGGGTATATCGACCCCCCTCGTGTTGAAGTTATCGGGAGGGGGGTATATCGACCCCCCCCCCACGTGTTGAAATTAACAGGAGTTTATATCGACACGACATACGTACATTGGAAAATAATATTATCGGGGAGGGGGTATATCGACCCCCCCCCCTCGTGTTGAAGTTATCGGGAGAAGAAAATGAAGAAGAAGAAAAATAGGAGAAGAAGAAAGGAATAGAGGAGAAGAAGAAAAAATAGAAATTTTTTTCTATTTTTTCTTCTTCTCCTCTATTCCTTTCTTCTTCTCCTCTTTCGTTTCTTCTTTTTTCCTCTTCTTATTTATTTCTCCTCTCCTCTTCTTCTTTCTTTCCTCTTCTTATTTTCTTCTTTCCTATCCTTCTTTTTCTAAAATTGTAACTTTTGCATATATAGAACTTTTCTAAAATTGTAACTTTTGCATATATAAAGCTTTTCCATGGATCATCATTTCTCATATATATCGAATATATATCCATTGTCATATATAAAAACTTTCTATATATGAACAAAAACTTTCTATGAACAAAAAAACATTTTGAACATATATATATTTAGCATATTCTAGCCACATACACATATACATCACATATGAACAAAAAAATTAAACTAATAAAAAACAAAAACATATAGCCACATACATACACATATACATTATATATATATATATATGAAAAAAATAAAATAATAAAAAAACAGAGCCGGGCGGCGGCTCACAGCGCGGGGGCAGGCGAGGGCGCCGGCGCGCGGGGGCAGGACAGGGCAGGGTAGGGCGACAGCGACGAGGAGCGGGCGGCGACGGCGAGCCCGTGGCAGGGGCTCGGGGCGTGGGGCGGCGCGCGCAAGCAGGGGAGCTCGAGGCGACGGCGGGGGCGGCGAGGGCGCCAGCGCGCGGGGGCGGGACGGGGCTGGGGCAGGGCGACGGCGATGAGGGGCGAGCGGCGACGGCGAGCACGTGGCAGGGGCGCGGGGCGACGGCGAGCACGGGCAGCCTGGCAGCACCGGGGGCAAATGGTCGATGAGAAACTAAAAATTTCCTAAGTCCTGCTTATATACGCAGAGTATTGGTCCCGGTTCGTGGCACCAACCATGATCAATGCCACCTTTAGTCCCGGTTGGTGCCACCAACCGAGACCAAAGGAAAGGGCGGGAAGCGGCGGCCTTTGGTCCCGGTTGGTGGCACCAACCGGGAATAAAGGGGGGCATTGGTCCTGGTTGGTGCCACGATATTGAAGAAGGATGGTGGGAACACCAGCTTGAAACTGACAAGACATTGCGCCACATCACTCCTTACACTAGTAGAAAACGGGGCAATGGTCCAGGGTGGGTTAGCCCATTAGTCCCAGTTCAATCAAGAACCGGGACCAATGGGGGCATTTGACCCGGTTCGTGAGCCCAGGGGGCCGGCCGGGCCACGTGGGACATTGGTCCCGGTTTGTCTGGACCTTTTGGTCCCGGTTTGTGGGAAGAACCGGGACCAATGGGCCTCGCTCCTGGCCCACCACCATTGGTCCCGGTTGGTGGCATGAACCGGGACCAAATGCTCCCATTTAGACCCGGTTCATGCCACGAACCGGGACCAGTGGTCCACCCTATATAAACCCCTCGCGCCGGAGCAGAGCACTCAGTGCTCTATTTTTTCTGGGCCGGCGAGAGGAGGGGCTTTAGGTGCTCTAGCTCACCTCCTATGCGCATGAGGTGTTCGATGAAATGCCCGAGCCACACTAGTTAAGCTTTCTCCTCTCGAAGCTCGTCCTCAAAACTCCATTTTCCTCGAGATTTGTCTAGATTTAGCGGTCCGTCACGCCCCACCCCTGTCTTCACCGCCGTCGATCACCCGCGCCGATCTCATCACCGACACCACCGTGGTGAGCCTCTTGCTCTTATCTTCTTTCTGAAAGGAAAAATATTCTTACTTGTATGTTTAGATAGATACTTGTATCATTTTCTTACTTTTATTATTGCATCTTATATAGTGCGATGGTTTTGGTATCCGCCCCCGTCGGCCCTCGTCCTGTCTATGATTCGGATGTGGTATATATATTAATCTTTATAACTATTGGTTCATTTATTGTTTATGATAATTATGCGGACCAACGTGACATAGATTTTATTTATCTAGGATGTATGTGAACCGGAAATTCCAAACGACCCTATTGTTGAGAGGTTAAATTTAGTTGAAGAAGAAAACAATTTCTTGAAGGAAAAAATAAAAAAGAATGAGGAGGAGAAGATGATATTGGAGTTGCATGTTGCGGATGTCGTCGATGATCACAAGATCAAGATGGATGCAATGCGCTTGAAGATTAGAAAGATTAGATAATATGCCATTCATACCGAGGCTTGGTATCATTATGCCGTTGGATCAATTGTCACCTTGGTTGCGATTATGATCGCCTTTGTTTTCGCATTAAAATGTTTTACATAGTTTCAATGTATGGTTTAATTAATTAGATGCTCTGGAGAGCTATATGTTGTTAGATGAGAACTATGTATGTACTTTGCTTTTAATGCATGTGATGATGAACTTCTATTAATTTCGACACTTAATTAATTATATATAATGCACGCAGATGAACCGACAATGGATGTACGGTGACAGACACACCTCCGAGTACATTAAGGGCGTGCATGAGTTTCTCGATGCGGCTGAGGCAAACAAGCAGAATGATTTTATGTGTTGTCCATGCCCTGATTGTGGGAATACGAAGTCTTACTCTAACCGGAAAATCCTTCACACCCACCTGTTCTACAAGGGTTTCATGCCACACTATAATGTTTGGACGAGGCACGGAGAAATAGGGGTTATGATGGAAGACGACGAAGAAGAAGAGTACGATGACAACTACGTGCCTCCTGAATACCGTGATGCTGCAACGGCGGGAGCTGGTGAAGATCAAGAGGAACCAGACGATGTTCCCAATGATGCTGCAACGGGTGAAGCTGCTGAAGATCACGAGGAATCAGACGATGTGCACGATGATGGTGATCTCCGCCGTGTCATTGTCGATGCAAGGACGCAATGCGAAAGTCAAAAGGAGAAGCTGAAGTTTGATCGCATGTTAGAGGATCACAAAAAATGGTTGTACCCCAATTGCGAAGATGGCAACACAAAGCTCGGTACCTTACTGGAATTGCTGCAGTGGAAGGCAGAGAATGCTGTGCCTGACAAAGGATTTGAGAAGCTACTGAAAATATTGAAGAAGAAGCTTCCAAAGGATAACGAATTGCCCGACAGTACATACGCAGCAAAGAAGGTCGTATGCCCTCTAGGATTGGAGGTGGAGAAGATACATGCATGCCCTAATGACTACATCCTATATCGCGGTGCATACAAGGATCTGAACGCATGCCCGGTATGCGGTGCATTGCGGTATAAGATCAGACGAGATGACCCTGGTGATGTTCACGGCGATCCCCGCAGGAAGAGGGTTCCTGCGAAGGTGATGTGGTATGCTCCTATAATACCACGGTTGAAACGTCTGTTCAGAAACGGAGAGCATGCCAAGTCGATGCGATGGCACAGTGAGGACCGTAAGAAAGACGGGAAGTTGAGAGCACCCGCTGACGGGTCGCAGTGGAGAAAAATCGTGAGAAAGTACTGGGATGAGTTTGCAAAGGACCCAAGGAACGTATGGTTTGCTTTAAGCGCGGATGGCGTTAATCCTTTCGGGGAGCAGAGCAGCAATCACAGCACCTGGCCGGTCACTCTATGTATGTATAACCTTCCTCCTTGGATGTGCATGAAGCGGAAGTTCATTATGATGCCTATTCTCATCCAAGGCCCTAAGCAACCCGGCAACGACATTGATGTGTACCTAAGGCCATTAGTTGAAGAACTTTTACAGCTGTGGAATGGAAATGGTGTACGTACGTGGGATGAGCACGGACAGGAGGAATTTAACCTAAAGGCGTTGCTGTTCGTGACCATTAACGATTGGCCCGCTCTCAGTAACCTTTCAGGACAGAAAAACAAAGGATACCACGCATGCACACACTGTTTAGATGACACTGAAAGTATATACCTGGACAAATGCAGGAAGAATGTGTACCTGGGCCATCGTCGATTTCTTACGACCAACCATCAATGTCGAAAGAAAGGCAAGCATTTCAAAGGCGAGGCAGATCACCGGAAGAAGCCCGTCATGCGTACCGATGGTCACGTACTTGCTATGGTCAATGATTTACACGTAATCTTTGGAAAGGGTGCCGGCGCACTAGCTGTTCCGAATGACACTGAGGGACACGCACCCATGTGGAAGAAGAAATCTATATTTTGGGACCTACCCTACTGGAAAGACCTAGAGGTCCGCTCTTCAATCGACGTGATGCACGTGACGAAGAACCTTTGCGTGAACCTGCTAGGCTTCTTGGGCGTGTATGGAAAGACAAAAGATACACCCGAGGCATGGGAGGACCTCCAACGTTTGCACCAAAAAGACGGCATGCCTCCGAAGCAGTATGAAGGTCCTGCCAGCTACGCTCTTACGAAAGATGAGAAAGAAATCTTCTTTGAATGCCTGCTCAGTATGAAGGTCCCGACTGGCTTCTCGTCGAATATAAAGGGAATAATAAATATTCCAGAGAAAAAGTTCCAGAACCTAAAGTCTCATGACTGCCACGTGATTATGACGCAACTGCTTCCGATTGCATTGAGGGGGCTTTTATCGGAAAACGTCCGATTAGCCATTGTGAAGCTATGTGCATTTCTCAATGCAATCTCTCAGAAGGTGATCGATCCAGAAATGGTACCAAGGCTAAGGAGTGATGTGGCGCAATGTCTTGTCAGTTTCGAGCTGGTGTTCCCACCATCCTTCTTCAATATCATGACGCATGTCCTAGTTCATCTAGTCGACGAGATTGTCGTTCTGGGGCCCGTATTTCTACACAATATGTTCCCCTTTGAGAGGTTCATGGGAGTCCTAAAGAAATATGTCCGTAACCGCGCTAGGCCAGAAGGAAGCATCTCCATGGGCCATCAAACAGAGGATGTCATCGGGTTTTGTGTTGACTTCATTCCTGGCCTTAAGAAGATAGGTCTCCCTAAATCGCGGTATGAGGGGAGACTTACTGGAAAAGGCACGCTAGGAGCGGACTCAATAATATGCAGGGACGGGCATTCTTGGTCTCAAGCACACTACACAGTTCTACAGAACTCTACCTTGGTGACCCCGTATGTCGATGAACACAAGAACAGTCTGCGCTCCAAACACCCGGAGCAGTGCGACGACTGGATTACATGTGAACACATCAGGACTTTCAGCAGTTGGTTGGAAGCACGTCTCAGAGGTGACAACACTGTTTGTGATGAGTTGTACTTGTTGTCCAGGGGGCCATCTTTGACTGTATTGATTTACAAAGGATACGAGATAAATGGGAATACATTTTACACGATTGACCAAGATCAGAAGAGCACCAACCAAAACAGCGGTGTCCGCTTTGATGCAACAACCGAGAAGGGAAAGGACACATATTATGGTTACATAGTGGACATATGGGAACTTGACTACGGACAAGATTTTAGGGTCCCTTTGTTTAAGTGCAAATGGGTCAATCTGTCAGGAGGCGGGGTACATGTAGATCCACAGTACGGAATGACAACAGTGGATCTGAAAAATCTTGGGTACACTGATGAATCGTTCGTCCTAGCCAATGATGTGGCACAGGTTATCTATGTGAAGGACATGTCTACCAGACCGAGAAAAAGAAAAGATAAGGAAATGAATACATCATACGATGAGCCAAAGCGCCACATAGTTCTTTCAGGAAAAAGGGATATCCTAGGAGTGGATGTCAAGACAGACATGTCTGAAGATTACGAAAGGTTTCATGAAATTACTCCCTTCAATGTCAACGCTGACCCAAGCATCCTGATAACCGCTGAAGATTATCCATGGTTATGGCGCAATAAGCAAATGACACAGGCAAAGAAAAAGTGAAAACTTTCTCCCACAACTATTATGATGATACCATGCCAAATTTGTAACAGACGAGTATGTTATGCCAAGTATTTTAGAGTTCATTTGAAAACACACGAGTAGGTGCATCTATGTTAATTTTTTTAATTAAAGTTAATCACAAACTAGTGATTCACACAAATTTTAAAAAATTCAAAGTTAAACTATTCAAATTTTAAAACTAATGGCACTAATAGAAAGTTTATAATTTTTGTGACCTAAAATAAAAAAGAAATCACTACAAAACTATAAGTGTTTAGTTCTAAGTAGAAACAAAAAAAAACAAAAAAAATGCCACCTACTGGGCCCCATGGCCTGAATACGAGTAGAAACCCTACCATGGGCCAGGATTCAGGCCCGTGGGAGGCCCAGTAGGCCCACAGGCACAGATTGCAGTGTTAGGCCCGAAAGCCTGCTTTAGAGAGGAGCTCGAGAGGGATGGCGCACCGAACCTTATAAACAGGTGCGCCTCCCTCTCAGCTAGCGAGGTCGGACTAAACATTTGGGCGCGGGGCAGCACAGGCTTTTGGTCCCGGTTGGAGGGACGAACCGGGACCAAAGGTGGCATTGGTCCCGGTTCATAGCACCAACCGGGACCAATGCCCACCCTTTAGTCCCAGTTGGTGCCACCAACCGGGACCAAAGGCCGCCACTTAGCCTTTGGTCCCGGTTGGTGGCACCAACCGGGACTAAAGGGGGGAATTAGTCCCGGTTGGTTTCACGAACCGGGACTAATGCTCTTGCTATATAAGCAGCACTTAGCAGTTTTCGGCCAAATCCATCTGTTTCTTCTCGCCCCGACGCCTTCTGCTCCTCGTCGCCATCGCCGCCGAGCCCTGCCCCGACGCCGTCAGGCTGCTCCACCTCGCCGTCGCCGCCGCCCCTGCCGGCCCCGACATCATCGCCATCGCCGCGCGCGCCGCCCCTGCCCCGACCCCGTCGTCGTCGCCGCGCGCGCCACCCGTTCCCTGACCCCGTCGCCGTCGCCGCGCGCGCCGCCCCTTCCCCGACCCCATCGCCGTCGCCGCGTGCGCCGCCCGTTCCCCGACCCCGTGGCCGTCGCCGCGCACGCCAGCCCCTTCCCCGACCCCATCGCCGTCGCCGTCGCTGTCGCGCCTTCCCCAACCCCGTCGCCGTTGCCCCGACCACACGCCGCCGCCTTCGGTCCGGCCGCCGGCGCCCTTTATTTTTTGCATTATTATAAAAATGTGTATATAAGCATATGTTCTCTGTGTATGTATATGTTCATATATGCAAAAGTTAGATTTTAGAAAAACTTTATATATGCAAAAAATTTACATATATGCAAGTATATATATATATATATGTATGTATGTGGATATATACATGAGGGGGGTCGATATACGTTGATGTATACATGCAAAAGATAGATTTTTAGATATGATGATGTCTTTTTTCATATATGTATTATTTTTTAAGTTTTTAGTAGATATCGATTTTAGGTTAGTGCATTTTATCACTGATTTTAGGTTAGTTGATCGATTTAGTGCATTTTATGTTTGTTGCATTTTAGGTTAGTGCATTTTATGTTAGTGGAGAGGAAAAAGTAAAATAAGGAAAAGGAAAATAAGTAGAGAAAGAAGGAGAAGAAGAAGGAGAAGACGAGGAGAGGAAGAAGAGGAAGAAGAAGAAGAAAAAAGAGGAGAAGAAGAAGGAATAGAGGACTTCTTCTCCTCTCTTTTTTCGTCTTCTTCCTCTTTTTTTTATCGGGAACGGGGGTCGTCGAACATGACAGGAAGAAGAGGATAAAAAAAGAAAAGGAAGAAGTAGAAAAAAAGAGGAGAAGAAAGAATAGAGGAGTTCTTCTCCTCTATTCTTTCTTCTCCTCTTTTTTTTTCTTCTCCTCTTTTTTTTCTTCTTCTTCCTCTTTATTTATCGTGAACAAGGGTCGCCGAGCGGTAGAGGAAACCCTAATTAAATAGCAAGTATCATCAGTGTGAGATACATGTGGCCGTCGGTGTCGGACACTACATCCACGTCACTTGTGGGACGTGGATGTAGTGTCCGACATCGACGGCCACTTGTATCTCACACCGACGATAATTGCTATTTAGGGTTTCCTCTACCGTTCGGCGACCCTCGACGACCCTCGCTTCCGATAAAAAAAGAAGAGGAAGAAGAAGAAAAAAAGAGGAGAAGAAAGAATAGAGGAGTTCTTCTCCTCTATTCTTTCTTCTCCTCTTTTTTTTTCTTATGCTCTTCTTTTTTCTTCTTCTTCCTCTTTTTTTTCGTGAACGAGGGTCGCCGAGCGGTAGAGGAAACCCTAATTAAATAGCAAGTATAGTCGGTGTGAGATACATGTGGCCGTCGGTGTCGGACACTACATCCACGTCCCACAAGTGACGCGGGCTTCGACGCCCACGTCACTTCTGGGACGTGGATGTAGTGTCCGACACCGACGTCCACTTGTATCTCACACCCACGATACTTGCTATTTAGGGTTTCCTCTACCGTTGGGCGACCCTCGAGGACCCTTGTTTCCGATATATATGATTCCTTATTATGATTAGCTAGCTAGTTCTACGTTCGCCACTAATATATCCATTTGTCATGTTTGAATAATAATTGCCATGTTGTAAATATTTGTAGAAACTATGGACACTATCGCCCGAGACGAAGCAAGAGAAGCGTTGTTGAATAACATAATCGCAGAAGGAAGTCATGCCGTCTCGTTGTATCTCAATGACACCGATGGTACTCTCGAAGGAGAGGATGAAGAAGCTGGCTCTGGTGCACTAGTGCCGGTGCAACAAGAAGAAGAACGTGAGGACGGCTCCGGTGACCGAAACGAGTCCGGCGACCGAGCCGAGTCCGGCCAGGTATATATATTAGTTAAGCCTGTGCTGACTAGCTAATTGATGCATTCATTGTTTTGGTATGTACACATATTAATTAAGTCTTTGTTCTTTTTTCTAGCCCTCCGGATCGAGCACAACTGAGGTAAAGAGACGAGGCCCGAAGAGAAAGTTGAGGTCGGATGAAAAGTTTGAGATCATAGCAATCGCGCCCGACGGCCAACCTATTGAACCCATAAGAACAAAGAAGGCATTTGTTGCTCAGTGCGGGGTTCTGGTTAGGGACAAGATCCCGATCAGCATCCAGCAATGGTTAAAGCCTAAGAACGAAGACCCTGAGGTGTCTTATGTCAATGATCTACAGAAAAATGATCTTTGGACTGAGCTGAAGTCAAATTTCACCCTACCGCCAGAGGATGATCCGGAGAAGCTAGTTAAAGAGCAATTAATCAAGTCTTTTGCTCTTAAGAGGATGGCAGACCTATTCAGGAGGTGGAAGAAAGACCTGAATAGGTTTGTCGAGAAGAAAGAGACACCAGAATTCAAGGGCATATATGAGAAGATCAGAGATGACTGGCCTGCATTTGTGGCCCACAAGACATCGGAAAAGAGTACGAAGATGTCGGAGACAAACAAGAAAAATGCTGCGAAGAAGAAGCATCACCATCGCACGGGGTCAGGTGGCTACCTGGTAGCCCGGCCTAAGTGGGCCAAGGCTGAGAATGATCTAGTTCTAAAAGGGATCGAACCAGAGACAATGAACTGGCCAGACCGTTGCCGGACTTGGTTCTTCGGGGCTGGCGGAACCTTGGACCCTGTAACAGGAAATTGCATTTGGACGGACGAGCAACGTCAGATTCTCTTGAAGAAGCTTCGGTACTATATCAAAGCAGCGCAGGAAGGGACGTTCCTTCCTGACAGAGAGAACGACGAGCTCACAAAGGCCCTCGGGAATCCTGAGCACCCTGGACGGACACGAGGCACGCCAGGCTCCATTCCGTGGAAGGTTGGGTTTCCGGACGCAGGCGGTTACAAAAGCCAGGAGAGGAGGAAGCAAGTGCAACAGTCCGAACTGCAGGCGCTAAAAGCAAGGGTACTCGGGATAGAGGAACGAGAAGCAAATCACAGCAACCGAACTGCCGAAGCTTCCCCTCAAGCTACCCCGCCATCTCAGCGGAGAAGCAGCGTGGCTTCCACCGAGCAGCTTCAGCCAGAGCTTGTCTTGACGGCTCCTGGCAGCTATCCCGTGGATGCTATCACGGAGGCTCAAATTTGCCACCTTATGACGCAATGGATGAATTTGAAGGTCAAGGCGGCTGTTGGCTCTGTTTTTGCTAATGAACCCGGCGCAACTTTTCACTGCCGGCCGATTCCAGAAGGATATGCTAAGGTCATGGTGGATGAAATAACGGAGGGATTTGAGGAACTCCATCTTGACCACCCTACCGGAGAAGGGGAGACTCGGCTGGGTTCTTCTGTGAAGACTCCATGCCTATGGCGGAAGGAGCTCATCAACCTTCCGAACTGGACGCCTCCGCCTCCTCCTCCTCCTCCGGCGAGTCAGGGCACTCCGCCTCCTCCACCGCCTCCTCCTCCGGCGAGTGACGACCAGGGCCCTCGGCCGGCTCCTTCTTCTCCGGCGCGTGGCGGCACTCCGCCTCCTCCGCCTGCGCCGGCGCGCCCGAGCAGCCAGCCTCCTCCTTCTCCGCCTCGTCAGCAAGGGCGAAAGAGACCCGCCGCCGCTCCGGCAGCTGCTCCGGCGCGTCGTAGTCCTTCTCCTCCGCCTCGCAAAAAGCAAGCAGTAAAGAAGACTGCCGCTCCGTCTGCTCTGCCGGCGTCTAGCAGTACAGCCAGAGGCGGGAGGAAATACAGATACGGTCCTTCTCTGAAGACTCCAGAGAAGTTACCATACGAGAGGACCGCGGAGGAGAACGAGAGGGTCGCGCAAACCGAGTTGGATGACTGGTTTGAAGGGTTGAAAGCAAAGAGAAATCCACCTCCGAAGGAGAAGCTAGATCGGGCGAAAGTGAAGCGCACTCTGGATGCCCTGGCAAAACCACCCAAGTCTCCGCCGAAAGGCAACTATGAGCGCATTATTTCAAAGACATGGGTCGAAGCGTCGCGGTCGGGAACTACAGTCAGTGATCAAAAGCTGAAAGAACGAGCAGCTGGGAAACAAATTGCCCAGCTCGGCGAACAAGCAAACCAATCGTGCCCCCCGCTCAACGTGCCTAGCGTCGATCAGAGGATGGCGCCCGGTTATAACAATCCTGACGATTACCTGCGCGACGATGTAGATTTTGGTTTCCTGGATGTGAAGATACGAATATTCGAGTAGGGGAAGCCTCTCGCCGAAGATGAAAGATCTCTAACAACGATGATGCGAAGATTGCATGATTGGTACATGAAGACCTGCAAAGAGTCAGGAGGGAGGAGTACTTTGTATGTGAGAGTTAAACCGGAGCATGACCTCGTTGCAATTGGACTGTTGCATGTTCCATTTGAGGATTTCTATCAGTTCTTCAATCAATTGGCCCTCGATAAAACAACGGTCACCTGCTACTGTCTGTAAGTACTACTACTTCTGTCATTAATTAAGTCTCTCTATATAGCTCAGCTCTTTCATTGCATGTATTTATAATTATCCTCACTATATCATGCAGATTGAAGATCGCCGAATTGAAGAAAAGACAAATCGGTGATATTGGGTTCATTAACACAAATCTCATAGATGCAGTTCAGGTTAAAAAACATGCCGCAGATACCGAGGCCAGCTTGCTACGATCATTCGAAATAAATTCACACAAAGATATAATACTCTTTCCTTACAACTTCAAGTGAGTGCTGTCTTGTGCATATTCGGTTTCCCTTATATATTAGTCCAGGTATAGTACTGTAATTGATGAGTTATGCATGCGTGCGCAGTTTCCACTATATTCTGCTGGAGATTAGGCTTGAGAAGGGAGTAGTAACTGTCTTGGACTCGAGACGAAAAGATCCCGAGGAGTATGCGGACATGATTAAAATCCTAAAGAAGTAAGTTAAATCAATCATTATCCACCATATCAGCAAATTTGTTCATTTCGTGATATCAAGTAATTGTTTTCTTTTGTCTGGCAGTGTTTGGAGAAAATTCAGCACAACATCCCCGGAACTCCCGAAGGAGCTGCAATTTAGATACCCGAAAGTAAGTACTATAGTACGATGTTCCGCGCGTCTCCTAGCTATTGATTCAAGCGCTAGTTTCATCAATACCATTTGGCATTCTTGCTTATCAGTTTGATTGACCTCTATTTCTTGTAAAGTGGTTGTGGCAGGAACAAGGGAATGATTTGTGTGGATACTACATCTGCGAGTCCATCCGCCACACGACGTGTGAGCGGGGCGGGTACTCTGACAAACAATTTGAAGTGCGTAAGAAATAATATTCACAACTTTTGTTTATTACCATCATTTGTGTAGAGTTTCATTCATTCATATATATATATATATATATATATATATATATATATATATATATATATATATATATATATATATATATATATATGTATGTATGTATGTATGTATTCACCCCCTTCTTCAAATTAGATGTTTCGGCGGCGGAATGAACTACTAGCACCAGATCGCATGCGAGCAATTCAAGAGGAATTGGCGGCATTCTTTCTTGACCACGTGATCGCTGACGACGGAGAATACTATGTGGACCAGGCGTCCGTATTTTAAGAGATTATATTTGTAAAAGATAATTATTGTATATACGTAGCCGGTAGTGTCAGACGATAGATATACAAGAACTTGTTGTTCGACCAATCTCTCTGAGAAGGAGAGCTTGTGGTCGATATCACTTCTCTCTGTATGCATATATGTGCATGACGATCTTCTGTTTCCTTCGTTTGCTTACTAGCTAGGTAGCGTGCCTAGTCCTCTATATACGTATATATGTATATATAGTACGTAGCGTCGACCAAGCACGGACATAAGAGAGGACACTTCTCTCTATTAACACAATATATGAAATACCTAAATTAACCCCCCAAAACCCCCAAACCCCCCCCCCCCCTTTCAAAAAAAAACCAAAAACCCCAGCCACAGAAATGCTGACGCGTGGAGGTCTATTGGTCCCGGTTGGTGCCACCAACCGGGACCAAAGACCCTCGTGCCTGGGCTCGGCTCGCAGGCCACGTGGAGGCCCATCTGTCCCGGTCCCGGTTTGAACCGGGACTAAAGGGTGAGGGTATTAGTACCGACCCTTTAGTCCCGGTTCAGGAACCGGGACTACTGGCCCTTATGAACCGGGACTAAAGGCCGGTTTTCTACTAGTGTTAGCCTTGGTACAATTTCTAGACCGATCACCTTCTGAGAGATTGCATTGAGGAATGCACATAGCTTCACAATGGCTAATTGGACGTTTTCCGGTAGAAGCCCCCTCAATGCAACCCGAAGCAGTTGCGTCATAATCACGTGGCAGTCATGAGACTTTAGGTTCTATAACTTTTTCTCTGGCATATTTATTTTTCCCTTTATATTCGACGAGAAGCCAGTCAGGACCTTCATACTGAGCAGGCATTCAAAGAAGATTTCTTTCTCTTCTTTCGTAAGAGCGTAGCTGGCAGGACCTTCATACTGCTTCGGAGGCATGCCGTCTTTTTCGTGCAAACGTTGCAGGTCCTCCAGTGCCTCAGGTGTATCTTTTGTCTTTTCATACACGCCCAAGAAGCCTAGCAGGTTCACGCAAAGGTTCTTCGTCACGTGCATCACGTCGATTGAAGGGCGGACCTCTAGGTCTTTCTAGTAGGGTATTCCAGATTTCTTCTTCCACATGGGTGCATGTCCCTCAGCGTCATTCGGAACAGCTAGTGCGTCGGGACCCTTTCCAAAGATTACGTGTAAATCATTGACCATAGCAAGTACGTGATCACCGGTACGCATGGCAGGCTTCTTCCGGTGATCTGCCTCGCCTTTGAAATGCTTGCCTTTCTTTCGACATTGATGGTTGGTCGGAAGAAATCTACGATGGCCCAGGTACACATTCTTCCTGCATTTGTCCCGGTATATACTTTCAGTGTCATCTAAACAGTGTGTGCATGCGTGGTATCCTTTTTTTGTCTGTCTTGAAAGGTTACTGAGAGCGGGCCAATTGTTGATGGTCACGAACAGCAATGCCTTTAGGTTAAATTCCTCTTGTGTGTGCTCATCCCACGTACGTACACCGTTTCCATTCCATAGTTGTAAAAGTTCTTCAACTAATGGCCTTAGGTACACATCAATGTCGTTGGCGGGTTGCTTAGGGCCTTGGATCAGAACTGGCATCATAATGAACTTCCGCTTCATGCACATCCAAGGAGGAAGGTTATACATACAAAGAGTCACGGGCCAGGTGTTGTGATTGCTGCTCTGCTCTCCGAAAGGATTAATGCCATTCGCGCTTAAAGCAAACCATATGTTCCTTGGGTCCTTTGCAAACTCATCCCAGTACTTTCTCTCGATTTTTCTCCACTGCGACCCGTCAGTGGGTGCTCTCAACTTCCCGTCTTTCTTACGGTCCTCACTGTGCCATCGCATCAACTTGGCATACTCTTTGTTTCTTAACAGACGTTTCAACCGTGGTATTATAGGAGCATACCACATCACCTTCGCAGGAACCCTCTTCCTGGGGGGCTCGCCGTGAACATCACCAGGGTCACCTCGTCTGATCTTATACCGCAATGCACCGCATACCGAGCATGCGTTTAGATCCTTGTATGCGCCACGGTAGAGGATGCAGTCATTAGGGCATGCATGTATCTTCTCCACCTCCAATCTTAGAGGGCATACGACCTTCTTTGATGTGTATGTACTATCGGGCAATTCGTTATCCTTTGGAAGCTTCTTCTTCAATATTTTCAGTAGCTTCTCAAATCCTTTGTTAGGCACAACATTCTCTGCCTTCCACTGCAGCAATTCCAGTACGGTACGGAGCTTTGTGTTGCCATCTTCGCAATTGGGGTACAACCCTTTTTTGTGATCCTCTAACATGCGATCGAACATCAGCTTCTCCTTTTGACTTTCGCATTGCGTCCTTGCATCGACAATGACCCGGCGGAGATCATCATCATCGGGCACATCGTCTGGTTCCTCTTGATCTTCAGCAGCTTCACCCGTTGCAGCATCATTGGGCACATCGTCTAGTTCCTCTTGATCTTCACCAGCTCCCCCCGTTGCAGCATCACGGTATTCAGGGGGCACAGAGTTTTCATCGTACTCTTCTTCTTCGCCGTCTTCCATCATAACCCCTATTTCTTCGTGCCTCATTCAAACATTATAGTGTGGCATGAAACCCTTGTAAAGCAGGTGGGTGTGAAGGATTTTCCGGTTAGAGTAAGACATCGCATTCCCACATTTAGTGCATGGACAACACATAAAACCATTCTGCTTGTTTGCCTCAGCCGCATCGAGAAACTCATGCACGCCCTTAATGTACTCGGAGGTGTGTCTGTCACCGTACATCCATTGCCGGTTCATCTGCGTGCATTATATATAATTAAGTGTCCAAATTAATAGAAGTTCATCATCACATTAAAACCAAAGTACATACATAGTTCTCATCTAACAACATATAGCTCTCCAGAGCATCTAATTAATTAAACCATACATTGAAACTATGTAAAACATTTCAATGCGAAAACAAATGCGATCCAACGGCATAATGATACAAGCCTCGGTATGAATGGCATATTTTCTAATATTTCTAATCTTCAAGCGCATTGCATCCATCTTGATCTTGTGATCATCGACGACATCCGCAACATGCAACTCCAATATCATCTTCTCCTCCTCAATTTTTTTTATTTTTTCCTTCAAGAAATTGTTTTCTTCTTCAACTAAATTTAACCTCTCGACAATAGGGTCGGCTGGAATTTCCGGTTCACATACATCCTAGATAAATAATATCTATGTCACGTTGGTCGGCATAATTTTCATAAACAATAAATGAACCAATAGTTATAAAGATAATATATATACCACATCTGAATCATAGACAGGACGAGGGCCGACGGGGGCGGATACCAAAACCATCGCACTATATAAGATGCAATAATAAAAGTAAGAAAATAATACAATTATCTATGTAAACTTACAAGTAAGAATATTTTTTCCTTTCAGAAAGAAGATAAGAACAAGTGGCTCACCACGGTGGTGCCAGCGATGAGCTCGGCTCGGGTGATCGACGACGGTGAAGACGGGGATGGGGCGTGACGGACCGTAAACCTAGACAAATATTGAGGAAAATGGAGCTTGTAGGTCGAGCTTGGAGAGGAGAAATCTTAAGTAGTGTGGCTCGGGCATTCCATCGAACACCTTGTGTGCATAGGAGGTGAGCTAGAGCACCACCAAGCCCTGTCCCACTCGGCCAGAAAAAGCAGAGCAGTGTGCTCTGCTCTTGCGCGAGCGGGTATATATAGGCACCACCATTGGTCCCGGTTGGTGGCATGAACCGGGACTAAAGGGTAGACCAATGGTGGTGGGCCAGGAGCGAGGCCCATGGGACGAACCGGGACCAAAGGTCCAGACGAACCGGGACCAATGGCCCACGTGGCCCGGCCGGCCCCCTAGGCTCACGAACCGGGTCCAATGCCCCCATTGGTCCCGGTTCTAGACTGAACCGGGACTAATGGGCTGACCAGGCCTGGACCTTTGCCCCCTTTTCTACTAGTGTCATTGAAGATTTCATTTCAAAGAATACTAAAAGAATGAGGATGTTCAGATAAATCACAACAGGGAGATGGATAGGTATGACTTTTTGTTATGTAAGACATTATATTATATACATTATAATATTTTTCTGCGAGATATATATACACTCTAATAGCTCGTTAGTTCATTTTTTTGTGAAATAGGGCCCCATTTTCTAGTTTCGCACAGGGCCCCGGATTTTGCCAGCCCGGCCCTGATGTCTACAACGGAGGTTGTTGACGACGTCATCGCGGAGGAGCCTATAAACAGTGTGCCCTATATCGAATGTCCCGGCTTATATGGCATGTAAGCCGTGTGCCCTCTATAAGTACTCGGTTTACGTGACCCTACCAAGGTGATGGCCATATTCATTGCATAGTTTTTTGTGGACACTTAGCAAAGACCATAATTCCAGTAGCCATCGCCCATGAAGATTAGATCGTAGATGCCTTCAGTAAACTTCTCAGGTTAGATTCAGACCAGCTTGTTGTACCATACGCTAAGCTGGGTGCATGCGCAATATATATTACTCCCTCCATCTCATAATGTAAGACGTTTTTTTGACACTATACTAGTATAAAAAAACTCCTATATTATGGGAAGGAAGGAATACTAGTTTATCTGAGATAGTATTCATGATTTGGCGAGGTTGGCGATTGTAAACTTAATCTGTAATGTGTTCTATCTAGACGAGAGGCCCCACACGGAGAATTACTACAAATACTCAAACTTAACTCCATCCAAATATCCAATCAACAAACAGCATAGACTTGTCTTCACACAAATGAATTAATATGTAAATAATTGTTTTCTTTTCAGTACATATACTAATCTCCACAAGGGAACTCTGTTTACAATCAGAAGCAAGCGTAGCAACAGGCAACAACTATGCTCTGTAGAAAACTATATGATGGATGGATATTGTGTTGTATATTAATCTGACTCTCGTAGGGGTATATATAGAGTACAACGTGCGGTAAGACTTGGAGTACAAGACAAGTCATAGTATATTAAAACTAATATAGAGTACAACATGAGGTAAGACTTGGAGTACAAGACAAGTCATAGTATATTAAAACTAATTCTATCTTCATCTCTCCTTATCTCTAACTAAACAGGTTTATATTCTAACATCCCCCCTCAGTCGTAGCGGGAGTGAAGTGGACAAGTACGACTGAATTTGAAGTCTTGTGCTTACATCGTCCTCTCCGTTACGCAACTGCGTCTCTGATGGGTCGACACTTAGGGCGGTGACTGCGTCCCCTTCTGTTGCCTTCGTCCCCTTATGATAGTGAGATTGAAGCAAGCACCCAAACAGTGGCATGAGAAGTTTGAATAAACTTTAACAGCTGCAGGCTTTGTTGTAAACGAAGCTGAAATGTGTGTACTATCGCCATGGTGGGGCGAGGGAGTTATCCTTTGCTTGTATGTTGATGACATACTAATTTTCAGAACAAATCTGAATGTTATTAAGGAGGTCAAGGATTTCCTATCTCGCTGTTTTGAGATGAAGGATTTAGGAGTGGCTGATGTCATTCTGAACATCAAGTTGGTGGGAGACGATGATGGTGGGATTACATTGCTTCAATCTCACTATGTGGAAAAGATCTTGAGTCGCTTTGGCTATATTGACTGCACGCCCTCTCCAACACCATATGATGCTAGCGTGCTGCTTCAAAAGAATCGAAGAATTGCTAGAGATCAATTGAAGTATTCTCAGATTATTGGCTCCCTTATGTACTTAGCCAGTGCTACAAGACCTGACATCTCTTTTGCTGTTAGCAAACTGATTCGGTTTGTCTCAAAACCAGGAGATGTGCATTGGAAAGCTCTAGAGAGAGTTTTGTGTTATTTGAAAGGCACTGCGAACTATAGAATTCACTACACCGGGCACCCAAAGGTGCTTGAAGGGTATAGTGACTCAAACTGGATCTCAGATGCTGATGAGATAAAGGCCACGAGCGGATATGTATTTACTCATGGAGGTGGCACTGTTTCTTGGAAGTCTTGCAAGCAGACCATGTTAACGAGGTTAACAATGGAAGCAGAACTCACAGCACTAGATACAACTACGGTCGAAGCAGATTGTCTTCGTCGGCTCTTGAATGACTTGTCGGTTGTTGAAAAACCTGTACCAGTTATCCTTATGAACTGTGACAATCAAACTGTGATCATGAAAGTGAGCAGCTCAAAGGATAACATGAAGTCATCAAGACACGTTCAGAGATGGTTCAAGTCTGTCAGGAAAATGAAAAACTCCAGAGTTATTGCATTGGATTATATCCAAACGTCTAAGAATCTGACAGATCCTTTTACTAAGGGTCTATCACGTAATGTGATAGAGAATGCATCGAGGGAGATGGGTATGAGACCCACAATATGAGTTATTTACAGTGGTAACCTATTCTTTGTGATCGGAGATCCCGTGAGTTAGATGTGGAAGATAAGTTGTTGGTCAACTGAGAGGAGAGTATCCTTACTATCAACAATACTACTCCATGAAGATGCAATACTCCCCTAATCTGCATGGCAGGTTGATTTATATCTTAATGTGTTCTAAGTGGCTGACGCTTGCTTCTTCTTCCCGATCTCACCCGCACAAAGGAAAGAGGGCGCAGGTGTGCTGACGGATGCCAGTCAGAACATGTCTATTCGCATAATTCAAGTATGTTGACCAAGCATCTGCCGTCTAGCTACCATCACGGGACAACACCCCTTGTCAAACATCATGCAGACTGCACTGCATTGTGTTTGTGCCACCAAAGGGTCCACTAGCACACGCACACGCAACATCAGGTGCATAAAATAAAACGGCGAGTAAAAGTTTCCTACGCTGGGCATGTATGGAGTTACTACCACTACCAATATAAACAGTTGCTCGTGTGCTCTCGCCCAGCCGAACTAATTTGCATCTTGCAATAGCTTAGAGCATCTCCAGCCGTTCGCCCCCCCCCCCCCCCCCAGCACTTGAAATAGCGTCGCCTGGGGCGAGCCGGCGATAAAACCTTCAAAAACATGAGGAGATGGGTCCACAATGAAGAACGTTCAAAAACGAATTCAAACTGAAATACGATTTGCAAAGAACGCGGCCGCAGAGATGGACGGGGACGAAACGGAGATGGAGAGCATGTCCAGCACATCCTCCTCGCCATTGACAACTTCACCCGCAACCGCAAGGTCCGCCTCCTCACCCTCTCCTCCTCCTGCTCCTCCATCGATTCCACCTAATCGCCCAGTGATGGACGGCCAATGGCAGGTGACGTTGCAGGTATCTGAGATGCTAGACTTCGGACGCGCCATGTTCAAGGACCTCGGCGCCGTCTTCGAGGACCGCCTCAGTAGGTATGAAGCTCACCGCATCAAGCAGCATCACACCATCTCGGTTGATCATCATTTGCTTGTTGTATTGCGTCACGGGGTCCACAAAGAGTGGGTGGAGAAGTGGGAGGATGAGATCAGGGAGCTGCGCGCCCGCGCCGCCGCCAACGAGCAGATCCGTGACCCCCTTTTTTTAGTTTTTTCCCATGTCCACCAATGTATGCAGTTCTGTACCTTGGCTGTGTCCGCTCTCCGCTGGCAACGAGCAGTGAAGTAAATTGACGTTGCGTGCATTAGCTGTGTGTGCTGCATGGATTAGCTACCTCCCCCTCCGCATGAGTTGTGTGTGCTGCGTGGATTAGCTGGATTGGAGACGAAGATCTCTCCGTTGACGACAACTCCGTGAACCTGTGCTTCATATTTGGGATTTTTCCTCTTCTGCCTTGGTGCTTACCTTGGACTGCAGCTGTTCAATGAAACGGTGTGGTGGATTAAACTCTTCCTTATTGTTGTGCTTTATTTTTGGTTCTGGTTCTAGTTCTCTTGATTCATGCTGTTTTTGTAGAGCTTTTTATGAAAACGAGATGAAGCATGGTTAAGAACCCTTGGGTTGGTTTTCACATGGCATGATGAAGAATCCTTGTATGTTTGCCTAAGATCTTGGTTCCAATCCTAGAAAGAACTGAAATTGCCAGGTTCTGATGAGCATCTTACTATCTAAAAGCTCTACCTCAGTTTTCACTCTACTTGTGTGCGGGGAAAATAATAATTAATCTTACGATCCCATCTTGTACCGAAGTCAGTGTTGATTTTTTCTGAGTCAAGCCTATCTGGTTATGCGTCAAAAAAGAGTCTATCTAGTAATTTGATGTGGCCTCAAGCCTGATTTCCCCTGCCTCCAAATACTAGCGTTTACTGATTCTTCTCGTTTTCTACATGAAGCATGCTAATTGATTTATCTCCTACAGATGTAAGGTTCTGCCTTTGCTCTGGATGCACTTGATTAATATGACAAGCGACCTAGAGTAGTTTGCACTGTTGGACACACGCCAGAGAAAGTCTCCTGCTAGGCTGCTACCACATGGTAAAAGACATGATTTTTTCTGGTACAGAAGTACCATTTCAGACGCAAAACAGAAAGACATTTTTATCATGTCCCCCTTTTAAGAGCATGACAACAAAACATGTTTCTTTTTTTGGGGGTGGGGGGGGGGGTACAGAAGTACCATTTGAAACGCAAAACAAAAGACATTTTTATCATGTCCCCCTTTTAAGAGCAACTCTAGCAAAATCGGCATTACTTGCATCGCTGAAACTGTTACAGGTTGTCGTCGCCCGAGAGGAGCGACGATGGGGGAGGGGACGGGTCCACCATTTAGTGATATACTACTTCCTCCAAATAGAAACTATAGGATGCAACACCATGACAAAGGCACTAGCCGTCATATAAGATTGCTGGACCTGGGCTATTACGCTGCAACCAAGTGTGTACATGACCTTCTGTTAGAAAAAAATGTGTGCATGAACTATAATAAGCCTATGGTATGGGAGCGTGGCGTTTTGGCTCCTAGGTGTCGATACACCTATTATGAAATATGTATAAAACACACATTTCAGAATGCTAAAAAAATGTGAGAAAAAAAATCCTGCGTGTACATCAGGACATCCTATGTTCGCACACAAAATTTTGGTGAAAAAAATGACATTTTTTGTGGCATGTATAAAAAAGATAAAAAAAAATGTCCGGTGAATAGCTGTAATCAAGCATCAAAAATTTTCTTTTTTATACAAGCCACACAAAATGTCCTTTTTCATCGAAACTTGGTGCACGCACATATAATGTTTGGATTTACTCGCGGGGTTTTTCTCATTTTTTTTTAACTTTTCAAAATGTGTGTTTAGCCAATGGGTGCATATACACCTATGAGCCAATGTGAATTTCCATTTACTGATTGAACAATTTTATATGCGGAACTTTTTTTTTGGTACCAAACAAAAGTCAAAGGCTAGCAATGCTAGGTAACCTTTGATTCATTTAACTCAGTTTATGAACAAGGCAGATTCACTTTCTCCTGGTTCCAAGCGCCCAGGCAGTGCACACTATAGAAAGTGCTCCATGCCATGCTTGTCGGACGCGGCACAACACATGGAGTATGTGTCCAATAGCTAGTAGCTAGACAACTACGTTCCTGGGATGGAATTACCATTCAGGTCCCGGTTTCCATAGCTCCCGGACCCCTTCATCATCATCACCCTCTCGCCCCATGGCCTCAGCGTTACCACCATAAGAAGGAGGCCGACCGCCGGAGGAGGATTTGTGGTTTATGGGGACATCTACACCCTATATGGGACAAAAATTAGTAATTCAACAAAAAGTCAAAAATATCTAAAATATTTTTGAAATAAACTTGACCTTCTTTTTTACTTGTGAGAAAAAAATCCACAAAAGAAAAATTTACCTTTGACTTCTTTTCAAAAAAGACAAAATTTTGGCTAAAATAGTGTGAATAGTGACCTATAATAGCAAATATTTTTTGTCTTTTTTGCTATGAGGTCAACTTTTCTTTTTTTCGTGAAAATTTATATACTAGTGCAAAAGTAAGTCAAGTTTTTTGTCAAAATAGTTCTTACCTATTTTGACTTTCTAGTAAAATATTAAAAAAATCCCCATATAAGGTGCATATACAACCAGGAACACAAGTGTATTTCCCGCCGACCGCCATGGAGTTATGTGTAAATTTGGACGAAATTTAAGTATGTCTCTATTTAAGCGTGAGTGAGTGAGTGAGTGAGTAAGCGAGTGAGTGTGCGCGTGCGTGTGCGCGTGTGAGTGTGTGTCCCTCTAACGGTAAGTGAGACATGCAAGTTACACCTCCACGGTGGTCTAGTATCGCCTTACCATTATAATCACACACGAATTCCTTTATTTGGCACCGCTTGAACCTTGCACAATCCTATGCATGCACGTTTCATTGCACGAACGTTATGCCCATCAGGCACACCCCAATCGAGTGATTTCCTCTGACGGTTTGTCGGCACACCCGACAATCCATATATCCCGGACGTCTTTCCGTCTCTCTCATTGTGTGTGCGTGCGTGGGTGCGTGACGGTAAGTGAGAATTGCGTGGTCTAGTATCGCTGTACCATTATAATCACACATGAACCTTTATTTGGCATTGCTCAAACCTTGCACAATTGTATGCTTGCACTCTTTTTATTGGACCGGGCTCCTTTTATTGCATGAACGTTATGCCCATCGGGCACACCCTAGTCGAGCGGTTCCCTCTGACGGTCCGTCGGCACTCCCGACAGTTCATATATCTCGGACGTCTTTCCGTCTCTCTCATTGTGTGTGTACGAGCGCGCGTGCGTGTGTGCGTGCGTGACGGTAAGTGAGACATGCAAGTTACATCTCCACGGTGGTCTAGTATCGCCGTATCATTATAATCACACATGAACCTTTATTTGGCATTGCTCAAACCTTGCACAATTGTATGCATGCACTCTCTTTACTGGACAGGGCACCTTCTATTACATTAACGTCATGACCCTCTAGCACACCCTAGTCGAGTGGTTCCCTCTAACGGTTCGCCGCCACTCCCAACAATCCATATATCCCGAACATCCCCCCCCTCTCTCTCTCATTGTGTGTGCGCGCGGGTGTGTGTGTGTGTGTGTGTGTGTGTGTGTGTGTGTGTGTGTGTGTGTGTGTGTGTGTGTGTGTGTGTGTGTGTGTGTGTGTGTGTGTGTGTGTGTGTGTGTGTGTGTGTGTGTGTGTGTGTGTGTGTTTGCGTGTGTGTGTGTGTGTTCCTTTGTGGTAAGTAAGACATGCAAGTTACACCTCCACGGTGGTATAGTATCGTCGTACCATTATCATCAGACATGAACCTTTATTTGGCATTGCTCAAACCTTGCACAATTCTATGCATGCACTCTTTTTATTGGACTGGGCACCTTTTTATTGCATGAACGACATGCCCCTCGGGCACACCCTAGTCGAGTGGTTCCCTCTGACGGTCCGTCGCCACTCCCGGCATTCCATATATCCTGAACATCCCCCCTCTCTCTCATTGTTTGTGTGTGCACGCGCGTGAGTGTGATTGTGGGTATGTGTGTGTGTGTGGGGGGGGGGTGTGGGTCTGTGTGTGTGTGTGTGTGTTCATCTAACGGTAAGTGAGACATGCAAGTTACACCTCCACGGTGGTCTAGTATTGCCATACCATTATAATCACACATGAACCTTTATTTGGCATTGCTCAAACCTTACATAATTGTATGGATGCTCTCTTTTTATTGGACCGGGCACCTTTTATTGCATGAGCGTTACACCTCCACCTTGCAAGTTTTCGCAACAACAATCTTGTTGCTGGAATATATAGAAGAAGCTAGAGATGCCAGGTCCTATTGCAATGGAGGTTTTGCAACAAGAGTCCTATTACAGAAAAAAATAGAGAAGAAGTTTTGCATCAAGGGTCTTGTTGCAGAAAAATAAAGAAAAGATTTTGCAACAAGGGTTTTGTTGTAGTAAATTAAAGAAGAGAATATTTCACAACAGATGTCTTATTGCAGAAAATTAGAGAAGAAGAGATTTTTATGACATGGCTCTTGTTGCAAAAAGTTGGAGAAGAAGAGGTTCTGCAACAAGAACATTGTTGCAAGAAATTACAAAACAAGAACGCTCGCCTGGTACAATCGGATGGCTCGGGAGGCGGCGGATCTTTTCCGGCCGAGGCGTAGCACCGCCCTTTCTATTTTCACTACCATTTACCACGAAAATGGTTTTACTCCATCTGCAGGTTGTGCTTGTGCAATTATATTTGTCAAAAGGATGCTGCTCGCCAGCACCCGTTGGATTGTTTGTTGGACTGGGCGCACACCCAGAAAAAGGTAAGGGAGACAGCCCCCTGCCAGTTGTCTTACCAGAAAAGGCAAGCGGGGGTTCTCCTCCCCGCACATGCCCGGACAGAAAGGGATAACCCGCTATCCACCCCTTCCAACCAACCACGTGGCGGGTCGGTCCTACGCTAGCCCTTGGGGGGAGCCTCCTTCATCCTCCTTTTTATCTCCAACCTCACGCGGCGGCTCCCTTCTTCCTCAGAGTGAAGCCAT
Organism: Aegilops umbellulata; assembly: GCA_032464435.1. NCBI lineage: Eukaryota > Viridiplantae > Streptophyta > Magnoliopsida > Poales > Poaceae > Aegilops > Aegilops umbellulata. The sequence continues at coordinate 444,253,962 of CP136059.1, read as the reverse complement.
TGTTTACCCCTGGATCTGGAACTCCATGCTTCCAGCAGGGGATTGACCACAGCCCAGCAACTTCTGCAGATTGTCTCCTCCTCCTCTCCTTCCCTCGGATTGGAGATCTGCAAGCCAAGAAATCATGCAGGGTAAACAACGCTTCCAGCAGGGGATTGACCACAGCCCAGCAACTTCTGCGGATTGTCTCCTCCTCCTCCCCTCCCCTCTGATTGGAGATCCGCAAGCCAACAAATCGTGCAGGGTAGGAGAAATCATCCTCCTCTCTTAGTGGTAAAACTGTAGAGTAAAAAAGCATGGATTTCTGCACATTGGAAAACCTAATTTCCTGCAGATTGTATTTGAGGTTTGATTGGTGTCTAAAAAAAGTTGATTTTTGTTCTGTCAATTTTCTTGAAAAAGATGTAAGCAATTTCCTACAAGTCTGTACCCCTGTACATGGGCAAGTTCCTACAAGTAGGCAGGCAAATCAAGTTTGTACCCCTGTACATGGGCAAGTTCCTACAAGTAGGCAGGCAAAACAAGGTTGAACCCCCTGTACATGGGCAAGTCCCTACAAGCAGGCAGGCAAAACTGGTTTCCCACTATGTTCATATAGATGAATTTTCCTAAATAAATTGAGTTATCAGGCATGCAGCTTTTTCATATTTTTGATTCTAAAAACACTTGATTATTTTTGTAGGCAAGTTCTATTAAAACATCAGGCAATTACTGTGTTGCATTGCAAAAAAACAGGGGACAAAATTCACAAAGAAGGATACTGGAGGGGGAAAAGGATATATAGATAGAAGAAGTACCTAATAAATTGCCTTCTTTTAGACTTGTTTTGACCTTCATATCCCTACAAATTCAAAAAAAAATGGTGCTTAGGCAGGCAAAACAAGGTTGAACCCCTTGTACATGGGCAAGTCCCTACAAGCAGGCAGGCAAAACTGGTTTCCCACTATGTTCATATTAGATGAATTTTCCGAAATAAATTGAGTTATTAGGCATGCAGCTTTTTCATATTTTTTGAGTCTAAAAACACTTGATTATTTTTGTAGGCAAGTTCTATTAAAACATCAGGCAATTACTGTGTTGCATTGCAAAAAAACAGGGGACAAAATTCACAAAGAAGGATACTGGAGGGGGAAAAGGATATATAGATAGAAGAAGTACCTAACAAATTTCCTTCTTTTAGACTTGTTTTGACCTTCATATCCCTACAAATTCAAAAATAATGGTGCTTAGGCTCTGTAGAACTTGTATACAAAGCAAAAGGTTTTGGATAGGTGGGGGAATGATGTAGTCACCTGATAAAATGAGATGTTTGCAAAGTGGTAGTAATTTGCTCATCCTTTGCAAAGTTAGTTGACATTAGGCAAGTAAACAGGTATACACTAGTGGTAGTAGAGGTTTTTGCAAACTGAAACATGATGTGACAACACGAGATACGTCAAAACACATGAGTCTGAGTTGCGTATCACAGATGTAACGCGCTACACATTGCTGTTTAGAGAAAAAAATAGAAAAAATCCACAGTTCATCTACTCCTTGATAAAATCCACATTGGCCTGGAGATTCTTTTTTGCAGCTGTAGCTTGAGCACGGAGTGAAGAATTCAGAAAAAACATGTCTTTACTTCTTCTCGATTCCTGTTAAAGAACAAGGATAAAAATCAAAAACTCATAGAACAGACACAAAAAATGAAGATAAAAATGAAATTCAAGGAAACTAAAGCAACCCCGAAAAAATGACCATTTTCGAGTGTTTTCGTAGATTGGTGTCACACGTTTTTGCATCTAGAGTTGCCTTTCATTTTTTGTTCTTATTTTCCCTGGAAATCAGTGTCATTGTTGTTTCTTTTCTCCTCAGGTTTGAAAGATGATTGACTTAAACGAATTGCCTGATGACGCTAATTCTGAAATGCGTTTTACGGGTGGCATTGCAGTTGAAGACCCCGTGTACTGTATGCAGCCTGTTGCCCAGCCCCCTGGTGGAGAATACAATGAAGTTGTAGGAGAATCTCCTAATCCCATGAGCACTCAGCAAGCTCCTGCTGCACCTGAAGAAGCTATGCAGACAGAAGGTGATACTTTTGATGACACCACCACAATTGGAGAGACAGGTGGAACTATTGGACAGGGAGTTGTGGGAAATGACAATGATGATGAAGCTTGGTCACAACCAAAAGAGCCTTTCATAGGAATGAGGTTTGATACTCTCGAGGCTGCAAAAGAACACTATAATGCCTATGCTCTCCGACTTGGGTTTTCAATCAGATGAACACTTCTAGGAAATCAACGAAATCTGGTTTGTTGGAAAAGCAACAATTTGTTTGAAACAAATTCCGAAAACCCAAAGTTGATGACGGAGGTGCAAAAACTGCTCAGTCCTAGATGTGATTGAAGATTTTAATGGAGATGCCGATGAAGGTGAGGATGATGAGATTGTCTTCCTTGATGATGAGTGTAAAAAGAAGAAGAAATCTAAGAGAAGAAAGCGAGACACAATAGTCCAAACAGGGTGCAGAGCAAGAATGGTTGTGAAGCTAATGGACAGTCGGTGGGAGGTGATTTTCTTTGTTCGTGAACACAATCATGCATTGGTTGACAAACCATCACTAACTAAGTACCTCCGATCACATCAAGTGATTCCTCCGGAAGAAAAACTATTCCTGAAATCTTCATAGCTGTAATTTGACCACAGGTCTGTGTATACATTCAACCCAAAAAAAACTGTTTTCTTGTGGGATTTTTTTCATAAAGTTGCCTGTTATTATTTTGCAAGTTGCTTGTACTTAGTTCTTGTTTTTGCTAACTAATCTGGTATCACAGGGGTAACCTTTTGTGGTTTCTACAGAATTGCTTGCAATTAAGTAGACAAGCTTTGTGGTCCTCTGAAAAAATAATTTGCACGGAGTTGCCTTTTGGTTCATGCAAGTTGCTTGTTCTGCTTAAGCAAGTTGCTTGTTCAGAAAAGGATGGCAACTTCTGCGTCCCTTGATGCACATAAGTTGCCCCGCCACGCAAAAAATAAGTTCAGCTTTCTCTGGGAAAACAAATCGATTCATTGTGTGTCAGGGGTGGGTATGATTTGCCTGTATCTATGGAAACTATATGAGTTAGAAAAGAAAAAGATGGGCAACTTCTGTGTCCTTGATGCACATAAGTTGCCCCCACCACGGAAAATATAGTTGAGCTTCTGTGGAAAAAAGAAAATTGATTCATTGGTTTTGTTGTTGGTTTGATGTTGTTCTGTTTTCGAGTAATTGTGTTGCTTGTTTTCTTTCATATCCTAACTATGTTTCTGCATGCGATTTGTGCAGGTCATATGATGGAAATTATGTCTGAATTTTATGGGACGGAACTAATTGTTCCTTATACATCTAAAGCAATATCAAATCTTAAATCGAGCTTCAACAAGGCAGGTACTAGTGAAGGAGATATGATAGAGACAGTAGCCTACTTCAAGGAGCAAGAGAAAACAGATCCTGATTTTTTCTACAAGGTCAAGTATGATGAGGAGGATAGGGTTATGAACATTTTCTGGGTTGATGGACCAGCACGGAAGGCGTACGCTGAGGCTTATCATGATTGCATTTCCTTCGACACGACATACATGACAAACATGTACAACATGCCATTTGCATCGTTCATCGGTATCAACCAGCACGGGCAGCCATTCATGTTGGGGTGTGGATTTGTCAGGCAAGAATTGGAGTCGAGCTTTGATTGGTTGTGTGGGAGTTTCCTTGAAGCAATGCATGGACTGGCCCCTAAAAACATCATAACTGACCAAGACATTGCGATGGCTGAATCTATTAAGAACATCTTCCCTACAAGTGTGCATCGGCGTTGTCGTTGGCAAATCATGAAGAAAGCTCAAGAGAAACTTGGGGCACTGTTGGGTAGGAACCCTGGTTTGTCAAAAGATTTCAACGAGTGTGTTGACTTCAGCTTCACACCCAAAGAATTTGAGGCAAAATGGTCTGCTCTAATGGCAAAATATCAGGCCGCTATTGGTACACACTTTGACAAACTCTATGAGTACCGGACAACATGGGTGCCGTGCTACTTCAAGCACAGATTCTTCCCTTTCCTGCAGTCAACACAGCGAAGTGAGGGCTTCAATGCTGTCCCCAAGCGGTATATGAACCCGCGCGGCTCTATGCTAAACTTTGTGAAACAGTATCAGAAGATTCAAACTCATGTGCTTGCTAGGGAGGGTGCACAAGATTATAGGACGGGCCACTTAGAGACTGAAATGTGGTCACATTTCCCCATTGAAAAGCAAGCATATGAAGCCTACACTAGAGACTTGTACCGTAAGTTCAGTGAGGAGTTCGAGATGATTGGGAGGTACAATGTACGTCCGTGTGGTGCACATTTGTATGTGCTTGAACCTAACAAAGAATGGGTTGCTAAATATGGGTCCAGACATTATTATGTAACAGCAGAAGTTGATGCAGGCAATTACACATGTGAAATCTGCAAGATGGACAAAGATGGTATCCTTTGCTGCCATATCTTGAAGGGTTTCACCCACCTCGGAGTTGATGAGATACCAGCGCAATACATCATTCGCAGGTGGACTCAGCTAGCAGTGCCTAATGCACCCCCTATTGTGGAAGCAGCAGAAGCAGAAATGCCGCCAGCATCGAAGAGGCAAGTTCGGCACACCAACTTGCAGATGGATTTTTCAAGCTTGGCCAAAGTTGCCTGTGCATCCAATGCTGCTGCGGAAATTCTGAAGAGGCATATGCGTGCAGCTCGGACGGAGATTGGACACCTAAATTTATCTAAGAAGAAAAAAGCAGCAGTCCCTACACATGCACATTGCAACAATTCTCGGCCATCAACTAGTGGTCCACCAACATTCGGGGGCCGTGCGCAGCATCGTGGTAGGCATCCAGAAGCAGCTGTGCCACCAGCAGGTGTTGCTGTGTCGCCAGCAGAGGGGAGGGGTGTGCACTCAACTTCAACTGCTGCACCAAGTCCTGGATCTGCTCATACTTCAACGCACTCAATTCATCAGCCCATGCACAAAACTCCTGAACATGCTCAACCCATCCCTAGAGATCCCCCAAAATCTACGACGAAAGGAAGAGCAAAGTCTAAACGACTTCAATCAGCACTTGAGCTACACCCGAAGCGAAAAAACAAATGCAGCTTTTGTGGATCTGTTGAACACACTGTAGGACAATGTGAGTCAAGGTTGGTTTGATAGGCACAAATGCAAGCAGGTTTTGGGAAAAAAAGAAATGAAGTTGTTGAAAACAAGAATAAAAAGGGGGAGCTATGAGCAAAAATATGAGCTATTTTTGTAATTCTGGTTCATGGTATGAATATCATGAGTTGACCTTGTATCATAGTGTTTTTCTTTGCGCAACTCTATGTCATTTCTCCCTGAGCTTGAACGCTTTTGAGTAATTCGTACGCATTGTTGTTTGCTTTCACATATGTTAATTGCCTGGTTCCCCAGGTGTTAGTTGCCTAGTTTTAAATATTTTTTCCGTAGTTGCGTGCTACCAGAATTTGTTAGTTCGCAGTTTTGCAGGTGCTAGTTGCCCCATAGGTGAATTTCAAAATGTTGTTTCACAAAAAAAAGAAAAAGGAAAAAAAATAATTACCAAACTTGTGAATAGAAAGAAAAACTTACCTATGGCAACTTCAGAATATCCTTCCATGGAGCTTTGTTGTGGACACTTGTAACCCATGTGTTGGTGAGTTGCTTCCAAATGTTCGGTATGTCATCTGGTTCATACTTGGGTACAGCCCTTGCATCCCATTTGCTTGTATTGGTCAGCCCGTAGATCCCGCAATCAACGCTTTTGTACCACACACAAAAGAAGAAGCAAAAACAACATGTGTGGGGGTTAGCCTATCTTCCTGCATGAGACTGTATTTACAAAGTATGGAAACCATAAAGGACTTTTAGGCAACTTGTGTGTGTTCTGGGCACACAAGTTGCCTCACACATAGAATTTTAGGCAACTTGTGTGTCTTCTGGGCACACAAGTTGCCTCACACAGAAGTTGACTCCCCCCACCCACCCCTTTTTTGCTTTTGAGGGCAACATGTTAGAGGGGGAGGGGGGTACAAGAAGGAGAAGTGAGTTGGGGCAATTTATGTGTGCTCTGGGCACACAAGTTGCCTCCCACAAACCCGCCCAATCAGGTAAAGTTTTTGGGGTGTTAGGCAACTTGTGTGTGTTCTGGGCACATAAGTTGCCTAAACATGTAGGCAACTTAAATGTGTTCTGGGCACACAAGTTGCCTCACACGTAGGCACCTATACGTGCGGTCTGGGCACAGAAGTTGCCTCGCCCCACCCACCCACCACTTTCCTGATTTTGAGGGCAACATGTTAGAGAGGTACAAGAGGAGAAGGGAGTTGGGGCAATTTATGTGTGCTCTGGGCACACAAGTTGCCTCCCACCCCTCCCACCCACCCGCCCCAATCAGGTCGGTTTTTGGGGGGTGTTAGGCAACTTGTGTGTGCTCTGGGCACACAAGTTGCCTAAAAATGTTATCTAGACACACAAGTTGCCTCCCCCACCCATCCTTTTTGCTTGCTTGCTCGTCGGGAAACATTAAGCGAAGGGGAAAAAAGCAACAAAAAAGTACACACACAAAAAGAAAGAAAACAGGACTTTGCTTACTCATTATTTTGCTTGGGAACGTCGATGTTTACAAGACTGAAGTCATCCAGCACAATGTGAGACTTGTGGTAGTGGTGGTCCCACATGGTACGGATAGTTGCTGCTATTTTCCTTGCATTAGTGTCCAAATCTACATCATCGAGCGTCCTCCAGGAGTCAAGCACCTCAAATCTTCGGTCTCTTATATTCAGATTAAAGACCCAATAATTGTTCAAAGTTTTCTTCTTTGTTGGATTAAGGTTCTCCAATATAGGAAACATAATCTGTTTTTGTTGCAAAAAAAAAAAGTTAACGAAAAAATCGAACGAATGCCTTATCAAATGTACAAAAAAAATGGACGCCCTTAACAAAAAGTAAGTGAACACATATATAACTTGGGATATATTTTGTGTAGACATCAAGAAAATGACTCACCATGTCTTTTCAGTCCAAATGGTTAGACTTGTTGAATCTGCCATTCATTTCTTGTGTGTTCCATTCCATCTGTTGTAGCCTGATCTGAAAAAGAAAAAGGAAAACCATCAACACATGATGACCTATATTGCGCCGAAGAAAGAAGAAAAAATGCAAAAAAAATACATATAAATAGAAAAGCTTGAAGGCAAAACTTTTACCGAGAATCAAAGAGGCATGACGACCTTCTTTGAGTCCGCAGGCAAATTCAGCATTATAGACTCGATGCCAACTTCGAACACGTGCGAAAGAACGACACCCTCAACCTTCATTGAGTCTGCAAGTTCCCTCAGGGTGACATCATATCCATTGTAATCAATGATTTTTGGGCTGGAAACAGAAAAAAAGCAAGGCGATTAAAAATGAACAAGCAAAAAAGTAACCCAAACGCATTAAGATCCCTGGAGCAAACATTGGCCATTGCTATGATTAGACAAGTTTGGTACCTGATGTCTGTATCTTTTGATTCGTCTGCACTGATCCTTGCATGCAAAATCATTGAAGCATATAAACGGTTTGCTTCAGGTTTGCAATGGAACTCTTTCTTGTTCCCAGGAATCATGATTGGTGATCTCAGGCATGGAGGCAGCTTGATGAGCCTCCTCTCATGTTGAAATGTGACTGGCTCGTCTGAACTACTACTACTGTAATTCTTGCTGCCCGAACATAAATCTGTTTCAGTCATACCTTGGGTGTCTTTAATAGGTGTGTGCAAGCTACTAACGTCTTGCCCACCAATTGATTCTTTTTGCCTTCACTCTGCTGCTGCACGTGCTTCTTCTATAGCATCCCAATTATCATCTTCTATATTAATAACTTCATTCACATCATCATCATCAAGAAATGGTTGTTTCAAACTCGTATTCACATCATCTTCGTTGCAGATTGGTTGTTCCGAACTCATTGTCCATGCAGATTGACTGCTGGTATTGGTTGCTTCTTTATGACTTGGAATAAAATTATCTAAGATAATCCCAAAGTTGGGTGCTGGACAGTATTCGTCCCATATCCCTTTCAACTCTTGCTTGGGGGGTCATCAACTGGCTCTTCACATGTGTTTGCTGCTGGAGGGTTGATTTCTTTATTGGTTGGAACAACACATCTTGCTAATATCTCATCTATGTTTAGTGTGTCATTGGAGTGCTCCTGGTGTGTCTCCGGTTGCATCCTTTGTAGGAGGTCTGCTGAATTTGGAGCTCATCGCAGACACCTTGGTATCAACCTTGGGCGACTCTGGTACTGGAACTGGTTGTTTCATGTCGGTGTTTGGATTCCCAACAACTTGCTGACTCCCTGTAGGCAGCATGAGATTAGTCTTGAGCAAATTTGCGACTGACTTGGATGGTTTGAGATGAGTTGTAAGTTGTTTATCAAGTTGGGGGCTTGTTACATGTAACTTGGCATCCTTGGTGATCATCTCAGGGCAGCTCCCTTGACTAATTGTAGTGAATGGCTGTCTGAGAAAAGGCAGTACTGGTACAGGTAGCTTGGCATCAGTCTGTGGCAAGTTTTCAAGTGGGCTTGCCTGCCTCACTGCATTATTTGTCTGACTCATGAAATTTGGCAATGTTGCAGCCAGCTTGTGAAGGAAATATTCCCTAGAGGCAATAATAAACTTATTATTTATTTCCTTATATATCATGATAAATGTTTATTATTCATGCTAGAATTGTATTAACCGGAAACATAATACATGTGTGAATATATAAACAAACAGAGTGTCACTAGTATGCCTCTACTTGACTAGCTCGTTAATCAAAGATGGTTATGTTTCCTAACCATGGACAAAGAGTTGTTATTTGATTAACGGGGTCACATCATTAGTTGAATGATCTGATTGACATGACCCATTCCATTAGCTTAGCACCCGATCGTTTAGTATGTTGCTATTGCTTTCTTCATAACGTATACATGTTCCTATGACTATGAGATTATGCAACTCCCGTTTGCCGGAGGAACACTTTGTGTGCTACCAAATGTCACAACGTAACTGGGTGATTATAAAGGAGCTCTACAGGTGTCTCCAAAGGTACATGTTGGGTTGGCGTATTTCGAAATTAGGATTTGTCACTCCGATTGTTGGAGAGGTATCTCTGGGCCCTCTCGGTAATGCACATCACATAAGCCTTGCAAGCATTGCAACTAATGTGTTAGTTGTGAGATGATGTATTACGGAACGAGTAAAGAGACTTGCCCGTGACGAGATTGAAGTAGGTATTGGATACCGACGATCGAATCTTGGGCAAGTAACATACCGATGACAAAGGGAACAACGTATGTTGTTATGCGGTCTGACCGATCAAGATCTTCGTAGAATATGTAGGAGCCAATATGGGCATCCAGGTCCCGCTATTGGTTATTGGCCGGAGACGTGTCTCGGTCATGTATACATTGTTCTCGAACCGTAGGGTCCGCACGCTTAACATTACGATGACAGTTATTATGAGTTTATGTATTTTGATGTACTGAAGGTTGTTCCGAGTCCCGGATGTGATCATGAACATGACGAGGAGTCTCGAAATGGTCGAGACATAAAGATCGATATATTGGAAGCCTATATTTGGACATCGGAATAGTTCCGGGTGAAATCGGGATTTTACCGGAGTACCGGGAGGTTACCGGAACCCCCCGGGAGGTTATTGGGCCTACATGGGCCTTAAGGGAGAAGAGAAAAGGGGGCAGGAGGTGGCCGCGCGCCCCTCCCCTTCCTAGTCCGAATAGGACAAGGGAAGGGGGGCGGCGCCCCCCCCCCCTTTCTTCTTTCCCCTTCCCCCTTTCCTTCTCCAACAAGGCAAGAGGGGGGAGTCCTACTCCCGGTGGGAGTAGGACTCCTCCAGGCGCACCCCAAGGGGGCCGGCCGCACCTCCCCCTCCCTCCTTTATATACGGGGGCAGGGGGGCACCCTAGAACACACAAGTTGATCATCGCGATCGTTCCTTAGCCGTGTGCGGTGCCCCCCCCCCCTCCACCATCACCTCGGTCATATTGTAGCAGCGCTTAGGCGAAGCCCTGCGACGGTAGAACATCAAGATCGTCACCACGCCGTCGTGCTGACGGAACTCATCCCCGAAGCTTTGCTCGATCGGAGCCCGGGGAGCGTCATCGAGCTGAACGTGTGCTAAGAACTCGGAGGTGCTGGAGTAACGGTGCCTGGATCGGTTGGACCGGGAAGACGTACGACTACTTCCTCTACGTTGCGTCAACGCTTCCGCTTCGGTCTACGAGGGTACATAGAAAACACTCTCCACTCTCGTTGCTGTGCATCACCATGATCTTGCGTGTGCGTAGGAATTTTTTTGAAATTACTACGTTCCCCAACAGCTTGCTGTTAATGTGCCTCAGCTTGCCAGGGGGCTTGGGATCATTCTGTACAAAGGTTGCATGTGAGCTTGCTTCTCTGAAATCAGTAAATGGTGGGCGTGTGTTTTTTGGACAGGCTGCAGGCAAATTGAGATCAACTTTGGGCAACTTTGCACAAAAACATGCTTGCTTGTTAACCCCCATACAAGTTGCCCCAACTTTCAGCTCACTTGCTCCCTTGGTTTTATCATTCAGTTCCTTCTTAGGCTTTTCATTAGCTGCTCCTTGCTTACATGTCACTACTAGAAAAAGGGCGGCTAGTGGCGCACCTATTTTCGCTACTAATGGGGCACTACTGGTGCGCCACTAGCATCAATTTTTTTCAAAAATCACACTCCGTGGTCAAACTTCCCGAAAGGTCACCCATCCTCACACTACTCCAGCCCAAGCACGCTTAACTTCAGAGTTCTATCCAACCCCAGCAATAGCTCACTTCAGTTGATATATCTAGCATATCAATCCTATTATACCTTGTTGATGTCTAGGACTTTGTTCATGTTCATGACTATGATGAAATTTTTAAAAATATTTCAAACTTCCCGGTCATATTACGTATCATTTTTTGAAAAAAAAATAAAAAAAATTCAAAACCTTTTTTTTTATTTTTTTGCCTCTAGATCTTGAAAGCCCCATAACTTTTTTTGTGTTAGGTTTTTGGGGATTTTGAAAATGTTTAACGGGGTTATGAGATCATCATTCCAAATGGCCGCCCTGGGCAGCGTGCTAGGAATTGGCTCATCTACCTCCAATGAATCAAGGTATAGTATCTGCATTGTTTTGGACTAAATAAGCATCAAATTTCATTCCCATAGTGTATTTGAATTAGGAAAAAAAGAATGAACAAACAAAAAATTGTTAAATATTGTATTTGTACTTACTACTAGGTGGAAGACACAGCAGCAAACTGCTTTCTTCTTCTCCCCAAACCCCATGAATGCTAGCCTTAGTTGATCAACAACAAAGTCGCATATCTTTGAGTCTTTGATGACATTTGTGTTCAAGATAGCGGGGAAGGACCTTGGCGAAATGCTCAAGCTTGTTGTTGGAGCGAGGAAACAAGAAAAGGCAACTGCCAGCCAAGCACGGAGAAAATCATCATCAGCAGCCCCGTTCATATTTTTCAATCATTTTGCACCACGATGTCAGCGTAGGGAGTTTTTGCCTTCAATCTTGTAGATGCTGTTGAATTCCCTTATGACATCGGGATTCATTTCGAAGAAGACTTTCCTCCCTTTGTTTGGCAAGCCCCATATCCTGTGAACACTTTCTGCATCAACCGGGATCTTGCCCCTGTCAGGTATAACTATTTGAGACATCTTTGGGTCATAGTGTTTCATGATCCACTGACTGAGGTCCCCTAGCATGCTAGTGGCTTTTATATCCAACAAGCCACCAAACTCTATGTCTCTGATAACAATCTTTTGGTCATCAACAAGGTCCTTGTTTAACTTGAAAAGCCTTGCAGGTGATGACCTATTTCTGGGACCCTAAGAAAGGTTATATAGATATGAAATTATCTTGAATAGTTCAATATGAAAAACGGCATAAAAAATGCAACAAGAAAATGACTTGTGCGTGGGTTCGACACATGAGTTGCCCCCCGCCCCCCACCCTCACCTCTGGGTGTGTGCTATGCTATGGGAAACATGATCCAGGGACAGGTGGGGGGGGGCAACTTATGTGTGGGTTGGGCACATGAGTTGCCTCACCCCCTCCTTTTTTTGCCTATTAAAACATGATTATAATCCATTTTTTGTGTGGGTTGGCACATAAGCAACCATTATATAGCAAAACAGGAAAAGAACATCGCATCTGCTTTTGGGACATAAAAAACTTTCTGATTAAGGGATTTGAAGTGTAGTTTACAAGGATTCAATAATACCTCAGTGTCAGCAACTTTACGGCGCTTCTTCTTTGGTTGTTGCTCTCGAGAAACATCCCCCTCATTCACACCTTCGACTGGAGCATCCTCATTACTGCTGGTGCTAGGAGGCCGCTTCCCTCGGTTTACTAGACGCTTTTGCCGCTTCCACTCGTAAACAATTGTTTGGTTAATAGCTTGCTCTTCTGATATAGGTGCCTGCCAAAAAAGAAAGAAAGATAAACACTAAGATGCGCTTATGAAAAAAAGGGGTAGAGCAAGGTATGGGGGGTGGGGTGGGGCCCGGTTAAACCTCCACTCGGACTTCAGATGCAGGAGATGGGACCCTATCGTGCTGCGACGATGTTGACTCCAGTTGATCACGCTTTTTGCTTGACGGACCAGCCATGTTTTCCTGAAAAATATAACAGAAAATTAGCAAAGGATTAAACTCTTCACATGTTGCAATGCTCATTTCACCATCGTATTTGTTTTCTGTAAAAACCTACATGAAAATTGAACGCCAATAAGGGACAAAAAATACTACTAACAATTAGCATAAGCACGTCCCACAGCCTACCTGATAGCAAACATTTTTTGGTAGCAGGCAAGTTTGGATAGCAGGCAAGTTCCTGACACCAAAAACTTGCCCAAACCCAAACCTGCCCAAGACTTGCCTGCTACACAAAGGACTAGTGGATAATAAACTTGCCTAACGTTTTTACCTAACTTTCCTGATAGTGAACATCAACTTGCGTGGTACCTAATAAAAACACGGACTCCTACCCGAACCAACAAAACAGGGCCAAACTTGCCTCACATTTGGCATAAACTTGCCTGACGTTTGGCACAAACTTGCCTGCTGGAAAAAAAGGTCGAGGAAAATTCCTCCGCAATCTGCAGCGGGGGCACGCACACCTCCAAAACCTATTTTCGACCACGAAAATCGCACTAACCAGCCGTGGGGGCGAACATACATCCATGGATATCTAGAGCCCATTCATACCAAGTACCTAACCTAACCACCCCCGAGGCTACCCAAAACAGTAGCAGGGAACTAGCGCCAAGTGAAAAATGCTGGCCAGGTCGGACAAACGAGCACTGCTGCGAGCCCTAACCAACGCATGACGAATCCCTAGTAAAACTCCACGCCACTAGCAACGGAGAGATCCAGAGCGGGATTTACCTTCACGTCGATGAACCGCCTCCTTCCTTCGCCACCGCGCGCACAGAGCGACTCCCGTCTCGCTTCGTCTCCTTCGCCCGCCGATCTCGCTTGCGAGAGCAGCTCCCCCAACGGGCCGACGAGCCGCGCGGGAGAGCAACTCGAAGCGCCGACCACCACGCGACGCCTAACCACTCCCGAGAGCACTGATTTGGACTGCGGCGAGGCGGATTTGGGCAGGCGCGTCGTCGATTTCGTCAATTTGGGCGAGGAGGAAGGAGGAAGGAGAAACCGCCCACACCACCGAATGGGGGGAGAGTGCCGTTACGAGAGGTGGAGAAGACACAGATAATGGCGGGCCCCACCACGCTCTAGACGTTTCTCCCGACCAGATATACGCGCGACGTCTCATACCGACCAGGTTCCACCTGGCCGCGATCGCATGCGATCGCGATGCATCCGACGACTCTCGCAGGATGTGCTCTGGAATGTTAAAAAGTGCAGCTGCACTTATTAGAATTTGGGTTGTCAAAAAAGGGGGGAACGTTCTATACTGAAACGTGTTTTGCAAGGTTCGCCAGATCAAGCCAAGGAGTAAACTCACGGGTCCGCCAGACGTGCCTACTGCTGTTGATGGAAGGGTAAAACAACGACCCGTGGCCTACGTCCTGGAATCCTGCGATCAGAGATTACCTGGCCTATTCTGTCAACGCTACTTTCTACTCGTATTTCTGCAGCGAATCTTGAGCCAGTCCGTGATCCCACAGGGAGGCTTGGGAAGGGGAAAGAGAGGCCACCGGCCTTCAGTTCGTTCGTTCGTGTTCTGAACCCAGATGGCCCAACTGACACACACCACCGGAGTATATATGACAACTAGCCTCTCATCTATTTGCTCAAAAAAAGGACAAAAAAAACTAGCCTGTCATCTCACACTTACAAGTGGGTCCCCAGCTTACCCCACAGTCAGAGAGATGTGGCTATTTAAGCCAATCCTTCGACGACCATCTCGTGGACGGAACAGTTTACCTTGAAGACTTGTTGTGGCCCTTCTCTAGCCTTTCTTCAGTCGTAGCTTCCGGTTCAGTTTCTGTTGCTTCACTTCAGCATGGGATGAACCATGCTCTGTAGCTGCTGTCGCCAATGCTTCAGCGTGCGCCCGGCGTTTGGCTCAGTTGCGCGCCATGCGAGGTGTAACAATCAAGGCGCTGAAACAAGAGAGCAATGAACGGATGTACTTTTTTTCTGTAACGGGAAATCCTGAACAGATCAGCTAAAAGCCTGCCGGTCTGAACAAACTCCGATATGCCAGTTTGCTGCTTTTATGCCTCGAACAGATCCGCTAAAAGCCAGGCAGTCTGTACAGAAATATGAGGGGACACGGATATGCGCCCCTCCGGCGCTATATGCACGGGACCTGGGGACATTTAGGGTTAGCCCCTCGGATCCGCTCCGCCGCTAGGTTTAGAGCACTCCGGTGAGCAATTTGCTGCGCTTCTCTTCTTCCTTTTCACCGTCGACAAGAGATCCACGGCAGGCAGATCTAGCCGTGGCGGCCACGCCAGCACTGGTGGAGGTCGAGGCGGCATGGTCATGCGGCGCCTGGCGCCGAGCAAGCGCGCCCGCCACGAAGCCCAACAAGCAAGCTCGATCCGCACCGTTGTGACGCTCTCCAGCTCTAGCGGCGACGAGGACAAAGGGCAGTGCGGGTGGAGGTCGACACAGGCGCAGGTGTGGCCGGCTCTCTCGGAGAGGCGGTCGAAACGCGTGGGATGCGTTCGATGTGCTCGAGGAGCACATCTTCCCCCACATCCAGCGTTGCCGCGCCGCCGACAAAGAGCGTCTTGCCAATATAACTTTCGAAAATCTAACCAATATAACTTTCGAAAATCTAGCTGACCAGCTTTAAAGGGAGACCCCTCTGCTCACCCTACAGGGGGAGTAAACATGCCTAGAAGTCCCACAGAAAAAGTAGAGAGAAATCGATTAGATGATATCAAACTGTACAAAGATTATAGCAGCCAGAGCGCGTATGCTGCCGGGCGTCGACAATCGGTCGCCACGCCATAGCTAGTAGCCTAGTACATCCATCAGAGCATGCGTACTTGCCAGTGGTATCATGCCTATTCAGTACATGTGTTATGTGCATATTGTGTATTGGGCCCGCCTCCTACTTCTTTGTATAATTGAGGTCCGTGGCCCATCGTTGTACATTATATATACGTGCCTATGCATGAGAGCAATACATTGTGCAATTCACATATTCTACGTGGTATCAGTTTTTTAGGTTTCCTCGCTTCCGCCGCCGCCGCCGCCGCCGTCGCGCGTCTCCTCCGCGCCGCAGCCGCCCGCGCGCCTCCCCGCGCCGGCCGCCGCCGTCGCCCCAGTCACTGCCGCTCGCGCACCTTCCGCGCCGGCTGCCTCGCTCGATCTCGCCCAATCGCCAGCGCCCCGTCGCTCCCCGATGGCATCCGCCCCCCCGGCCGCCGCGGCCTCTCCGTTCCTAGCCTCTCGGCCGTTGTTTCCCCTGGCCGGTGCCGATCCAACTGCTGCTGTTCCGCCGTCATCGACGCACGCGGCGATATCCGCTGTGCATCACGCAGCCGCGCCACCCATCACGGTCGTACATGCAGGCATGCATGGCGCGGACGTACAAGCAGGCATACATGGCGCCTTACATGCAAGGGCGTGGCAAAATCCATCCATCACGGGCGTACATGCAGGCGTGCATGGCGCGTGGGCTGCGGCTCCCTCCAGTGCGTGGACTGTGTACGGCGCCCCGCCCCCGGCCTCGCTGGCGTACGTCGCCGCCCCACCGCCCGCGCTCTCCGACCAGTCCGTTGTCATCCCGTCACCGACGCCGACTCTATCCGTTGACCCCTTGCTGTCGCGCGGGGCATACGGAGCTTTGCCTGCATTCACTCATGGGGCTACGCCCGCATCCACATACGGGGCTTCGCCTGCGTACGGGGCTTCACCCGTGTACGAGTCTCCCGGATACTGGTGGGGGTCGTCAGCGGGACTGCACTCGCCCGCTGGGCCGCAGCCACCACCGCCGCAGCTGAGCGGCCGCTATGGTTTCCCCATGGCGTCTCCGTTCCCCTTGCCGGTTCTACCGCCGGCGCCCTGGGACCCGGTGCTCCTCACCGCGCTGCATGCCGCTCCTACATCGAACAACTACACTGGCGGTGCTGATTGGTACATGGACACCGGTGCTACGGCTCACATGTCTGCTCATCCTGGTAATCTTGCCTCTTTTACTCCTGTCTCCACCGACCACCGCATCATTGTCGGCGATGGTTCCACACTTCCTATCACACATATTGGACACGCTTCTTTTCCTTCTACTTCTAGACCTTTATCTTTGTGTAACATACTTGTGTCTCGTGATCTTATTAAGAACCTTGTTTCTATTAAACGTTTCACTCGTGAAAATCCTGTTACTGTTGAATTTGACGGCATTGGGTTTTGTGTCAAGGATGTTCGAACCAGGATGGTACTCCACCGATATGACAGCCCCGACGAGCTTTATCCGGTACATCCATCTTCTTCCACCACCGCCGCACCGGTTGCTCTCTCCGTTGGCGTCGATCTCTGGCATGCTCGCTTGGGTCATCCCAACCCCGTCACACTTCGTCATATTCTCAAGAGTTTCAGTTTCAGTTCTACTAAGATTGAGGATCACACTTGTCATGCCTGTCGAATCGGCAAACATGTTCGCCTGCCGTTCAATAATTTCACCACCATTGCTTCTTTTCTCTTTCAGTTGATTCATAGCGATGTGTGGACCTCTCCAGTTCCTAGTAATTCGGGCTATTTATATTATCTAGTCATTCTTGATGATTATTCTCATTACGTGTGGACTTTTCCTTTGCGCAGAAAATCGGACGCACTCTCCACCTTGACGGCTTTTTACTCCTATGTCCGCACGTAGTTTGGGCCTCCCATCCTTGCGCTTCAGACGGACAATGGAAAAGAGTTCGACGACCTCGCTTTCCGCACCTTTTTGTCGCATCATGGCATAGTTTTTCGCCTCACATGCCCGTACACTTCACAGCAGAACGGTCGAGCCGAACGCGTCCTTCGCACTTTGAATGACTGCGTCCGCACGCTCCTGTTTCATGCCAACGTGCCGCCTCGTTTCTGGCCGGACGCACTTGCCACTGCATCACTTCTTCTTAACATTAGACCCTGCCGCCCACGGTGGAACTACGCACCTCACCATCTTCTCTTTGGTACGCCCCCGTCTTATGACGACTTGCGTATTTTTGGGTGCCTTTGCTATCCCAGCACTGCCGACACTGCTTCTCACAAGCTTGCACCTCGATCTGTCGCTTGCATCTTCATCGGCTACCCCTCCAACTCCAAGGGATATCGGTGCTACGATCCCGTCTCCCACCGTGTGTTCACTTCCCGGCACGTTTACTTTGATGAGCATGTGTTTCCGTTTCACCAGGTACCCCCGGCTGTTCCTCCCGCCACTGGTGCCACGGGCTCCTCGACGCCTTTCCCAGGGCGCTCACGCGCCTCTCTTGGCCCGCCCCCTGGCTTTGAGGCGCGCCCTCCGCATGCGGCGCCTCCTACAGCCGCGGCGTTGGCGCCCGCAGCTACCGCGGCTCCTCCGGCGCCCCCGGCACCCCCGGTGCCCGCGCCCGCCCCGGCACCCCAGACGTTGGCGCCCGTGGCCCCCTCGGCGCCCCCGGTGCCCACGGCCCCCGCGGCCCCCTCGGCACCCCCGACCCTCTCGGCGCCTGTGGTCGGTCCGGTCACCCGCGCCCGTACGGGCGTTTTTCGCCCGAGCTCGCGCTACGGCTCGGATGACTACGTCCATGCGGCGTCCACCTCTGAGCCGTCGTCGTTGCCGTCCTCCGTTCGAGCCGCTCTTTGTGACCCGCTCTGGATGGCTGCGATGCAAGAGGAGTTTGACGCCCTGTTGCGCAACCAGACGTGGCAGCTTGTTCCCCGTCCCCGGCACGCCAACATGATTACCAGGAAGTGGGTTTTTAAACACAAGCTCCGTCCTGATGGTACCCTTGATCGCTACAAAGCGCGTTGGGTTGTTCGTGGCTTCCGACAGCGTGCTGGCATCGACTTCACCGACACCTTCGCTCCGGTCGTCAAGCCCGGCACGATACGCACGGTTCTCCACCTTGCGGTCTCCCGTGCTTGGCCGGTGCACCAGATGGACGTCTCCAACGCCTTCCTCCATGGTCACCTCGGGGAGCAGGTCTTCTGCAAGCAGCCCACCGGGTTTGTTGACCCGGCGCTTCCCGACCACGTGTGCCTGCTTTCACGGTCCTTGTACGGACTCAAGCAGGCTCCGCGCGCTTGGTACCAGCGCATCGCGGCGTTTCTCCACCAGCTTGGGTTCCGCTCTACCCGCTCGGACGCCTCGCTCTTCGTCTATCATCAGGGCTCTGACACGGCCTACTTGTTGCTCTATGTCGACGACATCATCCTAACGACATGTACGGCTGGTCTCCTCAGTCAGCTCACGACTCGTCTTCGCGCTGAGTTCGCCATCAAGGACTTGGGTCCTTTGCACTACTTCCTCGGTGTCGAGGTGGTGCGCCCTCCGGATGGCTTCTTCCTTCATCAGCGAAAGTAAGCTCACGAGCTCCTCGAGCGCGCCGGCATGCTTAACTGCAAGCCCGGCGCTACTCCTGTTGATTCGAAGGCCAAGCTTTCTGCCACAGATGGTTCTCCTGCTTCGGATGCTGCTTTCTATCGGTCTATCGTTGGTGCTCTTCAGTACCTCACTTTGACTCGACCGGAGATCCAGTATGCCGTGCAGCAGGTGTGTCTTCATATGCATGCTCCTCGAGGTGTTCACTGGGCTGCCGTCAAGCGGATTCTCCTCTATATCTGTGGCACTATGGATCTTGGCATCACGCTTCACGCTTCCACCGACACCGCCCTCACCGCCTACTCCGATGCAGACTGGGCGGGCTGCCCTGACACTCGTCGCTCCACTTCGGGCTATTGTGTCTATCTTGGACCCTCACTCATCTCGTGGTCGTCCAAGCGGCAGCCTACAGTCTCTCGTTCCAATGCTGAGGCTGAGTATCGTGCGGTGGCCAACGCCGTCGCTGAGTGTTCGTGGCTTCGCCAGCTACTTCAGGAGCTCTCTTGCCCTGTTGACCGTGCCACGGTGGTCTATTGCGACAACATCTCGGCGGTCTATCTCTCCGCTAACCCGGTGCATCATCGACGGACCAAGCATATTGAGTTGGATATTCATTTTGTTCGGGAACAGGTGGCCCTTGGCCATATTCGTGTCTTGCACGTCCCTACTTTCCAACAATTTGCAGATATTATGACCAAGGGCTTGCCTACGGCGTCATTTGAGGAGTTCCGGTCCAGTCTTTGCGTCAGCCGCGGTGCCGCTTCGACTGCGGGGGGGTGTTGAGTATATGCGTTATGTGCATATTGTGTATTGGGCCCGCCTCCTAGTTCTTTGTATAGTTGAGGTCCGTGGCCCACCGTTGTACATCATATATACGTGTCTATGCATGAGAGCAATACATTGTGCAATTCACATATTCTACAATGCCTACTCACTGGCTGCCTCGGTCAATCACCGAGATTGACCATGCATATATGAAAACATGATACAAGCTTTTGATCCTACCACCGTGCAAACAAAACCCAGATAATTACCATGCTAGGGTTTGATGGCATTTTGGTACGATTGACCTTGACGTTGTTCTTGGATGGACCTAAGAACTAAGAAGTGTGTACCGCAGCCCGGCCCGGTCGGCGATTGTAGGTCACGTGTGAGAAGAGGCTGCGCGCAACCTGCCAAAGCCGCTGCTGCATCTCGAGCTTAAATATGGCTGATTGGCCGTAGGCCATCAGATCTTTTTTTTTTTTGCGGGATAGGCCATCAGATCACGATGCAACAGATGCAAGCTCGGCCTTTTTCTGCCTGACGAAAGTGAGTTCCTGTAGTTTGCTAACCTCGCTAGCTTTTTCTCTTGTGTGGTTTCACAAGCCGGATAGCAGAGAGACATGTTATATCGGGTGTGCAAAACAACAACAGTTTCCCCATCTAGATAACCAGCTCTATGTAATGCTTACCCGAGGTCCACTACCAACATACACAAATCCTAAAGATTCTTCATAATCCTTCCACACTACAAGGATACCTCCTATAAAGCAACACATATTCTATATCGTTTTGATTATTCGTTGCAAAATTCATAGTAGATACGCATATAAGCGGTGTAGGATATGCGTTGCAGACTTGCAGCTCGTGGCCCTGTTCATGGTGCAACAGATCTTGTATGTTGTGCGGTATTTGTTGCAAATTGTATCTATTATCACTACTAGGGAAAACCTTATACACAGAAACTTAGCAGCAGCGCGGTATAAAAACAGGCGCTACTGCTAATTAGCAGCAGCGATCTTTAGGAAAGAGCGCTGCTAATGACTGAGTAGCAGTAGCGCTCTAGGTGAAAACAACGCTACTACTATAATTGCCACGGTGTTGTCTCCAGGCTAGATATAGTGCTAAAGAACTTAGTAGCAGCGGTTTTCCTCAAAACTCACTACTGCTAAGTATCACCGCAACTAATTAAGTTTAGTCCCATACTGCTAAGCGAACAAGGTGTTTACCACCTTAAATACGTTGCTTCGCAACCTATCTCGAGCACTTGGTCTTCATTGAACTATATGTGTATGATTTGTGGTTGCAATATCAATCCTCGCCTGTACCTATACAGGTACAGTGAGGATTCATGTTGACTATTTAGATTATACAGAAAAAGATCAATGATGACCAATGTATATTTTTGATATTTTTACTAAACAAAAGAAATAACTGCTTTCATTAGCAGTAGCGGTTTTATGTAAAACGCGCTATAGATAATTTAGCTACAGCGCGTTTCTGTACGAGCACTACTGCTAGTTCGAGTTAACCACCCCCCGAATCAAAATTTCGCTAAGTCCTCTCCTCCCCCCCCCCCCGCCCACCGGCCTGTTCCCCTACCTGTCGCCGCCGCCTGAGTCCGAGCGCGCCTGCCCTCACCGCCGCCGCCGCCGCCCGCCCTCAACCTAACCGCCGCCGCTCTTGACCGAGCCCGCCGCCCTCGACCTCACCGCCGCCGCCCTCGACCGAGCCCGCCGCCCAGGACCGCCGCCTCCCGATCCCGAGCCCGCCCTCGCCGTCCCTCCGTCGCCGAGCTCCTCCCCGCCCCCGTCTCTCCCTCTGTAAGCCCCCCACCCCTCCCCCACCCCCTCTCTCTTTGCTTAGTTAGTAGATGATTTTAGTAGTAGTAGATGTTAATTTAGGGTTCATAGATAATGATTTTTAGTAGTGGATATTAATTAGTAGTAGTGATAGTAAACTAGTTGTATAATTAGCAGTAGTAGATGTTAATTAGTAGTAGTAGATGTGCTAGTTTCTTTCTATTTATAGTAAGTTTATATGTAGTAAGAACGAGTTGAATTAATAGAACTAGTTTAGTTTTAGTTGAACTAGTTAAGTTTTAGTTGAACTAGTATAGTAAGTAAATTAATAACTAGTTGAACTACTTCATTTTTAGAAAGAACTAGTTTCTTTCTATTTATATTAAGTTCATACTTAGTATGAACTAGTTGAATTAATAGAACTAGTTTAGTTTTAGTTGAACTAGTTAAGTTTTAGTTGAACTAGTATAGTAAGTAAATTAATAACTAGTATAGTAAGTAAATTAATAACTAGTATAGTAAGAACTAGTTGAATTAATAGAACTAGTTGAATTAATAGAACTAGTTGAATTAATAGAACTAGTTGAACATGTCATATTTGTTGTTATTTTTTAGTTTAAGCAATTATTTCATGTTTTGGTTACACCTCCGAGTGTCCTATGTTTTGCCGGAGTGTTGATTAATTTCTGTTCCGGCAAATTTCAGGCGCTCGATATGTCCTTTTTTAGCAAAGGTCATGCCGAATTTTTCCGTGAATTCTGACATGACTTGTGCTAGAATATGTACATGTTTAATCTTTGAATTATGAACGTAGGAAATGTCGTACTAGGACGACGACAGTCTCCCGGGGGAGTGCAGCTGGTGCCACGATGATCGAGGTATGTGCGACAGGTTCGTTGAGCTGGATGGAGATCGGCGCTTCAGCATTAAGCTCGAGGAGACATTCGATGTTGAAACGGTACGCAACAACGACAAGTGTTTTTTTTCGTAATTAAGCATGACTTCAACTATTTCAACGTCTAATTTCCATTTTTTACAATTCGACTAGCTTATCACATGCCATGCAAAGACGCTATGTCTTAGAGAGGGTGGGTTTTGAAGACCATGAAAATTTTCAAACAAAGAAAATACACCTAAGGACCCATCATGATATCGATTTTGAAGTAAATCTGTACAATTCTCAGAGCGTAACCCATTTTGGTTGCCAAAATTGGGAAGCACTTTGCAAAATGTATGGTTTTTATGAGGGTATGTTTGTCACCATGGATCTTGGTGATCCTGACATCGAGCAAGACAATATGGACATTTGGATCCTTGTTGATACGCTTCTGATTCTACCGCAATGTGAGTTTCTCAGACATAGTTATTAACTAATTTATATTGTTTATTTCAAAATAGTTGACAGTTTATTTCCATTGACAGCTTATTTTGAATCTTCAAAGAATGTGCAGAAGATGGTAGACAAAACCCACTACACTGATGGCTCCGAATTAACTTATAAGGAGAAAAATCATCTGATTGCTTATTGTACTTTTTTTAGAATTACAATACCTATTATCGAACTCCTCCAAATTATGGTGAATACGTGCCACTAGTGCACGTGTTGAACCACGATAACTTCTATGGAGATACCCTGGTAAGATATTTTACTATTACGACATCCGTGCATCTTTTGCATACTTCTAAAACTAGTACATCATTGCTAACTACGAAGTTATTACTATGTTTTTGAACAGAAAATCCCGATGGAGTGTGTGCCTCATCTGATGTATTACAATGGTCGCCTTGAAGTTCTGAACCTACAGCCAGGTCATCCTACGGATCTCACCTGTGCATATCGAATTTCTGAAACCGGTGAACACATGCTAATCAAAGAGTGGAAAAAATGTTTGGACATTCGTAAGGAGGTTCTTGGAAGCAACATTAAGCGAAAGGCAAGAATTGGAGACAGGATAATCTGCATTCTCCATAATGAAGAGCCAGGTGCTATCTTGTTTTTTGCTATTTTACCTTAGAGAATATAGTAGATCCTAAGAGAATGTAGTAGGTCCTATGAGGTACAATATGTTTACTATGTGATACAATGTGTTAGAGTTGAAGATGTGAGGAGTACTTGTGATTACGACTAGTGACCAATGATATGATGATGATGATGATATATAAGTTGTTAATGATATGATGATGATGATATTTATTATATCATTGGGTGAAAGAACCGCGGATTAGTTTCAAATGGATGGATCCAAAGTGACCATTGATTACTTTGGATCCATGCAATTGAAACTAATCCAAGGTTCTTTCACCTAGTGATTTAATAACTCATTATGATATAAAAACAATCTCTAAATTGCTACTGTATGAAAAATTGTATACAGGTATATGAATACGACCTAAAATTCAAGAGAAATGGAATAGGGAATGATAGTATTAGCGATTGTTTTCGAAAGCGCTGTTAGTAATTAGCAGTAGCGCTTGACTGGGCAGGCGCTACTACTAAGTAGATATAGCAGTAGCGAGTGCCTGTAGGCGCTACTGCTAAGCATTACATGTAGCGCCTTATTAGTAGCGCGCCTACCCGCGCTACTGATAGGCCAAAAACCAGCGCTACTGCTAGGCTTTTCCCTAGTAGTGTATAATACTCCAAATATACATTATTAAAAATAAAAATTAATTCAGCTAAAAAGGTGTTGCTG
Organism: Aegilops umbellulata; assembly: GCA_032464435.1. Lineage (NCBI taxonomy): Eukaryota > Viridiplantae > Streptophyta > Magnoliopsida > Poales > Poaceae > Aegilops > Aegilops umbellulata. The sequence continues at coordinate 444,229,601 of CP136059.1, read as the reverse complement.
TAGGCGGGGTCCTGTTGTAGTGCCAGAACAGGTGCGGCTACCAGGTGTGATTTGGACAAACAGGTGCGGCTGCCCGGTGTGATTCAAAAGGTACCGAACCTTTGGCAGGCAACGCACCGAGATGAATGTTGAATTTACTAAAAAATCCAAGGATGAATGGAACCTTTCAGTTCTAGCAATGCAACAAAAGCTATCCTATAGGCTTTCCCAAAACAGATATAGCTCAAGGACCGATGATAGAAAGGAGCTGCCCCCATTCCATCAATACGTCTGACATCTCAGAGCCTAGGTTGCCGTTTACGTCCACACATTCGAAAAGTACCCCCACATGCCTTCCTCTTCTGTATATGTGATCATTCATAATTCAACAATTCAGAACCTTATCCATTCAAAAGTTCGGATCTTGATGCAAACCAAGGGGTCTGATAGCCACCTCTGCTGCTAGTGTTGATAGCAAAGCTATATGAAATTCAACACAAAAGATGGTAATAAAATAAAATTGTGAATATTGTTTACGTACTTCTAATTGTTTCGAAAATATGCCGCGCTCACAGGTCGAGTTGCGAATGAACTCGCGAACGTAGTATCCACATAAATTATTCCCAGGTGCCTGCCACAAGCACTTTACGAGAATAGAGTTTAATCAAAATGATAATCAAGCATGATAATCATATTGAAACTAGCTAATACTACTTACTTTGGGGTGTTTAAATCGCAACTCCTTTTTCCATTCACACCCTAACCTTGCTGGTGTATTGGAAAAGAACGTGCTCTCGAACGGAGCCTTCTGGTGTATCAGAACACCCTACGTTGAACATGGTGTTTTTGGACATCATTGAAATGACCCTAACTTTTATAACCATCATCCCATGGTAGGCATCCATGCCAGGTTTGAACGAATTCCGACACATTATGCAAGTTGCGACACGTCACGTCATTTATCGGCCTTTTTTTCACCGACAAAACTCTAGAAAATGTAAAACTTCTCGAAAACCCAAACAATTTGGTGTGATGCCTTGAATTGGTCATAAAAATCCATGGAAAAAATTTGGGGCCATTATAAGGATGTCTGGAAACAACGTGCTCTCAGATGGAGTCTTCTGGTCTACCCCGACACCCTTCAGTAAATATGGCCTATTTATGGACATCCATGAAATGACCACAACTTTTGCAAGCAGGTGGGCATTCTCATGTTACGCATCCATGTCAAGTTTGAACGATTTCTGACACCGCACGCAAATTGCGACATGTCCGACAATTTATCGGCCTTTTTTGACCGAGAAAACTCTAGAAAATGCAGAATTTGTTAAAAACCAAAATAACTTGGCATGGTGCCTTCAATTGGTCATGGAAAAAAATTGTGTCCATTTTTCAAGAATGTCAAGAAACAACGTGCTCTCAGACGAAGGTTCGTCGATTTCAGAAAATGTTCGTCTTCTCAAATTTTGTTTTGTAATTTCGGAAAATGCTTCTGTTTTCAAAAATTGTTCACATAACATAAAAAATATTCAATATTTAAAAAAATATTCAAAACAATTCAGTGAAATGCGGAATTTTGTAAACGTTGTTTCAAAAAAAAAAAGCCGCTTCTGAATGTGTACATAACAAAAAACGCAGCTTCTGAATGTCTACATAAAACACCTGCGCTGCCTCGTAGGACGTGGAGCTGACCGATTGAGTGGTAGCAGCTCCAATTATATACGGTATGGTCACGGGTTCGAATCCACTCCAGCGCGTCCCATTTTTCCATTACTTTTGCGCGTTCATGTTAGTGGGGCAGCCCAGTAGATGTTAGTGGGCCAGCCCATTAGCGGGTCCTCTACGATGTATGGCGTATATGTATGAATTGTGAAATATCTCTATTGCCCTTTTATACCTTTTGTAAAGGGGGTTGTACCGAAGCTGTTCCTAATGCAATATTTCCTAGTGTTTCACAAGTATTTCATGCCTCTAATTCACCACACTTTGTTTTCTATAATTTTCAGGTAGAAATTTTTACATGTCAACTTAGTTAAAAGGTCTACATAAATCTTATGGTTAGTGTTCACCTGGAAATTCAATTATGCCAGTATTCGAAGCAACTACAATTTTTTCACATATATAGTTTACTGGCCTCAAAGTTAATGAGGTAAATTTATAGTTTGCAGTCAAAGCAACATGTAATTTTAAGTTGCACTTTTTAGAATTTTCACTTGCTATGCCAGTTGACATAGTTAGACAAAAGTGCTTGATTTCCACAGGATACATATAGTGGCATAATTAGGTACTTATACTGCATGAACAATACTGGTAGTTGCTATACATAAAAAAAATACTACATGTTACAAAATATTTTAGTAGTATGTCGCTTTTTACCATTTTCCAATTGCCAAAATAAATCAGCAAAAACTATTTTTCAAAAACATTCATTAAGTATAAATATGGTTTCTATATTTCTAGCCCGTGAGAGGCACGGGTTTATGACTAGTTAAATAAACTGAAATAGCAGTTCTCTGTATAGCAAACTTAGAGCCCCCTATGGATCGAAGCTTGCCATTGCTGCTGCGAGAGGAGAGTTCTTGGAAAAGGACACAAGAGAGGAGAGTTCTTGGAGCAGGAAGAAGACAGCACGGAATGAATCATTATTGCACAAGGCTGCCAGTCCAGTAGGTTTACCTCGTGGGTGCACTGTCTACGAAAGTATCACGCCCCACCAGTTCAACGACACATGTACATGTATATCGTTTTTCGGTTTACAAAGTAATTACAACGCTATAAGCAACATTATACGGAGCTGAGTTCCCGAATCATAGCGCAGATTTGTGGCCCAGTACATCCATGCGCAGCCCCCTGCGTGTCCCAAATCACCTCTCTCTGGATGGTGTTTTCATTGTTTCCCTTGCTTGCAACTTGTTCTTCATCATGGATCTCAATCATTGAGAGTGTGTCGGGATGTGCAACCGCAACCCCAATGGATAAAGGATGCCCGCTGTACCATTTTGCCATCACAGGAAACGAGAACATACATAAACAAGTGTAGAAACACGTGCATAATAAAATAGATGGAATTGTGTGGAGAACGGACGTTTGGCTCTGGGCCTCAAAATTCAAACTTTTCGGTTTCAAAATAATCTGAAAAAAATTGTCCAAGTAAACAAGGATGTTATGTGTATATATGTAAAATTTCAGGATGAAAAACGTTAAAATGCGATCTATACAAAAAAGACAAATTCATAGCCTAGGGGATGAATAGTATCATGTGTTAAAATGCCCCAGATTTGTCTATTTTGCACAACATTCATTTCAACCTATTTTGCCCTGAAAATTTACACACATGTGTGTGATGCCTTAAGGTATATGTATCTGTGTTTTTTAGAATTTTTTGAAACATAGAAAATATGAAATTTCACGAAATTCAAAATTTTCAAAACAATATTCAGAATTTTGTGCATGTATTTAAACTAAAGTCAAAGCAGATACTCTATTCCTTCCGGTTTGTAAGGCGTGGAAGCATCCCTAAACCGTCAATTTGACCGACACAATGCGAGATACACGTATATCACAAAAAAATATCATTAGAAACTTCTTTTGAATATAAATTTAGTAGTAGGGAGGCGTGAGACGAAGTTCGTTTCATTTTGAGTTTTTTTATATCTGGTATATATGAGAAACCGGATGGAAACCCAAACGAAGTGACCCATTTTTTGAGAAAAACTGGGCCAAAAAACCACACGAGCAACTTAGCCTCGTCAACCACACAGCACTAGGCAACAATTGGACCAGCACACACACCCGGGTCTGGAGCCATCTTTCCAATGTCTCTCGCTTGTGCATGAGCATCAACATCTCACAACATTAGAGGACCGCTCGTAGACCATGACCGTTGTGCAACACATCTAGGACCGCTACCCAACGTGCCAGCTAGACCGACCCCAAAGATCGCATTGACCTGGTCAACGAAATCACTTCCCGCGTAGCACCAGGTTGCCACCCACGCAATGCGAAGGCATGGTTCTACCCCATAGAGCCACAGTCGCATCGCAAACTAAGGTCGCCACCTCGACGAACATCTACCATCTAGAGACGCCGCTCCGGCATTCATCAACCTTGACCACTAGGCAACCCTGAAGAATGACGTTGAACCTGCCGCCTGACGAGGCCAACCCAGGGGTGGCTAACCAAGCCCACCTAAAGGAAAGATGCGGGCTCATGAGCACGACCCAACAAGGGGAGGAACCGACCCAGCCTAGACCCGTTCTCCAAGACAAGGGTGGCGGCAGACAAGATGGCATCCGGAGACTCTATAAACCCTAGACCTCCTTGTCTATATAAAGGGAGGTCTGGGTGTCCCCTAGGGAATAGAATCTAAGATCAACAAACTCCCGGTAGCAATCTCATAAACCATTGTAATTCTCCGCACAAGGACCCCCACCTTGAATAACAAGCAGAACCAGGATGTAGGGTATTGCTCTCCGGAGGTCCAAACCTGGGTAACATGTGCATGCAGATTTCGTTCCGGTACTTCCGACCTTGTCATGAACCCAAACGAGTGATCTGACGGTATTTTACTCCGTCAGTTGGTGCGCCAGGCATAGGCAACACTGGTCAGAGATCTAACCCGGTGCGGGGATACAAAGAAGGCAGACAGATTCTCGCCGGGCCAGACCTTCATGTTTGGCTCTTTCAAGCTGGATGTCAACAACTCAGGGCATCTCCTTGACGTCTCTCCCCCGCCCTTCGTTGACTACACGCGCTTCGGGACGATCGAGTTCACCTACGATGAGCAGGGAAGGGCTGGGACTCAATCATCCCAACATCCCTCCCGTGAGACCTTCGTGAACATGATGTTCACGACGGCGGATACACGCCACAACCAGAAGTTTGCATGATGTGCAATCTACCCGACAGAAAAACAACCAGTGAATCACTCGCATAGTCCAAGGAGAAGGTAACCTTCGACATCCGCGATCACCCAGAGGATGTCGTCCAACCAGGCAAACATGCCCTGGTACTAGATCCAACGTGGGGGTTGCCGCCTCTCACGCGTTCTAATGATCGGAGGCATTGGACTCAATATCATCTTCATCAACACCTTGGAAAAGATGAAAAATCTCACTATCCGGCCTGCGGCAGTCGGACGTATAGGCTTCCATGGGGTCATGCCTCGTACTACGGCCACGAGCACTCTCCAAGCGGTGTTGGAGTTCGGCCTCTTTCGATATACCTTGCTGGATCTGTGCCCGGAGGTCCTCGGTGATAGCCCGGGTCCTATTCAACACATTTCCATTGGCCCGCAGTAGAACCAAGACCGCAATTCTAGAAGCTTGGCCTCGGCGATGTCCCGCAGGCGATTCGCGGCCCCCCGGTAGGCACAAGCTGCCCTTGCATTTCCTGCCTGCAGTCATTCGCTATTCCCAAGCAAGTGGTCATCAGAAGACATCTGTAGACAACAGTTTCCCGACGATAAAGAAAAACAAGACTTACATACAACATCTGCGACGGCCCTCTCCAACTGAGCAACTCGCTCCTGATCTGCTACAAGCAACTGGTTCAATTCGTTGGACCGAGCATACAGCTCTGCCCTACGATCAACAAAGGCTTGCAGCGACATTAAACAAAGTCTCCACCACATTGTTAGACAACCTACTTCAGGCTGGGGGCTACTGTAGGGAAGGGTGCAAAGGCTTACCTCAATTCTGGTCTCCGTCATTTTCTCGAGCTCGCTCAGACTACCCACAATGAGAGTAACATAGGTAGTAACATCACACATATCTAGATAAAATAGATGATGTGGCAAGCAATAAATGAAGAAAGAGAGACATTTGGTAACATAGCTAGTTACTACTAGTATGAGTATCAGGGCAACATGCAAAGCCTGGCTCCCAGATCTGCTCTGGCGAATTAAAGCCCTCAGGTAGCATGACCTAGGAGGCCCGTCCGACTCACCGACTAGTGCCAAGGCAGATGGTGGCATGGCCCCACCAACCACGTCAGCTCCGGAGGGGGACCCAGGGTGTTCAATATGCCTAGGACCTACCAACCTCGAGTAACCACAAGGCCCCTCCCCCAAGGGAAGTGAGATCACGAGTGATGGAGGTAGGGGGCGGCTCGCAAGCCTCTTCCTGGCCCCAACCTTCGGCCTCTGCGAAGGAACCACCGGATGCGCAGAGGTCCTGGCCTCAGATATCCTCTCCGGAGGACCCGTAAGAAGCAGCAGGCCGCCGACTGAAAGACCGGATTGAGCAGGCGACGATTTCGTAGCGACGGATCTCGCATCATGTCCATGGGATGCGTTCTATCCTTCCGATGGGTTGGCTCCGTTTGTGGTTGTATGACCTTCGCGCCGGGTGCGTCTTCTGACGAATCGCCGGACCTCTTACCAATATTCCCTATTCCGGGAGAAGCCTCAATTATTGATCCCTCAAGATGGACCTCGGGTACCTCATGCCCGTAGCTGGCCTCGGTGAGGTGTGTGTGTGTGTGTGTGTGCGCGCGCGCGTGTGTGTGCCGGAAGGAATGTAGAGCCGCCGCATAACCCGGGTTGCGGATGGTTGGAGAAAAGATCACAAAATGCGTGTAAACAAATACAGTTAATGATGAGAAGGATGTAGTGAGGACCCGCGCCTCGTAGCGCGTCGACAAAGTGAGGGGCCGTCATATTTTCATCCTACTAACGAGCGAGGATTCGCCTGGCTGAAAGGCTAGATTTTTTTTTAGGGGTAATGCCAAGCTTTATTCATGAAAATCCACATGAAGTGGGATACAACTTTGGTCATGGGGCACTACAAACCACACATGGCGCCCCGGACCTCTAGCAAGTGAGAACTTGGCTAATCTATGTGCTTCATAATTCAGAGCACGACTCTCAAAAGTAAAATTACACTGAAAATTGGATGATCTAATGGCTATCTCCTCAATAATCGCTCCGTAAATCCCGTGGGATCTCCTGTTGATATCCGATAAAACTTGGCTGCAATCCGAAGCCACAACAAAGCTCGCAACGCCCAAGTCATCAGCCAAAGACAGTGCTTCCCGACATGCCACTGCCTCAAGAGTGGCCGGGTCTACCACCCCTTCAATAACCAAGGCGGAGCTGCCCATAAAGTTTCCCCACTCGTCCCTACATACGGCCGCTGCTGATCCTCCTCTTCTTGTCAATACTCCCGCATCCACGTGAATTTTGCAACTTCCCGTTGGTGGCTTCTTAGGCCGACGCTGGCCAGGGTGGCCTGATCTCGGAGTGTTAGCTCTCCCCAGATCATTGGGCTTCAGTGCATCTAGTTCAGCAATGAAACTGTTGACGAAGCCGTGGGTGGCCTGGGGACTCTGAAAGATGGACTCGTGGATGGCCTTACGTCGTGCATGCCAAATGGCCCAGAGAGTGACAGCAGTAAGGACGAAGTGCTCATGTGATAACAGTTGCATTAGTGAAAACAGCCATTGTCTCGCACTTGGTTCCCTGTTCTCTATGATTTGATGTGTGATATCCTCCTCCATAAGAGCCCACACACTTCTTGAAGATGAGCACTCCAGCAGAGAGTGGCGCCAAGAGTCCCGCGCTCCACATAAGCTACATTGATCAGAGTCAGCCATGTGGCGATGTGCCCTCACATCATTCGTTGGCAAAGAATGTTTTGATAGGCGCCATAAAAACATCCGAATCTTCCCCGGAACTTCCGTCTTCCACAATCTTTTCCAAGATCCCCCTTCTGCAGCTGCATTTGAGGTTCCGGCCGCTCCCTCAAGCCATGCTTCCCTACTTAACTTTGTCGCTACCAGCATCTTGTAAGCTGACTTAACCGAAAAGACTCCATGCTTCTCATAATGCCACGCCCAAAAATCAGGTATGTTACGGGTACATAATGGGATCGCAAGAATAACCTGTGCATCGATGGGCATAAAATTATCTTGAATAACCTGTCTATTCCAGGAGGCAGTAGCACTTACGATGAGCTCGGAAACTTTGGCCAGTGGATTCGGTTTAGTACTACCATATGGGCGAAACATTCCCTCTCTAGGGAGCCAATTCTGATTCCATATTTCTGTTGCTTCCCCGTTCCCGATTCTTTTAATCAACCCCTGCCGAAGGGTGTCCCTCCCTTCAATAATAGCACGCCATACTTGGCTAGGGTGTCCACCCAACGCAGCCTCAAGAATGTCCGAGTTGGGATAATAAATGCTCTTGAGAATACGTGCACTCAAGGTCTCGGGATTCTGCAATAGTCTCCATGCTTGTTTTGCCAACATTGCTAGGTTAAAGAGCTCAAAGTCTTTGAAGCCTAAGCCCCCCATGCCCTTGGGTTGTGTCATCATTTTCCATGACACCCAATGAGGCTTTCGTTTTCCTTCCTTACTTCCCCACCAGAACTTCCTGATAAGCATGTTGAGATGTTCACATAGGCCTCTGGGAAGCTTAAAACATGACATAGAGAAAACCGGCACTCCTTGGGCCACAGACTTGACTAGCACTTCCTTCCCAGCCGAGGAGATTGTGCGTTCAATCCAGCCCTGAACCTTGCTCCACAGTCGATCTTTAAGGTACTTAAAAGCTCCATTCTTTGAACACCCTATGTCAGAAGGCATCCCCAAGTATTTCTCATTGAGAGTCTCATTTGGGACTTGAAGTATATCTTTAACCTCTTGTCTTATCGAGTCAGGAACACCCTTGCTGAAATATATGGATGATTTTGCATTGTTTATCCGTTGCCCCGTCGCCTGACAGTAAGTATCCAAGACATGGTACACCTCGTTAGCCCCCACACTGTTTGCCTTAAAGAACAGCAGGCTGTCATCAGCGAATAGGAGATGGCTCACTGGCGGCGCCGTAGTAGCAACCTGTAAACCACTCAAATTGGATGACTCACTTTTAGATTTTAACAGGCACGAAAGGCCCTCTGCTGCAAGCAAGAACAAGTATGGAGAAATCGGATCCCCTTGTCGGATACCACGTGAAGGTTTAAAACTTTGAAGTTTCTTTCCATTGAACATCACCGAGAAAGTAACTGTGGATACCAGGCTCATTACTATATCAACCCACCTGGAACTGAAGCCCAGTTTAAGCATTATAGCTTGCAAGTACGGCCATTCCACCCTGTCGTATGCTTTCATCATGTCCAATTTGAGTGCACAGGACTGGTGTTTCTTGGCCTTATTCCTCTTCATGAAATGCAAGCATTCGTATGCTGTGATGATATTGTCTGTTATCAGACGTCCCGGGACAAAAGCTGACTGCTCCTCAGATATAATTTCAGGAAGGACAAGCTTCAGTCTGTTGGCGATCACCTTTGATGCAATCTTGTACAATACGTTGCACAAACTAATTGGACGAAATTGAGAAAGTAGCGTGGGGTTTTTTACCTTTGGGATCAGGACCAAAACAGTATCATTAATGCACTCCGCTGATTCCGTTCCTTCGACAATCCGGAGGACTGCTGAGGTGACATCTCCCCCACACGTGTCCCAATGGTGCTAAAAGAAATGCGCCGGGAAGCCATCCGGACCTGGAGGCTTAGTGGGATACATCTGAAACAGAGCTACCTTGACTTCATCCTGACTATAAGGAGCATTCAGAGACTCGTTCATCGCTGCGGTGACTTTGGTAGGAACTGTTTCAAGAACCTGTTCCATATCATGCACGCCCTCCGAGGTGTACAAATCCCTGTAAAAAGTGTTAGTCAAGTTTTCCATCTCCGGAACATTTTCTGTGAGCTCTCCATTGGGTTTCTGAAGGGCCTTGATCTGGTTCTTCCTTCTTCTGCGACTCGCCCGTAGGTGAAAAAAATACGTATTCTTATCTCCATGCATTAACCATTCAACATGTTCTCGTTGGCGCCATAAGATTTCTTCTCTGTGATATAGTTCGGTTAGGCTTTCTATTATTTTGAGCTCAATATGAACAGGGCCAGATCTATTTGGGGATTCGCGCAACTCCTGTAGCTCTCTTTTCATGCGCTGGATCTCGCGCCGAACATTCCCAAAGTGGGTCCTATCCCATGCAGACAAATCGGAAGACAAGGACTGTAGCTTGTCGCTGATTGGGAGAACAGAATCCCCCGCTCCATTCGCCCATGCACCCTGGACCACGGGCTGCAGCCCCGGATCGCGTTCCCAGGCGATTTCATATTTAAAAGAGCGAGGTGCCCTCCTGCATGCGTCATGCACCAGCCTCACGTAGATGGGTACGTGATCGCTTGTGGCCGCAGTTTTGTGCTCGACTATGGTTGATGGAAACGCTATGGTCCAGGCCGGGTTCGCCACTCCCCGGTCAAGTCGAACACGCGTATATGTGCCTCCAGTCACTTTCTTCTCAAAAGTCCATCCTATTCCAGAATAGCCTATGTCCATAAGACCGCAAGTATCAAGCGCGTCCCTAAAGGCATCCATCTGAGCTTCGCTCCTGTTTACAACTCCGTCGTGTTCGTGGGCATGCATAACTTCATTGAAATCTCCTAGAACAAGCCAGGGTATATCGCTAGCGCCCATGATTCCCCTAAGCATGTCCCAAGTGTTATGTCTTGCGTTTACTTGTGCTTCTCCATAGACGAAGGTAACCCTTATTTTCACATCTGCTAGATCATCAATCACGGCATCAATATGGTACTGAGAATAACCAACAATCTCCAACTTTATTTCTTCATTCCAAAAAATTCCCAAACCACCACTTCTACTAGAGCTACTAACTGCAAAACTTTTATTAAACCCTAAAGAACCAGCCATGTTCTCGACTCTAGTTCCCTCTATTTGAGTTTCCAAAATACATAGTACAGAGGGGGCAAACTGCTTCGTTAGATCATGAAGCTCTCGAACTGTCGCGGGTTTGCCAGCACCGCGACAGTTCCAACATAAGAGACTCATTGCGCTGGGCGGGACACCCCTAGGGAGCCCGCCAAAAGCGCGTCAGAGTGTTTGTTACCAACCGTGTTCTTTCCATTGTTCTTATCAGTAGTAGTCAAGCTTGTTTTGTTCCTTTTTTGCTCCTGTTTTGAAGATGGGCTCGGTGGCACCTCTTGAGCTTTTGGCCCAGTGAGCAGTAGCACATTAGCTTTGCTTGCAGCATCTGCTGGTACCGGAGAATCCACCCCAGCACCACGCTTCCTGTTCCTGTCCACTTCGAGCATGGCCACATCTCTGTCCTCAAGCTCAACTTCGGCCTCTTTGGGCTCGCCCGCTCTGCTGTATTCTCGAACCTCGCGCCCACGTCCACGGCCTCTGCCTGATCTACTTCTTCCACGTCCACCTCTTGATCCATTGCCTTCAGCAGAACCACGCCCTTCACCAGGCCCATTGCCGGGGCCTTTGAACCATGTAGCTTTCAAGTCCTTAAAAACTAGTGCTTTAGGGGGGTGAACTCTGTCCCCGCACTCTTTGAACAAGTGGCCCAAATACCCACAAACTGCACACCAATCAGGGAGGCGCTCGTATTTCACCCTGAAAATCACCCTCTGAACTGTGTCTTTCTTCTTGACTACGAGCGATACAGCGTTCTTTAGAGGCTTTGTGACATCAATCCTCAGTCTGACCCGAGCAAAGTTCCCTTCAAAGTCGTGTGACTTCGGTTCAGCAAAGATGAATTCACCCACAGTAGCGGACAAGTCCTTAATTTTTGGGAAGAAACCATCAGGGAGATCATGGATCTGCATCCATATCTCGATCTTATTCAGCTCTATGGTCGATGGCTTGGTAAATCCATCATACTCTGCAAGAATCACAACTTTTCCTTTGAACGTCCATGGACCTTCTTCCATCACTCGTTCCCAATCACCTAGGCAGCCAAATTGCATGGTATAGAGGTTATCTTCCAAGGGCCGGATTTTTACCTCCTTGGCCAAGTCCCATGCAATTCTCATATTCCTGAAAAACCAGTATTGGCTATAGGGTTTCTCAGTGTGAACCCTAGCAATCGCCATCCACCGGGTCGACTCTGCCGGCAGTTCATCATCCTCCACCACAACATCTTGGAGATCATCTTCTTTCAAGCCCAATTCCTCCATCATCGCCTCCAGATCGGAGACAGCATGACCCGATCCCGAGGTCGTATCTTCCATTGTCTCTTGCCCGAGAATAGTTGATCCGCGGGCGGTAGTTTCCCTAGGAAACCTCACCCCCACCCCGCTGACGAGGCACCCAGGCCTCGGCAGCCACCGGCGGGAAGAAGAGGGGAGGGGAGATCAATCTCTACGGTGGAGTCGTCGACGCCGCCGAGAGGAGAGAGGAAACCCTAACTCGAGGGGAGATAGCCGGCTGAAAGGCTAGATGGTAACCCGTCAATGCATCTCCCCGAGAGGGAGGCCGGTCATGAGTTGCGCGCGGGCCTCTCTCTTTTCGAGAGTTCTCGTTGAAGCAAACGATCTGGATAAGCCATCACTCTGTAATCGACCATAGGGATACCCTATAACTGAGGGGCAGGGGCGAAATTGGGTCTGTGGCAACTGGGGCTGTAGGCCCAGGCGTGGCCCAACTAGCACCTGTAGTATAGAAGCAAAATTTTGAGAATTTGAGATAAAGATTAGCCCCAGGCTTCACGTAAAGGGCTTCTGCCCATTAGCCTAAGTCAAGTCGATCAATCGAACAGAAGAAATCACTGTCGTTCGTTTGCCAAGGGAAAAAACATCTCCCAATCGAGAAACCCTCGCCTAGTTGCCACCACCCTCGTCAGTCGTCAACCGCGTCTCCCCGCCTGCAGCCGCCCGGTCCAGCGACCTGACCACCTGCCTCTCCTTCTTCTGACCTTCTCGAAGTATTCCTAAATTACAGAGCACACACACATTGCCCTACAGCGGCACAGGTAATACGGTATTGCTCAATTAATTAGAAATCCTTCTATATCATCAGCCATTCCAGCAATTAATTTTTTCTAAATCTGTATCGTCTAATTAATTGAGTATCTTCAACAATACTCAACTCAGTATCGTCTAATTATTTTTCCTAGTTCCTTTTATATCATGCAAACTCGATGAATTGGTGGTGTTAAATCATATTACTTAGTTCTTATTTCATTGCTGTTAGGAGATTATAAGTCCAAGATGAAGAGGACCCATACAATTTAATTTTTCCAATTAGTTGAGCGTGATGTATTTACAAGCATTGATGATATTAATATATTATACAGTGCTATCAGAAAAAAAATGAGGAAACACAAGGGGCTACTACCTTCGTGGACTTTGTGTAAATGGTATAATATGTTCTTGTTTTTTGCAAAATTTCATATGAACAATCGATTTAGTCTATGTCCAATGTCTTGATTTTAAATACTTGGTTTTATGTTTGCAGATCGAGGCCCTTCTACTATTGCCGGGGAAGAAACGATGGACTTGAATTAAGGAAGTCTTCGGTAATTTGGTACCAAACCCTGTTTGCAATGATGCACTTTGTTAAACTATTTGTTTTTATGGAATTTCCTCTCGTGATAGTAATGGATTTATATTTCGTTTTGAATGTGATTTTGTGCCATACTTATAACACACGTTGGTGTGCGCGGTATTAATTTGACGATATATTTACTCAGTTAGTTTTAGCCCCAGGCTTTGAGAAATCCTGGCTCCACCTCTGCTGAGGGGTGGGATGTTCCTTTCCACCCATGTCTTCACAAGCTGGAGACCCGCCAGCCACCTCACACGCATTTCGAAGACCACCTGGATAAGAAGGACGATTTTGGGTTTAAATTCTGTTCGGAGCCCCATTCCAGCCTCGGCCTACACGGGACGTTGGCAAAAACGGGCATGGCATTCTCACGGTGATCCCGGGAGACGTCAGTGGCATAGAACCATCTCTGCTTCCATAACGTCGGCTCCCTAGCGGTTGGTAGCTCAAAATAGCTAGAGTCTGAGCCAGGAAAGAGTTCTGCACTGCCGCAAGAAGGTATCTTGCCCTCCTTCAAACGGGTGACTACCTCGAAAAAGAATCTGAAGATGTCGAAGTGAAGTGCGATCCCAAGGAAGCACTCGCAGTAAGTCACAAAGCATGACAAGTGGAGCACCCTGCTCGGTGTCAAGTGGTGAAGCTGAAGCCCATAATTAATCAGGACCCCGCGGGTAACACCTCGTGGACCACCAGATTCCAAAGAAATGGGTGGGGAACCCCTTCCCCCGGGGAGGGCGCTAGCCATGGCATGGAAGAATTCTTGGGCAGCCATCCCACCTCCACTAGGTGCTCTAGATTGTCCCTATCGACAAGATATTTCCGCCAATCACTGGCCCACCCCGGCGCATCGACAGATCAGGTTAACTGTGGATTCACCGGATGATCGTCTTGGCGGCCATCCCTGGAGAACATGTGTGATGCCATCGAACAACCCTATCTATGTAGGTGCCCGATGAAGCGCGATGACGAGTAGAATTTTTCTGAGGAAGAAGAACGGGCAGCTAAAGCATCACGCCCTGTCCCCCGTATTTAATAGGAGGGGACACTTGAATCTTGCCCTCGACGGGAGCAACTCCCGAAGCCACCAGAGGTGGGCCAGTACGTGTCGGACCAGGCCACCCAAAGGGGGGAAATTGGGCTCGAGCCGGCCCAAGAGCGGCCTCATGCCAACCACATCATCACGAAGACTGGAGGAAGACGATGGAGCTCGCGCCACAACCGGGGGGCTCCGAGGGGCCTGGAGGGTTGCGCTCGCCAAAGAAGGGAGTCTGATGAAGATCTGGAAGCTAAATACCTACGATCTCCATCGCACTCGGGGGCTACTGACGAGGCCATGATTGAGAGGTGGCTAACCAAGCCCTTCTAAAGTAAAAACGCAGGCCCGCGACCAGGGCCCAACAGGGGGAAGTATCGACCCGGCTTAGACCCGGTCTCCAAGACAAGTGCAGTGGCAGCCAAGATGTCATCTCGTGACTCTGTATACCCTAGACCTCCCTATATATAAAAAGGAAGGTCCAGGGATCCCCTAGGGAATCGAAGCTAAGATCGATAAACTCTCGGTAGCAGTCCCATACACCATTGTAATCGTCTGTATGAGGTATCCCCCATCATGAATAAGAAGAAGAACTAGGATGTAGGGTATTACTCTCTAGAGGCCCAAACCTGGTAACTGTGCTTTCAGACTCCGTTCCGGTACTTCCGACCTCGTCATGAACCATACGTAGGGATCTGACGGTATTTTACTCTGTCACTGCCCCACAGGAGTCAAGGATTCCAAGGCAGCGCCTCCAAGAAGGTCACAGCTTCGCCGGTACCCACACCAACGATGCCTGGGTTTTCACCCGGTGATCGAATGGAACATGCGGTAAGAGAGGAAAGTAGCCGCACGATGAGGCCTTCATAGAGGAATACGACACCAAGGCTGTCATCGTCATGGACACCAAATGGAGCAGGTGTAGGACTTTAGCCCAGAGTACCTTCTCCACTGCCTTACAGGGAAAACGCAAGAGTGCAGCAAGCAATGAGGGTACCACATCATCGACCATCAAAACTCAGCAACACGCCCAGTAGCTTGAGACCAATCTCCAGGAATACGATAACAAAACCCACCATTGCGCCCACCATCCAAAATTGCAGCACTCCAGCACCGCTGCAACTCCACAAGCCGAGAAACGAAAGCAAGCACCCGAAGGAATCGAACACTCGCTGCACATCACACTGTTGGTGCACCTCCATCAAAAACTGTAGCACTCAATCACCGCTGCAGCTCCACTAGCTGAGGGACGAGAACCCTAATACCCGAAGGCATAAGTGTGTGCTGAATGTCACATCATCACTATAGCCGCATCCCGGACACGAGCAGCGAGGGATCAAGATGGTAGAGGTCAGATCCGCGGGGTCTGACCCTAGAACCGCTCCCACATGACCCCTTGCCGAGGGAGGAGATATTAGTGACGCCGCGCCATGCTTGGAGCCACCGCCCCGACTTGCCATCACCGGCAGCAAATCAACGATGTAGGAACCAGATCGGGATCTGGGACGAAAATATCAAAAGAGCTGGGATAGGATGGGATCTGGTGGGGAAGAAGTTCCACACGTGAGGGCGACGGACAGGGAACCACCGCCACAAGAAACTGGCGGCCGGTGGCACAGCCACTCGCGAGAGATGTGTTCTCCGGCATAGAGCTTGAATGCGAATAAAGCGGCCAAGGGGCTCCTCCCCTTTGGGAGCCGCAGCTTCCTGCCGCTGCCACAGAGGCCGACGGTGGTACCGGCGGGGAGGGTATCGTGAGAGGCTAGCATAGGGCACCGGCGACGAGGACGCTCCAGTGGTGCACAGATGAGAACGACATGGGAGCAGGGCCTACCGATATTATAGAGCATGATAACTCATATTCCATTTGTGAAATTGACGATTTAGGGATACACGCAGGCCTTATAAACTGGAAGAGAATGAGTATGTGCACGAAGTATATTCATTAAATTGTTATTGGCTACATAGAGAGCACACAGTGATGCAATATTCCTAGACAGTAAAACAAGACATGATTATGGAAGTATGGTTTACCTTGTTGACTGCACACAGGAGAGACCACAAAGATTTCCAGAGGCGTTAAGTTTGATGATTCTCTTAAGCCTAGAGCATATGAAGCACACATTTACTCAAAAAGAAAAATGGGTCACACTTACTAATTTCCCTAAATTTTAAAATGGATCATAGATGTACCCGGGAATATAATCTTATAGACTATGTAAGTAGAGTGGTGCAAACTCGGCATCATAGAATTAAACTTATAATCTTATAAACTGGCAAATAAGGCTGTTTGTAATAGGAGTATCAAAGCTAGTATTATAGAATTAAATGAAGAAAGGGAGAAAAGTGTTGTTTTAAGCCCAAGCTCATGTGAACTCGGGTGCACAGTAAAGTCACAAAAAGTTGAAAAAATAAAATATTTTAGTGAAACATTGACAAATATTTTCATAGCTTGCAAAATTTCATCATGAAATGACATTCGTAGAAAATGTGGCAAAAAAAAACAAATAGATGCTCCAAAATGCGTTCGAAAGTAACATTTTGGAGCATCGTTTTTTTTTTGCCACAATTTTCACGAATATCATATGCTTATGAAATTTTGTAAGCTAACAAACATTTTGTCAATGTTTCACAAAAAATAATCAAATTTTTTTAGTTTTTTTTTTCATTTTACTCTTCACCTGAGCTCACATGAGCTCGGGATTAGAACAACCGCTTCCGGTTAAGTATCATATCATGATACAACATCATAGTAAATATATGATGCTATGTGTCATGCATGACAATAAATAAGGTCATCTATGGTACGGAGATAGTAATATATGATGCATTACAGAGGTAATATCATACACTAGTATAATATGCATGATACTAAGTTATGATACCACCCACTACGGGCAGCCTAATACTTTCCATTGTGACGAGCCTATGGACCTACTTTGTTGTGATTTGTTAAAATCGGTGTTATAATTACCTGAAATCAGTTAGGCTCCACACATGAACATCATCATTCTGTGAACCTGTAACTAGAACAGGAAGACTAGGATGGGGAACGATAGAAACAACAGGAGCCAAGAAACCTGCCAGTGTATGAACACGCGTCGTCTCCATGTCCCATATCTGGTTAGGAAAAATTAGACACGTTAGCAGTGATGTGTGTATGGGGGACGATAGAAAGCATGCTTCGTTAGCAGTGATATTTGGGTATCATATTACATCTCGTGTCTTCCAGAAATTAAACTCGATTCTTTCTGTTGGACTTCAAATCCAACTCTCTTAGGATTTGAGTTTGATTCTAAAAGATTTCAATTCCAGTGTTAATGTTTGAATGCCACATACAAATGGAAGTGATTCATTCTATGAAATTTTGCTGTTTAGAATTTGAAATTGTGTTCAGAATAAAAATTACTTGACTTCAAATAAAATTTGACCAATATATTCCATGTGCATGAGTTATTTTGAGCTTATCAGCAGACCGAACTGTACGAGTATGTCCCATACAGGCTTTCGTAAAAATTTGCTATTTACGTTTTGAAACATGTGTTCATATTGGAAAAATAACAAAATAATAATATGAAATCTTATGGACATTTTACATGAGATAATGAGCAACTCTGAGCTTATTGAACGATCTATTTGTGCAAGTGGTTCCAACATTCTTGTGGCTTTTGTAAAACTTTATTGTATTCTTAATTTTGATCTGAAGATCATACATTTATTTTTTCATGAAAATATTAAAGAAATTATGGGCATTGTCCACATGAAGAAAAGCAAGTTTGTGCTTATTTTAGATAACTTGGTTACATTTCTCTTCACGTGGATGGTGCCAATGAAATTTAATTACATTTTAAAAAAATTGAACCTGAGGTCAAAAATTAAAATTTCATAAAACTTTGGTTACATTTTCAATTTTGTATTCACACTTTAAAATTTGCATGACACGTTTTGAAATTTAATGGGCACTGTCCAGGTGATCAGGAATAACTTTCACGTTATTGGTGGATCATATCATGCATGTGGGCCACACATACTACTTCTGGCTTTCGTGGTACTTCAGGTATTTAAATTTTTAACCTTGAGCTCACACAATAATTTTTTTCACAAAAGTACCTGAAACTTTCGCAGATGACTTGGTGCAAGAGATGTATAACTTTGTGCATTTTAGCAAGTCCACTATGCTTGTAGACCCATGAGTGTATGGGACTAACGAGTTCCATTTGATTCTTTGCTGGTAGTAAAAAATGGTTCTGCCATATTCTTTTTCTAGAAAAGGAGGATGCACCCCCGGCCTCGTCTGGACGATGCATACGGCCATTTTATTAATTATTAAGCACAAAAAACCTTACAAAGTAGTACAACAGTAAGCCTGAAGCCATCATCTAGGCAACATCTGTCACTACTCCTACCCCCTTGATGCAGTGGTGCCGAATGTCCGAGCCTAATAACAAACAGACATCGCACTAAATCCTAACATCTAATGCCGGATGCCCCATCCTAGCCACATACCGGGACTGGGTCACACGCCGGTCGGGCGCACTCACCGAGGCTGCCGCCGCCTTCTTCCACCGATCCATCTCCAGAGCAGATACTGACGCACAGACCTTGCCAGGCCTGCCGTCGACGCCACCATGGCGCCAGAAAGCTCGACCACCCTGCGCTCGTCCATCCAGCCGCATCCGTCGTCGATATGCAGCTGCACCATGCCGCCACCACTCGTCGTCAATGACGCGGTAGATACAACGCCGCACCACCTGGCAACCTCCAGACCATCGCCACTCCTGGAGCTACCAGTTCTGCCATATTCTAACTTAATGGAATTTGCTTTGGATTTTATGTGTTGAATAAATGTGTACGTGTATATTATTTCTTGGTCCCACCTTCTAATTCATCTGTATAGTTGAGGTAGTGACCCCTCTCTGTATGTACTCATATAAACGTGTCTGGTGCACCGACCAATGCATTGTGTTTGCACAGTCCATACTTCATATTCTACATGGTATCTATCGCAGGTCGGTCGACCTAACCCTAGCTGCCGCCGCCGCCGCTCATCCTCCACGCAGCCGCCGCAGCCGCCGCTTTCCCACCCGCCGTCGCCACCAGCCGATGTGCGTCTTCCGCGCCGCCGTCGCCGCCGCGCGCCCTCCGCTCCGTCGCCACCGCCACCGGTCGCCACTGCCCCGCCCACCTCACGCCGCCGCCACCAGCCGCCCTTGCCGCCGTGCGTCTTCCACGCCGCCGTCACCACCGCCGGTCGCCGCTGCACTCTGCTTCCCCGCTTCCGCAACCTCCTCCTCCCAACCCTAAACCCCAACCCGCCCCCCTCCCACCCGCGCCACCCCCCTCCCGAGCTGCCCCGAACCCTAGCCGCCTCTACCTCGCGTCGCCTCCACCTCCCACGCTGCGCCATGAGCTCCTCCTCCTCCACCATTTCCAACCCCTTCGCCGGTCCCGATGTCACCCTCATCCGCAACCTCAACATCCATGAGCGCGTCCCAGTGGTGCTTGATCAATCCACCGCCTCCTACTCCGCTTGGAAGCGGTACTTCTCCTTGGTGTTTCGCGAGTACCTACTCCACGGCCACGTCGACGGCACCGTGGACTCGAGCCTCATGATTCATGACGAGGAGTGGATGAACCTTGACGCCACCATCATGCGTTGGTTCTACCTCACCATCTCCAGCGACCTCTTCCACACCATGGTGGATGATGACGACGGCGCCTATGCCGTCTGGACCAAGCACAATGGCCTCTTCACCGCCAACAAGCTGCAGCGCAAGGTCCTCCTCCACTGCAAGTTTTACGGGTGCCAGCAGCTTGACTCGTCCATCGACGATTTTTGCATGCGCCTCAAAAAGCTTGCTGATGAGCTCCGGGATCTTGGCGAGACGGTCGAAGACGAGCTCCTCATTAGCACCCTCACCGCCGGCACGAACGAGGACTTTGGGAACGCCGCCTCCAACCTCACCCTCATCCCGGATCCTACCTTCGCTAAGGTGGTGGTGTACCTCAAGCTGGAAGAGCGACGAATGAAGATGGCCCAGACTCGGGCGACCCACACCGCTCTCCTTGCCGGCACACGCAGGGACCAGGCGCCGCCGCCGCCGCGTCCCGCACCGGCCATCCCGCCCGTGCCCGCCTTCCCGCAGGCGCAGGCCGCCCCTTCCCGCCGCCCCAGCCGGCCGCTAACGGGGGCCGCGGCGGCGGCCGTCGTCGAGGTCGCAAGCAGCAGCAGGGCCTAGGCGCTCAGGGAGGAGTAGCCCGCCCTCAGCAACAACAGTACCAGGCGGCCCCGTGGTACGCCGGCCAGAACCCTTGGACCGGCGTCGTGCATGCCTACTCCATGTCGTTTCCCCGCGTCCAGCCCCGGGTATCCTCGGCGCCCGGCCTCCGTCTCACCAGGCGTTCTACGCCGCGTCGTAGCCCTATGCGGCGCCCTACGGGCCCCTCTCCTACGACAAGCCGCCGCTGACCCTGACGGCCCCTCCCCAGCAGCACGCCCTCCCACTGGTGCCATGGGAACCGGCTCTCTTGGCGGCTCTGCATGCCACTCCTTCACCATCCACCTACACCAGCGACGGCGATTGGTATATGGACACTGGAGCTACCGCGCACATGGCGGCTCATCCCGGTAACCTCCACACCTCCTATCCCGTCCACACTTCGGCTCGCATCACCGTCGGTGACGGTTCCTCCCTTCCCACTACTCACATAGGACATGCATATTTTCCATCTAACCCTATTCCATTGTCATTGTCTAACATCTTAGTTTCTCCTGATCTTATTAAAAATCTTGCCTCTATTCGTTCTTTTACACATGAAATTCTTGTTACCGTTGAGTTTGACGAGTGTGGTTTTTCTATTGAGGACGCTCGTACCCGGATGGTACTCCACCGATGTGACAGCCCCGACGAGTTCTACATGGTCCACTCCACCACCTCCGCCGCCCCAGTCGCCCTCGCCACCGGAGTGGATCTTTGGCACGCTCGCTTGGGTCATCCCAACCCCGCCACCCTTCGCCATATACTTCGGAGTTTTTCTTTCACGTGTAATAAGATCGAGGATCACTCGTGTCATGCATGTCGCCTCGGCAAACATGCCCATCTTCCGTTTAGGGCTTCTTCTCATGTTGCATCGTAACTATTTGAGTTAATTCATAGTGATGTTTGGACCTCTCCAGTTGCAAGTAATACGGGCTATCTTTACTATCTTGTTATCCTTGATGATTTTTTGCACTATGTGTGGACCTTCCCATTGCGTCATAAATCGAACGTCATCTCCACTCTCGCCGCTTTCTACTCCTATGGTTTCACGCAGTTTGGTCATCCCATTCTCGCGTTTCAGACTGATAACAGGAAGGTGTTCGACAACTTAGCTGTTCGCACTCTCCTCACCACACATGGCACGACTTTTCGTCTCACATGCCCATACACTTCGCAGCAGAATGGTCGCGCTGAGCGTGTCCTTCGCACTCTTAACAACTACGTTCGGACCCTTCTTTTTCATGCCAATGTGCCTCCGCGCTTTTAGCCTGACGCTCTGGCCACCACATCACTTCTTATTAACATCCGCCCCTATCGCACTCACGGGAACTTTCCACCTCATCACCTCCTCTTCGGTGCACCACCCTCTTATGATGAGCTTCACATCTTCGGCTGTCTCTGCTACCCTAGCATCGCCGCCACTGCGCTTCATAAGCTTGCACCCCGCTCTGTCGCCTGCATCTTTCTCGGATACCCACCTAACACAAAAGGCTACCACTGCTACGACCCTGTCTCACATCGTGTATTCACCTCCCGACACGTTTAATTTGATGAGAAGGTGTTTCCGTTTCAGTAGTAGGTACCTCTCGTCGCCCCATCACCGCCGGCCATCGGCGGCTCTTCGGCGACCCCGTCAGGTGGACAGCCCCGCTCGGCTCTCTGACCGCCTCTGGGCTTTGGCGGTCCCCGCACCGTGGGACGAGCTGCACCTCGCGCCCCCACGCCGCCTCGCCGGCTTCGCCGCTGGTGCCTTCTCCCGCCCCCTCAGGCGCCTCGGTCGGCCCCACTGCCTCGGCCGGCCCCGCTGCCTCGGGTGCCTCGCCTGCCTCCACCGCCTCGAGCGCTGCGGGCACCTTGGGCGCCTCGGGTGCCACGGCCTCCCTGGCTGCTTCGGTGGCTGTCTCGCTGGCCGTCTCGCTGGCCGCCTCCTCGGGCCTCGTCCCGGAATTGCCGTCTTGCCCCCTCACTCAGGCCCGAGCCGGCTTTCACTGCCGGAGTCTACGGTACTCCAGTGATGAGTATCTCCTCACCGCCTCCACTGTCGAGCCGTCACTGATCCCTGCGTCCGCCAGAGCAGCCCTTCGTGATCCTCACTGGCTTGCTGCGATGCAGGAAGAGTTCTATGCTCTTCAGTGGAACCGTACCTGGACACTAGTTCCTCGACCTTATCGCGCCAATGTCATCAGTGGCAAGTGGGTCTTTCAGCATAAGACCCGCTCGGATGGTACACTTGAGCGCTACAAGGCTCGCTGGGTGGTCCGTGGTTTTCGGTAGCGTGCTGGCGTCGACTTCACTGAGACCTTTGCACCGGTTGTCAAACCGGGCACGATCCGCACTGTTCTCCCACTGGCGGTTTCCCGAGGCTGGCCGGTTCATCAGATGGATGTCTCCAATGCCTTCCTTCACAGCCATCTTGAGGAGCAGGTTTACTATGATCAGCCGCCGGTTTCATCGACGCATCTCTTCCTGGGAATGTGTGTTTGCTGTCCCGGTCTCTCTACGGGCTCAAGCAAGCACCTCGCGCCTAGTACCAACGTATAGCCGGGTTCCTTCAGACACTCGGCTTCAGCGTTACTCCCTCGGATGCCTCATTATTTTTCTATCACCGCGGCGACATGACTGCATATTTGCTACTCTACGTTGACGATATCATCCTGATGGCCTCCTCCACAACCCTTCTTCAGCAGATTACTCTCCGGCTGTCTGATGAGTTTGCCATCAAGTACCTGGGCGCTCTACATTATTTCCTTGGCATTGAGGTTGTTCGGCGACCCGACGGCTTCTTTCTTCATCAGCAGAAGTATGCGCACGAGCTACTTGAGCAAGCCGGCATGCTCAACTGCCACCCTGTTGCTACTCCTGTTGACACGAAGGCCAAGGTTTCAGCTCTCGAGGGCTCTCCTGCGTCGATGCTCCATTCTACCGGTCCATTGTTGGTGCTCTTCAGTATCTGACTCTCACCCGGTCAGATCTTCAGTATGCTGTTCAGCAGGTGTGTCTCCATATGCACGCCCCTCGTGACTCCCATTGGACCCTCGTGAAGCGGATTCTCCGCTACATCCCCGGCACGATGGCTCTTGGGCTCACTCTCATGGCGTCCACTTCTCTAGAGATGGTGGCCTACTCCGACGCGGACTGGGCCGGCTGCTCTGACCCTCGCTGGTCCACCTCTGGCTACTGCGTCTACCTTGGTCCTTCCCTCGTCTCGTGGTCGTCCAAGCGACAACCCATGGTTTCGCACTCTAGCGCGGAGGCTAAGTACCGAGCTGTGGCTAACACCGTCGCCGAGTGCACCTGGCTACAACAGCTACTTCAGGAGTTGCATCATAACATCTCCCAGGCTACGGTTGTCTACTGTGACAACGTCTCTGCGGTGTACCTTTCTGCCAACCCCGTTCATCATCGCCGGACTAAGCACATTGAGCTGGGGGGGGGGGGGGGGGGTTGAATATATGTGTACATGTATATTATGTCATGGGCCCACCTCCTAGTTCATCTGTATAGTTGAGGCTGTGGCCCCCCTCTGTACTCATATATACGTGCCTGGTGCACCGATCAATGCATTGTGTTTGCACAGCCCATACTTCATATTCTACATTATGATTCCAGTACTCGTGGTAGACAAACGCTTCTATTTTTAGAATCCAATTCCAGTCATTAAAGTTAGGTCCAATTCATGAGAGCTAGACATGGCCTTATTGTATTTTCAACGAAACTGCATACCTTGGCTGTCTTATCTTCGTACCCAGAAATCAAATACTGCCGATCATCACTTTTGAAGAAAGCTAGGCAGTTCACAAAGCCCTTGTGCCCAGTAAAAGTGTACCTAGGCGTGGGAGAATCAAGACTCCAAATCTGAGCATCAAGGAAAGAAGTTTGAATTAAGGCCAAGAGAAAATTGAATGTATATTCATAACTTTTGTAGACGGATAACTTCACATTTTGGTTAGCAATAAAAAAGAAGGGAAACCCTGACCTTTATTAAGTGAAAAGCAGTAGCAAAACCTTTGGTGTCTTGTGGGTTAAATGCAACTGCCGTTGCACATTCATAAAATGTTCGTATGCACTTCCAGCCACACCAGCCTTTGCTCCAGTCCCAGAGCTTTATGCCCGTAAGAGATGCTGACAGCATATACGGCTGGGTTGGATGAATGGACAGTGATTTCTCGCCGTAACTAGAAACACGGAATTTTTTTATCCTTTTCATCGTTTCATACTTGTACACACGGATGAAACCATCAGACCAAGTCACAAACCATTGCTTTCGTGAAATACATTTAATGGCGGCTGCAGTGGGAAGGATCGTCTTATTAGAAGATAACCATAGTCACACGTACTTAAGTCAGAAGTCAAAGAGTATGCATGCCTGGCCTGGATGAGACCGTTACTTTCAAACATTCCAATTCGAACTGCTAAATACAAATTCAGCATTTGTTAGTCCCATGCAAATGAAAGCATAATACATCATGCCAATATATACAAATTAAGCTTTCTTTTTATGATTCTTCGCATTTACCCTGGTAAAATGTTCTAACACGAGAAAAGACATATTATTTAAGGTGTCATGTTCCTCTGGCCTGCCAACAAAAACTTTCACTTTTGTGGGCTTTTTACGTAAACCATCACCAAAGATATCCTTTTTGTGACACCAATAATCAAGGAGACTTTGGTGCAAGCTGGTTTGAGAATATGATAACTTGCCTGATTGTTATAGTGCCATTTATGAATGCGCCTGGAGCCTTGAAGTAATACAGTCCTGTGTCATGAGTAGAAACTTAATGGGAAACGCTTCCTCTCAGAAGTCTGATGGGTTGTTTCCATCAGGCTATTTCATCTCCGTTGATTTGTCTTCCCATCCAACGGTGCATGTGTCGTCCATCTCCAACTGATCCCACAAACCATGCCGATTGTCATTTATTGCTAGCCGAGACCATATGTATACATCGTACAACCAAATTGAAATTGCCTCCTCCATCCATTTCGCCGGCATCAGGTAACACGCATGGACGTTCGTGGCTGCAATGAAACTGCCTCTGTCTCTCTCTCGATCTCTCTCTCGATCCGAGCAAGAGTTCCGGCGCCAACCAAAACCGCGAGCACCAAGCTGGTCGGTTGCCATGGGTTCTGCTGCTTCGACTCCATCTCCTGATCGTCGGCGGCGGCATCGTCCAGCTTGGTTATCTTGTTAGCGATTTCGTCGATCTACGGCGGCAAGGAACACGATGGAAAGGCGGCACTGTCTTCTTCCTCCACCACACCAGTGGCTCCCTCAGCACCTCCAGCGGTTCACCCTTCCTCCTGTCCGACTTACCATCTCCCATTGACGACTACCTCCTCGACAATGCTCGAGTGTTGAAGCAATATTGATACAGATAAGAAGCAAATAACCAGCATATGTGCATATGCAATGGTCTACTGTTAAACCAGGAAATGGAAGAAACATGTTCTATTTATTTTAGTTTTTGATGCCGAAGCACAAAATGATGAATTACGAAGTTTGGCCTAATTAAGCAGGAAGCAAGAAAATAGGATATAACTGCATGAAAAACAAGGAAACATATATGACACTTAACAAAGCATGCTTCTTATATAATGGAAACAAATATTAGAAGGAAGGAAGCATGCGTGATTACGAGTCAATTTTAAAGATGGAAATGTACGTGATTACCGGAAGCATTATTTGGAAGCATCGGCGATCCCATGATTAAATGAAGTAAATATTATGCTTCCATGCGTCATTCAGAATGCTTCCGCGATATAAAATTGAGTTGCCATATGAAAAGAAATACGTCCCAAAATATCACAACTAATTGTGAAATAATCATAACTTACCAAAATTATTTAGACAGTAAATATTGTGTCACGCTCACGTCGTTCATAGAAACTGTTTTAGGAAACAATTAGTAGCCGCAAAATACTCGGAAACCTAATCTATCCCTACTAATAAAGCACCTATTGTTTTTGGTCGTACGTCGTCGGCCTTATTGCAAAAAAGGCCCCCAGTTTCTGAGAAATTAACCCGCACTCCTACTTAAAGTGTGCTACGGATGGATAACGTTTCGATTTTGTTTTTTCAAAAAAGACCCTGCCACCATCGCCACTAATCCATTGCCTGCCTCCACCGCCGGGCACGCGCTGCTGCTTGCCTCCGGCGTCCACGCCGCAGAAGCCCAGTAGCCAGCCACAACCGGCTCCTTTTACTCTATCCATCTCCCCTGCCCTCGGCGTCAATGGACCAATGCGGCGCTGCTGGATGAGGCGGAGCGCGGAGGGGAAGGGCCAGAGGTTGGTCTCCGTCCAGCAGAGCAGCAGCACGCACCTCGGATGGCAAGGGCGGCTGCCGTGGGTTGAGGACGTACTGCGGGCGCCAGCGGCTACTGCTCCCCGACGCTCATGTCGCTGCAGGATGGCGACGGCGGCACGCTGGACCTGCCGCGGTTGGTGCAGTCGGTGGTGTGCCAGGAGTGGACGGCCGAGGTGATTGGCGTCTAGCTGGTGCGGAGGAGTGGACGCCCAGGTGATTGGCGTGGAGCTGGTGCGGCCAGGCGTCGCGCCGAGGAGGAGATGGACGCGCTACTGCAGGCACCGGCGAAGCTACGGCATAGTACGCCGCTGGCCTCCAGCCACAGGCGCTCCGCACACATCCCTGCCTCCCACGGCCAGATGCCCGGACGGCCCGCCGACACATGGATACACAACAGCGAGCGTCAGTTATCTGAATTTTCAGTTCAGTGTCGTGCCCGGTGGCGAATGACAGAGGGGGATTGAGAGAAAGAGAGATGCAGGGAAGAGATAGACGGGAGGGAAGTGGAGGACGAGGAGCAGGGGAAGTGGGGCGCAGGAGAGAGATAGGGCGGAGGGAAGGAGGAGAAGGAGAGATGGCAGGGACGGCCGGTGTGGTTGCTCCGGTGACGGCGTCCTGCGGGGGGCTTAGAAGCAACGGCTGCCATTGAGGGAGTGTGCTGCGTGGTAGACAGAGAGATGGGGAGAAAAGATAGGAAGGGAATCGGGAGGGTGTGGGAGAAGAAGGCGTGGGGGAGAGACGAGGATGAGAACGATTGAGATGATAAGGTTCGAGGTCAGTGGCGAGCGGCTGAGACGAGGACAAGGATACGGGAACAGCGGTGCGTGGGGCCATGCGACAGGCGTCGCTCGCTCGAGACGGGTTTGTCAACAGCTGGAGCTCTTTGTTTGCCACATTACACTCGCCCACGAAGGTCACTGCCGACCAGGCGAGGTAGTTTTAGGAAGCTTGTGATTTTGCTGTCCATGCTTAACCTGGTTCATGTTAATGTGTAGGTGGTACTGATTCTCATACCTACAATGCTGGAGCCTTTGGTCAGTTTGCAACCGGAATTGGAAACAGTGATGCAGGTTTTGTGATGGGATCTGGAAATTAAGGCTCTTCTCAAGTTATGCAAGCATGTTAAATTACTTCCGGATAAAATTTGAAAATGGTCTTACCATGAAAACTGATGGGACATATATTTCTCTGTCTGAGCAATCTTTGGTTCTGTATCTCAGTCAGGGTTTCTTCATTTGTTTCTCACATTCTGTACATTATTATATCATATTTTACTAAACTACAGTTTATTGCACAAATATGGAAACTTAAGATGTGCATTTGATAGTAATGCTCTATAAGTTCCTTTTTGTTTATAAATTATATGGTGGGCCAGCCAAAAATACTCCATCCAATGCGTCTGTACTGTGTTAAAAAAATAGTTTGATTCTCGCCGTGCATGCATTTGATTGCTTCTCCGAATCTACATACATATGCCGGGTCTGGTTTTACATTTTTCTTCTTCTTCTTGAAGATTTGCATCTGTTTGTGTTTTTGACTGACTACATAGGTCAAGACACACACGGTGGAAACATATATGCCTGGATGCACAGTGAAATAAATACATAAATTATCTCTGGGCGTTGATGATTCTGGTTTATACGAGTGCATAATAAATCATCGGCGCAAAAGATAGGCATTTACATGTCATGAGCACAAAGTCTTTAATTGTTCTCAGAAAAGTCGTCCCGATCAATAAGATGTCATGCTTGATATCCCTGTAGAAGTTTTTTTAGGGAAGTCCCTGAAGATGGTTGTGTTGAAGGTGGTACTGAGGAACGAGGCAACCACCTTATAAATCCTTTTGACCCAAACATTAATGCTATGGAGAAATAAAAAATTCATCCACATAAAATTACTTTGGAAGTGTTGCACATGCGACGTTTTTATATTCTGATGTCAATGCAATGTTTAATCGACCGGTGTGGTGTGCTTTGTCACTAGGCATCAACAGAATGATCTACAACGTCGTACTAAAGTCAGACGAAAAACATGATGAATATGGCAATGCTCTTTCTTTAATATATTTTTTCTGCTTTCTAAATTACTTCAAGGAAAAACATGACACTCTAGCATGCAAACAACACATATGTTCTCATGCTTATGTCCAGCGTAATTAGATTTATCTATAAGTAGCTACATATGCCCTATTTATTATGCAAATTTTATATGCGTTATTTAATCAGCAACAACTTCATATAGTATACAAATTCTCATGAAGGCAAGCAATTTGGATGGCAATCTTGAGTCATGGAGGCCAAGGAACAAAGAAGGGAAAAAAAGATAGAGAGCGGTATGTACGAATGACCAGTGAAGAAAAACTGAAAAACCTGAAATAGCATCATGGAGCCTATCAACAAAACAAAAGAATTAAAAATTCAACCCAATTGCAAAAAAAAAAAACACAAGGGAAGAAGAAATATGCTTACATGGAGCCACACAAAAGATATAAAAGTGCGCTTGAGAAAGGCAGAAATACGCAAATATGAAACCAGAACAAAAAAAACTAGAATAGAGCAAATTACATCTAACCATGAATTGAGGCGCAACACATTAAGGAAAGATTCAATTGCGATGGAGAATCGTGCATATATCCCGACATAATAGAAAGTTTGTACATCTATACGACAAGGACTTCTTGATTAGTGCACACACAACATTTTTAGACGCTAGGCAAAGTATACGACATTTTTATTGTGTGATATCAGTAACTCAACATAAGTGTTGTGTGTATGATTTTTTTTATCAGCATGATGGTTAATTTACAGGTGAGATATGCATTGTCACTATATATTGACGGTCTAATCTACAACGTTGTATTGAAGTCAGACGAAAAACATCATGTGCGCTCTTACTTCAGAAATCCTTTGAATAAGTAAGTGAACTCTTGAAAAATGTGCTTCGAAGTCGAGAAAGAATGCACTAACCAATATTTTTTCAACTGATTCCAGCGACAGTGCTTCTAACGGTTGGATGTTTACCTTCTGCCCATCATATTTTTGAAGTGGGAAAGTTTAAATATGAATTAATGTTAATAGGCATTCTGGAGGAGAGAAAGAGGACACTAGGAAGAGACAAACGGAAATAAGTGGACGCATGTGAACGAAAATAAGTGGACGCATAGGATGGGTAACAATTTCACCCGTTGCAACGCACGGGCATTTGTGCTAGTAAGTACTAACCCAGCGTGATTCTTGGATCCCCTTGGTTATAGGAAGCAAAATACTCGGAAACTACCTACTGGAGACCCCCACGTTCCACCACTGATCCAACGAACCGAAGCACCCTAATCCAACGGCGCTGCACTGGTCTGATAAAACGCTAGGAATCAGTAGTCTGATCCCTAGTGCTTCCCAAACTTAATATAGGATAATGGCATCCAATGTATAATCGATTGACCAAAGAGACTTAAACAATTTAATGCCTATTTTATATTATGCACTCACCATGGCTCTGTGGTATTTGCATCTAAGAGACACACATGCAACCCTGTTTGCTTGGATTTTATCTGGTCCAACAAATTTAGTTAACATTAGAGACACCTAAATGTTGAAAGATCTACGGAGAGAAAATAAGTCCATATGTACCTCTACTGAAGGTCGGATTGCCTGCCAACATCATAAATGAATGAAAATAGGGTAGCAAGAGAAATGGGGTTAGTACATATATGAACTCATCAATCAAGCTAGCATTATTTCAATGACACAATGCAATTGAGCAATTATTAGCTCAATCAGGCACCTATCGTATTCATCTCAACACACCAGAATATACCTACTCCTTTCAATAATGCACGTCGTAATTGACTTATCAAAGTATCCAATGCTGCTTGGCTACAAATTTCATACTACAATATGTTTAAATAAGACGTGCATATTATGAAACAATTTTCCAAGATGAATCTATCGATACCGTACATATGTGTTCATATTTTGTAAATGTAGTAAACACTATGGGCTCACTAGAAATTTTTTCATGTAACTCACTTTGAAGAATGTTAGGAATAGTATATGAACATACTAAAAATGATAAAGCACTACTATCATAGTTACATCCTACAACTGGGTGTAGTTACAACAACATCTCATATACTACTGTTTTAGTATATATATATATATAGTACTTTATCATTTTAAATATGTGCATATAATATATCAAACTTTTGCAAAGCGATAATTTCTTACTATTGGCAAGTACTATTATCGAAAAGGTGGGTGCAACTAAATCTTGTCATAATATATGTGTATATTTGTTCTATGAATACATCAATGAGAAGAATCTTGTTTAATTACTTCAACCAACTAACCTCAGAAGTTTCCGTCTCTCCTTCTAGAACATAAATAGTTTTCAGTGTCACCTTATGCACCGAATATGCCAATACTTTAGCCTTCTCGAAATAATTCTTGGTATCAAACTGATCTCCATAGTCAGGCTCTTCATCACCCATATAGTTCTGCAAGATTAAATCAGTGCCTCTTGCCTCCGGCATGTTTGCCCTTGCATGTGTTTTCAAAAGGAGAGTGTATGTGGACCTTGGGGACACAATGTCATACAGTGGCTGTCCGACGAAGCTCATAATCTTATCACTCTTGTTTTCTCCTCCTTTTGAAATTTGCTCATTACTCTTATTATTAAGCATAAAAGCCACATGTCCATCTGTATTATTTGTTAGGTGTAGTGAACACACGCTTATCTTGTAGGGTTCAAAGGGGAAGCGGAGCTCTAGTGGGTAGATGTCAAGAAAGTCGCTGTGTGTATCTATGTCAAAAACAACATCCACAGTCACGTCATCAACAATGTTATATGTCTCTTTATTGAAGACGGCTGCCTTTATATCCTCAGTTGCAAAGTCATCATTCACTTTTGTGCTCCACACGTTGAACTTACCAGGGTCTTGCAGATCTTTTGGTGTCTTGTCCTGCAATTTCAATGTAATATTGACAATACAGTTGGACTGTGGTGGGACAATCCCTTCGTCTGGCTGTGTGTAGTACAGAAGGGGGCTCATCTTTTGGATTTGGAAGGCGATGTAAGCATCCGTTTTGTTGGTTAGCTGAAGTGATGATGATACCTTCTTGTTACGCTCAAAACGAAAATGCAGCTCAAGTGGGTCAATACCAAGCATGCCATCTTCCAAGTAAGGGTATATCTGCAAGAAAAAAGAAAGATTCATGAATTACCATGAATATATACTCCCTCCCTACAATTTCATAAGCAGTTTTGATATAGGAAAGAAATGAATATATGCCAAGGACCTGACAAAATGTCAATAGTTCATAAGTCAAACATTGGTTGAATGAACCAGCGCAAGCACTATGGGCATGTATTGAAAGGATGCTTTTACATATGGGTGTAAAAAGAGCTGTCAAGTTTTATAAGCTTAAGGACATAAGCTTATTGTAAGAGGCATCACCTCCAAAACAAGCACCAAGATATGTTTGTAGGTGCTTACAGTTGCATGATTGTATCATCTACTAAAGATATTGTAGTCCTGATGATACACTGTTTATCCTGATGATGAGCCTAATAATTTGACCAATAGATTTAGTCCTTCAAATTTGGTGAGGTGGGGCTGATTCAATCAATGATAAAAAGTCTTCTTAGTAATACTCCAATGTTAGTTGTCATTTTGGATTTGTTTATAAACTCCAGGGCTCAATTGTATGGATTCTATTGTCTCTGACATGAAAAGTTCCCAGCTAAGATACGAAACTCGCCAAAGTACCTGTTTGTCAAGTTTATCTTTTTCGCCGAGTGCTTTTCTATAGGGAATCGACAAAGACATTGTTGCCGAGTTCCACGGTGTAATGCACTTGGAAAATAGAATCAGTCTAACACCTGGCCAAAACAATTTGTCTAGTAGTGCGTAGTGGTTGTAGTAGCCTTCATTTGGTAAATCATACAGATAAAAGCAGCTAAGCACTAATTAGGCTATGTTTCCTAATCAAGCACGGATGCATGAAAATTAGGACATGCTGTCATTCAAATATTATTTTTTTGAAGCATTTATCCAAGTATGGTTGTCTAATATAGTGATAAATAAAGTATTGCAGTCACATATAGGGACCGTGAGAAAGAGCTTACCTGGCCAACTAAAGATTCATTGGCTTTGCTTATTTGCAAATTAGAAACTTCCAATTCATTCATATCACGTATGATATCCCCTGTAAAAGGCCGCTTATAGGGGTCATGGTCCAAGCAGAGTAGCCCTATTTGAAGGCATTTAGTTACTTGTTGATAACCCAATGTCATTTCCTCCCTTGATCCATTCCATCTGTGTATCCATCTTCTAAGCACCTGTCATTCCACAAAGGTGATCTTTGAAGGAGTCCAAATACTCAACAAAAAATCTAAACGACACATCCATGACCATTAACTTTTACAGCATGCCTCAACAAAAGTTCACCACTTCTCCCCAAACCAACACCCATCAATTCATGAAACTTATTGGCTCAGAACTCCAACAAAGCTTCAATCAACCACTTCCTAGTGAAGTGGTAGATTTGAGTGCAAACCAGCACATAATTATGTATTTCTTTCAATATATAATTTAAACTAGTTAGGTGTATTTTGTAATATTTCTAGAACAAGTACAAAGATAGAGGATTCTTACATTATTATTATTCTCGCGGGTACACTTATTTCCCGTTATCAGTTCGATGATTATAGCGCCTAAGCTATATATGTCTGATTTGACTGACATCCTACCACCATGTAGGTACTCCGGAGCACAATATCCTCTGCATTAGAGTACGCCAGTTTGAATAATTATGATACAAAGAAAATGAGAGAAATAATGGCATGGAAAATAATTAGTCCTTTTGATCATATCTTACAGTGTTCCAT
Organism: Aegilops umbellulata; assembly: GCA_032464435.1. Lineage (NCBI taxonomy): Eukaryota > Viridiplantae > Streptophyta > Magnoliopsida > Poales > Poaceae > Aegilops > Aegilops umbellulata. Next base: position 444,195,781 of record CP136059.1, on the reverse strand, counting down.
GACGCTCTTCCCTCAAGGTATGCGACTTTTCATCGGTTCATGATAAACCGAAATCGGTGATCTTTGGTACCATATGATTATCTAATAATATATTATGCGGTTTCAGATCCATATGAATTATATGTTTTTCTGTGTGCAAATAATGCAAGCCCTTGCAAATACCCTTAAGTATTTCAAAACGTGTATTCCAATCAAGTCCCCTCAATTCATCTGCAAATAGAGAAGGATAGTAGTGTAGTGTGAACTCTTTTGTTATATGTATTTAATCTGTTCATGCTAAATTTCATACTGAATAATAGAACAGTTCATTTTTCTTGTCTATCCCTTACTGTTTGTTGACTGTTGACTGAAAAGAGGACAAATAAGTAATTAGAAGGGATGCATCAAACGCAACATTATCATACAAGTAATATATTTCTGTAGGCTTCCATTACTAAGATACTCGAAACAGAACAACCTTTCCCTTATCTCCACGTAAACATATCCTCTCACTCCGTCAAGTTCCACCGCTGTATGCTCCGTGTTAGCGCAATAGCCAAGAAACCGGACTCCCGTTTGATAGGACACCCTGCTTAACTTCCCTTGTGAGAACTTGAAGTAGTATGGTTAATTAGCCATGTTGCTAGATTATTTGAAGATGTGGTGCAATAGATGAATGAGAGTTGGGCATGTTGAAAGAAGTCAACGTTAGTAAATAACACCCAACGAAACTGACTTGGCAATATATACCACCAAAACAGGAAAGCGTTTTGGGGACATGTGTAACAACCATGATATTTATGTATTACTCCCTCTGTCCCATAATATAAGAACATATGTCAAACTATGTTAGCTCGAAAAAAGTTCTTATATTATGGGACGGAGGGAGTATTATACAATTTTTTAAACATAGTTTAGCTACAATTAGGCATGCAGACAACTAAAAGAACAAACAATAAAAATTAAAACCATGGTCATTGTTTTTTAACATGTATATTTGGGGCAAACCGATAAATATACTCCCTCCGTTCGAAAAAACTTGTCATCAAAATGGACAAAAACGGGTGTATCTAGAACTAAAACACATCTAGATACATCCCCTTTTATTCATTTTGATGACAAGTATTTCCGGACGGAGGGAGTATTTGTGTTTCAAAAGAACAAATAGTACATACTTAGTTGCTGATTTAGACATCCTTTGTTTTCTTTTTCTCTACGGCACACAAATAGATAGATCTCTTTTGAAATTGCTGGTACACAGTTCATCTTGTGCTGGGCATCTAAGAATAGTTTTAGATTCATATCAGAACATCCAAGTTCCTTTAAGAAAAATCCTTCTGAAACCTGGTGTGAAAAAGATTTGCGCTCTATATTTTTTAGTGCTAGCTTTATGATCTTTTGGTGCAGTATACCTGATTTCCTGCAAAAAAGAAGATTTAATTTACCTTATAAACCGTTCCAAATCCACCCTGGCCAATTACTTGCTCTTCTGAGAAATCATCTGTTATCTTCTTCAATATAGCAAATGGCAAATTCGTCGGTTCCGCTCTCCCATCAAGTATATGCTCCAATACTTCCATATATCTCTGTTACCTAATCCATGAAACAAATAACTTTCAGCATTATAGAAAGGAGAGTTTTTACAGGAGCTAGATTAGTCTTTTCCAAATAACACGTAGGACAAAACTGTTTGTATAATTCTTTTGTGCCAAACGACATATATAACCTCCTGCCAAAAAATATATATTTATAACAATGTCATGACTCACGAGCTTAAACATATTTGATCTTGTGAGGGTCAGACCACTGAGGTGCATACAGTCTACAATCACATAACACAAGTTGTCAGCATAGACCAGTCATATATATTTCGGATTGGGCAAACGATTGGTCTGGCGACGTTACTGGCAGCATGCCATTGGATTATCTGTACAATGTAAAGTTGTGGCTAATATAATTGTTTCTTTTCGATAGAATAAAACTCTCTGCTACCAGTGCAATACTTCAGTTATGTTACATATATACATGTCGAGCCATAGAATTTCGATTCAACGTACAGGACTTAACAGAAAAATAGTTAACAATACACAACTACTCTCTCCACTCGCTATTATAAGATGTTTTGGATATTTTAATATGGCTTACATAAGAACTGAGATGAATGAACAAACACACTAAAATGTGTCTATATATATCCGATTCAGAAAAAAAGTTAGAACATCTTATAATAGTGAATGGTGGGAGTACTAATTAGTTAATGCATAGATTGATTGCGGAGATGCCTGCAGAAATCTATAGCAATTCAATAGCCATAAGAGCAAGCAATATTATTAAAAGAGAGCAAGCACTCAAAGAAGGACGTGCATGCGTACCTACTGGGGACTTAGCTTATCCTATAGGTGAGATTCAAAACACTGAAACTGAAACTGCTATACAGATGTCCAATGATATATTCAACCCCTGCATTAAAGAGATACGAACCCTGCATTATAGATGCCCAATGCATTTTTTTGGGTAACCATTCGAGCTATAACGGAAATTTGCAGCAAGATGCAAGTTGGGTCGTATCTAGCTAGTAATCAAATGTCCAAAAAGATGTTCATCCCCTGCAAAATAATAATCAAGAGGAATTTTGTTTCCCGAATTTAAAAAATGCATTGCCAATCGTAAAATCCATAGTTAACATGCTTTGCTTTCTGGATACTATTGTACATGCCAGTAATGGAATTTCATCGCCTGGTGAAAATCGTATGATACATGCATATAGCAGCAAACCGTATTGCATCTAGTTTCCCAGAGCTGAAATCAACAAGGTAGAACTCAACATAACATGATGTATGTTCACATAGGTGTCCCACAAGAGCTGGGGCACTAACCTGGAAAATATGTTAGGATGCAGCTAAGCTTCCCAGGAAGCTTTCAAGTAGAAGAGAGGCGCAAGTAGATGAGAATGGATCCACCTACAAGGTTGGGGCTGCAGATAAAGGAAGAAGGGGGCCGGCAAGAGACGAAATAAGTTAGAGCAAGATCCATTGAGACCCAAATTTCAATGTAATTAAGAAGACAAAGCAGATAAGGCTTCAGTACAGTATTATAAATTAACATCGGCAGCAGGATTCTCGGAAAAATGTTTAACAATATATCCGCAAAAAAAAAGATTAGTGTGATGCACGCGATGAGGGGCAGATCCAGCCGACGTAACCACAGTAGGTGAGAGCGTCGAGCGGGTCTCGAGTCTCGAGTAATTAACAAGAAGAAATGTAAAGACTAGACTTCACAATTAACTTTTAGATAAGGTGGTGCACGTCATGGCTGACATGTCCAGCGTTGAGAATGCCATCTTTAATTAGCAAACACTTCCTGTTATTTTAGTGGGAAACGATGCTTGCTGGCCCACCGGCCAAGGATTACGCGGGCCGCACGACGACTGCACGATTAAAGTTGATCAGGCCGTCACGAAGGCTGCTGCATGTGTCCCCGTCAGGCCGACGCGCGAAGGGGTCCATGTGCACACCCCGTAAGGCTAGTCATAGTGGAAGTAACTTAGCAAGTAACATAGCGCACTCCGAGAAATTTTTGCTTATGTGACATGTAGTTAATGAGAAGTGGTAACATATTATGTTACTGTAACATAGCGCTTTTCAAGACAAGATGAGTCTACAAGCTAATTAATGAAGTCCTCTATGACACTACTACTATGTTACTTTGCACTATGAAGGTAGTAACTTAGACTAGTGTCATATGCATGACACTAGTATAAGTTACTCCCCACTATGACCAGCCTAAGGCGGGGAGCCTCTTTCCTCCGTCTTATCTCCTCGTTTCTTAGATCAGTGAATCGCCCACACACTTCTCTCTTTCCCCACTTTCTTTTATGAAAAGTAGCCTGTGTCGATTTCATTTAGACTACTGTCGGTGTACTAAAGTAGGGGTACCTTAGTAACCCGAACTTGTGCACGGGCAGTAGTAGCACCCCGCGGCAAGGCTTGCCAGGGAGCGCCAAGAATCTCCACGGCCCCTTCTGAGCCGAACGAAGACCAAGTGTTTGAGCCAAGAAGACAAGGCCCCGGCAAGAGGAGCTTGCCGGGCCAAGGAGACGAGGCCCCGGCAAGAGGAGCTTGCCGGGCCAAGGAGACGAGACCCCGGCAAGAGGAGCTTGCCGGGACGACCAAGCCGAAGCGCCAAGGCCCCGGCGGGAGGAGCTCGCCGGGGAGGCCAAACCAAGGCACCCCAAGAGAAGCTCGCCGCGGCGCACCGCGCGCCCCGGCAAGGCCTGACGAGCGGCAAGCTCTCAGGCGCGGCAAGACCGCCGCCGCGGCAAGCCACCACCTCAGGCCTGCGCTCCGGCTCACCTGCCCACGCGTCGCTCTAGGGCTTCCCCAAAGGCACGTGGCGGGGCGCCGCGCAGCCTGAGGCGTGCGGTGGCATGCAACGCTGACAGGGTCGCCGCCGTGGCAAGCGGAGGCGCCCCTAACGGTCCACCTCGGCACTGTTCGGGCGACCCAGACGGGCATTTAATGCCCTTGTCCCCCGCCGTCAGAGTTAGGTGTGATAGCACTGTGCGGCCACTGTACGCACAGTCTTTTGCCATTTTTGCCCTCACCTATGTCGCCACCTGTGGGTAACCCCTTAAGCATATAAAAGGAGGCCCATGCGCACGTAGGGGAGGGGGACGCCCAGTAGACATTCATCCACGTCCAGATCCAAGCTTACTGTAGCTTCTTGCGCTCCAGAGCAAGAACTCGAATCAACCAGACAAGTAGCAGTAGGGTTTTATGCATCCGTACGGCCCGAAGCTGGGTAAAATCGTTGTGTGTGTCGCCTCGATCTGCTCTTTGCGCAGCCTCCGCTCCCCGCCGAACCAAAAAGGGGCTTCATCCCCATAGGTGTTCGAGGAGGCCGATTTCCCCCGACATCTTTGGCGCGCCAGGTAGGGGGGCGTCGAGGCTGTGTGAACCAGATCCGACGTTCGCGCAAGCCAGACTTTCGTCTTTTTCGCCAGCATGCCGCCGAAGAAGAAAGCTCCGGAGGTGACCGGTCCGTCTGCGTCGAACCCACCGCCCCTAGAGCAGACGGGTGGCGGGGAGGACGCCGGCGGAGGAACGGGCGTCGTCGAACCAGTTCTTGGTCCCACGGCGTCCGAACTCGCCCCGCGCCCCTCTCAGGAGGCGCGGAACCAACAGCGTCTTGGTACCCATGGTACCATACGCTCGCTGGACCCAGACCGGGCTGGTGGGTCCCAAGGCGCTCAGGGCCAGCATGCGAACCAGTGTGCCGGAACGAGCGTGGCGCGGCTGCCTGGACCGGGTGCTGCTCCTTCTAACATGGTTAGGAGTTCGAGCACATCCCGCTCCACGCGCCGTTCGCCGCCTCTGCCCACCACCCCAGCGGAAGCTCTCGCACGAGCTCAGCTACTCTTGGACTACCCTCCGACGGCAGACAAGCTTGACGGCTGGAGGGCAACCATTCAGAGCCTCATCGGTTTCGCCAACGGCGACACTCCGCGGCAGCCCAGCGTGTCGCAGCCGCGGCCAGCCGCCCAGGCGAAGACCGATGGCGCCAAGACTGGCGGGGGTGCGACCACCATGCACTCCCCGCACCAGAGGCAACGGTCGCCGACTCGCCGGACCCACCACGACAACGACTCCACCGCGTCGTCGAATCCGCGAACTCGTCGCGACCAACGCCAAGTCCTTCACGAACGGAAGGAAGAAGACGCTCGAACCCGCATCGTGCGAAGAAGGGAAGCGCGGCGTCAATCAGACCAGCGCGCTGAGCCCTCTGGCGACATGCATGCACCGGGAGAACCAGGCGACCTACCGTATTCGGTAGGCTGCCCTGCGTTTACCCGCGAGCTGCGGCAAGTCTAGTGGCCCAGCACGAAGAACTTCAAGCCTGACGTGCCCGAGAAGTACGACGGCAAGTCGCATCCGTCGGAGTTCCTCAGCATCTACACCATTGCGGTGCAGGCTGCCGGGGGACGGGACGACAAGATCCTTGCCAACTACTTCCCGCTGGTACTCAAACCCAACGTCAGATCCTGGCTCATGCACTTGCCGGACAGCTCCATATCCTCGTGGCCAGATCTATGCCATCAGTTTGTTGGTGCCTTCACGGGCGGCCACAAACCCCATGGCCAGGCGAGCGACCTTCATCTGCTTGTTCAGAAGGAAGGGGAGTCTTTGCGCAAGTTCATCCAGAGGTTCAGCAGTGTGCACTACAACATCCCAGACGTCCACCCCGCCGCGGTAATCAGCGCGTTCCATCAGAACGTGCGTAACCGCAGGATGCGGGAAGAGATGGCGATGTGCAAAATCAAGGAGGTCAGCGAGCTTTATGCCCTAGCCGACAAGTGTGCGCGCGCTGAGGAGGGAAGGAAACTCCCCGGAGAAAGTGTTGGAGAAGGAGAATCCGACAGTGAAGGTACCGCCCCGGCGAGGAAAGGCCGGCGGCGGAAAGGCAAAAAGAAGAAAAACCAAGAGGTGCTGGTTGTCGAGAAGTCCGGCAGCGAGGGCCCCGCCAAGAAGGCCCAGGCTGGTGGCTCCGGCAAGGAGGTTGTCGGATGCGCCAACTGCCAGGCAGTGGCGGTTGCCGATAAGCGGGACGGTACCGACAAGAAGTACTGCAAGATCCACCGCACCAGGGGCCACAACCTCCAGAGTTGCAAGCAGGTCGAGCGACTCATCGAGCTGCAGAAGGCCGAGTACGAACGGCGCGACAAGGAGAGAGCCCAAGCTGGTGGCGGGGGATCCGGCACGAAGCGTCCCGGCCAGGGGGAGCGCTGCGGCAAGGACAAGCAGCGACAAGCAGATAGACCTCCCCGAGGCTGCGACAAAGACGAAGACGAAGACGACGACGAAGACATGGAAGACCCCGAGACCAGCGAGCAGGAGTTTCAGAAAGCCACTGAGGTCTTATGTGTGGACGGCGGTGCTTCCCTGCACGCTTCTCGCCACCAGCTTAAACAGTGGGTGCGGGAAGTCAATGCAGCGGAGCCACCCGTCGAGTCACGCAGACCTCTGAAATGGTCCAGCACGCCTATCATCTTCGATATTGAGGACCACCCTGATCGCACAACCGCGGTTGGGTGCTTGCCGATGTTGGTTTCCCCAACGGTCCGCAACCTCAAGGTCACTAAGATGCTAGTTGACGGCGGGGCCGGCTTGAATCTGATCTCCTCCGCTGTTCTCCAGAGGCTCCAAGTTCCCGACAACGAGCTCGAAGAAACCGGCACATTCCAAGGAATCAACCCGGGAAGGAGCAAGCCGAAGGGAAAGATCACGCTGCCGGTAACATTTGGCAGCGAGCTGAATTTCATGACTGAGAGGGTCACCTTCGACGTCGCCGACTTTCCGTTGCCTTACAATGGAATCCTCGGCCGACCAGCGCTCGCCAAGTTCATGGTGGCCTCTCATTGTGCGTACAACATGCTCAAGATGCCTGGCCCGATAAGCGTCATCTCTGTCCCCGGCGACAAGAAGGATGCCCTTATCTGCGCCGACCAGATATACCAGGACGCAACTGCAGCAACGGTCCGCGGCCCACTTGCCGCTGGAGCTCCCGGGGGAAAGAAGAAGACCATGTCCGGAGAGTGCTCTGGTTCCCACTCCGGCAAGCGCGTCTCTTCGGAGTGCTGCGCTGCCGTCGAGGAGGTGCCATCGAGCTCCACCGGCAAGAAGACCAAGCCCGGCGAATGCTCTGGTGCCCACTCCGGCAAGCGCGCCTCTTCGGAGTGCTGCGCTGCCGTCGAGGACGCACCATCGAGCCCCGCCGGCAAGTACAAGAAGACGACGGCTGCTCCGCCAGCGACCAAGAAGGTGCCCGCCAAGGAGGACGGCACTGGTGGTACCTTCACCATCAGTGCCACTCTCGACCCCAAATAGGAAAGCGCGCTCGTTACTTTCCTGCGGGCGAATGTCGATGTGTTTGCCTGGCAACCGTCTGACATCCCCGGCGTTCCCAGGAAAGTGATTGAGCACCACCTTGCCGTCTGTCCTCATGCGCGGCCCGTCAAGCAAAAAGTCAGGAAACAAGGAGTGGAGCGCCAAGAGTTCATCGCGGAGGAGATCAGGAAGTTGGAAGCAACAGGCCTCGTTAGAGGCGTGCTCCATCCGACGTGGTTGGCCAATCCTGTCGTCGTGCGCAAAGCAAACGGGAAATAGAGGCTTTGCATCGACTTCACCGATGTTAACAGAGCTTGCCCCAAAGATCCATTTCCCTTTCCGCGCATTGACCAGATTGTTGACTCCACAGCCGGATGTGACCTGCTTTCATTTCTTGACGCCTACTCCGGGTGAAGAAGATGAAGAGAAGACTGCGTTCATCACTCCATGCGGCACGTACTGTTTTGTGCTGATGCCTTTTGGACTGAAGAACGCAGGTTCGACGTTTGCGAGGGTTGTCCACACTGCTTTTGAGCCACAGATCCACAGAAATGTGGAGGCCTACGTGGATGACATAGTGGTCAAAAGCAGAGATAGGGCAACCCTGGTTCAAGACTTAGAAGAGACCTTTGCGAACTTGCGCAAGATCAGCCTCAAGCTCAACCCCGAGAAGTGCGTGTTTGGATTCCCCTCCGTCAAGCTTCTCGGGTTCTTCGTGTCTCAGCGTGGGATCGAAGCCAACCCCGACAAGATCAAGGCCATCGAGCAGATTGAAGCACCAACACGTGTCAAGGATGTGCGAAGACTTGCCGGCTGCGTGGCGGCTCTCAGCAGGTTTATTTCCAAGTCTGCGGAACGCGCCCTGCCGTTTTTCAAAATCTTGAAAAAGGCGGGTCCAGTAAAATGGACTCCGGAAGCGGAGGTTGCGCTGCAAGACTTGAAGAAATACCTGTCCTCCGCCCCAATACTTGTCGCGCCTAGACCACAAGAGAAGTTGCTGCTCTATCTAGCGGCAACCAATCAAGTGGTTAGTGCTGCGTTAGTAGCGGAGAGGGAAGCTGATGACGAGCCAGCAACCACGGCAAGCGCGTCCGACGACAAGCAGGGGGCTTCCCCGACAAGCTCTGGCCCCGACAAAGATAAATCCGCGCAAGCGCAAGGGGAGGTGCAGAAGAAGAAAATGGTGCAGCGCCCAGTTTACTTCGTCAGTTCCCTCTTGCAGGGGGCTAGGTCGAGGTACTCTGGTGTGCAGAAATTGCTTTTCGGCCTCCTCATGGCCTCGAGGAAGCTGCGCCATTACTTCCTAGCACACGAGATCACAGTGGTCACTCGCTTTCCGCTTAAGAGGATACTACAGAATCTCGAAGCAACAGGCAGGATTGTCGAGTGGGCACTAGAACTGTCAAGCTTTGGCCTCAAGTTCGAGAGCACTTCGACCATCCAGAGCAGAGCATTGGCAGAGTTCATAGCAGAATGGACGCCGACACCAGACGAAGAAATTCCAGAGACAAGCATCCCCGGCAAAGAAGCAAGCAAAGAGTGGCTGATGTACTTTGATGGTGCCTTCTCGCTGGAAGGCGCCGGTGCTGGCGTGCTGCTCATCGCGCCCACCGGAGAGCACCTCAAGTACATCGTCCAAATGCACTTTCCCAAGGAGCAGGCAACCAACAATACAGCAGAGTATGAAGGTTTGCTCGCCGGTCTCAAGATCGCGGCGGAACTTGGGATCAAGAAGCTTATTGTCAGGGGTGACTCGCAGCTCGTCGTCCGCCAAGTGAACAAGGATTACCAGATCCCGTTGATGGAGGCTTACGTTGATGAGGTGAGAAAGCTGGAAGAGCGCTTTGACGGCCTGCAAATGGAACACGTTCCAAGAGAAGAGAACGACATTGCCGATGGCCTGTCAAAGTGCGCCGCACTGAAGCTACCTGTGGAACTAGGGACTTTTGTGCTCAAGCTGACTCAGCCATCAGTGACACCATCAACTGGGCCAAGCAAGAAGAGGAAGTCGGTCTCCGGCGACTATCTCCCGACAGAGCTTCCCGAAGCCGCCGCCAAGAGAGTCCCCAAGATCGGCGCCAAGAGTGCTGAGGAGCAGCCTGCTCCGGCAAACCCCAGGGTTTATCCCGACAAAGCAGGCGCTCCCGGCAAGCTCTGCCCCGGCAAGCTTGCCGGGGAACGTCAGGCTCCGGCCGAGCCCCAAGTCCTCGCCGTAGAAGCTGATGTTCCCACAGCCGCAGACATGCCTTTAGTCCTCGTCGTTGAGCCACAGGCTCCGACGTGGGCACAGGAGATTGTCTGTTTCCTCCAGACAGGAGAGCTTCCCGAAGAACAAGAAGAAGCGGAAAGAGTAGCCCGACAGTCCAGTATGTACCAGTTCGTCGACAGCGCACTGTACAGAAGAGGACGCAATGGGGTGAAATTGAAGTGCATCCACCGGGAAGACGCTGTTGGCGGAGATACATGGAGGCATATGTGGACATCACATTGGCGCCAGAGCACTTGCCGGCAAAGCGTTCCGGCAAGGTTTCTTCTGGCCAACAGCCCTCCAGGATGCAACTGCACAAGTAACCAAGTGTGAAGCGTGCCAGTTCCATTTCAAGCAGATACACCAGCCAGCTCAAGCTCTCCAGACGATCCCTTTATCCTGGCCCTTCTCGGTCTGGGGGCTCGATATCCTCGGCCCCTTCCCCTGAGCTGTCAGGGGCTTTGAGTACTTGTTCGTTGCAATCGACAAGTTCACAAAGTGGCCAGAAGTGGAACCAGTGAGGAAGGTGACGGCCCAGTCCGCGATCAAATTATTCAGGTCGATTGTTTGCCGCTTCGGGATCCCTAACAGGATCATCACCGACAACGGCACGCAGTTCACAAGGCACGCCTTCATGCAGTACATCCAAGACCTCGGCGCCAAGGTCTGCTTCGCTTCTGTTGCTCATCCCAGGAGCAACGGTCAAGCGGAGAGGGCCAACGCCGAGGTACTGCGCTGGCTCAAGACCAGAAGTTTTGACAGGCTGCTCAAGCGCGGACGGAACTGGATCGAGGAGCTGCCGGCGGTTCTTTGGTCGGTCAGAACGACGCCAAATCGAGCCACCGGCCAGACACCATTTGCTCTAGTCTATGGAGCAGAAGCAGTTACCCCCATGGAACTCATATACGGGTCACCTCGAGTGCTCACTTATGATGAGCTCGAGCAAGAGCGGTCGCGTGAAGATGACGCGCTGCTCCTCGAGGAGGATCGTCTCCAGGCTGCTGTGCGAGCCGCTCGCTACCAGCAAGCTTTGCGTCGCTACCATAGCCGCAAAGTTAAAGCCAGGAGCTTCGAGGAAGGCGACCTTGTTCTTCGGCGCGTTCAGTCGGCCAAGAATCACAACAAGTTGACGCCAAAGTGGGAAGGCCCTTACCGGGTGATAACCCTCAACCATAAGGGATCGAGATAGTCTTCGCGGGTAAGAATAACCCAATTTATTGATTCGACACAAGGGGAGCCAAAGAGTATTTATGAGCTTTGACAGTTGAGTTGTCAATTCAACCGCACCTGAAATAAACTTACTCGCAACAAAAGTTAAGTGGCAACAGTAATATGGAAGTGGTGAAAGTGAAAGTAACCAGCAAAGGTAAACAGCGAAAGTAGTAACTAGTAACCAGTAGTATTTAAAACACTGTAGGCTAGGGAGATGGATGGTTGGGCGCTGCATGGATGAGATATATCATGATTCCAACTTGGGGCAAGGCACACAGAAAAGTACTGATCATCTAGGCAAATATCAAACATTAGGCATGTATCCCGTAGGTAGTTGTACGTGCTTGCAATAAGAACTTGCACACATCTTTTGTCCTACCATCCCGCTACGAACGGGGCCAAAAGGAACTTATGGAGATTAAGGTGCTCCTGTCAAAGAGCACCGGAACAAAGCAATAAACTCAATGGATACATGTAATCCTCAAACTACGGACCGTCCCCTTTGGTGTCCCAAGCTGTCACTTTTGGGATCGCCGGTTCCAAACCGTAATAGGTGCAAACAACTCATAGATAGGATCAAGAACACAAATATATTCATGCAAACACATAAGGTTCAGATCTAAAATCATGGCACTCGGGCCCTAGTGTCAAGCATTATGAATAACGAGTTGAAGCAAAGATGATAAACACCATAGTAGATGATAGGCAACATGCCCCCGACGATCTGACAGATTATTACATGATCTAACTCATCCAATCCCTACCATCCCCTTCGCCTACAGCAGGGGATTACTCACACATGGAGGGAGAAGTCATGGAGTGATGATGGAGTGGTGATGATGACGACGATGGCGACGATCTCCCCTCTCCGGAGGCCAAATCAGCCTCCAGATTAGCCCTCCCGAGGAAGAACAGAGAGCGGCGGCGGCTCCACGACGAAAACTGGGGAAAAGACTTCTGATCTGGGATTTCTTCGTCGAGAGATAAAATACGAGTCGAGGTAGGGCAGCAAAGGAGGTGGGGCCCACCCAGGCGACCCCCCGGCGCGGCCAGGGGCTGGGCCGCGCCACTAGGGCGCCTGGGCCCCCCTTGGCTCCCCTCTGGCCCTTCTTCTGGTCCTGGTTTCCTTCGGGTGCATGGATTTTCTGTGTTTTTTGTGGAATTTTCCGAGATTCTTAAAAATCAGTTTTCCTGCACACAATAAAACCATACAGGCAGCTCTGCTGAAAACAGCGTCAGTCCGGGTTAGTTTAGCTCAAATCATGCAAGAATGAGACCAAAACAATATCAAAAGCGTTTGGAAAAGTAGATACGTTTGAGACGTATCAACTCCCCCAAGCTTAGCATATTGCTTGTCCTCAAGCAATTCAGTTCAACGAACTGGACGCGACAAAGAAAACTTTGACAAACTCTTTTGCTTCATTAGATGTATATAAGCATGTACTACGAAAAAGAGTTTAGCAAGTATTGAAACAGTACTATGAGGACAATGCACGGAGCAGCCCTTCTTTCAAGTGACCAATCACAAATATCTAAGAGTAAATAATATATCACTGAAAGTCAAGACAAGATTACATCACACATAGCTTGAGCATATTAGGGTGGTATCTCGATGGCCTCCATAGCAAAACATAAATGCAGAGACTCCTCCAGAGTTTTAAAGGAGACTAGAACTAAGTGTTTCAGAATGAGTAATATCACAATCATGCAGAAAACAATGTAATACTTTGGGACAATGCACATTACACTCAGAATGACAATTATGCTCTCCTAGTCGGTGCTTTGAAGAAACAAGGTGGAGACTCTCGAACCGTGGCTTTTGTTGGCAAGGTTGAAAACCCGTAGTCGGAAACAAAAACAAAGCATGTACCAGAGCTCTTAGTTTTAAAAACAGAGGAGAAAATTATGCTTTTGAGAGGTGCATATTTCGTCAACGAATGCTAGCAGGTAACTCAATCGCTTCTTGAACCAGACAAGTTTCGAGGAACGGCTCCCGTGTGAGGATCATAACATCCTCTTAATCTCCTTGGTTGATCACTGCCAAAGTTTTCTGATTTCTCATGAACAAAGCGTGAAGGAGGGTTCGTTTGTTGCATTATCTTTTATGAGCCGGGCACACTCTAAGCCAGCTCCTACTCATATTAAGGGTTTGCACATTATACATGCAATCCAGGGGTGAAACTTGTCTGACTCAAAAAGTATCATGAGTTAACTACTACTTCCTCATGAGCTAAAATAGAGGCACAAAAAGAGAAACCTTTTGATTAATTTCGAGATGGTACACGAAAGTCTTCGTTAGGAATGGCAGGTAAATACCATGTATAGGCAGGTATGGTGGACTCAAATGGAATAACTGGTTTAAAGATTTTGGATGCACAAGCAGTCAGTCCGCTTAGTACAGGCGAAGGTTTAGCAAAAGACTGGGGAGCGACCAACTAGAGAGCAATAACGGTCATAATCATGCAGAGCGACAAAGCAACATTGAATCGGGCATGAAAGTGATATAACTATTCTGAAACTCAAAGATCATCAAGGCATAACAGACTTTTTAGTCTTAAACATGTGTAAACATGTGCCAAGTCAATCCAAGAATTCTCCAAAGGGAAATACCACCTTAGTATACCAGGCTATGAATAATGCAATGCATGTAAATCATTTCAATAACACATTATATACTCTAGCTATTCGAGACTAGACACAAGGAAAGAATGAACCACTGGAAGAGCATTGTAAACATAGCACTATGTCGCTACAAGCTGGTCTCTAGATCATAAGTACAGGCATACGTACAAAAGTAGAAACAAGAGAGTTCATACCGGTTTTCCTTGTTGCTTCCCTTCAGTCGATCTTCGTCATTACTGCCTTGTCACTCGCACGATCGAACTTAGGAAATATAATTAAATGTCATCACGGACTCGAGCTGAACTCTGAAAACAAAGCACACTAAGGAGAAAAAGGAAATCTTTTTGTTGTTTTTCGCAAAGAGAGAAATAAAGAAGAGCGGTCGAAAACTTCGAAAAGATCAAAGCAAATAAAACGGATAATACAATGGAAGAGTGAGAGGGGAACGTACTCCCCCAAGCTTAGGCTTTTGGCCTAAGTTGGTAGCAACTACTGCCCCCAGGAGCCACCTGCTCCGGAGGAATAGTGGTGAGTCCAAGGATCGTAGAAGGATGCTGGCGCGTACACCGAACTCCTCGGAGTCTCCCACGAGGAAGGGTCCGTGCGCCAAGAAGAGGAAGACCCTTCACCAAACCCGGTGGCGGTTTCTTCCTGAAAAGGTGGTAACTCACCATGCTCCTCCTCGTCGGGTACAACCCCCTCCGTGGGGTTATGAAACTGATGTCGAACCATGAACTCATCGAACTGGATAACATCAAAGGACCATCCGTTCCTGCTAGAAAAATCAAACAAAAGAGGTGCAGGTAGACGGATCTTGCGTTCCGCGGTAGTCCTGAAACGCAAGATATAAACAAGATTATTGAGCTCAGAATCCATGGTAACAAATTTATGCCTTCTCATAGCAACAAGATCAAAGCTTGAAAAAGTAAAAGGAATATCATCAGGGTGTGGGGTGCCTCCAAAGTGTTCTAAGATAACTGTGGCATAAATGCCACCATATAAGTCTCCCTTGTTACCGTTCATAGCAAGGCGTCGAGCAATTAAGACACCCATATTATAATTAGACCTCCCTGAGAGGGCTGCTGCCAGGATAGCAATATCCGGCGCAGAAATGTTGCTTGTGTTGTCTCGAGCTAACACCCCTCTAGCAATATAATATGCGAAATACCTGAGGTGACGGAATAAGATGCTGGAGATCTTTGACCGATGAATATCCTTCGTATCCATGTTGCAGAGAGAGTTGAAGACGGTTTTCAGCTCGGAGGGCTGAGAGGCCATCCTACCCGTCCTCCCAACGTTCGGCACACCTATTATTTCACAAAACTCCCCCAAAGTCATGGTGATAAGATCATTATAAATTTTAAACTCGATAGCACCTGAAACGGGATTGTATCTAAAACTGTTAATGAAACTGGAGGTGAGTTTTTCATACTGAGTAACACGGCATGTGACCAGCCGTGTCAAACCTGCATTAGCACAAAGATTATAAAACTCATCCTTAATTCCTGCAGCTTCAAGGAATTCATCACATGGAAACGTCATCGCACGTGCTGGACTTGTATCTTCCAACAACTCCAGGGGCACATGATCTTCATTATAGCTCACCCTAGCAGTCGATGGTGAAGCTGCAGCTCTAGTAACTCGATCGGAGTGTGCGGGTTTCCTCTTCTCAAGCCACCCTTTTGCCCTTCCTAACAAACTCATTTCTGAAATTTTTGACAAATTACAAAAACAAGGATTAAAACAAGGTAAGTTGAGGCAAACTACTCAACTTACTTGGCCAAGGCATAAACTTGCATCAAAACTTGGAAAATTGCTTTCTACACATGCATGCAAGCTCATCTATACAGCACCAAGAACTACTAAATACTCACAAATGAAGCCACCAATCAGAAATCTAATTGGAGGGGTGGAGGAGTCACATACCAGGGAGTATTTGTTCAAAATCTCAGCCCAAATGATAGGATGTAGAGAGAGATCGAAGAATCGCCTCCAAGAACAGCAAGAACGCAAGAACAGGAGCATAACTCGTGTTTTCGGGGAGAAAGAGAGAGGGAGGAAGAAGACTTACCTAGAGGGGGGCTATGTGGGCCCCAGGCGCCCTGTGGGCGCGGCCAGGGGCTGGGCCGCGCCAGCTGGCCGCCTGGGCCACTGGTGGCTCCCCCTGGCTAGTCCCAGGTTCCTCTGGTTCGCCCCCGACATAGAAATTTTTATTTTTATTTTTCTGGAATTTTTCTGAAAACTTCACTGTTGAAATTTTTTCGAAGTTCAAAAAGCTGCATGACTTTCTGAAAACTCAAAGCAATGATTAGTATTGTGAAGCTTCAAAACATGAAACATCTTGGTACAGCAAAGAGAGTAAAGACTAAAATAAATGACAATATAACAAGCTCAACTTTTTATCCACATAACACATGTTTATTAGTAAGGTTGATCAAGTCTTACCGACAAACAAGCGATATATAGAACAAAAATCCTCACCTCTTACGAAGTAATTACTGAACCTTTACTTTGATGGCCATTGTCCCCACCATAACAGTTTTGTATTTGTGGTGCACATGTAGTGGGCAGTCCCATTCTCCAACCTTCACGGTCTCGATATTTTCTATAGAGTTGAGGCCATGCCTCCTGTCCATCTTCTTTGGAAAATATACCGTGTGTTCTTTATCATTCACGTGGAAGGTGACCTTTCCTTTATTGCAATCAATAATAGCACCTGCGGTATTAAGAAAAGGTCTACCAAGAATAATGGACATGCTCCCATCCTCGGGCATGTCAAGCACAACAAAATCAGTAAGGATCAAACAATTAGCAACTTTTACGGGAACATCCTCACAAATACCTATCGGAATGGCGGTTGACTTGTCAGCCATCTGAAGAGAGATATCTGTAGGAATTAGTTTCTCTAAACAAAGCCTCTTGTAAAGAGAGAGAGGCATAACACTCACTCCTGCTCCAAGATCACACAAAGCAGTCTTGACATAATTATTCATTATGGAGCAAGGAATGGTGGGTATACCTGGATCACCGAGCTTCTCAGGAATCTTGCCACTGAAAGAGTAGTTAGCAAGCATAGTAGATATTGCTTCACTAGGAATTTTTCTTTTATTAGTGACAATATCTTTCATATATTTTGAATAAGGAGGTAACTTGATAGCATCAGCCAAAGGGATTTGAAGAAAAAGAGGCTTAATCCACTCACAAAACTTATTGTAATGCTCTTCTTATTTAGATTTGATGGACTTACCTGGAAAGGGCATGGGTTTCTGTACCCATGGTTCTCTTTCCTTCCCATGTTTTCTTGCGATGAAGTCTTCTTTAGTGTACCTCTTACGTTTGTCAGGTGATTCTTCTTCTCGAGCTTCAGGCGGATCATTCTTCTCGTTATCGTTATCTTTAAGTTCAGCACCGTCTTCAGTCTCAGCATCGGAGATAGATACACTGTTTGGATCAACAGCTGGCTCTTCATCTGTAATAGGATCATTGGAATTTTCAATCTCCTTATGTTTCTTTTTCTTCTTTTTGGAGGAGCCAACAGTTCCTTCTTCCTGCATTTGAGAATCTTGCTCAATTCTCCTCGGGTGCCCCTCTGGATAGAGAGGATCCTGTGTGCTAGTTCCTCCTCGGGTCTGAATCCCGAAAGCCTGCAAATCATCTTGTTTTGCATTGTTAGCAAGCAAATCTTTTCGCACATTAGAAATTTGCTCAAGTTGAGTTTGAATCATATGGAAGTGTTTCACAAGACATTGAACATCATTAACCGTTCTACCTAGAACATCTAGCAAGCTTTTGATAGCAAGGGAATTATCATGCAACTGACTTTGTATCCTCTCATTAAAATGATTTTGCTTCATCATAAAATTATCGAACTTATCTAAACATTGATCAGGAGGCTTACCATGAGGGATGTCACTTGCATTGAAATCTAAAAGAGAGTGTACCTCTACCATAGCGTGGTGAGTGATAGGCTCACACAGCTTCTCAATAGGGGGTAGATTCTTTACATCTTCAGCTTTAATACCTTTCTCTTTAATAGACTTCTTTGCTTCTCGCATATCTTCGGGGCTTAGAACAAACATGCCCCTCTTCTTTTGTGGTGGAGGTGGTTCAGGGGCGGACCAATCTTCATGGTTTTTAGCAATCCTGCCCATTAATTCTTCTGCATCCTCCGGTGTTCTCTTCCTGAAAACACAACCAGCACAACTATCCAAATAGGACCTGGATTCATCAGTTAGACCAGCATAAAATATATCAATTAATTCGTTCTTAGGAACTCCATGTCCTGGTCTAGCCCGAATCAAACTGCAGTACCTCCCCCAAGCTTTAGGGAGGGACTCATCCTGCAACTGTCTAAAGTTATAAATTCTTTGTAAAGCAGCATGTTGCATAAGAGCAGGAAAGTACTTATCAACAAAAGAGTGAGCTAAATCTTGCGGGCTCTTAATAGAACCGTATGGGAGTGAATCATACCATGCTTTAGCACCTTCCTTCAAGGAGAAGGGAAGAAGCTTGGTCACATAATAGCATCGTTTCTTTTCATCTGTGGTAAACAGGCTACCCAACTCACCGAGTTTAGTCAGGTGTGCAATAGCATCATCATTTTCTCTGCCATAAAAGGGGTCAGCTTCAACCATAGGTATAAGTGAAAGATCAACAGAGAAATCATAATCAGGATCATCGATGCATATAGGAGATGTAGCAAATTTAGGATCAAGAACAGCTTTGTTCTTCAAAGAATGTTTTTCAAACATTTTCTTAATCTCCTCAGGTTCAGAGCCGGAAAACTCTGTCAATTCCCTGCATAAATCTTCATCAAGCACATAGTAATCATCATCAAGGATACTTTCCTTGAGTTTACTCAAATCAGGATAACCATATGTTTCACCAATAGGGTAGCGAGTAACAGGGATTTCGATTTCAGACCTTTTTGTAGCAGCAGCAACCTGTTTCTCAAGAGCATAACCAGGTGAAGTAACATCATCAATAGTAGTAGAGGCATCATCAATAGTATCAGACATAATAGCAGATTCAGCAGGAGCATCATGTGGTGGTGGTGAGGCAAACTTACTCATAACGGAAGGTGAATCGAGTGTAGCGCTAGTGCTCAGAACAGTACCTCTTCTTGTAGTGGATAGTAAGATTGGAACCTTGGGGTCTTCTTTCTTACACATAGTGGATAAAGTGCAGCAGGTAGAATACCTCAAGTAGACTCGTAAATATTGCTATGCTCCCCGGCAACGGCGCCAGAAAACGGTGCTTGATAACCCTCAACCGTAAGGGATCGAGATAGTCTTCGCGGGTAAGAATAACCCAATTTATTGATTCGACACAAGGGGAGCCAAAGATTATTTATGAGCTTTGACAGTTGAGTTGTCAATTCAACCGCACCTGAAATAAACTTACTCGCAACAAAAGTTAAGTGGCAACAGTAATATGGAAGTGGTGAAAGTGAAAGTAACCAGCAAAGGTAAACAACGAAAGTAGTAACTAGTAACCAGTAGTATTTAAAACACTGTAGGCTAGGGAGATGGATGGTTGGGCGCTGCATGGATGAGATATATCATGATTCCAACTTGGGGCAAGGCACACAGAAAAGTAATGGTCATCTAGGCAAATATCAAACATTAGGCATGTATCCCGTAGGTAGTTGTACGTGCTTGCAATAAGAACTTGCACAACATCTTTTGTCCTACCATCCCGCTACGAACGGGGCCAAAAGGAACTTATGGAGATTAAGGTGCTCCTGTCAAAGAGCACCGGAACAAAGCAATAAACTCAATGGATACATGTAATCCTCAAACTACGGACCGTCCCCTTTGGTGTCCCAAGCTGTCACTTTTGGGATCGCCGGTTCCAAACCGTAATAGGTGCAAACAACTCATAGATAGGATCAAGAACACAAATATATTCATGCAAACACATAAGGTTCAGATCTAAAATCATGGCACTCGGGCCCTAGTGTCAAGCATTAAGAATAACGAGTTGAAGCAAAGATGATAAACACCATAGTAGATGATAGGCAACATGCCCCCGACGATCTGACAGATTATTACATGATCTAACTCATCCAATCCCTACCATCCCCTTCGCCTACAGTAGGGGATTACTCACACATGGAGGGAGAAGTCATGGAGTGATGATGGAGTGGTGATGATGACGACGATCTCCCCTCTCCGGAGGCCAAATCAGCCTCCAGATTAGCCCTCCCGAGGAAGAACAGAGAGCGGCGGCGGCTCCGCGACGAAAACTGGGGAAAAGACTTCTGATCTGGGATTTCTTCGTCGAGAGATAAAATACGAGTTGAGGTAGGGCAGCAAAGGAGGTGGGGCCCACCCAGGCGACCCCCCGGCGCGGCCAGGGGCTGGGCCGCGCCACTAGGGCGCCTGGGCCCCCCTTGGCTCCCCTCTGGCCCTTCTTCTTGTCCTGGTTTCCTTTGGGTGCGTGGATTTTCTGTGATTTTTCGTGGAATTTTCCGAGATTCTTAAAAATCAGTTTTCCTGCACACAATAAAACCATACAGGCAGCTCCGCTGAAAACAGCGTCAGTCCGGGTTAGTTTAGCTCAAATCATGCAAGAATGAGACCAAAACAATATCAAAAGCGTTTGGAAAAGTAGATACGTTTGAGACGTATCACCGGGTGAAACGAGTCACGAGGCCCGGCGCCGTCCGCCTCGAGACCGAAGATGGCACTCCGGTGAGCAATTCCTGGAATATTGAGCATCTTCGTAAGTTTTACCCGTAAGGCGCGGTTCTCGGACCCCGTCCGGCAACCAACCTTTTGTACAAGTCTTGCCGCAGTTGCATGTAATCCTTTGTACAAAGCCAGGCGCAGACCCTGGCAGCAGATAATGAAGCGTTGGCGCCCCAAGTTTTAGCATGCATGCTGAGTCGAGTCTCGTCCTTGGTTAGGGTTGATAGTGCCTAACAGTCGCTAACCCCTAACTTAGAGGTCGAGTCTGCGTCTTTTTCCCATCCTTTCCCTTTGGCTCGCAGGAATTGCATATCCTAGCCGAGCCGCTCATGGACGAAGAAGGGGAGAAGGACGAGCCAACACCTACACCCCGGCAAGCCAGAGTCGCCGGGGGCTGCAACCTCAGATAAGTCTTCGCATCCCTTATCATGCATTCTCTTATGGACTGCGGAATACGGAAACCTTGCTTCCTCTTAAAAGCTGTCGTGCTCTCTTAAGCGACAAGCCCCGGAGCGCGTTCCTGGGGCCCGCCTCTGATAGTAGCCGCGGCGGCAAGGGGAGGGAGCGAGGGGCCAGAACCCGCCTTCTCCCTGCCTCCGCCGAGAGCGCGAGGAGGGTCAAGAGGCGCGGGAAGACGGCAGGGCCTGTTGCCGGGCGGGGAAGTGTCTATCTTAACGATGCAAAGGGTTCGCTCCTTGCCGCGGGATGTACCCGCGAGACAAATGGTCCGGCAAACATCCAATTTCATTAAAAACATTCCACTCAGGTACAGTTCAGAGAGAATGAAAAACATGAAAGATGGGATTACAAGATTTAAACGCAACTAAGGCCTGAGGGCTTACAAGATAAAAAGAGACAAGGTGCCCGTAATCCCTTTCTTGTCTCTCTCCTCAGGAGGTAGGGCAAGGAGGCGAGAAGGGCAAAAGGGGCGCCTAGACGAGCTACGGGTGGCAGAAGACACCAAGAGAACGTCCGGGGCTCCGCCCGGGGGCTCCGGAGGCTGGATGGAGACGGCGGCGCCGGAAGCGGAGCTCGAAGATGAGGCAGCGGGACGTCAACACGCTGTCGAGGGCATCTAGCCCTCGTACTCCGAGTTGACGGCCTTGCCGCCAGCCTCTTCCCCTTCCGCAGCCTCGCCACTCCGGCCGCCCGAGAAGACGAAGCCCCGGCAAGAGGAGCTTGCCGGGCCAGAGAGAAGACCCCGGTGGCCGTCGCCGCGAGCAAGGGTGATGACGGCGTCTGGAGCGAAGCTGGAAGATGAGGCAGCGGAACGTCAGCACGCTGACGAAGCCGGCGCGTACTCCAACTTCGCGGCCTTGCCGCCCGCCCTCTTCCTCTTCCGCAGCCTCCCTACGCCAGCCGCCCAAGGAGACGACCCCGGGGAGTTCACGGAGCCAGCGACGCGGATGATGGGGTCGCCGGTGCCACGCGGAGCCGCGACCAGCGCCTAGTCGGACCCGTCATCCCGGCGACCACTCCCCTCGTCGTCGCTGTCGCTCCCCTCCTCGTCACTCTCGCTCGAGGAGGAGCCTTCACTGTCGGAGGAGCTATCCACGCAGCACCGGGCCCGGGTGCCGAAGTCCCCGAAGACCTTGACGGAGAGGAGGTCACCCTCCATCAGCTTAAAATGGAGGGTGAACCCCTCCATCAAGCTTTGGATCCGGGCGAACGACTTCCACCCTCGGCCAAGATACATCACGCCGGGGGCTCGGGATTCGACGTGGACTCGCGTACCACTGATCCCGCAGCCCCTCATGCGCAGTCTCAGCGTCTCGGGTTGCTCCACCTCCAACACGCTCACGAAGGGAGCCGGGAGGCGGAGGCGACGGCGAGGCGCCCGGCGCAGCCTGATGATGAACTCACAGGGGTCGTCCCTGAGATGAACCGCCGTGAGAAGGGGAGCCGCTGGCGGAGGCAAGGCCGGCGCGCCGCCCCGTCCGCCTCGAGCGCCTCGGCCCTGTCCACGGCCTCGTCCACGACCTCACCCCCTCCCCCTTCCCCTTATGGCTGGCTCCGCCACCACGGGTGCAAGGGGAGGAGGGGCGCGCTGCCTAGCGGCAACTCTCGCCGCCACCGACGAAGAACCAGGGTTCCCTTTCTCCATGGCAGTCGGAGAAAGGGGACCAGGAATCAAGGAGAAGAAGGGATGAAGGAGTGCGGATCTTTGTCACCCCCGTTCGCTCCTTATAAAGGGGCGGGGTGGGGGCTCGGCCGCCCCGCCCAACCAATCGAAGCAGAGGAAGGGCAGGCGACGGGGGCTGACCCACTACCTCGACCCGAGTCGGCCCGGTTTTCTGCCTCCACCGCCGCAACCCCAAGTGCATGGAGACCGCGTGGCAGGCGCGCAGGGCCGAGGCGACGGATGAGGCGACCTCTCCCCACCCCGTGATCGTGGGGAGCGGGCGCCCCGAAAGCCGCGCCTCGACCCCGTTCGTTCACCGAACCGCGCCTCCACGTCTCCCCCCATTTAAAGAGGGAGCGGGCGTTTCGCCTTTCCGAATAAAGAAATCATGCTCGACGTGACGCATGCCTGCGGGACTCATCCCCGCGCACGCCACCCACGTCACGCACGCCTCGCCCCCACGACGCCGCGATAAGCGCGCGCCACTTGGGGAAGGCGCGACGGGCACGGAGTTAAGGAGCAACGCGACCCAGGCCACGTGTGCCCGTGCACTGTTTGGGCCTGGCCCAACAACGCTCGGCACCGTGTATGGCCCAGGCCCGGGGGCTCCTGTCGGTGTACTAAAGTAGGGGTACCTTAGTACCACGAACTTGTGCACGGGCAGTAGTAGCACCCCGCGGCAAGGCTTGCCAGGGGAGCGCCAAGAATCTCCACGGCCCCTTCTGAGCCGAACGAAGACCAAGTGTTTGAGCCAAGAAGACAAGGCCCCGGCAAGAGGAGCTTGCCGGGCCAAGGAGACGAGGCCCCGGCAAGAGGAGCTTGCCGGGCCAAGGAGACGAGACCCCGGCAAGAGGAGCTTGCCGGGACGACCAAGCCGAAGCGCCAAGGCCCCGGCGGGAGGAGCTCGCCGGGGAGGCCAAACCAAGGCACCCCAAGAGAAGCTCGTCGCGGCGCACCGCGCGCCCCGGCAAGGCCTGACGAGCGGCAAGCTCTCAGGCGCGGCAAGACAGCCGCCGCAGCAAGCCACTTGCCGTGGCAAGCCACCACCTCAGGCCTGCGCTCCAGCTCACCTGCCCACGCGTCGCTCTGGGGCTCCCCCAAAGGCACGTGGCGGGGCGCCGCGCAGCCTGAGGCGTGCGGTGGCATGCAACGCGGACAGGGTCGCCGCCGTGGCAAGCGGAGGCGCCCCTAACGGTCCGCCTCGGCACTGTTCGGGCGACCCAGACGGGCATTTAATGCCCTTGTCCCCCGCCGTCAGAGTTAGGTGTGATAGCACTGTGCGGCCACTGTACGCACAGTCTTTTGCCATTTTTGCCCTCACCTACGTCGCCACCTGTGGGTAACCCCTTGAGCATATAAAAGGGGGCCCATGTGCACGTAGGGGAGGGGGACGCCCAGTAGACATTCATCCACGTCCAGCTCCGAGCTTACTGTATCTTCTTGCGCTCCAGAGCAAGAACTCGAATCAACCAGACAAGCAGCAGTAGGGTTTTACGCATCCGTGCGGCCCGAAGCTGGGTAAAATCGTTGTGTGTGTGTCGCCTCGATCTGCTCTTTGCGCGGCCTCCGCTACCCGCCGAACCAAAAAGGGGCTTCGTCCCCATAGGTGTTCGAGGAGGCCGATTTCCCCCGACAACTACCCATATTGAAAGTAACCTAGAGAGTAATATGGATGACACCTAAGAAAAAAGATAGTGTGACAACTAATCTATACCATTATATAGTGTCCAAATAATTGGAATAACAACCACTGGATGAAGCCGAACCGACGGTGGACACATGACAAATCTGAGTGTTGCTGACCATTGGATCTACTCATTACTTCACTGGATTCTTCCACGTGTACTATCTGAAAGATTCTATGGCTGGGCTTAAACCATATGGACATTTTGCATAAAATTTTAAGTACATTTCTACTTTATTTTAGAATCTTCCATACTTAGACTATTCTAACTTCTTTTTCTATCAAAACTATCATTCATTTTACTTCGTATTAATGTTTATGTACCTTCATAAATCATATTTATCTTTGCAGATAGAACATTAGCTTTGAGATAGCCAAAAAATATACCTAGATAAAACTTGTTTAATATATACGTGATTTTTGTATCTTATACTCCATGCATATGCCTCACAATTCAGTCGCCTACATAACTTGCCAAAAAAACATACCTAGATAAAACACGCTCAAAATATATTTTATGATAACAATGTGTCTGTCTTTGGTTGTAATTTGACTATATGAACTCTAATGCTAGATGCGCTTCTGGCTACGGCAAGTTGCCTCTGCTCTTCATAGTGTCATTATGCTTGCTGCCACTCGGTGGCTTTTCCCCCCTATTTTTTTATGCTTTCTTTCGGCACGATTGTGCTACTACCCTAGCCGTCTTAGTTGCTTTGCTACTTTGGATCTGGTTGTATTGATGTTTTCTTAATTTATAAAGCGGGGTGAAAGCCTATTTCGAGAGTGTTTCAGAAAACTGAGTCTTGCTTATTACCTTTTCCATGTGACCTCAACAAGAAAATCCTCTTGCCGTTTTCCATATCAAACAACTTTAGTATCATGTCAATATGTATGTCACTTACCCCTATTAGCCAGTACTATCTACATATCTCATTGTGCCTTATATCATGACTGTCTAGCCTAAGCCCTTCTTAAAAAAAACCTTTTTAATGAAGTCCAATTTCGTGTCAAGAAAATTATGATATTTCCAATCAACAATGTGTCATGCACACATAGCATTACAAATATTATTATGCTCCCACTTACTTTCTTGTAACCACAAGTATCTCCGCTATCCTCCATGAAATTACACTTTTGACCATTTTATCACCAAACATTCCAACTGGATTGTGTTTTTCTTCAGTCCATATTTGGACCTCTGAATTTTGCACGCTCACTAGCATCCTTTGGATCAACAAAATACATTGGACTGTATCATATATAGGTCCTTGGTCTTATTTCCATCTCATGAGAACCCTTTTGCGTTCATCTATTATATCTCATAGTTGAACTATGCAATAATTGCTAGTATAACCCGAATTGATTATAAGCATCACTATAGTGAGACAATCTCATCATAGTCAACTCCTTGAATTAGTCATAAACTATTTCCAACTAATTGTGCTTCATTAAACATTGGTATTTATGTCAGTTCATAGATCCATTACTATATATCAATTCTAAGTCTTTCGGAAGGTCATCATATTCTAAACTTGAATCATGTGTATGGATATTATCTCGGGTTACATTTACATATAGCCAATTCCAGAGTCAGAGCACCAACTCCTCTTTGTGAATCATAGGTTCATTGTTTGTTCAAAATAATATTTCCTCTTCATACCATAGAGGTTTGCATGAGTTTTGTCTAACCTATGTGGTTCAAATGCAAGTTCGAACAAAAGTTCACAGATTTCAAAAATAAAGTTTGTAGGTTTGAAAAAAGTTCATCGATTTGGAAAAGAAAAATCATGGAGTTGAAAAATAGTTCATCAATATTGAAAAAAATCATGGATTACACGAAAGTTCATGGTTGGAAAAGTTTATAATTTTAAAGAAGTTCATGATTTGAAATAAAGTTCGTAAAGATTTGAAAAAAAACATAATTTAAAAGAAGTTCATGAAAGTTGGACAGAAGTCCATCGATTTGATTAAAATTTCACCAATTGTTTGAAACAAAACTGAACAAAAATTCACGAATTGGTGAAAAAGTTCATGAATTCGATAAAAAAAACTTAAAACAAAAAATAAATAAGGAAACAAAAAAAGGAAAAACCGGCTGGGAAAACAAAAAGGAAACTGTCAAGAAAAAAGGCAGTAGAAATCATTGGAAAGGATCCCAAAAAGCCGGTTGAAAACAAAGATCTACTTGGGCTGGCCGTTTACTAATATGTGTAGTGGAGTTTGCGCACCCACGGTTTGTGATGTGTACTAGGCGCGGAATAGGAACTAGGGTCCCTAGACACGCCCCATGTAATCTACGTCGGCGATGTCTCTGTGGCTTTCCAGGTCAAATTAGTAGAACAAAACCTCGCAAACCCATTGTTTCCTCTCTTGTCCTTTCCTCTTCTAATCCTCCAAAAAATTATCTATTCCTCTTCACTTTTCTCACTGTGTCCCTCTTGGAGGTGTCTTCGTTGAGTGTCAGTTCCGCCGGCAAGGGCGGCGTGTGTGGGTTCTCTCGTTTGCTTCTTCTGGGCGACATGCTTGAGGCGTTTAGTTGTACACCTCTAGTGCTTTTTGCGTGTTCGCTTTGTTTGATCTGCATGTATAATGTTCTCTTCAATACCATAATATCGTTGGGCTATTTGGCATTGTTTATAAAGCGGGGGAAAGGCTATTTCAAGAGCTTATTTCAAGAGTGCATCCACAGTACACGGTTGTTGTTGTGTAGGAAGAAGCCGTTGCCATGGACGTCTCCACGGAAGATATTTCTCGCTTGTTGCAAGATATACTCTGACCCGTCTCAAGCGCGGTGCTACTAGGCCGTACCAGTACTGTAGCTGACGCGTAAGGTTCTTTTCTCTGTGATTCTCTTATCTGGTTTTCACTGTTTTGCATCAATTTTCTTTGGAGTTTTATAACCTTTTTTTTATATTTTTATGTTTCTTTCTTTTTCTTCCTTTCCTTTTTTAATAACACATTCTAATTTATTCATAAATGCATTTTTCATATATATCAAGAATATTTTTAATACATGTTTACCATTTTTAAATATATGATAACATTTTTTTCAAACATATTTTTTGCTATCTACTTTTTCATACACATTGTATAGATTTCTTATACATCTAAACCATTTCATACACGCTTAATATTTTTTTAAATACATAGTTTTGAACTTTTTCTGAATATGTCTTACTCTTTTTTCAAATACACGATATACAACCTTGAATGATAAAAACATTTTTAAACTACGTAAACATCTTTTTTACATTGTACTACCACATGGGCCCGTGCGTTGCAACGGGAAAAAAGAAGGTTACTCACTCCGTCCCATAATATAAAAATGGGACTTAATATCACACACCCCTTTCCCATTCCTTGCCCTACCCGATCCTTATCTACGATTTTTGTTGATATGTGGAAATAGAGAAAATATTGAAAATATTACATAATCGGTTTTAGTATTATGCTAATTTTCAACATTAGGTCAAGTGGTGTGTATAATTATACTACCCTTATTTTATATATGTAATTTTTTTTTGTTGCATACTAATTTTTTATGAAAATCGATGCTATTTTCCTCTAACTTGTTATTAAATAATTTATATATCAAATAAAGTTTTGTTATCAAATTTAGTTGCCGGTTTCTTAGAAGATTATTGAAAATAACGATTTCTCATGAATAGATTGAACCTCCGTAAGAAGATAACGTAAGATCGGAGCATTGTGGGCCACCCCCCTGCGCATATCTCTCTCCTCCCATCCCTATTATCTTTCATCCAGAGATTGGGATCAAGAGCGAGCCACACACCACAACTTCCTTCCTTCCCGCCATGCATGTTCTCCGGTGAGCAGAGCAACGCACCTCGTCGTTCACCTCCTCCCATCATCACCACGAGGTGGTCTGGCCACATTTGAGCACCACGACCACGGGATCTCGTGGGCGTCCCTCCTCCGTAGTTGTAGCAACCCGCGACCAATTTTGTCCTCATTATAATGTTTATTTTATTTTATTTTTATATTTCATCGTGATTGAATATTTAACTCCAAAATAAAACAATGGATTTTTTTGGAAAATCATTTTAGCCTTCCTTGTATTTTATTTAATAACTTTTCCAATTTCCATTCCAACCTTCTCCAAAATCCCTTGCATTTTCAATTACAAGTTTGGCCCGCAAAACTTTTTCCAAACTTCTCCAATTTTGGTGAAACTTATTTTGTGGACCTAAGTATAAATCATGCACGCCAGAGGAAAAGTTTCATACTTTTTCATGCAACCTAGCTACCTATTTATTTCGTCATCATTTTCTCTTTTCCTAATTTCTATAATGACGGGAGAGAGAATATGGAAAAAGACCAACCGGCCAGGCCGGCCCCACTAAGGCCTAAAAAACCTATCCCCGATCCCCAACTCCCTCGATCATATTCTCCCAATCCCCAGCGCCGCCACACATGCCCAAAATGCTAGACTCGTGGGCCTTTCCGGGGCTAATACAGGGTTGTTCCATCTAATCAAACTAGCCCCCCCCCCCCCTGATTTTCAGGAGGCGTGGGCCTCTTCCCACCCCTTAAACCAATCCTAATCCTCCACGTCTGCTACCCCGTGAAGTCTATATAAATCCTCCCTGTGAGTGTAGCATTACCACACACATGCTCACAAAGAGGAGCGGGAGCCCCGCGCGCTGCCGTTATGCCCCCCCTCCTCCGTTCATCTCTGCCGCCGTTCGAGGCGGATCGGCTGTGGCCTCACGCCATCTGGCCGGCCGCCGCCGCCCTTTGTCGTCCGCGCCGGATTGCCTTCCTCTTCCGGCCATCTCCGCCCACTGCCTCGGTCCGGGAGTTTCGCGCGCTGCGCCTCCGCTTCCTTCCCCGGGCGACGCCATCTCGGGCGGCCGCTGCCGCACTTTTCCGTTCGCGCCGGACTACCTCCCTTCTCTGGCCATCTCCGCCCCCTGCCTTCCTCCAGGAGCCTCGCATGCCGGACTGCCAGTCATGTCTTCCGCCTCCCTTCTCTTTTTCTCTTGATTCGATTCTTCGAATCCTCCTTGTACATGTTCTGTGTTTGTTAGACTCAATTGGATGGACCTTTGTACAATTCCCCTTCGTACTCGTTCTGTGTTTTTTGATCCAAGAGGCAAGGTGTTGATATTACATGCAATTTGCGGAGAATGGCGGTTTGGAGGCCGAGCTCCATATAGGCCTTTATTTCTGAAAAATATGTGTGTATGTAAGGATGTAACCCACATGTGTGTAAAATTTCATGATGAAATACGTTGAAATGCGACCTATATAAAAAAGATAAATTGATGGCATGGGAGGATGAATAGTATCATGTGTTAAACAGCCCCATATTTGTCTTTTTTGCACAGCCCTCATTTCAACGTGTTTTGCCTTGAAAATTTACACACATGTGTGCTATACCTTCATGTATAGCTGTACTTTTTTTCAGAAATTTTTTGATATGTAAAAATAAGAATTTCAATGAAATATGAATTTTGAATCTGGAGGCCTCGGATTTCAGGTAAGCAATCGAGGTGGGATTATTGTGAGTACGTGTGAAAATCAGGCAAGGTACCGAAACGTACGTGCAGGCCAATTGAGAGGACGTGGATGCGGACCGATGGAGACCAAATCAACCTAGAATAGCTGGATAGTTTTTTGTGGCTTCAGTTTCTACAGGAGCTTTCCGCTGCTGTTGTGTTTGGTTTTTTCGCCATTCTTGTTCTGTTTATTTTACACTGCGCGTCCTATGTTTGCCTGAGTGCACTATCGGTTTAAAAGCAGGGCAGAGTTGCTTGTCGTTTCTCCTGGAGATGCTCTTCGAGGCTGTCACCTACTGGTTGGTAGCAACAACACAGATCAAGCAGCTAGCTGCTGTCCATGTCGTTTCTCCTGATTTCTTTCTGTGTTGGTTTTAGTGGTGAATTTTCTCTCATTCTCAGGATACCAATCTGGCACGAGGTGAAGCTGCTGTTCCTGGCGTGGCTGGCAAACTAGAAGGAGAAACGCCAAGAGCAGGTTCCTCTTGTTCCTCGCCCCCACGAAAGACCATGAGGCGGCTCACGGAGATTGAGATTGAAGCGGTAACCGGCGGAGATCTGATTCGACTGTTCAGTTGTGTGTCTTTTTCTTCCTCTCATCCATATATGGAACATATCTGGAGTGTGATGTGAACAAGCACCATTATATTGGAGTGAGATCGCAGACGTTTTCCCCTGTTAAGTAGTGGTTCTGGTGGGTTGATCTAAGCCTGTAAATGCATTTTCAGAACCTCTGATGGATGTGATGCGGCTTCATAATGGCCTGACAGTAAACCACAGTTTCAGATCCTCCGTTTTGTTTCTTTCTTGAAACATAAATATGTATTTCTTTCTTTCTTGAAACATAAATATGTATGTATTTCTTTCTTTCTAAATGTCGACGGGATTATTTCTTTCTTTCAGTCTTGGGATGTTCTGGCTGTGCATTGCCCATTGTAAATAATTGCCATTTATCCTGGGAGCTCATTGCTGTTGGATAATGAGCAACTGTATTCTCTGGAGGGCCAAAGGCCAATACATATACAGGTGTGTGGGAAAGTGCAAGAGACCCCTTATACAATGGGGATAAACCGAAAATGGCTATACACATCTAACACCCCCCCTCAAACTCATGGTGGGTCAACAACACTGAGTTTGGAGAGAAGAAAATTATGCTGCGCTCGAGTTTGTGCCTTCGTGAAGAAGTCTGCCAACTGTAACTCAGAGGGCACATAGTGAAGGGCGAGAGTCTGATCCTGCACAGCAGCACGCATAATGTGGGCATCCACACCGATGTGCTTGGTGAGCTCATGCTTCACCGGGTCACGCGCAATGCTGATAGCGCCAGTACTGTCTGACAATAAAGGAGTCGATGTAGTAGCAGACACACCAAAATCCTCAAGTAGCCATCGTAACCAGATCACCTCAGCCGTCAGCATAGCCATGGCTCGCAACTCAGCCTCTGTACTCGAGCGAGAAACTGCAGTCTGTTTCTTTGTCTTCCAGGCAATAAGAGAGCCACCAAGAAAGACACAATAAGCAGACAGTGAGCGTCGATCAGAGGGATCACTAGCCCAGGTAGCATCAGAATAGGCCTGGAGCTC
The DNA here is from genome assembly GCA_032464435.1 of Aegilops umbellulata. Taxonomy (NCBI): domain Eukaryota; kingdom Viridiplantae; phylum Streptophyta; class Magnoliopsida; order Poales; family Poaceae; genus Aegilops; species Aegilops umbellulata. The sequence continues at coordinate 444,164,234 of CP136059.1, read as the reverse complement.
AAGAGAGCTGGAGCGGGGAAAGAAAAGGCGTTGAGAGATCGTGCCAAAGAGTATTTATGAGCTTTGACAGTTGAGTTGTCAATTCAACCGCACCTGAAATAAACTTACTCGCAACAAAAGTTAAGTGGCTACAGTAATATGGAAGTGGTGAAAGTGAAAGTAACCAGCAAAGGTAAACAGCGAAAGTAGTAACTAGTAACCAGTAGTATTTAAAACACTGTAGGCTAGGGAGATGGATGGTTGGGCGCTGCATGGATGAGATATATCATGATTCCAACTTGGGGCAAGGCACACAGAAAAGTAATGATCATCTAGGCAAATATCAAACATTAGGCATGTATCCCGTAGGTAGTTGTACGTGCTTGCAATAAGAACTTGCACAACATCTTTTGTCCTACCATCCCGCTACGAACGGGGCCAAAAGGAACTTATGGAGATTAAGGTGCTCCTGTCAAAGAGCACCGGAACAAAGCAATAAAATCAATGGATACATGTAATCCTCAAACTACGGACCGTCCCCTTTGGTGTCCCAAGCTGTCACTTTTGGGATCGCCGGTTCCAAACCGTAATAGGTGCAAACAACTCATAGATAGGATCAAGAACACAAATATATTCATGCAAACACATAAGGTTCAGATCTAAAATCATGGCACTCGGGCCCTAGTGTCAAGCATTAAGAATAACGAGTTGAAGCAAAGATGATAAACACCATAGTAGATGATAGGCAACATGCCCCCGACGATCTGACAGATTATTACATGATCTAACTCATCCAATCCCTACCATCCCCTTCGCCTACAGCAGGGGATTACTCACACATGGAGGGAGAAGTCATGGAGTGATGATGGAGTGGTGATGATGACGACGATGGCGACGATCTCCCCTCTCCGGAGGCCAAATCAGCCTCCAGATTAGCCCTCCCGAGGAAGAACAGAGAGCGGCGGCGGCTCCGCGACGAAAACTGGGGAAAAGACTTCCGATCTGGGATTTCTTCGTCGAGAGATAAAATACGAGTCGAGGTAGGGCAGCAAAGGAGGTGGGGCCCACCCAGGCGACCCCCCGGCGCGGCCAGGGGCTGGGCCGCGCCACTAGGGCGCCTGGGCCCCCCTTGGCTCCCCTCTGGCCCTTCTTCTGGTCCTGGTTTCCTTCGGGTGCATGGATTTTCTGTGATTTTTTGTGGAATTTTCCGAGATTCTTAAAAATCAGTTTTCCTGCACACAATAAAACCATACAGGCAGCTCTGCTGAAAATAGCGTCAGTCCGGGTTAGTTTAGCTCAAATCATGCAAGAATGAGACCAAAACAATATCAAAAGCGTTTGGAAAAGTAGATACGTTTGAGACGTATCAACTCCCCCAAGCTTAGCATATTGCTTGTCCTCAAGCAATTCAGTTCAACGAACTGGAATCGACAAAGAAAACTTTGACAAACTCTTTTGCTTCATTAGATGTATATAAGCATGTACTACGAAAAAGAGTTTAGCAAGTATTGAAACAGTACTATGAGGACAATGCACGGAGCAGCCCTTCTTTCAAGTGACCAATCACAAATATCTAAGAGTAAATAATATATCACTGAAAGTCAAGACAAGATTACATCACACATAGCTTGAGCATATTAGGGTGGTATCTCGATGGCCTCCATAGCAAAACATAAATGCAGAGACTCCTCCAGAGTTTTAAAGGAGACTAGAACTAAGTGTTTCAGAATGAGTAATATCACAATCATGCAGAAAACAATGTAATACTTTGGGACAATGCACATTACACTCAGAATGACAATTATGCTCTCCTAGTCGGTGCTTTGAAGAAACAAGGTGGAGACTCTCGAACCGTGGCTTTTGTTGGCAAGGTTGAAAACCCGTAGTCGGAAACAAAAACAAAGCATGTACCAGAGCTCTTAGTTTTAAAAACAGAGGAGAAAATTATGCTTTTGAGAGGTGCATATTTCGTCAACGAATGCTAGCAGGTAACTCAATCGCTTCTTGAACCAGACAAGTTTCGAGGAACGGCTCCCGTGTGAGGATCATAACATCCTCTTAATCTCCTTGGTTGATCACTGCCAAAGTTTTCTGATTTCTCATGAACAAAGCGTGAAGGAGGGTTCGTTTGTTGCATTATCTTTTATGAGCCGGGCGCACTCTAAGCCAGCTCCTACTCATATTAAGGGTTTGCACACTATACATGCAATCCAGGGGTGAAACTTGTCTGACTCAAAAAGTATCATGAGTTAACTACTACTTCCTCATGAGCTAAAATAGAGGCACAAAAAGAGAAACCTTTTGATTAATTTCGAGATGGTACACGAAAGTCTTCGTTAGGAATGGCAGGTAAATACCATGTATAGGCAGGTATGGTGGACTCAAATGGAATAACTGGTTTAAAGATTTTGGATGCACAAGCAGTCAGTCCGCTTAGTACAGGCGAAGGTTTAGCAAAAGACTGGGGAGCGACCAACTAGAGAGCAATAACGGTCATAATCATGCAGAGCGACAAAGCAACATTGAATCGGGCATGAAAGTGATATAACTATTCTGAAACTCAAAGATCATCAAGGCATAACAGACTTTTTAGTCTTAAACATGTGTAAACACGTGCCAAGTCAATCCAAGAATTCTCCAAAGGGAAATACCACCTTAGTATACCAGGCTATGAATAATGCAATGCATGTAAATCATTTCAATAACACATTATATACTCTAGCTATTCGAGACTAGACACAAGGAAAGAATGAACCACTGGAAGAGCATTGTAAACATAGCACTATGTCGCTACAAGCTGGTCTCTAGATCATAAGTACAGGCATACGTACAAAAGTAGAAACAAGAGAGTTCATACCGGTTTTCCTTGTTGCTTCCCTTCAGTCGATCTTCGTCATTACTGCCTTGTCACTCGCACGATCGAACTTAGGAAATATAATTAAATGTCATCACGGACTCGAGCTGAACTCTGAAAACAAAGCACACTAAGGAGAAAAAGGAAATCTTTTTGTTGTTTTTGGCAAAGAGAGAAATAAAGAAGAGCGGTCGAAAACTTCGAAAAGATCAAAGCAAATAAAACGGATAATACAATGGAAGAGTGAGAGGGGAACGTACTCCCCCAAGCTTAGGCTTTTGGCCTAAGTTGGTAGCAACTACTGCCCCCAGGAGCCACCTGCTCCGGAGGAATAGTGGTGAGTCCAAGGATCGTAGAAGGATGCTGGCGCGTACACCGAACTCCTCGGAGTCTCCCACGAGGAAGGGTCCGTGCGCCAAGCAGAGGAAGACCCTTCACCAAACCCGGTGGCGGTTTCTTCCTGAAAAGGTGGTAACTCACCATGCTCCTCCTCGTCGGGTACAACCCCCTCCGTGGGGTTATGAAACTGATGTCGAACCATGAACTCATCGAACTAGATAACATCAAAGGACCATCCGTTCCTACTAGAAAAATCAAACAAAAGAGGTGCAGGTAGACGGATCTTGCGTTCCGCGGTAGTCCTGAAACGCAAGATATAAACAAGATTATTGAGCTCAGAATCCATGGTAACAAATTTATGCCTTCTCATAGCAACAAGATCAAAGCTTGAAAAAGTAAAAGGAATATCATCAGGGTGTGGGGTGCCTCCAAAGTGTTCTAAGATAACTGTGGCATAAATGCCACCATATAAGTCTCCCTTGTTACCGTTCATAGCAAGGCATCGAGCAATTAAGACACCCATATTATAATTAGACCTCCCTGAGAGGGCTGCTGCCAGGATAGCAATATCCGGCGCAGAAATGTTGCTTGTGTTGTCTCGAGCTAACACCCCTCTAGCAATATAACATGCGAAATACCTGAGGTGACGGAATAAGATGCTGGAGATCTTTGACCGATGAATATCCTTCGTATCCATGTTGCAGAGAGAGTTGAAGACGGTTTTCAGCTCGGAGGGCTGAGAGGCCATCCTACCCGTCCTCCCAACGTTCGGCACACCTATTATTTCACAAAACTCCCCCAAAGTCATGGTGATAAGATCATTATAAATTTTAAACTCGATAGCACCTGAAACGGGATTGTATCTAAAACTGTTAATGAAACTGGAGGTGAGTTTTTCATACTGAGTAACACGGCATGTGACCAGCCGTGTCAAACCTGCATTAGCACAAAGATTATAAAACTCATCCTTAATTCCTGCAGCTTCAAGGAATTCATCACATGGAAACGTCATCGCACGTGCTGGACTTGTATCTTCCAACAACTCCAGGGGCACATGATCTTCATTATAGCTCACCCTAGCAGTCGATGGTGAAGCTGCAGCTCTAGTAACTCGATCGGAGTGTGCGGGTTTCCTCTTCTCAAGCCACCCTTTTGCCCTTCCTAACAAACTCATTTCTGAAATTTTTGACAAATTACAAAAACAAGGATTAAAACAAGGTAAGTTGAGGCAAACTACTCAACTTACTTGGCCAAGGCATAAACTTGCATCAAAACTTGGAAAATTGCTTTCTACACATGCATGCAAGCTCATCTATACAGCACCAAGAACTACTAAATACTCACAAATGAAGCCACCAATCAGAAATCTAATTGGAGGGGTGGAGGAGTCACATACCAGGGAGTATTTGTTCAAAATCTCAGCCCAAATGATAGGCTGTAGAGAGAGATCGAAGAATCGCCTCCAAGAACAGCAAGAACGCAAGAACAGGAGCATAACTCGTGTTTTCGGGGAGAAAGAGAGAGGGAGGAAGAAGACTTACCTAGAGGGGGGCTATGTGGGCCCCAGGCGCCCTGTGGGCGCGGCCAGGGGCTGGGCCGCGCCAGCTGGCCGCCTGGGCCACTGGTGGCTCCCCCTGGCTAGTCCCAGGTTCCTCTGGTTCGCCCCCGACATAGAAATTTTTATTTTTATTTTTCTGGAATTTTTCTGAAAACTTCACTGTTGAAATTTTTTCGAAGTTCAAAAAGCTGCATGACTTTCTGAAAACTCAAAGCAATGATTAGTATTGTGAAGCTTCAAAACATGAAACATCTTGGTACAGCAAAGAGAGTAAAGACTAAAATAAATGACAATATAACAAGCTCAACTTTTTATCCACATAACACATGTTTATTAGTAAGGTTGATCAAGTCTTACCGACAAACAAGCGATATATAGAACAAAAATCCTCACCTCTTACGAAGTAATTACTAAACCTTTACTTTGATGGCCATTGTCCCCACCATAACAGTTTTGTATTTGTGGTGCACATGTAGTGGGCAGTCCCATTCTCCAACCTTCACGGTCTCGATATTTTCTATAGAGTTGAGGCCATGCCTCCTGTCCATCTTCTTTGGAAAATATACCGTGTGTTCTTTATCATTCACGTGGAAGGTGACCTTTCCTTTATTGCAATCAATAATAGCACCTGCGGTATTAAGAAAAGGTCTACCAAGAATAATGGACATGCTCCCATCCTCGGGCATGTCAAGCACAACAAAATCAGTAAGGATCAAACAATTAGCAACTTTTACGGGAACATCCTCACAAATACCTATCGGAATGGCGGTTGACTTGTCAGCCATCTGAAGAGAGATATCTGTAGGAATTAGTTTCTCTAAACAAAGCCTCTTGTAAAGAGAGAGAGGCATAACACTCACTCCTGCTCCAAGATCACACAAAGCAGTCTTGACATAATTATTCATTATGGAGCAAGGAATGGTGGGTATACCTGGATCACCGAGCTTCTCAGGAATCTTGCCACTGAAAGAGTAGTTAGCAAGCATAGTAGATATTGCTTCACTAGGAATTTTTCTTTTATTAGTGACAATATCTTTCATATATTTTGAATAAGGAGGTAACTTGATAGCATCAGCCAAAGGGATTTGAAGAAAAAGAGGCTTAATCCACTCACAAAACTTATTGTAATGCTCTTCTTCTTTAGATTTGATGGACTTACCTGGAAAGGGCATGGGTTTCTGTACCCATGGTTCTCTTTCCTTCCCATGTTTTCTTGCGATGAAGTCTTCTTTAGTGTACCTCTTACGTTTGTCAGGTGCTTCTTCTTCTCGAGCTTCAGGCGGATCATTCTTCTCGTTATCTTTATCTTTAAGTTCAGCACCGTCTTCAGTCTCAGCATCGGAGATAGATACACTGTTTGGATCAATAGCTGGCTCTTCATCTGTAATAGGATCATTGGAATTTTCAATCTCCTTATGTTTCTTTTTCTTCTTTTTGGAAGAGTCAACAGTTCCTTCTTCCTGCATTTGAGAATCTTGCTCAATTCTCCTCGGGTGCCCCTCTGGATAGAGAGGATCCTGAGTGCTAGTTCCTCCTCGGGTCTGAATCCCGAAAGCCTGCAAATCATCTTGTTTTGCATTGTTAGCAAGCAAATCTTTTCACACATTAGAAATTTGCTCAAGTTGAGTTTGAATCATATGGAAGTGTTTCACAAGACATTGAACATCATTAACCGTTCTACCTAGAACATCTAGCAAGCTTTTGATAGCAAGGGAATTATCATGCAACTGACTTTGTATCCTCTCATTAAAATGATTTTGCTTCATAATAAAATTATCGAACTCATCTAAACATTGATTAGGAGGCTTACCATGAGGGATGTCACTTGCATTGAAATCTAAAAGAGAGTGTACCTCTACCATAGGGTGGTGAGTGATAGGCTCACACAGCTTCTCAATAGGGGGTAGATTCTTTACATCTTCAGCTTTAATACCTTTCTCTTTAATAGACTTCTTTGCTTCTCGCATATCTTCAGGGCTTAGAACAAACATGCCCCTCTTCTTTTGTGGTGGAGGTGGTTCAGGGGCGGACCAATCTTCATGGTTTTTAGCAATCCTGGCCATTAATTCTTCTGCATCCTCCGGTGTTCTCTTCCTGAAAACACAACCAGCACAACTATCCAAATAGGACCTGGATTCATCAGTTAGACCAGCATAAAATATATCAATTAATTCGTTCTTAGGAACTCCATGTCCTGGTCTAGCCCGAATCAAACTGCAGTACCTCCCCCAAGCTTTAGGGAGGGACTCATCCTGCAACTGTCTAAAGTTATAAATTCTTTGTAAAGCAGCATGTTGCATAAGAGCAGGAAAGTACTTATCAACAAAAGAGTAAGCTAAATCTTGCGGGCTCTTAATAGAACCGTATGGGAGTGAATCATACCATGCTTTAGCACCTTCCTTCAAGGAGAAGGGAAGAAGCTTGGTCACATAATAGCATCGTTTCTTTTCATCTGTGGTAAACAGGCTACCCAACTCACCGAGTTTAGTCAGGTGTGCAATAGCATCATCATTTTCTCTGCCATAAAAGGGGCCAGCTTCAACCATAGGTATAAGTGAAAGATCAACAGAGAAATCATAATCAGGATCATCGATGCATATAGGAGATGTAGCAAATTTAGGATCAAGAACAGCTTTGTTCTTCAAAGAATGTTTTTCAAACATTTTCTTAATCTCCTCAGGTTCAGAGCCGGAAAACTCTGTCAATTCCCTGCATAAATCTTCATCAAGCACATAGTAATCATCATCAAGGATACTTTCCTTGAGTTTACTCAAATCAGGATAACCATATGTTTCACCAATAGGGTAGCGAGTAACAGGGATTTCGATTTCAGACCTTTTTGTAGCAGCAGCAACCTGTTTCTCAAGAGCATAACCAGGTGAAGTAACATCATCAATAGTAGTAGAGGCATCATCAATAGTATCAGACATAATAGCAGATTCAGCAGGAGCATCATGTGGTGGTGGTGAGGCAAACTTACTCATAACGGAAGGTGAATCGAGTGTAGCGCTAGTGCTCAGAACAGTACCTCTTCTTGTAGTGGATATTAAGATTGGAACCTTGGGGTCTTCTTTCTTACCCATAGTGGATAAAGTGCAGTAGGTAGAATACCTCAAGTAGACTCGTAAATATTGCTATGCTCCCCGGCAACGGCGCCAGAAAACGGTGCTTGATAACCCTCAACCGTAAGGGATCGAGATAGTCTTCGCGGGTAAGAATAACCCAATTTATTGATTCGACACAAGGGGAGCCAAAGATTATTTATGAGCTTTGACAGTTGAGTTGTCAATTCAACCGCACCTGAAATAAACTTACTCGCAACAAAAGTTAAGTGGCAACAGTAATATGGAAGTGGTGAAAGTGAAAGTAACCAGCAAAGGTAAACAACGAAAGTAGTAACTAGTAACCAGTAGTATTTAAAACACTGTAGGCTAGGGAGATGGATGGTTGGGCGCTGCATGGATGAGATATATCATGATTCCAACTTGGGGCAAGGCACACAGAAAAGTAATGGTCATCTAGGTTAATATCAAACATTAGGCATGTATCCCGTAGGTAGTTGTACGTGCTTGCAATAAGAACTTGCACAACATCTTTTGTCCTACCATCCCGCTACGAACGGGGCCAAAAGGAACTTATGGAGATTAAGGTGCTCCTGTCAAAGAGCACCGGAACAAAGCAATAAACTCAATGGATACATGTAATCCTCAAACTACGGACCGTCCCCTTTGGTGTCCCAAGCTGTCACTTTTGGGATCGCCGGTTCCAAACCGTAATAGGTGCAAACAACTCATAGATAGGATCAAGAACACAAATATATTCATGCAAACACATAAGGTTCAGATCTGAAATCATGGCACTCGGGCCCTAGTGTCAAGCATTAAGAATAACGAGTTGAAGCAAAGATGATAAACACCATAGTAGATGATAGGCAACATGCCCCCGACGATCTGACAGATTATTACATGATCTAACTCATCCAATCCCTACCATCCCCTTCGCCTACAGCAGGGGATTACTCACACATGGAGGGAGAAGTCATGGAGTGATGATGGAGTGGTGATGATGACGACGATGGCGACGATCTCCCCTCTCCGGAGGCCAAATCAGCCTCCAGATTAGCCCTCCCGAGGAAGAACAGAGAGCGGCGGCGGCTCCGCGACGAAAACTGGGGAAAAGACTTCCGATCTGGGATTTCTTCGTCGAGAGATAAAATACGAGTCGAGGTAGGGCAGCAAAGGAGGTGGGGCCCACCCAGGCGACCCCCCGGCGCGGCCAGGGGCTGGGCCGCGCCACTAGGGCGCCTGGGCCCCCCTTGGCTCCCCTCTGGCCCTTCTTCTGGTCCTGGTTTCCTTCGGGTGCATGGATTTTCTGTGATTTTTTGTGGAATTTTCCGAGATTCTTAAAAATCAGTTTTCCTGCACACAATAAAACCATACAGGCAGCTCTGCTGAAAATAGCGTCAGTCCGGGTTAGTTTAGCTCAAATCATGCAAGAATGAGACCAAAACAATATCAAAAGCGTTTGGAAAAGTAGATACGTTTGAGACGTATCAACTCCCCCAAGCTTAGCATATTGCTTGTCCTCAAGCAATTCAGTTCAACGAACTGGAATCGACAAAGAAAACTTTGACAAACTCTTTTGCTTCATTAGATGTATATAAGCATGTACTACGAAAAAGAGTTTAGCAAGTATTGAAACAGTACTATGAGGACAATGCACGGAGCAGCCCTTCTTTCAAGTGACCAATCACAAATATCTAAGAGTAAATAATATATCACTGAAAGTCAAGACAAGATTACATCACACATAGCTTGAGCATATTAGGGTGGTATCTCGATGGCCTCCATAGCAAAACATAAATGCAGAGACTCCTCCAGAGTTTTAAAGGAGACTAGAACTAAGTGTTTCAGAATGAGTAATATCACAATCATGCAGAAAACAATGTAATACTTTGGGACAATGCACATTACACTCAGAATGACAATTATGCTCTCCTAGTCGGTGCTTTGAAGAAACAAGGTGGAGACTCTCGAACCGTGGCTTTTGTTGGCAAGGTTGAAAACCCGTAGTCGGAAACAAAAACAAAGCATGTACCAGAGCTCTTAGTTTTAAAAACAGAGGAGAAAATTATGCTTTTGAGAGGTGCATATTTCGTCAACGAATGCTAGCAGGTAACTCAATCGCTTCTTGAACCAGACAAGTTTCGAGGAACGGCTCCCGTGTGAGGATCATAACATCCTCTTAATCTCCTTGGTTGATCACTGCCAAAGTTTTCTGATTTCTCATGAACAAAGCGTGAAGGAGGGTTCGTTTGTTGCATTATCTTTTATGAGCCGGGCGCACTCTAAGCCAGCTCCTACTCATATTAAGGGTTTGCACACTATACATGCAATCCAGGGGTGAAACTTGTCTGACTCAAAAAGTATCATGAGTTAACTACTACTTCCTCATGAGCTAAAATAGAGGCACAAAAAGAGAAACCTTTTGATTAATTTCGAGATGGTACACGAAAGTCTTCGTTAGGAATGGCAGGTAAATACCATGTATAGGCAGGTATGGTGGACTCAAATGGAATAACTGGTTTAAAGATTTTGGATGCACAAGCAGTCAGTCCGCTTAGTACAGGCGAAGGTTTAGCAAAAGACTGGGGAGCGACCAACTAGAGAGCAATAACGGTCATAATCATGCAGAGCGACAAAGCAACATTGAATCGGGCATGAAAGTGATATAACTATTCTGAAACTCAAAGATCATCAAGGCATAACAGACTTTTTAGTCTTAAACATGTGTAAACACGTGCCAAGTCAATCCAAGAATTCTCCAAAGGGAAATACCACCTTAGTATACCAGGCTATGAATAATGCAATGCATGTAAATCATTTCAATAACACATTATATACTCTAGCTATTCGAGACTAGACACAAGGAAAGAATGAACCACTGGAAGAGCATTGTAAACATAGCACTATGTCGCTACAAGCTGGTCTCTAGATCATAAGTACAGGCATACGTACAAAAGTAGAAACAAGAGAGTTCATACCGGTTTTCCTTGTTGCTTCCCTTCAGTCGATCTTCGTCATTACTGCCTTGTCACTCGCACGATCGAACTTAGGAAATATAATTAAATGTCATCACGGACTCGAGCTGAACTCTGAAAACAAAGCACACTAAGGAGAAAAAGGAAATCTTTTTGTTGTTTTTGGCAAAGAGAGAAATAAAGAAGAGCGGTCGAAAACTTCGAAAAGATCAAAGCAAATAAAACGGATAATACAATGGAAGAGTGAGAGGGGAACGTACTCCCCCAAGCTTAGGCTTTTGGCCTAAGTTGGTAGCAACTACTGCCCCCAGGAGCCACCTGCTCCGGAGGAATAGTGGTGAGTCCAAGGATCGTAGAAGGATGCTGGCGCGTACACCGAACTCCTCGGAGTCTCCCACGAGGAAGGGTCCGTGCGCCAAGCAGAGGAAGACCCTTCACCAAACCCGGTGGCGGTTTCTTCCTGAAAAGGTGGTAACTCACCATGCTCCTCCTCGTCGGGTACAACCCCCTCCGTGGGGTTATGAAACTGATGTCGAACCATGAACTCATCGAACTAGATAACATCAAAGGACCATCCGTTCCTACTAGAAAAATCAAACAAAAGAGGTGCAGGTAGACGGATCTTGCGTTCCGCGGTAGTCCTGAAACGCAAGATATAAACAAGATTATTGAGCTCAGAATCCATGGTAACAAATTTATGCCTTCTCATAGCAACAAGATCAAAGCTTGAAAAAGTAAAAGGAATATCATCAGGGTGTGGGGTGCCTCCAAAGTGTTCTAAGATAACTGTGGCATAAATGCCACCATATAAGTCTCCCTTGTTACCGTTCATAGCAAGGCATCGAGCAATTAAGACACCCATATTATAATTAGACCTCCCTGAGAGGGCTGCTGCCAGGATAGCAATATCCGGCGCAGAAATGTTGCTTGTGTTGTCTCGAGCTAACACCCCTCTAGCAATATAACATGCGAAATACCTGAGGTGACGGAATAAGATGCTGGAGATCTTTGACCGATGAATATCCTTCGTATCCATGTTGCAGAGAGAGTTGAAGACGGTTTTCAGCTCGGAGGGCTGAGAGGCCATCCTACCCGTCCTCCCAACGTTCGGCACACCTATTATTTCACAAAACTCCCCCAAAGTCATGGTGATAAGATCATTATAAATTTTAAACTCGATAGCACCTGAAACGGGATTGTATCTAAAACTGTTAATGAAACTGGAGGTGAGTTTTTCATACTGAGTAACACGGCATGTGACCAGCCGTGTCAAACCTGCATTAGCACAAAGATTATAAAACTCATCCTTAATTCCTGCAGCTTCAAGGAATTCATCACATGGAAACGTCATCGCACGTGCTGGACTTGTATCTTCCAACAACTCCAGGGGCACATGATCTTCATTATAGCTCACCCTAGCAGTCGATGGTGAAGCTGCAGCTCTAGTAACTCGATCGGAGTGTGCGGGTTTCCTCTTCTCAAGCCACCCTTTTGCCCTTCCTAACAAACTCATTTCTGAAATTTTTGACAAATTACAAAAACAAGGATTAAAACAAGGTAAGTTGAGGCAAACTACTCAACTTACTTGGCCAAGGCATAAACTTGCATCAAAACTTGGAAAATTGCTTTCTACACATGCATGCAAGGTCATCTATACAGCACCAAGAACTACTAAATACTCACAAATGAAGCCACCAATCAGAAATCTAATTGGAGGGGTGGAGGAGTCACATACCAGGGAGTATTTGTTCAAAATCTCAGCCCAAATGATAGGCTGTAGAGAGAGATCGAAGAATCGCCTCCAAGAACAGCAAGAACGCAAGAACAGGAGCATAACTCGTGTTTTCGGGGAGAAAGAGAGAGGGAGGAAGAAGACTTACCTAGAGGGGGGCTATGTGGGCCCCAGGCGCCCTGTGGGCGCGGCCAGGGGCTGGGCCGCGCCAGCTGGCCGCCTGGGCCACTGGTGGCTCCCCCTGGCTAGTCCCAGGTTCCTCTGGTTCGCCCCCGACATAGAAATTTTTATTTTTATTTTTCTGGAATTTTTCTGAAAACTTCACTGTTGAAATTTTTTCGAAGTTCAAAAAGCTGCATGACTTTCTGAAAACTCAAAGCAATGATTAGTATTGTGAAGCTTCAAAACATGAAACATCTTGGTACAGCAAAGAGAGTAAAGACTAAAATAAATGACAATATAACAAGCTCAACTTTTTATCCACATAACACATGTTTATTAGTAAGGTTGATCAAGTCTTACCGACAAACAAGCGATATATAGAACAAAAATCCTCACCTCTTACGAAGTAATTACTAAACCTTTACTTTGATGGCCATTGTCCCCACCATAACAGTTTTGTATTTGTGGTGCACATGTAGTGGGCAGTCCCATTCTCCAACCTTCACGGTCTCGATATTTTCTATAGAGTTGAGGCCATGCCTCCTGTCCATCTTCTTTGGAAAATATACCGTGTGTTCTTTATCATTCACGTGGAAGGTGACCTTTCCTTTATTGCAATCAATAATAGCACCTGCGGTATTAAGAAAAGGTCTACCAAGAATAATGGACATGCTCCCATCCTCGGGCATGTCAAGCACAACAAAATCAGTAAGGATCAAACAATTAGCAACTTTTACGGGAACATCCTCACAAATACCTATCGGAATGGCGGTTGACTTGTCAGCCATCTGAAGAGAGATATCTGTAGGAATTAGTTTCTCTAAACAAAGCCTCTTGTAAAGAGAGAGAGGCATAACACTCACTCCTGCTCCAAGATCACACAAAGCAGTCTTGACATAATTATTCATTATGGAGCAAGGAATGGTGGGTATACCTGGATCACCGAGCTTCTCAGGAATCTTGCCACTGAAAGAGTAGTTAGCAAGCATAGTAGATATTGCTTCACTAGGAATTTTTCTTTTATTAGTGACAATATCTTTCATATATTTTGAATAAGGAGGTAACTTGATAGCATCAGCCAAAGGGATTTGAAGAAAAAGAGGCTTAATCCACTCACAAAACTTATTGTAATGCTCTTCTTCTTTAGATTTGATGGACTTACCTGGAAAGGGCATGGGTTTCTGTACCCATGGTTCTCTTTCCTTCCCATGTTTTCTTGCGATGAAGTCTTCTTTAGTGTACCTCTTACGTTTGTCAGGTGCTTCTTCTTCTCGAGCTTCAGGCGGATCATTCTTCTCGTTATCTTTATCTTTAAGTTCAGCACCGTCTTCAGTCTCAGCATCGGAGATAGATACACTGTTTGGATCAATAGCTGGCTCTTCATCTGTAATAGGATCATTGGAATTTTCAATCTCCTTATGTTTCTTTTTCTTCTTTTTGGAAGAGTCAACAGTTCCTTCTTCCTGCATTTGAGAATCTTGCTCAATTCTCCTCGGGTGCCCCTCTGGATAGAGAGGATCCTGAGTGCTAGTTCCTCCTCGGGTCTGAATCCCGAAAGCCTGCAAATCATCTTGTTTTGCATTGTTAGCAAGCAAATCTTTTCACACATTAGAAATTTGCTCAAGTTGAGTTTGAATCATATGGAAGTGTTTCACAAGACATTGAACATCATTAACCGTTCTACCTAGAACATCTAGCAAGCTTTTGATAGCAAGGGAATTATCATGCAACTGACTTTGTATCCTCTCATTAAAATGATTTTGCTTCATAATAAAATTATCGAACTCATCTAAACATTGATTAGGAGGCTTACCATGAGGGATGTCACTTGCATTGAAATCTAAAAGAGAGTGTACCTCTACCATAGGGTGGTGAGTGATAGGCTCACACAGCTTCTCAATAGGGGGTAGATTCTTTACATCTTCAGCTTTAATACCTTTCTCTTTAATAGACTTCTTTGCTTCTCGCATATCTTCAGGGCTTAGAACAAACATGCCCCTCTTCTTTTGTGGTGGAGGTGGTTCAGGGGCGGACCAATCTTCAGGGTTTTTAGCAATCCTGGCCATTAATTCTTCTGCATCCTCCGGTGTTCTCTTCCTGAAAACACAACCAGCACAACTATCCAAATAGGACCTGGATTCATCAGTTAGACCAGCATAAAATATATCAATTAATTCGTTCTTAGGAACTCCATGTCCTGGTCTAGCCCGAATCAAACTGCAGTACCTCCCCCAAGCTTTAGGGAGGGACTCATCCTGCAACTGTCTAAAGTTATAAATTCTTTGTAAAGCAGCATGTTGCATAAGAGCAGGAAAGTACTTATCAACAAAAGAGTAAGCTAAATCTTGCGGGCTCTTAATAGAACCGTATGGGAGTGAATCATACCATGCTTTAGCACCTTCCTTCAAGGAGAAGGGAAGAAGCTTGGTCACATAATAGCATCGTTTCTTTTCATCTGTGGTAAACAGGCTACCCAACTCACCGAGTTTAGTCAGGTGTGCAATAGCATCATCATTTTCTCTGCCATAAAAGGGGCCAGCTTCAACCATAGGTATAAGTGAAAGATCAACAGAGAAATCATAATCAGGATCATCGATGCATATAGGAGATGTAGCAAATTTAGGATCAAGAACAGCTTTGTTCTTCAAAGAATGTTTTTCAAACATTTTCTTAATCTCCTCAGGTTCAGAGCCGGAAAACTCTGTCAATTCCCTGCATAAATCTTCATCAAGCACATAGTAATCATCATCAAGGATACTTTCCTTGAGTTTACTCAAATCAGGATAACCATATGTTTCACCAATAGGGTAGCGAGTAACAGGGATTTCGATTTCAGACCTTTTTGTAGCAGCAGCAACCTGTTTCTCAAGAGCATAACCAGGTGAAGTAACATCATCAATAGTAGTAGAGGCATCATCAATAGTATCAGACATAATAGCAGATTCAGCAGGAGCATCATGTGGTGGTGGTGAGGCAAACTTACTCATAACGGAAGGTGAATCGAGTGTAGCGCTAGTGCTCAGAACAGTACCTCTTCTTGTAGTGGATATTAAGATTGGAACCTTGGGGTCTTCTTTCTTACCCATAGTGGATAAAGTGCAGTAGGTAGAATACCTCAAGTAGACTCGTAAATATTGCTATGCTCCCCGGCAACGGCGCCAGAAAACGGTGCTTGATAACCCTCAACCGTAAGGGATCGAGATAGTCTTCGCGGGTAAGAATAACCCAATTTATTGATTCGACACAAGGGGAGCCAAAGATTATTTATGAGCTTTGACAGTTGAGTTGTCAATTCAACCGCACCTGAAATAAACTTACTCGCAACAAAAGTTAAGTGGCAACAGTAATATGGAAGTGGTGAAAGTGAAAGTAACCAGCAAAGGTAAACAACGAAAGTAGTAACTAGTAACCAGTAGTATTTAAAACACTGTAGGCTAGGGAGATGGATGGTTGGGCGCTGCATGGATGAGATATATCATGATTCCAACTTGGGGCAAGGCACACAGAAAAGTAATGGTCATCTAGGTTAATATCAAACATTAGGCATGTATCCCGTAGGTAGTTGTACGTGCTTGCAATAAGAACTTGCACAACATCTTTTGTCCTACCATCCCGCTACGAACGGGGCCAAAAGGAACTTATGGAGATTAAGGTGCTCCTGTCAAAGAGCACCGGAACAAAGCAATAAACTCAATGGATACATGTAATCCTCAAACTACGGACCGTCCCCTTTGGTGTCCCAAGCTGTCACTTTTGGGATCGCCGGTTCCAAACCGTAATAGGTGCAAACAACTCATAGATAGGATCAAGAACACAAATATATTCATGCAAACACATAAGGTTCAGATCTGAAATCATGGCACTCGGGCCCTAGTGTCAAGCATTAAGAATAACGAGTTGAAGCAAAGATGATAAACACCATAGTAGATGATAGGCAACATGCCCCCGACGATCTGACAGATTATTACATGATCTAACTCATCCAATCCCTACCATCCCCTTCGCCTACAGCAGGGGATTACTCACACATGGAGGGAGAAGTCATGGAGTGATGATGGAGTGGTGATGATGACGACGATCTCCCCTCTCCAGAGGCCAAATCAGCCTCCAGATAAGCCCTCCCGAGGAAGAACAGAGAGCGGCGGCGGCTCCGCGACGAAAACTGGGGAAAAGACTTCTGATCTGGGATTTCTTCGTCGAGAGATAAAATACGAGTTGAGGTAGGGCAGCAAAGGAGGTGGGGCCCACCCAGGCGACCCCCCGGTGCGGCCAGGGGCTGGGCCGCGCCACTAGGGCGCCTGGGCCCCCCTTGGCTCCCCTCTGGCCCTTCTTCTGGTCCTGGTTTCCTTTGGGTGCGTGGATTTTCTGTGATTTTTCGTGGAATTTTCCGAGATTCTTAAAAATCAGTTTTCCTGCACACAATAAAACCATATAGGCAGCTTTGCTGAAAACAGCGTCAGTCCGGGTTAGTTTAGCTCAAATCATGCAAGAATGAGACCAAAACAATATCAAAAGCGTTTGGAAAAGTAGATACGTTTGAGACGTATCACCGGGTGAAACGAGTCACGAGGCCCGGCGCCGTCCGCCTCGAGACCGAAGATGGCACTCCGGTGAGCAATTCCTGGAATATTGAGCATCTTCGTAAGTTTTACCCGTAAGGCGCGGTTGTCGGACCCCGTCCGGCAATCAACCTTTTGTACAAGTCTTGCCGCAGTTGCATGTAATCCTTTGTACAAAGCCAGGCGCAGACCCTGGCAGCAGATAATGAAGCGTTGGCTCCCCAAGTTTTAGCATGCATGCTGAGTCGAGTCTCGTCCTTGGTTAGGGTTGATAGTGCCTAACAGTCGCTAACCCCTAACTTAGAGGTCGAGTCTGCGTCTTTTTCCCATCCTTTCCCTTTGGCTCGCAGGAATTGCATATCCTAGCCGAGCCGCTCATGGACGAAGAAGGGGAGAAGGACGAGCCAACACCTACACCCCGGCAAGCCAGAGTCGCCGGGGGCTGCAACCTCAGATAAGTCTTCGCATCCCTTATCATGCATTTTCTTATGGACTGCGGAATACGGAAACCTTGCTTCCTCTTAAAAGCTGTCGTGCTCTCTTAAGCGACAAGCCCCGGAGCGCGTTCCTGGGGCCCGCCTCTGATAGTAGCCGCGGCGGCAAGGGGAGGGAGCGAGGGGCCAGAACCCGCCTTCTCCCTGCCTCCGCCGAGAGCGCGAGGAGGGTCAAGAGGCGCGGGAAGACGGCAGGGCCTGTTGCCGGGCGGGGAAGTGTCTATCTTAACGATGCAAAGGGTTCGCTCCTTGCTGCGGGATGTACCCGCGAGACAAATGGTCCGGCAAACATCCAATTTCATTAAAAACATTCCACTCAGGTACAGTTCAGAGAGAATGAAAAACATGAAAGATGGGATTACAAGATTTAAACGCAACTAAGGCCTGAGGGCTTACAAGATAAAAAGAGATAAGGTGCCCGTAATCCCTTTCTTGTCTCTCTCCTCAGGAGGTAGGGCAAGGAGGCGAGAAGGGCAAAAGGGGCGCCTAGACGAGCTACGGGTGGCAGAAGACACCAAGAGAACGTCCGGGGCTCCGCCCGGGGGCTCCGGAGGCTGGATGGAGATGGCGGCACCGGAAGCGGAGCTCGAAGATGAGGCAACGGGACGTCAACAAGCTGTCGAGGGCATCTAGCCCTCGTACTCCGAGTTGACGGCCTTGCCGCCAGCCTCTTCCCCTTCCGCAGCCTCGCCACTCCGGCCGCCCGAGAAGACGAAGCCCCGGCAAGAGGAGCTTGCCGGGCCAGAGAGAAGACCCCGGTGGCCGTCGCCGCGAGCAAGGGTGATGACGGCGTCTGGAGCGAAGCTGGAAGATGAGGCAGCGGAACGTCAGCACGCTGACGAAGCCGGCGCGTACTCCAACTTCGCGGCCTTGCCGCCTGCCCTCTTCCTCTTCCGCAGCCTCCCTACGCCAGCCGCCCAAGGAGACGACCCCGGGGAGTTCACGGAGCCAGCGACGCGGATGATGGGGTCGCCGGTGCCACGCGGAGCCGCGACCAGCGCCTAGTCGGACCCGTCATCCCGGCGACCACTCCCCTCGTCGTCGCTGTCGCTCCCCTCCTCGTCACTCTCGCTCGAGGAGGAGCCTTCGCTGTCGGAGGAGCTATCCACGCAGCACCGGGCCCGGGTGCCGAAGTCCCCGAAGACCTTGACGGAGAGGAGGTCACCCTCCATCAGCTTAAAATGGAGGGTGAACCCCTCCATCAAGCTTTGGATCCGGGCGAACGACTTCCACCCTCGGCCAAGATACATCACGCCGGGGGCTCGGGATTCGACGTGGACTCGCGTACCACTGATCCCGCAGCCCCTCATGCGGAGTCTCAGCGTCTCGGGTTGCTCCACCTCCAACACGCTCACGAAGGGAGCCGGGAGGCGGAGGCGACGGCGAGGCGCCCGGCGCAGCCTGATGATGAACTCACAGGGGTCGTCCCTGAGATGAACCGCCGTGAGAAGGGGAGCCGCTGGCGGAGGCAAGGCCGGCGCGCCGCCCCGTCCGCCTCGAGCGCCTCGGCCCTGTCCACGGCCTCGTCCACGACCTCACCCCCTCCCCCTTCCCCTTATGGCTGGCTCCGCCACCACGGGTGCAAGGGGAGGAGGGGCGCGCTACCTAGCGGCAACTCTCGCCGCCACCGACGAAGAACCAGGGTTCCCTTTCTCCATGGCAGTCGGAGAGAGGGGACCAGGAATCAAGGAGAAGAAGGGATGAAGGAGTGCGGATCTTTGTCACCCCCGTTCGCTCCTTATAAAGGGGCGGGGTGGGGGCTCGGCCGCCCCGCCCAACCAATCGAAGCAGAGGAAGGGCAGGCGACGGGGGCCGACCCACTACCTCGACCCGAGTCGGCCCGGTTTTCTGCCTCCACCGCCGCAACCCCAAGTGCATGGAGACCGCGTGGCAGGCGCGCAGGGCCGAGGCGACGGATGAGGCGACCTCTCCCCACCCCGTGATCGTGGGGAGCGGGCGCCCCGAAAGCCGCGCCTCGACCCCGTTCGTTCATCGAACCGCGCCTCCACGTCTCCCCCCATTTAAAGAGGGAGCGGGCGTTTCGCCTTTCCGAATAAAGAAATCATGCTCGACGTGACGCATGCCTGCGGGACTCAGCCCCGCGCACGCCACCCACGTCACGCACGCCTCGCCCCCACGACGCCGCGATAAGCGCGCGCCACTTGGGGAAGGCGCGACGGGCACGGAGTTAAGGAGCAACGCGACCCAGGCCACGTGTGCCCGTGCACTGTTTGGGCCTGGCCCAACAACGCTCGGCACCGTGTATGGCCCAGGCCCGGGGGCTCCTGTCGGTGTACTAAAGTAGGGGTACCTTAGTACCACGAACTTGTGCACGGGCAGTAGTAGCACCCCGCGGCAAGGCTTGCCAGGGGAGCGCCAAGAATCTCCACGGCCCCTTCTGAGCCGAACGAAGACCAAGTGTTTGAGCCAAGAAGACAAGGCCCCGGCAAGAGGAGCTTGCCGGGCCAAGGAGATGAGGCCCCGGCAAGAGGAGCTTGCTGGGCCAAGGAGACGAGACCCCGGCAAGAGGAGCTTGCCGGGACGACCAAGCCGAAGCGCCAAGGCCCCGGCGGGAGGAGCTCGCCGGGGAGGCCAAACCAAGGCACCCCAAGAGAAGCTCGTCGCGGCGCACCGCGCGCCCCGGCAAGGCCTGACGAGCGGCAAGCTCTCAGGCGCGGCAAGACAGCCGCCGCAGCAAGCCACTTGCCGTGGCAAGCCACCACCTCAGGCCTGCGCTCCAGCTCACCTGCCCACGCGTCGCTCTGGGGCTCCCCCAAAGGCACGTGGCGGGGCGCCGCGCAGCCTGAGGCGTGCGGTGGCATGCAACGCGGACAGGGTCGCCGCCGTGGCAAGCGGAGGCGCCCCTAACGGTCCGCCTCGGCACTGTTCGGGCGACCCAGACGGGCATTTAATGCCCTTGTCCCCCGCCGTCAGAGTTAGGTGTGATAGCACTGTGCGGCCACTGTACGCACAGTCTTTTGCCATTTTTGCCCTCACCTACGTCGCCACCTGTGGGTAACCCCTTGAGCATATAAAAGGAGGCCCATGTGCACGTAGGGGAGGGGGACGCCCAGTAGACATTCATCCACGTCCAGCTCCAAGCTTACTGTATCTTCTTGCGCTCCAGAGCAAGAACTCGAATCAACCAGACAAGCAGCAGTAGGGTTTTACGCATCCGTGCGGCCCGAAGCTGGGTAAAATCGTTGTGTGTGTGTCGCCTCGATCTGCTCTTTGCGCAGCCTCCGCTACCCGCCGAACCAAAAAGGGGCTTCGTCCCCATAGGTGTTCGAGGAGGCCGATTTCCCCCGACAACTACCCATATTGAAAGTAACCTAGAGAGTAATATGGATGACACCTAAGAAAAAAGATAGTGTGACAACTAATCTATACCATTATATAGTGTCCAAATAATTGGAATAACAACCACTGGATGAAGCCGAACCGACGGTGGACACATGACAAATCTGAGTGTTGCTGACCATTTGATCTACTCATTACTTCACTGGATTCTTCCACGTGTACTATCTGAAAGATTCTATGGCTGGGCTTAAACCATATGGACATTTTGCATAAAATTTTAAGTACATTTCTACTTTATTTTAGAATCTTCCATACTTAGACTATTCTAACTTCTTTTTCTATCAAAACTATCATTCATTTTACTTTGTATTAATGTTTATGTACCTTCATAAATCATATTTATCTTTGCAGATAGAACATTAGCTTTGAGATAGCCAAAAAATATACCTAGATAAAACTTGTTTAATATATACGTGATTTTTGTATCTTATACTCCATGCATATGCCTCACAATTCAGTCGCCTACATAACTTGCCAAAAAAACATACCTAGATAAAACACGCTCAAAATATATTTTATGATAACAATGTGTCTGTCTTTGGTTGTAATTTGACTATATGAACTCTAATGCTAGATGCGCTTCTGGCTACGGCAAGTTGCCTCTGCTCTTCATAGTGTCATTATGCTTGCTGCCACTCGGTGGCTTTTCCCCCCTATTTTTTTATGCTTTCTTTCGGCACGATTGTGCTACTACCCTAGCCGTCTTAGTTGCTTTGCTACTTTGGATCTGGTTGTATTGATGTTTTCTTAATTTATAAAGCGGGGTGAAAGCCTATTTCGAGAGTGTTTCAGAAAACTGAGTCTTGCTTATTACCTTTTCCATGTGACCTCAACAAGAAAATCCTCTTGCCGTTTTCCATATCAAACAACTTTAGTATCATGTCAATATGTATGTCACTTACCCCTATTAGCCAGTACTATCTACATATCTCATTGTGCCTTATATCATGACTGTCTAGCCTAAGCCCTTCATAAAAAAAAACCTTTTTAATGAAGTCCAATTTCGTGTCAAGAAAATTATGATATTTCCAATCAACAATGTATCATGCACACATAGCATTAGAAATATTATTATGCTCCCACTTACTTTCTTGTAACCACAAGTATCTCCGCTATCCTCCATGAAATTACACTTTTGACCATTTTATCACCAAACATTCCAACTGGATTGTGTTTTTCTTCAGTCCATATTTGGACCTCTGAATTTTGCACGCTCACTAGAATCCTTTGGATCAACAAAATACATTGGACTGTATCATATATAGGTCCTTGGTCTTATTTCCATCTCATGAAAACCCTTTTGCGTTCATCTATTATATCTCATAGTTGAACTATGCAATAATTGCTAGTATAACCCGAATTGATTATAAGCATCACTATAGTGAGACAATCTCATCATAGTCAACTCCTTGAATTAGTCATAAACTATTTCCAACTAATTGTGCTTCATTAAACATTGGTATTTATGTCAGTTCATAGATCCATTACTATATATCAATTCTAAGTCTTTCGGAAGGTTCATCATATTCTAAACTTGAATCATGTGTATGGATATTATCTCGGGTTACATTTACATATAGCCAATTCCAGAGTCAGAGCACCAACTCCTCTTTGTGAATCATAGGTTCATTGTTTGTTCAAAATAATATTTCCTCTTCATACCATAGAGGTTTGCAAGAGTTTTGTCTAACCTATGTGGTTCAAATGCAAGTTCGAACAAAAGTTCACAGATTTCAAAAATAAAGTTTGTAGGTTTGAAAA
This sequence comes from Aegilops umbellulata, assembly GCA_032464435.1. Classification (NCBI taxonomy): domain Eukaryota; kingdom Viridiplantae; phylum Streptophyta; class Magnoliopsida; order Poales; family Poaceae; genus Aegilops; species Aegilops umbellulata. Next base: position 444,141,396 of record CP136059.1, on the reverse strand, counting down.
AAGTTCATCGATTTGGAAAAGAAAAATCATGGAGTTGAAAAATAGTTCATCAATATTGAAAAAAATCATGGATTACACGAAAGTTCATGGTTGGAAAAGTTTATAATTTTAAAGAAGTTCATGATTTGAAATAAAGTTCGTAAAGATTTGAAAAAAAAACATAATTTAAAAGAAGTTCATGAAAGTTGGACAGAAGTCCATCGATTTGATTAAAATTTCACCAATTGTTTGAAACAAAACTGAACAAAAATTCACGAATTGGTGAAAAAGTTCATGAATTCGATAAAAAAAACTTAAAACAAAAAAATAAATAAGGAAACAAAAAAAGGAAAAACCGGCTGGGAAAACAAAAAGGAAACTGTCAAGAAAAAAGGCAGTAGAAATCATTGGAAAGGATCCCAAAAAGCCGGTTGAAAACAAAGATCTACTTGGGCTGGCCGTTTACTAATATGTGTAGTGGAGTTTGCGCAGCCACGGTTTGTGATGTGTACTAGGCGCGGAATAGGAACTAGGGTCCCTAGACACGCCCCATGTAATCTACGTCGGCGATGTCTCTGTGGCTTTCCAGGTCAAATTAGTAGAACAAAACCTCGCAAACCCATTGTTTCCTCTCTTGTCCTTTCCTCTTCTAATCCTCAAAAAAATTATCTATTCCTCTTCACTTTTCTCACTGTGTCCCTCTTGGAGGTGTCTTCGTTGAGTGTCAGTTCCGCCGGCAAGGGCGGCGTGTGTGGGTTCTCTCGTTTGCTTCTTCTGGGCGACATGCTTGAGGCGTTTAGTTGTACACCTCTAGTGCTTTTTGCGTGTTCGCTTTGTTTGATCTGCATGTATAATGTTCTCTTCAATACCATAATATCGTTGGGCTATTTGGCATTGTTTATAAAGCGGGGGAAAGGCTATTTCAAGAGCTTATTTCAAGAGTGCATCCACAGTACACGGTTGTTGTTGTGTAGGAAGAAGCCGTTGCCATGGACGTCTCCACGGAAGATATTTCTCGCTTGTTGCAAGATATACTCTGACCCGTCTCAAGCGCGGTGCTACTAGGCCGTACCAGTACTGTAGCTGACGCGTAAGGTTCTTTTCTCTGTGATTCTCTTATCTGGTTTTCACTGTTTTGCATCAATTTTCTTTGGAGTTTTATAACCTTTTTTTTATATTTTTATGTTTCTTTCTTTTTCTTCCTTTCCTTTTTTAATAACACATTCTAATTTATTCATAAATGCATTTTTCATATATATCAAGAATATTTTTAATACATGTTTACCATTTTTAAATATATGATAACATTTTTTTCAAACATATTTTTTGCTATCTACTTTTTCATACACATTGTATAGATTTCTTATACATCTAAACCATTTCATACACGCTTAATATTTTTTTAAATACATAGTTTTGAACTTTTTCTGAATATGTCTTACTCTTTTTTCAAATACACGATATACAACCTTGAATGATAAAAACATTTTTAAACTACGTAAACATCTTTTTTACATTGTACTACCACATGGGCCCGTGCGTTGCAACGGGAAAAAAGAAGGTTACTCACTCCGTCCCATAATATAAAAATGGGACTTAATATCACACACCCCTTTCCCATTCCTTGCCCTACCCGATCCTTATCTACGATTTTTGTTGATATGTGGAAATAGAGAAAATATTGAAAATATTACATAATCGGTTTTAGTATTATGCTAATTTTCAACATTAGGTCAAGTGGTGTGTATAATTATACTACCCTTATTTTATATATGTAATTTTTTTTTGTTGCATACTAATTTTTTATGAAAATCGATGCTATTTTCCTCTAACTTGTTATTAAATAATTTATATATCAAATAAAGTTTTGTTATCAAATTTAGTTGCCGGTTTCTTAGAAGATTATTGAAAATAACGATTTCTCATGAATAGATTGAACCTCCGTAAGAAGATAACGTAAGATCGGAGCATTGTGGGCCACCCCCCTGCGCATATCTCTCTCCTCCCATCCCTATTATCTTTCATCCAGAGATTGGGATCAAGAGCGAGCCACACACCACAACTTCCTTCCTTCCCGCCATGCATGTTCTCCGGTGAGCAGAGCAACGCACCTCGTCGTTCACCTCCTCCCATCATCACCACGAGGTGGTCTCGCCACATTTGAGCACCACGACCACGGGATCTCGTGGGCGTCCCTCCTCCGTAGTTGTAGCAACCCGCGACCAATTTTGTCCTCATTATAATGTTTATTTTATTTTATTTTTATATTTCATCATGATTGAATATTTAACTCCAAAATAAAACAATGGATTTTTTTGGAAAATCATTTTAGCCTTCCTTGTATTTTATTTAATAACTTTTCCAATTTCCATTCCAACCTTCTCCAAAATCCCTTGCATTTTCAATTACAAGTTTGGCCCGCAAAACTTTTTCCAAACTTCTCCAATTTTGGTGAAACTTATTTTGTGGACCTAAGTATAAATCATGCACTCCAGAGGAAAAGTTTCATACTTTTTCATGCAACCTAGCTACCTATTTATTTCGTCATCATTTTCTCTTTTCCTAATTTCTATAATGACGGGAGAGAGAATATGGAAAAAGACCAACCGGCCAGGCCGGCCCCACTAAGGCCTAAAAAACCTATCCCCGATCCCCAACTCCCTCGATCATATTCTCCCAATCCCCAGCGCCGCCACACATGCCCAAAATGCTAGACTCGCGGGCCTTTCCGGGGCTAATACGGGGTTGTTCCATCTAATCAAACTAGCCCCCCCCCCCCCCTGATTTTCAGGAGGTGTGGGCCTCTTCCCACCCATTAAACCAATCCTAATCCTCCACGTCTGCTACCCCGTGAAGTCTATATAAATCCTCCCTGTGAGTGTAGCATTACCGCACACATGCTCACAAAGAGGAGCGGGAGCCCCGCGCGCTGCCGTTATGCCCTCCCTCCTCCGTTCATCTCCGCCGCCGTTCGAGGCGGATCGGCTGTGGCCTCACGCCATCTGGCCGGCCGCCGCCGCCCTTTGTCATCCGCGCCGGATTGCCTTCCTCCTCCGGCCATCTCCGCCCACTGCCTCGCTCCAGGAGTTTCGCGCGCTGCGCCTCCGCTTCCTTCCCCGGGCGACGCCATCTCGGGCGGCCGCTGCCACACTTTTCCGTTCACGCCGGACTACCTCCCTTCTCTGGCCATCTCCGCCCCCTGCCTTCCTCCAGGAGCCTCGCATGCCGGACTGCCAGTCATGTCTTCCGCCTCCCTTCTCTTTTTCTCTTGATTCGATTCTTCGAATCCTCCTTGTACATGTTCTGTGTTTGTTAGACTCAATTGGATGGACCTTTGTACAATTCCCCTTCGTACTCGTTCTGTGTTTTTTGATCCAAGAGGCAAGGTGTTGATATTACAGGCAATTTGCGGAGAATGGCGGTTTGGAGGCCGAGCTCCATATAGGCCTTTATTTCTGAAAAATATGTGTGTATGTAAGGATGTAACCCACATGTGTGTAAAATTTCATGATGAAATACGTTGAAATGCGACCTATATAAAAAAGACAAATTCATGGCATGGGAGGATGAATAGTATCATGTGTTAAACAGCCCCATATTTGTGTTTTTTGCACAGCCCTCATTTCAACGTGTTTTGCCCTGAAAATTTACACACATGTGTGCTATACCTTCATGTATAGCTGTACTTTTTTTCAGTATTTTTTGATATGTAAAAATAAGAATTTCAATGAAATTTGAATTTTGAATCTTGAGGCCTCGGATTTCAGGTAAGCAATCGAGGTGGGATTATTGTGAGTACGTGTGAAAATCAGGCAAGGTACCGAAACGTACGTGCAGGCCAATTGAGAGGACGTGGATGCGGACCGATGGAGACCAAATCAACCTAGAATAGCTGGATAGTTTTTTGTGGCTTCAGTTTCTACAGGAGCTTTCCGCTGCTGTTGTGTTTGGTTTTTTCGCCATTCTTGTTCTGTTTATTTTACACTGCGCGTCCTATGTTTGCCTGAGTGCACTATCGGTTTAAAAGCAGGGCAGAGTTGCTTGTCGTTTCTCCTGGAGATGCTCTTCGAGGCTGTCACCTACTGGTTGGTAGCAACAACACAGATCAAGCAGCTAGCTGCTGTCCATGTCGTTTCTCCTGATTTCTTTCTGTGTTGGTTTTAGTGGTGAATTTTCTCTCATTCTCAGGATACCAATCTGGCACGAGGTGAAGCTGCTGTTCCTGGCGTGGCTGGCAAACTAGAAGGAGAAACGCCAAGAGCAGGTTCCTCTTGTTCCTCGCCCCCACGAAAGACCATGAGGCGGCTCACGGAGATTGAGATTGAAGCGGTAACCGGCGGAGATCTGATTCGACTGTTCAGTTGTGTGTCTTTTTCTTCCTCTCATCCATATATGGAACATATCTGGAGTGTGATGTGAACAAGCACCATTATATTGGAGTGAGATCGCAGACGTTTTCCCCTGTTAAGTAGTGGTTCTGGTGGGTTGATCTAAGCCTGTAAATGCATTTTCAGAACCTCTGATGGATGTGATGCGGCTTCATAATGGCCTGACAGTAAACCACAGTTTCAGATCCTCCGTTTTGTTTCTTTCTTGAAACATAAATATGTATTTCTTTCTTTCTTGAAACATAAATATGTATGTATTTCTTTCTTTCTAAATGTCGACGGGATTATTTCTTTCTTTCAGTCTTGGGATGTTCTGGCTGTGCATTGCCCATTGTAAATAATTGCCATTTATCCTGGGAGCTCATTGCTGTTGGATAATGAGCAACTGTATTCTCTGGAGGGCCAAAGGCCAATACATATACAGGTGTGTGGGAAAGTGCAAGAGACCCCTTATACAATGGGGATAAACCGAAAAGGGCTATACACATCTAACACCCCCCCTCAAACTCATGGTGGGTCAACAACACTGAGTTTGGAGAGAAGAAAATTATGCTGCGCTCGAGTTTGTGCCTTCGTGAAGAAGTCTGCCAACTGTAACTCAGAGGGCACATAGTGAAGGGCGAGAGTCTGATCCTGCACAGCAGCACGCATAATGTGGGCATCCACACCGATGTGCTTGGTGAGCTCATGCTTCACCGGGTCACGCGCAATGCAGATAGCGCCAGTACTGTCTGACAATAAAGGAGTCGATGTAGTAGCAGACACACCAAAATCCTCAAGTAGCCATCGTAACCAGATCACCTCAGCCGTCAGCATAGCCATGGCTCGCAACTCAGCCTCTGTACTCGAGCGAGAAACTGCAGTCTGTTTCTTTGTCTTCCAGGCAATAAGAGAGCCACCAAGAAAGACACAATAAGCAGACAGTGAGCGTCGATCAGAGGGATCACTAGCCCAGGTAGCATCAGAATAGGCCTGGAGCTCAAGAGAGCTGGAGCGGGGAAAGAAAAGGCGCTGAGAGATCGTGCCAAAGAGTATTTATGAGCTTTGACAGTTGAGTTGTCAATTCAACCGCACCTGAAATAAACTTACTCGCAACAAAAGTTAAGTGGCAACAGTAATATGGAAGTGGTGAAAGTGAAAGTAACCAGCAAAGGTAAACAACGAAAGTAGTAACTAGTAACCAGTAGTATTTAAAACACTGTAGGCTAGGGAGATGGATGGTTGGGCGCTGCATGGATGAGATATATCATGATTCCAACTTGGGCAAGGCACACAGAAAAGTAATGATCATCTAGGCAAATATCAAACATTAGGCATGTATCCCGTAGGTAGTTGTACGTGCTTGCAATAAGAACTTGCACAACATCTTTTGTCCTACCATCCCGCTACGAACGGGGCCAAAAGGAACTTATGGAGATTAAGGTGCTCCTGTCAAAGAGCACCGGAACAAAGCAATAAAATCAATGGATACATGTAATCCTCAAACTACGGACCGTCCCCTTTGGTGTCCCAAGCTGTCACTTTTGGGATCGCCGGTTCCAAACCGTAATAGGTGCAAACAACTCATAGATAGGATCAAGAACACAAATATATTCATGCAAACACATAAGGTTCAGATCTAAAATCATGGCACTCGGGCCCTAGTGTCAAGCATTAAGAATAACGAGTTGAAGCAAAGATGATAAACACCATAGTAGATGATAGGCAACATGCCCCCGATGATCTGACAGATTATTACATGATCTAACTCATCCAATCCCTACCATCCCCTTCGCCTACAGCAGGGGATTACTCACACATGGAGGGAGAAGTCATGGAGTGATGATGGAGTGGTGATGATGACGATGATGGCGACGATCTCCCCTCTCCGGAGGCCAAATCAGCCTCCAGATTAGCCCTCCCGAGGAAGAACAGAGAGCGGCGGCGGCTCCGCGACGAAAACTGGGGAAAAGACTTCTGATCTGGGATTTCTTCGTCGAGAGATAAAATACGAGTCGAGGTAGGGCAGCAAAGGAGGTGGGGCCCACCCAGGCGACCCCCCGGCGCGGCCAGGGGCTGGGCCGCGCCACTAGGGCGCCTGGGCCCCCCTTGGCTCCCCTCTGGCCCTTCTTCTGGTCCTGGTTTCCTTTGGGTGCATGGATTTTCTGTGATTTTTTGTGGAATTTTCCGAGATTCTTAAAAATCAGTTTTCCTGCACACAATAAAACCATACAGGCAGCTCTGCTGAAAACAGCGTCAGTCCGGGTTAGTTTAGCTCAAATCATGCAAGAATGAGACCAAAACAATATCAAAAGCGTTTGGAAAAGTAGATACGTTTGAGACGTATCAACTCCCCCAAGCTTAGCATATTGCTTGTCCTCAAGCAATTCAGTTCAACGAACTGGAATCGACAAAGAAAACTTTGACAAACTCTTTTGCTTCATTAGATGTATATAAGCATGTACTACGAAAAAGAGTTTAGCAAGTATTGAAACAGTACTATGAGGACAATGCAAGGAGCAGCCCTTCTTTCAAGTGACCAATCACAAATATCTAAGAGTAAATAATATATCACTGAAAGTCAAGACAAGATTACATCACACATAGCTTGAGCATATTAGGGTGGTATCTCGATGGCCTCCATAGCAAAACATAAATGCAGAGAATCCTCCAGAGTTTTAAAGGAGACTAGAACTAAGTGTTTCAGAATGAGTAATATCACAATCATGCAGAAAACAATGTAATACTTTGGGACAATGCACATTACACTCAGAATGACAATTATGCTCTCCTAGTCGGTGCTTTGAAGAAAGAAGGTGGAGACTCTCGAACCGTGGCTTTTGTTGGCAAGGTTGAAAACCCGTAGTCGGAAACAAAAACAAAGCATGTACCAGAGCTCTTAGTTTTAAAAACAGAGGAGAAAATTATGCTTTTGAGAGGTGCATATTTCGTCAACGAATGCTAGCATGTAACTCAATCGCTTCTTGAACCAGACAAGTTTCGAGGAACGGCTCCCGTGTGAGGATCATAACATCCTCTTAATCTCCTTGGTTGATCACTGCCAAAGTTTTCTGATTTCTCATGAACAAAGCGTGAAGGAGGGTTTGTTTGTTGCATTATCTTTTATGAGCCGGGCGCACTCTAAGCCAGCTCCTACTCATATTAAGGGTTTGCACATTATACATGCAATCCAGGGGTGAAACTTGTCTGACTCAAAAAGTATCATGAGTTAACTACTACTTCCTCATGAGCTAAAATAGAGGCACAAAAAGAGATACCTTTTGATTAATTTCGAGATGGTACACGAAAGTCTTCGTTAGGAATGGCAGGTAAATACCATGTATAGGCAGGTATGGTGGACTCAAATGGAATAACTAGTTTAAAGATTTTGGATGCACAAGCAGTCAGTCCGCTTAGTACAGGCGAAGGTTTAGCAAAAGACTGGGGAGCGACCAACTAGAGAGCAATAACGGTCATAATCATGCAGAGCGACAAAGCAACATTGAATCGGGCATGAAAGTGATATAACTATTCTGAAACTCAGAGATCATCAAGGCATAACAGACTTTTTAGTCTTAAACATGTGTAAACATGTGCCAAGTCAATCCAAGAATTCTCCAAAGGGAAATACCACCTTAGTATACCAGGCTATGAATAATGCAATGCATGTAAATCATTTCAATAACACATTATATACTCTAGCTATTCGAGACTAGACACAAGGAAAGAATGAACCACTGGAAGAGCATTGTAAACATAGCACTATGTCGCTACAAGCTGGTCTCTAGATCATAAGTACAGGCATACGTACAAAAGTAGAAACAAGAGAGTTCATACCGGTTTTCCTTGTTGCTTCCCTTCAGTCGATCTTCGTCATTACTGCCTTGTCACTCGCACGATCGAACTTAGGAAATATAATTAAATGTCATCACGGACTCGAGCTGAACTCTGAAAACAAAGCACACTAAGGAGAAAAAGGAAATCTTTTTGTTGTTTTTGGCAAAGAGAGAAATAAAGAAGAGCGGTCGAAAACTTCAAAAAGATCAAAGCAAATAAAACGGATAATACAATGGAAGAGTGAGAGGGGAACGTACTCCCCCAAGCTTAGGCTTTTGGCCTAAGTTGGTAGCAACTACTGCCCCCAGGAGCCACCTGCTCCGGAGGAATAGTGGTGAGTCCAAGGATCGTAGAAGGATGCTGGCGCGTACACCGAACTCCTCGGAGTCTCCCACGAGGAAGGGTCCGTGCGCCAAGCAGAGGAAGACCCTTCACCAAACCCGGTGGCGGTTTCTTCCTGAAAAGGTGGTAACTCACCATGCTCCTCCTCGTCGGGTACAACCCCCTCCGTGGGGTTATGAAACTGATGTCGAACCATGAACTCATCGAACTAGATAACATCAAAGGACCATCCGTTCCTGCTAGAAAAATCAAACAAAAGAGGTGCAGGTAGACGGATCTTGCGTTCCGCGGTAGTCCTGAAACGCAAGATATAAACAAGATTATTGAGCTCAGAATCCATGGTAACAAATTTATGCCTTCTCATAGCAACAAGATCAAAGCTTGAAAAAGTAAAAGGAATATCATCAGGGTGTGGGGTGCCTCCAAAGTGTTCTAAGATAACTGTGGCATAAATGCCACCACATAAGTCTCCCTTGTTACCGTTCATAGCAAGGCGTCGAGCAATTAAGACACCCATATTATAATTAGACCTCCCTGAGAGGGCTGCTGCCAGGATAGCAATATCCGGCGCAGAAATGTTGCTTGTGTTGTCTCGAGCTAACACCCCTCTAGCAATATAACATGCGAAATACCTGAGGTGACGGAATAAGATGCTGGAGATCTTTGACCGATGAATATCCTTCGTATCCATGTTGCAGAGAGAGTTGAAGACGGTTTTCAGCTCGGAGGGCTGAGAGGCCATCCTACCCGTCCTCCCAACGTTCGGCACACCTATTATTTCACAAAACTCCCCCAAAGTCATGGTGATAAGATCATTATAAATTTTAAACTCGATAGCACCTGAAACGGGATTGTATCTAAAACTGTTAATGAACTGGAGGTGAGTTTTTCATACTGAGTAACACGGCATGTGACCAGCCGTGTCAAACCTGCATTAGCACAAAGATTATAAAACTCATCCTTAATTCCTGCAGCTTCAAGGAATTCATCACATGGAAACGTCATCGCACGTGCTGGACTTGTATCTTCCAACAACTCCAGGGGCACATGATCTTCATTATAGCTCACCCTGGCAGTCGATGGTGAAGCTGCAGCTCTAGTAACTCGATCGGAGTGTGCGGGTTTCCTCTTCTCAAGCCACCCTTTTGCCCTTCCTAACAAACTCATTTATGAAATTTTTGACAAATTACAAAAACAAGGATTAAAACAAGGTAAGTTGAGGCAAACTACTCAACTTACTTGGCCAAGGCATAAACTTGCATCAAAACTTGGAAAATTGCTTTCTACACATGCATGCAAGCTCATCTATACAACACCAAGAACTACTAAATACTCACAAATGAAGCCACCAATCAGAAATCTAATTGGAGGGGTGGAGGAGTCACATACCAGGGAGTATTTGTTCAAAATCTCAGCCCAAATGATAGGCTGTAGAGAGAGATCGAAGAATCGCCTCCAAGAACAGCAAGAACGCAAGAACAGGAGCATAACTCGTGTTTTCGGGGAGAAAGAGAGAGGGAGGAAGAAGACTTACCTAGAGGGGGGCTATGTGGGCCCCAGGTGCCCTGTGGGCGCGGCCAGGGGCTGGGCCGCGCCAGCTGGCCGCCTGGGCCACTGGTGGCTCCCCCTGGCTAGTCCCAGGTTCCTCTGGTTCGCCCCCGACATAGAAATTTTTATTTTTATTTTTCTGGAATTTTTCTGAAAACTTCACTGTTGAAATTTTTTCGAAGTTCAAAAAGCTGCATGACTTTCTGAAAACTCAAAGCAATGATTAGTATTGTGAAGCTTCAAAACATGAAACATCTTGGTACAGCAAAGAGAGTAAAGACTAAAATAAATGACAATATAACAAGCTCAACTTTTTATCCACATAACACATGTTTATTAGTAAGGTTGATCAAGTCTTACCGACAAACAAGCGATATATAGAACAAAAATCCTCACCTCTTACGAAGTAATTACTGAACCTTTACTTTGATGGCCATTGTCCCCACCATAACAGTTTTGTATTTGTGGTGCACATGTAGTGGGCAGTCCCATTCTCCAACCTTCACGGTCTCGATATTTTCTATAGAGTTGAGGCCATGCCTCCTGTCCATCTTCTTTGGAAAATATACCGTGTGTTCTTTATCATTCACGTGGAAGGTGACCTTTCCTTTATTGCAATCAATAATAGCACCTGCGGTATTAAGAAAAGGTCTACCAAGAATAATGGACATGCTCCCATCCTCGGGCATGTCAAGCACAACAAAATCAGTAAGGATCAAACAATTAGCAACTTTTACGGGAACATCCTCACAAATACCTATCGGAATGGCGGTTGACTTGTCAGCCATCTGAAGAGAGATATCTGTAGGAATTAGTTTCTCTAAACAAAGCCTCTTGTAAAGAGAGAGAGGCATAACACTCACTCCTGCTCCAAGATCACACAAAGCAGTCTTGACATAATTATTCATTATGGAGCAAGGAATGGTGGGTATACCTGGATCACCGAGCTTCTCAGGAATCTTGCCACTGAAAGAGTAGTTAGCAAGCATAGTAGATATTGCTTCACTAGGAATTTTTCTTTTATTAGTGACAATATCTTTCATATATTTTGAATAAGGAGGTAACTTGATAGCATCAGCCAAAGGGATTTGAAGAAAAAGAGGCTTAATCCACTCACAAAACTTATTGTAATGCTCTTCTTATTTAGATTTGATGGACTTACCTGGAAAGGGCATGGGTTTCTGTACCCATGGTTCTCTTTCCTTCCCATGTTTTCTTGCGATGAAGTCTTCTTTAGTGTACCTCTTACGTTTGTCAGGTGCTTCTTCTTCTCGAGCTTCAGGCGGATCATTCTTCTCGTTATCTTTATCTTTAAGTTCAGCACCGTCTTCAGTCTCAGCATCGGAGATAGATACACTGTTTGGATCAATAGCTGGCTCTTCATCTGTAATAGGATCATTGGAATTTTCAATCTCCTTATGTTTCTTTTTCTTCTTTTTGGAAGAGCCAACAGTTCCTTCTTCCTGCATTTGAGAATCTTGCTCAATTCTCCTCGGGTGCCCCTCTGGATAGAGAGGATCCTGAGTGCTAGTTCCTCCTCGGGTCTGAATCCCGAAAGCCTGCAAATCATCTTGTTTTGCATTGTTAGCAAGCAAATCTTTTCACACATTAGAAATTTGCTCAAGTTGAGTTTGAATCATATGGAAGTGTTTCACAAGACATTGAACATCATTAACCGTTCTACCTAGAACATCTAGCAAGCTTTTGATAGCAAGGGAATTATCATGCAACTGACTTTGTATCCTCTCATTAAAATGATTTTGCTTCATAATAAAATTATCGAACTCATCTAAACATTGATCAGGAGGCTTACCATGAGGGATGTCACTTGCATTGAAATCTAAAAGAGAGTGTACCTCTACCATAGGGTGGTGAGTGATAGGCTCACACAGCTTCTCAATAGGGGGTAGATTCTTTACATCTTCAGCTTTAATACCTTTCTCTTTAATAGACTTCTTTGCTTCTCGCATATCTTCGGGGCTTAGAACAAACATGCCCCTCTTCTTTTGTGGTGGAGGTGGTTCAGGGGCGGACCAATCTTCATGGTTTTTAGCAATCCTGCCCATTAGTTCTTCTGCATCCTCCGGTGTTCTCTTCCTGAAAACACAACCAGCACAACTATCCAAATAGGACCTGGATTCATCAGTTAGACCAGCATAAAATATATCAATTAATTCGTTCTTAGGAACTCCATGTCCTGGTCTAGCCCGAATCAAACTGCAGTACCTCCCCCAAGCTTTAGGGAGGGACTCATCCTGCAACTGTCTAAAGTTATAAATTCTTTGTAAGCAGCATGTTGCATAAGAGCAGGAAAGTACTTATCAACAAAAGAGTGAGCTAAATCTTGCGGGCTCTTAATAGAACCGTATGGGAGTGAATCATACCATGCTTTAGCACCTTCCTTCAAGGAGAAGGGAAGAAGCTTGGTCACATAATAGCATCGTTTCTTTTCATCTGTGGTAAACAGGCTACCCAACTCACCGAGTTTAGTCAGGTGTGCAATAGCATCATCATTTTCTCTGCCATAAAAGGGGCCAGCTTCAACCATAGGTATAAGTGAAAGATCAACAGAGAAATCATAATCAGGATCATCGATGCATATAGGAGATGTAGCAAATTTAGGATCAAGAACAGCTTTGTTCTTCAAAGAATGTTTTTCAAACATTTTCTTAATCTCCTCAGGTTCAGAGCCGGAAAACTCTGTCAATTCCCTGCATAAATCTTCATCAAGCACATAGTAATCATCATCAAGGATACTTTCCTTGAGTTTACTCAAATCAGGATAACCATATGTTTCACCAATAGGGTAGCGAGTAACAGGGATTTCGATTTCAGACCTTTTTGTAGCAGCAGCAACCTGTTTCTCAAGAGCATAACCAGGTGAAGTAACATCATCAATAGTAGTAGAGGCATCATCAATAGTATCAGACATAATAGCAGATTCAGCAGGAGCATCATGTGGTGGTGGTGAGGCAAACTTACTCATAACGGAAGGTGAATCGAGTGTAGCGCTAGTGCTCAGAACAGTACCTCTTCTTGTAGTGGATAGTAAGATTGGAACCTTGGGGTCTTCTTTCTTACCCATAGTGGATAAAGTGCAGTAGGTAGAATACCTCAAGTAGACTCGTAAATATTGCTATGCTCCCCGGCAACGGCGCCAGAAAACGGTGCTTGATAACCCTCAACCGTAAGGGATCGAGATAGTCTTCGCGGGTAAGAATAACCCAATTTATTGATTCGACACAAGGGGAGCCAAAGATTATTTATGAGCTTTGACAGTTGAGTTGTCAATTCAACCGCACCTGAAATAAACTTACTCGCAACAAAAGTTAAGTGGCAACAGTAATATGGAAGTGGTGAAAGTGAAAGTAACCAGCAAAGGTAAACAACGAAAGTAGTAACTAGTAACCAGTAGTATTTAAAACACTGTAGGCTAGGGAGATGGATGGTTGGGCGCTGCATGGATGAGATATATCATGATTCCAACTTGGGGCAAGGCACACAGAAAAGTAATGGTCATCTAGGTTAATATCAAACATTAGGCATGTATCCCGTAGGTAGTTGTACGTGCTTGCAATAAGAACTTGCACAACATCTTTTGTCCTACCATCCCGCTACGAACGGGGCCAAAAGGAACTTATGGAGATTAAGGTGCTCCTGTCAAAGAGCACCGGAACAAAGCAATAAAATCAATGGATACATGTAATCCTCAAACTACGGACCGTCCCCTTTGGTGTCCCAAGCTGTCACTTTTGGGATCGCCGGTTCCAAACCGTAATAGGTGCAAACAACTCATAGATAGGATCAAGAACACAAATATATTCATGCAAACACATAAGGTTCAGATCTAAAATCATGGCACTCGGGCCCTAGTGTCAAGCATTAAGAATAACGAGTTGAAGCAAAGATGATAAACACCATAGTAGATGATAGGCAACATGCCCCCGACGATCTGACAGATTATTACATGATCTAACTCATCCAATCCCTACCATCCCCTTCGCCTACAGCAGGGGATTACTCACACATGGAGGGAGAAGTCATGGAGTGATGATGGAGTGGTGATGATGACGACGATCTCCCCTCTCCGGAGGCCAAATCAGCCTCCAGATTAGCCCTCCCGAGGAAGAACAGAGAGCGGCGGCGGCTCCGCGACGAAAACTGGGGAAAAGACTTCTGATCTGGGATTTCTTCGTCGAGAGATAAAATACGAGTTGAGGTAGGGCAGCAAAGGAGGTGGGGCCCACCCAGGCGACCCCCCGGCGCGGCCAGGGGCTGGGCCGCGCCACTAGGGCGCCTGGGCCCCCCTTGGCTCCCCTCTGGCCCTTCTTCTGGTCCTGGTTTCCTTTGGGTGCGTGGATTTTCTGTGATTTTTCGTGGAATTTTCCGAGATTCTTAAAAATCAGTTTTCCTGCACACAATAAAACCATACAGGCAGCTCCGCTGAAAACAGCGTCAGTCCGGGTTAGTTTAGCTCAAATCATGCAAGATTGAGACCAAAACAATATCAAAAGCGTTTGGAAAAGTAGATACGTTTGAGACGTATCACCGGGTGAAACGAGTCACGAGGCCCGGCGCCGTCCGCCTCGAGACCGAAGATGGCACTCCGGTGAGCAATTCCTGGAATATTGAGCATCTTCGTAAGTTTTACCCGTAAGGCGCGGTTCTCGGACCCCGTCCGGCAACCAACCTTTTGTACAAGTCTTGCCGAAGTTGCATGTAATCCTTTGTACAAAGCCAGGCGCAGACCCTGGCAGCAGATAATGAAGCGTTGGCGCCCCAAGTTTTAGCATGCATGCTGAGTCGAGTCTCGTCCTTGGTTAGGGTTGATAGTGCCTAACAGTCGCTAACCCCTAACTTAGAGGTCGAGTCTGCGTCTTTTTCCCATCCTTTCCCTTTGGCTCGCAGGAATTGCATATCCTAGCCGAGCCGCTCATGGACGAAGAAGGGGAGAAGGACGAGCCAACACCTACACCCCGGCAAGCCAGAGTCGCCGGGGGCTGCAACCTCAGATAAGTCTTCGCATCCCTTATCATGCATTCTCTTATGGACTGCGGAATACGGAAACCTTGCTTCCTCTTAAAAGCTGTCGTGCTCTCTTAAGCGACAAGCCCCGGAGCGCGTTCCTGGGGCCCGCCTCTGATAGTAGCCGCGGCGGCAAGGGGAGGGAGCGAGGGGCCAGAACCCGCCTTCTCCCTGCCTCCGCCGAGAGCGCGAGGAGGGTCAAGAGGCGCGGGAAGACGGCAGGGCCTGTTGCCGGGCGGGGAAGTGTCTATCTTAACGATGCAAAGGGTTCGCTCCTTGCCGCGGGATGTACCCGCGAGACAAATGGTCCGGCAAACATCCAATTTCATTAAAAACATTCCACTCAGGTACAGTTCAGAGAGAATGAAAAACATGAAAGATGGGATTACAAGATTTAAACGCAACTAAGGCCTGAGGGCTTACAAGATAAAAAGAGACAAGGTGCCCGTAATCCCTTTCTTGTCTCTCTCCTCAGGAGGTAGGGCAAGGAGGCGAGAAGGGCAAAAGGGGCGCCTAGACGAGCTACGGGTGGCAGAAGACACCAAGAGAACGTCCGGGGCTCCGCCCGGGGGCTCCGGAGGCTGGATGGAGACGGCGGCGCCGGAAGCGGAGCTCGAAGATGAGGCAGCGGGACGTCAACACGCTGTCGAGGGCATCTAGCCCTCATACTCCGAGTTGACGGCCTTGCCGCCAGCCTCTTCCCCTTCCGCAGCCTCGCCACTCCGGCCGCCCGAGAAGACGAAGCCCCGGCAAGAGGAGCTTGCCGGGCCAGAGAGAAGACCCCGGTGGCCGTCGCCGCGAGCAAGGGTGATGACGGCGTCTGGAGCAAAGCTGGAAGATGAGGCAGCGGAACGTCAGCACGCTGACGAAGCCGGCGCGTACTCCAACTTCGCGGCCTTGCCGCCCGCCCTCTTCCTCTTCCGCAGCCTCCCTACGCCAGCCGCCCAAGGAGACGACCCCGGGGAGTTCACGGAGCCAGCGACGCGGATGATGGGGTCGCCGGTGCCACGCGGAGCCGCGACCAGCGCCTAGTCGGACCCGTCATCCCGGCGACCACTCCCCTCGTCGTCGCTGTCGCTCCCCTCCTCGTCACTCTCGCTCGAGGAGGAGCCTTCGCTGTCGGAGGAGCTATCCACGCAGCACCGGGCCCGGGTGCCGAAGTCCCCGAAGACCTTGACGGAGAGGAGGTCACCCTCCATCAGCTTAAAATGGAGGGTGAACCCCTCCATCAAGCTTTGGATCCGGGCGAACGACTTCCACCCTCGGCCAAGATACATCACGCCGGGGGCTCGGGATTCGACGTGGACTCGCGTACCACTGATCCCGCAGCCCCTCATGCGCAGTCTCAGCGTCTCGGGTTGCTCCACCTCCAACACGCTCACGAAGGGAGCCGGGAGGCGGAGGCGACGGCGAGGCGCCCGGCGCAGCCTGATGATGAACTCACAGGGGTCGTCCCTGAGATGAACCGCCGTGAGAAGGGGAGCCGCTGGCGGAGGCAAGGCCGGCGCGCCGCCCCGTCCGCCTCGAGCGCCTCGGCCCTGTCCACGGCCTCGTCCACGACCTCACCCCCTCCCCCTTCCCCTTATGGCTGGCTCCGCCACCACGGGTGCAAGGGGAGGAGGGGCGCGCTGCCTAGCGGCAACTCTCGCCGCCACCGACGAAGAACCAGGGTTCCCTTTCTCCATGGCAGTCGGAGAAAGGGGACCAGGAATCAAGGAGAAGAAGGGATGAAGGAGTGCGGATCTTTGTCACCCCCGTTCGCTCCTTATAAAGGGGCGGGGTGGGGGCTCGGCCGCCCCGCCCAACCAATCGAAGCAGAGGAAGGGCAGGCGACGGGGGCTGACCCACTACCTCGACCCGAGTCGGCCCGGTTTTCTGCCTCCACCGCCGCAACCCCAAGTGCATGGAGACCGCGTGGCAGGCGCGCAGGGCCGAGGCGACGGATGAGGCGACCTCTCCCCACCCCGTGATCGTGGGGAGCGGGCGCCCCGAAAGCCGCGCCTCGACCCCGTTCGTTCACCGAACCGCGCCTCCACGTCTCCCCCCATTTAAAGAGGGAGCGGGCGTTTCGCCTTTCCGAATAAAGAAATCATGCTCGACGTGACGCATGCCTGCGGGACTCAGCCCCGCGCACGCCACCCACGTCACGCACGCCTCGCCCCCACGACGCCGCGATAAGCGCGCGCCACTTGGGGAAGGCGCGACGGGCACGGAGTTAAGGAGCAACGCGACCCAGGCCACGTGTGCCCGTGCACTGTTTGGGCCTGGCCCAACAACGCTCGGCACCGTGTATGGCCCAGGCCCGGGGGCTCCTGTCGGTGTACTAAAGTAGGGGTACCTTAGTACCACGAACTTGTGCACGGGCAGTAGTAGCACCCCGCGGCAAGGCTTGCCAGGGGAGCGCCAAGAATCTCCACGGCCCCTTCTGAGCAGAACGAAGACCAAGTGTTTGAGCCAAGAAGACAAGGCCCCGGCAAGAGGAGCTTGCCGGGCCAAGGAGACGAGGCCCCGGCAAGAGGAGCTTGCCGGGCCAAGGAGACGAGACCCCGGCAAGAGGAGCTTGCCGGGACGACCAAGCCGAAGCGCCAAGGCCCCGGCGGGAGGAGCTCGCCGGGGAGGCCAAACCAAGGCACCCCAAGAGAAGCTCGTCGCGGCGCACCGCGCGCCCCGGCAAGGCCTGACGAGCGGCAAGCTCTCAGGCGCGGCAAGACAGCCGCCGCAGCAAGCCACTTGCCGTGGCAAGCCACCACCTCAGGCCTGCGCTCCAGCTCACCTGCCCACGCGTCGCTCTGGGGCTCCCCCAAAGGCACGTGGCGGGGCGCCGCGCAGCCTGAGGCGTGCGGTGGCATGCAACGCGGACAGGGTCGCCGCCGTGGCAAGCGGAGGCGCCCCTAACGGTCCGCCTCGGCACTGTTCGGGCGACCCAGACGGGCATTTAATGCCCTTGTCCCCCGCCGTCAGAGTTAGGTGTGATAGCACTGTGCGGCCACTGTACGCACAGTCTTTTGCCATTTTTGCCCTCACCTACGTCGCCACCTGTGGGTAACCCCTTGAGCATATAAAAGGGGGCCCATGTGCACGTAGGGGAGGGGGACGCCCAGTAGACATTCATCCACGTCCAGCTCCGAGCTTACTGTATCTTCTTGCGCTCCAGAGCAAGAACTCGAATCAACCAGACAAGCAGCAGTAGGGTTTTACGCATCCGTGCGGCCCGAAGCTGGGTAAAATCGTTGTGTGTGTGTCGCCTCGATCTGCTCTTTGCGCGGCCTCCGCTACCCGCCGAACCAAAAAGGGGCTTCGTCCCCATAGGTGTTCGAGGAGGCCGATTTCCCCCGACAACTACCCATATTGAAAGTAACCTAGAGAGTAATATGGATGACACCTAAGAAAAAAGATAGTGTGACAACTAATCTATACCATTATATAGTGTCCAAATAATTGGAATAACAACCACTGGATGAAGCCGAACCGACGGTGGACACATGACAAATCTGAGTGTTGCTGACCATTGGATCTACTCATTACTTCACTGGATTCTTCCACGTGTACTATCTGAAAGATTCTATGGCTGGGCTTAAACCATATGGACATTTTGCATAAAATTTTAAGTACATTTCTACTTTATTTTAGAATCTTCCATACTTAGACTATTCTAACTTCTTTTTCTATCAAAACTATCATTCATTTTACTTCGTATTAATGTTTATGTACCTTCATAAATCATATTTATCTTTGCAGATAGAACATTAGCTTTGAGATAGCCAAAAAATATACCTAGATAAAACTTGTTTAATATATACGTGATTTTTGTATCTTATACTCCATGCATATGCCTCACAATTCAGTCGCCTACATAACTTGCCAAAAAAACATACCTAGATAAAACACGCTCAAAATATATTTTATGATAACAATGTGTCTGTCTTTGGTTGTAATTTGACTATATGAACTCTAATGCTAGATGCGCTTCTGGCTACGGCAAGTTGCCTCTGCTCTTCATAGTGTCATTATGCTTGCTGCCACTCGGTGGCTTTTCCCCCCTATTTTTTTATGCTTTCTTTCGGCACGATTGTGCTACTACCCTAGCCGTCTTAGTTGCTTTGCTACTTTGGATCTGGTTGTATTGATGTTTTCTTAATTTATAAAGCGGGGTGAAAGCCTATTTCGAGAGTGTTTCAGAAAACTGAGTCTTGCTTATTACCTTTTCCATGTGACCTCAACAAGAAAATCCTCTTGCCGTTTTCCATATCAAACAACTTTAGTATCATGTCAATATGTATGTCACTTACCCCTATTAGCCAGTACTATCTACATATCTCATTGTGCCTTATATCATGACTGTCTAGCCTAAGCCCTTCTTAAAAAAAACCTTTTTAATGAAGTCCAATTTCGTGTCAAGAAAATTATGATATTTCCAATCAACAATGTGTCATGCACACATAGCATTACAAATATTATTATGCTCCCACTTACTTTCTTGTAACCACAAGTATCTCCGCTATCCTCCATGAAATTACACTTTTGACCATTTTATCACCAAACATTCCAACTGGATTGTGTTTTTCTTCAGTCCATATTTGGACCTCTGAATTTTGCACGCTCACTAGCATCCTTTGGATCAACAAAATACATTGGACTGTATCATATATAGGTCCTTGGTCTTATTTCCATCTCATGAGAACCCTTTTGCGTTCATCTATTATATCTCATAGTTGAACTATGCAATAATTGCTAGTATAACCCGAATTGATTATAAGCATCACTATAGTGAGACAATCTCATCATAGTCAACTCCTTGAATTAGTCATAAACTATTTCCAACTAATTGTGCTTCATTAAACATTGGTATTTATGTCAGTTCATAGATCCATTACTATATATCAATTCTAAGTCTTTCGGAAGGTCATCATATTCTAAACTTGAATCATGTGTATGGATATTATCTCGGGTTACATTTACATATAGCCAATTCCAGAGTCAGAGCACCAACTCCTCTTTGTGAATCATAGGTTCATTGTTTGTTCAAAATAATATTTCCTCTTCATACCATAGAGGTTTGCATGAGTTTTGTCTAACCTATGTGGTTCAAATGCAAGTTCGAACAAAAGTTCACAGATTTCAAAAATAAAGTTTGTAGGTTTGAAAAAAGTTCATCGATTTGGAAAAGAAAAATCATGGAGTTGAAAAATAGTTCATCAATATTGAAAAAAATCATGGATTACACGAAAGTTCATGGTTGGAAAAGTTTATAATTTTAAAGAAGTTCATGATTTGAAATAAAGTTCGTAAAGATTTGAAAAAAAACATAATTTAAAAGAAGTTCATGAAAGTTGGACAGAAGTCCATCGATTTGATTAAAATTTCACCAATTGTTTGAAACAAAACTGAACAAAAATTCACGAATTGGTGAAAAAGTTCATGAATTCGATAAAAAAAACTTAAAACAAAAAATAAATAAGGAAACAAAAAAAGGAAAAACCGGCTGGGAAAACAAAAAGGAAACTGTCAAGAAAAAAGGCAGTAGAAATCATTGGAAAGGATCCCAAAAAGCCGGTTGAAAACAAAGATCTACTTGGGCTGGCCGTTTACTAATATGTGTAGTGGAGTTTGCGCAGCCACGGTTTGTGATGTGTACTAGGCGCGGAATAGGAACTAGGGTCCCTAGACACGCCCCATGTAATCTACGTCGGCGATGTCTCTGTGGCTTTCCAGGTCAAATTAGTAGAACAAAACCTCGCAAACCCATTGTTTCCTCTCTTGTCCTTTCCTCTTCTAATCCTCCAAAAAATTATCTATTCCTCTTCACTTTTCTCACTATGTCCCTCTTGGAGGTGTCTTCGTTGAGTGTCAGTTCCGCCGGCAAGGGCGGCGTGTGTGGGTTCTCTCGTTTGCTTCTTCTGGGCGACATGCTTGAGGCGTTTAGTTGTACACCTCTAGTGCTTTTTGCGTGTTCGCTTTGTTTGATCTGCATGTATAATGTTCTCTTCAATACCATAATATCGTTGGGCTATTTGGCATTGTTTATAAAGCGGGGGAAAGGCTATTTCAAGAGCTTATTTCAAGAGTGCATCCACAGTACACGGTTGTTGTTGTGTAGGAAGAAGCCGTTGCCATGGACGTCTCCACGGAAGATATTTCTCGCTTGTTGCAAGATATACTCTGACCCGTCTCAAGCGCGGTGCTACTAGGCCGTACCAGTACTGTAGCTGACGCGTAAGGTTCTTTTCTCTGTGATTCTCTTATCTGGTTTTCACTGTTTTGCATCAATTTTCTTTGGAGTTTTATAACCTTTTTTTTATATTTTTATGTTTCTTTCTTTTTCTTCCTTTCCTTTTTTAATAACACATTCTAATTTATTCATAAATGCATTTTTCATATATATCAAGAATATTTTTAATACATGTTTACCATTTTTAAATATATGATAACATTTTTTTCAAACATATTTTTTGCTATCTACTTTTTCATACACATTGTATAGATTTCTTATACATCTAAACCATTTCATACACGCTTAATATTTTTTTAAATACATAGTTTTGAACTTTTTCTGAATATGTCTTACTCTTTTTTCAAATACACGATATACAACCTTGAATGATAAAAACATTTTTAAACTACGTAAACATCTTTTTTACATTGTACTACCACATGGGCCCGTGCGTTGCAACGGGAAAAAAGAAGGTTACTCACTCCGTCCCATAATATAAAAATGGGACTTAATATCACACACCCCTTTCCCATTCCTTGCCCTACCCGATCCTTATCTACGATTTTTGTTGATATGTGGAAATAGAGAAAATATTGAAAATATTACATAATCGGTTTTAGTATTATGCTAATTTTCAACATTAGGTCAAGTGGTGTGTATAATTATACTACCCTTATTTTATATATGTAATTTTTTTTTGTTGCATACTAATTTTTTATGAAAATCGATGCTATTTTCCTCTAACTTGTTATTAAATAATTTATATATCAAATAAAGTTTTGTTATCAAATTTAGTTGCCGGTTTCTTAGAAGATTATTGAAAATAACGATTTCTCATGAATAGATTGAACCTCCGTAAGAAGATAACGTAAGATCGGAGCATTGTGGGCCACCCCCCTGCGCATATCTCTCTCCTCCCATCCCTATTATCTTTCATCCAGAGATTGGGATCAAGAGCGAGCCACACACCACAACTTCCTTCCTTCCCGCCATGCATGTTCTCCGGTGAGCAGAGCAACGCACCTCGTCGTTCACCTCCTCCCATCATCACCACGAGGTGGTCTGGCCACATTTGAGCACCACGACCACGGGATCTCGTGGGCGTCCCTCCTCCGTAGTTGTAGCAACCCGCGACCAATTTTGTCCTCATTATAATGTTTATTTTATTTTATTTTTATATTTCATCGTGATTGAATATTTAACTCCAAAATAAAACAATGGATTTTTTTGGAAAATCATTTTAGCCTTCCTTGTATTTTATTTAATAACTTTTCCAATTTCCATTCCAACCTTCTCCAAAATCCCTTGCATTTTCAATTACAAGTTTGGCCCGCAAAACTTTTTCCAAACTTCTCCAATTTTGGTGAAACTTATTTTGTGGACCTAAGTATAAATCATGCACGCCAGAGGAAAAGTTTCATACTTTTTCATGCAACCTAGCTACCTATTTATTTCGTCATCATTTTCTCTTTTCCTAATTTCTATAATGACGGGAGAGAGAATATGGAAAAAGACCAACCGGCCAGGCCGGCCCCACTAAGGCCTAAAAAACCTATCCCCGATCCCCAACTCCCTCGATCATATTCTCCCAATCCCCAGCGCCGCCACACATGCCCAAAATGCTAGACTCGTGGGCCTTTCCGGGGCTAATACAGGGTTGTTCCATCTAATCAAACTAGCCCCCCCCCCCCTGATTTTCAGGAGGCGTGGGCCTCTTCCCACCCCTTAAACCAATCCTAATCCTCCACGTCTGCTACCCCGTGAAGTCTATATAAATCCTCCCTGTGAGTGTAGCATTACCGCACACATGCTCACAAAGAGGAGCGGGAGCCCCGCGCGCTGCCGTTATGCCCCCCCTCCTCCGTTCATCTCTGCCGCCGTTCGAGGCGGATCGGCTGTGGCCTCACGCCATCTGGCCGGCCGCCGCCGCCCTTTGTCGTCCGCGCCGGATTGCCTTCCTCTTCCGGCCATCTCCGCCCACTGCCTCGGTCCGGGAGTTTCGCGCGCTGCGCCTCCGCTTCCTTCCCCGGGCGACGCCATCTCGGGCGGCCGCTGCCGCACTTTTCCGTTCGCGCCGGACTACCTCCCTTCTCTGGCCATCTCCGCCCCCTGCCTTCCTCCAGGAGCCTCGCATGCCGGACTGCCAGTCATGTCTTCCGCCTCCCTTCTCTTTTTCTCTTGATTCGATTCTTCGAATCCTCCTTGTACATGTTCTGTGTTTGTTAGACTCAATTGGATGGACCTTTGTACAATTCCCCTTCGTACTCGTTCTGTGTTTTTTGATCCAAGAGGCAAGGTGTTGATATTACATGCAATTTGCGGAGAATGGCGGTTTGGAGGCCGAGCTCCATATAGGCCTTTATTTCTGAAAAATATGTGTGTATGTAAGGATGTAACCCACATGTGTGTAAAATTTCATGATGAAATACGTTGAAATGCGACCTATATAAAAAAGATAAATTGATGGCATGGGAGGATGAATAGTATCATGTGTTAAACAGCCCCATATTTGTCTTTTTTGCACAGCCCTCATTTCAACGTGTTTTGCCTTGAAAATTTACACACATGTGTGCTATACCTTCATGTATAGCTGTACTTTTTTTCAGAAATTTTTTGATATGTAAAAATAAGAATTTCAATGAAATATGAATTTTGAATCTGGAGGCCTCGGATTTCAGGTAAGCAATCGAGGTGGGATTATTGTGAGTACGTGTGAAAATCAGGCAAGGTACCGAAACGTACGTGCAGGCCAATTGAGAGGACGTGGATGCGGACCGATGGAGACCAAATCAACCTAGAATAGCTGGATAGTTTTTTGTGGCTTCAGTTTCTACAGGAGCTTTCCGCTGCTGTTGTGTTTGGTTTTTTCGCCATTCTTGTTCTGTTTATTTTACACTGCGCGTCCTATGTTTGCCTGAGTGCACTATCGGTTTAAAAGCAGGGCAGAGTTGCTTGTCGTTTCTCCTGGAGATGCTCTTCGAGGCTGTCACCTACTGGTTGGTAGCAACAACACAGATCAAGCAGCTAGCTGCTGTCCATGTCGTTTCTCCTGATTTCTTTCTGTGTTGGTTTTAGTGGTGAATTTTCTCTCATTCTCAGGATACCAATCTGGCACGAGGTGAAGCTGCTGTTCCTGGCGTGGCTGGCAAACTAGAAGGAGAAACGCCAAGAGCAGGTTCCTCTTGTTCCTCGCCCCCACGAAAGACCATGAGGCGGCTCACGGAGATTGAGATTGAAGCGGTAACCGGCGGAGATCTGATTCGACTGTTCAGTTGTGTGTCTTTTTCTTCCTCTCATCCATATATGGAACATATCTGGAGTGTGATGTGAACAAGCACCATTATATTGGAGTGAGATCGCAGACGTTTTCCCCTGTTAAGTAGTGGTTCTGGTGGGTTGATCTAAGCCTGTAAATGCATTTTCAGAACCTCTGATGGATGTGATGCGGCTTCATAATGGCCTGACAGTAAACCACAGTTTCAGATCCTCCGTTTTGTTTCTTTCTTGAAACATAAATATGTATTTCTTTCTTTCTTGAAACATAAATATGTATGTATTTCTTTCTTTCTAAATGTCGACGGGATTATTTCTTTCTTTCAGTCTTGGGATGTTCTGGCTGTGCATTGCCCATTGTAAATAATTGCCATTTATCCTGGTAGCTCATTGCTGTTGGATAATGAGCAACTGTATTCTCTGGAGGGCCAAAGGCCAATACATATACAGGTGTGTGGGAAAGTGCAAGAGACCCCTTATACAATGGGGATAAACCGAAAATGGCTATACACATCTAACACCCCCCCTCAAACTCATGGTGGGTCAACAACACTGAGTTTGGAGAGAAGAAAATTATGCTGCGCTCGAGTTTGTGCCTTCGTGAAGAAGTCTGCCAACTGTAACTCAGAGGGCACATAGTGAAGGGCGAGAGTCTGATCCTGCACAGCAGCACGCATAATGTGGGCATCCACACCGATGTGCTTGGTGAGCTCATGCTTCACCGGGTCACGCGCAATGCTGATAGCGCCAGTACTGTCTGACAATAAAGGAGTCGATGTAGTAGCAGACACACCAAAATCCTCAAGTAGCCATCGTAACCAGATCACCTCAGCCGTCAGCATAGCCATGGCTCGCAACTCAGCCTCTGTACTCGAGCGAGAAACTGCAGTCTGTTTCTTTGTCTTCCAGGCAATAAGAGAGCCACCAAGAAAGACACAATAAGCAGACAGTGAGCGTCGATCAGAGGGATCACTAGCCCAGGTAGCATCAGAATAGGCCTGGAGCTCAAGAGAGCTGGAGCGGGGAAAGAAAAGGCGTTGAGAGATCGTGCCAAAGAGTATTTATGAGCTTTGACAGTTGAGTTGTCAATTCAACCGCACCTGAAATAAACTTACTCGCAACAAAAGTTAAGTGGCTACAGTAATATGGAAGTGGTGAAAGTGAAAGTAACCAGCAAAGGTAAACAGCGAAAGTAGTAACTAGTAACCAGTAGTATTTAAAACACTGTAGGCTAGGGAGATGGATGGTTGGGCGCTGCATGGATGAGATATATCATGATTCCAACTTGGGGCAAGGCACACAGAAAAGTAATGATCATCTAGGCAAATATCAAACATTAGGCATGTATCCCGTAGGTAGTTGTACGTGCTTGCAATAAGAACTTGCACAACATCTTTTGTCCTACCATCCCGCTACGAACGGGGCCAAAAGGAACTTATGGAGATTAAGGTGCTCCTGTCAAAGAGCACCGGAACAAAGCAATAAAATCAATGGATACATGTAATCCTCAAACTACGGACCGTCCCCTTTGGTGTCCCAAGCTGTCACTTTTGGGATCGCCGGTTCCAAACCGTAATAGGTGCAAACAACTCATAGATAGGATCAAGAACACAAATATATTCATGCAAACACATAAGGTTCAGATCTAAAATCATGGCACTCGGGCCCTAGTGTCAAGCATTAAGAATAACGAGTTGAAGCAAAGATGATAAACACCATAGTAGATGATAGGCAACATGCCCCCGACGATCTGACAGATTATTACATGATCTAACTCATCCAATCCCTACCATCCCCTTCGCCTACAGCAGGGGATTACTCACACATGGAGGGAGAAGTCATGGAGTGATGATGGAGTGGTGATGATGACGACGATGGCGACGATCTCCCCTCTCCGGAGGCCAAATCAGCCTCCAGATTAGCCCTCCCGAGGAAGAACAGAGAGCGGCGGCGGCTCCGCGACGAAAACTGGGGAAAAGACTTCCGATCTGGGATTTCTTCGTCGAGAGATAAAATACGAGTCGAGGTAGGGCAGCAAAGGAGGTGGGGCCCACCCAGGCGACCCCCCGGCGCGGCCAGGGGCTGGGCCGCGCCACTAGGGCGCCTGGGCCCCCCTTGGCTCCCCTCTGGCCCTTCTTCTGGTCCTGGTTTCCTTCGGGTGCATGGATTTTCTGTGATTTTTTGTGGAATTTTCCGAGATTCTTAAAAATCAGTTTTCCTGCACACAATAAAACCATACAGGCAGCTCTGCTGAAAATAGCGTCAGTCCGGGTTAGTTTAGCTCAAATCATGCAAGAATGAGACCAAAACAATATCAAAAGCGTTTGGAAAAGTAGATACGTTTGAGACGTATCAACTCCCCCAAGCTTAGCATATTGCTTGTCCTCAAGCAATTCAGTTCAACGAACTGGAATCGACAAAGAAAACTTTGACAAACTCTTTTGCTTCATTAGATGTATATAAGCATGTACTACGAAAAAGAGTTTAGCAAGTATTGAAACAGTACTATGAGGACAATGCACGGAGCAGCCCTTCTTTCAAGTGACCAATCACAAATATCTAAGAGTAAATAATATATCACTGAAAGTCAAGACAAGATTACATCACACATAGCTTGAGCATATTAGGGTGGTATCTCGATGGCCTCCATAGCAAAACATAAATGCAGAGACTCCTCCAGAGTTTTAAAGGAGACTAGAACTAAGTGTTTCAGAATGAGTAATATCACAATCATGCAGAAAACAATGTAATACTTTGGGACAATGCACATTACACTCAGAATGACAATTATGCTCTCCTAGTCGGTGCTTTGAAGAAACAAGGTGGAGACTCTCGAACCGTGGCTTTTGTTGGCAAGGTTGAAAACCCGTAGTCGGAAACAAAAACAAAGCATGTACCAGAGCTCTTAGTTTTAAAAACAGAGGAGAAAATTATGCTTTTGAGAGGTGCATATTTCGTCAACGAATGCTAGCAGGTAACTCAATCGCTTCTTGAACCAGACAAGTTTCGAGGAACGGCTCCCGTGTGAGGATCATAACATCCTCTTAATCTCCTTGGTTGATCACTGCCAAAGTTTTCTGATTTCTCATGAACAAAGCGTGAAGGAGGGTTCGTTTGTTGCATTATCTTTTATGAGCCGGGCGCACTCTAAGCCAGCTCCTACTCATATTAAGGGTTTGCACATTATACATGCAATCCAGGGGTGAAACTTGTCTGACTCAAAAAGTATCATGAGTTAACTACTACTTCCTCATGAGCTAAAATAGAGGCACAAAAAGAGAAACCTTTTGATTAATTTCGAGATGGTACACGAAAGTCTTCGTTAGGAATGGCAGGTAAATACCATGTATAGGCAGGTATGGTGGACTCAAATGGAATAACTGGTTTAAAGATTTTGGATGCACAAGCAGTCAGTCCGCTTAGTACAGGCGAAGGTTTAGCAAAAGACTGGGGAGCGACCAACTAGAGAGCAATAACGGTCATAATCATGCAGAGCGACAAAGCAACATTGAATCGGGCATGAAAGTGATATAACTATTCTGAAACTCAAAGATCATCAAGGCATAACAGACTTTTTAGTCTTAAACATGTGTAAACACGTGCCAAGTCAATCCAAGAATTCTCCAAAGGGAAATACCACCTTAGTATACCAGGCTATGAATAATGCAATGCATGTAAATCATTTCAATAACACATTATATACTCTAGCTATTCGAGACTAGACACAAGGAAAGAATGAACCACTGGAAGAGCATTGTAAACATAGCACTATGTCGCTACAAGCTGGTCTCTAGATCATAAGTACAGGCATACGTACAAAAGTAGAAACAAGAGAGTTCATACCGGTTTTCCTTGTTGCTTCCCTTCAGTCGATCTTCGTCATTACTGCCTTGTCACTCGCACGATCGAACTTAGGAAATATAATTAAATGTCATCACGGACTCGAGCTGAACTCTGAAAACAAAGCACACTAAGGAGAAAAAGGAAATCTTTTTGTTGTTTTTGGCAAAGAGAGAAATAAAGAAGAGCGGTCGAAAACTTCGAAAAGATCAAAGCAAATAAAACGGATAATACAATGGAAGAGTGAGAGGGGAACGTACTCCCCCAAGCTTAGGCTTTTGGCCTAAGTTGGTAGCAACTACTGCCCCCAGGAGCCACCTGCTCCGGAGGAATAGTGGTGAGTCCAAGGATCGTAGAAGGATGCTGGCGCGTACACCGAACTCCTCGGAGTCTCCCACGAGGAAGGGTCCGTGCGCCAAGCAGAGGAAGACCCTTCACCAAACCCGGTGGCGGTTTCTTCCTGAAAAGGTGGTAACTCACCATGCTCCTCCTCGTCGGGTACAACCCCCTCCGTGGGGTTATGAAACTGATGTCGAACCATGAACTCATCGAACTAGATAACATCAAAGGACCATCCGTTCCTACTAGAAAAATCAAACAAAAGAGGTGCAGGTAGACGGATCTTGCGTTCCGCGGTAGTCCTGAAACGCAAGATATAAACAAGATTATTGAGCTCAGAATCCATGGTAACAAATTTATGCCTTCTCATAGCAACAAGATCAAAGCTTGAAAAAGTAAAAGGAATATCATCAGGGTGTGGGGTGCCTCCAAAGTGTTCTAAGATAACTGTGGCATAAATGCCACCATATAAGTCTCCCTTGTTACCGTTCATAGCAAGGCATCGAGCAATTAAGACACCCATATTATAATTAGACCTCCCTGAGAGGGCTGCTGCCAGGATAGCAATATCCGGCGCAGAAATGTTGCTTGTGTTGTCTTGAGCTAACACCCCTCTAGCAATATAACATGCGAAATACCTGAGGTGACGGAATAAGATGCTGGAGATCTTTGACCGATGAATATCCTTCGTATCCATGTTGCAGAGAGAGTTGAAGACGGTTTTCAGCTCGGAGGGCTGAGAGGCCATCCTACCCGTCCTCCCAACGTTCGGCACACCTATTATTTCACAAAACTCCCCCAAAGTCATGGTGATAAGATCATTATAAATTTTAAACTCGATAGCACCTGAAACGGGATTGTATCTAAAACTGTTAATGAAACTGGAGGTGAGTTTTTCATACTGAGTAACACGGCATGTGACCAGCCGTGTCAAACCTGCATTAGCACAAAGATTATAAAACTCATCCTTAATTCCTGCAGCTTCAAGGAATTCATCACATGGAAACGTCATCGCACGTGCTGGACTTGTATCTTCCAACAACTCCAGGGGCACATGATCTTCATTATAGCTCACCCTAGCAGTCGATGGTGAAGCTGCAGCTCTAGTAACTCGATCGGAGTGTGCGGGTTTCCTCTTCTCAAGCCACCCTTTTGCCCTTCCTAACAAACTCATTTCTGAAATTTTTGACAAATTACAAAAACAAGGATTAAAACAAGGTAAGTTGAGGCAAACTACTCAACTTACTTGGCCAAGGCATAAACTTGCATCAAAACTTGGAAAATTGCTTTCTACACATGCATGCAAGCTCATCTATACAGCACCAAGAACTACTAAATACTCACAAATGAAGCCACCAATCAGAAATCTAATTGGAGGGGTGGAGGAGTCACATACCAGGGAGTATTTGTTCAAAATCTCAGCCCAAATGATAGGCTGTAGAGAGAGATCGAAGAATCGCCTCCAAGAACAGCAAGAACGCAAGAACAGGAGCATAACTCGTGTTTTCGGGGAGAAAGAGAGAGGGAGGAAGAAGACTTACCTAGAGGGGGGCTATGTGGGCCCCAGGCGCCCTGTGGGCGCGGCCAGGGGCTGGGCCGCGCCAGCTGGCCGCCTGGGCCACTGGTGGCTCCCCCTGGCTAGTCCCAGGTTCCTCTGGTTCGCCCCCGACATAGAAATTTTTATTTTTATTTTTCTGGAATTTTTCTGAAAACTTCACTGTTGAAATTTTTTCGAAGTTCAAAAAGCTGCATGACTTTCTGAAAACTCAAAGCAATGATTAGTATTGTGAAGCTTCAAAACATGAAACATCTTGGTACAGCAAAGAGAGTAAAGACTAAAATAAATGACAATATAACAAGCTCAACTTTTTATCCACATAACACATGTTTATTAGTAAGGTTGATCAAGTCTTACCGACAAACAAGCGATATATAGAACAAAAATCCTCACCTCTTACGAAGTAATTACTAAACCTTTACTTTGATGGCCATTGTCCCCACCATAACAGTTTTGTATTTGTGGTGCACATGTAGTGGGCAGTCCCATTCTCCAACCTTCACGGTCTCGATATTTTCTATAGAGTTGAGGCCATGCCTCCTGTCCATCTTCTTTGGAAAATATACCGTGTGTTCTTTATCATTCACGTGGAAGGTGACCTTTCCTTTATTGCAATCAATAATAGCACCTGCGGTATTAAGAAAAGGTCTACCAAGAATAATGGACATGCTCCCATCCTCGGGCATGTCAAGCACAACAAAATCAGTAAGGATCAAACAATTAGCAACTTTTACGGGAACATCCTCACAAATACCTATCGGAATGGCGGTTGACTTGTCAGCCATCTGAAGAGAGATATCTGTAGGAATTAGTTTCTCTAAACAAAGCCTCTTGTAAAGAGAGAGAGGCATAACACTCACTCCTGCTCCAAGATCACACAAAGCAGTCTTGACATAATTATTCATTATGGAGCAAGGAATGGTGGGTATACCTGGATCACCGAGCTTCTCAGGAATCTTGCCACTGAAAGAGTAGTTAGCAAGCATAGTAGATATTGCTTCACTAGGAATTTTTCTTTTATTAGTGACAATATCTTTCATATATTTTGAATAAGGAGGTAACTTGATAGCATCAGCCAAAGGGATTTGAAGAAAAAGAGGCTTAATCCACTCACAAAACTTATTGTAATGCTCTTCTTCTTTAGATTTGATGGACTTACCTGGAAAGGGCATGGGTTTCTGTACCCATGGTTCTCTTTCCTTCCCATGTTTTCTTGCGATGAAGTCTTCTTTAGTGTACCTCTTACGTTTGTCAGGTGCTTCTTCTTCTCGAGCTTCAGGCGGATCATTCTTCTCGTTATCTTTATCTTTAAGTTCAGCACCGTCTTCAGTCTCAGCATCGGAGATAGATACACTGTTTGGATCAATAGCTGGCTCTTCATCTGTAATAGGATCATTGGAATTTTCAATCTCCTTATGTTTCTTTTTCTTCTTTTTGGAAGAGTCAACAGTTCCTTCTTCCTGCATTTGAGAATCTTGCTCAATTCTCCTCGGGTGCCCCTCTGGATAGAGAGGATCCTGAGTGCTAGTTCCTCCTCGGGTCTGAATCCCGAAAGCCTGCAAATCATCTTGTTTTGCATTGTTAGCAAGCAAATCTTTTCACACATTAGAAATTTGCTCAAGTTGAGTTTGAATCATATGGAAGTGTTTCACAAGACATTGAACATCATTAACCGTTCTACCTAGAACATCTAGCAAGCTTTTGATAGCAAGGGAATTATCATGCAACTGACTTTGTATCCTCTCATTAAAATGATTTTGCTTCATAATAAAATTATCGAACTCATCTAAACATTGATTAGGAGGCTTACCATGAGGGATGTCACTTGCATTGAAATCTAAAAGAGAGTGTACCTCTACCATAGGGTGGTGAGTGATAGGCTCACACAGCTTCTCAATAGGGGGTAGATTCTTTACATCTTCAGCTTTAATACCTTTCTCTTTAATAGACTTCTTTGCTTCTCGCATATCTTCAGGGCTTAGAACAAACATGCCCCTCTTCTTTTGTGGTGGAGGTGGTTCAGGGGCGGACCAATCTTCATGGTTTTTAGCAATCCTGGCAATTAATTCTTCTGCATCCTCCGGTGTTCTCTTCCTGAAAACACAACCAGCACAACTATCCAAATAGGACCTGGATTCATCAGTTAGACCAGCATAAAATATATCAATTAATTCGTTCTTAGGAACTCCATGTCCTGGTCTAGCCCGAATCAAACTGCAGTACCTCCCCCAAGCTTTAGGGAGGGACTCATCCTGCAACTGTCTAAAGTTATAAATTCTTTGTAAAGCAGCATGTTGCATAAGAGCAGGAAAGTACTTATCAACAAAAGAGTAAGCTAAATCTTGCGGGCTCTTAATAGAACCGTATGGGAGTGAATCATACCATGCTTTAGCACCTTCCTTCAAGGAGAAGGGAAGAAGCTTGGTCACATAATAGCATCGTTTCTTTTCATCTGTGGTAAACAGGCTACCCAACTCACCGAGTTTAGTCAGGTGTGCAATAGCATCATCATTTTCTCTGCCATAAAAGGGGCCAGCTTCAACCATAGGTATAAGTGAAAGATCAACAGAGAAATCATAATCAGGATCATCGATGCATATAGGAGATGTAGCAAATTTAGGATCAAGAACAGCTTTGTTCTTCAAAGAATGTTTTTCAAACATTTTCTTAATCTCCTCAGGTTCAGAGCCGGAAAACTCTGTCAATTCCCTGCATAAATCTTCATCAAGCACATAGTAATCATCATCAAGGATACTTTCCTTGAGTTTACTCAAATCAGGATAACCATATGTTTCACCAATAGGGTAGCGAGTAACAGGGATTTCGATTTCAGACCTTTTTGTAGCAGCAGCAACCTGTTTCTCAAGAGCATAACCAGGTGAAGTAACATCATCAATAGTAGTAGAGGCATCATCAATAGTATCAGACATAATAGCAGATTCAGCAGGAGCATCATGTGGTGGTGGTGAGGCAAACTTACTCATAACGGAAGGTGAATCGAGTGTAGCGCTAGTGCTCAGAACAGTACCTCTTCTTGTAGTGGATATTAAGATTGGAACCTTGGGGTCTTCTTTCTTACCCATAGTGGATAAAGTGCAGTAGGTAGAATACCTCAAGTAGACTCGTAAATATTGCTATGCTCCCCGGCAACGGCGCCAGAAAACGGTGCTTGATAACCCTCAACCGTAAGGGATCGAGATAGTCTTCGCGGGTAAGAATAACCCAATTTATTGATTCGACACAAGGGGAGCCAAAGATTATTTATGAGCTTTGACAGTTGAGTTGTCAATTCAACCGCACCTGAAATAAACTTACTCGCAACAAAAGTTAAGTGGCAACAGTAATATGGAAGTGGTGAAAGTGAAAGTAACCAGCAAAGGTAAACAACGAAAGTAGTAACTAGTAACCAGTAGTATTTAAAACACTGTAGGCTAGGGAGATGGATGGTTGGGCGCTGCATGGATGAGATATATCATGATTCCAACTTGGGGCAAGGCACACAGAAAAGTAATGGTCATCTAGGTTAATATCAAACATTAGGCATGTATCCCGTAGGTAGTTGTACGTGCTTGCAATAAGAACTTGCACAACATCTTTTGTCCTACCATCCCGCTACGAACGGGGCCAAAAGGAACTTATGGAGATTAAGGTGCTCCTGTCAAAGAGCACCGGAACAAAGCAATAAACTCAATGGATACATGTAATCCTCAAACTACGGACCGTCCCCTTTGGTGTCCCAAGCTGTCACTTTTGGGATCGCCGGTTCCAAACCGTAATAGGTGCAAACAACTCATAGATAGGATCAAGAACACAAATATATTCATGCAAACACATAAGGTTCAGATCTGAAATCATGGCACTCGGGCCCTAGTGTCAAGCATTAAGAATAACGAGTTGAAGCAAAGATGATAAACACCATAGTAGATGATAGGCAACATGCCCCCGACGATCTGACAGATTATTACATGATCTAACTCATCCAATCCCTACCATCCCCTTCGCCTACAGCAGGGGATTACTCACACATGGAGGGAGAAGTCATGGAGTGATGATGGAGTGGTGATGATGACGACGATCTCCCCTCTCCGGAGGCCAAATCAGCCTCCAGATTAGCCCTCCCGAGGAAGAACAGAGAGCGGCGGCGGCTCCGCGACGAAAACTGGGGAAAAGACTTCTGATCTGGGATTTCTTCGTCGAGAGATAAAATACGAGTTGAGGTAGGGCAGCAAAGGAGGTGGGGCCCACCCAGGCGACCCCCCGGTGCGGCCAGGGGCTGGGCCGCGCCACTAGGGCGCCTGGGCCCCCCTTGGCTCCCCTCTGGCCCTTCTTCTGGTCCTGGTTTCCTTTGGGTGCGTTGATTTTCTGTGATTTTTCGTGGAATTTTCCGAGATTCTTAAAAATCAGTTTTCCTGCACACAATAAAACCATATAGGCAGCTTTGCTGAAAACAGCGTCAGTCCGGGTTAGTTTAGCTCAAATCATGCAAGAATGAGACCAAAACAATATCAAAAGCGTTTGGAAAAGTAGATACGTTTGAGACGTATCACCGGGTGAAACGAGTCACGAGGCCCGGCGCCGTCCGCCTCGAGACCGAAGATGGCACTCCGGTGAGCAATTCCTGGAATATTGAGCATCTTCGTAAGTTTTACCCGTAAGGCGCGGTTGTCGGACCCCGTCCGGCAATCAACCTTTTGTACAAGTCTTGCCGCAGTTGCATGTAATCCTTTGTACAAAGCCAGGCGCAGACCCTGGCAGCAGATAATGAAGCGTTGGCTCCCCAAGTTTTAGCATGCATGCTGAGTCGAGTCTCGTCCTTGGTTAGGGTTGATAGTGCCTAACAGTCGCTAACCCCTAACTTAGAGGTCGAGTCTGCGTCTTTTTCCCATCCTTTCCCTTTGGCTCGCAGGAATTGCATATCCTAGCCGAGCCGCTCATGGACGAAGAAGGGGAGAAGGACGAGCCAACACCTACACCCCGGCAAGCCAGAGTCGCCGGGGGCTGCAACCTCAGATAAGTCTTCGCATCCCTTATCATGCATTTTCTTATGGACTGCGGAATACGGAAACCTTGCTTCCTCTTAAAAGCTGTCGTGCTCTCTTAAGCGACAAGCCCCGGAGCGCGTTCCTGGGGCCCGCCTCTGATAGTAGCCGCGGCGGCAAGGGGAGGGAGCGAGGGGCCAGAACCCGCCTTCTCCCTGCCTCCGCCGAGAGCGCGAGGAGGGTCAAGAGGCGCGGGAAGACGGCAGGGCCTGTTGCCGGGCGGGGAAGTGTCTATCTTAACGATGCAAAGGGTTCGCTCCTTGCTGCGGGATGTACCCGCGAGACAAATGGTCCGGCAAACATCCAATTTCATTAAAAACATTCCACTCAGGTACAGTTCAGAGAGAATGAAAAACATGAAAGATGGGATTACAAGATTTAAACGCAACTAAGGCCTGAGGGCTTACAAGATAAAAAGAGATAAGGTGCCCGTAATCCCTTTCTTGTCTCTCTCCTCAGGAGGTAGGGCAAGGAGGCGAGAAGGGCAAAAGGGGCGCCTAGACGAGCTACGGGTGGCAGAAGACACCAAGAGAACGTCCGGGGCTCCGCCCGGGGGCTCCGGAGGCTGGATGGAGATGGCGGCACCGGAAGCGGAGCTCGAAGATGAGGCAACGGGACGTCAACAAGCTGTCGAGGGCATCTAGCCCTCGTACTCCGAGTTGACGGCCTTGCCGCCAGCCTCTTCCCCTTCCGCAGCCTCGCCACTCCGGCCGCCCGAGAAGACGAAGCCCCGGCAAGAGGAGCTTGCCGGGCCAGAGAGAAGACCCCGGTGGCCGTCGCCGCGAGCAAGGGTGATGACGGCGTCTGGAGCGAAGCTGGAAGATGAGGCAGCGGAACGTCAGCACGCTGACGAAGCCGGCGCGTACTCCAACTTCGCGGCCTTGCCGCCTGCCCTCTTCCTCTTCCGCAGCCTCCCTACGCCAGCCGCCCAAGGAGACGACCCCGGGGAGTTCACGGAGCCAGCGACGCGGATGATGGGGTCGCCGGTGCCACGCGGAGCCGCGACCAGCGCCTAGTCGGACCCGTCATCCCGGCGACCACTCCCCTCGTCGTCGCTGTCGCTCCCCTCCTCGTCACTCTCGCTCGAGGAGGAGCCTTCGCTGTCGGAGGAGCTATCCACGCAGCACCGGGCCCGGGTGCCGAAGTCCCCGAAGACCTTGACGGAGAGGAGGTCACCCTCCATCAGCTTAAAATGGAGGGTGAACCCCTCCATCAAGCTTTGGATCCGGGCGAACGACTTCCACCCTCGGCCAAGATACATCACGCCGGGGGCTCGGGATTCGACGTGGACTCGCGTACCACTGATCCCGCAGCCCCTCATGCGGAGTCTCAGCGTCTCGGGTTGCTCCACCTCCAACACGCTCACGAAGGGAGCCGGGAGGCGGAGGCGACGGCGAGGCGCCCGGCGCAGCCTGATGATGAACTCACAGGGGTCGTCCCTGAGATGAACCGCCGTGAGAAGGGGAGCCGCTGGCGGAGGCAAGGCCGGCGCGCCGCCCCGTCCGCCTCGAGCGCCTCGGCCCTGTCCACGGCCTCGTCCACGACCTCACCCCCTCCCCCTTCCCCTTATGGCTGGCTCCGCCACCACGGGTGCAAGGGGAGGAGGGGCGCGCTACCTAGCGGCAACTCTCGCCGCCACCGACGAAGAACCAGGGTTCCCTTTCTCCATGGCAGTCGGAGAGAGGGGACCAGGAATCAAGGAGAAGAAGGGATGAAGGAGTGCGGATCTTTGTCACCCCCGTTCGCTCCTTATAAAGGGGCGGGGTGGGGGCTCGGCCGCCCCGCCCAACCAATCGAAGCAGAGGAAGGGCAGGCGACGGGGGCCGACCCACTACCTCGACCCGAGTCGGCCCGGTTTTCTGCCTCCACCGCCGCAACCCCAAGTGCATGGAGACCGCGTGGCAGGCGCGCAGGGCCGAGGCGACGGATGAGGCGACCTCTCCCCACCCCGTGATCGTGGGGAGCGGGCGCCCCGAAAGCCGCGCCTCGACCCCGTTCGTTCATCGAACCGCGCCTCCACGTCTCCCCCCATTTAAAGAGGGAGCGGGCGTTTCGCCTTTCCGAATAAAGAAATCATGCTCGACGTGACGCATGCCTGCGGGACTCAGCCCCGCGCACGCCACCCACGTCACGCACGCCTCGCCCCCACGACGCCGCGATAAGCGCGCGCCACTTGGGGAAGGCGCGACGGGCACGGAGTTAAGGAGCAACGCGACCCAGGCCACGTGTGCCCGTGCACTGTTTGGGCCTGGCCCAACAACGCTCGGCACCGTGTATGGCCCAGGCCCGGGGGCTCCTGTCGGTGTACTAAAGTAGGGGTACCTTAGTACCACGAACTTGTGCACGGGCAGTAGTAGCACCCCGCGGCAAGGCTTGCCAGGGGAGCGCCAAGAATCTCCACGGCCCCTTCTGAGCCGAACGAAGACCAAGTGTTTGAGCCAAGAAGACAAGGCCCCGGCAAGAGGAGCTTGCCGGGCCAAGGAGACGAGGCCCCGGCAAGAGGAGCTTGCTGGGCCAAGGAGACGAGACCCCGGCAAGAGGAGCTTGCCGGGACGACCAAGCCGAAGCGCCAAGGCCCCGGCTGGAGGAGCTCGCCGGGGAGGCCAAACCAAGGCACCCCAAGAGAAGCTCGTCGCGGCGCACCGCGCGCCCCGGCAAGGCCTGACGAGCGGCAAGCTCTCAGGCGCGGCAAGACAGCCGCCGCAGCAAGCCACTTGCCGTGGCAAGCCACCACCTCAGGCCTGCGCTCCAGCTCACCTGCCCACGCGTCGCTCTGGGGCTCCCCCAAAGGCACGTGGCGGGGCGCCGCGCAGCCTGAGGCGTGCGGTGGCATGCAACGCGGACAGGGTCGCCGCCGTGGCAAGCGGAGGCGCCCCTAACGGTCCGCCTCGGCACTGTTCGGGCGACCCAGACGGGCATTTAATGCCCTTGTCCCCCGCCGTCAGAGTTAGGTGTGATAGCACTGTGCGGCCACTGTACGCACAGTCTTTTGCCATTTTTGCCCTCACCTACGTCGCCACCTGTGGGTAACCCCTTGAGCATATAAAAGGAGGCCCATGTGCACGTAGGGGAGGGGGACGCCCAGTAGACATTCATCCACGTCCAGCTCCAAGCTTACTGTATCTTCTTGCGCTCCAGAGCAAGAACTCGAATCAACCAGACAAGCAGCAGTAGGGTTTTACGCATCCGTGCGGCCCGAAGCTGGGTAAAATCGTTGTGTGTGTGTCGCCTCGATCTGCTCTTTGCGCAGCCTCCGCTACCCGCCGAACCAAAAAGGGGCTTCGTCCCCATAGGTGTTCGAGGAGGCCGATTTCCCCCGACAACTACCCATATTGAAAGTAACCTAGAGAGTAATATGGATGACACCTAAGAAAAAAGATAGTGTGACAACTAATCTATACCATTATATAGTGTCCAAATAATTGGAATAACAACCACTGGATGAAGCAGAACCGACGGTGGACACATGACAAATCTGAGTGTTGCTGACCATTTGATCTACTCATTACTTCACTGGATTCTTCCACGTGTACTATCTGAAAGATTCTATGGCTGGGCTTAAACCATATGGACATTTTGCATAAAATTTTAAGTACATTTCTACTTTATTTTAGAATCTTCCATACTTAGACTATTCTAACTTCTTTTTCTATCAAAACTATCATTCATTTTACTTTGTATTAATGTTTATGTACCTTCATAAATCATATTTATCTTTGCAGATAGAACATTAGCTTTGAGATAGCCAAAAAATATACCTAGATAAAACTTGTTTAATATATACGTGATTTTTGTATCTTATACTCCATGCATATGCCTCACAATTCAGTCGCCTACATAACTTGCCAAAAAAACATACCTAGATAAAACACGCTCAAAATATATTTTATGATAACAATGTGTCTGTCTTTGGTTGTAATTTGACTATATGAACTCTAATGCTAGATGCGCTTCTGGCTACGGCAAGT
The DNA here is from genome assembly GCA_032464435.1 of Aegilops umbellulata. Lineage (NCBI taxonomy): Eukaryota > Viridiplantae > Streptophyta > Magnoliopsida > Poales > Poaceae > Aegilops > Aegilops umbellulata. The sequence goes on along the minus strand of CP136059.1, from coordinate 444,102,070 downwards.
TGCCTCTGCTCTTCATAGTGTCATTATGCTTGCTGCCACTCGGTGGCTTTTCCCCCCTATTTTTTTATGCTTTCTTTCGGCACGATTGTGCTACTACCCTAGCCGTCTTAGTTGCTTTGCTACTTTGGATCTGGTTGTATTGATGTTTTCTTAATTTATAAAGCGGGGTGAAAGCCTATTTCGAGAGTGTTTCAGAAAACTGAGTCTTGCTTATTACCTTTTCCATGTGACCTCAACAAGAAAATCCTCTTGCCGTTTTCCATATCAAACAACTTTAGTATCATGTCAATATGTATGTCACTTACCCCTATTAGCCAGTACTATCTACATATCTCATTGTGCCTTATATCATGACTGTCTAGCCTAAGCCCTTCATAAAAAAAACCTTTTTAATGAAGTCCAATTTCGTGTCAAGAAAATTATGATATTTCCAATCAACAATGTATCATGCACACATAGCATTAGAAATATTATTATGCTCCCACTTACTTTCTTGTAACCACAAGTATCTCCGCTATCCTCCATGAAATTACACTTTTGACCATTTTATCACCAAACATTCCAACTGGATTGTGTTTTTCTTCAGTCCATATTTGGACCTCTGAATTTTGCACGCTCACTAGAATCCTTTGGATCAACAAAATACATTGGACTGTATCATATATAGGTCCTTGGTCTTATTTCCATCTCATGAAAACCCTTTTGCGTTCATCTATTATATCTCATAGTTGAACTATGCAATAATTGCTAGTATAACCCGAATTGATTATAAGCATCACTATAGTGAGACAATCTCATCATAGTCAACTCCTTGAATTAGTCATAAACTATTTCCAACTAATTGTGCTTCATTAAACATTGGTATTTATGTCAGTTCATAGATCCATTACTATATATCAATTCTAAGTCTTTCGGAAGGTTCATCATATTCTAAACTTGAATCATGTGTATGGATATTATCTCGGGTTACATTTACATATAGCCAATTCCAGAGTCAGAGCACCAACTCCTCTTTGTGAATCATAGGTTCATTGTTTGTTCAAAATAATATTTCCTCTTCATACCATAGAGGTTTGCAAGAGTTTTGTCTAACCTATGTGGTTCAAATGCAAGTTCGAACAAAAGTTCACAGATTTCAAAAATAAAGTTTGTAGGTTTGAAAAAAGTTCATCGATTTGGAAAAGAAAAATCATGGAGTTGAAAAATAGTTCATCAATATTGAAAAAAATCATGGATTACACGAAAGTTCATGGTTGGAAAAGTTTATAATTTTAAAGAAGTTCATGATTTGAAATAAAGTTCGTAAAGATTTGAAAAAAAAACATAATTTAAAAGAAGTTCATGAAAGTTGGACAGAAGTCCATCGATTTGATTAAAATTTCACCAATTGTTTGAAACAAAACTGAACAAAAATTCACGAATTGGTGAAAAAGTTCATGAATTCGATAAAAAAAACTTAAAACAAAAAAATAAATAAGGAAACAAAAAAAGGAAAAACCGGCTGGGAAAACAAAAAGGAAACTGTCAAGAAAAAAGGCAGTAGAAATCATTGGAAAGGATCCCAAAAAGCCGGTTGAAAACAAAGATCTACTTGGGCTGGCCGTTTACTAATATGTGTAGTGGAGTTTGCGCAGCCACGGTTTGTGATGTGTACTAGGCGCGGAATAGGAACTAGGGTCCCTAGACACGCCCCATGTAATCTACGTCGGCGATGTCTCTGTGGCTTTCCAGGTCAAATTAGTAGAACAAAACCTCGCAAACCCATTGTTTCCTCTCTTGTCCTTTCCTCTTCTAATCCTCAAAAAAATTATCTATTCCTCTTCACTTTTCTCACTGTGTCCCTCTTGGAGGTGTCTTCGTTGAGTGTCAGTTCCGCCGGCAAGGGCGGCGTGTGTGGGTTCTCTCGTTTGCTTCTTCTGGGCGACATGCTTGAGGCGTTTAGTTGTACACCTCTAGTGCTTTTTGCGTGTTCGCTTTGTTTGATCTGCATGTATAATGTTCTCTTCAATACCATAATATCGTTGGGCTATTTGGCATTGTTTATAAAGCGGGGGAAAGGCTATTTCAAGAGCTTATTTCAAGAGTGCATCCACAGTACACGGTTGTTGTTGTGTAGGAAGAAGCCGTTGCCATGGACGTCTCCACGCAAGATATTTCTCGCTTGTTGCAAGATATACTCTGACCCGTCTCAAGCGCGGTGCTACTAGGCCGTACCAGTACTGTAGCTGACGCGTAAGGTTCTTTTCTCTGTGATTCTCTTATCTGGTTTTCACTGTTTTGCATCAATTTTCTTTGGAGTTTTATAACCTTTTTTTTATATTTTTATGTTTCTTTCTTTTTCTTCCTTTCCTTTTTTAATAACACATTCTAATTTATTCATAAATGCATTTTTCATATATATCAAGAATATTTTTAATACATGTTTACCATTTTTAAATATATGATAACATTTTTTTCAAACATATTTTTTGCTATCTACTTTTTCATACACATTGTATAGATTTCTTATACATCTAAACCATTTCATACACGCTTAATATTTTTTTAAATACATAGTTTTGAACTTTTTCTGAATATGTCTTACTCTTTTTTCAAATACACGATATACAACCTTGAATGATAAAAACATTTTTAAACTACGTAAACATCTTTTTTACATTGTACTACCACATGGGCCCGTGCGTTGCAACGGGAAAAAAGAAGGTTACTCACTCCGTCCCATAATATAAAAATGGGACTTAATATCACACACCCCTTTCCCATTCCTTGCCCTACCCGATCCTTATCTACGATTTTTGTTGATATGTGGAAATAGAGAAAATATTGAAAATATTACATAATCGGTTTTAGTATTATGCTAATTTTCAACATTAGGTCAAGTGGTGTGTATAATTATACTACCCTTATTTTATATATGTAATTTTTTTTTGTTGCATACTAATTTTTTATGAAAATCGATGCTATTTTCCTCTAACTTGTTATTAAATAATTTATATATCAAATAAAGTTTTGTTATCAAATTTAGTTGCCGGTTTCTTAGAAGATTATTGAAAATAACGATTTCTCATGAATAGATTGAACCTCCGTAAGAAGATAACGTAAGATCGGAGCATTGTGGGCCACCCCCCTGCGCATATCTCTCTCCTCCCATCCCTATTATCTTTCATCCAGAGATTGGGATCAAGAGGGAGCCACACACCACAACTTCCTTCCTTCCCGCCATGCATGTTCTCCGGTGAGCAGAGCAACGCACCTCGTCGTTCACCTCCTCCCATCATCACCACGAGGTGGTCTGGCCACATTTGAGCACCACGACCACGGGATCTCGTGGGCGTCCCTCCTCCGTAGTTGTAGCAACCCGCGACCAATTTTGTCCTCATTATAATGTTTATTTTATTTTATTTTTATATTTCATCATGATTGAATATTTAACTCCAAAATAAAACAATGGATTTTTTTGGAAAATCATTTTAGCCTTCCTTGTATTTTATTTAATAACTTTTCCAATTTCCATTCCAACCTTCTCCAAAATCCCTTGCATTTTCAATTACAAGTTTGGCCCGCAAAACTTTTTCCAAACTTCTCCAATTTTGGTGAAACTTATTTTGTGGACCTAAGTATAAATCATGCACGCCAGAGGAAAAGTTTCATACTTTTTCATGCAACCTAGCTACCTATTTATTTCGTCATCATTTTCTCTTTTCCTAATTTCTATAATGACGGGAGAGAGAATATGGAAAAAGACCAACCGGCCAGGCCGGCCCCACTAAGGCCTAAAAAACCTATCCCCGATCCCCAACTCCCTCGATCATATTCTCCCAATCCCCAGCGCCGCCACACATGCCCAAAATGCTAGACTCGCGGGCCTTTCCGGGGCTAATACGGGGTTGTTCCATCTAATCAAACTAGCCCCCCCCCCCTGATTTTCAGGAGGTGTGGGCCTCTTCCCACCCATTAAACCAATCCTAATCCTCCACGTCTGCTACCCCGTGAAGTCTATATAAATCCTCCCTGTGAGTGTAGCATTACCGCACACATGCTCACAAAGAGGAGCGGGAGCCCCGCGCGCTGCCGTTATGCCCTCCCTCCTCCGTTCATCTCCGCCGCCGTTCGAGGCGGATCGGCTGTGGCCTCACGCCATCTGGCCGGCCGCCGCCGCCCTTTGTCATCCGCGCCGGATTGCCTTCCTCCTCCGGCCATCTCCGCCCACTGCCTCGCTCCAGGAGTTTCGCGCGCTGCGCCTCCGCTTCCTTCCCCGGGCGACGCCATCTCGGGCGGCCGCTGCCACACTTTTCCGTTCACGCCGGACTACCTCCCTTCTCTGGCCATCTCCGCCCCCTGCCTTCCTCCAGGAGCCTCGCATGCCGGACTGCCAGTCATGTCTTCCGCCTCCCTTCTCTTTTTCTCTTGATTCGATTCTTCGAATCCTCCTTGTACATGTTCTGTGTTTGTTAGACTCAATTGGATGGACCTTTGTACAATTCCCCTTCGTACTCGTTCTGTGTTTTTTGATCCAAGAGGCAAGGTGTTGATATTACAGGCAATTTGCGGAGAATGGCGGTTTGGAGGCCGAGCTCCATATAGGCCTTTATTTCTGAAAAATATGTGTGTATGTAAGGATGTAACCCACATGTGTGTAAAATTTCATGATGAAATACGTTGAAATGCGACCTATATAAAAAAGACAAATTCATGGCATGGGAGGATGAATAGTATCATGTGTTAAACAGCCCCATATTTGTGTTTTTTGCACAGCCCTCATTTCAACGTGTTTTGCCCTGAAAATTTACACACATGTGTGCTATACCTTCATGTATAGCTGTACTTTTTTTCAGTATTTTTTGATATGTAAAAATAAGAATTTCAATGAAATTTGAATTTTGAATCTTGAGGCCTCGGATTTCAGGTAAGCAATCGAGGTGGGATTATTGTGAGTACGTGTGAAAATCAGGCAAGGTACCGAAACGTACGTGCAGGCCAATTGAGAGGACGTGGATGCGGACCGATGGAGACCAAATCAACCTAGAATAGCTGGATAGTTTTTTGTGGCTTCAGTTTCTACAGGAGCTTTCCGCTGCTGTTGTGTTTGGTTTTTTCGCCATTCTTGTTCTGTTTATTTTACACTGCGCGTCCTATGTTTGCCTGAGTGCACTATCGGTTTAAAAGCAGGGCAGAGTTGCTTGTCGTTTCTCCTGGAGATGCTCTTCGAGGCTGTCACCTACTGGTTGGTAGCAACAACACAGATCAAGCAGCTAGCTGCTGTCCATGTCGTTTCTCCTGATTTCTTTCTGTGTTGGTTTTAGTGGTGAATTTTCTCTCATTCTCAGGATACCAATCTGGCACGAGGTGAAGCTGCTGTTCCTGGCGTGGCTGGCAAACTAGAAGGAGAAACGCCAAGAGCAGGTTCCTCTTGTTCCTCGCCCCCACGAAAGACCATGAGGCGGCTCACGGAGATTGAGATTGAAGCGGTAACCGGCGGAGATCTGATTCGACTGTTCAGTTGTGTGTCTTTTTCTTCCTCTCATCCATATATGGAACATATCTGGAGTGTGATGTGAACAAGCACCATTATATTGGAGTGAGATCGCAGACGTTTTCCCCTGTTAAGTAGTGGTTCTGGTGGGTTGATCTAAGCCTGTAAATGCATTTTCAGAACCTCTGATGGATGTGATGCGGCTTCATAATGGCCTGACAGTAAACCACAGTTTCAGATCCTCCGTTTTGTTTCTTTCTTGAAACATAAATATGTATTTCTTTCTTTCTTGAAACATAAATATGTATGTATTTCTTTCTTTCTAAATGTCGACGGGATTATTTCTTTCTTTCAGTCTTGGGATGTTCTGGCTGTGCATTGCCCATTGTAAATAATTGCCATTTATCCTGGGAGCTCATTGCTGTTGGATAATGAGCAACTGTATTCTCTGGAGGGCCAAAGGCCAATACATATACAGGTGTGTGGGAAAGTGCAAGAGACCCCTTATACAATGGGGATAAACCGAAAAGGGCTATACACATCTAACACCCCCCCTCAAACTCATGGTGGGTCAACAACACTGAGTTTGGAGAGAAGAAAATTATGCTGCGCTCGAGTTTGTGCCTTCGTGAAGAAGTCTGCCAACTGTAACTCAGAGGGCACATAGTGAAGGGCGAGAGTCTGATCCTGCACAGCAGCACGCATAATGTGGGCATCCACACCGATGTGCTTGGTGAGCTCATGCTTCACCGGGTCACGCGCAATGCAGATAGCGCCAGTACTGTCTGACAATAAAGGAGTCGATGTAGTAGCAGACACACCAAAATCCTCAAGTAGCCATCGTAACCAGATCACCTCAGCCGTCAGCATAGCCATGGCTCGCAACTCAGCCTCTGTACTCGAGCGAGAAACTGCAGTCTGTTTCTTTGTCTTCCAGGCAATAAGAGAGCCACCAAGAAAGACACAATAAGCAGACAGTGAGCGTCGATCAGAGGGATCACTAGCCCAGGTAGCATCAGAATAGGCCTGGAGCTCAAGAGAGCTGGAGCGGGGAAAGAAAAGGCGCTGAGAGATCGTGCCAAAGAGTATTTATGAGCTTTGACAGTTGAGTTGTCAATTCAACCGCACCTGAAATAAACTTACTCGCAACAAAAGTTAAGTGGCAACAGTAATATGGAAGTGGTGAAAGTGAAAGTAACCAGCAAAGGTAAACAACGAAAGTAGTAACTAGTAACCAGTAGTATTTAAAACACTGTAGGCTAGGGAGATGGATGGTTGGGCGCTGCATGGATGAGATATATCATGATTCCAACTTGGGCAAGGCACACAGAAAAGTAATGATCATCTAGGCAAATATCAAACATTAGGCATGTATCCCGTAGGTAGTTGTACGTGCTTGCAATAAGAACTTGCACAACATCTTTTGTCCTACCATCCCGCTACGAACGGGGCCAAAAGGAACTTATGGAGATTAAGGTGCTCCTGTCAAAGAGCACCGGAACAAAGCAATAAAATCAATGGATACATGTAATCCTCAAACTACGGACCGTCCCCTTTGGTGTCCCAAGCTGTCACTTTTGGGATCGCCGGTTCCAAACCGTAATAGGTGCAAACAACTCATAGATAGGATCAAGAACACAAATATATTCATGCAAACACATAAGGTTCAGATCTAAAATCATGGCACTCGGGCCCTAGTGTCAAGCATTAAGAATAACGAGTTGAAGCAAAGATGATAAACACCATAGTAGATGATAGGCAACATGCCCCCGATGATCTGACAGATTATTACATGATCTAACTCATCCAATCCCTACCATCCCCTTCGCCTACAGCAGGGGATTACTCACACATGGAGGGAGAAGTCATGGAGTGATGATGGAGTGGTGATGATGACGATGATGGCGACGATCTCCCCTCTCCGGAGGCCAAATCAGCCTCCAGATTAGCCCTCCCGAGGAAGAACAGAGAGCGGCGGCGGCTCCGCGACGAAAACTGGGGAAAAGACTTCTGATCTGGGATTTCTTCGTCGAGAGATAAAATACGAGTCGAGGTAGGGCAGCAAAGGAGGTGGGGCCCACCCAGGCGACCCCCCGGCGCGGCCAGGGGCTGGGCCGCGCCACTAGGGCGCCTGGGCCCCCCTTGGCTCCCCTCTGGCCCTTCTTCTGGTCCTGGTTTCCTTTGGGTGCATGGATTTTCTGTGATTTTTTGTGGAATTTTCCGAGATTCTTAAAAATCAGTTTTCCTGCACACAATAAAACCATACAGGCAGCTCTGCTGAAAACAGCGTCAGTCCGGGTTAGTTTAGCTCAAATCATGCAAGAATGAGACCAAAACAATATCAAAAGCGTTTGGAAAAGTAGATACGTTTGAGACGTATCAACTCCCCCAAGCTTAGCATATTGCTTGTCCTCAAGCAATTCAGTTCAACGAACTGGAATCGACAAAGAAAACTTTGACAAACTCTTTTGCTTCATTAGATGTATATAAGCATGTACTACGAAAAAGAGTTTAGCAAGTATTGAAACAGTACTATGAGGACAATGCACGGAGCAGCCCTTCTTTCAAGTGACCAATCACAAATATCTAAGAGTAAATAATATATCACTGAAAGTCAAGACAAGATTACATCACACATAGCTTGAGCATATTAGGGTGGTATCTCGATGGCCTCCATAGCAAAACATAAATGCAGAGAATCCTCCAGAGTTTTAAAGGAGACTAGAACTAAGTGTTTCAGAATGAGTAATATCACAATCATGCAGAAAACAATGTAATACTTTGGGACAATGCACATTACACTCAGAATGACAATTATGCTCTCCTAGTCGGTGCTTTGAAGAAAGAAGGTGGAGACTCTCGAACCGTGGCTTTTGTTGGCAAGGTTGAAAACCCGTAGTCGGAAACAAAAACAAAGCATGTACCAGAGCTCTTAGTTTTAAAAACAGAGGAGAAAATTATGCTTTTGAGAGGTGCATATTTCGTCAACGAATGCTAGCATGTAACTCAATCGCTTCTTGAACCAGACAAGTTTCGAGGAACGGCTCCCGTGTGAGGATCATAACATCCTCTTAATCTCCTTGGTTGATCACTGCCAAAGTTTTCTGATTTCTCATGAACAAAGCGTGAAGGAGGGTTTGTTTGTTGCATTATCTTTTATGAGCCGGGCGCACTCTAAGCCAGCTCCTACTCATATTAAGGGTTTGCACATTATACATGCAATCCAGGGGTGAAACTTGTCTGACTCAAAAAGTATCATGAGTTAACTACTACTTCCTCATGAGCTAAAATAGAGGCACAAAAAGAGAAACCTTTTGATTAATTTCGAGATGGTACACGAAAGTCTTCGTTAGGAATGGCAGGTAAATACCATGTATAGGCAGGTATGGTGGACTCAAATGGAATAACTAGTTTAAAGATTTTGGATGCACAAGCAGTCAGTCCGCTTAGTACAGGCGAAGGTTTAGCAAAAGACTGGGGAGCGACCAACTAGAGAGCAATAACGGTCATAATCATGCAGAGCGACAAAGCAACATTGAATCGGGCATGAAAGTGATATAACTATTCTGAAACTCAGAGATCATCAAGGCATAACAGACTTTTTAGTCTTAAACATGTGTAAACATGTGCCAAGTCAATCCAAGAATTCTCCAAAGGGAAATACCACCTTAGTATACCAGGCTATGAATAATGCAATGCATGTAAATCATTTCAATAACACATTATATACTCTAGCTATTCGAGACTAGACACAAGGAAAGAATGAACCACTGGAAGAGCATTGTAAACATAGCACTATGTCGCTACAAGCTGGTCTCTAGATCATAAGTACAGGCATACGTACAAAAGTAGAAACAAGAGAGTTCATACCGGTTTTCCTTGTTGCTTCCCTTCAGTCGATCTTCGTCATTACTGCCTTGTCACTCGCACGATCGAACTTAGGAAATATAATTAAATGTCATCACGGACTCGAGCTGAACTCTGAAAACAAAGCACACTAAGGAGAAAAAGGAAATCTTTTTGTTGTTTTTGGCAAAGAGAGAAATAAAGAAGAGCGGTCGAAAACTTCAAAAAGATCAAAGCAAATAAAACGGATAATACAATGGAAGAGTGAGAGGGGAACGTACTCCCCCAAGCTTAGGCTTTTGGCCTAAGTTGGTAGCAACTACTGCCCCCAGGAGCCACCTGCTCCGGAGGAATAGTGGTGAGTCCAAGGATCGTAGAAGGATGCTGGCGCGTACACCGAACTCCTCGGAGTCTCCCACGAGGAAGGGTCCGTGCGCCAAGCAGAGGAAGACCCTTCACCAAACCCGGTGGCGGTTTCTTCCTGAAAAGGTGGTAACTCACCATGCTCCTCCTCGTCGGGTACAACCCCCTCCGTGGGGTTATGAAACTGATGTCGAACCATGAACTCATCGAACTAGATAACATCAAAGGACCATCCGTTCCTGCTAGAAAAATCAAACAAAAGAGGTGCAGGTAGACGGATCTTGCGTTCCGCGGTAGTCCTGAAACGCAAGATATAAACAAGATTATTGAGCTCAGAATCCATGGTAACAAATTTATGCCTTCTCATAGCAACAAGATCAAAGCTTGAAAAAGTAAAAGGAATATCATCAGGGTGTGGGGTGCCTCCAAAGTGTTCTAAGATAACTGTGGCATAAATGCCACCACATAAGTCTCCCTTGTTACCGTTCATAGCAAGGCGTCGAGCAATTAAGACACCCATATTATAATTAGACCTCCCTGAGAGGGCTGCTGCCAGGATAGCAATATCCGGCGCAGAAATGTTGCTTGTGTTGTCTCGAGCTAACACCCCTCTAGCAATATAACATGCGAAATACCTGAGGTGACGGAATAAGATGCTGGAGATCTTTGACCGATGAATATCCTTCGTATCCATGTTGCAGAGAGAGTTGAAGACGGTTTTCAGCTCGGAGGGCTGAGAGGCCATCCTACCCGTCCTCCCAACGTTCGGCACACCTATTATTTCACAAAACTCCCCCAAAGTCATGGTGATAAGATCATTATAAATTTTAAACTCGATAGCACCTGAAACGGGATTGTATCTAAAACTGTTAATGAACTGGAGGTGAGTTTTTCATACTGAGTAACACGGCATGTGACCAGCCGTGTCAAACCTGCATTAGCACAAAGATTATAAAACTCATCCTTAATTCCTGCAGCTTCAAGGAATTCATCACATGGAAACGTCATCGCACGTGCTGGACTTGTATCTTCCAACAACTCCAGGGGCACATGATCTTCATTATAGCTCACCCTGGCAGTCGATGGTGAAGCTGCAGCTCTAGTAACTCGATCGGAGTGTGCGGGTTTCCTCTTCTCAAGCCACCCTTTTGCCCTTCCTAACAAACTCATTTATGAAATTTTTGACAAATTACAAAAACAAGGATTAAAACAAGGTAAGTTGAGGCAAACTACTCAACTTACTTGGCCAAGGCATAAACTTGCATCAAAACTTGGAAAATTGCTTTCTACACATGCATGCAAGCTCATCTATACAACACCAAGAACTACTAAATACTCACAAATGAAGACACCAATCAGAAATCTAATTGGAGGGGTGGAGGAGTCACATACCAGGGAGTATTTGTTCAAAATCTCAGCCCAAATGATAGGCTGTAGAGAGAGATCGAAGAATCGCCTCCAAGAACAGCAAGAACGCAAGAACAGGAGCATAACTCGTGTTTTCGGGGAGAAAGAGAGAGGGAGGAAGAAGACTTACCTAGAGGGGGGCTATGTGGGCCCCAGGCGCCCTGTGGGCGCGGCCAGGGGCTGGGCCGCGCCAGCTGGCCGCCTGGGCCACTGGTGGCTCCCCCTGGCTAGTCCCAGGTTCCTCTGGTTCGCCCCCGACATAGAAATTTTTATTTTTATTTTTCTGGAATTTTTCTGAAAACTTCACTGTTGAAATTTTTTCGAAGTTCAAAAAGCTGCATGACTTTCTGAAAACTCAAAGCAATGATTAGTATTGTGAAGCTTCAAAACATGAAACATCTTGGTACAGCAAAGAGAGTAAAGACTAAAATAAATGACAATATAACAAGCTCAACTTTTTATCCACATAACACATGTTTATTAGTAAGGTTGATCAAGTCTTACCGACAAACAAGCGATATATAGAACAAAAATCCTCACCACTTACGAAGTAATTACTGAACCTTTACTTTGATGGCCATTGTCCCCACCATAACAGTTTTGTATTTGTGGTGCACATGTAGTGGGCAGTCCCATTCTCCAACCTTCACGGTCTCGATATTTTCTATAGAGTTGAGGCCATGCCTCCTGTCCATCTTCTTTGGAAAATATACCGTGTGTTCTTTATCATTCACGTGGAAGGTGACCTTTCCTTTATTGCAATCAATAATAGCACCTGTGGTATTAAGAAAAGGTCTACCAAGAATAATGGACATGCTCCCATCCTCGGGCATGTCAAGCACAACAAAATCAGTAAGGATCAAACAATTAGCAACTTTTACGGGAACATCCTCACAAATACCTATCGGAATGGCGGTTGACTTGTCAGCCATCTGAAGAGAGATATCTGTAGGAATTAGTTTCTCTAAACAAAGCCTCTTGTAAAGAGAGAGAGGCATAACACTCACTCCTGCTCCAAGATCACACAAAGCAGTCTTGACATAATTATTCATTATGGAGCAAGGAATGGTGGGTATACCTGGATCACCGAGCTTCTCAGGAATCTTGCCACTGAAAGAGTAGTTAGCAAGCATAGTAGATATTGCTTCACTAGGAATTTTTCTTTTATTAGTGACAATATCTTTCATATATTTTGAATAAGGAGGTAACTTGATAGCATCAGCCAAAGGGATTTGAAGAAAAAGAGGCTTAATCCACTCACAAAACTTATTGTAATGCTCTTCTTCTTTAGATTTGATGGACTTACCTGGAAAGGGCATGGGTTTCTGTACCCATGGTTCTCTTTCCTTCCCATGTTTTCTTGCGATGAAGTCTTCTTTAGTGTACCTCTTACGTTTGTCAGGTGCTTCTTCTTCTCGAGCTTCAGGCGGATCATTCTTCTCGTTATCTTTATCTTTAAGTTCAGCACCGTCTTCAGTCTCAGCATCGGAGATAGATACACTGTTTGGATCAATAGCTGGCTCTTCATCTGTAATAGGATCATTGGAATTTTCAATCTCCTTATGTTTCTTTTTCTTCTTTTTGGAAGAGCCAACAGTTCCTTCTTCCTGCATTTGAGAATCTTGCTCAATTCTCCTCGGGTGCCCCTCTGGATAGAGAGGATCCTGAGTGCTAGTTCCTCCTCGGGTCTGAATCCCGAAAGCCTGCAAATCATCTTGTTTTGCATTGTTAGCAAGCAAATCTTTTCACACATTAGAAATTTGCTCAAGTTGAGTTTGAATCATATGGAAGTGTTTCACAAGACATTGAACATCATTAACCGTTCTACCTAGAACATCTAGCAAGCTTTTGATAGCAAGGGAATTATCATGCAACTGACTTTGTATCCTCTCATTAAAATGATTTTGCTTCATAATAAAATTATCGAACTCATCTAAACATTGATCAGGAGGCTTACCATGAGGGATGTCACTTGCATTGAAATCTAAAAGAGAGTGTACCTCTACCATAGGGTGGTGAGTGATAGGCTCACACAGCTTCTCAATAGGGGGTAGATTCTTTACATCTTCAGCTTTAATACCTTTCTCTTTAATAGACTTCTTTGCTTCTCGCATATCTTCGGGGCTTAGAACAAACATGCCCCTCTTCTTTTGTGGTGGAGGTGGTTCAGGGGCGGACCAATCTTCATGGTTTTTAGCAATCCTGCCCATTAGTTCTTCTGCATCCTCCGGTGTTCTCTTCCTGAAAACACAACCAGCACAACTATCCAAATAGGACCTGGATTCATCAGTTAGACCAGCATAAAATATATCAATTAATTCGTTCTTAGGAACTCCATGTCCTGGTCTAGCCCGAATCAAACTGCAGTACCTCCCCCAAGCTTTAGGGAGGGACTCATCCTGCAACTGTCTAAAGTTATAAATTCTTTGTAAGCAGCATGTTGCATAAGAGCAGGAAAGTACTTATCAACAAAAGAGTGAGCTAAATCTTGCGGGCTCTTAATAGAACCGTATGGGAGTGAATCATACCATGCTTTAGCACCTTCCTTCAAGGAGAAGGGAAGAAGCTTGGTCACATAATAGCATCGTTTCTTTTCATCTGTGGTAAACAGGCTACCCAACTCACCGAGTTTAGTCAGGTGTGCAATAGCATCATCATTTTCTCTGCCATAAAAGGGGCCAGCTTCAACCATAGGTATAAGTGAAAGATCAACAGAGAAATCATAATCAGGATCATCGATGCATATAGGAGATGTAGCAAATTTAGGATCAAGAACAGCTTTGTTCTTCAAAGAATGTTTTTCAAACATTTTCTTAATCTCCTCAGGTTCAGAGCCGGAAAACTCTGTCAATTCCCTGCATAAATCTTCATCAAGCACATAGTAATCATCATCAAGGATACTTTCCTTGAGTTTACTCAAATCAGGATAACCATATGTTTCACCAATAGGGTAGCGAGTAACAGGGATTTCGATTTCAGACCTTTTTGTAGCAGCAGCAACCTGTTTCTCAAGAGCATAACCAGGTGAAGTAACATCATCAATAGTAGTAGAGGCATCATCAATAGTATCAGACATAATAGCAGATTCAGCAGGAGCATCATGTGGTGGTGGTGAGGCAAACTTACTCATAACGGAAGGTGAATCGAGTGTAGCGCTAGTGCTCAGAACAGTACCTCTTCTTGTAGTGGATAGTAAGATTGGAACCTTGGGGTCTTCTTTCTTACCCATAGTGGATAAAGTGCAGTAGGTAGAATACCTCAAGTAGACTCGTAAATATTGCTATGCTCCCCGGCAACGGCGCCAGAAAACGGTGCTTGATAACCCTCAACCGTAAGGGATCGAGATAGTCTTCGCGGGTAAGAATAACCCAATTTATTGATTCGACACAAGGGGAGCCAAAGATTATTTATGAGCTTTGACAGTTGAGTTGTCAATTCAACCGCACCTGAAATAAACTTACTCGCAACAAAAGTTAAGTGGCAACAGTAATATGGAAGTGGTGAAAGTGAAAGTAACCAGCAAAGGTAAACAACGAAAGTAGTAACTAGTAACCAGTAGTATTTAAAACACTGTAGGCTAGGGAGATGGATGGTTGGGCGCTGCATGGATGAGATATATCATGATTCCAACTTGGGGCAAGGCACACAGAAAAGTAATGGTCATCTAGGTTAATATCAAACATTAGGCATGTATCCCGTAGGTAGTTGTACGTGCTTGCAATAAGAACTTGCACAACATCTTTTGTCCTACCATCCCGCTACGAACGGGGCCAAAAGGAACTTATGGAGATTAAGGTGCTCCTGTCAAAGAGCACCGGAACAAAGCAATAAACTCAATGGATACATGCAATCCTCAAACTACGGACCGTCCCCTTTGGTGTCCCAAGCTGTCACTTTTGGGATCGCCGGTTCCAAACCGTAATAGGTGCAAACAACTCATAGATAGGATCAAGAACACAAATATATTCATGCAAACACATAAGGTTCAGATCTGAAATCATGTCACTCGGGCCCTAGTGTCAAGCATTAAGAATAACGAGTTGAAGCAAAGATGATAAACACCATAGTAGATGATAGGCAACATGCCCCCGACGATCTGACAGATTATTACATGATCTAACTCATCCAATCCCTACCATCCCCTTCGCCTACAGCAGGGGATTACTCACACATGGAGGGAGAAGTCATGGAGTGATGATGGAGTGGTGATGATGACGACGATCTCCCCTCTCCGGAGGCCAAATCAGCCTCCAGATTAGCCCTCCCGAGGAAGAACAGAGAGCGGCGGCGGCTCCGCGACGAAAACTGGGGAAAAGACTTCTGATCTGGGATTTCTTCGTCGAGAGATAAAATACGAGTTGAGGTAGGGCAGCAAAGGAGGTGGGGCCCACCCAGACGACCCCCCGGTGCGGCCAGGGGCTGGGCCGCGCCACTAGGGCGCCTGGGCCCCCCTTGGCTCCCCTCTGGCCCTTCTTCTGGTCCTGGTTTCCTTTGGGTGCGTGGATTTTCTGTGATTTTTCGTGGAATTTTCCGAGATTCTTAAAAATCAGTTTTCCTGCACACAATAAAACCATACAGGCAGCTTTGCTGAAAACAGCGTCAGTCCGGGTTAGTTTAGCTCAAATCATGCAAGAATGAGACCAAAACAATATCAAAAGCGTTTGGAAAAGTAGATACGTTTCAGACGTATCACCGGGTGAAACGAGTCACGAGGCCCGGCGCCGTCCGCCTCGAGACCGAAGATGGCACTCCGGTGAGCAATTCCTGGAATATTGAGCATCTTCGTAAGTTTTACCCGTAAGGCACGGTTGTCGGACCCCGTCCAGCAATCAACCTTTTGTACAAGTATTGCCGCAGTTGCATGTAATCCTTTGTACAAAGCCAAGCGCAAACCCTGGCAGCAGATAATGAAGCGTTGGCGCCCCAAGTTTTAGCATGCATGGTGAGTCGAGTCTCGTCCTTGGTTAGGGTTGATAGTGCCTAACAGTCGCTAACCCCTAACTTAGAGGTCGAGTCTGCGTCTTTTTCCCATCCTTTCCCTTTGGCTCGCAGGAATTGCATATCCTAGCCGAGCCGCTCATGGACGAAGAAGGGGAGAAGGACGAGCCAACACCTACACCCCGGCAAGCCAGAGTCGCCGGGGGCTGCAACCTCAGATAAGTCTTCGCATCCCTTATCATGCATTCTCTTATGGACTGCGGAATACGGAAACCTTGCTTCCTCTTAAAAGCTGTCGTGCTCTCTTAAGCGACAAGCCCCGGAGCGCGTTCCTGGGGCCCGCCTCTGATAGTAGCCGCGGCGGCAAGGGGAGGGAGCAAGGGGCCAGAACCCGCCTTCTCCCTGCCTCCGCCGAGAGCGCGAGGAGGGTCAAGAGGCGCGGGAAGACGGCAGGGCCTGTTGCCGGGCGGGGAAGTGTCTATCTTAACGATGCAAAGGGTTCGCTCCTTGCCGCGGGATGTACCCGCGAGACAAATGGTCCGGCAAACATCCAATTTCATTAAAAACATTCCACTCAGGTACAGTTCAGAGAGAATGAAAAACATGAAAGATGGGATTACAAGATTTAAACGCAACTAAGGCCTGAGGGCTTACAAGATAAAAAGAGATAAGGTGCCCGTAATCCCTTTCTTGTCTCTCTCCTCAGGAGGTAGGGCAAGGAGGCGAGAAGGGCAAAAGGGGCGCCTAGACGAGCTACGGGTGGCAGAAGACACCAAGAGAACGTCCGGGGCTCCGCCCGGGGGCTCCGGAGGCTGGATGGAGATGGCGGCGCCGGAAGCGGAGCTCGAAGATGAGGCAGCGGGACGTCAACACGCTGTCGAGGGCATCTAGCCCTCGTACTCCGAGTTGACGGCCTTGCCGCCAGCCTCTTCCCCTTCCGCAGCCTCGCCACTCCGGCCGCCCGAGAAGACGAAGCCCCGGCAAGAGGAGCTTGCCGGGCCAGAGAGAAGACCCCGGTGGCCGTCGCCGCGAGCAAGGGTGATGACGGCGTCTGGAGCGAAGCTGGAAGATGAGGCAGCGGAACGTCAGCACGCTGACGAAGCCGGCGCGTACTCCACTTCGCGGCCTTGCCGCCCGCCCTCTTCCTCTTCCGCAGCCTCCCTACGCCAGCCGCCCAAGGAGACGACCCCGGGGAGTTCACGGAGCCAGCGACGCGGATGATGGGGTCGCCGGTGCCACGTGGAGCCGCGACCAGCGCCTAGTCGGACCCGTCATCCCGGCGACCACTCCCCTCGTCGTCGCTGTCGCTCCCCTCCTCGTCACTCTCGCTCGAGGAGGAGCCTTCGCTGTCGGAGGAGCTATCCACGCAGCACCGGGCCCGGGTGCCGAAATCCCCGAAGACCTTGACGGAGAGGAGGTCACCCTCCATCAGCTTAAAATGGAGGGTGAACCCCTCCATCAAGCTTTGGATCCGGGCGAACGACTTCCACCCTCGGCCAAGATACATCACGCCGGGGGCTCGGGATTCGACGTGGACTCGCGTACCACTGATCCCGCAGCCCCTCATGCGCAGTCTCAGCGTCTCGGGTTGCTCCACCTCCAACACGCTCACGAAGGGAGCCGGGAGGCGGAGGCGACGGCGAGGCGCCCGGCGCAGCCTGATGATGAACTCACAGGGGTCGTCCCTGAGATGAACCGCCGTGAGAAGGGGAGCCGCTGGCGGAGGCAAGGCCGGCGCGCCGCCCCGTCCGCCTCGAGCGCCTCGGCCCTGTCCACGGCCTCGTCCACGACCTCACCCCCTCCCCCTTCCCCTTATGGCTGGCTCCGCCACCACGGGTGCAAGGGGAGGAGGGGCGCGCTACCTAGCGGCAACTCTCGCCGCCACCGACGAAGAACCAGGGTTCCCTTTCTCCATGGCAGTCGGAGAGAGGGGACCAGGAATCAAGGAGAAGAAGGGATGAAGGAGTGCGGATCTTTGTCACCCCCGTTCGCTCCTTATAAAGGGGCGGGGTGGGGGCTCGGCCGCCCCGCCCAACCAATCGAAGCAGAGGAAGGGCAGGCGACGGGGGCCGACCCACTACCTCGACCCGAGTCGGCCCGGTTTTCTGCCTCCACCGCCGCAACCCCAAGTGCATGGAGACCACGTGGCAGGCGCGCAGGGCCGAGGCGACGGATGAGGCGACCTCTCCCCACCCCGTGATCGTGGGGAGCGGGCGCCCCGAAAGCCGCGCCTCGACCCCGTTCGTTCACCGAACCGCGCCTCCACGTCTCCCCCCATTTAAAGAGGGAGCGGGCATTTCGCCTTTCCGAATAAAGAAATCATGCTCGACGTGACGCATGCCTGCGGGACTCAGCCCCGCGCACGCCACCCACGTCACGCACGCCTCGCCCCCACGACGCCGCGATAAGCGCGCGCCACTTGGGGAAGGCGCGACGGGCACGGAGTTAAGGAGCAACGCGACCCAGGCCACGTGTGCCCGTGCACTGTTTGGGCCTGGCCCAACAACGCTCGGCACCGTGTATGGCCCAGGCCCGGGGGCTCCTGTCGGTGTACTAAAGTAGGGGTACCTTAGTACCACGAACTTGTGCACGGGCAGTAGTAGCACCCCGCGGCAAGGCTTGCCAGGGGAGCGCCAAGAATCTCCACGGCCCCTTCTGAGCCGAACGAAGACCAAGTGTTTGAGCCAAGAAGACAAGGCCCCGGCAAGAGGAGCTTGCCGGGCCAAGGAGACGAGGCCCCGGCAAGAGGAGCTTGCCGGGCCAAGGAGACGAGACCCCGGCAAGAGGAGCTTGCCGGGACGACCAAGCCGAAGCGCCAAGGCCCCGGCGGGAGGAGCTCGCCGGGGAGGCCAAACCAAGGCACCCCAAGAGAAGCTCGTCGCGGCGCACCGCGCGCCCCGGCAAGGCCTGACGAGCGGCAAGCTCTCAGGCGCGGCAAGACAGCCGCCGCAGCAAGCCACTTGCCGTGGCAAGCCACCACCTCAGGCCTGTGCTCCAGCTCACCTGCCCACGCGTCGCTCTGGGGCTCCCCCAAAGGCACGTGGCGGGGCGCCGCGCAGCCTGAGGCGTGCGGTGGCATGCAACGCGGACAGGGTCGCCGCCGTGGCAAGCGGAGGCGCCCCTAACGGTCCGCCTCGGCACTGTTCGGGCGACCCAGACGGGCATTTAATGCCCTTGTCCCCCGCCGTCAGAGTTAGGTGTGATAGCACTGTGCGGCCACTGTACGCACAGTCTTTTGCCATTTTTGCCCTCACCTACGTCGCCACCTGTGGGTAACCCCTTGAGTTTATAAAAGGAGGCCCATGTGCACGTAGGGGAGGGGGACGCCCAGTAGACATTCATCCACGTCCAGCTCCAAGCTTACTGTATCTTCTTGCGCTCCAGAGCAAGAACTCGAATCAACCAGACAAGCAGCAGTAGGGTTTTACGCATCCGTGCGGCCCGAAGCTGGGTAAAATCGTTGTGTGTGTGTCGCCTCGATCTGCTCTTTGCGCAGCCTCCGCTACCCGCCGAACCAAAAAGGGGCTTCGTCCCCATAGGTGTTCGAGGAGGCCGATTTCCCCCGACAACTACCCATATTGAAAGTAACCTAGAGAGTAATATGGATGACACCTAAGAAAAAAGATAGTGTGACAACTAATCTATACCATTATATAGTGTCCAAATAATTGGAATAACAACCACTGGATGAAGCCGAACCGACGGTGGACACATGACAAATCTGAGTGTTGCTGACCATTTGATCTACTCATTACTTCACTGGATTCTTCCACGTGTACTATCTGAAAGATTCTATGGCTGGGCTTAAACCATATGGACATTTTGCATAAAATTTTAAGTACATTTCTACTTTATTTTAGAATCTTCCATACTTAGACTATTCTAACTTCTTTTTCTATCAAAACTATCATTCATTTTACTTTGTATTAATGTTTATGTACCTTCATAAATCATATTTATCTTTGCAGATAGAACATTAGCTTTGAGATAGCCAAAAAATATACCTAGATAAAACTTGTTTAATATATACGTGATTTTTGTATCTTATACTCCATGCATATGCCTCACAATTCAGTCGCCTACATAACTTGCCAAAAAAACATACCTAGATAAAACACGCTCAAAATATATTTTATGATAACAATGTGTCTGTCTTTGGTTGTAATTTGACTATATGAACTCTAATGCTAGATGCGCTTCTGGCTACGGCAAGTTGCCTCTGCTCTTCATAGTGTCATTATGCTTGCTGCCACTCGGTGGCTTTTCCCCCCTATTTTTTTATGCTTTCTTTCGGCACGATTGTGCTACTACCCTAGCCGTCTTAGTTGCTTTGCTACTTTGGATCTGGTTGTATTGATGTTTTCTTAATTTATAAAGCAGGGTGAAAGCCTATTTCGAGAGTTTTTCAGAAAACTGAGTCTTGCTTATTACCTTTTCCATGTGACCTCAACAAGAAAATCCTCTTGCCGTTTTCCATATCAAACAACTTTAGTATCATGTCAATATGTATGTCACTTACCCCTATTAGCCAGTACTATCTACATATCTCATTGTGCCTTATATCATGACTGTCTAGCCTAAGCGCTTCATAAAAAAAAATCTTTTTAATGAAGTCCAATTTCGTGTCAAGAAAATTATGATATTTCCAATCAACAATGTGTCATGCACACATAGCATTAGAAATATTATTATGCTCCCACTTACTTTCTTGTAACCACAAGTATCTCCGCTATCCTCCATGAAATTACACTTTTGACCATTTTATCACCAAACATTCCAACTGGATTGTGTTTTTCTTCAGTCCATATTTGGACCTCTGAATTTTGCACGCTCACTAGCATCCTTTGGATCAACAAAATACATTGGACTGTATCATATATAGGTCCTTGGTCTTATTTCCATCTCATGAAAACCCTTTTGCGTTCATCTATTATATCTCATAGTTGAACTATGCAATAATTGCTAGTATAACCCGAATTGATTATAAGCATCACTATAGTGAGACAATCTCATCATAGTCAACTCCTTGAATTAGTCATAAACTATTTCCAACTAATTGTGCTTCATTAAACATTGGTATTTATGTCAGTTCATAGATCCATTACTATATATCAATTCTAAGTCTTTCGGAAGGTTCATCATATTCTAAACTTGAATCATGTGTATGGATATTATCTCGGGTTACATTTACATATAGCCAATTCCAGAGTCAGAGCACCAACTCCTCTTTGTGAATCATAGGTTCATTGTTTGTTCAAAATAATATTTCCTCTTCATACCATAGAGGTTTGCACGAGTTTTGTCTAACCTATGTGGTTCAAATGCAAGTTCGAACAAAAGTTCACAGATTTCAAAAATAAAGTTTGTAGGTTTGAAAAAAGTTCATCGATTTGGAAAAGAAAAATCATGGAGTTGAAAAATAGTTCATCAATATTGAAAAAAATCATGGATTACACGAAAGTTCATGGTTGGAAAAGTTTATAATTTTAAAGAAGTTCATGATTTGAAATAAAGTTCGTAAAGATTTGAAAAAAAAACATAATTTAAAAGAAGTTCATGAAAGTTGGACAGAAGTCCATCGATTTGATTAAAATTTCACCAATTGTTTGAAACAAAACTGAACAAAAATTCACGAATTGGTGAAAAAGTTCATGAATTCGATAAAAAAAACTTAAAACAAAAAAATAAATAAGGAAACAAAAAAAGGAAAAACCGGCTGGGAAAACAAAAAGGAAACTGTCAAGAAAAAAGGCAGTAGAAATCATTGGAAAGGATCCCAAAAAGCCGGTTGAAAACAAAGATCTACTTGGGCTGGCCGTTTACTAATATGTGTAGTGGAGTTTGCGCAGCCACGGTTTGTGATGTGTACTAGGCGCGGAATAGGAACTAGGGTCCCTAGACACGCCCCATGTAATCTACGTCGGCGATGTCTCTGTGGCTTTCCAGGTCAAATTAGTAGAACAAAACCTCGCAAACCCATTGTTTCCTCTCTTGTCCTTTCCTCTTCTAATCCTCAAAAAAATTATCTATTCCTCTTCACTTTTCTCACTGTGTCCCTCTTGGAGGTGTCTTCGTTGAGTGTCAGTTCCGCCGGCAAGGGCGGCGTGTGTGGGTTCTCTCGTTTGCTTCTTCTGGGCGACATGCTTGAGGCGTTTAGTTGTACACCTCTAGTGCTTTTTGCGTGTTTGCTTTGTTTGATCTGCATGTATAATGTTCTCTTCAATACCATAATATCGTTGGGCTATTTGGCATTGTTTATAAAGCGGGGGAAAGGCTATTTCAAGAGCTTATTTCAAGAGTGCATCCACAGTACACGGTTGTTGTTGTGTAGGAAGAAGCCGTTGCCATGGACGTCTCCACGGAAGATATTTCTCGCTTGTTGCAAGATATACTCTGACCCGTCTCAAGCGCGGTGCTACTAGGCCGTACCAGTACTGTAGCTGACGCGTAAGGTTCTTTTCTCTGTGATTCTCTTATCTGGTTTTCACTGTTTTGCATCAATTTTCTTTGGAGTTTTATAACCTTTTTTTATATTTTTATGTTTCTTTCTTTTTCTTCCTTTCCTTTTTTAATAACACATTCTAATTTATTCATAAATGCATTTTTCATATATATCAAGAATATTTTTAATACATGTTTACCATTTTTAAATATATGATAACATTTTTTTCAAACATATTTTTTGCTATCTACTTTTTCATACACATTGTATAGATTTCTTATACATCTAAACCATTTCATACACGCTTAATATTTTTTTAAATACATAGTTTTGAACTTTTTCTGAATATGTCTTACTCTTTTTTCAAATACACGATATACAACCTTGAATGATAAAAACATTTTTAAACTACGTGAACATCTTTTTTACATTGTACTACCACATGGGCCCGTGCGTTGCAACGGGAAAAAAGAAGGTTACTCACTCCGTCCCATAATATAAAAATGGGACTTAATATCACACACCCCTTTCCCATTCCTTGCCCTACCCGATCCTTATCTACGATTTTTGTTGATATGTGGAAATAGAGAAAATATTGAAAATATTACATAATCGGTTTTAGTATTATGCTAATTTTCAACATTAGGTCAAGTGGTGTGTATAATTATACTACCCTTATTTTATATATGTAATTTTTTTTTGTTGCATACTAATTTTTTATGAAAATCGATGCTATTTTCCTCTAACTTGTTATTAAATAATTTATATATCAAATAAAGTTTTGTTATCAAATTTAGTTGCCGGTTTCTTAGAAGATTATTGAAAATAACGATTTCTCATGAATAGATTGAACCTCCGTAAGAAGATAACGTAAGATCGGAGCATTGTGGGCCACCCCCCTGCGCATATCTCTCTCCTCCCATCCCTATTATCTTTCATCCAGAGATTGGGATCAAGAGCGAGCCACACACCACAGCTTCCTTCCTTCCCGCCATGCATGTTCTCCGGTGAGCAGAGCAACGCACCTCGTCGTTCACCTCCTCCCATCATCACCACGAGGTGGTCTGGCCACATTTGAGCACCACGACCACGGGATCTCGTGGGCGTCCCTCCTCCGTAGTTGTAGCAACCCGCGACCAATTTTGTCCTCATTATAATGTTTATTTTATTTTATTTTTATATTTCATCATGATTGAATATTTAACTCCAAAATAAAACAATGGATTTTTTTGGAAAATCATTTTAGCCTTCCTTGTATTTTATTTAATAACTTTTCCAATTTCCATTCCAACCTTCTCCAAAATCCCTTGCATTTTCAATTACAAGTTTGGCCCGCAAAACTTTTTCCAAACTTCTCCAATTTTGGTGAAACTTATTTTGTGGACCTAAGTATAAATCATGCACGCCAGAGGAAAAGTTTCATACTTTTTCATGCAACCTAGCTACCTATTTATTTCGTCATCATTTTCTCTTTTCCTAATTTCTATAATGACGGGAGAGAGAATATGGAAAAAGACCAACCGGCCAGGCCGGCCCCACTAAGGCCTAAAAAACCTATCCCCGATCCCCAACTCCCTCGATCATATTCTCCCAATCCCCAGCGCCGCCACACATGCCCAAAATGCTAGACTCGCGGGCCTTTCCGGGGCTAATACGGGGTTGTTCCATCTAATCAAACTAGCCCCCCCCCCCCTGATTTTCAGGAGGTGTGGGCCTCTTCCCACCCATTAAACCAATCCTAATCCTCCACGTCTGCTACCCCGTGAAGTCTATATAAATCCTCCCTGTGAGTGTAGCATTACCGCACACATGCTCACAAAGAGGAGCGGGAGCCCCGCGCGCTGCCGTTATGCCCTCCCTCCTCCGTTCATCTCCGCCGCCGTTCGAGGCGGATCGGCTGTGGCCTCACGCCATCTGGCCGGCCGCCGCCGCCCTTTGTCGTCCGCGCCGGATTGCCTTCCTCCTCCGGCCATCTCCGCCCACTGCCTCGCTCCAGGAGTTTCGCGCGCTGCGCCTCCGCTTCCTTCCCCGGGCGACGCCATCTCGGGCGGCCGCTGCCACACTTTTCCGTTCGCGCCGGACTACCTCCCTTCTCTGGTCATCTCCGCCCCCTGCCTTCCTCCAGGAGCCTCGCATGCCGGACTGCCAGTCATGTCTTCCGCCTCCCTTCTCTTTTTCTCTTGATTCGATTCTTCGAATCCTCCTTGTACATGTTCTGTGTTTGTTAGACTCAATTGGATGGACCTTTGTACAATTCCCCTTCGTACTCGTTCTGTGTTTTTTGATCCAAGAGGCAAGGTGTTGATATTACAGGCAATTTGCGGAGAATGGCGGTTTGGAGGCCGAGCTCCATATAGGCCTTTATTTCTGAAAAATATGTGTGTATGTAAGGATGTAACCCACATGTGTGTAAAATTTCATGATGAAATACGTTGAAATGCGACCTATATAAAAAAGACAAATTCATGGCATGGGAGGATGAATAGTATCATGTGTTAAACAGCCCCATATTTGTGTTTTTTGCACAGCCCTCATTTCAACGTGTTTTGCCCTGAAAATTTACACACATGTGTGCTATACCTTCATGTATAGCTGTACTTTTTTTCAGTATTTTTTGATATGTAAAAATAAGAATTTCAATGAAATTTGAATTTTGAATCTTGAGGCCTCGGATTTCAGGTAAGCAATCGAGGTGGGATTATTGTGAGTACGTGTGAAAATCAGGCAAGGTACCGAAACGTACGTGCAGGCCAATTGAGAGGACGTGGATGCGGACCGATGGAGACCAAATCAACCTAGAATAGCTGGATAGTTTTTTGTGGCTTCAGTTTCTACAGGAGCTTTCCGCTGCTGTTGTGTTTGGTTTTTTCGCCATTCTTGTTCTGTTTATTTTACACTGCGCGTCCTATGTTTGCCTGAGTGCACTATCGGTTTAAAAGCAGGGCAGAGTTGCTTGTCGTTTCTCCTGGAGATGCTCTTCGAGGCTGTCACCTACTGGTTGGTAGCAACAACACAGATCAAGCAGCTAGCTGCTGTCCATGTCGTTTCTCCTGATTTCTTTCTGTGTTGGTTTTAGTGGTGAATTTTCTCTCATTCTCAGGATACCAATCTGGCACGAGGTGAAGCTGCTGTTCCTGGCGTGGCTGGCAAACTAGAAGGAGAAACGCCAAGAGCAGGTTCCTCTTGTTCCTCGCCCCCACGAAAGACCATGAGGCGGCTCACGGAGATTGAGATTGAAGCGGTAACCGGCGGAGATCTGATTCGACTGTTCAGTTGTGTGTCTTTTTCTTCCTCTCATCCCTATATGGAACATATCTGGAGTGTGATGTGAACAAGCACCATTATATTGGAGTGAGATCGCAGACGTTTTCCCCTGTTAAGTAGTGGTTCTGGTGGGTTGATCTATGCCTGTAAATGCATTTTCAGAACCTCTGATGGATGTGATGCGGCTTCATAATGGCCTGACAGTAAACCACAGTTTCAGATCCTCCGTTTTGTTTCTTTCTTGAAACATAAATATGTATTTCTTTCTTTCTTGAAACATAAATATGTATGTATTTCTTTCTTTCTAAATGTCGACGGGATTATTTCTTTCTTTCAGTCTTGGGATGTTCTGGCTGTGCATTGCCCATTGTAAATAATTGCCATTTATCCTGGGAGCTCATTGCTGTTGGATAATGAGCAACTGTATTCTCTGGAGGGCCAAAGGCCAATACATATACAGGTGTGTGGGAAAGTGCAAGAGACCCCTTATACAATGGGGATAAACCGAAAAGGGCTATACACATCTAACACCCCCCCTCAAACTCATGGTGGGTCAACAACACTGAGTTTGGAGAGAAGAAAATTGTGCTGCGCTCGAGTTTGTGCCTTCGTTAAGAAGTCTGCCAACTGTAACTCAGAGGGCACATAGTGAAGGGCGAGAGTCTGATCCTGCACAGCAGCACGCATAATGTGGGCATCCACACCAATGTGCTTGGTGAGCTCATGCTTCACCGGGTCACGCGCAATGCTGATAGCGCCAGTACTGTCTGACAATAAAGGAGTCGATGTAGTAGCAGACACACCAAAATCCTCAAGTAGCCATCGTAACCAGATCACCTCAGCCGTCAGCATAGCCATGGCTCGCAACTTAGCCTCTGTACTCGAGCGAGAAACTGCAGTCTGTTTCTTTGTCTTCCAGGCAATAAAAGAGCCACCAAGAAAGACACAATAAGCAGACAGTGAGCGTCGATCAGAGGGATCACTAGCCCAGGTAGCATCAGAATAGGCCTGGAGCTCAAGAGAGCTGGAGCGGGGAAAGAAAAGGCGCTGAGAGATCGTGCCACGAAGATATCGTAGAACACGGAGGAGATGGCTATAGTGGACAGAGGTGGGGGCTGCAACAAACTGACTCAGAATGTGGACAGGGTAGGAGATGTCAGGACGCGTAACAGCGAGATAGACAAGACTGCCAACGAGGTGACGATAGCGAGTGGGATTAGGAAGAGGGTCACCATCAGAGGCACGAAGCTGAATGTTGAGCTCCATGGGAGTGACAACAGTGCGCTCATCACCGAGAGCAGCACGAGCAAGAAGATCCTGAATATGTTTCTCTTGGGAGATGTAGAAGCCATCAGAGGTCGAAGAGATCTCAATCCCAAGAAAATAGCGAAGTGGACCAAGGTCAGTCATGAGAAACTGGTCACGAAGACGAGCCTTAACAAAGGCAATGTAATCAGAGTCGTCACCAGTGATGATCATGTCATCAACATAGAGAAGGAGAAGTGTCCGACCACGAGGAGACGTGTGAACAAACAACGCTGGATCATGATTACTGGGCAAGAAACCAGCCGCAGTCACCACAGAGGCAAAGCGCTCAAACCAGGCGCGAGGGGCCTGTTTGAGGCCATATAGGGAGCGGCGAAGTCTACAGACCATACCATCAGGAGCATAGTACCCCGGTGGTGGCTGCATATAAACCTCCTCACGCAACTCACCATTGAGAAAAGCGTTCTGAACATCAAGTTGAGAGATGGACCACTGACGAACAGAAGCCACAGCAAGAAGAGTGCGGACAGTGGTCATGTGGGCCACAGGAGCGAATATCTCATCATAATCGCGCCCCTGCTCCTGCTGAAAACCACGGGCCACAAGACGAGCTTTGTAGCGCTCAAGAGAATCATCGGAGCGAGTCTTAATCTTGTAGACCCACTTGCAGGTGATGGGACGGACACCGGAAGGAAGGGGAACCAAATCCCATGTGCCAGAGCGCTCAAGAGCAGCAAGCTCTTCGGCCATCGCAAGTTGCCATTCAGGCTGAGTCATGGCAGTCCGATAGGAAGTGGTCTCAGCAATAACAGAGAAACCGTACCGATCAGGGGAGTAGCGATCAGCTGGGGGGCGAGGCCGAGTACGGAGGTTGTGAACTGGGGGAGGCGTGAGAGGTGCAGCAGAGGTGGAGGGCTCGTCAGAGGAGACATCCTCGGTACGAGGTCGACGAGTATAGTGGAGAGGAAACGGGGAGAGAGGACGACGGACTGGAGATGATGGTGGAGAGGTGGAGGAGAAGGATGGAGAAGACGGGGTCGGTGGTGAATTAGAAGGAAGGAGAGGTGCCGAAGGAAGAGGTGACACAGGAGGCACGTAGCGGGGTGTATCGGGAAGGAGAAGGAAAGAAAGGTCGCCGACAGAGAAACTCGAGGAAGAAGAGCGTGGGTAGTAAGAACGAGACTCGTCAAAAGTCACATCACGCGAGATGCGCAAGCGACGACCCACAGGATCCCAACATCGATAGCCCTTGTGCTCATCACTGTAGCCAAGGAAAATACACTCAACCGACTGAGCAGTCAATTTGGTGCGTTCTCGGGGGGCAAGAAGAACATAGCATACACATCCAAACATACGAAGAGCTGAGTAGTCAGGAGAGCGACCAGTGAGACAATCCATAGGAATACCACAGCCGAGGGCCAGCCGGACGAGGGGCGACGACGGCCGGGCAGAGGCGGGACGGAGCCGGAACGGCGTCAGCTGGGCGAGCCGCGCGTGGCCCGTGCCGCGAACGAGAGGAGGTAGACAGCCAGACGAGCTGACGACGGCGGGACGGCCGGGAACGACGGCAACGGCCAGAGAGATGGCCGGCGGCGGGCGGGGACGAGGCAGGCTAGGTACGAGCACGGAGTTGCATCGTGCGAGGGAGGGAGGCTAACCTAGCGTCTGATACCATGTTGGATAATGAGCAACTGTATTCTCTGGAGGGCCAAAGGCCAATACATATACAGGTGTGTGGTAAAGTGCAAGAGACCCCTTATACAATGGGGATAAACCGAAAAAGGCTATACACATCTAACAATAGCTTCCCACATACGGTGAACCCATGAAATCCATCCAGCAAAAGCTCTGGTTTTCAGAAGAACTCGTTTCAGGATTGCGGCATGCGATTGAACTCTTCACAGTTTCAGTTATACTGTTCTGGTTATTCTCAGTTCCCTGAATTTGCAGCAAAATTCTCATGACTTTCAGATTGTACTTGCAGTCTTTGGCAAATTTGCTGGATAAAAGGTTATGTAGGTCCCGGGGGAAGGAGATACCATGCAACAAATGTTTTTTTTTTTTTGAGAATTACAACCAATTTTGACTGTTCTCGTGGAGTTGCACTGGCAAGGGTTCCATATGGCCATTATCGGACCGACCAATACCTTGCTGTTATGCTTGTGGATGCTCGACACTCCGAGCTTCCACAATTGGGTGAGCTTCTTACCATTTAACTTTATTTCGATAAAGGATGCTTTTATTACCTTACCATTTACCTAGAAGACACCTTTACAAAATCATCAATCAATCTAAGAACAATCCAATCAGTGTGTGCAGATCATGAGGCGTCGGAGACGGATGCGACTATGTCTCGCTTCGCACGAAGATTGCAGCTTCGCGTAAGAGCCTGGCAGGGAACAGAGGCATTCAGCGCCTTTTCACATTTTTGCCATCCTTTGCTTTATTACCTTTATTTCCCTCATATTTTGAAATATTCCAAATATATCTATTATAGAAATCACTTTACATACAAAATTGAAAATGTTGACCGCACACTTTAAAACTGTTAAACATGTATAGGAAAAAATTTATGATGTATACAAAAATGTACATGTGTATGAAAACAAGTAGACATCAAAACATGTATATGAAAAATGTTCCTGATGTATTTTTTTTAAATGTGTATCAAAAATAGACATCAAAACATATATATATATATATATATATATATATATATATATCAAATAGTGTTAATCATGTATTTTCAATAAAAAGTACGGCGCAATCTCATTGCTGAAGTACATGCTCATGAATGCTTGTGCTTTCCAGAAAATTTCAAAGGACGCCTAAAAGAAAACTCAGTTTTTTTTAAGGGTAAAAGAAAAAAAACTCAGTTGATCTCACCATTCTTTACTGATTTGTTTTTTTTTTGAACCGGGCATAACACTTTCCTTTACTGTGACATAATGGAAATACAAGAGTCCAGAAAAGGAGAAGGACAGGGGATAGCGAGTTCAAGCATCGCCGGGAAACACTCTGTGACCACTCGCCATCGAGATTACCGTACTGACTTGTGTTATCAAAGGATTCTGATGTGGATGTCAACGTCAGTAGTGGTGTCCGAGGTGTTCAGGCGGCCCAGCAAACATCAGCCAAAGCCAAATAGCGTCAAGAGAAAACAAAAGGCAGATGCAGGACTTGGTAAGTCTTACTCCTAGCTAGTGCTGCTTAGGAGTAAAAAGTTCGCCACCCATGTTTAATTTTCCCAAAGCATACATACATTGCCTTGTGTTCAGATTACATACATATACTGTTGGATTTCGATTTTCAGACTGATTTATGGATGGTTCCATCTTATGCTGAAACTTGCTACTCCCTCTCTATCAAAATATAGACGTTTTTGATACTCCCTTTGTATCAAAAAAGAATGCCTTATATTTTGATACGGAGGGAGTATGTTTTTAATGCTTTTCTTGAGGTTCGTCATGATTGAGTTATGGTGTTTTTACTGCTTTTCTAGAGGTTCGTCATGATGCAGTTATGGTGTATTTGTGGATGATGCAGGTACCATCAAGAGACTATCCTAAGTACTACTAAGAAAAGAGAAATGAAAAGAGGGGATAGCAGTAATCAGATTGGTACGATTATTCTCCTACTGCTATTGTCCTATTGATCTACTGCAAATACCCAGGGCTGGTACATGGAATTTCCTACTACGAAAACCTAGGGATACCACCTTGCCGTGGAGCTAACTAAACTACATCCTCCTAGTATTTAACATACATGCTTGTTGCAATAAATACTGTAGTATATCTTCCAGTCTCTGCAAAGTTTGTCAAATAGGATCGATATACTGAAACCCTGTTAGTCTCGTGAGCACTTAATCTTATATAAGGGCGCCGAGCTTGAATGCCCCCGTAGACTTTTCCAAAAAAAAACAGGTCTGACTCTGGACTCTGTATACGGGGTGTTGAGCCCTAATGGCGGTGATTAAGTTACTAATTGCTCGATGGTGAGATTAGCTCCCTTAATATGAGCCACTTGTGTGCGTCCAATGCCGTGCTACTTCTTTTGGGGAGAAAATTGCAGCAGAAATCTAACATAAATGATAGCACGGGTCTGCAGCTGTGGATTAAATCTTCTGTCCAGAGATCGATCAAGGTGCAGAATACGAAAATATATCCTCCCAGTTCCCATGACAAACAACTCTGCACTGCACACTAGGCAAACGAACGACACGCATTTTCAGTTCTTTGAAGATATTACAAACTTATTACAGACCAACTGGTGGTCAGTCTTCAGTTGTGGACTCAACTACTGAGTATCAAACACGACGAACACATCGACACCTCCAAAGATCCACACTTTAAATAGGAAGAGCAAACACAGTGAATCAATCACACAAGCAGAAGAAAGATAGCATAAGCTTCAGAATGTAACTCAAACCTCAGAATCTTGTGCAGTGGTACCATTAAACCCTCCCAGAGGGTCAATCCCAGAGGGGGAAGAGGGTCGCTCCAGAATACCAGCATGAGTGAGAAGCGCCCAGAGATGGGTCATGAACTCCCCACCGGCGGCCAGCATCTCCGCATGAATGTCCGCATTGTCCGATGGCGCCAGGAAGAGTATGAACTCCGCCCAAAAGTCAGCCAGCACCTTCCAACGCTGTTCTTGGTCGGGAGCCGTGTCTCTAAGTTGCCTCCCAAGCTTGGCTCCCATATATAAGATTGTGCCGTCGTCATCATGCAAGCCCGTCATCAGCTTCTCACATCTACTGCTGAGAGTTTCACACCCAGCAAGGCACTGCCGAGATTCCATGACCACAGCGTCAAACATGTGCCGTGTGTCGTAGCCATGGCCAGGCAGCATGTCTGGAACAAAAGCTACCAGGTAGGCACAGTAATCCGACAGGCTCACCGCGACATGACGGTCGATGGTGCCCTGCCGTGACACCTCGTTCTGTGAGATGGTTGTGGCGATATGCCATAAAAGGATGGTGTGGATATGTGTTGGCAAGGTGCAGGCCCATGAGAATTGGCTTCCCAGCTGATTTCTAGCAAGTGCTGCTTGTCCATTTTCTAGCTTGTCGTTGTTCTGTTTGAACAGGGAGATGGCGCGAACGATGACTGTGTCTTCCAGTTTTATCTTTTCCCCAGCCTTCTGTCCTTTTCTTGTAGCCTCGATCAAGCCTAGTGACAGAAAAGACAGTACATTCCATGGATCATAGTCGAAGTTGAGTAACAGAGAGTACTGCCTGAGCTTTCTTCCCCACGTGTCTTCAATAGAATATTCAGTTAACTTTTTTTCTTTTGGTGGCTTGGATTCATCCCTAATATCCATGGAGAGTGTATCCACTAGAATGAACCTTTGACGCCAAATACATGTTGGAATTAACCACGACTTGATCCCCCGTCGGCTGGTGTGTGACCGATTTAGGCTACATGTGTGTATCCGAGTAGGTCTAGAGTTAGTCACCGATTAGTATTGGATAGCTAGCTTTGTACTACTATATATACATGTGTACCCCGGGCTTGTAATCACACCGTGAGATCAGAAGCAATAAAGAAAAACAACAGGCTCGACACGAGCCTGCGTGGCTATCATCTCAGCGTGTCCGCGTACTGTGTTCGCGTGTGTTTTGGCGAGAGAGTTTCAGCGATCAAGCCGGCGACTTGCACTGGCTAGCGTCTAAGCTAGCTAGACATACGGATCCATCCAGCTGCCTGTCTAGTTGCTTCTTGTTGTACGTCCGTCTGTTGGTCAAAGGATCGGCCAGACGGAACTCGACGGATAGTACTCGTCGGCGTTCGTACGCTCGGGACCGAAGCCAACAATTGGTATCAGAGCAAGGTTGATCTTCTAGTAACGGAGGATCATGTCGGACGACGAGAAGAACAAGCAGCTGGCGGAGTACTCCGGTGCGGCTAACGTAATTGCTGCTTCGGCGAGTTCGTCGTATCCATGGTTTGATCGTGAGAACTTCGGGGTCTGGAAGGCCCTCATGGAGTGTGGTCTCCGCGCCAACGAGCTATGAGACGCGGTGGATCCCGGAGGCGACGCGTTCAAGGAGGAGGGATCCGAGCACCGGAAGGATCGGCAGGCGGCGTCGGCGATTTACTCGGTGATGCCGATGGATGTCCTCCAGCACCTAATCGCCAAAGCAACGGCGAAGGAGGTGTGGGATACGCTGAAGCTCATGTTCGAGGGACACACCCGTGTCAAGCAAGCCAATCTCCGAACTCTCCTAAGGAACTACGAGACTTTGGTCATGGGCGATGATGAGTCCGTGGATGCGTTCGCTTCACGGGTGGCTACTCTCGTCAATCGGATTCGCGCGCTTGGAGAGAACCTCACGGAGGCCTCTGTTGTCCGGCGGTTCTTACGCGCGGCCCCTCCCCGGTACCTGCAAATTGTCACAGCGATCGAGCAGTGCGTCGATCTTGCGACTCTCTCCATCGACGATCTTGTCGGACGGTACAAGGCTCATGATGAGCGTATGCGGTGCAGTCTTGGGGACGGGAGGAACGACGCGCTTGTGATGCTCACGAAGGCGCAGTGGATCGCCCTAGAAAAGCAAGGTGGATCCAGGAGCAGCAGCAAGAAGAAAGGGAAGCAGCGTTCGGTGAGAAAGAACTTCGCCGACTCGGACGATGACTCAGACGATGAGGCTGCACTGGCACCGAGGAGAAAGTTTAACATCAAAAAAGTGAGGTGTTATAACTGCGGCCTCCTCGGTCACTTCAAGGCTGACTGCGAGGAAGCACCGAAGCAGAAGGCGCTCATTGCCCAGCAAGGAGATGATGGTGACATGATGTTGATGTGTAAACTGGTGGACGAGAAGGATCCAGACTCTCAAGCATTGACTAAACAAATTGTCGAGCTTGCGGAAGAAAAAGTTTGCCATCATGATCGTGGTTCAGAAACCTGTGTCGAAGCAACAGATGCGGGGAGTGATTCCGAAACTTATGTCAGTGCTATGGACGTAAGTGCCAACTTTGCTGGAGCGGATGCGGCGATAGCTGCGTGTGCGCGGCCATGGAGAAGCAGTCTTTGTGCGACGCATCGGAGAGAGGCCAGTTGCGACCGAAAGAGCGGTTCAGAAAATCTGAAAATAAACGAAGACGTGGCGTCAGAAGTTCATGACACAATGCGTCTCGGTGTGGTTGTACCAGCGACGAGGCATGACACGCGGCAAACTGCGCTCGGACCTGACGAGTGTGGCACGTACGTGGTGTCTGATAGTGCAAGAGGGAGTTACACGGACATGGAGAGTCGCTGCACATCCGACGTTGCGAGTCCAGGCGGTAGTGTCGCGCATGTGGCAACGAGCGGCAAGCCGGCCAGCTCACGCGAGCAGGTGCCTGAGGCAAGGCATGGCATGTCCGCGGCTCCCACGGTTCTGATTGCTAGCAGTCCAGGAGATGGGCCGGTTGCTGTCTACAGCAGGCTGGCTGCAGCAAGCTTTACACCAGGATGTCCACTACCACGTGGTGACCTAGCATGGAGAGAAGTGGGGCAAGGCCCACGTGATGGGCTAGAAAATAAGCCAGCCAACGAAGGCTCGCTTGAACCAAATAATAGCAGCTCGTGCGCTGCAGGCTCTCCAAGAAGCAGCAGTTTTGGAGCGTCAGAAACGTCAGTAACAGAGGTTTTGGAAAATCCAAAAGATGTGGCGACGCCTTCGAAAGTACTGGAGAGAAGGACACGTCCATCTACAACCGATCATCTACAGTCGAAGTTACACCCATATTCGAAGAAATTTCTTCGGACGATTGACCCGGTAATGATGAACGGGAGTGGGCGACGATGTCTAGCAAACACCAAGGAACCGGTGGAATTCGAAGACGCAAATACGAAGGAGTGTTGGCGTCATGCTATGATTGAAGAGTTGGGGTTGATCCATGACAATAATTCATTGGAGCTTGTGGATCTTCCCAACAATGAAAAGGCTATAGAGCTCAAGTGGGAATCCAAGTTCAAGAACGATGTTGAAGGGTGGATGAAGCACAAAGCGAGGTTTGTGGCCAAAGAGTATGTGCAAAAGGAAGGTGTGGACTTCGAAGAAGTGTCCGTTCCCATTGCAAAGGTGGAGTCGGTGAGATTACTCATCGCTCTCGCGGCTCAGGAATCATGGAAAGTACATCACATGGATGTAATCTCCGCGTTTTTGAACAACGAGATAGAAGGAGATGTGTATGTGAATCAACCACCGGGTTTCATCAAAGAGGGAGAGGAGCACAAGGTACTGAAGTTACACAAAATCTTGTATGGGCTATGGCAAGGATCTCGAGAGTGGAACGTCAAACTTGATCGAACATTGATTTCTCTTGGATTTGAGAAAGCCCCACTAGAGCATGCAATGTACAAGAGAGGTGAAGGAAAGGATCGTCTACTAGTTGGCATCTACGTCAACGACCTATTGATAACTTGAGCAGATGAAGAGGTGATTGCAAAGTTCAAGCTACAGATGAAAGAGCTTTTCAAGATGGATGATCTAGGTCTTTTGAGCTACTACCCCGGGATAGAGGTACATCAAAAGACGAAGGGGGTCACACTATGCCAGGAGGCATACGCAAGGAAGATACTTGAAAGCTATGGCATGAAAGATTGCAATCCAAATGACGCTCCAATGAAACCTCGTCTTGAACTGAGCAAGAAGAGTAAAGCACCCGCAGTTGATGCAATAGAGTATATTGCAGCTGCCACTGCGATGTGTCAAGGTGTGTGGCTAGGGAGGCTGCACGGTGATCTCATGGAACGAGATCCAAAAGAAGTGGTGCTCAATGTTGACAGTGAGTCTACAACATTTCTACGCGAGGATCCAGTGCGGCGTCATAGGAGCAAGCACATTGATACGATGTATCACTATATAAAGGACTGCGTGGAAGAAAGTAAGATGAAGGTCAACTACCACTACAAGAAATATGTCAACTTGTGACCACCACTATTGGTCACTGAAAGGTCACAAATTTCCATTTGCGACCTTTTTGTGACCAAAAACAGAAGGTCAAAAGCTGGCCGTCATAAACTGACTATAGCGACCTTTCTTCTGGAATGGTCGAAGATGTTTATGACCAAAATACGTCTACTGTGCCGTTTTGGTCACTAGCAACCTCCCCAGGCCACGTAGGCATCCAGCGTGGCAATCTGACGTGGCACAAGATTCAGCCCGGTCCAATTTGATTTTCTACATGGGCCTAGCCCAACAATTCAGCCTATTTGTGTTTTTTTTCTGTCTATCAATTTTTGGTTGGGTTCATGGGCCAAGTCCAATATTGCAGCCTTTTTATTGTTGGGTTGTGGCCTTTTTGTCTAAACAAATTTAGTTTTTCTTTTTTTCCCCAAAAGATGGGTCCACTAGTCAGATGGGTCCCAGTTGTTTGGTTCTGGTAACTAGGTCCCATTTGTCATGTTCTGGTAAGTGGGTCCAATCTATCAGGCTCACATTCTTCATATTTGAACCAGTATTTAAATGGGCAGACAAAAAGCACACATAATACTTCAAATAAAAGCAACCAGATCCTTACAAGTGTAATACAGTGGCAATCACAGTAATGACTTGTGTAATACAGTACTTTACAAGCTTTACAAGCAATCACAAACTGGCACCCTCTCCTGTCATGAACATGCCAAACTCACAACATGAAAAACTTGTTGGACTACCATAGTGATATGAACAACATGCCGAGCTAGCTGGATAACCGTAGTTAGGGCTGGGAACAAACAAAACGGCCTTCAAGAAAACAGACAACATGCCTTCCTTGGTCGCCCTGTTACATGAATCAGCAGAAAAGAATCAGAAAAAGTGAGGCAAGTATATTATGAACAGACCATTCAGGAAAAGGAAACTTATTTAGAATGATAATACAAATTGAGCTAGTACCATGCTTTTTGTTCTCCAGCTAGTTAAAATTAGATAACTCGTTCATACAAGAAAATAGAGACACAATATGAATACACAACAGGATTGACAAGTACACAGCAGGATTCAATAATTTTTTAGGATCGCAAGACACCAATATAAGCTAGAATTGACAAGTACACAACAAGATTCAATTCATCTTTCCCATATACAGCAACCAACAAACATCTAACATTTCAGCATGCACATACAATTTATTTACTTATTTTTGAGCAAAACCGCCCACTGCCAAACAGAATGTCCTTTCATTTGATAAATAAAAATAGTAGGCCAAAGAAAGGCAAGCGTACAACAGACACATTATAGATGAGCAAGGTACTAGAGGTCTGCACACAAGTCATGTCATATATTCTGTTAATCTTTAACACATCATATAGAATTATGAGCTTGACAGTCGTCGATCTAACCATATCACGCAAGCAACGGCATACAAACTAATTGGCAGTACTATATATGATGTAGCATACGGACACAATTTCTACCTTGTTATCATCAGGGAGCAACAGGGGTGGGGGAAGATTTCGATCGGTTCCGTGTCAGCTGCCATCACCACAAACTCAGAGTCTTGGTAGCTGGGGAAAACAGAAAATGGAGATTAAAAATCATAGGAACTGAAATTAGCAGGACCGACCAAAGCGCACAGCTAGGGACTGGTCACCTTCAAGGTAGAACAATGAATTAACTTGTTGTAGTCAAAGTCTTAGGCATGCACATACAAACATACATATGAATTGAACCAGAATCCATATATGTATATGCACTTAATTGCAGGTTCTATCCAACTTGGACTTGGAAAGAGTACAACCTGGTTTACTAGCAGCCAAATAAAAGATTCAGGTTCTGGGCTTGGTGCATGAATCCTACTACGTGGACAGACAGAGAGGAAAGAGTTGAGCAGGAGAAAGAATTCATTCATCTTTATTGTTCCAGTAGCGGAGGTACAGCTTGGCTACAGTTTTAGAAAGGCAAATTAAATTACTACAGTACACTAGTGCAGAATGACTGAAGTCATCATAAGAACTTGGCAGTACCTTCAAAGTACATGAAGACACTATCCTTTCGGCGCCATGGCTTATACTGTCTCACAATGACAGCCGGCATGACTTTCTTACTCAGGTGTGGCTTTCCCTTCTTGACAGTGGCCATAACCATGTCATCAATGCAGGTATAAGGGAGCCTATTCAGGCGCCCCTTGATTACCTTCACGGAGATTATGTAGAGGTTCTTGGCACCAGTGTTATCAGCGCAGTTGACACTGGCTGCCACCGGCAGACCCAGGGACATTCGGAACTTGTTACCAGCAGAACCTCCGCGCCCTGCAGTTCAAGAACAAGCATACACAAGGAAGATAGTTAGACAAAATGATCACACATATCTATGATACACTAAACCAATAATCTGGAGATGCATGACATCACACACCAGTTTGGGTTTTAAAAAAATTTCATCTTCAAGCATCACACTAGCAAATGATAGGAAAGATCACAGGAAATAGGACTGCCCTGATCAAGTATACATAAGCATAGAAAAGATCAAACAAGCTCATTGTGCATTTTCTCTTTCAATGTGATACACAATAAGCATAAGTAACCACTAGGAAAATAACTTGCTATCTACAGGCCCTATTATCAGCAACAAGAACATTACGCAAGGAAGAACATTATATTAACAAAGCAATCTGTTAGACAACATTATGTGGGGGCTACATGAGTATTATGTGGGGGCTGCATGATCCGTCGTTTTAAAATGCTTCCTAAAAATACAAGACTGAAAGAATGCAAAAGGTGCATCGTTTATGATATGTTTAGCGTTTCTATTTGAACTGGAATAGGATTGCACAAGCGTATCCAGCAGGTGATCTAAACCGGTGCATAAAAGGAACTGCTGGTGCTGGCAGCCAATTGAAATTCAGCATACAAAGTTTAATAGATGCTGGACTGGAATATGCCTTGGTCACCAAAGGAACCGGATTAGCTTGTTTCTTTCATACACGAAAGGTAACGCCTATCATACAAGCAGGCAGGCAACTGTCCTGGAAACTTCATGATCTAAATAGATTACAAGATGAACTCCCTGGAAAAAAATCACTAAATGAACTGATCTAGAAGGTTACTACAGTGCTACTACATGGCTGCACTAAAGAATGTGAAGATGCAGTTCTAGTTACGTAGGATTTGAATCAATTTTGGTTGTACAAGTAGAGTTCTTCACTGTGACCGTGAGAGATTTCCATGAAGCAATGCAAGTCGGTTTTCAGTAGCTACTACTAAGACAGACTGACTGAACAGTTCTATCTGCGATATTCAGTTCTATGGAAAGAAAAATGCTATGCCAAGGTGCAAATGCGCTACAGATCAAGAGAAATTTATCAATACACATGCTGTCTCATGTCTACAGGAGCAGATGTAACACATACTTCACATTGTATCACATTCATACGCAAAATGATGTTTATATAGTAGGACAGTTCTCTCATAACCCAGTTTTGCCCAAATATTATAGTGTGTCAGTAAACACGGATGTTATCTGCAGTCGAATTTGGAACAGACGAATTTCACTATAGTCTACAGGTGTTGTACTGGCAAGAAAACTGATTTCAGAAACCGCAATTTCGTTTACAGTTCGCACTTGTGTCAGGCAGCAAGCCAGCGCCAGAACAACTAGAAATTCAGCTCACCAAAGCACAGAAGACAATGTTGGTATTTTAGTTACCTCTTGACGGGGCAGAAAGCACGGCACCCCGTGACGAGCAGATCGTCCTTGAGTTCGGCCGCCACCTTGCAGATCTTCTCCTTGGGATTCCCCACCACCACCTGTGTCTTCACCTCTACGTTCAATAGACCAACAATCCGACCCAATTTAAGCACCAATTAAGCACGAGCAGCCGGGGGAAGAGAAGAAATCAGCAATCGAAACAGAGACGCCTTACATTCTTATCGGAGCAAATCTTGAGCGCGTGCTCCAGGATCGCCTCCGTGATCCACTGCTAGTGCGACTCGATCGCTTGCACCTCCACCACACCTGCGCAACGCCGCGACCCACCGAAGAAGCGGTCCGTGACGAAGAATCGAGGTAGCGGATGCGGATGGGGCGACGTGGGTCCTGGTAGCCGGATGCAGATGGGGCGACGCGGATCCAGGCAGCCGGATGCGGATGGGGCGATGTGGATGGAGGGGATTCGTCAGTGTGTGGCGGCGACGGCGATGTGGGAGCGGATTCATCTCTGAACTGAATCGAATCGGGGTTGGGTTGGGTTGAGGAGCAAGGGAGGGAGGTCGCCGGTGGTGATGGGGTTAGGGGAGGTCGCCGGTGGGGGTGGGGTTGGGTGTCGGCGGCGGGATTGGAGATGAATCGAGGGTGGGGAGGGCGCGGATCCGGAAGCAACGCGGTGGATCTGGCTGCCGCCTCCGCCTGACCTGCTACTGCTCGACCGAGGAGAGAAGGCTTTCACGGCGGCTGTGTGGGGAGAGGGCGTTGGCCGACGGCAGCGGCGGCGATGTGGGTGGGAAGAAGGCGTGGTGGAGGTGGGTGGCGGCTGCGCGAGGGGAGGGGAGGGGAGAGGTGGATCGCTAGGGTTAGCTATGCGAGAGAGAGAGAGGGGTTTTGCTGTATGAGAGAGAGGGGGGTGGATGGACGGATGGATGGATGGATGGATGTTTGCCATGTCATTGATCCATGACACAGTTGGTTCCACCAATCGGAATTAAGGTTTTTTTGTTTTCTCTCTTGTAGTTTGTACCCTCTTATTCGGGCAAACATTTTACCTCTTATAATCAGTTCCAATAAACCAATATCTTGTACATGTGTGTATTTAGGGATGGCAAACAATGTTGATTTGGGAGGTTTTCATTTTCTTTGCTCAAAAAAACCATTTTCCATTTTCTGAGTGACCAAAATGTGATTTTTTGTGAAGGAACTACCATACATTTGTTGCCAAAATGGCACTAAATCATTTTTCTAAAATATTAGTCCATATTTAATGCACAATTGACCAAATGGTTGGGTGTAAAAAGTTTTGATCCACCTCTCATGAAAAAGACAAATTTCCGTCTATTCAGCTGGAAGCGGGTCAAATTTGAACTGTACTTGCCTTGTAGTTTGCTCTTTATTTTTTCCAAAAATCATTTCTAGGTACATAAGTATCTATTTAATCATAGAAACATCAAAAAAATTCCAAGATTCAACCACTAGCTAGGAACGGTCATTCCCGCCGTTTTGACCGCATTTTGAAACGGGCATAAAAAATTCAAAAAAAATCAAATAATTGGGAAACCTTCGCATTGTGTCATTATATGTGGCCAAGTTCCCAGGAAAAATAACAAACTTTCAATACGATAATTATTGTAAAAAAGTGTTCTCAGAAACGAGTTATCATGTGTGAAGATTCATGGCTATCAAGCCAAATGATCAATCTTACGGCCACATTCTTGGCATAGTTTGTTCAAATGATCTCATATTGTGCACAAGGGTGCATATTGGAATGGCAAACAATGTTTCCTAAGGAAGTTTTCATTTTCTTTGGACGAAAAAACCATTTTCCATTTTTCGATTGCCCAAAAGGAGGTTTTTTTGTGAAGGACCTACCATTTATTTGTTGCAAAATTGTACCAAATCATTTTTATAAAATACTAGGACATATTTAATGCACAATTGACAAAATGGTTGGGTGTCAAAAGTTTTGATCCACCTTTGGTGAAAAAGACAAATTTCCGCCGATTCAGTTGGAAGCGGGTCAAATTTGAACTACAGCTGCCTCATAGTTTGCTATTTACTTTTTTCAAAAATCATTTCTAGGTACATAAGTACCTATTTAATAAGAGAAACACCAAAAAAAATCCAAGATTCAACCGCTAGCTAGGAACGGTCAAGCCCGCCGTTTTGACCACATTTTGAAACGGGCATAAACAATTCAAAAAAAATCAAAAAATTGGAAAACCTTCGCATTGTGTCATTATATATGACCAAGTTTCCGGGAAAAATAATAAACTTGTAATACGATAATTATTTTAAAAAAGTGTTCTCAGAAATGAGCTATCATGTGTGAAGATTCATGGCTTTCAAGCCAAATGATCAATCTTATGGCCACATTCATGGCATAGTTTGTTCAAATGATCTCATATTATGCACAAGGGTGCATATTGGAATGGCAAACAATGTTGCCTAAGGAAGTTTTCATTTTCTTTGGACGAAAAAACCATTTTTCATTTTCCGAGTGCCCGAAAGGAGGTTTTTTTGTGAAGGAACTACCAAATAATTGTTGCGAAATTGGACCAAATCAATTTTCTAAAATACTAGGACATATTTAATGCACAATTGAAAAAATGGTTGGGTGTAAAAAGTTTTGATCCACCTCTCGTGAAAAAGACAAATTTCCACCGATTCAGTTGGAAGCGAGTCAAATTTGAACTGCAGCTGCCTCATAGTTTGCTATTTATTTTTTACAAAAATCATTTCTAGGTACATAAGTATCTATTTAATCAGAGAAACACCAAAAGTTTTCCAAGATTCAACCACTAGATAGGAACGGTCAAGCCCGCCGTTTTGACCGCATTTTGAAACGGGCATAAAAAATTCAAAAAAAATCAAAAAATTGGGAAACCTTCACATTGTGTCATTATATGTGGCCAAGTTCCCAAGAAAAATAACAAACTTGTAATACGGCAATTATTTTAAAAAAGTGTTCTCAGAAATGAGCTATCATCTCTGAAGATTCATGGCTTTCAAGCCAAATGATCAATCTTATGGCCACATTCATGGCATAGTTTGTTCAAATGATCTCATATTGTGCACAAGGGTGCATATTGGAATAGCAAACAATTTTGCCTAAGGAAGTTTTCATTTTCGTTGGACGAAAAAACCATTTTCCATTTTTCGAGTGCCCGAAAGGAGGTTTTTTTGTGAAGGAACTACCAAATAATTGTTGCAAAATTAGACCAAATCATTTTTATAAAATACTAGGTCATATTTAATGCACAATTGACAAAATGGTTGGGTGCAAAAAGTTTTGATCCACCTCTCGTGAAAAAGACAAATTCCCGCCGATTCAGGTGGAAGCGGGTCAAATTTGAACTGCAGCTGCCTCATAGTTTGCTATTTATTTTTTGCAAAAATAATTTCTAGTTACATAAGTACCTATTTAGTCATAAATACATGGTTTGTGGCGATACGCCGAGGTTTGGGCGGTGGCCGAGGGCCCCAACTCTAGAGCGCGTAAGCTCGCATGCCCGCCGCGTGGTCACCGCGTGACCGTGGCGTTGCCATGTGTTCTGGGTGGCCTAGACATGTCTAGTGGGTTGGGCACTCCCCATGTAGGTGCTAGAAAGAAAATTACAACATAAGGTTCTCACGAGGAGACCGATCGGTGCTCAAACATGAATTAGCAGCCAAGTGTTTGATTAGCGGTACAGTAAATGTACATGGCTAATGGGCGTGAGTTTTGGCTGAGGATGATCAGTTACTAAGAAGACCGTCTTCACAAATTTTCAGATCAAAAGGAGGATCCTAGCTGGTACTTGCTTTGCAAACCACCACACTGGACATAAATACGAATGTTGAAGCTCGGCTCAAAATAATGAATGGATTGAGCTGGGATTTGGTGGAGGATGGTTGTTTGGGCATACGAAAGCACTGTAGAAAATGGATACTATTTGAACATGCCAAAGTGGTACTTCCTTCACAAACTGTTACTCTGAACAGAATAGGAAAATGAATATTTTTGAATCATTTTTGAACTAGGCAAGGAAGGTTTTTACATATTTGACGAAGATATGACCCAAAGAATTTATGAGATTTTTTTGGGAATTTTGGGAATGACAGAAATATAGGTTGCTTCACAACCTAGGGCAAAAACTGCCACATGGACATGCCACATAGGCAAAACTGATGAGGTGGCGCCTAGTCATAGCAACCCACCACAATTTACAATGCTATGACCATCTATATTGGTCGTTAACAACTAGAAAAAAGGCAGCGGACTAGCGTTGTTTGCTTTATGACCTTTTCATGTGAGGAAATTACGACCTTTCTGACCAAAATGGTCGCAATGGTTTAAGGTTTGGAGCCCCCCGAACAGCTTTTGACCAATTGGTCTGAAATGGTCATAAATTTATGACCAATTCTTCGAGGGTCACTGACAGAAGGTCATAAGTTGACATATTTCTTGTAGTGTACGATTGCACCGATGATCAGCTGGCCGACATCCTAACCAAGGCTTTGGATCGAGAGAAGGTCTTGGAGATTCAAAGAAAGATCGGCGTCGGAGCTGTAACGTAAGGACGTCGTGTTTAGGGGGGTGATTGTTGGAATTAACCACGACTTGATCCCCCGTCGGCTGGTGTGTGACCGATTTAGGCTACATATGTGTATCTGAGTAGGTCTAGAGTTAGTCACCGATTAGTATTGGATAGCTAGCTTTGTACTACTATATATACATGTGTACCCCGGGCTTGTAATCACACCGTGAGATCAGAAGCAATAAAGAAAAACAACAGGCTCGACACGAGCCTGCGTGGCTATCATCTCGGCGTGTCCGCGTACTGTGTTCGCGTGTGTTTTGGCGAGAGAGTTTCAGCGATCAAGCCGGCGACTTGCACTGGCTAGCGTCTAAGCTAGCTAGACATACGGATCCATCCAGCTGCCTGTCTAGTTGCTTCTTGTTGTACGTCCGTCTGTTGGTCAAAGGA
Organism: Aegilops umbellulata; assembly: GCA_032464435.1. NCBI lineage: Eukaryota > Viridiplantae > Streptophyta > Magnoliopsida > Poales > Poaceae > Aegilops > Aegilops umbellulata. The sequence continues at coordinate 444,057,485 of CP136059.1, read as the reverse complement.
TCGGCCAGCCGGAACTCGACAGAAAGTACTCGTCGGCGTTCGTACGCTCGGGACCGAAGCCAACAATACAAAGGCTCATGATGTATACGAAAACTAAATTGGCAAGCAGAACAATGGTAACACAACGAATAACATCGGTTCCATTGGCTCTCTGTTCCAAATTGCTAATATGGTAGTGCCTGCTAAATGCTCCAGAAATGCCGTTCCAAACAATAGCTGTTGAAAGAACAATTCCTGACAACATCCAACTCAACCAGGCTAGTTACATCCTTGTATAGAAGAAATCATACAGGAATGACAACTCCACCTCGATAACTCGAAAAGCACGAACATAACTGCCAATGCCATTCTTGGAGAAGTGCCCATGAAAGAATGAGATGCAGTTTCTTGTCAAGGCCAGCTTCACTAAGTTGATAGCCACAGAATCTCCGTTTGAGTAGTTTGAATAATGTGAAGGAAAGTGCAGTATCCTTGTAAAATTCCACAATTTCCTTTTGCTTGAAGCTGTGAGACTCGATCCATCTCCAAGCAGAATCAATGGTGATGTATTTGTCATTGGTCAGCTCTTTTAGTCCAACTCTCTACTCGGGTGCGGTTGGAAGCAGGGAAGCCAGTTCCGTTTCCCCGTCAAATATGTAGTTGTACCCCTCCATAGTGCGCGGATTAAAGACCGAAGCAAGTTGGTGCTCAACCACCATGTAATCAGCAATCATTTTAGAGTGCTCCACCAAACCTCCTTTCTTGCTCACATTACTTAAATTCCTAAACATGATGAATGTCAGAATGATGCTCTGAATATAGAAAATCCATATGGTAGCGCTGTAACTATTGTTGCCGCCCCTACCATTGAGGATCAGCCATAGCACCAGAAAGATCTGCAACACTTGTTGCGCAAGCATCCTTTTCCTCTGCTCGATATCCTGGATACTGTAGATGGAGAGGGAGTCGCAGTGTACTTGAATCCTGTGTTTTGATTTTCGTTTTGTATTTTTTTCGCCCCTGACCGAGATGGCCGAATTTCGGCCATTTCAAATATTTCGGTAAAATCTAGGACGAAATTGCAGAAACAAAATTTGAATTTTTGGATAAAATTTGTCCGAAATTCAGCCGAATTTCGGCCGAAATTTGAGCAAAATCTGAATCAAATGGGGCATAATTATAGCAGCACAACAGTCCTTAATCTAAAACAGCACAAGAAAAGCAGGGCCGCATGGCCAAATTGCTGAAGAACCAAAACTGCATACATACTTCAAGTAGGAAGATATAAAAGCATCCAGAATTAAGATTCAATCAAGCGGCCGCCCACCATGCTGCTGCCGCTGCTCCATGCTCCTGCCTCCGTTGAACTGGCCAGCTCGCGCTCCACCAGCTCCTTTGCCGCAGCCGTCGAGCACCATGCCTCAATCTAGGAGAAGCAACGCACATGTAGTGGATGGGGTGGAGGCGAGGAGACGTGGAGGAGGGCAAGAGGGTAGGACCGCCTTGGCCGAAGAAGCCGCCATTGCGTGAGATGTGCACTGTGCGCAGCGGCGGCGCCACACACAGGAGAGAGGAAAGGGATATTCTAGGGTTAGGGCGTGTGGGCTCGTGGTTTTCTCTTGGTCGAAGCCTAACAGAAACGCTCTAGAAGCTGGGCCGGGCCACAAAATTCAAATTGGGCTAAAATTTTCGGCCGAAAGGGCCATGTACTGGGCCATGGCGAGATGGCCGAAATTCGGCAGAAATTAGTTTTTTTCGGCCGAAAATCAAATCACAGCTTGAATCAGGAGGAGGATGGTGCCCCAGAGGACCAATGTTTGGTCATGGAATGGACCAGCCTGCAGAAGACCGATGGTGTAGGGCGCCAGCACAGTGGACAGTGTGTACACTGTCCAGACGAGTAGGCGGAAGAACTCGTGGCTGTATCGCCGGCGGAATGAGCCGAACAGCTCCAGGACGACCCACGCCAAGGTGCTGAATAGGACCAGAACCTCCACGCGGACCAGCCGACCTTCGGTGCTGCGCTGCGGTGGTGTTCTTGAGCTCCATGGCTTCCTCGATCATCTGGCACCACTCTAGTTTTGTTTCTCTCCAGTTGGGTTCTCCAAGCTTGTTTTGGTTGACAGTCACAAGGCAGGCTTTTTAAGGCTTAGTCTATGTCTGTTTGTTTCTGGTGTAGGTGGGTTCTCCATGCTATGTTCGGCCAGGCATGGCCATTAACTTCTTCTGGCTCTCCGCTCTCAGAGATGGAATGTCTGATGAAGGGTGAGTGGGTGGAGGAATACAGGTATTTCTTCTTGTTTTGAGCTTTGTTATGCATATGCAGATGGAAAGAAATGAGGCCACGGCAAGAATGTCGGCTGCCCCCAAGGACGGCTAGAGCTTTTCCCTTTGCTGTACCATCACGGCAAGATATTTGCGTGAAAAGCAAAGAAGCGCATCCATCTATGCATGGCTTGCATATATAGCTTGCTTGAGTTGGGGTTTTAGCACATCACTCGATCTGCAGGCTGCAGTCGAATCTTTGTTGAGCACAACTGAGGACTTCCGTTACAAGAGGCTTTGGATCGAGTTTGACTCTGTGTCCGGCGTCACATACCTCCTAGATAAATAAAATCTATGTCACGTTGGTCGGCATAATTTTCATAAACAATAAATGAACCAATAGTTATAAAGATAATATATACCACATCCGAATCATAGACTGGACAAGGGCCAACGGGGGCGGATACCAAAACCATCGCACTATATAAGATGCAATAATAAAAATAAGAAAATAATACAAGTATCTATGTAAACATACAAATAAGAATATTTTTCCTTTCCGAAAGAAGATAAGAACAAGAGGCTCACCACGGTGGTGCCGGCGATGAGCTCGGCGCGGGTGATCGACGGCGGTGAAGACGGGGCCGGGGCGTGACGGACCGCTAAACCTAGACAAATATTGAGGAAAAGGGAGCTTGGAGGAGCGTGACGGACCGCTAAACCTAGACAAATATTGAGGAAAATGGAGCTTGGAGAGGAGAAAGCTTAAGTAGTGTGGCTCGGGCATTTCATCGAACACCTTGTGTGCATAGGAGGTGAGCTAGAGCACCACCAAGCCCTCTCCCCCTCGGCGGCCAGAAAAAACAGAGCAGTGTGCTCTGCTCTTACGCGAGGGGGTATATACCTTTGGTCCCGGTTCAAGCCACCAACCGGGACCAATGATGGTGGGCCAGGAGCCAGGCCCATTGGTCCCGATTCATCCCACCAACCGAGACCAAACGGTTCGTCCCACCAACCGGGACCAAAGGTCCAGACGAACCGGGACCAATGAACCATGTGGCCGGCCGGCCCCCTGGGCTCACGAACCGGGTCCAATGCCCCATGGGTCCCGGTTCTAGACTGAACCGGGACTAATGGGCTGACCCGGCCTAGACCTTTGCCCCCTTTTCTACTAGTGTATGGCTGATGAAGAAGCAGGATGGCGTCTGGTGTTCTATTTCTTCTTGTTCTGACCTTGGTTATGCATATGCATATGCATATGCAGATGGAAAGAAATGAGGGCACGGCAAGAATGTCTGCTGCTCCCGAGGAGAGCTGGAGCTTTTGCCTTTCCTGTACCATCACGGCAACATATATGCATGAAAAGCAAAGAAGCTCGCCCATCTATGCATGGCTTGCATTATACCTTGCTTGAGTTGGGGTTTTAGCAAACTCGATCGGCCAGTGCTACAAATCAGCCGGCTGATAACAAACAAACATAAGCCTCCTCGCTAGCCGTTAGATTAGCCGATGCGTAGCCGTTAGATCAGGTCAACGCGGAAATAGCACGCAACGACTCGCGCATCCTCTGCACTGAGCACAACGATGGTGTCTCGCCATCAATCCCACCTCACCACGACACGTGCGCCGGTGACCTCGCAGCACCGGAGCCACCGGACAGAGCTCCACGCATCAATACTGGGAGCCGACGGAAAACAAAAGCTTCAGCTACCAACGACCCCCGGCGAAGCTCCACTACAGACCCATGGCCGCACCGCGGTGTGAAAAAAAGCTCTGACGCAGCACCATCGGTGTCCCCAACAAAGCTCCGTTGCAGCCCCGGCCATGTTCCATTGCAGCCGCGGCGGAGCTCCATTGCATCCAGACACGCTTCATTGCAGCCACCGGCATGCGGCGTTCCGGCGAAGCTCCATTGGAGCCTGGCCACGCTCCATTGCAGCCACCGGCGCGTGGCGTTCCGGCGAAGCTCCATTGGAGCCCCAGCCGCACTCCTCTGAAGCTACGGTGAAGCTCCGTTGAAGCCGCGATAAAGCTTCATTGCAGCCCCTGGCGCGCGGTGTTCCGGCGAAGCTCCATTGGAACGCCGGCCCCGCTCCATTGCAGCCGCAACGAAGCTCTGTTGAAGCCGCGACAAAGCTTCATTGCCGCCCTCGGCGCGCGGTATTCCGGCGAAGCTCCATTGGACCACCGGCCCCGCTCAATTGCAACCGCAGCGAAGCTCCGTTGCAGCCACGGTGGAGCTCCATAGTAGCCGGACGCGCTCCATTGCAGCCCCCGGCGTGCTCCATTGAAACGCAGCCGACGACGGCGGATCTGCGACGCACGACGACCGCGTCTGTTGCGCCGGCGTGTTGTACTGCAGCTCTCCCCATCTGCCGAGATCTGCGCGGTAGCAACCCCTGCCTCCGACAAGAACCACCGGTTGCAGCACTCCTATTCGGCAACACCGGTCGTGGCGGGAGCTCGTTGTTGTGCAGCTCTCTCTCTCTCTCTCTCTCTCTCTCTCTCTCTCTCTCTCTCTCTCTCTCTCTCTCTCTCTCTCTCTCTCTGCTTACAGTAATGGCAGAGATCCTCCATGGATTGCAGCTGTGGGGGGCGGCGGGGGGGGGGGGGGGGGGATGCAGCACACGCGGGCCAGAATCGGAGGGCATGGCTAGCGGCGGTGGCGCGTGAGCCCTGCACGCGTTGAAGAGGTGTTGAAATGGAGGGGCGGTGGAGAGAAAGAAAGAGCAGAGTGGATTAGATCGGGAGGAAGAGGAAAGTGGGAACGAGAGGATTCAGGAGAGATAAGGGAAGGGGAGCGAGGCTGGACACGTGGCGTACTCTAGAGGAGGTTTACGCACCTGAGAAATCAGCCGGTTTAGAAATAACATTTTCCAACTCGATCTGCAGACTGCAGTCGAATCTTTGTTGAGCACAACTGAGGACTTCCGTTACAAGAGGCTTTGGATCGAGTTTGACTCTGTGTCCGGCGTCACATACCTCCTAGATAAATAAAATCTATGTCATGTTGGTCGGCATAATTTTCATAGACAATAAATGAACCAATAGTTATAAAGATAATATATACCACATCCGAATCATAGACTGGACAAGGGCCAACGGGGGCGGATACCAAAACCATCGCACTATATAAGATGCAATAATAAAAATAAGAAAATAATACAAGTATCTATGTAAACATACAAATAAGAATATTTTTCCTTTCCGAAAGAAGATAAGAACAAGAGGCTCACCACGGTGGTGCCGGCGATGAGCTCGGCGCGGGTGATCGACGGCGGTGAAGACGGGGCCGGGGCGTGACGGACCGCTAAACCTAGACAAATATTGAGGAAAAGGGAGCTTGGAGAAGCGTGACGGACCGCTAAACCTAGACAAATATTGAGAAAAATGGAGCTTGGAGAGGAGAAAGCTTAAGTAGTGTGGCTCGGGCATTTCATCGAACACCTTGTGTGCATAGGAGGTGATCTAGAGCACCACCAAGCCCTCTCCCCCTCGGCGGCCAGAAAAAACAGAGCAGTGTGCTCTGCTCTTACGCGAGGGGGTATATACCTTTGGTCCCGGTTCAAGCCACCAACCGGGACCAATGATGGTGGGCCAGGAGCCAGGCCCATTGGTCCCGATTCATCCCACCAACCGGGACCAAACGGTTTGTCCCACCAACCGGGACCAAAGGTCCAGACGAACCGGGACCAATGACCCATGTGGCCCGGCCGGCCCCCTGGGCTCACGAACCGGGTCCAATGCCCCATGGGTCCCGGTTCTAGACTGAACCGGGACTAATGGGCTGACCCGGCCTAGACCTTTGCCCCTTTTTCTACTAGTGTATGGCTGATGAAGAAGCAGGATGGCGTCTGGTTTTCTATTTCTTCTTGTTCTGACCTTGGTTATGCATATGCATATGCAGATGCAGATGGAAAGAAATGAGGGCACGGCAAGAATGTCTGCTGCTCCCGAGGAGAGCTGGAGCTTTTGCCTTTCCTGTACCATCACGGCAACATATATGCTTGAAAAGCAAAGAAGCTCGCCCATCTATGCATGGCTTGCATTATACCTTGCTTGAGTTGGGGTTTTAGCAAACTCGATCGGCCAGTGCTACAAATCAGCCGGCTGATAACAAACAAACATAAGCCTCCTCGCCAGCCGTTAGATTAGCCGATGCGTAGCCGTTAGATCAGCTCAACGCAGAAATAGCACGCAACGACTCGCGTCTCCTCTGCACTGAGCACAACGATGGTGTCTCGCCATCAATCCCACCTCACCACGACACCTGCGCCGGTGACCTCGCAGCACCGGAGCCACCGGACAGAGCTCCACGCATCAATACTGGGAGCCGACGGAAAACAAAAGCTTCAGCTACCAACGACCCCCGGCGAAGCTCCACTACAGACCCATGGCCGCACCGCGGTGTGAAAAAAGCTCTGACGCAGCACCATCGGTGTCCCCAACAAAGCTCCGTTGCAGCCCCGGCCATGTTCCATTGCAGCCGCGGCGGAGCTCCATTGCATCCAGACACGCTTCATTGCAGCCACCGGCATGCGGCGTTCCGGCGAAGCTCCATTGGAGCCTGGCCACGCTCCATTGCAGCCACCGGCGCGTGGCGTTCCGGCGAAGCTCCATTGGAGCCCCAGCCGCACTCCTCTGAAGCTACGGTGAAGCTCCGTTGAAGCCGCGATAAAGCTTCATTGCAGCCCCTGGCGCGCGGTGTTCCGGCGAAGCTCCATTGGAACGCCGGCCCCGCTCCATTGCAGCCGCAACGAAGCTCTGTTGAAGCCGCGACAAAGCTTCATTGCCGCCCTCGGCGCGCGGTATTCCGGCGAAGCTCCATTGGACCACCGGCCCCGCTCAATTGCAACCGCAGCGAAGCTCCGTTGCAGCCACGGTGGAGCTCCATAGTAGCCGGACGCGCTCCATTGCAGCCCCCGGCGTGCTCCATTGAAACGCAGCCGACGACGGCGGATCTGCGACGCACGACGACCGCGTCTGTTGCGCCGGCGTGTTGTACTGCAGCTCTCCCCATCTGCCGAGATCTGCGCGGTAGCAACCCCTGCCTCCGACAAGAACCACCGGTTGCAGCACTCCTATTCGGCAACACCGGTCGTGGCGGGAGCTCGTTGTTGTGCAGCTCTCTCTCTCTCTCTCTCTCTCTCTCTCTCTCTCTCTCTCTCTCTCTCTCTCTCTCTCTCTCTCTCTGCTTACAGTAATGGCAGAGATCCTCCATGGATTGCAGCTGTGGGGGGCGGCGGGGGGGGGGGGGGGGGGGATGCAGCACACGCGGGCCAGAATCGGAGGGCATGGCTAGCGGCGGTGGCGCGTGAGCCCTGCACGCGTTGAAGAGGTGTTGAAATGGAGGGGCGGTGGAGAGAAAGAAAGAGCAGAGTGGATTAGATCGGGAGGAAGAGGAAAGTGGGAACGAGAGGATTCAGGAGAGATAAGGGAAGGGGAGCGAGGCTGGACACGTGGCGTACTCTAGAGGAGGTTTACGCACCTGAGAAATCAGCCGGTTTAGAAATAACATTTTCCAACTCGATCTGCAGACTGCAGTCGAATCTTTGTTGAGCACAACTGAGGACTTCCGTTACAAGAGGCTTTGGATCGAGTTTGACTCTGTGTCCGGCGTCACATACCTCCTAGATAAATAAAATCTATGTCATGTTGGTCGGCATAATTTTCATAGACAATAAATGAACCAATAGTTATAAAGATAATATATACCACATCCGAATCATAGACTGGACAAGGGCCAACGGGGGCGGATACCAAAACCATCGCACTATATAAGATGCAATAATAAAAATAAGAAAATAATACAAGTATCTATGTAAACATACAAATAAGAATATTTTTCCTTTCCGAAAGAAGATAAGAACAAGAGGCTCACCACGGTGGTGCCGGCGATGAGCTCGGCGCGGGTGATCGACGGCGGTGAAGACGGGGCCGGGGCGTGACGGACCGCTAAACCTAGACAAATATTGAGGAAAAGGGAGCTTGGAGAAGCGTGACGGACCGCTAAACCTAGACAAATATTGAGAAAAATGGAGCTTGGAGAGGAGAAAGCTTAAGTAGTGTGGCTCGGGCATTTCATCGAACACCTTGTGTGCATAGGAGGTGATCTAGAGCACCACCAAGCCCTCTCCCCCTCGGCGGCCAGAAAAAACAGAGCAGTGTGCTCTGCTCTTACGCGAGGGGGTATATACCTTTGGTCCCGGTTCAAGCCACCAACCGGGACCAATGATGGTGGTCCAGGAGCCAGGCCCATTGGTCCCGATTCATCCCACCAACCGGGACCAAACGGTTTGTCCCACCAACCGGGACCAAAGGTCCAGACGAACCGGGACCAATGACCCATGTGGCCCGGCCGGCCCCCTGGGCTCACGAACCGGGTCCAATGCCCCATGGGTCCCGGTTCTAGACTGAACCGGGACTAATGGGCTGACCCGGCCTAGACCTTTGCCCCTTTTTCTACTAGTGTATGGCTGATGAAGAAGCAGGATGGCGTCTGGTTTTCTATTTCTTCTTGTTCTGACCTTGGTTATGCATATGCATATGCAGATGCAGATGGAAAGAAATGAGGGCACGGCAAGAATGTCTGCTGCTCCCGAGGAGAGCTGGAGCTTTTGCCTTTCCTGTACCATCACGGCAACATATATGCTTGAAAAGCAAAGAAGCTCGCCCATCTATGCATGGCTTGCATTATACCTTGCTTGAGTTGGGGTTTTAGCAAACTCGATCGGCCAGTGCTACAAATCAGCCGGCTGATAACAAACAAACATAAGCCTCCTCGCCAGCCGTTAGATTAGCCGATGCGTAGCCGTTAGATCAGCTCAACGCAGAAATAGCACGCAACGACTCGCGTCTCCTCTGCACTGAGCACAACGATGGTGTCTCGCCATCAATCCCACCTCACCACGACACCTGCGCCGGTGACCTCGCAGCACCGGAGCCACCGGACAGAGCTCCACGCATCAATACTGGGAGCCGACGGAAAACAAAAGCTTCAGCTACCAACGACCCCCGGCGAAGCTCCACTACAGACCCATGGCCGCACCGCGGTGTGAAAAAAGCTCTGACGCAGCACCATCGGTGTCCCCAACGAAGCTCCGTTGCAGCCCCGGCCACGTTCCATTGCAGCCGCGGCGGAGCTCCATTGCATCCAGACACGCTTCATTGCAGCCACCGGCATGCGGCGTTCCGGCGAAGCTCCATTGGAGCCTGGCCACGCTCCATTGCAGCCACCGGCGCGTGGCGTTCCGGCGAAGCTCCATTGGAGCCCCAGCCGCACTCCTTTGAAGCTACGGTGAAGCTCCGTTGAAGCCGCGATAAAGCTTCATTGCAGCCCCTGGCGCGCGGTGTTCCGGCAAAGCTCCATTGGAACGCCGGCCCCGCTCCATTGCAGCCGCAGCGAAGCTCTGTTGAAGCCACGACAAAGCTTCATTGCAGCCCTCGGCGCGCGGTATTCCGGCGAAGCTCCATTGGAGCACCGGCCCCACTCAATTGCAACCGCAGCGAAGCTCCGTTGCAGCCACGGTGGAGCTCCATAGTAGCCGGACGCGCTCCATTGCAGCCCTCGGCGTGCTCCATTGAAACGTAGCCGACGACGGCGGATCTGCGACGCACGACGACCGCGTCTGTTGCGCCGGCGTGTTGTACTGCAGCTCTCCCCATCTGCCGAGATCTGCGCGGTAGCAACCCCTGCCTCCGACAAGAACCACCGGTTGCAGCACTCCTATTCGGCAACACCGGTCGTGGCGGGAGCTCGTTGTTGTGCAGCTCTCTCTCTCTCTCTCTCTCTCTCTCTCTCTCTCTTTCTCTCTCTCTCTGCTTACAGTAATGGCAGAGATCCTCCATGGATTGCAGCTGTGGGGGGGCGGCGGGGGGGGGGGGGGGGGGATGCAGCACACGCGGGCCAGAATCGGAGGGCATGGCTAGCGGCGGTGGCGCGTGAGCCCTGCACGCGTTGAAGAGGGGTTGAAATGGAGGGGCGGTGGAGAGAAAGAAAGAGCAGAGGGGATTAGATCGGGAGGAAGAGGAAAGTGGGAACGAGAGGATTCGGGAGAGATAAGGGAAGGGGAGCGAGGCTGGACACGTGGCGTACTCTAGAGGAGGTTTACGCACCTGAGAAATCAGCCGGTTTAGAAATAACGTTTTCCAACTCGATCTGCAGACTGCAGTCGAATCTTTGTTGAGCACAACTGAGGACTTCCGTTACAAGAGGCTTTGGATCGAGTTTGACTCTGTGTCCGGCGTCCCGACCTATATGGAGATAGGCCTCTGCATGTACTTGCCGCAGAAATGATTTCGCAGGACTCTGTGCGTGCTTTTTTCATGGAAACGGGCCTTGTTCGATCCACGCATACTGTGGGTCCTCGGTACTACTTGAACTGCTTTTGGTTCATTACAAACAACGGGAACTACTTGTGATGACTTATGTGCTGACTAGTCGCGAGGAGTCTCTGTCGTCGTCATGGCCTTCTTATATGAGTGGATGGAAGAATGTAGATCTGGCATAGGATGGCATGGTGTTTCCTTTTATAGTGCTTCCTGTTTCCAGCTTGGTGACAAAGCATTGCAATGCACATGTAGGCATGGTGGAAAGAATCTAAGAAAGGCGCTCACATGGGGGGTTGGAGCTTTCCCTTTTAGAACCAGTTGGTAAGTATTAAGATGCATATTAAAGCAAAAAAAAAAAAATCCCCTCTTTGCACGAAATGCCTCTGGGGTTTTAGCATCACCTGGCTAAGTAGACTGCGATAATACTCCGTAACAGATTCCCAAGATTTAGACAAAACAAGAAAAGATTCCCAAGAAATTTTCTAACCAGATTAGTGTTGTTTGCGATTTCTGGTGTTGTTGTTGGACAAGATTTTGTTCCTCAACTCTGTACTGACATGACATCCAGCTATTTATATATGGTACTCTCAGTGTTCTCAATTCTCAGCTTTCAGGAAACAATTGCGCTTTCTCAAGTATTCTCTACATGAACAAAACAGCAGTGCTGATAAATACTCCCTCCGTACAGAAATATATGTTGCTGGAGTAGTTGAATTACAGTACAGCTACTCCAATGACATATATTTCATCACAGAGGGAGTAATTTCCCGTGGTTTGCAAAAGGAGATGCATCATGCATGGCGCTAGTCCTCCATGATTTTGAGCTAACTACAGTTGGAACTAAACGGAGGTGGAAAATAAAACAAAAACTGCGACATCTGAGTGCAGAACTTTGTATTAAGTGCCTCGTTTCAAGATAAGACATTCGTCCTTATCTTGCAGAAGGAATACCTTGAGATAAGGAATTGTTGAACAAGTTTGCTGCATGTAAATTTACTGTCTGTCACAGAGACATAGCATATGCTAAATGCAACAGAGCATTACGTTGTTCAGGTTTTGACTTTTAACAGCATTTTCTCTGACTTATCTCTTGCAACAACAAAAGTGGCACCAACTGTACACGTATACAGCTCTGCCGATCGTGGCCAAGTCAGACTGTCACAGTGGAGTTATTTCATGGGGAGCGAAGCGAAAAGCAGGCACGAGAAGGTGAGGGCATGGGATCGACTTATAATATGTGTCGTCCTAAGTTGCTGCATTTATTTCCTGATCTCAATTTGCTATCACCATCTCTTAGTGGTGTAGTAACATAACACATTTAGTCATAGTGGAAGTAAGTTAGATAGTAACATAACACATTCCAAGACAATTTTGCTTATGTGGCATGAAGTTAATGAGGAGAGAGATTTTTGTGGTAACATATATAAAACACTCCGAGGTAAAATGAGTCTATAGCTCAATTAATGAAGGCTTGCATGTTATCATCTATACTCATTATGAAGGTAGTAATATAGACTAGTAACATATGCATGTTACTAGTCTATGTTACTCCCCGCTATGACTAGCCTTAACCCTGCAGCCACATCAGCTCATCTTTCAAAAGAAGGCCACTTCAAGGCACAGTCCTGCCATTAACTTCTCCTCCTAGACTCTTCCCCACAGCACCTTTGGAGATGAAACTAATGCTTGATTAGACACGGCAAGAAGGATTTCCATTTTCTTATCTAGCTTGTGTCACTCAAATTAAGCTCCATTTAGTGTAACGACGATATCATCATATCATTTGAGCTTGCAACTTCTCCGCCATTGGCTAGTATGGCTGATAGAGTTCTACTCACTCCTATGTAAGTAGTCACTGGTTTTTAGGTTGTCAATTTGACTAGGAAAATATATTTACTATGCTATCAGAGAAAAAAGTTCTTTAGATTCGTCGTCGGTTGAAGCTTCTATGCTTCGTTGGTCGAATTCAAAACCTATAAACCTGTTCCTGACTTGTATTCCCATCCAAGGGAGTACCTGAGTGTAGAGAGAGAATTTATGAAGGAGTCGCGCGCTAAACGCATGACAGCTCCCATGAGTCCCATCTGATCCTTGTAAGACACAGTAAATCAAACCATTCATCGGTGAAACCAAAGTTCAGCACACCGTTGCATTTTTCGTCATACTAAAATCGAACAAGGAGTTATCGTATCTACAGCACTTTCGTTCAAGAAGCGAGCATAGATGCATGAGTTTGCGTCGAGGAAGTGATAGGAGGGGCACAGGGGAGAGAACGGGCCACTCACCGGCGGGCGGAGGGTCTTATCGATCAGCTCAATTGCTGCCAGCCTGCCGCTCAGATCTTCGTTGACCGTGCAGACTAGTGGTATGCATGCTGGTGTGATGACCTTGATTCGACTACCCACAGTGGGAGTAACATAGGTGATAACATCACACATCTTTAGACAAAACCGATGATGTTGCGAGTAATTAATTAAAAAAGAAAGGCATGTGGTAACATAGCTAATTACTGTAACATCACACATACCAAGACAAAATGAGTCTATAACCTAATAAATGAAGTGTTGCATGACACCACACATATGTTATTCCTCACTATAAAGGTAATTATATAGACTAGTAACATATGCATGTTACTAGTGTAAGTTACTACCCATTGTGACTAGTCTTCAAAGGCTCAAAGCCATCCTATTCCGAGCTGCATGCCGCGTGCCTTTCTACACAGGTTGGTTTCTACGTATTGTTCTTTTGCTCTAGCCACATGCATGCATACATCGGGTACTGCTGACTGATTCCCTCTTCTTTCTTTCTAAATTCTGGTGTAGACGATGATATATATACTATCGTAGTTGCAGAAGGCAGCGGTAGATCGCGTGTTAATGGATACCGACTGGGAATTCAAATTTCCAATGGTCTCTGTTCGCGCTCTACCTCGTATAGAGGCTATCTCAGACCATGCACCCATCCTCTTATCTACTGGATTGCCACGACCGCAGCACAGACGCAAGTTCAAGTTTGAACTGGGTTGGTTGCATCGGGATGGATTCCAAGACATGGTCAAGGAGGTGTGGGATAAACCGGTTGCCGGACTTACCGCAATTCACAACTGGAACAACAAAATGCGTGCTTTACGTAAGTTCCTTAGTGGTTGGGCTAGGCACAATGCGGGTGTCCTCAAAAAAGAAAAGCTTCGTCTTTCATCTATTATTGATGATTTAGAAGCTTTGGTAGAGATTTGACCTCTCTCTGAGCATGAAATAGAGATCAAGAGTCAATCGAATGCCCAGTTAGCTCGCATGCTACGTGAGGAGGAACTTAAGTGGTACCAGCACTCAAACTCTCAGTTTATCCTGAAAGGTGATTCGAATACGAGATATTTCCATGATGTCGCCAATGGTAGACACCGGAAGAAACTTATTCATTCCCTACATCAGGAGGAGGGCACGATTGAAGGGCATGAGCAACTTAAGTCTTATATAACTAATTATTACAAAAATCTATACGGAACCCCTGAGGAAGGAAACTTCTCGATGGATGAGTCTCGAATAGATGACATCCCGCAAGTTTCTGATGCAGAAAATAGCCTTTTAACAGCTCCATTTTCTGAGGAGGAAGTTAGAAAGGCGGTTTTCCTAATGGAGCACAACAAAGCTCCAGGTCCAGATGGTTTTTCCGCTGAGTTCTACCAAAACTTTTGGGATGTCATCAAACATGATCTCCTACTCCTGTTTGGCTGCCTTCACGTTGGCCAACTAGAGTTGTTTCGATTGAACTTCGGTGAAATTATTTTATTACCTAAGGTTAATGAGGCTGAAAGGATACAACAGTATCGGCCAATCTGCCTCCCTAATGTCAGTTTTAAAATCTTCACGAAGGTTGCGACAATTAGAGTACATTCTGTTGCTGAACATGTGGTTCGTCCTTCTCAAACTGCTTTCATGCAAGGCAGAAACATCCTAAATGGGGTTGTTGTCCTTCATGAAACAGTCCACGAATTGCATCGGAAAAAACTGAATGGGGTAGTTCTTAAAATCGACTTTGAAAAAGCTTATGACAAAGTCAAGTGGTCTTTTCTTCAACAGACTCTCAGAATAAAAGGATTTTCTGCAGAGTGGCGCGCAATGATCCATAGCTTCGTGACTGGAGGTAGTGTTGCCATTAAAGTCAATGATGACATTGGTAACTATTTCCAAACGAAGAAAGGATTGCGACAAGGTGACCCAGCATCGCCCATGCTATTCAATATAGTGGCAGATATGCTAGCGGTCATGATTGAGCGTGCTAAGGTTGATGGACAAATTGATGGGGTGGTGAATCATCTAGTTGATGGTGGTCTCTCCATCCTTCAATATGCTGACGATACAATTCTCTTTATGGATCATGACCTTGAGAAAGCAAGAAATCTGAAATTAATTTTATCAGCATTCGAGCAACTCTCGGGGCTTAAGATCAATTTCCATAAAAGTGAATTGTTTTGTTTTGGCGAGGCTCAAGACGAGGCCCATCTGTATGCTGACCTATTCGGATGCGGGTTGGGCCAGTTTCCGATCACTTATTTGGGGATACCGATACATTATCGGAGACTCACAAATGTTGAATGGAAATACGTCGAGGAGAGACTACAAAAAAGGCTTAGCACTTGGAAAGGTAAACTGCTATCTCTGGGTAGAAGGTTGGTCCTCATAAATTCAGTACTAAGTAATATGGTACTATATATGATTTCCTTCTTCCAGTTGCCGAAAGGAGTATTATATAGATTGGATTACTTCCGATCGAGATTCTTTTGGCAAGGAGATAGCGAGAGAAAGAAATATCGACTGGCTAAATGGAGTGTGGTTTGCCGTCCAAAGGACCAAGGCGGGTTGGGCATTCATGACCTTGAGGTTAAGAATAGGGCCCTTCTCGGCAAATGGTTGTTTAAGTTATTGACGGAAGATGGTGTATGGCAAACCCTCCTTAGAAGAAAATATGTGGGTTCAAAGGCGGTATCACAAGTATACTGGAAGCGTGGGGCCTCCCATTTTTGGGCAGGACTAATGGCAACGAAGAAACATTTCTTCCGCTATGGGTCCTTCTTGATTAAGGATGGATTGGAAATTAGATTCTGGGAGGATAAGTGGCTAGGTAATGCTACACTCCGTGAACAATATCCAGCTCTATACAATATTGTGCGTCACAAGGTGATACTATCGCCAAGGTTTTGGAATCATTTCCGCCAAATGTGACGTTCAGAAGGGATTTAATTGGACCTAGACTCCAATCGTGGAACATACTACTCCAGCGGTTAGCCACGGTACAGTTGTCACAAGGGTCCGATGTATTTCGCTGGAACCTACATGGGAATGGGAAATTCTTAGTGGATTCTATGTATAGAGCTTTGATCCAGTCTGACGTGCCAGTTGATAATAATAAGAAGATCTGGAAGATGAAGATACCTCTTAAGAATAAAATCTTTGCATGGTATCTTCGTCGCGGAGTCATTCTTACTAAAGATAACCTTATTAAGAGGAATTGGCATGGAAGTACACAATGTGTCTTTTGTCCGCATGATGAGACAATAAAACATTTATTCTTCCAATGTAAATTGGCTCGTTCTATATGGTCAGTCATTCAAATAGCATCTGGCTTGTATTCTCCTTGTAGTGTTGCTAATATATTTGGCAACTTGCTACATGAGATTGATCACAAGTTTAGAACTCTTATCAGGGTGGGAGCGCTTGCCGTGATTTGGTCGCTTTGGCTATGTAGAAATGATAAGGTTTTTAGTGATAAAAATACTTCTCTTATGCAGGTTATCTACAGATGTACCGGGACTCTTCGTTTATGGTCCTCTCTACAACGACTGGAGAATCGAGACCTGTTTATGGAGGTGTGTACACGATTGGAGGCTTCGGCGAGGGATATTTTTACCCAACGTGGGTGGCAGCATGATCTTAGGATTGGGCCACCTTCAATTTAGGCGTTATACAGATTTCATTATCCTTGTATATCGCCTTATTCTTTTATTTTTCCTTGATGTGAGAACTTTGTTGGCTGTGTGCATTTTAGTTATGCAGAGACCGGGTGTAATGATTAAACCTTTTAAGTAATAGAGCGCCCCTTTTAAAAAAAAAAGAAGGCAGCGGTACGTCGTAAAGAATGTGCTGCTGCGTCGAATCGCCATTGTTGAGATCGAAAAGCGCAGGTGTTTGTACCAAGTGCAAATGGGTCCATATTTCCTTCTACCTGACGCGCTGCATGCATGCATGTGAAGGTGCCAACAAAAGCTCGCCGGCACTACTGGAGTTCAAGAACGTCGTGCTCCTTTCCTTAATCTTGCATAGTGTTGCTCGACACGAGGACGGATCTGGACGAAAGAGCTATCTAGCTACGTACATCAGTACATGTATGTACTCATCTACATCCTACCAATGAATAATGGGTTGAGCTCGACCATCGTCAAGCGGTGGACCATATGCCCATGTCTCAAAGACTCAAACCCAGTCGCTCTCGTGCCACAAATAGCAGTAGTAATAAGGCATGACACAACGCAGCACCTGTCGGTCAGGCGTGACTTGACATCTCCACCAAAAGCTCCGTGCAAGACGAAGCCGTTCCACCTCCTGCCTCTGTCTTCCAGCGCTGCTCCACAAACGATGCTCTCAAGAGAGAAAATGACACTGCAGTACCGCCATCGCCCAGTCTGGAAGACCAGATCCTAGGGTTTCCCCCGGAACAACACGAGTGCGTCGACAGTAGTCACACGATGATGCCATCATCAAGGTAACGACACAGAACGCCGCCATCGCCTGCCATCGGCTCGGCTTTCACCGGCAACTATGTCTTCCCGACTCGCAGCCGAAGCTAGATAACGAATCTCGAGATCTGCCAATCCAGCGCCAGGCCGACCACCTCTGACGAAGTAGATGGCCACCACCGCCGTGCCCAGGGCTGCGGCCTCCGACGTCCTCGTGTTGCAGGTCCAGCCCAGAAGCTGCTTGACATCGCCGGATCAGCGGAGATGCACGATAGCGTGTGGAGCGGCCTGTTGAAGCCCATCTTGGCACAGATCGGGCGCACTAGCCGCGGCCACGGAGATCTCACCATTGCTGGCTCCAGCATGCCGACCCTGGTCACCGCCGGCCTGCGCCATCGCCCTTGATCCAGCCGGAGTAGAAAGCCCCCACCCAGATCCAATCGTGGGCCGCGGTGAATTTTGTTCCAGAAATGAGGGTTCGGCTCGGAGTAGGTTGGGTAGGGGGGCATTGGCCCCCTCCCTCCCTCACTCTTTTTTTTTTGCGTGAGCTTTTTGGCTGAGAAGATGACAGTGGATCGAGCGGCTGCACGACTGCTCCAAATGATATGTTTGTCCAGTTGGAAGCTAGGGAGCGCCATCAGCTCGCCTCACCATGGGGCATCCCACGGATGGCGAAACAGTTTTATTGTAAGAACCATAGGCGATATGGCCCAAAAAATGAACATGGACATGTAGGCCGGGTTTGGTTTGGTGTACCCTGCCATTGTGCTCCAGTTAGATGGGAAGACCACACACATGTGGCACTGAAGCGTTTCTCCATGGCTAAAAACAATTGATGGAGTAATTCGCAGGATTGCATCGTTATATTTGGGTTGGACATGTTAGAACATATATTCCACTGTCACCAATATATGTTGTTCCTACTGTAGGACCTGATGTCGAGTGTCATCTTGGATCACCCTATCCACTGGGAGTACATGCAAAGGGTGATCCACCCCGACATATAGAGCCATTCAATAACATAAATGTTGGACGCTAGCTGCATACACTAATCGTGCGGCTCAGTGACTTTGTCCTCGCAATGAATCATGCCCAACTCCGACGGCGACGCGATCAGTACAAGGGGGGCACCATCTACTATATTGCACCAAATATTTCTCCACAGTAAGGTGACAAGCAGGGAGTTGATTCTGCGTTTTCTGATGTGCTCTGACCTGCCACCTGACATAGCGTCATCTAACATATGGATTGTGGTGCTCGCTCATTAGGATAAGAAGTCGACCAACAACACACTCACAAGTAGTAATGGTGTTTTTCATGGCCTGAATGAGACTACCAGAGGCGTGGTGCTATATGTGCTCAATTATGTTGTTGATTTTGAAATTACATATATGTATCTACATAATAATCTCTTCATCGACCGAACAAATATAGTTTTCGATGTCATCCGTGTGCACACACATCGGCCTATGGGGGCCACTGCCGCCCCTCCCCATGGGTCTGCAACTGGACGCCTCGCCACCAAAACGCCTCAAGATATCAGCGAGTGAGAGCTCCAATGAAAATCTCCATGCCTCTCTCTCTCTCCAATCTCTCGCCGTTGGAAACCCGGAAGGAACAGACAAAGGCAGCTATAGAGGCAGAAAAAGAATCAAAATAAATGGGACCTAAACCAGTAGATGGGGGTCGCAAAATTAGCGGTCTCGCGGCAACACTTTGCGAGCCCGATAAGAACCAAACAATGCTAGAGCTGAAAAAAAAAAACCAGGCCTGCACGAATCTCAACACAGGGATCAAACGGACAAAAAAGAATGAAAGCGAATTAATTTCATCCGACTGAAAATTATCAAAACCTTAAATATATAAAATGAGAAATATAGGATGTGTAGTTAGTAGGATACTTTGTACAAGAAAATCCCATCTATAGAAAAAACAATATAAAATACACATAAGAATTCCTACTGTAGTTCCTTGAGTCGAAACTGCAAACAGTTGAATTGATTAATAAAATCCTGCTCCGCCACTGCAGTCGATGCACATGGGCTGATGGCATTCGTACGATTAGCCTCGTTAATCTTGGTGTCAACGACTCGATCTGCACGCAAAGCTTGCTCGATCGCTCCGACTCCATACACAAACAAATCATGCATGACTTACGCTGTAGTAGTAGTTCGCTAGATGCAAGGTAATTCAAATATTCAATTGGTTAGCTTGGCCGACAGCCCTCACATGCATGCATGCATGTTTGCTTAGTTAGAGCTTGTGATCCATCCTTGGGCTTAGAGGGTGCTTGATACGTTTTAGTCCCATGACTAAAAATAGTGGGACTAAAACTTACTAGCCTCACCCAAGCTTGGATCCAAATACTAAAGAGACTAAAATCAAGTTATTGAGCATTTATTATCCTCCAAACCATCCAATCCGGAACTCGCATGTGTTAAAGTAGAGGAATTAAATAAGGAGAGAGAGGGCTAATACACATTTTAGTAGGTTTCCTATGACTAAAAAGTTTTTGTCTCAAGACTAGTCCTAGCCTCTCTTTAGTCAAGGGTGCTTGGAACTTTAGCCTCTAAAAGAGACTATTTTTAGTCAGACTAAAAATAGTCCCTTGAATCCAAGCACCCTCTTAGCTAGCTAGCCGGCCATGTTCTCGATCTACTCCACGTGAAAATTTAAGTTAGCTCCCCAACAGCTAGGTAATTAATATGTTTTGAACCAAGTGCCTCGGCATCGTCAATGCCAAATTGCCAATCTCGATCTTCATAATATACTGATGACGTGTTTTTTTACTTCACATTGTACTACTTTCAGTTTGTAAAGCCAGATCTTCGTAATATAATGATGAAGTGTTTTTTTACTACAATTGTTTTTTTTACTTCACATTTATAATGATGACATGTTTTTTCTAATGTTCTGACAGACATTGTTAACTGGAGTTAGCCAGATTACTGGCCAGACTATAGTTCTGAGAAGACTTGAGGGATCGATCGAAGTCCTGCTAATTAAGATCGATGGAGACTTGCCAGACCTAGATAAGTATGACGAGACTAGCTTGGGTGGTTCAACCAAGGTCATCAATAAGAAACTCAGCTGATTTGGTTAGTTCACCTAACCAAACGAATCTGCCGCTAGCTAGTGGTAGTTAGCTATATTAACTCAATCAATGTTAAATGTCATCTACATGCAGAGCCATTTCAGGAACTGAGCAAAATGACAGGAACACAAAGATCGATATATATACATCAAAGTTGAATATAGATATCCTTTTGAAAGGATAGGAAGATGGATCTAATTTATAGATTTTTGTAGCGTTAACACCAACCAACTCTTTATTGTATCAGTATGGTCCTCCGTAACAGTCACTAATCATAACCAAGACAATTAAGCAGAAACTTGTACAAATAGCTAGTAGAGTATTACACTAGTATAGGAGCAAGTATGGAACCGGGTACTTGTACAAACTTATAGACTCATGCACCTTCTGTGATCAGGAAGAAGAGACGATGCAACATATCCTGGTGGGCTGCCCCTTCTCCCACCAAATATGGCATGAGGTCCTTGGTTGGGTTCGCTAGACCGCCGACATTCCGAGCAGCGATGCTGACTTATTCACCTGGTGGGAGACGTCCTGCAACCGTTCACCATCCCCCACACGCAAAGGTTTGGCCTCCCTTATCATCCTCACGGCCTGGTGGCTTTGGAAGCACCGGAACGCTTGCATCTTCGACGGGGAGCAGCCCTCCATCACCCGGCTTTCCGACACCATTCGAGACGAAGCGCGCATGTGGGCCAAGGCCGGCGCCAACGGACTGCACAACATCATTCCCGAGAGATAGCACTATAAGTTTCTAGGGCTGAGCAACCCCATGTCTGTTCTGCTCCTGGCTCGCTTCCATGCCTTCTTGTGTACATGGCTTAGCGAGCTCTTGAAATCCCATGTTGTACAAACTCTTCTCCTATCAATGAAAAGATATGCATCCTCTGCGTATTCGCGAAAAAAATGTATGAAACCGGCAAGATGAAATTACAATGGCAAGTAGTTCAAAAATGGAGAATAAGGGAAATAAACAGAGCCCTTCACATCAACTAATTAAACACATATCACAATGATGCCAATGTAGAAGAAAAATTTATTACACAAATGAATCAAGACGTACTGGATCTTGAGCTAGTATGGTAAAAACACAAAGGGGAACAAACCAAACTGCTATGATTGATGACCCTTCAGGACGAAGGAGGTGGTTGCTCCAGCTTAACGATAGGCTTCTTTTGTTTCTGGTGCTCCTCCGCGAGCTGGTTATCGAGTTTTTGCTTCAGTGCTTGGGCATTGGAGCTGTTACCTAGCAAGACTTCCTTGAGTTCTTCAAGGTTTCCCAGCCCAGTGAACTCATAGGGTGGCGATCCACCGTAGCAGTCAACCTTGAGCTGCTCAAGTTTTTTCATTGTCCATGATCCAAAAGTCACATGCAAGCTGCTGGAGCAGGAAATCTCGAGGATCTTGACATTTTTGTAGGAGTCAGCCTCGAATCCATTCACCATGAGATAGAAGTTAAGGTCACCAGCTTGATGCTGCTTGACACGAAGAATACATAGTTTTGGAAGCCTGGCAAGGTACCTCATGCCATCTTCTGGTAAAGAGGCCATGTCCAACTCCAGCTTTGTGAGCTTTCGAAACTTTACAGGCTGCTCCCACTCCCATTTCGGCAACTTATCTTCAAGCCCATATAGTTTAAGGCTCCGAAGGTTTTTACAAGGCAGGGAGACCATGTCATCCAAGCAACCTTGACTGTTGCTGTCCTTTGTGATGAAGCAACAACCTTGCGTGGTGTCCTTGTCAAGTGAAACTGACAAGGACTCCAGATGGGCATGATCTTTGATTGCAGAGAAAAAGTTGCTGCTGTTATTCCGGTTGATGCCAGACACTCCGAGCTTGCGCAACTGGGTGAGCTTCTTGAGCTCTTTCACGGTTTTCTTTGCGCCTGAAGCAGTGATGTTGATAACACCAAGTGTGTGCAACTCAATCAGTTCACCAATCTCTGTGGGCACCTCAACACTGATTGTAGGACGATAACATCTGCAGAACTCAGGCAACCAGCTGCAGCAGCTGGAAGAAACTGGTGGTTTCAAGCCCATGGTCCCCGCACGAATGTACTGCAGTTTTTGTAACTTGGTGATCTTCCCTGGTAGGGTGGTTATTGTGGTGCCTCTCACATCGAGTGTCTGGAGCTGCCTCAGATGATGTAATGAACCTGGTAAATGGTTGATCTCAGTGTGCCCTCGCAACGAGAGGAACTTGAGGCGACGCAACCACTCCAGTATCTTGACAAGATCACCTTCATTTAAAGCCTCTGCATTCTCTAGATCAAGCACCCGAAGCATCTTCATACTTTCAGAGATGAAGAATGACTTCCACACTCCAAACACTGTTAGTGACCGTAGCCTAGAGAAGTCCATGGTCGCGAACACAATGCCATCTCTTTCCCACTTATCCAATATGACAAGGTGACGCCCGGTGCGTTGGGTGGTCAGAGCAGATTTGCCACCCAGTTCGAACACAAGATTCTCTTCCAACCGCCGTGATACGACGTACTCCCGAATGAAACCATTCACCTGGCACATAACCATCCTAACTACGTCCACACTGAATGCAGAGCTGTTGACTGATGAGGACGACGAGATCTGCTGGATTATGCTCAGTTCAAGGAGCTCAGAGAAGTGCTTCTCCCCATTCTCCTCGGCAGATTCATTCTGGCTGTCCCTGGAGTAGCCCTCCGCAATCCACCGCCTTACAAGTCGCCTCCGCCGAATGATTTGATCTTGAGGAAAAATCGACAAGTAGAAGATACATGGCTTGAGTGCGTCGGGACAAGTACGGAAGTAAGAATGCATCCAGGCAAATAGATCTTTTAGATTATCATACTCAGGATCGGTCTCCAGATGGTGCATAAATTTTTCATTCAAAGAATGTATAGTTTCTATCCTTTTATTTGTCTTGGTGGCCAGTAATACAGCTATAGCGGATATTACTTTGGGAAGACCGCCACACTTTGAAATAAGGTATTTTACACGCTCCTCTTGATCCCTTAAAGGGTTTGTTGAACTCTTCTTAAGTACCTACATATATTGTTCAAGCTATTAATTAGCTGATTAAGTGTGGCAGTTAACATTAGGAATAAACATCAATTACATTAGATTAAGTGCAGACAGTTAGCATAAGGAGTACATAAATGTGTGAGCCCTCTACAAAGACTCATGCTTATACTCCAAATACTGTTGAGTACACATGTAGTTGTTCAATACCATGTATGCATGCCCAAATTAAAAAATGCTAAAATGCCAGTTAAAGAAATAAACCAGTAAAACAAGGAAAACTATCATCACTTGACTACTATAAGGACCATTCATATGATAGAAAGCAGCTAACATTGCCAAGAAATCATATGCATGGCGTGTGTGCTCTTGAGACCATCTCTAGAACGCAAATGACTGTGAACACTAGAGCTACATTCTTTAAAACCAATAAAACAACATCAATTTTGTGAATGTACCATGAAGGGAACATTCTCTGGAGGCTTGATTTTTCCGCAAATTAAAAGCAAACTATGAGACAAATATTTAATAAGGCTGACATATGGAATATTTTGGTCTCCCCAGGCGACTGAAAAAAATTAGCTTGTTACTCCCTCTGTCTGGTTTCATTACTCCCCCTCGTATTTTGTGTCAAACTTTGACCCTAGTTTGACTAGAAAATGTAATTGATATGCAACAAAAATGATATTATTTGATTCGCTTCAAAAGATATTTCTAATGATATTATTTTCTCTACATATAATACATATTTTATTAGTGAAATTTATGGCCAATTTGGCTCAAAATACGAGCGGCGGTTAAACCAGGAATGCAACTAGATGCCCCCCCCCCCACACACACACACCCAAACACCGTACCTGCTTTTCGAAGAGATGAAAGGAGGCATCAGATTCTAGAGCCTTGACATTAAACACGAGATCTTCATTATTTGTGCAATATTCGGCGATGGTTCGATCAGTCGTAATGACAATGACAACGCTCTTAAGATGTTTGGATACCAAGGCAGCTTGTATCATGTCCCAATCCTTTGTGGACCGGATATCGTCAATAACAATGAGGCACCAACCTTTCTTCAGAAGACGATGACACTCTTCAGTTGGGTCTTTGTCCGAATGAAAATCTGAAAGTAAGGTCAGATACAGGTCCCTCATATTAAATGGATGGGATACATCCACCCAATAATAATCGTCATACTTGCCACCCTGAAGCTGAAGCACTGTGTCATAGAACAATTTTTTGACAAGGGTTGATTTCCCAACTTGAGCTATCCCCCACACGGACATAACTGGAAGAGAGTTGACACGTGCCTCGGTTAAACATTTAACAAGTTCAGTCGTTTGTGTCTCGCGTCCAACAAGGCCATCATTCTTGTCCTTCCATTCCTTTGCTTCCTCCTGAAGTGACATGATTTTCTTCAGAGAAGCCATTGGTTCTTTGCCTTTATATTCACCCCCATCAGAACCCTGTATGCATGTGTAGAAAGAGATTAATACGCAGGAGCAATAGAGAGCCAGGAAAGGGCACAGTGAAAGGTTGGAGGAATTTTCTTGCTAGCTTACCATTGGGTTCCTGTCTTTATCGCTATCTCCTTGAGAAGCCTGCGTGTTGGGTGAGAGAGATTAACACGCAAATACTTTAAAGAAGGAAAGGGAATGTTAACAAAATTTTGTAGGTCTTAAAGGGTGTGTGCAATGGGGGCATCTACATGGACAGCTTGGAGTATTTTTTAGCTAACTTAAGGGAAGGGAATCTTTTTTTTTAGGGGTAAGGTAATTAAGGGAATCTTTAAAAAATTCGTAGGTCATAAAGATCGTGTGCAATGAGGTGTAGTCACCTTTTTAAGGTTGTCACATATATAGGATAACTAATGACTCGTAAGAGAGAAAAATAAAAAAGGTATATATGTTTTCTCAAATAAGAGATGATCTCACGTCGCTTAAAATAACACGTGTTTTTTCCCTCAAAGAAAGATAAGACATTTCTGTCCATTATACGTGATAGTACTAATTTTCCTAAGGAATAAGTTGATGATAGTAGTAGTTGTCGATAGTATAAGATAGTCATCTGAACTATGCACTTCTCCCCCGCTACCGCCAGGAAATTTTCCCAAGGAATTTGGTAAGTTGATGATAGTACTGTTTGAGTCCTCCCTCTCTCTAAGCTTTCCCCCTCTCCCTCCCGCGGCGCTTCCGTGAGCGCCCTGGGGGAAACCCTAGCCGCCCCTTCCTCCCCTTCAAGGCTTGTCCCTAGCAGCCACCAGGAGGCGCCGCCGGGCAAAGGCCGATTGGTGTTGCCAGCAGCAGGGCCTCCCTTCCCCTTCACCTACTCATCTGCAGCTGGTGCGGGACAACTCGACTGGTGGAGCCGCTGCTCGATGACGCGGCATCATGTGTCTACAATGGCTGCACGACGATGGCCAAGGAGCTCGCATGCGTCCCGGTGGCTGCGAGTGGTCACCACTTGGGCGGTGGTATGTGTGCTGGTCCGGGGTCATATCCACCCAGATCTGGCCATGGTCGCCGGACAGGGTCGGATGAAGTACTAGCTAGTTGTGATTTGTTTAGATATAGTTATTGCAGATAAAACGTATTGGTTTTCTTTAACATGAATATGTATATCTAGCGCAGTTCATGTGTGATTATTAGATATAATCGCTATGATATGTTTGGGCACAATTACGAAGATCTCATGAATGTGATTTTTTCTAAGGGAAAAATGCGATTTCTTTAGGTATGATTATGTGGATGTAACGGTACGGTCTATTTACGTATAGTTATGTAGATCTAACCGTTGCTATCTATTAATAAAGAGATGGTCCACCCTTGCACTTTGTGGGAATTTCTAGCACATCTCTCTAAATGTTTCTTCATATTGTGCTTTTAGTAATATAGTATGGTTTTGTGAATTTTCTGTTCACCGGGTGTAGATGAGCTTGGGCTTAGAAATGGATATTCATAGATATTAATGGTAGTAGATAAGTTTGAACGCATGCTTCCTAGAACATCAACCATCTAAATATTTAAGAATATATCTGTAGTACGCTGTACATACTACAAAAGTTGATTTGTCATCTGAAAATTAAAATATAATGTATTTTCCTTGAATTTTTGTATTGTTAATAATTTTTAACACATGCACCAATGATCAAAGATGTGCAGTAAAGAATGTGTTTTCATCCAAATTGACAACACTGACAGACATACTCCTACCTGAAAAGGTATAAACACATAAGATTTGCAGCAAGTAATTAAGATTGTGTGTGTGGCTTAATTACCTTGTAGAGGGCACAAACAGAGTGCTGGTCCGAGAACTTTCGGAGCTCCACCACCTGGTATGAGTGACCGATGCACAAGGTTGCTATTTCGGACTGCTGAGTTGAAACGATGATCCAGCTGCCATTTGTCATCTCAGGAAGGAATGCCCTGATAGCATCCCAATCTGCCATGTGTGACAGGCCTTCCAAGACGATGAGGTACCTCTTATCTGTGATTAGCTCCTCGAACTCACTGAAGAGAACTTCCTGAGTGGCCTCCATCTTCTTAAAGACATCCTTGCCTATTGTTGCTCTTTGATCCATGCAAGAGGTTGCATGGAACTGAGCCATCATGTTGCGCATGAATTGGTGGGGACTGAAAGGATGCATCATTTTCACCCAGGAGCGGCATGGGAAGTCTTGGCATATCTCTTGGTGGTTGTAGGTCTTCCTGATGATGGATGTCGTCCCATGGTCGCCGGCTGCACCCCAAACCGATATCACTTGGAGTCCATTGTAGTCCTGCTTATTGGTGATCAGCCGGGTGAGATCACTGAATCTTTGCTGCCTCTTGGTGGCGCCCCGTGCCTCGGCGAGCATGTCAGCGGCAGTCGCAGCGGCGGCGGCGTCTGATGCCACCGGCTCCTGCTGCATGATCAAGGGCTTGGAGCCAGTGTCGCCGATGAGTTTGTACCGAGTGTTCCTGGTGCTCACATCCTCCACCCTCGCCTTGAGCTGCTCGATCTCGCCGGCCGCTTCGTCAAGCGGCAGCGGCAGTGCCATGCACCAGGAAGGCACCACGCGCCACCACCACCTGCTCTTTTTATCGAGGTGGATGACGAGCTCGATGCAGTCTTCCACGTCGTAGGCCAGCTCGCGGATCTGCCTCACCCATGTTATCACCACCTTGTTCTCTAGGCGCTCCTCGTCCGCCACCTTGAGGAATGAGTGCATCATTTCAAACTCGTCGGTGATGAACACTAGGTTGCGCTGCGTGCTCTGCCGAAGCTTGGCCTCTTCTTCGATGGCCGCCTGGGCCTTGGTCAATGCCCCCTCCACCACTGACTTGGCCAACCCAACAACCAGGTCCGCCATGTCTCTCTCTCCGCCTCACTTCAATGAGTGGTTGATTCCTTGTGTGTGATATGCTAGTGCTGGACTTCCACATCGACTAGCTATTCTCTTAAAGGGGATCAGTCAGACCGATCGATCATCCATGAGCCAACTAAGCTGGCATTGGACATTTTTTTACAAAGACTTGGGAATAAATTTCGAGGGCAAGTCTTCTTCCGTGTAATTTCAGAGCGGATGCATTACTTAAAAACCGAAATCCCTTGATGCAGACATGTTAATCTTTGGACTAAACTATGGCGGGCCCAAAACAGACTGAGAAAAACTGTGCACCGGTTTTTATACGATTTTCTGAAGTGATCAGTCCAACTGAGGGTTTCCTTCCATGCCACGCTAAAGGGGGTGACATGGAGTCGGGGTCCTGATCGTCACGTAATATCGTCACATTGCGAGCTTTCTGACGTACACATTGGCTATGTACATGGTCACTACATTATGTGCTTCTTAAGCTTTGGTACATCATAGGCCCATGGAAGACCCCATCGAACCCGTGTGCCGCCTTACCGCCGGTGACATGGCATCGGAGTGAATAGATGTTGCATAAGAACACACACACACACACACTCTCTCTCTCTCTCTCTCTCTCTCTCTCTCTCTCTCTCTCTCTCTCTCTCTCTCTCTCTCTCTCTCTCTCTCTCTCTCTCTCTCTCTCTCACTGTGAGAACCCATATGTAGGGTGTTGACGTGTTGTGATGGTAGGTAGTACGTCGATGTCGATCCACGAATTTGACGACAATGAAATTTGAACCGGAGGTCAGATGGTTCGTAAAACTAGTACTACTCTAGTACTACTCCCAACGGCGCAAAAATTGTGAAGGTAGTATCATACACTAGTATGATATGCATGATACTAATACTTGATACTTTCCATTATGACAAGCCTTAGTAAATATCTACTATACATATTGGCTGTTAACTTGCCTATAGGTGACATGGAAACTTCATATGGTTGTTAGGCGGGTCGTAATGGTAGTATCATAGCAAGTATCATGCATGCTAATTAGACAATTTTGATGATGTGTCATAACATTAAATGAAGAAAAAGAGGCTGTAGTATCATATCATGATATCGTATCATATTAAATGATATGCTACTTTATGTCATGCATGATAATAAATAGAGTACTACATGATACTAATATATGATACTATGTATTAGTGAGGTAGTATCATACACTAGTAGCTGGTTGTAATTGGGAATATCATATACTAGTATCATGCATATGATACTAGTATATGATACTACCTCCCTAATGCATAGTATCATATATTAGTATCATGTAGGAATATCATATACTAGTATCATGCATATGATACTAGTGTATGATACTACCTCACTAATACATAGTATCATACATTAGTATCATGTAGTACTTTATTTATTGTCATACATGACACAAGGTAGCTTAGCATTTAATATGATACGGTATCATGATATGATACTACACCCTCTCTTTTTTCATTTAATGGTATGACACCTCATCAAAATTGCCTAGTTGGCATGCATGATACTACCTATGATACTACCATTACGACCAGCCTTAGCTATACTATTAACCATGCTGTGACCCAAGGATCGATAAATCTCAAACTGATAAGCATGCATACATGAGGGCTGGCTAACTGATTGGACCAATCACAAGCATCAACTATCAGTACACATGTGCCTAACCTTGCATTATTGCATCGATAGTATAAATAAATTTTGTGACTGTTTAGAGTCGTCATTGAGAATTAATTAGCCAAACTAGCTTGATACTAGTGGAGATGTAACGTGCAGATACATATTCATTGCAATGAACGAGGCATTAGCAACTCCAGGAGTCACGGTCTTGATGGCATCAGCAGACGATTAGTTAAGTCTGCAATCAATTGAGATCTGATTGAGGCAAATCTCACTGACGACTTTCGTAGCTCAAGTATCATCCGTTAGAGTATACATCACGAGTCATCCAGTAGGAGGAGCACACACATGTTGCATAAGGCTGGTCACAATGGGTAAGAACATAAGCTAGTAACTTACACACTTCCCTAGACCATGAGCACACACATGTTGTATAAGGCTGGTCACAATGGGTAAGAACATAAGCTAGTAACTTACACACTTCCCTAGACCATGAGCACACACATGTTGCATACGCTCTCTGAGAATGCATATGTAGGTTTTCTTTCTTTCTTGAGTTTGTGGGTATGTAGGTGTTGACGTGTTATGATGGTAGGTGGCACAGCTATCCACAACGTCATTGACTATGAGATTTGAACCGAAGGTTGAATGGTTTGTACTACTAGTGCTACTCCCAAGGGTACTTGAGGACATTTGCAAGCAAGCACCGTAGAAAAGTTCGGTGAATCGAGTATATTTGCTTACCTTAATGATCTTGTGTGACTAACTATACTCAGTTGCGAAGCCACGTTTAAGCTGTGTGTGGTCATTTGACCACACAGTATCAAAAAATTTCAACTACAAGTAAAACTCATTCAAATGGTTGTATAAATTTTGCAAATTAATATGTATGTGACATCACAAGGTTAAATAGACATGACATATGCTTGAATTCCTAGCACCGCCACTGACTGTACTCTCTGGTCTGAACGTACAGTAAGTAAAGCTAGCTAAACCAACCCAAGGATCGATAGATCTCAAACTGATAAGCATACATACATGAGGGGTTGCCCAATTGATTGGACCAATCATATAAGCAACAACTATCAGTACACATGTGACCAACCTTGCATTATTGCATCTATAGTATAAATAAATATCATGACTGTTCAGAGTCGTCATTGAAAATTTAATGAGTCAAACAAGCTTGATAGTAGTGCAGACGTAACATGCAGATACATATTCATTGTACTGAACGAGGCATGAGGTGTTCCACACTTCACGGTGTTGATGGGATCCACAGCCAATTAATTAAGTTTGTGATTGATCAATTGAGATCTTTCAATTGTTTGCATGCATCGTCCAGATGCAGAGGCCGAGGGTCCTCCTCCATTTCTAATGAAAAAAATCTACGTCTCTGATCGAGACGCATCTCACAGATGACTTCTGTAGCTCAACCATCATCCGTTAGGAGTATACATCACGAGTAATATTTTAGAAGGGAGAGGGGTCTCTTGTTTCGAATATCCAAACTCGTAAAACTACATCCTAACCAAAATATAGTTAATTACTCCCTCCAATATTATGATTGTTATTCGCCTTGCCAAAATCTGTTTCAAGATTTCTCTGCATTAAGAAAATCAAGTGTAGTAGTTGCTATGTCTCCATTGCGTAACAGCCCTTACCTATTTTGAGTCTCTGCTCGTACTTAAGAATCAGTAGAATCACAGAAGAAAAAAGTCATTATCATTAGTGGTACGTTCTTGCATGTCACGACGAAAAATATGCTATAATCATAAGAAAAGAATAATGCAATGTATACACCATCAAGTTTTGCAAAGTCATGTTAAATTTGTATCAGAATGCTGCAGTCATCAATCACTTTTATTTTGACAAAAGGTGGATTTTGTTGGTGAAATATGAAGCATCAAAGATATACATCAAACAGAATGAGCAAACATCAGATCTCCTTCATGACTAGGATGCACACAAAAAACACGAACACACAAACACGAAAAATCATGATGATAAATAGCAAAGTTATACAAGACTAAAGCTATGCCTAGCCAAAGGAAAAAGACCTTTTTAAGCAATCAAAACAACGATCATCCGCACCAACCATCTCTTGACATCACAAGCACAATGAGAATGGTTCTCGAAGAACAACGTCTTCATGAAGGAACGATGCTCAAGAACCACCATTGCCGGATCCAACTACCAAAAGGCCAAACCATGCGTTTTCATCCCTACGATCAAGTACGCACAATTGTGAGTAATGCCTTCAACAAGGTAATGAAGCAAAAACACTCTCATTACCAGGTATAATCAAACTATGACCAGACCTGGCATTTTCGCCCCGAAGCTTGAGACAAGGTACTCGAGAAGCACCACCAGATTAAAGTCATCCTTTGTTGTTGTCACCACTTTCTCGATACCAACAACTACATGCATAGCACTGTCTTGACATAACATGGCACACAAGTGAAGACGTTGCTCGCACAAGCAGGTAGTCGAGTGGCAACTACAGTTGGTCGCCACCAAAGGCGACGGCCGTTGTCACACACATGACAAAGTTAATGAGGGATTAAGATCCCAGGCACCGCCAAAATACCAATTCAGGACGCTCCATAGTATTGCACCGTCCTCTTGCTCTGTTGTCCTCGCATGTGGTGGCAGAATCGACTAGCTAACATACTCTCCATTACCATAATATCAGAAGGTCCAATACCCTCCCGCTTTTCATGACACTAGGCTAGCAGTGAAGGACACGGCGCCACTATGTATGCAAGTGAAGGACAACCTCATTGCAACGAAGAAAGCCGCCACTACCGCTCTATAGCTTTAGATGGGATCCCAACCACAAACGCCTCACCACTGAAGACCGTCGGCACGACTACAAATACCATTGATGTCTTTGTACACCAATACCCTCTACCCTCAATTGCAACCAGTAGATCAGAACTCGCAAAAGGCTATTGTAGAGGATACCTCTCAGCTGCACCTTTAGCGACCTATGTTGGGGCTTAGCCTGGCTACTAGTCTCTAACTGCAGCGAGGGGAAGGGAGGATATATACGAAGGGAGGAGGCAGCGACTTAGGGTTTGGGTGGCGACGGTTGTGCGTATACTTCGTTTCTTCCGTGGTCGCACTTGTATATTTTTGCTTATGTGGATGTGTGTTCCCAGTCATCAATCACTTATATTATGTACATAAAAAATGTTTGCAAATGTGAACATATACATATATATAGCTTTGAGCAAACATTGATGAGTGAATCTCACAGCTACAATCACACACCATCTCTCTCGGACTCACGCTCCGGCTCACCCTCACATTCATCTCTATCTTCCCCACACAAGGATGCAATCATGCACCATGTGCAGTCTCTCTCCATTTTTGGCATCGGTCCATTCAGACTCTAACTTCCCCCGCCTTTGGATCCACTAATCCCTGACCATAGGTTTTCCTCCCTGCCAGTCCTTAAGGTTCAAGCGCAACCCGTTGTCCTCTGCCTCCATTGGTCCTGGAGCTCAAGCTAAGGTACAAGAACATCCCCGTCCCAAGTAGTAGCCATCCCAGTCCCGGTTCGTGGCTGGAACCGGGACTAAAGGCTCCCCTTCTGTCCCGGTTCTAGGCACGAACCGGGACCAATAGTTGTGGGCCAGGAGCGAGGACCATTGGTCCCGGTTCGTGCCTAGAACCGGGACAAATGTGTCCACACGAACCGGGACAAATGCCTCCCGAGGCCCGGGCGGCCCCCTGGACGCACGAACCGGGACGTATGCCCCCCATGGGTCCCGGTTCGTGACAGACCGGGACTAATGGGCTGGCCAGGCCCGAACCAAAGCCCTATTTTCTACTAGTGCCCCTTGGTGTTAGTCCGCAACTAATAGATCCAGGCATCATCGACCCCTATTTGCCTGTCCCTGTCCCCTCCCTATAGTTGTCAAATTGTTAAGTGGATCAATCCTGTTTGGTGTGTCCTTGTGTGTTATAGGAAGAAATAGAAATTATGTTTTGCGGTTGTAATAATTTGGTGAGAACGAGAGGGAGAGAGGGGACAGGTGTGCATCTAATATTTGTTCATAGACATGATTTTTATAAATTTTGCAAGAATATCATCTAATTATTCCAGTTAGAATTTATGACACGTTATAAATAGTGCACGCACACACACACACACACACACACACACACACACACACACACGCACACACACACACACACACACACACACACGCACGCACACACACACACACACACACACGTGCGCACACACACACCAAACCATTTACTTACAACCAAATTATCACTTACACATATGGTAAATTTATAATCCACCATTATAATGATATCATCATTCTAGGTGCATTGCAGATTTCACACCAACACACAAACAGCCACGCTGTCAAACAATTAATCTTCATCACATGCACTTCCCCTGCACAACAATTTTTCCTCCGCAACAAGTCTACAGTCGCTTCGTACAAAGCCGCATCGCAACCATACAAACCCTATCAAACATCGACAAGTTTGTTAGTAGATATGAAGACCAATTACAACAATGAATCATGTAAATTTTGTAATAGTACAAAATGACATTGATTGCGCAAAATGGTAGATGGTAAATTAACAAGCTAGCTACACTACAGATGCATCTGTTGTATTTGTAATTAACGAGGCATTAGATGTTCTGCCTTAGATTGATTGATTGATTCACGTTCCCACGGTCACACAGATAGAAGATTAATTACGTCTCACATCATGTAGTTTCTTTTTCTGCTTAATATTTGCTTTAGATCTTGTCATCTTAACACATGTGTGCGGAGGGGAGTGGCGACCCATGGATATAGAGGCGGTGGCTACCACAGTGGAGGAGGAGGAGCCGATTCCTGACACCACGGCCGGATCAGCACGATGGTGGGGAGGGGAGCAGCGAACGGGAGGTAGAGGGGAGCACGCAGAGGGGAGTGGCGAACTAGAAGTGGGGCTTGAGTGTCTGCCACCACTATCTCAAGAGCTTCAGAGAGAATGAGAAGAGTTGGAGCGACGAATATAATACCAAGCAAAAGAATGGATGGACCGTGTGCTTTGAGCCACATTCACAAATGGAGCTTATGGAAAGCGCGTCTGCATTGTGAAATCTCACATCGCACATTCTCTCCGATCGTGCACCATGTGTTGCACCGATCAAGGCTTTTGGGCCCACCCTTTCACAAATGCGCACTTTTGGTCCCCTAGTTTTTCCACACATGCTATTAGTCGGTCCGTATATAAGCAATGGGGGGTATCCATAGTGATATGCTACACTTATGGATGCTAACGTAAATTTTTACGTAACCTTCCCACAATAATTCTACCACACCCCGATTTTAACTGGGGTGGGCCCCACCTTCCCCTGACCCCAATTACAAATTGCCATCTGGCCTATTACGTTTATTATGTAAAACTAATTACATAGATGCAGCATTATCCGTATCCATAGAGTTGATCTATAGTAGTGGGTGTTGTCCAAGAGGATGGGTTCATTTATTTTGTATTGGCTTGATATATTAATAAAATTGCCCATTCCCACACATGCAAAAACAAGATGTTAGGTATAGTTTACACTGTGCACTGAAAACTGGTATCCTTATTCCGAACAAACGTTTGAAGGGGAAATACGAACACCATAGTAGTAGTTCAAATATAAGCATGTGTGCTAGTTTGTTTTAAAAGAAGTAAAACCATACAAACATATCTGAACATGACATGGTTGTTTTTTAGGACATACCAGTACAGATTTAATATACACAAGAGTCTATTCAACAAAGGATATAATGAATGTGGCATTCAAAAAATCTAGCAAGTGTCTTCGCCGCATTTTCGTTAAATTAAATCATCTCAAACACATGTGCCCCTCTACTTCCATACCTCATCCACCTTTCAGATTGTGTTGAGCCTGTCAACAATTTCCTCTATGGAAGGCCTATTTCTCTGATCAATCTGCACACATTCTAGCCCTGTTTTTATGCATGCATGTACTTGATGGAGTCGTTCTGAATCAAATGATGAGTACTTGGATGCTATGTACTCTGCTGTCCAGTCTTTACGTATCTGTGTACAGAATTAGAATTATGATTATTCATTGATGATAATACACAAGCTACAAATGCACGTAACATGGGCTTCTAAGTTTCATCCTCAAATTCAAATATAAAGTAATCTATTTTCTTACTTTATCAATGTATTTCCTTGAGGCACGGTCACCCGCATCACGCCCATTCTTCTCTCCTGTGGTGACTTGGATTATTATTACACCTAAACTATATATGTCTATCTCAACTGACGTGCCAGGGTTCTTTAGATATTCTGGCGCCATGTATCCACTGAAAGTCATTAACACCAAGAGTTAATACGAATTACAAAAGAGGTGAAACTTTTATTTACACCAATAAAGAACAAATTTAGTAGTGTGAAAACTTGTGATTAGCTTACTATGATTCCTGTTTGTAGAGCTGGGTCTGTTCATCGCTAAAGGAGAATCTTAGGAGTTCAACATTTGCAATTTTGGGCACCAT
This sequence comes from Aegilops umbellulata, assembly GCA_032464435.1. Taxonomy (NCBI): domain Eukaryota; kingdom Viridiplantae; phylum Streptophyta; class Magnoliopsida; order Poales; family Poaceae; genus Aegilops; species Aegilops umbellulata. The sequence continues at coordinate 444,021,537 of CP136059.1, read as the reverse complement.
GGTTTTATCCAACCATATATTTTTCAGGTTAAGATACATATGGATAATGGGATGCTCAAACTTGTGTAGAAAAAATAAACCATGACAAACCCCCTTGACTATTTTGAAGCATGTGTCCCAGTTGGTACTGGGTTCTTCCGAAGAGGCATCCTCTTCCGCCGCATTGGTCCCTGCATATATCAGTGTAAAAGCTAAAGCAACTTGAACATAAATAATGTAAACACTTCCAAACTCTAAGTTATGTAAAGATCAAAGGAATTAAGAAGAGAAGTGCAAATTAGATACGCCCCATAGTGTATTACATACCAAATAGATGTTCTTGAAGGTTCTGATTATGATTAGGTACATATTTGTAGCAGAGTAACCTTTCTATAACGCCCTTTTCTCGCTCCTCGCAGAACCCAACCAACTCCAAGATATTTTCATGGTTAAGCTTCATAATTTTCTGAACCTCATTCTTAAATTCGTCAGTTGTAATTTTTGTGCTTTGCTCAAGTTTCTTCACAGCAACCTCTTTCTTAGAATCTACCTCTTCATTAGAATCTGGCATAATTCCCTGTTTAACCTCGTAGATACTACGTATTAGCATATGTTTGACAATCAACCTTTTAACAAGACAGGAAAAAAGAGTTGAGGAAAGAAAATCAGACCTTATAAACTCTTCCAAGTGCATCTTCACAAATTATTTCGGAGAAATTTTTTGTAATCTTTACCACAGACTGATATGGCAGTCCCTCTAGTTGCTCGGAGCTGCAGCTGCTCCCTTCGGTTTTCTCTACGGTTGCCATATCTGATGGTTTAAGAAGTTAGGAAGATGTGATCGAGCAACCTCGGCTCTTGGATTTTCTACGACTTCTCATTTAGCAAAGCAAGAAACTCTTGGATTATCCTACGAATTAACATTTGAAAACAACCAGATCTCCGACAAATCAATTACAAACAGACCCGCTACTTTTTGACAAGTATGAAATGAAGGAAGACATACCGTAAGCAAGCTGCAAAGCGAAGGACCCGTCCAAGGAGAGAGGGGGAGGAAACCAGTGGCTCTGCTGGTTTCTTTGCCGCTGCTTGGTTTGCCGAGAGAGAGAGGGAGAGAGAGAGAGGGAGAGAGAGAGGAGAGAGAGAGAGGGAGAGGGAGAGGGAGAGAGAGGGAGGGAGGGAGAGGGAGAGAGAGAGAGAGAGAGAGAGAGAGAGAGAGAGGGAGAGGGAGAGGGAGAGGGAGAGAGAGAGAGAGAGAGAGAGAGAGAGAGAGAGAGAGAGAGAGAGAGAGAGAGAGGAGGGGAATAAGAGGAAGAGGAGGAAACCAAACCAGGGGCTGCGCTGGTTCCTTTGCCACGGTTAGGCTTTGGTTTGCCTATAGATACATACGGCGAGCGATCTTCTAAAATGATACTCCCTAGAGAGAGTAGCCAAGGACAGAAGTTATTTACGGGCCGCACGGATTAGTTTGATTTAGATAGGCTCCTACCACTCGCGTCATTCCATCTACTAGTTGGAGTAGTATATACTTAGATGAAGAAAAATATATGCATGTGGCCCCGCTAGTTGGCTTTCCGTGTGATTAGGTACGTGCTCAGCTCAGCTATGAAGGTCGGAAAATGCCGTTGGCAACCAGGTGGTGGTGGGCCAGCTGCGTGCGTGGTGCCGTGTGCTCATCGATTCTTTCCGCCACGTATAAAACACTAATAATAATAGGATAGTCCTATTAGCTAGCTTGATTGATTGATCCGCCCACTCCCCTCGAGGAAAAAGAAAATGCTGTCCTGACGATGAGCTTAGAGGAGATAGAGACAGCATACAGAACTAAATTAGTTGTCTCGATCCAATGCAACCACTGATTAACCTGGCCACACAAAATAAAATGAAAGAAAAAAACTAATGCTTGAGTTATTGCAGCAAGTTGTGTGTACTCATGTTACCTCTAGACAAATTTAAGACAAGCTTTTTGGGACCGAGAGAGAGTATGAAATGTTCACTAAAGATATCCTTTTTTTTGGGGGGACCATCAAAGATGTCCTAACCGCACACACATACTCGATCAGCTTAGGGCATGGTCAATGCATAGCTTCATGGTGATGCCCCATGTGCCATGTAGAGTTAGATGCCAGAAAAAAATTATATTTTCTATTTTTTGATGAGGTCCACCAGCAGTAGCTTGCGTTGGGAAGAAAAATCTATATAGTTGCTTCAAGCTACTTTCTCACGAGGCATTACTAAGCATATGCCCACCATTATACATGCACTCTTACGGGGGCGGAAATTGCGGAAGCGCGCTACGTGCAGCTCTCAAGTCCTGGTTCTCATATGAGCAAGAGAAAGGAACATGGTAACTGTAAAACCAGATCATGACATACTCGTCCCACAGATCTAGCCAAAAGAAAATCCAGGTGTCATCTGACATTTCTTTTTAGAAAAGGAGGACGTATCTCCGGCCTCTGCATCTGAACAATGCATGCAGCCATATTATTAATTATTCACAAATACCGTACAAGGTGATGCATTAATAAGTCTGAAGGCATCATCTTGGCACACACCGTTGCTACTTCTATCCTCTTGATGAAGGCGTGCCTAATGTCTGGGCCTAATATCAAACAGACATCGCACCAAAGCCTAACATCTAAAGCCGGCTGTCCCATCCAAGCCACTACCTGGATTGGGTCCCACACCAGTCTGGCACAGTCCCAGTGAGCACCGCACGTTGCAAGGGCCATCACCTCTATCTTCTCTCGGTCCATCCTCGGAGAAGAACTGATGCACCGACATTGCTAGGTCTCTCTACCATCAACGCCACCATGACGCCAGACAGCTTCCTCCTCCTGCGCGAGTCCATCTCCAATACGCTCCCATCGCCGAACCTCCGCGGTGCCATGCCGCCGGGATCCGTCGTCGGCCTTGCGGTAGATGTAACACCGCTCTTCCTCTTGTCCCCTCCAGCGAACATGTGCTCCAAAATGATGCCCCCAGGAGGGACAACAGCATCGAAGGTGTCATCATCGTCCGATCCGGTAGACCCAGATCTAGGGTTTCCCCCAGAGCATCACGAGTGGGGCGCCATGACATACAAGAACGATGCCTCTAGAAGGGAACGACATCATAGAAGCCACCATCGTCCGCCATGACAGTAGTCAGCGCGATTTTCACCGGAAATCACGCCCCTCCCCCCCCAATCTCGCAGCTGACTGAAACCGAACGGAGCTTCGCTATGAAGACCAAAGCCGCTGTCGGCACGCCTACAGGGAGCCTCCAGCCGCCCCTCACTAGTCCTCCACGCGCCACCGGTTTCCACGCCGGGGCGGATCTGGATGGGACGCCAGATCCGCGGCTTCCGACGCCCGTCTCTAGACATAGACTCCACAGAGGGAAAGAGCAGCATGCCAGTCATGGATCTGGCTTCCGCCGCACAGGCAAGGGATGCCGCCCTACTTGCTGCTTGCGGATCCAACACCGGAGTCGCCCATGTTGCCTCTGGGTGATCCCGCAGCCCCCGCCGTGTCCGGCCCTCCACGCGTAGGATGAGGCACCGCAACACTGCCGCCAGACCTGCCCGCGCGCCGCCGCGCCCTGAATGAACGCACCGCCGCCGCTCGAGGACGCCCGCTCGAGCCGAGCCCTCGCGCGAGGAGGAGATGGGGCCCGCCGCCGCCAGCACCTATCGGGCTTTGCCCGGCGGCGCGGATCGGCGACGGAGAGGGGAGAAGAAGGGCGGGGGACATGAGGCACCGACGGCTAGGGTTGGCCCCTCAGTCGCTCGCAGGGGGAGCGATGCGAGGGGGACGCGAGGGCATGCATCCTATGAAGAAGATCCTATCCTTTAAAAAATTAATTTGCTGGCTGGAAGGACCGGAGGAGCATATTCTTATGACCAAATGGCAAGATTGACTAGCCCAGCTGGTCAATGGATCTGCCTCGAATTAAAATTAATCCTTTTCTAAACACCATTTGATGTTGCGCTCGACACTATAGGTATCAAACGTAACGTTCAACTATATCATCAATATAAGGTGAAAATCCCCCTTCCCCTTCTCCCGAGTCACTCTCGCGGGCAACCTAGGGCAACCCTAGCGCATCGGTGCCCCGGCCTCCCTCCCCCACCGTGGCTGCAAGGCACCGCCGGGCAAAGCCCAGCCAGGGTAGGTGGTGATGGAGCCCTGCTTCCTCTCCTCTAGTCGGCGGCAGGTGTGGGACAACGGGACGAGTGGTGGCGCGGGCTGTGGGGCGGCTAGGCTGCTGTCGGTAGCTTTCTCCATGATCTCTAGGCACGGGGGGTGGGGAGGGGTGGGGGGAAGGGGTTGGTGTGGTGGCGGTGGGTCTTCTCCGTCGTTGCCAGGTGGTGACGATCTTCTCCTGTTGGCATGTGGAGGCGAGGCGCTGTGGATTGGCATGGCGGCCCTCGGCTATGGTGGGACGACAATGTAGCGGGTCGTAGGAAGCCGATGGAGATGGGTGCTTGGCGACTGGAGGTACCGACTAACACAGGGTGGCTGGAGGAGCCAGCTATCATGGGGGTACCTCGTATGGATCTGGAGTGGCCAGATTTGATGGGTTGATGTCTGTTGGAGATATGCCCTAGAGGCAATCATGCATGATGATATTTCCTATGTGTTTATGAATAAATATAGTCCTTGGACATTATCAATGATGTGTATCAGCAAGTACATGACTTGTTTATGGGACTATGCATTGTACGATGACTGTCCTAAAAGGTCCCTAGTCGAAAGGGCTGTGTGGACGCGCAGCCGACTAGACTAACATATGACACGGTTGATGGCTTGGTCTCACTAGCCATGGAGCATTGGATGCTAACCGGATAATATGGACATGGAAAGGTCTCACTAGTCGAGATAAGGTCTGAGTCGGACAGACCCAATTATGAGACGCAGCGATATGTCATCTGTGAGTCTCTAGTACAACATACGCTCTATGTCCTAAGACCTGAGCTGGCACGTGTACTTGGGATGGTGACAGACTTGCTTTGGGCTGACCAAACGCTACTCCGTGACTGGATAGTTACAAAGGTAGGTTTCAGACTTGTCCAGACCCATGCTGCGAGACATGGTCGAGCAAGATGGGATTTGCCCCTCCGACCAGGAGAGATATACTCTGGGCCCCACGTGTGATCCGACCAGGATAAGCATGGCCATGCGACAAGGATTATGAGATAATCCGGATAGTGGTCGGCATCACTGGAACGAGAAAGAGGTCGGGCTAGCACAAGGATGACAGACTCACCTTGAGCTCGACAACATATATCGTGTAGCAAAAGGAATGGAAGTGTGATGTACAGGTTCGCTAACCAGCTTCATAGTCTGCTTGGTGTTTGGCATGCCTTGCTAGAGGCCGCTACCAACCGTGCAGTTCGGAGTTGATCCGAACTGCGACCAAGCCGACTTGAACCTAAGGGGTCGCGCGCTTAAGGAAAGGAACCTACGAGGTCAAATCCGGGGAGACTGGTTGGATGTGATCCGAGCTGTATCTGGATTGTGGCCGAGTAGACTTATGGGCTTTTAGGGTCCGTGCGAGGCCCAAGTGTTGAGCCCGCGACGGACGCCTATATAAAGTGGGGTGCGGCACACTCACGCGGCTGATCGCTTCGGCGCTGTCACTAGGGTTTGCATGTGTTGCGAATAGACACCTCCACTCGCCGCCGACTGTGTGATCGGACCTAGCAGTCCGCCGCACGGTGTTCCTCCTGCACGCACGGATACCGTTAGAGGCGGTGCACTTGCGCCGCTCCGGCGAGCTTGTACGTGGGATCGAACGACCGGCTGTTCAGGGGAGATCGGACGAGGAGGAGATGATCCACGCAGACGCGCTGCCCCAACTCTACTTCCGCTGCACGGCACTGCGCGTCTAGTGGTAACGAACTGTGATCTATCTCCCGTAGCATGTTCTTGGTTGTTCTGCGCGTAGGAAAATTTTAATTTGCAGTCGACGCACCCTACCGTAGAACCCAACAGTGGTATTAGAGCCTCTGCTATAGGATTTGGATTCAGATCGTATGCATATTAGATATGTGGAGGCGGCAGATGAGATCTGTCGTCGTTTATGAGATTGGCTATGTGCACGGTTGATGAGATCAACTGCACATGGGGATCGATGTGGCTATGTTTTCTGACAATCGGGATCGATGAGGTCGTGACATGATCTACCCCTACCGGTCTGTTATCGCAATCAAGGTTAACAGTGAAACGTAAATCCGAATCGGATTCACGATAATCGATGAGATCGGTCAGATCAGAGAATTCGGCGTGATCGGAGTTCAGATGTGATCTGTGATTTCCGAAAACGTCGGGCGCTGCCCGCACCTGCGAGGGGCGCTGCCCCTTCAAACCCCGCCCGCTAACCGGCTAGCAGGACCATAGTATGCGTAGCGCCTTGTATTTCGTACACGACCACACAAACCGGCCCTACTAGAAATTAGGTCATTAACGATGAGCTACGAACAATACTTGGTCGTTACTGTTAGGCCGGGCCAACACATGTCCAACTTGCGCACCCGAGAACCCATAGTATTAGCTGGTGGTCGTCGTTGCAATCTCCTTATCTTATCTTTTTTGAGTAGTTAACAATTTATTTAATATTAATCGGTGAAAAGGATAAATATCAACGTATATATTGAGTCTAGGTTTCTTATCTTAACCTAATAACTAAGGCGGCCCCTTTGACCGAAACACGACGCTCGCCTCGATTCAGATCGGCCCGCCGATGGCATCGACGGCGGCTTTCGAGAAGGATTGCCGGATGCCGGAGGAGGCAGAGGCCGATGCGCTGCTGGTACAGAAGGTGGGCGGGCTGCCCTCCGGGTTCTACGACGCCTTCGTGCTCCGCTACATCTGCGTCCACGCCGTCTGGCCCAGCCGCCTCCTCTGCCACTTCACCGTCACCACCCGCCTCCTCGTGAGCCCCCCTCCCACCCAGATCTAATCTTCTTCCCGTCCCCTCCCCTGCTCAATTCCTGCTAGATGCTTGCTAATTATTTCACGCGGTACCCAAAACCAAGCATGATTTAGTTTCCTCATCTACTACTGTACTACTTTCGCTGGCACTTCTCTGCAGAATTACCTTCCCTCTGTACTGTAGCTGAAAAACAAGTTGTGCCATCATCCATGTAGCAGCTTGTGTACTACTGCATTTTGCTGATGGATGTGTTATTGAATTCTCAATTCCTGCTGGATTTTGCTAATTATGGCACTAGTACTGAACCCCGAGCATAATTTTGCATCTACTATTATTCTACATCCATCGTCATTTCTTCAAAAAATATTATCTTTCCAGTGTATACCCGAGGAATTTAATTTTCGTAATAACTGCATAGTTCCATTCCCACGTCTAATTGTTCACTGGAAAAATAACTTGTACCATCATGCATAGAACAGCCAGTTTATTTACCGCATTTTGTTGAGTGTTGCTGAGATGATGCATTTTTTGTGATGGTTGTGTTACTGAGAAATCATAGAACTCGGGCAACTTCCTGCAAGGGGCGCGACTGCATTGCTGGTTTACTTGATGGGCTCTGCTGTACACCGCTGGGTCACAAACCAGGGTCTCACCACTAGAGATGAACATCTACCTAGATACTGCATTTTCTTATGTGAGTGACTATCTTACTCAGTCAGAATTGGATGCGAAATAATACATGTGGTGGTTCATCAGAATCACTTCTCAAGGTATGCTTGTTGGTGATGTTGCTTGTTTACGTTATTTTTGGTTTTGTACGACATTCTTCCGGAGGAGGTTCATACTTAAAGTCATTTCTGCTCAATTATATCAGGTTGGTCTGTCATGCTTAAAGCGGATATAGTGACTAGTTTGTTATGTGCTTTGCAGGTTAGTCATATGGTTTGTATAATGGACCTATAGCTCGTTCTTGTCTTTTTCAGGTTCAGAAATCAGCGCATTATTAGTTGCTTCACTATATGCTTTGATATCCAGGTTACAACTAGGATTTTCATATGTATGTATATCACTTATCACATTGTAGAACAATATTCCTTTTTCTAGCAGAGGAGAATAATTTTCAGTGTTAATTTAGTTGGGTACAGACCATCAACCAAAAAAGCTCAAAACGTTTTGCCCATATATAGAATAACTCAAGTCCTGCTAGAACTAGATCAGAAACAGACTAATTAATTGTTCGCAAAAACAGTTTCTTCTTTGTTGCATAAGGACTGTGCAAGAATTTGGATTAAGACATGTCTAAGCTACAGGAAATAGTATACAATGTTATTTAGTCTAAAATGATTCACATGCAAATTTTCATATGTGCTACTATCCTTTTGAGCAAATTCATTTATATGTACTACTAATAAATCATTTCTGTTTTTGCAGAACGGATGGTTCACCATAATAGGAGCATCACAAGACATTGTACTCATTGGTGAAAAATGATATGCAGTGAAACACAAGGATTTATGATGGTGTCCCATGACTGAAGATTATGAAAAATGAATCACTCTTCTAGTTGATGTATTTCTGGTTAGATATGGACTAAAATAGTTGTCTACAAGGTGTTTTTGGTTTATATTTTCTAAATGGTATTTATTAACTCCGCTGTATGTGAGGATCATCTTCAATATTTATTGACTGTCCAAATTTTTTTGTTGCTTGATGAGTGTGGCCAATAATCTTCAAAAGTTGTCGTCAATCATACTTAAATCACCATAAGAACATTACTAGCGATGACAAAAGTGGTCGTTACTACTACAATTGGGGTTGTCATTGCATTGGCATAGACGACGACATATCATCCCGTCGTTACAAAATAACGACCACAATATGTTGTCTTTACAAAATAACGACCACAATATGTGGTCGTTATACTTTTAACGATGGAGCCTGTCACGACCAACATATTGTGGTCGCTAATGGCCTTTAACGACCACAATCCGACTTTCAACGACCACATATACCGTCGTTATAAACTAATTTCCTAGTAGTGCGGTAGAATGCGATTCTATGCATAACTTTGTTTTGCAGGATTTGGTGTGAATAGAATGGCTCATGTGTATGTGATGCATGTGTGTAATTTATACATGGCCTGCGCATCATGTTTGTCAGCCGGCAGGAGCCAAAGTGCCGTCATTATATTGTATAACGACCTGCGTGTCGACTTGCGACTCTGTGTAAAATTCATTACTAGTTGTAGTAGTTGGATAATAGAGATCAGGTTGGTGGCTTGGCGTCCGGGCGTGACAAACAAGATGGAGTTCCTAAATGGTCATCGGAGTCGCAGCCGACCTGGAAGAACGTCCATGTAGGAGCCATACTATTTCACAATATATGTTTATTTGTGATTGTTATGCTTCTTTGTTTCTATGCATGTTAGAATGGTAGAAAGATCCCTCGTTAATATCAAGCGAATTGCCATCCCCGATGTTGCACCTTCGCACGTCAAGTACGTTTAGTAGTGGGCTCATAAAATTGGGGTACTGCTGGGTGTCCTTGAACTTAAGGGTTCGTGTCGGACACGGACATGCACTGCATCAGGTTAACTTGACAGGGCTATCAAAATGGTTTTGGGCCTTGTGGCAAAGAAGGTTGGGGCCGGGGTATGAGATACCTTCCCGACCGACAGGAGTCGTATAGAGATACGATTAGCAAGGAGTTGCTTACCGAATAGGCATGTTGTCTAGCAGTGATGCTAAAGCTCACTAGTCACATGTGCTAGTCGGATCCTGAATCACTGAGAGTTTGCCGAGGGATGCCAACTTCAGTGGGAGTATTATCTATTTAAGGCTAAAATTACTCTACATAAACACATTTCTTAGTGATTGCATATTTTCTGTTGTAGATCAATGGCACCACCTGCTCAACCCAACTTTGCATTGAAATCAATTCTGTAAATGGATAAACTGAATGGAACAAACTTTACCACCTGGTATAGAAATCTGAGAATTGTTCTCAAGCATGATAAAAAGGAACATGTTCTAGAGGATCCACTTCCAAAAGAACCTACTGATAATGCTAGTGCCACAGCTAAGATTGCCTACCAGAAACTCGTTGATGAATCAACGGAGATCAGCTGTCTGATGCTGGCTTGTATGGAGCCCGATTTGCAACAGCATTTCGAAAATGTTGAGGCTTACGTTATGATCGAGAGTCTCAAGAGCATGTTTCAGACACAGGCTAGGACCAAAAGGTTCAATGTCTAGCGATCCTTGATGGATTGCAAGCTGAAGGAAGGTGATCCACTGAGCCCGCATGTGATCAAGATGATCGGATATGTGCAAGCTTTGGATCGGTTGGGCTTCCCGCTCTTGGATGAGCTGGCTACTGATGAAGTTCTGGGTTCTCTTCCGCCCAGCTATGGGACGTTCATCTCGAACTACCATATGCATGGCATGGATAAGAAGCTGACTGAATTGCATGGGATGCTTAAAGTGGCAGAGCAGGATATTAAGAAAGGCACGCATCAAGTGTTGATGGTGCAGAAATCGGCTAAGTTCAAGAAGAGTTGGTCTAAGAAAAAGGCTATGGCAAAGGGCACGGAGACGGTAACCTCCGCCGCTGCGCCCAAGTCAGGACCGGACTCAAAGACCATTTGCTACCATTGCAAGGAAACTGGTCATTGGAAGAGGAACTGTAGCAAGTGGCTTGCAGAGCATGGCAAGAAGGCCGGAAATGCTTCTTCAGGCAAAGGTACACTTGTTGCACATGTTATAGACATTTACCTTGCTGACATACCTAGTAGCTCTTGGGTATTTGATACCGGATCAGTTGTTCATATTTGCAACTCGATGCAGGGGCTGGTAAAAACTAGGCGTGTGGCACAAGGGGAGATTGACATCAGGGTCGGCAACAAAGCAAGGGTTGCTGCGTTGGAGGTCGGCACGATGCAACTCCAGCTTCCTTCTTAATTCATTATGGAATTGAATAATTGTTATTACATTCCTGCACTTAGTCGGAACATTATTTCTGCCTCATGTTTGATGAGTCAAGGTTACGAATTCAATTTAAAAGAGAATGGTTGTTCGATATTTTCGAATGGTATGTTCCACGGCTATGCACCCATTATTGATGGGCTATTTATATTGAATCTAGAACAGGAACCGGTCTATAACGTGAATGTCAAGAGGCATAAGCCTAATGAGATAAATCCGACTTACTTCTGGCATTGCCGGCTTGGACACATTAGTTTGAAATGCATGAAGAAGCTCCATGATGATGGACTCCTAACTTCGTCCTACTTCGGGTCGTTCGAGACATGTGAGTCATGCTTGCTAGGCAAGATGACTAAGTCTCCTTTCGCAAAGAGTTGCGAGAGGGCCTCCGAGCTGTTGGAGCTTATACATAGTGATGTGTGTGGTCCAATGAGCACAACTGCCAGAGGTGGCTATCAGTACTTCGTGACTTTTACCGACGACTTGAGTAGATATGGATATATCTATTTGATGAGGCACAAGTCGGAAACTTTTGAAAAGTTCAAAGAGTTTCAGAACGAGGTTGAGAATCAGCTCGGCAAGACTATAAAGCTTCTACGATCTGATCGTGGAGGTGAGTACATGAGCCAGGAGTTTGATGATCATCTGAAAAGCCGAGGTATAGTACCTCAGCTCACACCTCCGGGTACGCCACAGAGAAACGGTGTGTCAGAACGGAGGAATCGTACCTTGTTGGACATGGTTCGGTCTATGATGAGCAAATAAGATTTACCCTTGTCATTCTGGGGATACGCTCTAGAAACTGCAGCCTTCACACTTAACAGGGTAGCATCAAAATCCGTAGACAAGACACCACATGAGATGTGGACTGGGAAAACTCCTAGTTTGTCTTTTGTAAAGATTTGGGGGTGTGAAGCATTTGTCAAGCGACTTATGTCCGACAAGCTTACACCTAAGTCGGATAAATGGATATTCGTGGGATATCCGAGGGAAACCTTGGGATATAGCTTCTACAACCGGGAAGAGAACAAAGTGTTTGTTGCTCGGAACCGGGTTTTCCTTGAGAAAGAGTTTCTCAGTCGGGAGGCCAGTGGGAGGACGGTCCGACTCAAAGAAATTCGAGGACTACTCGGGGACGGCTCGGCTGATGATAAGATCATACAGGAGTCAGTCAGGGAACCCGCAGTGGAAGCGGCACCGGAACCACGGAGGCCGGAAAGATTGCGCAGAGTGCGCGATGTATTGTTGCTAGAAAGCGACGAGCCGACCAGGTATGCGGAAGCGATGGTGAGCCCAGATTCCGAGGCATGGCTGGAGGCCATGAGATCCGAGTTAAAGACCATGGATGAGAATCAAGTCTGGGACTTGGTTGATTCGCCGCCTCGCGTAACGGCCATTGGTTGCAAATGGGTCTTTAAGAAGAAAACCGATGTGGATGGAAATGTTCAGATCCACAAAGCTCGGCTTGTCGCTAAGGGTTATGGACAAGTTCAAGGAATTGACTATGACGAGACTTACTCGCCGGTAGCGGTGTTGAAGTCGGTGAGGATCGTACTAGCTATAGCTGCATATTTCGATTACGAGATATGGCAGATGGATGTCAAGACAGCTTTCCTTCATGGAAATTTAACCGAGGACGTGTATATGATACAGCCCGAGGGTTTTGTCGATCCGACTAGCACTAGTAATGTATGCAAGCTCAAGAGATCCATTTATGGGTTGAGGCAAGCATCTCGGAGCTGGAACATTCGTTTTGATGAGGTCATCACTGGTTTCGGCTTCATCAAAAGCGAAGAGGACTCTTGTTTATACAAGAAGTTAAGTGGGAGCTCGATAGTGTTTTTGATCTTGTATGTGGATGACATACTACTGATCGAAAATGATGTTTCGATGCTGAACTCGGTCAAGGAGTCATTGAATGGCAATTTTTCGATGAAGGACCTTGGTGAGGCAATGTATATTTTAGGCATTAAGATCTATAGAGATAGATCGAGGAGGCTGCTCGGCTTAAGCCAGAGCATGTACATAGATAAAGTGTTGAAGTGATTCAACATGAGTGAGGCGAAGAAAGGGTTCTTGCCACTCTCACATGGTATAAGGCTAAGCGAGACTCAGAGTCCCTCGACATCTGATGAGCGAAGCAAGATGAGTAGGATTCCGTATGCCTCGGCAATCGGATCCATCATGTATGCCATGATATGTACGCGGCCCGATGTTGCTTTTGCAATAATCCTAACAAGTAGATACCAGGCTGAAGGAAATATGTCCTAGAGGCAATAATAAAGTTATTATTTATTTCCTTATATCATGATAAATATTTATCATTCATGCTAGAATTGTATTAACCGGAAACATAATACATGTGTGAATACATAGACAAACAGAGTGTCACTAGTATGCCTCTACTTGACTAGCTCGTTAATCAAAGATGGTTATGTTTCCTAACCATGGACAAAGAGTTGTTATTTGATTAACGAGATCACATCATTAGTTGAATGATCTGATTGACATGACCCATTCCGTTAGCTTAGCACCCGATCGTTTAGTATGTTGCTATTGCTTTCTTCATGACTTATACATGTTCCTATGACTATGAGATTATGCAACTCCCGTTTGCCGGAGGAACACTTTGTGTGCTACCAAACGTCACAACGTAACTGGGTGATTATAAAGGAGCTCTACAGGTGTCTCCAAAGGTACATGTTGGGTTGGCGTATTTTGAGATTAGGATTTGTCACTCCGATTGTCGGAGAGGTATCTCTGGGCCCTCTCGGTAATGCACATCACTTAAGACTTGCAAGCATTGCAACTAATGAGTTAGTTGCGAGATGATGTATTACGGAACGAGTAAAGAGACTTGCCGGTAACGAGATTGAACTAGGTATTGAGATACTGACGATCGAATCTCGGGCAAGTAACATACCGATGACAAAGGGAACAACGTATGTTGTTATGCGGTCTGACCGATAAAGATCTTCGTAGAATATGTAGGAGCCAATATGGGCATCCAGGTCCCGCTATTGGTTATTGACAAGAGAGGTGTCTCGGTCATGTCTACATAGTTCTCGAACCCGTAGGGTCCGCACGCTTAACGTTCATTGACGATATAGTACTATGAGTTATGTATGTTGGTGACCGAATGTTGTTCGGATTTTAGGATGAGATCACGGATATGACGAGGAACTCCGGAATGGTCCGAAATTAAAGATTGATATGTGGATAGTAGTGTTTGATCTCCGGAAAGGTTCTGGAATCCATCGGAAGGGGTTCCGGATGTTTCCGAAATGTTTGGGCACGAGAACACGTTATCTGGGCCAAAGGGGAAAGCCCACGAGGCTTTTGGAAAGTGCAAAAGGAAGTTTTGCGGAGACCAGAGGCTAGACGCCAGGAACCCTGGCGACTAGGGGGTAGACGCCGGGAACCCTGGCGTCTAGCCCTGGAGTCCGAGAAGGACTCTTGCCTTTCGGGTGAAACCGACTTTGAGGAGGTTTTTGCTCCAAGTTTCGACCCCAGGGCTCAACATATAAATAGAGGGGTAGGGCTAGCACCCAAGACACATCAAGAAACACCAAGCCGTGTGCCGGCAACCCCGTCTCCTCTAGTTTATCCTCCGTCATAGTTTTCGTAGTGCTTAGGCGAAGCCCTTCGAAGATTGTTCTTCACCAACACCGTCACCACGCTGTCGTGCTGCCGGAACTCATCTACTACTTCGCCCCTCTTGCTGGATCGAGAAGGCGAGGACGTCACCGAGCCGTACGTGTGTAGAACTCAGAGGTGCCGTGCTTTCGGTGCTTGGATCGGTCGGATCATGAAGACGTACGACTACATCAACCGCGTTGATATAACGCTTCCGCTTACGGTCTATGAGGGTACGTAGACAACACTGTCCCCTATCGTTGCTATGCATCACCATGATCTTGCGTGTGCGTAGGAATTTTTTTGAAATTACTACGTTCCCCAACAGTGGTATCAGAGCCAGGTTTTTATGGTTTGATGTTATATGCACGAGTAGAACACAAGTGAGTTGTGGGCGATATAAGTCATACTGCTTACCAGCATGTCATACTTTGGTTCGGCGGTATTGTTGGATGAAGCGGCCCGGACCGACATTACGCGTACGCTTACGCGAGACTGGTTCTACCGCCGTGCTTTGCACACAGGTGGCTGGCGGGTGTCAGTTTCTCCAACTTTAGTTGAACCGAGTGTGGCTACGCCTGGTCCTTGCGAAGGTTAAAACAACACCAACTTGGCAAACTATCGTTGTGGTTTTGATGCGTAGGTGAGATTGGTTCTTGCTTAAGCCCGTAGCAGCCACGTAAAACTTCCAACAACAAAGTAGAGGACGTCTAACTTGTTTTTGCAGGGCATGTTGTGATGTGATATGGTCAAGACATGATGCTAAATTTTATTGTATGAGATGATCATGTTTTGTAACCGAGTTATCGACAACTGGCAGGAGCCATATGGTTGTCGCTTTATTGTATGCAATGCAATCGCCCTGTAATGCTTTACTTTATCACTAAGCGGTAGCGATAGTCGTAGAAGCATAAGATTGGCGAGACGACAACGATGCTACGATGGAGATCAAGATGTCGCGCCGGTGACGATGGTGATCATGACGGTGCTTCGAAGATGGAGATCACAAGCACAAGATGATGATGGCCATATCATATCACTTATATTGATTGCATGTGATGTTTATCTTTTATGCATCTTATCTGCTTTCATTGACGGTAGCATTTTAAGATGATCTCTCACTAATTATCAAGAAGTGTTCTCCCTGAGTATGCACCGTTGCGAAAGTTCTTCGTGCTGAGACACCACGTGATGATCGGGTGTGATAGGCTCTACGTTCAAATACAACGGGTGCAAAACAGTTGCACACGCGGAATACTCAGGTTATACTTGACGAGCCAAGCATATACAGATATGGCCTCGGAACACGGAGACCGAAAGGTCGAGCGTGAATCATATAGTAGATATGATCAACATAGTGATGTTTGTTGGAAATATGCCCTAGAGGCAATAATAAATAAGTTATTATTATATTTCCTTGTTCACGATAATCGTTTATTATCCATGCTATAATTGTATTGATAGGAAACTCAGATACATGTGTGGATACATAGACAACACCATGTCCCTAGTAAGCCTCTAGTTGACTAGCTCGTTGATCAATAGATGGTTACGGTTTCCTAACCATGGACATTGGATGTCGTTGATAACGGGATCACATCATTAGGAGAATCATGTGATGGACAAGACCCAATCCTAAGCCTAGCACAAAGATCGTGTAGTTCGTATGCTAAAGCTTTTCTAATGTCAAGTATCATTTCCTTAGACCATGAGATTGTGCAACTCCCGGATACCGTAGGAATGCTTTGGGTGTGCCAAACGTCACAACGTAACTGGGTGGCTATAAAGGTACACTATAGGTATCTCCGAAAGTGTCTGTTGGGTTGGCACGAATCGAGACTGGGATTTGTCACTCCGTGTGACGGAGAGGTATCTCTGGGCCCACTCGGTAGGACATCATCATAATGTGCACAATGTGATCAAGGAGTTGATCGCGGGATGATGTGTTACGGAACGAGTAAAGAGACTTGCCGGTAACGAGATTGAACAAGGTATAGGGATACCGACGATCGAATCTCGGGCAAGTACAATACCGCTAGACAAAGGGAATTGAATACGGGATTGATTGAATCCTCGACATCGTGGTTCATCCGATGAGATCATCGTGGAACATGTGGGAGCCAACATGAGTATCCAGATCCCGCTGTTGGTTATTGGCTAGAGAGTTGTCTCGGTCATGTCTGCATGGTTCCCGAACCCGTAGGGTCTACACACTTAAGGTTCGGTGACGCTAGAGTTGTTATGGGAAATAATATGTGGTTACCGAAGGTTGTTCGGAGTCCCGGATGAGATCCCAGACATGACGAGGAGCTTCGGAATGGCCCGGAGGTGAAGATCGGTATATTGGACGAAGGGTATTGGAGTCCGGAATTGTTCTGGGGGTACCAGGTGATGACCAGCGTGTCCGAAAGGGGTTTCGGAGGCCCTGGCAAGCGTTGGGGGGCCTTATGGGCCAAGGGGAGAGGGCACATCAGCCCACTAAGGGGATGAGCGCCCCTCCCAACCCCATCTCACGTAACCAGAGAGGTGGGGGCGCCACCCCTAGGGCAGCCGCCCCTCCCGGTTTGGGGGGCAAGTTTCCTAGGGGGTGGGGGCGCCCAAACCCATCTAGGGTTTCCCCTGTGGCCGCCGCCCCTCCCCTAGGGAACCCTAGGGCGCCTCCCCCTCCTCCCTTACCCCTATATATAGTGAGGAAGAGAGAGGGCAGCCGCACCCTTCCCTTGGCGCAGCCCTCTCCCTCCTCCAACACCTCGTCTTCCTCCGTAGTGCTTGGCGAAGCTCTGCCGGAGAACAACGAGCTCCATCACCACCATGCCGTCGTGCTGTCGGAGTTTTTCCCTCACCTTCTCCTCTCCCCTTGCTGGATCAAGAAGGAGGAGACGTCCCCGGGCTGTACGTGTGTTGAACGCGGAGGTGCCGTCCGTTCGGCACTAGGATCATCGGTGATTTGGATCACGGCGAGTACGACTCCATCAACCCCGTTCACTTGAACGCTTCCGCTTAGCGATCTACAAGGGTATGTAGATGCACTCTTCTTCCCCTCGTTGCTAGTTTCTCCATAGATAGATCTTGGTGACACGTAGGAAAATTTTGAATTTCTGCTACGTTCCCCAACAGTGGCATCATGAGCTAGGTCTATTGCGTAGATTCTATGCACGAGTAGAACACAAAGTAGTTGTGGGCGTCGAATTGTCAATTCTTCTTGCCATTACTAGTCCTATCTTGATTCAGTGGTATTGTGGGATGAAGCGGCCCGGACCAACCTTACACGTACGCTTACGTGAGACCGGTTCCACCGACTGACATGCACTAGTTGCATAAGGTGGCTGGCGGGTGTCTGTCTCTCCCACTTTAGTTGGATCGGATTCGATGAACAGGGTCCTTATGAAGGTTAAATAGAGATTGACAATTCACGTTGTGGTTTTAACGTAGGTAAGAAACGTTCTTGCTAGCAACCTATAGCAGCCACGTAAAAACTTGCAACAACAATTAGAGGACGTCTAACTTGTTTTTGCAGCAAGTGCTTTGTGATGTGATATGGCCAAGAAGAATGTGATGAATGATATGGGATGTATGAGATTGATCATGTTCTTGTAATAGGAATCACGACTTGCATGTCGATGAGTATGACAACCGGCAGGAGCCATAGGAGTTGTCTTTAATTTATTTATGACCTGCGTGTCAACATAAACGTCATGTAATTACTTTACTTTATTGCTAACCGTTAGCCATAGTAGTAGAAGTAATAGTTGGCGAGACAACTTCACGAAGACACGATGATGGAGATCATGGTGTCATGCCAGTGACGATGATGATCATGGAGCCCCGAAGATGGAGATCAAAAGGAGCAATATGATATTGGCCATATCATGTCACTATTTGATTGCATGTGATGTTTATCATGTTTATACATCTTATTTGCTTAGAAAGACGGTAGTAAATAAGATGATCCCTCATTAAAATTTCAAGAAGTGTTCTCCCCTAACTGTGCACCGTTGCTAAAGTTCGTCGTTTCGAAGCACCACGTGATGATCGGGTGTGATAGATCCTTACGTTCACATACAACGGGTGTAAGACAGTTTTACACATGCAAAACACTTAGGGTTAACTTGACGAGCCTAGCATTTACAGACATGGCCTCGGAACACAAGAGACCGAAAGGTCGAGCATGAGTCGTATGGTAGATACGATCAACATGAAGATGTTCACCGATGATGACTAGTCCGTCTCACGTGATGATCGGACATGGCCTAGTTGACTCGGATCATGTAATCACTTAGATGACTAGAGGGATGTCTATCTGAGTGGGAGTTCATAAGATGAACTTAATTATCCTGAACATAGTCAAAAAGATCTTCGCAAATTATATCTCGCGCTTCAGTTCTACTGTTTAGATATGTTCCTAGAGAAAATTTAGTTGAAAGTTGATAGTAGCAATTATGCGGACTAGGTCCGTAAACTGAGGATTGTCCTCATTGCTTCATAGAAAGCTTATGTCCTTAATGCACCGCTCAATGTGCTGAACCTCAAACGTCGTTTGTGGATGTTGCGAACATCGGACATACACGTTTAAATAACTACGTGATAGTTCAGTTAAACGGTTTAGAGTTGAGGCACCAAAGACGTTTCTTTTTGAAATGTCGCGGAACATGTGAGATGTTTCGAGGGCTGAAATTGGGATTTCAGGATCGTGCCCACGTCAGGAGGTATAAGACCTCCGACGATTTTCTTAGCCTGCATACTAAGGGAGAAAAGCTCAATCGTTGAGCTTGTACTCAGATTGTCTGGGTACGACGATCACTTGAATCGAGTAGGAATTATCTTCCAGATGAGATAGTGATAGTTCTCCAAAGTCACTGCCACCAAGCCAGTAGAGCTTCGTGATGAACTATAACATATCAGGGATAGACATGATGATCCTTGAGAAATTCGTGATGTTTGACACCGCAAAAGTAGAAATCAAGAAGGAGCATCAATTGTTGATGGTTAGTGAAACCACTAGTTTCAAGAAGGGCAAGGGCTGAACCCAAACCCGAGACTAAGTGCTTCTGTAATGAGGGGAACAGCTACTGGAGCAGAATTACCCTAGATACTTGGTAGATGAGAAGGCTGTCGATAGAAGTATATTGGATATACATTATGTTAATGTGTACTTTACTAGTACTCCTAGTAGCACCAGGGTATTAGATGCCGGTTCGGTTGCTAAGTGATTCGAAACAAAAGCTACGGAATAAAAGGAGACTAGCTAAAGGTGAGCTGACGATACGTGTTGGAAGTGTTTCCAAGGTTGATATGATCAAGCATCGCTCGCTCCCTCTACCATCGAGATTGGTGTTAAACCTAAATAATTGTTATTTGGTGTTTGCGTTGAGCATAGACATGATTGGATTATGTCTATCGCAAAAGGGTTGTTCATTTAAAGAGAATAATAGTTACTCTGTTTATTTGAATAATACCTTCAATGGTCTTGCA
This sequence comes from Aegilops umbellulata, assembly GCA_032464435.1. Taxonomy (NCBI): domain Eukaryota; kingdom Viridiplantae; phylum Streptophyta; class Magnoliopsida; order Poales; family Poaceae; genus Aegilops; species Aegilops umbellulata. The sequence continues at coordinate 444,001,549 of CP136059.1, read as the reverse complement.
CCAAAAATGAATGGTTTATTGAATCTCAATCATAGTGATACACATGTTCATGCCAAAAGATATAAGAGAGTAATGATAGTACCACCTACTTGTGGCACTGCCGTATAAGTCATATTGGTATAAAGCGCATGAAGAAACTCCATGTTGATGGATCTTTGGACTCACTCATTTTTGAAAAGGATTGAGTAATGTGAACCATGTCTGTTGGTATATACGCATGAAGAAACTCCATGCAGATGGACCGTTTGGACTCACTTGATTTTGAATCACTTGAGATATGCAAATCTTACCACATGGGCAAGATGACTGAAAAGCCTCGTTTTTAGTAAGATGGAACAAGATAGCAACTTGTTGGAAGTAACACATTTTGATGTGTGCAGTCCAATGAGTGCTGAGGCACGCAGTGGATATCGTTATATTCTTACTTCACCGATGATTTAAGTAGATACTGAGTATATTTACTTGATGAAACACAAGTCTGAATTATTGAATGGTTCAAGTAATTTCAGAGTGAAGTTGAAGATCTTCGTGATAAGAGGATAAAATGTCTATGATATGATCATAGAAATGAATATCTGAGTTACGAGTTTGGCACTGTGGAAATTGTTTCACAACTAATACCGCCTGGAACACCATAGTGTGATGGTGTGTCCGAACATCATAGTTGCACCCTATTGGATATGGTGCGTACCATGATGTCTCTTATCGAATTACCACTATCGTTCATGGGTTAGGCATTAGAGACAACCGCACTCACTTTAATAGGGCACCACGTAATTTCGTTGAGACGAAACCGTTTGAACTATGGTTTGGAGAAACCTGAGTTGTCATTTCTTAAAAGTTTGGGGCTGCGACGCTTATGTGAAAAAGTTTCAGGTTGATAAGCTCGAACCCAAAGCGGATAAAATGCATCTTCATAGGACACCCAAAACAGTTGGGTATACCTCCTAATTCAGATCCGAAAGCAATAGGGATTGTTTCTAGAATCGGGTCCTTTCTCGAGGAAAAGTTTCTCTCGAAAGAATTGAGTGGGAGGAAGATAGAACTTGATAAGGTTGTTGAACCTTCACTTCAATCAGAGAGTAGCGCAAGCACAGGAAAAATATTTCTGTGGCCCTACCTCAGTTGAAGAGAAAGCTAATGATGATGATCATGGAGCTTCAGATCAAGTTACTATCGAACCTCATAGGTTGACGAGGGTGTGTACAAAGTGGTAACCCTGTCTTAAAAGGTCACGTTGTTGGACAACGATGAACCTATGAGCTATGGAGAAGCGATGGTGGGCCCGGATTCCGAAAAATGGCTCGAGGCCATAAAATCCGAGAGAGGATCCATGTATGAAAACAAAGTGTAGACTTTGAAAGAACTATTTGATGGTCGTAAGGCTGTTGGGTACATATGGATTTTAAAAGGAAGACAGACAATGATGGTAAGTGTCACCATTGAGAAAGCTCGACTTGTCGTTAAGGTGTTTCCCGACAAGTTCAAGGAGTTGACTACGATGAGACTTTTCCACTCGTAGCGATGCTAAGAATCTGTTGGAATTAGCATGTACTGCATTATTTATGAAATCTTGCAGATGGGATGTCAAAATATTGTTTCCTTGTTCTTGAGGAAAGGTTGTATGTGATACAACCAGAAGATTTTGTCGATCCTGAAAGATGCTAACAAGTATGCAAAGCTCCAGCAATCCTTCTAAGGACTGGAGTAAGCATCTCGGAGTTGGAATGTACACTTTGATGAGATGATCAAAGATTTTGGGTTTATACAAAGTTTATGAGAAACTTGTATTTCCAAAGAAGTGAGTGGGAGCACTATAGAATTTCTGATGAGTATATGTTGTTGACATATTGATGATCAGAAATAATGTAGAATTTCTGGAAAGCATATAGGGTTATTTGAAAAGTGTTTTTCAATGGAAAACCTGGATTAGGCTACTTAAACATTGAGCATCAAGATCTATAGGGATAGATCAAAACGCTTAATGGTACTTTCAAATGAGCACATACCTTGACATGATCTTGAAGGTGTTCAAGATGGATCAGTCAAAGAAGGAAGTTCTTGCCTGAGTTGTAAGGTACGAAGTTAAGACTTAAAGCTCGACCACGTCAGAACAGAGAGAAAGGACGAAGGTCGTCCCCTATGCTTAGACATAGGCTCCGTAGTATACTATGCTGTGTACCGCACCTGACATATGCCTTGCCACATGTCTGGCTAGAGGGTACAAAGGTGATCTAGGAGTAGATCACCAGATAGCGGTCAAGATTATCCTTAGAGGAATAAGGATATGTTTCTCGGTTATGGAGGTGATAAAGAGTTCGACATAAAGAGTTATGTCGATGCAAGCTTAACACCTATCCGGATAGCTCTGAGTAGAGATACCGGATACGTATAATGGAGCAACAATTTAGAATAGCTCCAAGTAGAACGGTTATTTGAAATGGCTCCAAATATAGCGTAGAGATTTGCGAAGTACATACGGATCTGAATGTGACAGACCCGTAGACTACAACCTCTCTCGCAAGCAACATGATCAAACCCAGAACTCATTGAGTGTTAATCACATAGTGATGTGAACTAGATTATGAACTCTAGTAAACTCTTTGGATGTTGGTCACATGGCGATGTGACCTGTGAATGTTAATCACATGGCGATGTGAACTAGATTATTGACTCTAGTGCCAGTGGGAGACTGTTGGAAATATGCCCTAGAGGCAATAATAAATAAGTTATTATTATATTTCCTTGTTCACGATAATCGCTTATTATCCATGCTATAATTGTATTGATAGGAAACTCAGATACATGTGTGGATACATAGACAACACCATGTCCCTAGTAAGCCTCTAGTTGACTAGCTCGTTGATCAATAGATGGTTACGGTTTCCTAACCATGGACATTGGATGTCGTTGATAACGGGATCACATCATTAGGAGAATCATGTGATGGACAAGACCCAATCCTAAGCCTAGCACAAAGATCGTGTAGTTCGTATGCTAAAGCTTTTCTAATGTCAAGTATCATTTCCTTAGACCATGAGATTGTGCAACTCCCGGATACCGTAGGAATGCTTTGGGTGTGCCAAACGTCATAACGTAACTGGGTGGCTATAAAGGTACACTACAGGTATCTCCGAAAGTGTCTGTTGGGTTGGCACGAATCGAGACTGGGATTTGTCACTCCGTGTGACGGAGAGGTATCTCTGGGCCCACTCGGTAGGACATCATCATAATGTGCACAATGTGATCAAGGAGTTGATCGCGGGATGATGTGTTACGGAACGAGTAAAGAGACTTGCCGGTAACGAGATTGAACAAGGTATAGGGATACCGACGATCGAATCTCGGGCAAGTACAATACCGCTAGACAAAGGGAATTGAATACGGGATTGATTGAATCCTCGACATCGTGGTTCATCCGATGAGATCATCGTGGAACATGTGGGAGCCAACATGGGTTTCCAGATCCCGCTGTTGGTTATTGGCCAGAGAGTTGTCTCGGTCATGTCTGCATGGTTCCCGAACCCGTAGGGTCTACACACTTAAGGTTCGGTGACGCTAGAGTTGTTATGGGAAATAGTATGTGGTTACCGAAGGTTGTTCGGAGTCCCGGATGAGATCCCGGACATGACAAGGAGCTCCGGAATGGTCCGGAGGTGAAGATCGGTATATTGGACGAAGGGTATTGGAGTCCGGAATTGTTCTGGGGGTACCAGGTGATGACCAGCGTGTCCGAAAGGGGTTTCGGAGGCCCCGACAAGCGTTGGGGGGCCTTATGGGCCAAGGGGAGAGGGCACATCAGCCCACTAAGGGGCTGAGCGCCCCTCCCAACCCCATCTCACGTAACCAGAGAGGTGGGGGCGCCACCCCTAGGGCAGCCGCCCCTCCCAGCTTGCGGGGCAAGTTTCCTAGGGGGTGGGGGCGCCCAAACCCATCTAGGGTTTCCCCTGTGGCCGCCGCCCCTCCCCTAGGGAACCCTAGGGCGCCTCCCCCTCCTCCCTTACCCCTATATATAGTGAGGAAGAGAGAGGGCAGCCGCACCCTTCCCTTGGCGCAGCCCTCTCCCTCCTCCAACACCTCGTCTTCCTCCGTAGTGCTTGGCGAAGCCCTGCCGGAGAACCACGAGCTCCATCACCACCATGCCGTCGTGCTGCGGAGTTTTCCCCTCAACTTCTCCTCTCCCCTTGCTGGATCAAGAAGGAGGAGACGTCCCCGGGCTGTACGTGTGTTGAACGCGGAGGTGCCGTCCGTTCGGCACTAGGATCATCGGTGATTTGGATCACGGCGAGTACGAATCCATCAACCCCGTTCACTTGAACGCTCCCGCTTAGCGATCTACAAGGGTATGTAGATGCACTCTTCTTCCCCTCGTTGCTAGTTTCTCCATAGATAGATCTTGGTGACACGTAGGAAAATTTTGAATTTCTGCTACGTTCCCCAACAATGTTCACCATTGAAACTACTCCATCTCACGTGATGATCGGACATGGTTTAGTTGATATGGATCACGTGATCACTTAGAAGATTAGAGGGATGTCTATCTAAGTGGGAGTTCTTAAGTAATATGATTAATTGAACTTAAATTTATCGTGAACTTAGTCCCTGATAGTATCTTGCTTGTTTATGTTTGATTGTAGATAGATGGCCCATGCTGTTGTTCCATTGAATTTTAATGCGTTCCTTGAGAAAGCAAACTTGAAAGATGATGGTAGCAATTACACGGACTGGGTCCGTAACTTGAGGATTATCCTCATTGTTGCACAGAAGAGTTACGTCCTGGAAGCACCGCTGGGTGCCAGGCCTGCTGCTGATGCAACTGACGACGTTAAGAACGTTTGGCAGAGCAAAGCTGATGACTACTCGATAGTTCAATGTGCCATGCTTTACGGCTTAGAACCGGGACTTCAACGACGTTTTGAACGTCATGGGGCATATGAGATGTTCCAGGAGTTGAGGTTAATATTCCAACAGAATGCCCGGATTGAGAGATATGAAGTCTCCAATAAATTCTATAGCTGCAAGATGGAGGAGAATAGTTCTGTCAGTGAGCATATACTCAAGATGTCTGGGTATTGTAATCACTTGATTCAACTGGGAGTTAATCTTCCGGATGATAGCGTCATTGACAGAATTCTCCAATCACTTCCACCAAGCTACAAGAGCTTCGTGATGAACTATAATATGCAAGGGATGGATAAGACAATTCCCGAGCTCTTCGCAATGCTAAAGGCTGCGGAAGTAGAAATCAAGAAGGAGCATCAAGTGTTGATGGTCAACAGGACCACTAGTTTCAAGAAAAAGGGCAAAGGGAAGAAGAAGGGGAACTTCAAGAAGAACAACAAGCAAGTTGCTGCTCAAGAGAAGAAACCCAAGTCTGGACCTAAGCCTGAAACTGAGTGCTTTTTACTGCAAGCAGACTGGTCACTGGAAGCGGAACTGCCCCAAGTATTTGGCGGATAAGAAGGATGGCAAGGTGAACAAAGGTATATGTGATATACATGTTATTGATGTGTACCTTACTAATGCTCGCAGTAGCACCTGGGTATTTGATATTGGTTCTGTTGCTAATATTTGCAACTCGAAACAGGGACTACGGATTAAGCGAAGATTGGCTAAGGACGAGGTGACGATGCGCGTGGGAAATGGTTCCAAAGTTGATGTGATCGGGGTCGGCACGCTACCTCTACATCTACCTTCGGGATTAGTTTTAGACCTAAATAATTGTTATTTGGTGCCAGCGTTGAGCATGAAAATTATATCTGCTGGGGAACGTAGCAGAAATTCAAAATTTTCCTACGTGTCACCAAGATCTATCTATGGAGAAACCAGCAACGAGGGGAAGAAGAGTGCATCTACATACCCTTGTAGATCGCTAAGCGAAAGCGTTCAAGTGAACGGGGCTGATGGAGTCGTACTCGTCGTGATCCAAATCACCGATGACCAAGTGCCGAACGGACGGCACCTCCGCGTTCAACACACGTACAGCCCGGTGACGTCTCCCATGCCTTGATCCAGCAAGGAGAGAGGGAGAGGTTGAGGAAGACTCCATCCAACAGCAGCACAACGGCGTGGTGGTGGTGGAGGAGCGTGGCAATCCAGCAGGGCTTCGCCAAGCACCGCAAGAGATGAGGAGGAAGAAGAGATGCAGGGCTGCACTAACGAGAGATCGAATCGCGTGTTGTGGGCAGCCCAATGCCTCAATATATATAGGGAAGGGGTGGGGCTGCGCCCCCTCTAGGGTTCCCACCCCTAGGGGGGCGGCAGCCCTAGATGGGGAACAAGGGTGGCGGCCAAGAGGAGAGGGGAGAGGGAGGCGCACCAATATGGGCCCTAAGGCCCATATCCCCTAGGGTTTGCCCCCTTTTCCACCTCTTAGGCGCCATGGGCCCTTGTGGGAGGCGCACCAGCCCACTTAGGGGCTGGTCCCTCATCACTCTTGGCCCATGCTAGCCTCCGGGGCAGGTGACCCCACTTGGTGGACCCCCGGACACCTCCGGTGGTCCCGGTACACTACCGGTGATGCCCAGAACACTTTCGGTGGCCAAAACCATACTTCCTATATATAAATCTTTACCTCCAGACCATTCCGGAACTCCTCGCGACGTCCGGGATCTCATCCGGGACTCCGAACAACATTCGGTAACCACATACAAACTTCCTTTATAACCCTAGCGTCATCGAACCTTAAGTGTGTAGACCCTACGGGTTCGGGAGACATGCAGACATGACCGAGACGTTCTCCGGACAATAACCAACAGCGGGATCTGGATACCCATGTTGGCTCCCACATGTTCCACGATGATCTCATCAGATGAACCACGATGTCAAGGACTTAATCAATCCCGTATACAATTCCCTTTGTCTATCGGTACAATACTTGCCCGAGATTCGATCGTCGGTATACCGATACCTTGTTCAATCTCGTTACCGGCAAGTCTCTTTTACTCGTTCCGCAACACATCATCCCGTGATCAACTCCTTGATCACATTGTGCACATTATGATGATGTACTACCGAGTGGGCCCAGAGACACCTCTCCGTCACACGGAGTGACAAATCCCAGTCTTGATTTGTGCCAACCCAACAGACACTTTCGGAGATACCTGTAGTGTACCTTTATAGCCACCCAGTTACGTTGTGACATTTGGTACACCCAAAGCACTCCTACGGTATCCGGGAGTTGCACAATCTCATGGTCTAAGGAAACGATACTTGACATTAGAAAAGCTTTAGCATACGAACTACATGATCTTGTGCTAGGCTTAGGATTGGGTCTTGTCCATCACATCATTCTTCTAATGATGTGATCCCGTTATCAATGACATCCAATGTCCATGGTCAGGAAACCGTAACCATCTATTGATCAACGAGCTAGTCAACTAGAGGCTTACTAGGGACATGGTGTTGTCTATGCATCCACACATGTATCTAAGTTTCCTATCAATACAATTCTAGCATGGATAATAAACGATTATCATGAACAAGGAAATATAATAATAATCAATTTATTATTGCCTCTAGGGCATATTTCCAACAATATCTGGATCTTGTTTAATGCGAGACGGTTATTCATTTAAATCAGAAATTAATGGTTGTTCTATTTATATGAGTAATATCTTTTATGGTCATGCACACTTGAAGAATGGTCTATTCTTATTGAGTACATATAGATTATTCAGGCCGCCAAGGTGATATAATCGACTGGAGTAATAAATCTTGAGAAGCTTAAGTTCTTCATTGATTTTGATCCAAAGATACATGTACCTCACTGAATCTACAAGCAATCTTGATTATCTTCACCTTTAAGAAGGTGACCAGCTACTCCCGACACATCTTGACATGAAAATGGAGTTGAAGATATTTGACTTGAAGACGAAGAATGCATAGTTTTTGTCGGTTGTTGGCAAAGGAACTCAATGTCATATTTCTTCAAAGTGTCCATCCCAAGATCCATCTTCTTTAGCTTGCTAAGATTTCTTGATTTTGCCAACTTGTCTTAAAGCCCATAGAGTGGAAGACTCTGTAGGTTTTCCCAATGCAGGAAGATGTCGTCCAAGCCCCTTGACTATCCTTGCCATACCGCAATAAAAAGGATTCCAAATGCACAAGATCCGAGGTTACTTTGAAGTGTATATGTGGATTGCATAGCCCTTTCCATCAGTTCAGACTTTTGGTTGTGTTGGCTAGTGCATGAAAACAGGGCTATGGTCACGGGGCAATATTCACATTAGTCCCGGTTCAGTCTAGAACCGGGACTAATGTGAGCATTGGTCCCGGTTCGTGCGGCTAAGGCATTAGTCCCGGTTCACCTGAGCCCTTTAGTCCCGGTTCGTGACTCAAACCGGGACTAAAGGGTGCGATGACCTTTAGTCCCGGTTCGTGCCTCAAACCGGGACTAAAGATTAGACTTTTAGTCCCGGTTTCAGGCACGAACCGGGACGAATGGGGTTGAGACCTTTAGTCCCGGTTCGTGCCACGAACCGGTACTAAAGGTCCCATTTTCAAACTCTACCCCCCCCCTTGGATCGCCTTTTCAGTTTAAAAAAAATAAAAGAAAATGATGGAATTGTCAAAAAAATAAGTTTCCCATGTGATATGTGGTCTAGTTGTTGGGAAAATTTGCAAATGTGAATTTTGACTTTATTTGCAAAATCTCTCCGAAATTTGTAAAAATGGGCATAACTTTTGCATACTAACTCGGATGAAAAACTTTTTTATATGAAAAATCATCTACTCGAAAAGTTACATCCGAATTTAACGGGGAACCCCGTTAAACATTTTCAAAATCCTCAAAAACCTAACAGAAAAAAAGTTACGGGGCTTTTAAGATCTGGAGAGGCAAAAAATTTAAAAAATTTCAAACTATGGTCAAACTATGGTCAAACAATGGTCAAACTAATTATTCTACAATATTAGTGTTACTAAATAATTATTTTAGTTATTTTGAATTTTGGTCAAATCTGGTCAAACTGTGGTCAAACAATGGTCAAACTGTGGTCAAACAATGGTCAAACTAATTATTCAAGAAATATTAGTGTTAATAAATAATTATTGTTTTTTAAAACAATAGTTTGAAACTCAAACAATGAAATGTGTCACTTCATGCTCAAGCAAAATTCTTGAGGGTTAATAGTATTGATATCTTACTATTGTCAGGAAAACAACAAGTGCAGACTCGGAAGCGAAGGAGAATAGAACCCGAAAGTTAAGCGTGCTCGGGCTAGAGTAGTGAGAGGGATGGGTGACCGGTCGGGAAGTTAGATGATTTCGAATGATGAGGGGTGATTAGAGGATAATTTGAGTAGTGATGAGGGGGTGGTGATTAGAGATTAGAGGTTAAAATAATTCAGAAATTTGAAAATAAAAAATTTCAAAAAAAAATTCAGAAAAAAAATCATAAAATTTCCTTTAGTCCCGGTTGGTGTTACCAAGCGGGACTAAAGGTGGAGCTCCACGTGGCCGCGCCCTTTAGTCCCGGTTCTGGATTGAACCGGGACTAAAGGGGAGAGGCATTAGTACCGACCCTTTGGTCCCGGTTCAAAAACCGGGACTAAAGGGCCTTACCAAACGGGACTAAATCCCCTTTTTCTACTAGTGTCAAGCCCATAGAGTGGAAGACTCTGTAGGTTTTCCCAATGCAGGAAGATGTCGTCCAAGCCCCTTGACTATCCTTGCCATACCGCAATAAAAAGGATTCTAAATGCACAAGATCCGAGGTTACTTTGAAGTGTATATGTGGATTGCATAGCCCTTTCCATCAGTTCAGACTTTTGGTTGTGTTGGCTAGTGCATGAAGCTTAACATGGTATTAGAGACTACGAACTTGAGTTTCAAGTCCTGGCTTTCGCGATTTATCCAAAAATTGTTATTGCCCCCTTTCTGTCAATCTATAAGTCTCTTGAGCCATACCTCTAAGTATATTCATGTTTTGACTTTCCGTGTCACACGTGAAAGGGGGTGTTGAAGTGTATATGTGAATTGCCTAGCTCTTTCCATTAGTTCGCACTTTTGGTTGCATTGGCTAGTGCATGAAGATTAACAATTACAATTTAAAAGTCCTTGTTGTTACGCTTATTAATAGTAGACACTCCAAGCTTGTGCAATCACGTATGCTTCTTGAGTTCTTCCATTAGGCCTTCCCACGTGAAACACAAACATTGACAACACCAATTGTGTGCAACACCGTCAATTTTCCAATACGTCTAGGCACCTCAACACCAAATGTTCCAGGGCATCTGTGTAACTCTAGCTAGCTACTAGATGATACTGGATGATGCTATCATCACGGATATACTGTAGCTTATGTAACTGGGTTATGCTCACAGGAAGTGTTACTACGGAGGGATGTCTCACATCTAGAGACTTGAGCAACCTGAGATCACCAAGTGAACTTGCCAGATGGAATATCTCAATGCATCATCATAAAGAGTGAAACTTCAGGTGATGCTTCCGCTTGACCATCTTCTTGAGATTTCATCCTTTACACACAATGCATCCTCCAGATCAAGCACCCAAAGTAGCCTCATACTTATAGAGATGTGATTACCGCTTTCCAAACACTATCAGCGAGTGTAACCATGAGAAGTCAATGCTCTCAAAGCTAATTCGATCTCTATCCCAATATCTCGGTACTATTAGGTGACGCCTTGTGTGTTGGGTGGTTAGGATACGATTGGATCCAAGGGAAAACACAAGGTTTCTTCCATTTATTCATGAGACAATGTACTCGGGGATGAATCCATTAACATAGGAAGAAACTACCCTTATGTCATTGAATGTGCTGCTGACTATCTGCGACATCTGTTGGATTAAGCTCAAATCAAGGATTTTGGAGAAGAAATTCTCCCCTTTCTCCACCACTAATTTTTCTTCACTATCACTGGAGTGACCTTCTGCAATCCACCCCCTTACTAGTCCCCTTCCCCAAATTTTATGGCCCCTTCTGCAATCCTCGTCTTTACTAGTCCCCTTCCCCAAATGTTATGGCCTCAATGAAAAATTTATAGGTAGAAGATACATGGCCTGAGTTAATCCGGACAAGTACGAAAATGGTGATGCATCCAATCAAATAGGCCCCGTAGATTATTATACTCCACATTTGTCTCTGGTTGGTGCATAACTTTGTGAATCAACGAATGCACATTTGTTGGAGATATATCGTAGAGGCAATCATGTATGATGATATTTTCTATATATGTCATGATCAATATAGTCCGTCGACATTATCAACGATGCGTACCAACAAGTAAGCGACTTGTTTGTGAGACTATGCATTGTATGATGACTGTCTAAATGGTCCCTAGTCAAAACAGTTATGTGGACTAGTAGCGGGCTAGAATAGCATATGACATGGGGTATGGCTTAGTCTCACTAGCCATGTAGCATTGGATGCTAGCAGATAATATGGACTCAAAAAGATCTGGAGTCAGATTCTACGTAGTCGGATCCGAGTCCAGATAGGGTGCGAGTCGAGTAGACCCGACTATGAGATGCAGAGATATGTCATATGTGAGGCTCCAATACAACATGGTTTATGTATCCTAAGACCCAAGTTGGCGTATGGACTCAGGATGGTGATAGGTCTGCTTTGGGCAAACCAGACACTACTCCATAACTGGCTTATAAAGGTAGGTTTTGGGCTTGTCCTGACCCATGCCGCAAGGCATGATTTAGCAAGATGGGATTTACCCCTCTGATTAAGATCTGTGGACCCCTCGTGTGATCCGACCTGGATAAGTATGGCCATGTGACAAGGATTATGAGATAATCCTGTTTGACCTGGATAAGTATGGCCATGTGACTGGAATGAGAAAATGGCTGGGCTACAAAAAGGATTACCGACTCAATCGCCTTGAGCACAACAAGATATATCATGAGATAAAAGGAACAGAAGTGTGACACATTGTACAGGTTCACCGAACCTAATTCATCAGACAGTTAGAGGCGGCACACATTGCTAGATGCTGCTACTGACTATCTGAGCCGGATGTTATCGGCCTCATGACCAAGTGGATGATAACCTAAGGGGCCCCTCTCGGGAAGGAACATTGAAAGCCGGATATCAGTTAGTGGTTCGGATATGATCCTACTCGTACTCGGGTCCAGGTCGAAAAGACTTTGGGCTTTATGATCCATGTAGGGCCTAGTGTTGAGCCCGTGGTGGATGCCTATATATAGTGGAGGTGCGACACACGCATTCTGTTGATAGCTTCCGCGTTTTTTGTTGGGGCTTTGCATGTGTTGCAACCAGCCACCTCCACATGCTGCGGGCTGAGCGATCGGACCTAGCAGTTTGCCGCACGGGCGTTCCTCCTGCACGAGAGGATATCGTTAGATGTAGTGCACTTGGGACGCTCCGACAAACCTATTCATGGGGTCCGATCGGCTACATGGGAGATCGCGAGGAGGAGATGACTTCGGTGACGCGCTGCCACGACTCCTCTTTCGGTGCATGGCACTGCGCGTCTAGTGGTAATGATCCGTGATCCATCTCCATGGCACGTTCCGGGTTGTACTGCCAGTAGGAAAACTTTATATTGCAGCAGATGCGCCAAACGTATCCCAACAACATTATCCATCAATGTTTACATTTTGTGTAGCCAGTAAAGTAGCTAAAGAAACTATCACCTTGGGAAGACGTCCACACTTCAAAATAAATTCTTCTGACTCTAGATCATTGTGATAATTTAAAGGGCATGATTGATTCTTCCTGTATACCTATTGTTCAAATTTGTTAACATTTTTAACATCAATTAAATAGCATCATAAGGGTCAATTATATTATGATGTTTTGGTTGCAAAATAAAGAGTGAGAAATCCGTAAACACATAGTATGGTAGTATGCTAATGCAAGTACTAGTGCTATAAATATTTGTAAACACAAGTGAAATTATTTATATGTATGTGTCTAAGTTATCCTGTAAGAGTGGGCATGAAATTCCGCATATATTTGTGTATAGAGAGGCACCATCCCTAATTAAATTGCAGACACAGTTCGATAAACCTCTATAAGAGGTACAGACCATTTGCTAAGCACGAGGACGATACTCCTACCCTGAAAAGGCTACAACTCAACCCTATACAGTTAAGAACATCAAACGCTACAACACACCCGACCCATCTCCATCCGGCCCCACTGTCAGCACAATGCAGCTGGACTCGCCTGCAGGCCTTGGAAGCCAGCTGCAATGTAGGAGTGAGTAGATTGGCCGCTGCACTGATCTGGATTCCCGATCCCATTCATAGGCGGTCATCTGAGCCAAGGATCCCCCTAGCGCATCCTCGGCCACCCTTTACACGCCAACCCAGTGCACATCAGCATCACCTCCAAATTTTTCATTGGCACTAGTGGCCACCTCCCGGCCAACACAATCGATCAGGGCGCCATGCGCATGACATTAGTAGCCACACTTGATAGAGGAGCACTGGAACTGAGTCTAGTGTACACTGCTCCAATGAACACTGTTGTCGCATCACCATGGTCTGCGGCCCCTTGGGCTGCCATCTCTTGCGTATCGGTGTAGGAGAATCCGGGCAGGGAGTGAGCTTGATGGGGTCAATTCGACTAGTAAGGAGGCAACCCGCGGGCATAAAATGGGCTCAATTCCACTCTGTGTTATAGCGCAAGTTGTTTTGTCTCGTTTGATAAGTATTTCATTTTAATGTTTTTTGCACAATGGGCCAATTTTCTTAATAGGTCCTCGTGTATCTTAAGTAGAATGATAATTTCAAGACATGTTTTATTTGAAAAGTAGAATGATAATTTCAAGACATGTTTTATTCAAAATAACTCGCTAAGGGGTACTGCTTACAAAGGTCACTTCCTAACTTATCTGGTGGCAACAAGTGGCTCAATGCATTTGCGCCAGTTATCGCCACCAAAGAGTTTTTGATGTTTTTTCCCATGGGAGGCAAATGGGTGGGTTGCTTGTGCTCTTTTTGTTGGATCTAACTTTTCAAAATGGAATATTCTTGAATCGAGCGTCCAAATTATGAGTTGTTTTCATCTTTGCGATTGGCATGTGAAGATCTTTGGAAGTAGATCCATTGTTGATAGGTATGACTCAACCTTTTTTCGGTGCAACTCCCAGATAGTGTACTCCCATGTAGCGCCAGATGTGCTCTCAACGTAGTTTAGCCTCTGTTTCATGCTCGAATACAACCGTGCAACCTGTACTCCCACTATTTCTCGGCCCATGAGAAACCTAGGAAAGAAACAAGTTTAATATTCCTCAAATTATGTGAAAGATATTGCTAATGAAAATAAAGTCTCTATGTGCTGCCATTGGTCATCATGGGCCAAATAGTGTTAGTGTCACTTATATTGCTATCAATGCATTTTCTTATGTCCTTTTTTCCTTTTTTGTCAAATGGTGGATTTTATTTGCTCAAAATGGAGCATCAAGAAGATACATAACACAAAGAGCACACACCCGGCCTCTTCATGCCATTGGTCATCATGGGCCAAATAGTGTTAGTGTCACTTATATTGCTTTCGGTGCATTTTCTTTTGTCTTTTTTTCTTTTTTTTTTGACAAATGGTAGATTTTATTAGCTCAAAATGGAGCATCAAGAAAATACATAACACAACGAGCACACACCCGGCCTCTGCATAGTTAAGATGTGCACATGTACACCAACTCACACACATATGAAAAAACACCGACAACAAGCAAAGTCATATAAGACCAAAGCTATGAATTTATATTAGCCAGGATGCATTTTTCTTATGTCTATGGTGTTATAATAATGTTATGAATTTTTCTAGTGTCTACATTTTTTTTCCTTTAGGGAGTCACCGATTATGTTTCGATAAAAAGTTATACGCTCACAAACCAACCACTAATCAACATGTGGTTGGATGGTTACGAGCACAGTTCTATCCCTTGCACACCAAGGTTCAGGTCTATACTTGACCGTTGCTTGCATTTTTCTGTGTTTATTTCAGGCCTTCTGGTGACGTGGGTTCAGTGGGAGGAGACATTCCCGTTGACTACGTAGGCGTCTGTGGCGACTTCGTCGATATCAAGATGATGTGACGGCTCAGTCTCTCGAAGGTGCTCACAAGGATAGGCCGTGCGTGTGTGCGTTCATAGGGGTGAGTATATGTGCGTATGTATGAGCTTCTGTCTGCACTTTAAGTTTTGCATATATGGAAAGTAAAATAAACCACGTTCACGTATGTAACAAGAAGGTTAAATCAACCGCATTCACATACATACATAAGAAAATAAAGTTATACCGTCCACGTTTTCATCTATAAAACGCAAGGCTTAATCCCGAACACGTTCACATGCCTCCCGCCAAAATCATAATTTTTGAATCCTTATCAATAATATCAAGACTTACCATTTCAAAAAAAATAAAAATCGAGACTTGCCATTTTGTTCCATCTGGCTAGCTTATATAAGCCGTCCTTTTGGCCTGGCTGACAAACCATCACCTCCTCCCGGCCGCCACCAGTCAATCACAGACTGAGAAGCCACAACGGCCACGTAGTACTTATAAGCTGTATCGTGATACAGCTGACGATGGCGCGGATTCGACGGTCGAGAAGGAACTCCATACGCGGCCGGCCACGGTATGGTGCAGCTCTTGCCGTTGCATGTTAATCATTCGTAGTCTACTTTCGTTTTCGTTTGTATTTTTTAATGAGATTCCGTTTTCGTACTGTATGCCATCAGATTCCGACATGTTTTATGGGTTTGACATGTATTATATCATGTGTCATCTCAAATATAATCCCACCTTTATTTGTGAAGTTCACGCCTTTGAAGAATGGAGTTTTCAAGAAAATTTGGAAAAAGAATTGTGTTGTTTAACGCTACAAATGGACACTTAAAGATCATTTCCAGAGCACATTACAAATTTCGTATACCATTTCTGATGATGTTTCTACGTTTTTTTTTTTTGAGAATTGATGGTGTTTGTATGTGCATTCTGTTCTTGGAGATGTTTGTCAAACCCATCACAAATGAGTAATTTATCTCCGGTTATCCATTGTTCTTTCCATTCTAATTTTTTTTTGAGACAATTCTTTCCGTTCTAATTGACACGCCTTAATATTACCAAATTCCTTTAGAATTTACATGTCTTATTAATGTTTGCCAATCCCTCTTCCCACATTGCCTAGCCGGAATGCCAACATGCTACAGGCCCGCGAGGCAAAGTTGGAGGCGACGGACGGCAACCAGCAAAGATGCGCCAACATGCAGGAGGACATCCTGCAAATAATAACATCTCGGATTGACGTGCTTAGTCGTGCTCGACTTGCTGGTACTTGCACCGTCCTTCTGGAGACCGTAACTAGAATATGCCCTGACATGCCGCTTGATTTACCATGCGTGCTCGAGTATGATCTCTCGTGGCCGATCGGGGAGCCACAGGAAGGTACGCAATGTACGCTCATGCCTCTGGATGCCCCGGTGCTGCATGCACGCTTGATGTCTACTCCTGACAAACGCTGGGTTGGTGCTAACGGTGACTGGCTAGCGTATGTCGGGGATGCTGGCCATATTGAACTGCACAATGTGCACACTACTGTCACTGTGCCACTTCCGTCCATTTCCAGCATAGGGTTTGATCTGGTTGACTTGCCAGACAGCGTGCAATTCCACTTTGATCAAGCAAGGGCAAAGCTGAAGAAGATAGCTATCGCTGATGCACCATCCAAGAAGGCCGGCTATAGCAACTACACTGTGATCACGGTGTTCGACATCTCAATTGCCATCGCCAGGGGTGGATTAACATCCAACGAGTGGAAACTATTAAGGTCAGACCTCATGTTCCCTTTGGTGTATGAAGATGCTGTTCTTCATGGCGGACGGATCTTTGCACTGACAAACGAGGGGTCTGTTTTCGTTTGGCAGCTCTCGTACGGTAAGCTCAACTATATTGATCACATTTTAGGAACTATTGCAATTCAGACAACTAATATGATGAACGGTTTTTGGGCAGGAATGAACTTGGCTCCTGAGAAAATCCGGGCTCCTGTTATCATCGATGGACAGGACCTCACGCCTCTCTCCTGGAATCTTGTACCTGACATAAATGACAATAAAACTATGTTATTGGTCCACACACGTGGGGTCGTAACAGGGGAAGAGGTCGAGAGTCCATATCTGGAGCAAGCACTGCGCTCATATGGAACAATGCGCTGCCTTGTTTTCCAGTTGAATGGCATGGTCTGGAATCTTGCTGGGGCTCACTGGGAAAGGAAGCATGATCTTGGAGCATACTCTCTGTTCATTGGCATGAATTATCCACTGATGATTGAAATGCCACAATCTGTACATGATGCCCAGGACCTTCCCTTCATGAAGCATGGATGCATTTTCAGTATGCATGAACGCATTAGGAGTTGGAATGGAGACTTTCCTGACCTATGCCGTTTCAGCTTGAATGAAGATCTTGCACTAGGTGTAGAACTTACCAGCAATCAAACTCGGGCGCGATGCCCCCCTATCTGGTTCATGCCATCCATGCGGAACGTAGAGGACTGGAATGTCCGCTTACATAAGTAGTCATTGTATTGTTCTTTGGTCGTTGTTCTGTTCAGCAATTGTACTTTATTTTGTACTCAGTTAAAATTGTGTGAATTTCATATGTTTCATGATTTTCTATCACCTTTTATCTGGAACATATGTCATGTGTAATGGGCATAAATGATGCTCCCTCCGCCCCACAGTATAAGACATCTCTGCAAGCTATGTTAGCTTTCAAAGACGTCTTATATTATGGGATGAAGGGAGTATATAACAGTGGTATTTGTAGCACAAATGTGAGAGATTATATCAATGCCTTGTACCAGCACCGTGGCACGCGTATGATTTTCTAAGGGAGACATCTCTTTTCGAATCTCTATGCCACCGAGGAGATACACCTCTCCCGGGTCTCTCCATCAAACTAGTCGGCCGGTCGGCCGCACGATGAGAACGTAATATCTATAGTAGAAGTTATTTGGTTGCACCATAGTAAAAATGTATTATTTTTTAAAGATATTGGGTTCAAAGCATATGACGGGAGGGTAGAGAAAGCAAAGCATATGACTATGAAGGTTTCACGGCTATGGAGAAAGTAACCTCTTTAGGGTAGAAATGTGTTTATTGGTAACTCATAGCGTGTTTCCCTTTAAATCGGCCTGTCATTACCTCTTGTTTGATAGGCCTGTCATTACCTCTTTCTAAAATAAGATTTCCCTTTAAATCGGCGATGTTTCATTTTGCCTCAGCGCCAAAAGTCCTGGGCTGTTTCCTTCCCAAAATTCTAATCCTTATCACTACTTGCCATTTTGTTCCAACCCGCTGGGCTTTATATAGACACCAAGACATGCCATCTGGCCTCCACCACAATCCTTCACATCACAACGTGAGAAGAAACGGACGGGGCGTAGTAGTGCGTACGTATACACTAACAGTCGACGATGGTGCAGATTCGAGGAGGGAAAAAGAAAAGGTACGTTGCAACTTTGGCCCGTTTGCATGCACGTAATCTTGCTGGATCTGGTTTAATACTGTACGCCACCGGGCAGACTATTTTAATTAAAAAGGAAATGCTTGATTATGGGGTTTGTGCTCTGTTATTTTACGTTCTATCTGCTGCCAACTTTTCTGCAGTCTTGCTCGTGAGGTTGTCCGTACAATCGATACAATTGTTTTTCCGATCCAATATCATCCCAACCTTTTGTGTCGAGTTCACACATTTGAAGAATGGATTTTCTGAGAGAATTTTGAGAGATGTGTTTCTTAACACAACAGATGGGCACTTCATTCGTTCTCATACAGAAGATTGGCATTTAAGTCGTTTTCAAAATACATCTAGGAATTTTGTACAACAGACGACTGTCGACCTTCCATCACTCTGTGGTGTTTCCGGTTGAGTTTGGTTCCTATGCAGGCGACTGTGGGCCATCCATCATTCTTTTTCACAACAGACCTAGGATTTTTCAATCCTTTGTCGTGGTGTTTTTATGTGCATTTTGTTCTTGAAGATATTTGTCAAAATGTCCATCGTTTGTTTTCAGAATAGATCTAGCATTTTCTACCTTTTGTCGTGGTGTTTTTTGGTGCATCATGTTCCTACAAATTCTTTTAAACCCTTAATCGCTTCATTTTCAGAATAGATCTAAGATTTTCAATCCTTTTTTATCTTTGTTTTTTAGATGGATTCAGTTCCTCTATATGCTTTCAAACCCTTCATTGTTTATATTTTGAATAGATCTAGGATTATCTACTTTTTATCATGGTGTTTTCTTGGTGTGTTCCCTTCCTCCTTATGCTTTCAAACCCTTCATAGTTAATTTTTTTAGAATAGATATATAGTTTTTCTGTGTGTATCGAGTTGTTTTTGGGTTCGTTCAGTTCGTACGTATTCTTGACAAACTCTTCATTGTTCATTTGCAGAATAGATCAAGTATTGAACTAGTATTTTCTATCTCTTATCATGGTAATTGTGGATGCATGTACTTCCTAGAGATGTTTGTCAAAACCTTCATCAATTAAAAGGAAGAATTGTGTTCAATTATTCTGGTTATGTCCTCCGGGACTGACATGTATTAATATTACAACAGCATAATCTGTTGTATTTTTTCAAGATATCTTTTGCGAACCTCCCTTTAGGTGAAAAGGGAAATTTTGTAGGGATTGCACAGTATGATTTATTTAGTTTTGGTGATTTTAGTATATGTGTGATAAATTTCCTTGTCTTACTTCTCATATCGATTGAAGATGTGCATATGCTACTAGTTTTGATGATACATTTGTTTAATAAGATACAATAAGTTACATGCTTTGTGTTTGCTAACTTCGCAACATTGTAAATTTCCTTTCATTTGTAGTGCGGAGCATTTGAGAGTCACCTTGTCAATGACCACCATTATGCAGCTAGAGATTGAAGTTGGGCCGGTTAGTAATGTTTTCAAAATTGATGTGGAACCACGTTCCGACGACAAGTGCTTCATCGTGATGCATGTGGTCGGGAGTCTTCACAATTTTTTTTCCGCATTTGATGTCAATGGAGATATCTACATCAGCTTAACAAAATTGGAGCATGTTGAGAAGTTATGTGAGAAGAAACATGATACTTTTGACTAGAAGTATGTGAGTTTCCACAGAGTGGAGGATGTAGTTCATTTCCCGGAGAACGAGGATGTTGCAATTACAAAGTATAGCATTCCACTACACGATTTGAGTGAAGACAATGAGGATGATGCTGAGGTGACCTCCCCAATAAAGAGATCAAGGGAAGAGTAGTCATTGTTTATTTCTCTTAATAAATCTGGTGCTACCAAAATCAGTAGACATCCTGTTAGTGATGTGTGTTCTCTTTATGTTTCTCCGTGGAATTCTGCAACTGATATGTTCACCTTCAGGATTATGCTATCTGTTTCTTTTGTCTTAAAAAACCCAGCATTGCATTTTTAAAATATCACCATATGCATATTTTAATATATGATGTATTTTCCTTTGCATTTTAAGGGCCTATTTTTGCACGCATGATCATGAAAACATATACTAAATAGGAAATGTTGAGTATAATGTTTATTAGGAAATATAGGTTAGACTAGGATTTGTTCTGGCTTGTCTTGTACTCCAAGTAGATGATTGTACTTCTATATATATGCCCACGAGGCTCAAGCAATACAACAACTATTCCACCAATCCCTCTCTCTTCCTTCTAACATGGCATCTATCGCAAGTCGATCCTAAACCCTAGCCGCCGTCGCTTCCGCACCCGCGCGCTGCCCCCGGGGCGGTCGGCCTCCATGACCGCCGCCGGGGGCCGCGCCGCCCGTACCTAGGGCTCGTCCGCCGGCCGTGTTGGCTGGCTGCCCTAGAGAGTCTTTTTCCCGATCCTTTGATCCGGGTTTTCTCTCTCTCGCCGGTCGCTTTGATCGGCATCTACTTTTTGGTTTTTCGGTCTATGTGATCCGGTTTGCGTCGCCCATCGCCGCCGTCGACCCCGTGCGCCTCTACTACAACACCGGCGCGATTGGCCGGCTTCTTCACCGACCCGGCGGCCTCGCGCGTCGTCCGCGTGTCTGCCTGTCGGTCGCCCCGACTCGGCGGCCTCGCACATCGTACGCGCGTCGGCCCGCCGGTCGCCCCGACCTGGCGGCCTCGCGTCATGCGGCGGCCCTTCAATGCCGCCATTCGCGCGACGGCCCGCCCGTCGATCTACGCCGGCCATCACCGCCCTGCTCCGACCGGGACTCCTGCATCATCCCAACCCGGCGGCCTCGCGCCATGCGGCGGCCAATCATAGCCGCCCTGCCGCCTGCCGCTTTCGGCTTCATCTCGGACTCCGCCTCCACCGAGCGGCGTCCCCGACCTCGCGCGCGATCGGATGATCACCCGCCCGCCGCCGCGATCCGACTCATCAACGCCGCGCGACCGACTTGGCCCGTCGGTTACGCGCGCCTCCGCAGGTCCCGTGAAGATCGTCCCCGAGTTCAGCGCGCCTCTCCACCGATCGAGCATCGGGCTGCCGCTGCGTCGCCCCGTCGGGCCGCAGAGCCGCCGCCCCGTGGTTCTTCTCCCGGCTGCACCGACCCGCGTCACCGCTGCGTCGCCCCTTCGGGCCGTAGTGCCGCGGCTCGCGGTCCCCCGCCGCCCCGAGGGCGTTCGCTCTAGGCCGTCCTGTGGCTGCATCGACCCTCGCGCCGCCGCTGCGTCGCCCCGTCGGGCTGTAGCGAGCGTGGCACGCGGTCCACGTCGCCGTCCCGAGGCCGTCCCCGCGGCTGCACCGACTCGCGAACCACCGTTGTGTCGCCCCTTCGGGCCGCACCGTCGCGGCCCGCGGTCCCCGCTGCCACCCCGAGGTCTTCCCATCGTCGCCCCGACCTGCGCCTGCCGCCGCTGCGTCGCCCCTTCGGGCCGTAGTGCCGCGGCACGCAGTCCACTCCGCCGTCACCGCGCGTCGACCTCCCGTGGTATGCGCCGCGCCGTCTTCCTTGGCGCGGGAACGCCACCGTCCGCGCCGGTCTTCGTCACGCTGTCAGGGTTCTTCGCCTACTTCAAGCACCGCCGCCGCACTCCTAACCTAGCCGCCGCCGCCGCCGTCAGGCCGCCGCCGCCGCTCTTCTTTGGCCGCCGCCGCGGCTACCTCCGTAGCTGCCGCCGCCGCCCGTCCACCCCACTCCGTCTTCGTCCAGCACCAGCTCGTCGCCAGCGTCGCCGTCATCTACCCTGACCGCTTCATCTACTCCGACAACTGCGGGTGACATTGGCCCCGCGCCGATTGGCGCCGCAACCATCGTCGAGTCCTTCTCTGCTGGCCTCTCCGACCTCTTCGACATGGCGTACAGCTCGTGCAGGTCCCAGTCTACGCATGCCCGGTGCTGGCAACACCGATGTGTGCCTTCGTCCACGACGCGTCCCCGGGCCTGGCAAGCCTGGTGCGGCGCTTCGTCAAGTTCGTCTTCGTCCGTCTATGCATGCCCGGTGCTGGCAACACCGGTGCGTGCCTTCGTCTACGATGTGTCCCCGGGATTGGCAAACCCGCCGCGACGCGTCGTCAACAGACATCTCCTTCCCGGCGCACCACTACTTCGACAACAATGCGCCCCTGCTAACTCGGCGCCTACTTGCGCCCACGGCTCCACGGCGACTTCCTCGACACCGGCTACCCCGACTCGACATCGACCACGGCATTCTTCGCACGGCTACCTCGACCACGGCATTCTTCGCACGGCTACCTCGACCACGGCTCCACCACCCACGCTCTCGGCTACATCGACAAACGGCACAAAGGGCTACCGCCTGCTTGAGCAACCTCGTTGGTTTTCAATCCAGCCATGACTCCGCGATGCGTCGGCCGTTCAACTGTGGGGGGGTGTCAGTCGGCTTGCCTTCGGATTCTTCTCCAGTCTCACCGTCTGCGTCGCTACCGTTGTGACTGCGGGGGGATGTTGAGTATAATGTTTATTAGGAAAGACGAGATAGACTAGGATTTGTTCTGGCTTGTCTTGTACTCCAAGTAGATGATTGTACTCCTATATATATGCCCACGAGGCTCAAGCAATACAACAACTATTCCACCAATCCCTCTCTCTCCCTTCTAACAGGAAAACTACATGATTGAATGTCATGGTGCATCGATCCCCATAGGAATAATCACATGAGTCATGGAGAAATATAATCTATAGGAAACAACGTGGTAGTTCATTCATTGACATCCGAGCTCCAAGGGCATGCCTTACGCAAGTAAGGCCAACAACACCGTGCATCTGATGAAGTAGTTGAAGAATCCAGCCACCGCTGGCGGCTCACCCAGTCACACAGCGGGTGCAACCTTGTCCGGACTCTGTGCACGCATGGTCACATTTGATGTGCAACCGTGCTTCGCTGTGCACGGCCATGGTCGGGAGTGCGCGTTTGTGAGGCATGTGCGCTCGTGCTTGTGTGCCAAGGGCCAGATGGTGTCTGCGCATGTACGTACATGGCCCAGGCATGGCGCACACATGTCTGTCCATGACGCATGTTGTGTTTGCAGGTGTTCATGGCATGTCTGGTGCGTGCATTGAGCATGGACGAGGTGTACTATCCTTGTTCAAAGGACAACAACTTACAAAGACCATCAACACAAGCAAACAATGAATAGAAGAGAAAACAGGAGTGGGATATGACTATCGGGTCAGGCTTGGCCTTGAGCAAATAGTAAGGAGCTCATCATCTAGCATGAATGGGGATGAGGGTCTAATCTTCGGGTAGGAACTTCATAGATTTTTAGTCCTTTTTTATATTCCACATTTTGTAATGTGATTATTGCATGGTTGTGTGCATTTTTGAGTGCAGATGCCGGAGTGAGCCACAGTTGTATCACTCGATGTGACAAAGAGATCAATAAAATTTTCATTATCAATTCTTCGGACAAAATAACAATAACAAATAGAAGACGTTTAAAATCATTTTGAATCCAATTTCAAATTAGATTAGAAAGATAGAAAGGCCATGAGGATGGGAAAATCAAAATAAAATCTTTTTCATTAGTTCTCCTTTTTTGGAATTTTCTTATTATCCTTTCATTTTTTTACATAACATTTTGAAGAACAAGTCAGGTAAACCACCAGTTAATACCAACCACGGTTGACTTGATTTTCAATAGATTGAAATGCTTTCAAATTCAGCATGGTTGTGAGAAAATGTAAGAATTCTTCTTATTGCATAATAAAATAAAGAAACCTTAGAATTCCGTTGCATAAGATACGCTACACCATACCATCACTTAGTAAGTCTATTTTGTACAAGAGCCCCTCCTATCTGATAGAAAAGGGTCCCATGATCCCGAGCCGATCTTACCTCAAATTCAGATCCATTTTTCGAGTCCATGATATAATATAACCAAATTGGATAGATCTTCCACCTGTTTAGCTAAGAAAGAATAGATACATCGGTGGATAATAGATCGATATGAAGATCCCGAGCTGCCCCATAATGAAACCGCCAGTAGTCGCGAATATCTCCTTCCAAACGATAGATTCAATGAGTTCTTGGCAATAACCACGGCCGCTGAATAAAAACATTAAACTGAAGGCCCAGACAAAATGAGCACCTAAGAAAAAAAGACCATATGCAGATAATGAAGAATCATAAGACCGAATGACTTGCGAAGGCTGAGATGAGTAGGGTGCAGCATCCTACTATTGATGATCTTACCTTCCCTGGAAGGAAAAAGAAGTGCTTCGAATCATTGCTATTTGACCCGAACCTGTTGTGAAAAAGTCGAGGATTAAGAAAGAGGTAAATTGTTTCTAAATAATTAGAGAACTAGGAATACTAATAATCATCTCCTATCCTACTTTTTGATTCATTTAGTTCTTCAATTAACTCAAAGTTCTTTCTTTTTCTTTAAAGAATTCCGCCTTCCTTAAAATATCATAAACAGTTCTTGTCGGTTGAGCACCCTTTTCAAGGAAATAGAGAATAGCTGGAACATTTAAACAAGTTTGATTCTTTATCGGATCATAAAATTTGTATATTGTCCATGAAGCGATGCAAGTACGGAGCAGTTATAATAATAAAGTGGCAAGCCTCTCTCTAATTATCCTAAGTGGACAGAAGGACGCAATAACCAGAAAGTACAGATTATTCTACAAGCGACAACCAACAATTAGATTGTATTTGACCAAGTTGGGATAAAGCACCTCAAGGGTTTATCTACTGCTATGGCTTTATACCGCTCTTCTTTTGACACTGGATCGCCTACTAGCAATGTTTTTGCAGAACTTCGTAGCTTGGAGGATATAGTTGTAGGCAGTGAAGTGGTAATCCTGGTTCCCTGTGTGACTTTGTGAGAATTCTTATTCTGGAAATAGATCTGCAATTGTAGTTCGCACTTCCTCCACATCCTCAAATGGACGTCATCATTCCTAGATCCTAGTGTCATCTTCTATGTTAACTTCACAAATCAGGATCTTTTTATTTATCAAACATATATATGAAGCTGTATTCTTTCCTAGGAACGGGATTTGTAGAACGCAGCGGTGGGGGCACGCAGCCCAAATTTTCTTTGGGCTTTTGATTTTCAATCTTTCATATATTTTATACCAAAATTCCAAATTAAGTTTTATGTTTAATATTCATGTTTTTTGACAAGGGCATTCAAATGAGATCCATTTTGAATATGTTTTGATGAGTTTTTAAAACCTCCTTCAGTTTCAACTTTTCAAACTTGGTACGAGCGACCGACAAAATCGAAAGTTTCAGAACCTACGACCAACAAAATCATAAGATGCAGAAACTAAAACTTAAAACATGTTGTGGCCTCGTGTGTGATCCAAAATATTTGCGAGTTGCGAGTAAATCAGGTGGCCGACAATTTGTGCTTACCGTTCTTGTTAGGGTGAAGTCGTAAAACTAAATCCCCAATGTTGAAGGCCTTTTTTGAGACCTCGCGGTGCTGGTAGCGCCGTAACTGCTACTTATCCAAGGCACATCGTGCTTTAGCCACGTCTCATTCTTTATACATGGCGTCTAGATCGTCTAGTCGACTTTGTTTGGCCTCCTTTTCATCATACAAGCGTACCCGAGGCGAGTCGTGAATGAGGTCACTGGGCAAAATGGGTTCAGCACCATACACCATAAAGAATAGTGTGTAGCCGGTGCAAACATCGGGCATTGTACGCAAACTCCATAACACGGAGATAGGCTCCTCGACCCATTTATTATCGACTTATGCTAGAGATCGAACCAAGCATGGTTTTATACCACTTGGGATCAATCGGTTGGCTCGCTCTACTTGCCCGTTTCTTTGTGGGTGGTAGACGGAGGCATAATAATCAAGTTTGAGATTGTGCTTAACACACCATGATTTGACCTCTTCGGCCGTGAAGTTTGATCCCTTGCCCATTATGATGCCGTGAGGCATCCCATAACAGTGTACAACACCCAAGATGAAGTAAGTCACAGGTTTTGCTTTTGCCAAGGCCCATGTATGCTTCAATCCATTTGGTGAACATGTCGACCATAACTAGCAGATACTTCTTTCCGGTTTTTCCTTTACGGAGTGGTTCGACCATATCCAACCACCAGACGGTAAACAACCATGTGATTAGGACTGTTATTAGGTCTGTGGCCGGGAAGTGGCCCCTTTTACTGAAGAGCTGGCATCCAACACACTTGTCGACCATGTCTCGTGCATTGGCTCATGTCGTGGGCCAGTAAAAGCCTACTCGGAATGCCTTGCTTACCAAGGTCTGAGGTGCTGAAAGTGCCCGCACATGCTGGAGTGAATTTCTGATAAGACATGTTCCCTTCCTCTTCGGAAACGCAACATTGTAGTATGCCGCTAACACTATGTTTGTAGAGTTCTCCTTCAGAGATGGTATAGGAGGCAGATCTTCAAATGATGCGTGCCACCCTATGTTCCTCAGGCAATTCTTTGCTTATCAATTATGCAACGAGCATTTCAGACCATAGCGCAATTATTGTTCAGTGGTTAAGGATGTTTCTTCTACCTCTGAGCCCCCAACTATTTCCTGGTGATCAAATCGGTAGTGGGTTCCTTGGCTGGTTTGCTTGAATCAGCCGCACCTTACCACTTGATGAATGGTTTGAGCAACCGTTCCAGAAAGTTATTTTGGGGAGCAGGTTGGCGCCGTGCTCCTATCCTCACAAATGTGTCTGCGGCTTGATTGCTATCCCGCTGTACGTGATGAAATTATAGGCCCCAAAGTGAGCCGACATGGTCATCGCTGTGTTCCGATACGCTGTCATTGGTGGGTCCTTGGCGTGGAAATCGCCATTGATTTGAGAGATCGCGAGGGTGGAATCGCCTTGGATCTCTAGTCATTGAATACCCATGGATACTGCCATTTGAAGTCCGTACTTCATGGTTCCGCCAATGGGTGATACGAGAACCACCCCTGCTCCTAATGGGGAGAGCCTTTTGGAACCATCAAAGTACATTACCCAGTTGGAGTAGGTCGTATGACGAAATTGGCCAGCACCCATAATTTAATAGCTCGACTTGGTCAATAGAGGATTTCAAAAGGAAGGAGCATAATGGTCCATTCCATGATACAACCTGTGGTGTCCTGGTTGTTTAAAATGTTATTCAGCGGCACTTCGGAAGCTATATTTATCGAGCATTCTGGGAAATAGTGTCTTAGTTTCCAAAAAGCCATAAAAACGCATAGGGTATCTTCTCGTAATGTGGGTTCGTCAATTTACATATATGGTGGGTACCTCGGCAATGTGCCCCTCTATGGCTCACTCGACGACTAGAACGACACCTACCACCTGGTTAGTTGCTGAGATGTATAATAGCATTGCCTCGATGCGGCGAGGAGAAGCTCAGACAGGACTAGTGTCTACTAATGTTTCGAGTTCCTCGAGAGACGAACTAGCCTCGGCGGTGCACTTTAGGCACTCGGTCCGTTTAAGCAGCCAATAAATGGGCAGTGTCTTTTCGCCAAGGCGGGATATGAAACGGCTCAGAGAGGCAACACATCCGACCAATCCTTGGATATCTCGATCTCGGTAGGTGTGTTTAGCCCTGCTAGCGCCCTAATATTGTCAGGGTTTTCTTCAATGCCTCTTTTAGAGATAATTAAGCCAAGGAACTTGCCAGATGGATCGATGAAAAAACATTTTTACGGTTTCGGCTTCATAGTATATGCATGGATATTTTAGAACATCTCGCCCAAGTCCTTGTGTTGGTCTGCCTGGTTTTAACAACCACATCATCCACATAGGCTTCAACAATCTTGTCGCTCTGTGTGTGCAAGGATGTTTGTATCATTCATTGTCGCTGGTAAGTTGCGCTAATGTTTTTTATCCCAAAGGGCATAATGTTGAAACAGAACAGAGCGTATGGCAGTAATGAAGGTTGTTGCTCCCTGGTTGGATTCCTTCGTCTTGATTTGATGGTAGCCTGAGTATGCATCCAGAATGCATAACAGATCGTGGCCAGCCATGGCATCGAAGATTTGGTGAGTCTGAGGTAGGGGGTAGGGAACCTTTAGGGCAGGCTTTGTTGACATCCTTGAAATTGATGCAAAAACAACATGATTTGTCCTTCTTGGGTACAAAGACCAGGTTTGCCAACCAATCTGGCCATTTAACTTTTCGAATAAATCTGACCTGGTAGTTTGGCTAGTTCTTCTCCCATGGCTTGCCGATTGAGTTCAGAGAACCTGCGCAATGCCAGTCTGACTGGTTAAAATCCATCAATTATATTTAGGCTATGCTCTATGATCGGAGGGGCACTACACGAATATATCCCAGATTTCTTGAAAAAAATTGTTGAGAGCCACGTCCAGCGTGGCATCCAGGCTAGTTCCAGTAGAGGTCGTTTTGGACAAGTCCTCGGGATGGACATGGAAATTGATGATCTCATCGGCTGGCTTAAAAGATGTTGACTTGCAATGCTTGGCGAGAGTAACATCATCCTTTATCTACGGTTGCCCAGAACTCGGTAAAATCGTTCGCTGCTAAGGCCTCAAAATTGGCTTCAAGTGACAAAGTTGCACTCTTGTCCTCGACTTTGAATAACTGATCGTGTTTGCTATCTATCGTAATCACGTTGTTGGGCCCTGACATCTTCAATTCCATTTAGGCGTAACAAGGAACGACACGAAACTTGGAGAACACTGATCGACTGAATAACACATGGTAGCCACTCCGGAAGGGACTGCATCGAACATTAACTCCTCGACCCGATAATTGTTCATGAGTTCCGAACACCATGCCATGGCGAATTTTCCGGTGCACCGTGCTTCCTTACCAAGGACTATTCCTTTAAAGGTTGTCCTGCTCAGTTCAGTACATGATCTGTTAAACTACAACTTTAGCAAAGAGTCCTCATATATGAGGTCGAGGCTACTACCTCCGTCCATCGCGACCTTGGAGAAACGGTAACCATAGATTATGTAGTCAAGGATGATAGACGTAACTCCTTTGTCGTGGACTTCAATCGTTTGATCTTCATGATCAAAGGTGATCAGAATGTTTGACCACGTATCTTATGAGGTTCTCGCATTTTGAACGGTGGTGCAGGTCTGTCAAAAAGCTCTCTTCCATTGATTTCTCGAAGAGTGTGTTTCATAGATCATGAGGATGTGTTTTACCTCACAAGGATATTTTCCTTGGTCATGGTTTATATTTGCACCCTAATTTTCTCTAGCGCTCGGGTTGTCCAGGATGTTGAAACCTTGTTTTGCCGCCTGTCTGGGGAGCCAACAGTTCATCTGTTTGTGGGTGGCCAGTTATCCGAAGAGGTGGAGTGGATCGAGCATGGTTGGTCGAGTATCGTGTCCAACAGTGATTTAACTTTGTTCCGTTCCGCTCGACTTTTCTTCCGTGGAGGTTGCTTGTCATGGAGATACGCGCTACTGCACTTGGATCACCGTTTGCGACGGCGGCGCTTGCCTTCTTCTGCTGACTCGGGTGACCCCGAGCTCGGGGATTGATGCTCCCGGTTGGCTAGGCGAGCGTCCTCCTGGGCACCGTAGTCTTTCACAAAGTCAAAGAGTTTGGCGAACTATCTCGGACGTTAGTGAAATTATTCTCTTCTGGCTCCTTCTTCACAAAGGTTGAGGTGGAATGCCACGGCGGCTTCCTGGTTCGTACAATGTGGAATATTTTTTGTTGTTGAAATAAAACGTGCCTAGAATTGTCAAGAGAGTCTTATGTTCCCTCTTATTATCAAGGTCAAGTTCCTAGATGTCGGTAGGTCCCATGTTATCTAGGCAGTACTCCACATGGGTGATGGGTGGGAGCGAAAATTTGGGTCAAATCCGATCTAACATCGGAAAAGAAGATGGTTTATCCATCGGTCAATCTGACATCGGCACAAGGTTAACTCGTGGGGCCTGGTATACCTGGCTTCTTTGCTGGGTCATCGGATCTAAGCTCTAGGCCTGATACGATGAGACGTGATACGTCCATTTTGCATCATGTTTTCTTACGGTTATTTATAATGTTTTTATCCATAATATTGCTTTTTGGAGTAATTCTAATGTCTTTTCTCTCATAATATGCAAGGTACACACCAAGAGGGAGAATTCTGGCAGTTGGAAATCTGGACCTGGAAAAGCTACGTCAGGCTACCTATTCTGCACAACTCCGAACGAGCTGAAACTTCACGAGGATTTTTTATGGAATATATGATGGATATTGGAGCCAAAAAATACCATAGGGGGCCCACCAGGTGGGCACAACCCACCTGGGAGCACCAGGGAGCCCAGGTGCGCCCTGGTGGGTTGTGCTCCCCTCGGCCCACCTACGGTGCCCATATTTTGGTATATAAGTCATTTGATCTAGAAAAAAATAAGGAGAGGACATTCGGGACGAAGCGCCGCCGCCTCGAGCCGGAACTTGGGCAGGAGCACGTTTGCCCTCCGACGGTGTGATTTCGCCGGGGGAACTTCCCTCCCCGAGGGGGAAATCATCGTTATCATCATCACCAACAACCCTCCCATCCTTGGGAGGGCAATCTCCATCAACATCTTCAACAACACCATCTCCTCTCAAACCCTAGGTCATCTCTTGTGTTCAATCTTGTTACCGGAACTATAGATTGGTACTTGTGGGTGATTAGTAGTGTTGATTACATCTTGTAGTTGATTACTATATGGTTTATTTGGTGGAAGATTATATGTTCAGATCCAATATGGTATTTAATACCGGTCTGATCATGAGCATGTTTATCATTAGTGAGTAGTTACCTTTGTTCTTGAGGTCACGGGAGAAATCATGTTGCAAGTAATCATGTGAATTTGATATGTGTTAGATATTTTGATAGTATGTATGTTGTGATTCCCTTAGTGGTGTCATGTGAACATCGACAACATCACACTTCACCATATTTGGGCCTAAGGGAATACATTGTGGAGTAGCAATTAGATGATGGGTTGCGAGAGTGACAGAAACTTAAAACCCAGGTTATGCGCTATTCCGTAAGGGACCGATTGGATCCAAAAATTTAGTGCTATGGTTAGAATTTATTCTTAATACTTTTCTCGTAGTTGCAGATGCTTACGGGAGGGTTAATCATAAGTAGGAGGTTTTTTCAAGTAAGAAGAGCACCTAGGCACCGGTCCACCCACATATCAAATTATCAAAGTAGTGAACGCAAATTAAACCAACCTGATGAAAGTGACAAGATGAAATTCCCGTGTATCCTCAAGAACGCTTTGCATGTCATAAGAGACTGTTTTGGCCAGTCCTTTGCCTCAAAAGGATTGGGCTACCTTGATGCACTTTTTACTACTATCGTTACTTACTCGTCACAAATTATCTTGCTATCAAATTACTCTGCTACTTACAATTTCAACACTTGCAGACATTACCTTGCTGAAAAGCACTTGTCATTTCCTTTTGCTCCTCGTTGGGTTCGACACTCTTAGTTATCGAAAAGAGCTACAATTGATCCCCTATGCTTGTGGGTCATCAAGACGTAACTCGCGTCCGAAGGTTCACATGATGTCGTCGTTTGGAGGAAGGTTACTCGCGGTCCTTCAATAAGATCTAAGATAATTTGACAGGAAGAGTCCCTGGATTTTGGTCTATCAAGATTTGGTCTTCGCAAAAAAGATCTATGTTTTGGCAGTGTATCGGAGCGTCCATATTCTCCGATGGTTCAGTCAAGCCGAAGCGATACAATTCAGGTGTGAAAAACTCATTGTCGTCGACTTAACCATCCAACTGCTTCGACTACACGATGTCAGAGCTAAATCCAGCAGATCTCTGTTAGGGGTCCCGAGCAGGTAGTCTTGGCACGATGTTAAAAATGACACAAGAGTTTACCTAGGTTCGGTTCCTCTCGAAGAGGTAATACCCTAAGTCTTTCTTTGGATGTATTGATTTCAATGCTTTACAAAGTACAAGTGATCTAACACGAGATCGTGTATATGAGTTGAGTTATTGTCTATGAACCTCAGCCCTTTGTTTGTATCGGTACCGTACACATAGGTGGTTGGATGTTGAGGCAAACATGCTAGAGAATACCTCTACATCTTGAAGTACATGCCAAGACTTCAGGAGATCTGTTCTTCACGCTCCTAGGCTACGTCGAACTAGGCCCATTAGTTGACAATCTTGGGGTACTCGTACCAGCCCATACGACAGGCAACCGGTGTGGCAAGTACCCCCTAATGCAGAACTCCATAAGTGGACCCGATATGTTGGTGTTGGGGAACGTAGTAATTTTAAAAAATTTCCTACGCACACGCAAGATCATGGTGATGCATAGCAACGAGAGGGGAGAGTGTTGTCTATGTACCCTCGTAGACCGAAGCGGAAGCGTTGAAGCAACGTAGAGGAAGTAGTCGTACGTCTTCCCGATCCGACCGATCCAAGCACCGAAACTACGGTGCCTCCGAGTTCTAGCACACGTTCAGATCGATGACGATCCCCGGGCTCCGATCCAGCAAAGCGTTGGGGAAGAGTTCCGTCAACACAACGGTATGGTGACGATCTTGATGTTCTACCGTCGCAGGGCTTCGCCTAAGCACCGCTACGATATGACCGAGGTGGAATATGGTGGAGGGGGCACCACACACCGCTAAGGAACGATCACTAAGATCAACTTCTGTGTTTATGGGGTGCCCCCTGCCCCCGTATATAAAGGAGTGGAGGAGGGGAGGGCCGGCCCTCTCTATGGCGCGCCCTAGGGGAGTCCTACTCCCACCGGGAGTAGGATTCCCCTTTTCCTAGTCCAACTAGGAGTCCTTCCAAGTAATAGGAGTAGGAGACAAGGAAGGGGAAGGGAGAAGGGAAGGAAGGAGGGGGCGCAGCCCCTCCCCCTAGTCCAAATCGGACTAGTCCTTGGGGGGGCGCGCGGCCTGCCCTAGGCAGCCCCTCTCTCTTTCCCGTATGGCCCAATAAGGCCCAATACTTCTCCCGGCGAATTTCCATAACTCTCCGGTACTCCAAAAAATACCTGAACCACTCGGAACCTTTCCGATGTCCGAATATAGTCGTCCAATATATCGATCTTTACGTCTCGACCATTTCGAGACTCCTCGTCATGTCCCCGATCTTATCCGGGACTCCTAACTCCTTCGGTACATCAAAACTCATAAACTCATAACTGTCATCGAAACCTTAAGCGTGCGGACCCTACGGGTTCGAGAACAATGTAGACATGACCGAGACACGTCTCCGGTCAATAACCAATAGCGGAACCTGGATGCTCATATTGGCTCCCACATATTCTATGAAGATCTTTATCGGTCAGACCGCATAACAACATACGTTGTTCCCTTTGTCATCGGTATGTTACTTGCCCGAGATTCGATCGTCGGTATCTCAATACCTAGTGCAATCTCGTTTACCGGCAAGTCTCTTTACTCGTTCCGTAATACATCATCCCGCAACTAACTCGTTAGTTGCAATGCTTGCAAGGCTTAGGTGATGTGCATTACCGAGAGGGCCCAGAGATACCTCTCCGACAATCGGAGTGACAAATCCTAATCTCAAAATACGCCAACCCAACAAGTACCTTCGGAGACACCTGTAGAGCACCTTTATAGTCACCCAGTTACGTTGTGACGTTTGGTAGCACATAAAGTGTTCCTCCGGTAAACGGGAGTTGCATAATCTCATAGTCATAGGAACATGTATAAGTCATGAAGAAAGCAATAGCAACATACTAAACGATCAAGTGCTAAGATAACGGGATGGGTCAAGTCAATCACATCATTTCCTAATGATGTGATGCCGTTAATCAAATAACAACTCTTTGTCCATGGTTAGGAAACATAACCATCTTTGATTAACGAGCTAGTCAAGTAGAGGCATACTAGTGACACTCTGTTTGTCTATGTATTCACACATGTATTATGTTTCCGGTTAATACAATTCTAGCATGAATAATAAACATTTATCATGAAATAAGGAAATAAATAATAACTTTATTATTGCCTCTAGGGCATATTTCCTTCAGTCTCCCACTTGCACTAGAGTCAATAATCTAGATCACATCACCATGTGATTAACATCGATAGTTCACATCATTATGTGATTAACACCCATAGTTCACAACACCATGTGACCAACACCCAAAGGGTTTACTAGATTCAGTAATCTAGTTCACATCGCTATGTGATTAACACCCAAAGAGTACTAAGGTGTGATCATGTTTTTCTTGTGAGAGAATCATAGTCAACGGGTCTACCATATTCAGATCCGTATGTATTTTGCAAATTTCTATGTCTACAATGCTCTGCACGGAGCTACTTTACCTAATTGCTTCCACTTTCAATATGTATCCAGATGAAGACTTAGAGTCATCCAGATCGGTGTCAAAGCTTGCATCGACGTAACTCTTTACGACGAACCTTTTGTCACCTCCATAATCGACAAACATATCCTTATTCCACTAAGGATAATATTGACCATTGTCTAGTGATCTTACTCCTAGATCACTATTGTACTCCCTTGCCAAAATCCGTGTAGGGTATACAATAGATCTGGTACACAGCATGGCATACTTTATAGAACCTATGGCCAAGGCATAGGGAATGACTTTCATTTCTTTCTATCTTCTACCATGGTCGGGTTTTGAGTCTTACTCAATTTCTCACCTTGTAACACAGGCAAGAACTCTTTCTTTGACTGATCCATTTTGAACTACTTCAAAATCTTGTCAAGGTATGTACTCATTGAAAAAACTTATCAAGCGTCTTGTTCTATATCTATATATCTTGATGCTCAATATGTAAGCAGCTTCATCGAGGTCTTTCTTTGAAAAACTCCTTTCAAACACTCCTTTATGCTTTGCAGAATAATTCTACATTATTTCCGATCAACAATATGTCATTCACATATACTTATCAGAAATGCTGTAGTGCTCCCACTCACTTTCTTGTAAATACAGGCTTCACCGCAAGTCTGTATAAATCTATATACTTTGATCAACTCATCAAAGCATATATTCCAACTCGGAGATGCTTGCACCAGTCCATAGATGGATCGCTGGAGCTTGCACATTTTGTTAACACCTTTAGGATTGACAAAACCTTCTGGTTGCATCATATACAACTCTTCTTTAAGAATTCCATTAAGGATTGCAGTTTTGTTATCCATTTGCCAGATTTCATAAAATGCCGCAATTGCTAACATGATTCGGACAGACTTTAAGCATCGATACGAGTGAGAAAATCTCATCGTAATCAACACCCTGAACTTGTCGAAAACCTTTGGCGACAATTCTAGATTTGTAGATAGTAACACTACTATCAGCGTCCGTCTTCCTCTTGGAGATCCATTTAATCTCAATGGCTTGCCGATCATCGGGCAAGTCAACCAAAGTCCATACTTTGTTCTCATACATGGATCCCATCTCAGATTTCATGGCCTCAAGCCATTTTGTGGAATCTGGGCTCATCATCGCTTCCTCATAGTTCGTAGGTTCGTCATGGTCAAGTAACATGACCTCCAGAACAGGATTACCATACCACTCTGGTGCGGATCTCACTCTGGTTTACCTACGAGATTCGGTAGTAAATTGATCTGAAGTTACATGGTCATCATCATTAGCTTCCTCACTAATTGGTGTAGTAGTCACATGAACAGATTTCTGTGATGAACTACTTTCCAATAAAGGGATAAGATACAATTACCTTATCAAGTTCTACTTTCCTCCCACTCACTTCTTTCGAAAGAAACTCCTTCTCTAGAAAGGATCCATTTCTTAGCACGAATGTCTTGCCTTCGGATCTGTGATAGAAGGTGTACCCAACAGTCTCCTTTGGGTATTCTATGAAGACATATTTTTCCGATTTGGGTTTGAGCTTATCAGGATGAAACTTTTTCATATAAGCATTACAACCCCAAACTTCAAGAAACGACAACTTTGGTTTCTTGCCAAACCACAGTTCAGATTGTGCCATCTCAACGGACTTAGATAGTGCCCTTTTTAACGTGAATGCAGCTGTCTTTAGTGCATAACCCCAAAAACGATAGTGGTAAATCGGTAATAAACATCATAGATTGCACTATATCCAATAAAGTACAATTATGACATTCGGACACACAATTATGCTGTGGTGTTCCAGGTGGCGTTAGTAGTGAAACTATTTCACATTTTTTTAACTGAAGACCAAACTCGTAACTCAAATACTCTTCTCCACGATCAGATCGTAGAAACTTTATTTTCTTGTTACGATGATTTTCCACTTCACTCTGAAATTATATGAACTTTTCAAATGTTTCAGACTTCTATTTCATTAAGTGGATATACCCATATCTGCTCAAATAATCTGTGAAGGACAGAAAATAATGATACCCGCTGCAAGCCTTAATACTCATCGGACGACATACATCAGTATGTATGATTTCTAACAAATCTGTTGCTTGCTCCATTGTTCCGGAGAACGGCGTTATAGTCATCTTGCCCAAGAGACATGATTCGCAAGCATCAAGTGATTCACAGTCAAGTGATTCCAAAATCCCATCAGTATCGAGTTTCTTCATGCGCTTTTACACCAATATGACTTAAACAGCAGTGCCCCAAATAAGTTGCACTATCATTATTAACTTTGCATCTTTTGGCTTCAATATTATGAATATGTGTATCACTACGATCGAGATCCAACAAACCATTTTCGTTGGTGTTTATGACCATAGAAGGCTTTATTCATGTAAACAGAACAACAATTGTTCTCTAACTTAAATGAACAACCCGTATTGCAATAAACATGATCAAATCATATTCATGCTCAACGCAAACACCAAATAACACTTATTTAGTTTCAACACTAATCCCGAAAGTATAGGGAGAGTGCGATGATGATCATATCAATCTTGGAACCACTTCCAACACACATCGTCACTTCACCCTTAACTAGTCTCTGTTTATTCTGCAACTCCCGTTTCGAGTTACTACTCTTAGCAACTGAACCAGTATCAAATACTGAGGGGTTGCTATAAACACTAGTAAAGTACACATCAATAACATGTATATCCAATATACCTTTGTTCGCTTTACCATCCTTCTTATCCGCCACATACTTGGGGTAGTTCCGCTTCCAGTGACCAGTCCCTTTGCAGTAGAAGCACTTAGTCTCAGGCTTCGGACCAGACCTGGGCTTCTTCACTTGAGCAGCAACTTGCTTGCCGTTCTTCTTGAATTTCCCCTTCTTCCCTTTACCCTTTTCTTGAAACTAGTGGTCTCGTCAACCATCAACGCTTGATGTTTTTCTTGATTTCTACCTTCGTCGATTCCAACATCACGAAGAGCTTGGGAATTGTTTCCGTTATCCCTTGCATATTACAGTTCATCACGAAGTTCTACTAACTTGGTGATGGTGACTAGAGAATTCTATCAATCACTATCTTATCTGGAAGATTAACTCCCACTTGATTCAAGCGATTGTAGTACCCAGACAATCTTAGCACATGCTCACTGCTTGAGCGATTCTCCTCCATCTTTTAGCTATAGAACTTGTTAGAGACTTCATATCTCTAAACTCGGGTATTTGCTTGAAATATTAACTTCAACTCCTGGAACATCTCATATGGACCATGACGTTCAAAACGTCTTTGAAATCCCGATTCTAAGCCGTTAAGCATGGTGCACTAAACTATCAAGTAGTCATCACATTGAGCTTAGCCAAACGTTCATAACGTCTGCATCTGCTCCTGCAATAGGTCTGTCACCTAGCGGTGCATCAAGGACATAATTCTTCTGTGCAGCAATGAGGATAAACCTCAGATCACGGATCCAATCCGCATCATTGCTAATAACATCTTTCAACACAATTTTCTCTAGGAACATATCAAAATAAACGGGAAGCAACATCGCGAGCTATTGATCTACAACATAGATATGCTAATACTACCAGGACTAAGTTCATGATAAATTAAAGTTCAATTAATCATATTACTTAAGAACTCCCACTTAGATGGACATCCCTCTAATCCTCTAAGTGATCACGTGATCCAAATCAACTAAACCATAACCGATCAACACGTGAAATGGAGTAGTTTTCAATGGTGAACATCACTATGTTGATCATATCTACTATATGATTCACGCTCGAGCTTTCGGTCTCAGTGTTCCGAGGCCATATCTGCATATGCTAGGCTCGTCAAGTTTAACCTGAGTA
Source organism: Aegilops umbellulata (assembly GCA_032464435.1). Lineage (NCBI taxonomy): Eukaryota > Viridiplantae > Streptophyta > Magnoliopsida > Poales > Poaceae > Aegilops > Aegilops umbellulata. The sequence goes on along the minus strand of CP136059.1, from coordinate 443,962,998 downwards.
TTCTGCGTGTGCAAAACTGGCTTGCACCCGTTGTAGATGGATGTAGAGCTTATCACACCCGATCATCACGTGGTGTCTGGGCACGACGAACTTTGGCAACGTTGCATACTCAAGGAGAACACTTTTATCTTGAAATTTAGTGAGAGATCATCTTATAAAGCTACCGTCGAACTAAGCAAAATAAGATGTATAAAAATAAACATCACATGCAATCAAAATATGTGACATGATATGGCCATCATCATTTTGTGCCTTTGATCTCCATATCCAAAGCATCGTCATGATTTCCATCGTCACCGGCATGACACCATGATCTCCATCATCTTGGTCTATATCAATGTGTCGTCAGATGGTCGTCTCGCCAACTATTGCTCTTGCAACTATTGCTACCGCATAGCGATAAAGTAAAGTAATTATTTGGCGCTTGGAACTTATGCAATAAAGAGGCAACCATAAGGCTTCCTGCCAGTTGCCGATAACTTCAACAAAACATGATCATCTCATACAAAAATTTATATCTCATCACGTCTTGACCATATCACATCACAACATGCCCTGCAAAAACAAGTTAGACGTCCTCTACTTTGTTGTTTCAACTTTTACGTGGCTGCTACGAGCTTAGCAAGAACCGTTCTTACCTACGCATCAAAACCACAACGATAGTTTGTCAAGTTGGTGCTGTTTTAACCTTCGCAAGGACCGGGCGTAGCCACACTCGGTTCAACTAAAGTTGGAGAAACTGGTACCCGCCAGCCACCTGTGTGCAAAGCACGTCGGTAGAACCAATCTCGCGTAAGCGTACGCGTAATGTCGGTCCGGGCCGCTTCATCCAACAATACCGCTGAACCAAAGTATGACATGCTTGTAAGCAGTATGACTTATATCAGCCACAACACACTTGTGTTCAACTCGTGCATATAACATCAACACATAAAACCTAGGCTCTGACGCCACTGTTGGGGAACGTAGTAATTTCAAAAAAATTCCTACGCACACGCAAGATCATGGCGATGCATAGCAACGAGAGGGGAGAGTGTTGTCTACGTACCCTCATAGACCGAAGCGGAAGCATTGACGCAACATAGAGGAAGTAGTCGTACGTCTTCCCGATCCGACCGATCCAATCACCGAAACTACGGTGCCTCCGAGTTCTAGCACACGTTCAGCTCGATGACGATCCCAGGGCTCCGATCCAGCAAAGCGTCGGGGAAGATTTCCGTCAGCACGACGGCGTGGTGACGATTTGGATGTTCTACCGTCGCAGGGCTTCGCCTAAGCACCGCTACGATATGACCGAGGTGGAATATGGTGGAGGGGGCACCGCACACGGCTAAGGAACGATCACGAAGATCAACTTGTGTGTCTATGGGGTGCCCCCTACCCCGTATATAATGGAGTGGAGGAGGGGAGGGCTGACCCTCTCTATGGCGCGCCCTAGGGGAGTCCTACTCCCACGGGGAGTAGGATTCCCCTTTTCCTACTCCAACTAGGAGTCCTTCCAAGTAGTAGGAGTAGGAGACAAGGAAGGGGAAGGGAGAAGGGACGGAAGAAGGGGGCGCAGCCCCTCCCCCTAGTCCAATTCGGACTAGGCCTAGGGGGGGGGGGCGCGGCCTGCCCTAGGCAGCCCCTCTCTCTTTCCCTTATGGCCCAATAAGGCCCAATACTTCTCCCGGCGAATTCCGTAACTCTCCGATACTCCGAAAAATACCCGAACTACTCGGAACCTTTCCGATGTCCAAATATAGTCGTCCAATATATCGATATTTACGTCTCGACCATTTCGAGACTCCTCGTCATGTCCCCGATCTCATCCGGGACTCCGAACTCCTTCGGTACATCAAAACTCATAAACTCATAATATAACTGTCATCGAAACCTTATGTGTGCGGACCCTACGGGTTCGAGAACAATGTAGACATGACCGAGACACGTCTCCGGTCAATAACCAATAGCGGAACCTGGATGCTCATATTGGCTCCCACATATTCTATGAAGATCCTTATCGGTCAGACCGCATAACAATATACGTTGTTCCCTTTGTCATCGGTATGTTACTTGCCCGAGATTCGATCGTCGGTATCTCAATACCTAGTTCAATCTCGTTTACTGGCAAGTCTCTTTACTCGTACCGTAATACATCATCCCGCAACTAACTCATTAGTTGCAATGCTTGCAAGGCTTAGGTGATGTGCATTACCAAGAGGGCCCAGAGATACCTCTCCGACAATCGGACTGACAAATCCTAATCTCGAAATACGCCAACCCAACAAGTACCTTCGGAGACACCTGTAGAGCACCTTTATAATCACCCAGTTACGTTGTGACGTTTGGTAGCACACAAAGTGTTCCTCCGGTAAACGGGAGTTGCATAATCTCATAGTCATAGGAACATGTATAATTCATGAAGAAAGCAATAGCAACATACTAAACGATCAAGTGCTAAGCTAACGGGATGGGTCAAGTCAATCACATCATTCTCCTAATGATGTGATCCCGTTAATCAAATAACAACTCTTTGTCCATTGTAAGGAAACATAACCATCTTTGATTAACGAGCTAGTCAAGTAGAGGCATACTAGTGACACTCTGTTTGTCTATGTATTCACACATGTATTATGTTTCCGGTTAATACAATTCTAGCATGAATAATAAACATTTATCATGAAATAAGGAAATAAATAATAACTTTATTATTGCCTCTAGGGCATATTTCCTTCAGTTGGTTCCACCCTAGGCCACATCAGGTTGCCCATGGAGAATTCTACCGAGACTCTGGAAGAATTGACGTACAAGACAAGGAAATGGAGACATGGAGGTGTCCACCTCAAGCATGCACGGTATGTACTCGGTACGTAGTCCAACACAATAAACAAAAGCAGGATGTATGATATTATCTCCTACAGAGAGACCGAACCTACGTAAAACCTCACTCCTATTACCATCGTGCCAAGTCGCCTAGCTAGGATACCCTACCGAGGATCTAGTGGACGTATAACCTTATGGCAGCTGGACTACGAAAACTGCATATGATGACTGAGCACCGTAGAGCATTGTTTTATTTTTTCCAATGAAAATAAATTTCTGACAAAAAATATTGAAGAAAATGCACTTAATCATACATGTGTAGGATATATGTATGAAATTTTATATGTGAATAGATAGATCAAAATGGACTTGTCATTTTTTGTATTTGGGCAAGATTTTCGTCTTTGTCGTGTAGGCACGTCATATTATTTACTGAAACTTTACACATATTTCATATTTGTAGTGGTTATTATAGTGGGCATCGACATATGGCGATTGTGGTAGAGTTGATCTTAGGGTTTGGTAGTTGTTGTAGTCGCACAACTAGTTGTAGGTTCCTTTGAGGGACACAGGTATTTGTAGCTTGATATGAGTTTTGATTGTAATGTAGTCCATGATTTAGGTCCATATATTGATCCTGAAGCATGCTTCATGTTTTCCTGAGGGAAAAAAACCTTGCTTACTTAAGCAATCAAGGTTGTATAGGCCTAGGCCATGGGTGCTTCGAATAAAAATGAACTCTCCTGATTACAGGTTGATTTTGCGTCTTGGCAAGTCCTTTCTCAGGGACAAGACGAACTGATGATTATCGTTGGTCTTGTTCCTGGACATGACATAGCGACAGCAATGCTCATCCTCCTATGTGCATCCGTTTTCCATGTTGTTGATGGATTGCTTGAGCCGGACGATGATGTGTAGATATGTCTCCAACGTACCAATAATTTTTGATTGTTCCATGCTATTATAGTACCAATCTTGGATGTTTTATATACACTTCCAAGCAATTATATATCATTCAAGGGGACTAACCTCTTAACTTAGTGCCCAGTGCCAGTTGCTGTTGTTTGGCTTATTTTTGGTTTTTAAGAATATCAGTACCAAATGAAGTCCAAGTGCCACGTAAATTTTTGGAGATTTTTTTTCTGCATATAATAGACCCTGGAAGCTTCGGGATGGGATGGGATGATGGAGCAGTGGCCCACGTAGCTCCGTTTGACCTAACTCTGCCTCTATAAATTCTGTAAAATTGGGAAACCAACAGAGGAGTCCAAGAAATACTTTTTCGGCCACCGCAAGTTCCTGTTCTGGAGAGATACCATCTGCAGGCCTTTTCCGGCACTCTATCGGAGGGGGATTTGATCACAGAGGAGATCTACATCATCCTTGCCACCCTTCTGATGATGTGTGAGTAGTTTACCACATACCTACGAGTTGATAGTTAGTAGCTAGATGGATTCTACTCTCTATTTGATCTTCAATACAATGTTCTCCTCGATGTTCTTGGAGTTCTATCCGATGTAATCACTTTTTGCGGTGTGTTTGTTGGGATCTGCTGAATGGTGAGTTTATGATCAGATTATTCATCAGTATTATTTGAGTGTTCTCTGAACTCTTTTATGCATGATTCTTATAGCTTCATATTTCTCTTCGTTCTATTGATTTGGTTTGGCCAACTAGATTGATTTATGTTGCAATGGGAGAGGTTCTTTGTATTGGGTTTGATATTGCGGTGCTCAATCCCAGTGATAGTAGGGGACATGACACGTATTGTATCATTGCTATTAAGGGTAAAAATATGGGGTTTATTCACTTGTGAGTTTACTTTGTCTATATCATGTCATCTTGCTTAAGGCGTTACTCCGTTGTTTATGAACTTAATACTCTATGCATGCTGGATAGCGGTCGATGTGTAGATTAATAGTAGTAGATGTAGAATCGTTTCGGTCTACTTGTCTTGGACGTGATGCCTATATGCATGATCGTTCCCATCTATATCGTCATGATTATCTGCATTTCTCTCAATTACCAAACAGTAATTTCTTTACCCACCGTATGCTATTTTTAAGAGAGAAGCCTCTAGTGAAAACTATGCCCCCCGGGGTCTACCTTTATCATATATTAAAATCCCTAAAAATATATTGCTACCATTTTAGTTCATTTATTTTATTTGTATTTTTTCGATCTATATGTATATCACCATACAATTTAATCTTGCAAATAAGAACCAAGGGATTGGCAACCCTTTTTTCGTGTTCGGTGCGAGGATTTGTTATTTTGTGTGCAGTTGCTGCTAACGAGTTGTTGTGTAATTCTCCTACTGGATTGATAAACTTGATTTCATAACTGAGGGAGATACTTATCTCTCCTGTACTGCATCATCCCCTCCTCTTTGTGAAAATCGCAACACGGCTCACAAGTAGCATGTGCCAGGTCTCACCCTCTTCCTTGATAGGTGTGGGATGTTTATGAGGTCGAGCATGGATGACATCCTCATCGTTGAAGGATAAGTCCCACCAGTTTCCACGGTTTTAAGGGTGGAGCTAGATTCCGCCTTAGCTTTGGCATGAGGGGGCCAGCTCCATTGTCACCACGAGAGGAGGAAGCACTGGCGGGGGAGAGGTGCTCCCGATGCTAGGGTGGGCACGTTCTCCCCAGTGAGGCGGTTGATTAAGCAAGTACAAGGTGGAGCGTTGTTTTGACATTGTCGGAGCGGGGAGCGGAAGGAGGAGGCTGAGGTTAGTGCAGGAGTATGTATTTGATCTAGGGTTATGGTTGAGTGTTCATGCCGTGTTGTTTACATGTAATGTTTAAAACAATAAATAAATATATTAAAATGGGATTTTTCCTTTGTTGTATTTGAGCTAGAATTGTGTGTGTGTTTTGTACTGTGTTGTTTAATGAAACTTTACACATATTTCAACAACATGTTTATGTATTTGTAGAATTTTTTTTTGAAACTTTGAGATATATTTCTATTTTTTGAAAACGGGCATCTTGGAGTCCATCCTATAAAACACCGCTCAGCGTTGACTCCCTTTTTATGAAAAGCCATCTAAAAATTATGGTATGAGGAGGTGATGGCGGTTCTGCTAGCTAGAGTCCAAATTGCCTGTTATATAGTGGGTCGGGGCATATGATGAGTTGCTCTTTGGGTTATCTATTGGTCATCTCTCCTCTCACAACTGGTTGCAACTTTTTGTAGGGACATGACTAGTTGTTGATTATATTGTGCGTCCTGCGTTTTGTCCGATTGGTATGTAGCTCTCAATGCGAGCATTACAGAAAAATCGCCTACCGACTGATGTAAGCGGGCCGGGCCAATAGGAGTACTCAAGTTTTAGGAAGCTTCCATCTGTTTTGAAACCTCTGGCCGTTTTTTCTTTATTAGTACCTATATTCTCCTTGGCCAGTTTTCCTGTTCTTTCTTTTGTTTTTAAATTATCTATTTTTTTCTTTTCACTGGGTTTTGTGGTATCTTCAGTTTTTTTGCTTTGTCTTTGTATTTTCTCGGTTTTTTCTTCCCCTTCTTTACTTTAAAAAAAGAAATTCTTGCTCTTTTTTAAAATTTTAAACGTTTTTAATTTATTAAAATTGTGACCTTTTTTGAATCCTCTAACAAATTCTTAATATCGTGAATATTTTAATAGTGCATGATTTCTTTTGAATGTTCGAACAATTGTTCGGTATGTGTTTTAAAATTGTTTAGCGTATAATAGGGAAAAGTTCACCTTGCACAAAAGGTTCACTATATATTAAAATATTGTTCAGTTCATATTAAATAAATGTCGAGTGCATATACAAAAAATGCACAAATTGTATTCAGAAGTATCCATTGTATATTATAGAATTGTTCACCATATATTAGAACATTTAATTTGAGAACATTTACTTAAATTCATGAATATGTTTCCGAGTACTGTTTAATCAACCATTGTCTTTATTTGAAAATAAATAAATATAATATAATAGTGCGTAAAGCAAAAAGCAAAAACCAAAAGGCAAAAAAAGCAAATCGTTGGTAGATCTAAAAAAAGCCAACTAGTAGCTAGCGACCAGACAAGTACAAGTAAAAGTCTAGCAATCGGAAGCAAAAACAAACAAATCATTGGTAGCCGAGTTCTTTTGGGTTTTATGGGTGGCTGCAGATGGGATTTTTAGAGTTAGTGGGGTGGCATTATAGTGTTTGTGCATGCCTGTTGGTTTGTTGTGGGACAAATTTTTTCAGAAACTGCCATCCGTGCGATCTAGATCCTATGGATGTGCGGGTGTTTGCTGGGGCCTTCCTCCAAATGAACGTTCGCCAGTTCTCATTACCGCTTTTCTATCGATAAATGCGTAGAGATTCACCATTTTTCTTTTATCGAGGAAAAACGCCTTTGTTGTTTAAGCCCAGGCATGAGGCTGTATAAGCCCTGGGCAGTGGGTGTTCGTATATAAAAATAAACTCTCATGATTGCTTGCTTTTGCGTCCTGGGCAAGTCCTTCTCAGGGATGGTTGTTTAGGTAGAAATTTGTTTATTGACAATTCACAGCTTGTTTCCACGCGTTCCCTTTTCTTTTCGATAGGCCTGTCATTATCTCTTTCTAAAATGAGCTCCCTTTAAATGACAATCTTCCATTTTGCCTCGGCGCCAAAATGCTTGGCTGTTTCCCTCCCATTATTCTAATCCTTATCAATGCGTTCAAGGCTTGCCATTTTGTTCCAGCCTGCTCGCTTTATATAAACAGCCAGAACCACCGTATCGCCTCCACCACAACCCGTCACATCACAACGTGAGAAGCAACCAACGCACTGTAGTTGTGCGTAGGTACCTGACCGTCGACGATGGCGCCTGTGCGACGGGGGAAAAAGAAAAGGTACGCTGCAACACTGGCCCGTTTGCATGCACGTAATCATGCTAGATCTGGTTTCATACGGTACGCCACCGGGATGATTATTTTAATGGAATTCCGGGAGAGTTCATTATGGGGTATGTGCTCTGTTATTTTACGTCCTATCTTTTGCCAACTTCTCTGCAGTCTTGCTCGTGAGTTTGTCCGGAGAATTGACACGATTTTTTTTCCGATCCAATATCATCCCAACTTTTTTTGTGGAGTTCGCCAATTTGTGGAATGGATTTTGCCAGAGAATTTGAAGAGATGTGTTGCTTAACGCAACAGATGGGCACTTCATTCATTTTTAAAAACAAAGATTGACACTAAATTTGTTTTCGAAATAGATCTAGGATTTTCAAAATAGATCTAGGATTTTTCTAGCAGCTTATCATTGTGGTATTTCTGGTTACATTTGATTCCTATGCAGATGATTCTAGACCTTTCATCATTCATTTCCACGACAGATCTAGGATTTTCAACCCTTTATCGTGGTGTTTTCTAGGTAGATTTAGTTGTGACAGATATTTGTCACACTCTTCATTACTTTTTCTCAGAACAGATCTATGATTTTCTATCTTTTGTTGTGGTATTTTTTGGTGCATCCGGTTCCTACCAATTCTTTTAAACCCTTCACCGCTTCATTTTCACAATAGATCTAAGATTTTAAATCCTTTTTTATCATGCTTTTTTCGATGGATTCAGTTCCTCTATTTGCTTTCAAACCCTTCATTATCTATATTTTGAATAGATCTGGGATTTCCTATCTTTTATCATGGTGTTTTTTTTGGTGTTTTCGGTTCCTCCATATGCTTTCAAACCCTTCATAGATTATTTTTTTTAGATTAGATCTAGATTTTTGTCTCGAGTTGTTTGTGGGTTTGTTCAGTTTGTACATATTATTGGCAAACTCTTCATTATGCATTTTCAGAATAGATCTAGTATTGAACTAATATTTTCTATCTCGGATCATGGTGTTTCTGGGCGCGTATAGTTCCTAGATATGTTTGTGAAAACCTTCATCAATTAAAAAGGAGTAATTTTTATTCAGTTATTCTGGTTGAGTCTTCTGGGACCGACATGCATTCATATTTCGACAACACAATCTGTTGTATTTTTCAACATATCTTACACAAACTGCACTTTAGGTGAAAAGAGAAAGTTTGTAGGGAATGCACAGTTTGATTTATTTAGTTTTGGGGATTTTAGTATATGTGTGATAAATTTCCTTATCCTAGTTCTAATATCGATTGAGTATGTGCATATGCTGCTAGTTTTGATGACACATTTGTTTAACAAGATACTATAAGTTACATGCTTCGTGTTCGCTAACTTCAAAACATTGTAAATTTCCTTTAATTTGTAGTGCGGAGCATTTGAGAGTCACGTTGTCAATGGCCACCATTATGCAGCTAGAGATTGAAGTTGGGCTGGTTAATAATGTTTTCAAAGTTGATGTGGAACCACGTTCCGATGACAAGTCCTACATCGCGATGCATGTGGTCAGGAGTCTTACAAATAATAATTATTGTTCTGCATTTGATGTCAATGGAGATATCTACATTAGCTTACCAATATTGGATCATGTTGAGAAGCTACGCAAGAAGAAACGTGATATTTTTGACTTGAAGTACGTGAGTTTCCAGCCAGTGGAGGAGGTAATGCAGTTGCCGGAGAATGAGGATGTTGCAATTACAACATATATCACTCCACTTGACGATTTGAGTGAGGATGATGAGGATGATGATGAGGTGACCTCCCCATTAAAGAGATCAAGGCAAGAGTAGTCATTGTTTATTTCTCTTAATAAGTCTGGTGCTACCAAAATCACTAGACATCCTGTTAGTGATGTGTGTTCTCTTTATCTTTCTCTGTGGAATTATGTAACTGATATGTTCACCTTCAGGATTATGACATCTGTTTCTTTTGTCTTAAAAAATCCAGGGTTGCATTTTTCAAATCTCACTATATGCATATTCTAACATAAGATGTATTGTGCTTTGCATTTTAAGGGCCTTTTTTTGCACGCGTGATTGTGAGAACATATAAATGAGATAACTACATGATTGAATGTCATGGTGCATCGATCCCCATAGGAAGCATAATCACATGAGTCGTGGAGAAGTATAATCTATAGGAAAGTAGGTGCCAGTTCACTCATTGACACCCGAACTCCACTGGCGAGCCTTACACAAGTAGCACGAACAATATCCTGCCAGTTGTTCTACCACTGGCGGCTCATCTAGGCACACATCAGTGTAATCTTGTGCAAACTCTTTGCACGCATGGTCACGTTTGATGTGCAACCGTGCATTGCTGGACATCTGCATCCGCGTGTCCGCGGCCATGGTCGGGAGCGCCTGTGTGAGGTATGTGGCAAGGGCACGGTGTACACATCTATATCTACTATCTATACCTAATATTAAAGGGAGGATTGTTTCTCCATCTTCTTTCGTCTAATTAATCTTTTTCGTACGTCCTTCATCTGTGATCTATATCTACTATCTATACCTAATATTAAAGGGAGGATTGTCTGTTCGAGCATAAAAATAATAATTAGCTGTCCACAGAAATCGAACCATAGGAAGCATAACCACAGAAATCTCACTATATGCATATTCTAACATAAGATGTATTGTGCTTTGCATTTTAAGGGCCTTTTTTTGCACGCGTGATTGTGAGAACATATAAATGGGATAACTACATGATTGAATGTCATGGTGCATCGATCCCCATAGGAAGCATAATCACATGAGTCGTGGAGAAGTATAATCTATAGGAAAGTAGGTGCCAGTTCACTCATTGACACCCGAACTCCACTGGCGAGCCTTACACAAGTAGCACGAACAATATCCTGCCAGTTGTTCTACCACTGGCGGCTCATCTAGGCACACATCAGTGTAATCTCGTGCAAACTCTTTGCACGCATGGTCACGTTTGATGTGCAACCGTGCATTGCTGGACATCTGCATCCGCGTGTCCGCGGCCATGGTCGGGAGCGCCTGTGTGAGGTATGTGGCAAGGGCACGGTGTACACATCTATATCTACTATCTATACCTAATATTAAAGGGAGGATTGTTTCTCCATCTTCTTTCGTCTAATTAATCTTTTTCGTACGTCCTTCATCTGTGATCTATATCTACTATCTATACCTAATATTAAAGGGAGGATTGTCTGTTCGAGCATAAAAATAATAATTAGCTGTCCACAGAAATCGAACCATAGGAAGCATAACCACAGAAATCTCACTATATGCATATTCTAACATAAGATGTATTGTGCTTTGCATTTTAAGGGCCTTTTTTTGCACGCGTGATTGTAAGAACATATAAATGGGATAACTACATGATTGAATGTCATGGTGCATCGATCCCCATAGGAAGCATAATCACATGAGTCGTGGAGAAGTATAATCTATAGGAAAGTAGGTGCCAGTTCACTCATTGACACCCGAACTCCACTGGCGAGCCTTACACAAGTAGCACGAACAATATCCTGCCAGTTGTTCTACCACTGGCGGCTCATCTAGGCACACATCAGTGTAATCTCGTGCAAACTCTTTGCACGCATGGTCACGTTTGATGTGCAACCGTGCATTGCTGGACATCTGCATCCGCGTGTCCGCGGCCATGGTCGGGAGCGCCTGTGTGAGGTATGTGGCAAGGGCACGGTGTACACATCTATATCTACTATCTATACCTAATATTAAAGGGAGGATTGTTTCTCCATCTTCTTTCGTCTAATTAATCTTTTTCGTACGTCCTTCATCTGTGATCTATATCTACTATCTATACCTAATATTAAAGGGAGGATTGTCTGTTCGAGCATAAAAATAATAATTAGCCGTCCACAGAAATCGGACCATAGGAAGCATAACCATAGAAATCTCACTATATGCATATTCTAACATAAGATGTATTGTGCTTTGCATTTTAAGGGCCTTTTTTTGCACGCGTGATTGTGAGAACATATAAATGGGATAACTACATGATTGAATGTCATGGTGCATCGATCCCCATAGGAAGCATAATCACATGAGTCGTGGAGAAGTATAATCTATAGGAAAGTAGGTGCCAGTTCACTCATTGACACCCGAACTCCACTGGCGAGCCTTACACAAGTAGCACGAACAATATCCTGCCAGTTGTTCTACCACTGGCGGCTCATCTAGGCACACATCAGTGTAATCTCGTGCAAACTCTTTGCACGCATGGTCACGTTTGATGTGCAACCGTGCATTGCTGGACATCTGCATCCGCGTGTCCGCGGCCATGGTCGGGAGCGCCTGTGTGAGGTATGTGGCAAGGGCACGGTGTACACATCTATATCTACTATCTATACCTAATATTAAAGGGAGGATTGTTTCTCCATCTTCTTTCGTCTAATTAATCTTTTTCGTACGTCCTTCATCTGTGATCTATATCTACTATCTATACCTAATATTAAAGGGAGGATTGTCTGTTCGAGCATAAAAATAATAATTAGCCGTCCACAGAAATTGAACCATGGTGCATTGGTTGAAGCCTAACCAAGCAAACCAACTACACTACGACGCTGTTGTTGGTAAACGGAATGAACTTTAGTCTATTGAGTCCGCCCGACCCGCGCGCCCTATTGGGCAAGCCCATGAGCGAGGACGGACGCCCCCCTATTTTTCTTCATTGTTGTCCTTTTTTCTGTTTTCACTTTTCGTCTTTAAAATAATTTAGAAAAAATCGAAATTTCCAAACAAGATGTGAATTTTGGAAAAATTGCAGATATTTTTATATTTTTTGTCAATTTGAACAACAATTTCGCAAATGTTCACGAATTTTTAAAATAATGTTCACTAAAATAAAATTATCTTGAATGAAAAAAGGTTCATGCATTTAAAAAATTATCAAACAAAAAATGTTCATGAATTTTGCTCTACTAAAGTGTTCATCAATTCTAAGAATATTCACCGAGTCAAATAAAATGTTCACAAGATTTTTAAAAATTGCATGGATTCAAAAAATATTCATCAACTCAAAAAATGTTCGGCGATTGATAACAATGTTTAGAGTTTCCAAAAACAATGTTTCTAATAATTGAAAAAATGTTTCCGAATTTGAAAATGTTCATGGTTTCATAAAAAACTATTCATGAATTCAAAATAGGTTCATGATTTTAAAAAAATGTTTATGATGTGAAAAGAGTTCTTGAATTGGAAAATGATGTTCGCAAAAGTTGAAAAGAAAAATAAAATAAAAAATGGACTTGAAAAATACGAAAGTGGAAAAAATGTGCAAATAAAAAAGGGGGAAGGAAAAAAGAAATATAAAAATAATGAAAATTCAGAAGAAATAACAAATAAAAACAAGAAGGAAACCAGTTCGTGGAAGCATTCTTGAACCATCCAAAACCGGGTGGGAAAAACCAGACTGGGTCGGCCTATGCTGTGGACAGGCGCGCTGGATAGTATGCGCTAGCTAGGTTGCTCGACAGCGACCTACTCGCCGAATAAGAACGGACGTGACGCCGAATAAGAACGGACGTGACCATCGACGGTGACTCGGCCAACGTCAATTTTTTGTGTCACTTTGTTAGGCTTATGTTTGATTAGGAGTTAGAACAGGTAGCTTAGAAGCAACTTTATGAAGGAAATATGCCCTAGAGGCAATAATAAAGTTATTATTTATTTCCTCATATCATGATAAATGTTTATTATTCATGCTAGAATTGTATTAACCGGAAACATAATACATGTGTGAATACATAGACAAACATAGTGTCACTAGTATGCCTCTACTTGACTAGCTCGTTAACCAAAGATGGTCGAGTTTCCTAGCCATAGACATGAGTTGTCATTTGATTAACGAGATCACATCATTAGGAGAATGATGTGATTGACTTGACCCATTCCGTTAACTTAGCACTTGATCGTTTAGTATGTTGCTATTGCTTTCTTCATGACTTGTACATATTCCTATGACCATGAGATTATGCAACTCCCGTTTACCTGAGGAACACATTGTGTGCTACCAAACATCACAATGTAATTGGGTGATTATAAACGTAATCTACAGGTGTCTCCTGAAGGTCCTTGTTGGGTTGGCGTATTTCAAGATTAGGATTTGTCACTCCGATTGTCGGAGAGGTATCTCTGGGCCCTCTCGGTAATGCACATCACTATAAGCCTTGCAAGCAATGTGACTAATGAGTTAGTTGCGGGATGATGCATTACGGAACGAGTAAAGAGACTTGCCGGTAACGAGATTGAACTAGGTATTAAGATACCGACGATCGAATCTTGGGCAAGTAACATACCGATGACAAAGGGAATAACGTATGTTGTTATGCGGTTTGACCGATAAAGATCTTCATTGAATATGTAGAAGCCAATATGAGCATCCAGGTTCCGCTATTGGTTATTGACCGGAGACATGTCTCGGTCATGTCTACATAGTTACCAAACACGTAGGGTCTGCACGCTTAAAGTTCGGTGACGATTGTATTATGAGTTTTGGTGTTTTGATGTACCGAAGGTAGTTCGGAGTCCCAGATGTGATCACGGACATGATGAGGAGTCTCTGGCCGAGACGTAAAGATCGATATATTGGACGACTATGTTCGGACACTGGGATGGTTTCGGGGAGTTTCGGACATATACCGGAGTACCGGAGGGTTACCGGACCCCCCCGGGGAATTTAATGGGCCAAGATGGGCCTTAGTGGAGAAGAGGAGGGGCGGCTAGGGCAGGCCACGCGCCCCCCCTCTAGTCCGAATTGGACAAGGAGGGGGACGGCGCCCCCCTTTCCTTCCTTCTCTCTCCTTCCCTTCATTTCCCCCTCCTACTCCAACTAGGAAAAGAGGGTGGGAGTAGGACTCCTCCCTGGCGCGCCATCCTCCTGGTCGGCCGCCTCCTCCCCCTGGTCCTTTATATTCAGGGGCAGGGGGGCACCTCTAGACACAACAATTGGAATCTTGATCTCTTAGCCGTGTGCGGTGCCCCCCTCCATCATATTCCACCTCGATCATATCGTAGCGGTGCTTAGGCGAAGCCCTGCGTCGGTAGCAACATCATCACCGTCATCATTCCATCGTGCTGACATAACTCTCCCGTGAAGCTCTGCTGGATCAGAGTTCGCGGGACGTCATCGAGCTGAACGTGAGCTGAAATCGGAGGTGTCGTACGTTCGTTATTTGGATCGGTCGGATCGCGAAGACGTACGACTACATCAACCGCGTTGTGTTAATGCTTCCACTTTCGGTGTACGAGGGTACGTGGACACACTCTCCCCTCTCGTTGCTATGCATCACCATGATCCTGTGTGTGCATAGGATTTTTTTTGAAATTACTACGTTCCCCAACAGTGGCATCCGAGCCAGGTTTTATGCGTAGATGTTATATGCACGAGTAGAACACAAGTGAGTTGTGGACGATTCAAGTCATACTACTTAACAACATGTCATACTTTGGTTCGGACGTCTATGCACAAGTGAAGCGGCCCGGACCGACATTACGCGTACGCTTATGCGAGACTGGTTCTACCGACGTGCTTTGCACACAGGTGGCTGGCGGGTGTCAGTTTCTCCAACTTTAGTTGAACCGAGTGTGGCTACGCCCAGTCCTTGTGAAGGTTAAAACAACACTAACTTGACGAACTATCGTTATGGTTTTGATGCGTAGGTAAGAACGGTTCTTGCTCAGCCCGTAGCAGCCACGTAAAACTTGCAACAACAAAGTAGAGGACGTCTAACTTGTTTTGCAGGGCTTGTCGTGATATGATATGGTCAAGGCATGATGCTATATTTATTGCATGAGATGATCATGTTTTGTAACTGAATTATCGGCAACTGGCAGGAGACATATGGTTGTCGCTTTATTGTATGCAATGCAATCGTCCTGTAATTGCTTTACTTTATCACTAAGCGGTAGCGATAGTCGTAGTAGCAATAGTTGGTGAGACGACAACGATGCTACGATGGAGATCAAGGTGTCGCGCTAGTGACGATGGTGATCATGACGGTGCTTTGGAGATGGAGATCACAAGCACAAGATGATGATGGCCATATCATATCACTTATATTGATTGCATGTGATGTTTATCTTTTATGCATCTTATTTTGCTTTGATCGACGGTAGCATTATAAGATGATCTCTCACTAAATTTCAAGGTATAACTGTTCTCCCTGAGTATGCACCGTTGCAAAAGTTCTTCGTGCTGAGACACCACCTGATGATCGGGTGTGATAAGCTCTACGTTCAAATACAACGGATGCAAAACAGTTGCACACGCAGAATACTCAGGTTAAACTTGATGAGCCTAGCATATGCAAATATGGCCTCGGGAAACTGAGACCGAAAGGTCGAGCGTGAATCATATAGTAGATATGATCAACATAGTGATGTTCACCATTGAAACTACTCCATCTCACGTGATGATCAGACATGGTTCTATTGATATGGATCACGTGATCACTTACAATATTAGAGGGATGTCTATCTATGTGGATGTTCTTTAATAATTAGATTAACTGAACTTTAATTTATCATGAACTTAGTACCTGATAGTATTTTGCATGTCTATGTTGTTGTAGATAGATGGCCCGTGCTGTTGTTTCGTTGAATTTTAATGCGTTCCTTGAAGATGATGGTAGCAATTACACGGACTGGGTCCATAACTTGAGGATTGTCCTCATTGCTGCACAGAAGAATTACGTCCTGGAAGCACCGCTAGGTGCCAAACCTGCTGCGGGAGCAACACTAGATGTTATGAACGTCTGGCAGAGCAAAGCTGATGACTACTCGATAGTTCAGTGTGCCATGCTTTACGGCTTAGAACAGGGACTTCAACGACGTTTTCAACGTCATGGAGCATATGAGATGTTCCAGGAGTTGAAGTTAATATTTCAAGCAAATGCCCGGATTGAGAGATATGAAGTCTCCAATAAGTTCTATAGCTGCAAGATGGAGGAGAATAGTTCTGTCGGTGAACATATACTCAGAATGTTTGGGTATAACAATCACTTGATTCAACTGGGAGTTAATCTTCCGGATGATAGTGTCATTGACAGAATTCTTCAATCACTGCCACCAAGCTACAAGAGCTTCGTGATGAACTATAATATGCAAAGGATGGATAAGACAATTCTCGAGCTCTTCGCAATTCTAAAGGCTGCGGAGGTAGAAATCAAGAAGGAGAATCAAGTGTTGATGGTCAACAAGACCATCAGTTTCAAGAAAAAGGGCAAAGGGAAGAACAAGGGGAACTTCAAAAAGAACAGCAAACAAGTTGCTGCTCAAGAGAAGAAACCCAAGTCAGGACCTAAGCCCGAGACTGAGTGCTTGTACTGCAAGCTGACTAGTCACTAGAAGCGGAAATGCCCCAAGTATTTGGCGGATAAGAAGGATGGCAAGGTGAACAAAGGTATATGTTATACATGTTATTGATGTATACCTTACTAATGCTCACAGTAGCACCTAGGTATTTGATACTGGTTCTGTAGCTAATATTTGCAACTCGAAACAGGGGCTACGGATTAAGCGAAGATTGGCTGAGGACGAGGTGATGATGCGCGTGAAAAATGGTTCCAAAGTCGATGTGATCGCGGTCGGCATGCTACCTCTACATCTACCTTCGGGGTTAGTTTTAGACCTAAATAATTGTTATTTGGTGCCAGCGTTGAGCATTAACATTATATCTGGATCTTGTTTGATGCGAGACGGTTATTCATTTTAAATCAGAGAATTATGGTTGTTCTATTTATATGAGTAATATGTTTTATGGACATGCACCCTTGAATAGTGGTCTATTTATATTAAATCTCGATAGTAGTGATACACATATTCATAATATTGAAACCAAAAGATGCAGAGTTGATAATGATAGTGCAACTTATTTGTATCACTGCCGTTTAGGTCATATTGGTGTAAAACGCATGAAGAAACTCCATTTCGATGGACTTTTGTAATCACTTGATTATGAATCACTTGGTACTTGCAAACCATGCCTCATGGGCAAAATGACTAAAACACCGTTCTCCGGAACTATGGAGCGAGCAACAGATTTGTTGGAAATCATACACTGATGTATGTCGTCCAATTAATGTTGAGGCTCGCGGCGGGTATCGTTATTTTCTCACCTTCACAGATGATTTGAGCAGATATGGGTATATCTACTTAATGAAACATAACTCTGAAACAGTTGAAAAGTTCAAAGCATTTCAGAGCGAAGTAGAAAATCATCGTAACAAGAAAATAAAGTTTCTACGATCTGATCATGGAGGAGAATATTTGAGTTATGAGTTTGGTCTTCATTTGAAACAATGCGAAATAGTTTCACAACTCACGCCACCCGAAACACCACAGCGTAATGGTGTATCCGAACGTCGTAATCGTATTTTACTAGATATGGTGCGATCTATGATGTCTCTTACTGATTTACCGCTACCATTTTGGGCTTATGCTTTAGAGACGGCTGCATTCACGTTAAATAGGTCACCATCTAAATCCGTTGAGACGACGCCTGATGAACTATGGTTTGGGAAGAAACCAAAGTTGTCGTTTCTTAAAGTTTGAGGCTGCGATGCTTATGTGAAAAAGCTTCAACCTGATAAGCTCGAAGCCAAATCGGAGAAATGTGTCTTCATAGGATACCCAAAGGAAACTATTGGGTACACCTTCTATCACAGATCTGAAGGCAAGACTTTTGTTGCTAAATTTGGATCCTTTCTAGAGAAAGAGTTTCTCTCGAAAGAAGTGAGTGGGAGGAAAGTAGAACTTGATGAGGTAACTGTACCTGCTCCCTTATTGGAAAGTAGTTCATCACAGAAATCGGTTCCTGTGACACCTACACCAATTGGTGAGGAAGCTAATGATGATGATCATGAAACTTCAGATCAAGTTACTACCGAACCTCGTAGATCAATCAGAGTAAGATCCGCACAAGAGTGGTAAGGTAATCCTGTTCGGGAGGCCATGATTCCGCAAAATGGCTTGAGGCCATGAAATCTGACATGTGATCCATGTATGAGAACAAAGTGTGGAGTTTGGTTGACTTGCCCGATGATCGGCAAGCCATCGAAAATAAATGGATCTTCAAGAAGAAGACAGACGCTGACGGTAATGTTACTGTCTACAAAGCTCGATTTGTTGCGAAAGGTTTTCGCTAAGTTCAAAGGGTTGACCACGATGAGACTTCCTCACCCCACTACTAGAAAAAGGCCTTCTAATGGCGCACCGGTTTTGCCTACTAATGGCGCACTACCGGTGCGCCATTAGCATCACGCCACTAGAATTTTTTTCTAATGGCGCACCTGTGGTGCGCCATTAGAATCTGGTATTCTAATGGCGCACCGCTGGTGCGCCATTAGTATTGCCCATGGTGCGCCATTAGTATCTGGTATACTAATGGCGCACCACATAGAAATGCGCCATTAGTAACAATTTTTTTTTCAAATTTTTTTGCAGAATATTTTTTTAAAAAAAAATCAATTTTTTTTGTTTTTTCTTAATCTTAGGTCACTATGGCTTAATCTCGGGTTAATATGCTTAATCTCAGGTCAAATCGCACTCCATGGTCAAACTTCCCGAAAGGTCACCCATCCTCACACGCTTAACTTCAGAGTTCAATCCAACCCCAGCAACAGCTCACTTAACAGGCACTTGTTGATATATCTAGCATATCAATCCTATTATACCTTGTTCATGTTCATCACTATGATGAAATTTTCGAAAAATATTTCAAACTTCCCGGTCATATCACGTATCATTTTTTGAAAAAAATTCAAAAAACCAATTTTTTTTTGATTTTTTTTCCTCTAGATCCTGAAAGCCCCGTAACTTTTTTTCTGTTAGGTTTTTGGGGATTTTGAAAATGTTTAACGGGGTTCTCCCCCGTTAAATTCGGATGTAACTTTTCGAGTAGATGATTTTTCATATATAAAACTTTTTAAACCGAGTTCCTATGCAAAAGTTATGCCCTTTTTACAAATTTCCAGAGAGATTTTGCAAATAAAGTTAGATATTTTGATAGTATGTATGTTGTGATTCCCTTAGTGGTGTCATGTGAACATCGACAACATCACACTTCACCATATTTGGGCCTAAGGGAATACATTGTGGAGTAGCAATTAGATGATGGGTTGCGAGAGTGACAGAAACTTAAAACCCAGGTTATGCGCTATTCCGTAAGGGACCGATTGGATCCAAAAATTTAGTGCTATGGTTAGAATTTATTCTTAATACTTTTCTCGTAGTTGCAGATGCTTACGGGAGGGTTAATCATAAGTAGGAGGTTTTTTCAAGTAAGAAGAGCACCTAGGCACCGGTCCACCCACATATCAAATTATCAAAGTAGTGAACGCAAATTAAACCAACCTGATGAAAGTGACAAGATGAAATTCCCGTGTATCCTCAAGAACGCTTTGCATGTCATAAGAGACTGTTTTGGCCAGTCCTTTGCCTCAAAAGGATTGGGCTACCTTGATGCACTTTTTACTACTATCGTTACTTACTCGTCACAAATTATCTTGCTATCAAATTACTCTGCTACTTACAATTTCAACACTTGCAGACATTACCTTGCTGAAAAGCACTTGTCATTTCCTTTTGCTCCTCGTTGGGTTCGACACTCTTAGTTATCGAAAAGAGCTACAATTGATCCCCTATGCTTGTGGGTCATCAAGACGTAACTCGCGTCCGAAGGTTCACATGATGTCGTCGTTTGGAGGAAGGTTACTCGCGGTCCTTCAATAAGATCTAAGATAATTTGACAGGAAGAGTCCCTGGATTTTGGTCTATCAAGATTTGGTCTTCGCAAAAAAGATCTATGTTTTGGCAGTGTATCGGAGCGTCCATATTCTCCGATGGTTCAGTCAAGCCGAAGCGATACAATTCAGGTGTGAAAAACTCATTGTCGTCGACTTAACCATCCAACTGCTTCGACTACACGATGTCAGAGCTAAATCCAGCAGATCTCTGTTAGGGGTCCCGAGCAGGTAGTCTTGGCACGATGTTAAAAATGACACAAGAGTTTACCTAGGTTCGGTTCCTCTCGAAGAGGTAATACCCTAAGTCTTTCTTTGGATGTATTGATTTCAATGCTTTACAAAGTACAAGTGATCTAACACGAGATCGTGTATATGAGTTGAGTTATTGTCTATGAACCTCAGCCCTTTGTTTGTATCGGTACCGTACACATAGGTGGTTGGATGTTGAGGCAAACATGCTAGAGAATACCTCTACATCTTGAAGTACATGCCAAGACTTCAGGAGATCTGTTCTTCACGCTCCTAGGCTACGTCGAACTAGGCCCATTAGTTGACAATCTTGGGGTACTCGTACCAGCCCATACGACAGGCAACCGGTGTGGCAAGTACCCCCTAATGCAGAACTCCATAAGTGGACCCGATATGTTGGTGTTGGGGAACGTAGTAATTTTAAAAAATTTCCTACGCACACGCAAGATCATGGTGATGCATAGCAACGAGAGGGGAGAGTGTTGTCTATGTACCCTCGTAGACCGAAGCGGAAGCGTTGAAGCAACGTAGAGGAAGTAGTCGTACGTCTTCCCGATCCGACCGATCCAAGCACCGAAACTACGGTGCCTCCGAGTTCTAGCACACGTTCAGATCGATGACGATCCCCGGGCTCCGATCCAGCAAAGCGTTGGGGAAGAGTTCCGTCAACACAACGGTATGGTGACGATCTTGATGTTCTACCGTCGCAGGGCTTCGCCTAAGCACCGCTACGATATGACCGAGGTGGAATATGGTGGAGGGGGCACCACACACCGCTAAGGAACGATCACTAAGATCAACTTCTGTGTTTATGGGGTGCCCCCTGCCCCCGTATATAAAGGAATGGAGGAGGGGAGGGCCGGCCCTCTCTATGGCGCGCCCTAGGGGAGTCCTACTCCCACCGGGAGTAGGATTCCCCTTTTCCTAGTCCAACTAGGAGTCCTTCCAAGTAATAGGAGTAGGAGACAAGGAAGGGGAAGGGAGAAGGGAAGGAAGGAGGGGGCGCAGCCCCTCCCCCTAGTCCAAATCGGACTAGTCCTTGGGGGGGCGCGCGGCCTGCCCTAGGCAGCCCCTCTCTCTTTCCCGTATGGCCCAATAAGGCCCAATACTTCTCCCGGCGAATTTCCATAACTCTCCGGTACTCCAAAAAATACCTGAACCACTCGGAACCTTTCCGATGTCCGAATATAGTCGTCCAATATATCGATCTTTACGTCTCGACCATTTCGAGACTCCTCGTCATGTCCCCGATCTTATCCGGGACTCCTAACTCCTTCGGTACATCAAAACTCATAAACTCATAACTGTCATCGAAACCTTAAGCGTGCGGACCCTACGGGTTCGAGAACAATGTAGACATGACCGAGACACGTCTCCGGTCAATAACCAATAGCGGAACCTGGATGCTCATATTGGCTCCCACATATTCTATGAAGATCTTTATCGGTCAGACCGCATAACAACATACGTTGTTCCCTTTGTCATCGGTATGTTACTTGCCCGGGATTCGATCGTCGGTATCTCAATACCTAGTGCAATCTCGTTTACCGGCAAGTCTCTTTACTCGTTCCGTAATACATCATCCCGCAACTAACTCGTTAGTTGCAATGCTTGCAAGGCTTAGGTGATGTGCATTACCGAGAGGGCCCAGAGATACCTCTCCGACAATCGGAGTGACAAATCCTAATCTCAAAATACGCCAACCCAACAAGTACCTTCGGAGACACCTGTAGAGCACCTTTATAGTCACCCAGTTACGTTGTGACGTTTGGTAGCACATAAAGTGTTCCTCCGGTAAACGGGAGTTGCATAATCTCATAGTCATAGGAACATGTATAAGTCATGAAGAAAGCAATAGCAACATACTAAACGATCAAGTGCTAAGATAACGGGATGGGTCAAGTCAATCACATCATTTCCTAATGATGTGATGCCGTTAATCAAATAACAACTCTTTGTCCATGGTTAGGAAACATAACCATCTTTGATTAACGAGCTAGTCAAGTAGAGGCATACTAGTGACACTCTGTTTGTCTATGTATTCACACATGTATTATGTTTCCGGTTAATACAATTCTAGCATGAATAATAAACATTTATCATGAAATAAGGAAATAAATAATAACTTTATTATTGCCTCTAGGGCATATTTCCTTCAGTCTCCCACTTGCACTAGAGTCAATAATCTAGATCACATCACCATGTGATTAACATCGATAGTTCACATCATTATGTGATTAACACCCATAGTTCACAACACCATGTGACCAACACCCAAAGGGTTTACTAGATTCAGTAATCTAGTTCACATCGCTATGTGATTAACACCCAAAGAGTACTAAGGTGTGATCATGTTTTTCTTGTGAGAGAATCATAGTCAACGGGTCTACCATATTCAGATCCGTATGTATTTTGCAAATTTCTATGTCTACAATGCTCTGCACGGAGCTACTTTACCTAATTGCTTCCACTTTCAATATGTATCCAGATGAAGACTTAGAGTCATCCAGATCGGTGTCAAAGCTTGCATCGACGTAACTCTTTACGACGAACCTTTTGTCACCTCCATAATCGACAAACATATCCTTATTCCACTAAGGATAATATTGACCATTGTCTAGTGATCTTACTCCTAGATCACTATTGTACTCCCTTGCCAAAATCCGTGTAGGGTATACAATAGATCTGGTACACAGCATGGCATACTTTATAGAACCTATGGCCAAGGCATAGGGAATGACTTTCATTTCTTTCTATCTTCTACCATGGTCGGGTTTTGAGTCTTACTCAATTTCTCACCTTGTAACACAGGCAAGAACTCTTTCTTTGACTGATCCATTTTGAACTACTTCAAAATCTTGTCAAGGTATGTACTCATTGAAAAAACTTATCAAGCGTCTTGTTCTATATCTATATATCTTGATGCTCAATATGTAAGCAGCTTCATCGAGGTCTTTCTTTGAAAAACTCCTTTCAAACACTCCTTTATGCTTTGCAGAATAATTCTACATTATTTCCGATCAACAATATGTCATTCACATATACTTATCAGAAATGCTGTAGTGCTCCCACTCACTTTCTTGTAAATACAGGCTTCACCGCAAGTCTGTATAAATCTATATACTTTGATCAACTCATCAAAGCATATATTCCAACTCGGAGATGCTTGCACCAGTCCATAGATGGATCGCTGGAGCTTGCACATTTTGTTAACACCTTTAGGATTGACAAAACCTTCTGGTTGCATCATATACAACTCTTCTTTAAGAATTCCATTAAGGATTGCAGTTTTGTTATCCATTTGCCAGATTTCATAAAATGCCGCAATTGCTAACATGATTCGGACAGACTTTAAGCATCGATACGAGTGAGAAAATCTCATCGTAATCAACACCCTGAACTTGTCGAAAACCTTTGGCGACAATTCTAGATTTGTAGATAGTAACACTACTATCAGCGTCCGTCTTCCTCTTGGAGATCCATTTAATCTCAATGGCTTGCCGATCATCGGGCAACTCAACCAAAGTCCATACTTTGTTCTCATACATGGATCCCATCTCAGATTTCATGGCCTCAAGCCATTTTGTGGAATCTGGGCTCATCATCGCTTCCTCATAGTTCGTAGGTTCGTCATGGTCAAGTAACATGACCTCCAGAACAGGATTACCATACCACTCTGGTGCGGATCTCACTCTGGTTTACCTACGAGATTCGGTAGTAAATTGATCTGAAGTTACATGGTCATCATCATTAGCTTCCTCACTAATTGGTGTAGTAGTCACATGAACAGATTTCTGTGATGAACTACTTTCCAATAAAGGGATAAGATACAATTACCTTATCAAGTTCTACTTTCCTCCCACTCACTTCTTTCGAAAGAAACTCCTTCTCTAGAAAGGATCCATTTCTTAGCACGAATGTCTTGCCTTCGGATCTGTGATAGAAGGTGTACCCAACAGTCTCCTTTGGGTATTCTATGAAGACATATTTTTCCGATTTGGGTTTGAGCTTATCAGGATGAAACTTTTTCATATAAGCATTACAACCCCAAACTTCAAGAAACGACAACTTTGGTTTCTTGCCAAACCACAGTTCAGATTGTGCCATCTCAACGGACTTAGATAGTGCCCTTTTTAACGTGAATGCAGCTGTCTTTAGTGCATAACCCCAAAAACGTTAGTGGTAAATCGGTAATAAACATCATAGATTGCACTATATCCAATAAAGTACAATTATGACATTCGGACACACCATTATGCTGTGGTGTTCCAGGTGGCGTTAGTAGTGAAACTATTTCACATTTTTTTAACTGAAGACCAAACTCGTAACTCAAATACTCTTCTCCACGATCAGATCGTAGAAACTTTATTTTCTTGTTACGATGATTTTCCACTTCACTCTGAAATTATATGAACTTTTCAAATGTTTCAGACTTCTATTTCATTAAGTGGATATACCCATATCTGCTCAAATAATCTGTGAAGGACAGAAAATAATGATACCCGCTGCAAGCCTTAATACTCATCGGACGACATACATCAGTATGTATGATTTCTAACAAATCTGTTGCTTGCTCCATTGTTCCGGAGAACGGCGTTATAGTCATCTTGCCCAAGAGACATGATTCGCAAGCATCAAGTGATTCACAGTCAAGTGATTCCAAAATCCCATCAGTATCGAGTTTCTTCATGCGCTTTTACACCAATATGACTTAAACAGCAGTGCCCCAAATAAGTTGCACTATCATTATTAACTTTGCATCTTTTGGCTTCAATATTATGAATATGTGTATCACTACGATCGAGATCCAACAAACCATTTTCGTTGGTGTTTATGACCATAGAAGGCTTTATTCATGTAAACAGAACAACAATTGTTCTCTAACTTAAATGAACAACCCGTATTGCAATAAACATGATCAAATCATATTCATGCTCAACGCAAACACCAAATAACACTTATTTAGTTTCAACACTAATCCCGAAAGTATAGGGAGAGTGCGATGATGATCATATCAATCTTGGAACCACTTCCAACACACATCGTCACTTCACCCTTAACTAGTCTCTGTTTATTCTGCAACTCCCGTTTCGAGTTACTACTCTTAGCAACTGAACCAGTATCAAATACTGAGGGGTTGCTATAAACACTAGTAAAGTACACATCAATAACATGTATATCCAATATACCTTTGTTCGCTTTACCATCCTTCTTATCCGCCACATACTTGGGGTAGTTCCGCTTCCAGTGACCAGTCCCTTTGCAGTAGAAGCACTTAGTCTCAGGCTTCGGACCAGACCTGGGCTTCTTCACTTGAGCAGCAACTTGCTTGCCGTTCTTCTTGAATTTCCCCTTCTTCCCTTTACCCTTTTCTTGAAAC
The DNA here is from genome assembly GCA_032464435.1 of Aegilops umbellulata. NCBI lineage: Eukaryota > Viridiplantae > Streptophyta > Magnoliopsida > Poales > Poaceae > Aegilops > Aegilops umbellulata. Next base: position 443,936,956 of record CP136059.1, on the reverse strand, counting down.
TAGTGGTCTCGTCAACCATCAACGCTTGATGTTTTTCTTGATTTCTACCTTCGTCGATTCCAACATCACGAAGAGCTTGGGAATTGTTTCCGTTATCCCTTGCATATTATAGTTCATCACGAAGTTCTACTAACTTGGTGATGGTGACTAGAGAATTCTATCAATCACTATCTTATCTGGAAGATTAACTCCCACTTGATTCAAGCGATTGTAGTACCCAGACAATCTTAGCACATGCTCACTGCTTGAGCGATTCTCCTCCATCTTTTAGCTATAGAACTTGTTAGAGACTTCATATCTCTAAACTCGGGTATTTGCTTGAAATATTAACTTCAACTCCTGGAACATCTCATATGGACCATGACGTTCAAAACGTCTTTGAAATCCCGATTCTAAGCCGTTAAGCATGGTGCACTAAACTATCAAGTAGTCATCACATTGAGCTTAGCCAAACGTTCATAACGTCTGCATCTGCTCCTGCAATAGGTCTGTCACCTAGCGGTGCATCAAGGACATAATTCTTCTGTGCAGCAATGAGGATAAACCTCAGATCACGGATCCAATCCGCATCATTGCTAATAACATCTTTCAACACAATTTTCTCTAGGAACATATCAAAATAAACGGGAAGCAACATCGCGAGCTATTGATCTACAACATAGATATGCTAATACTACCAGGACTAAGTTCATGATAAATTAAAGTTCAATTAATCATATTACTTAAGAACTCCCACTTAGATGGACATACCTCTAATCCTCTAAGTGATCACGTGATCCAAATCAACTAAACCATAACCGATCAACACGTGAAATGGAGTAGTTTTCAATGGTGAACATCACTATGTTGATCATATCTACTATATGATTCACGCTCGAGCTTTCGGTCTCAGTGTTCCGAGGCCATATCTGCATATGCTAGGCTCGTCAAGTTTAACCTGAGTATTCTGCGTGTGCAAAACTGGCTTGCACCCGTTGTAGATGGATGTAGAGCTTATCACACCCGATCATCACGTGGTGTCTGGGCACGACGAACTTTGGCAACGTTGCATACTCAAGGAGAACACTTTTATCTTGAAATTTAGTGAGAGATCATCTTATAAAGCTACCGTCGAACTAAGCAAAATAAGATGTATAAAAATAAACATCACATGCAATCAAAATATGTGACATGATATGGCCATCATCATTTTGTGCCTTTGATCTCCATATCCAAAGCATCGTCATGATTTCCATCGTCACCGGCATGACACCATGATCTCCATCATCTTGGTCTATATCAATGTGTCGTCAGATGGTCGTCTCGCCAACTATTGCTCTTGCAACTATTGCTACCGCATAGCGATAAAGTAAAGTAATTATTTGGCGCTTGGAACTTATGCAATAAAGAGGCAACCATAAGGCTTCCTGCCAGTTGCCGATAACTTCAACAAAACATGATCATCTCATACAAAAATTTATATCTCATCACGTCTTGACCATATCACATCACAACATGCCCTGCAAAAACAAGTTAGACGTCCTCTACTTTGTTGTTTCAACTTTTACGTGGCTGCTACGAGCTTAGCAAGAACCGTTCTTACCTACGCATCAAAACCACAACGATAGTTTGTCAAGTTGGTGCTGTTTTAACCTTCGCAAGGACCGGGCGTAGCCACACTCGGTTCAACTAAAGTTGGAGAAACTGGTACCCGCCAGCCACCTGTGTGCAAAGCACGTCGGTAGAACCAATCTCGCGTAAGCGTACGCGTAATGTCGGTCCGGGCCGCTTCATCCAACAATACCGCTGAACCAAAGTATGACATGCTTGTAAGCAGTATGACTTATATCAGCCACAACTCACTTGTGTTCAACTCGTGCATATAACATCAACACATAAAACCTAGGCTCTGACGCCACTGTTGGGGAACGTAGTAATTTCAAAAAAATTCCTACGCACACGCAAGATCATGGCGATGCATAGCAACGAGAGGGGAGAGTGTTGTCTACGTACCCTCATAGACCGAAGCGGAAGCATTGACGCAACATAGAGGAAGTAGTCGTACGTCTTCCCGATCCGACCGATCCAATCACCGAAACTACGGTGCCTCCGAGTTCTAGCACACGTTCAGCTCGATGACGATCCCAGGGCTCCGATCCAGCAAAGCGTCGGGGAAGATTTCCGTCAGCACGACGGCGTGGTGACGATTTGGATGTTCTACCGTCGCAGGGCTTCGCCTAAGCACCGCTACGATATGACCGAGGTGGAATATGGTGGAGGGGGCACCGCACACGGCTAAGGAACGATCACGAAGATCAACTTGTGTGTCTATGGGGTGCCCCCTACCCCGTATATAATGGAGTGGAGGAGGGGAGGGCTGACCCTCTCTATGGCGCGCCCTAGGGGAGTCCTACTCCCACGGGGAGTAGGATTCCCCTTTTCCTACTCCAACTAGGAGTCCTTCCAAGTAGTAGGAGTAGGAGACAAGGAAGGGGAAGGGAGAAGGGACGGAAGAAGGGGGCGCAGCCCCTCCCCCTAGTCCAATTCGGACTAGGCCTAGGGGGGGGGGGGGGCGCGGCCTGCCCTAGGCAGCCCCTCTCTCTTTCCCTTATGGCCCAATAAGGCCCAATACTTCTCCCGGCGAATTCCGTAACTCTCCGATACTCCGAAAAATACCCGAACTACTCGGAACCTTTCCGATGTCCAAATATAGTCGTCCAATATATCGATATTTACGTCTCGACCATTTCGAGACTCCTCGTCATGTCCCCGATCTCATCCGGGACTCCGAACTCCTTCGGTACATCAAAACTCATAAACTCATAATATAACTGTCATCGAAACCTTATGTGTGCGGACCCTACGGGTTCGAGAACAATGTAGACATGACCGAGACACGTCTCCGGTCAATAACCAATAGCGGAACCTGGATGCTCATATTGGCTCCCACATATTCTATGAAGATCCTTATCGGTCAGACCGCATAACAATATACGTTGTTCCCTTTGTCATCGGTATGTTACTTGCCCGAGATTCGATCGTCGGTATCTCAATACCTAGTTCAATCTCGTTTACTGGCAAGTCTCTTTACTCGTACCGTAATACATCATCCCGCAACTAACTCATTAGTTGCAATGCTTGCAAGGCTTAGGTGATGTGCATTACCAAGAGGGCCCAGAGATACCTCTCCGACAATCGGACTGACAAATCCTAATCTCGAAATACGCCAACCCAACAAGTACCTTCGGAGACACCTGTAGAGCACCTTTATAATCACCCAGTTACGTTGTGACGTTTGGTAGCACACAAAGTGTTCCTCCGGTAAACGGGAGTTGCATAATCTCATAGTCATAGGAACATGTATAATTCATGAAGAAAGCAATAGCAACATACTAAACGATCAAGTGCTAAGCTAACGGGATGGGTCAAGTCAATCACATCATTCTCCTAATGATGTGATCCCGTTAATCAAATAACAACTCTTTGTCCATTGTAAGGAAACATAACCATCTTTGATTAACGAGCTAGTCAAGTAGAGGCATACTAGTGACACTCTGTTTGTCTATGTATTCACACATGTATTATGTTTCCGGTTAATACAATTCTAGCATGAATAATAAACATTTATCATGAAATAAGGAAATAAATAATAACTTTATTATTGCCTCTAGGGCATATTTCCTTCAGTTGGTTCCACCCTAGGCCACATCAGGTTGCCCATGGAGAATTCTACCGAGACTCTGGAAGAATTGACGTACAAGACAAGGAAATGGAGACATGGAGGTGTCCACCTCAAGCATGCACGGTATGTACTCGGTACGTAGTCCAACACAATAAACAAAAGCAGGATGTATGATATTATCTCCTACAGAGAGACCGAACCTACGTAAAACCTCACTCCTATTACCATCGTGCCAAGTCGCCTAGCTAGGATACCCTACCGAGGATCTAGTGGACGTATAACCTTATGGCAGCTGGACTACGAAAACTGCATATGATGACTGAGCACCGTAGAGCATTGTTTTATTTTTTCCAATGAAAATAAATTTCTGACAAAAAATATTGAAGAAAATGCACTTAATCATACATGTGTAGGATATATGTATGAAATTTTATATGTGAATAGATAGATCAAAATGGACTTGTCATTTTTTGTATTTGGGCAAGATTTTCGTCTTTGTCGTGTAGGCACGTCATATTATTTACTGAAACTTTACACATATTTCATATTTGTAGTGGTTATTATAGTGGGCATCGACATATGGCGATTGTGGTAGAGTTGATCTTAGGGTTTGGTAGTTGTTGTAGTCGCACAACTAGTTGTAGGTTCCTTTGAGGGACACAGGTATTTGTAGCTTGATATGAGTTTTGATTGTAATGTAGTCCATGATTTAGGTCCATATATTGATCCTGAAGCATGCTTCATGTTTTCCTGAGGGAAAAAAACCTTGCTTACTTAAGCAATCAAGGTTGTATAGGCCTAGGCCATGGGTGCTTCGAATAAAAATGAACTCTCCTGATTACAGGTTGATTTTGCGTCTTGGCAAGTCCTTTCTCAGGGACAAGACGAACTGATGATTATCGTTGGTCTTGTTCCTGGACATGACATAGCGACAGCAATGCTCATCCTCCTATGTGCATCCGTTTTCCATGTTGTTGATGGATTGCTTGAGCCGGACGATGATGTGTAGATATGTCTCCAACGTACCAATAATTTTTGATTGTTCCATGCTATTATAGTACCAATCTTGGATGTTTTATATACACTTCCAAGCAATTATATATCATTCAAGGGGACTAACCTCTTAACTTAGTGCCCAGTGCCAGTTGCTGTTGTTTGGCTTATTTTTGGTTTTTAAGAATATCAGTACCAAATGAAGTCCAAGTGCCACGTAAATTTTTGGAGATTTTTTTTCTGCATATAATAGACCCTGGAAGCTTCGGGATGGGATGGGATGATGGAGCAGTGGCCCACGTAGCTCCGTTTGACCTAACTCTGCCTCTATAAATTCTGTAAAATTGGGAAACCAACAGAGGAGTCCAAGAAATACTTTTTCGGCCACCGCAAGTTCCTGTTCTGGAGAGATACCATCTGCAGGCCTTTTCCGGCACTCTATCGGAGGGGGATTCGATCACAGAGGAGATCTACATCATCCTTGCCACCCTTCTGATGATGTGTGAGTAGTTTACCACATACCTACGAGTTGATAGTTAGTAGCTAGATGGATTCTACTCTCTATTTGATCTTCAATACAATGTTCTCCTCGATGTTCTTGGAGTTCTATCCGATGTAATCACTTTTTGCGGTGTGTTTGTTGGGATCTGCTGAATGGTGAGTTTATGATCAGATTATTCATCAGTATTATTTGAGTGTTCTCTGAACTCTTTTATGCATGATTCTTATAGCTTCATATTTCTCTTCGTTCTATTGATTTGGTTTGGCCAACTAGATTGATTTATGTTGCAATGGGAGAGGTTCTTTGTATTGGGTTTGATATTGCGGTGCTCAATCCCAGTGATAGTAGGGGACATGACACGTATTGTATCATTGCTATTAAGGGTAAAAATATGGGGTTTATTCACTTGTGAGTTTACTTTGTCTATATCATGTCATCTTGCTTAAGGCGTTACTCCGTTGTTTATGAACTTAATACTCTATGCATGCTGGATAGCGGTCGATGTGTAGATTAATAGTAGTAGATGTAGAATCGTTTCGGTCTACTTGTCTTGGACGTGATGCCTATATGCATGATCGTTCCCATCTATATCGTCATGATTATCTGCATTTCTCTCAATTACCAAACAGTAATTTCTTTACCCACCGTATGCTATTTTTAAGAGAGAAGCCTCTAGTGAAAACTATGCCCCCCGGGGTCTACCTTTATCATATATTAAAATCCCTAAAAATATATTGCTACCATTTTAGTTCATTTATTTTATTTGTATTTTTTCGATCTATATGTATATCACCATACAATTTAATCTTGCAAATAAGAACCAAGGGATTGGCAACCCTTTTTTCGTGTTCGGTGCGAGGATTTGTTATTTTGTGTGCAGTTGCTGCTAACGAGTTGTTGTGTAATTCTCCTACTGGATTGATAAACTTGATTTCATAACTGAGGGAGATACTTATCTCTCCTGTACTGCATCATCCCCTCCTCTTTGTGAAAATCGCAACACGGCTCACAAGTAGCATGTGCCAGGTCTCACCCTCTTCCTTGATAGGTGTGGGATGTTTATGAGGTCGAGCATGGATGACATCCTCATCGTTGAAGGATAAGTCCCACCAGTTTCCACGGTTTTAAGGGTGGAGCTAGATTCCGCCTTAGCTTTGGCATGAGGGGGCCAGCTCCATTGTCACCACGAGAGGAGGAAGCACTGGCGGGGGAGAGGTGCTCCCGATGCTAGGGTGGGCACGTTCTCCCCAGTGAGGCGGTTGATTAAGCAAGTACAAGGTGGAGCGTTGTTTTGACATTGTCGGAGCGGGGAGCGGAAGGAGGAGGCTGAGGTTAGTGCAGGAGTATGTATTTGATCTAGGGTTATGGTTGAGTGTTCATGCCGTGTTGTTTACATGTAATGTTTAAAACAATAAATAAATATATTAAAATGGGATTTTTCCTTTGTTGTATTTGAGCTAGAATTGTGTGTGTGTTTTGTACTGTGTTGTTTAATGAAACTTTACACATATTTCAACAACATGTTTATGTATTTGTAGAATTTTTTTTTGAAACTTTGAGATATATTTCTATTTTTTGAAAACGGGCATCTTGGAGTCCATCCTATAAAACACCGCTCAGCGTTGACTCCCTTTTTATGAAAAGCCATCTAAAAATTATGGTATGAGGAGGTGATGGCGGTTCTGCTAGCTAGAGTCCAAATTGCCTGTTATATAGTGGGTCGGGGCATATGATGAGTTGCTCTTTGGGTTATCTATTGGTCATCTCTCCTCTCACAACTGGTTGCAACTTTTTGTAGGGACATGACTAGTTGTTGATTATATTGTGCGTCCTGCGTTTTGTCCGATTGGTATGTAGCTCTCAATGCGAGCATTACAGAAAAATCGCCTACCGACTGATGTAAGCGGGCCGGGCCAATAGGAGTACTCAAGTTTTAGGAAGCTTCCATCTGTTTTGAAACCTCTGGCCGTTTTTTCTTTATTAGTACCTATATTCTCCTTGGCCAGTTTTCCTGTTCTTTCTTTTGTTTTTAAATTATCTATTTTTTTCTTTTCACTGGGTTTTGTGGTATCTTCAGTTTTTTTGCTTTGTCTTTGTATTTTCTCGGTTTTTTCTTCCCCTTCTTTACTTTAAAAAAAGAAATTCTTGCTCTTTTTTAAAATTTTAAACGTTTTTAATTTATTAAAATTGTGACCTTTTTTGAATCCTCTAACAAATTCTTAATATCGTGAATATTTTAATAGTGCATGATTTCTTTTGAATGTTCGAACAATTGTTCGGTATGTGTTTTAAAATTGTTTAGCGTATAATAGGGAAAAGTTCACCTTGCACAAAAGGTTCACTATATATTAAAATATTGTTCAGTTCATATTAAATAAATGTCGAGTGCATATACAAAAAATGCACAAATTGTATTCAGAAGTATCCATTGTATATTATAGAATTGTTCACCATATATTAGAACATTTAATTTGAGAACATTTACTTAAATTCATGAATATGTTTCCGAGTACTGTTTAATCAACCATTGTCTTTATTTGAAAATAAATAAATATAATATAATAGTGCGTAAAGCAAAAAGCAAAAACCAAAAGGCAAAAAAAGCAAATCGTTGGTAGATCTAAAAAAAGCCAACTAGTAGCTAGCGACCAGACAAGTACAAGTAAAAGTCTAGCAATCGGAAGCAAAAACAAACAAATCATTGGTAGCCGAGTTCTTTTGGGTTTTATGGGTGGCTGCAGATGGGATTTTTAGAGTTAGTGGGGTGGCATTATAGTGTTTGTGCATGCCTGTTGGTTTGTTGTGGGACAAATTTTTTCAGAAACTGCCATCCGTGCGATCTAGATCCTATGGATGTGCGGGTGTTTGCTGGGGCCTTCCTCCAAATGAACGTTCGCCAGTTCTCATTACCGCTTTTCTATCGATAAATGCGTAGAGATTCACCATTTTTCTTTTATCGAGGAAAAACGCCTTTGTTGTTTAAGCCCAGGCATGAGGCTGTATAAGCCCTGGGCAGTGGGTGTTCGTATATAAAAATAAACTCTCATGATTGCTTGCTTTTGCGTCCTGGGCAAGTCCTTCTCAGGGATGGTTGTTTAGGTAGAAATTTGTTTATTGACAATTCACAGCTTGTTTCCACGCGTTCCCTTTTCTTTTCGATAGGCCTGTCATTATCTCTTTCTAAAATGAGCTCCCTTTAAATGACAATCTTCCATTTTGCCTCGGCGCCAAAATGCTTGGCTGTTTCCCTCCCATTATTCTAATCCTTATCAATGCGTTCAAGGCTTGCCATTTTGTTCCAGCCTGCTCGCTTTATATAAACAGCCAGAACCACCGTATCGCCTCCACCACAACCCGTCACATCACAACGTGAGAAGCAACCAACGCACTGTAGTTGTGCGTAGGTACCTGACCGTCGACGATGGCGCCTGTGCGACGGGGGAAAAAGAAAAGGTACGCTGCAACACTGGCCCGTTTGCATGCACGTAATCATGCTAGATCTGGTTTCATACGGTACGCCACCGGGATGATTATTTTAATGGAATTCCGGGAGAGTTCATTATGGGGTATGTGCTCTGTTATTTTACGTCCTATCTTTTGCCAACTTCTCTGCAGTCTTGCTCGTGAGTTTGTCCGGAGAATTGACACGATTTTTTTTCCGATCCAATATCATCCCAACTTTTTTTGTGGAGTTCGCCAATTTGTGGAATGGATTTTGCCAGAGAATTTGAAGAGATGTGTTGCTTAACGCAACAGATGGGCACTTCATTCATTTTTAAAAACAAAGATTGACACTAAATTTGTTTTCGAAATAGATCTAGGATTTTCAAAATAGATCTAGGATTTTTCTAGCAGCTTATCATTGTGGTATTTCTGGTTACATTTGATTCCTATGCAGATGATTCTAGACCTTTCATCATTCATTTCCACGACAGATCTAGGATTTTCAACCCTTTATCGTGGTGTTTTCTAGGTAGATTTAGTTGTGACAGATATTTGTCACACTCTTCATTACTTTTTCTCAGAACAGATCTATGATTTTCTATCTTTTGTTGTGGTATTTTTTGGTGCATCCGGTTCCTACCAATTCTTTTAAACCCTTCACCGCTTCATTTTCACAATAGATCTAAGATTTTAAATCCTTTTTTATCATGCTTTTTTCGATGGATTCAGTTCCTCTATTTGCTTTCAAACCCTTCATTATCTATATTTTGAATAGATCTGGGATTTCCTATCTTTTATCATGGTGTTTTTTTTGGTGTTTTCGGTTCCTCCATATGCTTTCAAACCCTTCATAGATTATTTTTTTTAGATTAGATCTAGATTTTTGTCTCGAGTTGTTTGTGGGTTTGTTCAGTTTGTACATATTATTGGCAAACTCTTCATTATGCATTTTCAGAATAGATCTAGTATTGAACTAATATTTTCTATCTCGGATCATGGTGTTTCTGGGCGCGTATAGTTCCTAGATATGTTTGTGAAAACCTTCATCAATTAAAAAGGAGTAATTTTTATTCAGTTATTCTGGTTGAGTCTTCTGGGACCGACATGCATTCATATTTCGACAACACAATCTGTTGTATTTTTCAACATATCTTACACAAACTGCACTTTAGGTGAAAAGAGAAAGTTTGTAGGGAATGCACAGTTTGATTTATTTAGTTTTGGGGATTTTAGTATATGTGTGATAAATTTCCTTATCCTAGTTCTAATATCGATTGAGTATGTGCATATGCTGCTAGTTTTGATGACACATTTGTTTAACAAGATACTATAAGTTACATGCTTCGTGTTCGCTAACTTCAAAACATTGTAAATTTCCTTTAATTTGTAGTGCGGAGCATTTGAGAGTCACGTTGTCAATGGCCACCATTATGCAGCTAGAGATTGAAGTTGGGCTGGTTAATAATGTTTTCAAAGTTGATGTGGAACCACGTTCCGATGACAAGTCCTACATCGCGATGCATGTGGTCAGGAGTCTTACAAATAATAATTATTGTTCTGCATTTGATGTCAATGGAGATATCTACATTAGCTTACCAATATTGGATCATGTTGAGAAGCTACGCAAGAAGAAACGTGATATTTTTGACTTGAAGTACGTGAGTTTCCAGCCAGTGGAGGAGGTAATGCAGTTGCCGGAGAATGAGGATGTTGCAATTACAACATATATCACTCCACTTGACGATTTGAGTGAGGATGATGAGGATGATGATGAGGTGACCTCCCCATTAAAGAGATCAAGGCAAGAGTAGTCATTGTTTATTTCTCTTAATAAGTCTGGTGCTACCAAAATCACTAGACATCCTGTTAGTGATGTGTGTTCTCTTTATCTTTCTCTGTGGAATTATGTAACTGATATGTTCACCTTCAGGATTATGACATCTGTTTCTTTTGTCTTAAAAAATCCAGGGTTGCATTTTTCAAATCTCACTATATGCATATTCTAACATAAGATGTATTGTGCTTTGCATTTTAAGGGCCTTTTTTTGCACGCGTGATTGTGAGAACATATAAATGAGATAACTACATGATTGAATGTCATGGTGCATCGATCCCCATAGGAAGCATAATCACATGAGTCGTGGAGAAGTATAATCTATAGGAAAGTAGGTGCCAGTTCACTCATTGACACCCGAACTCCACTGGCGAGCCTTACACAAGTAGCACGAACAATATCCTGCCAGTTGTTCTACCACTGGCGGCTCATCTAGGCACACATCAGTGTAATCTTGTGCAAACTCTTTGCACGCATGGTCACGTTTGATGTGCAACCGTGCATTGCTGGACATCTGCATCCGCGTGTCCGCGGCCATGGTCGGGAGCGCCTGTGTGAGGTATGTGGCAAGGGCACGGTGTACACATCTATATCTACTATCTATACCTAATATTAAAGGGAGGATTGTTTCTCCATCTTCTTTCGTCTAATTAATCTTTTTCGTACGTCCTTCATCTGTGATCTATATCTACTATCTATACCTAATATTAAAGGGAGGATTGTCTGTTCGAGCATAAAAATAATAATTAGCTGTCCACAGAAATCGAACCATAGGAAGCATAACCACAGAAATCTCACTATATGCATATTCTAACATAAGATGTATTGTGCTTTGCATTTTAAGGGCCTTTTTTTGCACGCGTGATTGTGAGAACATATAAATGGGATAACTACATGATTGAATGTCATGGTGCATCGATCCCCATAGGAAGCATAATCACATGAGTCGTGGAGAAGTATAATCTATAGGAAAGTAGGTGCCAGTTCACTCATTGACACCCGAACTCCACTGGCGAGCCTTACACAAGTAGCACGAACAATATCCTGCCAGTTGTTCTACCACTGGCGGCTCATCTAGGCACACATCAGTGTAATCTCGTGCAAACTCTTTGCACGCATGGTCACGTTTGATGTGCAACCGTGCATTGCTGGACATCTGCATCCGCGTGTCCGCGGCCATGGTCGGGAGCGCCTGTGTGAGGTATGTGGCAAGGGCACGGTGTACATATCTATATCTACTATCTATACCTAATATTAAAGGGAGGATTGTTTCTCCATCTTCTTTCGTCTAATTAATCTTTTTCGTACGTCCTTCATCTGTGATCTATATCTACTATCTATACCTAATATTAAAGGGAGGATTGTCTGTTCGAGCATAAAAATAATAATTAGTTGTCCACAGAAATCGAACCATAGGAAGCATAACCACAGAAATCTCACTATATGCATATTCTAACATAAGATGTATTGTGCTTTGCATTTTAAGGGCCTTTTTTTGCACGCGTGATTGTAAGAACATATAAATGGGATAACTACATGATTGAATGTCATGGTGCATCGATCCCCATAGGAAGCATAATCACATGAGTCGTGGAGAAGTATAATCTATAGGAAAGTAGGTGCCAGTTCACTCATTGACACCCGAACTCCACTGGCGAGCCTTACACAAGTAGCACGAACAATATCCTGCCAGTTGTTCTACCACTGGCGGCTCATCTAGGCACACATCAGTGTAATCTCGTGCAAACTCTTTGCACGCATGGTCACGTTTGATGTGCAACCGTGCATTGCTGGACATCTGCATCCGCGTGTCCGCGGCCATGGTCGGGAGCGCCTGTGTGAGGTATGTGGCAAGGGCACGGTGTACACATCTATATCTACTATCTATACCTAATATTAAAGGGAGGATTGTTTCTCCATCTTCTTTCGTCTAATTAATCTTTTTCGTACGTCCTTCATCTGTGATCTATATCTACTATCTATACCTAATATTAAAGGGAGGATTGTCTGTTCGAGCATAAAAATAATAATTAGCCGTCCACAGAAATCGGACCATAGGAAGCATAACCATAGAAATCTCACTATATGCATATTCTAACATAAGATGTATTGTGCTTTGCATTTTAAGGGCCTTTTTTTGCACGCGTGATTGTGAGAACATATAAATGGGATAACTACATGATTGAATGTCATGGTGCATCGATCCCCATAGGAAGCATAATCACATGAGTCGTGGAGAAGTATAATCTATAGGAAAGTAGGTGCCAGTTCACTCATTGACACCCGAACTCCACTGGCGAGCCTTACACAAGTAGCACGAACAATATCCTGCCAGTTGTTCTACCACTGGCGGCTCATCTAGGCACACATCAGTGTAATCTCGTGCAAACTCTTTGCACGCATGGTCACGTTTGATGTGCAACCGTGCATTGCTGGACATCTGCATCCGCGTGTCCGCGGCCATGGTCGGGAGCGCCTGTGTGAGGTATGTGGCAAGGGCACGGTGTACACATCTATATCTACTATCTATACCTAATATTAAAGGGAGGATTGTTTCTCCATCTTCTTTCGTCTAATTAATCTTTTTCGTACGTCCTTCATCTGTGATCTATATCTACTATCTATACCTAATATTAAAGGGAGGATTGTCTGTTCGAGCATAAAAATAATAATTAGCCGTCCACAGAAATTGAACCATGGTGCATTGGTTGAAGCCTAACCAAGCAAACCAACTACACTACGACGCTGTTGTTGGTAAACGGAATGAACTTTAGTCTATTGAGTCCGCCCGACCCGCGCGCCCTATTGGGCAAGCCCATGAGCGAGGACGGACGCCCCCCTATTTTTCTTCATTGTTGTCCTTTTTTCTGTTTTCACTTTTCGTCTTTAAAATAATTTAGAAAAAATCGAAATTTCCAAACAAGATGTGAATTTTGGAAAAATTGCAGATATTTTTATATTTTTTGTCAATTTGAACAACAATTTCGCAAATGTTCACGAATTTTTAAAATAATGTTCACTAAAATAAAATTATCTTGAATGAAAAAAGGTTCATGCATTTAAAAAATTATCAAACAAAAAATGTTCATGAATTTTGCTCTACTAAAGTGTTCATCAATTCTAAGAATATTCACCGAGTCAAATAAAATGTTCACAAGATTTTTAAAAATTGCATGGATTCAAAAAATATTCATCAACTCAAAAAATGTTCGGCGATTGATAACAATGTTTAGAGTTTCCAAAAACAATGTTTCTAATAATTGAAAAAATGTTTCCGAATTTGAAAATGTTCATGGTTTCATAAAAAACTATTCATGAATTCAAAATAGGTTCATGATTTTAAAAAAATGTTTATGATGTGAAAAGAGTTCTTGAATTGGAAAATGATGTTCGCAAAAGTTGAAAAGAAAAATAAAATAAAAAATGGACTTGAAAAATACGAAAGTGGAAAAAATGTGCAAATAAAAAAGGGGGAAGGAAAAAAGAAATATAAAAATAATGAAAATTCAGAAGAAATAACAAATAAAAACAAGAAGGAAACCAGTTCGTGGAAGCATTCTTGAACCATCCAAAACCGGGTGGGAAAAACCAGACTGGGTCGGCCTATGCTGTGGACAGGCGCGCTGGATAGTATGCGCTAGCTAGGTTGCTCGACAGCGACCTACTCGCCGAATAAGAACGGACGTGACGCCGAATAAGAACGGACGTGACCATCGACGGTGACTCGGCCAACGTCAATTTTTTGTGTCACTTTGTTAGGCTTATGTTTGATTAGGAGTTAGAACAGGTAGCTTAGAAGCAACTTTATGAAGGAAATATGCCCTAGAGGCAATAATAAAGTTATTATTTATTTCCTCATATCATGATAAATGTTTATTATTCATGCTAGAATTGTATTAACCGGAAACATAATACATGTGTGAATACATAGACAAACATAGTGTCACTAGTATGCCTCTACTTGACTAGCTCGTTAACCAAAGATGGTCGAGTTTCCTAGCCATAGACATGAGTTGTCATTTGATTAACGAGATCACATCATTAGGAGAATGATGTGATTGACTTGACCCATTCCGTTAACTTAGCACTTGATCGTTTAGTATGTTGCTATTGCTTTCTTCATGACTTGTACATATTCCTATGACCATGTGATTATGCAACTCCCGTTTACCTGAGGAACACATTGTGTGCTACCAAACATCACAATGTAATTGGGTGATTATAAACGTAATCTACAGGTGTCTCCTGAAGGTCCTTGTTGGGTTGGCGTATTTCAAGATTAGGATTTGTCACTCCGATTGTCGGAGAGGTATCTCTGGGCCCTCTCGGTAATGCACATCACTATAAGCCTTGCAAGCAATGTGACTAATGAGTTAGTTGCGGGATGATGCATTACGGAACGAGTAAAGAGACTTGCCGGTAACGAGATTGAACTAGGTATTAAGATACCGACGATCGAATCTTGGGCAAGTAACATACCGATGACAAAGGGAATAACGTATGTTGTTATGCGGTTTGACCGATAAAGATCTTCATTGAATATGTAGAAGCCAATATGAGCATCCAGGTTCCGCTATTGGTTATTGACCGGAGACATGTCTCGGTCATGTCTACATAGTTACCAAACACGTAGGGTCTGCACGCTTAAAGTTCGGTGACGATTGTATTATGAGTTTTGGTGTTTTGATGTACCGAAGGTAGTTCGGAGTCCCAGATGTGATCACGGACATGATGAGGAGTCTCTGGCCGAGACGTAAAGATCGATATATTGGACGACTATGTTCGGACACTGGGATGGTTTCGGGGAGTTTCGGACATATACCGGAGTACCGGAGGGTTACCGGACCCCCCCGGGGAATTTAATGGGCCAAGATGGGCCTTAGTGGAGAAGAGGAGGGGCGGCTAGGGCAGGCCACGCGCCCCCCCTCTAGTCCGAATTGGACAAGGAGGGGGACGGCGCCCCCCTTTCCTTCCTTCTCTCTCCTTCCCTTCATTTCCCCCTCCTACTCCAACTAGGAAAAGAGGGTGGGAGTAGGACTCCTCCCTGGCGCGCCATCCTCCTGGTCGGCCGCCTCCTCCCCCTGGTCCTTTATATTCAGGGGCAGGGGGGCACCTCTAGACACAACAATTGGAATCTTGATCTCTTAGCCGTGTGCGGTGCCCCCCTCCATCATATTCCACCTCGATCATATCGTAGCGGTGCTTAGGCGAAGCCCTGCGTCGGTAGCAACATCATCACCGTCATCATTCCATCGTGCTGACATAACTCTCCCGTGAAGCTCTGCTGGATCAGAGTTCGCGGGACGTCATCGAGCTGAACGTGAGCTGAAATCGGAGGTGTCGTACGTTCGTTATTTGGATCGGTCGGATCGCGAAGACGTACGACTACATCAACCGCGTTGTGTTAATGCTTCCACTTTCGGTGTACGAGGGTACGTGGACACACTCTCCCCTCTCGTTGCTATGCATCACCATGATCCTGTGTGTGCATAGGATTTTTTTTGAAATTACTACGTTCCCCAACAGTGGCATCCGAGCCAGGTTTTATGCGTAGATGTTATATGCACGAGTAGAACACAAGTGAGTTGTGGACGATTCAAGTCATACTACTTAACAACATGTCATACTTTGGTTCGGACGTCTATGCACAAGTGAAGCGGCCCGGACCGACATTACGCGTACGCTTATGCGAGACTGGTTCTACCGACGTGCTTTGCACACAGGTGGCTGGCGGGTGTCAGTTTCTCCAACTTTAGTTGAACCGAGTGTGGCTACGCCCAGTCCTTGTGAAGGTTAAAACAACACTAACTTGACGAACTATCGTTATGGTTTTGATGCGTAGGTAAGAACGGTTCTTGCTCAGCCCGTAGCAGCCACGTAAAACTTGCAACAACAAAGTAGAGGACGTCTAACTTGTTTTGCAGGGCTTGTCGTGATATGATATGGTCAAGGCATGATGCTATATTTATTGCATGAGATGATCATGTTTTGTAACCGAATTATCGGCAACTGGCAGGAGACATATGGTTGTCGCTTTATTGTATGCAATGCAATCGTCCTGTAATTGCTTTACTTTATCACTAAGCGGTAGCGATAGTCGTAGTAGCAATAGTTGGTGAGACGACAACGATGCTACGATGGAGATCAAGGTGTCGCGCTAGTGACGATGGTGATCATGACGGTGCTTTGGAGATGGAGATCACAAGCACAAGATGATGATGGCCATATCATATCACTTATATTGATTGCATGTGATGTTTATCTTTTATGCATCTTATTTTGCTTTGATCGACGGTAGCATTATAAGATGATCTCTCACTAAATTTCAAGGTATAACTGTTCTCCCTGAGTATGCACCGTTGCAAAAGTTCTTCGTGCTGAGACACCACCTGATGATCGGGTGTGATAAGCTCTACGTTCAAATACAACGGATGCAAAACAGTTGCACACGCAGAATACTCAGGTTAAACTTGATGAGCCTAGCATATGCAAATATGGCCTCGGGAAACTGAGACCGAAAGGTCGAGCGTGAATCATATAGTAGATATGATCAACATAGTGATGTTCACCATTGAAACTACTCCATCTCACGTGATGATCAGACATGGTTCTATTGATATGGATCACGTGATCACTTACAATATTAGAGGGATGTCTATCTATGTGGATGTTCTTTAATAATTAGATTAACTGAACTTTAATTTATCATGAACTTAGTACCTGATAGTATTTTGCATGTCTATGTTGTTGTAGATAGATGGCCCGTGCTGTTGTTTCGTTGAATTTTAATGCGTTCCTTGAAGATGATGGTAGCAATTACACGGACTGGGTCCATAACTTGAGGATTGTCCTCATTGCTGCACAGAAGAATTACGTCCTGGAAGCACCGCTAGGTGCCAAACCTGCTGCGGGAGCAACACTAGATGTTATGAACGTCTGGCAGAGCAAAGCTGATGACTACTCGATAGTTCAGTGTGCCATGCTTTACGGCTTAGAACAGGGACTTCAACGACGTTTTCAACGTCATGGAGCATATGAGATGTTCCAGGAGTTGAAGTTAATATTTCAAGCAAATGCCCGGATTGAGAGATATGAAGTCTCCAATAAGTTCTATAGCTGCAAGATGGAGGAGAATAGTTCTGTCGGTGAACATATACTCAGAATGTTTGGGTATAACAATCACTTGATTCAACTGGGAGTTAATCTTCCGGATGATAGTGTCATTGACAGAATTCTTCAATCACTGCCACCAAGCTACAAGAGCTTCGTGATGAACTATAATATGCAAAGGATGGATAAGACAATTCTCGAGCTCTTCGCAATTCTAAAGGCTGCGGAGGTAGAAATCAAGAAGGAGAATCAAGTGTTGATGGTCAACAAGACCATCAGTTTCAAGAAAAAGGGCAAAGGGAAGAACAAGGGGAACTTCAAAAAGAACAGCAAACAAGTTGCTGCTCAAGAGAAGAAACCCAAGTCAGGACCTAAGCCCGAGACTGAGTGCTTGTACTGCAAGCTGACTAGTCACTAGAAGCGGAAATGCCCCAAGTATTTGGCGGATAAGAAGGATGGCAAGGTGAACAAAGGTATATGTTATACATGTTATTGATGTATACCTTACTAATGCTCACAGTAGCACCTAGGTATTTGATACTGGTTCTGTAGCTAATATTTGCAACTCGAAACAGGGGCTACGGATTAAGCGAAGATTGGCTGAGGACGAGGTGATGATGCGCGTGAAAAATGGTTCCAAAGTCGATGTGATCGCGGTCGGCATGCTACCTCTACATCTACCTTCGGGGTTAGTTTTAGACCTAAATAATTGTTATTTGGTGCCAGCGTTGAGCATTAACATTATATCTGGATCTTGTTTGATGCGAGACGGTTATTCATTTTAAATCAGAGAATTATGGTTGTTCTATTTATATGAGTAATATGTTTTATGGACATGCACCCTTGAATAGTGGTCTATTTATATTAAATCTCGATAGTAGTGATACACATATTCATAATATTGAAACCAAAAGATGCAGAGTTGATAATGATAGTGCAACTTATTTGTATCACTGCCGTTTAGGTCATATTGGTGTAAAACGCATGAAGAAACTCCATTTCGATGGACTTTTGTAATCACTTGATTATGAATCACTTGGTACTTGCAAACCATGCCTCATGGGCAAAATGACTAAAACACCGTTCTCCGGAACTATGGAGCGAGCAACAGATTTGTTGGAAATCATACACTGATGTATGTCGTCCAATTAATGTTGAGGCTCGCGGCGGGTATCGTTATTTTCTCACCTTCACAGATGATTTGAGCAGATATGGGTATATCTACTTAATGAAACATAACTCTGAAACAGTTGAAAAGTTCAAAGAATTTCAGAGCGAAGTAGAAAATCATCGTAACAAGAAAATAAAGTTTCTACGATCTGATCATGGAGGAGAATATTTGAGTTATGAGTTTGGTCTTCATTTGAAACAATGCGAAATAGTTTCACAACTCACGCCACCCGAAACACCACAGCGTAATGGTGTATCCGAACGTCGTAATCGTATTTTACTAGATATGGTGCGATCTATGATGTCTCTTACTGATTTACCGCTACCATTTTGGGCTTATGCTTTAGAGACGGCTGCATTCACGTTAAATAGGTCACCATCTAAATCCGTTGAGACGACGCCTGATGAACTATGGTTTGGGAAGAAACCAAAGTTGTCGTTTCTTAAAGTTTGAGGCTGCGATGCTTATGTGAAAAAGCTTCAACCTGATAAGCTCGAAGCCAAATCGGAGAAATGTGTCTTCATAGGATACCCAAAGGAAACTATTGGGTACACCTTCTATCACAGATCTGAAGGCAAGACTTTTGTTGCTAAATTTGGATCCTTTCTAGAGAAAGAGTTTCTCTCGAAAGAAGTGAGTGGGAGGAAAGTAGAACTTGATGAGGTAACTGTACCTGCTCCCTTATTGGAAAGTAGTTCATCACAGAAATCGGTTCCTGTGACACCTACACCAATTGGTGAGGAAGCTAATGATGATGATCATGAAACTTCAGATCAAGTTACTACCGAACCTCGTAGATCAATCAGAGTAAGATCCGCACAAGAGTGGTAAGGTAATCCTGTTCGGGAGGCCATGATTCCGCAAAATGGCTTGAGGCCATGAAATCTGACATGTGATCCATGTATGAGAACAAAGTGTGGAGTTTGGTTGACTTGCCCGATGATCGGCAAGCCATCGAAAATAAATGGATCTTCAAGAAGAAGACAGACGCTGACGGTAATGTTACTGTCTACAAAGCTCGATTTGTTGCGAAAGGTTTTCGCTAAGTTCAAAGGGTTGACCACGATGAGACTTCCTCACCCCACTACTAGAAAAAGGCCTTCTAATGGCGCACCGGTTTTGCCTACTAATGGCGCACTACCGGTGCGCCATTAGCATCACGCCACTAGAATTTTTTTCTAATGGAGCACCTGTGGTGCGCCATTAGAATCTGGTATTCTAATGGCGCACCGCTGGTGCGCCATTAGTATTGCCCATGGTGCGCCATTAGTATCTGGTATACTAATGGCGCACCACATAGAAATGCGCCATTAGTAACAATTTTTTTTTCAAATTTTTTTGCAGAATATTTTTTTAAAAAAAATTCAATTTTTTTTGTTTTTTCTTAATCTTAGGTCACTATGGCTTAATCTCGGGTTAATATGCTTAATCTCAGGTCAAATCGCACTCCATGGTCAAACTTCCCGAAAGGTCACCCATCCTCACACGCTTAACTTCAGAGTTCAATCCAACCCCAGCAACAGCTCACTTAACAGGCACTTGTTGATATATCTAGCATATCAATCCTATTATACCTTGTTCATGTTCATCACTATGATGAAATTTTCGAAAAATATTTCAAACTTCCCGGTCATATCACGTATCATTTTTTGAAAAAAATTCAAAAAACCAATTTTTTTTTGATTTTTTTTCCTCTAGATCCTGAAAGCCCCGTAACTTTTTTTCTGTTAGGTTTTTGGGGATTTTGAAAATGTTTAACGGGGTTCTCCCCGGTTAAATTCGGATGTAACTTTTCGAGTAGATGATTTTTCATATATAAAACTTTTTAAACCGAGTTCCTATGCAAAAGTTATGCCCTTTTTACAAATTTCCAGAGAGATTTTGCAAATAAAGTCGAAATTTATATTTGTAAATTTTCCCAACAACTAGACCACATATCACATGGGAAACTTATTTTCTTTTATTTTTTTGACATTTTTATCGTTTTTTTATTTTTTTTAAACTGAAAAGGCGGTCCAAGGGGGGGTGCATTTGGTGGAAGCCGGGCAAACTAGTAATGGCGCACCGTGGGGTGGTGCGCCATTAGTAGTTAAACTAGTAATGGCGCAGTGTCCACTGGTGCTCCATTACTAACAAAATTTTTATAATTTTTTTTACTTCTTTTTTCAAAACTTCTAATGGCGCACGGTTGGTGTGGTGCGCTATTACTAGTAAAAATTAGTAATGGCGCACCAGTCCCACGGTTCGCCATTAGTAGTTTTGAAAAAATTAAAAAACAATTTTTTTACTAATGGCGCACCGTGGGATGTGGTGCGCCATTAGTATTTGCACACTAATGGCGCACCGACACATGGTGCGCTATTAGTATTTAGTAATGGCGCACCACATGTACAGTGTGCCATTAGTGTCCATCCCATCTAGAGCCCTTTTCGTAGTAGTGCCCGTAGAGATGCAAAAGTCCGTCCGAATCATGTTAGCAATTGCCGCATTTTATGATTATGAAATTTGGCAAATGGATGTAAAGACTGCATTCCTGAATGGATTTCTGGAAGAAGAGTTGTATATGATGCAACCTGAAGGTTTTATCGATCCAAATGGAACTAACAAAGTGTGCAAGCTCCGGCGATCCTTTTAGGAACTGGTGCAAGCCTCTCAGAGTTGGAATAAACGCTTTGATAATATGATCAAAGCATATGGTTTTGTACAGACTTTTGGAGAAGCCTGTATTTACAAAAAAAAAGTGAGTGGGAGCTCTGTAGTATTTCTAATCTTATATGTGGATGACATATTGTTGATTGGAAATGATATAGACTTTTGGATAGCATAAAAGGACACTTGAATAAGAGTTTTTCAATGAAGGACCTCGGTAAAGCTGCTTACATATTGGGCATCAAGATCTATAGAGATAGATCAAGACGCTTAATTGGACTTTCACAAAGCACATACCTTGACAAAGTTTTGAAGAAGTTCAAAATGGATCAAGCAAAGAAAGGGTTGTTGCCTGTGTTACAAGGTGTGAAATTGAGTAAGACTCAACACTAGTAGAAAAAGGGTCAAACGTGAAGCACATTAGTGCCGGTTTGTATTTGAGCCGGCACTAATGTATACATTAGTGCCGGTTCCAACGGCTAGCCGGGCCGCTTTCATTAGTACCGGTTCGTGGCGAACCTTTAGCACCGGTTCGTGCCACGAACTGGTACTAATGAGAGTGGTGGCAGGATGTTGTCAGACTGGGGCCCCTCCAGCCCCTTTAGTACCGGTTCTCGGCACAAACCGGTACTAAAGGTCGTCCTACATAAACCCTTCGTCCACCCGAGCTCGCTCTGTTCTTCCCCTTTCCCCTCTCCTCTCTGTTCTTCCCCTCTTCCTCTCGAGCTCATCACAGATTTTGCCCAAAATTTGTCAAGATTTGAAGGCCCCCATCCATTGAAATGATCACAAAGGTTAGCAACTTTGTCCTTTCATCTCTCATTGCTAGATTTACTCTTGCAATGCTTTATATAGTGATTAATTTGTGAGTTTAGTAATTTGGGAGGAAATATATATATGTGCTAGTATTTGATTTATATGCAATTTGAGGTCAAAAATAACACTTAGTTTGCATATGTAGGTGTGGTTTACTTAGTGCCTTCAAAATCTCCGTCGTAACCACCGTCGATCGCCCGCACCGTCCCGTCGCCGGCACCACCTTGTGGTGAGCCTCTTTGTTCATGAAATTTTGTATAAAAATTGATGTTTGTGTGATTTGGATATATAGTTACTCGTATAATTATCTTACCTGTACGTTGTTTGTTATACATATAGTGCCATGGTTTTGATATCCGTCCCCGTCGGCCCTCGTCCTTGTTATGATTCGGATGTGGTATATATATTCTCTTTTAAAACTAGTTGCATTTCGTGTTTATGACAAATTATGCCCATCAAGTTGACATAGAAATTTTTTCTAGGAGGTATGTGAACCGGAAATTCCAACCGACCGTATTGTCGAGAGGTTAAATTTAGTTGAAAGAGAAAACGAGTACTTGAAAGAAAAATTGAAAAGAATTGAGGGGGAGAAGATGGAATTGGAGTTGCATGTTGCCGATGTCGTCGATGATCACAAGATCAAGATGGAGAAAATGTGCTTGAAGTTTAGAAAGATTAGAAAATATGCCATCAATAGTGAGGCTTGGTATCATTATGCTGTTGGATCCATTGTTACCTTAGTTGCGATCTTGATCGCATTTGTTGTTGCATTTAAATGCTTTAGCTAGAGAGTTATTTGTTTGTTGCATTTAAGTGTTGTATGAACTTTATGTATGAACTTGTATTAATTTGGTCTATTCGGTGTTGTGTAATGAAGATGAGCCGGCAATGGATGTACGATGACCGATGCTCTCCCCAGTTCGTTGAGGGCGTGCATAATTTTCTGATTGCGGCTGAGGCAAACAAGCGGGCGGATGGTTTTATGCCTTGTCCATGTGCTGGCTGTAAGAATGGTCACAATTACTCTACGTCAAGAACCATTCACGTCCACCTGTTTGAGTCCGATTTCATGCCCCACTATAATGTTTGGACCAAGAACGGAGAAAGAGGGGTTATGATGGAAGACAATGAAGAAGAAGAGGACGACGACAGCTATCCTGGCCATGGGTTCCCTGAATACGATGATACAACAATGGGGGAAGAAGCTAAGCCGGTAATGCGGGAAGAAGCTGTGCCGGCAATGCGGGAAGAAGCTGAAGAAGAGGCATCAGATGAGCCCGTTGATGATCTAGGTCGGGCCATTGCCGATGCAAAGGGAAACTGCGCAAGTGATTTGGAGAAGAAGAAGTTGCAGCGCATGTTAGAGGATCACAAAAAAATGTTGTACCCGAATTGCGTAGGTGACAAGAAGAAGCTGGGCACCACACTGGAATTGCTGCAATGGATGGCAGAGAATGGTGTATCTGACAAGGGATTTGGAAAGTTGCTGGTAATGATAAAGGATATGCTTCCAAAGGACAACGAATTGCCCGAGAGTACGTACGAAGCAAAGAAGGATGTCTGCCCTCTAGGGTTAGAAGTGCAGAAGATACATGCATGCCCTAATGATTGCATCCTCTACCGCGGTGAGTACGAGGATTTGAACGCTTGCCCGGTATGTGGTGCATTGCGCTATAAGATCAGCCGCGATGACCCTGGTGATGTCGAGGGCGAGCGCCCCAGGAAGAAGATTCCTGCCAAGGTGATGTGGTATGCTCCTATAATACCACAGTTGAAACGTTTGTTCCAAAACAAAGAGCATGCCAAGGCGAGGCGATGGCACAGAGAAGATCGTAAGAAAGACGGAAAGTTGAGAGTACCCGCTGACGGGTCGCAGTGGAGAAAAATCGAAAGAAAGTACGGGAAGGAGTTTGCAGATGACGCAAGGAGCGTATGGTTTGGTCTAAGCGCAGATGGCATTAATACTTTTGGGGAGCAGAGCAGCAACCATAGCACCTGGCCTGTGACTCTATGTTTGTATAACCTTCCTCCTTGGTTGTGCATGAAGCAGAAGTTCATTATGATGCCAGTGCTCATCCAAGGCCCTAAGCAACCCGGCAACGACAATGATGTGTACCTAAGGCCATTAGTTGAAGAACTCTTACAACTGTGGAATGGAACAGGTGTACGTGCGTGGGATGAGCACATGGGGAAAGAATTTGACCTAAAGGCGTTGCTGTTCGTGACCATCAATGATTGGCCTGCTCTCAGTAACCTTTCAGGACAGACAAACAAGGGATACCGCGCATGCACACACTGTTTGGACGATACCGACAGTATATATTTGGCTAATTGTAAGAAGAATGTGTACCTGGGACATCGTCGATTTCTTCCGAGGAGGCATCCCGTAAGAAAGAAAGGCAAGCATTTCAAAGGTGAGGCGGATCACCGGACGAAGCCTGGCCACCGTACTGGTGCTGATGTACATGATATGGTCAAGGATTTGAAGGTGGTCTTTGGAAAGGGTCCTGGTGGACAACCTGTTCCGAATGACGCTGACGGACGCGCACCCATGTGGAAGAAGAAATCTATATTTTGGGACCTGCCCTATCGGAAACATCTAGAGGTCCGCTCCGCAATCGATGTGATGCACGTGACGAAGAATCTTTGTGTGACCCTGCTTGGCTTCTTGGGCGTGTATGGGAAGACAAAAGATACACCTGAGGCACGGGAGGACCAGCAACGTATGCACGGAAAAGACGACATACATCAGGGTCATGCAAGCTACGCTCTTACCAAAGAAGAGAAGGAAATCTTCTTTGAATGCCTGCTCAGTATTAAGGTACTGTCTGGCTTCTCGTCGAATATAAAGGGAATAATAAACATGGCAGAGAAAAAGTTCCAGAACCTAAAGTCTCATGACTGCCACGTGATTATGACGCAACTGCTTCCGGTTGCATTGAGGGGGCTTCTCCCGGAAAACGTTCGATTAGCCATTGTGAAGCTATGTGCATTTCTCAATGCAATCTCTCAGAAGGTAATCGATCCAGAAATCATACCAAGGTTACAGAATGATTTGGTGCAATGTCTTGTCAGTTTCGAGTTGGTGTTCCCACCATCCTTCTTTAACATCATGACGCACGTCCTAGTTCACCTATGCGAAGAGATTAACGTTTTGGGTCCTGTATTTCTACACAATATGTTCCCCTTTGAGAGGTTCATGGGAGTCTTAAAGAAATATGTTCATAACCGTGCTAGGCCAGAAGGAAGCATCTCCAAGGGCCGTCAAAATGAGGAGGTCATTGAGTTTTGTATTGACTTTATTTCTGACCTTAAGCCGATTGGTGTTCCTGAATCGCGGCATAAGGGCAGACTGGATGGAAAAGGCACGCTAGGAGGGGAACAAATAATATGTATGGACGGACATTCTCTCACTGAAGCACACTACACAGTTCTACAGAATTCCGCCTTGGTGGCTCCGTATATGGATGAACATAAGAATTTTCTACGCTCCAAACACCCGGAGCGGTCTGATGACTGGATTACACGTGAACAAACAAGGAGTTTCGCCAGCTGGTTGCAAGCACGTACCATGCATGACACCTCTATTGAAGATGACCTGTACTTGCTGTCCCAGTTACCATCTTTGAATATAATGACTTTCAAAGGGTACGAGATAAATGGTAATACATTTTACACGATCGCCCAATATAAGAAGAGCACCAACCAAAACAATGGTGTCTGCTTTGATGCAGAAACCAAGACGGGAAAGGAAACATATTATGGTTATAAACAGGACAAATGGGAACTTGACTATCAACGTGGTTTGAAGGTCCCTTTGTTTCGGTGCAAATGGGTCAATATGACACAAGGCGGGGTAATGGAAGACCCGCAGTACGGAATGACAACAGTGGATCTCAACAATCTTGCGTATGCAGATGAACCATTTGTCCTAGCCAATGATGTGGCACAGGTTTTCTATGTGAAGGACATGTCTACCAAGCCAAGAAAAAGAAAAGATAAGGAAGCGAATGCATCATACGATGAGCCAAAGCGGCACATAGTTCTTTCTGGGAAGAGAAACATCGTGGGAGTGGATGACAAGACAGACAAGTCAGAAGATTATGAAAAGTTTGATGAAATTGCTCCATTCACAGTGAATATTGACCCAAGCATCCCGTTAAATGATGAACATTTTCCATGGTTACGGTGGAAAGGGACACACGCGAAGAAAAAGTTTCACACCCAAAGATCTGGGATGTGATCGGCTTCACTAGCTATCATCACTTTCTTCTGTGTTTCACACCCAGAAGGGAATCTCTGTAATAGTTAGGGTAGTTAATTATGTGTTTTGGCATTTGAAACGCGAAGAAATTTTATGTGCAAACAAATTCTTTCATGCCTTTACAGATTTTTAAAGTTAAGTTATTCACAAACTAGTGATTCACACTAATTTCGAATAATAAAAAATTTAAACTACTCAAATTTGAAAACTACGGGCACTAACAGAGAGTTTTTAATTTTTTGTACCTAAAGCAAAAATATTCACATAGAAACTCTAAATACACAAAAAAAACAACTCAAAAATAAATAAAGCAAAAAAAAAAATCCCGCCTACTAGGCTAGAGCGGCCTGCATACGACTAGAAACCCAACTCGTTGTTGGGCCAGGATGCAGGCCCGCAAAGGCCCAGTAGGCCCACGGGGCAGCACAGTACAGGTAGGCCCAGAAGGCCTGCATTTGAGAGGAGCTCGAAGGATCAGCCGCGGCTGGGTTTATAAACCAGTGCGGCTGCCCTTCGCTAGGCGAGGTGGGACTAAACTTTGCGCCCCTCGCGTGGCAGCGCACCCTCCTTTAGTACCGGTTCGTGGCACCAACCGGTACTAAAGGTGGGGCCTTTAGCACCGGTTGGAGCCACCAACCAGTACTAAAGGGGGTCGCTTCCCGCCGCTTGGCCTGGCCAAAACAGGCCTTTAGTACCGGTTGGTGGATCCAACCGGTACTAAAGGTGTCCCCTATATAAGAAACACTTCGAAATTTGTCAGTTTCTCATCTCCCACTTCTCTTTGCCGCCGCCCCGTCCCGCGCCGTCGCCGCCCCTGTCGTGCCGTCCCCGTCGACTCCGCGACGCCCCCGTCCTCGTCGCGTCATCCCCGTCGACTCCGCGGTGCCCCCGTCGCCGGCCTGTCGCCGCACCGGCTCGTCGCCGTCCCGGTCGCCACACCGGCCCGTCGCCGATCCCCTCGCTTCGCCGTCGCCGTCGCCTTTGGATCGACCTCGCCTCGTCGTCGCCGTCGCCTCGACCTTGCCCGCGCGCGCTGTGAGCCCCTCCCCCGGCCCCTCTCCTCCCTCCAGTCGATCAAAGCCACACCGAGCGCCAGCGCCGACCGTAGCGCACACACACGCGCGCGCGCACACACACACACTACATGCACACACACAGTACACACACACACTACACGCGCACACACAATTTTTCTGTTTTTAGCTTTTAGTTTTTTCTGTTTTTTCTGTTTTAGATGAATTAAGTAATTAGATTAGATTAATGTCAAATAGTATATAGAAATGTTAGTTATAATATATATATAATGTCAAATGTTATAGAAATGTTAGTTATATAGAAATGTTAGAAATTTTGGAAATGTTAGTTTTAGCTCGCTAGATGAATTAGATTAATTTCAAATTGTTAGACGATGATCGATGTTTTTTTAGTTTCTTAAATTTTTAGTTATAAAATTTAGAATTTGCATATATGAAATCATCACAATATCCATCATTTAAAAAAATGTTACTTTACTTTTGCGGCATATAGTATTTGTAGTCGACGATGCCCGGCCCGCATCCCCGCCGTCAACACGTCCGCGACGACGTCCAGCTGACCCATGTCCGGGACTGGGCTCCGCCGGGCTGGCACTGGGAGGTGCTACCTGGAGGGGCGCGCCGCTTGATGAGGAACCCGGCCCCGGGTCCCGTCATCGACCCTGATCTCGTTTGGTGGCGTTCGCGTGGACCAGTTTCGGTGCGGAGGGAGCCGGCCCCGCCGGAGGTGGTACGTCGTCGTGTCTGGGAGGAGGACGAGCACGTCGATCGCTACATGGTTGCGTTAGAGGGCGGCAGGTTCTCCAATACCTGGCAGTTTCTTTAGGGATCTCACTTCAACTATGATCCTGTGAGGGTTCCTTCTCTTTGGGTGTCCACCGCCCGCGCCGCAGGAACTGCGAGTGTCCTAGATTCTTCTGTAGTATTCGATCTTTAATTAGCTACCTAGCCAGTGATGTACTATTCAATATTATATATTATTCGAGACGATGTATTCGAGATCAAATCTATTATTCGAGACGATGTATTCAAGATTATATCTATTATTCGGGACGATGTATTCGAGATTATATCTATTATTCGACATTATACTAAATTGTTTTATATTTCTTTTGGCATAGGTAAATAAAAGCTATGGCGAACAATACCGACAGAGATAGAGAACAGACCATGTTCGATATGATACGCGGGCCAGATGATGATCGGAATGAAGAAGATTATGACGGCTCCGAAATTCTAAACAACACCGGAGAGGGTGATATGATATTCGATCGCGACGACCGAATTGATGAATTCATGAACTACGATTATGACGATGACGAAGAACATGTTGATCCTAAAACCACAAACACCGGTGAGGTATATACATTTATATAAGCAGGAATCTGGTGATCATCACATGTTTTAAATTTAACGAATCGATCTTTCTTCTTTCAGCCATCCGGATCGAGTAAATCTTCAGGCAAAAGGACGAAACGAGGCCCGAACAAAATGTTGAAGGAGGGTGTAAAGTACAATATCGAGGCATTCAGACCTAATGGCGATCCATTAGCGCCTAAGAAGATTGCGGACAAGTTCGTTCGTCAGTGCGGAGTTCTTGTGAAGGACCAACTCCCGATCTCCCTTCAAGAATGGAGAGAGCCAGCAAAGCCGCGTCCAAATGTTACTTTTGTCGACGACAGACAAAAAATTCTGCTTTGGGATACTCTCATGGAACATTTCACCCTACCAGATCATTTCACAGAAGCAGATGTGCAGAAAGTCAAGGACGCTGCTCTTAGGAAGATGGCGGTTGCATTCAAGAACCACAAGAGATGTGAATGGGAGAAGTACGTCAAGGGAGGAAGGAAGACTCCAGTATTCGAGGGGACACTAGAGAATCAAAGTGCTCATTGGGACGATTTCGTGAAATTCAAGGATTCAGAATTAGCTAAGGAACGGTCGAGAATAAACAAGAAGAATGCCGAAAAAAAGGATAAGTTCCATAAGCTGGGGCCAGGTGGCTACGCGGTGGCAATGCCTAAGTGGGATAAGTCTGAGAAAGAGATGGAGGATGCAGGTGTCACTCCGGTTACTAAGAGCTGGCCCCCTAGGTGCAGGAGTTGGTTCTATGCGCATGGGGGGGAGTTGGACCCGAAGACAGGCAAAGTTTCGACGAAGGCATGTCTGAACGGAGCCGACGATAACATACTTGTTGCAATAGAAGAGGCTCAAACGAGGGTGTTCCAGCCGAACAGAGAGAACGACGAGCTTACGCGTGCCCTGGGAAATCCCGAACACCCGGGAAGAACACGAGGCAAGGGCGCTATTCCGTGGTATGAGGGGTTTTCGGACTGGAACGCCGACTACAGAACCCGTGCGAGAAGGAAGATTGCGGAGGAGAAGCAGAGGAAGATGGAGGAGGAGAAGAGGAAGCTGGACTATGAACCCCTTCAAGGCCTAGAATCAGTGCACGCGGACTTGGCAGACAAATTCCAGCGGCAGCAGGAGCAGATCGACTCACTTAGCCAGCAAAGGGGGTCTCAGCAGCTGCAACAGCTAGCGGATGATCCAGCATTGGATACCACCACCCCATCCATGTCGAGAAGCAGCGTGGGTTCCGCCCCGTTTGATGCAATGCTGGATAGATACCCCGTGGATGACATCATGGAGAACACTAACTGCGAGCTACACTTCAAAATGAAGAACATATTCATGAAGGTGGCGGACGACGTTGCTTATACAAATTCCCCCGATGCAACCTTCCATTGCAACCCGATTCCAGCAGGCTATGCTCGTGTCGTGGTTGATGAGGTGGTGGACCAATATTCGGGGCTAGAGCTTGACATTCCTGGAGGTGACGAGGAGCACACACTCGGAGATGCCAAACATCGTATCATCCTATGGAGAAAGGATTGCATCATCTATCGAAGGCCACCGACTCCGTGTCACCCGACTCCTCGTCGAAGTCCGCCACCGAGTCAGCAGACTCCCGCTCCTCCAAGTCCACCAACACGTGAGGCCACTCCTCCTCCTCCAAGTCCGGCAAAGTGTCAGGCCACTCCTCCTCCAAGTCCGACACAGCTTTAGACGTCCACTCCTCCTCCAAGTCCGGCACAGCTTCAGGCCACTCCTCCTCGTCCAACTCAGCCCCGTCAGCCGTCTCCGCCGCCTCAGCAATCGCAGAAGAGACACCCCGCAGCTATGGTGCGTAGCGGTATCAATCGAGGTCATAGTACAGGAAGTACAGGCGGAGGCAAGCGATATAAATATGGTCCAAACCTCACTACTTCTCTTCCTGAGAGGGATTACGACAAGACCAAGGAGCAAACCAATGCCATAGTGCGGGCAGAAGTCGACGCCCATTTTGGACTGAAACCGCCACCGCCGCCAAGGGAGAAAGTGCGTGTGGAAGTTATTGACCAGTTCATTCGTATGGCTGAACCACCAGCTCCTAAGCCTGTTGACACAGACTATGAGCGCCACATCAAGAAGTTACATCGACAACGTCTACAGAAGGTGGCGAGCTCGAGCTCGAGCAAACAACAAGCAGCGGTCAACAAATGCGGGAGAACCATTGCCCAGCTGGGAGAACAGTGGGCGCAATCAATCCCCCCGCTTGTTGTGCCGCCAACAACACGTGACAGTACGCGCGGCCAATATTATTGTGGGGAAACAGTTTACGTTCCCTAGGTGGGCGATGTGGTAATAACCCAGCAGCATATAACGCAGGCTGAAGAACTCAAGATCACTATTGGATAACTCCTCGAGATCGAGGACATGCCTGTGCATACAGAGGAGGAAATAAAATGGAAATATGTCCGAGGCCAACCTTTGGTCAAGCTAGAAGATGTCAAGAAGCTCCCAACAAGAATGTATGAATTGCATCAATGGTACATGGACATTACCAAGAGATCCGATCGACAGTCCCTCATGGTGCAAGTCAACAAGGATCATTACTACCATGAGAAACCTGTGACCGTTGAGTATTCTGAACTGTTTCAGTTATACAATCAAGACGCACTCGACAAATCTATCATCAGTTGCTACTGTCTGTAAGTGATTTCATTCTGTAATTTAAGTCTCAAGCTAGCTGTATTGATCCTTTTGATCAATCATTACCTGTAATTATCCTCACTATATTCTTTTCTGTGGTATTATGCAGGATGAAGATGTATGAAATGACAAAAGGTGGACGCTATGGCATTGGGTTCATTGACCCAAACATCGTTAATGAATACACATGGAAAATAAGCAAGCATTATGAAAAGCAGGTAGAGGACAGCATGTTTGAGTTCTTGAAGCGCCTCAAATACAATGAAGATATACTACTTCCTTACAACTTCCAGTGAGTCACACTTTCTTGTACTACAAATTCTCTGTTTTTGCCTACTAGCTAGCTAGCTACATGTTTTTGCTTACATATTCCCGCTTAATTAAGACATGCAAACGTGTGTGCATGCAGATATCACTGGATCTTGTGTATCATTAAAGTTGACGAAGGAACAGTTGAAATACTAGACTCACTACTCAAAGAAAACCGTGACTATAACATCTTGTTTGGGATAGTCAACAGGTAATTTCAATCATTATTAACTATATATCTCGGCCTATTTAGTTCGTCATTTCATGATATGAACTATTTAATAACCCCTTTATTCATTTTATTTTTTCGGCGGGCAGGGCTTGGGCAAGGTTCATCAGCAAAACGGAAGGCGAATGGAAACGACAGCTGAGATGGCTTCGACCGAAGGTAAGTAATTAACTAGTGCTAGCTAGCTGCCATCGTTTTAATATTATCATGCTTGATTAATTATTATCTGATCAAATTAAATTCCATTCTCGTAAAGTCCATAAAGCAGGCGCAGGGGACTGATCTGTGTGCATTCTGCGTTTGCGAGAACATTCGTATGATGGCGTCCGAAAGGAGTAGATCTCAAAGATAGGAATGGGTACGCTTGTCAGAACACTATTCACAATTTTTGCACCATTATCGATATCTAGTCACACAACTAATACACATGCATATTGATCTCCTTCTTAACAGTTCAGAGAGGTGCGGGACAAGCTCCTAGATACGGAGCGCCTACAAGCACTTCAAGAGGAAATAGCGGGATTTTTGCTCGACCAGGTCATAAATCCGAAGGGAGAATACTATTACCCGCTACCGCCCCCATCGACCAGGTCATGAACCACTTCCAATTTGTCATCGTGCTCCGAAGGCACCAATTAGGCTAATGCAACTGGCTCCGAAGGCAACATGCATATGTACGAGAAATTGTATATAGCTATACATGTGTGTATGTGTGAATTAATATGGTGGTTTGTGAGACATTGCTGATCTATATATATGCATGATTGGTTCTACTAGCTACCATATATATGCATAACGTGTACAATGTGTAGTATCGTAAAATACCAGCAAACGAAAAAGAATAAAAATGGAAAACACAAAATTAAATGAAAAAGAAATCATAAAACCAAAAAAACCCCAAACATTTTAGTACCGGTTGGTGTTACCAACCGGTACTAAAGGGCTCCCGGCCCCCGGAGCTGGCTCGTGCCACGTGGTTGCCCTTTAGCACCGGTTCATGCTGAACCGGTACTAAAGGGGGGGGGGGCTTTAGTGCCCACACTTTAGTGCCGGTTATGGAACCGGCACTAAAGGGCCTTATGTGCCGGTGCTATTGCCCGGTTCTGAACTAGTGCAATGCCCGACCACTGCAGAAGATAGAGAGAAAATGAAAGATGTTCCCTATGCTTCAGCCATAGGATCTCTCATATAAGTAATGCTATGTACCAGACCTCATATGTGCCTTGCTATTAGTTTAGAAGGGAGGTACCAAAGTAATCCACAAGTGGATCACTTGACAGCGGTCAAGAACATCCTGAAATACCTGAAAAGGACTATGGATATGTTTCTCGTTTATGGAGGTGACAAAGAGCTCATCATAAATGGTTACGTTGATGCAAGCTTTGACACTGATCCGGATGATTCTAAATCGCAAACCGGATACGTGTTTATATTGAACAGTGGAGCTGTCAGTTGGAGCAGTTCTAAACAAAGCGTCATGGCGGGATCTACGCGTGAAGCGGAATACATTGCTGCTTCGGAAGCAGCAAATGAAGGAGTCTGGATGAAGGAGTTCATATCCGATCTAGGTGTCATACCTAGTGCATCGGGTCCAATGAAAATCTTTTGTGACAATACTGGTGCAATTGCCTTGGCAAAGGAATCCAGATTTCACAAGAGAACCAAGCACATCAAGAGACGCTTCAACTCCATCCGGAATCAAGTCCAGGTGGGAGACATAGAGATTTGCAAGATACATACGGATTTGAGCGTTGAAGACCCGTTGACTAAGCCTCTCTCACGAGCAAAACATGATCAGCACCAAGACTCCATGGGTGTTAGAATCATCACCATGTCATCTAGATTATTGACTCTAGTGCAAGTGGGAGACTGAAGGAAATATGCCCTAGAGCCAATAATAAAGTTATTATTTATTTCCTCATATAATGATAAATGTTTATTAGTCATGCGAGAATTGTATTAACCGGAGACATAATAAATGTGTGAACACATAGACAAACATAGTGTCACTAGTATGCCTCTACTTGACTAGCTCGTTAATCAAAGATGGTTGAGTTTCCTAGCCATAGACATGAGTTGTCAATTGTTTAACGGGATCACATCATTAGGAGAATGATGTGATGGACATGACCCATTCCGTTAGCTTAGCACTTGATCGTTTAGTATGTTGCTACTGCTTTCTTCATGACTTATACATATTCCTATGACTATGAGATTATGCAACTCCCGTTTACCAGAGGAACACTTTGTGTGCTACCAAGCGTCACAACGTAACTAGGTGATTATAAAGGTACTCTATAGGTGTCTCCGAAGGTACTTGTTGGGTTGGCGTATTTCAAGATTAGGATTTGTCACTCCGATTGTCGGAGAGGTATCTCTGGGCCCTCTCGGTAATGCACACACTATAAGCCTTGCAAGCAATGTGACTAATGAGTTAGTTGCGGGATGATGCATTACAGAACGAGTAAAGAGACTTGCCGGTAACGAGATTGAACTAGCTATTGAGATACCGACGATCGAATCTCGGGCAAGTAACATACCGATGACAAAGGGAATAACATATGTTGTTATGCGGTTTGACCGATAAAGATCTTCATAGAATATGTAGGAGCCAATATGAGCATCGAGGTTCCGCTATTGGTTATTGACCGGAGACATGTCTTGGTCATGTCTACATAGTTCTTGAACCCGTAGGGTCCGCACGCTTAGAGTTTGGTGACGATTGTACTATGAGTTTTTGTCTTTTGATGTACTGAAGTTAGTTCGGAGTCCTAGATGTGATCATGGACATGACGAAGAGTCTCGAAATGGTAGAGACATAAAGATCGATATATTGGACAACTATGTTCGGACACCAAAATTGTTTCGGGGAGCTTCAGACATATACCGGAGTACCGGGGGTTACCAGAACCCCCCGGGGAGTTTAATGGGCCAAGATGGGCCTTAGTGGAGAAGAGGAGGGGCGACTAGGGCAGGCCGCGCGCCCCCTCCCCCTCTAGTCCGAATTGGACAAGGAGGGGGCCGTCGGTGTCAAAACTGGCGGATCTCGGGTAGGGGGTCCTGAACTGTGCGTCTAAGGCGGATGGTAACAGGAGGCGGGGGACACAATGTTTACCCAGGTTCGGGCCCTCTCGATGGAGGTAATACCCTACTTCCTACTTGATTGATCTTGATGAAGTGAGTATTACAAGAGTTGATCTACCACGAGATCATAGAGGCTAAACCCTAGAAGCTAGCCTATGATTATGATTGTTGTTGTCCTACGGACTAAACCCTCCGGTTTATATAGACATCGGAGGGGTCTAGTGTTACACAGAGTCGGTTATAAGGGAGGAGATCTACAGATCCTAATTGCCAAGCTTACCTTCCACACCAAGGAGAGTCCCGCCCGGACACGAGACCAAGTCTTCAATCTTGTATCTTCATAGTCCAATAGTCCGACCAAAGGATATAGTCCGGCTCTCCAAGGACCCCCTAATCCAGGACTCCCTCAGTAGCTCCTGAACCAGGCTTCAATGATGATGAGTCCGGCGCGCAGATTGTCTTCGGCATTGCAAGGCGGGTTCTTCTCCAAATCCTGAGTACCAGTCGAGTAGTGTCTGGCTTCCCATGAATGTTGCACTCCTTGACTTCTGCGCCTAATAATGGCCATTCTCCACGTGTCAAGAGAATGCGAGAAGTCGGGGAATTTTTACACCTGCCACCCGAACTATGTAAGTAAATCATCTATTTGAAGAGACGGGGATACTCAGATCCAAATCACACCATCCTCCGGCCACCGCAGCTCCTCCTCTCGCTCCCGTAGCCCTAAACCAGGCAATTGGAAGAAGTGTTCCGTCCCACACAGCCAGTTAGTAGAGTTACAAACCTAGGGGTTTCTCCCTCTTGCGTATATGGTTCCCGTCCGAGCCGGATTAGCCACTTACAATGGCGGGGAGCAACCAGAGAGTTTTCCCAATCCATCCAGGGGGAGCGGGTATACCTTGTCCCTTACTTATTGAGGGGACTTGGATTTCCAATCCATCCATTCCTCCGCAGGCTCCTGGAGTTTTACAGCCTCCAGGTGCTTAATTTTAATCCCGCCTCCATATTACACATCACCGGCTATGTCGCCCTTTGCGAGCTATTTTTGGGCTGCGAAGCTCATTTCGAACTATGGAAGAGGCTATTCTGCCTCGTACCCCGTACACAGGAGGGGTCAATATATCAAGTGGGTGGAGCCGAGATATGGCGCATCGCCGGGACCGGATACCTGTCCGGTACCCCGAAGAAGACATCTGAAGACTGGCCTTCGGAGTGGTTTTATGTGGAGGACGTCCCGCTTCCGGACCCTATCCGGATGGGCCTTCTTGAGTTCGACAACGCCCCTTTGAAGAAACTCCGTAGCTGGCGCTCTCAGAGCCCCCAGTAGGAAGATAACGGGGAAATCCTGTACCAGATGGGCCGGATAAAAACGCTGGCAAATCAGGATTGACAATAATCGACATTATGTCAACATGTATAATGCGGGAGGTGCAGCCACTTCAATATCGGGGACAACCCATGTGGCACTTCAATGTAGAAGACGATGCCACCCGCTGAGGTCGTAAGGGACCCGACTCCATCGCTGCTCTAGCGAAAATACAGTCCGATTTATATAAAGGAGAAGTAGAGGAGTTCATCCGCATTAAACCATGGGATGGATTCTCCATGTACAACCCCCCAAACTGGGTGAGCTGCTACATTTTACTCCGAACCTTCCTGCATTCTTAGTCATAAGTATTTACCTTGCTATTTCATAGCAGGAACTGCGAAAAGCTGTGAGGGAGGTCCACAGCCCGCCTCCACAATCTGAGGACCCTGACCGGGCCCTCGACCCCGGACTCGAAGAAGATCCGGACACATTTGTGGAGCTTATTGACAGGACGTTCTATCAATTAAGCTGCGATGGTGCCTTGGTGGCCATCATAGCCGATTACCCTGGACTGCTCCCTGCATCTCATGTAAGTAAAACCAGATCCCCAACTTCCAAGAAGGATCCCTTTTTGCACTTCACCTAATGCACACATATGGTGTCTTACAGGGAAGGTCTTCGGGACGCCATGCCGAACCCATAGTGATTCACCAACAAGGTGCACCGAAGCCGGGTAGGCTTAAAAGGAAGGCGGTCAGGACTGAGACGCCGTCGCAGAGGTATGAAAAAGAACCCCACTCTGTGGTTGTCGTCTTTTTAAAATATAATAACGTCCATATTTCCTAGCATAAAAAATGCTCGCCAGACCGTGTCCGGAGAGCCTGCCGGCCACGCCTCCAGCGGAAGGGTTCTAGAGCTGGACTTAGGGGCAGACGCCAACGTGGGGCCAACCCCGGATGTTCCTCCTACAGAGGATGCGGATAGGCTGTCCGCTACAAATTCTGAAGTGGGGAGTGCCATGAACCACAGGCGTCGCCGGCCGTACTACGTGACGCTTGTTTCTCTCAAGAGGCGTTCGATGCCTTCAATTCAGGAGACGCGTACATCCGAGCTGCTCAAAATGGTCTAGCCAGAGCCACGGACCAGTATGTAAAGGATATACGGGTAAGAAAATCTAATATTTATGTATATCAGTAGCACCTGAGACTTGAAACAGTTGGCACAACTGATTTAAGGATCATTGTTTGCATAGGCTCTTACTGAAAAGAATACCCAGTTATCTCAAGAGCTGGAGGAGTACAAAGCCCAGCTATGGGCCGCAGTTGCCGCATTCAAGGAGTCTAAGAAGGCCCCCTCTGGTAACACTTGTTTCTATCGAAAATAATCAAATGTACCAGTTAGTGTTCGGCATGCATGCAAATCTAACAATAGATTCCACAGATGACCCTGGGGTGAATCCGGAGGTCGTGCGAGGGGATGAGCAACATGCTCAATGACAACCAAAGGCTGGAGAGCGCGTGCTTACGCAGGTTAGGCAGGAGAAAAACAATCTCCAGGATGCCAATACCCGGCTGGGTGTTGAACTGAACGATGTTCGAGCCCAGCTTGTTGACTTCGTAAAGGAGAATAAGAGGCTTCGACGCGGAATGTTTAGTAAGTGCTTGAATGAACTTTTAGAGAGTTCGGCGAAGAAACTGGCTAATAGAGTTATGTCTGTAGGTATGCTGACGGGTCGTCCCATAGGGGAAATGCCCGGGTCTGCAGGTGATCTTCTGCTAGAGCTCTCACAACTGCACGAACAAATACGGCAGGTGATGTCGGGCATTGCCCAAGCCTTGTGGCCATCCGCCTCCCTGCCCGGAGGCATGGGGGAGCTTGTGGAGGTGCTCAAGGGAGCGCGGCGGCGCTTCCTATTATGGAAGATATCAGCCTGCCGACAAGGTGCAAGGGGAGCATGGGCCATGGTGAAAACATGATATACCAAGGCTGACCCGAACCACATAGCCGAGGTCGGACCTGTAGGGTCTGATGGGAAAGAGATCCCCGTCAGTTTGGTGTATGACCAAGTAAAATTAACCGCAAAGTATTCCCAACAGGATTGTAGGCTAGACAGCCTGTTGGATGGTATAGAAGAAGAATTTAGTCAGTCTAAGTGACTGTGTACTTGAAGTGACATATATTGTCCCTAGCCGGATTGTAAATCATTTTTCATGACGGACCTTTTCGCTTCGACCTCTGGACCCGACAGTCCGGAGTGTATCCGAATACCCGCTCAGTTATGTAGAAACCGGGGCATGCGTGGAAACCAGGCGTAGGGGTTATAAGTTCTTGAACAGACAAGTACCCAACTGGTTATGTTATTACATGGATAGTAAGGAACATCTTCCAAGGAGAATAGTTCCGTTAAGGTTTCCTTTCCCTGGGTACGCATGCATTAATGTGCATGTCCGAACTGCGAAAAGAGACGCATGATATAACCATCTTGGGGCATGTATTATAATAAATAAAAGTCATCTTTTGTTCACCGACCGAATATTCCCTTAAGAATGCTAGCTTTCGGCTTCACCCAGTCTGAGGTACACATCCGGCTGACCCAGCAGTAACAATCGCAGAGGTGCTCCCCTTATGCCCTAGCCGAATTAATGGGAATGTAGGGCATAAACACAAGAGCCAGGCAACCCAGCTTGGCCAAAACTTAAGTCATATAGATGCATATAATGGCGAAGAAAAGGTACATGTGGAAAAGTAACACATGTGCGGGGAGCATAGAGCCCGGAACATAGTTATATTAAGCTTCTGTAGAAGAAGCCCCCAGGTATAATGAGCACGCCTTGCGTGTCAAGATTGTGTAGTCAAGACACATTTTAGCCTTTTAAGGTTGTGAAAAAATAAAGAAAGAAAGAAAGAAAGAAAGAAAGAAAAGACAGATAATAGATGCATATAAAAAAATTACAGAGGTAAGGAGATGAACAGAGTCCAGCACTAGGCGTAGAACCTTCGGAGTCTGGCTGCGTTCCATGGGTTTGGCTCGAGTTGATTGTCCGATGCGTCCCGCAGACGGTATGCTCCACCGGTCAGAACTTGGTCAATAATGAAGGGACCTTCCCATTTGGGCTTGAGCTTGTTCCTTTTCTTCTCTGGTAGGCGTAGAACGAGTTCACCAACGTTATAAGTTTTGGCCCGTACTTCTCTGCTTTGATACCGTCGAGCCTGTTGCTGATAGAATGCGGAGCGGGCTTTTGCCACGTCACGCTCCTCCTCCAGGGCGTCCAAACTGGCGTGCCGATCAAGCTCGGCTTCTTTCTCTTGGTACATGCGCACTCGAGGTGAGTCATGAATGATGTCGCAGGGCAGTACCGCCTCTGGGCCATGCACCATAAAGAATGGTGTGTATCCGTTAGTGCGTTTCGGCGTGGTCCGCAGCCCCCATAGTACGAAGTCGAGCTCCTCTACCCAGTGTGTATCTGATTCCTTCAAGGATCGCACCGATCTGGGTTTAATGCCGCTCATGATAAGACCATTTGCTCGTTCGACTTGACCATTAGTTTGCGAGTGATAGGCAGAAGCATAATCGAGCTTAATGCCCATGTTGTTCCACCAAGTTTTCACCTCGTCAGTTGTAAAGTTCGAGCCGTTATCGGTGATGATGCTATGGGGGACGCCGTAATAGTGTACGACCCCGGATATAAAGTCTATCACTGGTCTGGACTCAGCCATTTTAACTGGTTTGGCTTCTATTCATTTGGTGAATTTATCCACCATGACCAATATGTAATTTTTCTAGTTGCTTCCCCCTTTAAGGGGTCTGACCATATCAAGCTCCCAGACCGCAAAGGGCCATGTAATGGGGATTGTTTGGAGAGTGGTAGGTGGCATATGGCTTTGGTTTGCAAAAAGTTGGCAACCGACGCAACGTTGAACGAGGTCTTGTGTGTCTGCTCGGGCCCTCGGCCAGTAGGAACATGTACGGAAGGCCTTGCTTACAAGGGCCCAAGCTGTGGCATGGTGGCCGCCAAGTCCAGCATGAATTTCTACCAAAAGTTGCCGCCCTTCCTCTTCGGAGATGCATCGTTGAAGTACTCCGGTAGCGCTTTTCTTATAAAGCTCTCCCTCGTGGACCTTGTAGGCTTTAGACCGCCGCACAATGCAGCGCTCCTCGTTTGGGTCCTCAGGGAGTTCTTCCCTAGTTAGGTAGGCCAAGAAGGGTTCTCTCCACGGGGCGATGACATCCATAATCACGTGGGCCGAAGGCGTTATTTCGGTGGTAGAGCCTCCGATTACGTCAAAGTGTTCGATATCTGGTGTTGTGGCCAGGTCCAGACTGTTGTTGCCGGTCTCTCCTTCCCATAGCACGGATGGCTTAAACAACCTTTCCAGGAAGATATTAGGTGGGACAGGGTCGCGCTTAGCACCGATGCGGGCGAGGATATCCGCCGCTTGATTGTTTTCTCGGGCCACATGGTTGAATTCTAGCCCCTCGAACTGAGCTGATATTTTGAGGACGGCGTTGCTGTAAGCCGCCATTTTTGGGTCCTTGGCGTCAAAGTCTCCATTTATTTGAGATATTGCAAGGTTCGAATCCCCATGCACCTCTAGGTGTTGAATGCCCATGGAGACTGCCATCCGGAGACCATGCAGCAGGGCATGATATTCTGCTGCATTGTTGGAGTCTGTGTATAATATTTGTAGTACATATTGGACTGTATCTCCGGTGGGGGATGTCTGGATTACGCCTGCCCCCAGACCAGCCAGCATCTTAGAGCCGTCAAAGTGCATGATCCAATTGGAGTACGCTCCGTACTCTTTAGGGAGTTCGGCCTCC
Organism: Aegilops umbellulata; assembly: GCA_032464435.1. NCBI lineage: Eukaryota > Viridiplantae > Streptophyta > Magnoliopsida > Poales > Poaceae > Aegilops > Aegilops umbellulata. The sequence continues at coordinate 443,895,690 of CP136059.1, read as the reverse complement.
ATCCATTCGGCGACGAAGTCATCCAGTACTTGCGATTTAATGGCCCGTTGTGGTCTATATGTTATGTCGAACGGGAGGAGCTCAATAGCCCATTTAGCAATCCGTCCCGTGGCATCGCGGTTATTTATTATGTCGTTGAGTGGTACTTCAGAGGCCACTGTAATTGAAAACTCCTGGAAGTAGTGTCGTAATTTTCGGCATGCCATGAAGACCGCGTGTGCTATCTTTTGATAATGCGGGTACCGTGATTTGCATGGAGTGAGGACAGTGGATATGTAGTATACTGGCTTTTGAAGCAGGAACTTATGTCCGTCCATCTCTCGTTCAACGACGAGCACTGCGATTACAACTTGGTGTGTTGCCGCTATATATACAAGCATTGGTTCCCCGACGTTTGGCGCGGCCAAGATTGGGTTGGTGGCCACGACGGCCTTTATTTCTTCCAATCCGGCCATGGCCGCATCCGTCCACTTGAAGTGTTCAGTGCGTCGAAGAAAGCGATAAAGAGGTAATGCCTTTTATCCTAATCGGGATACAAAGCGGCTTAAGGCAGCCACGCATCCAATTAATTTCTGGATTTGCTTGAGGTCTGTTGGGATAGCCAACTATGACAGAGCTCGGATTTTAGCCGCGTTTGCTTCAATTCCTTTACTGGAGATGATGAATTCCAAGAGCTTTCCGGCAGGCACGCCGAAAACACATTTTTCCGGGTTGAGCTTGATGTCATATGTTCGGAGATTGTCGAACGTGAGTCTCAAATCGTCTATTAAGGATTCGATGTGTCTGGTTTTAATGAGCATGTCGTCTTCATATTCCTCCACTGTTTTCCCGATTTGCGTTTCCAGGCATGTCTGAATCATGCGTTGATAGGTTGCACCGGCGTTTTTTGAGCCCGAAAGGCATGGTGTTGTAACATAAGGGGCCGTATGGAGTGATAATGTCGTTGCGGCTTGATCGGACTGAGCCATCTTAATTTGATTGTATCCGGAGTATGCGTCGAGTAAACACAATGAATCGTGTCCTGCGGTTGCGTCGATAATTTGATCGATGCAGGGGAGGGGGAAGGGATCCTTGTCGCAAGCCTTGTTAAGGTCCTTGAAATCAATACATAGGCGCCAGGATTTGTCCTTCTTTGGTACCATCACCAGGTTTGCTAGCCACTCCGGATGTTTTATTTCTCTAATGAATCCGGCCTCAAGAAACTTGGCTAGCTCGTCTCCCATGGCTTGTCGCTTAGGTTCAGAGAAACGCCGAAGAGTGTGCTTGACCGGCTTGAACCCCTTTAGAATGTTAAGGCTATGCTCGGCCAGCCTGCGTGGGATTCCTGGCATGTCTGAAGGGTGCCAGGCAAAGATGTCCCAATTCTCGCGCAAGAACTCCCGTAGTGCGGCGTCTACTGTGGGGCTTAACTGTGCCCCGATGGATGCTGTTTTTGTAGGGTCGGTTGGGTGGACCTGGAACTTGACTATTTCATCCGCTGGTTTAAAACAGGTGGACTTGGGTCTTTTGTCGATTATCAGATCGTCCCTGTCCACTGTGGAGCGCAGCGCAGTTAGTTCTTCGGCTGCAAGGGCTTCGGATAATGCCTCGAGGGCTAGTGTGGCGGTTTTATTTCCGGCTCGGAGTGCTATGTCCGGATCATTAGCCAGAGTGATGATTCCATTGGGCCCGGGCATTTTGAGCTTCATGTAACCGTAGTGGGGTATAACTTGGAAGATCTTGAATGACTCCCACCCTAAAAGGACGTGGTATCCGCTACTGAACGGGGCCACTTGGAATGTAATTTCTTCGGACCTATAATTTTCCGGTGTGCCGAATACCACATCTAGTGTGATTTTTCCTGCGCATCGTGCCTCCCGACTGGGGATGATCCCTCTAAAGGTCATGCTGCTTTGCTCAATTCGGCTCCTGTCTTTTTCCATTTTTTGAAGAGTCTCCTCATAGATGAGGTTTAATCCGCTGCCACCGTCCATGAGCACTTTAGTGAGCCAGAAGCCGTCCACAATTGGACTAAGGACCAAGGTAGCTGGTGCTCGGGTTGTTCTGAATTTAGGTTCGTCACTTGCATTGAAGGTTCCTGTCTATTATTTGAGGTGAAGGTCTCGAAGACTGTCACTACTGTATTGTTATTTTCCGCTGGATGGTGCTCTGTTGCATTGTTGATGTGGATATCGTCGCCGATCTTGGCCACCTGCCGGAGTACCCGACATGCTCTAAGGCTATGTGTTGGCATGGTATCCGCTGTACTGTGAATTTTGCATGGCCCATTGAGCCATCCCTTCAATACGGTTCCACGCCCTGTAGTGGGCTTTTGTTTCTTTGTAATTGGATCTGGTGACTTACGAGAGTACACCCTTTTAGTTCGGACGGGGGGGGGGGGGGGGGTGGTTTAGTGAGAGCCGGAGGGTCCCAAAATTTTGTTTGGGTTTTCCAGGCGCTTTCCATCGCACAGTACTTCTGTACTATATCCGCCAAGTCAGTGAAGTGTGCTATGTCACGACGACCTATGGTGTTGAGGATTCCCTTGTCCGTGCAATTTTTGTGAAAGAATGAAATTGCGTCTTCCTTGCGACAGTCCATAACCTTGCTCATTACAAGGAGGAATCTGGCCCAATAGTGATGTACTATCTCTTGGGGCTCTTGTCTAATGTGGGAAAGATCACTTATATCTGGGTGGGTGGGTAGATTTAAGTCTGAACCCTGACCCGATTCTAAGACCCAGGGGCGGAGGAGTTTCCGGGCTTGGCAGTTCGGGCTCTGGGATGTTGCCTAATAGATCTGGCCTGCTGTCTGATTATAGGTTCAAAGCTTGGGCCATGTCCTCCCGTAGACGGGTATCCGGCTCGGAGAGCTCGGGAATCCGGACATAAGTTGTCCTCAAGATAGAGGAAGAATTGCTGCATTGCTCCTCCACCACCGCAATATGATGGGTTTCCAGCGGAGAGATAATCTCCCTTTGGTCGTGTTTAAGCCCGATCCGATCATAGACCATACTGACTCCCAAGGCGGCGACGCGATCCAAGAGCTTGTTCAAGGAAGAGAGATCCATTGGATCCATCTGCTCGGCGAGTTCCGAGTCGACGTGGAGGCTGTTTTTGATGACCCGAGAAGTCATCGTCGGCGCAAGGGCCGAACGGGCGGTCATGACGAGGCCGCCCAATCAGAGAGTTCGCCCTACAGCCAGGGCTCCCCCAGAGGTGATGTTGTCCTTGACAACAAGATGAGCCATCAAGCCTTATGGTGACGGCATAGTGGAACTCTCAATGAAAGCACCAATGACGGTGTCAAAACCGGCGGATCTCAGGAAGGGTTCTCGAACAGTGCGTCTAAGGCGGATGTTAACAGGAGGTGGGGGACACAAAGTTTACCCAGGTTCGGGCCCTTTCGATGGAGGTAATACCCTACTTCCTGCTTGATTGATCTTGATGATGTGAGTATTACAAGAGTTGATATACCACGAGATCGTAGAGGCTAAACCCTAGAAGCTAGCCTATGATTATGATTGTTGTTGTCCTATAGACTAAACCCTCCGGTTTATATAGACACCGGAGGGGGCTAGGGTTACACATAGTCGGTTACAAGGAAGGAGATCTACAGATCCGAATTGCCAAGCTTGCCTTCAATGCCAAGGAGAGTCCCACCCGGACACGGGACGAAGTCTTCAATCTTGTATCTTCATAGTCCAACAGTCCCGCCAAAGGATATACTCCGGCTCTCCGAGGACCCCCTAATCCAGGACACCCTCAGGGGCGGCGCCCCCCCTTTCCTCCCTTCTCTCTCCTTCCCTTCCTTTCCCCTCCTACTCCAACTAGGAAAAGAGGGAGTCCTACTCCCGGTGGGAGTAGGACTCCTCCCTGGCGCGCCCCCTCCTGGCCGGCCGCCTCCTTCCCCTGGTCCTTTATATAAGGTGGCAGGGGGGCACCTCTAGACACAACAACTGATCTCTTGATCTCTTAGCCGTGTGCGGTGCCCCCCTCCACCATATTCCAATACGATCATATCGTAGCGGTGCTTAGGCAAAGCCCTACGTCGGTAGCAACATCATCACTGTCATCACGCCGTCGTGCTGACGGAACTCTCCTGTGAAGCTCTGCTGGATCGGAGTTCACGGGATGTCATCAAGTTGAACGTGTGCTGAACTTGAAGGTGCCATACGTTCGGTACTTCGATCGGTCGGATCGCGAAGACATATGACTACATCAACCGCGTTGTGCTAACGCTTCCGCTTTCGGTCTACGAGGGTACGTGGACACACTCTCCCCTCTCATTGTTATGCATCACCATGATCCTGTGTGTGCGTAGGAATATTTTTTAAATTACTACGTTGCCCAACACTTTAGACTAAAAATGACAACAACATGAATGTTCTTAGGAAATTAGACGTTCAAAATTATTATTTTCCGAATGGCCTTTTAAAAGTACTTATCCCATTCTCACATATGTTCAAAACTTTCCTTTATGCCTACCATATTTCTATAGCCCAATCCTCGAGCCTTTCACGGTGTATTCTTTTACTAGAAGTGTGTCGTCGTGCTGGGATATTCTTTCTCCCATTGCAACGCACAAGCATATTTGCTAGTATCTGTGTATGGGGCAGGCATGCGTGCAGGTGTCCAAGGCATGGCTGGTGTGTGCATTGGGCATGGCCGTGGTTTACCATCCTAGTTCCAAGGAGAACTATCAAACGTGACAGTCCTTTCCTTGTACACCGCATGTATCATATGTATCTGTTGTAGTCCTATCCTAGTTTACAAGATCTCAACCAACTCTCCACGATGCTGGCCTGCGTGCCTATAGTCACGGGAGACGTTGGACCTCTGTGTATATGTAACATGTACCTCTCGCATCAACAGAACAGCAGTGCAGGGTGGCAATCTTATCTTTAACGTAGTATCAGTCGCCATGGCCTTCGAGGACATCTTCGGAGAGCTCCCCATCTCCGCCGCTCTGGTAGTTCGCTTTGCACCTGCCACAGCTAGCATGCTTTGCATTACTACGACCTCCCCCATTACAGTGCCCCAGACCTAAATCCAATTTGGAGTTGTCCTCTCTATGGGATTTTCATGATAATATTATATATTCCATCATAAAAAAGACTAAAATTACATTAAGTGGTCCCTTCCAGAGGCAAGCAAGGGCTAGACGCCATGGGGCTTGCTGAAAAAGGGGGCTCAAATCGCACGAGGAAGTGTTGGAACCACTCCTCCTTTGCATGGGTCCTAATACAGGTATCCCAGAATTGTGTAATAAGGAAAGTGGCACCTCCTTCACAAACCACACCATCTCGCAGGAAGGTTTAAGGATTCAGTGTGGTCATCCGTCCTTCCGGTGCCCCCAACCTAATGCCTGCTAGGATTTGACCTCTCTTTTTGTTTTCCATGATCCGATGATGTATTCCAACATAAAAAAATACTAAAAGTCACATGGAGTGGTCCCGTCCCAAGAAATGCTACATCTGGATTGTGTGGGGTAGTATCGAAATCACTCATTTGCATGGGGTCCTAATATGGGTATCCAAGGGTTTTGCAATGAGGAAAAAATTACATGCAAAACATTAAACTGGCACCTCCTTCACAAGCCACGCCTTCTAGTAGGAAGATCTAGGGCTTCAATGTGCACCTATTAGTGGCTCCTTCAGAAGAATGGTTAGGCTAGACACCGCACATCCCGTTGGAGAGTGTGTCGCATTAAATCGCAGGAGGAAGTTTCAGAAGCATTCTTCCTTTTGCATGGGGTCATAATATGGGTATCCAAGTGTTTTGCAATGATGGAAAGTTTAATGCACAACCTTGAAGTTGCACCTACTTCACAAATCATCCCGCCATGCAGGAAGATCCAAGGCTTCAGTGCAAACCTTCCCCCATCTACATAAGGTCCTTTGAAAAGGAGCAAAGAAACTAAAACAAGAGAAAGAAATGAAACATGAATTTATAGAAAAAATATGGAACAAAGGAAAAACAAAAAATGGTATTTGCTAAGTTCTATTTCTCACGCTCTTGGGAAAGGTTGTCTCTGCCGAGATCCCCCTGTGTCTGGCACTAGCCATCGTGGGCTGGGGACTTAGCAAAAATAACCCACTTGCCACATGCGCCTTTCTCTCTTTTTCCCTCTAAATTTATAACCTACCCCGACGTGGCACATCCCGCCTCCACACCTATATCACACCTCTGCCCCAGCCCCATCTCCATCGTGGCCCAGATCCGGACGTCGCCATTGCCCCTAGCCGACCCTACTAGCACCCTCTCCTTGCTGGTGACCGGCTCAACTATGATTGCGTACCTTGCCCACAATGGCGTGGCTCGCCCCTCCTTCCTCACCTTGTCCCCATTCGTTTCTACCCTCTATGGCCCAACAACCCCGCTGGTGACGCCACTCTCTCTTAGTTTGCCATCAACCTGCTTCCCCCATCCTATTTCCACCGTCGTCACTCGAGGCCCCACGACTCCATGCGCCTCCCTGAGTTCACCAATGCGACCTCTGCATTTTTTTCAAAAAAAATTGTGTGTGGTTTGTGTGAGTATTTGTTTTGTTGGTGTGAGTGTTTGTGTGATGGTTTGTGTGTGTGTGTGCCAGTATGTGTGATGGTGTGTGTGTGTGTGTCTCAGTATGTGTGATGGTGTGTGTGTGTGTCTCAGTATGTGTGATGGTGTGTGTGTGTGTGTGAACGAGCGCGTGCGAGAGAGAGAGAGAGAGAGAGAGAGAGAGAGAGAGAGAGAGAGAGAGAGAGAGAGAGAGAGAGAGAGAGAGAGAGAGAGAGAGAGAGAGAGAGATTGGTATGCATATGTGTTAAAAGTATATATAAATGAGCTTAATATACATGAACATGACAAAAATATAGATACATTGAAGGCGTATCAATATCTCACCGTGGTTACACATGTCGCAACTCCCGCTAGCTGGCATCAACCATATGTGGTTATCGTCCACACACCCTCCATTGGTCTACGCGCCTGTGGTGCGAACAAGAAACCAATATTTTGGTAGGTGTCATGGTGGGCTTGTGAAATGAAGTTTGTCCCTAAGGAGATGCAGGAGAAGCACCGACGTGTGACAGGCGTAGTGGCCTATATCGGTAGGGAGGAAGGCTGGTGGAAGTCGCTAACATGCATTGGAATGGTGAATGTTGGAGTTAGCAAAATGGCCACATATTTGAGTAGATGTCGAGGTTGTAGCAACATCATGATGTTGTGCCTATGTGAGATGTGGTTGACAACTTGTTTGATATGGGGGAAAATGTATTTCCTTAGGTGATATATTCACAATACAGTTGGTTATGGGTTTGTGACCCATATCATATGGATGGGGTTTCTTAGAGGAACTTTTGGGGTCTTTGTTGTATGGCTCAAATATCTGCATTGGATGATGTTCGAGGGTGTCGGCGGTGTGAGGACGATGACCGCCTTGTGCCGCTTTTTATTCTTTGGGTATATCTGGATCCGTGTAAGGTTGCCTCAGTGCGGAAGGGTGTCTTTTTCATGGTACGAAGACAATGGCTATTGGTCGTTCTTAAGAAACCCTCTTCTCCAAACAAGGAATAACGACCCTTGTTTGGCTTCTTTTGAGAGCAGGATTCTCCTTCAATGGTGGGAGTTTTAGTTGTTATGTCGTCGGAGTTATTGGCCATGGGTAGCCTCATCTGCCCCCCATGACATTTCAAGACATCGGGGCCGGCTGCGCCCCTCAAGCCTCAAAGCTTGACCGCCGCCTTCTTGCGGCCGGCTGGTCCAAGCGGCCGGCCGACAGAAGGAGGAGGACCCCAGAAGACGGCCACGAAGCGGGCCGACTCCTAGCAGGCAGCCTCCAGAGAAGCCGGTTCCTAGCAGGTGGCCCCAGGCGCCCTCAAAGTCTTCACACCCATGAATGTGATGAGACGGGGCGTGGCTACAGTAGAGCCTGCCATCCCCGAATCCAGGACGGGTCATGGCCACAGTGCGTCGTACCAGCCGGAGATCTCCTCTGCGGCGCGACACTGTGACCTCTCCGCCCGTGACATCGCCCAAGTCAGAAGGGCCATGTTCCCACGACGGGCTATCGGTACAGCCCGCAGGCGACGGGCCCTACTTGCCTATGAGAAGCCAGAAGGCGGCTAGTCTCGGCCAGTCGGCCAAGCGGGAGCCCGGCACCCAGAAGGCGGCCCTCCCCCTTCCTAGGAGTTTGTGCGCCATTAACCAGAAGTGATGGGGAATGGCTACAGTGATCGCTCGCCAGGCGGCGGGACTGTAGCCACGCACTCCCCGACCAAGCGAGCGTCATTAGAAGCACGACTACAGTGATGAGCAACGGCAAGACCCGCAAGCGGCGGGCGCAGCCTGTTGACCAAGTACAAGACAACCGGCAGGGCCCACCAGTCGGCGGGCCCCAGCAGCCAGGGGAGAAGCCGGCCACAAGAGACACTGACGGCCAGGAGGGCCAACACCCGAACTGTTTACCATTGTACCCCTGGGGGTAGGCCTATATAAACCCCCAGGGCACCCATGCAAAGGGTTCAAATCGTTAGACTACACAACCACACATATAGAAAGAGGAGAGAGCTAGCCTCGCCCTTCTTCTTCCTCTAGCAAACAGCTCAAGGAGCCTCTTGTAGCTACTTGTTGATATAGTGAGCATGCGGAGACCCCGCAGAGCAGGACTAGGGGTGTTATCTCCTAGGAGATCCCCAAATCTGGGTAAAGTTCGCCGGCGTACGTGTCTATGCCTCATACCGCTTCCTGGCACCAACGACGTCTTACTATCCCCCACCATGATAAGCCACCCGTTGTCATATGTCACACCAAAACCTCGACATTTGGCGCCCACCATGGGGCTAGGTGCACCATCGTCCGGAGATCTGTTCAGGACTGGAACCCTCTTCCTTCCTTCCTTCCGAGCGCAGCCAGCCTAGCACGCAAGACAGTGTTTGTGCCAACGCGTTGCATGGCGTGGAGGTCGCCTGCGCGAGAAGCTGCCTCACTGACCTCGTTGGCGAGATCCGCCTCTCTGACGAGCCTGCATCCGACGCAGGCATCGACGGCCTCGAGAGCCACCTCATCAGCCTCCTCGGCCAGCTCCACATCGCCAACGAGCCGGCCTCCGGCCTGGACTCAATCGGCTCCACCGACTCGATGCCCATCGACTCTGACACGGCGTGACCTGATGCGTTCCCCACCAACATGATGGTTATTGACGACCCTCTCCCTTGCGCCGACAGCGGCGGCAGCACCGTCACGGAGTTGCTCATCATCAGCCACGATGGAGCTTCCGGTGGCGGTGCCCGAGATCCGCTCGAGGCGACGCTACGAGACCTGTCCGTACCCATTGCGGAAGACGCTGACGCCGAGATGCTGGAAGCTCATCGCGTCTTGCTCGTCGAGAGCGCCCAGAAGCTAGCCACCATCAGAGGCCTCTCGGAGGCTTACCAGCGCGAGAGACGCTGTTGGCAGCACGCCGACTCCTGGCGGGCCCAGCCGCATCGGCACGGTCCTGCAACACGGCCCAGCCATTGCCAGCATGTTCGGGGCAGACCGCCCTGTCTACGCCACGCCCATGGAAAACATACGAGCTTCCCAGGCGTTAGCAGACGAGCCAGACCACCTCGAGGGCGACGAGCGTCGCCACATAACGGAGTGCATCCAGCGGCTCATTGACGTGTCTGCTGAGCAACAACAAGCTGGCTGCCACGCCGAAGCACCCAACCGGCGGAACGACAACCCGCCTCCTCACCCAACCGACTGGTGGCGCCCGCGGACGACGAGACAAGGAGCCGGCTGCAAGCCGCAGCCGGACGCACATCACCATCGAGCGCTACCAAGACGGCCGCCCACGAGCAGTGGAACGACCGGGCGACTATCAGCCTCCTCAGCGCAGAGAAAGGCACGTCTCCCCGCCACCTGTTGATCATCCGAGCATTGGCGGCTGGCCTGGCCCCCGAGAAGGAATCGGAGAAAACGATGCCCGCCACCGGATCGACCGTCTCAATCGATCCCTGGCGCTAGAAGAAGAAGATGCCCTGGGCTCGCTTGTTTCAGTCCCCAAATCCGCGATGCACCCTTCCCCAAAGGGTTCACGCTCCCAAGAGACACGCCCAATTAGAATGGGTATGTGAAGTAGGAAGACTGGCTGGTCAGTTACTCCACGGCCGTCAGCATAGCAAACGACGACAAGCGAGTTGCCGTGAAATACGTTTCGCTCATGCTCCAGGGCACTGCCCGGACGTGGCTGAACAACCTGAAGCCCCGCAGCATCAACAACTGGGGAGATTTCACTGAGGCCTTCGTCCGCAACTTCACCAGCATGTACAAGCGCCCGCCCAAGCCCTGCCAGCTCTCCTTGTGCCTTCAAGGCCCCAACGAATAGACTCGCGACTACCTCATGAGTTGGGCCGAGCTACGCAACTCTCGTGAAGGCGTACACGAGGTGCAGGCTATCGAGTACTTCACAGCCGGATGCAGGAAAGGCACCCTCCTCAAGCACCGACATCTCTGCGACGAGCCGACAACCCTCGACGGGCTGCTAATCATAGCCGACAAGTACGCCACGGCGGACTCATCCATGAAGAAGGAGATTCAAGTTGATGCATCCGGCAAAGTGGCTCCTCAGGCCCCTCTGACTCCAGCTGGTGACACCAGTCGGCGACAGCAGCAGAACGACAATAAGTGCAAGGCACCACAACAGGCTTCCGCCAGCCGGCAGGTGGCGACAGTTGAAGAACAGCAGCCGGAAGCGCAGCAAGCTCCCACGCGTCAGAAGGGCGGCAAGCAAAATTGGCTGGCTTCCTTCTCCTACGAGCAAACCCTTGATGCGCCCTGCAAGTTTCACAGCAGCGCGAAGTCGTCCAACCACAACACTCGGAAGTGTCACTGGCTCACCCGAATTGCCAAGGGCGAAGGATTGGTGCCTCCTCCGCATGCTGGCCAGCTGACGCCGCCTCCTCCTCCGCAGCAGCCGGCCCGGCCAGTCGCTGCCTTCCAAGATGAGTACCCAGAAGAACAAGTAGCCTACGTCGTCTTCACCAGTGTGGCTGACGACAGGCGCAGCCAACGCCAGCAGTCTCGAGAAGTGAATGTTGTAGACTCTGAAGCCCCAGAGTTCATGCATTCATCAGAGAAGCCGATCAGTTGGAGCCGAGCTGACCACCCGAAAGTTATGCCTTCCCTGGGTTCCTACGCTCTGATGCTGGATGCTACCTTTGCTATAGAAAGAAGAGCAGCTCGTTTCTCCCGAGTCCTGATAGATGGCGGTAGCAGCATCAACATCTTGTACCGCGATACCACGGAGAAGTTGGGCATCAAGCAGAAACAGCTCCAGCCTAGTCGGACCGTCTTCCATGGCATAGTGCCCGACCTCTCGCACTCACCAATCAGCAAGATCAAGATAGATGTCCTCTTTGGAGACAAAGAACATTTCCGCCGAGAGCCCGTCTGGTTTGAAGTAGTTGGCCTTGAGAGCCCTTACCATGCACTGCTTGGCCGACCCGCCTTGGCCAAGTTCATGGCAGTACCGCATTATGCTTACCTCAAGATGAAGATGCCAAGCACCAAAGGGATTATCACCATCTCTGGAGATTACAAGAGGTCATCCGCCTATGCAGCTGCCAGCAGTCGGCTGGCTGAGTCCCTTATGATTGCTGCCGAGAAGCGACTCCTTGACCGGGTTGTCGCCATGGACGGCAAACAGCCGGACATGTCCCCTGATCCCAAGGAGTCAGAAGCTGAATGTTCCTTCAAGCCGGCCAAGGAAACAAAGAAGATACTGCCGGATCCAGAGCACCCGGAGAGGTACGCTGTCATAGGTACAAACCTCGACAGCAAATAGGAAAGTGATCTCATCGATTTCCTCCATGAGAATCGGGACATCTTTGCATGGTCTCCTAAGGACATGCCGGGTGTTCCGACGGATCTCGCCGAGCAAAAGCTACACGTCTGACCTAACACCAAGCCGGTCAAGCAACACCTTCGCCGCCTGTCGGAAGAGAAAAGAAGAATTTTTGGTGAAGATATAGCCGACTCCTAGCAGTCAGCTTCCTTATGGAAGTATTCTATTCGGATTGGCTAGCCAACCTAGTCCTTGTACTGAAGATGAACAACAAGTGGCGCATGTGTATTGATTATACCAGCCTCAACAAAGCTTGCCCCAAAGATCCATTTTCCTTGACAAGGATTGACCAAGTGATAGACTCCATAGCCGGATGCGAGCTATTGATTTTTTTGGATGCATATTCAGGGTCCCACCAGATCAGTTCGAACCCAGCTGATAGGCTGAAGACCTCTTTCATCACGCCGTTCGGAGCCTTCTGCTACTTGACGATGACGTTCGGCTTGAGGAATGTCGGCGCCACGTTTCAACGTTGCATGCAGAAGTGCCTCCTCAAGCAGCTCGGCCGAAACGCCCACGTCTATGTGGATGATGTTGTGGTGAAGACAGAGAAGGGTGGGACCCTCTTAGAAGTCCTCAAGGAGACTTTTGAAAATCTGCGCCGATTTCAGATCAAGCTCAACCCAGAGAAATGCGTGTTCGGAGTACCAGCCGGCCAACTCCTTGGCTTCCTGGTCTCAAAACGCGGCATTGAATGCAACCCTTTGAAGATCAAGGCCATCGAGAGGATGGAGAAGCCTACCCGACTGAGATAGATCCAGAAGTTCACTGGCTGCTTGGCAACCATCAGCCGCTTCATCAGCCGGCTAGGCGAGAAGGCCCTTCCCCTGTACAAACTCCTGAAGAACACCACTCACTTCGAGTGGAATGACAAGGCGGATGAGGCTTTTCTCCATCTCAACAAGATGTTGACCACGCCGCCTGTCCTGGCAATGCCGGCTGCTATGGGACCAATGCTCCTCTACATCGCCGCCACCAGCCTGGTGGTCAGCACGGTCATAGTAGTTGAACTCAAGGATGACGACATGGTTCTGCCGGTGCAGAGACCGGTGTATTACTTGAGTGAAGTGATGTCGGCTTCCAAGCAGAACTACCCCCACTACTAGAAGATGTGCTACGGCGTGCACTTTACCGCCAAGAAGTTAAAGCCATATTTTCAAGAGCACCCCATCACGGTTGTTTGTACCGCTCTGCTTGCTGAGATCATAGGCAGCCGAGATGCTTCAAGCCGAGTAGCCAAATGGACCATCGATTTGGCCCCCTACACCATCTTCTACCAGCCTCGCACCACCATCAAGTCCCAAGCGTTGGTCGACTTCCTCGTTGACTCGGCTGAGACCCAGTACCTGCTGCCAGCACCGGACTCCACCCATTGGCGATAACACTTTGATGGTTCGAAGACACGCACTGGTTTGGGAGCCGGCATCGTCCTCACCTCTCCCAAAGGCGACAAGCTCAGATACACATTGCAAATCCATTTTGCCACCTCCAACAATGTGGCCGAGTATGAGGCACTAGTACACGGACTCCGGCTTGCAAAGAACTCGACATTTGTCGGATTCTGTGCTACGGTGACTCTGACCTGGTGGTCCAACAGTCGTCTGGTGACTGGGATGCCAAGGATGCAAACATGCCAAGCTACCGCTTCCTTGTCCAGCAACTCAGCTGATATTTTGAAGGGTGCAAGTTCCTTCACATGCCACGAAACGACAACGAGCAAGCATATGCCTTGGCACGGATTGGCTCCACCCGGCAAGCCATACCAGCTGGCGTGTCCCTCCGATGCCTCTGCAGGCCGTCGATCAAGCCTTTTTCATAATCAGAATCTATCTTCATGCCGACTGCTCCTGAAACAGTTGGATCTGACTCAAAGGCTGCAGTAGTCTGCTCGAGGACTTCGGCAGGCGGCTCGGGGACTACAGCAGTCACACCCGGCCCGGGGACTTCAGATCCCGGCCCGAGGACTGCAGTAGTCGGCTACGGGGACTTCAACAACATAGCAAGCAGCGGCCGACTCCAACCCACCACCTCTCAGCCCAACCACCCTCGTACAAGTGGCCATAGTGACGGTAGAAGAAATTCAAGCACCATCATGGGCAGAGCCTATCCTCAAGTTTCTGGTGAACAAAGAGCTGCCAACCGATGAGATCTCGGCCCGATAGGTGCAACATCGGGCAGCAGCATAGACCATCGTCAACAGGGAACTCGTCAGGCGCAGCGTCACTTGAGTGTACCAGCACTGGATGGAGCCGGAGAAGGCCAAGCAATCCTCAAAGATATCCATCAAGCCGAGGGTGGCCATCACGCGGCCTCAAGACCACTTGTTGCCAAAGCTTTTCGTCATCGTTTCTTCTGGCCGACTGCTCTGGAAGACGCCAAAGATTTGGTCAAGAAATGTAAAGGATGCCAGAAGTTCAGTTCGAACCAACATTTGCCGGCTTCTGCCGTTTGGGGACTCGATATGGTGGGACCATTCAAGAAAGCACACGGCGGCATGACTCATCTGCTTGTCATCGTGGACAAATTCACCAAGTGGATTGAAGCAAAGCCAATCAAGAAGTTGAACGGTCTGACTGTTGTGACTTTCACCGCAGACATCACCACTCGGTACGGCGTGTACCTCACAGCATCATCACCGACAATGGCACAATTTTTGCCAAAGGCGCCTTGGCCCGTTTCTTTGCGGCGCTGGGCATCCGACTGGACTTAGTGTCCGTTGCCCACCCACAGTCAAATGGCAAAGTTGAGCGAGAAAACGGCCTCATTTTGTCCGGAATCAAGCCCTGACTGGTCGAGCCTGTAGAGTGATCGGCCGGCTGCTGGCTCGACGAGCTACCGGCCTTCCTCTGGAGTCTGCACACCACACTGGACAAGTCAACCGGCTTCACACATTTCTTCCTCGTGTATGGTGTCGAGGCTGTCGTCCCAACTGACATCAAGTTCAACTCACCTCGCGGCACCATGTACACCGAGGCGGAAGCAAAGGAAGCACGAGAAGACGGCATTGATCTGTTGGAAGAGGGCCGTCTGTTGGCACTCAGCCGGTCCGCCATCTACCGACAGAGTCTACCCCACTACCACAATCGGAAGGTCAAGCCAAGATCCTTCCAAGAGGGAGACCTTGTGCTCCGGCTGATACAGCGAACAGCCGGCCAGCACAAGATCTCGACCCCTTGGGAAGGCCCTTTCATCATCAGCAAAGCCTTGTGCAATGACTCCTACTACCTGATCGATGCCCAGAAGCCCAGGGCGTGCAAGAGAGACGACTCCGGCAAGGAAACGGAGCGCCCATGGAATGCAAATCTTCTTTGAAGATTTTACAATTGATGTAGTATGTACCACGCTACCTTCTGTATTAAGTACGAAGACTTTGGGTCCCTCGAGGAGGACTCGAGGGCTACCCCTATTTTATCTATATGATAAGTATTATGCCTATGAATGTGTTATTTCTTTCTTCCGCCTGAAACCGGGTTCGACCAGTCGGCCCGGGGGCTTGCCGCGTTGTACTATGCCAGTGTCTCCTGCAGTCGGACAAGTAATATGCCGACAGCTAAGCCCCCTCTTACCACAAGCCGCAGCTCGCAGAGCGACTATTCGCTTGGCAAGATGTAGAGGCAAGAAACAGGTGCTCACATGAAAAAATGCTAAGGACCAAAACATTGACATAGGACAAGCCGGCCCCTCGCCTCACCGACCGGCTGCTGAGCAGCCGGCCGGCCAGCTTCCCACATATCTTGTAACGTTCCAATCGTCCAAAGTACTTGTCCTCCCAAAATGGTGAAGTACTTGTCCAAGCCACAGTCCGTAGAGCGGCTGTGCGGCTGGCAAGTAGGCAACCAAGGGGGGGAGGCAAAGAAAAAATCCAAGGAAGAGAAAGCAAGAAAATTCATAACTCGGCAATAGCACTGCTTGTGCGGAAAATAATTTACATACCAAAAGGCCCTCGGGCAACATTCAACATAGTTTGAATACACCCCGTGGGTGGAATTGTGCAGATTTATCAAAAAGTTTGTTGAGAAGACTACTAAGCAGGGAAAGCTATGATAAATTGGCGGCCTAGACCGAAGGAGCAGCAGGTGAGTCGGGAAGGTTGGTGGAGTCGGAGGCGCCGGCTAGTGGAGTGGCCGGCTGGCGAGTCTCGGCTTGGTTGCCTTCAACAACAGTTGGCGTGCTTGCACGCAGCTCGTTGCTGGAGGCGTGGTCGAGCTGAGGCTAGCCGTCCGCTCCAACCTCCGGTGTGTCGTCTTCATCATCCTCATCTTCCTTGTCTTCCCCTTCATCGCTGCAGGCGATGACCTGTGCCGAGTCTTTGCCATCATCCGGGTTCAGTCCGAACCATTCCGGCGGCGTCTTAGTGTTGTTCTCTATCAGCTCAGGGACGAAGACACCGGTGTTGGTGTACTCAGCGATTGTGGACGCGCGGAGAGTGAGGTACGCTCCACCGCCACCAATTCGTCGCTGGCCTCCTACCAAAACATGGCCAACTAGGTTAGATCTAAGCCAGGATACCACACCTTGGCGAACTCCAAGGCCCGCCGAGCTCCCGCTCGGGCTGTAGAGCCCTTCCACACCTCAAGCTGGTCGGCAGCCACTTCCAGCCAATCGGCAGTCTGGCTAGGGGTGCGTGGAGCTTGCCTGTCCGGCCAGAGGGCGGAGATCACCTGAGCTCCAGCACGCTGTAGCCAGCGGAATATCCGGTTGGCCGGCTGGAGACGAGCCTGAATGCTAAGGAGTTGCTCGCCAAGGGTCCGAGGGGCGTCGGCAGCAATCTTCGCGCCTGCCGCCTTTCTCTCTTCGCGGCGAGCCTGAATGGCCTGGTTGGCAGTGACGGAATTGCCGGGGAAGAAGTATGCTCAAGCAAAGCAACAAGTTAAAAATCAGAAGCTACTAGCCGCTTCACTTAACAGCCGACAGCCAACCAACAGCCGAGAGAAAGAGAAGAAAACTCACCATCAACTATGTCTTAGATCTGGCCATAACCAGCGGTCAGTGCCGCCTCCGTCGCAGCCCAATCGGAGCGCTCGGTTTCAAACTCAGCCCGGAGCCTAGCTTCGTTGTCTGCCGCCTGCTTTAGGTCCGCCTTGTGAAGTTCCGCCTGGTGCTTCATTTCCATGGCTAGGCAGTCGCGCTCCTGGGCCGCCTTGTTGCATTCATCCTCCTTGGCACGCAACACAGTGTTAGCTTCGCCCAGCTGCTGCTGCAAGGCGGCATTGGCTTCTGCAGGACCAAGAAAGAAGAGATATCAACAACCTAGAACAAAGAAAAGTAATTTCCGGAAGATCTGACCCGACTGCTCAGCACTCAGCTCGCATCTCAGGGACTACAACCCGCAGGTGCGTTGATGCGCTCCCGTGGAGAAAAGAAGATGGAGTGCTTACTCCGGCTTTCCGTCAAATCAGCGGTCCGACGGTCCAGCTCCCGGACATGGGCGTTGAGGGTGGTCGCGCGCATGTTGTGGTAGTCCTGCAACAAAGCTATAGAAAGAGAAGTGAGCTAGAGCTCATAACCCACTATGAAGTTCCACGCCGCCTGCTCAGCAGCCGGCCAGAACTCGGGGACTACACCCAGTGTGTGCACTGGCGCGCCCCCACCGAAGATTACGAGAATCAAAAGCAAGAAGAAAGTCACGTACCCGAAAGGTAGGCCGCGTCTTCACAAAAGCCTTCATGCACTGCGAAATGGCGGCGGCTTCGGCTCTGAAATCGGCCTGGACGTCTTGTGCCGCCTTGATGAAGGCGCTCGTCCTGCCCCCGTGCACGCACTCCGTCGGCGCAGCACTTGTGGCTTCGGCTTCAGGGTTTGATGAGCTGGCGCTCCCGACCTCCATCGACCTCGGCGCTGAGCTCGCTTTGTCCATACGACGGCGCACTGGAGTACTATTCGTGGGAGCCGAACCCACAACCAGCTCGCCTCCGGCTGGCGGCACCAATGGGGCAGTCGGCTGGCTGCCCTGCACATCTCCAGTCGGCGGTTGTGGAGGCACCTCCACCTCCGGCAAGATGGCATCTCCGCCTTCCCTCTCCAAAGTAGGAAGACGGACAAGATGAGAAAACAAGACTACTCAGAGTAGGAAGCTGTAGGGGCAACCCGCCTTGTCAGCCGCGGCGACCCGCCAGCTTCGGGGACTACTGTCGGAGTTATTGGACATGGGTAGCCTCATCTGCCCCCCATGACATTTCAAGACATCGGGGCAGGTTGCGCCCCACAGGCCTCAAAGCTTGACCGCCGCCTTCTCGCGGCCGGCTGGTCCAAGCGGCCGGCTGATGGAAGGCGGACGACCCTAGAAGACGGCCACGAAGCGGGCCGAGTCCTAGCAGGCGGCCTCCAGAGAGGCCGGTTCCTAGCAGGCGGCCCCAGGCGCCCTCAAAGTCTGCACCCCCATGAATGTGATGAGACGGGCGTGGCTACAGCAAAACCTGCCACCCCCGAATCCAGGACGGGTCGTGGCCACAGTGCGACGTACCAGCCGGAGACTATGGCCCCTCCGTCCGTGACATCACCCAAGTCAGAAGGCCCATGTTCCCACGACGGGCTATCGGTACGGCCCGCAGGCGGCGGGCCCTACCTGCCTGTGAGAAGCCAGAAGGCGGCTAGTCTCGGCCAGTCGGCCAAGGGGGAGACCGGCACCCAAAAGGCGGCCCTCCTCCTCCCTAGGATTTTGTGCGCCATTAACCAGAAGAGATGGCGAATGGCTACAGTGATCGCCCGCCAGGCGGCGGGACTGTAGCCACGCCCTCCCCAATCAAGCAAGAGTCATTAGAAGCACGACTACACTGGTGAGCAGCCGGCAAGACCCGTGAGTGGCGGGCGCGGCCTGTCGACCAAGTATGAGACAGTCGGTGGGGCCCATCAGTCGGCATGCCCCAGCAGCCAGCGGAGAAGCTGGCTACAAGAGACACTGACGGCCTGGGCCTACACCCGGCCAGTTTACCATTGTACCCCTGGGGGGTAGGCCTATATAAACCCCCAGGGCACCCATGCAAAGGGTTTAGATCCTTAGACTACACAACCAAACACATAGAAAGAGGAGAGAGCTAGCCTAGCCCTTCTTCTTCCTCTAGCAAACAGCTCAAGGAGCATCTTGTAGCTACTTGTTGATATAGTGAGCATGCGGAGACCCTGCAGAGCAGGACTAAGGGTGTTATCTCCTATTAGAGCCCCGAACCTGGGTAAAGTTCGCCGGCATACGTGTCTACGCCTCATCCCGCTTCCTCGCATCGGCGACGTCTTACTATTCCCCACCATGATAAGCCACCCGTTGGCATACGTCGCACCAAAACCCCAACATATGTGGTGTACGTGGAAGTCATCATGACCGGTGTGTTAGAGGATCTCTAGCATACTCGTGAAAACGCACATGTGGGACATGCTCCCTAATATTCAGGAGGTCGGCAAGCTTGTGCGCAGACCAATACCTTGGCACAAACACATATGCACTAAGAAATAGAGACAACTACTGTATTTCGTTATTTAGTCTTTTTAGCATTTATTTAAAATTTCTGATTCAATTTTATCCATTCAAATAGTGAATAGAAAAAAAAATGAGAACATGAACTTAATTCAAAATATCTAGTTCTGATACTCATGGCAAAATTCATTTGACGAGCAATATTTGCATTGCTAAAGATAGGCAATGTGTCTATTCGACATTGCTAGCGACTAGTTAGGCATCTTAGAGTTGTCTAGTCCTCATCCTCGTTGTCTGAGGATATAGGAGCACGCCTTCGAGCCTGTCATTAGAGGATTCAGGGCTAAGGGCCCCACTAATGGGCTACCAGTGAGCTGGTGATAAAGTTCCTCCAACCGCTTCTCGTCCATGATGGATCGATGAGCAGGGACCTCGAGTTTATGATGCTCGTGGGTCTCATCCCTAGACATGAGTCAGCAAGAGAAGTGCTGATCCTCGTTGGCACAGTGGTAATCTGCGTCGCGGATAGGATGCTTGAGCTAGACGATGATTTGGCAGGTCTTTTCCTCCTCCAAAATGGCTTTGGGATGCTGGGGGTCTATCATGGATGGGCTCCGCTTCTTCGTCAAAGGAGTGTCACGTGTGGCGCCAGATCCAACATCTGTCTCCCTGCAGGTGGAGCTAGATTCGAGCCGGGCGTCGGCATGTGAGGACCCAGCCGCCACGGGTGGAGGAAGAGCTGGCGGGGAAAGATTGCCCTAGGACCTGTAGAACAACACGCATCAGCTAGTTCACCAAAAGCTCAAACTATGAGAGAGGGCCGGACATTATACTGCAACAAGTGTATGCCCCTTTGGAGTTTATGACATGGACAAAGGATGTGGGGGCAGACCGCAATTATTTATTGCATTTACTAGTTTTGAACACTAAACCCGTTGGTTGCAAGTTTATGCACCTGGCCAGTTCACCCACGAGCTCAAGCTGATGGGGAACGATGAGCTATGCATTTATACGTGAATATTGCGCCTCACGTGTGGCTCCCTCGAGCCTAAACGTTGATCAAAGTAGGCTGGAATTTAATTGCACCAACTAGGTCTAGAACTCAAGACCACTTGGCTCCGATCCCCTATAGTACTGCACGCACCAGCCAGTTCACCGAAAAGCTCAAACTATGAGAGATGGTCGGACATTATACTCAATAGCACCTAGGATCACACGTTCTTCTCTATAATGCAGTTAAGCTAGTACTAGGTGAAGCAACATATCGATATGGTCAGAGCCGCGAGCGGACAGAGGAGGCGGTAGTGGATATATGTTTAGAGTCGGTTATGCACGTCTTGTCGCCAAGCTGTCAGAGCAAGTACGGTAGTGGGTTTATGGCCCGCTTACATGGCACTTTTGCCTATATGGAGGAGAGAAATGTGAAAAAGCAAAGGGAGTGAGCTCTCATGCAAGAGCATAGCTATATACGTGCTCCTAGGCAAATATAATAAATGTAAAGAAAGAGAAAGGGAGAAGATAGGAAAAAGTACTAATATAATAGTCAACCTTATAGCCGACACTATTGTATGAGTAACTATAAATGATGGCTGTAGATGACATGATGGTTTCATATTGCCATCAGCTGGCTATATTATTAACCATGATCTTATAGCCCAACATGGTGGGTGACACGATGAGAGTCTGAGGAGTGTCTTGCGGGAATATGAGATATTGTGGGTCATGGAAATTAATGTATATGATATGGGTAGGAAAATGTAAAGTTGTTGGTGTTGTTATGTGCCTGTGTGAGCTGTACGGACATCATCGCCATGAAAAACAAAAAACAGTTATGAGACTGAAGGGACAAGGTGAAAGTTGAGTGTCATCCATACAAACACCGGCCATGTGCTATGGCTAGTGTTCTGGTTGCCAAACGGATTCATGCCATTGGTACTCGTGCAAGCACGATGTTCCTTGCATCATCTGCGAAATATCCTTATTCCGCGTTGAATGCTCTCCACTGGCTAGCGTCCGCGAGGTGTCTCAACTTTTGATCATCTCGGTCATCGGGCTTCACCCTCTCCGTCTACCAGCGCATGAGCTTTACTTCCTTAGGATCTACGAAATAATGCTACAAACGGGGTGTGATCGGTAAGTACTATATAACTTCCTAAGCAGATTTCTTCCCAGCCTCTTATTGTATCGAGAAGCATTGTACACCGGACAGCTGGTTTTTTCCGCATGCTCCTTCTGATAAATGATGGAATCGTTGATGCATGCATGTTATCCAATGTGGGGCCGATCAAGAGGGCACACGATTTTCTTGTCCTCATCGACACTAGTAGGACACAGGTTCCCCGCGGGAAGAACTTTATTATGTAGATACTTCAAATGCTCATTGAGGCTTGCATCTGTCCATTTGTTTTTGGCCTTTGTCTTTAGAAGCAGCTCTGTCGCTACTCGTGTTCTTGCGAAGTAGGTATCGAACATGAGGGTCCTGCATGACTGAACTTAGTCGCGTCGAAGACTGCGGCGTATCCGCCTCTTCTCCGCCGTGTCCGGCCTCTTCTCCGCCATGTACAACACCCTCTTCCCCACCGTGTACGACCTCTTCTCCACGGCCATGTCCCGCGCCCTTGTCTCCAGGTCCATCATCGTCAGTCATATCTTCGACTAGCCCCATGTTGTTATTGCCTGCCATGTGGACGTCCTCATCATCATCTTGAATTATGCACGGAGTATAGCCATCCATGAACCATGCATGAGCAAGAGCGCCTTCAAACTGCCACGGTCAAAGGGGTCCAAGATGACGTTTAGTTTGCATTTTCTACACAAACATATAATCCCAGTCCGGTTATTTGAATACATATCTTGCACCGCTGATCGTAACCATCTTTCCATCACACTTCCACTGACCTTCATAATTAATTGCCTACGCGGTATAATAAGTAAACAAATATAGAGTTTGCCCGAAAATCCGCCGAACGGAGATAATCGACATTTCGGCAAAACATAAGCAACTCATGTCACGCACGATCCGACAAATACACATAGGCGACAACTCATGCCACACGTACATTCTCACCATCATAGCGCAAACACAAATATTCCCATTCTTGAAAAGCATAACTTTTTACTCACCCATTGTCCCGAGAGAGGGATCGTGCACACATGACCGGTAGATGGCCGGTGCCGCTATCTAGGGATCAAAATAGTAGGACAAAGATGCATGGTAGATCTAGTTGGAAGGAGATGCTATACCTAACTAGTGGAGAGGGAGGGGAGCTAGCTAGTGGATACAAATGTATGAGTGGGGAAGAGAAGGAGGGAGAGACAAATAAATACAAGTGAGGAAGAAGAAGCAATTAATGGAGGAGATGGTGGATGGCGGCATTAATGGAGAGAGAAGAGAGGTAGGAGAAGGAAGAACTAAGTGAGAGCGAGGTAGAGGAGGGAGAGGGGAAATGGGAGTGGGGAGGGGGAAATGTGGGTGCTACTAGTATTCGTAGCACTGGATGGCAAAGGGCGCTACTGCAGTGCTCCCTAGCAGTAGCGCTTGTTGGCTGCCGAGCGCTACTGCTAAGTTGGACCCACCTGCTAGCACTGTGCACACTTAGCGGTAGCGTTGGGCCGCCGACAAGCACTACTGCTACTACGGGTAGCCCCTGTCAATGGTGATGTGACCACTTAGTAGTAGCGCTGCATAGTGGCCCAGTGCTACTGCTACTTTACTACCTGTAGCGTCTGTTTCCTCCTCGCGCTGGCAGTGCTACTGCAAAGATTCTATCTATAAGCTTTCTTCTAGTAGTGACACTTTCAACTTTATTCCACAATCAAATCAAGTATAGAAATGTCATAATGCTTCTATGTTTCCGGTAAATTTTAAATGACACTTTTTTTGTTACTACTTTGTTGTACACATCTGAATTGTTGTGGCAGTACCATGGTGATCAATGTTATGCTATGCCACAAGGTAAATGCCTTTTTTGCATGTTCTAATTTTGATTGATTTGAATCTGGTTGTATTCATATGTATTATTCTTATTTATTTTTTAAGTTTTATTATAGTGGTATACACCGATTTTTCTTTTTAATTTTATGAAAATCATAGTTTTGTATGTCCACTTTGGGGGGGGGGGGGGGGGCTGGGTTAATATATTTGTTACAACTTCCAACTTCTAATCTTATATATATATTTACTAATTCGAGGCACCATACAAGCCTCCACGTTAATCCTAGAAAAGCTAACTAATTAACCGTCAGATCTGTAATTCATAAATCTTTAGCCATTGGATTGTAGGTAATACCTTAAGCTGCATCAAAAATATATACGCTTGAGATTTAATTTTAAAGAGTACACGGACAGAGTCCCAAACGGCCATGTCAAAGTTCGGTACGAACAAAAATAGTGTTCCTCTTCCCCACGTACAAAAAGAGTTCCCTTGAGATCCTCAAAAAAAGTCCCCTTGGTGCACCTAAAACGAACTCCTCTAGCCTCATCACATTGAAAGAGTCCACATCCCAGTCCAAATAAATAAAATAAATGAAAGTCCATGTAGGTTCACAAAAGAGGGACCTCAAGCCTCACGGTTAAGGAAGCGAGTGATTTTCAAAAGGCAAGGGGTATATCTATTAGAAGATGTTATCTGAATAAAAAAACATCACGTACTACAAAATAGGATCCTCAAAAAAAAGTCCCCTTGGTGCACGTAAAACGAACTCCTCTAGCCTCATTACATTGAAAGAGTCCACATCCCAGTCCAAATAAATAAAATAAATGAAAGTCCATGTAGGTTCACAAAAGAGGGACCTCAAGCCTCACGGTTAAGGAAGCGAGTGATTTTCAAAAGGCAAGGGGTATATCTATTAGAAGATGTTATCTGAATCAAAAAAATCACGTACTACAAAATAGTCCTCGATGTCCACATCTAAGTTCTATAGAAACAAAATGAACGTGTCTTTTTCCCACATGTAGAAAAATGAGTCTTCAAGCTAAAAAAGAGGGTCTCCAACATGCACATCTAAGTTCTGTGAAAATAAAAACAATGTGGCACACAAATACGTGTACATATATGAATATCTCAGGCACGTGAGTAAAGGGTTATCAGGCCTCTAATTAAAAAGATTCCACATCTCAATCCCAAAAAAATGAAAATTCATGCATGTACAAAAAAGATGGAGCTCAAGCATCATGGTCAAAAAAGAGAGTTTATGCCTGATTTTGAGAAAAAAAAAACTAGCGGCTAGATATGTTGTCGGCACCATAGAAGTATACTCGGAGCCGTACTCGGAGATCATATGTTGGCCAGTCAGTGGCACAACCGACATTGAAAACAAGGTGTGAGTCGTTGGGCATTAACTTGCATGTCTTCGACAGTTGATCCCCTAATTTCTGCTTCTGCTTGGTCCCTCTGCTGCTCTCTTTCACGCGAGTTTTCCTCCAATCTCTATTTGATAAAGGTGAGGAATAGCTTGCAGGTCAAAGGAATGGAATTAACT
The DNA here is from genome assembly GCA_032464435.1 of Aegilops umbellulata. Classification (NCBI taxonomy): domain Eukaryota; kingdom Viridiplantae; phylum Streptophyta; class Magnoliopsida; order Poales; family Poaceae; genus Aegilops; species Aegilops umbellulata. Next base: position 443,870,951 of record CP136059.1, on the reverse strand, counting down.
GATTTTACGTGCCACAGATTTGCGGATTTCTGAAAATTGATACTTTTTTCTGGCTTTCTATTCATTTTCATCTAATGTTAATCTGTTGTGCAATTTAAACATATGAGCGTGATTTAACTTTCTATTTTCACACGTTTCTTATTTTAGATTAACCTACATGCATAGTGCAGTGCACGATGTTGCATTGCAAAAATTATTGCTTAATTTACAGATCTATCGCAACTAATTAGTGCATGGTATGCATCTCCCTTGGCTGGTTCACTTTGTTTCCAGTGAGCATTAAGCACATCATTTTCTTATTTTGAAGGATTAGTTCATTGACGTTGTAATTCCACACTTAAGAGTGCGAGAATATCATGAAAATTATCGTCATATTTCTAGAGTATATCATCTGAATTTTTAGTGTTCGTGGCACATGGCGTTTGTAGATGTTTTCCAAGACATGGGTAACAACACTTTTGAGTTTCATATAGAGATACAAATGTTTGAATACAAATGTTTACAGATATATTGGTAATGAAAACAATCTTTGGTGTTCCAAGCAATAAGGTGGAGAAGCTGGGTAGATAGTCTCTAAATAGTACATTGGTCGAAGAATGATAAAAAGGTGTTTTTATACCATTAGAGTCAAAGACTTCACAATCCGAGATTTAATACATCACTAAAGGGTTTTTGTTCCTAATTTGGTGACAGAAGCAGATGTAATTTGAACCAAGATGTATTTACCTGTTTCCACGAGGTCAACACCTTAGGCATGGCACCCAATAAATCAATGTGTCTTTGGTAATATTTCTTATGAATATTTTCCATTCTTAGAAAGCAAAATTCTGTATGTCCTCAATACCAATATTAGAGATCATAATTCTCTAAAACTTAAAATTTAAAGAAGTATCTAAATGACATTGGTACTTCTATTGTTGCATGTCTCCTTAATTACCTAGCCCGTGCTGCAGCACGGGTTGACGACTAGTAATAATAATGAGTATTGAATGCAAATGTGCACATGACTTTATTTTTTATCATCCATTAATTCAACAATATGTTATAAGTTACATGCTTTATGTTTGCTAAATAACTTTGCAACATTGCTAAATTCTCTTTCAATTGTACTGAAACATGGAGCATGTGAGCATAACCATTTCGACGATCACCATTGAATGGATAGATATATTCAACTGTGCGGGTTACAAAGTGGTCAAATATGATGTCGAAACACCTACCAATGACAAGTTCTTCATCGTGATGCACCTTGTCCAATGTGTCGCATATAATCCATGTGAGAATCAAATTAATAGGTTAGTCCAAATATAATATAAGATGGCATATAAATCGTACAAAAGTGATAATATAATAGCATTTAATAATAATAAGTAATAGATAATAGATAAGTCTTAGAACTATCAATGTCCTATTGAAGCGTGATCAACTTGTGCCTCCGTGAGTTGTATTAGCAGTACCATGGAAAACAAAAACACACAAATGAAACTAAAGGGAGAACGTGAAAGTTGAGTGTCACCACAATAATTGTAGTGCACCCCAAAACAACTAGCGCCCTACAACCTTCGCTATATGGGATCAACCATGAAAAGTGCATGTGGTAGTTGGGCTCCAAGGAACTCGATATTGTTTACAGCGAACATACATTTTCTACATCTTAAAAAACATCTAAGAAAGCATACACTTTAGAATGTATGTGTAGTATATATACATACAAAATTTCATGAACATACATGTGTATATGTGATGTACACAAAAAAGACAAATATGTAAATTAAAATATATTTTTCCTTTGTTGTATTTGGGCCAGTTTTTGTATTTTTTGTGGCCTGCAAATAATAATATAATTTGATGGAAATTTACACATATTCTGAGAACAAGCATATGTACTTTAGGAAAGCATTGATATTTTTTGGAACCTTTATTTGTCGAAAAATGGATTGCCTGGAGCCCTACCTGAACACCACTCCCCGCTAAACCGCTCTTTTTAAAGCACGTACTCTCTACAAATTGTGGAGTGGAAGGATGTGACGGCAATTCTTGTAGCTAGAGTGTGTTTTTTACTCACTACCTTTCATATTGGCGGTTATTGTAGAGGGCGGGGCATAAGGTGGCACTGCTTGAGTTGGTATAAATGTTGTGTAGTTGTCATGTCTCCTCTCACGACAGGTTCTAGTTTTCTTTTTCTTTTTTTGAGAGAGAGACGACTGGTTGCAGGTGGTTATGGGTATTGATTTAATGCACGGCCATGATTCTAGGTCCCCGAAAATTGATGTTTCCAATCGTGGGAAAAAACATTGGTTGTTCAAACCCGTGAAGTTGTATAAGCCCTAAGCCGTGTGCTCTTCCTACAAATTTTATCTCTCCTGATTTCTTGATTTTGCGTCCTGTACAGGTACTTCACGTGGAGTAATTATTTAGAAAGATTTTTTTTATTGATTCTCTTGATTCCTGAGGCTTGCCATTATAGTTTTCTAAAACAAGAGCTCTCTTTAAATCAGTAACGTTCCATTTTGGATGTGAGCCAAAAGTCCTTAGTTGTTGTAGGCGCCAGATTTCCGGGACATCAATTCCCTGCAAATGACCCTCGTGTCATCACCAGCCCCAGGATTACTGTTGCTGGTGGACACTTCCTTGATATTGAATTCCAAGCAGTTACAAGAATATGAGTACAACACCTTATAGGTCCATTGAGTACAACAATTATTTCTACTGGCAGATGATGGAAGCGACTTGTGGATCTCCAACATGGATGGAACTCCATTCCCACGGGAACAGCTGACCTGGATAACTCCTATCTCGCATGGCTTCTATCTCTGAATCCTAGGTTGTGGGGTGTCTTCGTAGTGCTCCGCTCTGAGTCATGATCTGGCCAACATAATAGCCAGGGACAAGTTAGTGAGTACGTTTGAATGTACCCGCAAACATCAAGAACAAAAGATATACCGGATGCATATGCTCATGAAGAATTAAATTATATGCATGTGCTGCATGGCATGACAAATATTCATACAATGCAGAAGGATAAATAAATCATGTTAGTAGTAAATCAAGAAAATGAAGTGGAACATCGGGCGTTGGACCGCCCGAGGGATTCCAAGAAAAATGCCAAGTGGGTGTCTTAAAGCGGCACCTCGAGAGGTCTTGAAAGAAATGCCAAACGGGTGTCTAAAAGTGGCACATAGAGAGGTCTTGAAAACAAATGCCATAGTCGGGTGTCTGAGCGACACCTCATAAAGGGCTTATACGAAAGTAATAACACGAGTATCCAGGTGGACTAGCCATCCCAAGTGATACTCAGAAACGAGAATAAACTTCAGTATCTCGGGTAGTCTAGCCATCCCAAGAGATACTCAAGGTTGCACGTAAGTCGGAAAGGTTAGTCCACAATCTTGCTGGTCCTCCCGTGCTTCCGGTGTATCTTTTGTCTTCCCATACACGCCCAAGAAGCCTAGCAGGTTCACGCAAATATTTTTCATCATGTGCATCACGTCGATTGCAGAGCGGGCCTCTAGGTCTTTCCAATAGGGTAGGTCCCAAAATATAGATTTCTTCTTCCACATGGGTGCGCGTCCGTCAGCGTCATTCGGAACAGATTATCTGCCAGGACCCTTTCCAAAGATTACTTTTAAATCATTTACCATATCAAGTACATCATCACCAGTACGGTAGCGAGGCTTCTTCCGGTGATCTGCCTCACCTTTGAAAGGCTTGCCTTTCTTTCTTACGGGATGCCTGCTCGGAAGAAATCGACGATGTCCCATGTAAACATTATTCTTATATTTAAACAAATATATATTGTCGGTATCATCTAAACAGTGCGTGCATGCGCAGTATCCCTTGTTTGTCTGTCCTGAAAGGTTACTGAGAGCAGGTCAATCATTGATGGTTACAAATAGCAACGCTTGTACGTCAAATTCCTCATGTTTGTGCTCATCCCACGCACCTACACCTTTTTCATTCGACAGCTATAAGAGTTCTTCAACTAATGGCCTTAGGTACACATCAATTAATGTCGTTGCCGGGTTTCTTAGGGCCTTGGGTGAGCACTAGCATCATAATGAATTTCGGCTTCATGCAGAACCAAGGAGGAAGGTTATAGATACATAGAGTCACAGGACAGTTGCTATGATTGCTGCTCTGCTCTCCAAAAGGATTAATGCCATCTGCACTTAGACCAAACCATACGTTCCTTGTGTCATCTGCAAAGCCCGACCACTTTCTCTCGATTTTTCTCCACTGCGCGACCCGACAGTGGGTACTCTCAACTTCCCGTCTTACTTACGGTCTTCTTTGTGCCATCGCATCAACTTTGCATGTTCTTTATTTTGGAACGAACGTTTCAACCATGGTATTATAGTAGCATACCACATCACCTTGGCAGGAATCTTCTGCCTGGGGCGCTCGCCCTCAACATCACTAGGGTCATCAAGGCTTGTCTTATAGCGTAACGCACCGCATATCGGGCATGCATTCAAATCCTCCTACTCTCCGCGGTAGAGGATGCAGTCAGTAGGGCATGCATGTATCTTCTGCACCTCTAATCCTAGAGGGTAGAAAGCCTTCTTTGCTTTGTACGTACTGTCGGGCAATTCGTTGTCCTTTGGAAGCATCTTCTTTAACATTATCAGCAACTTTTCAAATCCCTTGTCAGATATACCATTCTCTGCCTTCCATTGCAGCAATTCCAGTGTGGCGCCCAACTTTTTCTTGTCATTTTCGCAATTTTTGTACAACAATTTCTTGTGATCCTCTAACATGCTGCAACTTCAGCCTCTCATTTTCACTTGCGCAGTTTCTCTTTGCATCGGCATTGGCCCGACCGAGATCATCAGCAGGCTCATCTGATGCCTCTTCTTCAGCTTCTTCCCGCATGCCGGCTCAGCTTCTTCCCCATTGTTGTACCATCATATTCAGGGAACCCATGGCCAGGATAGATGTCGTCATCCTCTTCTTCTTCATTCTCATCCATTAGGATCCCTCTTTATCCGTGCTTGGTCCAACAGTTATAGCCGGACATGAAACTAGACTGAAACAGGTGGACATGAATGGTTCTTGTGTTAGAGTAATTTCGATCATTCTTATAGTCAGCAAATGGACAACAAATAAAACCATTGGCCCGCTTGTTTCCCTCGGCCGCAAGCAGAAAAGTATGCAGCCATTAATCAAATGGGGAGAGCATCAGTCATCATAAATGCATTGCCGACTCATCTTCATTACACAACACCGAAAAGACCAAATTAATACAAGTTCGTACATAAAGTTCATACACACTTATTCTCATAAAACATCATACAAACTCTATAGCTAAAGCATTTAAATGCAACAACATATGCAATCAAGATCGCAACTAAGGTAACAATTGATCCAACAGCAAAATGATACCAAGGCTCACTATCAATTGCATATTTTCTAATCTTTCTAATCTTCAAGCGCATTGCATCCATCTTGATCTTGTGATCATCGACGACATCGGTAACATACAACTCCAGTTTCATCTTCTCTTCTTCAATTCTTTTCAATTTTTCTTTCAAATACTCATTTTCTTTTTCAACTAAATTTAACTTCTCCACAAGAGGGTCGGTGGAAATTTCTAATTCACATACCTCCGAGATAAAAATATTTATGTCAACTTGATGGGCATAATTTGTCATAAACATGAAATTCAACCGATCATTATAAATATACACATCCGAATCATAAAGCGAACGAGGGCCGACGGGGACGGATATCAAAACCATGCCACCGATGTGACAGCCCCGACGAGCTCTACCCGGTTCATTCCGCCACCTCCACCACTTCCGCCGCCCCTGTCGCTCTCGCCACCGGAGTGGATCTTTGGCATGCTCGCTTGGGTCATCCTAATCCTGCCACCCTTCGCCACATACTTCGGAGTTTTCCTTTCACGTGTAATAAGAACGAGGATCACTCGTGTCATGCATGTCGCCTCGGCAAACATGCTCGTCTTCCGTTTAGGGCTTCTTCTTTTGTTGCATCGTACCCGTTTAAGTTAATTCATAGTGATGTTTGGACATCTCCTGTTGCCAGTAATACGGGCTATCTTTATTATCTTGTCATACTTGACGATTTTTCGCATTATGTGTGGACCTTCCCGTTGCGCCGCAAGTCGGATGTTATATCCACTCTCGCCGCCTTCTACTCTTATGTTCTCACGCAGTTTGGTCGCCCCATTCTCGCGTTGCAGACAGACAATGGGAAGGAGTTTGACAACCTCGCTGTTCGTAATCTTCTTACCACACATGGCATGATCTTTCGTCTCACTTGCCCGTACACCTCGCAGCAGAACGGTCGTGCTGAGCGCATCCTTCGCACTCTCAATGACTGCGATAGGACTCTTCATTTTCATGCCAATGGGCCTCCGTGCTTTTGGCCTGATGCTCTCGCCACCACTTCTCTCCTCATCAACATCCGCCCATGTCGTACTCGCACTATTAGGAAAAGGGCTATAGATGGAATTGACACTAATGGCGCACGAGACATGTGGTGTGCCATTACTATATACTAATGGCGCACCATGTGTTGGTACGCCATTAGTGTCCAAATACTAATGGCGCACCATATCCACGGTGCGCCATTAGTAAAAAAAATTATTTTTTTTTCAAAACTACTAATGGCGCACCACACCCACGGTGCGCCATTGGAAGTTCTGAAAAAAAGTAAAAAAAAATAAAAAAAATTGTTAGTAATGGCGCACCTGTGGATAGTGCGCCATTACTAGTTTTGAACTAGTAATGGCGCACTGTCCACAGGTGCGCCATTACTAAGTTTTTTTCAAAAAAAAACTCAAAAAAAGTTTCAAATTTTTTCATATTTTTTTCAAAACTAGTAATGGCGCACCGTGGGTGTGGTGCGCCATTACTAGTTTAACTACTAATGGCGCACCACCCCACGGTGCGCCATTACTAGTTTGCCCGGCTTCCACCGAATGCGCCTCCCCCCCCCCCCCCCCCGCCCGACCGCCTTTTCAGTTTTAAAAAAATAAGAAAATGATAAAAATGTCAAAAAAATAAAAGAAAATAAGTTTCCCATGTGATATGTGGTCTAGTTGTTGGGAAAATTTACAAATATAAATTTCGACTTTTTTTGCAAAATCTTTCTGGAAATTTGTAAAATGGGCATAACTTTTGCATACGAACTCGGATTAAAAAGTTTTATATATGAAAAATCATCTACTCAAAAAGTTACATACGAATTTAACCGGGGGAACCCCGTTAAACATTTTCAAAATCCCCAAAAACCTAACACAAAAAAGTTACGGGGCTTTCAAGATCTAGAGGAAAAAAAAAGGTTTTGTAAATTTTTTTTGAATTTTTTCAAAAAATTGATACATAATATGACCGGAAAGATTGAAATTTTTTTCAAAATTTCATCATAGTCATGAACATGAACAAAGTCCTAGACATCAACAAGGTATAATAGGATTGATATGCTAGATATATCAACAAGTGCCTGTGAAGTGAGCTGTTGTTGGGGTTGGATAGAACTCTGAAGTTAAGCATGCTTGGGCTGGAGTAGTGTGAGGATGGGTGACCTTTCGGGAAGTTTGACCATGGAGTGGGATTTGACCTGAGATTAAGCATATTGTCCCGAGATTAAGCCATACTGACCTGAGATTAAGAAAATTTTAAAAAAATTCTGAAAAAAAATTGAAAAAAAATTGTTACTAATGGCGCACTTCTATGTGGTGCGCCATTAGTATACTAGATACTAATGGCGCACCGTGGGTCATACTAATGGCGCACCAACGGTGCGCTATTAGAAATAAATTCTAATGGCATGATGCTAGTGCCGCACTAGTAGTGCGCCATTAGAAGGCAAAACTGGTGCGCCACTAGCATGCCTTTTCCTAGTAGTGTCGCGGGAACTTTACACCTCATCATCTTCTCTTCGGTGCACCCCCCTCTTATGATGGGCTTCGCATCTTCGGCTGCCTTTGCTAATCTAGCATCACCGCTACTGCGCCTCATAAGCTTGCACCCCGCTCCGTCGCCTGCATCTCTCTGGGCTACCCACCTAACACTAAGGGCTATTGCTGTTATGATCCTGTCTCCCATCGTGTTTTCATCTCCTGACACGTTTACTTTGATGAGATGGTGTTTCCGTTTCAGCAGCAGGTACCCCTTGTCGTCTCGTCGCTGCCGGCCACCGGCGGCCCTTCGACGACTTCGTCAGGTGGACGGTCCTGTTTGGCCCGCCGACCGCCTCCGGGCTTTGGCTGTCCTCGCGCCCTCACGCCGGCGCCCGCCCCCTCGGCCTCCTCGGTCGGCTCTGACGGCGCAGCTGGTGCCCCTCCTTCACCCACCGCGGGATCGGGCGCTGCCGGCTCGGCCGCTTCCTCAACCGCCTCGACGCCAGCCGCCTCGCCGAACCCGACGCCGGCCCCCTCGCCGGCCCTGACGCCGGCCTCCTCGCCGGCTCTGACGCCGGTTCATTCGTCGGCCCTGACGCCGGTCTCCTCCCCGGCTTCGACGCCGGCCGCCTCGCCAGCCCAGACACGGGCCGCCTCGCCGGCTGCCTCGCCGGTGGCTCCGATGGCGCCGTCTGGCCCCGTCACCCGCGCTCGTACCGGCGTTCATCGTCCGAGCCTTCGGTACTCGAGTGACGAGTACGTCCTCGCCGCCTCCACCGCGGAGCTGTCACCTCTTCCCGTGTCCGCTCGCGCCGCCCTACGTGATCCTCACTGGCTTGCGGCGATGCAGGAAGAGTTCGATGCGCTCCAACGGAACCGCACCTGGACACTGGTTCCCCAGCCGCCTCGCGCCAACGTCATCACCGGCAAGTGGGTCTTTCGCCATAAGACCCGCTTGGATGGCACTCTTGAGCGCTACAAGGCTTGCTGGGTGGTCCGTGGTTTCCGCCAGCGCGCTGGAGTGGACTTCACTGAGACGTTTGCCCCGGTTGTAAAACCGGGCACGATCCGCACCGTCCTCCAGCTCGTCGTGTCCCGCGGCTGGCCCGTTCATCAGATGGATGTCTCCAACGCCTTTCTCCATGGCCATCTTGAGGAGCAGGTGTATTGTGAGAAACCCACCGGTTTCGTCGACGCCTCACTTCCGGGCCATGTGTGTCTGCTGTCACGCTCTCTTTACGGGCTCAAGCAGGCACCCCGCGCCTGGTACCAGCGGATCGCCGGGTTTCTTCAGACAATGGGCTTCAGCGTTACTCGCTCGGATGCCTCACTGTTTGTCTATCGCCACGGTGACACGACTGCATATTTGCTTCTTTACGTCGACGACATCATCCTGACGGCCTCCTCCGCAGCTGTTCTTCAGCAGATTACTCCCCGGCTGCGTGACGAGTTTGCTATTAAGGACCTGGGTGCTCTACATTATTTTCTTGGCATTGAGGTCGTCCGGCGCCCGGACGGTTTCTTTCTTCATCAGCAGAAGTACGCACATGAGCTTCTTGAGCGTGCCGGCATGCTCAACTGTCAACCTGTTGCTACTCCTGTTGACACGTAGGCCAAGGTCTCTGCTCTTGAGGGCTCGCCTGCGTCGGATGATCCTTTCTACCGGTCTATCATCGGCGCTCTTCAGTACTTGACTCTCACTCGACCGGATCTTCAGTATGTTGTTCAGCAGGTGTGTCTCCACATGCATGCCCCTCGTGACTCTAACTGGACTCTCGTGAAGCGGATCCTTCGCTACATCCGCGGCACGATGACCCTCGGGTTGATACTCACGGCGTCTACTTCTATGGAGATGGTGGCCTACTCAGATGCAGACTGGGCTGGCTGCCCCGATACTCATCGGTCCACCTCTGGCTACTGCGTCTACCTCGGCCCTTCACTCGTCTCGTGGTCGTCCAAGCGACAACCCACGGTTTCGCGCTCCAGCGCGGAGGCTGAGTACCGAGCTGTAGCCAACGCTGTTCCCGAGTGCACCTGGCTACGACAGTTACTTCAGGAGCTGCATCACGACGTCTCCTAGGCTACGGTTGTCTACTGTGACAACGTTTCTGTGGTCTACCTCTCTGCCAACCCCGTTCATCATCGCCGGACTAAACACATCGAGCTCGACATTCACTTTGTGCGGGAGCAGGTGGCTCTTGGACGTATGCGGGTTCTCCATGTGTCGACTGCTCAGCAGTTCGCCGATGTGATGACGAAGGGACTGCCGACTTCTACTTTCGAGGAGTTCCGTTCCAGTCTTTGCGTCACCGGCGCCGCTTCGACTGCAGGGGGGGGGGTGTGTTGAGTATATTGTGTACGTGTATATTTGTGTGTAGGGCCCACCTCCTGTTTCCTTTGTATAGTTGAGGTTGTGGCCCACCTCTGTACTTATATATACGCGCCTGGTGCACCGATCAATACATCGAGATTGCACAACCCATAACTTGTCCTTCTACAATTTTACGTCCTAAAAAAAAATCTTTTGCCAAGTTCTCTGCAGTCTTGCTCGTGAGTTTCTCCGGAGAATTGATACGATTCTTTTTTCATCTAATATCATCCCAACTTTTTTTGTGGAGTTCGCCAACTTGTGCAATCGATTTTCACAGAGAATTTGAAGAGATGTGTTGCTTAACGCAACAGATGGGCACTTCATTCATTTTTACACAAAAAAGATTGGCACTAAATTTGTTTTCGAAATAGATCTAAGATTTTCAAAAATGGTGTTTCGAGTTACGTTTGATTCCCATACAGATGATTCTAGACCTTTCATCATTCATTTCCACGACAGATCTAGGATTTTCAATCCTTTATCGTGGTGTTTTCTAGGTAAATTTAGTTCGGACAGATATTTGTCACACCCTTCATTACTTATTCTCACAACAGATCTATGATTTTATATCTTTTGTCGTGGTATTTTTTGGTGCATCCGGTTCCTACAAATTCTTTTAAACCCTTCACCGCTTCATTTTCAGAATAGATCTAAGATTTTAACTCCTTTTTTATCATGTTTTTTCCGATGGATTCAGTTCCTCTATATGCTTTCAGACCCTTCATTATTTATATTTAGAATAGATCTAGGATTTCCCATCTTTTATCATGGTGCTTTGGCATGTTCGGCCATATGGTTTTAAACCGTTCATAGTTGATTTTTTTAGATTAGATCTTGAATTTTTTTTCTCTAGTTGTTTTTGGGTTTGTTCAGTTCATACATATCCATGACAAACTCTTCAATATTCATTTTCGGAATAGATCTAGTATTGAACTAGCATTTTCTTTCTCTGGTCGTGGTGTTTCTGGACGCGTGTAGTTCCTAGAGATGTTTGTGAAAACCTTCATCAATTAAATTTTTTATTTTTTATTAAATTTTCAGGTTTTGTCCTCTGGGGCTAGCTTGTATTAATATTTCAACAAGACAATCTCTTGTATTTTTTCAAGATATCTTACGCAAACTGCCCTTTAGGTGAAAAGAGAAAGTTTGTAGGGATTGCACAGTTTGATTTATTTAGTTTTTGGGATTTATTATATGTGTGACGGATTTCCTTATCCTAGTTCTAATATCGATCGAGGATGTGCATATGCTGCTAGTTTTGATGATACATTTGTCTAATAAGATACTATAAGTTACATGCTTCGTGTTCGCAAACTTCACAACATTGTAAATTTCCTTTAATTTGTAGTGCGGAGCATTTGAGAGTCACATTGTCAATGGCCACCATTATGCAGCTAGAGATTGAAGTTGGGCCGGTTAATAATGTTTTCAAAGTTGATGTGGAACCACGTTCCGACGACGAGTGCTACATCGCGATGCATGTGGTCAGGAGTCTCACAAATAACATCATCTTACCAAAATTGGATCATGTTGAGAAGCTATGCAAGAAGAAACATGATATTTTTGCCTTGAAGTACGCGAGTTTCCAACGAGTGGAGGAGGTAATGCAGCTGCCAGAGAATGAGGATGTTGCAATTACAACGTATATCACTCCACTTGACGATTTAAGTGAGGATGATGATGAGGTGAGCTCCCCATTAAAGAGATCAAGGCAAGAGTAGTCATTGTTTATTTCTCTTAATAATTCTGGTGCTACCAAAATCACTAGACATCCTGTTAGTGATGTGTGTTCTCTGTATCTTTCTCCGTGGAATTATGTAACTGATATGTTCACCTTCAGGATTATGCCATCTGTTTCTTTTTTCTTGAACAACCCAGCGTTGCATTTTTCAAATCTCACCATATTCATATTCTAACATATGATGTATTGTGCTTTGCATTATAAGGTCCTATTTTTGCACACGTGATTGTGAGAACATATAAATGGGATAACTACATGATTGAATGTCATTGTGCATCGATCCCCATAGGAAGCATAATCACATGAGTCGTGGAGAAGTATAAACTATAGGAAACTACGTGCCAGTTCATTCATTGACACCCGAACTCCACTGGCGTGCCTTACACAAGTAGCACCAACAATATTCTGCAAGTTGTTCTACCACTGGCGGCTCATCTAGGCACACAGTAGTGCAATCTCGTGCAGACTCCTTGCATGCATGGTCATGTTTGATGTGCAACCACGCATCGCTGGACGTCTGCATCCGCGTGTGCACGGCCATGGTCGAGAGCGCCTATGTGCGGCATGTGCACCCATGCGTGTGTGACAAGGACCAGTTTGTGTGTGTGTGTGTGTGTGTGTGTGTGTGTGTGTGTGTGTGGCCCAGGCACAGTGTACACATATCTGTCTATGGGGCATGCGATGCGTGCAGGTGTCCAAGGCATGGCTGGTATGTGCATTGGGCATGGCCGTGGTTTACCATCCTAGTTCCAAGGAGAACTGTCAAACGTGATAGTCCTTTCCTTGTACACCGCTTGTATCATATGTATCTGTTGTAGTCCTTTCCTAGTTTACAGGATCTCAACCAACTCTCCATGATGCTGGCCTGCGTGCCTATAGTCACGTGAGACGTTGGACCTCTGTGTGTATGTAACCTGCACCTCTCGCGTCAACAGAACAGCAGTGCAGGGAGGCAATCTTCTCTCTAACTTGGTATCAGTCGTCATGGCCTTCGAGGACATCTTCAGCGAGTTCCCCACCTCCACCGCTCTGGCAGCCCGCTTTGCACCTGCAACAGCTAGCATGCTTTGCAGTATTGTGACCATCCCCCTTCCAGTGCCCCAGACCTAAATCCAATTAGGAGTTAGCCTCTCTATAGGTTTTTCATGATAATATTATATATTCCATCATAAAAAAGACTAAAATTACATTAAGTGGTCCCTTCCAGAGGCAAGCAAGGGCTAGACGCCATGGGGCTTGCTGAAAAAGGGGGCTCAAATCGCACGAGGAAGTGTAGGAACCACTCCTCCTTTGCATGGGTCCTAATACGGGTATACCAGAATTGTGTAATAAGGAAAATGGCAGCTCTTTCACAAACCAGACCATCTCACGGGATGGTTTGAGGATTAAGTGTGGTCATCCCTCCTTCCGGTGCCCCCAACCTAATGCCTGCTAGGATTTGATCTCTCTTTGTGTTTTTCATGATCCGATGACGTATTCCAACATAAAAAAGACTAAAAGTCACATGGAGTGGTCCGGTCCCAAGAGATGCTACATCTGGACATCAGGGTACCCAAAGGAGAAGGTTGCAGATCAAAATGTATGGGGTAGTATCGAAATCACTCATTTGCACGGGGTTCTAATATGGGTATCCAAGGGTTTTGCAATAAGGAAAAAATTCAATGCAAAACATTAAACTGGCACCTCCTTCACAAGCCAGACCTTCTAGCGGGAAGATCCAGGGCTTCAATGTGCACCTCCCACTTTCTGATGCTCCCAACCCAATTACTGGTAGGAGTTAGCCTCTATTTGGGTTTGTCTTGATCCTATGACATATTTCAATATCACGAAAGACTAACAGTCACATCGAGTGGCCTCTTCCAGCTAAAAGCTTTGGCTAGCCGCCACAGGGCCTGCAGAGAGTGGAGCATATGAAATCACATGAGGAAGTGTTGGAGCCACTTCTACTTTTTCGTGGGATCCTAATATGTGCATCCATTTTTTGTGTAATGAGGAAAAAGTCAATACCAAACTTTGCAGTGGCATGTCCTTCACAAACCAGACCATGCATAGGAAGATTTTGTTTTTTACTATGAACCTTCCCTTCGGCTCACCCAACCCAACACGTGCTACGGTTGGCTCTGTTTATAGTTTTCTTGGTCTGATATCATACTTTAGCACAAACAAGTACTAAAAGTCACATGTAGTGGATCCTTCAGAAGAAAAGATTGGGCTAGACACCGTAGGGCCCGTTGGAAAGTGTGGCATATGAAATCATGGGAGGAAATGTCAGAAGGATTCTTCCTTTTGCATGGGTTCATAATATGGGTATCCACGTGTTTTGCAATGATGGAAAATTTAATACACAACTTTGAAGTGGCACCTACTTCACAAATCGGACCGCCTCGCATGAAGATCCAAGGCTTAAGTGCAGACCTCCCCCCATCTACATAAGGTCCTAGGAAAAGGAGCAAAGAAACTAAAAAAAGAGAAAGAAATGAAACATCAATTTAAAGAAAAAAATATGGAACAAGGGAAAAACAAAAAATGGTCTTTGCTAAGTTCTATTTGTCATGCTCTCGGGAAAGGTTGTCTCTGCCGAGATCCCCGTGTCTGGCACTAGCCATCGTGGGCAAGGGACTTACCAAAAATAACTCAGTTGCCACACAAGCCTTTCTCTCTTTTACCTCTAAATTTATAACCTACCACGTCGTGGCACATCCCGCCTCCACACCTATATCACACCTCTGCCCCAGCTCCGCCTCCACCGTGGCCTAGATATGGACGTCGGCATCGCCCCTAGCCCACCCCGCTGGCACCCTCTCCTCGCTGGTCACTGGCTCAACTGTGATTGCATACCTTGCCCGCACTAGCGTGGCTAGCCCGTCCTTCCTCACCTTGTCCCCATTCGTTTCTACCCTCTATGGCCCAACAGCACCACTGTTCATGCCACTGTCTCTTTAGTTCGCCATCTTCCTGCTTCCCCCGTCCTGTTTCCACCGTCGTCGCTCGAGGCTCCGTGACTCCATGCACCTCCCCGAGCTTGCTTGACAAGACCGGGTTCGCCGACGCGGCCTCTGCAGTTTTTTCAAAAAAATTGTGTGTGGTTTGTGTGAGTGTTTGTGTTTTTGGTGTGTGTGGGTGTGAGTGTTTGTGTGATGGTGTGTGTGTCAGTATGTGTGATGGTGTGTGTTTGTGTGTGTGTGTGAGAGAGAGAGAGATTGGTATGCATATGTGTTAAAACTATATACAAATGAGATTAATATACATGAACATGACAAAAATATAGATACATTGAAGGCGTATCAATATCTCACCATGGTTCCACATGTCGCAACTCCCGCTAGCGGGCATCTACCATATGTGGTTATCGTCCACACACCCTCCATTGGTCTACACGCCTGTGGTGTGAACAAGAAACCAATATCTTGGTTGGTGTCATGGTGGGCATGTGAAATGAAGTTTTTCCATGGGGAGATGCAGGAGAAGCTCCGACATGCGACAGGCGTAGTGGCCTATATCGATAGGGAGGAAGTCTGGTGGAAGTCGCTAACATGCATGCGAATGGTGAATGTTGGAGTTAGCAAAATGGCCACATATTTGAGTAGAAGTCGAGGCTGTAGCAACATCATGATGTTGTGCCTATGTGAGAGGTGCTTGATAGCTTGTTCGATATGGTGGAGAATGTATTTCCTTAGGTGATATGTTCACAATACAGTTGGTTATGGGTTTGTGACCCGTATCTCATGGACGGGGGATCTTAGAGGAACTTTTGGATGAGGTTCGAGGGTATCGGCGGTTTGAGGACGACGACCGCCTTGTGCCACTTTTTATTCTTTGGGTATATCCGGATCCGTGCAAGGTTGCCTCAATGCGGAAGGTGTCTTTGGCATGGTACGAAGACAATGGCTATTGGTCGTTCTTAAAAAACCGTCTTATCCAAACAAGGAACGACCCTAGTTTGGCTTCTTTTGAGAGCAGGATTCTACTTGGATGGTGGGAGTTTTAGTTGTTATGTGGTGTACGTGGAAGTCATCATGACCGGTGTGTTAGAGGATCTCTGGCATACTCGTGAAATGTGGACCAACACTCATGTGGAGCACTGGCCCGGTTTGCTGATTAATTATCCGCGGGGCTAGCTGGTTCGTGTGCAATATTTGGCTTTATTAGGCAACATAGCCTGATAACGGTTTGCTAAGATGGTAGACGAACAATCGTAGTCGAACGAACCCTCACACTTGTAATGTCACGGGGATCTATTGAGAAGAAGCATAATCATGACATGATGCACAATCGAGTATGACCCAGGTCTGGTTTAATGAGTCATGTTACTGCAAGATGCACCAACCACATACTACACATTAAGTGTTGCTCAATATGCAACAAGTTGCATATTGACGAACTTCACATTCAAGTATTTAGTTCACTCTCGTCTATGTACATGACAAGATTAAGTTTTGTTAAACATGCACGAGATGAAACATAGTTGAACTACCTATCTACGTGAGTTTCAATGAGGCAGGAAACAACACATAACATTTCAAGGAAATCCCCATATGTAATTTTCGAAATTGGTACTGTTTTTCCCTAAACAACATTTTATTATTGTAAAAAATGCAAAGTAAGTTCACCATGTTATTCTTTCTAGTCAAGTTACATATATAATTTATTTAATTCAAAGCTGAGGATATTTAATTATGAAATAAATGATTTTAGCAAGACATTTATGCATATTTAATCAAACAACATTTAAAAAAAAATAACATGGATGTAGGTTGGAAATAGTTAAACTACACAAAACTCTAAGCATTTAACATATATAGATCATTTTAGTCCGATGCATGGTTTATGAGCTATTAAATGCATGATCATGACATATTCAAGTTATGTGCAATATTATGGAAATAGTGGCATAATATGATATGTAGCATTAATCTCCATGGCGGAAAGAAAGGGGCGCCATGACGGCTAAAAAGGAAATGGTGCCCCGACAACGTTCTGGTTTCGATAACTCATTGAGATATCGACGCAAAAGAATAAGTGTGGGTGTGCATGGATGTGTCGTCCAAAGTGTCGATGGGGTGGTCCTGGTTACCCGGTGTCCTATGTGTCGGTGGCATGGCAAATGAGGATCATGCACGAAACAATTCGGACACGGAGCAAACATAGAGTGCATACAAAACATGCATTCGTCCACGGGCGCCGTCTCTCGGGTTAAACCTTCAAAGCGTGCATTTTTGGACCGGAGCGAGTCGGTGCGGTGTAGATGTTCACGATTGTCATGGACGTAGTGGTACACGTTGTCTTGTTGAATCCAAGTGGCGGTAGTCATTCATGCGTAGAGGAAAACTTGACAGTTCTTCGGGTTGTCGTTTTACTTGGCGGTAGAAACACTAGTAGAAAACCGGCCTTTTGTCCCGGTTCGTAAGGGCCTTTAGTCCCGGTTCCTGAACCGGGACTAAAGGGTCGTTACTAATACCCTCACCCTTTAGTCCCGGTTCAAACCAGAACCGGGACAGATGGGCCTCCACGTGGCCTGTGCGCCGAGCCCAGGCAAGAGGGCCTTTGGTCCCGGTTGGTGGCACCAACCGGGACCAATAGACCTCCACGCGTCAGCATTTCTGTGGCTGGGGTTTTTGGTTTTTTTTGAAGGGGGGGGGGGTTTGGGGGTTTTGGGGGGTTAATTTAGGTATTTCATATATTGTGTTAGATAGCTAATTAATAGAGAGAAGTGTCCTCTCTTATGTCCGTGCTTGGTCGACGCTACGTACTATACATACGTATAGGACTAGGCACGCTAACTAGCTAGTAAGCAAACGAAGGAAACAGAAGATCATCATGAACATATATGCATACAGAGAGAAGTGATATCGACCACCTCTCCTTCTCCGAGAGATTGGTCGAACAACAAGTTCTCGTATATATATCGTCCGACACTACCGGCTACATATATACAATAATTATCTTTTACAAATATAATCTCTTAAATTATGGACGCATGGTCCACATAGTATTCTCCGTCTTCAGCGATCACGTGGTCAAGAAAGAATGCCGCCAATTCCTCTTGAATTGCTCGCATGCGATCTGGTTTTAGGAGTTCATCCCGCTGTCGAAGCATCTAATTTGAAGAAGGGGGTCAATACATATATATATGAATGAATGAAACTCAACATAAATGATGGTAATAAACAAAAATTGTGAATATTATTTCTTACTCACTTCATATTGTTTGTCAGAGTAGCCCCGCTCACAGGTCCTGTGGCGGATGGACTCGCAGACGTAGTATCCACAGAAATCATTCCCTTGTTCCTGCCACAACCACTTTACAAGAAATAGAGGTCAATCAAACAGATAAGCAAAAATGCCAAATGGTATTGATGAAACTAGCGCTTGAATCAATAGCTAGGAGACGCGCGGAACATGGTACTATAGTACTTACTTTCGGGTATCTAAATTCCAGCGCCTTGGGCAGTCCCGGGGATTGTGTGCTTAATTTTCTCCAAACCTTGCCATACAAAATAAAACAATTACTTGATATCAGGAAATGAACAAATTTGCTGATATGGTGGATAATGGTCGATTTAACTTACTTCTTGAGGATTTTTAGTCATGTCCGCATACTCCTGGGGATCTTTTCGTCTCGAGTCCAAGACAGTTACTACTCCCTGCTCAAGCCTAATCTCCAGGAGAATATAGTGGAAACTGCGCACGCATGCATAACTCATCAATTACATTACTATGACCTGGACTAATATATAAGGGAAACTGAATATGCACAAGACAACACTCACTTGAAGTTGTAAGGAAAGAGTATTATATCTTTGTGTTCATTTATTTTGAATGATCGTAGCAAGTTGGCCTCGGTTTCTGCGGCATGATCTTTAACCTGAACTGCATCTATGAGATTTGTGTTAATGAACCCAATATCACCGATTTGTCTTTTCTTCAATTCGGCGTTCTTCAATCTGCATAATATAGTGAGGATAATTATAAATACATTTAATGAAAGAGCTGAGCTATATAGAGAGACTTAATGACAGAAGTAGTAGTACTTACAGACAGTATCAGGTGACCGTTGCTTTATCGAGGGCCAATTGATTGAAAAACTGATAGAACTCCTCAAATGGAACATGCAACAGTTCAATTCCAACGAGGTCATGCTCCAGTTTAACTCTCATATACAAAGTATTCCTCCCCCCAGACTCTCTGCAGGTTTTCATGTACCAATCATGCAATCTTTGCATCATCGTTGATAGAGATCTTTCATCTTTGACGAGGGTCGGGGGGTGCTCCCGCGGTATAAGTTATTATCACAGTCGAGAGGGGGTGTATATATCGACCGCCCCTCATGTCGAAGTTATCCGAGGGGTATATCGACCCCCCCTCGTGTTGAAGTTATCGGGAGAGGGAATAGAGAGGAGAAGAAGAAAGGAATAGAGGAGAAGATCGAAGAAAAAAAAGAAGAAAAAAAAAAGAGGAGAAGAAGAAAGGAATAGAGGAGAAGAAAAAAAAATAGAAATTTCTATTTTTTCTTCTTCTCCTCTTCTTTTTCTTCTTTTTTCCTCTTCTTATTTATTTCTCCTCTTCTTCCTCTCATCTTCTTCTTTCTTCCCCTTCTTATTTTCTTCTTTCCTATCCTTCTTTTTCTTCTAAATTTTAGCATATTCTAAATTTTCTTCTAACTTTCTATATATGAACAAAAAACTTTATATATATATATATATATATATATATATATATATATATATATATATATATATATATGAACAAAATTTCTATGAACAAAAAAAATTAAACTAACCACATACACATATACATACACATATACATTATACATACACATACACATATACATTATACATACACATATACAATATACATACACATATGAAAAAATTAAACTAAAAAAATTAAGGGCAGGGGCGGCGGCAGCGAAGGGCAGGGTCGCGCGGCGGTGCGATGGCAGCGCACGGCGGCGTCGGCGGCCAATACAGGGGGAGGAGCAGGGGAACGGGGCGGCGCTCACCTCGAGGTGGCGTCGGCGACGAGGAAGGCTCGGGGAAAGCGGAGGCGCGCGCGCTCGGGGGCGAGGGCAGGGGTGCGCGGGCTCGGGGACGACGTCAGCGACGGCGACGGCGAGGCACGGGCGACGGCGAAGGCGCGGTCGGGGGCGACGGGGCGGCGGACGGCGTCGGGGCAGCCTGGCGGCGTCGATGTGCTCGGCATCGTCGGGCGGGCCGGGGGACAACTGGCGATGAGTTCGTCAAATTTTCCTAAGTGCTACTTATATACCCAGGCCTTTGGTCCCGGTTCGTGACACCAACCGGGACCAATGCCCCTCTTTAGTCCCGGTTGGTGCCACCAACCGGGACCAAAGGCCTCTTTTCAGCAGCCCAAAGGGCGGGAAGCGGCGGCCTTTTGTCCCGGTTGGTGGCACCAACCGGGACTAAAGAGGGGCATTTGTCCCGGTTGGTGCCACGAACCGGTACGAATGCCCACCTTTGGTCCCGGTTCGTCCCACCAACTGGGACAAATGGCCTTGTGCTACCCCGCTCCCAAAAGTTTAGTCCCACCTTGCTAGTTGAGAGGGCTCGGGAGTGGTTTATAAGCGCTGCTGCGTCCACCCTCTCGAACTCCTCTCAACTGCAGGCTTTCGGGCCTAATCTGTCACTGCAATGCCTATGGGCCTACTGGGCCTGCTGCGGTCCTGAATCCTAGCCCATGGTTGGGTTTCTAGTCGTATTCAGGCCGTGGTGGCCCAGTTGGTTGCATTTTTTTTGCTATTTTTTTCATTTCTACTTAGAACTAAATACTTATAGTTTTGTAATGATTTCTTTTTATTTTATGTCACTAGTTTATGAATAACTTTACAATAAAAATTGATTTTTGAGTCATTGTTTTTCCTGCTATTTACTATTACTGTGTTTTATCATTATACTCAATTTGGTAATTTTAGTTAGTCATACAAATATTATAGGCATTTTTTTCACTTTGAAAGGAGCTCAACAACGCAGTGAGGGACGGGCTTTTGTTTTTGTATTGCTTTCTGTATTATTTATTTTCTTTTGTTTTTGTTTTGCAAAATTATAAACTTTCTATTAGTGCCATTAGTTTTAGAAAAATTATAAACTCAAATTTGAATAGTTAAAAAATGAACATAGATGCACCTATAGAGAAAATTCGACCTAAATTCATAGTTTTCAAATGAACTCTGAAAAAGTTGGCATAGCATGCTCATCTGTTACAAATTTGGCATGGTATCATCATAATAGTTGTGGGAGAAAGTCTTCACTTTTTCTTCGCTTTTGTCATTTGCTTATTGCACCGTAACCATGGATAATCTTCATCGTTTATCAGGATGCTTGGGTCAGCCTTGATATTGAATGGAGGAATTTCATGAAACCTTTCATAATCTTTAGACATGTCTGTCTTGCCCTCCACTCCCAGGATATCCCTTTTTCCTGAAAAAACTATGTGGCGCTTTGGCTCATCGTATGATGTATTCGTTTCCTTATCTTTTCTTTTTCTCGGTCTGGTAGACATGTCCTTCACATAGATAACCTGTGCCACATCATTGGCTAGGACGAACGGTTCGTCAGTGTACCCAAACTTTTTCAGATCCACTGTTGTCATTCCATACTGTGGGTCTACATGTACCCCGCCTCCTGACAGATTGACCCATTTGCACTTAAACAAAGGGACCTTAAAATCTTGTCCGTAGTCAAGTTCCCATATGTCCACTATGTAACCATAATATGTGTCCTTTCCCTTCTCGGTTTTTGCATCAAAGCGGACACCGCTGTTTTGGTTGGTGCTCTTTTGATCTTGGTCAATCGTGTAAAATGTATTCCCATTTATCTCGTATCCTTTGTAAATCAATACAGTCAAAGATGGTCCCCTGGACAACAAGTACAACTCATCACAAACAGTGTTGTCACCTCTGAGACGTGCTTCCAACCAACTGCTCAAAGTCTTAATGTGTTCACATGGAATCCAGTCGTCGCACTGCCCCGGGTGTTTGGAGCGTAGACTGTTCTTGTGTTCATCGACATACGGGGTCACCAAGGTAGAGTTCTGTAGAACTGTGTAGTGTGCTTGAGACCAAGAATGCCCGTCCCTGCATATTATTGAGTCTGCTCCTAGCGTGCCTTTTCCAGTCAGTCTCCCCTCATACCGCGATTTAGGGAGACCTATCTTCTTAAGGCCAGGAATGAAGTCAACACAAAACCCGATGACATCCTCCGTTTGATGGCCCATGGAGATGCTTCCTTCTGGCCTAGCGCAGTTACGGACATAGTTCTTTAGGACTCCCATGAACCTCTCAAAGGGGAACATATTGTGTAGAAATACGGGCCCCAGAACGACAATCTCGTCGACTAGATGAACTAGGATATGCGTCATGATATTGAAGAAGGATGGTGGGAACTCCAGCTCGAAACTGACAAGACATTGCGCCACATCACTCCTTAGCCTTGGTACCTGAGGGAGTCCTGGATTAGGGGGTGTTCGGATAGCCGGACTACACCTCCCGCCGGACTCCAGGACTATGAAGATACAAGATTGAAGACTTCGTCCCGTGTCCGGAAGGTTCTTTCCTTGGCGTAGAAGGCAAGCTAGGCGTGCGGATATTCAAGATCTCCTACCAATGTAACCGACCCTGTGTAACCCTAACCCTATCCGGTGTCTATATAAACCGGAGGGTTGTAGGCCGTAGGACAGAATCGTCTTCCTACACAATCAAACCATAGGCTAGCTTCTAGGGTTTAGCCTCCTTGATCTCGTGGTAGATCTACTCTTATACTACCCATATCATCAATATTAATCTAGCAGGAGTAGGGTTTTACCTCCATCGAGAGGGCCGGAACCTGGGTAAAACAAAGTGTCCCCCGTCTCCTGTTACCATCCTACCTTGACGCACAGTTCGGGACCCCCTACCCGAGATCCGCCGGTTTTGACACCGACATTGGTGCTTTCATTGAGAGTTCCTCTGTGCCGTCGTAATCAGGAAGGATGACTTTTCCCGTCTTTAAAGACGGCGCCGTCACTAAGGGAGCTTTGGCTATCGGCCAGACCCTCCGGGTGGGTGGTTTTCTTATGACCTCCCCTGCGGTTGCGCCGACGGTGACCTCTCGGGTCATCGAAAACAATCTCCACGTAAGTCCGGCATCTGCCGAACAGCTCGATCCGGTGGAGCTCTTCTCCGTAAACGAGCTCCTGGATCGTATCGCTGCATTGGGGGTCGCCATGAATTACGACCGGGTTGGGCTTAAACCCGATCTAAGGGAAATCAACTCCCCCCGAGCCACCCACCACGTCGCTGTGGTGGAGACGCAATGCGGCGACCCCTCATCGATCTTAAGGACTAGCTATGTCCGAATTCCAGAACCCTCCACGCCGGATATCCGCGGAGGGGAGGATCCAATCCAATGCCCGAACTTAGAATCGGGCAAACCGGATAACATCCGAGGCTCCGGATCACCGAATCCGGAGGTTGTTCGGCTTCCGAACAGTAAACCGGGCGAGGTATCAGATTTAATGAGCGCCGCTCTCCCAACCCTAAGCGATCTCTCCCAGGTCAGGCAGAGGCCAGAAGAAACAGTACATCATTACTGGGCCAGATTCCTCCTGCTTATGCACAGGATAAAGGACTGCCACGAACTAGACGCAATTTCAATCTTCTGCAATAACTGCACGGACAAAGGGATACTCAACGCCATAAGTCGCCGCAATGTCACACGTTTTGCCGACTTGGCGTCCATTGTACAAAAGTACTGTGCGATGAAAGCGCTTGGAAAACCGAAGTTAAATTTTGGGATTATCCGGCCTTGAATAGCAATCCCGTCCGAATCAAAAGGGCGCACTACAGTAAGACGTCCGGATTAAACAAAAAATAAAAACGCTCTAGGGGACATGGAACCGTACTAGAAAGGTGGCTAGATAGACCCTGCAAAATTCATAATGCAGTGGACGCCGCACCAACGCACAACCTCAGGGCATGTTGGATACTCCGGCAGGTGGCCAAGATTGGCAAAGATCTCCTAATTCCAGAGGTCGAAGAGAACCAGCCCGAGAACTTCGGTATTGTCCTTACAATCTCTGAGACTTTCGCATCGACTAATATGCGAAAAAGAGCACTTCGCAGCTTCACCGAAGTTTACCAAGTAGCGACAATAAATCCTTGGAGCAACACCGCCATCACCTTCAATGCGAGCGACGAACCTAAATTCCGAACAGCCAGAGCACCGGCCGCACTGGTCCTCAGTCCCATAGTGGACGGCTGTCGCCTCGCGAAGGTACTTATGGACGGAGGCAGCGGATTGAACCTCATCTACGAGGAAACCCTTCAAAAGATGGAAATAGACTAGAACCGCGTTGAGCGAAGCAGCACAACTTTTAGAGGTATAATCCCCAGTCAGGAAGCGCGCTGCACAGGAAGAATCACACTTGATGTGGTATTCGGCACTCCGGATAATTATAGGTCCGAACAAATCATGTTCCACGTGGCCCCGTTCAAAAGCAGATATCACGCCATATTAGGACGAGAGGCATTCACAGTCTTCCAAGTTATACCCCATTACGGGTACATGAAGCTTAAGATGCCTGGGCCGAACGGGATCATCACTCTCGCTAGTGATCCGGACATTGCGCTCCGCGCCGAAAACAAGACAGCCGCATTGGCCCTCGAGGCACTATCTGAAGCCCTCGCAGCCGAAGAACTGACGACGCTGCGATCCACAGTGAATAAGGATGATGTGATACTCGACAGAAGATCTAAATCCACATCCTTCAAACCAGCGGATGAAATAGTCAAATTCCAAGTCCACCCAACGGACCCTAATAAAACAGCCTCCATCGGGGCAAGACTAAACCCTGATGTAGATGCCGCACTCCGTGTGTTCCTACAAGAGAACTGGGACATTTTCGCTTGGCACCCTTCGGACATGCCAGGAATCCCACGCAGGCTGGCCGAGCACAGCTTAAATATCCAGAAAGGATTCAAACCTGTCAAACAAACTCTTCGGCGTTTTTCCGAACCAAAGAGATAGGCTATGGGAGAAGAGCTAGCCAAACTATTGGAAGCCGGATTTATTAGAGATATAAAACACCCGGACTGGCTAGCAAACCTGGTAATGGTACCAAAGAAGGACAAATCCTGGCGCCTGTGTGTTGACTTCAAAGACCTTAATAAGGCCTGCCCAAAGGATCCCTTTCCCCTCCCTCGAATTGATCAAATCATCGACGCCACCGCCGGACACGATTCCCTGTGTTTCCTTGACGCATACTCCGGCTACCATCAAATAAAGATGGCAGAGTCCGACCAAGCTGCAACAGCATTCATCACGCCATACGGCCCATTCGGCTTCAACACAATGCCCTTTGGGCTCAAAAACGCCGGCGCAACATACCAGCGCATGATTCCAACATGTCTGACAAACCAGATCGGCAAAACAGTGGAGGCATACGTAGACGATGTGGTCGTTAAATCAAGACATGTCGAAACTCTAGTGGACGACCTCAGACTCACATTCGACAATCTACGGGAATACGACATCAAGCTCAATCCGGAAAAATGTGTCTTCGGCGTCCCGGCCGGAAAGCTCCTAGGCTTCATAGTATCCGGTAGAGGAATTGAAGCAAATCCAGCCAAAATCCGAGCCCTGTCACAACTGGATGTTCCAAAAGATCTAAAGCAGATACAGAAACTTACCGGATGCGTGGCGGCCTTAAGCCGCTTCATCTCCCGTTTGGGAGAAAAGGCACTGCCCCTTTACCGCCTCCTAAGGCGCACCGAACACTTCGAGTGGACGGACGCTGCCACGGCCGGACTCGAGGAAATAAAGGCCATCCTGGCAACAAACCCTGTCCTGGCCGCGCCGAATACCGGCGAACCCATGCTATTATACATTGCCGCAACCCATCAAGTTGTCAGTGCAGTGCTCGTCGTCGAACGAGCATCGGACGGACACAAACTGCCCCTTCAAAGGCCAGTCTACTACGTGTCCACTGTCTTAACACCGTGCAAATCACGATACCCGCATTACCAAAAGATTGCATACGCGGTGTTCATGGCATCCCGAAAGCTACGACACTACTTTCAAGAGTGTTCTATAACAGTAGCCTCGGAAGTACCGCTCAACGATATTATTAACAACCGCGACGCAACGGGCCGGATAGCGAAGTGGGCCATAGAGCTCCTCCCATTCGACATAATCTACAAGCCACGACGAGCCATTAAATCACAAGTCCTGGCCGACTTCGTCGCCGAATGGACAGAGGCCGAACTCCCTAAAGAGTACGTCACGTACTCAAATTGGATCATGCACTTCGACGGCTCCAAAATGTTGGCCGGACTGGGGGCTGGCCTCGTTCTGACGTCCACTACAGGAGACACAGTCCAATACGTACTACAGATTATGTACACGGACTCCAACAACGCAGCCGAATACGAGGCCCTTCTACATGGTCTCCGGATGGCAGTATCCATGGGCATTCAACGCCTAGAAGTACGCGGGGACTCAAACCTCGCGATATCCCAAATAAATGGCGACTTCGACGCCAAAGATCCAAAGATGGCAGCTTATCGCAACGCTGTGCTAAAAATATCAGCTCGGTTCGAGGGACTGGAGTTCCATCACATCGCCCAAGAAAATAATCAGGCAGCGGATGTCCTGGCACGCATCGGAGCAAAACGAGATGCGGGCCCCCCAACATCTTCTTAGAAAGATTATTCAAACCATCCGTGACATGGGAGGGGGAACCTTCGGACAACAGCCCGGACCTAACCGCACAACCCGGCGCCGAACAATGAGATATAATCGGTGGCTCTGCCACCGAAATTACACAGTCAGCCCACGAAATAATGGCGGTCATCGCCCCGTGGACAGAACCATTCCTAGCCTACCTTACCAGGCAGGAACTCCCTAAGGACCACAACGAGGCGCGCTGCATAGTGCGGCGGTCTAAAGCCTATAAAGTCCACGAGGGAGAGCTATACAAGAAAAGTACTACAGGAGTCCTTCAAAGGTGTATCTCCGAAGAGGAAGGGAGGAGTCTATTGGCCGAAATTCATGCCGGACTCGGTGGCCACCATGCTGCAGCTCGGTCCCTTGTAAGTAAGGCTTTCCGTACAGGCTTCTATTGGCCGACGGCCCGAGCAGACGCTCAGCACCTAGTCAAACGATCCGTCGGTTGTCAGCTCTTTGCCAACCAAAGCCACATGCCACCCACTGCCCTCCAAACTATCCCCATCACTTGGCCTTTCGCGGTCTGGGGGCTTGACATGGTGGGACCCCTTAAAGGTGGAACCCACAAGAAAAAATACTTATTGGTCATGGTGGATAAATTCACCAAATGGATATAAGCCAAACCTGTCAAGACGGCCGAATCCGGACCTGTGATAGACTTCATATCCGGGGCCGTACACCGTTATGGTGTCCCCCACAGTATCATCACCGATAATGGCAAAAACTTCACTTCGGATGAGGTAAAGCTGTGGTGCAAAAACATGGGCATTAAGCTTGACTATGCTTCTGTCTATCACCCACAAACTAACGGTCAGGTGGAACGTGCAAATGGTCTCATCATGAGCGGCATCAAACCCAGACTAGTGCGGTCCCTTAAGGAGTCTAATATGCACTGGGTAGAGGAGCTCGACTCCATACTCTGGGGGCTGCGAACCACGCCCAACCGTACCACCGGGTTCACACCATTCTTTATGGTGTACGGCGCTGAGGCAGTTCTGCCCTGCGACATCATTCATGAGTCACCTCGAGTGCGCATGTACGAAGAAAGAGAAGCCGAGCTTGATCGGCAGGACAACCTAGACGCTCTGGAGGAGGAGCGAGATGTGGCTAAAGCCCGTTCCGCATTTTATCAACAGCAAGCTCGAAGATATCAAAGCAGAGAAGTACGGGCCAAAAGTTATAATGTTGGTGAACTAGTTCTACGCCTGCCGGACAAGCAAAAGAATAAACTCAAGCCCAAATGGGAAGGTCCATTCATAATCGACCAAGTCCTAGCCGGTGGAGCATACCGCCTGCGAGATGCATCGGATAACCGACTCGAGCCGAACCCATGGAACGCAACACGTCTCCGAAGATTCTACGCTTAGCGCCGGACTCTGTGTTTGTCTCCTTCCCCTGTCCATTATTTGCATTTCTTCATTTTTTTTCTTTATTTTGTCTCCTACTCTTTTTTCCTAATCCATCATGGGCTCACTACGTGACGCGCACCACGCGCTTCTTAAACCTGGGGGCTTCTTTAACAAAAGCTTGCTTATATGGGTTTCACACCCAACGCATGCGTCAGACTTCCGCATGCACCTTTTCTTCACCACTATATGCATCGATCTGACTTAAGTTTTGGCCAAGCTGGGTTGCCTGGCTCCTGTGCTTACCCCTACGTTCCCGATTGTTCGGCTAGGGCTAAAGGGAGCACCTCTGCGATTGTTACTGCCGGATAAGCCGGATGTGTACCTCAGACTGGGTGAAGCCGATAGCTAGCGTTCTTAAGGGAATATTCGGTCGGTGAACTAAAGATGATCCTTTTTATTTTTTACATGCCCCCAGATGATTTCCTGCATTTGCAGTCCGGACGTGCACTTTAGGGCACGCCACCCCAGCGAAAGGAACCCTTAACGGAACTATTCTCTCTGGAAGATGTTTCTTACTAACCATGTAATATAACATAACTAGTTGGGCACTTGTCTGATAAAGCACTAATGACCCCTACGCCTGGTCTCCATGCATACTTTGGTTCTTCTATAACCATCATGGTATTCGGACACACTCCGGACCGTCAGGTCCCGAGGTCGAAGCAAAAAGGTCGGCAACGACAAATGATCTACAATCCAGCTAGAAGGCATTACATATGTCAATTTTCAATTACACAGTCATTGTGACTGACTGTATTCCTCCTCTATACCATCTAACAGGCTGTCTAATTTACAGTCCTGCTGGGAATACTTTGCGGCCAACTCTACTTGGCCGTACACTAAGCTTACAGGGATCTCCTTCCCATCGGGCCCTACAGGTCCGACCTCGGCCATGTGGTTCAGGTCAGACTTGGTATAACGCGTCTTCACCATGGCCCAGGCCTCTCTAGCGCCTTGCCGGCAGGCCGATTTCTTCCACAATTGGAAGCGCCGCCGAACTCCTTTCAGCTTATCTGCAAGTTCTCCAAGACCTTCGGGCATGGAGTAGGAGGGCCATAATGCTCGAACAACGCCTTGCATCGCCTGCCGAACTCTATCATGCAGCTGCGAAAGTTCGGGATGAAGGTCACCCGTAGAACCGGGCATCTCCTCTTCAGGACGACCTGTCAGCATACCTACAGACATAATGCTGTTAACCGGCTTCCTCGCCGAACTTTTTTTCGAGAGTTCGTTCAAGCACTTATTATAGATGCCGCGTCGAAGTCGTCGATTCTCCTTCATGGAGTCCGACAATTGGGCTCGAACATCATTTAGTTCGACGTCCAATTTGGTGTTAGCATCTTGAAGATTGTTCTTCTCCTGCCTCACCCTTGTCAGCACGCTCTCACCAGCCTTCAACTGGCGTAGAAGCTGTTGCCTGTCCGGATCGAGTCCGACGCCATCTGCAATACCATTTGTCCGATCGTCACTTAAAGCCGCACAATACTAATCTTTTGATGTATCGGTTACCTGAGGGGATCTCTTTAGACTCCCCTGCTGCCGTTAGTGCGGCCTCTAGTTGGGCCTTGCACCTTTCCAGCTCCTGGGACAGAGCGGTGTTCTTCTCGGTAAGAAATTGCATGTTATATGATCCTTAAATCAGTTATTTTTACTGCTTCAAGTCTCGGGGGCTACTGGTATGTCTATATTTACCAAACATTTTCTTACCCGTATGTCTTTCACATACTGTTCCGTGGCGCTGGTCAAACCATCTTGAGCAGCACGGAGGTACACATCTCCCGAATTGAAGGCATCTAAAGCCTCCTAGGAGAAACAAGCATCGCGAAGGATTGTCCGGTGACGCCTGTGGTTCATGGCGCTCTCCACCTCGGAATTGGTGGCAGACAGCCTGTCCGCATCCTTTGACGGAGGGGCGTCCGGTGCGTGCCTTGTGCTTGCCTCCGTTTCCGGGCCTGGTGTTGGAGCCTGGCTGGTGGAAGCACGATTGGCAACCTCTCCGGATATAGTCCGGCGGGGTCTCTTCGTCCTGAAGATAGCACGAATGTTAATATACCCTGAAGAAGTGAAACACCAGGGAAAAGGAGGGTGCGCCATACCTTTGCTCCGGCATCTCAGTCCGGACTACATTCCTTTTTGCCCCAAGGGGCCCTGCGGCCCCTCGTTGGCTAGCCACCGCAGGATCGGCCTCCCGCCTCGGGAATCTCCCCTACAATACACGGTTGCTGTCAGAACAACCCGAATTCGTGAAAGAATCCCTTCTAAGGGAATAAAAACTCCGGTGTTTGTCACCTTGGAGGCCGGAATTAGCCCAGGGTAGTCAGCTATGACCGCTACCAGGGCATTGTCCTTGCTTAGCTGATAAAAGACTCCGTCTATGTGCTCCACCGATAGGTCCGGATCCTCTTCGGAGTCTGGATCGAGGGGCCGTTAGGGGTCCTCGGGCTGTGGAGGACGGCTGGTTATATCTTTTACATCCCGACGCAGTTCCTGCGTTGAAGTCGTTAGACTACGTATTTAATAACATGGACATAAAATGAACGGAAAGGAACGATTGTCTGCTTACCCAATTCGGGGGATTATACATGGAAAATCCACCCTGCGGGTCGACGCGGAGGAATTCCTCCTCTTCTCCCTTGTACAAAGAGGATAAGATCTTTATTAGAGAGGCGGACGAGTCCGGCCCCTTGCGGCCGTGGCGGGTGGCGTCATCTTCTCCGTTGAAATCCCACATGGGGTGGCTTCTGTATTGGAGTGGCTACACCCCCCGCATAATGCATATGGCCATGACTTTAATCATGGTTAGTCCGGAATGAGCCAGCAGTCTAATCCGGCCCATTAAGTAAAGGACGTCTCTGTCACTCTCTCTCTGAGGGCTCCGAGGGCGCCAGCTCACGCGTTTCTTCAGTGGAGCATTGTTGAACTAAGGGAGGCCGGTCCGCATAGGGTCCGGCAGCGGGACGTCATCTATGTAAAACCATTCCGAGGGGCAGTCCTCAGACGCCTTCTTCGGGGTTCCAGACAGGTATCAGGTCCCGGCGATGCGCCATACTTCGGCTCCGTCCACTTGATATATGGACCTCTCTGGAGAACGGGGCACCAGGCAGAATATCTTCTTCCACAACGCGAAATGAGCCTCGATGCCCAAAAATAGCTCGCAAAGAGCGACGAAACCCGCAATATGTAATATAGAGGCGGGCGTGAAATCATGCAGCTGGAGACCGTAGAACTCCAGAAGCCCGCGGAGGAATGGGTGAATCAGAAATCCCAGTCCCCTTATTAGATAAGGGGCGAGGCATACCCGCTCTCCTTTCGAAGGATTGGGGGTGCTCTCCGCTTGCTTTCCACCATTATAGGTGGCGAGTCCGGCTCGGACCGAGACCATGCAGGCCTGAGGGAGAAATCCCTTGGCCTGAAGCGACACTAACTTGCTGGGAGGGATGGAGCAGCTCTCCCATTCTCCGGGCTTAGCACTGGAAGGACGAGAAGAGGAGCTGCGATGGCTGGCCATGTTGGAATGAGCCTTTACTGGAGGAGCTCTGATGATAACTCGCGGAAGGGATAGGTGTGATTTGGATCAGAATCCTCATCCCGTTAAATAGGCGGCTCGTTTATGCGGCCAGGGGTTTGAATGTGAAAACGCCCCGGCTTTTCGCATACTTTTGACGCATGGAAGACATCCATAATTGGGCGTGGAAGCCAAGGAGCGCTACATCATAAAAATCGGACGTTATTCCTACAGGTACACAGGATTTGGAGGAGAACCCGCCTTGCAATGCCGAAGATAATCTGCGCGCCGGACTCATTGTCATTGAAGCCTGGTTCGGGGGCTACTGAGGGAGTCCTGGATTAGGGGGTGTTCGGATAGCCGGACTACACCTCCCGCCGGACTCCAGGACTATGAAGATACAAGATTGAAGACTTCGTCCCGTGTCCGGAAGGTTCTTTCCTTGGCGTAGAAGGCAAGCTAGGCGTGCGGATATTCAAGATCTCCTACCAATGTAACCGACCCTGTGTAACCCTAACCCTATCCGGTGTCTATATAAACTGGAGGGTTGTAGTCCGTAGGACAGAATCATCTTCATACACAATCAAACCATAGGCTAGCTTCTAGGGTTTAGCATCCTTGATCTCGTGGTAGATCTACTCTTGTACTACCCATATCATCAATATTAATCTAGCAGGAGTAGGGTTTTACCTCCATCGAGAGGGCCCGAACCTGGGTAAAACAAAGTGTCCCCCGTCTCCTGTAACCATCCGACCTTGACGCACAGTTCGGGACCCCCTACCCGAGATCCGCCGGTTTTGACACCGACAGTACCATTTCTGGATCGATCACCTTCTGAGAGATTGCATTGAGAAATGCACATAGCTTCACAATGGCTAATCGGACGTTTTCCGGTAGAAGCCCCCTCAATGCAACCGGAAGCAGTTGCGTCACAATCACGTGGCAGTCATGAGACTTTAGGTTCTGGAACTTTTTCTCTGGGATATTTATTATTCCCTTTATATTCAATGAGAAGCCAGTCGGGACCTTCATACTGAGCAGGCATTCAAAGAAGATTTCTTTCTCATCTTTCGTAAGAGCGTAGCTGGCAGGACCTTCATACTGCTTCTGAGGCATGACGTATTTTTCATGCAAACGTTGCAGGTCCTCCCGTGCCTCAGGTGTATCTTTTGTCTTTCCATACACGCCCAAGAAGCCTAGCAGGTTCACGAAAAGGTTCTTCGTCACGTGCATCACGTCGATTGAAGAGCGGACCTCTCGGTCTTTCCAGTAGGGTAGGTCCCAAAATATAGATTTCTTCTTCCACATGGGTGCGTGTCCCTCAGCGTCATTTGGAACAGGTAATGCGCCGGGACCCTTTCCAAAGATTACGTGTAAATCATTGACCATAGCAAGTACGTGATCACCGGTATGCATGGCGGGCTTCTTCCGGTGATCTGCCTCGCCTTTGAAATGCTTGCCTTTCTTTCGACATTGATGGTTGGTCGGAAGAAATCAACGATGGCCCAGGTACACATTCTTCCTGCATTTGTCTAGGTATATACTTTCAGTGTCATCTAAACAGTGTGTGCATGCGTGGTATCCTTTGTTTGTCTGTCCTGAAAGGTTACTGAGAGCGGGCCAATCGTTGATGGTCACGAACAGCAATGCCTTTAGGTTAAATTCCTCCTGTCCGTGCTCATCCCACGTACGTACACCGTTTCCATTCCACAGCTGTAAAAGTTCTTCAACTAATGGCCTTAGGTACACATCAATGTCGTTGCCGGGTTGCTTAGGGCCTTGGATGAGAATTGGCATCATAATGAACTTCCGCTTCATGCACATCCAAGGAGGAAGGTTATACATACATAGAGTGACCGGCCAGGTGCTGTGATTGCTGCTCTGCTCCCCGAAAGGATTAATGCCA
The DNA here is from genome assembly GCA_032464435.1 of Aegilops umbellulata. Lineage (NCBI taxonomy): Eukaryota > Viridiplantae > Streptophyta > Magnoliopsida > Poales > Poaceae > Aegilops > Aegilops umbellulata. The sequence continues at coordinate 443,837,429 of CP136059.1, read as the reverse complement.
TCCGCGCTTAAACAAACCATACGTTCCTTGGGTCCTTCGCAAACTCATCCCAGTACTTTCTCACGATTTTTCTCCACTACGACCCGTCAGCGGGTGCTCTCAACTTCCCATCTTTCTTACGGTCCTCACTGTGCCATCGCATCGACTTGGCATGCTCTCCGTTTCTGAACAGACGTTTCAACCGTGGTATTATAGGAGCATACCATATCACCTTTGCAGGAACCCTCTTTCTGTGGGGCTCGCCGTGAACATCACCAGGGTCATCTCGTCTGATCTTATACTGCAATGCACCGCATACCGGGCATGCGTTCAAATCCTTGTATGCACCGCGGTATAGGATGCAGTCATTAGGGCATCCATGTATCTTCTCCACCTCCAATCCTAGAGGGCATACGACCTTCTTTGCTGCGTATGTACTGTCGGGCAATTCGTTATCCTTTGGAAGCTTCTTCTTCAATATTTTCAGTAGTTTCTCAAATCCTTTGTCAGGCACAACATTCTCTGCCTTCCACTGCAGCAATTCCAGTATGGTACCGAGCTTTGTGTTGCCATCTTCGCAATTGGGGTACAACCCTTTTTTGTGATCCTCTAACATGCGATCGAACTTCAGCTTCTCCTTTTGACTTTCACATTGCGTCCTTGCATCAACAATGACCCGGCGGAGATCATCATCATCGGGCACATCATCTGGTTCCTCTTGATCTTCAGCACCTTCACCCGTTGCAGCATCATTGGGCACATCGTCTGGTTCCTCTTGATCTTCACCAGCTCCCCCCGTTGTAGCATCACGGTATTCAGGGGGCACGTAGTTGTCATCGTACTCTTCTTCTTCGTCGTCTTCCATCATAACCCCTATTTCTCCGTGCCTCGTCCAAACATTATAGTGTGGCATGAAACCCTTGTAAAGCAGGTGGGTGTGAAGGATTTTCCGGTCAGAGTAAGACTTCGTATTCCCACAATCAGGGCATGGACAACACATAAAACCATTCTGCTTGTTTGCCTCAGCCGCATCGAGAAACTCATGCACGCCCTTAATGTACTCGGAGGTGTGTCTGTCACCGTACATCCATTGCCGGTTCATCTGCGTGCATTATACATAATTAAGTGTCCAAATTAATAGCTAGAAGTTCATCATCACATTAAAAGCAAAGTACATACATAGTTCTTATCTAACAACATATAGCTCTCCAGAGCATCTAATTAATTAAACCATACATTGAAACTATGTAAAACATTTAAATGCGAAAACAAAGGCGATCATAATCGCAACCAAGGTAACAATTGATCCAACGGCATAATGATACCAAGCCTCGGTATGAATGGCATATTTTCAATCTTTCTAATCTTCAAGCGCATTGCATCCATCTTGATCTTGTGATCATCGACGACATCCGCAATATGCAACTCCAATATCATCTTCTCCTCCTCAATTTTTTTATTTTTTCCTTCAAGAAATTGTTTTCTTCTTCAACTAAATTTAACCTCTCAACAATAGGGTCGGTTGGAATTTCCGGTTCACATACATCCTAGATAAATAAAATCTATGTCACGTTGGTCCGCATAATTTTCATAAACAATAAATGATTAATGTATATACCACATCCGAATCATAGACAGGACGAGGGCTGACGGGGGCGGATACCAAAACCATCGCACTTAAGATGCAATAATAAAAGTAAGAAAATGATACAGGTATCTATCTAAACATACAAGTAACAATATTTTTCCTTTCAGAAAGAAGATAAGAACAAGAGGCTAACCACGGTGGTGTCGGTGATGAGATCGGCGCAGGTGATCGACGGCGGTGAAGACGGGGGTGGGGCGTGACGGACCGCTAAATCTAGAAAAATCTCGAGGAAAATGGAGTTTTGAGGTCGAGCTTCGAGAGGAGAAAGCTTAACTAGTGTGGCTCGGGCATTTCATCGAACACCTCATGTGGATAGGAGGTGAGCTAGAGCACCACAAACCCCTCCCCTCGCCGGCCCAGAAAAACTGAGCACTCCACTGGAGTGCTCTGCTCGCGGGCGAGGGTATATATAGTCGGCACTATTGGTCCCGGTTCGTGGCATGAACCGGGACTAAAGGGGAGACTTTGGTCCCGGTTGGTGGCACCAACTGGGACCAATGGTGATGGGCCAGGAGCCAGGCCCATTGGTCCCGGTTCGTCCCACCAACCGGGACCAAAAGGTTCAGACGAACCGGGACCAATGGCCCACGTGGCCCGGCCGGCCCCCTGGGCTCACGAACCGGGTCCAATGCCCCCATTGGTCCCGGTTCTAGATTGAACCGGGACTAATGGGCTGACCCGGCCTAAACCGTTGCCCCCTTTTCTACTAGTGAAAACACGGGGTCGTTACACGAACTTGGCGATCCGACGAGTACTTGGCGGTCTCGGTCTGGGAAACGGTAGTTATACACTTTCCGTATATGTCCGTGGTCGTCTTGCACTTGGCGTTCCGGTAGGGGAAACGTTTAAAATCGGCGTGCCGGCTGCATCGCTCACAACGCGCGTTACGCTCGTACACACAACCACGTTGCTCTGGTCCCACCTCCCACGCACCGCTTCCTGCCTCTCACCTTATCTTCTCAGGACGAAGCTCCTCCACTCGTTCCATCCTCCTCCATACGCATTCCCTCCTCTGCTTCTTCTTTCTCAAATCACTTCATCTATGGCATCTCATGCTCCACGCAGAGACGGTGAGTACCGCCGTCGATTTTTTGTTGCCATGCTTGGCCCAACCTCTCCCATGTCGCAGTGTAGGCCATGTTCGCCGCCACGACGGTCCCGTCATGATTTTTTGCTGCATAATTTTTGCTGGAACCGCAATTGGTTTTTGCTGGAAGCATCTTTCGTTTTTGCTGCATATTGAGAGGATGGTGGTGCCTTCGCTTTATGATTTTTTGCTACATCCATTTTTTTGCTCGAGCCGCTCCATTTTTTGCTGGAACCAGAGCTCGACTTTGCTACTCCGGTGGAGTAAAATGCTAGGGTGGTGGCTGCCATGCATTTTGCTGCATCGATTTTTTTGCTGGAACTAGCAATTATTTTTGCTACATCCAGCCGAAAGCAGAGCTGGAACTGGTGAGATTTTTGTCTAAGACCATTGGCGGCAGTGCATTTTTTGCTGGAACTGTGCTACTTTTTTGCTGGAATAGTTTCTGGATTATGCTACCACTAGCGAAAACCATTTTTGTTGTTGTTGAAGCATTTTTGCTGGAACCAGCAACCACGGAAGCTACGACCAGTTAACAATTTTGCTACAATGACGACGGCAGGCGACATCGACGAGCTTTTTGTTGCTGGAACTGATCCCCTTTTTTGCTACAACTGGACGACATTTTTGCTGCTATTCGCAATCTAAGGGAGAGTACGGGTTTTTTGCGAGCTTGTCGGAGGAGGTGCTGCGCTCGGCGACCGGCGTGCCGCGGGGATGCGGCGGTAGCCACCGGAGCTGCGACTGTCGTAACGGGGACCTGCAACTACAGGGACAAGCTGCTGCATTCACGGAGCCGGCGGCCGGCGAGGGCGGCGACAAGCGAGACACGCCGGGCAGAGCTTCTAGATCGGGCGCGTCGCTCGTCCCTGGTGGCGCGATGGGATTTTTTTCAGAGAACAAGACAGAGGAGGAAGGATAGGAGATCGTACGGTTCTAGTTTTGCAGATCGTACAGTACCGGTGCGACCGGCCCAAATTTGGGCCGGCGCACCGGCGCCTATCAGTCGCCTTCCGGTAGTTGCTCGAGCGTCCCTGCCGTCTTTCCGTTGGAGGTACGAGGTGCTGGTCGGGTGGTGAAGATCCTCTCGTCAGAGGGACAAGAGGGTGGTGGTGGTCTACGAAGGAAACATGCGCTGATGTGGCCGGAGGAGGAAGCTAGCCACACTTGGTGTTCGTAGGCGAAGAGCAGAGAGCTAAGGCCGGGGAGCTCGCTTGGCAACGGCCAAAGCTTGTGCATGGCAACAGCTCGTGCGCGGAAGTGGAGCAAACGGGGCGAGGTCCAGCTGCGGCAGATGGCGAGGTGGTGGTGCAGGATCTCACATGCTGTCCTTGCGATCTCCAAAATTCAGGAGTAAAAGTATTCTCAGCTCATGCGTGTTAAAAAGAATGAAAAAAATAAGACTTTGGTTTGAGCAGTGAGAGTAGTACTACTGAAGGGCAGATCCATCACAAGGACCTTGAAGCCGTCGATGCCTGGCATGCGCACGTCCGTGATCACTAGGTCGAACTCCTGCTTCCCCGCCCTGAGTATCTTCAACGCCGTCTTCCCATCCATCACTGTCGTTGCTGTACAGCAACAAGCATTATTCATCAGTGAGAAAATTATGACATGACTCCGATTGTAATGGACTATGGCTCCGACTATGGAGGGATCAAGAGAGACTCATCGTTGTATTTGCAGTCGTGCAGGACAGTCTCCAGTACCTTAAGGCAGGCGCAGTCGTTGTCCACGGCAAGCACGCGCAACCCATCCGGGAAATTGTCCCCAGCGGGAGCCTCCATCCTCTGTCTTTGGTGCCCACCCATCGTGGCCGTGTTTTCCGAGATTCTTCCGACCTGGCAAAGCAAACACAACGGGAGCTAACCAACACAAACCCCGGTACAATATAAGAGCACAACCCAAAGCCTCTATTAGATCCCTGATGTTTTTCACCTCCTACAATGGCTTCCTTTGCAGCAGGAAGAACAGAACAATGTGGATTGAAGAGGAGGATGCATGGGGCTATTTATAGGAGAGAGGGGTGGAAGTCTTGCGGTCGAGAGGTGGAAGGCCACTCTGCCCCCGTGCGTGTGTCCACTGCATGCAGTACTTTCTAGTATACTCCATAATTTGTTCAGATACAGTATTTACGTTGGCCCATGGTTCCACCGATGAGAGGAGAGAAAAACCACGGCTCTGTTCCTGTTTTATATCTTTTATTTTGTTGTTTTCCCGCCAAATGCTCTGAATTACGAAGGAGAGGCTCTTGGTTTTTTCTGTTGAATGGAGATGGAGAGAGTATCTTTTTACTTGCTTTGACTGGGCACTCGTATACTTGTGATTGAATGGCACCGTTAAATCTCCTGTTTACAAAGAAGAGGGAGAAAGAAAGATATATCATGTAAAAAGAAGAGAAAGAAATATATATTGTGCAGGAGACAGATGTCTGTAGTTTAGTGCCTTTATTTGTTTTCTTCTCCTCCATGAAGCTTCCTACTTTTGTTTCCATTCTTTGGTCAAATGTCAATATATTTGTTTGTGGCCTGGCGCATGACCCAGTCTACTTTCTTGGTTTTCGTCTTGTTATGTTCTCACCCGATGGTCGAGCTATAGATGATATCATTTGTATTTCAAAAGAGGGTCCTCGAGATGATATCTCAAATTAATACCCTCATCTCAATTCTCACCAAATTGTTTTGGTAAATTGAAAGAGTATGATCGGTATCTCAAATCAATCATCAATTCAAAATTATCTGGAGATACAACATCATGTGATATAGTATAAGCCGAGAGATTATCCGTTGAACAAGCAAGGTGATTTGCAGGACGCACCTAGTGGCTTTAGATAAGATGGCGGTTCAATATAGCCATCAGTTGGCTATATTATTAACCATGCTCTTATAGCCGGAGACTGCGGGTGACGAGGTGACAGTCATTACTGAGAGTAGGAAAGCATTACAAATATACTCAAATCTCCTGAAAAACAAGATATACCAAAGTGTGTATTACATATCATCAAGGACAAAAATGCATCGTATAAATTGGTTAAATGTGAATGGCACTTTAACAACATCAAATCAAATCGAGCATGATTACGTGCATGCAAACATGCAAGATAACAAGAGTTGTAGTCTACCATGGCTTGCCGTGTATGAGGTTCCTTCTCCTTCATGGAATCGGCGTTATCGCCGGTCAGGTGTATACGGACTACTACACTGCCGCAGTTGCTTCTCAGGTTCTGATGTGATGCATTTTGGTGGAGGCGATATGGCGTATCTAGCTGTTTATATAAATTCGGTCAATTGAATCAAAATGGCTAGTCTTGATAGTATAGATAAAGACTCAAATTTTGGGAGAGAACAGCTAAGGACTTTTAGCGGAAATGCAAAATGGAACATTGTTGATTTGAAGAGAGCTCTTGTTTTAGAAAACGACAATGGCAAGCCTCGGGAATCATGAGAATCAAATGCATGGAAACAAGCCATCAATTATAAATAAATCAATTTCCGACTAAATAATTAGTCCCTGAGAAGAAGCTGTACACGATGCAAAATCAAGCAATCAGGAGAGATAAAATTTGTAGGAAGAGCACACGGTTCAGGGCTTATACAGCTTCATGGGCTTGAAAAATGAAAGATTTTTTCGCACAAGAAAATACAAAGCATGCGCCTTCATGCGTATCGATTCAAAAAAGCTCAATTTTCAAGGACCTAGAATCAAGGTTGTACATTAAAATGAACACCCATAACAACCTGCAACGAGTCGTCTCTCTCTCTCTCTCTCTCTCTCTCTCTCTCTCTCTCTCTATCTCTATCTATCTATCTCTCTCCATGAAAAACATAAGAACCAGTCGTGAGAAGATACATTAGAACTACCTAACCTTTATACGAACTCTAGCAGAGTCACCGTATGCCCCCACCCTCTATAGTAATCGCAAATATGAAAGCTAGAGAGCAAAAAATGCCCTCTAGCTAACATAATTGCTATCACATCCTTCTACTCCATAATTTTTAGAGGGTACATGCTTCAAAAAGAGCGGTTAAGGCAGGACTTGTGTTCTATAGGACGGGCTCCAGGGAACCCATTTAAAAAAAAGATCCAAAAAATATTAATGTTTTCCAAAAATACATATACTTGTGCTCGAACTATGAGTAAATTTTTACTAAATAATATGATTACATGCATGCCACAAAAAATCTGACCTAGACACAACAAACGAAAAAAACTATTTAATCTATATATTTGTCTTTTTTGTGTAGATCACATATAAACATCCATGTTCATGAAATTTCGTACGTATATACTACATAGATTCTTACGTGTATGCTTTCTCAGATTTTTATTTTAAGATGTAGAAAATGTATTTTCGCTGAAAACAATATCGAGTTCCATGGAGCCCGAGAACCATATGCACTTTTCGTGGTTCATGCCCCATATTCGAAGATTGTAGGGTGATTGTTGTTTTGGGGTGCACTCCAAACACAATTACTGTGGCGAGACTCAACTTTCACTACTTCCCTTCAATGTCATCTCCGTTTTCTGTTTTCCATGGCGCTGATGTCCATATAGCTCACACACGCACATAACAACACCAGCGACTTTACATTTACCTACCCATATCATAGACATTAATGGCATCGTCCACATGCAAATTACATTAGTTTTCATCATCCATTTGGTCCATGATATAGGATGTGAAAAAAGGAAACAACCAAAAATACAAAGCAGAAAAAGAAAGTCTGATATTTACTCTTTATTAGTATTATACAATCCAGAGCTACTTAATAAAATCAAAAAGCCCTGGGTTCGGCCAGAATGGCATAATTGTCAGTTACATGCTTCATATTTACTAAATACCTTTTTAATATTTTGCTAAATTATCCTCCAATTGTAATGCACACACGGACAATGACAGAGTCACCCTATCAATGGCTACCATTAAGTGGCTAGAGATTTTAAGTTGGTCGTGTTAACAATGTGGTCAAAGATGTTGTGGCAACAACTGCCAACAAGGCGTACTTTATGTTTATGTGTGTTGTCTAGTTCCATTTCATTATTGTTTTATGTCAGTGTCTACATCTACAGCCGCAAATAAGGAGTGAAGGATGCACGATGTTATGCATGAGGAAAAATATAATTTGGACTAAGTTAGTGAGTCTCCACCTAGTGGAGGAGGTAGTTGCTGGTCATTGAGGATGATGCAATGGAAGTGTATATCATTCCACTTGGCTATTAGTTCCAAGTAGGACCTTCAATTTAGCTTCAGGACAGATCTTATGAGTTAATTAACTAGGATTGATTCTAATAAATCATGTAGATGCACACTTACAACTTTACACAACAACAAATCAAGTACGAAATATTTATAATATTTCTCTTATTTTCATTAAATTATATATCTAAGTGCTCTTCTTGCTACTTCGTTGTACACTTCTGGCTACTTGTATAATTACCTGGGTGATGTAATGCATAGCTTCAACTTGACAAGTTAAAATATTTGTTTCGCAAGTTCTAAGGTTGTGTTATATATTGCATTTGGTTTCCGATTATATCAAAATCATAGTTTGTATATTTGGTTTTTTGGGATTTCAATATTTATGTTATACTTTCCTACAATTAATAATAATATGGATTGAATGCAAATGTGTGCATGGCACTTATTTTAACATCTATTGGTTCAATAATATACTATACGTTAGATGCTTCATGTTTGCTTAAATTGTGCAAGATCGCTTAATTCCCTTGTAATTGTAGTGCACACGTGGATCATGATAGAGTCACTATGTCAACGGCCACCATTAAGCAACTAGAGAGTTTAAGTTCAATGATGTTAATGTTGATGTGGCAACAACTGCCAATGATAAGTACTCAATCACGATACATGTTGTCCAGTATCTCACAAATAAGACATTTTTATTCTATTTGATGTAAGTGGCAACATCTACATCGATCCGCTTAACGAGACAAATTGTTGAGACATTATGAACGAGCACAAATGATTTCCGTATACAAAGTTAGTGAGTTTTCATCGATTGGAGGAGGTGCTGCAGTTTTTGATAGACGAAGATGTCTCGATGAAAGAGCACATCGTTCCACTTGAGGATATCAGTGGAACAAAGTGTTTTCACGCAAAATCATTTTCTCTTTGGTCAAAATAGGCCCTTTAGTTTTTTTGAGAATGTATCTTATGAGTTAATTAGCAAAGATCGAGAATACTACATCATATAGATGCACACTTCCAGGTCTATACAATTATGAAATCAAGTGTACCAACAGTTAGAATTTTACAATAGTTATTATAGTGATTGTTACAATTTCTTACCCATATTTATTATATGCATTGAACATAAGTTTTCACAATACATTTTTTATTATATGTTTGTTCAACAAGATCATATTACTTATCTGCTAATGTTTGGTAAATAACTTTGTAATATTGATAAATTATTTTGAAGTTATAGTGCAAACATGAAGCATGAGAGATTCACCTTGTCAATGGCTCCTTGAGCATCTATTCTAAGTTGCCTGGGTTAACAATGTTGTTAAAATTTATGTGAAAGTACTTGGCAATGAAAAGTACTTCAGCATGATGCCTGTTGTGCAGTATCGCACAAATAATAAATTTTCATTCGCCTTTGATGTGAGTATTGACTTCTAACTAGACTTGAGGATGAAAATATGTTATCAAGAGTGAAAATTATTCTTTTAATAAATGTTAGTGAGTTTCCACCAAGTGGAGGAGGTGATGTAGTTGTTGCAGGATGAAGAGGTTGCAATTAAAGAGTATATGATTGCACCTCACAATGTTAGTGGAGCAAAAATGTTTTCACACAAAACTAGTTATGTATGTTCAAAATTATGACTTCAAGTTAGTTTCATAATAATTATTATGATTTTATTAGCAAGAGTCTCTATTGCTCCATCACATAGATGCACACTTTCAACTTTATTCCACAATCGAATCAATTATAAGAATTTTATAATGTTTCTTGTTTTTTTGTAAATTATAAATAATGCTATTTTTCTTACTACTTTGTTGTGCACATCTGATTTGTTGTGGCAGTACCATGCCAATGCAATGTTGGGCTATGACACAAGGTAAATACCTTTTTGGCATGTTCTAATTTTGTTTGATCTCAATTCGATTGTATACGTATGTATTATTCTTATTATTTTTTAAGTTTTATTATAGTGGTCTATATCTTTTTAAATGTGTTTATCACATTTAGCAAATTTATACAATGGTTTCTTTTTCATTATACGTAAATAATAGTTTGGTATGTCTTCTAGTTTTTTTGGGGGGGTGGGGGTTTATATATCCGTTAGTGTTTCATACTTTTAATAATAATAATGAGTATTGAATGCAAATGTGGACAAGACTTTACTTTTATCATCGATTGGTTCAACAACATGTTATAAGTTACATGACTTATGTTTGCTAAATTACTTTGAAACATTGATAAATTCTCTTTCAATGTAGTGCAAACATGGAGCATGTGAGAATCACCTTTTAGACGAACACCATTGAATGGATAGAGATATTCAGTTGGGCAGGTTACAAAGTGGTCAAATATCACGTCGCAACACCAAGCAGTAACAAGTACTTCATTGTGATGCATCTCGTCCAATGTGTCACATATAATCCATGTGAGAATCGAATTAATAGGTTAGTCAAAAATGATATACAATAGTATATAAAGCATACAAAAGTGATAATATTATAGAATTTAAAAATAAAAAAATAATAGATAAGTTTGAGACGTATCAATTTCCCATGGAAGCTTGATCGACTTGTGCTTGTCTGAGTTGTAGGGGCAGCAGCACCACGGAAAACAGAAAACGGAGATGAGACTGAAGGGAGAGTGTGAAAGTTGATTGTCACCACAATAATTGTGTTTAGAGTGCACCCCAAAATAGCTAGCGCCCTATAGCCTTCGAATTTTGTTATCAAGCGCGAAAAATGCATATGGTGGCCGGGCTCCAAGGAACTCGATATTGTTATATGCAAAAATAAATTTTCTACATCTTAAGAAACATCTTAGAAAGCTTACATGTAAGAATGTATGTGTAGTATATACATAAGAAATTTGATGAACATACATGTGTATATGTGATGTGCACAAAAAGGACAAATATATAGATTAAACTAGTATTTCCTTTGTTTGGGCAGGGTTTTTACTTTTTTGTGGCCTGCAAATAATAATATTATTTGATAGAAATTTTCATATATTCTGATAATAAGTATATGTAATTTAGGAAAACATTGATATTTTTTGCAATTTTTCTTATTTTTAGAAATGGGTTCCCTGGAGCCCATTCTATAGAACACCGCTCCCGGCTAGACCACTGTTTTCAAAGCACATACCTTCTAGGAACTATGGAGTGGAAGGATGTGATGGTAATTATTGTAGCTAGAGTGGGTTTTTCCTCTCTAGCATTTATATTGGCGGTTATTATGGAGGGCGAGAGCACACGGTGACTCTGCTAAAGTTGGTATAAAGGTTAGGTAGTTTTCATGTCTCCTCTCACGACAGGTTCTAGCGTTTTTCAGAGAGAGATAGAGGACAGGTTGTAGGTCGTTATGGGTGTTGATTTTAATGTACGGCCTTTATTCTAGGTCCCCGAAATTTGATGTTTTTTCAATCGATGTGCATAGAGGTGCATGCTTTGTGTTTTCTCATGGCAAAAAAAGCATTGGTTGTTCAAGCCCATGAAGCTGTATAAGCCCTGAGCCTTGTGCTCTTCCTAAATTTTGAATATCTCCTAATTGCTTGATTTTGCGTCCTATATAGGTCCTCTCATGGACTAATTGTGGTGTGAGTAGGTGATGTCGATTATTTTAGCTAGTGTGTGTTAATTGTGGTGTGAGTAGGTGATGCCGATTCTTTTAGCTAGAGTGTGTTAGCCTCCATACTGGTGGTTATTATAGTGGGCAGGGGCATATGGCTATTGTTCTAGAGTTTCTCTTCTGGGTGGGTAGTTGTCCAGGCGCACAACTAGTTGTAGGTTCTTTTGAGCGACACAACTATTTTAGCTTGATATGAGTGTGGATTGAAATGTACTACCTGATCTAGGTTGGTAAATTGATCATGAAGAATGCTTTTTGTTTTCCCGAGGAAAAAACCTTTGTTACATAAGCAATTGAGGTTGTATAAGCCCTTGGCCATGGGTGATTTTAATAAAAGTCAACTCTCCTTATTACTTCTTGATTTTGTGTCTTGGGCATGTACTTTCTCAATGACTGGACGAGCTGATGATTATCATTGGTTGGTTGTCCCAGAGATGACCCAGCGCATCAATGCTCATCCTCCTATGTCCATCTCTAGTTCATGTTTCACATGGATTTCTCGAGTAGGATAATGATGTCGCAGGTCTCATCCTCTTGCTTGACAGGTGTCGGTGTTGATGGGGTCGAGCGTGTACGACATCCTCATCATTGAAGGAGGAGTCCCACCAGGGTCTATGGTGCTATGGGTGGAGATAAAGTCATCCTTGGCGTTGCCACGAGAGGGCCAGCTCCATTGCCACCACGAGAGGAGGAAGCACTATTGGGGGAGAGGTGCTCCCAATGCCAGGGTTGGCACATTCTCTCCGCTGAAGCGGTTGATTAAGCCAGTACAAGGCGGAGTGTTGTTTTGACATTGTCCGACCAGGGAGCGGAAGGAGGAGGCTGAGGTTAGGGGAGGAGTATGTATTTGATCTAGGGTTAGGGTTGAATGTTCATGCTTTGTTGTTTATATGTGATGCTTAAAACAATAAATACATACAAAAAATGGGTGCTTAATTGTATTTGAGCTAGACTTTTGTGTGTTTTTGTAGGCTGCAAACGATTGTATTATTTAATAAACTTTAGTCCTATTTCAAGAACATGTTTATGTATTTGTAGGACAAAAATTAGAACTTTGAAATATATTTCTTTTTTTCAAAAAAAGGCTTCTTCGAGCCCGTCCATAAAATACGGCTCATCGTTGAACCCCTTTTTTGGAAGAGCCATCAAAAAATTATGGTATGAGGAGGTGATGGATATTCTACTAGCTAGAGTGCAATTTTGACTAGCTGTGTCCACATTGGGTGTTATTATAGTGGGCGGGGGCATATGATGACTCTGCTAGGGTTTCTCTTTGGTTGGGTATTTGTCATCTCTCCTCTCACAACTGGTTGCAACTTTTTGTATAGACATGACTTGTTGTTGCTTGCTATGTATATTGATTGTATTGTGTGTCCTACTTTTAGCTCAATTGATATGTATCTCTCAGTGCGACTAGGGATGGCAATGGGGACAATCCCCTATGGGGATACCTACAGCATCTCCTTCCCCATCTATTACCTATAGTTCCATCCCCATCCCCGTTTACATGACTCGGGATGAAATTTCCCCATACCCATGCCCCACTGGGGAACGGGCCCCATTAGGGTCCCCATCCCCGTAAACAAATACTCATATACATAACATGACACCCAATAATCAACATACATAAATGGTGTTGTCCTTGTCCTACTAATGCATATCTAGGTCGTACTGACTTCTTGGTCATGGTGGCAGCTGAGGTAAGGACGTGAGATAGATTTAAGGTTTTTTTTTCAGAGCTTTTTTTTGTTTTCGCAAGTTTGTTTGTGAATATTTTAAGGTTGATCGCAGTGTCATAATTACTAACCGGGTCCCCCATGGGTATTGGGTTTGGGGAATAGGATATTGTCCACATCCCCGTTGTACCCTATGGGGAATAAATTAGTTTGGTAAATATCCCCATGGGGATGTTTTTCGCCCATCCCCACCCCCTAATAGATGAAATCCCCATGGGTTTGGCGGGTATGGGGCCCCGTTGCCATCCCTAAGTGCGACCATTATGGGAGAATTGCCTACTGAGTGATGTAAGCATGCCAGGCTAGTAGGAGTACTCCAGCGTTGGGAAGCTTCCATTAGCTTTTTAAGCCTTTGGCCGTTTTTTCTTTCTTAGTACCTAGGTTCTCGCCGGCTAGCATTTCTTTCTTTCCTTTATTTTTAAATTTTCTATTTTTGTCTTTTACTGGGTTTTTGAGGTATTCTTCTGTTTTTGCCTTGTATTTGTGTTTTGTCAGTTTTTTTCTTCCCTTTCTTTACTATTTTAAAAGAAATTCTGAATCTTTTTAAATCAGGAACATTTAAAAATTGTGACATTTTTTGAATGATCTAACAAGTTCTTAATATCGTGAATACTTTATTAATGGGCGATTTCTTTTGAATGCATGACCAATTGTTTGGTATGCGTTCTAAGATAGTTTAGTGTATAATAATAATAAGTTGATCGTACATAATAGGTTCACTGTAGAATAAAATATTGTTCAGTTCATATTAAATAAAAGTTCAGTGCGTATACGAAAAATGCACAAACTGTATTCATAAATATTCATTATATTACAGAATTGTTTACCTTATATTAGAACATTTTCCTAATTTGAGAACATTTTCTTATATTCATGAACACGTTTTCAAATAGCGCTTTAATCAAACTTTATCTTTATCTCAAAATAAATAAATATAATACAGATTGCGAAAAGCAAAACCTAAAAGGCAAAAAACAAAACAAATCGTTGGTAGCTGTAAAAAAATCAAACTAGAAGCTAGTGATCAAAGATGTACAAGTAAAAGTCCAGCAATCAGAAGGAGAAACGAACATATCATTGGTAGCCCAGTTCTTTTGTGGTTAGAATAAGCAGGGGAGGGGGCAACTTTAGTTTGGCAACCACCCATCAGCCCAAAAATTACTGGCGCCGCACTAGCGATGAGGCTTACCCAAAAAAATTAAAGTAGCACTCAGACGACGTATAGCCGGCCCACCCAGGTAGACGTGTGGCGAGCAGCACTCGCTGAAGGCGATATATAACACCTCCCTGATTTTTGGTACATCAAAACTGATCCTTTTTCTAGGACGTCAATATCCAGCGACCAATTGCTTTACATTTGCACGCGGATGGCATTTTTTGTGTTAATGGGGGTGGCATTTTAGTGTTAGTGCATGGCCATTCGTTTGTTTTGGGACAAATTTCTTTAGGAACAGCCATCCGAGCGATCTAGATCCTATGGATGTGTGGGCGTTTGCTGGGGCCTTCCTCCCAACATCCTATGGATGTGTGGGCGTTTGCTGGGGCCTTCCTCCTAGCGAACGTTCACTGGTCCTCATTGCCGCTTTTCTATCGATAAAATGCATAGAGATGCACCATTTTTCTTTTCTGGAGGAAAAAAACACGCCTTGGTTGTCTAAGCCCATGCATGAGGCTGTATAAGCCCTGGGCAGTGGGTGCTTCGTATATAAAAAAACTCATCATTGCTTGCTTTTGCATCCTGGGCAAGTCCTTCTCAGGGATGGTTGTTTAGGTAGAAATGTGTTTATTGGTAATTCACAGCTTGTTTCCACGCGTTCCCTTTTCTCTTCCATAGGCCTGTCATTATCTCTTTCTAAAATGAGCTCTCTTTAAATGACAATCTTCCATTTTGCCTCAGCGCCAAAATCCTTGGCTGTTTCCCTTCCATTATTCTAATGCTTATTAATATGTTCAAGGCTTGCCATTTTGTTCCAGCCTGCTCGCTTTATATAAACAGCCAGATCCACCATATGGCCTCCACCACAATTCTTCACATCACAACGTGAGAAGCAACGAACGCGGCGTAGTTGTGCGTAGGTAACTCGGTACCTCGGTACGCTGCAACTCTGGCCCGTTTGCATGCACGTCATCATGCTTGATCTGGTTTCATACGGTACGCCACCGGGCTGATTATTTTAATGGAATTCCGGGAGAGTTGATTATGGGGTTTGTGCTCTGTTATTTTACGTCCTATCTTTTGCCAACTTCTCTGCAGTCCTGCTCGTCAGTTTGTCCGGACAATTGATACGATTTTTTTCTGATCCAATATCCGAACTTATTTTTTGTGGAGTTCACCCATTTGTAGAATGGATTTTCCCAGAGAATTTGAAGAGATGTGTTTCTTAACGCAACAGATGGGCACTTCATTCATTTTTACACAAAAAACATTGGCACTAAATTCGTTGTCAAAATAGATCTAGGATTTTTGTAGCAGCTTATCATTGTGGTGTTTCTGGTTGCGTTTGGTTCCTATGCAGATGATTCTAGACCTTTTCATCATTCATTTCCACGACAGATCTAGGATTTTCAAACCTTTATCGTGGTGTTTTCTAGGCAACTTTAGTTCTGACAGATATTTGTCACACCCTTCATAGAACAGATCTAGGATTTTCTATCTTTTGTCGTGGTGTTTTTTGGTGTGTCCGGTTCATACAAATTCTCTTAAACCCTTCACCGCTTCATTTTCAGAATAGATCTAAGATTTTAACTCCTTTTTTATCATGTTTTTTCCGATGGATTCAATTCCCCTATATGCTTTCAAACCCTTCATTGTTTATATTTAGAATAGATCTAGGATTTCCTATCTTCTATCACGGTGTTTTGGCATGTTCGGTTCCTCCATATGCTTTCAAACCCTTCATAATTGATATTTTTAGATTAGATCTAGAATTTTTTTCTCGAGTTGTTTTTGGGTTTGTTCAGTTCATACATATCCTTGACAACTCTTCATTATTCATTTTCAGAATAGATCTAGTATTGAACAAGTATTTTCTATCTCTGATCGTGGTGTTTCTGGACGCGTGTAGTTCCTAGAGATGTTTGTGAAAACCTTCATCAATTAAAAAGTAGTATTTTTTTATAAATTTTTCAGGTTTTGTCCTCTGGGACTGGCTTGTATTAATATTTCAACAAGACAATCTCTTGTATTTTTTCAAGATATCTTACGCAAACTACCCTTTAGGTGAAAAGAGAAAGTTTGTAGGATTGCACAGTTCGATTTATTTATTTTGGGGGATTTATCATATCTCTGACAGATCTCCTTATCCTAGCTCTCATATCGATCCAGGATGTGCATATGCTGCTAGTTTTGATGATACATTTGTTTAATAAGATACTATAAGTTACATGCTTCGTGTTCGTTAACTTCACAACATTGTAAATTTCATTTACTCTGTAGTGCGGAGCATTTGAGAGTCACGTTGTCAATGGCCACCATTATGCAGCTAGAGATTGAAGTTGGGCGGGTTATAATGTTTTCAAAGTTGATGTGGAACCACGTTCCGACGACAAGTACTACATCGCGATGCATGTGGTCAGGAGTCTCACAAATAACAATTATTGTTCTGCATTTGATGTCAATGGAGATATCTACGTCAGCTTACCAAAATTGGATCATGTTGAGAAGCTATGCAAGAAGAAACATGATATTTTTGGCTTGAAGTACGTGAGTTTCTAGCGAGTGGAGGAGGTAATGCAGTTGCCAGAGAATGAGGATGTTGCAATTACAACGTATATCACTCCACTTGACGATTTGAGTGAGGATGACGAGGATGATGATGAGGTGACCTCGCCATTAAAGATATCAAGGCAAGAGTAGTCATTGTTTATTTCTCTTAATAATTCTGGTGCTACCAAAATCACTAGACATCATGTTAGTGATGTGTGTTCTCTGTATCTTTCTCCGTGGAATTATGTAACTGATATGTTCACCTTCAGGATAATGCCATCTGTTTCTTTTGTCTAAAAAAACCCAGCGTTGCATTTTTCAAATCTCACCATATGCATATTCTAACATATGATGGATTGTGCTTTGCATTTTAAAGACCTATTTTGCACGCGTGATTGTGAGAACATATAAATGGGATAACTACATGATTGAACGTCATGGTGCATCGATCCCCATAGGAAGCATAATCACATGAGTCGTGGAGAAGTATAATCTATAGGAAATTACGTGCCAGTTCATCCATTGACACCCGAACTCCATTGGCGTGCCTTACACATGTAGCACCAACAATATCCTGCAAGTTGTTCTACCACTGGCGGCTCATCTAGGCACACAACAGTGTAATCGCGTGCAGACTCTTTGCACGCACGGTCACGTTTGATGTGCAACCGTGCATCGCTGGACGTCTGCATCCGCGTGTGCACGGCCATGGTCGAGAGCGCCTGTGTGAGGCATGTGCGCCCATGCGTGTGTGACAAGGGCCAGTTTGTGTGTCTGTGTGTGTGTGTCTGTGCATGTGTGTGGCCCAGGCACGGTGTACACATATCTGTCTATGGGGCATGCGTGCGTGCAGGTGTCCAAGGCATGGCTGGTGTGTGCGTTGGGCATGGCCGTGGTTTACCATCCTAGTTCCAAGCAGAACTGTCAAACGTGACAGTCCTTTCCTTGTACACCGCATGTATCATATGTATCTGTTGTAGTCCTTTCCTGGTTTACAAGATCTCAACCAACACTCCACGATGCTGGCCTGCGTGCCTATAGTCACGGGAGACGTAGGACCTTTGTGTATATGTAACATGTACCTCTCGCGTCAACAGAACAGTAGTGCAGGGAGGCAATCTTCTCTCTAACTTGGTATCAATCGCCATGGCCTTCGAGGACATCATCGGCGAGCTCCCCACCTCCGCCGCTCTGGCAGCCCGGTTTGCACCTGCCACAACTAGCATGCTTTGCAGTACTGCGACCTTCCCCCTTCCAGTGCCAAAGACCTAAATCCAGTTTGGAGTTGGCCTCTCAATGGGTTTGTCATGAGAATATTATATATTCCTACATAAACAAAGACTAAAATTACATGAAGTGGTCCCTTCCGGAGGCAAGCAAGGGCTAGACGCCATGGGGCTTGCCGAAAAAGGGGGCTCAAATCGCACGAGGAAGTGTTGGAACCACTCCTCCTTTGCATGGGTCCTAATACAGGTATCTCACAATTGTGTAATAAGGAAAATGGAAGCTCCTTCACAAACCAGACCATCTAGCGGGAAGGTTTAAGGATTCAGTGTGGCAATCCCTCCTTCCGGTGCCCGCAACCTAATTAATGTCTGCTAGGATTTGACCTCTCTTTGTGTTTTTCATGATCCGATGATAGTATTCCAACATAAAAAAGACTAAAAGCCACATGGAGTGATCCCGTCCCAAGAAATGCTACATCTGGATATCATGGCACCCAAAGGAGAGGGTGGTAGATCAAATTGTATGGGGTAGTATTGAAATCACTCATTTGCATGGGGTCCTAATATGGGTATCCAAGAGTTTTGCGTGAGGAAAAAAATTCCATGCAAAACATTAAACTGGCACCTCCTTCACGAGCCAGACCTTCTAGAGGGAAGATCCCGGGCTTCAATGTGCACCTCCCACTTTTTGATGCTCCCAACCGAACTACTGGTAGGAGTTAGCCTCTATTTGGGTGTCTCCTGATCCTATGACATATTTCAATATGAGGAAAGACTAACAGTCAGATCGAGTGGCCTCTTCCAGCTAAAAGTTATGGCTAGACGCCACAGGACCTGCCAGAGAGTGGAGCATATGAAATCACATGAGGAAGTGTTGGAGCCACTTCTACTTTTGTGTGGGATCCTAATATGTATATCCATTGTTTGTGTAATGAGGAAAAAGTCAATACCAAACTTTGAAGTGGCATGTCCTTCACAAACCAGACCATCCGTAGGAAGATTCCGTGATTTACTACGAACCTTCCCCCTTCGGTTCACCCAACCCAACACGTGCTACGGTTTGCTCTGTTTATAGTTTTCTTGGTCTTATAACATATTTAAGCACAAACAAGTACTAAAAGTCACATGCAGTGGATCCTTCAGAAGAAAAGATTGGACTAGACACGGTAGGGCCTATTGGAGAGTGTGGCCCATGAAATCATGTGAGGAAGTGTTAGAAGCATTCTTCCTTTGCATGGGGTCATAATATGGGTATCCAAGTGTTTTGCAATGATGGAAAATTTAATACAGAACTTTGAAGTGGAATCTACTTCACAAATCGGACCGCCTCGCAGGAAGATCCAAGGCTTCAGTGCAGACCTCCCCCCCCCCCCCATCTACATAAGGTCCTAGGAATAGGAGCAAAGAAACTAAAATAAGAGAAAGAAATAAAAGATGAATTTAAATAAAAAATATGGAACAAGGGAAAAACAAAAAAGGCTCTTTGCTAAGCTCTATTTGTCACGATCGCGGGAAAGGTTGTCTCTGGCAAGATTCCCGTGTCTAGCACTAGCCATCGTGGGCAGGGGACTTAGCAAAAATAACCCACTTGCCACACACGCCCTTCTTTTTTTCCCTCTAAATTTATAACCTACGCCGTCGTGGCACATCCCGCCTCCACACCTATATCACACCTCTGCCTCTGCTCCGCCTCCATCGTGGCCAGGATCCGGACGTCGCCGTTTCCCCTAGCCCACCCCTCTGGCACCCTCTCGTCACTGGTCATCGGCTCAAGTGTGATTGCGTACCTTGCCCGCACTAGCATGGCTCGGCCCTCCTTCCTGACCTTGTCCCATTCGTTTCTACCCTCTATGGCCCAACAACACTGCTGGTGATGGCACTGTCTCTTTAGTTCACCATTGACCTGCTTCCCCTGCCATGTTTCCACCGTCATCGCTCGAGGCCCCGCGACTCCATGCGCCTCCCTGAGCTTGCTTCCCAAGACCGAGTTCGCCGACGCGGCCTCTGCAGTTTTTTCAAATTTTGTGTGTGTGTTTTGTGTGAGTGTTTGTGTTGTTGGAGTGTGTGGGTGTGAGTGTTTGTGTGATGGTGTGTGTGTGTGTGTGTGTCAGTATGTGTGATGGTGTGTGTGTGTGTGTGAGTGTGTGTGTGTGTGAGGGAGAGAGAGATTGGTATGCATATGTCTTAAAACTATATATAAATGAGATCAATATACATGAACATCACAAAAATATAGATACATTGAAGGCGTATCAATATCTCATCGTGGTTCCACATGTCGCAACTCCCGCTAGCCGGCATCAACCATATGTGGTGATCACACACACACCCTCCATTGGTCTACGCGCCTGTGGTGCGAACAAGAAACCAATATTTTGGTTAGTGTCATGGTGGGCTTGTGAAATGAAGTTTTTCCCTAAGGAGATGCAGGAGAAGCTCTGACGTGTGACATGAATAGTGGCCTATATCGGTAGGGAGGAAGGCTGGTGGAAGTCCCTAACATGCATGGGAATGGTGAATGTTGGAGTTAGCAAAATGGCCACATATTTGAGTAGAAGTCGAGGCTGTAGCAACATCATGATGTTGTGCCTATGTGAGATGTGGTTGACAGCTTGTTCTATATGGGGGGCGAATGTATTTCCTTAGGTGATATATTCACAATACAGTTGGTTATGGGTTTGTGACCAGTATCTCATGGACGGGGGATCTTAGAGGAACTTTTGGGACCTTGGTTGTATGGCTCAAATATCTGCATTGGTTGAGGTTCAAGGGTGTCGGCGGTGTGAGGACGATGACCGCCTTGTGCTACTTTTTATTCTTTGGGTATATCCAGATCCGTGCAAGGTTGCCTCAGTGCGGAAGGGTGTCTTTGGCTTGGTACAAAGACAATGGCTATTGGTCGTTCTTAAGAAACCTTCTTCTCCAAACAAGGAACAACGCTAGTTTGGCTTCTTTTGAGAGAAGGATTCTCCTTCGATGGTGGGAGTTTTAGTTCTTAGGTGGAGTACGTGGAAGTCATCATGACCGGTGTGTTAGAGGATCTCTAGCATGCATGCTCGTGAAAACGCATATGCACCTGATACGTCTCCGTCATATCTACTCTTCCAAACACTTTTGCCCTTGTTTTGGACTCTAATTTGCATGATTTGAATGGAACTATCCCGGACTGCTCTATTTTCAGCAGAATTGCCATGGTGTTATTTATGTGCAGAAACAAAAGTTCTTGGAATGACCTGAAACTCCACGGAACGTCTTTTCAGAAATAATAAAAAATCCTTGCGAAAGATGAAGACCAGGGGGCCCACACCCTGTCCACGAGGGTGGAGGGCGCGCCCTCCCCCCTAGGGCGCGCCCCTACCTCGTGGGCCCCCTGGAGCTCCTCTGACACCAACTCCAACTCTATATATTTTCTTTCGGGGAGAAAAAAATCAAGGAGAAGAATTCATTGCGTTTTACGATACGGAGCCGTCGCCAAGCCCTAAAACCTCTCGGGAGGGCTGATCCGGAGTCCGTTCGGGGCTCCGGAGAGGGGGATTTGTCGCTGTCGTCATCATCAACCATCCTCCATCACCAATTTCCTGAAGCTCACAGCCGTGCGTGAGTAATTCCATCGTAGGCTTGCTGGACGGTGATGGGTTGGATGAGATCTATCATGTAATCGAGTTAGTTTTGTTAGGGTTTGATCCCTAGTATCCACTATGTTCTGAGATTGATGTTGCTATGACTTTGCTATGCTTAATGCTTGTCACTAGGGCCCGAGTGCCATGATTTCAGATCTGAACCTATTATGTTTTCATGAATATATGTGAGTTCTTGATCCTATCTTGCAAGTCTATATCACCTACTATGTGTTATGATCCGGCAACCCCGAAGTGACAATAATCGGGACCACTCCCGGTGATGACCATAGTTTGAGGAGTTCATGTATTCACTATGTGCTAATGCTTTGTTCCGGTTCTCTATTAAAAGGAGGCCTTAATATCCCTTAGTTTCCATTAGGACCCCGCTGCCACGGGAGGGTAGGACAAAAGATGTCATGCAAGTTCTTTTCCATAAGCGCGTATGACTATATTCGGAATACATGCCTACATTGCATTGATGAATTGGAGCTAGTTCTATGTTAGCCTATGTTATGGCTGTTACATGATGAACCGCATCCGGCATAATTATCCATCACCGATACAATGCCTATGAGATTTTCCTATATTGGTTTTCGCTTATTTACTTTCCCGTTGCTATTGTTACAATCACTACAAAATACCAAAAATATTACTTTTGCTACCGTTACCTTTTATTACCATTACCACTACTATCATATTACTTTGCTACTAAATACTTTGCTGCAGATACTAAGTTATCCAGGTGTGGCTGAATTGACAACTCAGTTGCTAATACTTGAGAATATTCTTTGGATCCCCTTGTGTAGAATCAATAAATTTGGGTTGAATACTCTACCCTCGAAAACTGTTGGGATCCCCTATACTTGTGGGTTATCAAAACTATTTTCTGGCGCCGTTGCCGGGGAGCATAGCTCTATTCTTTGAGTCACTTGGGATTTATATCTGCTGATCACTATGAAGAACTTGAAAGACGCTAAGACAACAATTTATCCCTCAACTACGAGGGGAGGTAAGGAACTGCCATCTAGCTCTGCACTTGATTGAACTTCTGTTTTGAGTAAGCTTGCGACACCTAAACCTGCTTCTGCTATTCGTTCTGATATGTCGCATGTTATTGATGATGCCACTTCTGCTATGCATGATACTTATGATGAAACTACTTCTATGCTTGATACTACTGTGCCCCTTAGTGAATTTCTTGATGAACAAATTGCTAGGGCTAGAGAGAAAGAAATTATTGAAACTGATTGTATTGATGAAATTGATGATGAAGATATGCCTGTTATTCCTGAGGGTTATATTTTTGATAAAGAAGCTTCTGCAGCTCTTTTAGCTCGCAAATATAGATATGAACTCAAGAGGTTATTAGTTAAATGGAATAAGCAATCGCTTAATGATAGAATGATGCCTGACCCTACTTTTGCTACTTCGCCTATTTGTGTTGCCGATAAGGATTATGAATTCTCTGTTGCTCCTGATATAATTACTTTGGTTGAATCTGATCCTTTTCATGGCTATGAATCTGAAACTGTTGTGGCACATCTTACTAAATTAAATGATATAGCCACCCTGTTCACTAATTATGAGAGATCTTGCTACTTTTATATCCTTAAAATATTTCCGTTCTCATTAAAGGGTGATGCTAGGATATGGTTTAATTCTCTTGATCCTGGTTGTGTGCGTAGTCCCCAGGATATCATTTATTACTTCTCTGCTAAATATTTCCCTGCTCATAAGAAACAAGCTGCTTTGAGGGAAATATACAACTTTGTGCAAATTGAAGAAGAGAGTCTCCCACAAGCTTGGGGGAGGCTTCTCAAGTTACTCAATGCTTTGCCTGATCATCCTCTTAAGAAAAATGAAATACCTGATATCTTTTATATTGGACTAACCGATGCTTCCAGACATTACCTGGATAGTTGTGCTGGTTCTGTTTTCAGGGAAAGAACACCGGATCAAGCTGAAATTCTATTGAATAATATGTTGACAAATGAAAATAATTGGACTCTTTCTGAGCCAGCTCCTGAGCCAATTCCTGAACCTGTTCCTAAACCAACTCCAAAGAAGAGAGGTGTTCTATTTCTCAATCCTGAAGATATGCAAGAGGCAAAGAAATCTATGAAAGAAAAAGGTATTAAAGCTCAAGATGTTAAGAATTTATCTCTTATTGAAGAAATGCATGGTCTTAATTTACCGCCTGTTGAAGAAACAAATGATCTTAATCCATTACCTATTGAAGAAACTCATCGTCTTGATAACCCGACACAGGTAGTAAAGGTAAATTCCCTCTCTAGATTGGATGAAGGTGATATTCCTCACTATAAGTCTGGTAGACAATGCTTAGAAGAGTTTGATAATTTCATTGTCAAACAAGAAAATTTTAATGCTTATTTTGGTAGACAATTGAAATACAATTCCGATATGATTAAACACTTGGGTAATTACATGGTGATGTTAGAGGTGAACTTAAAATATTACTAAACATGCTTCAATGGTTACTACTCAAGTAGAACAAGTACTTAAGGCTCAAAATGATTTGCTCAATGAAATGAATATTAAGAAAAATGATTATGCTGTTCGAGTGGCTACTAGAACTGGTAGAATGACTCAGGAACCTTTGTATCCTGAAGGCCACCCTAAGAGAATTGAGCAAGATTCTCAGAGAAATAATATTGATGTACCTAGTTCTTCTAAAATGAAGAAAAAGAAAAATGATAGGACTTTGCAAACTTCTAGTGAACCTATTGCTGAACCACCTGAGAATCCCAATGATTTCTCTATTTCTGATGCTGAAACACAATCTAGTAATGAACATGAACCTAATGAAAAAGCTGATGATGACGTTCATGATGATGCTCAACCTAGTAATGATAATGATGTAGAAATTGAACATGTTGTTGATCTTGATAACCCACAATCAAAGAATCAACGTTATGATAAGAGAGATTTTGTTGCTAGGAAACATGGTAAAGAAAGAGAACCATGGGTTCATAAACCCATGCCTTTTCCTCCCAAACCATCCAAGGAAAAGGATGATGAGGATTTTGAGTGGTTTGCTGAAATGATTAGACCTATATTTTTGCGTATGCGATTAACTGACATGCTCAAAATGAATCCTTATGCTAAGTATATGAAAGAAATTGTCACCAATAAAAGAAAGATACCGGAAGCTGAGATTTCCACCATGCTCGCTAATTATACTTTTAAGGGTGGAATACCAAAGAAACTTGGAGATACAGGAGTACCTACTATACCATGCTCCATTAAAAGAAACTATGTTAAAACTGCTTTATGTGATCTTGGAGCCGGTGTTAGTGTTATGCCTCTCTATTTATATCATAGACTTGATTTGAATAAGTTGACACCTACTGAAATATCTTTGCAAATGGCTGATAAATCAACTGCTATATACCTGTCGGTATTTGTGAGGATGTGCCTGTTGTGGTTGCAAACGTTAATATTTTAACGGACTTTGTTATTCTTGATATTCCCGAGGACGATAGTATGTCTATTATTCTTGGAAGACCTTTTTTAAATACTGCAGGGGCTGTTATTGATTGCAACAAAGGCAATGTCACTTTTCATGTTAATGGTAATGAGCATACGGTACACTTTCCGAGGAAACGACGTCAAGTTTATAGTATCAATTCTATTGGAAAAGTTCCATCAATTATATTTGGAGGTTTTGAATTTCCTCTTCCTACTGTCAAGAAGAAATATGATATTCTTATTATTGGGGATGTGCATATCCCCGTTGAGGTAACATAGTGTTATTCGAAATTTCTCCGGTTCCATATTATTCGGAACGAGTTTGTTAACAAGACCTGATCAACCATGTTAGTGGATTCCTTTTGATGAGCATGAGATGGATGAAACAAGAAGGCACAACCTTCTGCACCCTCTTTATACTTTCTGTTATTTAGTTGAAATAAAGTAAAAATAGTATTTTTTCTGTCTGTTTTCTGATTTATCTGTGCAATATAGAAATACCCCGAAAATAAAAGTTCTCCAAATGCCCTGAAAATGAAATATGATCTTTTCTAGAATATTCGAGGATTTATGGAACTGAGAACACATCAGGGGGGTCAACCACCTGGCCACGAGGGTGGAGGGTGCGCCCTACCCCCTAGGGCGCGCCCCCTGCCTCATGGGCCCACGGTGGCCCTCCTCCACTTATTCCTGCACCCATACAGGTCTTCTTCCTCCCACAAACACAATTATCCAGCTCAAACTCGAGTTCTAGCTCACTTTGCTGTGATTTTCGTTCTCCTTGCTCAAAGCACTTCTCACAAAACTGCTTGAGGGGATTGTTCCTTGGTATGTGACTCCTCCACTAGTCCACTTAGTTTTTGCAAATGTGTGGTGCCTAGGTGACCATGTTCTTGAGCTTGCATGTCAAATTTATATGGTTCCAAGTAGTTCTAGTGCATGATATATCCTCTAGGCACTTGTAGGAGTAGTTGCTATCAATTTTATTGAGTTTGGTTCGCTTTTGTTTGAAGTTACTAAAAATTTCAGAATATTTTAGAAAATGATGAAGAGATTTTTGAGGGGCTCGTCGAGCCGAAGCTCTAAGGAAAAGCAAAATGAAGAAGCATAGAGGCCCAAATTTAATTTGCCTCGTACCTTGGAGGTCCAGCCGTGTGAATGGCCTTCCGATGATTTCTTGAGAGCAGTCGTGTCGTGGATTTGTCACGGAAGATGTCCTTAGTGTCAGGACTTAGTCGCGAGGCCAACGCATCTATGTGGTAGCTTGAGAGGGGTTGAGTGGAATCGAGAGACGCAACACAAGACAGGGATTTAGACAGCTTCGGGCCCCGGGAAACATCATCCGGTAAAAACCCTACATGTTGTTTGAGGCTAGATCTCATTATCATCATCAGGGAGTCGCCGTAAACCGGCTCTCCTCTTTGTTGTGTCTAGCCCTAGAGATTATTGCTTGTTCCTTGTAGCCTGTCCCTCTTTGGGGAGCCCTGCCCCTCCTTATATATGTTGAAGGGGCGGTTTACATGGGGAGTCCTATTAGGATTAGGACTAGTCTATCTCTAATACAAATCAGATACAAGTCATGGTCTTAACTCTTTGTAAGGTAAATATTCCATTCCTCTTAAACCGGCCCACAATATTTGAACCGGCCTTCTAGGCCTTGGGCCTTGTCAACCGTCTGATCCGCCCGCCGGGTTACCAGTGAATCATAACGACCAAGCGGATTGCTTGTAAACCGCCAAGGTCAGGGCGGGGCTTCAGATAAACCGCCAAGTCCGGCCGGATTAACTTCCGGCCGGTTTACACCGCGGGGTATATCCCCGACATTAGCCCCCAGTTTAATTTGGATCCATGTTAAACTGATCCGTAATATAAACACAAGAACAAATTTGGCGGTTGTGCTCCGGGTTAAGAATTCTTGTAGACCGGCACCTGATCATCCCTAAGTCCTTGTCATTCCCTCCTTCTAGAAAATCCGGATCAATAACCAGCTTCATACTTTAAATTGCTGATGTTGGTTTCTCATAGAAAAATATTGTGAAGAATAATCCACTTGAATCGGCTTCCAAAGCGTCGGTTTAAGAAATATTGGTCTTGACATAATCATCTGATATTCAGCCGGTTTGAAAATGTAAGACTTGCCGGTTTATCTTAGCCAAAATTGCCGGTTTAGGAAATAACTGAATTCCATGTCATGATTATTTCCAACGCCGGTTTATGATTGTTGCTAACTCCGGGTCATGATTGTTGTAGACACCGGTTCAATCTCGTTTTCTCAAACTGAGAATTTGAAAATATTTCTTCGATAATAATATAATACCTGTAGCCCCCAAGTCTTCAAGCAGAACAAAGTGATGATTTGAGACTTGTTTCCGTATAATTACTTCCACTTTGAAGAAATCCATGTTGTTCATCTCAGTCACTAGTAAAAACTGAACACTCCATATTATATAGCCCCCAAGTGCCGGGTTGTCATGCTTGCAGCAACCAGGGACTTGAAATTGCCTTATACTCATGAAACTTCAACCAGTGTAGCCCCCAAGGGCCGGGTCATTTATGTAATAATGAACAGGGACTTTGTAAATATAACCATGTAAATTTGAACAGCAATGTGTAGCCCACAAGTGCCGGCTTAGTAAGATAGTATTGAGCTGGGACTTGATATATACTTCAATGGAAATAATCATATGATGTAACCCCCATCATGGGCTTGAATCCACGTCCATAAGGTTAAGAGCCTTGTGCTTTACCAACTGAGCAATGGACCCTTCAATATAATGGATTTAACTTGTGTACCTTGAGTTGTTGACAGGAGCAATTGGTAGCCCCCAAGGGCCGGCTCATTATAATGTGATGAGTCGGGTCTTCAATAATATGAGCAAAAAATGACTTTGCATTAGCCCCCAAGTGTCATGGTGCATGCTTGCAGCGACATGAGACTTGCATATTTGATATAATCTCAACTTTGAATAATGTAGCCCCCAAGTGCCGGGTCGTAAGCCTGCAGCGACTCGGGACTATTCCTTCAATTATAGAATAAATCATATCCATTGATAATATAATAGCCATTGCGCTAAAGCGACTTTGAAAACCTCAATCATAATATTAATAACCATAATAAAAATCCAGCCATGTTGGCTATTTGAATAATATAATCCAATGATTTATAAGGGCATGATTCCAATGGCGTAATCCAAATATATACAGGCGACTTATAGTCCAAAGCCAGGCCGGTTTAATAAACACCGGATAATTTATCATCATACTTTATTCAACCTGTTTCTACATATAACAAGTTTAAAGTGTCCTGGCGTTTTACCGTCGGACGGGTCATAATGCCCAATATATAACCCAGGTTTATAACCAAGGCTGCACTTAAGAATAATCAAATATGAAATATATCATACCTGTGACATTGAATCACATCGTTGGTTTACCAACTTTTTGTAGTAAGGGTGATAACCCCAATCTTGAGTAATGATAACTCCTTTCATACTGTGCCGGTTTATAATAATATCGTACCGGGTTATGATAGACACCGGATTATCCATATATAATACTGGCGACTTATAGTCGAACCAGACCGGGTTAATAATCGCCGGATTATAATTTGATCGTGTACTGACAACTTGTAGTTGAAAGCTGAGCCGGGTTGATAAACACCGGTTTACTCCATAATAGCATGGTAACAGAAAATCAAACCGGGCAGATAACCTCCGGATTAATATTTGACCGTGTTCCGTCAATTTGTAATTGACAGTTGAACCGGATTAAAATGTTGTCGGTTTAAAAAACGCAACAAAAATCGAATAACAGTTATGAAAAAATATGGAAGCAAAGGCAATGATAAAACCGTTTGCAAAAAGAGGTTGTTCTGAGCCGATCAGATGGCATTACCATGGTCAGACATGACCAAGCCCCCAATAGGTGTAGCTATGGTTCAAGCCAGCCAGGTCCCCAACTGAAATCGTGGCATTATGCCGGTCAAGTGGCATGGCAATGGTTCGGGTTCGACCAAGCCCCCAAGTGACTCTCTGGCCTTAAGCCGATCAAGAGGCGTGACTGGTTCATACTTGACCATGTCCCCAAGTGATCTGGTGGCTTTCGCCTATCAAGAGGTGTTGCATTGGTTCGGACACGACCAAGCCCCCAAGTGATATTGTGGCATTGCGCCGATCAAGAGGTGTGACTATGGTTCCGATACGACCAAGCCCCCAAGTGATCAATAATATGATAAACCAACAAGGCATGATACCCATGTTTGAACCGCGCGTCATGGCAACAGGTCCTCTTTGGCATCCTTTCACTTTTTGCAAGAGATAAATCCTTCTTGAACCGGATGTTAAACCGGACATTGAGTGCTTCAAAGCTTTGTGGGGGACATCTTTCCCTTGAACCGGATTGTAAACCGGAATCTTCATTTTCAGCCGGAAATTTTCTGACGGCCTTTCAACTCGAACTTGCGAGAAGTTAATTCCTTTTTGAACCGGACATTGTTAAACCGGATTTGAGCGCTCCAGAGCTTTGTGGGAAAATAGATTTCCCTTGAACCGGATTTGAACCAGATACTAAGGGCTTCAACGATGTGTGAGAGACGGGATTCCCTTTAAACCGGACTATAAACCGGAAGCATCATTGTGAGCCGGAATATTTCTGACGGCCTTTAAATTTTCATCAATATAACAGTAGCCTCCGGGACGGGTTATCTTTCCCTCCATCGTCCTGGGGTTCTTAAATCGGCTGAAACTAGCAAGATTTGCTGAGTCATGTCATCGTAGCCCCCTAGTCTCAAGGTGACTCGAGGAGTTGGCTTGAAACTCTCCATATTTGACAGTGATGTAAACCGGCATAACTTGTATATCATTGGTGTTGATAACACGATGTGAATTCACAGAAGGTTGAGGTGACTGTGGCGGGTTGTAAATGATCCCGTATGAACCGTGTCAGCAACTCGGCCAATGGTTCCTTCCAACTGGTGACTTGAAGTTAACCAAACTGTAGCGGCGGCGACTTGTGCGCCTGCCCATTGAACCATACAGTGCAGACGGGGGTTGATAGTATGTGATAATTTGCCTCCATTGTGTTGAAAGAAAACCGGGCTACCCAAGCTGTGACTTGCTCATACTCAATAAACAGCTCATGCAGATAGGTGCGGCCCGGTGTGTTGATGTAGACCGGGCCGCGAGAGACGGACAGCAGAGACAACCGCAGCATCAGTGGCGGCTCCGACAGATGAGTCGGCCGCGGCATTGTAAGCCGGTGCAAACGGGGAAAATCTTCACCGGTGTTGTAAACCGGCACGGACGAGCGAGTTAATCGCGGGTGTGGTCCTGGTGAGTCAAAGTAGTCCGGGCCACAAGGGCGGCGTCTTGCACACATATTCTTTGATCATTGTGGCATGGTCATATGCTAGCACATGACAGTAATTACGCAATTTATAGATCCATGATCCGGCCATCGGCTTTGCAATGACCAATTGTCCTGCATATAAAATGCAAATGCCAAAGTAATTGCTCTCTGACAAAAACAATATGTGCTAAAATTATACTTAGAGGGATATCACCTGATTCGCCCGGTTGAATATCAGATGAGTCGGCCGTGGCACTGCAAGCCGGTGCGGACGCGTGAACCGCCGTGAGGGCAGATGGACGAGTCGTCCATGGCGTTTGTAAAGCGGCGCGGGCGGCGAGTCAAACGTGATGTTTTTTAACCAGTGTAGATGCATGAATCGGCGGCAGGTGCGGACGGAGGTAATCCGAACATCGGGGCGGCGACTTGCACGTATATCCGTCGAACATCATAGCACGGATAAACACCAATGCAAAAAGTGATGTTGATGCGCCCCCTCAGGCGACACCTTTTTGTAACGGTCCTGCGAAAGTATTACAAGACCAAGTAATTGTTCTTTGATAAAAACAATATGTGTCAAGAAAAATAAACTATAGATGAATATCACCTAATTTGTTCGGATGACGGATGATCCGTATTTAGTGTTCGTGAATAGTCTTCAGTAGTTTCAACGGCGATTTAGCCACTCTCTCGAGACCGCGGCAGCTCACATCAGACTCGCGACGGCTCGGAATAAGGCCAGCCAAAGGTGGCTTAACACAAGGTCCCAGTGGCGACGGCGGAGATGATGGCTTAAAGCCTCACCGTGGCGGAGCCTTGAACCGGGTGGCTCAGCACGGACCCTCCGGGTCATTTTTGACCAATCCTTTTTTTTATCAACTCAGTCACAAGCTCACAGCAGGGATGCAAACTTCAGAACTGTACCAACGACCGCAGCTAGCTTGAGGCTTTCAGACTTGTTCCAAGCATCCAGAACACTGACATATGTCGTCACACGTACTTTACATGCCCTTAGATGAGTCCTTCAAATATTTGATACACCTCTATTTCTTCGTCTGCATTGCTCATACCCCAGAATCCTCATCATTCTTTTGCTGATCTCAAACCATCAACGTGCTCCTCAAACCAGCATGTATAGCCTTCCCTGTATCTTCTTAATCATATCCAGTGCAGTATAATGAGACTCCCATAGCACATCGTAGAACACCTGCCACTTCAATTCCCGTTGTTTGACAATAGGCCTCGGTAGCAGAAGCGAGCCGCCGGCTTGAGACGAGGAACAGTGACGAGGCCGGGCAAGGACGGGACCGTGGTCTTGCTCGAGACGTGATTGGCGGTCGAACGCCGCGGTACGAAGGAGAGCAAGGAGACTGGCGGGAGGAGGTGCTGGTGGTGCAAGGAACTGCAGGGCCGGGTCGACGCGACGACGCCTGCTCTAGCGGGGGCGCTCAGCGGCTCCGGGCGTGGCCGACTCAAGCGTAGTGACGGAAGCTTCCATGTAGAAACAGCGGAGTAGGCGGCGAGGGCGCGAGGCGCACTTCGGACAAGCGACGGCTCAGAGTCGAGACCGAGGCCAGAGTGTCAGGAGGCGGCTTGAAGTCAGTAACGCGGAGCCACAGCGACGGGCCTCGGTCGATGCGAGACGGAGTCCAGGTGCGGGCGGTTCTCAGTGACCGAAGCAGAGGTGTAACCCGGCAGGGATCAATTGTGCGGCGTTGGCGCAGCTGCGGGGATGGCGACTCGGAGCGGTGGCGATTTGCGAAGAACGGAGACCGGCCGCGGCAGCCTCGGCCGCCGAGGTGCGGTTTGCAGGGCCTGTCTTGCAGACGACAAGGCGAGTCCAGGGCGGCTCAGCGTAGCTCGGAGGTGCTCCGGTAGAGGGCGGAGCAAAGAAACCGGCAGCAACTCGGAACAGAAACCGAGGCGGAGACTTGAGGACTTTTGGTCTAAAGCGGGCGGCAGGGCGAGGCCGTGAAGGTCGAATCCCATCATCGGACTCACTATTCGAGCACAATGATGGATTGTCTGACCACGTGAAAGCTTCGTTCTTCTTTGGTAGTAATATCCCGTATGAATTTCAAAAGGCAATTCTGATCTTGGTCGCCTCCCCATGCAGCAGCTTTTGGTAAGTAAAAAATTTGGAGTTGTAGAACAACATGACCATCAAGTGACAAAGTACTAATTTTTTTTTGAGCATCAGTACAGACACAAGCGCTCATATACACGCGCATACACTCACCCCTATGAACGCACACACGCACACCCTACCCCTATGAGCATCTTCGAGAGACTGAGCCGGCATATCATCTTGAGATTTACGAAGTCACCGTAGGCGCCTCGTCGTCGACGGGAACGTCTCCTCCCACTGAAAGCGCATCGCCAGAAATCCTGAAATAAATCCAGGAATAATGCGAGCACCAGGATTTGAACCCTGCTGGGTTGGAATACCACTGTCCACCTAACCAACTCAACCATAGGTTGATTCGCTGACAAAGTACTAATTGAAGAAGCTTAATTGTCACAGTTGTCTCGTACGAACAGAGGCGTCTTCACGCTTCTCATGAGGACACCGTAGCCGGACCGGTCCCTGTGCGTGTACCTAGCTTGGCCTGCTCGAGAAAAATAAAGAACTACGGCGATTTGACCGTAGTGCAGGATTGCTCCGAGTTGGCCTTGGTATATCCGTCCCGCAATCTGAGAAAGCAAAACTGCAGCAAAAAGCTTCATCTCGATCGGTTTCGGCGATTACCACGGCGCGCGAGGCAGCCGCACGACCTGTAACCCTAAAACAATATCAATCTCATATCCGCCGCCGCAGAACACTTTGTCACTCTTCATTGATGAATTGATATGAATTTTTCCATGCCGGCTTTTGTTGAGCCAGAAAATTGCGAACTTCTCGAACCCTAAAAAAGATCCCTTCAAGAACTCAACACCACCGTGCGCAGGCCCCCGGTGGGCGCCAACTGTCGTGGATTTGTCACGGCAGATGTCCTTAGTGTCAGGACTTAGTCGCGAGGCCAACGCATCTATGTGGTAGCTTGAGAGGGGTTGAGTGGAATCGAGAGACGCAACACAAGACAGGGATTTAGACAGCTTCGGGCCCCGGGAAACATCATCCGGTAATACCCCTACATGTTGTTTGAGGCTAGATCTCATTATCATCATCAGGGAGTCGCCGTAAACCGGCTGTCCTCTTTGTTGTGTCTAGCCCTAAAGATTATTGCTTGTTCCTTGTAGCCTGTCCCTCTTTGGGGAGCCCTGCCCCTCCTTATATATGTTGAAGGGGCGGTTTACATGTGGAGTCCTATTAGGATTAGGACTAGTCTATCTCTAATACAAATCGGATACAAGTCCTGGTCTTAACTCTTTGTAAGGTAAATATTCCTTTCCTCTTAAACCGGCCCACAATAGTTGAACCGGCCTTCTAGGCCTTGGGCCTTGTCATCCGTCTGATCCGCCCGCCGGGTTACCAGTGAATCATAACGACCAAGCGGATTGCTTGTAAACCGCCAAGGTCAGGGCGGGTCTTCAGATAAACCGCCAAGTCCGACCGGATTAACTTCTGGCCGGTTTACACCGCGGGGTATATCCCCGACAAGCCGGGATTTATGACGATTTCTATTCATTGGCTGATAATGCTGGCCTAACCAACTTCCTCCGCGACCAACATGATCAGTATCTCTTACTCACTAATACTTTTGTGCAAAACTTCTACTATTTTCCTAAGGAATCACCTCCTTCAGTAGAGTTTCATTTATATGATGTTGTTAAGAAGATGCCATTAGCTGAATTTGCAAGGTTTGCAAAATACCCTTTGAGGGTACCTTAGATGAACCACACCGTAAAGATGTGGAAGAATTTATTGACACCATCACTGTGGGAGAAACCAGGAAGGTTTCCGATGCAGGAATCACTAGCATAGATTTTCTTGTTTTACGCTACTTTGCCATATTTGCTAGTCGTTGCTTGATTGATCGCAGAAACTGTGGAAACCTTAGTGTTCCTGATATTATCATTTTGTTCCATGGTTTATTCCGCGATAGCACTGTTAGTATGGGAGGAATTATTGCTAAACGGTTAAGTCTGAACTGTACTAAGGGCCCCATCTTTGGAGGTATTTATGCTTCATGCCTAGCTGCACATTTTAACATACCTATTAGACTCTATGAGAAAGAAGAAAAATTGCTGCCAAGTGCTTATTTAGATTATAAGAGTATGCTAGCGCATGACTTTATTGTTAAGAGCAGGGAAGGGGAGCTTATGTACAAATTATTCTTTCATAAACATCACCCTGAGACTATTGCCTTGCCTGCTCCTTCCTTGTTTAATTTATCTGAAGGTATGTATCTCGTTCCGTGGGCTGCCATTCAAGCCTACCGGAATCCTACACCAGCCCCAGAGCCGGAACCACAATTTGAGCCTCCATGACAGTCTGATTACTTTTGGGATCCGGAGGTGGCTGCCAGCCAGTGGCAGTCAGAGTCCTCTTCATCACAGTACGACCCCAGCTACAACTATGGATATCCACCAGGTCATCCTTGGCAATAAACCAACTTAGGCCAAAAGCCAATGCTTTGGGGAGTATGTATTTCCCACCGACATTACATTTATGTTCACACACTCATTGCTCGATGTCGGTGCTCATACCTTTTCACTGTAATATCCATGCTAGTTTATTTTCTTTTTCTTGCTTTCTTCTTGTGTGTTTGTTAAACCTTAAGAAAAAACCAAAAAAATTAGTGATAGCTTTTGGTTAGTTTACTTTTCTTGTCGTAGTTGTAATAATTAAAAAAAGCC
Organism: Aegilops umbellulata; assembly: GCA_032464435.1. NCBI lineage: Eukaryota > Viridiplantae > Streptophyta > Magnoliopsida > Poales > Poaceae > Aegilops > Aegilops umbellulata. The sequence goes on along the minus strand of CP136059.1, from coordinate 443,801,962 downwards.
CAAAAAAATATTTCCCGTTCTTCTTTGCTTGTTGGGATCTTTCTCGTGTAAATAGTTTTATTTCTTTTCTCTTCCTTGGGGGTCGATAGGAGAAGACCATAATTAAATTGTTGAAGTGGCTCTTATATGCATTATTGTTGATTTGACCAAGAGCCCATATTGCCTTCTCTTCTGTTGTTTATTGAATGCTCGTAGATTCCAGCTTTGTCCAATGCACGTGCACTCTTATTATTATTCACATCTTCGGTCGTGCAAGTGAAAGGCAACTATGATGATATATGATGGACCGACTGAGATGAGAAATGCTGGTATGAACTCGACCTCTCTTGTTTTTTGTAAATATGAGGAGCTCATCATTCCTGATTCAGCCTATTATGAATAAACATGTTTGCAATGACAATTAGAGATCATAGTTGTTTATGCCATGCTTGATTAGCTATAAGTTATAATGGTTTACCTTGCCTGCCAACATGCTATTAAAATGGTTGTTATGTGGTATGGTGGGGTGGTATCCTCCTTTGAATGATTTAAGTGACTCGACTTGGCATATGTTCACACCTGTAGTTGAAACAAATCAACATAGCCTTCACGATTTATGTTCATGTTGGATTATATCCTACTCATGCTTGCATCCAATGTTTATTAATTTTAATGCATGTTCATGACTGTTGTTGCTCTCTAGTTGGCTGCTTCCCAATCTTTTGCTAGCCTTCACTTGTACTAAGCGGGAATACTGCTTGTGCATCCAATCCCTTAAACCCCAAAGTTATTCCATATGAGTCCACTATACCTTCCTATATGCGGTATCTACCTGCAGTTGCAAGTAAATTTGTATGTGCCAAACTCTAAACCTCCGAATAAACATTCTGTTGTATGCTCGAATAGCTCATATATCAACTAGGGCTTCCCTTATCTTCCATGTTAGGCGGGTTATTCTCACGAGGAGTGGACTCCGCTCCTCATTCACGAGAAAATGGCTGGTCTCTGAGATGCCTAGTCCCATGCTGTATGCAAACTAAATCAAAATAATTGCAAACAAAACTCCCACTGGGACTGTTGCTAGTTGGAGACACTCATTGTTTCGAGCAAGTCATGGATTGATGCTTGTTGGTGGAGGGGGAGTATAAACTTTACCATTCTGTTTGGGAACCGCCTATAATGTGTGTAGCATGGAAGATATCGCCATCACTTAGTTGTTATGTTGACAATGAAAGTATGCCGCTCAAAATATTATTTATCTCTATTTCAAAACCGAGGCTCTGGCACCTCTACAAATCCCTGCTTCCCTCTGTAGAGGGCCTATCTATTTACTTTTATGTTAGGTCATCACCCTCTTATTAAAAGCACTAGCTGGAGAGCACAGCTGTCATTTGCATTCATTACTATTAATTTATATTGGGTATGACTGTGATTGGATCTCTTTTACCATGAATTACAATGTCGAGATACCAATCTTGTTATATCATATTATGATTGTTTTGTGAAAGTGTTGTCATCCGAGATTTATTATTATGGCTCGCTAGTTGATTATGCTTTTGATGTGAGTAAACATGAGACCTAGCAGTTATTGCAAATGTGGTTAGTCATGATCTTTGCTGAAAACATGAATGCTGGCTTTACATATTTACAACAACAAGAGCAAACAGAGTTCGTAAAAGTTTTTCTTTATCACTTTCAGTTTATCAACTGAATTGCTTGAGGAAAAGCAAAGGTTTAAGCTTGGGGGAGTTGATACGTCTCCGTAGTATCTACTTTTCCAAACACTTTTTCCCTTGTTTTGGACTCTAATTTGCATGATTTGAATGGAACTAACCCGGACACTGTTTTCAGCAGAATTGACATGGTGTTATTTATGTGTAGAAACAAAAGTGCTCGGAATGACCTGAAACTCCACGGAACATCTTTTCAGAAATAATAAAAAATCCTTGCCTCAGATGAAGTCTGAGGGAGTCCTGGATTAGGGCGTATCCGGACAGCCGGAGTATATTCTTTGGCCGGACTGTTGGACTATGAAGATACAAGATTGAAGACTTCGTCTCGTGTCCGGATGGGACTCTCCTTGGCGTGGAAGGAAAGCTTGGCGATACGGATATGTAGATCTCTTCCCATTGTAACCAACTCTGTGTAACCCTAGCCCCATCCGGTGTCTATATAAACCGGAGGGTTTAGTCCGTAGAACAACAATCATACCATAGGCTAGCTTCTAGGGATTAGCCTCTACGATCTCGTGGTAGATCAACTCTTGTAATACTCATATTATCAAGATCAATCAAGCAGGAAGTAGGGTATTACCTCCATCGAGAGGGCTCGAACCTGGGGAAACATTGTGTCCCCCGCCTCCTGTTACCATCCGCCTTAGACGCACAGTTCGGGACCCCCTACCTGAGATCCGCCGGTTTTGACACCGACATTGGTGCTCTCAGTGAGAGTTCCACTGTGCCGTCGCTGTAAGGAAGGATGCCTCATCTCGTTGTCAAGGACAACGTCACTTCCGGGGGAGCCCTGGCTGTCGGCCAAACCCTCCGGTTAGGCGGTTTCGTAATGACCGCCCGTTCGGCTGCTGCACCGACGATGACTTCTCGGGTTATCGAAAACAGCCTCCACGTCGGCTCGGAACTCGTCGAGCAGATGAATCCAAGGGAGCTCTCTTCGCTAAACGAGCTCTTGGATCGCATCTCCGCTTTGGGAGTCTCTACGGACTATGATCGGATTGGGCTTAAACTCGACCAAAGGGAGATTACCTCTCCTCCGGTCACCCACCAGATAGCGGTGGTGGAGGAACAATGCCGCGATTCTTGCTCTATCTTGAGGACGAACAATGTCCGGATTCCCGAGCTCTCCTATCCGGATACATGTTTATGGAAGGACATCGCCCAAGTCCTGAACCTAGAATCAGGCAGCGGGCTAGACCTATCGGGCAACATCCCGGAGCCCGAACTTCCCAGATCGGAAACTCCTTTGCCCCCAGGTCTCAGATCGGCTCAGGGTTCGGACTCAAATCCACCCACCCACCCAGACATAAGTGATCTTGCCCACAGGCAAGAGCCCTAGGAAGCAGTACATCACTATTGGGCCAGATTCCTCTTTGTGATGAACAAGGTCAAGGACTGTCGCGAGAAAGACGCAATCTCATTCTTCTGCAATAATTGCACGGACAAGGGAATCCTTAACGCCATAAGTCGCCGTGACATAGCACGCTTCGCTGACTTGGCGGCCATAGTACGGAAGTACTGTGTGATGGAAAGTGCCTGGAAAACCGAAGCAAAATTTTGGGATAATCCGGCTCTGACTAAAAACCCAGTCCGAATCAAAAGGGCACACTCTCATAAGTCGCCCGATTCAATCATAAAGAAGCAAAAGCCCACTTCAGGGCATGGAACTGTGTTGGAGGGATGGCTCAACAGGCCCTACAAAATCCACAGTATAGCGGATACCATACCAAGACACAGCCTGAGAGCATGTTGGGTACTCCGGCAGGTGGCCAAAAGCGGTGAGCACCTCCTCATTCAAAACACCGCAGATCACCATCTCGTGGATAACAATATAGTACTGACAGTCTTCGAGACATTCGCCTCAAACAATAGGCGAAAGCGATCACTCCGTAGCCTTGCCGAAGTCTACCACGTGGCAACAATAAATCCATGGAGCGACACGGCCATTACCTTCAACGCCAGTGATGAACCTAAATTCTAAACAGCCCGAGCACCAGTCCTCAGCCCAATTGTGGACGGCTTTTGGCTCACTAAAGTTCTCATGGACGGCGGCAGCGGATTAAACCTCATCTACGAGGAAACTCTTCAAAAAATGGAAATAGACAGGAACCACATTGAGCAAAGCAGCACGACCTTCATAGGAATCATCCCTAGTCGGGAGGCACGCTGCGCTGGAAAAATCACACTAGATGTGGTATTCAGCACTCCGGACAATTATAGGTCCAAAGAAATTACATTCCTGGTGGCCCCGTTCAGTAGCGGATACCACGCCCTTTTAGGGCGGGAAGCATTCACGATCTTCCAAGCCATACCTCATTACTGGTACATGAAGCTCAAAATACCCGGGCCCAATGGAATCATCACTCTAGCTAATGATCCAGACATAGCACTCCGCACCGAAAACAAAAGAGCCGCACTGGCCCTCGAGGCATTTTCCGAAGCCCTCGCGGCAGAGGAATTAACTGTGCTATGCTCCTCAGTGGACAGGGACGACGTGATACTCGACAAAAGATCCACGTCCACTTCTTTTAAACCAGGGGATGAAATAGTCAAATTCCAAGTCCACCCAACGGACCCTACAAAAACTGCATCCATCGGGGCACAGTTAAACCCCGCTGTAGATGCCGCACTACGGGAGTTCCTGCGCGAGAATTGGGACATATTCGCCTGGCATCCCTCAGATATGCCAGGAATCCCACGTAGGCTGGCCGAGTATAAACTTAACATTTTAAAAGGATTCAAGCCGGTCAAGCAGACTCTTTGGCGTTTCTCTGAACCTAAGAGACAAGCCATGTGAGAGGAACTAGCCAAGTTATTGGAGGCCAGATTCATTAGAGAAATAAAACATCCGGATTGGCTAGCAAACCTGGTGATGGTACCAAAGAAGGACAAATCCTGGCGCCTATGTGTCGACTTAAGGACATCAACAAGGCTTGCCCAAAGGATCCCTTCCCCCTCCCTCGCATCGATCAAATTATCGATGCTACCGCAGGACACGACTCATTGTGCTTCCTCGACGCATACTCTGGCTATCACCAAATTAAGATGGCAGAGTCCGACCAAGCCTCAACGGCATTTACCACGCCATACGACCCGTTCTATTTCAACACAATGCCTTCAGGGTCAAAAATGCTGGCGCAACGTGTCAACGCATGATTCAGACATGCCTAGAAAAGCAGATCGGCAAAACAGTGGAGGCATATGTAGATGATGTGGTCGTTAAAACCAGACACGTCGACTCTTTAATAGACGACTTGAGGCTCACATTCGACAATCTCCGGACATACGACATCAAGCTCAATCCGGAAAAATGTGTTTTCGGCGTACCCGCCGGAAAGCTCCTGGGCTTCATCGTCTCTAGTAGAGGAATTGAAGCAAATCCGGCTAAAATCTGAGCCCTGTCACAGTTGGCTATCCCAACGGACCTCAAACAAATGCAGAAATTAACTTGATGCGTGGCGGCCTTAAGCCGCTTTATCTCCCGATTAGGAGAAAAGGCACTACCCGTTTATCGCCTTCTTCAGCGCACCGAACACTTCAAGTGGACGGATGCTGCCACGGCCGGATTGGAAGAAATAAAGGCCATACTGGCCACCAACCCAATCCTGGCCACGCCAAACATCGGCGAACCAATGCTGCAATATATAGCGGCAACTCATCAAGTTGTAAGCGCAGTGCTCGTCGTCGAACGAGAAACAGACGGACATAAATTCCCCCTTCAAAATCCAGTATATTATGTATCCACTGTTCTCACTCCGTGCAAATCATGGTACCCGCATTATGAAAAGAGAGCATACGCGGTATTCATGGCATCCCGGAAACTACGACAGTACTTTCAAGAGTGTTCAATTACAGTGGCCTCGGAAGTGCCACTCAATGATATAATTAAAAAACGCGACGCCACGGGCCGGATTGCCAAATGGGACATTGAGCTCCTCCCGTTTGACATAACATATAAACCTCGGCGAGCTATTAAGTCGCAAGTATTGGCCGATTTTGTCGCAAAATGGACAGAAGTCGAACTACCTAAAGAGTACGACGCATACTCCAATTGGAGCATGTACTTCGATGGCTCTAAAATGCTAGCCGGTCTGGGGGCTGGCGTCGTCCTGATGTCCCCACCGGATATACAGTCCAATATGTACTCCAAATACTATACACAGACTCCAACAACGCAGCCAAATACGAGGCCCTGTTACATGGTCTTCGGATGGCAGTTTCCATGGGCATTCGACGCCTGGATCCCAAATAAATGGAGACATCGATACCAAGGATCCGAAAATGGCGGCTTATCACAAAGTTGTCCTCAAGATGTCAGCATAGTTCAAGGGGCTCGAATTCCACCATGTGGCTCGGGAAAATAATCAGGCGGCGGATATCCTCGCCCGGATCGGCGTCAAGCGCGATCCTATCCCACCTAATATCTTCTTAGAAAGGCTGTTTAAGCCATCCATGGTATAGGAAGGCGATACCGGCACCAATAGTCCGGACCAAGCCACAACGCTAGATACCGAAAACTCTAACACAATCGGAGGCTCTGCCACCGAAATAACACCTTCCGCCAACGTCATAATGGCGGTCATCGCCCGGTGGACAGAACCATTCCTGGCCTACTTAACCAGGCGGGAACTGCCCGAGGACCAAAAGGAGGCACGCTGCATAGTGCGGCGATCTAAAGCCTACAAGGTCCACGAGGTAGAGCTTTATAAGAAAAGCACTATCGAAGTCCTTCAAAGGTGCATCTCCGAAGAGGAAGGGTGAAAGCTTTTGGCAGAAATCCATGTCGGACTCGACGGCCACCATGCCGCAACCCGGGCTCTCGTAAGCAAGGCCTTCCGTACAGGTTTCTATTGGCCAACGGCCCGGGCAGATGCACAGGACTTGGTCCAACGCTGCGTCCGTTGCCAGCTTTTCGCAAACCAAAGCCATATGCCGCCCACCGCTCTCCAAAAAATTCCCATTACCTAGCCCTTTGTGGTCTGGGGGCTTGATATGGTCGGGACCCTTAAAGGGGGAACCCATAAGAAAAAATACTTACTGGTCATGGTGGATGAATTCACCAAATGGATAGAGGCCAAACCCTTTAAAACGACCGAATCCGGACCGGTGATAGACTTCATATCTGGAGTTGTACACCGTTATGGCGTCCCCAACAACATCATCACTGAGAACGGCACTAACTTCACAACCGACGAGGTGAAACTTTGGTGCAGCAACATGGGCATCAAGCTCGATTATGCTTCTGTCTATCACCCGCAAACTAACGGTCAAGTCGAGCGAGCAAATGGTCTTATCATGAGCGGCATCAAACCCAGATTAGTGCAGTCCTTAAAGGAGTCTAACACGAACTGGGTAGAGGAGCTCGACTCCGTCCTGTGGGGGCTGCGGACCAAGCTGAATCGCACTAACGGATACACACCGTTCTTTATGGTGTATGGCGCAGAGGCGGTTCTGCCCTGTGACATAATTCATGACTCACCTCGAGTGCGCATGTATGAAGAAAAAGAGGCCGAGCTTGATATGCAGGACAGTTTGGACGCCCTGGAGGAGGAGCGTGACGTGGCAAAAGCCCGTTCAGCATTCTATCAGCAACAGGCTCGAAGATACCAAAGCAGAGAAGTACGGGCCAAAACTTATAACGTTGGCGAACTAGTTCTACGCCTGCCGGAGAATAAAAAGAACAAGCTCAAGCCCAAATGGGAAGGACCCTTCATTATTGACCAAGTTCTGACCGGTGGAGCGTACCGTCTGCGAGATGCATCGGACAATCGACTTGAGCCAAACCCATGGAACACAGCCAGACTCCGAAGAATCTACGCCTAGTGCCGGACTATAGGTTCGTCTCCTTACCCCTATCGATTTTTCGCATATACATTATCTGTCATTTCTCTCTTTCTTTCTTCTTTTTCCTTCTCCTCGAGGCCTTCAAGGGCCAACTTGTGCCTTGCTTACACACTAATAACGCGCTAGTCGCGCTCATTATACCTGGGGGCTTCTTACACAGAAGCTTAATATAATTATTTTTCTGGGCTCCATGCCCCGCACATGTGTTATTCTTCCGCATGTTACTTTTTTCGCAATTATATGCATCGATATGACTTAAGTTTTGGCCAAGCTGGGTTGCCTGGCTCTTGTATTTATGCCCTAAGTTCTCGTTAATTCGCCTAGGGCACAAGGGGAGCACCTCTGCGATTGTTACCGCCGGATCAGCCGGATGTGTACCTCAGACTGGGTGAAGCCGAAAGCTAGCGTTCTTAAGGGAATATTCGGTCGGTGTCGTGGATTTGTCACGGCAGATGTCCTAGTGAGAGGACTTAGTCGTGGAGCCATCGCAACGGGTTAGCTTGAAGGGGTTAAAAGTAGACACGAGGACACGGTTTTATACTAGTTCGGCCCCTTCGATGAAGGTAAAAGCCTACGTCTAGTTGTGATGGGATTGATAGGTTTCGAGGGCTTAGGGAGCGATAAGCTTCGCCTAAACCTCGAGTTCTTGTTCTCCGTCCTAAACCGCCGTCGGGTCGTCCCCTTATATACACGGGTGACGCCCGCCGGTCTGCAAAATCCCAACCTCCGGCTTATAAACGTGCCCGGGTCGGTCTCTCTATTCCTAACTTAAAATACAAGTTGGCCCCAGGCCGGTTTACACCATAAACCTTTAAACCGGTTATAGGCCTTGGGCCTTCCTATTTCTCCTTGGGCTTTAACATCTTGGGTCTGTTGACGGCGGTAATCCGGGCCCTGCAGGCTGGTTTACCCCAGATAGCAACATCCCCAACATTAGGCCCCAGATTGATTTGAACAGGTTCATGTCAATCCTTAATAAGAATTTCTGTCTTCAAATGTCTTCGAGTAACTTGTTAAACCGCTGTTTCTCCGTCTCCTCTTGCTATGGTAAACCGATATGACGTCAGCGCAAGTTACCGTCTCCTTTCGCTAACCCGCAAGAATCAGGGCGACGGCTGGGCTTCCGAAATCTCCGGCCCCTGGATTCGCGTGCCTGACACGCGCGCCGCGCCTTATAAATAGGACTTGAAGGCTATCTTCCTTTCCTCCCCTTCTTCGTCTTCCTCGCGACCCAGACCTCAGAGCTCCACCGCCGCCGTCAGCTGCTGCATCAACTCCGGCCGCTGCATCAACCTGATCGGATTAGAGCACCGCGGCGACTTTCCACATCTGTTTGGACCCCGGTAAGGCCCCTGTTCTTGTTGCTTTGGATCTGTTCTAGGGTTCGTCGTCCTGCTACTGTTTCTTGCTCATCCCCATAGCAGCCTTTGCGAACAGATGATGATACCTGTATCTGGATTTGTAGTTCCTCTCGGTATTCGCCATAAATCTGTATTCGTCTTCTTAGATCTCGCTCATTTCCTGCTTGTCGAACTTATGTTGCCCTGCTATGAGCCAAACTTCATATTTTTATTTCTTTTTCGCCCTAGCTGTAGATCCATTGCTTTGAAAGAATCCGTATGGGATCTGTTTCTGCTTTCATACTCACAGCTGTTAGATCTGGTCGGTTTAACTCTTAGCAAAGTGAACAAAACGATCCACACATCCATTAGTCCCCTTGATGAACCGCTGGTTGATATCATTGTGGATAACCTGACTCTATATAAGATCATCTTCAGTTTATAATCACACTTGTTCTCAAACCGGAATACATTTATCTTGTAGATTTCCGCATGGCAAAACAGGTGTACGAATGCAACTGGGTTCCCTCTTGCATCACTGAGACCCAACTAAACAACTTAGTTCTGACTGGTGCTTTGAGTAGCAAAAATACCATCCATTGGAGGGTTCTAGGAGACGAATGTCCTCCTACCCCGCAGGAGGGAGAAGTGGTGGTGTTTGCGGATCACCTGGCCCGGGGGTTTAACCCACCCGGTTCAAAATTTTATCGGGACGTCTTGGCTAATTTTAGGTTGCGCCCACAAGATGTTGGTCCAAATTCAGTCACGAACATCTGTCATTTTCAAGTACTTTGCGAGGCGTACTTTCAAGAGGAACCCACTGTAGAGCTGTTCCGGGACTTTTTCCATCTGAACCGACGTACTGAATTTACCGATGGCCCTAATATGGAACTGGGTGGTATGGCGATTCAGAAGAGGAAAGAGGTGACTTATCCTCACGCCAAGTTGCATAGTCATCCGCAAGAATGGAATTGCACTTGGTTCTATTGCAAGGATACTTCCCCTGCTGAAGAAAATCCACTGCCCGGTTTCCGTCCAGAGAGACTTAGCAATACTCACCCCTTCCCCCCACGGCTAACTGCCAAAGAGAGGAGTAAGTATGCCCCTCAGCTGTCCAAGCTCAGAGCCTTCATGGCTAACGGTTTAACGGGGGTAGATCTTGCTCGTTGCTGGATTTCATGGAGCATCCTGCCCCTTAGCATCCGCTCCGGTTTAATGTGCCAATACACGGGTCGGGTTGATGATCCTTTGAGGCACTGCAACATTCAGCTGACGGAGGACGAAGTCGCTGAAGCTGTGAAGAAGATGTTGAACGAACCGGAACATGTTTGCGCTCGAACCGGCCTGCTTCCATTTTGTGCCACAAACAAACCACCTGCTGTAAGTAACTCCTCTGTTTATAGAATCTTTGATCTCCTTATATATATGTTGTTAACTTCCAGTCCTTTTCGAAACAGGGAGATGATCCGTTTTGAAGCAAGAAGCTTCAGGAGCCAACCGAAAAGATAATCAGACCCAAGACAAGGGTGAAGAAGCCTGCTACAAAGAAAAGGCACACTGCTTCCTGTACCCCCGATTTAGAGGAGGATGATGTGGGTAATCCGGACCTTGGGGTAGACCTTGATTCAGTTGGCTTACTTTTTGTACGTCTTATTGACGATGATATTTGTCAGGACGACGCTGAAGCGAGCAATGCTGAAGGCCCAGAGGTAACTATTCTTTCTTCTGATGCCGTTCCTTTGCCTTTGAAAAACCCTCGCCAAGCAAACCGGAAAATTAAATTTTCTCACCCTCTTGCTTATTTGGATCCCAAATTTCTTGTGAAGACCCAGCAACATGAAGCTCGACGCACCACTCGGCATAGCGGCCAGGTAGTCACCTCCGTCGGTTTACCGAACAGCCCGGTTCGGAAACGCCGCTCAGAGGTCTCCAATTTATGCGCTAGCTTTCCTCCTAAAGCAGGTTTAACTCGTCAGCCTCTAAATCCATCTGACTCCGATTATCAGGTCACTTCCCATTCATCTTCCGGTGAATCTTCAGCCACTCAACTGCCACCGTTGAAGACAGTTATTGGGTAAGTTGGACCGATCACAACATATCTCTGTATGGGTTTCTTAATCCATCTTATACCATTTTTTCAATCTTTGGGCTTTTTCCAGGGCCAAACCTAGACCGAGCAAGAAGGCTCGTCTGGATAACCCGGCTGGAGGAACTGCCGCTCCTGAACCGGAGAAAACTCCTGGTGCTGACGCTCTGGGTCGTGAAGATACTCAGAGTTATCTATCTCCGCAAGATGACACCTGCGCTGAAGAAAGGATTATCGAACCTGCCAGCCATACTGATCCGCCTGCCAGTCCTGTTCGGGTTGAGGAATCCATCCCCCCTTCTGGAACTGCTGATAAACCGACAGGGCCACTGCAGAGCAGCGATTCCAAGCATGATGATGTTGTGATTACCGGCATCGGTCACTCTGAACCGGGGAACACTGCTACCTTAGCCAAGCATACTGCCAAGGACAAAATCTCGGCCATGAAGGGCAAATGGGACCTTGACTCTTCTACGTACGCCGCTTTAAGCGCCCCGGATCTTTATTCCGGGTACCTGAACCGACTGTACACCAGTCGGGATTATGAAGCTGGCATGATCAAGATGATGAAGGAGAAACTTGAGGTAACTCCCTTGTGCTTCATTCCATTGCAACTTAGCTTATCAATATTTCCAAACCGAGATGGTAAACCGGATCAGGCTGTATTGACAATTAAAGTCCGGTTTAGAAAACCCAAGGCTTCAACATAGGTCATAACCAGAAAACATCATTAGATAACTATTAGCCCCCAGGTGCCAAGTTTAAATACTTGTATTAATCTTGGGACTTTTTGCAATGGGAAACTTGCGTTAAAATCAAATATGCATTAGCCCCCAAGTATCGAGCACATAACTTGCTTGTGTGGTTGATACTTCCAAACCGTGCAATATTTTCTGAACACTGTTTTGACGACCTGCTGCAGGGGGATCTAAAGACCAAAGCGAAACAAGTCTCGGACCTTCAGGAAATCTTAAAAACCCAACAGGCTGAAACTAAAAAAACGAAGGACGAATTGGCCCATGCCTTAACCGTTATGGAACAGCTGAAAGAAAGCCACCAGAAAGAACAAGCTGATTGGGTTACTGAGAGAGCTCTTTTGACGAAGAGGGCTGAAAATGCCGAAGCTGCTCTTAAACCGGTGGTCGATGAATTATCCACCGTGAAGCGACAGATACACTCCATGACCTCTGCCGTCTTTGGTAAGCTTTTCGACACCCTTCTTCCAATTTGTACCTTATCTGTTACATCCTATGTCCGGTTTGTAATCCATCTTGAAACACTGCAGACTCACGTATTGGACACTTGGGTTCTGATGTGCGGATGAAACTCAAAGCTGCTTATACTCTGATTGAACAGTTGTACACCGGAGCACAAAGGGCTATTACCACTGCGTCGCATAACAACCCTGCGCCGTCTCTGATTCAAGACACATTAAAGACGCTGTCCATGCTTCCAGCCCGGATTGAAGAATTGAAAAGATCAGCTGCTCGAACTGGAGCCATTACTGCCTTGATCCGGGCCAAAGCATGGGTACCAGATTTCGATCCTGTCGAAGCGGCCCAAGGATACCCCAGCTTGAAGGAAGACGGTTCAGACTTTGGTGAAGACGATTTGAGGGCGATAAACCGGGCGGTGCGCCCCCTAGCTTGTCAATTGGCTGAGGAAGCAGATCTGTCACGTTACCAAGCCCAATACAACAACCAGAACAAACGAGTGGCTGCTCCGGTCCCTGAAGCGGGAAACCTTATTCCTCCAATCCGTAAGCATACTTACACCCCTGACATTGAACCGTCTTTGCTGATTCACGAAGAAGCCGTCTTTCAAGCGCTAATGGGAATCGACTGGACCACTGCTGATTTCCAGCCAATGGGTAACCAAGATAGAGCTGAAGCGGCGCAAGACGATCCCCAGCCTTCGAACCGAGGCGGCGAACAGGCCTAATCAACGCTCCGGTTCACCTTACTTGGTGACGTTTTAATCCGTCAACGAACAATATATTCAGGCACTACGTTTGCCTTGTAATAAGATAGTTTAATACCTCTGCATTTGAATGTGCCTTCGCGCACGGGTACTGATGCTCTTTCCAATGACGTTTTCCAACTTTGTTTCCTGTCTTTATTGAGTACACAAGATCTTCCGGCCCTATGAACCGTGCTGCGCCCTTGCCAAACCGGGCAACTTGCCTCTGGGTTAAAAAACGGACCAGGCTATGTCAGCTGAATCGGTTTAAAAACACTTGACGTTCCGAAGAACAAAAAATACCACAATAAAGGCAGAAAACAAAAACCAAATATGAAAAGGCAACGCGATAGTAAAACGCATGCAAATAGTGGCTACTATGAACTGTTCAGAAGGCGTGACCATCGTCAAGACAAAACCGAGCCCCCAAGAGGTGTAGCTACAGTTTAGGTCGACTAGGTTCCTAACTGAATCGTGGCAAATATGCCGGCCAAATGGCATTGCATTGGTTCGTCAACCAAGCCCCCAAGTGACTCAATGGCCAAGGGCCGATCAAGTGGCATTGCGTTGGTTCGGACACGACCAAGCCCCCAAATGATTCATTGGCTAAAAAGCCGACCAGAAGGCATTACCATCATCAAGACATGACCGAGTTCCCATAAGGCGTAATCTACGGTTCAAGTCGATTAGGTCCCCAACTGATTCAGTGGCAAATGTGCCAGCCAGAAGGCATTACCGTCGTCAAGACATGACCAAGCCCCCCGGAGGTGTAGCTACGGTTCAAGTCGACTAGGTCCCCAACTGACTTTATAGGGATAGCTATGTTCTCTTTGGTTCGAATACGACCTATGTTTGAACAGGAAGCCCCGTGTTTGAATAGCTATGTTCTCTTTGGTTCGAATACGACCTATGTTTGAACAGGAAGCCCCGTGTTTGAATAGCTATGTTCTCTTTGGTTCGAATACGACCTATGTTTGAACAGGAAGCCTCATGCTTGAACCGGGATATTGAACCGGATATTAAGAGCTTCACAGCCTTGTAGGAGACATCTTCCCTTGAACCGGCTTTTAAACCGGAATCTATAATTTGAACTTCTGTGAAGCGACCTCCAGGGGTAAGCACACATGATGTGAAGAACAGTAGAGACCCCGCTTTACTCGAGGCCCCGGTTTATTGTATTTAATCATAATATATACATGGTCATGATATGTACATAAACAGAGCCCAGGGCTCATGTATAATAAGGTCGAAGATGAGCTATGTTCCACGGCCTGCTGGTCTCCTCCTCTGACGTGCGTGAATCCTTGCGCTCTCGAATATCAATCAGGTAATATGACCCATTATTCAGATTCTTGCTGACCACAAAGGGTCCCTCCCAAGGCGGGGATAATTTATGCTGATCAGATTGATCCTGGATGAGCCGAAGCACCAAATCCCCCTCCTAAAAGGTTCTGGTCCTAACCCGACGGCTGTGGTAGCGGCGAAGATCTTGCTGGTAAATCGCTGAACGGGCAGCTGCCAAGTCACGCTCCTCATCCAACAAGTCAAGAGCGTTCTGCCGTGCCTGCTCATTATCCGCTTCAACATATGCTGCCACGCGAGGTGAGTCATGTCGTATATCACTTGGGAGAACCGCCTCTGCTCCATAAACCATAAAAAATGGCGTAAACCCCGTGGATCTGTTAGGCGTGGTGTTGATGCTCCATAATACAGACGGTAGCTCCTCCACCCAACAACCCGGCGTCCTTTGTAAAGGGACCAGAAGCCTGGGTTTGATACCTCTCAAGATCTCTTGGTTCGCTCGTTCTGCCTGACCATTAGACTGTGGGTGCGCTACCGAAGAAACATCAAGCCGTATATGCTCCCGTGCACAGAACTCTTTCATGGCCCCTTTAGATAGATTGGTACCATTATCTGTGATGATACTGTGTGGAAAACCAAACCGGAAGATCACCTTTTTTATAAACCGAACTGCCGTGGCCGCATCACACTTACTGACAGGTTCTGCCTCTACCCACTTTGTAAATTTGTCAACCGCCACCAGTAGGTGGGTCTTCTTATCTTTGGAACGCTTAAAAGGCCCAACCATATCAAGCCCCCAAGTCGCAAACGGCCAAGTGATTGGAATCATCCTCAATTCTTGAGCCGGTATGTGTGCTCGTCTGGAAAATTTCTGGCAACCATCACATAATCTGACCAGGTCTTCCGCATCAGCATGAGCAGTTAACCAGTAGAAACCGTGGCGGAACGCTTTAGCCACCAATGATTTTGAACCGGCGTGGTGGCCGCAATCCCCTTCATGTATTTCTCGTAATATCTCGCACCCCTCCTTAGTGGATATGCACCGTTGCAGCGCTCCTGACACGCTGCGATGATGTAACTCTCCTTGGAAAATGGTCATAGACTTGGACCGTCGTACTATCTGTCGAGCCAAGCTTTCATCTTCTGGCAACTCACCCCGGTTCATATATGCCAGATAAGGGAGCGTCCAATCCGGGGTGGCGTGAAGAGCCGCCACTAACTGAGCCTCCGGATCAGGAACAGCCAACTCCAGCTCACCGGGCAGCTGTACCGATGGGTGGTACAATACATCCAAGAAAACATTGGGTGGGACCGGTTTACGCTGAGAGCCCAAGCGACTTAAAGCGTCCGCTGCCTCATTCTTTCTGCGGTCCACATGATCCACTTGATAGCCTTTGAAATGCCCAGCCACCATATCTACTTCACGTCGGTATGCAGCCATAAGCGGATCCTTAGAATCCCAGGTGCCAGATACCTGCTGAGCCACCAGATCTGAATCACCAAAGCACCTAACTCTGCTCAGATTCATCTCTTTAGCCACCCGAAGACCATGAAGCAAAGCTTCATACTCAGCCGCATTATTTGTACAGGGGAACATTAAACGGAGGACATAACAAAACTTATCTCCTCGTGGGGAAGTTAAAACGACTCCAGCCCCCGAGCCTTCCAATTGCCTTGATCCGTCAAAATGAACGGTCCAATAGGTGTTATCTGGCTTCTCCTCAGGCGCTTGTAACTCTGTCCAATCGTTTATGAAATCGACAAGTGCCTGTGATTTTATGGCCGTCCGGGGTACGTACCTTAAATCGTGCGGCCCGAGCTCGATAGCCCACTTGGCAATCCGACCGGTCGCCTCCCGGTTCTGTATAATGTCACCCAAAGGAGCAGAGCTGACCACCGTGATGGGGTGTCCTTGAAAATATTGCCTCAGCTTCCGGCTTGCCATAAAAACGCCATATACCAGCTTCTGCCAATGCGGATACCTTTGTTTGGACTCGATAAGTACTTCACTGATATAGTAAACCGGTCGCTGAACCGGATGTTCCTTTCCAGCCTCTTTTCGTTCTACCACCATCGCCACACTAACCGCTCTGGCATTCGCAGCAACATATAACAGGAGTGGCTCTTTATCTACAGGGGCTGCCAAAACTGGCGGATTGATTAGCTGCCGCTTCAAATCCTCCAACGCTTTATCCGCCTCCGCACTCCAGACAAATTGATCCGTTTTCTTGAGCATTTGATACAAGGGGATCGCCTTTTCACCGAGGCGACTGATGAACCGGCTTAACGCTGCAATCCGTCCGGCCATGCGCTGAACATCATTGATGCATTTTGGTTTGGCCAGGGAGGTGATGGCTGTGATCTTTTCTGGATTGGTCTCAATTCCTCTATGGGACACTAAAAATCCCAACAGCTTGCCTGCAGGTACACCAAAAACACATTTAGCCGGGTTGAGCATCATTTGGTACACTCTCAAGTTATCGAAAGTCTCCTTCAAATCGTCAACCAGGGTCTCCTTCTTTCGTGACTTGACCACAATATCATCCACATAAGCATGCACATTACGACCAATCTGCTCGTGGAGGCAATTTTGCACACATCGTTGATAAGTAGCCTGCGCACTCTTAAGCCCAAAGGGCATAGACACATAGCAGAAGGCTCCAAAGGGAGTAATGAACGCTGTCTTCTCCTGGTCCTTAACTGCCATCTTGATCTGATGATAACCCGAATAGGCATCCAAAAAACTTAAACGCTCGCAACCTGCCGTAGCATCAATGATCTGATCAATCCGGGGGAGAGCAAAAGGATCTGCTGGGCAAGCTTTATTCAAGTCTGTGTAGTCCACACACATGCGCCAGGTGCCGTTTTTCTTAAGAACTAGCACCGTATTAGCGAGCCATTCGGGATGAAAAACCTCAATGATAAACCCAGCTGCCAGGAGCCTGGCCACTTCCTCACCAATCGCTTTACGTCTTTCTTCGTTAAACCGCCGTAAGAACTGCTTTACCGGCTTGTACTTAGGATCCACATTAAGGGTGTGCTCAGCGAGTTGCCTCGGTACACCAGGCATGTCAGATGGCTTCCATGCAAAGATGTCCCGATTCTCACGGATGAACTCGATGAGCGCGCTTTCCTATTTTGGATCCAAGTTTGCACTGATGCTGAACTGCTTGGATGAATCGCCAGGTACGAAGTCAACAAGCTTAGTTTCGGCCGCTGACTTGAACTTCAAGGCCGGATCGTGGTCCGTAGTTGGCTTTTTTAATGAAGTCATATCCTCCGGATCAACACTGTCTTTGTACTGCTTTAGCTCCTCCGTAGCACAAACCGATTCTGCATAAGTCGCATCTCCTTCCTCGCATTCCAAAGCGATTCGATGGCTCCCATGAACCGTTATAGTGCCCGTGTAACCTGGCATCTTAAGTTGCAGATACACGTAGCAGGGCCGTGCCATAAATTTTGCATAAGCTGGCCGTCCGAACAAAGCGTGGTACGGACTTTGGATTTTAACCACTTCGAACATCAGCGTCTCTGATCTGGAATCGTGACTATCGCCAAATACCACTTCAAGGGCTATCTTACCAACCGGATATGCAGACTTGCCAGGCACCACCCCGTGGAACACTGTATTGGTCGGTTTGAGATCCTTATCTACCAGTCCCATACGACGGAAGGTCTCGTAATACAAGATGTTAATGCTGCTCCCTCCGTCCATGAGCACCTTGGTGAGCTTATAACCTCCCACCTGAGGCGCCACCACCAATGCTAACTGACCCGGATTATAAACCCTGGGAGGGTGATCCTCTCGGCTCCATATGATAGGCTGTTCTAACCAGCGCAGATAGTGAGGCGTGGCTGGTTCGATAGCACTAACTGCTCGCCTCTGAAGCTTTCTATCCCGTTTATCCAGGCTTGTAGTAAAGACATGATACTGTCCACCACTCAACTGTTTCGGGTTGCTCTGATAACCTGTTTGCTGCTGCCCGAAACCACTCTGATTACTTTGATTATTTTGGCTGACCTGTCCGCCCGGATTGCCCTGGAACCCTGGACCGGAACCTGAACCGCCGCCGGAGCTGCGATCATTTTGGAAAGTGTTTGAGCTTTTGAACTCCTTCATGATATAACAATCCTTCCAAAGATGGGTTGCTGGTTCCTCCTTTGTTCCGTGCTTCGGACAGGGCTGGTTTAAGAAAAAGTTCAAACGCTCCGGGTTAGGACCAGGATCTGTGCGGAAACTTGGTTGTTTCCCCTTGCGCCGCTGGCCCTTATTCTGTGCACTTGTGTTGGCTACAAAGTCCATGCTCCCGTCCGGTTTACGCTTACCTCCGCCTCCATTACCTGTCGGTCGATGCTGCTGGCCTTTGGTGTTGCTATTCTTCCTTCCCTTCCCTGCTTTGTCATCACCAGAGTCAGGATCCTTGGTACTGTCAGAATCCGCATACTTCACTAAAGCGGTCATGAGCGTTCCTATATCTGTACAATCACGCTTCATCCGGCCCAGCTTTAGCTTCAAAGGGCCAAACCGACAGTTGCTTTCCAACAGCACTACAGCGGTGTCTGCGTTGATGCGATCTGATGAGTGCAAAACTTCTGATACTCGTCGTACCCAATGGGTAGTTGATTCCCCTTCTTGCTGAACGCAGGCTGCTAGGTCAACTATTGACATTGGCTGTTTGCACGTGTCCTTGAAGTTCTTGATAAACCGGGCGCGCAATTGGGCCCACGAGCTAATTGAATTAGGCGGCAAACTCTTTAGCCAAGTCCGGGCCGTTCCTTCTAACATCATAGTAAAATACTTGGCACACGCCGCGTCATTCACATCCAGCATCTCCATAGCCATTTCATAGCTCTCCACCCACGTCTCCGGAGGCTGATCTGCCGTGTAGTTTGGTACTTTGCGGGGGCCTTTGAAGTCTTTGGGCAGGCGTACGTTGCGCAAGGCGGGAATAAGGCACGGTACTCCCAAAGAACTGGAAACCACCCCCGGTTCAGCCGCAGCTGCTGGGAAGATAGGTGTAAGCTGATGAGCCTGATGCTGCGCTGCCAATCCGGCCTCCCGTGCACGGGTGCGATCCACATTCTCGTGAGTATTGTCGACGCCCGCCGGATTGTTGCCGCGGAGCGCTTCACGCCTGGCGTTACTTGAAACGGCCGGCTCCTCCACGCGCCTACTATAGCTCCTGCTGGGGCGAGGGGTGGAGTGAATCCGATCACGGCTTTGCGAATACGCTTCTTGCTGGGCCAACGCGGTCCTAAGGAGCTCCTTGACCCGGCGTGTCTCTTCATCCTGCGGTGAATCTCCTTCGATCGGAATGGCTTCCAACCGAGCCGCCGCCGCGACGAGGTTATCCATCGGGTTGGAATAATGACCTGACGGCGTTGGCATGGCCGGTGGCGTATCAGTGTTATGACGAGGCAGGTCTATAATCCGGTGCTGAACCGGGGCGCCGGCTGTCGCCTCCGCACGGTTTACCCCCGGGGTGTTGAAGAGATTTCGAGCGTCGAGGGCGGCGGGCAACCGAGACCGGGATTTTCTCTTCAGGACCTCCTGAGACGCCTTCTGGTCCATCATGAGCCTGTAAGCCTGTGCATCTAAAGCGGCGCGCTCTGCCGTCATCCTGATCTCTTCTGCTGCCAGCTCCGCTTTAGCCCGAGTGATCTGCTCTCTCACTTTGGCAATCTCAGCATTGTGAACCTCCTGATCCACCGGGTTGGCTTCCGCCATGAGCGCTGCTAGTGCGTCAAACAGGTCTGACAAAACTTGGGCTGGTGATCCCGTAGGGTCTCCTGCCCGCGCAGCAGTTGCTGCTGCCGATCCGGAGATCGCTGCTGCTGCAGTTGATGATCGTGGCGCCGCCTGGGTCCCAGCCATGAAGATCCCAACCCGATAGGGCAGATCAGAGGGGTCCGGAATACTGTTGCCATCGGAGCCGCCCCCAACCCGATCATCTTGTAGCTGGTAAAGAGATTCGGTCTCCCCGGTCGACGTTTCATCGCCAGAGTAGATGGCGGTTTCGTCACCAGATTCGGATCCTTCCTCGTAGCTTCCCCCGTGGATGACTCCCACGAAGGCGTGCTTCCTGGTCGGTTTAGCCAGGGTCGATCTCGTGCACTGAGCTGTCTCGATGAGGTCGGCGCAGACGCCTAACTCGGGGCCCGGTTCTCCGATCTTGCCGATGAAAACATGGATGCCGCCAAAGGGGACCCGGTACCCGTACTCGATCGAGCCGGCGTCGGGGCCCCAGCCTGTGTTGTCGATGTAGAGTTTTCCGCGGCGGCTCTTGGTCATCCGTCCCACAGCGTAACCCTCGAGTCCTTCAAAGCGGCCCTCCAAGAACCTGAAACCATCTCGCGATAGCCCCACGGTGGGCGCCAACTGTCGTGGATTTGTCACGGCAGATGTCCTAGTGAGAGGACTTAGTCGTGGAGCCATCGCAACGGGTTAGCTTGAAGGGGTTAAAAGTAGACACGAGGACACGGTTTTATACTAGTTCGGCCCCTTCGGTGAAGGTAAAAGCCTACGTCTAGTTGTGATGGGATTGATAGGTTTCGAGGGCTTAGGGAGCGATAAGCTTCGCCTAAACCTCGAGTTCTTGTTCTCCGTCCTAAACCGCCGTCGGGTCGTCCCCTTATATACACGGGTGACGCCCGTCGGTCTGCAAAATCCCATCCTCCGGCTTATAAACGTGCCCGGGTCGGTCTCTCTATTCCTAACTTACAATACAAGTTGGCCCCAGGCCGGTTTACACCATAAACCTTTAAACCGGTTATAGGCCTTGGGCCTTCCTATTTCTCCTTGGGCTTTAACATCTCGGGTCTGTTGACGGCGGTAATCCGGGCCCTGCAGGCCGGTTTACCCCAGATAGCAACATCCCCAACAGTCGGTGAACAAAAGATGACTTTTATTTATTTTGTTACATACCCCAGATGTTTTTTGCCTGTGTCTCTTCGCGCAGTCCGGACATGCACATTAGGGTATGCGTACCCAGGGAAAGGAACCATCAACGGAACTATTCTCCCTGGAAGATGTTTCTTACTATCCATGTAATATAACATAACTAGTTGGGTACTTGTCTGTTCAAGCACTTATGACCCCTACGCCTGGTTTCCATGCATACCCCGGTTTTTGCATAACTGAGCGGGTATTCGGATACACTCCAGACTATTGGGTCCCGAGGTTGAAGCGAAAAGGTCCGCCATGACAAATGATTTACAATCCGTCTAGAGACATTATACATGTCACTTTAATTACACAGTCACTTAGACTGACTAAATTCTTCTTCTATCCCGTCTGAGGGAGTCCTGGATTAGGGGGTGTCCGGATGGCCGGACTATACCTTCAGCCAGACTCCTGGACTATGAAGATACAAGATTGAAGACTTCGTCCCGTGTCCGGAAGGATCTTTCCTTGGCGTGGAAGGCAAGCTTGGCGATACGGATATTTAGATCTCCTACCATTGTAACCGACTCTGTGTAACCCTAACCCTTTCCGGTGTCTATATAAACCGGAGGGTTTTAGTCCGTAGGATGGAAGAACATCATCAACATACAATCATACCATAGGCTAGCTTTTAGGGTTTAGCCTCCTTGATCTCGTGGTAGATCTACTCTTGTACTAACCATATCATCAATATTAATCAAGCAGGAGTAGGGTTTTACCTTTATCGAGAGGGCCCGAACCTGGGTAAAAACATCGTGTCCCTTGTCTCCTGTTACCATCCGCTTAGATGCACAGTTCGGGACCCCCTACCCGAGATCCGCCGGTTTTGACACCGACATTGGTGCTTTCATTGAGAGTTCCTCTGTGTCGTCGCTTTTAGGCCCGATGGCTCCTCCGATCATCAACGACGATGCAGTCCAGGCCGAGACTTTTCTCCCCGGACAGATCTTCGTCTTCGGCGGCTTTGCACTGCGGGTCATCAGGTCAGATTTGGAAGTCTAAACTACACGGCCGACATCCGCGGGGACTTGATCTTCGACGGATTCGAGCCACAGCCGAGCATGCCGCACTGTCACGTTGGGCATGATCTAGCTCTGCCGCCGAACAGTACCCTGGAGGCCGCACACGCATCGGTTTCGACCCTCAATTCGGAGCCGATTACGCCAATCGAGGATGAGCGGCTGGACGCCGCCTCGGGGGCTGCAATCTCAACGGCGATCGAGCCAAACGCCAGCCCCGCACTCTGCAAAGCCCGTTACTCCGAGGGGCCGGACTCCTCTCCGGACTTCGAGCCCTCTACGCCCCTACCGATCAAATCCGACTGGGCGCCGATCATGGAATTCACCGCCGCGGACATCTTTCAGCACTCGCCCGTTGGCGATATTCTGAAGTAACTAAAGTCTCTCTCTTTATTAGGAGATCCCGGGCCGTACTATGGTCAGCAAGGTTGGGATACAGACGATGAAGAAATTCAAAACCCACCCACCACTCATTTGATAGCTATTGTCGATAATTTAAACGACGTGCTCAGTTTCGACTCCGAAGGCATCGACGGTATGGATGACGATGTAGGAGACGCACATGAACCAACACCTATAGGGCACCGGACAGCCACCTCATCCCATGATGTGTACATGGTGGACACACCTAAGGAAGCGACGACGAGGAACACAGGGATGCAACGAGGGATCGTCCTCTCGAAAAGCAAGCAAAGCGGCGAGGTAAACGGCGCTCCAAGCCCCACCTCGACAAAGATAGTAGCCATACAGATCCAGCCATGGAGCAGAATGAGCCGACGGACGACGAGCATGCCTTAGAGCAACCGTCCGAATAGGACAACTTGGATAAACAAACCGAACAACCCGTCCCCGGCGAAAACGGCCTTCCGGACGACCTTACACCGGATAAGCCCATGGAACAGAAGAACCTCCACAAAAGGCTCGTTGCCACTGCACGTAGCCTGAAAAAGTAGAAGCGGAAGCTCAAAACTGCGAAAGACGCACTCAAAAGCAGATGGAGCAAAGTACTTAACACCGCAGACAAATACGGCGGCAGTCGCCGCACCAAAAGCTATCTGAAGCGAAAGCTACTGCCTGAATTCGACGAGGAGGCCGTAGAGCCCCCGCGGTCACAAAATAAGAAAGCCACCCGGTCGGTTATACGACCCCATGGCCAGCATGGAGCAGCAAGCGACACCGCACACAAACCGGCGCGCGATCCACTTAAGGATTCGCATCAAAAAGATGGCCCAACCAGATCTATTTACGGGCCAAGAAAGCAAGCTCTACATCCAGTATCCGAACATCACGTCACGCCCAAATACAGGTGTGCCGCACACCCCCTATGTTTCACCGATGAGGTCCTGGATCATGAATTTCCAACGGGATTCAAGCCCGTAAACATAGAGGCGTACGACGGGACAATAGACCCTGGAATCTGGATCGAGGATTATATCCTCCACATACATATGGCAAGAGTAGATGACCTCCACGCCATAAAATACTTACCCCTCAAGCTTAAAGGGCCAGCCCGGCATTGGCTCAAAAGCCTTCCCGAAAATACAATCGGAAGTTGGGAAGAGCTTGAGGACGCTTTCTGAGCAAATTTTCAAGGGACCTATGTCCGCCCTCCGGATGCAGATGATCTCAGTCACATAACTCAATAGCCCGGAGAGTCAGCTCGGAAATTCTAGAACAGATTCCTTACTAAAAAGAATCAGATAGTCGACTGTCCGGACGCCGAAGCCTTAGCAGCTCTTAGGCATAACGTTTGAGACGAATGGCTCGCCAGGCACCTCGGCCAAGAAAAGCCAAGAACAATGGCCGCATTAACAAGCCGCATGACCCGCTTTTGCGCAGGAGAAGACAGCTGGTTGGCAAGATGTAGCACCAGCGACCCAAGTACATCCGAATCTAGGGATGGAAATGGAAAACTGCGACACAACAAGGACAAGCGTCGGACTAAGGAAAACAATCCGAAGAGCACGGCAGTCGATGCCGGATTCAAAAGCTCATGGCAGAATCAGAAAAAGCCGCCCCTCAAAGATGACAAGGACGAGCTATCCAACTTAAACAAAATCCTAGACAGGATATGTCAAATACACAGTACTCCCGGGAAGCCTGCTAACCATACCCACAGAGATTTTTGGGTCTTCAAACAATCCGGCAAACTCAACGGCGAACACAAGGGGCTCGACACACCAAGTGAGGACGGTGATGAACCCCACAAGCAGAGCACAAGGAAACAAAAAAAATTCTGCAAGGAGTAAAAACAGTAAACTCACTTCACATAACAAAACGAGCGGCGCCTATAATGGTACGCGCCATACGGCCTATCCCAAAGGAGTCTCGCCACTGGTTTTTAAAACCAATCACCTTTGATCATATGGATTACTCTAGAAGTACCAGGAACGCAGGCTGGACTGCCTTGGTACTTGACCCAGTGGTCGGCGGCCTCCACTTTACAAATGTCCTGATGGACGGCGGCAGTGGTCTAAAACTGGTATATCAGGACACACTCCGTCACATGGGGATAGACCCAACAAAAATTCGCCATAGCAATACCTCCTTTCAAGGGGTAACGCCAGGTCCGGATACCCGTTGCATGGGTTTTCTCCGGCTAGAAGTCATGTTCGGCTCCACCGACAACTTCCGTCGCGAAAGGCTAACCTTCCATATCGCTCCATTTTCAAGCAGCTATCAAGCACTACTGGGACGCGTAGCCTTCGCCCGCTTTAACGCAATACCGCATTATGCGTCTCTTACGCTTAAGATACCCGGTCCACGAGGCAGCATCTCACTAGAGGGACAACATTGAGTACACCCCCGTGTGGAGGACTGTGTAGCTGCCTTGACTGCCCCACGACAAAACGGCTTTACCAGCCAAAATATCTAAGTAGGTCATCAAGACCACGGACACGGCTCGACGAGTCTGGCATACACATATAATTGATAAAGGACTAATAGTCGTATACCCATGTACTAGGGGCTCCGCGCATGTAAAACAAGAGACAATCAAGCTCAGCTCTACCTATCTCAATTATGCTTTGTCTATTTATTATCACTTTTGTTCGGCACGACCTTTTTTCGACTAAGTTCCTCTCTTTTACAGATGAGCACCGTGCTACGCCCGTCCAGGATATGGCACAACGGAGACACAGGCGCAGACGTCCAGCAGGGACCCGCCCCATCGATTCTTTTCAGATCAAGACCCTGCGTAAACCTTTTTTACTATCTCTTGTTGATATACATCCCCTGGTTTTTTGGCATAACCAAGGAGGAGACTAGCGTCTTGGCATGTGGCCACGTCAGAATTTTTGCGCGTACCTGGACACTAGGGGTTTATAACTAAGGGCGTTGTCTCGCCCGCCCTCATAAAGACCGAATACCTTAGGGAGTGTTCGGCGTCGCAAGTTTGGCCTTATATGCATCAGCTCCTAATCATGTCTTTGGTCAAATGTTGGGTTGCCCGGCTCCTGTGTTTTGCTGCCTTACGTTCCGCTCTATCGGCTAAGGCGGCACCAGGAGAACTACTGCGATTGTGCCCCGGTTCGGCCAGGCGAGCACCTTAGTAGAGAAAGCCGAAAACTGACTGTCATGATATAGCGTGAGACTGGTCAGCCACTCGATGACTTATTTGAATTTATAGGATTCCTCCGCATTAACGAAGGGCCGTTTCCCGGCCAGGCACATACGCGCCCCGAATCCGGGCGAGCGCGGGCGCCACCAGGGGCTATCTAAGTAGCCTCACTGTCAAGCTCCTATGGCTAAGTGAAAGTGATAAAGCATTATAGTCCGGTTGCCTAGTTCGCTGCGCTATCACCTCCTTTGTAGGACCAAGACGTTGGATTAATTGTGAAAATGGGCCTTCTGCGAACACCCCCGCATTATTTGCGTGGGGGATGAAGCCAACAACTGCATCTTTCAGATTATATATATATATATATCTTAAAACGGCCGCACGGGAGGTGTTATAATACTTGAAGGCACAAGTATAAAAAGCTTCTACATATTTATCAAAATATTGTTTTACAATAACACATGCTATTCGAACATAGCATCCTTCGAGCACTGCGTCTCTATTATATGAGTGCCTTCCAGAACTTCTGGAAAATAGTGCTCGGCAGGTACTCGGCTTCCGTCCGAATCTCGGGATGCAACAGCGGCGGTCTTCATTTCCGCCCAGTATGTATTGACACGGGCAAGAGCCATCCGCGCACCCTCTATGCACGCTGACCTCTTCATAGCATTAATATGCGGCACCGCACCAAGGAGTTGCTGCACCAAGTTGAAATAACTTTTCGGCTCCGATCTCCCCGGCCACAGGCGATCCAGGACGCACTTCATGGCGAGTCTGGACAACCTATTCAGCTCGGCCCATCGGCCAGGAGATCGGCCACTGATAGTGGACGCTCTAGATTGTGGAACTACGACCAGAATAGCTTTTCCACTTCGTGATCTTCCTGATCTCGGAAGTGTTCGGTCGCATCAGCAGCACTCGCTGCCAAATCCAGATAGGAGTCCGCCATACTCCACAACCGGTCTAACGGAGCAAGCTTAGGATCACAAAACTTCCTCCGCAGCACGAAGGGCTTTCCAGTTGTGATCTCTCCGGCCTGACGCAGCTCCTCCCTCGCAACTCTCATCGCAGAGCGGGCGTCCTTGGCTTCCGCAACGGCCTTCTCTAAGTCCGTCTGTTCCGCCCGGTCTTCTTTTTCAAGAAGCTTGCAATGGTTAGCAGCACTTTTCATCTTAACGGCCATCTCAGCCATCTCTTTCTTGCTTCAGCAGTGAGCAGCCTGTTTCCCTCTCAGCTCTTCAAGGGCCTTCCCGGCAGCCGCATCACATTTTCTGGCTTGTTCCTTGGCTCGGGCAAGTTCCACCCGAAGACTCTCCATGGCAGCAACACCGTCTGCATCAAACACACACACTATAAGATACTGGCGTAAAAAGCTCCTCTTACCATGTGCCACCAGAGGGATTACATACCTTGTGCCTCGTCAAGCCGCTTGTTAACAAGCATGATGTCGGCATCTGCCATGTCAAGTTGCCGCTTTAGCACGGCAAATTCATCAATCCGGCTAGATGCCGGACACTTCGCCACCTACATACAAAGGCGGCATTTTAGACATGGGATTATGATCCTCTGCGCGCCGTCACTTTTGACAATGCACAGAGTCTTAGGGGCTACTATCTACACAGGGCGCATCTTATTTATGCGCAACTATCAAAAAAGGTGCGTTACTTCGCGTACCTCAAAACCCGTCAGTAAACTTCTGACGGCCTCGTGCAATCCGCTTTCCACGGACAAAATCCTTTCAATCACTGTGCCCATCAATGCACGGTGCTCCTCTGTGATATATGCTCGCCCTAGCAGATCCTTCAGCTCCTCCGACCGCGCACCGGACAGTGCCGGACTTGTCCTATGCCCTTTTTCGAAGGCTGGACGCGGAGAGCCTTGGGGGGCCATATGGCTGCCTTCCGGCCCTGCCGGATTCGGAGAAACCCTCCGCGACGATACCTCTGGGTCGCCCGCCTCGCTAGGCGGTACGGCAGGGGGAGGCGTTCCGCTCTCCATCATTTTCGGAAGAAGATCCCCCGAAGACGAGCACTGCTGAGAAGGGCTGAGGTCCGAGCTATAAGGTAAATTTTCGGTCACTTTTCTTAGATATAAAACAAGGATTCTTTTCAAAGAAAAAACCTCTCTCTACTTACGGCTCGGTGGAGGGCTGATCCCCTTGAGGGCATAATTCGTCCGGGGTATTCCCCGGCGCAGGGCCCTCTGACGAGGATTTCTTCCCCTGTTTTGAGGCCACGGTCTCCGGGTCTTCAGAGGCGGTCCTCTTCTTTCCCGGAGGAGGGGAATTTTCGATTCCTTCCCTCCAAACAGCCTCCTTCGAGTAGACCGTGGTTTCCTTGTCCCCTCCCATGCTTTCCTCTAAAGGCACGATCTTCAACATCCTGACCAGCACGGGATCCGGAGTGATCTCGGGGAGGGGAGCCGAACACCTGATAAGCTTTGCTTTCGCTATCCACTCCTGTTTAAAGATCAACTCTTTAGGGACGAGTGTTATGACAAATATACGATAGCGTGTCCGGGCACAGGGCTACTTACTTGAGTATCCGGGCGATTGCAGCTCAGACCTGCATCCTCGGTCAAATCCGGACACATTGCTTGTGATCCGAAGAACAATTTATACATCTCCGCGGGCGTTGCGCCCATGAAATTTGGAGAACTCTCGGTCCCTCTGGATTAAATTCCCACAGGCGAAGGAGGCGACGTTTGCCGGGCAGGGTTCGGTGGATCAGCATGACCTGCATTACTTTGATCGGGCTGAGGTCTCTTTCTAAGAGATCCCTTATGCGACCCTACAACAAGGGCACATCCTTGGCTAACCCCCACTCTAGTCCTTTGTTGACCCATGACGCTAGTTGTGGTGGGGGACCCGAGCGAAAGGCAGGTGGCGCCGCCCACTTGGTGCCTCGGGGAGCGGTGATGTAGAACCACTCTCATTGCCAAAAGCCGAGCTCCTCTTGAAAAGAGCCCTCGGGCCATGGAGCATTGGCATTCTTGCTTATAACAGCGCCTCCGCACTCTGCGTGCCACCCCTCGATCATCTTCGCCATAGTCCGAAGTGAGGAACAACATGGAGGAAGGCTTCACACACGACGATGAAAGATGAAATGTGGAGGATGGACTCCGGAGCTAAGTCATGAAATTCCAGCCCGTAATAAAACATGAGCCCCCTCACAAAGGGATCCATCGGGAAGCCTAGCCCCCGAAGGAAATGAGACATGAACACTACACTCTCACCGGGCCTGGGAGTGGAAATGACCTGCCCTTGAGTAGGCAACCTATTCGGGATTTCGCTGGTCAAGAACCTGGCCTCTCTCAGCTTTAGCACGTCCTCCTCCGTAACGGAAGAAGGCATCCATCGGCCTCGAAGGTCGGAATCAGACATTGTTGAAGATCTAAAGCGCCCAAAATCTGGAGCCTTGGGTGTTGGAACTCGAGGCGAGGGGCGAAATCGTTTGAGATTGAAAGAAAGGAGTAAGGCCTTGGTCTCTTTATAAGAGGTTGAATACCAAGAGCCCTCCCTGTGACCGTTTGGGACTCGCCCTTAATCGAGCAAACATGCCAACGGGCGCGATTGGGTTACCCACGTCCGTATTGATAAGAATCCCGTAAATAAAGGGGACACGATCTCTGCTTCGACAAGACGTGCCAAGGAAACCGCCTCGCAAAACACGCTGAGGCGGGGAAGTAAAAACGATTCGAATAAAGGCTTGGCCGTGGTGTGATGTCACGCTGCAGAATACGTCAGCAGATTAGATTTGTGTAAATATTATTCTCTCTATGGCAATATGTGGAAACTTATTTTGCAGAGCCGGACACTATCCTTAGTGTTCAAAATCTTCTATGAAGTATTTGGAGGAGGAACCCGCCTTGCAATGCCGAAGACAATCTGCGCGCCGGACTCGTCTTCATTGAAGCTTGGTTCAGGGGCTACTGAGGGAGTCCTAGATTAAGGGGGTGTCCGGATGGCCGGACTATACCTTCAGCCGGACTCCTGGACTATGAAGATACAAGATTGAAGACTTCGTCCCGTGTCCGGAAGGATCTTTCCTTGGCGTGGAAGGCAAGCTTGGCGATACAGATATTTAGATCTCCTACCATTGTAACCGACTCTGTGTAACCCTAACCCTTTCCGGTGTCTATATAAACCGTAGGGTTTTAGTCCGTAGGACAGAAAAACATCATCAACATACAATCATACCATAGGCTAGCTTTTAGGGTTTAGCCTCCTTGATCTCGTGGTAGATCTACTCGTGTACTACCCATATCATCAATATTAATCAAGCAGGAGTAGGGTTTTACCTCCATCGAGAGGGCCCGAACCTGGGTGAAAACATCGTGTCCCTTGTCTCCTGTTACCATCCGCCTAGATGCACAGTTCGGGACCCCCTACCTGAGATCCGCCGGTATTGACACCGACACCGTCCAATAGGCTGTCTAGCCTACAATCCTGTTGGGAATACTTTGCGGCTAATTCTACTTGGTCATACACCAAACTGACGGGGATCTCTTTCCCGTCGGGCCCCATAGGTCCGACCTCGGCCATGTGGTTTGGGTCAGCCTTTGTATACCGCGTCTTCAGCATGACCCAGGCTTCCCGGGCACCCTGACGGCAGGCCGATATCTTCCATAATCGGAGGCGCCGTCGTTCACCCTTGAGCTTCTCCGCAACCTCTCCAATGCCTTCCGGTAGGTAGGCGGATGGCCACAACGCCTGGGCAATACCCTACATCACCTGCCGAACATGTTCGTGTAGTTGTGAGAGCTCTGGTTGAAGATCACCCGCAGACCCGGAAAATCTCCTCCGCGGGACGACCCGTCAGCATATCTGCAAACGTAATTCTGTTAGCCGGCTTCTTCGCCAAACTCTTTTAACAGTTCATTTAAGCACTTACTGAAAATGCCGCGTCGAAGCCGCTTATTCTCCTTCACGGAGTTCGCCAGCTGGGCTCAAACATCTTTCAGTTCCACGTCCAGCTGGATATTGGCGTCTTGAAGATTGTTTTTCTGCTAAATGACCCACGTAAGCACGCGCTTGCCAGCATTTAGCTGTCGATTAGCATGTTGCGCATCCCCCGACACGGCCTCCGGATTCACTCCGGAGTCATCTGCAACATCTATTGTTAAATCTGCATACACGCCGCACATTATCTGGTACCTGTCATTCCTTACAATGAAAATAAGTGTTACCAGAGGGGGCCTTCTCGGACTCCTTCAATGCGGCAGCTGCGGCCTGTAGCTGGGCCTTGCAGTCTTCCAGCTCTTGAGACAATTGGGTATTCTTCTCTGTAAGAACCTGCACAAACAATGATCCTAAAATCAGTTGTGCCAACTGTTTCAAGTCTCAGGGGCTACTGATACATATAATCGTCAGATTTTCTTATCCGTATATCCTTTACATACCAGTCCGTGGCTCTGGCAAGACCATTTTGAGGGGCACGGAAGTACGCATCTCCCGAGTTGAAGGCATCAAACGCCTCTGGGGAGAAACAAGCATCACGGAGTACGGCCCGGCGGTGCATGTGATTCATCGCGCTCTCCACTTCGGCGTATGTGGAGGATAGTCTATCCGCATCCTCCATAGGAGGACCATCTGGCGTTCGCCCCGTGTTCTCTTCCTCCTCTATGTCCGGCCCTGGAGCCCGACTGGTGGAGGCGCGATTGGCAGCCTCTCTGGATATAGTCCGGCGAGCGTTTTTCCTACTAGGAAACATGGACATTATTATATTTTAAAAAGACGACAACCATGGAGCAAGGTTGTGTATCATACCTCTGTGACGGTGTCTCAGTCCTGACCGCCTTCCTTTTCAGCCTACCCAGCTTTGGTGCCCCTTGTTGGTGAGTCACTGCGGGTTCGGCATGGCGTCCCAATGGCCTTCCTTGTAAAACACCATATGTGTACGGTAGGTGAAGTGCAAAAGAAAGGGATCCTTCTCAAAAGTTGGGGCTCCGGTTTTACTTACATGCGATGCAGGGAGCAGCCCAGGATAGTCAGCCGTGATGACCACCATGGCATCATTGCAGCTCAATTGATAGAAGGAAAAATTTTGTTTTTGCCACTCTAGATTTTGCCAATTTCCCTTATGCCACTCTAGATTTTGACATTTCACTTTTTCCACTCTTTGTTTTTGCCAATTATCACAATTGCCATTCCCGTGGCAAAAGCAAAATTTTCAGAGTGGGAATTGTGATAATTGTCAAAAGCTAAGAGTGGCAAAAATGAAATAAAATTATTTGCTTTTGCCACAAAATGGCATTTGTGATAATTATCAAAAACTAAGGGTGGCAAAAGTGAAATGTCAAAATCTAGAGTGGCATAAGGAAAATTGGCAAAATCTAGAGTGGCAAAAACAAAATTTTCACTTGATAGAATGTCCTGTCGATCAGCTCCAAAA
The DNA here is from genome assembly GCA_032464435.1 of Aegilops umbellulata. NCBI lineage: Eukaryota > Viridiplantae > Streptophyta > Magnoliopsida > Poales > Poaceae > Aegilops > Aegilops umbellulata. Next base: position 443,769,806 of record CP136059.1, on the reverse strand, counting down.
ATACATCCGGATCCTCTGCGAGTCCGGGGTCGAAGGCCCGGTCAGAGTCCTCCGATTTTGGCGAGCTATTAACCTCCCTCACATCTTTTCGCAGTTCCTGCCATGAAACGGCAAGGTAAGTACTTATGATGAAGAATGCGGGAAAGCTAAGAGTGAAAAGCGACCGCTCACCCAGCTTGTAGGGTTGTACATGGAGAATCCATCCCGTGGCTTGATGCGGAGGAACTCCTCTGCCTCTTCCTTATATAAGTCGGACATAATTTTTGCCAGGGCGGTAGCTGAGTCCAGTCCCTTACAGCCACAGTGAGTGGCATCATCTTCCCCGTTGAAGTGCCACATGGGGTGGCCCCGATATTGAAGCGGTTGCACCCCGCGCATAATGCATATTGACATGATCTCGGTTATTGTCAGCCCTAATTGAGCCAGTACCTTTATTCGGCCCATCAGGTAACAGACATCTCTGTTATCTTCCTCCCGAGGGCTCCGTGAGCGCCAACTTTGGCGTTTCTTCAAAGGGGCATTATCGAACTCGGGAAGACCAATCCAAATAGGATCCGGGAGGGGAATGTCCTCCATATAAAACCATTCTGAAGGCCATTCTTCGGACGTCTTCTTCGGGGTGCCAGACAGGTATCCGGTCCCGGCGATGCGCCATATTTCGGCTCCGCCCACTTGAAACAGTGACCCCTCATGTGTACGGGGTACGAGGCAGAATAGCCTCTTCCATAGCTCGAAGTGAGCTTCGCAGCCCAAAAACAGTTCGCAAAGGGCGACATAGCCAGCCATGTGCAATATGGAGGCAGGAGTGAAATTATGCAGCTGGAGGCCATAGAACTCCAGGAGCCCGCGGAGGAACGGATGAATTGGAAATCCCAGTCCCCTTAATAAATAAGGGACAAATCATACTTGTTCCCCTTTGGAGGGATTGGGGAAGCTCTCTGCTTGTTCTCCGCCATTATAGGTGGCAAGCTCGGCTCAAACGGGGACCATATATACTAGGGGAGAAATCCCTGGGTCTGTAACCTTACTAGTTGGCTATGCGGGACGGAACACTTCTTCCAATCCCCGGGCTTAGGGCTACGGGAGAGAGAGGAGGAGCTGCGACGACTGGCCATGTTGGAATGGATTTTTTCCAGGCGTGCTCCGATGGATACTCGCTGTGGGAGGATGGTGTGATCTGGATCTGTGAATCCCCGTCTCTTTAATAGCCGATTTATCCACATGGCTAGAGTGGCAATTGTAAAAATGCCCCAGCTTCTCGCAATCGCTCGACGCTTGGAGGATATCCATTATTAGGCGCAAAAGCCAAGGAGTGCAACATTTATGGGAAGGCGGACACTACTCAAACAAGTATTCGGAATTTGGAGAAGAACCCGCCTTGCAATGCCGAAGACAATATGCGTGCCGGACTCATCGTCATTGAAGCCTGGTTCGGGGGCTACTAAGGGAGTCCTGGATTAGGGGGTATCCGGACAGCCGGACTATATCCTTTGGCCGGAGTGTTGGACTATGAAGATACAAGATTGAAGACTTCGTCTCATGTCCGGATGGGACTCTCCTTGGCGTGGAAGGCAAGCTTGGCGATATGGATATGTAGATCTCCTCCCATTGTAACCGACTCTGTGTATCCGTAGCCCCCTCCGGTGTCTATATGAACCGGAGAGTTTAGTCCATAGAACAACAATCATACCATAGGCTAGCTTCTAGGGTTTAGCCTCTATGATCTCGTGGTAGATCAACTCTTGTAATACTCATATCATCAAGATCAATCAAGCAGGAAGTAGGGTATTACCTCCATCGAGAGGGCACGAACCTTGGTAAACATTGTGTCCCCCGCCTCCTGTTACCATCCACCTTAGAAGCACAGTTCGGGACCCCCTACCCGAGATTCGCCGGTTTTGACACCGACAAAGACCAGGGGGCCCACACCCTGTCCACGAGGGTGGGGGCGCGCCCTCCCCCCTAGGGCGTGCCACCTACCTCGTGGCCCCCCTGGAACTCCTCCGACGCCAACTCCAACTCTATATATATTCTTTCGGCGAGAGAAAAATCAAGGAGAAGAATTCATCGCGTTTTACGATACGGAGCCGCTGCCAAGACCTAAAACCTCTCGGGAGGGCTGATCTGGAGTCCGTTCGGTGCTCCGGAGAGGGGGATTCGTCGCCGTCGTCATCCTCAACCATCCTCCATCACCAATTTCATGATGCTCACCGATGTGCGTGAGTAATTCCACCATAGGCTTGCTGGACGGTGATGGGTTGGATGAGATCTATCAGGTAATCGAGTTAGTTTTGTTAGGGTTTGATCCCTAGTATCCACTATGTTCTGAGATTGATGTTGCTATGACATTGCTATGCTTAATGCTTGTCTCTAGGGCCCGAGTGCCATGATTTCAGATCTGAACCTATTATGTTTTCATGAATATATGTGAGTTCTTGATCATAACTTGCAAGTATATAGTCACCTACTATGTGTTATGATCCGGCAACCCCAAAGTGACAATAATCAGGACCACTCCCGGTGATGACCATAGTTTGAGGAGTTCATGTATTCACTATGTGCTAATGCTTTGTTCCTGTTCTCTATTAAAAGGAGGCCTTAATATCCCTTAGTTTCCATTAGGACCCCATTGCCACGGCAGGGAGGACAAAAGATGTCATGCAAGTTCTTTTCCATAAGGACGTATGACTATATTCAGAATACATGCCTACATTACATTGATGAATTGGAGCTAGTTCTGTGTTACCCTATGTTATGACTATTACATGATGAACCACATCCGGCATAATTATCCATCACCGATCCAATGCCTACGAGCTTTTCCTATATTGGTTCTCGCTTATTTACTTTCCTGTTGCTATTGTTACAATCACTACAAAATACCAAAAATGTTACTTTTGCTACTGTTACCTTTTATTACTGTTGCCACTACTATCATATTACTTTGCTACTAAATACTTTGTTGCAGATACTAAGTTATCCAGGTGTGGCTGAATTGACAACTCAGTTACTAATAATCGAGAATATTCTTTGGCTCCCCTTGTGTCGAATCAATAAATTTGGGTTGAATACTATACCATCGAAAACTGTTGCGATCCCCTATACTTGTGGGTTATCAGCACCGAATCACATGTGGGGCGTGCTCCGTAATATTTTGGAGGTCAGCAAGCTTGTGCGCAGAGCAATACCCTGGCACAAACACATATTCACTAAGAAATAGAGACCATAATTGTATTTCGTTATTTAGTCTTTTTAGCATTTATTTTAAATTTTTGATTCAATTTTATCCATTCAAAATGTGAACTTGAATTTAATTCAAAATAGCTAGTTCTGATACTCGGGGCAAAATTCATTTGACGAGCAATATTTGCATTGCTAAAGATAGGCAATGTGTCTATTCGACATTGCTAGCGACTAGTTAGGCATCTTAGATTTTTCTAGTCCTCATCCTCGTCGTCTGAGGATATAGGAGCACGCCTTCGAGCTTGTCATTAGAGGACTCAGGGCTAAGGGCCCCACTAATGTGCTAGTAGTGAGCTGGTGATAAAGTTCCTCCAGCCGCTACTCGTCCATGATGGACCGATGAGCAGGGACCTCGAGTTGAGGATGCTCGTGGGTCTCATCCCTAGACATGACTCAACAATAGCAATGCTCATCCTCGTTGGCCTAGTGGTAATCCGTGTCGTTGATAGGATGCTCGAGCTGGACGACGATCTGGCAGGTATTTTCCTCCTCCACAATGGCTTGGGGTGCTAAGGGGGTCTGTCATGGATGGTGTCTGCTTCTTCATCAAAGGAGTGCCACGTGTTGCGCTAGATCCAACATTTGTCTCCCTGCAGGTGGAGCTCGATTCGACCCGGGCGTCGGCATGTGAGGACTCAGCCTTGTTGCCGCCACGGGTGGAGGAAGTGCTGGCGGGAAGAGATAGCCCTAGGACCTGTAGAACAGCACGCACCAGCTAGTTCACCCAAAAGCTCAAAGTATGAGAGAGGGCCACACATTATACTCCAACACCACCCCTCACGTGTATGCTCCTTTGGAGTTTATGACATCGACAAATGAAGTGGGGGTAGGCCGCAATTATTTATTGTGTTTACTGGTTTTGAACACTGAACCCCTTGGTTGCAAGTTTATGCACCTGGCCAGTTCACCCATGAGCTCAAGCTGATGGGGAACAATGAGATATGCATTTATAAATCAACATTGCCCCTCACGTGTGGCTCCCTCAGGCCTAAACGTGGATCAAAAGTAGGCTGCAATTTAATTGCGCCAACTGGGTCTTGAACTCAGGATCACTTGGCTCCGATACCAAATAGTACTGCATGCACCAGCCAGTTCACCAAAAAGCTCAAACTACGAGAGAGGGTCGGATATTACACTCCAATAGCACCTAGGATCGCACATTCTTCTCTATAAGGCAGTTAAGCTAGTACTAGGTGAAGCAACATGTTGACATGGTCAGAGCGGCGATCGGACAGAGGAGGCGGTAGTGGATATATGTTTAGAGTCGGTTATGCACGTCTTGTCGCCAAGCTGTCAGAGCAAGTACAATATTGCGTTTATGGCCTGCTTACATGGCACTTTTGCCTATGTGGAGGAGAGAAATGTGAAAAAGTAAAGGGAGTGGGCTCTCATGCAAGAGCATAGCTATATACGTGCTCCTAGGAAAATGGAATAAATGTAAAGAAATGGAAAGAGAGAAGATCGGAAAAAGTACTAATGTAATAGCGAACCTTATAGCCGACACTATTGTATGATTAACTATGAATGATGGCTATAGATGACATGATGGTTCCATATAGCCATCAGCTGGCTATATTATTAACGATGCTCTTATAGCCGGAGATGGCGGGTGATGCGGTGAGAGTCCGAGGGGTGTCTTGCGGGAATATGAGATATTGCGGGTCATGCAGATGATGCCATTAATGTCTATCATATAGGTACGTAAATGTAAAGTTGTTGGTGTTGTTATGTGCCTGTGTGAGCTGTACGGACATCAGCGCCATGAAAAAACAGAAAATAGTTATGAGACTGAAGGGACAAGGTGAAAATTGAGTGTCATCCATACAAACACGTGCCATGTGCTATGGTTGGTGTTCTGGTTGCCAAAAGGATTCAGGCCATCGGTAATTGCGCCAAGCACAATGTTCCTTGTATAATCTGCGAAATATCCATATTCCGCCTTGAATGCTCTCCACTGGCTAGCATCCGCGAGGTGTCTCAGTTTTGGATCATCTCCATTGTCGGGCTTCACCCTCTCTATGTGCCAGCGCATGAGCTTTGCTTCCTTAGGGTCTACGAAATAACGCTGCAGATGGGGAGTGATCGGTAAGTACTATACAACTTCCTGAGCAGATTTCTTCCTGGCCTTGTTGTATCGAGAAGAATTGCACACCTGACAGTTGGTTTTTTCCGCGTGCTCCTTCCGGTAAATGATGCAATCGTGGATGCATGCATGGTATCTAATGTGGGGCAGATCAAGAGGGCACACGGTCTTCTTGTCCTCATCAACACTAGTAGGACACAAGTTCCCCGCAGGAAGAACTTTATTATGTAGATACTTCAAATGCTCATCGAGGCTTGCATCTGTCCATTTGTTTTTGGCCTTCGTATTTAGAAGTTTGAGTGTGAAACTCAAGCAGGCCACCTCGTGATCGCAACGGTCGTACAATGGAGTACTCGAGTCTACGTCCAATTGGGTCAGCTTGCCCTCCTCTCTAGAAGCAACTCTGTCGCTAGTCATCTTCTTCCGAAGTAGGTATAGAACATGAGGGTCCCGCACGACTGAACATAGTTGCATCGAAGACTACAGCGTATCTGCCTCTTCTCCGCCATGTACAGCACCCTCTTCCCCACTGTGTATGACCTCTTCTCCGCTGCCATGTCCTGCGCCCTCGCCTCCAGGTCCATCATCGTGAATAATCTCTTCATCTAGCCCCATGTCATTATTGCCTGCCATGTGGATGTCCTCATCATCATCTTCAATTATCCACCCAATATAGCCATCCATGAAACCATGCATGAGCAGGTGCGCCTTCAAACTGCCACGGTCAAAGGGGTCCAAGATGACGATTAGTTTGCATTTTCTACACAAACATATAATCCCAGTCCAGTTATTTGAATTCTTGTCTTGCACCGCGGATCGTAACCATCTTGTCATCACCCTTCCAATGACGTTCATGATTAATTGCCTGCGCGGTATAATAATTAAACAAATTATTACCATGCATATATATATATATATATATATATATATATATATATGTATATATATATATATATGCATATATCAAAATCATACAAAAATTTGCCATGACCTTCCCTAAAAATAGGACATATAGAGTTTGCCCGAAATTCGCCGGAACAGAAATAAATCGACATTTTGGCAAAACATAAGCAACTCATATCACACACGGTCCGACATATACATATAGGCGACAACTCATGCCACACTCACATTCTCATGATCATAGTGCATACACAAATTTTTCCATTCTTGAAAAGCATAAGTTTTTACTCACCTATCGTCCCGAGGGAGGGATCGTGCACACATGTACGGTACTATCTAGGGATCGAAAGTAGTAGGACAAAGATGCATGGTAGATCTAGTTGGAAGGAGATGCTATATCTAATTAGTGGAGAGGGAGGGAGAGCTAGCTAGTGGAGACAAAGGTAAAAGTGGGGAAGAGAAGGAGGGAGAGACAAATAAATTCAAGTGTCGAAGAAGAAGCCATTAATGGAGCTCACTAATGAAGGAAATGGTGGATGGAGGCATTAATGGAGAGAGAAGAGAGGCAGGAGAAGGAAGAACTAAGTGAGAGAGGGTAGAGCAGGGAGAGGGGTAAGCGGAGTGGGGAGGGCGAAAGGTGGTTGCTACGCATAGCCATAGCGCTGGATGGCAAAGGGCGCAACTGCTATGCTCCCCAACAGTAGCGCTCGTTGGTTGCCGAGTGCTACTACTAAGTTGGACCCACCTGCTAGCACCCTGCACACTTAGCGGTAGCGGTGGGCTGCCAACTGCTACTACTACGGGTAGCCCCTGTCAATGGTGATGGGACCACTTAGCAGTACCACTGCCTAGTGGCCCAATGCTACTGCTAATACTCTATCTATAGCGTCTGCTTCGTCCTCGCGCTGCCAGTGCTACTTCTAAGATTATATATATATAAGCTTTCTTCTAGTAGTGACACTTTTAAGTATATTCCACAATCGAATCAAGTATAACAATGTCATAATGGTTCTGTCTTTTTGGTAAATTTTAAATGACGTTATTTTTTGGACGCGGCGTTTTTGCTCCTAGGTGCATATGCACCCATTGTCGAAAACACACATTTTGAAAAGTTGAAAAATTCGGAACAAAAATTCCGTGTGTATATCCGGACATTTTATGTCCGTTCACAAGGTTTCGGTGAAAAACGACGTTTTTTGTGGCTTGTGTAAAAAAGACAATTTCTGATGCTTCATTCTAACTATTCACGAGGCATTTCTTTATCTTTTTTACACAAGCCACAAAAAACGTTGTTTTTCACCGAAACCTTGTGAACGGACATAAAATGTCTGGATATACATGCGGGATTTTTGTTCCGAATTTTCAACTTTTCAAAATGTGTATTTCGATAATGGGTGCATATGCCCGTAGGAGCAAAAGGGAATATCCGTTATTTTTGTTACTACTTTGTTGTACACATCTGATTTGTTGTGGCAGTACCATGGCAATGCAATGTTAGGCTATGCCACAAGGTAAATACATATTTGGCATGTTCTAAATTTGTTTGATTTGAATCTGATTGCATTCATATGTATTATTCTTATTAGGTTTTAAGTTTTATTGTAGTGGTATATGTATTTTTTGAAGTGTTAACCACATTTAGCAAATTTGTACAATGATTTTTCTTCTTAATTTATGAAAATCATAGTTTTTATGTCCGGTTTTTTTTGGGGGGGGGGGGGTAATATATTTGTTATAGTTTCCTACTTCTAATAATAATAATGAGTATTTTTTATCATCCATTAATTCAACAACATGCTATAAGTTACATGCTTCATGTTTGCTAAATAACTTTGCAACATTGCTAAATTCTCTTTCAATCGTACTGAAACATAGAGCATGTGAGAATAACCATTTCACCGATCACCATTGAATGGATAGAGATATTCAACTGGGCGGGTTACAAAGTTGTCGAATATGACGTCATAACACCTAGCAATGACAAGTACTTCATCGTGATGCCCCTTGTCCAATGTGTCACATATAATCCATGTGAGAATCAAATTAATAGGTTAGTCCAAATAAAATATAAAATTTCATATGTAACATACAAAAGTCATAATATAATAACATTTAATAATAATAAATAATAGATAAGTCTGAGAAGTATCAATGTCCTATTGAAGCTTGATCAACTTGTGCCTCTGTGAGTTGTATTAGCAGTGCCATGGAAAACAAAAAATAAACATGAGACTAAAGGGAGAACGTGAAAGTTGACTGTCACCATAATAATTGTGTTTAGAGTGCACCCCAAAACAACTACGCCCTACAACCTTCACTATATGGGATCAACCATGAAAAGTGCATGTGGTAGTTGGGCTACAAGGAACTCGATATTGTTTACAGCGAACATACATTTTCTTCATCTTAAAAAACATCTGAGAAAGCATAGACTTAAGAATGTATGTGTAGTATATATACATACAAAATTTCATGAACATACATGTGTATTATGTGATCTACACAAAAATGTCAAATATGTAAATTAAAATAGTTTTTTCCTTTGTTGTATTTGGGCCAGTTTTTTTGTATTTTTTTGTGGCCTGCAAATAATATTATTATTTGACGGAAATTTACACATATTCTGAGAACAAGCATATGTAATTTAGGAAAACATTGAAATTTTTTGAACCTTTATTTGGCTAAAAATGGATTGCCTTGAGCCCTACCTGAACACCATTCCCCGCTAAACCGCTCTTTTTAAAGCACGTACCCTCTAGAAATTGTGGAGTGAAAGGATGTGATGGCAATTCTTGTAGCTAGAGTGCGTTGTTTACTCGCTACCTTTCATATTGGTGGTTATTATAGAGGGTGGGGCATAAGGTGACACTACTAGAGTTGGTATAAAGGTTATGTAGTTGTCATGTCTCCTCTCACGATAGGTTCTAGTTTTTTTTTTGAGAGAGACGACTGGTTGCAGGTGGTTATGGGTATTGATTTTAATGCACGGCCATGATTCTAGGTCCCCAAAAATTGATGTTTCCAACCGTGGGAAAAACACTTTGGTTGTTCAAACCCATGAAGTTGTATAAGCCCTAAGCCGTGTGCTCTTCCAACAAATTTTATCTCTCTTGATTGCTTGATTTTGTGTCCTGTACAGGTACTTCTCATGGAGTAATTATTTAGGAAGTAATTAACAGCTTGTTTCCACACATTTGATTCTCTTGATTCCTGAGGCTTGCCATTATAGTTTTCTGAAATAAGAGCTCTCTTTAAATCAGCAATGTTTTTTTTGCATGTGCACCAAAAGTCCTTAGTTGTTTCCCTCCCAAAATTTGAATCCGAATCAATACTATCAAGCTTGCCATTTTGGTTCAATCGGCTGACTTTATATAAACAGCCACTAATGCCATTTCGGCTCCACCAAAGTTCATCACATCATAGCCTGAGAAGCAACTGCGGTAGTGTAGTAGTGCGTATACACTCGGCCGACGGTTACACCGATTCGATGATGGAGAAGGAACCTCATACCCGGCCAACCATGGTAGACAACAACTCTTGGTGTCTTGTATGTTTCCATGCACGTAATAATGCTCGGTTTGATTTCAGGTTCTTAAAGTGCCATTCACATTTAACAAATTTATACGATGCATTTTGTACTTGATAATATGTAATTCACACTTTTGTATATCTTGTTTTTTGGGAGATTTCAGTACATTTGTAGCGCTTTCCTAATCTTAGAATTGATATGGATTGAATGTAAATGTGCACACTACATTAGTTTTCATCATCCATTCTGTCCACAATATATGATGTGAAAAAGGGAACCACCGAGAATAAAAAGCAGAAAAGGTGAGTGTGATCTTTACTCTTTATTATCATACATCACAGAGGTATTTAATCAAATTAATGAGCCCTGGGATTCGACCAAAATGGCTTAATTGCTAGTTACATGCTTGCTAAATAACTTCGTGTGCACACACGGATCATGAGAGAGTCACCCTGTCAATGGCCACCATTGAGCGGCCAGAGATTTTGTGTTGATCATGTTAACAATGTGGTCAAAGATGATGTGGCAACAAGCGCCAATAACAAGTACTTCATGTTTATGTGTGTTGTCTAGTTCAATTTCATTATTGTTTGGGATTTTACATCTTTGCCCCTGGTTCCTTAGCTCTACTCATTCATCCCCGCCTCTTAACTTTTGCTCAGTTTTCCCCACTCCCTTGCCCGAAACCCTCAGAATTAGTCACAACGGACATTGCCGTCTGGTCAACGGCTTGACCGTAAACTCTGGCGAGAGGGGCCGCGCTGGACTGTGTCGTCCATTAGACCTGACAAGTGGGGCTGTGTTGGGCGGTGTCGTTGTTCGACCGTTGGGCCGTGGTTACGTTGGGCCGTCCCTTGTATTAAACGTCTGCGCGCGCCGCCACGACAGAAGTCTGCTATGCATGCACCCAGCAAAGCCTGCCTGCATGCGTCGATGCACTGCCATGATGCGTCAACGGAGCCTGCATGCGCTGATGCGTGCCGCCATGATGCACTGACCGAGCAGCTTTCTTGCACGCCAGCCGCCACAAATGCAGCGACGGTCACAGCCGCTGGTTCCTCTCTTCTAGCTAGGTGGCTACATATTTGTGGCTTGTGTAAAAAAAGAAAAGGGTTCGTTGTGTCTGCATGCACTAGGTGGTTACTAACAAAGTGAGCTCTCGAAGAAAACAATCAACAAATATGTAGTCCCAATATGTAGGTAGGGCCAACAAGCCCATAGCATGATCACATAGTTCAAACTAGGAAGAACTTAATAATAGAATAGATAGAAAACTTAATAATAAAACTTAAAAAAGGGCCAACAAGCCCATAGCATCTCCAACATAGTTCAATCACAACTTAACATAACATAGACTCAAAAAAATAGATAGAGGGTTTAGAACCCTAGCCGCCGCCTTATCCACCTCGCTCCTCCTCCGGACGCCCTTCACTGCTCCTCTGGGGCATTGTCGATGGGGTACCGAAGAGTGTGCATGCACGACGCGATGGGGAAGATGTTGGTGTACACCGTGAACATGTTGTGGGTGGTAAAAGCGATGAACTCGCAGACACACCAAAACACCCGGCCGAGGAGGTAGAAGGCGTTGAATGTGTTGGTGAAGTTGGAAAGGAGAGCAACCACCACCCCGTTTTGGATGACCTCCTCGACGAGGAACATTGTTGGAGATCCCTGCGGGAGGTGGTGGTAGCCGGACGCGAGGAAGAACTCGGTGAAGTTCCTTGCGGTCCTCCACCTTGATATCGCCCACACACGTAGTGTGCACTCAATGTACACACCGGTAGGGTAGAGCCTCTCCGGCATGGTGGGTGGGAAGCGGTAGGTTGGTCCAGTGTACTGCATGGCTGAGGGATTGATACGTCCATTTTGCATCATGTTTTCCTACTGTTATTTATGATGTTTTTATCCATAATAATGCTTTTTGGAGTAATTCTAATGCCTTTTATCTCATAATATGCAAGGTATACATGAACAGGGAGAATTCCGGCAGCTCAAAATCTGGACCTAGAAAAGCTACGTCAGGCCACCTATTATGCACAAGTCCAAACAAGCTGAAATTTCACGGAGATTTTTTATCAAATATATGATGAAAATTGGAGCAAATAACTACCAGATGGGGCCCACTAGGTAAGCACAACCCAGCTGGGCACGCCAGGGAGCCCAAGCGCGCCCTGGTGGGCTGTGCTCACCCAGGCCCACCTCTGGTGCCCATCTTCTGGTATATAATTCATTTTGACCTAGAAAAAATAAGGAGAGGGTTTTCGGGACGGAGCGCCGCCATCTCAAGGCAGAACTTGGGAAGGAGCACTTTTGCCCTCCTGCGGAGCGATTCTGCCAGGGGAACTTCCCTCCCGGAGGGGGAAATCATCGTCATCATCATCACCAACAACTCACCCATCTTGCGGAGGGCAATCTCCATCAACATCTTCAACAACACCATCTCATCTCAAACCCTAGTTCATCTCTTGTGTTCAATCTTGTTACCGAAACTATAGATTGGTGCTTGTGGGTGACTAGTAGTGTTGATTACATCTTGTAGTTGATTACTATATGGTTTATTTGGTGGAAGATTGCATGTTCATATCCAATATGCTATTTAATACCCCACTGATCTTGAGCATGATTATCATTTGTGAGTAGTTACTTTTGTTCTTGGGGTCACGGGAGAAATCATGTTGCAAGTAATCATGTGAACTTGATATGTGTTCGATATTTTGATAGTATGCATGTTGTGATTCCCTTAGTGGTGTCATGTGAACATCGACTACATGACACTTCACCATATTTAGACCTAAGGGAATGCATTGTGGAGTAGCAATTAGATGATGGGTTGTGAGAGTGACAGAATCTTAAACCCCGGTTTATGCGCTATTCCGTAAGGGACCGATTGGATCCAAAAGTTTAATGCTATGGTTAGAATTTATTCTTTATACTTTTCTCGTAGTTGTGGGAGCTTGCGGGAGGGTTAATCATAAGTAGGAGGTTTATTCAAGTAAGAACAACACGTAAGCACCGGTCCACCCACATATCAAATTATCAAAGTACCAAACATGAATTAAACCAACATGGTGAAAGTGACTAGATAAAAATCCCGTGTACCCTCAAGAAAGCTTTGCTTATCATAAGAGAATGTTTTGGCCTGTCCTTTGCCTCAAAGGATTGGGCTATCTTGCTGCAGTTTTGTTACTACTATTGTTACTTGCCCGTTACAAATTATCTTGAAATCAAACTACTCAGTTACTTACAATTCTAGCACTTGCAGACATTACCTTACTGAAAACTACTTGTCATTTCCTTCTGCTCCTCGTTGGGTTCGACACTTTTCCTTATCAAAAAGAGCTAAAATTGATCCCCTATACTTGTGGGTCATCAAGGCTATTTTCTAGCGCCATTGCCAGGGAGTGAAGCGCCTTTGGTAAGTGGAATTTGGTAAGGAAGCATTTATATAGTGTGCTGAAATTTATTGTCACTTGTTACTATGGAAAACAATCCTTTGAGGGGTTTGTTCGGGGTATCTTCACCTCAGCTGGAACCACAATTAGCTACCCCTCAACCTACTGCACCTACTGAAAATAGTGAATATAAAATTCCTTCGGGTATGATAGAACAACTACTAGCTAATCCTTATGCAGGAGATGGAACCGAACTTCGTGATATACACTTGATATATGTGGAACAAATTTGTGGATTGTTCAAGCTTGCAGGTTTACCCGGGGATGAAGTTATGAAAAAGGTTTTCCCTTTATCTTTGAAGGGAAAAGCATTGGCATTGTACAGTCTATGCGATGATATTGGATCTTGGAATTGGAATTGCTTGAAATTGGAGTTCCACCAAAAAATTTATCCTATGCATCTAGTTCATCATGATCGGAATTACATATATAATTTTTGTCCTCGTGAAGGAGAAAGTATTGCTCTAGCTTGGGGGAGGCTTAAGTAAATGTTATATTCATGCCCCAATCATGAGCTTTTATGCTCGGCTTTCTCGTAATGATCAAACCATGCTTGATACTTCTTATGATGGTTCTTTTATGAGGAAGACTATTGAATTCTAGTGGGATCTTTTCGGAAGAATTAAACATAGCTCTGAAGATTGGGAACTCGATGAAGGCAAAGAGTCAGGTATTAAACTTAACTATGATTGTGTTAAATCTTTTATGAATACTGATGCTTTTCAAAAGTTTAGCACTAAATATGGGCTTGACTCTGAGATAGTAGCTTCCTTCTGTGAATCATTTTCTACTCATGTTGATCTCCCTAAAGAGAAGTGGTTTAAATATCACCCACCTATCAAAGAAGAAATCAAAGATCCGGTAGCTGTTAAAGAAGAAACCATAATTTATAATGTTGATCCAGTTGTTCCTTTGGCTTATATTGAGAAACCACATTTCCCTTTTAGAATAAAGGAAGATGCTAAAGTTTCAACTATGGTTAACAAAAGCTATATTAGAACGCCTAAACCTGATGAACAAATCAAAGTAGAACCTAGTATTGCTATGGTTAAAGATCTCTTGGAAGAAGATATGGATGGGCATGTTATTTACTTCTGCGAAGAAGCTGCTTGAATTGCCAAACCTAATCAATGGGATAAACATAGATCTGTTGTTGGCATGCTCATTGTCTCAGTTAAAATATGATATAACTATTATCATGGTTTATGTGACATGCTAGCGTGAGTGCTATTCCTTACACCTTATATCAAGAAATTATGAATGACATAGCACCTGCAGAGATAGAAGACATAGATGTTACTATTAAACATGCTAATAGAGACACTATATCACCATTTGGGATTGTTAGAGGTGTTGAAGTCTTGTGTGGGAAAATAAAATACCCTACTGATTTTTGTCCCATTATCTTTGGTAGACCTTTCTTGAACACCGTTAATGCCAGAATAGACTGTGAGAAACAAACTGTCGGTGTTAGTTTTGGTAATGAGTCTCTTGAGTTTAATTTTTCCAAGTTTAGTAGAAAGCTTCATGAAAAAGAATTGCCTAGTAAAGATAATTAATTGTTCTTACTTATATTGTTGTGCCTCCTACTGATCCACTAGAACAATATTTGTTAGACCATGAAAATGATTTACATATGCATGAAAGAAATGAAATAGATAAGATTTTCTTTGAACAACTTGCCTATTGAAACTCTAGGAGGCCCACCTCCACCTAAAGGTGATCCTATGTTTGAATTAAAATAATTGCTAGACACTTTGAAATATGCTTATCTTGATGAAAAGAAGATATATCATGTTATTATTAGTGCTAACCTTTCAAAACATGAAGAAGATAGATTATTGAAAGTTAAAAGGAAGCATCGAGCTGCTATTGGATATACTCTTGATGATTTAAAGGGCATTAGTCCCACTCTATGTCTACACAAAATTAATATGGAACCTGATGCTAAACCCGTTGTTGATCACCAATGTCGGTTAAATCCGAAGATTAAAGAAGTGGTAAGGACGGAAATATTAAAACTTCTGGAAGCAGGTATAATCTATCCTATAGCTGATAGTAGATGGGTAAGTCTTGTTCATTGTGTCCCTAAGAAAGGAGGTATAACTGTTGTTCCTAATAATAAGCATGAACTTATTCCACAAAGAATTGTTACAAGCTATAGAATGGTAATTGATTTTAGAAAATTAAACAAAGAAACTAGAAAAGATCATTGGCCTCTGCCTTTTATTGATCAAATGCTTGAAAGATTATCTAAGCACACGCATTTTTCCTTCCTTGAAGGATATTCTAGTTTTTCACAAATACCCGTTTCTCAATCTGATCAAGAAAAGACCACTTTTACTTGTCCCTTTGGAACCAATGCTTATAGGTGTATGCCTTTCGATTTATGTAATGCACTTGCTACCTTTCAAAGATGTATGAATGCTACATTCTCTGATTTTGTGAAAATATTGTTGAGGTTTTCATGGACGACTTCTCTGTTCATGGGAAGTCTTTTGATGATTGTTTAAGCAATCTTGATCGAGTATTGGAGAGATGTGAACAAAAAAATCTTGTCTTGAATTGGGAGAAGTGCCACTTTATGGTTAACAAAGGCATTGTCTTGGTCATAAAATTTTCGAAAGAGGTATTGAAGTGGACAAAGCTAAGGTTGATGCAATTGAGAAAATGCCATGCCCTAAACATATGAAAGTTATTCGTAGTTTCTTAGGTCATGCTGGTTTCTGTAGGAGATTTATCAAAGACTTTTCTGAAATTTCTAGGCCTCTTAAGAATCTTTTGCAAAAAGATATTCCTTTTGTTTTTTATGATGATTGTTTAGAAGCCTTTGAAACACTCAAGAAAGCCTTAATTTCTGCACCTATTGTTCAACCACCGGATTGGACCTTGCCTTTTGAAATTATGTGTGATGCTAGTGATTATGCTATTGGTGTTGTTCTAGGACAAAGAGTTGATAAGAAATTGAATGTTATTCATTATGCTAGTAAAACTCTAGACAGTTCTCAAAGAAACTATGAAACTACTCAAAAGGAATTCTTAGCAGTGGTGTTTGCTTGTGATAAATTTAGACCTTATATTGTTGATTCCAAAGTAATTGTTCACACCGATCATGCTGCAATTAAATATCTTATGGAAAAGAAAGATGCTAAACCTAGACTTAGTCGATGGGTTCTCTTGTTACAAGAATTTGACTTACATGTCATTGGTAGAAAAGGAGCTAAGAACCCCGTAGTTGATAATTTATCTAGGCTTAAAAATGTGCCTGATGACCCACTACCTATTGATGATAGTTTTCCTGATGAGCAGTTAGCTGCAATAAATGTTGCTCATAGTACTCCTTGGTATGCTGACATTTTTGCTATATATTTACCACCTAGATTTACATACCAACAAAAGAAAAAAATTCTTTTATGATTTAAGACATTACTTTTGCGATGACCCACATCTTTATAAAGAAGGAGTACATGGTATTATTAGACGTTGTGTACCTGAGCATGAACAGGGACAAATCCTACTGAAATGTCACTCTGAAGCTTATGGAGGGCATCATGCTAGATATAGAACTGCTCATAAGGTATTGCAACATGGATTTTATTGGCCTACTCTCTTCAAGTATGCCCGTAAGTTAGTCTTATCTTGTGATGAATGTCAAAGAATAGGTAATATCGGTAAGCGTCAAGAAATGGCTATGAACTATTCACTTGCTGTTGAACAATTTGATGTTTGGGTATTTGATTACATGGGACCTTTTCCTTCCTCTAATGGGTATACACATATTTTGGTTGTTGTTGATTATGTTACTAAATGGGTAGGAGCTATTCCAACCAGTAGTGCTGATCACAACACATCTATTGAAATCCTTAAGGAAGTTATTTTCCCAAGGTTTGGAGTCCCTAGATATTAAATGACTAATGGCAGTTCACACTTTATTCATGTTGCTTTCCGTATAATGCTTGCCAAGTATGATGTTAACCATACAATTGCATCACCTTATCATCCTCAGTCTAGTGGTCAAGTTGAACTTAGCAATAGAGAAATAAAATTAATTTTGCAAAAGACTGTCAATAGGTCGAGGAAGAATTGGTCTAAGAAATTAGATGATGCACTTTGGTCTTATAGAACAGCATATAAAAATCCTATGGGTATGCCTCCTTATAAAATGGTTTATGGAAAATCTTGTCATTTGCCTCTTGAGTTAGAACATAAAGCATATTGGGACATCAAAGAACTCAACTATGATTTCAAACATGCTGGTGAAAAGAGGTTATTTGATATTAGCTCATTAGATGAATGGAGAACCCAAGCTTATGAAAATGCAAAATTATTCAAAGAAAAAGTAAAAAGATGGCATGACAAAAGAATCCAAAAGCCTTAGTTTAAATTCGGAGAATATGTTCTTTTGTACAACTCTTGTTTCAGATTCTTTGCAGGAAAACTCCTCTCAAAATGGGAAGGACCCTGTGTTATCAAGGAGGTTTATCGGTCTGGAGCCATCAAAATAAATAATGCTGAAGGTACTAACCCGAAGGTTGTTAACGTGCAATGAATAAAACATTATATCTCATGTACGCCCATTAATGATGAAAGTAATATTATCCAAACTTTGACACCGGAAGAACACATAAAAGAGTCCTTCCGGAACACTCCAGAATCGTGAAAATAAGGAGTTACATGATACGGTAAGTAAACAGACTCCGAAAAATCCGCAAAAATATTTTTTGTTAGCTTTGGAATATTTAGAAAAATAGGAAAATAAGAAACTTACACGAAGTGTACCCTGGTGGGCACAAGACACCAGGGCACTTGCCTGGCAGGTGTGTTGTGTCCACCTGGGACACCTTCCGGACTCCGTCTTTCTATAGTTTGCTTGTTACCCAAGATAAAAGAATCTTTATATTCTCCCCAAACCTGTTGGTCACCGTATCGCGGAAAAATCCTCTGTTTTCTTTTCTTGTTATTTTCTGTCAGATCCCATCTATCATGGTCGCTTCAAGCTCCTCCAAGGACAGGTTCTTCAAGAATGTCATCAACCCATATTTGCGGGAGGTGGTGCAGCACCCTCAAGTCATTTAGATGCATGAGAGGGTGCTTCACCTCCGCGATGTCCCCAGTCCTAAGGGGATGGGAACCGTGGAGGCCAGGCTTAAAGCTATGGAACAAGATGTCTTCCTCTGACCGTGGACTCAATGTCAATTACCTCATGATCACGGACCTTTCCCGTGATCTCAAGGTGGATAGCAAGCCCATGAAGGACATCAGCCTCACCCTCAATGAGCAAATCAACTTCCTCCAAAGCAAGATCTATGATCTCCAAAACCAAGTCTTTGAATATGAGGCGAGGTTTAAAGGAATGAGTTTGGCTGCTAGTTTCAGGACCAGTGAGACTCACTCCTCCTCTTACGATGGTGGACCACTGCCATGGAAATCTGAGGACAAGACCTCTTCATCACCACCACCTTCTTCTTCATCACCAAAGGAAAATTGAGTATCGGGTATGGGCACTCCCCTTGGCTTCCGCCAAGCTTGGGGGAGGTGCCCATGTATCGTATCATCCCACTATCTTTTTGCCTTTACTTATTTTAGTTCAATATTTTGCTTTAGATGAATAAAAGTTTAGTTCGATCCTTTCGTCTTTAAGAGTCTGCTTAGTGATCTATCCTTGTAATCATGTCCAAGATATATAATAAAGTTTAGTTTAAGTTTTGCTTTCTTTACTTTCATGTTGCAAATTAAAAGAAAAGAAATAAGGAAGGAAAAAAGAAAGAAATTATGAAAAAGAGCATATACTAATCTTATGGTAGGTGATGACACCACATAAGGAAAAGTATAAGTAGAAAATTTTATTAGAGATTGACAAACATAGCATTAGTCAATGATGCAACTCATGAAAGAATTAATAAGGGAAGAGAAGATTCACATATAAATATACTATCCTAGAAATCTTTTGTGATTGTGAGCCCTCGTCAAAATATTATATGCCAAAATTGTTGAGGTTGGACAAGGAAGACAACTTAATGGTTTATGTTTGTTTATATTCACATAGAAGTCATATTGTCATGGATCCTTTAACATGTGGTCCTTGCCCCTATCTTTGCTCTCCAAAAATTCCACACTAAGTAGAGATACTATTTGTGCATCCAAAAACCCTTAAACCCAAATCTTATTTTCAATGGTCCACCATACCTACCTAGGGATTGAGCAAGATCCCTCAAGTTAGTTGTCATTGGTGCAAAAAGGCAATACAAAGTGCTTCTAAAAGTGTGAGATCATTTAGTGTAAGAGAAAATTGAGTGTTGTATGAACTTTTGATGGTGATGAATAAAAGCGACAGACTGCATAAGAAAGGTTGCTGTCGCAAGGGGGAATACAACATGACGTTCTTTTGCACTAAGGGGTTGAGCATACAAACAAATAAGTGCATGGCAACCTCTGCTTCCCTGTGCGAAGGGCCCATCTTTTACTTTTATGTATTTAATTTTATGCAAAGAGTCAAAGTTTTCCTTCTATTCCTTTTTATTTTTCTCCTTTGGCAAGCATCATGTGGTGAGGAAAGATCTAGGCACATATGTACAGTTGAATATAGATAGCATGAGTTATTATTGTTGACATCACCCTTGAGCTGAATACATTGGGAGGCGAAACGATAAGCCCCTATCTTTCTGTGTGTCCGGTTGAAACGTTTTACTCATGTGTACGCGGTGAGTGTTAGCAATCATAGAAGACTATATGATGGTCAAGTGTCTGGACTTGCCTAAAGGCTCTGATACGTGACCCTCACTGAAAATATGATGAATTGTAGTTGCAAAGTTGACTGAATAGTTTTTTGGTTTTTAATAGAGTATTTGCTTTATACTTCAATAGTGTGATGAGTTGTCACTTATTCATGTGAAGTCTATGATAAGAGCTTTATGATAAGAGTCTTATGTTTAAGTTTGTTGCTGTTATAATAATGAACATGATGCTTCTATGTCCGTATTTTGTTTTTATCGACACCTCTCTCTCTAAGCATGTGAACATGTTTTTCGATTTCAGTTTTTCACTTGAGGACAAGCGAGGTCTAAGCTTGGGGGAGTTGATACATCCATTTTGCATCATGTTTTCCTACTGTTATTTATGATATTTTTATCCATAATAATGTTTTCTGGAGTAATTTTAATGCCTTATCTCTCATAATATGCAAGGTATACACAAAGAGGGAGATTTACGGCATCTGGAAATCTGGACCTAGAAAAGCCACGTCAGGCCACCTATTCTGCACAACTCCAAACAAACTGCAACTTCAAAGAGATTTTTTATCAAATATATGATGAATATTGGAGCAAATAACTACCAGAGGGGGCCCACCAGGTGGGCACAACCCACATAGGCGCACCAGGGAGCCCAAGCACACCCTGGTGAGTTGTGCTCACCCAGGCCTAGCTCTGGTGCCCATCTTCAGGTATATAAGTCATTTTGACCTAGATAAAATAAGGAGAGCACTTTCGGGACGGAGCGCCACCGTCTCGAGGCGGAACTTGGGCAGGAGCACTTTTGCCCTCTGGCGGTGCGATTCCACCGGGGCAACTTCCCCCCGGAGGGGGAAATCATCGTCATCATCATCATCACCAAATACTCTCCCATCTTGGGGAGGGCAATCTCCATCAACATCTTCAACAACACCATCTCATATCAAAACCTGGTTCATCTCTTGGGTGACTAGTAGTGTTGATTACATCTTGTAGTTGATTACTATATGGTTTATTTGGTGGAAGATTATATGTTCAGATCCAATATGCTATTTAATACCCCTCTGATCTTGAGCACGATTATCATTTGTGAGTAGTTACTTTTGTTCTTGAGGTCACGTGAGAAATCATGTTGCAAGTAATCATGTGAACTTGATATGTGTTTGATATTTTGATAGTATGTATGTTGCGATTCCCTTAGTGGTGTCATGTGAACGTCGACTACATGACACTTCACCATATTTGGGCCTAATGGAATGCATTGTGGAGTAGCAATTAGATGATGGGTTGCGAGAGTGACAGAAACATAAACCCTAGTTTATGCACTATTCTGCAAGGGACCGATTGGATCCAAAAGTTTAATGCTATGGTTAGAATTTATTCTTAATACTTTTCTCATAGTTGTGGATGCTTGCGGGAGGGTTAATCATAAGTAGGAGGTTTGTTCAAGTATGAACAACACCTAAGCACCGGTCCACCCACATATAAAATTATCAAAGTACCGAACACGAATTAAACCAACATGGTGAAAGTGACTAGATGAAAATACCATGTGCCCTCAAGAACGCTTTGCTTATCATAAGAGACCGTTTTGTCCTGTCCTTTGCCTCAAAAGGACTGGGCTATCTTGCTGCACTTTTGTCACTACTATCGTTACTTTCCCGTTACAAATTATCATGCTATCAAACTACTCAGTTACTTACAATTTCAACACTTGCAGACATTACCTTACTAAAAACTACTTGTCATTTCCTTCTGCTCCTCGTTGGGTTCAACACACTTACTTGTCGAAAAGAGCTACAATTGATCCCCTATACTTGTGGGTCATCAAGGATGTGCAGAAGAAGGAGAAGGGGTTGAAGAGCAAGAAGGGCAGATGGCAGAGGATGGGAGATGGATGAGGGATGGCAGAGGCAGAGGGTGGCTTAAATAGCCGTAGTGCTACGTGTTATTTCGCCGTGGCAATAATGGGGTCAAATATGAAGTAGCCCATTTTCACACCCACTGCGGCATCGGGAGTCTACACACATGGGAAACCGTGGTTTGAAAAGAAGAAGAAAAATAAGGTAATTGCACGCCTGGGAATCCATGGTCATATATATTATATGAGCAAAAAGAGACAATTTTTGAATAGTCTGTGGCCATTTTGCATGATAAAAGTAAATTTGGACCTTATAAATTTGGTCATTTTGCATTTGTATTGAACAAAAAAGAACTAAATTTTCTAGGAAATGTTAATTGTTGTGTAATTTCAAACGATGCAAAAAAACAGAGGCATCACATTCACAAAAAAACAGTGCAAATGATGCAAAAAAACGACACAATTCGACGGTCCAACAAGAGCTTGGTTTCTTTTTTAGCCCAATAACGACGTTTTTTCGTGGAGATAATGGTGGGCGAGCAGTCGAGCACAACTAGCCAAATTCGCCTATCGTGGATCGCCCCATGATCCAACGATGCAGAGCCTTCCATGTGATCCAACGGCATGGAGCCTGCCCACCGAGTTCCTTCTAGAAGACCACATATGAGGGATGTCGCTTGGCGCCAGGGTATGATCAGACTACTGACGTTCGGAGCTAGGGTTATGCGAAACCCCCACGGGTTTTAGAGGGGTTTTGAGCTGGTCAACGTGGTTTCCAAGGCTTTGACCGAGCATAACTAATTTAAAAAAATCGAAAAAATATGCAACCTTCGCCGTTCGTTGTTTAATAAGACACACTAACGAGGAAAAAACCTAAACTTGATCTATGGTCATTTTCATGAGAAACAAAAACCACATAGCTGGTGCAATGTTGTCTTATGTGACATGTTACCAACCAAAAATCATAAACTTGGTTTATGGGCTATCACGTACAACATTTCTTAGAGTTCAAGGAGAGGAGGTAGGGTTACCTTCTTTTTTGAAAATTTTGAAAAAATAAAAAAAATCACCAAAGCTTTATTTCAAAGTGAATAATAAGGATCTGAACTAAGTTTTCATTTTCATATTTTTAACATGTTTTTAATAGTTTTTATATGGGATAATTAATTTGATGCCCTTAGTTGTGTCCCACTCGGCAGGTTTACCCCTAGTTTCCAAAAACACTTCTTCCTGCCCAAACCACTTTGCTCCTCTTATGATTTTGCCCTTTGACCGTTTGACCATCACTTTGAAAACTTCATAATACATTCATACTAAATCATAAAAATTCAAATAAGATATCAAAATGTTCAAAAAAGCATCACCAATATGTGCATGTCATTTGCATTCATGAAAAAAGTGTTTGATAGTCCCATCTTAGTTTTAGCTCATATCATCTTAGCATGAACAGTAAAATCTAAAAACATTCTAAAAATTCTAAAAAAATGTGGTGGCAAACTTTGACCAACATTTTGAGTGATTGCCAAGTTTCATAAGGGAATGGCATTTGTGGAAGTCGTGGTAAAAAAATGAAATTTTGGAGCATCGATTTTTGCTTTTTTACCATGACTTCCACGAATGTCATTCCCTTATGAAACTTGTCAAGCACGCAAAAGATTGGTCAAAATTTGCCACCAATTTTTTTTAGAATTTTTAGAATGTTTTTAGATTTTACTGTTCATGCTAAGATGATATAAGCAAAAACTGAAATGGGGACTGGCCAACACATTTTTCATGTATACAAATGACATGCACATATAGATGCTGCTTTTCTGAACATTTTGATATCTTATTTGAATTTTTCTGAGTTAGTATAAATTTTTTTTATGAAGTTTTCAAAGTAATGGTCAAACGGTCAAAGGGCAAAAGCATAAGAGAAGCAAAGTGGTTTGGGCAGGAACAAGTGTTTTCAGAAACTAGGCGTAAACCTGCCGAGTGTGACCCACCTAGGGGCATAAAATCAATTATCCCTTTTTGTATTAAAGCATATTTTTTCAAAAGAAATGTAAAAATATGAAGATTAATTCAAAAAATAGTGAGACTTTGAATCTACACTATATAGATTGAATAGGTGTTGATAAAAAACATCTGGCTCATTTAGATTAGGTCCAAAAAACTTGATTACAAATGGGGATGTTTACCCTAGCCTGGGAGCTCATTTGCAGCCCAATTCTCAAATTCAAATTTCTTTGACCTCCTCGAAATCACCTCAAATTTTGCACACATGATCTCATACACAAACATAGATAGTTTGCTAAGGTTTTATTTTTTTGCATTTTTTTGAATTTATACTGTCCTGTCGAATGTTAGTTTAAAACATCGGATAATCAGACATGCTGGTGGGAAAAAGCATGAATTTTTATTAATAAACATGAGACAAATAATTAGGATAATACTCCTTTATGATGAGTGAAAAAGCAGCATGTCTGATTAGTGAAGCAACACTGAAACAACATGTGTGATAATTGCAGCACCTAAAGTGGTGAGAAAAAGCAGCATGTGTGATCAGTAAACCAACACCGAAACAACATGTGTGATCATTGCAGCACCTAAACTCATAGCTCACAACATCTAAACAGAACTAACCATACACCATAGGAAAATTTAAGGACAAGCAAATATGGATAGCATAATACATTACTACCATAGATTCAGTTCATCACAACATAAATAGCCACATTCAGTTTACCAAAAGTATCCAAAAGATAAAGATAAAACATGCTTCCACATTCAGTTCATCACATCATCACATCACACTGGAGTCAGGGCCTTCTCGAGGGCAGCATGCTGCCCCCTGATCATGTCGTCCTCCCCGCGAATCGCTACATCCTCTACAGGAGACACAAGGTGATCGAAGCGGCCATCCTTTGGCTTGGGCTTGGTGGTGCAGCAGGGGTAGTGTCACTTCTTGATCTTGCGGTTGTAGAAGTAAGTAACTCCCTTGTCCTTGATCTTCTCCACCTCCTTCACTGTGAAGGACGCGATGTTGCCCTTGTACACATCTTCTCCAGAATCATACTGCACACATGAATGAATTACATTAATACATTACTAGCAAAAATGCCCGTGCATTGCAACAGGAGATAAAAAAGAGCATACACATTGAGCGTGTGATAAATATGGCCCAAGACCTCCCACATGTACATGCCATTTATTTCAACACATCATTTGACCCGTATCGCCGCTTATCCTCCTTTCCAACACTCATCAATGCATGATGGCAATGAGACATCTGGCCGTGGTCAATTCCAAGGCAACAGACTTGGGCATCAGACATCCCGCTCATCTATGTCGACATCTCGGAGGTCGTCGCCATCGAACCAACTGACCTCTGAAGCACAACAACTCTAGAAGAGTCGTTTGATGAATGCACTGCTGCTGCCATGCTGCAACATACATAATTGGCACCTATATCAGATCATGGCAAAGCGAGAAAAAAATATTCTTGCATGATTGCACCACTATTATACTAAAAGAACATAGAAAATAGGAACATGAGTGCCACTGTTCTACTTTATTAAATTTTTACTTAGAGAATAAGTGGTACAAAAGAAATAAAAATATGAGTAAATTGCACCTAATTCTTAAATAGCTCTCTGGCTTAGACAAAATGGGTTCTAACAACGCAAGCGTGACAAGAAGAGTAGTTAAGTGCTAAAGTTCTACACTGCAGCTTTAACACAACACCACTTAAATCCATTATAAGCTAGCTCTGTTGACATATGGGCACTTGAAAAACGATGTAGTCTATCAAACAAATAAAATATACAAGATGCAATGGAACTTGCATTGTTATCACATGCATTGGCAGTGTGCAGACATTCCTATGTGTCTGATCAAATTCAAAAAACAATTTTATGAAGAAAATCAAATTAAATACCTGTGTAACATTCGTAGAAATATGCTTACTGGCTTTTAGCTAGCTGCCTAAAATAAGCCGGCCTATGTTTCATGTTTCACAGTAAACGTGCAACCGTTTACTAAACAGGCTCCACGATACGACGTCGGTACTGGCCGCCACACGCCAGTGCTGGTCCAGCGCGCCGCTGTGCTTTGGCTCCGTAGACTATCGTGCTTACTCGTGCCACCCTTGTTTTAGCCTCGTGGTCTGATGCTTCCGCCCACTACGTTGTCGGCTGCCGGTGGTTTGCCGAGCCCATACCGGCAGCTGCATATCGCCCACTCTCACCTGCTGACCTCCGTCATGTGTGCGTTGACGCAAGCTTCACGCCTATCAGCAGGAGTCGCTGCACCACTCCTAGTCAGCTTAGCAAGCCGCGAGCATCTACCACCATCACATCGTGCGAGCCACGCGTGCTAGCCATCGCCTGGTCGCAGACCCGCACCATCATGCCAGCATGCCACCGCGAGTCGTAGTGTTGCAGACGTGCCTTGGCGGCCTGTTGGCAATTAACCCTACTCTCGTTGCTGCATCAAGGTAGACGAAGCAGTAGGCTAGTTGTTTCTATCTGGCGTTGAACGCCCGGTCAACAAATGCTTAGTTTTCTGTTATTTCTGGACGAACCAAGTCGCTCTGTAACAACCTCAAACTCAGATCACGGGAGGGAGTTTATACTGGGGCTGGTGCGCATGACGCAACCCAACTCCCCCATGATCTGGCAGGTGCGTCTTGCTCGCCCTGGCTGCCCGCCTACGACGCGTTTAGCGTAGCTGGAGAAACAGATCGCCACGGCCACAGGGACCACGACTCGTAAGTGAGCAGGACTCATATGCGACAGAGACACACACTCCACGCACACATGCCTACGGACATGGCACGACCACGTACCAGTGCCCGGCTTGACCAGCACGCAAGCACACTGATCATCACCGTGGTGGCTTATTCCAACACCACCAACTATGTTGCCGGATGCTGCTGGTGTGCCAAGGCCCTATGCCGGCAGATGCACGTCGCTCACTCTCGTCCTCTGACCTTCATACTGTGTGTACCGTGGCGAGCTTCACGCCTACTAGCAGGAGTCGCCGCACCGCTCCTAGTTGTCGCCACCATGCCCTGCTAGCAACCGTGCACCCGAGCACCAACGGGCCTTGGCCCGGCAAGCCAAGAGCATCACGTGCTACCACCATGAGGCGCAGTGTTTCGGACGTGCATCGACTGCACCAGATGCACGAGCTGGTCCACCCAAGCCAGCGAGAGACGCTGCGAATGTCCCTCTGTCGAGTGTCGCATTTTAGTTGCTCTCAAGATGGGCTTAAGAGGCGAGTTCGACTCCCCTAGTGTATCTAGTGCCTAACGTTGACAAAATGTTCTATTTTCTAAGAGAAAAAATCAGGCTGGACAAGCAAGATAACTATGATCAACAAGAAGAAAAACCAATCATTTTTTCTCACTTGTGGGTGGCATTGGTGGGTAATTTTCATCAACTGTAGACATACATTAAATCTCATCCGCCAATCTTTATAGTTAACATAAAATCAACGGATATAAAGGGGTGACGGATGGAGAACTATGAAATCTTCCGTCCTTTAATATTAGGTAAATATAGATTCATATACACCATGTCAAAGGAACTAAATGAACAATCTAAATTTCAAGTAGGGTTACCTCATATTCTTCGTCGTCACTATACTCTAGATCGTACGGATCGAACCCAGTAAGGGCCAGCTTCCTCTTTTTCCCCCAACCATCATCCTCCTGAATACACAATTACATCCATCACTAGTAAATACAAAAGCCAACTGAAAATTTAGATATGCACACATGACACATTGATCATAGGGCTAATATAATAGGGAACCCAATATACTATGATCCTATTTGCATTTTTCATTGTCATGCACACACATTGAACAACAGACCTAATATAACTACATATTGTGGACAAATTTATATACTAATGAATCAAATAACTTCTTAATCAACGGATTCCATTTGGGCATATGACATTCAAAACCCAAATCTGCGTAGCATTCAAAAACAAATCTAATAGGGACCCAATCTAAGAAGCATATATGTCTGTAGCATTAAAACCCCAAACTGTGTAGCATTAAAAACAAATCTAATAAGCATACATATGTGTAGCTTTGAAGCACAGAGATCTCTATCTCTCATACAGATCTATCTAGCATTTTTGCAACGAATGTAATCCAAAAAACCCTAGTAGAAATACCCCCATCCCCCCATACAGAAAACCCGGCCCATCTGTCAAACCAACTACCTGAACCATCTGTACTACCGTACGAATCGTAATCTAACCAATGCAACTAACTCTACAAGCTAATATCTTAAATATTGCAACTAACAAGCAAGTGAAAATACCTCCTCCTCCTCGCCAGGCTGCACATCGGGGGTATCAGGATGGACTGCGCCGCTCGACGCCGTGACCTTCTGCTCCGGCAGCGCTGAGGCGGAGCCCGCCACCTCCTCAACACATCCATAGCGGTTGCGAGTTTCCCCGCACAGCCGTGGATGCCGCCACGTCCTTCACTTCATCCGCGGTCACCGCGCCCCGCAGCTCCACTACATCTCCGGCCGCTGCGCGGCCGTCGCCACGAGCTTCCGCCAACGGACAGATGGAGGCGATGAAGGTGAGGAAGAGGATGCGGTGGAGGAGAGCGAGACGGTGCGGTGGAGGCAGTGGAGGAGAGCGAGACGACACTGGTGGGGGAGAGGAAGACGATGCGGCAGGGAGGGGATTTGGGGGAAAATGGTAGGGGCGATGGGCCGGAGGTGGTCCCCCCTCTTTATACGATGGGACGTTTCGGGCATGTCCCATGGACACGTGCTACCCCACGACCACAGTCAGTTGCATGCACCCACATATACGAATACCACTTTACGGTAAGCATACAAAACCACTATACGGGTAAACGGTCAAAGGTGGACTCGGCCCTACATGGCCCTACTCGTCAGAGTTAACGGTCAAAGGCATTGACCCGATGGCAACGTCCGTTGTAACCTGTTTTGAGGGTTTCGGGCAAGGGAGTGGGGAAAAGTGAGCAAATCCCTTATTGTTTTAAAAGTTAAGAGCATGGGGATGAATGAGTACAACTAACAAACCAGGGGCACAGAAATAAAAATCCCTTATTGTTTTATGTCAGTGGCTACATCTATAGCCGCATAACAAGAGTGAAGGATGTTGTGATGTTATGCAAGAGGAAAATGATTTTCGATTATAAGTTAGTGAGTTTCCACCTAGTGGAGGAGGTAGTTGCTGGTCGTTGAGGATGTTGCAATGGAAGTGGGTATCATTCCACTGGATAATTTTAGTGGAATGATTTCTTTGTTCGAAATAGGACCTTCAATTTAGTTTCAGTAAAGATCTTGTGAGTTAATCTAAGATTGATACTAATCCATCATGTAGATGCACAATTTCAACTTTGTACAGCAACAAATAGGTATCAAAATATTTATAATGTTTCTCTTATTTCATTAAATTATATTCTAGGTGTTCGTCTTGCTACTTGGATCTGCACATCTGGCTTCTTGTACAATTACCAGGGTGATGCAATACATAGCTACAACTTGACGAGTTTAAATATTTGTTTCGCAAGTTCTAAGGTTGCGTGATTTGAGTATAAATTTTCTTCTATATATTATTCTTATTTTCTTTCTATTTTCTTATGGTTGTATATATCTTTTCTAAGTTCCATTCATAGTCAACCAATTTATATAATGCATTTGGTTTCTGATTATATCAAAATCATAGTTTTGTATATTTGGTTTTTAGGGATTTCAATACATATGTTATACTTTCCTACTCTTAGTAATAATATGGATTGAATGTAAATGTGTACATGACACTATTTTGAATCATCTATTGGTTAGACAAGATACTATATGTTAGATACTTCATGTTTGCTTCATAACTTTGCAAGATCAATTAATTCTCTTCTAACTGAAGTGCACACGTTGATCATGACAGAGTCACTTTGTCAATGGCCACCATTAAGCAGACAGAGTGTTTAAGTTGAATGATCTTGAAGTTGATGTGGCAACACCTACCAATGACAAGTACTCAATCACGGTGCATGTTGTCCAGTGTCTCACAAATAAGACATTTTTTATTTTATTTGATGTATGTGGCGACATCTACATCGATCTGCTTAACATGACAAGATATTGAGATGAAGAGGACAAATGATTTTTTTACACAAAGTTAGTCATTTTTCACCGAGTGGAGGAGGTGATGCAGTTTTCGATGGATGAAGATGTAGCAATGAAAATGTGTATCGTTACAGTTGAGGACATCAGTGGAACGAAAGTGTTTTCACACAAAATCATTTTCTGTTTGGTCAAAATAGGCTCTTTAATTTTGTTTTGAGAATATATCTTATGAGTTAATTAGCAAAGATTGGTACTAGTACATCACATAGATGCACACTTCCAACTGTATACAATTATCAAATCAAGTATGGCAACATTCAGAATGTTTCTCTTCAATTTTTGAAAATACAATTTTTTAACTATTTGTTTGTTCAAGAAGATCGTATAACTTATGTGCTCATGTTTGCTAAATAACTTTGCAATATTGCTAAATTGCTTTCCAGTTGTAGTGCCAAAATGAAGCATGGGAGATTCACCTTATCAATGGCACCTTGAGCAGCTATTCTAAATTTCCTGGGTTAACAATGTTGTTAAACTTTATGTGGAAGTACCTGGAAATGATAGGTAGTTCATCGTGATGCCTGTTGTGCACTATCACACAAATAATCTATTTTCATTCCCCCTTGATGTGAGTGTTGACATCTAAATCTGCTGAACTAGACTGGAGGATGCTGAGATGTTGTCCATAGTAA
Source organism: Aegilops umbellulata (assembly GCA_032464435.1). Classification (NCBI taxonomy): domain Eukaryota; kingdom Viridiplantae; phylum Streptophyta; class Magnoliopsida; order Poales; family Poaceae; genus Aegilops; species Aegilops umbellulata. The sequence continues at coordinate 443,739,208 of CP136059.1, read as the reverse complement.
AAAAAAATATCTTCTAATAAATGTTAGTGAGTTTCCACCGAGTGGAGGAGGTGATGTAGTTGTTGCTGGATGAGGAGGTTACAATTAAAGAGTGTATCATTTGCACATGACAATTTTAGTGGAGCAAATATTGTTTTCACACAAAAGTAGTTTATGTATTTTCAAAAGTAGAACTTCAAGTTAGTTTCATAATAATTCCTATGATTTTATTAGCAAGAATCAACATTTCTCCATCACATAGATGCACACTTTCAAATTTATTCCACAATCAAATCAAGTGTAACAATTTTATAATGTTTCTCTATTTACGGTAAATTGTAAATAACGCTATTTTTCCTACTATTTTGTTGTACACATCTGACTTATTTTGACAATACCATGGCGATGCAATGTCGGGCTATGGCACAAGGTAAATATCTTTTCGGCATGTTCTAATTTTGTTTGATTTGAATTTGATTGTATTCTTATGTGTTATTCTTATATATTTTAAATTTTATTATAGTGGTATATACCTATTTAAAAGTGAATCATAGTTTGCTATGTCTAGTTTTTTATTTGTGTGTGTGGATGGGGGGGGGGGTGTTAATATATCTGTTATACTTTCCTACTTCTAATAATAATAATGAGTATTGAATGGATATGTGCACATTACTTTATTTTTTATTATCCATTGGCTCAACAACACACTATTAGTTATGAGCTTTATGTTTACTAAATAATTTTGGAACATTGCTAAATTCTCTTTTAATTGTAGTGCACAAAAGGAGCATGTGGGAATTTCCTCTTTGGCGACTACCATTGAACGGATAGAGATATTTAGTTGGGCGGGGTTAGAAAGTGGTGAAATATGACATCCCAGCACCTACCAATGACAAGTACTCTATCATGATGCATCTTGTCCAATATATCAAATATAATCCACTAATAGGTTAGTCCAATTTTTTTTATAAAATTGGTTTTTAAGCATACAGATGTGATAATATAATACTTCCTCTGTCCCATAATGTAAGACGTTTTTTCTACACTACACTAGAGTAAAAAAATCTTACATTATGAGACGGAGGCAGTAGCATTTAAGAATAAAAAATTATAGGTAAGTTTGAGATGTATCATTGCCCTATTGAAGCTTGATCTACTTGTAACCCCTACTGATGTTTTTATATGTGATGTTCCACGAGATGAAAAAAAAATATATACTATTTTATCCTTGGAAGAGTTTCTTGATGATGAAGGTGCAACAGTAGTTGAACGGAAGGGAAAGTTACTTTCAGATTTTACAATATAAACATTATAAGGTAATTCCCGAAGAAGTGTGGAGAATCAGAAAAGTATCTCCCACCTCCCAACAAAGTTAATGTGGCATATGTTCGAAGAGGCGGGCCTTTAAGTGTCTGAATGCGTAGGTAAGTTAAAAAGATTGATCTGACCAACCTTAAAACTAGCGCTTAATGTGAGGCCACCAATCAATGAGAAAAGTAAAAAGAAGAAAGAATAATTCCTCTGCTATTAGTTCATCTTTTTGATTTAAACAGAAAGATCTGTAAAACATGTTTGCAAGAGAAATGCCTTGGAAGATTATATGTAGGGTTATTTTTAGGAAGAAAGAAAAAGGACAAAACTTAAGGCAACAAACGAGAAGATAGCATATGGTACGAGCAGTCGTACCCGTGGTCGTACCAAAAGGCCAGGTGCGAAGTATGGTCATCAGAAGAGAAGATGAGTTGCGGCCACACTCGTATCAAATCATATATCGCCGCTGAGCCGATTTCATCTAGAAGAGAAGAAAGATGGTTGTACGAGAAGAAGTACCGGTACTCCCGCTCGTACCGTACCAATGCCAAAGACTTAAAATGTCTAGAAGAGAAGACACCATGTGCTACGGCCGAAAGCGGCCATACTGCTACTCGGCTGCAATCTCCATCGACTCTAGGAGGACACGCTGTGGCATTTTTTTTTTTTTTAGAAAAGGAGGAGGATCCTCGGCCTCTGCATCTGGACGATGCATGCAACCACTTTATTAATTATTCACACAAGATATTACAAACTCATACGGCACTAAGACTAAAGTCATCGTCTAGACAACATCTGTCGCTACTCCTATCTAGTTGATGTAGGGATGATGATAGTCTAGGCCTAATACCAAACAAATCTCGCAGACAAACCTAACATCTAAGACCTAAGGTCCCAACCAAGACGCCTGTCGGGTATGGGGCACCCACCAGTCCGCCGCACTCCTCAACTAGGACGCCTGCCGGGTATGAGGCCGCCGCAGCCACCTGCCACCAATCCATCTTCAGTGATGCACTGCTGCATCTATCTTGCCCGATCTAGCTGCCGCCGACGCCACCATGACGCCAGACAACGCCACCATCCTGCGCTTGTCCATCATCACACGCCCACCGACGAGACCCCGCTGCTCCATGCCGCCGAGACCCGCCGTCGTCGACGCGAGAGAAGGCATGCCCCACCATCTCACGCCTCTTTCATCCGGTGCCGCTCCACAAACGATGCCCCCAATAGGGAACACGACACCGCAGCACTGCCATCGTCTGATCCGGTGATCTTAGGATTTCTCTCGGAGCGAGAAGGTTGACGATAGTTGCTTGACGATGCCTTCATCAAGGTAACGACGTAGACGCCGCCATCGCCTGCGATGACCGGAGTCGGCTCGGTTTTCACCGGCGACTATGTCTGCCCAACTCGCCGCCGGTGCTAATAGTGGGATCCAAGATCCGTCACTACCAGCCTAGCCAACTGCCTTCAGTGGAGAAGGCAGCCACCACCACCATGCCCGGGCCAAGAGACCCGGACGTCCTCATGCCGCGAAGATTACCTAGGAGGATCTCCTCTTGTCGTTGTCGAGACGAGGCGCAGCCGCAGTGGATCTCGATCTAAACCCCTCGGGCCCAGATCAGATCTCATCGCGGCCAAAATCTCATCCGTCAAACAGACACGGTGTGGCATGAGCAGTCGTGTTCGTACCATCCTTCGTACTTGGTACCTCGATACCCTAGATCAAGATCTATATATTATGCAATACAATGCACAGTATGGGCATCCCGCTCGTACTCATGATCATACCGGGTGAAGGGCCGATTCCAGGGCAAGGGCTCAAAAGAGACATTACCCCACGCCTCTCTATCTTTCTCTCCCAAACCTCATACCTAAATCATCCCAAACCTCCGATTCTTCACCAATTTCGTTTGATTGAGCTGGGAAATATTTTCCTTGGTAAGTTTCTCTTTTGATTCATGTTCTATTTTCTCCCATCTAATGTTATTTCTCTATACTTTGGTTGGTCTGAATTTTGAAGGCAGCGTTCGACCGGGGGTACAATCACTTGCCAAGGAACTCGACCACTTCAATGGTGTGTTACAGAACAAGTTTGCTGCCGGGGGTATTATTGCCCAAATTCGTCCTTCATGGAGCAATTTTGCCCCATGAGTATTCCACTGCCATTCTCACGTCGTTACGTTTCAACAAAAAAGGGTGGCCAGGGTGGGCCATGGCCCACCCTGAGATTTGGAAATAGCTAATATAGCATAGAAGAAAGGCTAAAAAAATAAAAGAAAATAAATAAATATATGTGTACAGCACCACTGATGGCCCACCCTGGCCCAATGGGCTAGGTCCGCCACTGGTTGCCACCAATTACCAGGGTATATCACCATGGGTGTCATGCAAGCAACAGACAAATAACATTGGTTCACATGCCAGCAACAGACAGATACCATTGGTTGCCATGTAAGCAACAAACAGTTTCCACAATAGCATTAGCACTATAACCTCAACCATGTCACTTTAACCTATCTAGAACATTATATGCAAGTGACAACATGGCAATTACAGACAAAAAACATGAAGGATTGTCAATCGGTATAATGATGGGTCATAAAACATTTACATTTTTAGCAATAGAGTTACTCCTTGTGGTGTGATACTACACACACATGTCCTTTTGAAAATGATGGTGTGTGTTTTTTCTTTTCCTGAAAAGGGTCGCAACCACGGCCTCTGGATCGAAAATGTTAAGTGTAACTTTCGTGAGAAATTTAACCCCGTCCTCTTGTGGTACCATCTTAATGACAACTGCCGAGGAGAAACAAATTATTGCTTCAATTTCTTGTTGCACCCCATCTTGATCAATAATAACAAGATATAGTTTCACAAAATAAACAAAAATTCTACGTTTCCAGACTGGGATATATAGCATCAAATGGTCGTATTTACAAAGCAATTTTTGAGTCTTCCAGCAATAATAACACACGTTTTATTTCTTCTTGAAACCACCTAGAAAACCCATCTTCTTGCTAACTGGAGATGCATGAGGGACCTGAAATTTCAGATGTATATAGCATGCTAATTAGAATCATCTGGAATGTGTACAATAAACTGGATGGTTATATAGATGTTCGCTGGGATGTATATATCCCTAGTATGCTACACTTGAGGCAAAACCATTTCTTTTGCAAACCTTATATAGGCTATGCAGATTGTATGAATGTTACCAGGTCGCCTCTTAATTAAGAAATATTGTCATTCGACCTAATTAGAAATGGCTATAATGTGTTGCTTCACAGTTGCAAACTTGCAATAACAAAGGTCCATAGAAATAAATTTGACATGCATCTATAAAAAAAGTTAAAATGTATATATGCATGAAGATGACTGTAAGTTTGGCAGTAAAAAACCTAGGACACACATGAAATTGATCAGTCATTCGAAGAAAAACTAAATTTAGTTCATTCTTTTTATTTCTGTGAAATTAAATCATCTCAGTAAAGAGCCTCTTTATCCCCTGTTATTTACCTCGTTTGCCATTTCGTTTGCACGTAGTCCGTTGAGCGTGTCAACAATTTCTTCTATGGGAGGCCTGACTCGCCGATCAATCTCAGCACATTTTAGCCCAAGTTCAATGCATATTTTAACTTGATGGAGGCCTTCTGTATCTAAGGATGCATACTTTGATGCTATGTGCTCCAGTGTCCAATCTTTGCGTACCTAAAGAAATGGAATCACGATAATTGGTTATAGTATGCAAACGAAATGAAACATAGGGTTCAATTTCAATCTTCCAACAATCAAATAATATATCTTCTTACTTTATCAATAAAGTTTCTTGCTGAGGGTTGGTTTTTGTCTTCGCAGTTCTGCTCTCCGGTACTGATCTCGAGTATTAATAAGCCTAAACTATATATGTCTGACTGGGCCGAAATTTCACCTCTGTATAGATATTCTGGAGCCATGTACCCACTGGATGCCATTATCATCAAAAGTTTGTTAGGCACTACTGGAGATGCGAAAATGGAATTTGTTTTATAGTAAAGTCGCGCACTAATATTATCAAAGCTTGTAATGAGCTTACTATGATCCCACAACTGTTTGTGTGTACAATCGGGTTTGTTCTTGGCCAAAGACCCTCGAGAGTCCAAAATCAGCAATCTTTGGAACCATATTTTCATCCAATAATATATTTTCAGGCTTCAGATCCATATGAATAATGGGAATATCCAACTTGTGTAGAAATAGTAAACCCTGGCAAATTCCCTTGATTATCTTGAAGCGTGTGGCCCAATCGATAGCAGGTTCAGCTGAAGAGACAGCCTCAGCTGTTTTTGTTCCTGTATATGAATGCAAAAAAAGCTAAAGGGTCAAGAAGATAAATAAATAATGTAAAAAAGCTAAAGCTGATGCCCTAGCTCCAAAGATGGAAATGTAAAGAGAAATGCAAGAGATATGTCAGATATGTTTATTGCATACCGAAAAGATTATGTTGAAGGCTCCCATTAGGTAAATACTCATAGCAGAGTAAACTTTCAGTGATGTCTGCCTGAATATACCTTCCATCGAACTGCACCAGCTTCTTCTGTGTTTCCCAGCAGAATCCAACCAACTCAACTACGTTATCGTGTTTGAGCGCCATAATGTTCTGAACCTCGTTATTGAATGTCTTGTCAGGCGGCATCGGCGCGTTCTCCTGAAGTTTCTTCACCGCAATCACTCTGCCATCATCTGGCACAACTCCCTGTTTAATCAATCCCACAGATACAGAGATATTAGTATCTCTTATCAACCTTGGTTGAAAGGATAGAAGATGTTAATGGGAAAGTAGCCAAACCTTGTAAACGCTTCCAAATGGACCTCCACCAATCTTCCGCTCCACGGAGAAATCGTTTGTTATCTTCTTCAGAAAATCGAATGGCAGTTGCTTCGGTAGCTCGGGGCTCGGCCTAATCTCTTGGGTTTTACTTCCAGTGGCCATTGCTGTTTATCCAAAAAACAAAAATTGATGAGTTAATAAGTGAGCTGCCACAAGTTTGGTCTTTCCAAAAGGTTCCTGCTTGCATTTTCATTGCTGAGGACCAAAAGGGCCATTACACAGCACCAATTCTGAATTATACGGAGAATTAATTGCAAAGCCTGACAAGGGCTTAGCACATACACACATCAAGGCGTTCAAGAGCTAGACGGTATGGCGCGGCGGCAGCAGCACCGGCGCCGGCCACCGGCGAGCTTCGGAGAAGCAGCAGCAGCAGCAGCAGCAGTGCCTCCTGAACTAGCGTTAGAAGACCCTCGAGCGGTCAGATCTGGAGGGAGGGATGCCACGAACTGGTGTGGGGAAGCTGCAGAGCAGAAGCAGGGGATTATCGGAGAGCCTCGGACTGGCTCCTACGCTCCTGCAGCAGCGCCGCCGGCTGGAGGCGAGGCAGCAGCGAAGACCAGCAGCTCTAGATCTGGGGGAGACGCTCGATCTACTGGTTGCACCGGGACGACGGCCGGCGCCCATCCCGACGACAGCGAGCGACACTGCAAAGCGGCTACTCCGGATATAGTACGGAGGAAGAGGAAGCCGGAGCCCCGTTCCCGTCCCTCTCTCCGGCCGGCGAAGCCAGCGGAGGCGACGGGGGCGAGAGGAGCTAGTGAACTGGGGACTGAGCAGACGCAGGCTGTGGACTGACGCTGCAACTTTCCATTTTACCGAACCACGACGGATCGGCAGTTGCTGCACGCACGCTACACGATAGAAATGGAAAAGAGATGCGCGTGGACGTCGATGTCCACGCGGCAAACGCGGGCAGGTTGACATGACTTGACTGACTCATGACTTTTTTGTCAATAAATGGCCCTTCCGATTGGCTACGTGCAGACCAAACAGGCTCGCGCGGTATTATTATTTTCAAGCGGGGTTAAAACCCGTCTCTGCATCAATCAATCGATGCATGCAACCATTCTTATTAATTATTCAACAAAAGTATGATAAGAATATACATCAATTCATCCGAAGCTATCACTCGTACCTACAAACTCGATAATGTGGATTGCTCTCACTCCGCATATCTAAAATTGGTGTCGTCGCTGATCCATCCACGTAATGTATCGGAACCAACAGCCGGTGGAGCAGACGCAAAGCGCACACCATATGCACATGTTTTAGAAGATGCCATCATCATCGGACCACTGAACCATCTTCAGGAGAGAGGCCCGCGTCATGCTTGTCAGTCCGGACATGCGTCGACGCCACCACGACACCCAACGGCGCCGCCGCCCTGCGCTCGTCCGTCCAGACGCGAAGACTCTGGAAGATCTGTCCTTCATAGCACCTGCAGCCACGCATGACTAAGCGTAGCACCTGTCGGACAGGCATGGCTTGACAGCTTCACCAAAGCTCCGTGCAAGGCGAAGCCGCTCGACCTCCTGCCTCTGTCTTCCAGCGCTACTCTACAAACGATGCTCGCAAGAGAGTAACGGCACCGCAGTACCGCCATCGTCCGATCTGGAAGACCAGATCCTAGGGTTTCCCACGAAATAGCACGAATGCGTCGACAATAATTACACGACGATGGCTTCATCAAGATAACAGCGCAAAACACCGCCGTGGCCAACCATTGGCTCGGTTTTCACCGGCAACTATGTCTCCCCAACTCGTAGCCGGGACTAGATGACGGATCTTGAGATCCGACCACCTCTGGCGAAGGAGGTGGTCACCACTGCCACACCCAGGGCCGGAGCCCCCGACGTCCTCGTGTTGCAGGTCGAGCCCAGTGGCAGCATGCCATTGACGGAACAGGGATGATACACAACAACAACCTGTGCAGCCCGCCAAAACCCATCTGAGATAAGGTCGGGCGCCCAAGCCGCCGCCGCTGGACCAGTCGCAGTACGCCGCCACCTACATGCCAAAACTGGCCGTCGCCGCCCTATGCCACTGCCGTATGTCCGACCGGCGTGGGCTGCCGCCCCCCTAACCGGATATGGCCGAGAAAAAGCGTTGCCGCTACTGCTGCGACGCAAAGGCTTTGCCCGCGAGCCCCCGACGGCGGCGGCGGTAGGGGAGATGGCGTTGGAGAGGACTGAAGGAAGGGGGCGGGTGCTCCGGTGTGGCGCGGGAGCCGGAGCGGGGTAGGGTTCGGGGGGAGCGGGGTTGCATAAAGCACAGGAGCATGCAACGGGAGGTGGCGTTCCTCAAGGACAAGCTCGGCAGCATGAGCGCTGTCCTCAAGAAGCTCGAGAACAAGGAAGAGGGGCTCGATCCACAGACCAGAGTGGAAGAACCAGGTGATGGATATGGCGTTTCACATTGAGGACTGCATCGACGACTTCATGCATGAATCTGGTCAGGATTCTAGCAGACCAGATGTTGGATTTGTTGGGAAGCCTGCTCACTACATCAACACGTCGACTAACACTTAAGTTGGCCAACCAAATCAAACAGCTGAAGGCATGGCGCAAAGACATGAGCGAACGTCGGGAAAGGTATAAGGTCGATGAATGTGCCTCTTGTTCTAGCTCTATATCTATAGATCCTGGGGTGCCTGCGCTCTATGTCATGGCAGCCACCCTTGTTGGCATGAAGGGTCCAAAAGAGGATCTTGTCAAGTTGTTGGCGGATGAGGAGGTTGCATATGTCCAGCCTCTTAGAGTGGTGTCTATTGTTGGGTTTGGGGGTCTAGGAAAAACCACACTTGCAAATCAAGTATACCATGAGCTTGGAGGGAAATATGACTGCAAGGTTTTCGTGTCAATATCACAAAGACCTAATATGATGAAGCTTCTCGGTAGGATCATCGAAAAACTTAAGATGCCACAACCAACCCATACTGATGAGGCGCAAGATCTCATTGACAACATCAGAGAATATCTAAGAGACAAAAGCTACTTTAGTAACTTCTCAATCCCTATTGCATATTGCCTTTGAAGTTTTACAGTCTACAGTTTGTCCCTTCTACTGTCATTTTAACATTTGATGATTTGAATTAATGCATACTGATAGAGTGCATATTTAATATAAAATGTTTGCAGGTACTTTTTTGTCATTGATGATATATGGGAGGAATCAGTATGGGGAATTATTCGTTGTGCGTTTCCAGAGAACCAACGAGGTAGCAAAGTAATCACAACCACGAGAATTGTGACAGTAGCTAATGCAACCTGCGACTCTCCGAGTTTTCTATGTATGAACTCAAGTCCATCCGAGTTCTGAGTGTGAATTGCTAGGGTGCTCGCATGGGTGGTAGAGTTGACCTCACATCAATCTGTAAATTATTTCATCTCAGATATTTGAGAATATGCAGCCGCGAGAAACAGATGTCAACCCTTATTCTGCCAACCCTAATTGGAGACCTAAAACATTTGGAGATACTGATGTTGATATTGGATACGAATTTTAGTGCTGCCATGCCATCTGATATTGTTGATTTGCCTTGCTTGTTGCATCTGCATGTTCCTATTGGAACAAGGCTACCTAATAGAATTAGTAGGATGAAGGTCCTACATACTCTGGAGAACTTTGATGTGCACATGAACTCAGTGGATAATTTAGCAGGTCTCAGTGAACTTACAAATCTTAGACATCTTACTTTTTGATGCGATGATGTTGAACATACTGCCAGCCAACGTGGATTTCTTACAAACATTTTCTGGTGTGCTGTGGCCAAACTTATCAGGAGCAATCTGAGAAATCTTTTGTCCGATAGTAAGATATTTTCTCCTCCATCTGTTGAACTGGATTCTCTGAGCACTAGCAATATAGTGAGCAATCTTGAGGAACTCCATGTTGCAACAACTTGGATGTTTCCTAGGGTTCCAATTTGGATCGGTCAATACGAAAAGCTGTGCGTGTTGGGAATTGTTGTTGAGAAACTGACGCAGGAGGACGTTGATTTATTCTACAACACCTTGTGGTTGTGGATACAAAAATCCCCGGGAAAAATGATTATCATCAATGATGGTGTGGTGGCATTCCAGCTTCTAAAATACTATTTGAGAATCACGTGCTTCGCCCCGTGCTTAACCTTCATGGCAGGTGATTGTGAGAAGAATTGGGAAGTGTAGAACCCTTCGTCTGGGCCGGATTGTATTATATAGAGATCATGCCATGGCTTACAAGGGAGAGATCGATCGAGAGACGAGGAGATCGATCAAGGTTCGGTACAGGAGGTTTAACAGAAGTAGAGATAAGAGGAGATAAGATTACAAAGATTTAAACTGCTCAACTACTCTCCTATCTCTATACAATGTATATTCTAACATTCCCCCTCAATCTGAACCGAGTGAACTTTACCAAGGTTAAGATTGTTCTTGAAGTCATTAACCTTCCTGTAGTAAGAGGTTTTCTGAAGCCATCAGCAAGTTGATCACCAGTTGGTATAAACCGAATATCAAGTAGCTTGCGAGCTACTCTTTCTCTGACAAAGTGAAAATCAACTTCAATATGTTTAGTTCGTGCATGGAAAACAGGATTAGCTAAGAGATAGGTTGCACCAATATTATCACACCATAACCTCGCAGCTTGTGGAGCCTTGATCCCAAGCTCATATAACAGAGTCTGTATCCACATCACCTCAGCTGTAGCATTAGCCAAAGCTTTATACTCAGCTTCTGTACTGGACTTAGAAACAGTGGCCTGTTTTCTTGCACTCCATGATACAAGATTTGTTCCCAGAAACACAGCAAAACCACCTGTGGACCTTCTGTCATCAGCACACCCTGCCCAGTCTGCATCAGAATAGGCAGTAACAAGCAAAGACATGGACTTGACAATCTGAAGTCCAAGACCTGTTGAGTATTTGAGATACCTTAAAATCCTTTTTACTGCAGTCCAGTGTGTTGTTCTAGGTGCATGCAAATATTGACAAACTTTATTGACAGAGTAAGATATATCAGGACGTGTAAGAGTCAAATACTGTAAAGCACCAACAACACTTCTATTTTGTTGCATCATCTGACCCAAGTGCTTCTCCACTATCAATTGTAAGTTTTTCTGAAGTTGAAATTGGTGTACTCATAGGTTTGCAATGTTCCAAACCTACTCTCTTGAGTATATCAGTGGTGTATTTTTCTTGTGTAAGAAGTATACCATCCTTTATCTGTTTAACTTCTATGCCAAGAAAATAATGAAGATCACCTAAGTCCTTGAGAGCAAATTCCAAATTCAAATCCTTAAGCAAACAGGTTGTAGCATGTGCACTTGAACTTGCAACAATTATATCATCAACATAAACAAGCACAAAAATAGTGATCTTATCTTTGTGATAAAAGAACAATGAGGTATCTGCTTTAGATGGTGTAAATCCAAGTTGTTGTAATTGCATGTTTAACCTGGAATACCAAGCTCTTGGGGCCTGTTTTAAACCATATAAAGCCTTATCCAACTTACAGACATAGTGTGGTGCACTTTGATCCTCGTATCCTGGTGGTTGCCGCATGAACACTTCTTCCTCGAGAACACCATGAAGAAACGCGTTCTGAACATCTAGCTGACGTAAACTCCAACCTCTGGAAACAGCAATAGACAGTACAAGTAGTATGGTAGCTGGCTTAATAACAGGACAAAAAGTATCTTCATAATCAATACCAAACCTCTGTTTGAAACCTTTGGCAACTAGTCTAGCTTTGTACCTGTCTATGCTTCCATCAGATTTTCTCTTTATCTTATATACCCACTTACAATCTATGACATTATGACCCTGCCTTGGTGGTACTAAATGCCATGTTTTATTTTTCATGAGTGCATCATATTCATGATCCATAGCTTCTTTCCAATCTTTATGTGTAAGAGCATCATGCAAACAGGTTGGTTCTCCAATATGACTGAGAAAAGCACGCTTAACTGTGTCATACCTGACCGTGCCATCAGTGTATTCCTTTTTCTTGATAATACCTGACTGGGATCTGGTGTGCCGGCGCGGAAGTGCTGGTGACGTGGGCGCAGGCGCAGAAAATCCCGGTTCAGAAACTGGCGTAGGAGATCCTGTGGCCGTCAGTGACGTAGAACCAGCCGCAGAAGATCCCGGCTCCTGATCCGAGAGATATACGCGCGCAGATCCTGGCGCATCCGGCGCATGATCCAAGGAGAATCCAGACCGCATCGGCGCGTCGCTCTCGACGGCTGAATCGAGGCGCGGGCTCTCGTCGTCCAGTGCGCCACGTGGAGACGCGGTTTCCCTCATGCGGGGGCAGGCGCGTGGGCTGGAGGGGTCCACCAGGCGCAGCCTGTCGGCCACATCCGCCGCGGGAGAGCTGGAGGCCACCGGATTGGCTGCATGGGAATCCGGCTCGGGGCGAGGACCAGGCGCAGTCCTGAGACGCGGATCAGCGCGGGATCGCGCGCCGCTGCTGTCGCTGCTGCTAGGGAAATCAGCCTCGTGCTCTGCGCCAACTTTGTCCTGTTCTGGACACATAAAATCACAGCCTGTTTTGCACAAATATCATTAGAACCACCGTTTTTAGTGGAATTTTGCACATGATCAGCCTTATGTAATTCACCCCCGTGATCAGAAAGAAGTGCTATTTCAACACGAAGAAGGGCTCCGGCGTTTGGTCGAAGTTTGGCAAAAGGAAAAAGAGTTTCATCAAACACAACATCTCGAGAAATATAGATTCATCCAGTGGAAACTTCTAGGCACTTATAACCTTTGTGAAGATTACTATAGCCAATAAAGACGCATTGAGTAGAACAAAACTCAAGTTTATGACGATTGTATGGACGTAGGTTGGGGTGGCAAGCACACCCAAATATTTTGAGAAAATTGTAGTTGGGTGTTTGATGATAAAGACGCTCTAATGGAGTGATATTGCCAATAACTTTGCTAGAGGAAGACGGTTTATAAGATAGGTGGCAGTGATAAACGCTTCGTCCCAATATTTGAGAGGCATAGATGCATGGGCAAGAAGGGATAAACCAACTTCAACAATGTGACGGTGTTTCCGCTCAGCGGAGCCGTTCTGTTGGTGAGCATGAGGACAAGAAACATGATGTTCAATGCTTATGCTACGGAAAAAAGAGTTGAGTTTTTCATACTCCCCTCCCCAGTCACTTTGGACTGTCAAAATTTTCCGATCAAAGTGTCGTTCAACAAGTTTTTGAAACTCTTGAAATACAGAGAAAACCTCAGACTTGTACTTAAGCAAATAAATCCATGTAAATTTGCTATAATCATCAATGAAACTGACATAGTATTTCTTTCTGCCAAAGGAATCTCTCGCATGTCCCCATACATCACTAAAAATAAGTTCTAAAGGAGAATGAGATATACTATTCGACTTGGGATAAGGTAGTTGGTGACTCTTGGCATATTAGCAAGCTTCACAAACAGACTCACTATTTGAACTATGTGACAACAAGAGGTTGCCTTTATTGACTACTTGTTTAACAATGATCGAAGATGGATGTCCTAATCTTTGATGCCACCTTGCCAAGGAGGGCTTGATGACGGAGAAAACTTGACGATGCTTGCGACTAAATGCTCCGGATGTGATGGGGTAGAGACCTCCAATGCATCTACCGTGATGGAGTTCCCTCGTTGCCCGATCCTTGATAAGAAAGTAACGAGGGTGAGTTTCAAAGAAGACACTGTTGTCATGAGCTAAACGAGACATGGATGCAAGATTTTTATCAGCTTGAGGTACATGAAGGACATCTTTGAGAACTAGATCACATTTAACAGTAGGTGAATTAATAAGGGCTTGACCAATGTGTTGAATATCCATACCTCCACCGCTTGCGGTGTGAATTTGATCGCCGCCGTGGTACTGTTCACGAAGAGCAAGTTGTTCTAGATCGCTTGTGACGTGATCCGTGGCACCAGAATCCACGTACCACACCCCTTCTCCTCCTTGTTCACGCATGGCCGCAGCAACATGCTTAGCATCAGGGACGAAGTTCTCGTCGTAGCGATGCCAGCAGTCCATTACCTCATGACCTGGCTTCTTGCAGAGTTGACAGCGAGGACGTGCTCGGGAAGAAGAAGGAGGAGGGCGGCGGCTGTTGTTGTTGTGGAAGCCACCACCCGCGACCCTGTTGTTGTAGTTGCTGTCGCCGGTGTTGATGTAGCCAGCACTGCCGTTGTTGGAGTAGTCGGCGTTGCTGCGCCCGCGTCCGCCGCTGCGTTGCCCCTGGTGACCGCGTCCACGGCCGCAACCACGAGAGACGGGGTTGGCAGAAGACTGTTGGATGTTGGTGCCGTGGAGGAGGCTGAGGTGGGCGTCGAAGCTGAGGAGCTGACTGTATAGCTCCTGGACGGTGATCGGCTCCACCCGAGCGGTGAGGGCGGAGACCACAGGGTTGTAGTCCATGTCGAGGTCGGCGACGATTTTGGACACGACCTCCGGATCGGAGAGCGCGGCGGCAGTGCAGGCGACCTCATCGGTAAGACTTCTAATTTTGCCGAGGTATTCTGCCATAGACATGTTACCTTTTTGAAGATTTGTGAGCTCAATGCGCGTGTTGATGGCTTGAGCTTGGCTTTGGGTAACAAACATAGCATGGATCGCAGTCCATACTTGGCCGGCGTGGAGAGCGTGGCCACCTGGGCGAGGATCTTGCGGGATAGGGATCCCATCAAGAATCCTTGGAGCTGCTGCTGCTGTGCATACCAGAGGGATCGAGCGAAGTTGACTACTTGTCCGTCCTTGCCATCCTTGGTGATGGTGAGCGTGGCCGGCGGTGGCGGGCTCTGCGGGTTGAGGTGGTGTTCCATCTGGGACCCCTTGATCTGGGGCAGCACAATGGCTTTCCAGAGAAGGAAATTTCCCCTCGTAAGCTTCTCTTGAGCTGGCGTTCCGAGCAGGGAGGTGTTGGTGGAGGTGGAGGAAGAGGAGGCAAAAGCGGATGATGATGATGTGGTGAGCGTGCCCATGGTGCTTGCCGTCATGGCGACAGTGGTGGTGGACATGCTGCTCGGTCGATGCGGTAGCTAGATGCGATCTATTCCTGACCTATAGAGGAAGAGGCTCTGTTACCATGTGAGAAGAATTGGGAAGCGTAGAACCCTTCGTATGGGCCGCATTGTATTATATAGAGATCATGTCGTGGCTTACAAGGGAGAGATCGATCGAGAGACGAGGAGATCGATCAAGGTTCGGTATAGGAGGTTTAACAGAAGTAGAGATAAGAGGAGATAAGATTACAAAGATTTAAACTGCCTATCTCTATACAATGTATATTCTAACAGTGATGCCCCAACTCGAAAAGTTCAATCTGGAAATTCATGAGCTTGCGGTGGAGCGTCACGGCCCCACGACCGTTGAGGGTGTGGATCATCTGCCAAGACTCACACTCAGGAAAGTCGACCTTGGTATTTACTTTGAGGGAGATGATGCAGAGTCACCAAGAAGGGTTGCCGACGCGGAGGCTATCTTGACGAATGCCATCAGCGTCTATCCAGGACACCTGAGCATCCAGACCATACTTTTCAGTAACAGAAGCTCTTTTATCCATCCTCTTTCCAGTGCCAGTTCTGAGGGGGAAGAGGTGAAGCAACCGAATGATGCAGGTACCCTCCTAGTCTGTCAGCGAACCACTTCTAACCAAGACGGTTACTGACGACGGAGAAGCTGCATCAACTTCAGCTGGTGTCGACAACAGCACGACAGCTACAGTACCGGAGCTAAGGCCCAAGTCGAATCGGGCCAGGAGGACCCCCCCCCAGTGGCTTGCAGGCCCAAACTAGGCCCGTTAACCGGGTGTAACAGTACTTATAGCCATTGGCTGCTTCTCTTTTGTTTTTGGCGATGGACTAGGCGGCTACGGCCGATGTGTATCTAAACAGACGTGTGGGTGGTTTGGAGGAACACGCTAGTGTATTCAAATTCTAGATCGAATCCCCAATTTCGCCATGATTATGTGAGCTAGATCCAAGTACCTCATAGTTGGTAATCAGAGCTGTTCGTCCTAGAGATCCCGCCGCATCACCACCGCACCAGATTCAGCGACCGCCGACGCCGCCAAGCCATGGAGGAGCTCAGCGACGAGAGTCATGGCGTGTTCGAGCTACTTCGCCATGAAATCGACATCGATCTGGACCAGAAGTTCAAGGCGCAAGGCGAGTCTCACCTCAAGTCCATGAGTAAGATGCTGGAAGCCAACAATTCGGCGCTCGACAACCTCATGTCAGCAAGAGCTGACGGCATCCGCGAGGAGATCGCCCTCGACATCGTGCAGGTGAGAGCCAACGCCAGTAAGCTCGAGTCCGCGGATCAGGGACCCAGGCCGGAGGGGAGTTTACCATCTCATTAGGGCGGGCCGTCTCGCGGAGGCGCAGCCAGCGACGGGCTGGTGTTCGAGAGCGACCACCACGGCAAGTCCCACAACATCTACGTGCCTCCACCGGCAAGAGGTGCGCGACATCTGAATCCTTTGCCCAAAAAATTTTCGCCTCACGAATTCTCTGTTCTGGATACTGCTGGGTCGTCCCCTTTCTCTTTGCATCTAGAGATGCCTCGATTCGATATAACCAATCCTCGATTATGGCAAAATCGTTGTGAGGATCAATTCAGATTATGGAGTGTCCCTGCCCCGGATGGATTTCTCTGGCTACAACACAATTTGAAGGAGCAGCAGCGCGTTGGCTGAAGTCGGTGCTGTTGGAAATATGCCCTAGAGGCAATAATAAAAGGATTATTATTATATTTCCTTGTTCATGATAATTGTCTGTTATTCATGCTATAATTGTGTTATCCGGAAATCGTAATACATGTGTGAATACATAGACACCAACATGTCCCTAGTAAGCCTCTAGTTGACTAGCTCGTTGATCAACAGATAGTCATGGTTTCCTGACTATGGACATTGGATGTCATTGATAACGAGATCACATCATTAGGAGAATGATGTGATGGACAAGACCCAATCCTGAGCATAGCACAAGGTCGTATAGTTTGTTTGCTAGAGCTTTTCCAATGTCAAGTATCTTTTCCTTAGACCATGAGATCGTGTAACTCCCGGATACCGTAAGAGTGCTTTGGATGTGCCAAACGTCACAACGTGACTGGGTGACTATAAAGGTATACTACGGGTATCTTCGAAAGTGTCTGTTGGGTTGACACGGATCGAGACTGGAATTTGTCACTCCGTATGACGGAGAGGTATCACTGGGCCCACTCGGTAATGCATCATCATAATGTGCTCAATGTGATCAAAGTGTTTGATCAAGGGATCATGCATTACGGTACGTGTAAAGTGACTTGCCGGTAACGAGATTGAACGAGGTATTGGGATGCCGGCGATCGAATCTCGGGCAAGTAACATGCCGATTGACAAAGGGAATTTATACGGGGTTGATTGAATCCTCGACATTGTGGTTCATCCGATGAGATCATCGAGGAGCATGTGGGAGCCAACATGGGTATCCAGATCCCGCTGTTGGTTATTGACCGGAGAGTTGTCTCGGTCATGTCTGCGTGTCTCCCGAACCCGTAGGGTCTACACACTTAAGGTTCGGTGACGCTAGGGTTATTAGGAAGACTTATATGTGATTACCGAATGTTGTTCGGAGTCCCAGATGAGATCCCGGACGTCACGAGGAGTTCCGGAATAGTCCGGAGGTAAAGATTTATATATGGGAAGTCGTCATACGGTCACCGGAAAGGTTCGGGGGCATATCGGTATTGTACCGGGGCCACCGGAGTGGTTTCGGGGGTCCACCGGGAGGGGCCACCTCTCCCGGAGGTCCTTATGGGCTGTATGAGGAAGGGATCTTTGAACGCTTCCGCTCGCGATCTACAAAGGTATGTAGATGCATCCGATCACTCGCTGCTAGATGAACTCATAGATGGATCTTGGTGAAACCGTAGGAAAATTTTTGTTTTCTGCAACGTTCTCCAACAGTGGCATCATGAGCTAGGTCTATGCGTAGTTCTCTTTGCACGAGTAGAACACAATTGTTGTGGGCGTAGATGTTGTCAACTTTCTTGCCGCTACTAGTCTTATTTTGCTTCAGCGGTATTGTGGGATGAAGCGGCCCGGACCAACCTTACACGTACGCTTTCGTGAGACCGGTTCCACCGACTAACATGCACTAGTTGCATAAGGTGGCTGGCGGGTGTCTGTCTCTCCCACTTTAGTTGGAGCGGATTCGACGAAAAGGGTCCTTATGAAGGGTAAATAGAAGTTGACAAATCACGTTGTGGCTTTTACGTAGGTAAGAAAACGTTCTTGCTAGAACCCTATTCCAGCCACGTAAAACATGCAACAACAATTAGAGGACGTCTAACTTGTTTTTGCAGCAAGTGTTCTTGTGATGTGATATGGCCAAAGTTGTGATGAATGATGAATGATATATATGTGATGTATGAGATCATGTTCATGTAATAGGAATCACGACTTGCATGTCGATGAGTATGACAACCGGCAGGAGCCATAGGATTTGTCTTTATTTTTTTGTATGACCTGCGTGTCATTGAGAAACGCCATGTAAATTACTTTACTTTATTGCTAAACGTGTTAGCCTTAGTAGTAGAAGTAATAGTTGGCGAGCAACTTCATGGAGACACGATGATGGAGATCATGATGATGGAGATCATGGTGTCATGTCGGTGACAAGATGATCATGGAGCCCCAAGATGGAGATCAAGGAGCTATATGATATTGGCCATATCATGTCACTATTATTATTTGATTGCATGTGATGTTTATCATGTTTTTGCATCTTGTTTACTTACAACGACGGTAGTAAATAAGATGATCCCTCATAACAATTTCAAGAAAGTGTTCCCCCTAACTGTGCGCCGTTGCGACAGTTCGTTGTTTCGAAGCACCACGTGATGATCGGGTGTGATAGATTCCTACGTTCACATACAACGGGTGTAAGACGAATTTACACATGAAAACACTTAGGTTAACTTGACGAGCCTAGCATGTACAGACATGGCCTCGGAACACAAGAGACCGAAAGGTCGAACATGAGTCGTATGAAAGATACGATCAACATGGAGATGTTCACCGATGATGACTAGTCTGTCTCACATGATGATCGGACACGGCCTAGTCGAGTCGGATCATGTTTCACTTAGATGACTAGAGGGATGTCTAATCTGAGTGGGAGTTCATTAAATAATTTGATTAGATGAACTTAATTATCATGAACTTAGTCTAAATAAACTTTGCAATATGTCTTGTAGATCAAATGGCCCATGCTAATGTCAACCTCAACTTCAACGCGTTCCTAGAGAAAACCAAGCTGAAAGATGATGGCAGCAACTATACAGACTGGGTCCGGAACCTAAGGATCATCCTCATAGCTGACAGGAAACAATATGTCCTAGAAGCACCGCTAGGTGAAGCACCCATCCCAGAGAACCAACACGTTATGAACGCTTGGCAGCAGCGTGCTGATGATTACTCCCTCGTTCAGTGCGGCATGCTTTACAGCTTAGAACCGGGGCTCCAAAAGCGTTTTGAGCAACACGGAGCATATGAGATGTTCGAAGAGCTGAAAATGGTTTTCCAAGCTCATGCCCGGGTCGAGAGATATGAAGTCTCCGACAAGTTCTACAGTTGTAAGATGGATGAAAATAGTTCTGTCAGTGAGCACATACTCAAGATGTTTGGGTTGCACAACCGCTTGTCCCAGCTGGACATTAACCTCCCAGACGAGGCGGTCATTGACAGAATCCTTCAGTCGCTCCCACCTAGCTACAAGAGCTTTGTGATGAACTACAATATGCAGGGGATGGAAAAGACCATTCCTGAAGTATTTGCAATGCTGAAATCAGCGGAGGTAGAAATCAAAAAGGAACATCAAGTGTTGATGATCAATAAAACCACCAAGTTCAAGAAAGGCAAGGGTAAGAAGAACTTCAAGAAAGACGGCAAGGAAGTTGCCGCGCCCGGTAAGCCTGTTGCTGGGAAGAAATCAAAGAATGGACCCAAGCCTGAGACTGAGTGCTTTTATTGCAAAGGGAAGGGTCACTGGAAGCGGAACTGCCCCAAATACTTAGCGGACAAGAAGGCCGACAACACTAAAGGTATATGTGATATACATGTAATTGATGTGTACCTTACCAGTGCTCGTAGTAGCTCCTGGGTATTTGATACCAGTGCCGTTGCTCATATTTGTAACTCAAAGCCGGAGCTGCGGAATAAGCGGAGATTGGCGAAGGACGAGGTGACGATGCGCGTCGGGAATGGTTCCAAGGTCGATGTGATCGCCGTCGGCACGCTACCTCTACATTTACCTACGGGATTGGTTTTAAACCTCAATAATTGTTATTTAGTGCCAAGTTTGAGCATGAAAATTGTATCTGGATCTCGTTTAATACGAGATGGCTACTCATTTAAATCCGAGAATAATGGTTGTTCTATTTATATGAGTGATATGTTCTATGGTCATGCTCCGATGGTCAATGGTTTATTCTTAATGAATCTCGTACATGATGTTACACATATTCATAGTGTGAATACCAAAATATGTAAAGTTGATAACGATAGTCCCACATACTTGTGGCACTGCTGCCTTGGTCACATTGGTGTCAAGCGCATGAAGAAGCTCCATGCTGATGGACTTTTAGAGTCTCTCGATTATGAATCATTTGACACATGCGAACCATGCCTCATGGGCAAAATGACCAAGACTCCGTTCTCCGGAACAGTGGAGCGAGCAACCAACTTATTGGAAATCATACATACTGATGTGTGCGGTCCAATGAGTGTTGAGGCTCGCAGAGGATATCGTTATGTTCTCACTCTTACTGATGACTTGAGTAGATATGGGTATGTCTACTTGATGAAACACAAGTCTGAGACCTTTGAAAAGTTCAAGGAATTTTAGAATGAGGTAGAGAATCAACGTGACCGAAAAATAAAGTTCTTACGATCAGATCGTGGAGGAGAATATTTAAGTCACGAATTTGGAACACACTTAAGGAAATGTGGAATCATTTCACAACTCACAACGCATGGAACACCTCAACGTAACGGAGTGTCCGAACGTCGTAATCGCACTCTATTGGATATGGTGCGATCTATGATGTCTCTTACTGATTTACCGCTATCATTTTGGGGATACACTCTAGAGACAGCTACATTCACTTTAAATAGGGCATCGTCTAAATCCGTTGAGACGACACCGTATGAATTATGGTTAGGGAAGAAACCTAAGCTGTCGTTTCTAAAAGTTGGGGAATGCGATGCTTATGTCAAGAAACTTCAACTTGAAAAGCTCGAACCCAAATCGGAAAAATGCGTCTTCATAGGATACCATAAGGAAACCATTGGGTATACCTTCTACCTTAGATCCGAAGGCAAGATCTTTGTTGCCAAGAACGGATCCTTTCTGGAAAAAGAGTTTCTCTCAAAAGGAGTAAGTGGGAGGAAAGTAGAACTCGATGAAGTACTACCTCTTGAACCGGAAAGTAGTGCAGCCCAGGAAAATGTTCCTGTGGTGCCTACATCCACTGAAGAGGAAATTAATGATGATGATCAAGGTACTTCAAATCAAGTTGCTACTGAACTTCGTAGGTCCACTAGGACACGTTCCGCACTAGAGTGGTACGGCAACCCTGTCCTGGAAATCATGTTGTTAGACAACGGTGAACCTTCGAACTATGAAGAAGCGATGGCGGGCCCAGATTCCAACAAATGGCTTGAAGCCATGCAATCCGAGATAGGATCCATGTATGAAAACAAAGTTTGGACTTTGACAGACTTGTCCGATGATCGGCGAGCGATAGAAAACAAATGGATCTTTAAGAAGAAGACGGACGCGGATGGTAATGTTACCATCTATAAAGCTTGACTTGTCGCTAAGGGTTATCAGCAAGTTCAAGGGGTTGACTACGATGAGACTTTCTCTCCCGTAGCGAAGCTGAAGTCCGTCTGAATCATGTTAACAATTGTCGCATACTATGATTATGAGATATGGCAAATGGACGTCAAAACGGCATTCCTTAACGGTAATCTTAAGGAAGAATTGTATATGATGCAGCCAGAAGGTTTTGTCGACCCTAAGAATGCTAACAAGGTATGCAAGCTGAAGGAAATATGCCCTAGAGGCAATAATAAAGTTATTATTTATTTCCTTATATCATGATAAAGGTTTATTATTCATGCTAGAATTGTATTAACCGGAAACATAATACATGTGTGAATACATAGACAAACAGAGTGTCACTAGTATGCCTCTACTAGACTAGCTCGTTAATCAAAGATGGTTATGTTTCCTAACCATGAACAAAGAGTTGTTATTTGATTAACGAGGTCACATCATTAGTTGAATGATCTGATTGACATGACCCATTATATTAGCTTAGCACCCAATCGTTTAGTATGTTGCTATTGGTTTATCCATGACTTATACATGTTCCTATGACTATGAGATTATGCAACTCCCGTTTGCCGGAGGAACACTTTGGGTACTACCAAACGTCACAACGTAACTGGGTGATTATAAAGGAGTACTAAAGGTGTCTCCAATGGTAGATGTTGGGTTGGCGTATTTCGAGATTAGGATTTGTCACTCCGATCGTCGGAGAGGTATCTCTGGGCCCTCTCGGTAATGCACATCACTTAAGCCTTGCAAGCATTGCAACTAATGAGTTAGTTGCGGGATGATGTATTACGGAACGAGTAAAGAGACTTGCCGGTAACGAGATTGAACTAAGTATTGGATACTGACGATCGAATCTCGGACAAGTAACATACCGATGATAAAGGGAACAACGTATGTTGTTATGCGGTCTGACCAATAAAGATCTTCGTAGAATATGTAGGAGCCAATATGGGTATCCAGGTCCCGCTATTGGTTATTGACCTAAGACGTGTCTCGGTCATGTCTACATTGTTCTCGAACCGTAGGGTCCGCACGCTTAACGTTACGATGACAGTTATTATGAGTTTATGCATTTTGATGTACCGAAGGTTGTTCGGAGTCCCAGATGTGATCACGGACATGACGAGGAGTCTTGAAATTGTCGAGACATAAAGATTGATATATTGGAAGCCTATGTTTGGATATCGAAAGTGTTCCAGGTGAAATCAGGATATTACCGGAATACCGGGTGGGTTACCGGAACCCCCCGGGAGCTAAATGGGTCATAGTGGGCCTTAGTGGAGAGGAGAAAGGGGCTGCCCTAGGTGGCCGCGTGCCTCCCCCCTTCCCCTAGTCCTATTAGGACTAGGAGAGGTGGCCGGCCCCCTCTTTCCCTCTTCCCCTTGAGGAGTCCTAGTCCAACTAGGATTGGGGGGGGGGGGGGAATCCTACTCCCGAAGGGAGTAGGACTCTCTTGGCACGCCAAGGGCTTGGCCGGCCAGCCCCTCCCCCTGGATCCTTTATATACGGAGGCAGGGGGCACCCCAGAGACACAAGTTGATCTACGGATCGTTCCTTAGCCGTGTGCAGTGCCCCCTTCCACCAAATTCCACCTCGGTCATATCGTTGCAGTGCTTAGGCGAAGCCCTGCGCCGGTAACACATCAAGATCGTCACCATGCCGTCGTGCTGACGGAACTCTTCCCTGACGCTTTGCTGGATCGGAGCCCGGGGATCGTCATCGAGCTGAACGTGTGTCAAGAACTCGGAGGTGCCGGAGTAACGGTACTGTGATCGGTCGGATCGCGAGGAGAACGTACGACTACTTCCTCTATGTTGCGTCAGCGCTTCCGCTTCGGTCTACGAGGGTACGTAGACAACACTCTTCCCTCTCGTTGGTATGCATCACCATGATCTTGCGTGTGCGTAGGAAGTTTTTTGAAATTACTACGTTCCCCAAAAGTGGCATCCGAACCTAGGTTTTTATGGTTTGATGTTATTTGCACGAGTAGAACACAAGTAAGTTGTGGACGATACAAGTCATACTGCCTACCAGCATGTCATACTTTGGTTCAGCGGTATTGTTGGACGAGACGATCCGGACCAACCTTACGCGTACGCTTACGCGAGACCGGTTCCCTCGACGTGCTTTGCACATAGATGGCTTGCGGAAGACTGTCTCTCCAAGTTTAGTTGAACCGAGTGTGGCTACGCCCGGTCCTTGAGAAGGTTAAAACGGAGTCTATTTGACAAACTATCGTTGTGGTTTTTGATGCGTAGGTAAGATGAGTTCTTGCTTAAGCCCGTAGCAGCCACGTAAAACTTGCAACAACAAAGTAGAGGACGTCTAACTTGTTTTTGCAGGGCATGTTGTGATGTGATATGGTCAAGACATGATGCTAAATTTTATTGTATGAGATGATCATGTTTTGTAACCGAGTTATCGGCAACTGGCAGGAGCCATATGGTTGTCGCTTTATTGTATGCAATGCAATCGCGATCTAATGCTTTACTTTATTACTAAACGGTAGTGATAGTTGTGGAAGCATAAGATTGACGAGACGACAACGATGCTATGATGGAGATCAAGGTGTCGCGCCGGTGACGATGGTGATCATGACGGTGCTTCGGAGATGGAGATCACAAGCACAAGATGATGATGACCATATCATATCACTTATATTGATTGCATGTGATGTTTATCTTTTTATGCATCTTATCTTGCTTTGATTGACGGTAGCATTATAAGATGATCTCTCACTAAATTATCAAGAAGTGTTTTCCCTGAGTATGCACCGTTGCAAAAGTTCTTCGTGCTGAGACACCACGTGATGATCGGGTGTGATAGGTTCTACGTTCAAATACAACGGGTGCAAAACAGTTGCACACGCGGAATACTCAGGTTATACTTGACGAGCTATGCATATAAGATATGACCTCGGAACACGGAGACCGAAAGGTCGAGCGTGAATCATATAGTAGATATGATCAACATAATGATGTTCACCATTGAAAGCTACTCCATTTCACGTGATGATCGGTTATGGTTTAGTTGATTTGGATCACGTGATCACTTAGAAGATTAGAGGGATGTCTATCTAAGTGGGAGTTCTTAAGTAATATGATTAATTGAACTTTAATTTATCATGAACTTAGTCCTGGTAGTATTAGCATATCTATGTTGTAGATCAATAGCTCGCATTGTTGCTTCCCTGTGTTTATTTTGATATGTTCCTAGAGAAAATTGTGTAGAAAAATGTTAGTAGCAATGATGCGGATTCGATCCGTAATCTGAGGTTTATCCTCATTGCTGCACAGAAGAATTTTGTCCTTGATGCACCGCTAGGTGACGGACCTTTTGCAGGAGCAGATACAGACGTTATGAACGTTTTGCTAGCTCAATATGATGACTACTTAATAGTTTAGTGCACCATGCTTAACGGCTTAGAATCGGTACTTCAAAGACGTTTTGAACGTCATGGACCATACGAGATGTTCCAGGAGTTGAAGTTAATATTTCAAGCAAATACCCGAGTTGAGAGATATGAAGTCTCCAACAAGTTCTATAGCTAAAAGATGGAGGAGAATCGCTCAACTAGTGAGCACATGCTCAGATAGTCTGAGTACTACAATCGCTTGAATCAAGTGGGAGTTAATCTTCCAAATAAAATAGTGATTGACAGAATTCTCTATACACCATCACCAAGTTAGTAGAACTTCGTGATGAACTATAATATGCAAGGGATAACGGAAAATATTCCCAAGCTCTTCGCGATGCTAAAATCGGCGAAGGTAGAAATCAAAGAAAAACATCAAGTGTTGATGGTTGACAAGATCACTAGTTTCAAGAAAAAGGCAAAAGGAAAGAAGGGGAACTTCAAGAAGAACGGCAAGCAAGTTGCTGCTCAAGTAAAAAAACCGAAGTCTAGTCCTAAGCCTGAGACTAAGTGCTTCTACTGCAAAGGGACTGGTCACTGGAAGCGGAACTACCCCAAGTGATTGGCGGATAAGAAGGATGGCAAAGTGAACATAAGTATATTTGATATACATGTTATTGATGTGTACTTTACTAGTGTTCATAGCAACCCCTCAGTATTTGGTACAAGTTCAGTTGCTAAAATTAGTAACTCGTAACGGGAGTTGCAGAATGAACAAAGACTAGTTAAAGGGCAAGGTGACGATGTGTGTTGGAAGTGGTTCCAAGATTGATATGATCATCATCACACACTCCCTATACTTTCGGGATTAGTGTTGAAACTAAATAAGTGTTATTTGGTGTTTGCGTTGAGCATGAATATGATTTGATCATGTTAATTGCAATACAGTTATTCATTTAAGTTAAGAGAACAATTGTTGTTCTGTTTACATGAATAAAACCTTCTATGGTCATACACACCAACGAAAATGGTTTGTTGGATCTCGATCGTAGTGATACACATATTCATAATATTGAAGCCAAAAGGATGCAAAGTTAATAATGATAGTGCAGCTTGTTTGTGGCACTACTGTTTAAGTCATATTGGTGTAAAGCACATGAAGAAACTCCATGCAGATGGAATTTTTGGAATCACTTGATTATGAATCACTTGATGCTTGCGAACCATGCCTCTTGGGCAAGATGACTAAAACGCCGTTCTCCGGAACAATGGAGCGATCAAATGACTTGTTGGAAATCATACATACCGATGTATGTGGTCCGATGAATATTAAGGCTCGCGACAGGTATCATTATTTTCTGACCTTCACAGATGTTTTGAGCAGATATGGGTATATCTACTTGATGAAACATAAAGTCTGAAATGTTTGAAAAAGTTCAAAGAATTTCAGAGTAAAGTGGAAAATCATCGTGACAAGAAAATAAAGTTTCTACGATCTGATCGCGGAGACGAACATTTGAGTTACGAGTTTGGTCTTCAGTTAAAACAATGTGAAATAGTTTCACTACTCACGCCACCTGGAACACCACAGCATAATGGTGCGTCCGAACGTCATAACCGTACTTTATTGGATATAGTACAATCTATGATGTCTCTTACCGATCTACCACTATCGTTTTTGGGGTTATGCATTAAAGACAGCTGCATTCACGTTAAAAAGGGCACCATCTAAGTCCATTGAGACGACACAATCAGAACTATGGTTTGGCAAGAAACCAAAGTAGTCGTTTCTTAAAAGTTTGGGGTTGCGATGCTTATGTGAAAAAGTTTCAACATGATAAGCTCAAACCCAAATCGGAGAAATGTGTCTTCATAGGATACCCAAAGGAGACAGTTGGGTACACCTTCTATCACAGATCCAAAGGCAAGATATTCGTTGCTGAGAATGGATCCTTTCTAGAGAAGGAGTTTCTCTCGAAAGAAGTGAGTGGGAGGAAAGTAGAACTTTATGAGGTAATTGTACCTGCTCCCTTATTGGAAAATAGTTCATCACAGAAATCTGTTCCTGTGACTACTACACCAATTAGTGAGGAAGTTAATGATGATGATCATGTAACGTCAGATCAAGTAACTACCGAATCTCGTAGGTAAACCGGAGTAAGATCCGCACCAGAGTGGTACGATAATCCTGTTCTGAAGTCATGTTACTAGACCATGACGAACTTGCGAACTATGAGGAAGCGATGATGAGCCCAGATTCCGCGAAGTGGTTTGAGGCCATGAAATCTGAGATATGATCCATGTATGAGAACAAAGTATGGACTTTGATGGATTTGCCCGATGATCGGCAAGCCATAGAAAATAAATGGATCTTCAAGAGGAAGACGGACGCTGATAGTAGTGTTACTATCTACAAAGCTAGAATTGTCGCAAAAGGTTTTCGACAAGTTCAAGGTGTTGACTACGATGAGAGTTTCTCACTCGTATCTATACTTAAGTCTGTCTGAATCATGTTAGCAATTGCCGCATTTTTTGAAATCTGGCAAATGGATAACAAAACTACAATCCTTAATGGATTTATTAAAGAAGAGTTGTATACGATGCAACTAGAAGGTTTTGTCGATCCTAAAGGTGTTAACAAAATATGCAAAACTCCAGCGATCCATCTTTGGACTGGTGCAAGCATCTCGGAGTTGGAATACACGCTTTGATAAGTTGATCAAAGCATATAGTTTTATACAGACTTGCGGTGAAGCCTGTATTTACAAGAAAGTGAGTGGGAGCACTACAACATTTCTGATAAGTATATGTGAATGACATATTGTTGATCAGAAATAATGTAGAATTATTCTGTAAAGCATAAAGGAGTGTTTGAAAGGAGTTTTTCAAAGAAAGACCTTGGTGATGCTTCTTACATATTGAGTATCAAGATCTATAGAGATAGATCAAGACGCTTGATAAGTTTTTTTCAATGAGTACATACCTTGACAAGATTTTGAAGTAGTTCAAAATGGAACAGTCAAAGAAAGAGTTCTTTCCTGTGTTACAAGGTATTAAATTGAGTAAGACTCAAAGCCCGACCACGGCAGAAGATAGAAAGAGAATGAAAGACATTCCCTATGCCTTGGCCATAGGTTCTATAAAGTATGCCATGCTGTGTACCAGATCTATTGTATACCCTACACAGAGTTTGGCAAGGGAATACAATAGTGATCTAGGAGTAGATCACTGGACAGCGGTCAAAATTATCCTTAGTGGAATAAGGATATGTTTCTCGATTATGGACGTGACAGAAAGGTTCGCCGTAAAAGGTTACGTCGATGCAAGTTTTGACACTGATCTGGATGACTCTAAGTCTCGATCTAGATACATATTGAAAGTGGGAGCAATTAGCTAGAGTAGCTCTGTGCGGAGTATTGTAGACATAGAATTCGCAAAATACTTACGGATCTGTATGTGACAGACCCGTTGACTAAAATTATCTCACAAGCAAAACATGATCACACCTTAGTACTCTTTGGGTGTTAATCACATAGCGATGTGAACTAGATTACTGACTCTAGTAAACCCTTTGGGTGTTGGTCACATATCGATGTGAACTATGGGTGTTAATCACATGGTGATGTGAACTATTGCTGGTAAATCACATGGCGATGTGAACTAGATTATTGACTCTAGTGCAAGTGGGAGACTGAAGCAAATATGCCCTAGAGGCAATAATAAAGTTATTATTTATTTCCTTATATCATGATAAAGGTTTATTATTCATGCTAGAATTGTATTAACCGGAAACATAATACATGTGTGAATACATAGACAAACAGAGTGTCACTAGTATGCCTCTATTAGACTAGCTCGTTAATCAAAGATGGTTATGTTTCCTAACCATGAACAAAGAGTTGTTATTTGATTAACGAGGTCACATCATTAGTTGAATGATCTGATTGACATGACCCATTATATTAGCTTAGAACCCGATCGTTTAGTATGTTGCTATTGCTTTATCCATGACTTATACATGTTCCTATGACTATGAGATTATGCAACTCCCGTTTGCCGGAGGAACACTTTGGGTACTACCAAACGTCACAACGTAACTGGGTGATTATAAAGGAGTACTACAGGTGTCTCCAATGGTAGATGTTGGGTTGGCGTATTTCGAGATTAGGATTTGTCACTCCGATCGTCGGAGAGGTATCTCTGGGCCCTCTCGGTAATGCACATCACTTAAGCCTTGCAAGCATTGCAACTAATGAGTTAGTTGCGGGATGATGTATTACGAAACGAGTAAAGAGACTTGCCGGTAACGAGATTGAACTAAGTATTGGATACTGAGATCGAATCTCGGACAAGTAACATACCGATGATAAAGGGAACAACGTATGTTGTTATGCGGTCTGACCGATAAAGATCTTCGTAGAATATGTAGGAGCCAATATGGGCATCCAGGTCCCGCTATTGGTTATTGACCGGAGACGTGTCTCGGTCATGTCTACATTGTTCTCGAACCGTAGGGTCCGCACGCTTAACGTTACGATGACAGTTATTATGAGTTTATGCATTTTGATGTACCGAAGGTTGTTCGGAGTCCCGGATGTGATCACGGACATGACGAGGAGTCTCGAAATGGTCGAGACATAATGATTGATATATTGGAAGCCTATGTTTGGACATCGGAAGTGTTCCAGGTGAAATCAGGATTTTACCGGAATACCGGGTGGGTTACCGGAACCCCCCGGAAGCTAAATGGGCCATAGTGGGCCTTAGTGGCGAGGAGAAAGGGGCTGCCCTAGGTGGCCGCGCGCCTCCCCCCTTCCCCTAGTCCTATTAGGACTAGGAGAGGTGGCCGGCCCCCTCTCTCCCTCTTCCCCTTGAGGAGTCCTAGTCCAACTAGGATTGGGGGGGGGGGGGAATCCTACTCCCGGAGGGAGTAGGACTCTCCTGGCGCGCCAAGGGCTTGGCCGGCCAGCCCCTCCCCCTGGATCCTTTATATACGGAGGCAGGGGGCACCCCAGAGACACAAGTTGATCTACGGATCGTTCCTTAGCCGTGTGCGGTGCCCCCTTCCACCAAATTCCAACTCGGTCATATCGTTGCAGTGCTTAGGCGAAGCCCTGCGCCGGTAACACATCAAGATCGTCACCACGCCGTCGTGCTGACGGAACTCTTCCCCGACGCTTTGCTGGATCGGAGCCCGGGAATCGTCATCGAGCTGAACGTGTGTCAAGAACTCGGAGGTGCCGGAGTAACGGTACTGTGATCGGTCGGATCGCGAGGAGAACGTACGACTACTTCCTCTACGTTGCGTCAACGCTTCCGCTTCGGTCTACGAGGGTACGTAGACAACACTCTTCCCTCTCGTTGCTATGCATCACCATGATCTTGCGTGTGTGTAGGAAATTTTTTGAAATTACTAAGGGTTATCAGCAAGTTAAAGGGGTTGACTACGATGAGACTTTCTCTCCCGTAGCGAAGTTGAAGTCCGTCTGAATCATGTTAACAATTGCCGCATACTATGATCATGAGATATGGCAAATGGACGTCAAAACGGCATTCCTTAACGGTAATCTTAAGGAAGAATTGTATATGATGCAGCCAGAAGGTTTTGTCGACCCTAAGAATGCTAACAAGGTATGCAAGCTCCAGTGATCCATTTATGGGCTGGTGCAAGCATCTCGGAGTTGGAACATTCGCTTTGATGAGATGACCAAAGCTTTTGGGTTTATGCAGACTTATGGAGAAGCCTGCGTTTGCAAGAAAGTGAGTGGGAGCTCTGTAGCATTTATCATATTATATGTAGATGACATACTTTTGATGGGAAATGATATAGAACTTTTGGACAGCATTAAGGTCTACTTGAATAAGAGTTTTTCAATGAAGGACCTTGGAGAAGCTGCTTATATATTAGGCATCAAGATCTATAGAGTTAGATCAAGACGCCTCATAGGTCTTTCACAAAGCACATACCTTGATAAGACATTGAAGAAGTTCAGTATGGATCAGTCAAAGAAGGGGTTCTTGCCTGTGTTGCAAGATGTGAAATTGAGCTCAGCTCAATGTCCGACCACGGCAGAAGATATAGAAGAGATGAGTGTCATCCCCTATGCCTCAGCCATAGGGTCTATTATGTATGCCATGCTATGTACCAGACCTGATGTAAACCTTGCCGTAAGTTTGGTAGGAAGGTACCAAAGTAATCCCGGCAAGGAACACTGGACAGCGGTCAAGAATATCCTGAAGTACCTGAAAAGGACTAAGGACATGTTTCTCGTTTATGGAAGTGACGAAGAGCTCGTTGTAAAGGGTTACGTCGACGCTAGCTTCGACACAGATCTGGATGACTCTAAGTCACAAACCGGATACGTGTATATGTTGAATGGTGGAGCAGTAAGGTTGTGCAGCTGCAAGCAGAGCATCGTGGCAGGATCTACATGTGAAGCGGAGTGCATGGCAGCCTCGGAGGCAGCGCATGAAGCAATTTGGGTGAAGGAGTTCATCACTGACCTAGGAGTCATACCCAATGCGTCGGGGCCGATCAAACTCTTCTTTGATAACACTGGAGCTATTGCACTTGCCAAGGAGCCCAGGTTTCACAAGAACACCAGGCACATCAAGCGTCGCTTCAACTCCATTAGTGAAAATGTTCAGGATGGAGACACAGAAATTTTTAAAGTGCACACGGATCTGAATGTCGCAGATCCGTTGACTAAACCTCTTCCGCGAGCAAAACATGATCAACACCAGAACTCTATGGGTGTTCGATTCATCACAATGTAACTAGATTATTGACACTAGTGCAAGTGGGAGACTGTTGGAAATATGCCCTAGAGGCAATAATAAAAGGATTATTATTATATTTCCTTGTTCATGATAATTGTCTTTTATTCATGTTATAAATGTGTTATCCGGAAATCGTAATACATGTGTGAATACATAGACACCAACATGTCCCTAGTAAGCCTCTAGTTGACTAGCTCGTTGATCAACAGACAGTCATGGTTTCCTGACTATGGACATTGGATGTCATTGATAACGAGATCACATCATTAGAAGAATTATGTGATGGACAAGACCCAATCCTGAGCATAGCACAAGGTCGTATAGTTCGTTTGCTAGAGCTTTTCCAATGTCAAGTATCTTTTCCTTAGACCATGAGATCGTGTAACTCCCGGATACCGTAAGAGTGCTTTGGGTGTGCCAAACTTCACAACGTAACTGGATGACTATAAAGGTATACTACGGGTATCTCCGAAAGTGTCTGTTGGGTTGACACGGATCGAGACTGGGATTTGTCACTCCGTATGACGGAGAGGTATCACTGGGCCCACTCGGTAATGCATCATCATAATGAGCTCAATGTGATCAAAGTGTTTGATCAAGGGATCATGCATTACGGTACGAGTAAAGTGACTTGCCGGTAACGAGATTGAACGAGGTATTGGGATGCCGGCAATCGAATCTCGGGCAAGTAACATGCCGATTGACAAAGGGAATTGTATACGGGGTTGATTGAATCCTCGACATCGTGGTTCATCCGATGAGATCATCGAGGAGCATGTGGGAGCCAACATGGGTATCCAGATCCCGCTGTTGGTTATTGACCGGAGAGTTGTCTCGGTCATGTATGCGTGTCTCCCGAAGCCGTAGGGTCTACACACTTAAGGTTCGGTGACGCCAGGGTTATTAGGAAGACTTATATGTGATTACCGAATGTTGTTCGAAGTCCCGGATGAGATCCCGGACGTCACGAGGAGTTCCGGAATAGTCCGGAGGTAAAGATTTATATATGGGAAGTCGTCATACGGTCACCGGAAAGGTTCGGGGGCATATCGGTATTGTACCGGGGCCACCGGAGGGGTTCCGGGGGTCCACCGGGAGGGGCCACCTCTCCCGGAGGGCCTTATGGGCTGTATGAGGAAGGGATCCAGCCCAAAGTGGGCTGGGGCGCCACTCCCCCTAGGGTCCATGCGCCTAGGGTTGGGGGGAAACCCTGAGGGGGGCGCCCCCCTTGCTTGGGGGGCAAGCTCCCTCCCCTTGGCCGCCGCCCCCCCCTCTAGATCTCATCTAGAGGGGCCGCCCCCCCCCCTTCTCCCTTCCCCTATAAATAGAGGGGCGAGGGGAAGGCTGCCAAACACATCCTCCCCTCCCCAACACCTCTCCTCCTCCGTCACGAGCTTGGCGAAGCCCTGCCGGAGTACTGTTGCTCCACCACCACCACGCCGTCATGCTGCTGCTGGAGCCATCTTCCTCAACCTCTCCTTTCCCCTTGCTGGATCAACAAGGAGGAGACGTCACGCTGACCGTACGTGTGTTGAACGCGGAGGTGCCGTCCGTTCGGCGCTAGGATCTCCGGTGATTTGGATCACATCGAGTACGACTCCCTCATCCCCGTTCTTTGAACGCTTCCGCTCGCGATCTACAAAGGTATGTAGATGCATCCGATCACTCGCTGCTAGATGAACTCATAGATGGATCTTGGTGAAACCGTAGGAAAATTTTTGTTTTCTGCAACGTTCTCCAACAGGTGCTGTGCCGAATGCCAAATTCCAGTTGGACTGAATTCTGCTCTGCCCTTCAAGCCAGGTTCGGCCGCAATCAACACCAAACTCTCCTGCGCAAGCTGTTTCGAATTGCGCAGACAAGTACTGTAGAAGATTATGTGGATCGTTTCGCAGAATTGTATGATCAACTGACAGCCTATGAGGATACACCCAATGATTTGCATTATACCACCAGATTCCTTGACGGTCTGAAACCGGGGGTCCGGATCGCTGTAGCACTGCAGAAGCCTAAGAACTTAGATGCTGCCTATGAACTAGCTCTGTTGCATGAGGAACTTGGTGAAGGGTTTACACCAATCAATAGCTATTCAACCAAGCGGCTGTCAACTCCTGCACTTGCTACTTCCCCTTCCATTGTCAAAACTGCAGAAGAAAAGAGGAGGACTGAAACTGTCAAACCTAACCGAGCTGAAGATAAATGGTCAGCATTGAGAGAATTCCGGAGATCCAAGGGACTCTGCTTTGTTTGTGGTGAGAAATGGTCCAGAGACCATGTATGCAAGTCAACCGTGCAACTGCATTTTGTCCAGGAAATGATTGAACAGTTGCAGGCTAGTTCACCAGAAGAATCTGAAACTTCTGACAGTGAACACCCTTCTTCTGCTTCATCTTCAGTGCATTCTATCAGACTTTCTGCTGCTGCTATGGGAAGGGAACCTGAGGCCCCTGTTCTGCAATTACAAGTGAATATCCAGGGACATATCTTGAGTTTTCTCGTGGATTCTGGCAGCACTCTTTCGTTTCTTGACAGCAAATTTGTAACATTGTCAGGTGTTGCTCCCATTGCTCCTGTTAAAGTTACAGTGGCAGGAGGGACTGTTATAGTTTGTCAGCACAGTATGGAGGCTTGTAACTGGATCAGTAATGGGGTACAGTTCACATCCAACTTCAAGCTATTACCTCTCAACACTTATGATGGTATACTTGGTCTAGATTGGTTAACCCAGCATAGCCCCATGAAAATTGATTGGGTGGAGCAATGGATGTCTTTTAGTTATGAAGGGAAGTTGGTCACCTTGCAGGGTATAGATGCAGCAGAATACACCTATGAATGTGTGTCCATCTCAACCATCCAAGTTACAGAACCCACTGCAATTCCTGAAGAGATGCAACAACTTATAGATGAGTTTGCTGATGTGTTTGCAGCTCCTACAGAATTACCCCCTAGAAGAGACAGTGATCACAAGATTCCCCTAATTCCGGGGGCAAGTCCTGTCACTTCAAGGCCTTACCGAATTGTTCCTCAGTTGAAGGATGAACTTGAGAGGCAAATCAATGAACTGCTTGCAGCTGGACTCAGAGTTAGCAAAAGTCCTTTCTCTTCTCCAGTTTTACTTGTCAAGAAAAAAGGGGGAGAATGGAGGCTGGTTGTGGACTATAGGATGTTAAATGCTACTACTGTTACTGGTAAATTTCCAGTCCCAGTCCTAGATGAGCTACTGGATGAGTTAGCTGGTGCTGCATGGTTTACTAAGTTGGATTTGAGGGCTGGTTATCATCAGATTCGGTTAGCTCCTGGTGAAGAGTACAAGACTGCATTCTCTACACATATTGGTCACTATGAATTCAATGTATTGGCCTTTGGATTGAGTGGTGGTCCTGGCACCTTCCAGGGTTCTCTGAACAATACACTGAAACCTGTCAACAGAAAAAACACACTCTGTTTCTTCGATGATATCCTCACCTTCAGCAAAACTTACAAGGAGCACCTTGTTCATGTTAGAAGGGTTCTGGAATTACTCAGAGCTGATCAGTGGAAGGTTAAGTTATCCAAATGTGCTTTTGCTCAACAACAAATTGATTATCTGGGTCACACTATTAGTGCTGCAGGTGTATCCACTGATTCCTCTAAGATATCCACTGTTCAGAATTGGCCTACTCCTACTAATGTAAAAGAAGTGAGAGGATTTGTTGGTCTTAGTGGATATTACAGAAAGTTCATACAACATTATGGTATTATCAGGAAACCATTGACTGAACTCCTTAAGAAAGGGGTGCCATTTGTTTGGACTCCAGTCACTGAAGAAGCATTCTCTATTCTAAAAAAGAAATTGGTTGAAGCCCCTGTTCTAGCTCTTCCTCAGTTCAACAAGCCTTTTGTTATTGAAACAGATGCTTGTGACAAGGGGATTGGAGCAGTGTTGATGCAGGAGGGGCATCCCTTAGCCTATGTCAGTAAGGCTTTAGGGCCAAAGAACAGAGGACTGTCAGTCTGTGAAAAGGAGTACATGCCTATTCTACTAGCTGTACAGCAATGGAGGCCTTATCTGCAGATGCAACATTTTGTGATCAGAACTGATCAGAAGTGTTTGATACATTTGCAAGACCAAAAGTTGCATACTGTGTGGCAACAGAAAGCACTTACCAAATTGATGGGTTTGGACTATGAGATTCTGTACAAAAAGGGGATTGAGAATTCTGCAGCAGATGCTCTATCCAGGAGAACACTAGATTAGCAGTTGTTCTATGTATCTAAAATACAACCAGTGTGGATGACTGAAGTAATAGACAGCTACAGTGAAGACAAGTCTACTCTTGAACTCCTGCAACAATTAGCTCTAGATCCAGCTGCCAAACCCAATCACCAATTGCTGCAGGGTATAATCAGGTATAAAGGAGCTATATGGATTGGTAATAGGCAAGAGTTACATGACAAAATCTTTGCTGCCTTCCATGACAGTCTAGTAGGGGGACATTCAGGGTTTCCTGTTACTTATCACAGGATACATTCTCTCTTCAGATGGTCAGGAATGAAGAAGTTCATCAAAGAAAAAGTGCAATCCTGTATGATTTGCCAGCAAGCTAAGCCAGAAAGAGTTAATTACCCAGGATTGCTGTCGCCCCTACCAGTGCCTAAGAAAGCTTGGGAATATGTAACTATGGATTTCATTTCTGGTCTACCTATCTCAGGCCAGTTTGACTGCATATTCTTGGTTATTGAGAAATTCACTAAATATGGTCATTTCATGCCATTGAAACATCCACTCACTGCTGCTAAGGTTGCTGAAGTGTTTTTGGATAATGTATATAAGTTACATTGGATGCCAGAGTTTATAGTGTCTGACAGAGATCCTGTTTTCACTAGTGCATTTTGGCAAACTTTGGTCAAGAGAACTGGCACCCAACTCAACATGAGCACAGCATATAATCCAGCTACTGATGGACAGACTGAGAGAGTGAATCAACAAGTTGAGTGTTATCTCAGAAGCTTTATCAGTGCACACCCTAAGCAGTGGAGCAAGTGGCTTGCAATGTATGAATTTTGGTATAACACTAACTGGCATTCAGCAGTGGGCAAGACTCCTTTTGAGATATTGTATGGTCACTCCCCGAGGTATTTTGGCATTACTGCTAGTGATACTGTCGCCTCTCCTGATATTCAGCAGTGGCTGTTAGAAAGGCAGACAGTGTTGGATTCTGTCACTCAACATCTGCACAGAGCACAACAGAGGATGAAAAATCAAGCTGATAAGCATAGAACTGAATGTGTCTTTGAGATTGGTGAACTGGTTTTCCTCAAGCTCCAGCCTTATGTCTAGTCCTCAGTTGTTCGACGAGCTAATCATAAGCTATCCTTCAAATTTTTTGGCCCATACAAGGTTGTTGACAAGATCGGTGAGGTGGCTTACAAACTGGAGTTGCCTGCTACTAGCAAGATTCACCCAGTGTTCCATGTTTCTCAACTCAAGAAGGTGATTTTTCCTGGTACCGCGGTCACCCCTAACCTACCATCCCAGTTTTCTGATCTACAGGTGCCAGTGCAAGTTCTTCAGTCCCGGGTTCGTCAAGTTGGCCAGAAAACAATCGCGCAGGGCTTGATACTGTGGAGCAGCTCTTCTCCATACGAGGCTACTTGGGAAGATCTGGAATCCCTGCGGCAGCAGTTTCCGCGAGCTGCGGCTTGGGGTCAAGCCGCTACTCAAGAACGGGGGAATGTCAGCGAACCACTGCTAACCAAGACGGTTACTGACGACGGAGAAGCTGCATCAACTTCAGCTGGTGTCGACAACAGCACGACAGCTACAGTACCGGAGCTAAGGCCCAAGTCGAATCGGGCCAGGAGGACCCCCCAGTGGCTTGCAGGCCCAAACTGGTCCCGTTAACCGGGTGTAACAGTACTTATAGCCGTTGGCTGCTTCTCTTTTGTTTTTGGCGATGGACTAGGCGGCTACGGCCCATGTGTATCTAAACAGACCTGTGGGTGGTTGGGAGGAACACGCGAGTGAATTCAAATTCTAGATCGAATCCCCAATTTCGCCATGATTATGTGAGCTAGATCCAAGTACCTCACATAGTCAAGCTTCTGCTTATTCCTACAACACTTTAATCTGATTCATCTGTGTTGATCAAATCTGATTCATCTGAGGGGAAATTTCCTTTGGTTATGTAATCAAATCTGTGTTGATTTATGACGCCTAACATAACTTCCATCCACCGCTGCTGTTCGTGGTAGGATAGAGCAGTGACCGACGTTGTGGCATTTACCTGATGCTTCGCTTCTATTATGGCCAACCGTGATGGAGAGACGCGAGAGCACTGACCTGAAGAATCAAGAAACTCTAGAGGAAAACAGAGTATCCGGCAACAGCACCGCGTCAGTCTAATCTAGTCATTAACAGAGCATTGGGTAAACAACACTACTAACTCCAGTTCATTAGGGAGATGAAATACCGATGTATGGAGACGTTTTGGGGGTAGTTTGAAAGACTAGTTCTGGACCCAATACCCCTGTAAGTTAGTAAAGATCTAGTGTGAAGAATTGTTCTAATTTTCTTTACAGGAGTGTAATATTGCTGAACTCCCAAGCAGCCCTTATTGGTGCCCGACATGATATACAGGGTAAATTATTTACAGGCAGTGGCGGAGCCAAGGGGGGGGGGGGGGGGGGCGAGCAGGGGCCTGGCCCCCCTAATGATCAAACGTTGTTGTGTAATTAGCGATAGGAACGCATGTATTCCTCACGCTTATACGTACTTGGGCCCCCCTATACGGCGTTAATCTATCTATTATTATATATAAAAAATATTTGACGGGTTAACCAGAAAAAGAAGAAATAAGTTAGAAATTACTGCAAAAAATAGAAATATCCCACCGTTAATTTAATAGACTAATTTTTTACAGCCATTAGATAAGTTACCCCCCAAAAAAGATTGTAAGTTAATAATATTACCCACCAATGCCATTATAATTATACTGGAAGATAAACGTTTCGCTCCATGCAAGTAACGTAGGGCGTGCGCTGATTAAATTTTTTTTTTTGAGAGAACGTACGACTGATTCCATATGTACTATAGATTAAAGAAAAGGGCCATGCATGCGATTGATTCCAGTTTAAAGAAAAGGGCGTGCACTGCTCCATGCAGCCGAGCTAGGACGTGCGTTGGTCAAATGAAAAATAGGACATGCACTAATTTTTCCAGTTAAAAATAAAGACGTGCCCTGATCCAGCTTTAAGAAGGACCTGAGTTAGTTGTTCAATCCAAAAGAAAAGGACGTGGCTTGCTTAATTGCTTTATGCATGCATGCAATCAGCTGAAACAAAAAGACGGATCCGGCTTGCCTGCTCCCTTCCCGTGCTCCCATCAATGCTCCCACTTAATCCTACGGTTGTCTTTTTTTCTTTTTTTTCTAATCTAATCATGTGTGCCCTTGATTTATGCATGCATGCATGACTAGCTTGCTATATACATGCATGCATTCAGCTGGGACCAAAAATTGTGCATGTGTACCCTTCATATATGCATGCCCGTAGTTGCCCATATCTTCTGCACTCGGTAGAGTTTCATATGTCGTCACGGTTAATTTATTTCAGTTGTTGATTTCCATTAATTTACCGAAATAGGCTTACATCCCGCTATATTGATATAACAACCACCCGATTACAACATTCCGATCAACGCTGGGGCAAATATCACAAGCACGCCCAAAAGAAATAACAAGAGAAAATAAGAAAAGAAATGCCAACAACGCCGGATCAACGAAAGCTACGACACACCGCGACCGCTGCGCCCACCGAAGATAACCACCACGCTTCAAAGCCAACGAGTTGCCGTGTACCAAGCACCACCTTCAAGAAGGAATGCGACGATGACGACGCTGCTGCCCGAACGAATCCTAGGATTTCTCCCGATACACGGAGGGTAGAGGGGGGGAGAGGGTCACCCGACGCCCTTCAAGAAGGATGGCGGCGCCCGCAGGCGTCACCGCGTTGGTGCCGGTAAGACCCGACATGGATTTCTCCCGACCTCTCGCGCCCACCACCGAGGACCAACCTTCGGCTCCACCACACCCGCCGCCCACCAACATGCGCCAACAGTCACGAGGACACCACCGTCTTCTCACCACGGCCAAGGAAGCGAGGCCGGCCGGATCCAAACGAGACACCCGAAGACAAGGACCGGCAGCACCGCAGCCACGAGGGAGGGAACAACCTCTCCACCGGCTTAGGCGGTAGCAGACTGGGCATAGCAGCAGAGGCACACCAGACCCCCTGTCCGGCCAGGCCGAGCGTGGGCCCGTGAAGCTCCGCCGCCGTGCTGCAGCAGTCGCGACACAGCAGCTGCCGTCCCTGTCACGAGGAGCTCGCCGGAACCACCGGAGAACAGCCCACTGCGGCCACCCAGCAGGCCCGCCCCGACCCAGATCAGGCCTGTAGGGCCTAGATCTGGGCCAGCCGGGCGCCGCCGGCCGCCGCAAGCCATGGTCGTCACCGCCGCCAAGGGGCAACGCCTCCGCACCGCCGCCGTCCAGAACCGCGCCGGAACGCCGCCGGCCGAAGGGCTCCGCCGCCAGGACCGCTCGCCCGAGCCAGGGTCCAGCGACGGGGGAAGAAGGAGGGCCGCCACCGCCGGACTGCGGGGCGCCGCGCGGGCAACGCCCGGCCGCGCTCGCCGACGGCAGCGGCGAGGGGGAAGGGAGGGACTCGCGGGGAGGGGGAGGGGTGGGGAACCGCCCCGGTCGCCTCGCTCGGGGAGGGCGACGCGGGGGGCACGCGAGGGGGACGGGGCAGTTCCAGTTTCAGAACCTCCACCGGCCCATATCAAGTTGTTCAATGACCAAAAGGTAGAAGCGCAAAAGCAAAAAATAGTCCAACCCAACCTCTAACTCCACGGGAATTTACCCTAAAAATACGCATGAATAGAAGCACACAGTGCTAAAAAAAGGAACGCATGTATGATGGCCTAACGTCGTCTCCGCCGCCATGCCCTTGCTCCATACGTCCCTCATAATATCTTGGTATGGGCGCCCCTTGAGGAAGGCAGCGGGAAGGAGGAGGGAAGATAAGGCATGTTGGACAGCACATGCCCGCCGCAACGGCGTCCGCAACTTGGGTGTGAGGTAGATTCTCGATTCCCCCAGATCCTATGGACCTCAATCCTAGCCTTCTTACCCTAATCTAATTTCCTCATGCTGATCTCTCACGTTAGGCTCTTAAGGTGTAGAGACACTGAGTATGTACGTGATGGGTTTACAGGTCAAGATTTCACTGCAGAATAGGTTGATGGACATGATAGCTGAAGTTTGAGCGAGATCGGCTGACTTCCAAATTTACTTGTAATCTGGAAGATCATACTACTTGAGATTTAACAACTTGACATTAGGTTGGCATGCATATTATGGAATGGCCCAGCTGAAGGCTAGGTGAGCATTAACATCTGGGGAAGGAGTATTACTTTTTTTTTTTGAGCATCGGAAGGAGTATTACTTTTAGTTGCAAGTTAATCAACAAACCATGGAGAGGTAGATGAACAGAGAAACAGGCGAAAAACATGCCGTAGAGAGTTTTCAAATCAGGATGGAGGACAAAAACTTTCCTAAAAAGACAGCTGCTCAGGTTTGCCCGGTAGACATGTGCTAATTGGATTGACAAGCACATAAGATGTGCATGCATGCTGCTTACCTTTACCTAACTGTGCTCTAATTAACAGCAAGGAAATTAGTTCACGTGCAATCTATCCGTCAATTATTACTGTACAAATGAATCTCCGGCATTGAGATTGTCAATTTACACGTTTATATTCACTTAAGTCACTAGTCATGACGCACGCACAGAAGGAAGTGCAATCTCCTCACGGAAAACAAGTAATCTTGGTGAAATCATCATCTTCTGCACACAACCTGTTGCCACCTGCTAGAGTTGACGTACTAGCAGACAAGTACTGTTCATCTCCAATCAGTCGTTCAAGTTTCCGGATCTGGAAATTCATTATGCCCGTGTTAGCATAGCCTGCGTAGACGTACTAACAGTTCTTTTGATCGGTGTTGGGTTTCCTAATAATCTATACCTGATATGGAGTACTCGTTGCTGGCTTCACTACCACCTTTTTCTTTTTCATCACCAATTTCCATCACCGACACTCCATCACTGTGTGCAATTGCAACCCTGATAGATGAAAGAGCACACGCTTTACTAGTCTGGAGTGGAATCTTAGGAAACAAAATTAGTGTAAAGGACTACACCATCAAAATAACTAAGCAGACAACAACGGGGTAAAACAGAAATAAAAAGGAACTGGAAACAATAATTACCTTTCTGACCCCATCAAACATGCGAAACCACAAACCGGCCTGAAGTCCCCAAGCTTTGTCTTCAGCCTGGGAAATATGAAGCACACACTATTTAGCATATATATAGAGAAAGGGGCTAATCAGCATCTTTTAAGGAAAACAAGTCAAAAGATTTGTCTCATCAATTAATTAAGCTGAAGAGAATTGCCCACTTAATTAACAGAAAACCGGGAAAAAACCAACACAAACAATTCACATGCAGAGTACCCATAGAGCATGCAACCCCACAAGTGCACGATGAGTCCTACAACCATACCCAACGCACAACGACCATCAGTCCCCACACTACTACACCGCAAGGAAAACCCTAACAAAAGTGGCTCGACTGAAGACCACGAACACAGCCAACTCCACAGAGATAAGCCATGCCATAAGGACCGCCCAAGAGACTGATGGCCATCCATCAAGCAGCTACGGACGCCTTTGTTTCGGCGCTACCCTTCTTCCTTTTCTTCCTAAGTGCTTTCTCCACAATCGTCTTGCCAGATCCCAAGCTGGCTACCTCCAAACGAGTGAGCAAGCTGCCATGCTGTATCTCAAAGAGAATGTCATCAACCTTGTCCCTCATAGACACCGCTGCAACTACATCCTCAGCCATGGGTACCACCGACAGGACGGACGCAGGCGCCTCCAGTTGCTCACATGGCAGAGGCAGACCCAGCAGATGCGCCTCAGAATTAGGTCCCAACACACCTACCTCATCAACCTCGTCACCCACCGAGACCACGTGCTCCATCTCCTTCAGAAGTACCAATGAAAGGGGTGGAGTGGGCATAATGGGCAGTACTAGAGCCACGACTCCGTCGATGACTTCACACCTAGAGGCAATCAACAGCACAGTCATCAATGAAGGACATGATGTAGCACGAGGGCAGAAATGTCCATAAAGGCTTGCTTCCTCCCCAACTGAAGACCCAATCGGAAGCTCAAGCAGTGAAGGCACAACGGGCGCAACCCTTAATTTGGTGAGAGCGGCAGTCACGAAGCAACTCGGTCTCTTCCGCCAGGACGGGCTGCAATTGCACATCCACCGGTGTTACGACAACCTCCAGTGCAGGCGATGAGGCATCATGATGCGGCTTCGTAGACAGATTGGGGCGGTGCTGAGCATAGCAGAAACACAATTTGTGGCCGAAACGAAGGCATCCCGTGCACCAGATTAGGTCCCTACAAGAATGGGCATGATGACCTTTGGAGAGACACTGAAAGCATTGATCCCTAAGCCACTCCGGAGGACTAGGCCGGGCAATGGCAGCGGGCCGACAAAAGACCTTTGTAGACGGCGAACGGCGGCGCCCGGTGATGATGT
The DNA here is from genome assembly GCA_032464435.1 of Aegilops umbellulata. Classification (NCBI taxonomy): domain Eukaryota; kingdom Viridiplantae; phylum Streptophyta; class Magnoliopsida; order Poales; family Poaceae; genus Aegilops; species Aegilops umbellulata. Next base: position 443,695,369 of record CP136059.1, on the reverse strand, counting down.
GCCAATCTCCCAACGTTTCCCCACGAGCTGCTGGCGCGCAGCGCATGGGATCGGCCACGTAGGAGAGGCCACTGGGACGGTGCATGATAGACCGGCGGCAGTGGGCGGCAACTGGAGCGGCATGAGTGGGGTAGTCGGGACAAGCTGGAGACTGCATCGGGAGGCAGCTGCCAGAGCAATAGGACCCCCGTCCTGTACATCAATGGACACCAGCACATTGCCCAGGCGAAAGGGGTCGCCAAGTAAGGCAGCGAGCAGCAGCATGGAGGTTGTGTGGGATGCAGGGTCGATGAACAGTGGCAGCTCGGACGCATCACAGAGACGATGGCCGGAGCGACCGCCGCCACCGACTAGGGCGTAGAGCTAACGCTAAGCATGGCCAGAAAAGTAGGAGTCAACATGGACGATGGACCAGTGCGCAGCACGGCCGGAGTGGCAGTTGCTGCCGTTGCCGACGTGGAGGCAAGCCGGGGATGTGGACAAAGGACGGGCGAACTCAGAGCACCCGGCAAGGGGTGGCTCGTCGATGCGGGCGCTGTGTTTTGATCTTCGGCCGAAAAAATGAATTTCGGTCGTCTCGCTAGGCCCCGATATATCGGCCTATCGGCCGAATAATTTGGCCCAGTTTGAATTTTTTTGCCCGGCCCAGCTTCGAGAGCCTTCCAGTTAGGCTCTCGCTGAGACAAAATGACGAACCCACGCAGCCTAACCCTGTATCGCTCTTTCCCTGTCCCTCCTCCTGTCTGCGGCGCCGCCGCTGCGCACATCTCAGGTGAGTGCTTCCACCCCATCTCCTCACCGTCCTCCACATCTCCGGCCAAGGCGCACACTTCTCTGGCCTTCCTCCACATCTCCTCGCCTCCAACCATCCACTTCCTGTCCTTTGCTTCTCCAAGACAGCACCATGGTGATTGGCAGCTGCGGCAACGGAGCTGATGGTGCGCCAGCACGGGGCAGCGGCAACAGCTTAGAGGGCGTCCAGTTGATTGGCAAGGTACAAATGTTCTTGATGCCTTTATATCCTCCTACTTTAGGATGTACATGCATGCAGTTTTAGTTCTTCAGCAATTTCAGATCAATGTCGCTTTGTTTCTTAGTTATAATCTATACTGCGATGTACTTGGTTGCTTTAGATTAATGAGAGGCCCCTGGTAAATGGCTTGGCAAATTCATATATTATATGGTGGTAGGAAAAATTGAGTCTTGATGAGTTCAATACAGTAGTGACGTTATTAATCTGAAATATACATGCATCTAGTAGTCACCAAGGATGCTCTAGATCTGGTAATATTTATTTTGGTCCAATAGAAAAGTGGGTTACAAACCTTGTAATGAACATCCTAAAATATATAATTGTTCCATATATCTTGGTTGTGTGCTTGCTTTTGAGTTGTTGAGATGGTGCTTGTGCGCAACATTAAAGTTTTTTTCTCAAGAACAGATTAATTTCAATAGAAAAGTAGATGTTGACCGATGATTAATTTCAATGTTCAGTGGTACCATTAAGTGGTGGTTCTAGAACTAATCATCATTGTATCTTTCTCAAGAACGGATTACAGTTTGTGACTTGTCTGTTTGGCAAACTAGAGCATCAACTTGTATATATCTTTACTTATTCCTTAGTATCTAAACTAGACCATGGGGCTGCACTGTTTTTTGTTTATTATTAATATGAGGACACCCTAGCAAGCAAGGGTTGCTTCCTTAGTTACCTACTCTTGATAACTGGCCGGTGTTCTTTTGTCATTTGATTTTCAGGTAATGGAACTGCAATTAGGAGTGGCAGCGGCAACCATGATGCAAGTGCAAGTGGTTTCCAAAGATCTTTGAAAGGTAACATACTAACATGATATGAGCTGTGAGATTGCATGGGGATCTTATACAGCTCTAACTTAGTTCAAATAAAAAAAGATGGCATAGATCTCTCACTTAATTCAGTAGTTCCATGAAACTATTTGGTATTTATTCGTAAATTGGTTGAAGTTTTTTGGTGTGAGTGGACATAACAGTACACTGCGTTGTCCATGTAGTGAGTTGAGGATGATCACAATTCAGATTATTTGGATCTCTCTTTCATATTTCTATATAGTAAGGCATATATCTAGATCTTATTGGTGCACATTTCTAGAGTATTTGCTTGGTATGCTGCCAGATTACTATGCTTTGCTTGTTCACACGATGCAAATGGAATATTGTTATTGATTTGCTAGGTTCAATTAAAGTGATGTTGTTTGTAACTTTGCAATGTAGGAACTAAAGACAATAACTTATATGATCCTTGGAACCATGCATGGCCGTATTATGGGGGTTTTGATTGTTTGTACTGCAGCCTAAAGCACAAAGGTGGAGGTGCAACCCGTGCCGCGGAGCACCTTGGTGGTATTGTAGGTAATGTGAGGAGCTGCCCCAATGTGCCAAGAAATGTTAGAGATGCAATGAGAGAGTGCCGGGATGAATCGAAGAGGAAGAAAAGAGACAACAAAATAGCAGGCTGTGAATTGAAAGAAATATTATGGAAGGGATGTATCAAAATGGAGGGGTGATTAATGTACTAGATGATGAAGAAAAAGAAATTCAGATTAATATAAGAAAGGCATTGCATGACCCGAATGTCTCCCGCAGAGTTGATAGGAGGATTGGCAAGGGGGGTGTGGGTGATGTGCGAGTTTCTGTTGGCAAAAAGTGTATCACCGCATATTTTAAAAAGCAATTATGCAGCAACAAAGTATATATCTATGCAGCCCAAGATCAATAGTGCTTTGGATCCTAATTCGAGAGATGCACTTGGCCTAGCTTGGTCCAAGTTTTTTCATGCCAGTGATATTGCCGGACGTAAAGCTGACTGTCCATACTTCCGAGCTGCTTTGAAGATCACTCAACAATTAGGGCCTACTCCTATACCAACCGCGAAGGAGATTGATGGGAAATATTTGGATGCAAACTATGATGAAACAACTTCTTTTCTTCAGAAATTCAAACAAGATTCGAAAAACTTCGGTGTGACTCATATGTGCGACTCTTGGACTGGTCCAACAGGAATGAGTCTCATAAACTTCATGTTGTATTGCAGTACACGAATGTTCTACCTCAATACTATTGATGCATCCGGTCACACTCAGAATCCAGGTTACTTCTTCCTCCTCTTCTTTGCATTTTACTTTCTTCTTCAATACTTGGATTTGTCCTAGAATTGTCTTATGTTCATGAAATATTTGCTTTGTTCTAGTTAGGTATATACATATGTTATTACAATACTTTTCTTGAATAGTTGGATCTGTCCTATAATTGTTTTATGTTCTTAATGCTTTATTCTAATTAGGTATATATGCATTTTACATATGTTCTTACAATACTTGATTCTTTAATACTTGGATCTGTCTTACATTGTCTTATGTTCTTAAAACATTTGCTTTGTTCTAATTAGGTCTATGCTTTTTACATAATTTTGCAGACTTTATATATAGAGAGATTGAAAAGGTTGTAGAAGAGATAGGCCATGGACATATAGTTCAAATAGTAACCGATAATGGGTCCAATTATAAGAAAGCTTGCAAAAACCTTATAGAAGAACCGAAATACTCTCATATTGTTTGGCAACCATGTGCTGCCCACACTGTCAATCTTATGTTAAAAGATATAGCCAAATTTCCTGATGTTGATGTGATAGTCAAGAGTGCCAAGACAATCTGTAGGTTCTTGCATAACCACAATAACTTGCATGATAACATGAAGAAGAACATAGGTGGTGAACTAATTAGACCAAATGCCACTCGTTTGGGGACTGTCTTCATGTTCCTTGAGAGTTACCATTTGAAGAAAGATAAATTTACGGAGCGGATGGTTTCAAAGGATTGGAAGGAGTCTCAGTGGAGGTATGAGCCTGGTTATGTGTTTGCTGAAGAATGTTTGTCTAGTAATGTTTGGTGGAATGCACTAGAGTGGGTATTGGGTTTCTTGAGGCCACTTTATAAGCCCATGAGGTATGCTGATACAAAGAAACAATGTACTCTTTCTAGCTTCAAAAAAAGTATGATGCTTGCTATACAACGGATGGAAGCCCATTTGGGACCTACATCAAGGTTGTACCTTAGTTTCATGCGCAAGGTGGGCAAGAGGATAGATGCAATGGAAGAAGATACATTTATGGTTGCAGGTATTGATAAATGAACCGACCTTAGAAATTTGTGTTTCTCTTTTTTCTGTTTTTTTATTCATGTTTCTCTATTGTTATGCAGCTTCTGTCCTTGATCCATAAGCAAGAGACACAATTGAATATGAGAGTGAGGATGATGATGGGGTGAGTGAGGATGATCTACAATATTAGCAAGAGACACAAATGCAAGTGGAAGAAGAGGCACAAGTACAAGTTGAAAAGGAGACACCAGCAAGCGTTGGCAATTTGGAGACTTGTAGATCTGGACGACTAGTTAGGAAGAAGATCAAGGAAGTCAACAACCTCTACTCGTAGATTTGGTCAGTCTCTTTTTTTCGGTGTTTATGCTCACTGTGTATATATTTGAAGCAGTTGATCTTTAAATAGCTTGATGTACATTGCTTTCTTTAAGTAGGTTGATCTTTAATTGTTCTGTTGCTCTAATGTTTATGCTCACTGTAAATGATCAGTACTGATGTTCTAATTTCTACTTGTCCATTATCACCTAGTAGTAATGTTGTAATTGCTGCTTATCTTCTTGTATTGCTGTTGCAATTGCTACCAATCACCTAGTAGTGCTATTCTAATTGCTACTTATCACTTAGTAGTGATGTTCTAGTTGCTACTTATCATGTAGTAGTGATGTTCTAAATGCTACGTATCACCTCTATTTGTCTTTGAAATGATACGTAGCTGATGTGATGCCAATTGGAGCTTGGAGAATGATGCTAGTTGGAGGCCTGGAGCTTTTTCAATGATACCTCCCTGTACTCATGGATTTCTTTTGGAGCTGCTGTTCGGTGTGACGCTTTGATGGTTGTCTTTTGGAGCCGTTTCTATGTGAAATCCTTTAAATTCTAGTGTTGGTTGTACTGAAGTATTTGAACTTTGAACTATAGTGTGATGGTGTGGACTCTCAAGTTTAGAACTAATGTGCGTGAGGGTTATGTTGGATTGATGCTGTTATTTTAATCCCTATTGCTATTTTTTTAAACATTATATGATTACTCCTGATGATTGTTGGGCTGCTATGCTTTTGCTTTGCTTTATTTCAAATTTCTGTGATTTTTTTGGTCAAATTTCGACCGAATTTCAGCCCAATTTTGTTCCAAAATACAAAATTTGATTATGCAATTTCGTCCAGAATTTTGCCGAAAATTTTGAAATGGCCAAAATTCGGCCATTTCGTCCAGGGCCGAAAAAAAATGGGGAACCGAAAATCAAGACACAGTGCGGGCGCAGGCTTGGCCAGGGGCTCCTCCAGCACCTGCACGGACCCTCTACCCACCTGGATAGGGCGGCCCCGCGCCGGCTGCAGCGGCACGGCGAGGAGCTCCCGACCCGGATCGGACCAAGCAGCAGACGGGAGGACCAGCAGGACGACGCACGCCTTGCAGCCAGCAAGCAGCGAGCTGGCCGGGACTTGGGGCGGCGGCAGGGTGGCTGACGGGGCTGCTGGCGATCAGGACGGGACGGACAGTGCAAGGTTGCGAGGGCTCATGTTCCACTCCTTTTTCTTCCGAGAGGGATGGAGAGAGCAGATGGCGCGGAGGCCGGATCCGGGCGCGGAGGGCAGGGGTGGCCGGGGCAGGGAGATCTTGTTGTGGTTGTATTGAGACATGGCGAGACATGGTTGTATCGTGAATCGTGATTCCCTGAAATCAGTGGAGCTCCACACAAGAACAGCATTCCTTGTACCTGTAATTAGAACCGGAAGACTGGGATGGGCAAAGACGCAATAGACTTTATACTGACATTCGAGTGTATGAACGCACTCCTCCCTCTGTATGTCCCATATCTGTTTTGTAAAGAAAATAAAAACAAGGCACACATACATTAGAAATGCTAGATACATGTTGTATTAATGTACTTTCCAGCATAATAGCCGACCTTGGCAGTCCTGTCATCAGACACGCTCATCAAATACTGCTGACCATCACGCTTGAAGAAATCCACGCAGTTCACGCCATGCCTATGCCCAGAAAGAGTATACTTCGATTTGGGAGAATCAAGACTCCAAACCTGAACACCAACCATATGAGCTTCCAGTCACGGTACAGTAGAAAATGAAACGTACTCCATCTTCATCACTGCATCAAAAAGGTTACTAAGCAAACAAATAAGAGAGAGAAAGCAAAACCTTTACTGTACAATCATCTGAAGCACATGCAAAACTGTTGGTGTTCTCTGGGTTAAATTTTAGTTCATTAATAGAATTCCTGTGTCCTTCAAATATCAGTATGCAATTCCAGTTCTGGTCCCAGTCCCAAAGCTTTATTTTCTGAAAACATCCTGACAGCACATACGGCTGGGTTGGATGAACGTCTAATGAACAGAAGGCATTGTCATAATCGTGAGCTCTGAAACTCGTGACCTTTTCGAGTTCCTTTTCATACTTGTACACATGGACGAAACAATGAGCTGACACAGCCACAAGCCACCGCTTTCGTGCAATAATTTTAACTTTGCACACTGCAGTGAGGGCAATCGTCTGATTAGCATATCATTGTACAACTGTACATATGGCGGAAGAAAATCATGTTAAGAAGTCAGAAAGCTTACCTCCTGTCGCTGAGACCTTAATAGAAGCAGCCACTTTCTGCTAGTAAACAAGAATGAGTCATTTGTTGGTCTAATGTAAACAAAGATTGGTATATTTGCCGACAAAATTGAGCTTTTGGTGATGACCCTTTACATGTAATCATGATAATTTTATTGAAATACTATGACAGGAAAAAAAGTAGGCAAAAACATTTGCCAATATAGTGTGGTGTTTTATTGACTGTGGGCAAAAACTTCAACATTCTGATACAGCTCCGATCGATCATCACCAAGCATCTTTTCCTCCTATATTTGGACATCTTTTTTTTTTTTTGCGGGAACCTCCTATATTTGGACATCAACAAAATATGTCTATGTACTTACAAACTGTAAATGCTTGGGCCACGAGCATCTTTCTGATGCAAAGGGCAAGTGGCCATAATTTTCTTTCTTTATCCAAAATACTAGCAGAAGAAGCAATAATGGTAACTTGCCTGCGTGACAGAGTTCCAAATCTGAACACCACCAAATCGGTGACCGGTGATAATCCTGTATGATAATGAGGTATTAAAGCAGGATAATCACATCCAATGCACTGACTTGAAAAGGAAGATTAAAGATTAAAATGCCCATATAATCCTACACACTTACAATGGCTCTGTCTGATGTGCATCCATACAAAAGAACATACCGATTGCATCATCTGTAATCTAACCAAACAACATTCCAGTCAACACTAGAGAAACCAGCACTGAGATGGAAGGTCTTGAGAAGAGAAGAAAATGAAAAGCTGAAAACTAATACCTGCAGTAAAGGTTGGATTGTCTGCTACGTCGTCAATGCATCAAAGATGACAGACAAAAGGAAGCATCAGTACGTACAATTCAACTCAGTCATTGAAGCAGCATTAGTCCAATGCCACAACACAATTACACTCCTAAATGAATTTAGTTGGGATCTCTTTGTACCTTGATCATCTCGAATCATCTATCTTACAGAGTAGACTAAATTAGAAGGAACCCTCTTTCATTCTTTTGACACATAACCACCACTATCGGAACAATGTCGTGACACATAACACAGATTTGCCCGCCGTCGTGACACATAACAACACCGTGAATCACCGCGCCAAGTCAACCACCCACAATCCACCTGACCCGCAGGAGCAACTAGTAGGAGCAACTAGCAATCAATTATGAATCCTGAAATTCATACAATGACATGCAACGTGAAATCTAATCCGAATCTTCACCAGCGCCATGGCGGTGTCCATGTCCGGCGGTTGGTTGAGACCCTCAGAGTGAAGGTGCGGTCATCGGCGAGGTAGAGTAGGACATAAGACACGAACCGGCTCACAGGACTAGAGGTGGTGTCTTCTCTCATGCCCTACTCTTCCTCGTCGGAGTCTGTGGACTGGACGTTACTGGTCAATGTGAGGTCCACGATGGACCCCTCGTGGTCGGATCTCGACACCTCCATCATGATGTGGGTGTGGCACTAAGCGGTGCTGGTCATCCATAGTAGCGGTGCGATGTACGATTCCACCTCGCCGGCATCTGTCACGAGGGCTTCTGAGGACTCCCGGGACCTCTGCCTCGCACGGTGGGAACGTGGTGCCACAATAGCATCCACCGACGATCGGCCATAATGCCTCCGCCATGACATTGTGGCGCCACACGGACCGCACGGCCTTCAGCGAGGTAGCGGTGATGCACATCGCACTGGATCCAAGCATCATTTGAGTGGACGCAATGAATTCCAAGCGGATTGAGCCCAAATGCTTTCGAGTGGTCTCCTCCTGGGCGCGGAGGAGAGCAACGCGCACCGTCATCTCCGCCTCAGGCCTGCATGGGACGAGGTCCCAGTCCATAGATCTAGTGATTGAGGACTCGAATCTAGTGATTGAGAATGGAGAAGGCCGGAGATCTCCGGAAGGGAGCTTGGAGCGGATTTGAGTGGAGTGGCTATGGTTTGGTCCAGGGAGCGGACAGGGACGAATATATGCGGGGTCGGGGTGAGCCAGCGTGGGCCAGATCAGACGTGGCCGGCGTGCCCGTGCCTCCTCATATCCGCATCAGATTTGGGCTACATATGGGGGGTACCTTTCAACCCGGGCATTTGGGGCCGGTATGAGGCGTCTGTCTAGGTCTTTTTTTACCAGTTGGTGACCTTGCCATCAGTCCGGGCATATAGCGGGTTTGGGGAGCCGGCTATAGATGCTCTTATATTTATATTTATATTTGTGCCGCTAGAAAAGTACTAACCTAATAAAACTCTTAAACTCTCGCTCTTGTTGTTCTTCCTTTTTTTTCCTTCTTCCACTACTAAAAAAAGGCTTATAGGTGGCCTTAAATGAGTGGTGAGCATGACCAGGCACCCGTCATAGCTATTTTCGAAAAATTTAAGTAGCGGGCGAGATTAATCGCCCCATAATAGTGGCATGCATTATTTACCACCAGCCACTCCTAAACTCTTCCATATTTCTTCGCGAGCACAAAACAGTAGTTACGGTTTGTGGCCGGCACCAACATATGCCCCCCCCCCCCCCCACGGCCTTATTTCGGCAACCCGCGCCCAATTTTTCAAATGTTACCAAGAGTTTCCGGTGGTGGGTATTCTAGGTTGCCCGCCACATGTATCTGAAGTCTTCAAAATCCCATTTGAATCTCGTTTGGATGATATTTGGGCATGCGGCTTTGGTGGTGTGGTTTAGTAATAGAAAAAGTTAGAAGTTAATTTTCTTCAAAAAAGAACTGTGTGTGGCAGGCAACAGTTTTAGTTTCAAACCCGCACACTTCGGGGGAGAGTGTTTGGTTTGTACACTAGGTGCATCAAATTTTTGTTGTAACGCTCTCAAATTTTTGCTACGCCCTACATCCATGATATGAAGACACCATGCAAACTTTCATCCATTTTGGAACTGATTTGCACGCTATTTCTTACGAAAGGAGGATGTGGGTCAAAAACCTAGCCGTGGCGGGGGATTTAGGCCGCCCACCGCTTGAATGTAGCTACGGCGGGTCCTAAGCTGCACCTGCCACTTGAAGTTAGTTGTAGCGGGTGTTTACCCCGTCACTAGCCGCTAGACCTTATCTTCTCCACACAGAGCCCCTCGCGCCTGTAGCCATCCACATCTTATCAAAAAGTATTTCTTTGTCTCTCTCGTGCGTCGCCGCTGTTGCCATCGTCGTGGCGCCCTTCGATGTGGCCATCGTCGCACTCACTGTCCGCCACCTACAATTTCGGCGTTGTCCCCCTCGTCCTATTCGTCCACGTCGCCCTCGTCTTCCCCCACCACCGCATCGAACATCCTCTCGCTCGCCGTCTGCCGCCACCTCCAACGTCCTGGTCCTCACCATCTTCCTCGCTTTCCACCACCTCCAACATCCTCGTCCTCACCATCGTCCTCGGTTTCGACCACCTCCAACGTCCTCGCATCCCCGTCGCCCTCAACATCTAGCACCGCTATCGTCCTCGACCTCCTCATCATCTTCGTCCGCCCCGGTAACCACCTTTATTGTTGATGTAGAGTGTAGTTATTCTTATACTAGAGAAAGTTTAAGTTTCTACTAGTTCTATGATAGTGTTCATAATACAGAGTGGATTATTTGAGCCTACCATATTTCGTACAAGTAAAAGTGTGTACTAATTATTCATGATGCAGGTGTTCATAATGAATGCCATGATTTTGGTGAAACATTGATTAAGTTCTGTTTTGCCTAATTTCTGGCACTTAATATGTCCAATTTCTTGCAAAAGTCATAAGGATTTGTTTCTGTAAATATTTAACTTTTCATGCTGACAAAGAGTTTCTCCCTTCACCGCATAGCCACTTTTATGCCGTTGTCTCAGATGAGCTACTTAATTAGTTTTTTCAACATGAGCTATTGAGTCGACTATTGATATTGTTAGCTTAATTTTTCCTTCGTGTGGATAATCCTTACCCTTAATCCACACACTGAGATGAGAGTTGTTCTGAGAGGAGGACACCGACTGTTGTCGTAGGGGGTCGTCCTTTCTCTTCTCCTACTCGGAGACCTTGGTGAAGCGGGAGGAGAAGGCGAAGGACGACCATCACTGATTGTCGAAATAATAGTGAGTGAGTGAGTGTACATCATTTATACAACCACTTGAGAGATGAATCGATTTTTGTCGTAAGGGGTTGTTCTTCCCATTCTCCTCCTCTGAGACCTTGGTAAATCAGAAGGTGGGGGTGAAGAATGACCACCACCAACAGCCGAAGTACCACCAGTCATGGAGTGTCCAACATATGTACAAACACTTAAGAGTGAGAAGTGAAGAAATACATCGACTGTTGTTGTACGCAGTTTTATCTTATTATATACTTGCTTTCATGGAAAAAAAATTTACCTAGATGTTATGTTTTTAAATGCGATTTAGATGGAGAAGCCGAGATTCCTCATTAGGACTCCTACAGCCATAGACTCCGTCTGAGGGTGGCTGAGTATATGTAGGACGTCTCTATGTGGATAGCACTCGAGCAGCCGTCGAGAGCGCTAGAGCATACGCTGAGAGCAGCCGCTGGGAGCACTAATGTAGCCGCCTAGAGTGCATGAGCAACCGCCTAAGCTGCAAAGACCACCCTAGCTGCGATCACAAAGATGATTGGAGGCGAGGAGAGCTCTTGACAGGACTGAGCTTTTCCTTGTGAACGACTGGTGCACCGCCTTTTTGTGATCTATATGATCGATGCGTGTGAACTTACTTTCATGTTGCTATGAGAGAGCTGAACTTTTGTTTGTGAACTACTTGTGCATTGCCTTCAGGTGATCGATTGATATATGACTTTGCTATATGCAGCTGGATAACAATGAAATTGACTTGTTGTTAGCTATGGTATGTGGTGTACTATGGGAAGAATTCATGAGTCTATGCTTTATGGGATAATGCAATGAACAAGTGAACGATTACAAGAACAAGTGTTTTAAATGATATAAGACTAAAAAAGAACAAGAGGATCGTTACTCCAACTTTGTCCTCATAAAGAAAATCAACCAATTAAACCATGAAGTATGCAAGACCGTCTGGACGAGTGGGCGACTAAAGAATTTGATAATATTTATCCAGTTCATTGTCATTATGGTGTCGTTGTTATCACAAGATCGTATTTTGTATGTAAGATGTAACATGTCGGTGGCTTGGCTGAATAGGCTTAGGTATGATGTTGTTATGTGAATTGTATTACCATACATAGATCTATTGCAATGCATTTGGATTATTATTGTGGTAAAATGTGTTGCTGCTAATTTGGCATGTACCTATTGTAATTCATACAACTTTTAAATGTCTGGCATTGTACTAGTGGCGGGCAACAAAAAGTGAAGCCCAGTGTTAGGCGGTGTAGTTGTGGTGGGTGCCTAGCAACGCGACAACCATCTTTAGCAGTGGGCAGCTAGTTATGCCTGCCACTACAGAGTTACAACCAGTGGCGTGCGCGTCCGCTACTGATGCCATGTTAGTAGTGGCCGGAGGTCACTGGCGGGTACCCCTGACAGCCTGGCCTAACGTTGTTTGGCTTTTGCCGCCTACCACTGCTAAGCATTCCTGCACGAGTGTTCTGTCCTCTACCTTTCACATGGCCAACTACTACTTTCTGGCATTAGACCATTTCCAAGATCTATTCAATACCTAGGATAGATGCTCGGGAAAAGCAATTCACAAAGTCTGAATGTGTGCGACAAAGAAGTTGAAATTTGTCCTCCACGGACAATGGCTTGGGCACTTCCTCATCTGAATGGATTCTTCCCCTCATCCTTCTACTAGTCGCATGATGGCATCTTCCGAAACGCAAGGCTTTTATCAAAATCGGCAATGGTGACCACTCTTCCAGTATGTTTCTTCATGTACACGGAACATTTTCTGCTTGTAGCTGTCCTTCGCGCGTGTTGTGGCTTTGCTCGTGGCCGGAGACAATGAAAGGAGCATCACTGAGCTAGGGATGACAAGGGGGAGTGTCACATGGCAGACGCCGTAAAAGACAAAAAAAATTAGATTGCGAGATTCTAACTGAAATCTCGCCAGAATTTGGCGGCGGAAGGTCAGCAGGGCTGCAGGGTGTCGCCGAAGACATGCCGGTTGGTCACTGGAGGCAAGGAACTCAGTGGGGCTGGCGCAGGCAAATGGGGGAGAGGACCGACGCGGACGAAAGGCCAATATTCTGTGAAGTGGTAGCGGAGGAGTACATATAAGGGCGGTCAATGCAAGGAGTAACTTGTTTTATTCTTCTAAAGCCCATAAGGGGTCGTTTAGGTCTGGTTTAGCCCATCTAAAGCGCATTTTTACTGCTCTATCCAGTTTTAAGGGAGGATCAGCTGGAGATGCTCTAATGGTCGTATATGGGAAAAAGCTAATGTAAAGAAAACTGGGTTGTTGGACACCAAGCGAAGGTTTCTCAAGGGCCGAATCAGCATGTCTAGGGACGCAGTGGTGGCAGGAAACACTGACCTCTCCATGCATGAGTACCAGCAAGTTGGAGACCAACCGCGCCGAGGGCACCCTCACCATGGAGCTTCATCCCCGCCACACCCTCTCGTCGTTGGATGAGCTCCGAGTCTCCGGCTTCAAGCCCAGGCAATTCTGAGAAGGAGAGTTGGAGGAGGGGGCAGAGAGGAGGGATCGATGGAGAAGAGGAGATGCGGATGAAGATGACTGGTAGGGCATATGTCCTTATTTTTCGGCAATATAAACATAACTTGACTATTGACTATGTTGTGCTATTAAAATCTGTTGGAAAAATGACTTGATGCGGGATGTTTATTTTAATTATACATGATGAATCAACTAAACAATAAACGAATATTTGTTCTGAAAAAAAGTTAAATAGACATATATATCACTGGTAGAAAAAGAGGCTTCCGTCCAGCCCCATTAGTCGCGGAACTGTAGGAACCGCGACTAATGAAGTCTTTAGTCCCGGTTCGGCAGACGAACCGCGACCAAAGGCCTGGGCCCAGGGCGCTCGGTGGCCAGCTGGTGCACGTGAGGGGCTTTAGTCGCGGTTGGCCAGGCCAACCGCGACTAAAGCTCCTCCCCTATATATACCAGTCCAGCGCACTCACTTAGCCATTTGGTGCCACTTCTCTTCACAAGCTTCACAAGGGGGTGTAGGTTTGCTTTTGGTTCTTCTTATGCACACAAGGTGTTTGATGAAATGCCCCAAGAGCCACACTTGAGGTTCCTCATTTATTTTTTTCCTCCTCGATCGCGGTTAGCAACTTGAACCTTTCATGCATGTGTGTCATTGATAAAATATGCATGTGTGTTGTTCATTGTTTAATTTCTATTGTTTATAGCTAGTTAGTTTAACAAATGCATGATGGTTAATTATATATTTTATATTATAATAATGCAGATGAATCGGCAATGGATGTACGGTAACCGACTCTCCCGCGAGTTCACTACGGGTTTGAAAGATTTCCTCGTAGTGGCTAATGCGAACAAGCAGAAGGGTTTTGTTATCTGTCCATGTGTTGACTGTAAGAATCAGAAGGGTTACTCTTCCTCAAGAGAAGTTCACCTGCACCTGCTTCGGCACGGTTTCATGCCAAGCTATAATTGTTGGACCAAGCATGGAGAAAGAGGGGTTATAATGGAAGAAGATGAAGAAGGGGATGATTTCATCGATGAAAGCTATCTTGCTGATTTCGGTGATACTTTAATGGAGGATGCTGAAGGTGAAGGGGAAGGTGAAGGGGAAGGTGAAGGGGAAGGTGAAGGTGAAGAAGAGGCACGTGATGAGACCGTTGATGATCTTGGTCGGACCATTGCTGATGCACGGAGACGCTGCGAAACTGAAAAGGAGAGGGAGAATTTGGATCGCATGTTAGAGGATCACAGAAAGTCGTTGTACCCCGGATGCGATGATGGTCTGAAAAAGCTGGGCTGCACACTGGATTTCCTGAAATGGAAGGCACAGGCAGGTGTAGCTGACTCGGCATTTGAAAACTTGCTGAAAATGTTGAAGAATATGTTTCCAAAGAATAACGAGTTGCCCGCCAGTACGTACGAAGCAAAGAAGGTTGTCTGCCCTCTAGGTTTAGAGGTTCTGAAGATACATGTATGCATCAACGACTGCATCCTCTACCGCGGTGAATACGAGAATTTGAATGAATGCCGGGTATGCACTGCATTGCATTATAAGATCAGAGGCGATGACCCTGGTGACGATGTTGAGGGCGAGAAACCCAGGAAGAGGGTTCCCGCCAAGGTGATGTGGTATGCTCCTATAATACCACGGTTGAAACGTCTGTTCAGGAACAAAGAGCATGCCAAGTTGTTGCGATGGCACAAAGAGGACCGTAAGTCGGACGGGGAGTTGAGACACACCGCAGATGGAACGCAATGGAGAAAGATCAATAGAGAGTTCAAAGATTTTGCAGCTGACGCAAGGAACATAAGATTTGGTCTAAGTACAGATGGCATGAATCCTTTTGGCGAGCAGAGCTCCAGCCATAGCACCTGGCCCGTGACTCTATGCATCTACAACCTTCCTCCTTGGTTGTGCATGAAGCGGAAGTTCATTATGATGCCAGTGCTCATCCAAGGTCCTAAGCAACCCGGCAACGACATCGATGTGTACCTAAGGCCATTAGTTGATGAACTTTTACAGCTGTGGGGCAGACCTGGTGTCCGTGTGTGGGATGAGCACAAACAAGAGGAATTTGACCTACGAGCGTTGCTTTTCGTAACCATCAACGATTGGCCTGCTCTTAGTAACCTTTCGGGACTGTCAAATAAAGGATACAATGCATGCACGCACTGCTTACATGAGACTGAAAGTGTACATTTGCCAAATTGTAAGAAGAACGTGTACCTTGGGCATCGTCGATTTCTTCCGAAAATTCATCCAGTAAGAAAGAAAGGCAAGCATTACAACGGCAAGGCAGATCACCGGCCGAAGCCTGCAGAACGCACTGGTGGTGAGGTATTTGATATGGTCAAGGATTTGAAAGTCATCTTTGGAAAGGGTCCTGGCGGACAATCAGTTCCGAAGGGAGCTGACGGGCACGCAGCCATGTGGAAGAAGAAATCTATATTCTGGGAGCTAGAATATTGGAAAGTCCTAGAAGTCCGCTCTGCAATCGACGTGATGCACGTTACGAAGAATATTTGCGTGAACCTCCTAAGCTTCTTGGGCGTGTATGGGAAGACAAATGATACAAAGGAAGCACGGCAGGACCAGCAACGTTTGAGAGACCCTGATGACCGGCATCCGGAATGGTTTCAAGGTCGTGCCAGCTACGCTCTGACCAAAGAAGAGAAGGTCATCTTTTTTGAATGCCTGAGCAGTATGAAGGTCCCGTCTGGATTCTCGTCCAATATAAAGGGAATAATAAACATGGCGGAGAAAAAGTTCCAAAACCTGAAGTCTCACGACTGCCACGTGATTATGACGCAATTGCTTCCGATTGCTTTGAGGGGGCTCCTGTCGGAAAATGTTCGAGTAGCCATTGTGAAGCTATGTGCATTCCTCAATGCAATCTCTCAGAAGGTAATCAATCCAGAAGTTCTACCACGGTTACAGAACGATGTGATCCAATGTCTTGTCAGTTTCGAGTTGGTGTTCCCGCCATCCTTCTTCAATATTATGACGCACCTCCTGGTTCACCTACTTGAAGAGATTTTCATTCTCGGTCCTGTATTTCTACACAATATGTTCCCCTTCGAAAGGTTCATGGGAGTATTAAAGAAATATGTTCGTAACCGTGCTAGGCCAGAAGGAAGCATCGCCAAGGGCTATGGAAATGAGGAGGTAATTGAGTTTTGTGTTGACTTTGTTCCTGACCTTAAGCCGATTGGCCTTCCTCGATCGCGGCACGAGGGGAGACTAAGTGGAAAAGGCACGATCGGAAGGAAATCAACGATATGTATGGACGGCCATTCTCTGACTGAAGCACACCACACTGTACTGACCAATTCCAGCTTGGTGGCTCCGTACTTTGAGAAACACAAGAATATTTTACGCTCGGACAACCCGGGGAAGCCTGAATCCTGGATTAGGAAGGCCCACATGGAGACTTTCGGCAGTTGGTTGAGAAAACATTTAATGAATGACAATGATGTTGTAGATCAGCTGTACATGTTGGCCAAGACACCATCTTCGACTATAACGACTTTCCAAGGGTACGAGATAAATGGGAATACATTTTACACGATTGCCCAAGATAAAAAGAGCACCAACCAAAACAGTGGTGTCCGCTTTGATGCAGCAACCGAGAATGGGCAAAAGGTCACATATTATGGTTACATAGAGGAGATATGGGAACTTGACTATGGACCCTCCTTTAAGGTCCCTTTGTTCCGGTGCAAATGGTTCAAGCTAACAGGAGGTGGGGTAAAGGTGGACCAGCAATACGGAATGACAATGGTGGATTTCAACAATCTTGGTTACCTTGACGAACCATTCGTCCTAGCGAAAGATGTCGCTCAGGTTTTCTATGTGAAGGACATGAGTAGCAAAACGAGGAAACAGAAAGATAAGAAAACGATCAGTACATCATGCGATGATCCAAAGCGCCACATTGTTCTTTCAGGAAAAAGAAACATCGTGGGAGTGGAGGACAAGACAGACATGTCAGAAGATTATAATATGTTTGCTGAAATTCCGCCCTTCAAAGTGAACACCGACCCAAGCATTAAGTTAAATGATGAGGATGCTCCATGGATACGGCACAATCGTAAGCAAGCAGGGACACAAGGGAAGAATTGATGTGTAATAATTTATTGTACCAAACTTTGTATTTGGTCGATGAACTGAATGATGTATCAAACCTTTTGTCAAACCTTCAAGGGATTAGTTTTATTTTTCTGATTTTTTTTATATATAATTGTATTTTTAAGATTTTAAAATGAATTAGTTTTATTTTTTTGATTTTAAAAGGAAAAAGGAAGAAGAAGAAAGAAGGAAAAAGGAAAAAAAACAGAAGAAAAAAACAGAAGAAAAAAGGAAAAACAGAAGAAAAAAACAAACAGAAGAAAAAAGGAAAAACAGAAGAAAAAACAAACAGAAGAAAAACATAAGAAAAAAACAAACAGAAGAAAAACAGAAGAAAAAAGGGAAAAGGAAGAAAGGAAGAAAAAAAAGAAGAAGAACAAGAAAAAGGAAGAAACAAACAGAAGAAAAAAATAGAAGAAAAAAGGAAGAAAAAAACAGAAGAAAAACAAGAATTTAAAATGAATTAGTTTTATTTTCTGATTTTTTTGATATATAATTGTATTTTTAAGATTTTAATAACATAAATAAATAAGTAATTAGAAACTTTAATAGCAAAAATAATTATCATAAAGTAAAATAAATAAGTAATTAGAAACAAAATAAAATAAAATAAATAAGTTTTTTGTTGTGAGTAGAAACAAAACAAAATAAATAAAGCAAAAATGAAAACAAAAAACAGGCAAAAAATAAAAAATATGCCACCTACTGGGCCACCACGGCCTGAATACGACTAGAAACCCATTATTGGGCCAGGATTCAGGACCGCAGAAAGGCCTAGTAGGCCCACAGGCTAATAGTAACAGAATAGGCCCGTAAGCCTGCATTTGAGAGGAGCTCGAAGTGGTGAGCGCAGCCGCGCTTATAAACCACTGTCGAAGCCTCTCGGCTAGCGAGGTGGGACTAAACATCCCACCGCACCGCGCCAGTGCCAGCACATACCTTTAGTCGCGGTCCGCCACACCAACCGTGACTAAAGGATAGCTTTAGTCGCGGTCCGCCTCCCCAACCGCGACTAAAGGCTCTTCCTGCGCGGGAACGAAAGCGGCGCCAAAACCCTTTAGTCGCGGTTGGTGTGACGGACCGCGACTAAAGCTATCCTTTAGTCGCGGTTGGTGTGGCGGACCGCGACTAAAGCAGCCCTTTAGTCGCGGTCCGCCACACCAACCGCGACTAAAGGTCTGCCTATATATACTGCACTTAGCAGTTTCCGCCACTTCCCATTCTTCTCAGACGCCGAAGCCCCCTGCCTCGACGCCGATCGACGCCGAAGCCCTGCCCCGACGCCGATCGACGCCGACGCCGACGCCCTGCCCCGACGCCGACGCCCTGCCCCCAGTGAGCGCCGCCGCCTCCGCCCCGAGTGAGCGCCGCCGCCGCCCGTGCCCTGCCCTAGCGCGCCGCCGCCGCCGCCGCCCCTGCCCTACCCTGCCCTTGCCCGCCGCCCGCCGCCCGCCGTCCCCCTGCCCGCCGCCCGCCGCCCCTGGCCCTGCCCCTGGCCGCCGCCCCTGGCCCTGCCCCTAGCGGCCGCCGCCGCCCGCGCGCCGCCCGCTGCCCGCCCCTGCCCGCCGCCCCTGCCAAAAAGGAAACAAGAAAAAAAAACAAGAAGAAAGAAAAAGGAAGAAAAAAAAAGAAAACAAAACAAAACCAAAAGAAACAAGAAAAAAAAAGGAAGAAGAAAAAAAGGAAGAAGATAAAAGGAAGAAGAAAAAAAGGAAGAAGAAAAAAAGAAAGAAGAAAGAAAGAAGAAAGAAAAAGGAAGAAGAAAAAAAGAAGAAAGAAAAAGGAAGAAGAAAAAAAATGAAAACAAAACAAAACCAAAAGGAAGAAGAAAAAAAAGGAAGAAGAAAAAAAGAAAGAAGAAAGAAAGAAGAAAGAAAAAGGAAGAAGAAAAAAAGAACGAAGAAAAAAAGAAAGAAGAAAGAAAGAAGAAAGAAAAAGGAAGAAGAAAAAACAAGAAAGAAAAAGGAAGAAGAAAAAAATGAAAACCAAATGAAAACCAAATGAAAACCAAAAGAAAGAAGAAAGAAAAAGGAAGAAGAAAAAAAGTAACTTAAAACTTGATAATTAACAAAAAACCGTAAAATTTGATAATTAACCAAATGGCGAGGGTTATACATGTGTGTTGTCCTCGCCTCCCTCTCCGTGACAAATTCATCTGAGTGAATTGTTCCAGCTTTTCAATCTGCGCGAGCTCGACAAATCTATCATCAGTTGCTACGTTCTGTAAGTGATTTATTTCTACCCCATCTCGTTCATATTGCCTGCACTATATATATGTCCTAACTATATTGTTGTGTCCGCTATTATACATGCAGAATGAAGATTAAGGAATGCAGAGTAAGGAACATCCATGATGTTGGGTTCATTGACCCACACATCGTTAATGGATATGTGTTGCGGCATCACCCCGCCGACATGGAGGCAGACCTGTGGCAGTTTCTTACAAAGCAGGAACTCAAAAGTGATATTCTATTTCCTTACCATTTTGGGTGAGTGTTTCTGTCTTGAGCACATTCTCTTTTGTTTACTCCATACATGGTATGTGGCCGGCTAATCGATGAGTTATGCATGACGTACTGTGCATGTATCGTGTCCGCAGGTTTCACTGGATTCTGCTAGTAATTAAAGTTGACACCTCAGAATGTCTCGTCCACGACTCTCTGAATATGGATCCAAAGCTTTGGGGCGACATGAGAAGAATGCTGCAGAAGTAATTATTTTCATTCATTTGCGCTCTATATCGATCGGCCTATTTCGTTCATTTCCTAATATCAAGTAACTAATAACTCTCTTGTTCATTTAATTTTCTTTGCCTCGTAGGGTTTGGAGACGGTTCGTAGATACAAAGGTCGGTGAATTCAAAAAAGAGCTAGAATTCAAAAAGTCAAAGGCTAAGAATGGTGGGGATATTCAGCCAGCGGGGACCAATCTATGTGGATACTATGTCTGTGAGATGATCCGGAGATACACCTCTGAGCGGGTTCCGAGTGATACCAATGCTCAGAGGAATAACCTCCGGATGATGCTTAGTCCAGAAGCTCGCTTCCGACCACTTCAAGAGGAACTAGCTGGATGGTTCAGGAGGGAAGTCCTCCATCCTAAAGGAGAACACCATTACGAGGACGTAGAACTTTATATGCATTAAATTATGTATGGAAACTTGTTCAAAATTGTATATGGTCATCCCATGATATTTAATATATACTGTATATTCCTCTTGAATTCTTTTTGGTTCTAATTTCAAATTTGTTTGAAATTGTACATTCATATGCATGTATGTAGTAGCGTAGAATATGTGAAACTCCTTCAAAATTAAAATAAAGCATAAAAGAAATAAAACAATACAAATTAAACAGAAAACAGGTTTAGGGGGGGGCAGGTTTAGGGGGGGGGGGCTAAAACCCTAAACCTGCGGCGGCCTTTAGTCGCGGTTGGCTAGAAGAACCGCGACTAAAGGTCCTCCGCCCCGACGGCCACCTGGCGCCCACGTGGACGGGCCTTTAGTCGCGGTTCTTAAGCAACCGCGACTAAAGGGGGGGGCCTTTAGTCCCGCCTGTTTGGTCGCGGTTGCGCAACCGCGACTAATGGCAGTTGCGAACCGCGACCAAAGGCCCTTTTTCCACCAGTGTATGTGTGTGTGTGTCTATATATATATATATATATATATATATATATATATATATATATATATATATATATATATATATATATATATATATATATAGTGTTACTATTCATCACCCAGGGTACAGAATAAGTTATTCTTCTCCCGAGGTAATCTACCGCGACACCCTCTCCCACCCCTTCCTCGCCCCCTCCTTTTGCCACCGCCCTTTCGCCACCGCCACCGCCACCGCCCCCCTTCTTCACTTAATTAATTTGTTTTTACTACATGTTTTCGGGACTGACATAATGGCGGACGATAGAGCTGACCCGATTATGGACAACTATGATCCGGACGGTGAAGCACATATGTTCGGCATCATAAACGGCGATATTCTATATGTGCCGACCGGACAAGAAGAAGATGATGTCTCTTCTTATCTGAACCTTGACGGTGAAGATGAAGGGCGCCGTCAGCAAGATGATGCCGAACAAACGTCGATAAACGACGATCTTCAAATGGAAGTAGCAACCACCTCCGGCGCCGAGGTATATATATACATTGAGCCTCTGGTGATACAAACTAACTGATTTGAATAAATATGTGTGTACTAACGTGCGCGACTCTCTTTCTTATTTTAGCCCTCGGCCGGATCGTCGAAACAATCGAGTACGTCGTCAAAGCGTGGCGCAACCAAGACGATGAAACAAGGAGAAACATGCACCATCGAGGTTGTCGACAGTGCAACCGGCAGGCCGCTGGAGCCCCGCAAGAACGCCACCAAGTTTGTCAGCCAATGCGGAGCCGTTGTTAGAGACAACGTCTCGATCACCGTCCAGGAGTGGAATGAGCCAAAGAAGGCACGAATTGCTGGTTTCACTTTTGTCGATAAGAGAACAAAAAAAGATGCTCAAGAGGGATGCTCAAGAGGGGAAGATCAAGTTCAACAGAGAGAACGACGCACTGACAAAAGCCCTCGGGAATCCTGAACACGGAGGACGTTTACGAGGCATGGGGCACATTCCGTGGAAAATAGGGTTCCCCCAGAACGATGACCCGTACGGTTACAGAAGCCGTAAGAGAAAGATGGATCGGGAAGCAGATGTTGTGGCGCGGTTGGCATTGGAAATGGATGTGATGAAGAAAACCGTGAGTGTACTAGTAGCCGAAAGAGATGCAGCTTGGGCGCAGCATGAAGATCATCCAGCGGATCTCGGAAGCCAGCAGCGGAGAAGCAGCGTGGCTTCCACGGAGGCCCCACCGGCTGGTGCAGATGCACCGACGATCGAAATTACTGCACCGGAGCCTCTGGTGGTCGAAATTACTGCACCGGAGCCTCCTCGCTACCCAGTGGACGATATAAAGGAGAGGAAAGAATGTCAACTATATTATCCTATCGGGAACATGTCCATGAAGGTAGCCATCGGCAGTGCTTTACCATGTTTACCTGGAGCACTCCACCACAACAACCCCATTCAAGATGGCTATGCTCGTGTCACGGTGGAGGACATAGTCCAAGGGTTTGAGGACCTGGAGATTGACATTGCTACACCTGAAGGGGAGAAAAGACTTGGAGATGTCAAGCGCCATTTCATTCTATGGCAAAAGAAGTTTATCAAGTTTCCAGGCGAGGCGCCAAGGACAACAAGTCCACCCCCCTACGGTGGTGGTGGTGGCGGTGGCGGCGGTGGTGGTGGTGGTGGTGGTGGCGGTTCACCTACACCTCCGTCACGTCAGCCGACGCCTCCCAGTCCACAACGTCCGGCGGGTGATCAGACGCCGCCCCCCAGTCCTCGTCCGGCGGGTGATCAGACGCCGCCCCCCAATCCACCTCCGGCAAAGAAGCAGAAGCAGTCCTGGATTATTAACCCGGACCCTTATGTACCTAAGACCACAAAGGTACCGGAGCCATCACTGAAGCCTCTCCCCACAAGGCCTTGGGAATGTAGTGCCGAGGAAACTGCCGCGGCCGCGGCTGCTGATCTTGAGAAATGGAAGGCGGACTGCAAGAAGAAAAGAGAGCCCGAGCCCAAGCCAGTATTTTCTGATGAGCAAAAGAAGTGGGCTAAGTCATTTTTGAGCACACCGTCCCAAGCCGCGAAGAATCTGCCTGAGGACTATGCACGTGAACTTCATCGGCAGGCGCTCATGTTGAAGGAGAAGAAAGAGCGGGCGGATGACCCCGATCCGGAACAAAGTAAACGAGTTGCCCAGCTCGGGGAACAAAGTAAACAATCGATTGGCCCGCTTATAGTGAAAGCCGCCGGTCCGGATGACCCCGATATCATAGCAGCTGCGGCAGCACTTGAATTGACTGTAACGAGTGCCAGAGAACAAGCGGCCAACTTAGGTATTACTCTTCGTGAACTGTTAGGGTAGTAATTACATATGTGAAGAATGGGCCTCTCGTCGAGCCTGCGCAGGAAGAGGATCTACCTCCACAAATGAAAGGTCTGCTGAAATGGTACAAGGGTTACATAAAAAATAAAAACGCCAACGAATATATTTATGCGGAAGTTAGATATGAGCATCACTTCAAACATTACTATGTACAAATTCATCTGAGTGAATTGTTCCAGCTTTTCAATCTGCGCGAGCTCGACAAATCTATCATCAGTTGCTACGTTCTGTAAGTGATTTATTTCTACCCCATCTCGTTCATATTGCCTGCACTATATATATGTCCTAACTATATTGTTGTGTCCGCTATTATACATGCAGAATGAAGATTAAGGAATGCAGAGTAAGGAACATCCATGATGTTGGGTTCATTGACCCACACATCATTAATGGATATGTGTTGCGGCATCACCCCGCCGACATGGAGGCAGACCTGTGGCAGTTTCTTACAAAGCAGGAACTCAAAAGTGATATTCTATTTCCTTACCATTTTGGGTGAGTGTTTCTGTCTTGAGCACATTCTCTTTTGTTTACTCCATACATGGTATGTGGCCGGCTAATCGATGAGTTATGCATGACGTACTGTGCATGTATCGTGTCCGCAGGTTCCACTGGATTCTGCTAGTAATTAAAGTTGACACATCAGAATGTCTCGTCCACGACTCTCTGAATATGGATCCAAAGCTTTGGGGCGACATGAGAAGAATGCTGCAGAAGTAATTATTTTCATTCATTTGCGCTCTATATCGATCGGCCTATTTCGTTCATTTCCTAATATCAAGTAACTAATAACTCTCTTGTTCATTTAATTTTCTTTGCCTCGTAGAGTTTGGAGACGGTTCGTAGATACAAAGGTCGGTGAATTCAAAAAAGAGCTAGAATTCAAAAAGTCAAAGGCTAAGAATGGTGGGGATATTCAGCCAGCGGGGACCAATCTATGTGGATACTATGTCTGTGAGATGATCCGGAGATACACCTCTGAGCGGGTTCCGAGTGATACCAATGCTCAGAGGAATAACCTCCGGATGATGCTTAGTCCAGAAGCTCGCTTCCGACCACTTCAAGAGGAACTAGCTGGATGATTCAGGAGGGAAGTCCTCCATCCTAAAGGAGAACACCATTACGAGGACGTAGAACTTTATATGCATTAAATTATGTATGGAAACTTGTTCAAAATTGTATATGGTCATCCCATGATATTTAATATATATTGTATATTCCTCTTGAATTCTTTTTGGTTCTAATTTCAAATTTGTTTGAAATTGTACATTCATATGCATGTATGTAGTAGCGTAGAATATGTGAAACTCCTTCAAAATTAAAATAAAGCATAAAAGAAATAAAACAATACAAATTAAACAGAAAACAGGTTTAGGGCGGGGGCAGGTTTAGGGGGGGGGGCTAAAATCCTAAACCTGCGGCGGCCTTTAGTCGCGGTTGGCTAGAAGAACCGCGACTAAAGGTCCTCCGCCCCGACGGCCACCTGGCGCCCACGTGGACGGGCCTTTAGTCGCGGTTCTTAAGCAACCGCGACTAAAGGGGGGGGGCCTTTAGTCCCGCCTGTTTGGTCGCGGTTGCGCAACCGCGACTAATGGCAGTTGCGAACCGCGACCAAAGGCCCTTTTTCCACCAGTGTATGTGTGTGTGTCTATATATATATATATATATATATATATATATATATATATATATATATATATATATATATATATATATATATATATATATATATAGTGTTACTATTCATCACCCAGGGTACAGAATAAGTTATTCTTCTCCCGAGGTAATCTACCGCGACACCCTCTCCCACCCCTTCCTCGCCCCCTCCTTTTGCCACCGCCCTTTCGCCACCGCCACCGCCCCCCTTCTTCACTTAATTAATTTGTTTTTACTACATGTTTTCAGGACTGACATAATGGCGGACGATAGAGCTGACCCGATTATGGACAACTATGATCCGGACGGTGAAGCACATATGTTCGGCATCATAAACGGCGATATTCTATATGTGCCGACCGGACAAGAAGAAGATGATGTCTCTTCTTATCTGAACCTTGACGGTGAAGATGAAGGGCGCCGTCAGCAAGATGATGCCGAACAAACGTCGATAAACGACGATCTTCAAATGGAAGTAGCAACCACCTCTGGCGCCGAGGTATATATATACATTGAGCCTCTGGTGATACAAACTAACTGATTTGAATAAATATGTGTGTACTAACGTGCGCGACTCTCTTTCTTATTTTAGCCCTCGGCCGGATCGTCGAAACAATCGAGTACGTCGTCAAAGCGTGGCGCAACCAAGACGATGAAACAAGGAGAAACATGCACCATCGAGGTTGTCGACAGTGCAACCGGCAGGCCGCTGGAGCCCCGCAAGAACGCCACCAAGTTTGTCAGCCAATGCGGAGCCGTTGTTAGAGACAACGTCTCGATCACCGTCCAGGAGTGGAATGAGCCAAAGAAGGCACGAATTGCTGGTTTCACTTTTGTCGATAAGAGAACAAAAAAAGATGCTCAAGAGGGATGCTCAAGAGGGGAAGATCAAGTTCAACAGAGAGAACGACGCACTGACAAAAGCCCTCGGGAATCCTGAACACGGAGGACGTTTACGAGGCATGGGGCACATTCCGTGGAAAATAGGGTTCCCCCAGAACGATGACCCGTACGGTTACAGAAGCCGTAAGAGAAAGATGGATCGGGAAGCAGATGTTGTGGCGCGGTTGGCATTGGAAATGGATGTGATGAAGAAAACCGTGAGTGTACTAGTAGCCGAAAGAGATGCAGCTTGGGCGTAGCATGAAGATCATCCAGCGGATCTCGGAAGCCAGCAGCGGAGAAGCAGCGTGGCTTCCAGGGAGGCCCCA
Source organism: Aegilops umbellulata (assembly GCA_032464435.1). NCBI lineage: Eukaryota > Viridiplantae > Streptophyta > Magnoliopsida > Poales > Poaceae > Aegilops > Aegilops umbellulata. The sequence goes on along the minus strand of CP136059.1, from coordinate 443,669,069 downwards.
CCGGCTGGTGCAGATGCACCGACGATCGAAATTACTGCACCGGAGCCTCTGGTGGTCGAAATTACTGCACCGGAGCCTCCTCGCTACCCAGTGGACGATATAAAGGAGAGGAAAGAATGTCATCTATATTATCCTATCGGGAACATGTCCATGAAGGTAGCCATCGGCAGTGCTTTACCATGTTTACCTGGAGCACTCCACCACAACAACCCCATTCAAGATGGCTATGCTCGTGTCACGGTGGAGGACATAGTCCAAGGGTTTGAGGACCTGGAGATTGACATTGCTACACCTGAAGGGGAGAAAAGACTTGGAGATGTCAAGCGCCATTTCATTCTATGGCAAAAGAAGTTTATCAAGTTTCCAGGCGAGGTGCCAAGGACAACAAGTCCACCCCCCTACGGTGGTGGTGGTGGCGGTGGCGGCGGCGGTGGTGGTGGTGGTGGTGGCGGTTCACCTACACCTCCGTCACGTCAGCCGACGCCTCCCAGTCCACAACGTCCGGCGGGTGATCAGACGCCGCCCCCCAGTCCTCGTCCGGCGGGTGATCAGACGCCGCCCCCCAATCCACCTCCGGCAAAGAAGCAGAAGCAGTCCTGGATTATTAACCCGGACCCTTATGTACCTAAGACCACAAAGGTACCGGAGCCATCACTGAAGCCTCTCCCCACAAGGCCTTGGGAATGTAGTGCCGAGGAAACTGCCGCGGCCGCGGCTGCTGATCTTGAGAAATGGAAGGCGGACTGCAAGAAGAAAAGAGAGCCCGAGCCCAAGCCAGTATTTTCTGATGAGCAAAAGAAGTGGGCTAAGTCATTTTTGAGCACACCGTCCCAAGCCGCGAAGAATCTGCCTGAGGACTATGCACGTGAACTTCGTCGGCAGGCACTCATGTTGAAGGAGAAGAAAGAGCGGGCGGATGACACCGATCCGGAACAAAGTAAACGAGTTGCCCAGCTCGGGGAACAAAGTAAACAATCGATTGGCCCGCTTATAGTGAACGCCGCCGGTCCGGATGACCCCGATATCATAGCAGCTGCGGCAGCACTTGGATTGACTGTAACGAGTGCTAGAGAACAAGCGGCCAACTTAGGTATTACTCTTCGTGAACTGTTAGGCCTTGATGAGGCGCCAGTGAAGGAGGTAGTAATTACATATGTGAAGAATGGGCCTCTCGTCGAGCCTGCGCAGGAAGAGGATCTACCTCCACAAATGAAAGGTCTGCTGAAATGGTACAAGGGTTACATAAAAAATAAAAACGCCAACGAATATATTTATGCGGAAGTTAGATATGAGCATCACTTCAAACATTACTATGTACAAATTCATCTGAGTGAATTGTTCCAGCTTTTCAATCTGCGCGAGCTCGACAAATCTATCATCAGTTGCTACGTTCTGTAAGTGATTTATTTCTACCCCATCTCGTTCATATTGCCTGCACTATATATATGTCCTAACTATATTGTTGTGTCCGCTATTATACATGCAGAATGAAGATTAAGGAATGCAGAGTAAGGAACATCCATGATGTTGGGTTCATTGACCCACACATCGTTAATGGATATGTGTTGCGGCATCACCCCGCCGACATGGAGGCAGACCTGTGGCAGTTTCTTACAAAGCAGGAACTCAAAAGTGATATTCTATTTCCTTACCATTTTGGGTGAGTGTTTCTGTCTTGAGCACATTCTCTTTTGTTTACTCCAAACATGGTATGTGGCCGGCTAATCGATGAGTTATGCATGACGTACTGTGCATGTATCGTGTCCGCAGGTTCCACTGGATTCTGCTAGTAATTAAAGTTGACACCTCAGAATGTCTCGTCCACGACTCTCTGAATATGGATCCAAAGCTTTGGGGCGACATGAGAAGAATGCTGCAGAAGTAATTATTTTCATTCATTTGCGCTCTATATCGATCGGCCTATTTCGTTCATTTCCTAATATCAAGTAACTAATAACTCTCTTGTTCATTTAATTTTCTTTGCCTCGTAGGGTTTGGAGACGGTTCGTAGATACAAAGGTCGGTGAATTCAAAAAAGAGCTAGAATTCAAAAAGTCAAAGGCTAAGAATGGTGGGGATATTCAGCCAGCGGGGACCAATCTATGTGGATACTATGTCTGTGAGATGATCCGGAGATACATCTCTGAGCGGGTTCCGAGTGATACCAATGCTCAGAGGAATAACCTCCGGATGATGCTTAGTCCAGAAGCTCGCTTCCGACCACTTCAAGAGGAACTAGCTGGATGGTTCAGGAGGGAAGTCCTCCATCCTAAAGGAGAACACCATTACGAGGACGTAGAACTTTATATGCATTAAATTATGTATGGAAACTTGTTCAAAATTGTATATGGTCATCTCATGATATTTAATATATACTGTATATTCCTCTTGAATTCTTTTTGGTTCTAATTTCAAATTTGTTTGAAATTGTACATTCATATGCATGTATGTAGTAGCGTAGAATATGTGAAACTCCTTCAAAATTAAAATAAAGCATAAAAGAAAATAAAACAATACAAATTAAACAGAAAACAGGTTTAGGGGGGGCAGGTTTAGGGGGGGGGGCTAAAACCCTAAACCTGCGGCGGCCTTTAGTCGCGGTTGGCTAGAAGAACCGCGACTAAAGGTCCTCCGCCCCGACGGCCACCTGGCGCCCACGTGGACGGGCCTTTAGTCGCGGTTCTTAAGCAACCACGACTAATGGCAGTTGCGAACGGCGACCAAAGGCCCTTTTTCCACCAGTGTATGTGTGTGTGTGTGTGTGTGTGTATGTATATATATATATATATATATATATATATATATAGTGTTACTATTCATCACCCAGGGTACAGAATAAGTTATTCTTCTCCCGAGGTAATCTTAGGGCATGTACAATGGTTCTATCTTAGCAATGTCACGTAGGATAAATGATGAGGTGGAGGAGAGAGAAATCATAAGAAAAGGCTTGTCTTCTCTTATTTAAGAGAAGACAAGAGATGATCTCTTAGCACAATTTGTCTCACCATATTTTTAGGAATAGCTAGTTATTTAAGATAAGGCTAAGATATGACCCATTGTAGACATATTTTTTTGTCTTCTCTAAATTACATGCAAGATTTAAGATAAGACTATCTTATAAACCATTGTACATGCCCTTATGATCGCTTTCTAAATAAATTACGTTTAAAATATAAATAGTTACGTGCGTATTGATTCAATATGTAAAATTTGGTATAAAAAATTAAAAATATAGGTTATAAGACCAGAAAAATCACATTCTATGTATGTTTTACGCTATGTTTTTACATTCGTAATTTTACGTAACATAAAATATTTTTTACGGCGAGTACATACTTTTTTACGTTCTCTTTTTATGTATGAAATAAGACAAAAATTACGAAACGTAAAAATACGGTGCATTGATGTGAAAATAGAGAGAGGGTGAAGAATAATTATTCCTCACCCAAGGTGACGAATAGCGTGACCCTATATATATATACCCAGAGACAGACAGAACAAACCGTTGGAGTCATAGACTAACAACAATATACAACATGAATGTTGTGTTTCTCGTGCATTATAAGGTACTCCCTCCGTCCGAAAATACTTGTCCTCAAATTGGATAAAATGGATGTATCCATGACTAAAATAAGTCTAGATACAATCATTTCAAGGACAAGTATTTTTGACAGAGGGAGGAGTACGTACAGTTTTGGTCAAACATGAAACACCCCCGGCCAACCAATAGTTCGCTTATCCCAGTCTGAGTGAAGTTTACTGACACATAATGGTGAACGACACGACAGTTGGTCCTCCCTCCCCCGCTCCCGCGACGTGCCCCGCACACGTCACAGGAGCCCTAGGCCCATCTCGGGCGCTATACCCTCCCGGCCTTTCCTCCTCTTTGCCTCTGCTGAAGGGCGTCCGTCGGGCTAAGCCCGTGCGACTCGGGAGGCAGCGGGGCCTGCGCTTTGTTAGCACAGATCCCCTTGTACGTTGCTCGTAAACGAGTTTTTTCCGTCGAGAGCACACTTGTAATCGTCGGACCGGCCGAGTTGCTTTTACGGACGGACGTAGACTGATCACACACGTACATTGACTTGGTTACGCAAGACACGTACACGTACAAAGCTAAGTAGGCAGGCAGGGAGGTGGACTGATTCCGGCCGATACACACGTACTAGTACCAGCAAGCAGGCTGCGTGCTGGATCGATCTTGTGATCGCTAGCTAGCACAAGTCGCTGGCTTGTACGATTGATAATACGCCGAGAGCGGAACACACGATATGATGGCCACGGGTGCCTGTCGCACCCGCTGAATACTTTGTATTGATCTCACGGTTCATATTACAGGGCTGGTCACATGTATATATATATAAGCAGTACAAAGCTAGCTACTAGAGCACTACGACTCGGCTGCTAATTCAAGTCCTACTCGGACAATACATGTAGACACACCTGGACACGTACCAACATTGGAAGGCATTGTCGTGTTTAACTCCAACACGCTTCCCTTCCCTATTCGAGGTCCCGGCGTCGCCGGCCAACCTCTCGTGGGGGCGCAGGGTCCGGTGGGGCTCATGGCAGCGGGGTACGTCCTGATCCGGTGGTGTGACGCCGCGGCGCTGGTGGCGGGGATTCAGTCGGGGTCGTCCCGATCTGGATCTTGATCTGCGCTTACGACGTGGCTGGTGTGCTGGTGGGGGTCTCGTTGGAAGGGGTCGCCTGGTGGGTCAGTTGCGGTAAGGAGGGCCGATGCCTTGCTCCTCCTCGACCGTGGGACTCGTCGTGATGGAGCCTGCTTCAACCCAGCTTGTGGGGGTTGCAGCCATGGGGTTGTGGCCACCACGTTCTTCCTGAGGTGGGCTCGGCCTAGGCACCGGTGTCCTCCTCTGTCGGACATGTGTCGGGTGCTTTCTTCCCAAGGACCAACTGGCCAGTTCTCGGCAGTTTGGGTTCGTCTGCCAAGCGGTCGGCCGTGACCAAGGGTCGGGGTAGCCATCATCCGTTTGTTCGGTCGTGATTTTGTTGCCATTCTGGGGCCCGAGCCAGCTTTGGCTGGGTGGCTGGACAGGGACCGACGGTGTTCTTGGGGCTTCGCATGGTGGATCCTTGTTCCTCGACATGGTGGTCTCCTTGAAGTGCCTAGGGGATGAATATCCGCCGAAAGCTTCGCATGGCCTTAGCCGTTGCTGGCAACGACCAAGTCTACGCACGACGTTCTCCTTGAGGGCGTTGTTTCCCGTCCATCCTCCATAGGTCATCTCACATCCTCGTCCTTGTCGTGTCCTCCATCCATGGTGTCTTCTTCTGCGGTGCTCACGTGAATTCGGTACCAGGGTTCCTCTAGGGGCTTTGACCTTGGCCTCTTTTACACGGCAGTCGACTTGGTGTGCAATATCATCCAAGGACCAAGGGGTTGCTGGGATCGGTGTCATACGGGTAGGCTGCCAAAGGTACTCTTCAGTCAAGTTGCATCAGGTGTGGCTTTCTATGCAGTGATGCTCTCTCGGGTTGGTTGGTGGGGCGACGGTGAATGTCGTGCTTGATCTTGTTAGGCCGACAACGACGACGTCCGCGGACACCGATCCCCTCCTTTGAGGCGTCATTTATTGGCCCTTCCTCCGTCAAACTAAGGTTTTCATGTTCACCTAGCTCGTCATGTGAATTGTGCCTTAAAGGGGTGCCCTGATTTGTGAGGCATGTTGATGTCATCCGAGAAGACTTGGGCTTATTGCCAGGAACTAGCTAGCTTGGTTCCTTAGTCTTGTTCTTAACCTTGGCTTAGCTTAGTCCTTGTTTTTGGTTCTTGTTGTAGCTATTGGTGCTTTCCTCGTACAGCTAGTATTCTCAGCAGGGTTGGTGTGTGTTTGTATGCTTCATTTGTAATGGTTGTGGTTTTATTTATAAAGAGGGGCGAAAGCTTTTTTCCGTAAAGAAAGGATGCTTACTCAAAATATCAAAGCTCTAATGCCTTGTTGCCCTTTCTGACATTTGTCCTGGTTAAATTTCTGTTATACTCTTACTCTTACTTGAACCATTATTCATTATACACATGTTTCATTTGTAGTAGCCGATACTTAACTAAGCCTAGCTTTTGCAAATAAGCTTTCTTCAGAAATGGTGAGACTTTTAGCAAGAATACTTTGTTCATATGCGGTTTACATAACAAGAAATTAGTATCGTAGATGCTCACCTCAGTCTCGGTGGCTGTGTCACATGCTGATTGTCGCTCACTATGTGCCTTTGCTCCCTCTAGATAACTCTGTGTGACTGTGCTCGGCTCTAATGTAGGCATTGGTAACAAACCCTCAGACTTGGCCTCATCCACTAGTTTACCAGTAGCTGTTTTGATGATCAACATGTCTTCAGTCACACTCAGGGGTGTGAGATCCTTGATTGCAGTAGTGTTTATTACCAGCAACTTGTCTACGCACTGCACAACTGACAGCAACTCTGTGTGTGTTTCCATCTAGGCACGCACACACATAAATAGGGCCAAGCTGTCAGACTTGTTGATTTTGCTACGGTAAATTTGGGTTGATTCACTTTTGTTAAAACAGGAAGAAAGAACATTAAGACAAACTGATGTAGACATACTAGGACTGTTGTTGTGTAAACTATTCATGTAAAATCTTTCCTAGAAATTGCATTAGGATATTATATACAATGTTTACCATACCTGGTCTACTACATTAAACACCTGGATTATATGCTTTGCAGTAGGTCTTTTCTCCATACAAGGATCCACACATTTTAGGGCTATGGTGACACACTGCATTACTTGTTTCGTAATTTTTTTGATTGTATACTCTGGTGTGGATGCGAATCTATTCCTCCAATTTCCAAGAACCTACAAACTTCCAATAGGTGAGTTTAATGATTGTATATGTGCAAATACTGTTAATTAATTCATCTCACTTTCTCAGTGAACTGCTGGAAAGTTGTGGCATCATGTTGGGGATGATCTTGGTGGAAATATGGATAGTCCCTATCACCTGTGATTATCTCAATGAGTATGACACCCAGACTAAAGATATCTGCCTTGTTCGAGACTAGACCTCTCATTAAGTATTCTGGTGCCATATATCCACTACAAAATAATATAGAAGTAAGAAGACACTACAAATATAAACAAAGAGCTACAAAATAACCAAGGAATAAAAAAAAGGAGGTGCAAGAGGCATGGTTTACCATGTTCCCGCGCGATTATTAGTGACAATTCGTGTTTGCTCCTCACCAAAAATCCTCGACAAACCAAAATCAGCGATTTTTGGGATCATAGTAGAGTCCATCAATATATTTTCAGGCTTAAGGTCCATATGAACCATACGGCATTCTTCATGAAGGAAATGCAACCCCATGCAAATCCCCTTAATTATCTCGTATCTCATATTCCACTCAAGGCCCGAAGATTGATCTACAAACATCGGTAAACAAGAGAAAAAAAGATTCTAAGCCCATGTACACTTTGCTACTAAATTACTAGTACAATGAACCCAACTCTCTTAGTGTTGTTGCTTCGTTGGTAAGTGTGGGGTATGCACCCACAACACTACTAGATTTTTGGAACCGTCAATCTATAATTTGGGTTCCTTGATACTTCATTTAAAGGAAGTTGTCTTGCCTGCCATGAAAAAGGATGCCAAATTTTCCTATAACAACAACGCTTTTGTGTGCAAATGATAGAGAGTGTCTATAGAAATTGATACATAGATTCTATTATGCCAATGCCCCTAAGATAGTGGCTGATGCGCATTCATTTCCTTAAGCTAGTAGCTAACTCAAGATAGTTCTGGCTTGGGTTACTGAAGTAAACTTAAGGAAAGACATATAGCGAGAAGTAAACTACTTACAATATTCCTAATATAGTAGATGCTATTATACATATAATCATACTCAGTTTGATGGAATTGCATTCGATCAGTAAACATACCAGAAATATATTTGTCAAGGCTTTTGTTGGATACATATTCGAAGCAGAGCAACCTTTTCGGTAATTCTCCAAAAATAAATTTCCCACTACCACTTGGTTGCTCTATCGCTTCCCAACTTGATGCCGCACAATAACCTAGAAACTGCACTATATTTTGGTGCTTAATCCCCATAAGATAACGGACTTCATTCTGGAATATGTCCTCTTTTAGACGCATTTCAAAAAGTTTCTTCACAGCAATAACTTTCCCACTCCGAAGAACTCCCTGTGTTAGTTAAACCTCTCTTCAAAGTGTGTTCATGTATCAGTTAAAATTTGCCATCTTTAATTGTTTCAGTTACCAACATTTGAAACATTGTGTTAAAGAATTGTCCATACCTTGTAAACCACTCCAAACCCACCTTCACCTAGTACTGACTCAGTGGAAAAATTACATGTGATGGCCTTCAAAAATTCTAGTGGAAAAGACATTGGTGTTGCATTTGAATCCTGTAGCTTCTTCTCTATGTCATCACGTGCTCTCTCCATACCTGATTACATAAAATCTGCATGAGAAAAGAAATCAAATAAACCACATGAAACAATATTTTCTGGAATAATGATGTTTCTGATGTCACTAACATAATTTTCTCTACACCCAGTACAGGTGCATAGGACGTCGTCTAAGAAGGAGTATCGTGACCAGGCGTGCACAGATTGGGTGAAACAAAATTAATTAGCGCGTGTTTCCATGCGTATTTAGCGCATGTAGTTCGGGACGAGGCATTGCAGCAGCCAACTACTAGGAGGCTGCATGCGAAATATACCAGATTTGGCCACTCAATAAATTCTCCCCATTTGCATACACCGGCCGTTTGCAATGACTGGGTGCATGCGTTGCGTTCTCCCACAAAATTAATTGCTCCACATCATGTTAGTTTATACGAAAAAGGGTTTCCCCCGTTTTGTATTACAAAGCAACCAACCGATACAGCCAGCGATAGGTGCTGGGGCGGAAGCAGCACAGACACGTCCAAAAGAAACGAGAGAGAAAATACAAAAGAAACAAATGCCGACAACGACGGATCGACAAAAACACGAAGAAGCCTCGCGACCACTGCGCCCACCGGAGATGTCCCACCAAGCTTCTAGACTCCGAAGCGCCGGTACCAATCAACACCCCCAAGAAGGGACGCGGCGATGCCGACGCTGATGCCAAGGGTTTCCCCCGGTACACGACGAGGAGAGAAGAAGGCTAGCCCCCGACGCCCTTCAGGAAGGTCCAGCAGCACCCTCAGGTGCCACCGCGTTGTTGTCGGCCAGCCCGGCAGGGATTTCTCCCAATCCCGACCTTCACCTCGGGCGCTCCGGAGCCCGCCACCGAAACCGACCACCACCATGCGCCACCATGGTCTCACGCCGTCTCACCACGGCACCACGAAGAGAGGTCTGCATACCGAAGAAGAGGAGCCCGGACTAGAGGCAACAGCATCGTCAGCACGCGGGAGGGCCCAACCTCCACCATCAACGACGGTAGCCGACCGGACGCAATAGCAGTAGCACACCAGGCCCGTGGGCCCAAAGGCCCGGCCAAGCCACCCAAAGCCCGTAAAGCTCCCGCCTTCACGCTGCAGCAAGCACGCCGACGGCGCCGCCGCCCCCGGTCTGAGCTGCTCCATGTCCGCAACACGCAGAAGACAACGAAGCCACGCCGGTGGCCGACCCGCTAGGACCCAGATGGGACCCGCATGGCCCAAGTCTGGGCCGGGGGCGCGCCACCGGCCACCCCGCGCAACCAAGATGCCCCGCCGCCAAGGAGCAGTGCCTCCACCACGTCTGCCGCCGGGTCGCCGGACCGCCGCCTAGCCGAGCAACACCGCCGCCGCACCCCGCCCCGGGCAGGGAGGACGCACGGCGGGGAGAGAAGGTCCCGCCGCCGCTGACACCACCCGGGCCAGAGTCGGGGGCGCCCGCCGGCAGCGGCGGGGAGGGACGAGGCGAGGTGGAGGACGAGGCAGCTGGCGCGCTGGCCGCCCCGGCCGCATCCCGGGGAGGCGGCGCGAGGGCGGAAAAGGGGAGGGAAGGGAAGAGCTGAGGAAGGGGGACCCGGATCTAGCCGCGCGCTGGCGGGGCTCGCCGGATCCGGCCGGGATTGGGCGGGGGAGGTGGTTGCGGCGACGAGGGTTAGGAGCGGGGGGCGAGTGCGGGGAGTCCGTGTTCACTGTGGTTGCGCTCCGCATTGCCCCATCAGTGAATCACTATGGGAATACTTGGATTCCATTTGGCGCCAATTTGTTGTAAATTACTCCTCTCCAGAGAATCTTCACGTCGAAGACCACTAAGTGTATTACTTGCTCCTACTCCTAGTTATAGAATGATACCATTTCACCGTTTTGTTGTTGATACTTCATTGCAACTAACTTGCTCTAAGGGACTATTAAAGGGTGCAATGAGTGTGCTTGTAGGTTTTCGGCTAATCGTTAATTCATGATCCTACAAGCAATTAAGAAATTAGAGAAAATATGTACTAAATATCTCTACTATTAAAGGGGATCGAACGTCGTGATTGTTCGACCTCCCCTCGTAGTTCGACTTCCTTCTATCGCTAGCTATCGCTTCTTTCATCCCCGGCCGAAAAAAAAGGCCAAAAAAAAAACCACAACCCACGAACGCACAATCCCACGCCCACGTAGCCTCCTCGCCTCTCGCAGCCCATGGCTCCCGATCCCGTCTCTCTCCCGGCTCCTGAGAAAAAATGTATCCTGCTGTCGCCTCCTCGTCTGCCCCGCGGTCGCGGTCCAGGCCGTCGGCGCTGGGATCCAGTCCCATGAAGAAATTCTCTACTCCTCCCTCTTATCTGTACCACTCTAGATCGCGTCCAACCATCGGCGAGCTTGGCGGCGGCGCAGAAGGAGAGCGTCAGTACGTCGGCGCTAGAGTACTGGCCCTGGGGGTGGTGTGCCCCTATCCCGGCCCCCTGTTGCGATCTTGAGAGCCATCATGCCGTCGGCGCCCATCGTGAACAATTAAGGCTCCTCCGTTGGGGTAGTGGTTGCAGAGGCTAGTGAAGAGCCTCAGCCGTGATGAGGAGTGATGAGGATGATGTCACACGGTAGGGGCGGGAGCGGAACCACGGGGAGGGTTCCAAGGAGCCGCTGGCCGGGAGCGGTCGCCATAGGGGTCACGCGCGGGGGGCAGGACGCAGGAGCGCGAGCACGGGTACGGGTCCGAGAGCCGCCGGCTGCCCACGAAGACATCGCGGCGGTGCTCCATGGTGCGAACGAGCTAGATGAGGCGGCGGAAGTCCGCCATGGATGATGTGAGGGCGTGCTATGGGGATGGATTTTGGGGGATCTAGCTGCTGATTGGTTCATCGACTAACTGAAACTGATTATAGTTTCTCTCTGGTTTGTGTTTCAATGTGGTGCACTCATGTTGCAATTGGCAGGACCAAATTGGCAATCACAAAGCACGAGCTACCAACCTTCTCTGCTCTCCTGCTACAACAAGGTACCAAATTGAAGCTGTCACCGCAACCCCAATCCCCTCTTGCGTGCAGTATGATGGACACCCACAAGGCTGAGAAGTCAGCGCAACAGAGCTTATGCAGGCGGACGCTAATCCGCAATCAAGAGAAGATGACTGGTACACTCGTGGCTCATCTTATTTGTGTAATTGATTGTTTTGTTAATTTTGCCCATGCGAACCGTAATAGAGGTACTACGGCCAACATGGTCCATTTTGCTAAGGCCATGGTGGAGAACGTCAGCACCGTTGTGCCTGTTGTGCACTTTGTGCTGCCCATATATGAGACTACGTCTCCCTTCGCTGACATCTCTGTTGCATGATATTGACTGAATTCATAGGCAATTCTTCACCAATCCCACTGTATGTTTGTCATATATCTAGATTAAGTTGATTGATGCTGACAGACACGTTTCATAGGCAACTCGACCAAATCGAATCGTTATCACAACACCGCTCTTTGATTTATTTTCATTGTTCAATCCTCTGTTTACTTGCTATCAGGTCCTAATTTCTAAAAGATGATTCTATTTTAGTTATGTTTTGTATTGTACTCATGGTTTTCAATTCCAGTTTAGAAAAAATTTCAGCACCAGCCGAAATCACTGATTTCAGTTTGCATTTCGGCCAAAGGGCCGAAATATTCACTTGAATTTAATTAAATATTTGAAAATTTTGAAAAATATTTCAAAAAATATTTGATTTCCTGTGTACTACTGAAATTGCTGAAATATTTTGGCCGAAACGTAATATTTCAGTGTCTACTGAAATGAATGAAATTCAGTGAATTTCATTGAAATCTCACTGAAAGTGAAAACCATGATTGTACTATCAAAATAAACAAGTTTATTTATGGCTTATGGTGAAGGCTAGAAGATTTGCAGGGAACAATGACTCTGAATATTGTTTCGGTTATGATAATTGCAAAATAGAGGAGTTACATATAGAAGAGTAGAATCAGTTTCTTATCTTACCTTTACTGTGGACCGTTAAAGAGCACTCTAACTTTCTTATTTAGGTTGTGCACCTTAACCCTGAATGTGATGGAATAATGTTGAAATTACCTAACTGAATTGCAATCATGTTTTGGCTTTCATGCAGGCTGATGCAGTGCTGATGGGAGGTAGATGACCACAGTGGAGATGGTGGAGAGGAGCAGAAAATGCGTGGTAAACTTGCTCCATTGTGCTTGCACTCAAGGGGCATCTATGCCAACAGCGGTACGTGTGTCTAAAAAAGCAGGGGGCTGGGGGAAACCAATCAACAGGTGAGTTAGATCCTTTTTAGTTCCAGGCCACCATTTTACGGCGGAGAAGAGTAGCAAAACTCATGGTATTGTTGTTGATAACAGAAACATGCATTTTTTTTGTTAATATTTGTACGCGCTAACAATTGCATGGATTTTTTTTGTGCAGTCCTAATGTAAGAACTGAAGCAATAGCCCCTTTCATGTTCTTTTTTTTTTCTCTTTTCAAATATCACATTTTCTATCAGCGTACATATATATGCAAAGTGTGGCTATTACAATTATTACAGGTTGTTTGGTTATTAGCTAGCAATCTGTGGTAGTAATTGCACTTCTGCCAAGTACAGGGTAATGACTAGAACAAGCATCAGTTGTGTAAATTATTGATCAATCTTGTCTGGTCGTAGGGTTCCTAATCGACGTTATCAGGTATCTTATTCTGTCGCCTCTGCTTACTTTCACCCTAAGCGAGAAGACTACTTCAAAAATTATTCCAGTATTGTAGAGCTTCTTATATTTTTCTTCCTTTGGGCATAGACAAGCATTCACAATGAATACTATTATATGGAGTACATGTCTGTAGTTAGCATGGATCATCTAGTTAGTAGACAAAAGTTCAGGTTTTAGTGTTAATTTCCTAAGTGTATAATCATTATTGATGATTGGTTACCAAAGGGCACCCCACTTTTGTACTAACATGATTATCTTAATACAAAGATTTTTTTTCAAATGAGCCACAGAGCCAAATGAAAATTGCATGGATGAATTGAGGGTGGAAAATGTCAACCTTATTTCCCCATGGGATGGAGTGGAGATTGAGAAACATAGCTAGATGGGAGAAACGGGAAAACTTTGATAAATTGTTGTATGGAAACATAGCTAGATGTACATACATTTACCCCGTGGACAATTGAGAAACATAGCTAGATAGGAGAAACGATGACAATTATATTGTATGGAAAAGAAAACATAAGCCAATATTTTATGGGAATGGTGCTCTAAGCAGAGAGGTTGTTAGGGCTACGGGAGGGCGACGACCCTCTCTTGAACTGATGATGAGGGGGAGCAAGGCTGATTGTGCATTCAATGATGATGGTGAGACAACTAGCAAGGTTGAGTCGGCGGTGGAGATCAATGATGACGGTGAATGAGACGTAAGTTTGTTGTCCCGTGGCAACGCACGGGCACTCAACTAGTTGAATAAAGTGGATAACTCCTTTCTAGAAGGAAAAGTGTTAACAAAATGAATGGACACTAGTATGAAGTATACCCCACATAACGGGATTAGAATGTACATATTGTTGTATAATTATTCATATTTCTCATGTACCAGCTGGATGGTTGACTCTTGTTTGTAGATATGGTCTCCATAAACATGCCATAAGCAATGTGTGTGTTTAGGGTACATGGTATAGATGTCCAACGATGTGACCAGAAGATGATGAATTTTTTTTGAGATAAAGTATATGGGGAAAAGAGAGATCACCCCCTCCCCCCACCCCCTCTCTCTCCCAAAGTTATCCAAGCCCTACATGCTTTCTCAAATCGTGCAAGACGGCATGATTTCAGTCCTGTCTAACTGCCCTAGTAATAACTGAACACAGATGAATTGCGAACCAAATTAAAATACAAATGTTGAAGAAGATAAGACAATTGCGTAGGAAGCAGAATCTGGTTATTGGGATGCACACAGGATCAGACCAGGAACAGCCCCAGCTCGGTGCACCCCCGCTACACCCCCACAAGAAAACATAGCAAAACATTTTGAAAAAATCTGAAACTTTGTGGGAATGATTATGAACAAATGTTATACTACCTCCGTTCCCAAATATATGTCTTTTTAGAGATTTGAACAAGTGACTACATACAGAAGAAAATGAGTTAATCTACACTCTAAAATATGTCTACATACATCCGTATGTTGTAATACATTTGAAATGACTAAAAAGACTTATATTTAGGAACCGGGGGAGTAGATGCTTGCAAAATTTGATGGTCAATTGACATCGGAAGAGCTCTGTAATTAAATTCATCATCTGGTTGAAACCTAACGACTTGAGTGCACCATAGAATTCAAAAGAAGGTATATAATTACACTGTAACAGTGAATGATGAAGCACTTACCTGGAAGATCTGGAGGGATGCAGGCTTGATCAAGAAATATCCAATCCAAGTAGATGGGAGGTGCAAGAAGATGATACTGGATCCACCTACCAACTAGTTGGGGGCTGGTGTTGCATGTGTAGAAATGAAGAAAGCTAGGTGCATTATGTATGGGCAAGATGCCAGGATCCATTGACTTTCAAATTTAAATATAATTAAGAAGGCCTGCTGACTATCATTTACAATTGACGATCTCAGAGGAGGATGCATGTGACCTGATGGCTGACATGTCCAGCCAGCTTAGTAACTAGGTACAGTAGGCAAGAGAGGCACACAACCAGATGCGATTGGTTTCAGTTTTAGTACTGTAGTATAATTAGGACGACCAAAGAGACCACACATGGCATTTTGGCGGCCGACATCTGACTGGTCCAGCATCGTCTTGTCCCCTCTATACTCACATCCTGGCTCTCCTCATGGAGATTTTCTCTAATCCAGATCTCGCTATGCACCAGCCTTAACAATCAGGTGAACCGAGACACTGTTGGCTGATGGAAGTTGATCATAGATTGGCTAGTGACTAGCTAGTGAGCTCCTTTCATTTGCTTTGCTTTTACAAATGCTATACTAAGGACGCGAATTTTAGTTGGTTGTTAGTTGTTGTGTTCAACTTCTCTGTAGCTTCATGGCAACCATATCATATATTCTACAGGGTTCTATAAAGCTGGAGTGAAAAGCCTCTTTTCCACAATTTCTAAAAGAGCGTGATTATGTTGTTTCACGGAACATCCATCACTTAACCACCTCTTGGAGAGGAAGTTGCTTTTGGATGGAAACACAAAGTCATGCGTTTTCCCCTCTAATAATATCGCACTATTGTAGTAGAAATTTATGTACTCCCTCCGTTTCTAAATATAAACCTTTTTAGATATTTCAATATGGACTACATACGGTTGTATATAGACTTATTTTAGAGTATAGATTCACTCATTTTGCTTCGTATGTAGTCCATATTAATAAAATCTCTAAAAGGTGTAATATGTAGAAACCGAGGGAGTAGATGCTAGTAAACAAATACATATCCAGTACATAATTAAGAAGCGACTTAACAAGTCATGTTTAATCTGTTTGCCGATTAGAAAGTGTCATCGTAGAATTTAAAAGAGCGTATACAAACTATAAAATTGATGGCTGGTTAATCCAAAGTATTTGACAAGTAAAGAACTGAAGCACTAACCTGGAAGATAAAATCTGCGGGGATCAGCTATAGTCAAGGAACATCCGAGTACAGGAGAGGCGCAAAAAGATGAGACTGGATCCACCTACCAACAGCTTGTTGGGGTTGCATAGGAATGGAGATAGAGGCAAAGGAGGCATTAAGTACGGGTGATATCAGGTGGGTAACCAAAGACAAATTAGATGTCAATTAAAGACTAAACAAACATGGCCACAGATTTAACTAATTGAGATAAGGCTGATGCATGCACTAGCTGACAAGACGAGCCAAAGAACCACGGTAGGTGAGCGCTAAAATATGTTGAAAATTTAAAATATCCTTTGTAGTTGCGTGTTAGCAAACACTCAAGAAACACGCAAGTAGATGAGACTGGGTCCACCTACTAGCTGGTTGGGGTTGCATAGAAATGAAGAGAGTGACAAGAAGAGGCATTCATTAAGTATTTGGAATATCAGGTGAACAAGTCCAAATTCAAACATATATACTTAAAAAGATGAAACAGATAAGACTTCACATTTAACAACATGAGACCGGACCCACGTACCAGCTGGCTGTGACTCGATCAGCCGGAGTTGCATGTATATAAATGAAGACGGCCAAGCAGAATATGATTGACCATTATCAGGGTGATTACTGATTAGGCTAGGGTGATGCATGTGATGACTAACATTGTCCAGCCAGGGCAAGCGACCCACGTACGGTAGGTGAGATCTAGAGGAAGCCTACCAGAGACGACATTAGGTATGAGTGAGACAGGTTGAGTTTCAGTTTTTTTTTTTTTTAGCTGAGTTGAGTTTCAGTTTTTCTTGCAATTAGGAAGACCAAACTAAGAGAACAGACTTCACGTTTGACAATTAGAGATTATAGGGTGAGACACTTGCATGTGATGGCCGACATGACAGGTCCAGCTAGGCTAGTTGAGCAGTAAAATACTCCTATGATGGAATTTGATACTATCATTTGTAGTTGGTTGCCTGTTAATTAATTAACAAACCCTCGACCCCTGTTAATTGATGGGTGTAAAATCGTGAAAACTGGGCACCACTACTCGTGTTGAGATTTTGATTCGGATCTATCAAGTCTAGAAACTGTAGAGTCGACGGGGGCGGTGAATAGGAGCACTACCTGCAATCGGTGGCACCGGACAAGCACGCCAACGGGGCCACGACCCCAGGCCCGGTGGACAGCTCAGCCGCGTGCGCCCGACATGCTGTTAGGTACCTGAGCTCTGCACCGGCGCACTGCAGGCGTGAGGCATTGCTCGCGCCGGTAGCTAGCTCCGTCGTCACCGGCATCTCGATTTGGGGGAGAAGGAGCGCCCCTCTGGTGAAACGAACAGGCGAGAGAGCAGGGCGAGGAATACACTAGCAGTGATGGTGGGCTGACAAGATAACGACATGGGCTTGATGGGAGAAATCAGCCCAGGGGAACAACTATGTACCGCTCGCAGCAACGCTGACGTGAGCGTCGCCTGCAGCAAGCCAGCTCAGTTACATTAGCTATGGAGAGGCCTGGTGTCAGCTTATCATGCTTTGTATCTTCTTCATGCTATATTTTAAGTTCATAAAAGTGCCCTTTATCAGGATAAAAATCTCTAAACATTCAGTATTCAGGAGACCAACCTTTGAGATGAGAATACTAATCACAATCTTCCCTCATTCTTTAGAGCATCTCCATCCGTTGTGCCCCCAGGAGGCGTTTTTTCGGCCTCCTGGGGTTGCCCAGGCGGAATTTTTGCTCTAGGTTGGAGAATTTTTCCAGCCGTCTCCTCACCCAGATGCTCCCATGCGCTGCTCCTGCACGGCCTTGCTGCAGGTCGCCGCACGCGCGTTGCAGATTATGACGGTCCAGGGAGCGCGCGCCATCCTCGGCCCGCAGTGGTCCGTCGAGTATGCCTTCGTCGCCGACCTCGCCACACAGGCGCAGGTCCCTGTCCTGCCCTTCTCGGCTACGAGCCCGTCGGTGTCGCCTGGCACGGTGAGGTTCTTCGCCCGCGCCGAGCGACGCGTCGAGGCGAACGCCATCGCCGCGCTGGCCACGCACTTCCGGTGGCGCCGCGTCATGCCCTCCATTTTGCATCATGCTTTTATATTTATATTTATTGCATTATGGGCTGTTATTACCTGTTTTGGTACAATATTTATGTCTTTTCTCTTTTATTTTACAAGGTTTAAATGAAGAGGAAGAATGCTAGCAGCTGGAATTCTGGACTGGAAAATGAGCAAATCTGAGACACCTATTCTGCACAACTCAAAAGTCCTGAAAATTTACGAAGAATTATTTTGGAATATATAAAAAATATTGGGCGAAGAAAATACCAGAGGGGGCCCACCAGGAGGCCAAAAGCCTGGGGGCGCGCCCCTGTGGCTTGTGGGCCACCTGGCAGGTCTCCGATGCCCATCTTCTACTCTATGATGTGTTTTGACCTGGAAAAAAAATCAAAAGAGAGCTTTCGGGACGAAGTGCCGCCGTCTCAAGGCGGAACCTGGGCAGAAGCTATCTAGGGCTTCGCCGGAGCTGTTCTGCCGGAGAAACTTCCCTCCCGGAGGGGGAAATCGAAACCATCATCATCACCAACGATCCTCTTCTCGAGAGGGGGTCAATCTCCATCAACATCTTCACCAGCACCATCTCCTCTCAAACCCTAGTTCATCTCTTGTATCCGATCTTTGACTCAAAACCTCAGATTGGTACCTGTGGGTTGCTAGTAGTGTTGATTACTCCTTGTAGTTGATGCTAGTTGGTTTATTCGGTGGAAGATCATATATTCAGATCCTTAATGATAATTATTACTCCTCTGATTATGAACACGAATATGCTTTGTGAGTAGTTACGTTTGTTCCTGAGGACATGGGAGAAGTCTTGTTATAAGTAATCATGTGAATTTGGTATTCGTTCGATATTTTGATTAGATGTATGTTGTCTTTCCTCTAGTGGTGTTATGTGAACGTCAACTACATGACACTTCGCCATTGTTTGGGCCTAGGGGAAGGCATTGGGAAGTAATAAGTAGATGATGAGTTGATAGAGTGACAAAAGCTTAAACCCTAATTTATGCGTTGCTTTGTAAGGGGCTGATTTGGATCCATATGTTTCATGCTATGGTTAGATTTATCTTAATTCTTCTTTCATAGTTGTGGATGCTTGCGAGAGGGGTTAATCATAAGTGGGAGGCTTGTCCAAGTAAGGACAGCACCCAAGCACCGGTCCACCCACATATCAATTTATCAAAGTAACGAACGCAAATCATATGAGCATGATGAACCTAGCTCGATAGTAATTCCCATGTGTCCTCGGGAGCGCTTTGCTTTATATAAGAGTTCGTCCAGGCTTGTCCTTTGCTACAAAAAGGATTGGGCCACCTTGCTGCACCTTTATTACACTTTTTACTTGTTACCCGTTACGAATTATCTTATCACAAAACTATCTGTTACCGATAATTTCAGTGTTTGGAGAGAATACATTGCTGAAAACCGCTTGTCATTTCCTTCTGCTCTTTGTTGGGTGAACTAGGACGTGCGTCATGATGTTGAAGAAGGATGGTGGGAACACCAACTCGAAACTGACAAGATATTGCACCAAATCATTCTCTAACCTTGGTATGATTTCTGGACCGATTACCTTCTAAGAGATTGCATTGAGAAATGCACATAGCTTCACAATGGCTAATCGAACGTTTTCCGGTAGAAGCCCCCTCAATGCAACCGGAAGCAGTTGCGTCATAATCACGTGGCAGTCATGAGACTTTAGGTTCTGGAACTTTTTCTCTGCCATGTTTATTATTCCCTTTATATTCGACGAGAAGCCAGACGGTACCTTAATACTGAGGAGGCATTCAAAGAAGATTTCCTTCTCTTCTTTGGTAAGAGCGTAGCTTGCATGACCCTGATGTATGCCGTCTTTTCCGTGCATACGTTGCTGGTCCTCCCGTGCCTCAGGTGTATCTTTTGTCTTCCCATACACGCCCAAGAAGCCAAGCAGGGTCACACAAAGATTATTCGTCACGCGCATCACTTCGATTGCGGAGCGGACCTCTAGGTCTTTCCAATAGGGAAGGTCCCAAAATATAGATTTCTTCTTCCACATGGGTACGCGTCCGTCAGTGTCATTCGGAACAGGTTGTCCACCTGGACCCTTTCCAAAGACCACCTTTAAATCCTTGACCATATCATGTACATCAGCACCAGTACGGTGGCGAGGCTTCGTCCGGTGATCCGCCTCACCTTTGAAATGCTTACCTTTCTTTCTTACGGGATGCCTGCTCGGAAGAAATCGACGATGTCCCAGGTACACATTCTTCTTACAATTAGCCAAATATATACTGTCGGTATCGTCCAAACAGTGCGTGCATGCGCGGTATCCCTTGTTTGTCTGTCCTGAAAGGTTACTGAGAGCAGGCCAATCATTGATGGTCACGAACAGCAACGCCTTTAGGGCAAACTAGTCATCAACCCGTGCAACTGCACGGGCTAGGGTTTTTATGTAGTTTTAGCATTGTGGTATTATCCTAATATAATGTGGAGAAAAAAATTTATGTAAAACATATTTGAAAAGAATCACTCATCGGTATCACATGTGTATATGCTCCCAAAAGAAAAACATGGTGGTATTTATATCCGCACGAAATATATTTTTGTAGCAAAGCCGAAATACATACAATAAAAAATCTATAGTTTTGAAATTGGGACAATTGTCTGAATTTTTAATCCAACAGTTGATTTATTTGAAAATTTCTAATTGTCCATTGTTTGTCTATTTAGTTTTACATTAATGCTTAAATTAAGAATAAATTTTCAAGAAGGGTCCCTTCACTAAGAAAAGAACAATATAAGTTCAACATAATCTCAGATAAAGGCAAGAATGTTTAGCTAACTTTGCTTTCATTATTCGTCGGTTACGCACATAGATGAATGCTATGTTGTCAGGATTGATCTAGTGGAAGATTTAGCCTTGCTTATGCAATTGTGAAAGGCTAAGTTCCATGAGCAATTGGTTCAGACAATCTTGCAAATACTAACTTAGCTGGAAAAAAAGATTTTTTCTTTCAAACTCTGAGATGCTATTTCTCAGTTTTATACATGTAATTACCAAAATATTAGTAAAAAGAAAGAAAACAGCATGCCAACTTTTGTCAAGAACATATCCTAAAATATCACTATACATTGTGAAAATATAATTCACAAACAAAGCTATAAGCAGGAGGTCATGCTAGTCGAACAGAAAAAACACATAAAATCAACCCATATTTTTAATATGGGTTATGTTTTTTTGTGAACCACTTAATGGAGGATTAATTTATATGAGTATTGAGAGTAAAGAATTAATTAAGGGAACCACATAAGTATTGAAATGGGGAAAATTTATTGTGTATGTCGCACGTGGGCATGCAATTGGAGATTTGGTTTCTGAATTTGGTGTACAATATTATTTAGTATACGAAGTACGTGAGAAACTCTATTTAAATAGGAAAACAAAAATCATAACTTAAAAGGTTAAGATTATCATATTAAGTGTTCTTGGACGTAAAATACACTTATAGCGCACTAATGAATACTGCATGAGAGAAAGCTCTTGTGCCCTGAGTAAATTGATGATAAGGAGAAAGCTCGCAAACCCAATGGCCTAGAGATGAACGCATGTGCAGCAAAGTAGCTATTCAATATTATGTTGTGTGACTTTTCTATAAGATATAAAGATTGGTCAACTGGAAGATCAAAATTAGTTTCCATGTTTACTGATGAAGTAGTTATTACCTTCTCCAAGCAAAACAAATGACACATTACTTACATCTTTGTGATCCTAAATGTAAGTACACTAGTAGAAAACAGGCCTATTGTCCCGGTTCGTAAGGGCCTTTAGTCCCGGTTCCTGAACCGGGACTAAAGGGTCATTACTAATACCCTCACCCTTTAGTCCCGGTTCAAACCAGAACCGGGACAGATGGGCCTCCACGTGGCCTGTGCGCCGAGCCCAGGCAGGAGGGCCTTTGGTCCCGGTTGGTAGCACCAACCGGGACCAATAGGCATCCACGCATCAGCATTTCTGTGGCTGGGGTTTTTGGTTTTTTTTGAAAGGGGGGAGAGGGGGTTTGGGGATTTTGGGGGGTTAATTTAGGTATTTCATATATTGTGTTAGCTAGATAGCTAATTAATAGAGAGAAGTGTCCTCTCTTATGTCCGTGCTTGGTCGATGTTACGTACTAAACATACGTATAGAGAAGACTAGGCATATGCTAGCTAGTAAGCAAACGAAGGAAACAGAAGATCGTCATGAACATATATGCATACAGAGAGAAGTGATATCGATCACATCTCCTTCTCCGAGAGATTGGTCGAACAACAAGTTCTCGTATATCTATCGTCCGACACTACCGGCTACATATATATACAATAATTATCTTTTACAAATATAATCTCTTAAATTACGGACGCATGGTCCACATAGTATTCTCCGTCTTCAGGGATCACGTGGTCAAGAAAGAATGCCGCCAATTCCTCTTGAATTGCTCGCATGCGATCTGGTCCTAGGAGTTCATTCCGCTGCCGAAACATCTAATTTGAAAAAGGGGGTCAATACACACACACACACACACACACACACACACACACACACACACACACACACACACACACACACACACACATATATATATATATATATATATATATATATATATATGAATGAATGAAACTCAACACAAATGATGGTAATAAACAAAAATTGTGAATATTATTTCTTACACACTTCATATTGTTTCTCAGAGTACCCGCCCCGCTCACAGGTCGTGTGGCGGATGGACTCGCAGACGTAGTATCCACAGAAATCATTCCCTTGTTCCTGCCAGAACCACTTTACAAGAAATAGAGGTCAATTAAACAGATAAGCAAGAATGCCAAATGGTATTGATGAAACTAGCGCTTGAATCAATAGCTAGGAGACGCGCGGAACATGGTACTATAGTACTTACTTTCGGGTATCTAAATTCCAGCTCCTTCGGGAGTCCCGGGGAATTTGTGCTGAATTTTCTCCAAACACTGCCAGACAAAAGAAAACAATTACTTGATATCAGGAAATGAACAAATTTGCTGATATGGTGGATAATGATCGATTTAACTTACTTCTTGAGGATTTCAGTCATGTCCGCATACTCTTGGGGATCTTTTCGTCTCGAGTCCAAGACAGTTACTACTCCCTTCTCAAGCCTAATCTCCAGAAGAATATAGTGGAAACTGCGCACACATGCATAACTCATCAATTACATTACTATAACCTGGACTAATATATAAGGGAAACCGAATATGCACAAGACAACACTCACTTGAAGTTGTAAGGAAAGAGTATTATATTTTTGTGTTCATTTATTTTGAATGATCGTAGCAAGCTGGCCTCGGTTTCTGCGGCATGATCTTTAACCTGAACTGCATCTATGAGATTTGTGTTAATGAACCCAATATCATCGATTTGTCTTTTCTTCAATTCGGCGATCTTCAATCTGCATAATATAGTGAGGATAATTATATAAATACATGCAATGAAAGAGCTGAGCTATGTAGAGAGACTTAATGACAGAAGTAGTAGTACTTTCAGACAGTAGCAGGTGACCGTTGCTTTATCGAGGGCCAGTTGATTGAAAAACTGATAGAACTCCTCAAATGGAACATGCAACAGTTCAATTCCAACGAGGTCATGCTCCGGTTTAACTCTCATATACAAAGTATTCCTCGCCCCAGACTCTCTACAGGTTTTCATGTACCAATCATGCAATCTTCGCATCATCGTTGTTAGAGATCTTTCATCTTTGACGAGAGGCTTCCTGTACTCGTATCTGTGTATCTGCACGTCCAGGAAACCATAATCTACATCGTCGGGCAGATAATCGTCAAGATTGGTATAACCGGGCGCCATCCTCGGATCGACGCTAGGCACCTTGAGCGGGGGGCACGATAGCTTTGCTTGTTCGCCGAGATGGGAATTTGTTTCCCAGCTACTCGTCGTTCTTTCAGCCTTTGATCACTGACTGTACTTCCCGACCGCGACGCTTCGACCCATGTCTTTGCAATAATGCGCTCATAGTTGCCTTTCGGCGGAGACTTGGGTGGTTTTGCCAGGGCAGCCAGAGTGCGCTTCACTTTCACCGAATCTACCTTCTCCTTCGGAGGTGGATGTCTCTGTGCTTTCAACCCTTGAAACCAGTCATCCTTCTCGGTTCGCGCGATCCTCGCGTTCTCCTCCGGCCTCATCTCGTATGGTAACTTCTCTGGAGATTTCAGAGAAGGACCGAATCTGTATTTCGTCCTGCCTCTGGCTGTACTGCTAGACGCCGGCAGAGCAGACGGAGCGGCAGTCTTCTTTACTGCTTGCTTTTTCCGAGGCGGAGGAGAAGGACTACGACGCGCCGGAGCAGCTGCCGGAGCGGCGGCGGGTCTCTTCCGCCCTTGCTGACGAGGCGGAGAAGGAGTAGGCTGGCTGCTCGGGCGCGCCGGCGCAGGCGGAGAAGGAGGCGGAGTGCCGCCACGCGCCGGAGAAGGAGCCGGCCGAGGGCCCTGATCGTCACTCGCCGGAGGAGGAGGCGGTGGAGGAGGTGGAGTCCCCTGACTCGCCGGAGGAGGCGGCGGAGGCGTCCAGTTTGGAAGGTTGATGAGCTCCTTCCGCCATAGGCATGGAGTCTTCAGAGCACAACCCAGCCGAGTCTCCCCTTCTCCGGTAGGGTGGTCAAGCGGGAGGTCCTCAAATCCCTCCGTTATTTCATCCACCATCACCTTAGCATATCCTTCTGGAATCGGCCGGCAGTGAAAAGTTGCGCCGGGTTCATTAGGATAAACAGAGCCAACAGCCGCCTTGACCTTCAAACTCATCCATTGCGTCATAAGGTGGCAATTTTGAGCCTCCGTGATAGCATCCACGGGATAGCTGGCAGGAGCCATCAAGACAAGCTCCGGCTGAAGCAGCTCGGTGGAAGCCACGCTGCTTCTCCGCTGAGATGGCGGGGTAGCTCCAGGGGAAGCTTGGGCAGTTCGGTTGCTGCGATTTGCTTCTCGTTCCTCTGTCCCGAGTACCCTTGCTTTAAGCGCATGCAGTTCGGACTGTTGCACTTGCTTCCTCCTCTCCTGGCTTTTGTAACCGCCTGCGTCCGGAAACCCAACCTTCCACGGAATGGAGCCTGGCGTGCCTCGTGTTCGTCTAGGGTGCTCAGGATTCCCGAGGGCCTTTGTGAGCTCGTCGTTCTCTCTGTCTGGAAGGAACGTCCCTTCCTGCGCTGCTTTGATATAGTACCGAAGCTTCTTCAATGGTATGTCAGCTTGCTCGTCCGTCCAAATGCACTTCCCTGTTACAGGGTCCAAGGTTCCGCCAGCCCCGAAGAACCAAGTCCGGCAATGGTCTAGCCAGCTCATTGTCTCTAGTTCGATCCCTTTTGCAAGCAGATCATTCTCAGCCTTGGCCCACTTAGGCCGGGCTACAAGGTAGCCACCTGACCCCGTGCGATGGTGAAGCTTCTTCTTCGCAGCATTTTTCTTGTTTGTCTCCGACATCTTCTTACTCTTTTCCGATGTCTTGTGGGCCACAAATGCAGGCCAGTCATCTCTGATCTTCTCATATATGCCCTTGAATTCTGGTGTCTCTTTTTTCTCGACAAACCTATTCAGGTCTTTCTTCCACCTCCTGAATAGGTCTGCCATCCTCTTAAGAGCAAAAGACTTGATTAATTCCTCTTTAACTGGCTTCTCCGGATCATCCTTTGGCGGTAGGGTGAAATTTGTGTTTAGCTCAGTCCAAAGATCATTTTTCTGCATATCATTGACGTAAGACACCTCAGGGTCTTCAGTAGTCGGCTTGAACCATTGTTGGATGCTGATCGGGATCTTGTCCCTAACCAGAACCCCGCACTGAGCAACAAATGCCTTCTTTGTTCGGATGGGTTCAGTAGGTTGGCCGTCGGGCGCGATTGATATGATCTCAAACCTTTCATCCGACCTCAACTTTTTCTTCGGGCCTCGTCTCTTTACCTCAGTTGTGCTCGATCCGGAGGGCTAGAAAAAAGAACAAAGACTTAATTAATATGTGTACATACCAAAACAATGAATGCATCAATTAGCTAGTCAGCACAGGCTTAACTAATATATATACCTGGCCGGACTCGGTTCGGTCACCGGACTCGTTTAGGTCAACGGAGCCGTCCTCACGTTCTTCTTCTTGCACCGGCATTACATCACCAGAGCCAGCTTCTTCACCCTCTCCTTCCAGAGTACCATCGGTGTCGTTGAGATACAACGAGACGGCATCACTTCCTTCTGCGATTATGTCCCTCAACATCGCTTCTCTTGCTTCGTCTCGGGCGATAGTGTCCATAGTTTCTACAAATATTTACAACATGGCAATTATTATTCAAACATGACAAATGGATATATTAGTGGCAAACGTAGAACTAGCTAGCTAATCATAGTAAGGAATCATATATATCGGAAACGAGGGTCGTCGAGGGTCGCCGAACGGTAGAGGAAACCCTAAATAGCAAGTAACGTGGGTGTGAGATACAAGTGGCCGTCGGTGTCGGACACTACATCCATGTCCCACAAGTGACGTGGGCGTCGAAGCCCGCGTCACTTGTGGGACGTGGATGGAGTGTCCGACACCGACGGCCACATGTATCTCACACCGACGATACTTGCTATTTAATTAGGGTTTCCTCTACCGCTCGGCGACCCTCGTTCACGATAAAAAAAGAGGAAGAAGAAGAAAAAAAAGAGGAGAAGAAAGAATAAAGGAGAAGAACTCCTCTATTCTTTCTTCTCCTCTTTTTTTCTTCTTCTTCCTCTTCTTTTTTTATCGGAAACGAGGGTCGTCGAGGGTCGCCGAACGGTAGAGGAAACCCTAAATAGCAAGTATCGTGGGTGTGAGATACAAGTGGCAGTCGGTGTCGGACACTACATCCACGTCCCACAAGTGACGTGGGCGTCGAAGCCCGCGTCACTTGTGGGTAGTGGATGTAGTGTCCGACACCGACGGCCACATGTATCTCACACTGACGATACTTGCTATTTAATTAGGGTTTCCTCTACCGCTCGACGACCCTCGTTCACGATAAAAAAAGAGGAAGAAGAAGAAAAAAAAGAGGAGAAGAAAAAAAAAGAGTAGAAGAAAGAATAGAGGAGAAGAACTCCTCTATTCTTTCTTCTCCTCTTTTTTTCTTCTTCTTCCTCTTCTTTTTTTATCCTCTTCTTCCTGTCATGTTCGACCACCCTCATTCCCGATAAAAATTAAGAAGAAGAAGAAAAAAAGGAGAAGGAAAAAAGGAGAAGAAGCTCCTCTATTCCTTCTTCTTCTCCTCTTTTTTTTTCTTCTTCTTCCTCTTCTTCCTCTCCTCGTCTTCTCCTTCTTTCTCTACTTATTTTCCTTTTCCTTATTTTACTTTTTCCTCTCCACTAACATAAAATGCACTAACCTAAAATGCAACAAACATAAAATGCACTAAATCGATCAACTAACCTAAAATAAGTGATAAAATGCACTAACCTAAAATCGATATCTACTAATAATCAATATCACCAAAAAAAATCTATGAACAGAAAAAATAGTATTTTTTTCTGAAAATCTATCTTTTGCATATATACATCAACATATATATACACAGAGAACATATATATACATTTTTATAAAAATGCAAAAAACAAAAAATCTAAAAAAATCACATATAAACAGATATACACACATACATATACTCATACATATACATTTACAAAAAACATATATATATTTGCAAAAAAAGGGGGAAGAGGGGGCGGTGCCGGCGCCCTGACCAAAGCGAGGAAGAGGCGACGGCGGCGCGGGGCAGCTGGGGCGCGGCGAGGCAGAGGCGACGACGAGGCAGAGGCGGGGTGGCGACGGCGTCGGGGCACGACGCGGGGTGGCGACGGTGTCGGGGCGGCGCGGGTAGACCGCGACGGCGCGGGGTGGCGCGCGGCGACGGCGTCGGGGCGGCGCGGGGTGGCGACGGCGTCTGGGCGGCGCGGGACGGCGTCGGAGGCAGGGCGACGACGGCGACGGCAAGGCGCAGAGGGGCAGCCTGGCGGCGTCGTCGGGGCGGGATCGAAGAACTGAACGAAAATTTTCACAAGTGTTGTATATATAGACGGAGCATTGGTCCCGGTTCGTGGCACAAACCGGGACTAATGCCCTCATTTAGTCCCAGTTGGTGCCACCAACCGGGACCAAAGGCCTTTTTCAGCAGCCCAAAGGGCGGGAAGCGGCGGCCCTTGGTCCCGGGTGGTGGCACCAACCGGGACAAAAGGGGGGCATTGGTCCCGGTTTGTGCCACGAACCGGGACGAATGCCCCCCTTTGGTCCCGGTTCATCCCACCAACCGGGACCAAAGGCCTTCTGCTGCCCCGCGACCAAAAGTTTAGTCCCACCTCGCTAGTTGAGAGGGCTCGGGAGTGGTTTATAAGCGCTGCTGCGCCCACCCTCTCGAGCTGCTCTCAACTGCAGGCTTTCGGGCCTAATCTATCACTATGTGCCTGTGGGCCTACTGGGCCTCCTGCGGGCCTGAATCCAGGCCCATGGTAGGGTTTCTAGTCGTATTCAGGCCGTGGTGGCCCAGTAGGTGGCTTTTTTTTCATTTTTGCTATTTATTTTTTCCTTTCTACTTAGAACTAAATACTTATAGTTTTTTAATGATTTCTTTTTTCTTTTAGGTCACAAAAATTATAAACTTTCTGTTAGTGCCATTAGTTTTAAAATTTGAATAGTTTAAATTTGAATTTTTTAAAATTTGTGTGAATCACTAGTTTATGAATAACTTTACTATAAAAATTGATTTTTGAGTCATTCTTTTTCCTGCTATTTAATATTACTCTATTTTATCATTATACTCAATTTGGTAATCTTAGTTAGTCATAACAAATATTATAGGCATTTTTTTCCAGTTTTTTTGTTTTGTTTTCTGCATTATTTATTTTCTTTTGTTTCTTGCTTTATTTTTTAATTCTTTTAGTTTTGGAAAAAATATAAACTTTCTGTTAGTGCCATTAGTTTTCAAATTTGAAAACACTTATTTAGTTTTTTTGTTTTCTTTGTTGCTTTATTTACTTTATTTTGTTTTTGCTATATTTTTTAATTCTTTTTGCTTTTAGGTCAGCAAAATTATAAACTTTCTGTTAGTGCCATTAGTTTTCAAATTTGAAAACACTTTTTTATTTTTTTGTTTTCTTTGTTGCTTTATTTATTTTATTTTGTTTTTACTAGATTTTTTAATTCTTTTTGCTTTTAGGTCAGCAAAATTATGAACTTTCTGTTAGTGCCATTAGTTTTCAAATTTGAATATTTAAAATTTGAATTCTTTGAAATTTGTGTGAATCACAAGTTTGTGATTAACTTTAATAAAAAAATGAACATAGATGCACCTACTCGTCTGTTTTCAAATGAACTCTGAAAAAGTTGGCATAGCATACTCGTCTGTTACAAATTGGGCATGGTATCATCATAATAGTTGCGGGAGAAAGTCTACACTTTTTCTTCGCTTGTGTCATTTGCTTATTGCGCCGTAACCATCGATAATCTTCAGCGTTTATCAGGATGCTTGGGTCAGCCTTGACATTGAAGGGAGGAATTTCATGAAACCTTTCATAATCTTCGGACATGTCTGTCTTGCCCTCCACTCCCAGGATGTCCCTTTTTCCTGAAAGAACTATGTGGCGCTTTGTCTCATCGTATGATGTTTTCCTTATCTTTTCTTTTTCTCGGTCTGGTAGACATGTCCTTCACATAGATAACCTGTGCCACAAGATTTTTCAGATCGACTGTTGTCATTCCGTACTGTGGGTCTACATGTACCCCGCCTCCTGACAGATTGACCCATTTGCACTTAAACAAAGGGACCTTAAAATCTTGCCCGTAGTCAAGTTCCCATATGTCCATTATGTAACCATAATATGTGTCCTTTCCCATCTCGGTTGTTGCATCAAAGCGGACACCGCTGTTTTGGTTGGTGCTCTTTTGATCTTGGTCAATCGTGTAAAATGTATTCCCATTTATCTCGTATCCTTTGTAAATCAATACAGTCAAAGATGGTCCCCTGGACAACAAGTACAACTCATCACAAACAGTGTTGTCACCTCTGAGACGTGCTTCCAACCAACTGCTGAAAGTCCTGATGTGTTCACATGTAATCCAGTCGTCGCACTGCTCCGGGTGTTTGGAGCGCAGACTGTTCTTGTGTTCATCGACATACGGGGTCACCAAGGTAGAGTTCTGTAGAACTGTGTAGTGTGCTTGAGACCAAGAATGCCCGTCCCTGCATATTATTGAGTCCGCTCCTAGCGTGCCTTTTCCAGTCAATCTCCCCTCATACCGCGATTTAGGGAGACCTATCTTCTTAAGGCCAGGAATGAAGTCAACACAAAACCCGATGACATCCTCTGTTTGATGGCCCATGGAGATGCTTCCTTCTGGCCTAGCGCGGTTACGGACATATTTCTTTAGGACTCCCATGAACCTCTCAAAGGGAAACATATTGTGTAGAAATACGGGCCCCAGAACGACAATCTCGTCGACTAGATGAACTAGGACATGCGTCATGATATTGAAGAAGGATGGTGGGAACACCAGCTCGAAACTGACAAGACATTGCGCCACATCACTCCTTAGCCTTGGTACCATTTCTGGATCGATCACCTTCTGAGAGATTGCATTGAGAAATGCACATAGCTTCACAATGGCTAATCGGACATTTCCGGTAGAATCCCCCTCAGTGCAACCGGAAGCAGTTGCGTCATAATCACGTGGCAGTCATGAGACTTTAGGTTCTGGAACTTTTTCTCTGGAATATTTATTATTCCCTTTATATTCGACGAGAAGCCAGTCGGGACCTTCATACTGAGCAGGCATTCAAAGAAGATTTCTTTCTCATCTTTCGTAAGAGCGTAGCTGGCAGGACCTTCATACTGCTTCGGAGGCATGCCGTCTTTTTGGTGCAAACGTTGGAGGTCCTCCCGTGCCTCGGGTGTATCTTTTGTCTTTCCATACACGCCCAAGAAGCCTAGCAGGTTCACGCAAAGGTTCTTCGTCACGTGCATCACGTCGATTGAAGAGCGGACCTCTAGGTTTTTCCAGTAGGGTAGGTCCCAAAATATAGATTTCTTCTTCCACATGGGTGTGTGTCCCTCAGCGTCATTCAGAACAGCTAGTGCGCCGGGACCCTTTCCAAAGATTACGTGTAAATCATTGACCATAGCAAGTACGTGACCACCGGTACGCATGGCGGGCTTCTTCCGGTGATCTGCCTCGCCTTTGAAATGCTTGCCTTTCTTTCGACATTGATGGTTGGTCGGAAGAAATCGACGATGGCCCAGGTACACATTCTTCCTGCATTTGTCCAGGTCTATACTTTCAGTGTCATGTAAACAGTGTGTGCATGCGTGGTATCCTTTGTTTGTCTGTCCTGAAAGGTTACTGAGAGCGGGCCAATCGTTGATGGTCACGAACAGCAACGCCTTTAGGTTAAATTCCTCCTGTCCGTGCTCATCCGACGTACGTGCACCATTTCCATTCCACAGCTGTAAAAGTTTTTCAACTAATGGCCTTAGGTACACATCAATGTCGTTGCCGGGTTGCTTAGGGCCTTGGATGAGAATTGGCATCATAATGAACTTCCGCTTCATGCACATCCAAGGAGGAAGGTTATACATACATAGAGTGACCGGCCAGGTGCTGTGATTGCTGCTCTGCTCCCCGAAAGGATTAATGCCATCCACGCTTAAAGCAAACCATACGTTCCTTGGGTCCTTTGCAAACTCATCCCAGTACTTTCTCACGATTTTTCTCCACTGCGATCCGTCAGCGGGTGCTCTCAACTTCCCGTCTTTCTTACGGTCCTCACTGTGCCATCGCATCGACTTGGCATGCTCTCCGTTTCTGAACAGACGTTTCAACCGTGGTATTATAGGAGCATACCACATCACCTTCGCAGGAACCCTCTTCCTGCGGGGATCGCCGTGAACATCACCAGGGTCATCTCGTCTGATCTTATACCGCAATGCACCGCATACCGGGTATGCGTTCAGATCCTTGTATGCACCGCGGTATAGGATGCAGTCATTAGGGCATGCATGTATCTTCTCCACCTCCAATCCTAGAGGGCATACGACCTTCTTTGCTGCGTATGTACTGTCGGGCAATTCGTTATCCTTTGGAAGCTTCTTCTTCAATATTTTCAGTAGCTTCTCAAATCCTTTGTCAGGCACAGCATTCTCTGCCTTCCACTGCAGCAATTCTAGTACGGTACCGAGCTTTGTGTTGCCATCTTCGCAATTGGGGTACAACCCTTTTTTGTGATCCTCTAACATGCGATCGAATTTCAGCTTCTCCTTTTGACTTTCGCATTGCGTCCTTGCATCGACAATGACCCGGCGGAGATCACCATCATCGTGCACATCGTCTGGTTCCTCTTCATCTTCAGCACCTTCACCCGTTGCAGCATCATTGGGCACATCGTCTGGTTCCTCTTGATCTTCACCAGCTCCCCCCGTTGCAGCATCACGGTATTCAGGGGGCACGTAGTTGTCATCGTACTCTTCTTCTTCGTCGTCTTCCATCATAACCCCTATTTCTCCGTGCCTCGTCCAAACATTATAGTGTGGCATGCAACCCTTGTAGAACAGGTGGGTGTGAAGGATTTTCCGGTCAGAGTAAGACTTCGTATTCCCACAATCAGGGCATGGACAACACCTAAAACCATTCCGCTTGTTTGCCTGAGCCGCATCGAGAAACTCATGCACGCCCTTAATGTACTCGGAGGTGTGTCTGTCACCGTACATCCATTGCCGGTTCATCTGCGTGCATTATATATAATTAAGTGTCCAAATTAATAGAAGTTCATCATCACATGCATTAAAAGCAAAGTACATACATAGTTCTCATCTAACAACATATAGCTCTCCAGAACATCTAATTAATTAAACCATACATTAATTAAAACAAAGGCGATCATAATCGCAACCAAGGTAACAATTGATCCAACGGCATAATGATATCAAGCCTCGGTATGAATGGCATATTTTCTAATCTTTCTAATCTTCAAGCACATTGCATCCATCTTGATCTTGTGATCATCGACGACATCCGCAACATGCAACTCCAATATCATCTTCTCCTCCTCAATTTTTTTTATTTTTTCCTTCAAGAAATTGTTTTCTTCTTCAACTAAATTTAACCTCTCGACAATACGGTCGGTTGGAATTTCCGGTTCACATACATCCTAGATAAATAAAATCTATGTCACGTTGGTCCGCATAATTATCATAAACAATAAATGAACCAATAGTTATAAAGATTAATATATATACCACATCCGAATCATAGACAGGACGAGGGCCGACGGGGGCGGATACCAAAACCATCACACTATATAAGATGTAATAATAAAAGTAAGAAAATGATACAAGTATCTATCTAAACATACAAGTAAGAATATTTTTCCTTTCAGAAAGAAGATAAGAGCAAGAGGCTCACCACGGTGGTGTCGGTGATGAGATCGGCGCGGGTGATCGACGGCGGTGAAGACAGGGGTGGGGCGTGACGGACCGCTAAATCTAGACAAATCTCGAGGAAAATGGAGCTTTGAGGTCGAGCTTCGAGAGGAGAAAGCTTAACTAGTGTGGCTCGGGCATTTCATCGAACACCTCATGTGCATAGGAGGTGAGCTAGAGCACCTAAAGCCCCTCCTCTCGCCGGCCCAGAAAAACAGAGCACTGAGTGCTCTGCTCCGGCGCGAGGGGTATATATAGGCTGCACCACTGGTCCCGGTTCGTGGCATGAACCGGGACTAAATGGGTACCTTTGGTACCGGTTCATGCCACCAACCGGGGCCAATGGTGGTGGGCCAGGAGCGAGGCCCATTGGTCCCGGTTCATCCCACCAACCGGGACCAAAAGGTCCAGACGAACCAGGACCAATGGCCCACGTGGCCCGGCCGGCCCCCTGGGCTCACGAACCGGGTCCAATGCCCCCATTGGTCCCAGTTCTAGATTGAACCGGGACTAATGGGCTAACCCACCCTGGACCATTGCCCCCTTTTCTACTAGATGCATAACTAATAAAAGTTGGCCAATCGAATATGAGGTTCAACTTGTAACTTCGTAGAAGTTTGTGAGTTATTATTGTGTTCCTTTGCTGGCCTGCACTTCCCATAGAAAAGCTGAAGAATAATCCCAAATAGACATCCGTGTTCTTTGAAACCGAAAGAAATAACATATAGAAGTTTGGCAAATAAAATGACATAGTAGATGTTTTCCTCAATATGTACTGGTATATATACAATTCCATGTTCTCTTATATTTACTGAACGGGGAGAACTTCATATATCGCAAATAGGTTCATTAGGATCAAACAATGCAAAGTGCAACACGCAAGTCAAGGGATCCAAAATCCTCTTTTTCCTAACTGGCCCAACCCTTGTATTCCTTGTTATTGTTATGGCAACTGTGCAAATATGATTTTCTGCGAGATGTCCAAATTAGATTAAAGGTAGAAATATCAATTCCATTGAATTAATAAGGATAAATGAACATGGCAATGGAACCTGTGATTTTAGGCATGCGTCGTTCACAACTAAAATAATTGATGCCTCGTGCAGGCAAAAATACATGTAGAATTATTGAGTACAACCTAACTGTATGCCACCATGGTGAGATAAACTAATGTATTAGCAGTGGTCTGGAGAGCGGTCACCAAAAAATAAAATCAAAATGTTAGAAGTAGTAGCAACAGATCCAAACACTGGATAACAAATTTTATTTTTGAGAAGCACAGGACGACACATACCACCCAACATCTGATAATATTGCGAATGGTGATACAACACTGACCAAAGCTCCGTGCTAGTAATGACACGTACCAGTACTGATTATCAATCAAGTCAAAATCCTAGAATATCACCTAGTTGTTTGGATGCGACCGATGCTTAGTTTATTTTAATTGTACGTATAAGAATAATACAATACATGGTTTCTCCTTTCCCATGTCAAATCCACTATGGAAGAGAAGATAAAGAAAAGATCAAGTTGCTTACCCGAGATTAGTAAACCTTGTTTTGCAACTGAGTACAGGCTTCCGGCTGATGGTACGAAAGATGGCTATGTCTGATCCTTTCCTTGGAGTCTCCAGGGTAAGGGCATCTCCAGCCGCGCCCCTAAGAGCCCACCAGGCCATTTTTTCGGCGCCGGCGCCGAAAAAACGGTCCAGTCACGTCCCTAGGACGACGAAAATCGCCGGTTCGGGCCTTTTTTTCGCCCGGCGGTCATAGGCCGAACCCGGCGCGCTGGGGAGCCGTTGGGGGCTCCGGCGCTAGGGAAAAGCACGCCTGGCCCACACCGACAGGTGAAAAGTCAAGGTTTTCTTCCCCCGACTCGCCACGCACCCCCGCGCCCTCGGCCGCCACTACCTATATCCCGGCGACGGCCGCCGCCCTACTCCGCTAGATAGCCATTCCCCGCCGGAAAATAGCAGTGCTTCGCTCCGGTAGTCCCTCCCATAGCAGCTGGGCGTTTCCGGCCGCCGTTTCCGGCCGCGGAGGCGCGGTTTGACGGCGGGTACACGCCCACCGGTCGCAAGGTGTTCGGCGTTTTGCCTGTTTCGGCGATGGACTCGGATGAGGGGGAAGAGCTCGCCGCGCTGCTGGAGGAGGAAGCCGCGGCCGACGTCCAGGAAGAAGAGCATCTCATGGTGCTCGCCGCCCTCGCCCAGCTGCTGGCGAGCACTGAAAAGCCGCGGCGAGGTGGCTCGGCGCCGGGGCGGGTGAAAGCAAAGAACCGGCATCGTCTCCAAGGCTACTGCATGCTCTACTCCGACTACTTCGCCGATGCTCCACTTCATGGCGAGAGAACATTTCGGCGCCGTTATCGGATGAGCCGAAAGCTCTTTCTCAGGATTGTGAATTCCATCCGGGAGTTCGACAACTACTTCAAGTGCAATATGGATTGCACTGGCGCTCTTGGATTCACCTCCATCCAGAAGTGCACGACAGCGATGAGGATGCTTGCATATGGAGCTCCCAGTGATTCACTCGACGACTATGGGCGCATGGCCGAGTCCATCAGCATAGAGTGTTTCTACAAGTTCTGTCGGGCAGTGGTGGCAGTGTTTGGGCCACAATACTTGAGAACACCCAATGCGGAAGACACTGCTCGGATCCTAGCCCAGAATGCAGCAAGAGGATTTCCTGGGATGCTTGGAAGCATCGACTGCATGCATTAGAAATGGAAGAACTGCCCATTTGGTTGGCAGGGGATGTACAAAGGCGCCAAAGGCGGTTACAGTGTGGTACTTGAGGCGGTAGCCACCCAGGACCTCTGGATTTGGCACTCCTTCTTCGGTATGCCAGGAACTCACAATGACATCAACGTGCTGCAGTGCTCTCCTGTTTTTGCAAAGCTCGTTGACCATTCTCCTCACATGAACTTCGAGATCAATGGGCACCAATACAACAAGGGGTACTATCTAGCTGACGACATCTATCCGAGATGGTCGACATTTGTGAAGACGATCTCAAACCCTGTGGCAGGAGGCAAGAACGCCTGGTTTGCGAAGATTCAGGAGGCTTGCAGGAAGGATGTCGAGCGGGCATTTGGTGTGCTCCAATCTCGATTCGCTGTTGTTCGGTACCCCGCTCAGACCTGGTCGAAAGATCAAATGTGGGAGATCATGACTTGCTGTGTCATCTTGCACAACATGATCATCGAGAGCGAGCAAGAAGACCCAGTGTTTGACACTGAACCATACTACAGGCAGGGTCCTCTAGCCGAAGTTGATAACCAGCTACCGGCAACTTGGACTGCCTATCTCAGTATGCGTCAGGAGATCCGAGACCCACAGGTGCATCATCAACTGCAGAAAGATCTGATTGAGCACCTATGGAGGCTCAAGGGGGACGCCGCGTGATGAAATACGAATTTTTATTTGTTGAACTATATAATTTGTATTGAACTATTTGTTGTTGTACTATTTTGTTGAAGTATTTGATTTTTCTGTGATGAAATATGTGATAAGAAATGATTGTGTTGATAATGGAATGCCGAGACACGGTGAAACCACGCCGAATATGGGCCTATTCTCGCCTATTCTCGCCCATATGGGCCGTTTATTCGCCGAAATTGGGCTGCAAAGTGGGCCAATTTCGGCGTCTGGGGGCGAGCTAGGGGCAACGACTGGGCGCAATACCGTCCCCAGCGCCGAGTGTATCGCCGGCTCGCCCCCAGGGGTGATTTTTATGCATCCTGGCGGGGCCAACGGCTGAAGATGCCCTAAGTAGACGACCAAAAAAGTCCCGCACACATCCTTGTCGGTTCGCCGGATGGAGGATGGTGCTGACTCTAGGAAAGATATGTAGGCGATCGGCGGTTCACCCTGGCAGGGAGGCTGTAGATGGGCTTTTTCCACTTGAGATCAGTCGGTGAATCCGGCATGGCGGAGGTCCGACACGATCTCCACGCACTTCCATGCGAACAGGGGGCTGGATATGCTCCCGATCCTAACTTTGTCCTTCCTCATGAGGTCCACCATGTACGTGATGCTGCTGCAGCAGAGATCGTCGGCGGTGCACGCTGCCAACGCATTGCTGAAGAAGCCATGGGGAGGCAGAGACGCCTTGTCCGATCTCCACCACGCACTTGAGTAAATCGCAGGAAGGCTTCCAATTTAAACTTTTTCTCGCCAGATCTACAAAGAGAGACGCTCAGATTTCTTATTCCTATTTTTTTTTTGAGGGAAATAGAGAGAGACCAAGGGGGGACGATTGGAGTACGTGGGATGGGAGAGGTTCCTGTTTTTCTGTGTGAGGGAAATATAGATTAGAGAGAGACCAAAGGGAGGATGATTGGCCTACGTCAAATAGGAGAGAGATAAATACACCGAGTCCAAGCGGATGACAATTGGTGTACGTGGGATAGAAGAGGTTTCATCCAACGGCTATAGAGACTCAATAAATTAATCAGATGGCTAAAAGTTATTAATCCTAGGATTAACGTGGTGTCTCGTATGGTGCTTTCAATTAGTAAATATACTAGTCGTCAACCCGTGCATTCGCACGGGCTAGTCTGTTAACATTGTTTAGTTCTTCTATTATCAAATATATTTTTCTTATTCAAAGGGCTAATGTCAGAATCAATATAATGTGTTGTGTTGAAATTATTTTGCGAGTTGTTATGGTAAAGTTGTTGTCAAAAGTTGATGCCACATATGTTTGGAGAAACTGATTGAAATCAAGTTGTTGTACAAACTGAAAAAAAATTCCCTCAGGGGTGAATTTTCCTATATTCCTTCAAATCCTATCTAATAATTGTATATATTATATGAAATGAAGATATGAAACGGATTTTGACCTATAGGGGAATACAAAATTTGGAAATTAGTATTTGTTACTCCAGAGAAGCTTCCAAACCCAAGGATTTAATTGGAAAGAAAGTAATAACAAACTTTCATTATCGTGTAATGTGAAAGCAAAATTTGAAGATTGGTATTTATTATTCCGGAGAAGCTGACAAACCCAATTTTTTAATTGAAAAGAAAGGAATTGTAAACTTTTATTAGTTGTTGGTTATTGTGTAGTATGTAAACAATAGGAGCTGCATAGTATAATGATCTGATTCGAATTTTGTATATCAAGTTTCATCTAATCAGTAGAACAAATAGGCGCTAGAAAAAATTATGAGAGTAGGCGATCTGCTAACCTGCACAGTTATTGCCATTGATTGAACACATCCTTCACACCCTGTGTGAGAAGCTTGACCAATAATAATGTTGACAACCGACATGAGGCTCCTTGATACAGTTTGTTTGGGAAACAGGTTTTGCTTATAAGCTCACCAGACTGGAGACTGAATCCATGGAAAATAAACACGGTCCAACAACACGACTGAAAACACTTGAATTCATATCCAATAAAAAGTTTAACTTAAAACGATTTTATATTCATGTAAGAATATTATTTTATTATTTGCTTTTTCCATCTTATCCATTCAGGCATCTACCAATTTTCAGTGAATATGCATCATGGTCACCTGCAACATCATTTAGTTTTTCCTCCATTACCAAATATTGTTGAATCCATATGTGCTTGTAGTCTGTCCGGGTGAGACATCAATTCTTTTTTTAAACGGAGTTAGACACCAAAGCTGGATTAGTCGGTGTCACTAATTTCTGAGCTGTATGACGGGCCTCGAATAGTCATTTATTAATAAAAGCATGCCATGAAAGAAGCTTTCAAGTTATTTGCTTCTTATTCCTCCCATCCACGGGCAAATAAAGTGAAGCAAATACTGGTAATGAATACTCCATAGGAATTTTAATAATGTAAGTACATAGACAAATCTAAGAGGTAGTGTGACACAACAACCATGATCGATTCAACTAAAGTACTAAACAGAAGTCACTTAGTAGTTAACATGATAATTACCTTTTTTTAAATTACCTAGTCAGTTGATCTGTGTAAGCATAGATCTTGCATCTGCCCACTCTCCTAATTTTTATACCATGAATATGTATACGTTTTGGGGAAACGAAAGGCATACAGTGATTCATCTTTCCGGAAACAACATACAACTGTAGGACCAAATAGTATGTATTTAGATGTTTATGAAAATACGAACAATGCCAAATAGAACTATACAATAGTATTCTGCAAACATGGCATGCCTTATTAGTGGAAGGCAGAGAGTATTGCCATACGTAGAACCAACTCAACAAACATGAGCACGGAGTTGCTGACAACCTGACATACTAATGTGTTTACAAACACATTATTTCTTCATGCATACACATACTATATTAATTCAGTCGAATTGTTGTATGGTAGAATGCACCCTACATCACAAATATAGTGAGTCTGAATTTCTATATCCAAATAAATCTATCACTGTTACACATTTAGTAGTACGGACTTCTAGTAGAAAAAAACATACGAAAAATGGGCAAACAGTTTGCCTCCACATATATATATTCTTCTATACCTCAAGCATGCATGGAATTGGAGAGATTTGGTAGCGCCAAATTGAACAATTTGAGGGCTCTTTTCAGGACAAAAGTTCTTGTGGGGAGCAATCTCTCTGATGTTTTGTCATGCACACCACATCAAAAAATCTTGAACAAAACTGGAATAATTGTGGCAGCAACAAAGAGAAAAACACAGTGTGGATGAGTAAGATATTTTTTCTCAACGACATACCTACAAAAAATAAAATATCTTATAGAAGAGTGCCAAGATAGTGTGGATATACCATAAGAAGCTAAGTTAACCATATTTGATAGTGTTACCTTACTGAAGGTTTGTAACACCAAGTAGACCTTATAGAAGAGTTCCAATATGGACATCCTACTCAAGTATAACTTACCATGGAAATGGGCAACATGCATAACTTGAAAAATATTCACAAGAACAAATCCATATGAAACCAAAAGAGTTCATGATATAGTAATTAATCTAACTAAGGTCATCCAATGAACACATATGCCAAGATTAAATCTGAATTGAAATATTCGCAAGAACAAATCCTTATAAAATCAAAAGAGTTCATGTTATAGAAATTAAGCTAAGTAAGGTCTCCCATGAACAGATATACTTTGATTAAATCTAAGGAATTTCATTATGAATATCACTGCGACAATTGTGGAACAACGAAACACAGAAGACTATAAGCTCAGCATAGCAAACTCTAATCTGAAACACGTCCTCCTACTAAAAAGGCACATGAGGCGCGTGCAAGCGAGTCCATGCTTAGGTCTCCTATAAATTTCATTGAATACATGACATAGATACTGGAAAACGGAGTACTGATTGTTGGAGAGCAGACCAACATCTAAAGACACAGGTTCATACCAAGGGCGCAGTTCTGTCGAGGGTGCTTTCTCCAAGATGATGCAAATCGGACAAATGCAGCCACGCAAGTATGAACGAAAATAATTCTGTTGTGTCTTGTAGATCAAAGCGTCAGAGGATCTATGGGGAAAAGGTGATACTGCTACTGGGACCTTTGCACTTGACCCGGTTTACGCTAGATTAGATTCAGATCCAAGTAGAGGGTGCACAGAAACTACTACGGCTGATGGCTGCTGCATGACGTTGGCATGGATGTAGCCGTCGGCCGTCAACACGGAGGAGCTATCTGTATGTGATTTGCCGATAATTTTTTTTCAATCTGAACTCATCCTGATCGATTTCCTCTGCTTCCGCTCCAAGAGCAGACCATGGTTGTCTCCTCCGACCCCGGCGGAACTCAGCCCACTCGTCGCTGCTTCAACTTGGGCCATGTCCAGGTCCCTGCGTCGGCAACTCGGCATTACATGAACTATTATCAGGGGCGTATCACGAAGATGGTTGCCGATTCTAGCTCATCGCCGCAGGGTGGAGCCATGGAGGCAAAAATTAGAGACCACACCAGATCGCCTCCAGATGTCCTTATTTTTACGTAGGTTGAGACAGAAAGAGGCATGGCCATAGGAGAAGAGTCGCATCTATATCAAACTTGAGCCCACCTGAACAAAGAGATTCCGTACAGGAGGAAGAGACGTGAAGTAGTTAGATAGATTGAGATAGGACTTTTTATCGCTATGGTTTGTGATCGTATCTCTTTTGTTTTTTTTCTTTTGGCTTTTATTCGACCAATTGTACGTGAAAGCACTCTGGCCATCTAAGGTTATTTTTTGTTTTTGACTTCTATCTAAAAGCGTGGAATAGGACTACATGGGTTAATATAGACCGCTGTTTTTTTTTCTTTTTGACTTCTATCTACAATCCTGGAAGAAGACTACAGGGGTTAATCTAGACCGTAATAACTCGGTCCCACCAGATGAGCGGCTCTAATTTTCTGATTAACGTGGTAATTTCTTGGGAGTCGGTAATTAGTAGAAGTATAGATATAGATAGATATAGAAGTATAGATATAGAAGTATAGATAGAAGTATAGATATAGATATAGATATAGATATAGATATAGATAGATAGAAGTATAGATAAGATTCTTCCCCCATGTGCTCATCCCACGCACGTACACCTGTTCCATTCTACAGTTGTAAGAGTTCTTCAACTAATGGCCTTAGGTACACATCAATGTCGTTGCCGGGTTGCTTAGGGCCTTGGATGAGCACTGGCATCATAATGAACTTCCGTTTCATGCACAACCAAGGAGAAAGGTTATACAAACATAGAGTCACAGGCCAGGTGCTATGGTTGCTGCTCTGCTCCCCAAAAGGATTAGTGCCATCTGCGCTTAGACCAAACCATACGTTCCTTGCGTCATCTGCAAACTCCTTCCCGTACTTTCTTTCGAGTTTTCTCCACTGTGACCCGTCAGCGGGTACTCTCAACTTTCCATTTTTCTTACGGTCTTGTCTGTGCCATCGCATCGCCTTGGCATGCTCTTTCTTTTGGAACAAACGTTTCAACCGTGGTATTATAGGAGCATACCACATCACCTTGGAATGAATCTTCTTTCTGGGGCGCTCACCCTCGACATCACCAGGGTCATCGCGGCTGATCTTATAGTGCAATGCACCGCATACCGGGCAAGCGTTCAAATCCTCGTACTCACCGCGGTAGAGGATGCAATCATTAGGGCATGCATGTATCTTCTGCACCTCTAACCCTAGAGGGCAGACAGCCTTCTTTGCTTCGTACGTACTCTCGGGCAATTCGTTGTCCTTTGGAAGCATATTCTTTATCATTACCAGCAACTTTCCAAATCCCTTGTCAGATACACCATTCTCTGCCTTCCATTGCGGCAATTCCAGTGTGGTGCCCAGCTTTTTCTTGTCACCTACGCAATTCGGGTTTTGTGATCCTCTAACATGCGCTGCAACTTCTTCTTCTCCAAATCACTTGCGCAGTTTCTCTTTGCATCGGCAATGGCCCGACCTAGATCATCAACGGGCTCATCTGATGCCTCTTCTTCAGCTTCTTCCCGCATTGCCGGCTCAGCTTCTTCCCGCATTACCGGCTCAACTTCTTCCCCCATTGTTGAATCATCGTATTCAGGGAACCCATGGCCAGGATAGTTGTCGCCGTCCTCTTCTTCTTCATTGTCTTCCATCATAACCCCTCTTTCTCCGTGCTTGGTCCAAACATTATAGTGGGGCACGAAACCGGACTTAAACAGGTGGACGTGAATGGTTCTTGACTTAGAGTAATTTTTACCATTCTTACAGACAGCACATGGACAAGGCATAAAACCATCCGCCCGCTTGTTTGCCTCAGCCGCAAACAGAAAAGTTTGCACGCCATTAATGAACTCGGGAGAGCATCGGTCATCGTAAATCCATTGTTGGCTCATCTTCAATACACAGCACCGATCCACCCACATAAGTGGGGGGCTTGTCCAAGTAAGGATAGCACCCAAGCACCGGTCCACCCACATATCAATTTATCAATGTAACGAACGCGGATCATATGAGCATGATGAACCTAGCTTGATAGTAATTCCCATGTGTCCTCGGGAGCGCTTTGCTTTATATAAGAGTTCGTCCAGGCTTGTCCTTTTCTACAAAAAGGATTGGGCCACCTTGCTGCACCTTTATTACACTTTTTACTTGTTACCCGTTACGAAGTATCTTATCACAAAACTATCTGTTACCGATAATTTCAGTGCTTGCAGAGAATACCTTGCTGAAAACCGCTTGTCATTTCCTTCTGCTCCTTGTTGGGTTCGACACTCTTACTTATCGAAAGGACTACAATAGATCCCCTATACTTGTGGGTCATCAAGACTCTTTTCTGGCGCCGTTGCCGGGGAGTAAAGCTCCTTTGGTAAGTGGAATTTGGTAAGGAAACATTTATATAGTGTGCTGAAATTTATTGTCACTTGTTGCTATGGAAGATAATCCTTTGAGGGGTTTGTTCGGGGTATCTTCACCTCGATCGGAAGAGAAAAGAGTTGCCCCTCAACCTAGTGAACCTACTGAAAGTGTTTATTATGAAATTCTTCGGGTATGATAGAGAAACTGCTAGCTAATCCTTATGCAGGAGATGAAACATTACCTCCTGATATGCATCTAATCTATGTGGATGAAGTTTGTGGATTATTTAAACTTGCAGGTTTGGCCGAGGATGAAGTCAAGAAGAAGGTCTTCCATTTATCTTTGAAGGAGAAGGCATTGACATGGTATAGGCTATGCGATGATATTGGGACTTGGAATTACAACCGATTGAAATTGGAATTTCATCAGAAGTTTTATCCTATGCATCTAGTTCATCGTGATTGGAATTATATTTATAATGTTTGGCCTCGTGAAGGAGAAATTACCGCTCAAGCTTGGGGGAGGCTTAAGTCAATGTTATATTCATGCCCCAATCATGAGCTCTCAAGAGAAATTATTATTCATAACTTTTATGCTCGGCTTTCTCGTAATGATCAATCCATGCTTGATACTTCTTGTACTGGTTCTTTTATGAAGAAGACTATTGAATTCAAATGGGATTTATTGGAAAGAATTAAGCGCAACTCTGAAGATTGGGAACTCGGCGAAGGTAAGGAGTCAAGTATAAATCTTATGTTTGGTTGTGTTAAATCTTCTATGGATACTGATGCTTTTCGCGAATTTAGCACTTGAA
Organism: Aegilops umbellulata; assembly: GCA_032464435.1. Lineage (NCBI taxonomy): Eukaryota > Viridiplantae > Streptophyta > Magnoliopsida > Poales > Poaceae > Aegilops > Aegilops umbellulata. The sequence continues at coordinate 443,624,476 of CP136059.1, read as the reverse complement.
AGTGATAGTTATCGACTAGAGGGGGGGTGAATAAGCGATTTTTAAGAAAGTCTTCAAAACACGAGGTCTTTGAAGACAAACTGTTGATATGAACCTATATGATATGCACCGGAAGATGAACTAGACCGGACAAGCCATAGTCAACTAAGCTATATAGTGAAAGCACGAAGACTAATAGCAGCTAGGTAGTATGTGTTGGGGAAACGCAGTAATTTCAAAAAAAAATCCTACGCACACGCAAGATCATGGTGATGCATAGCAACGAACGGGAGAGTGTTGTCCACGTACCCTCGTAGACCGTAAGAGGAAGCGTTTTATCAACGCGGTTGATGTAGTCGTCCGTCTTCACGATCCGACTGATCCAAGTACCGAACGCACGACACCTCCGAGGTCAACACACGTTCAACTCGATGACGTCCCTCGTACTCTTGATCCAGTTGAGGCCGAGGGAGAGTTCCGTCAACATGACGGCATGGTGACGGTGATGATGAAGTTACCGACGCAGGGCTTCGCCTAAGCACTACGACGATATGACCGAGGAGTGTAGTGGAGGGGGGCACCGCACACGGCTAAGAAATCAACTTGTGTGTCTATGGGGTGCCCCCTAGCCACGTATATAAAGGATGAAGGGAGGAGGAGGCCGGCCCTCATAGGGCGCGCCCAAGTGTGGAGTCCTACTAGGACTCCCTAGTCCTAGTAGGATTCCACCTCCCACATGGAATAGGAAAAGGGGAAGGGAGAAGGAGAAGGAAGGAAGGGGGCACCCCCTTTCCCTAGTCCAATTCGGACCAGTCCATGGGGAAGGGGCGTGGCCACCCTTGAGGCCTTTCTCTCCTTTCCCATATGGCCATTAAGGCCCAATACGAAGTCCCGTAACTCTCCGGTACTCCGAAAGATACCCGAATCACTCGGAACCTTTCCGATGTCTGACTATAGCCTTCCAATATATCGATCTTTATGTCTCGACCATTTCGAGACTCCTCGTCATGTCTATGATCTCATTCGGGAATCCAAACTATCTTCGGTCATCAAATCACATAACTCTTTAATACAAATCGTAATCAAACGTTAAGCATGCGGACCCCACAGGTTCGAGAACTATGTAGACATGATCGAGAAACATCTTGAGTCAATAATCAATAGCAGAACCTGGATGCTCATATTGGCTCCCACATATTCTACGAAGATCTTTATCTGTCAAACCGCATAACTACATACATTGTTCCCTTTGTCATCGGTATGTTACTTGCCCGAGATTCGATCAACGGTATCTCAATACCAAGTTCAATCTCGTTACTGGCAAATCTCTTTACTCGTTCCATAATGAATCATCCCGCAACTAACTTATTAGTCACATTGCTTGCAAGGCTTATAATGATGTGCATTACCGAGAGGGCCTAGAGATACCTCTCCGACAATCAGAGTGACAAATCCTAATCTCAATCTATGCCAACTCAACAAACACCATCGGAGACACTTGTAGAGCATATTTATAATCACCCAGTTACATTGTGATGTTTGATAGCACATAAGGTGTTCCTCCGGTATTCGGGAGTTGCATAATCTCATAGTCTGAGGAACATGTATAAGTCATGAAGAAAGCAGTAGCAACAAGCTATATGATCACGTGCTAAGCTAACGGAATGGGTCAAGTCAATGACATCATTCTCTAATGATGTGATCCCGTTAATAAAATGACAACTCATGTCAATGGCCAGGAAACTTAACCATCTTTGATCAACGAGCTAGTCAAGTAGAGGCATACTAGTGACACTCTGTTTTTTCTATGTATTCACACAAGTACTAAGTTTCCGGTTAATGCAATTCTAGCATGCATAATAAACATTTATCATGAAATAAGGAAATAAATAATAACTTTATTATTGCCTCTAGGGCATATTTCCTTCAGTCTCCCACTTGCACTAGAGTCAATAATCTAGTTCACATCGCCACGTGATTTAACACCAATAGTTCACATCACCATGTGATTAACACCCATAGTTCACATCGTCATGTGACCAAACCCAAAGGGTTTACTAGATTCAATAATCTAGTTCACATCACTATGTGATTAAGACCCAAAGATTACTAAGGTGTGATCATGTTTTGCTTGTGAGAGAAGTTTAGTCAACGGGTCTGTCATATTCAGATCTGTATGTATTTTGCAAATTTCTATGTCTACAATACTCTGCATGGAGCTACTCTAGATAATTGCTCCCACTTCTAATATGTATCAAGATTGAGACTCACAGTCATCCGGACTGGTGTAAAAGCTTGCATCAACGTAACTCTTTACGACAAACACTTTATCACCTCCATAACCGAGAAATATTTCCTTAGTCATTTAAGGATTATTTTGACCAATGTCCAGTGATCTACTCCTAGATCACTATTGTACTCCCTTGCCAATCACAAGGTAGGGTATACAATAGGTCTGGTACATAGCATGGCATACTTTTTAGAACCTATGGCTGAGGCATAGGGAATGACTTTCAATCTCTCTCTCTATCTTCTGCCGTGGTCGGGCTTTGAGTCTTACTCAACTTCACACCTTGCAACACAGGCAAGAACTCCTTCTTTGACTGTTCTATTTTGAACTACTTCAAAAACTTATCAAGCGCCTTGATATATCTCTATAGATCTTGATGCCCAATATGTAAGCAGCTTCACCGAGGTCTTTCTTTGAATAAACTCCTTTCAAACACTCCTTTATGCTTTCCAGAAAAATTCTACATCATTTCCGATCAGCAATATGTCATTCACATATACTTATCAGAAAGGCTGTAGTGCTCCCACTCACTTTCTTGTAAATACAGGCTTCACCGCAAGTCTGTATAAAACTATATGCTTTGATCAACTCATCAAAGCGTATATTCCAACTCCGAGATGCTTGCATCAGTCCATAGATGGATCGCTGGAGCTTCGCACACTTTGTTAGCATCTTTAGGATTGACAAAACTTTCTGGTTGCATCATATACAACTCTTCTTTAGGAAATCCATGTAAGGAATGCAGGTTTGACATCCATTTGGCAAATTTCATGAAATGTGGCAATTGCTAACATGATTCGGACAGACTTTTAAGCATCGAAACAAGTGAGAAAATCTCATTGTAGTCAACACCTTGAACTTGTCAAAAACCTTTTTTGACAAGTCTAGCTTTGTAGATAGTAACACTACTATCAGTGTATATCTTCCTCTTGAAGATCCATTTATTTTCTATGGCTTGCCGATCATCAGGCAAGTCAACAATTGTCCACACTTTGTTCTCATACATGGATCCCATCTCAGATTTCATGACCTCAAGCCATTTCGCGGAATCTGGGCTCATCATTGCTTCCTCGTAGTTCGTCGTTCATCATGGTCAAGTAACATGACCTCTAGAACAGGATTACCGTACCACTCTGGTGCGGACCGTACTCTGGTTGACCTACGTGGTTCGGTAGTAACTTGATCTGAAGTTTCATGATCATCATCATTAATCTTCCTCACTAATTGGTGTAGGCATCACTGGAACTGATTTCTATGATGAACTATTTTCCAATTCGGGAGAAGGTACAATTACCTCATCAAGTTCTACTTTCCTCCCACTCACTTCTTTCAAGAGAAAACACCTTCTCTAGAAAGGATCCATTCGTAGCAACAAAGATCTTGCCTTCGGATCTATGATAGAAGATGTACCCAATAGTTTCTTTTTGGGTATCCTATGAAGATTTACTTCTTCGATTTGGGTTCGAGCTTATCATGTTTAAACTTTTTCACATAAGCATCGCAGTCCCAAACTTTAAGAAACGACGGCTTAGGTTTCTCGCCAAACCACAGTTCATACTGTGTCATCTCCACGGATTTAGATGGTGCCCTATTTAACGTGAATGTAGCTGTTTCTAATGAATAACCCCAAAACGATAGTGGTAGATCGGTAAGAGACATCATAGATCGCACCATATCTAATAAAGTACGGTTACAACGTTCGGACACACCATTACACTGTGGTGTTCCAGGTGGCGTGAGTAGTGAACCTATTTCACATTGTTTTAACTGAAGGCCAAACTCATAACTCAAATATTCACCTACACGATCAGATCGTAGAAACTTTATTTTCTTGTTACGATGATTTTCCACTTCACTCTGAAATTCTTTGAACTTTTCAAATGTTTCAGACTTATGTTTCATCAAGTAGATATACCCATATATGCTCAAATCATCTGTGAAGGTCAGAAAATAACGATACCCGCCGCGAGCCTCAACACTCATCGGACCGCATACATCAGTATATATTATTTCCAATAAGTCGGTTGCTCGATCCATTGTTCCGGAGAACGGAGTCTTAGTCATCTTGCCCATGAGGCATGGTTCGCAAGCATCAGCTGATTCATAATCAAGTGATTCCAAAAGCCCATCAGCATGGAGTTTCTTCATGCGCTTTACACCAATATGACCTAAACGGCAGTGCCACAAATAAGTTGCACTACCATTATTAACTTTGCATCTTTTGGCTTAATTATTTTGAATATGTGTATCACTACGATCGAAATTCAATAAACCATTTATATTGAGTGTATGACCGTAGAAGGTTTTATTCATGTAAATAGAACAACAATTATTCTTTGACTTAAATGGATAATTGTATTGCAATAAACATGATCCAATCATATTCATGCTCAACGCAAACACCAAATAACATTTATTTTAAGTTCAACACTAATCCCGAAGGTAAAGGGAGTGTGCGATGGTGATCTTATCAACCTTGGAATCACTTCCAACACACATCATCACCTCGCCCTTAACTAGTCTCTGTTTATTTTGCAACTCTTGTTTCGAGTTACTACTCTTAGCAACTGAACTAGTATCAAATACTGAGGGGTTTCTATAAACACTAGTAAAGTACACATCAATAACATGTATATCAAATATACCTTTGTACCCTTTGCCATCCTTCTTATCCACCAAATACTTGGGGTAGTTCCGCTTCAAGTGACCAGTTCCTTTGCAGTAGAAGCACTTAGTCTCAGGCTTAGGTCCAGACTTGGGCTTCTTCACTTGAGCAAAAACTTGCTTGCCATTCTTCTTGAAGTTCCCCTTCTTCCCTTTGCCCTTTTTCTTGAAACTAGTGGTCTTGTCAACCATCAACACTTGATGTTTTTCTTGATTTCTACCTTCGCCGATTTAAGCATCGCGAAGAGCTTGGGAATTGTTTTCATCATCCCTTGCATATTATAGGTCATCACGAAGTTCTAGTAACTTGGTGATAGTGACTAGAGAACTTTGTCAATTACTATCTTATCTGGAAGATAAACTCCCACTTGATTCAAGCAATTGTAGTACCTAGACAATCTGAGCACATGCTCACTGGTTGAGCTATCCTCCTCCATCTTGTAGGCAAAGTATTGGCAGAGGTCTCATACTTCTCGACACGGGCATGAGTATGAAATACGAATTTCAACTCTTGGAACATCTTATATGCTCCATGGCATTCAAAACATTTTTGAATTCCCGGTTCTAAGCCATAAAGCATGGCGCACTTAAACTATCAAGGAGTCATCATACCGAGCTTTGTCAAACGTTCATAACGTCTACATCTGCTCATGCAATAGGTCTGTCATCTAGCGGTGCATCAAGGACATAATTCTTCTGTGCAACAATGAGGATAATCCTCAGATCACGGACCAAGTCCGCATCATTGCTACTATCATCTTTGAACTTATTTTTCTCTAGGAACATATCAAAAATAAGCGGGGAGCTACATCGCGAGCTATTGAACTACAACATAGTTATCCAAATACTATCAGGACTAAGTTAATGATAAATTAAAGTTCAATTAATCATATTAGTTAGAACTCTCACTTAGATTGACATCCCTCTAATCATCTAAGTGATCACGTGATCCAAATCAACTAAACCATGTCCGATCGTTGATACGTCCATTTTGCATCATGCTTTGATATAGATGTTTACTGCAGTATGGGCTGTTATTACACATTATGTCAGAATACTTATGCCTTTTCTCTATTATTTTACAAGGTTTACATGAAGAGGGAGAATGCCGGTAGCTGGAATTCTGGGCTGGAAAAGGAGCAAATATTAGAGACCTATTCTGCGCAACTGCAAAAGTCCTGAAACTCCACGAAAGTCATTTTTGGAAATTATAAAAAATACTGAGCGAAGAAAATACCAGAGGGGGCCCACACCCTGCACACGAGGGTGGGGGGCGCACCCCCTGCCTTGTGGGCCCCCTGGTAGGCCTCCGGTGTCCATCTTCTGCTATATGAAGTCTTTTACCCTGGAAAAAATCATAAGCAAGCTTGCGGGACGAAACACCGCCGCCACGAGGCGCAACCTTGGCGGAACCAATCTAGGGCTCCGGCAGAGCTGTTCTGCCGGGGAAACATCCCTCCGGGAGGGGGAAATCATCACCATCGTCATCACCACTGACCCTCTCATCGGGAGGGGGTCAATCTTCATCAACATCTTCACCAGCACCATCTCCTCTCAAACCCTAGTTCATCTCTTGTATCCAATCTTTGTCCCAAAGTCTCAGATTGGTACCTGTAGGTAGCTAGTAGTGTTGATTACTCCTTGTAGTTGATGCTAGTTGGTTTATTCGGTGGAAGATTATATGTTCAGATCCTTAATTCATATTAATACCCCTCTGATTATGAACATGAATATGATTTGTGAGTAGTTACGTTTGTTCCTGAGGACATGGGAGAAGTCTTGCTATTAGTAGTCATGTGAATTTGGTATTCGTTCGATATTTTGATGAGATGTATGTTGTCTCTCCTCTAGTGGTGTCATGTGAACGTCGACTACATGACACTTCACCATTGTTTGGGCCTAGAGGAAGGCATTGAGAAGTAATAAGTAGATGATGGGTTGCTAGAGTGACAGAAGCTTAAACCCCAGTTTATGCGTTGCTTCGTAAGGGGCTGATTTGGATCCATATGTTTCAGGATATGGTTACGTTTACCTTAATACTTCTTTTGTAGTTGCGATGCTTGCAATAGGAGTTAATCATAAGTGGGATGCTTGTCCAAGTAAGGGCAGCACCCAAGCACCGGTCCACCCACATATCAAATTATCAAAGTACCGAACGCGAATCATATGAGCGTGATGAAAACTAGCTTGATGATAATTCCCACGTGTCCTCGGGAGTGTTTTCCTTCATATAAGAAATTGTCCAGGCTTGTCCTTTGCTACAAAATGGATTGGGCCACCTTGCTTCACCTTATTTACTTTTGTTACTTGTTGCTCGTTACCAATTACCTTATCACAAACTATCTGTTACCGATAATTTCAGTGCTTGCAGAGAATACCTGATAACCCACAAGTATAGGTGATCGCAACAGTTTTCGAGGGTAGAGTATTCAACCCAAATTTATTGATTCGACACAAGGGGAGCCAAAGAATATTCTCAAGTATTAGCAACTGAGTTGTCAATTCAGCCACACCTGAGTAACTTAATATCTGCAGCAAAGTGTTTAGTAGCAAAGTAATACGATAGTAGTGGTAAGGGTAGCAAAAGTAATATTTTTGGGTTTTGTAGTGATTGTAACAATAGCAACGGAAAAGTAAATAAGCGTAGAACAATATAGGAAAATCTCGTAAGCATTGGATCGGTGATGGAGAATTATGCCGGATGCGGTTCATCATGTAACAGTCATAACATAGGGTGACACATAACTAGCTCCAATTCATCAATGTAATGTAGGCATGTATTCCGAATATAGTCATACGTGCTTACGGAAAAGAACTTGCATGACATCTTTTGTCCTACACTCCCGTGGCAGCGGGGTCCTATTGGAAACTAAGGGATATTAAGGCCTCCTTTTAATAGAGTACCCGACCAAAGCATTAACACATAGTGAATACATGAACTCCTCAAACTACGGTCATCACCGGGAGTGGTCCCGATTATTGTCACTTCGGGGTTACCGGATCATAACAGATAGTAGGTGACTATAGACTTGCAAGATAGGATCAAGAACTCACATATATTCATGAAAACATAATAGGTTCAGATCTGAAATCATGGCACTCGGGCCCTAGTGACAAGCATTAAGCATAGCAAAGTCATAGCAACATCAATCTCAGAACATAGTGGATACTAGGGATCAAACCCTAACAAAACTAACTCGATTACATGGTAAATCTCATCCAACCCATCACCATCCAGCAAGCCTACAATGGAATTACTCACGCACAACGGTGAGCATCATGAAATTGGTGATGGAGGATGGTTGATGATGACGACGACGATGGATTCCCCTCTCCGGAGCCCCGAACGGACTCCAGATCAACCCTCCCGAGAGAGTTTAGGGCTTGGCGGCGGCTCCGAATCGTAAAACGCGATGAATCCTTCTCTCTGGTTTTTTTCTCCCCGAACACGAATAAATGGAGTTGGAGTTGAGGTCGATGGAGCGTCAGGGGGCCCACGAGGCAGGGGGCGCGCCCCCACCCTCGTGGACAGGTGGAGGCCCCCCTGACGTGGATTCTTCTTCCAGTATTTTTTATATTTTCCAAAAATACGTTCAGTGGAGTTTCAGGTCTTTCCGATAACTTTTGTTTCTACACATAAATAACACCATGGAAATACTGTTGAAAACAGCGTCAGTCCGGGTTAGTTCCATTCAAATCATGCAAGTTATAGTCCAAAACTAGGGCAAAAGTGTTTGGGAAAGTAGATACGACGGAGACGTATCAACTCCCCCAAGCTTAAACCTTTGCTTGTCCTCAAGCAATTCAGTTGATAAACTGAAAGTGATAAAGAAAAACTTTTACAAACTCTGTTTGCTCTTGTTTTTGTAAATATGTAAAGACAGCATTCAAGTTTTCAGAAAAGATTATGACTAACCACATTCACAATAACACTTAGGTCTCATGTTTACTCATATCAATGGCATAATCAACTAGCGAGCAATAATAATAAATCTCGAATGATAACACTTTCTCAAAACAATCATGATATGATATAACAAGATGGTATCTCGCTAGCCCTTTCTGAGACCGCAAAACATAAATGCAGAGCACCTTTAAAGATCAAGGATTGACTAGACATTGTAATTCATGGTAAAAGAGATCCAATCATAGTCATACCCAATATAAATTAACAGTAATGAATGCAAATGACAGCGGTGCTCTCCAACTAGTGCCTTTTAATAAGAGGGTGATGACTCAACATAAAAGTAAATAGATAGGCCCTTCGCAGAGGGAAGCAGGGATTTGTAGAGGTGCCAGAGCTCGGTTTTGAAATAGAGACAAATAATATTTTGGGTGGCATACTTTCATTGTCAACATAACAACCAAGAGATGGCGATATCTTCCATGCTACACACATTATAGGCGGTTCCCAAACAGAATGGTAAAGTTTACACTCCCCCACCACCAACAAGCACACTCCACGGCCATCCAAAACAACGGGGTACCGCCCAACTAACGACAGCCTTGGGGAAGTTTTGTTTGCAATTATTTTGATTTAGTTTGCTTAAAGCATGGGACTAGGCATCCCGGTGACCAGCCATGTTCTTGTGAATGAGGAGCGGAGTCCACTCCTCTTGAGAATAACCCACCTAGCACGGAAGATACAGAGAGCCCTAGTTGATACATGAGCTATTCAAGCATACAAAACAGAATTTCATTTGAAGGTTTAGAGTTTGGCACATGCAAATTTACTTGGAATGGAAGGTAAATACCGCATAGAGGAAGGTATGGTGGACTCATATGGAATAACTTTGGGGTTTAAGGGATTGGATGCACAAGCAGTATTCCCGCTTAGTACAAGTGAAGGGTAGAAAAAGACTGGGAAGCGACCAGCTAGAGAGCGACAACAGTCATGAACATGCATTAAAATTAATGAACATTGAGTGCAAGCATGAGTGGGATATAATCCACCATGAACATAAATATCATGAAGGCTATGTTGATTTGTTTCAACTACATATGCGTGAACATGTGCCAAGTCGAGTCTCTTAAATCATTCAAAGGAGGATACCACCCCACTATACCACATCACAACCATTTTAATAGCATGTTGGCACGCAAGGTAAACCATTATAACTCATAGCTAATCAAGCATGGCATAAGTAACTATAATCTCTAATTGTCATTGCAAACATGTTTATTCATAATAGGGTGAATCAGGAACGATGAACTAATCATATTTACAAAAATAAGAGAGGTCGAGTTCATACCAACTTCTCTCATCTCAATCAGTCCATCATATATCGTCATAATTGCCTTTCGCTTGCACGACCGAACGGTGTGTAAAATAATAAGAGTGCACGTGCATTGGACTAAGCTGGAATCTGCAAGCATTCAATAAACAGGAGAAAACAAGGCAATATGGGCTCTTGGTTAAATCAACATTAATGCATATAAGAGCCATTTCAACAATTTAATCATGGTCTTCTCCTATCAACACCCGAAGAAAAGAAAAGAAATAAAACTATTTACACGGGAAAGCTCCCAACAAGCAAAAGAAGAACGGGAAATATTTTTGGGTTTTCTTTTGATTATTACTACTAGCATGAAAACTAAACTAACTAAAATCTACTACTAATTTTTTTTTGTTTTTCTTAAGGTTTATCAAACACATAAGAAGAAAGCATGAAAATAAACTAGCATGGGTAGTACAATGAAAGAGTATGAGCACCGACATCTAGTAATGAGTGTGTGTGAACATGAATGTAATGTCGGTGAGAGATACGTACTCCCCCAAGCTTAGGTTTTGGCCTAAGTTGGTTTATTGCCACGGATGGCCTGGCGGATATCCATAGTTGTAGTTGGGGTCGTACTGTGAAGAAGAAGACTCCGATTGCCATTGGTTGGCAATCATCTCCGGATCCCACTGGTAATTAGACTGTCGTGGAGGATCAAATTGTGGTTCCGGCTCTGGCGCTGCGGCTGATTTAGAGTTCCGGTAGGCGTGAATGGCCGCCAACGGAACGAGATACTGTCCTGCAGACAAATCAAACAAGGAAGGAGCAGGCAAGGTAATAGTCTCAGGGTGATGTTTATCAAAGAACAATTTGTATTTAAGCACCCCTTCCCTATTCTTAACAATAAAATCATGCGCTATCATACTCTTATAATCCAAATAAACAGCGGACAGCAATTTTTTTTTCTTTTTCATAGTGTCTAATAGGTATGTTATAATATGCAGCAAGGCGCGAAGCATAGACACCTCCAAAGATGGGGCCCTTTGTATGGTTCAGATTTAACCGTTTGGCAATAATACCACCCATACTAACAGAGTCATCACAGAACAAACCATGGAACAAAATAATAATATCGGGAACACTACAGTTTCCACAGTTTCCGCGACCAATTAAGCAACGACTAGCGAATATTGCAAAGTAGCGTAAAACAGGAAAATGTATGCTAGTGATTCTTGCATCGGAAACCTTCCTAGTTTCCCCTACAGTAATAGTATCAATAAACCCGTCCACATCTTTACGATGTGGTTCCTCTAAGCTACCCTCGAAAGGTATTTTGCAAACCTTGCAAAATTCATATAGTGACATCTTCTTAACCACATCATATAAATGAAACTCTACTGAAGGAGGTGATTCCTTAGGATAATAGTAGAAGTTTTGCACAAAAGTATTGGTGAGTAAGAGATACTGTTCGCGTTGGTCGCGGAGGAAGTCGGTGAGGCCTTCATTCCCAGCCAACTCGTAGAAATCATCACAAATCCCGGCTGTTCTCAAGAAATCATCACAAGGCCATTCACACGGCCGAACCTCCATGGTGCGAGGCAGATTATATTTGGGCCTCTGTGCTTCTTCACTTTGTTTTTCCTTCGAGCTTCGGCTCGATGAGCCCCTCAAAAACCTCTTCATTATTTTCTGAAAAATTTCTGAAATTTTTAGTAACTTCAAATAAAAATGAACCAAGCTCAACAAAATTGATAGCAACTACTCCTACAAGTGCCTAGAGACTATATCATGCATTGGAACTACTTGGAACCATATAAATTTGACATGCAAGCTCAAGAACCTGGTCACCTAAGCAACACAAATATGCAATGAATAAAGCACTAGAACGAAAACTAATTGGACCATTGGAGGAGTCACATACCAAGGAACAATCCCCCCAAGCAGTTTTGTGAGAGATGCTTTGAGCAAGGAGATCGAAAATCACAGCAAAATGAGCTACAGCTCGTGCTTGAGCTGGATGGTGATTTTTTTTTGGAGGAAGAAGAAGTGTGTGGGTGCAGGAATAAGTGGAGGGGAGCCACCATGGGCCCACGAGGCAGGGGGCGCGCACCAGGGGGGTGGGCGCGCCCTGGACCCTCGTGGCCAGGTGCTTGCTCCCCCTGCTGTGTTCTTAGTGCCAAATATTCTCAGATATTCCAGAAAAAAATCATATTTCAATTTCCGGGCATTCGGAGTACTTTTATTTTCGGGGTATTTTTATATTGCACGGATAATTCAAAAAACTGATAGAAAAATACTATTTTTACTTTAATTCAACTAAATAATAGAAACTAGAGAGAGAGTACAGAAGGTTGTGCCTTCTAACTTCATCCATCTCATGCTGATCAGAAGGAATCCACTAACAAGGTTGATCAAGTCTTGTTAACAAACTCATTCCGAGTAGCATGGAACCGAAGAAATTTCGAATAACACTATGTTACCTCAACGGGGATATGCACATCCCCAATAATAAGAATATCATATTTCTTCTTGACAGTAGGAAGAGGAAATTCAAAACCTCCAAAAATAATCGATGGAATTTTTCCAATAGAATTGATACTGTGAACTTGAGGTTGTTTCCTCGGAAAGTGTACCGTATGCTCATTACCATTAACATGAAAAGTGACATTGCCTTTGTTGCAATCAACAACAGCACCTGCAATATTCAAAAAGGGTCTTCCAAGAATAATAGACATACTATCGTCCTCGGGAATATCAAGAATAACAAAGTCTGTTATAATAGTAACGTTTGCAACCACAACAGGCAGATCCTCACAAATACCGACAGGTATAGCAGTTGATTTATCAGCCATTTGCAAAGATATTTTAGTAGGTGTCAACTTATTCAAATCAAGCCTACGATATAAAGAGAGAGGCATAACACTAACACCGGCTTCAAGATCACATAAAGCAGCTTTAACATAATTTGTTTGAATGGAGCATGGTATAGTAGGTACTCCTGGATCTCCAAGTTTCTTAGGTATTCCACCCGTAAAAGTGTAATTAGCAAGCATGGTGGAAATTTCAGCTTCCGGTATGTTTCTTTTATTAGTGACAATTTCTTTCATATACTTATCATACGGATTCATTTTGAGCATATCAGTCAAACGCATACGCAAAAAGATAGGTCTGATCATTTCAGCAAAGCGCTCAAAATCCTCATCGTCCTTTTTCTTGGATGGTTTAGGAGGAAAGGGCATGGGTTTCTGAACCCATGGTTCTCTTTCTTTAACGTGCTTCCTAGCAATAAAGTCTCTCTTATCATAATGTTGATTCTTTGATTGTGGGTTATGAAGATCAACAACAGGTTCAATTTCTACATCATTATCATTGCTAGGTTGAGCATCATCATGAACATCATCATTAACACTAGGTTCATGTTCATTACCAGATTGTATTTCAGCATCAGAAATAGAAATATCATTAGTATTCTCAGGTTTGTCTATAACAGGTTCACTAGAAGCATGCAAAGTCCTATCATTTTTCTTTTTCTTCTTTTTAGGAGGACTAGGTGCATCTATATTATTTCTCTGAGAATCTTGCTCAATTCTCTTAGGGTGGCCTTCAGGATACAAAGGTTCCTGAGTCATCTTACAAGTTCTAGTAGCCACTCTAATAACATAATCACTATTCTTACTATTTAATTCATTGAGCAAATCATTTTGAGCTTTAAGTACTTGTTCTACTTGAGTGGTAACCATAGAAGCATGTTTACTAATTAGTTTAAGTTCACCTTTAACTCTAGACATATAATCACTCAAGTGTTCAATCATATCGGAATTGTATTTCAATTGTCTACCAAAATAAGCATTAAAGTTTTCTTGTTTAACAATGAAATTGTCAAACTCGTCTAAGCATTGTATAGCAGACTTATAACGAGGGATATCACCTTCATCAAATCTATAGAGAGAATTTACCTTTACTACCTGTGTCGGGTTATCAAGACCATGAGTTTCTTCAAGAGCTAATGAATTAAGATCATATGTTTCTTCAACAGACGGTAAATTAAGACCATGTATTTTTTCAATAGGAGATAAATTCTTAACATCTTCAGCTTTAATACCTTTTTCTTTCATAGATTTCTTTGCCTCTTGCATATCTTTAGGACTGAGAAATAAAACACCCCTCTTCTTCGGAGTTGGCTTAGGGATAGGCTCAAGAGTTGGCTCAGGAAGTGTCCAATTATTTTCATTTGTCAACATATTATTCAATAGAATCTCAGCTTCATCCGGTGTTCTTTCCCTGAAAACAGAACCAACACAACTATCCAGGTAATCTCTGGAAGCATCGGTTAGTCCATTATAAAAGATATCAAGTATTTCATTTTTCTTAAGAGGATGATCAGGCAAAGCATTAAGTAATTGAAGAAGCCTCCCCCAAGCTTGTGGGAGACTCTCTTCTTCATTTTGCACAAAATTTATATATATATATATATATATATATATATATATATATATATATATATATATATATATATATATATATATATATATATATATATAGCAGCTTGTTTCTTATGAGCAGGGAAATATTTAGCAGAGAAGTAATAAATCATATCCTGGGGACTACGCACACAACCAGGATCAAGAGAATTAAACCATATCTTAGCATCACCCTTTAATGAGAACGGAAATATTTTAAGGATATAAAAGTAGCGAGTTCTCTCATCATTAGTGAATAGGGTGGCTAATCATTTAATTTAGTAAGATGTGCCACAACAGTTTCAGATTCATAACCATAGAAAGGATCAGATCCAACCAAAGTAATTATCTCAGGATCAATAGAGAATTCATAATCCTTATCAGTAACACAGATAGGTGAAGCAGCAAAAGCAGGGTCAGGTTTCATTCTAGCATTAAGAGATTGCTGCTTCCATTTAGCTAATAACTTCTTAAGATCACTTCTATTATTCCAAGTAAGAATAGCTCTAGCAGATTCTTCATCTAGAACATAGCCCTCAGGCACAACAGGCAATTCATATTTATTAGGGGGAGAGTCTTCATCATCACTATCTTCAATATTATCAGTTTCAATAATTTCATTCTCTCTAGCACTAGCAAGTTGTTCATCAAGAAATTCACCAAGTGGCACAGTAGTATCAAGCATAGAAGTAGTTTCATCATAAGTATTATGCATAGCAGAAGTGGCATCATCAATAACATGCGACATATCAGAATTAATAGCAGAAGCAGGTTTAGGTGTCGCAAGCCTACTCAAAACAGAAGGAGAATCAAGTGCAGAGCTAGATGGCAGTTCCTTACCTCCCCTCGTAGTTGAGGGATAATTTTTTGTTTTCTTGTCTTTCAAGTTCTTCATAGTGACCAGCAGATATAAATCCCAAGTGACTCAAAGAATAGAGCTATGCTCCCTGGCAACGGTGCCAGAAAATAGTCTTGATAACCCACAAGTATACGGGATCGCAACAGTTTTCGAGGGTAGAGTATTCAACCCAAATTTATTGATTTGACACAAGGGGAGCCAAAGAATATTCTCAAGTAGGAGCAACTGAGTTGTCAATTCAGCCACACCTGGATAACTTAATATCTGCAGCAAAGTGTTTAGTAGCAAAGTAATATGATAGTGGTGGTAACGGTAGCAAAAGTAATATTTTTGGGTTTTGTAGTGATTGTAACAGTAGCAACGAAAAAGTAAATAAGCGGAGAACAATATAGGAAAAGCTCGTAGGCATTGGATCGGTGATGGAGAATTATGCCGGATGCGGTTCATCATGTAACAGTCATAACCTAGGGTGACACAGAACTAGCTCCAATTCATCAATGTAATGTAGGCATGTATTCCGAATATAGTCATACGTGCTTATGGAAAAGAACTTGCATGACATCTTTTGTCCTACCATCCCGTGGCAGCGGGGTCCTATTGGAAACTAAGGGATATTAAGGCCTCCTTTTAATAGAGTACCGGACCAAAGCATTAACACATAGTGAATACATGAACTCCTCAAACTATGGTCATCACCGGGAGTGGTCCCGATTTTTGTCACTTCGGTGTTGCCGGATCATAACACATAGTAGGTGACTATAGGCTTGCAACATAGGATCAAGAACTCACATATATTCATGAAAACATAATAGGTTCAGATCCGAATCATGACACTCGGGCCCTAGTGACAAGCATTAAGCATAGCAAAGTCATAGCAACATCAATCTCAGAACATAGTGGATACTAGGGATCAAACTGTAACAAAACTAACTCGATTACATGGTAAATCTCATCCAACCCATCACCGTCCAGCACGCCTACGATGGAATTACTCACGCACGGCGGTGAGCATCATGAAATTGGTGATGGAGGATGGTTGATGATGACGACGGCGACGGATTCCCCTCTCCGGAGCCCCGAACGGACTCCAGATCAGCCCTCCGGAGAGAGTTTAGGGCTTGGCGGCGGCTCTGTATCGTAAAACATGATGAATCCTTCTCTCTGGTATTTTTCTCCCCGAACACGAATAAATGGAGTTGGAGTTGAGGTCGGTGGAGCGTCAGGGGGCCCACGAGGCAGGGGGCGCGCCCCCACCCTCGTGGACAGGTGGAGGCCCCCTGACGTGGATTCTTCTTCCAGTATTTTTTATATTTTCCAAAAATACGTTCAGTGGAGTTTCAGGTCTTTCCGATAACTTTTGTTTCTGCACATAAATAACACCATGGAAAGTCTGCTGAAAACAGCATCAGTCTGGGTTAGTTCCATTCAAATCATGCAAGTTAGATTCCAAAACAAGGGCAAAATTGTTTGGAAAAGTAGATACAACGGAGACGTATCAATACCTTACTGAAAACCGCTTGTCATTTCCTTCTGCTCCTCGTTGGGTTCGACACTCTTACTTGTCGAAAGGACTACGATAGATCCCCTACACTTGTGGGTCATCAAGACTCTTTTCTGGCGCCGTTGCCGGGGAGTGAAGCGCCTTTGGTAAGTGGAACTTGGTAAGGAAAAATTTATATAGTGTGCTGAAATTTACTGTCACTGGTTACTATGAAAAGTAATCCTTTGAGGGGCTTGTTCGAGGTATCTTCACCCCGTCCAATAGAGCAAAGAGTTTCTCCTCAACCTACCGAACCTACTGAAAATGTTTTTTTTTCAATTCCTTCGGGTATGATAGAGAAACTGCTAGCTAATCCCTTTACAAGAGAAGGAACATTGCATCCCGATTTACACCTAATCTATGTGGATGAAGTTTGTGAATTATTTAAGCTTGCAGGTATGCCCGATGATGTTATCAATAAGAAGGTATTCCCTTTATGTTTGAAGGGAGATGCATTGACATGGTATAGGCTATGTGATGATATGGTATCATGGAACTACAAACGATTGAAATTGGAATCTCATCAGAAGTTTTATCCTATGCATCTTGTTCATCGTGATCGTAATTATATATATAATTTTTGGCCTCGCGAAGGAGAAAGCATTGCTCAAGCTTCGGGGAGGCTTAAGTCAATGTTATATTCATGCCCCAATCATGAGCTCTCAAGAGAAATGATTATTCAAAGAATTTATGCTCGGCTTTCTGGCAATAATCGCTCCATGCTCAATACTTCTTGTACTGGTTCTTTTATGATGAAGACTACTGAATTCAAATGGGATATATTGGAAAGAATTAAACGCAACTATGAAGATTGGGATCTCGACGAAGGTAAGGAGTCAGGTATAACACCTAAGTTTGATTGTGTTAAATCTTTTATGGATACCGATGTTTTCCGTAAGTTTAGCACTAAATATGGACTTGACTCTGAGATCCTAATCCAACAAACAATACAAGGATGAATTACGAATTATGAAAGTATAGATTTCACATATACTTGTCCTTGTATTGTGTCAGTATGAGAATATCCTTCCTAAATTATTTATCCAAACCTATTGATCATTAACTTAGATTTTCGCAAGATTTTGGCTGCTATTCTGAATTACTCTATTATTCCGAAGCCAATGAAAAGTAAGTAGAACCTACAAAAATGTAGTTTCTTTCTGTGAATCATTTGCTACTCATGTTGATCTCCCTAAGGAGAAGTGGTTTAAGTATCATCCTCGTATAGAAGTAAAAGTAGTTGAACCTATTAAAGTTGAAGAAAAGACTATCACTTATAATGATCCTATTGTTCCTACTACTTACGTTGAGAAACCACCTTTCCCTGTTAGAATAAAGGATCATGCTAAAGGTTCAACTATTGTCAACAAAAGTAATATTAGGACACCTAAACCCCCTAAGAAAATTAAAGTTCAACCTAATATTGCTATGGTTAAAGATCTCTTGGCAGTTAATATTGATGGGCATGTTCTCTACTTCTGTGATGAAGCTGC
The DNA here is from genome assembly GCA_032464435.1 of Aegilops umbellulata. Classification (NCBI taxonomy): domain Eukaryota; kingdom Viridiplantae; phylum Streptophyta; class Magnoliopsida; order Poales; family Poaceae; genus Aegilops; species Aegilops umbellulata. The sequence goes on along the minus strand of CP136059.1, from coordinate 443,605,972 downwards.
TAGAATTGCTAAGCCCGGTGCTGAAGATAAACATAGACCTGTTGTAGGCATGCCTGTTATTTCTGTTAAAATAGGGGATCATTGTTATCATGGATTATGTGATGTGGGTGCTAGTGCTAGTGCAATACCTCATTCTTTATACGAAGAAATTATGCATGATATTGCACCCACTGAGATAGAAGATATTGATGTTACAATTAAGCTTGCCAATAGGAATACTATATCACCGATTGAGATTGTTAGAGATGTTGAAGTATTGTGTGGGAAGGTTAAATATCCTGCTGATTTTCTTGTTCTTGGTTCCCCACAAGATAGCTTTTGTCCCATTATATTTGGTAGACCCTTCTTGAACACTGTTAATGCTAGGATAAACTACGAAAAAGATATTGTTACTATTGGTCTGTATGATATGTCTCATGAGTTTAACTTTGCTAAATTTCGTAGACAATCCCGTGATGAGGAATTGCCTAGTAAAGATGAAATTATTGGTCTTGCTTCTATTATCGTGCCTCCTAATGATCCTTTAGAACAATATTTGCTTGACCATGAAAATGATATGTTTATGAATGAAAGGAGGAAAATAGATGAAGTATTCTTTAAACAGGGTCCTATTCTGAAACACAACTTGCCTGTTGAAATCCTAGGGGATCCTCCCCCACCCAAGGGTGATCCCGTGTTTGAGCTTAAACCATTACCTGATACTCTTAAATTTGCTTATCTTGATGAAAAGAAGATATATCCTGTTATTATTAGTGCTAACCTTTCAGAGAAGGGGGAAGAGAAATTATTGAAAACTCTGAAGAAGCACCGTGCTGCTATTGGATATACTCTTGATGATCTTAAGGGCATTAGTCCCACTCTGTGTCAACACAAAATAAATTTAGAGAAAGACGCCAAACCAGTTATTGATCACCAACGACGGCTAAATCCTAAGATGAAAGAAGTGGTAAGAAAGGAAATATTAAAGCTCCTCAAAGCAGGTATAATTTATCCCGTTGCTAATAGTCAGTGGGTAAGTCATGTCCATTGTGTCCCTAAGAAGGGGGGTATTAATGTTGTTCCTAATGATAAAGATGAATTGATCCCACAAAGAATTGTTACAGGTTATAGGATGGTAATTGATTTCCATAAGTTAAATAAAGCTACTAAAAAAGATCATTATCCTTTGCCTTTTATTGATCAAATGCTAGAAAGATTATCCAAACATACACATTTTTGCTTTCTAGATGGCTATTCTGGTTTCTCTCAAATACCTGTGTCAGCCGACGATCAAGAAAAGACTACTTTTACTTGCCCTTCCGGTACTTTTGCTTATAGACACATGCCTTTTGGTTTATGTAATGCACCTGCTACCTTTCAAAGATGCATGATGGCTATATTCTCTGACTTTTGTGAAAAGATTTGTGAGGTTTTCATGGATGATTTCTCCATTTATGGATCTTCTTTTGATGATTGCTTGGGCAATATTGATCGAGTTTTGCAGAGATGTGAAGAAACTAATCTTGTCTTGAATTGGGAGAATTGTCACTTTATGGTTAATGAAGGCATTGTCTTGGGGCATAAAATTTCTGAAAGAGGTATTGAAGTTGATAAAGCTAAAGTTGATGCTATTGAGAAGATGCCGTGTCCCAAGGACATCAAAGGTATAAGAAGTTTCCTTGGTCATGCCGGTTTTTATAGGAGGTTCATTAAGGACTTCTCAAAAATTTCTCGGCCTCTGACTAATCTATTGCGAAAAGATATACCTTTTGTCTTTGATGATGATTGTGTACAAGCATTTGAAATAGTTAAGAAAGTTTTGATTTCTGCACATATCGTTCAGCCACCTAATTGGAATTTGCCTTTTGAAATTATGTGTGATGCTAGTGATTATGCTTTAGGTGCTGTTTTAGGGCAAAGAGTTGATAAGAAATTAAATGTTATCCAATATGCTAGTAAAACTCTAGACAGTGCGCGGAGAAATTATGCTACTACTGAAAAATAACTTTTAGCAGTTGTATTTGCATGTGATAAGTTTAGACCTTATATTGTTGATTTTAAAGTAACGATTCACACTGATCATGCTGCTATTAAATATCTTATGGTAAAGAAAGATGCTAAACCTAGACTTATAAGATGGGTTCTCTTGCTACAAGAATTTGATTTGCATATTATTGATAGAAAGGGAGCTGAGAACACCGTTGCAGACAACTTGTTTAGGATAGAGAATGTTCTTGATTACCCACTACCTATTGACGATAGCTTTCCTGATGAACAATTAGCTGTATAAATGCTTCTCGTACTGCTCCTTGGTATGGTGATTATGCTAATTACATTGTTGCTAAATTTATACCACCTAGTTTCAGATACCAGCAAAAGAAAAAAAATCCATGATTTGATACATTACTTCTGGGATGACCCACACTTTTATAAAGAAGGAGTAGATGATGTTATTAGACGTTGTGTACCTGAGCATGAACATGAACAGATCCTACGCAAGTGTCACTACGAGGCTTATGGAGGACACCACACTGGAGATAGAACTGCAGTGAGGGCAATCGTCTGATTAGCATATACCATTGTACAACTATATATATGGTGGACGAAAACTATATTAACAAAGAAGTCAGAGAGCTTACCTGTATCCCATGAGGCCTTAATCGAAGCAACCACTTTCTGCCAGTAAACATAAGTGAGTCATTTGTTGGTCCAATGTAAACATAAGACTGGTATATTTGGCTATTTGCCAACAGAAATAGATCTTTTGGTGATCACCCTTTACATTTAATCGTAGTAATTCAATTGAAATTCTATGAGGGGAAAAAAGTGGGGAAAAACATTTGCTTGGCTGTGGGCAAAAAGCTCAATATTATGGTACGGCTCCCATCGACCATAACCAAACATAAAATTTTCCTGCTATTTGGCAATCAACAGAATCTGTATATGTATTTCCGAACTGTAAATGCTTGGGCCACGAGCATCTTTCTGATGCAAAGGGCAAGTAGCCATAATTTTCTTTCATTATCCAAAATACTGGCAGACGAAGCAATATATAGAGGTAACGTGCCTGCGTGTTAGAGTTCCAAATCTGGACACGACCAAATCGGTGACCGGTGACAATCCTGTATGATAATGAGGTATTAAAGCAGGATAGTCACATCCAACGCACCGACTTGAAAAGGAAGATTAAAGATTAAAATGCCCATATTATCCTACACACTTACAATGGCTCTGTCTGATGTGCATCCATACAAAATAACCAACAGACTGCATCATCTGTAATCTGACCAAACAACATATTCCTGTCAACACTATAGAAACTACCACTGAGATGGAAGGTCTTGGGAAGAGAAGAAAATGAGAACCCGAAAACTAGTACCTGTATTAAAGGTTGGATTGTCTGCTACGTCGTCAATGCACCAAAGTCAGACAAAAGGAAGCATCAGCACAATTCAAGTCGTCACTGAAGCAGCATGATCCAATGCCACAACGCAATTACACTCATAAATTAATTTAGTTGGGATCTCTTTCTACCTTGATCATCTCGAATCATCTATCTTACAGAGTAGAGTAAATCAGAAGGAACCCTCTTTTGTTTTTTCTGACACATAACCACCGCTATCGGAACAATGTCGCGTGAAGGCAACCCACCCACACAGGCAACTAGCAGCGGTAGCACCACTGCACAAGTAGGGCTGCCCATGCAAGTGCCTGCATGCCCGGCAGCAGCAGCGCCTCGACGGACTCGAACGCCGCCGCCGCTGTGACCTGCACTAACTACGCATAGCTGCAGCAGACTAGGGCATCGATGGATCACCCGTTTGCGGTGGACCACCCATCGGCACGTCATCACCGGTGGGAGTTGGCACGAATTCGGCGAGCACGGTGGCGTAAACATGTCTACCGAGCCGTCCGCGACCTTCACGGTGATGGAACAGGACCAAGGTTTTGGTTACCGGTCGAAATTTTGAGATTTCCCATGGTTACCACGTATTTCCGTGCCCCTCGGTAAATCCATGTACCAAGCAAAAAATACCAGTTTTTTGAATTTTTTGAATTTAAATACTCGATTTGTAGTAAAGTACGTAGGATCTAATTAATGCCATGAGAGTTGGTTCTGGCGTGTTGGTAGCAACCTAATTCCTGTTTTGAGAGGTCTCTGGTTCAAATATTCATTCATTAACTTATTTGAATTCAAAATTCAACTATAAAATTCGTTCGAAATATTCTCGGTATTTATGGGTATTTCTCGGTAACCGTGATAACCGCGTTTACCAGTCCCCCCGGGTAAAAATGCCTCATTCGGTAACCAAAACCTTGAACAGGACACGATGCGGTAGCTCTTCGTAAGGCGGCGACATGTACTTCTACAGCTGCCACTTCAAACCCAAAATGCTTGCGCTCGTGCGCCAGATGGCGGCACTGAGGGCACCGAGTAGGCGAGGACACCTATAGCACCACCTACAGCTTGTCGGCATGGGTGGCCACATGGTTTTGTCTTCGTGCTGTTCAGCTTCCTCCCACGCTTGTGCGGCATGTCAGCCAAGTTCGTGGACGCCAACAACAAGGCTGCCATAGTGTGGGTGTGGAACAGGGATACCAAGATGCTCTATGTGGAGACCATGGCGAAGCGAACCTGACGCTCGCATGGCCAACATCCTCGTCGCCCATGGTCATGTTGCCCGCCCGGCTCGACGCCAACAGCAATGTCGTCATCCCCCGTCCGCAACATCTCCAAGATTATCAGCGGATGGTGTTGGATTATGAATGTCGACCAGAGTGCGCAGAGCTCGGATGGAGCAGGCTGGTGAGCCCTAAAACTGGCTCCTTGTGCGCTCAACTTGGTGCGAATGGAGCTAGTGGGCTCATGCACATTGCTCGGCTAAATGGCTGAGGCCACCTACAGAACTTGGGGTTAAAGCTCCACGCGGTAGGTGTCGGAGCTAGCGGCGAAGGGTTCTCGGAGGAAGACACCATGCTCACAGACACGGAGATAATTAGGTTATCGGGCTAAATGGTCGTATGGGGGTAAAAAGCAAGAGAAAAGAAAAAAAAAGGTTGCCGGACAACAAGCAAAGGTTTCTCAAGAACTCGATCGATCGGGGTGGCCAGGAGCCCAAGATGCAGCAGTGGCGGGCTACACTGACCTCTGCGCGCATGCCAAGTAGCAGCAAGCCGGAGACCGAGCGATGCTACCGATGCCAAGATCAACAAGCTACAGCTATATTCTTTATTTTTCCGTAATAATATAAACATAATAAGATTATATTATGGTATCGAAATTATTAGTTGGAAAAAAATTACTTGATGCAAGATGTTTATTTTAACTATCGAGGAATCAACTATACAGTAAATAATTATTTGTGTTGAACAAAAATCAAATAGACATAGCTTTGTAAGTCATATAGGGACAGATGACAGACAATTGAAAAGTTTCTTTCTGGTGCATTATATGGTAATGTACAGTTCTGATCAAACAAGGATGAAACACCCCTGGTAACCAATAGTTCACTTATACCGGCTGAGCGAATCATTGTTTACTCGAAACTTTAGACTTATTATTCTGTCGTTGCCCTGTTTAACATTTGTATTAATTAAATTTCTGTCATGTTGTTACTCTTACTTGTACCATTATTCATTATGCACAAGTTCCATTTGTACTAGCAAATATTAACTAGACAGTAGCTTTTGTAACTAAGTTTTCTTTCTTAGTTTAGCGATCTCACCTCCCACTCGGTTGTTGTATCAGGTGCCGATGCACACAGACACAATTGGTCAGACTTGTCCAAAGAAAATTGTTGATTTGAAACTTCATGAATTAAAAAGGAAAGGGTGTGCTAATAATCTACATACAGGACTACTGATTATATTGTGGTATTAAAATAATTAAAATCAATATGATATGGATTTATTTTATGTTCTTAAGAATGGGATCTCTCCCTGATTTCATTCACATGACCACAAAATTTCAGCTCTATTACAAAGCAAAAGTAAATATATTTTGATCTGGACTTCAATTAATTTGGCACTCTAACTTCAGTAAAAAGATAATTTGTGATGGACGCTAATTCAATAGACAAAGCTTTGCAAGTTATTATTCTTAGACAACTCACCGCATCAACCAGATTGACTGCCTCTGGTGGCTCACTGGTGTCAATAAGCACATGCAAATTCACCTCATCAACCACATTGACTGACTCTTCTGGCCCACTGGCATAAAATACAACATCCAAATTCACCTCATCAATGACGTTGACCGTCTCTTTAAGAAACATGTTTGTAGTTATATCCTCAACTGCAAGGCCATCATTTACTTTGGTGCTCCACACAATATTCATCGGCTCACTGCATATGTTCTGGTGCCTTTCCCTGCAGCTGCATTGTTATTTCAACATTACACGTGGATCGTGGTGGCATAATGTCTTTCTGCGGTCGTGTGCAATATGACAGGGGACTCATATTCTGGACTAAAAAAGCAATGTAATTGTCTGTGTCATTGGTTAGCTGAAGAGGGCATGACATTTGTTTGTGAAGCTCAAAAGGAAAATGCAGTTCCAGCGGCTCAATTCCAAGCATACCATCTTCTGAGTACGGGTTTATCTGCAAGAAGGCAAAGCAACGTATGTACCATCAAGATACACATTTCCTGCCAAGTATCCCATAATTTGTATGTTCACAAAAGACATAAGGAGTTGAAAAAAAATACAGATCCATTTCGTTGTGTTGTGAAACTTTATGATTTGTAATTCAGCACTTCTATTGGAACAATGCAAAACCACGTGATTTAACTTATTCCTAGGTGCTCGCTAGCGTATTTATAAGGAAACTTTTTTTCTAAGCAAAGTAGTGCATATTCTGCCGATTCCAACTTATCACAGTGATATTAAACTCGACTTTGTGTTGGATGCTCAACTGACTTCAGTCCAAGAAAAAAAACAAGTATACAACATATACCCTACTTTTTTAATCTAAAATGTGATCAATGTCCTTAATTAATTAATGTTCTCCTGTAATACCTTGCCCTATTCATATACTCCCTCCCTTCCGGTTTAGAGGGCTTATTTTTTTTTATTGGTTTTTCTGATTTAAAGGGCTCATCTCCATCTTCTATTGAGATTCCGAGGCATTAAATCTTTGCATGCAAGAATTAGAAAGGAACTTCCAAATGCATGTAATGTTCCTACTCATCTAGTGGCCAAGCAATTTAATTTGTGTTGTTTTCTAAAGTACGAGATACATTCCTCCACTCATCATCTACCTTGGTTGATTAGATTTCAGATTTAAGCCCTTTAAACCGGAAAGGAGGGAGTATTCTAATACAACGATATAAAAAAGAATCATTAAAGGCAAGTACTGAAGACAGTGAGAAGAAAACATACTACTCGTGTAAAACTAACATTGTGTTGAGCATCTTGAGTATATGAGCTTTACCTGGCCAATCGTAGATCCATCGGCATTGCTAATTTTTCTATTTGTACCATCCATTTCTTTGATGTCTTCCATCAACTCCCATATAAAAGGCCGTTTGTTGGGGTTATTTTCTTGGCGGAGTAGCCCTATTTCGAGGCATTTAGTTACTTGTTGACAAACCAAAGGTATTTTCTTTGCTGATTTGTTCCATCTATTCTTCCATCTTCTAAGTACCTGTCATTTGAGTAAGGTAATTTAGGACGATGCAGGTACATGTAGTTAAAAATATATCTAAAATATAAACCATGTACAGTCATTGTAAGATAAACTAACATAATTTTGGTTTTTTATCAGTTTTTCCACAAGAAATTTCCACTCGGTTTGCCACCCTTCCGTCAGCATTATTACCAAAAGTGACACTTTGCTCCATTGTGCTCCCTGAGCTCCGCCCCGGCATGCTGTGCGCCCAACACATTGCTCGTGCAGATACACTAGTAGAAAAAGGGTCAAACGTGAAGCACATTAGTGTCTGTTTGAATTAGAGCCGGCACTAATGTGTATATTAGTGCCGGTTCGTGGCGGCGATCAATAGTACCGGTTCGTGGTGAACATTTAGTACCGGTTCGTACCACGAACCGGTACTAAAGAGGCTGTGTCAGCCTGCGGTCAGGCTATGGCCCCACCATCACCGTTTAGTGCCGGTTCGTACCACAAACCGGTACTAATGAGGTTATGGCAGGCTGTTTTTAGTCCCACCTCACTCCCCTAACAAGCCTTTTACCACCTTAAATATGTTATTTCTCAAACTATCACAAGCACTTGGTCTTCATTGAACTCTATGTGTAGAATTTATGGCCGCAATATGAGTCTTCATCGGTTTATAAATCGTTGATGACTCATATTGACAATTCAGATTGTACACACAAAGATCATTGATGATCAAAGTATTTTTATGTTATAAGATCATATTGACAATTTAGACTGTAAAGAAATATAAGATCATGATGTAAATGCTCTTATATTTTTTGCGTTCAGTATGCGACGCCATCAACTTTCAACCATTTCTACCTTCATTTGCTATTTTTCATGCATTCAATGATTTGTTTTGATAACTAAATGACCTGGAAATTGTAAAGCACTATAAATGAACTCTGAAAAAGTTGAAACTTGGCATGGTATCATTATTTCACCCACATAGATTGTTCAAAAAAGTAGAGAGGTTTACGGCAAAAACTGGATGCACTTCGTTTACAAACTGGACAATCTCTTTCTAAGTATTCAGGTTTCTGACGAAATTAAACTCATCTGTTACAAAGGCATTTCATTTTTTTAAACTTATTACAACTCCAGAATTTTTGTGCATTTAGTATGCACCTACTAAACTTCGTATGTACGGGGCGGCAGCGTACGGGGCCGCTCACACACACATACCACACACGCATACACGCACACACATACGTACACACATATATATACGTATGCACACACATACACACACACATTTTTTTACTTATTTTCTGTTTTTTAGAAAAGTTAATTAGATGATCGAATGTTAGATTAATGTCGAATGTTAGATGAATTAGCTACCTAGATAGAAAAATTGTCGAACTAGAGATTAGAACTAGTTGAATAATTAATATAACTAGTTTATTTTTAGTAAGAAAATTGTCGAACTAGTTTATTTAGGTATATGAGATTTGAACTAGTTCAATAATTAATATAACTAGTTTATTTTTAGTAAGAAAATTTAGGTATCTGAGATTTGATGATCTAATTAAAATATTATTTGTTAACGAGTTTTTCTGTTTATTTAATTTTTTATATATTTTGAGTTTATATAAATGTTAGATTAATGTCGAATGTTAGATGAATTAGATAGAAAAGTTAAATATATAGTAATGTCAATTGTTAGAGATGAATATAGTTAGATATATTAATGTCAAATGTTAGATGAATATATATTTGGCTAGATATAGGTGTTTGATGTTTCACCTATATGAACATAGAAATGTCATCTGACGACGAAAAAGATTTCATTATGTGCGAACAATGTGAAGACCAGCGCGGCCTGTGCGACAGAAATTTCCTTGTTGATGGTAGGCGCTTCAGTATCAAGCTGGATGAGACATTCGAAGTTGATACAGTAAGTCACTTTGTCAATTATTATTTGAATGCAAAACTTATGTTTCATTTGCTTCAACTTATAATTTTAAATTTTCACTATTCTACTAGCGCATCCCCTGGCATGCAAGAATTTTTTTCTTGGATAAGATAGGTTTTAGTGCTATAGATGATATGAAGGTAAAGAGAGTTTACTTGAAGACGGAGCATGGGTATACTTTCAACGTCAAATTATATAATTGAGACACATACACCCATTTTGAATGCAAAACTTGGCAAGCACTATGCAAGGCTTATGCATTTGAGCCTGATATGGTTATCACCTTTGATATTCGTCCGGAAGATGATATTGAAGGTAATATAGACATCTGGGTCGATGTGCAAACGCCTCCAATTCTACCATTTGGTGAGTTTTTCTCAACCATGCATGCATATGTTTATGTCTTTGATACAGTTTATTCAAAAATAGTTGACAATTAATTTGTATTGTCAGCTTATTTCGGTTCAAGCAAACATGTTCGGCGCTTAGTAGACAGGACCTACTACTGCCCCGGGGCTCAATTAAACTGCGAGGAGATAAGTCATTATGTTTCATGGCTTGAGGATCTTAATACTGTCAAGACAAATTTTTTTCCTGAACTTAGAAATGTTAGTACTCAAAACGTGCGACCAATGGTGATCGTATTGAACTACGGTCACATCTATAATCGAAAGATGGTAAGATTTTAAATATTTGTCCTTAATTAGTGCATCTTTTGCATACATTATTTTTGAAGCTAAACTTTCATTGCTTAGTATATTAATTACTATATGATGTTCTTCAACAGGGACTTTCGATGACAGTTGTGCCTCAGTGGATCGAGACGAAAGGTCGCATGTCAATGTTTAGCTTACGGCCAATATATCCTACATTGCACATGAGTGCATTCAGGATTTCTGAAAGCGAAGAATGCTTAATAGTGAAGGATTGGAGCAAAATTGTTAACGATCGCAGAGAAGTACTAGGGGGCAGCAAGGAGAAGCGCAACCCAAGATTAGGAGACAGATTCATCTGCATGCTCCAGTATGATGGATCAGGAGAGCTATACATGTTCTATGCTATTCTACCTGAGAGGGAGCAGCAGGAGTAGCTACTAGTTCATGCTCTTAATTAGAACTTGTCTCATGTCCGTGTCCTGAACTTCGATGTTGGTGATGATTATGTTGAACTTGATGATATCTTTGCTTCTGTTACAAAGTGAATGTTTCCTCTTTAAGCTAGCCAGCGTTGGTGATGATTAGATAGCTAGCGGTAATGACTATGATGATTAAATAGTGGTAATTAGATGACTACGATGATTTTTAGCTAGGTAGAGTTTATTTATTTATTAATATGCGATGATGATGATGATGATGACGACTACAACTCATTATAACGCAAAACAATCCTAAATTAAATTGATAACACAAATTTAATTGAAAAATACAAAATAAAACAAAAACCCACAAACATTTAGTACCGGTTGGTGTTACCAACCGGTACTAAAGGGCTCCCGGCCCCCGATGCTGGCTCGTGCCACGTGGTTTCCCTTTAGCACCGGTTCGTGCTGAACCGGTACTAAAGGGGGGGGGGCCTTTAGTGCCCACACTTTAGTGCCGGTTCCTAAACCGGCACTAAAGGGCCTTACGAACCGGTGCTATTGCCCGGTTCTGCACTAGTGATAGCTAGCTTCGTCTGCGCCGGCATCTGGATTTGGGGGAGAAGGGGCACACCTTGGGTGAAAGGAACAGACGAGAGAGCAGGGCGAGGAATAAACTAGCAGGGAGGGTGGACCAACAAGATAACGACATGGGCTTGATGAGCGAAATCAGCCTAGGGAAACAACTATGTACCGCTCGCAGCGACGTCGACGTGAGCGTCGCCTGCAGCAAGCCGGCCTAGTTACATTAGCTATGCAGAGGCTGGGTGTCTCTTATCATGCTTTGTATCCTCTTTATGCTAGTATATTTTAAGTTAATAAAAGCACCCTTATCAGGATAAAAAAACTCCAAACATAAAGTATTCAGAAGACTAACCATTGAGATGAGAATACTAATCACAATCTTCACTCATTTTTTACATCTTAACGTATAAGCTTTCTAGGAGTCAGGGTTAATTTTAATTGCAAAGCTTGTGCCGGCAACAACAATTAATTCCAAATGCGGCTTATGTAAGCTTTCCGTAAGCATACTATATTCAGGAGCCTGGACTTTTGTCTTCCCTCTTTCTTTACATCTTAGCATATTAGCTTTCGAGGAATTGGGTTTTTAATGGCAAAATTTGTTCCTTTCCTAATCAAGTTCTTCATAAAAACGGCAATGGAGACAGACCATGTTGCCGGCAAAACATCAAGAGGCGGTCACGGCGTCGTTCCACGTCGAGACGCTAAACAAATTTTGGTAAGGTTGAATTGGGTTCAAAGTTCAAACCAAACACACCCTAATATCCAGATCCTGCTATGCCTTATCAATCAGGTGGGCTGGGATGGTCTTAGCTGATGGAAGTCAGTTTAGTAGGTACTCTCATGTTTGGTGTTGATCATGGAGTAGCTCTACGCTCCTTTCTTTTGTTTTGCTTTTGTTGTGTTAACTACAGAAATATCCTAGCTTTCTATGAAACTGGACATGAAAACATGCAAATAAAATATGTAATTTTGATGTTTCATGGAATATCAATCACTTCAATATCTTTTGGAATGAAATTTGTCATTGGAAACGGCAAAGGTACTGCATTATTTCCTCTAAGATTATAATACTTTCTTAACACCATTACTCTAGAAGAAATTCATGTACATGTTACAGGTCCTGTTCATAATTAACAAGCCACTTAACAGGTCGTGTTTCATCTGTTTTTCAGATCTCAAAGTGTTAAGAAAGAATTCAACGAACCGTAAAAGTGAAGGCTGGCTAATCGTTACAAAAATAATTGACAAGAGCTGGAGCACTCACCTGGAATGTAAGCTCAATCTTGCTGGGCTACTCAAGAAACATCCAAGTAGAAGAGAGGCGCAGGAAGACGAGATTGGATCCACCTACCAGCAACTGTGGTCGGGGTTGCATGTATAGAGATGAAGAGAGAGGGACAAGAGAGGCATTACGTATGCACAATGACAGGTAACCAAAGAGACAAGACTTCACATTTAACAACTTGATATCAGACTGGATCCACCTACCAGCTAGTTGGGACTCGATCAGGCCAAGGTTGCATATAGAGAAATGAAGACAGATCGTCGTTATGTATGGGCGAGACCATTGACTTTCAAGTTTGAATACAATCAAGTAGGCCAAGCAGACAATAATTCACAGTTAACAAGGTCAGGGTGATGAGTGTGATGCTGACATGTCCAGCCAGGATAACCACGTACATACGGTAGGTGAGAGCGACAAGCAAGCAGAGACGTAGGGCGAGATCGGTTGGCCTCCGGTAAGTTTTACAGGTACTCCCTCTGTTCCAAAATAGATGACTCAACTTTATACTAACTATAGTACAAAGTTAGTACAAAGTTGGATCATCTATTTTGGAACGGAAGGAGTAGTAATTAGGAAGTCCAAGGAGATCTGACTTCACAATCACCAAGCTGAGATTAGGCTGAGATGGATATGCATGCGTCTGATGGCTAACATGACAGGGTCAGCTAGGCTATATATACATGCGAGCAGTAAAATATGGCTTGAGATTGAATCTGATTATATTATTGACATACCCCTCGATATTCCCTGTTAATCGATCGATGTAAAATCGTGAAATGGGCACAACAGAGATGCTTATCTAGTGCACAACAGAGCAATAAAGCATAGAAAACGTAGAGGCCGACGGGGGCGAGGTGATGAACAGGAACGCTACCTGCACTCGGTGCCGCCGGGCCGTCACGGCCGCCCGGCAGCGCAGCCTCGTGCCGTCGTGCGCCCGACGCGCGGTGGGGTCCCTGAGCTCAGACACGGCGCACGGACGCATTGCTCCCGCCGGTGGCCAGCTCCGTCGTCGCCGGCATCTGGATTTGGGAAAGAAGATGCGCACCTCTGGTGAAACGAACAGGCGAGAGAGCAGGGCGAGGAATACACTAGCAGTGAGGGTGGGCTGACTTAGATAACGACGTGGGCTTCAGGGGCGAAACCAGCCCAGCTAAAAGAGGATAACAAAGCCCAGTCCGGCCTTCCGAAAACTGCTCAAGTCTAGGTATGTCTCGTGATTCCCTAAAAAAAAGGTATGTCTCGCGATGGCGATGTGGGTGCTCCAATTGACGGGCAACTCCTATTTGGCGCTTATGCGCCCGTTAGCAAACGGGCGCCTGCAGGGCGCGGCTAGTTGGGCTCGGCCCATCTTGCCCTTTCTTTCTAAAAACTGAGAAAAAGGTAGAGTTCCCCCCGGATTCGAACCTCAGACCTACAGCTTCGCAGAAGCAAAGCAGCTACCACTCAGACAACCAGACGGAAGGAACAAATTATTTCGATTTACTAATTTTATTCTTTCCACCGATCGCGATGCCCGCGTTTTTCTTTTTCTTCTTCTTCTTATTTTCTATGTTTCCCTTTAGTTTCCTTTACCTTTTGCAAATGCGTGAACTTTTCTTCATTTTCGTATTTTTGTAAGAATCAATGAACTCTTTTTCCAATTTGTGGAATTTTTTGGGAATTGAAGAACTTTTTCAAAATGGATGAACTTTCTTCAATTTCAATGAAATTTTTTTAAGTTAGAGAAATCAATTCAAAGGCGATGAACTTTTTTTGAATTTGATGAACTTTTTCAAAAAAATTGTATGAGCTTTTTTCAAATTTGATGAACTTTTATTCAAATCAATGAACTTTTTTCCAAAATTCGATGAACTTTTTTCAAATTCGTGAACTTTTTTTTATCAAAATCAGTGAACTTAATTTCAAAACCCAGTGAACTATTTTTCAAGTCGTGATTTTTTAATTCAAAATCAATGAAATTTTTTCATAACCCCCTGAACTATTTTCAAATTTGAGATATTTTAATTCAAAATTGATGAAAGTTTTCTCAAATCAATTAAAATTTTCGAACTTTTTTTAAGTTGGTGAACTTTTTACAGTTTATGCTTTTAAAATTAGTGAACCTTTTTTCAAAATCATGAACTTTTTCCATTATCGCGAACCTTTTCAAATTGGTATTAACTTTTTCAGTTTTTTTATATTTTTCAATTCATTGTTTTTCCAATTTAATTTTTTTATTCAATTTATTATAGTGGGTGTAATACTGCTAGTATATGCTAATGTTTGCACTAAAGGAAGGGTTAAGTAGATCTCTTTCCTCAGTCTAGGCAAGAAAAGTCAAGCGTGGTTTATTGGTTAGCTCGGTTGACATTGGCGGATGGAGTTCGATTCTCAATTTAGCCGATTTAATCTCGATTTTTTGGTCGCTTTAGATTTTTACACAGCTTGCTGGGCCGGGCTGCTACGTTGCGCCTGCAAGCGCCAGCAGCACTAACGGGCGCTTAAAGCGCTGAGTAGGAGCTCCCCAATTGGAGGCCCTCATATTACAAGGTATGTGCAATTGCAAGCAGTGGTGGAGGACATCAACAAAGCGATTGGAGGCCCTCATATTACAGTGGCAAAGGAAATAGTAAAAAGAAGAGCCAATTTTGTGATTTTATGTTCAAAGGTCGTGATTCGAACAAGGAGGCACACAATCTTGTAAATTTTTCAGTAGCGCTCCCAAAGGTTCGCCATTTATGGCTGATATTCCCTCGTGACCCTCTTCGTATCCCTTTAAATGTTGTTTCACATTAAAAAAAATTGGGATCCCTCAAAAAAAACTACCCCAAGCCTTCCTCTAAAAAAACCTACCCCAAGCCGGCAAGCCCTGTTACTCAAAAAAACCTAACCTAAGCCCTAATCCAATGCAATCTTTTTCCTTTTGAGGGAAAACCCAATGCCAATATTTTTTTGAGGGAAAATCCCGTGCCAATCTTAACTCTAGCTAGGTTTCTGCTACCCTAAGCCGTTGAGCTTTGCACTAGTGGCTTCGTTTAGCGAATGTGCTTAGAAAAATGAACTGGTTTTTTTGAGTTCAAACACCAACTTCTACCTGTCATGCAACCTCAGAAGTTCTACTCGTATTTACCCCGAGTTTCTTTCAGGGGACTGGAATCTAGGTAGAAATTACCCAACTCAATTTGGTGCCTCTCCTTGCTGATTAATTCATCTTCATCTTGGCAGCACTTCTCAAAATTTCATGAGACATTAAATAAGTAAAACCACGAAATAGATTGGAAATAAAAGAAAAGAGAGAGATGAAAATAGAAGGAAAGAAAGTAAAGAAAAGGAAACAAAAGGAAAGGGGATATGAAAAATGGTCTTCCAACCTTTCTTCTCACATGCACATGCATGCATGCACTACATGAAAAAATGGTGATGTCATCCTAGATTCTTTCTATTTCGAAACTTCAAAAACTTGTACCTCAAACCGTCACTCTGATCGAAAAACTATTTTCATATAGAAGATTCATCGCGACGAGATCTTCGAAACGAGATCTTCGTCACTCCGATGACTTTCTTTTTGTAAAAAGTTACGACGCATGTGCTATGCAAGTTATCATGCCAGTTGAGCATAAGTTATCATGTTGTTTACAAAGAAATTACCGGGGCATAAAAAAATAGTTCCTTCGACCTTCTCCCCACATGCACATTCACGCATGCCCTAGAGGATGGAAAATGCTAATGTCAGGGAAGATTCCACCGAAACTCAAAAAAATGGAAATGTTTTGTAACTCAAACCATTGCTTCCATACAAAAATCTTTTCCACATAAAAAATTCGTTGCGACTATACCTTCAAAATGAGATCTCACATTAGTATATTTCAGCAACTTTTTTCGGCCAAAAAGTTGTCGAACCTGGGCCAGTTCTATTGTGTGTATATTATCATGCTATTCATATATGAGTTACCGAAGGGTGTTTTTCAGACAGGTCCCTCCCGCCCTCCCGGTCAAAAGTTATCACACCTAGACTAAGTAAGTTGTCAACTCATTTGTGCATATATTGCCATGTCATTTACACATGAGTTATGGGGTCAAAGTTATCACCGTGTTTGTACGTAAGTTATCAGGTCTGAGATGCGTAAATTACCATGTAATTCGCACAAAAATTACCGGGGACCTGTTTCTTCAACTTTATTTTCCCGGGTCAAAAGTTATCGACGTGTAGCACATAAATTATATGGTATGTGGTGCGTAAATTACCATGCTATTCTTACAGAATTTATCGGGGGTGTATTACAACCCCACCCCCGCCAAAGTTATCACAGTGTTTATACGCAAGTTATCGGGTGTGTGATGCGTAAATTACCATGCTCTTCACACAGAAGTTATCAGGGGCATGTTTTCAACAACCCCCCCCCCCCTCCCCGCGCCGGGGGTATGTCTCAACCAATTTTTCCCCCGCAGTCAAAGTTGCCGCGGTCTTTGTACGTAAATTGTCAGGTTTACGGTTCCTATATTACAATGGTACTTACACAGAAGTTACGGGGGTATACTTTTCAGCAATTTTTTTTCCCCGGGTTAAAAAGTACCATGGTGTTTGTACGCCTTATTGGCTCATCGACAAATTGTCCTCGTTATCATTAGAATGTTCAAGGGGGTACAACAAAGTATATGTACCATGTGAATGATACAATGGAGAAATGTAGCAAAAAAATCATGATGAAAATGATTGCTTTCATACCCAATATTACGTGTTTGTTTTCTGGCAAGTGTTCTTCCTACTAGACACAAAAGAAATTTGGGGTTAGGTGGTTAAAAAGGCCTCAATTCAATTAGTTAGAGACCCAAATTCGAATATTAGGCATCACGTGCTCATATTGTATCTTTTTTTCCTAGTCTACAGCGGGCATTGCAACATACAAAAAGTATCTAACCTGTATCTAAACACAAAACTAAACTAGCCCAACTAGTATGTGAACAAAGTGAACAATCTTGAGGTGGGAGAAAACGCGGCGGAAAGCAGGATCACGCACATGCAAGCTGGAGAAATCCGGCCTTCAGATGCGCGTCAGACACACATGCAAGCTGTAGACGCACACCGCATTGGGTGCCACCGGAGAAGCTGGAGGTCGCAGCCTTGTCCTCGCCAGCGCCATATTGGGAGAAGAAGCAGCACCTCGAGTCAAGATGGCAACGGGTCACCCTATTAGGGGACAGGGATTGCCCAGTTTATATACCCATGGGGTTGCTGCTGTGTAAAATTTGAAACCCGTTAGGTTTTGTGGGTGCAAACCCGTTTGAGTACTACCCGCACCCAGAACCCGCCAAACCCGCAAAACCTATAGCATCAGGGCCTCAGAATAGACCTAGGCTAGGCAAAACTAGACAGGTCCAGTCTCTCTCCCTAGAAAATTTCACTTCTGGTCATCAGCCCGTCACAGTCCCGCATCTAAACACTAGGCCAGCCAAAAAATACCCGGAAAATTATTGTTTTGCTGAAATTTCAATGTTATTTTTGCTTGTCCCTCGCGGGGACGGGTTCCCCACAGGTACAGAAAACCCGACAGGGACGGGGATGGACAAAAACTGTCCCCATGCACGGAGATAGGCTTGGAGTTTTGTCATGGAGATAGGGATGGGCATGCAACCCGTTGCCATCTTAATCCCCGAGTGAAGAGGCGAGAGAGCAGGGCAAGGAAGCAATACACCAGACAATGAAATTAATGGATCTCCGACTAAGAATTAATCATTACAGATCACGCATGGTCAGACTCAGACGTGTAATTCTCTTGACCGTCGAGAATGTGTGACAAGTAGCCCAGTGTAGTTGTAAGCCCAATGTACAATTCAGCAGACTGTTTCCAACAGTTTGAAGGCAAGATCGAAGGAGAAGCTATGCAAATCCCGCCGCCATGCACTTGTCCACAGAATGAGCAGTCCGTACCAACCTGCATCGGGTATACAAAAGGCACACAACAATATTATTATTGATATACTACGTACAACACAAGCAACGCTCAACTGCATAGATGTGCGATGTTCAAAGAAAAGAAAATGTGCTGTAACAAAGTAGTAGCACACCTCCATTGGCTTCGGATTTCTTAATCTGCTGTCGATATGGAAACCTTGTTGCTGCATGTGCTACCACCTTGTTCTCCTTCACCAGGAATTTCGATCACCGATAATCCTTCTGTGTGCCCAACTGCAACCCTGATAGATAAAAGAGCACAAGCTTTACTAGTGTGGAATCTTAGGGAAACGAAAAAATTGAAAAGGATTACAACATCACTATAACTAAGCAAGCAGCGAAGGGGTAGTACAAAAAATAATAGAACTGGAAGTACCGATTACCTTGACCCCATCAAACATGCAAAACCACAAATAAATTCATCACCATCATTAACATTAAAAATTCTCTTGAGCCTGGGAAATATGAAGCACTCATTAATTTACCATATATAGAGGCTAACAGGCATATATATGCAATGTGATGTGGAGGTGGCGTGTTCTAAAGGGTCTGTAGTGTGTGTTTGTTTCATAAGGACATACTCTAGTGATTACCTGTAATTAGTGGAGCTCCACACGTGAACATCACCATCATATGTACCTGTAATCAGAACTGGAAGATTGGAATGGGAAACGACCTGAATAACTTGAGACGTATGTTCGAGTGTATAAACGCACTCCTTCTTCTGCATGTTCCATATCTGATTTTAAAAACAAAATAAGGCACGCATATGTTGGAAATGCTAAATGCATGTTGTATTAATGTACTTTCCAACATAATAGCCGACCTTGGCAGTCTTGTCATGAGAGCCACTAATCAAATACTGCTGACCATCACGATTGAAGAAATCCATGCAGTACACCTTACCCGAATGCCCAGACAGAGTATACTTAGATTTGGGAGAATCAAGACTCCAGACCTGAACACCAACCATAAGAACTTCCGGTCAAGGTACAGTAAAAATTGAAACGTACTCCATCATCATTGCATCAAAGTTTACTTAGCAAAGAAATAAGAGAGAGAAAGCAAAACCTCTACTGTAAAATACCCTGAAGCACTTGCAAAACTGTTGGTGTCCTCTGGGTTAAATTTTAGGGCCTTAAGTTCATAGGGCTGTTCTCCAAATGTCTGTATGCAATTCCAGCCCTGGTCCCAGTCCCAAAGCTTTATTTGGTCAAGCGATCCCGACAGCACATAGGGCTGGGTAGGATGAACGTCTAATGGACACCATTCACTGTCATGATAATGGTGAGCTTTGAAACTCGTGACCTTTTCGAGTTCCTTTTCATACTTGTACACATGGACGAAACAATCTTTTGACATAGCCACAAGCCACCGCTTTCGTGCAATAAATTTAACAGTGGATACTGCCGTGAGGGCAATCGTCTAATTAGCATATCATTGTACAACTGTACATATGGTGGAAGAAAATTATGTTAAGAAGACAGAGAGCTTACCTGCTTCCTGTGAGACCTTGATCGAAGCGACCACTTTCTGCCAGTAAACATAAATGAGTCATTTGTTTGTTCAATATAAACAGAAGATTGGATATTTGCCAATAAAAATTGAGCTTTTGTTGATGGCCCTCTACATTTAATCATGGTAATTCAATTGAAATACTACGACGGGAAAAAAGTGGGCAAAAACATTTGCCAATATGGTGTGGTGTTTTCTTGGCTGTGAGCA
This sequence comes from Aegilops umbellulata, assembly GCA_032464435.1. Taxonomy (NCBI): domain Eukaryota; kingdom Viridiplantae; phylum Streptophyta; class Magnoliopsida; order Poales; family Poaceae; genus Aegilops; species Aegilops umbellulata. Next base: position 443,585,814 of record CP136059.1, on the reverse strand, counting down.
AAAAATTTCAACATTATGGTACGGCTCCCATCGACCATCACCAAACATGGACTTTCCCTGCTATATTTGGCAATCAACAGAATCTGTGTATGTACTTATGAACTAAATGCTTGGGCCACGAGCATCTTTCTGATGCAAAGGGCAAGCGGCCATAATTTTCTTTCTTTATCCAAAATACTAGAAGAAGTAATAGAGGTAACTTGCCTGCGTGTCAGAGTTCCAAATCTGAACACCACCACGTCCGTGACCTGTTATAATCCTGTATGATAATGAGGTATTAAAGCAGGATAATGACTTGAAAAGGAAGTTTAATAAAGACTAAAATGCGCATATTATCCTACACACTTACAATGGCTCGTTGTGACTTGCATCTATGCAGTCGATCATCTCTGCTGTATAATCTATAATCTGACCAAGCAATATTCCTGTCAAGACTACAGAAACCACCACCAAGATGGAAGGTCTTGGGAAGAGAAGAAAATGAAAACCCGAAAACAAATACCTGTATTAAAGGTTGGATTGTCTGCTACGTCGTTAATGCATCAAAGATGACAGACAAAAGGAAGCATCAGTACAATTCATCTCGTCAATGAAGCAGCATTATTCCAATGCCACGATGCAATTACACTCATAAATGAATTTAGTTGGGATCTCTTTCTAACTCGATCATCTCGAATCGTCAATCTTACACAGTAGAGTAAATTAGAAGGAACCCTCTCTTTTTTCCGACACATAACCACCACTATTGGAACGATGCCAGTGACACGTAGCACTGATTTGTCGTGAATCATCGTGCAAAGGCAGCCACCCACAAGCTGGCACGAGTCCGGTGAGCACGGCGGCGTAAACATGTCTATCGAGCCATCCGTGACCTTTGCTGTGATGGAGCACGACACGATGCTGCCGCTCTTCGCGGCGCGTCGACATGTACTTCTACAACCGCCACTTCAAACCCCACAATGCTCACGCTTGGGCGTCAGATGGCGGCGCCAAGGGCACCGAGGAGGCGAGGACGCCTATTGCACCGCCTGCAGCTCGTCGACATGGGCGGCCACGTTGTTGCATCGATGTGCTGTCCGGCTTCCTCCCATGCTTGTGCGGCATGTCAACCAAGTTCGTGGGCGCTGACAACGAGGCCGCCGTAGTGTGGCCCAGGGAGACCAAGATGCTCTATGGCCAACCCTTCGCTTGGCATGGCCAACATCCCCATGCTTGCCCCCGGGTCGCGTGGGAGTACCCCGAATCCAATGGTCATGTCGCCCGCCCAGCTCGGCGCCAACAGCAATGTCGTGGTCCCCAGCCCGCAACAACTCCAAGATTATCAGCGGATGGGTTGTGCACGTTTGCCACGTGTGCTCAACCTGGTGCAGAGTGCGCGGAGCGCGGATGGAGCTAGCTGGTGAGCCCAAACTCTGTCTTGCCGTGCACTCGACTTGGTGCGAGTGCAGCTGGCAGGCTCATGCACATTGCTCGGCTAAATGGCTGAGGACACCTACAGAACTTGGGGATCAAGCTCCACGCGGTAGGTGTCTGTGAACACCTCTGGGAGGGACACATCATGCTCGCGGGCACGGAGATAATTAGGTTCTCAGACTAATGGTCGTATAGGAGAAAAGAGCAAAAGAAAAGAAAACTAGGTTGTCACACACCAAGCAAGGTTTCTCAAGGACTCGATCGATCGGCGTGGCCATGGACACAGTGATGGTCGGCAACACTGACCTCTCCAGGCATGCCGAGTAGCAGCAAACTGGAGACCGAGCAGTGGTACCGATGCCAAGATCAACCGCGCCGAGGGCTCCCACTCTGCAGAGCTTCATCCCGGCCGCACCCTTTCATCACCGGACGTGCTCCAAGTCTCCAGTCTCAACCCCGACCAATTCTGGGAAGGAGGCAATGGAGGAGGGGGCAGAGAGGAGGGATGAAGATGACATGTAGGCCTATGTCCACGTCAGCTTAAAATCCATGTGTATTGCCAACTCAGCTTGACAATCAATGCCCATCGTTTATTTTCGCAGTTAAAAAAAGGTTAATCGATGAATAAGTGTTAGGTGCCACGACACTACCGTGACAGGAGTGGTTAATGAGTATTGACTTTCCTTGATTCAAAGGAAAAAAAGACTATCGACTTTCCTCATTTTGTATGGTAAAATTTGAAATAGCACCTAGTAATTTTTTAAATGATTGGACATAGCTTTGTAAGTCATATACATGGACAGACAGACAATTGAACGCTTTCTTTCTAGTGCATTATATGGTATATGTACAGTTTTGATCAAACAAGGATGAAACATCCCTGGTAACCAATAGCTCACTTATCCCGGCTGAGTGAAACATTGTTTACTCGAAATATTATACCTATTATCCTGTCGTTGGCATGCTGTATTAATTAAATTTCTGCCATGCTATTACTCTTACTTGCACCATTATTCATTACACACAGATTTCATTTGTACTAGCCAATAATTAAATATGCACAGCTTTTGTAAATAAGTTTTCTTTCTTAGTTTAGCAATCTCACCTGTGTCTCGGTGGCTGTATCACGTGCTGATGTACACACACGCACGCACACAAACTAAATTCTGACTTCTCAACAACACATATTTTTTTGTTGAGTTTATACTACATGAAAATAAAAAGGAAAAGATGTGCAACCCAACCTAATCTATTGATTATACTGTGGTACTCCGTTTAAAATAATCTTAAAATATGTTTGATCTGGACGTCTTTTTTTTGTTGCAGAAAGCGATCTCTCCGTAATTTCATTCACAAAACCACAAAGTTCAGTTCTACTACAAAGCGTAAGTAAATATATTTTGATTTGAATGCCTATCAATTTGGCACTCTAACTATAATCAAAGATCATTTGCACTGGGAACTAATTGAATAGACAAAGCTTTGCAAGTTAGTATTCTTAGGCAACTCACCACGCTGGTTTCCTCACTTGCTTCTTGTGGCTCACTGATGTCAAAAACCACATCCAAATTCACGTCATCAACCACATTGACCGCCTCATTAATGGACATGTTTGTAGTTATATCCTCAACTGCAAGGCAATCATTCACTTTGGTGCTCCATACAATAAGTTCACTGTCACGATGCATATATCCCGGTGTCTTGCCCTGCAGCTGCATTGCTATCTCAACACTACAAATGGATCGTGGCGGCATATTGCCTTTCTGCGGCTGTATGCAGTATGCCAGGGGGCTTGTATTTTTTATGTTGAAGGCAATGTAAGAACCCGTCTCATTGGTTAGCTGAAGTTTGCATGACATCTGTTTGTTAAGTTCAAAAGGAAAATGTAGTTGGAGTGGCTCAATTCCAAGCATATCATCTTCTGAGTAAGGGCTTATCTTCATGAAAAGAGCAGGAGTACATATATGTGTTACACACCATACTCAGGGTAAGTAGTCCAAAGCTAATTAATAAGGCCCATGGAGCATACGAGCTTACCTGTCCAAATGTATGTTCATAGGCATTCCTGTTTTTTTCATTAGCACCTTCAATTTCTCTTATAACATGTATCATATCCCATATATATGGCCGTTTGAATGGGTCAATTTCCTGGCAGCGTAACCCAATTTCGAGGCATTTTGCTACTTGTTGGTAAACCAATGGTGTTTCATTCCCAGTTTTCTTCCATCTGTGCCTCCATCTCCTAAGTACCTGTCATTCCACAAAACGTGACATACAATAAGTTGAAATGTTCAACAGAAAACTCAATCGTCGGGATGATGACACGTAAACCAGCTTAGACACGCATCTCTCATCTACACAAAATTAGGCAAGGCGACGGATGCTTAGGATTGATGCAAAAAAGAGAGATAAGGTTTTAATTCCCAATATAATCAATCACGTAAGATCCCAATATCTCTCTCACTCACTCCAAAGATCTTTTGCCATACCGAGCATCCCATGTGCTTTGTTGTGTGTGGCTGTGTGTGTGTGTGTGTGTGAAAGAGAGAGAGGTGAGAAGAGTTCATACATACAAAGAGGCGCTAGAGACAGAACAGATGGATTTTCTCCACGTAGTGAAGTTGTGTGGCTACTAATTCGATATTCTGAATATTGTTGATTTATATATAAAAAATTGGTTTCTAGTTTTGTAAGTTTGTCTTGTGGTTGTTGAAGCTTTCCCTATATAACGCATCCAAACTATGTTCTTTAACACGTCCAAATATGGGATTCGTAGTATTTTCATGCAGAGCTGGAAAGTTCTCCCTTTATTTAGAAAAATGGTGAAGCAAAAATCGAAGCATCTCAATTCTCAACAGAGTATTTCAGCTTGCCAAGGAACAAAGGAAGAGGCTCCCTCGCGTCACTTCCTCCAGGAGGACCGAGAGAGTAAACCCTAGCCTCCCCTGCTGCCGCCCCCTCCTCCCTCCCCTCTCCCCCCTCGTCATCTCCAGAGGCGGGCGTCGGGAAAGCCCGCGTGCAGCCGGTGAAGGGGCAGCGGGGATCTGGCGACTCGCGGCCGTGGCGTAGCTGTCTAGAGCGGCAGTGCACGGCGGTCCGAGATCTTCCTCCTGCGGTTGTTCCTCCCGAAGGCACGACGTCACTTCGGTGTCATCGCGAGGACGACGGACTCGGCAAGGGTGTGAAAGGTTTGAGGCACAAGGACCTCGAAGCAGCGGCTCCGAAAATGCAGGCGGCAGCGGCCCCTCCGCCGGGGATGACTGGGCAGAAGGTGGCTCCATGTCACGGTGCCTAGGGATGGCAGATCACGGGATCCCGTACCTGGTTTCATCGTACGAGGCGTGTGGCGGCCGAAGCTATCTCCAAAGTCAGATCGCGCTAGATGCGGGAGAACCACAACACTTTGGGTTCACGGATCGAAAACTAGGGCAATGGCTCTAGATGATGGTGGCGGCACTGACCTCATGGTTGGTGGCGATCTAGCAGGCTACGGCTGCGGGGATGTGCGGATGCCAGTGAAAAACGGGCCAACTTTGGTCATGACGGACGATGGCGGTGTATTTGTGTCGTCACCTTGTCGAAGGCATCATTGCCGCGGCTCTCGTCTTCCAACCCAGGCTACTCTAGGGAAACCCTTGATCGCGGAGACCCGGAACAGACAATGGCAGCGGGCGGCGCCGGCGCCGTTCTCCTCCGCTTTGTTTTTTAGAGCTGGCTGGAGGGGTGCTGAGGTGGAGCGGCATGCTTTCTTCCTAGTCGAAGACGGCAGTCTCGGCGGCATGGTGTAACGGGGTCTCGACGGCAGACTCATGATGATGCACGCATGCAGGGCGGTGGTGTTGTCTGGCATTATGATGGCAGGTCTGGCAAGGTCTATGTGTTGACCCCAGTCCTGAAGATTGCTTCACGGAAGAAGGGTACAACGACTTTTGGAGCGTGCGCATGCGGTGCGCGTTAAGGGCTTGCGTTTTAGATGATGTGCATAGGTGTAAGGTCAGGGCGCCCTGATCATGGCCACCCCATCATTAAGGTTGTAGGTGTGGCGACACTTGTCTCCTAGAATGTGGCTTCGAATGGATCAATGTTTTATCTCGTAAGGCTTTGTTGAATAATTTAGTAAAATTGGCCTAATGTTTTATCTTGTAAGACTTTGTTGAATAATTTAATAAAATTGGCTAAGGCCAGGGGTTCAACCTCCTTTTCAAAAGACAAAAAAATATGTTCGCGAAAGCTCTCTTATAAATATATATATAGCACAAAAACCTTGATGGTGCTATGCTTACAAGGCGTAAGAATGGGCAGTCCAAAGTTGACTAAACGTCAGACATGCACTGTGGCTTTTGGAACCTTGATGTCTTATGTCTGATGCAGAACAAGGACACTAACTTCGCACGGGATACGCCTGAAGCTTGCGACGCTTTCATCTTGTCATGATCGCTTGTTCTGAATCGCCAATTTGGCTTCTGCAGCACCCATCTCCTACTTGCTACTCCTCTATGTCACTTCTATACAGGGACGCTGCAGAATGTTGATGATCAACAAATGTTGCGGTGGGGGTGGTGCCGGCCGTCAACAAATGTTGAACTTCATAGTGGCTGTGGTGGTTGTTGGGTTTCCTCCTGGTTGGTTCGGTTCAGTCTTAATTAGTGGTTTGATTAACTCTTACTTTCTTATCTCACACGTAAAAAAAGAGATAAGAGGGACCATGTTAAAATTTGCCACAAGAGCATATACATACAACAACCAGACGACCACTTGTACCACTCGAACTCGGCTAACTAAACCTGCCCGGAATCTAGACTCAGAGCACACCACGTACACGTTGTGCTACAATTCCTAAATTGTCAAACTTGAACGCCAAACTAAATTACACTCAGTCAGCACTACAAACTGACACTACTAAGACACATCGGCATGGACCAACTTTGTCCAAACTGTACACGACAAACTGACTCTAATACGACCTTGCTTAGCATCTACCCCTCCAAGAATACTTGTCAGACCAGTACTACAGCAAGCGCCAGAACTCAAACAAGAACTTAACACCTACCAGACTGCACTAGAGGTTCATACATCACTGATGGATGCCTAAATCCCAGGACTGGCGGTTTTTGGGCCGGTCAGGGATTAAACGTCACTGGTGACTACTTTCAGCGTCGACGAAGCAAACACACCGGTTAGTGGGGATTAGTTACGCAAACAAAAGACCACGAGCCATCCAGCCTGTGCCTGCCCCATCGTCGCTATCCGCAAACCGGGAACAGACACATCATGGGGACGAGCAGAAGTTGTCGTGCAAGTGCAAGGATGCCACCGGCATCACTGTCGTCTTCCACATCGTCATAGCCATCATGGTCCCGCATGTCATGTCAGAACTTCGGATCTGGAGCAGGAGATGGCGGAAGAACCCAGGGACCCACCCCTTGGCGTCGCCCTTCTAAATTCATGCTCACCTACCGTCGCCCTTTTACATTCATGCTCGCCTACAGACGATGTGGACGGCAACTTGGGCAACAGCAGGGGCCTTCTCCAATGTTGGAGATGACGGATCTGGAGCAAGAGATGGCTATTGGTGTAGTGAGCCCCTCCGCAAGGTTTGATAGGGTGGTCATATGCGGTTCGAGGCGAAATTATAAGTTTTCAATGGGGTCGATGCTAGCAAATATGGTGCACACGATGCATTGTTTTCCTCCTTGGAGGAAAGAACTCGCTTGAAAGTCACAATTGACTAGGGATGGCGAACAAATTCCACGGTGGAGGTCAGCTTAGGCCCGCATCGGTGTTGTCAACATCAAGGGGGCGCACGGGTTATTAAAACAAGATGGTGCCATCGGGTTGCAGTGTTGCTATTCTCGAGGATAACACTCCTGGTCTAGTTTAGCTAGGGAATTTGTCTCATTTGTCACGGTTTTGCATGGTCATCCTTTGGTCGACAACAACCTTTCTTATATCCGCATGAGCTCCCTGCCCTCTTGACATGGTATCGGAAAAAGTAGAATAAACAACGCTCACAAGTTGTGTTTCCTAGGAGGAAAACAAACCTTGGCTAGATCTTTGTCAACTGAGCCTTAACCAAGTCTCAGTGGAGTGGCATAACATATAAAAAAAAGAAAAAAAATTGCACGGATCTCCGCGTAAGATCTCATGAATATAGCATCGATCGAGACATAACAAAGTCTCAGTTGACTAAAATTTAGCAAAACTAATTAATTTTCGTTGTGGATAAATCAAGTGTGTGGGTATTTCTTCAATCCACCAAGGTCACATATAAGCAACATAGCATGGTATAATATACAATTTCAGCATGAAGTGAAAGTGGTCCAAGGACTCTGGGAAGCTGTGAAGAGACAGGGCCGGTGACCCGGGGCCACATGGATGAAAATGTTATAAACCATCACATGAAGCTCTACCATCCATCAGAATCAATTTCTAAATTGTGGTACGAGTAATGGGTAACTCAATATCACTATCTGCCAAAGAATTTACTTCTCGGTGGTGCGCACATAGGTTTTTGAGAATGAACATCGCATGGCTTAATTTTCTCATCTAATATGTATTATTTTACTAGATATGCATGCCATCCAACACCATAATATGCAAATTAAATATGATTAATAAAAATATTGTAAAAAATATGCAAGGTAGAAAGTTAAAGATATTTCGAAAAAGAGATTGGCTCCATGGCGAGATAAAACCTTCATACATTGTTATTATTGCTGGGGATCGCCTTTTGTCCTGTCACTAGTTCAATAATTATGACACCCAGACTGTACATGTCTGATTTGAATGACATCTTTCCCTGATGTAGGTATTCTGGAGCACAATATCCTCTGCATAAAAGGTCGTGTTTCATTGCATTATAACATCAAACAATGTGAGAGTAAATGCAAAGAAACATGTTCTTTTGATGCATAGCTTACAGTGATCCATGACGTTCTTCACTCATAGTTTTTGACTTCTCATCAAGTCTGGATAAACCAAAATCTGTGATTTTCGGCAGCATATCATTGTCTAGTAGTATATTGTCGGGTTTCAGATCCATATGATATATCTGCTTTTCCTTGTGCAGATGATGCAAACCTTCGCAGATGCCTCTAATTATTTTATAACGTGTATTCCATTCCAGTCCCCTTAATTCATCTGAATAATAGAAAAAGTAGCAGCGAGAATGAAAGTTTCCAACAACTGATTTTTCTTTTAAGGAAGCTTCCAACAATTGATTTATTTTATAACAATTGATTTATGCAAGCTATATACTGAACAACAAGTGACATCAACATATGTGTTCTAGTCTACACCTTCTTGATTGTAAATAAAACGCGTCAACATAAAATGAACGGAAAAAGATAAATAAACAAAGATAACAAATATCGGATGCAACAACGTACCAGTAATACATTTTTGCAGGCTTCCATTGCTGATATACTCAAAACAGAGTAATCTTTCTCGTACCTCGGCATAAATATGTTCTTTCGATCCTCCAGTTGGTATGGCTATCTGGTCTGTGCTAGCACAAAAGCCAAGAAACCGTACGACATTTTTATGTTCAATGTTCAATAGGCTGTCAACTTCTCGATAAAAAAAGGTCTCGTTGATTGTATAGCCGTTCCTTATCCTCTTGACAGCAACATTCCCATTTGGGAGCACTCCCTGTTTAATTTCTCTTGTGAGCATTTAAAGAATGTCTAGCTGAATTTGAAGGTGCTATGCAATAAAGAGATGAAGTGAGTAACACAATACTCGCGCCACCACATATTTGGGACTCCCTGACCAACTAATGCATGCGAGCAGGCTTGTGCCATAAAACGCGAGACACCATGTCTCTACCCTTGGAGTACCACACACAGAATTGTCTTTTTTTTATGGTACAAGAATCTGCCTGATTGACTGACTTCAATATATATGCAGACTACCCCAAAAACTAAGGAGTATCTTGGAAATATATGTAACAGCTATATATACTGTGATTTTAACTACTGAGGCTCAAGTCAATATAAGAATATCAAGCATTATCTTAGATGATGATATGTGCCTAATTTCTGTTAAGATAATTTACCTTATAAACCGTTGCGAATCCACCATGGCCAATTTCTCGATCATCTGAGAAATTTTCTGTGATACTCTTCAAAAGTGTGAACGATAGATTTGTTGGCTTCTCTCTTCCATCAAGTATACGCTGCAGGACCTCAATATCCATGTATCTGCTGTGCAATCAATTTCAGAATATGCACTTTCAACACTAACAAAAAAAAAGGTTTGTTCCTACTGGAGCAGCATTCGATGGAGAACTGACGTTTGACTGGATCGCTAATTAATGGAGAACTGACGTTTGAGTGGAGCAGCATATGGTAATTGTTCAAGAAAGTTGACTCCAGGAAATCATTCATGCGCCAACAAATATTTAGTACAAACCCTGCATTAAATGCAAAATAAACGAAATTATTGTAAGATATGTAACAAAGTCGATACACACATGACATAATGCTTGTAAAGTTGAGATAACAGTATGGCTAAAAATGCCTAATTTGATGTACCACTAAAAATGCCTAATTTTGATGACAAGTATTTCCGGACGGAGGGAGTACTAAATAGCTCGCTGCCTGTCCAAAATGTCAGACAAGGGCTCGGCACGCACGGAAGCAAGGACATCATGGTGCAGCAGCAGCGACAAGCTTCGGCGCCGGGGATGTGGATGCACCGTCGCCTCCTGAAACGCGCACACACGCACGGGCAGAAGGAAGAAACAGCAGAAGAAAGCAGAAAGAAGCAGAGTAGGCCGTGAAGAGCATCAGAAGAAGCAGCAGAGTACAGTTGAGTGGTCAGATCAGATCTGGAGGAATGGCGCCAAGTGTTGGAGGGAAATGCAAATTAATGGAACCGCTGGCTGGATGGGGGGGAAACCTCACACGGGCGCCGCCAGCTCCTGCAGCTGCAGCAGCGCCGCCGGCTTCCGCAAGTTTTAGTTAGATCTGGGCGAGACGCTTTACTGCTGTCCGGTCGCTTGAGGGAAGACAACGCTCGTGCCGACCGCTTTAGTTAGACCCAGAGAACGTAGTATCTACTCTGGATCTGGATTTGCAGAGGAAGAGGGATTCCTCTCCGGGCAGCGGAGGCGACAAGAGCAGGCAGAGGCCATGGATTAACAATACAACCTCCCAGTTTACCAAAGCACCGATCGACACCTTGGAGATAACAATCAATCAGCTGCATAAAGCGACAGCACTGACCTTGAGAGAAGAGACGCTGATACTAGATCGATGATGAGAGAACCGAGAGCTGAGTGAATGCTGGTCTCTGGTCTCGTCTCCTTGCAGCAGCTGGGTAGGTGGTGGTGGGTGGGTAATATACAAAGTTGACTTGACTTGACTCGAGGCTGTTAGAGTAATACAAGCACATTAGTACTGGTTAATTGAGCTCAGTATGGATTAGTATAAGGTAAACAACGATTTACAATCGGCTGGCCGGCTGAACTTTCGGCCGGTCACGCCCGCTCTCCACGCGCGACACAGGTCCTTTGCTGGCCCACCACCACCACTCTACTTCTTCTTATCCTCGATCCCTCTCGGGACATGTTCCGTGACCAAACTTAGAGCAATAGCAGAGCCCGCATCTGGTGCGAACCCGCCTAACTCCGGCAATTAAACGAGTTCGGCCTAATATCCTGGTGTTTCATGAAAAAGAAACGTCCCCCGGGCAGGGGTATTTCCTAATGCGTAACGGTAATAAAAAAGCAGACGTGCCAGTATACATTAGTATACAAATAAATAGAAAACAATCACGCATAGTGAAATACTGCTTTATTAATTCTCATGAGAATTACAAAGTGCGGTTTCCTACATGATTACATAAGTTGCGCCATGGACAAATATATCTGACTAATATCCAGCAACTGTGGTGGTTCTGGTTCCCGGAGCCTCGTAAGACAATTCGGTTAATTACATCTACTGGTAATCCCGCAGAATACCTCCGATTAAGTTGTGCTGATGGTCGTCGTCTTGTAACCTGAAATATTCTCATGGTATATTGAGAGGTAAAAGTGGTATGTAATGATATCCCAAAGCCTCGTCGGCCTTTGGTATGAGACATCCGGCCTTGTCGGCACCGGGTTCATAGTGAAGTCTCAAAAAAGTGTTCGGCCTCGTCGGTCACGAACAAAGTGAGTCTGGCCTTGTTGGCCAGAACAAAAGGGTTCCGGCCTCGTCGGTCACGGAAAGGGGTAATGACTCCAAGCCTCGTCGGTCAAGGAGATAGTGCGTCCAGCCTCGTCGGTCAGGACATACGAATATTTCCGGCCTCGTTGGTCGCGGAAAGGGAAAAGGTCTCTTGGCCTCGTCGGTCAAGCAGAAGTATGTCTAGCCTCGTCGGCCTAGACAGGGATGGATAATTCTGGCCTCGTCGGTCACGGAAAAAGAATATGTTGTAAGACTTTCTATGAAATATTCAGCCTCGTCGGTACCGAATGATCAAATAAAGTGCGCTGTCATGCACATGGTGTGAACCAATTTATCTAAGTCATGGAGTCATTCTCCAAAATGCATCACTCAATCGCCACATGATCTTAAGTGTCACTAGTGCAGAACCGGGCAATAGCACCGGTTCGTAAGGCCCTTTAGTGTCGGTTCGGTAATCGACACTAAAGTGTGGGCACTAAAGCCCCCCCCCCTTTTAGTACCGGTTCAGCACGAACCGGTGCTAAAGGGCAACCACATGGCACGATCCAGCTCTGGGGCAGGGAGCCCTTTAGTACCGGTTGGTGACACCAACCGGTATTAAAAGGTTTGTGGGTTTTAGTTTTATTTTTTATTTTTTCTTTAAATTTGTGTTATAAATTTAATTTAGGATTGTTTTACGTTATAATAAGTTGTTATACTTGATATGGATATGGATATGGCATATATATATCTATCTATCTATCTATATATATATATATATATATATATATATATATATATATATATATATATATATATACACACACACACACACACTTGATCACTTAGCTAGGATCCATCTAGTTCAAACTAATTTGCGGTTTCTTTCATAAATGATATATATAATAACTCATCATCATCATCATCACATATTAATATAGAATTAAACTCTTGCATCATATCATCACCAACAACAGTATATACATATACTAGCTAGCTAAAAATCATCGTAGTCGTCATTAATTACCACTATTTATCATCATAGTCACCACCAACACTAGCTTAAAGAAGAAACATTCACTTGTAACAGAAGCAAAGATATCATCGAGTTCAACATTGTCATTATATTATAAGCGTTCACAAGCAAATCACTAGCTAAATCGAGGACAAGTACTAAGAGCATGAACTAGCTAAATCACTACTGCTGCTCCCTCTCAGGTAAAATAGCATAGAACATGTATAGCTCTCCTGATTCATCATACTGGAGCATGCAGATGAATCTGTCTCCTAATCGTGGGTTGCACTTCTCCTTGCTGCCCCCTAGTACTTCTCTGCGATTGTTAACAATTTTGCTTCAATCTTTCACTATTAAGCATTCATCGCTTTCAGAAATCCTGAATGCACTCATGTGCAATGTAGGATATCTTGTTCGTAAGCTAACCATTGACATGCGACCTTTTGTCTCGATCCACTGAGGCACAACTGTCATCGGGAGTCCCTGTTGAAGAACATCGTATAATAATTAATATACTTAGCAATGAAAGTTTAGCTTCAAAAATAATGTATGCAAAAGATGCACTAAGGACAAATAGTAAAAATCTTACCATCTTTTCATTATAGATGTGACCGTAGTTCAATACGATCACTATTGGTCGCACGTTTTGAGTACTAACATTTCTAAGTGCAGGAAGAAAATTTGTCTTGACAGTACGAAGATCCTCAAGCCATGAAACATAATGACTTATCTCCTCGTAGTTTAGTTCAGCCCCGGGACAGCAGTAGGTCCTGTCTACCAAGCGCCGGACATGTTTGCTTGAACGGAAATAAGCTGACAATAGAAATTAGTTGTCAACTATTTTTGAATAAACAATATCAAAGACATAAGCTTGGTTGAGAAAAACTCACATAATGGTAGAACTGGAGGCGTCTGCACATCGACCCAGATGTTTCTATTACCTTTAATATCATCTTCCGGACGAATATCAAAGGTAATAACCATATCAGGCTCAAATGCATAAGCCTTGCATAGTGCTTGCCAAGTTTTGCATTCAAAATGTGTGTATGTGTCTGCATTGTATAATTTGACGTTGAAAGTATACCCATGCTCGGTCTTCAAGTAAACTCTCTTTACCTCCATATCATTCTTCGCACTGAAACCTATCTTATCCAACACAAAAATTCGAGCATGGCAGGGGATGCGCTAGTAGAATAGTGAAAATTTAAAATTATAAGTTCAAGCAAATGAAGCATAAGTCATGCTTTATTACGAAAAAATACTTGCCCCTGTGACTTACTGTATCCACTTTGAATGTCTCATCCAGCTTGATGCTGAAGCGCCTATTATCAACAAGGAAATTTCTGTCGCACAGGCCGCGTTGGTCTTCACAGTGTTCGCACATAATGAAATCTTTTTCATCGTCACACGACATTTCCTATGTTCATATAGGTGAAACATTAAACACTTACTATCTAACATTAATTAATATCTAACTAATTCTAATATTCATATAACATTTGACATTAATATCTAACACATATCTTATATTTACTAATTAGATGCACCTTTCATGATCTCTCATTAATCCACATCATCAAAATTAACTAAACCGTTAGATTATAAAATTTACGGTTAGGATAAAAAGAAAAACTTATGTAACGTTCAGTCCTATAAATAGTGCATGAAGTGCATGTGACACGTCTAACATTAGGGAAACAAAACGTGGAAAGTCTCATGTAAGAAAAAAAAGAAAAAAAGAAAATTTGCCTAACGTTCAGTCATATAAAAAGCGAAAGTCTGACGTAAGAAAATAAAGAAATAAAGAAAACTTGCCTAACGTTCAGTCATATAAAAAGCCCATGTGACACGTCTAACATTAGGGAAACAAAATATGGAAAGTCCCACGTAAAAAAAAGGAAATCATCACGCGAATAAACACACACAAGGAAAGCCTCCACACGTGGCCCTAAATTAAGAAGGAAAGCCTCTGTCATGATTGAAGAAGGACAGGCCCCGTTAAAATCCCTAATGATATAATGTCAAGATAAATGATAAAAGGGAAAAAGAAGCCACGATCCGGGTGATTGCCCATGAAATAAAAATACCGATGGAGACAACACGTTAGTTTCCAGAAAAATACATAAACTAAATCTTTATATAATTTAAATCTACGGTTTAGATCAACAAGTTAACATGATTAGAGTCATAAGCATATACAATGTGTAGATCAAACATAGACGTGCTGTCAAAAAAGGAAAGAAAACATTAGATTGTAAAATTTGTGACCGAGAGAGAAGGAAAGTTTCCATAAAAAGTGCACGTGCCACGTCCAACATTAATGTAAAAAATCAAGGAAATCCTCATGTAAGCAACCAGACAAGGAAAGTCTCTACCCGATCGCACGAATTAAGAAGCCCTGTCCCCGTTAAAATCTCCAACAATAAAATGTCTAAAAAATTCCAACGATAAAAAGGAAAAATAATCAACGATGAGGTTATTTAACTTAAAATCCAGGATCATGCTGTTCGCTGAAATACGTAAAAAAAAAAATAGGCTGATTGCTGAAATAAAAATGCCAACGAGTTTCAAAAAAAAGTCAATGGGGTCTCCACGTTAATTATCAGAAAAACATAAATTAAATCTTTATATATTAAATACACGGATCAGATCAATAAGTGAACGTGATTAGAGTTGTAACAATATATGGTGTGTATATCAAGCAAAAAATTCATAGACGTCCTGTCAAATCAAAAGCTAAGAAAAATAAATTATACAGACCGATATGCACCTCATAAACTTAGATCGTCCTCCTGCCTGACCGGACCTCCTCTTCCTCCTCAGTCTCGGCCCCTGTGGTCGCAGCGCTTGCCGTCGGACGCAAGAACCTCCTGCTGTACCATTATTGCAACAATGTCTCTGTCCAATATGCAAAATCTTATGTCTCTGTCATAATCGCAATAGCCAGCGTCATGCCATGGTCTTTGTCTCGCCTAGAACGCTCCCATCGGTTCACATCTACAAATTGTTGTTGGACGTTTATGGTAGCCACTTTTTCAGTTTCGACGAGACTTATCCTGCAACCATCCACGCCACAGCTTGCAAGGGACTGGAAAATTTGCCTAGATCCAAACAACCCTTAGGTTTGTTCTTACGACCACACCTAATCTCATTAGTTATATATGATGCACATGAATATGATTAGTGATGGGTGCGAATATGGATGCTATGATGATTGACATGCTCCCTATGATACCCATGAATACTGAGTAGATTGAGTAGATGCTACATCAACTAAGCATGTTGTTTTCAGATTCTGCGTACATGAGATGCTAATCAGATCGCTGTTTTGATGTAACTGCGTTCTGAACTTTGAAATCATAGCATGCAGAGATGAATACCAAGAATATGCTACAACCTTGCTAGACGTACCGACTATAATAGTTTCCTTATGAGCTCTAGACCTCATCTCAAACATGGTCGTTCTGTCTTTTGCCACCATTTGAATATATGAATTATTTGACACCGATGTTACTAATTGTTTGGTCACGCCCACATACTAATTGTTTGGACACCGATGTTACTAATTGTTTGTCTCCGACATCTTCTTACTCTTTTCCGATGTCTTGTGGGCCACAAATGCAGGCCAGTCATCTCTGATCTTCTCATATATGCCCTTGAATTCTGGTGTCTCTTTTTTCTCGACAAACCTATTCAGGTCTTTCTTCCACCTCCTGAATAGGTCTGCCATCCTCTTAAGAGCAAAAGACTTGATTAATTCCTCTTTAACTGGCTTCTCCGGATCATCCTCTGGCGGTAGGGTGAAATTTGTCTTCAGCTCATTCCAAAGATCATTTTTCTGCATATCATTGACGTAAGACACCTCAGGGTCTTCGGTAGCCGGCTTGAACCATTGTTGGATGCTGATCGGGATCTTGTCCCTAACCAGAACCCCGCACTGAGCAACAAATGCCTTTTTTGTTCGGATGGGTTCAGTAGGTTGGCCGTCGGGCGCGATTGCTATGATCTCAAACCTTTCATCCGACCTCAACTTTCTCTTCGGGCCTCGTCTCTTTACCTCAGTCTTCAAAACTCGCAGTCACCTTTTCAGCATCTTCAAAATTTTCACTAGAAGTGTGAGACGTTGCCTCTTCATCACTAGCGGATGTATATCCATCTTTTGTGAGCAATACTCTCTTCTCATTAGGACAGCCACGCTTCATATGTCCCCTTCCTCCACACTTGAAACATTCTATGTCACTAGAACGGTTGGTGGACTGCACACTTGTATCAGCTCTTGATGTTCCTAATTTTGACACATCCTTTTGCACAAATCCATTGGATTGATTCGACGATGCCATCTTGGAACTAGTGCCAACATCATCAGATTTTTGTTCAGGATGTCGCCATGAGTTAGAAGGGTGCTATGAAAACCATTAGCTTGACGTCGCTTAATTTGCTGCTCTGCACACACAATTTGGTGCACAAAATCTTGTATGTTGTAATAAACCATCATCTCTACACGATCCTGCAGCTTTATGTTTAGCCCGTTAAAGAAACGTGCCATGATCCCCTCCGGATCCTCTGTTGTTCTTGTACGAATCATAAGCAATTCCATCTCCTTGTAATATTCATCAACACTCATATTACTTGAGAGAGCCGATGCAACTTGTTGTACATATCTCTTTTATAATGCTCAGGAACAAAATGTCGTCTCATGAATTCTTTTATCCCACTCCAAGTCGTCGGGCGATGTCTTGGACGACAAATTTGATTCCACCAAATTAGCGCGTGACCAGTGAACTCAATTCCAGCAAGTTGAACTTTCTTCTCTTCACCATAATGATGTGTGTAAAAAATTTGATCAACACGCATCTCCCACTTCAAATAGCCTTCTGGTTTGCATTTGCCGGAGAACGAAGGGATTGAAATATTTCTCCGCCCAATTCCATCATCCAAAGGCACACGCGCAGCTTGACCCACTCGGTCATGCGCTCCGCCACGAGCAGCAGCTTCACGACGGGGCTCAAAGGGTCGCGGTCGTGGCGCGTACCCCGCCGTAAGATCAACATCGTCATCAACACCATCATCTCCAGCATGTGGTCGTGCCGCCAGACGGAGATCATGCGCGGGGCATGCCCATCGCGAGCCGGTGCTGAGTAACGCAGTGGAGCAACTGGAGCAGCCTGTGGTGGTGCAGAATTAGTCATCAGCGTATTGATGGTGTCTGCCAAAGCGTCGAACTGGGCGATCAGGCCATCAATCCTTTTGTCAAGCTTCACCTCTAGTGCGTCATAGCATTGCTTGATGTAGTTGCACGTCTGGTCAAAACCATCCCGGATATTTTCAGGAATATCATCCGCGTACACTAGACGTACAATTTCCTGAGAATCAGCAGCAACCTCATCATCCTTATTGACCGAGGTCGACATTTTGATCAACACAGTACCGTGAACAATCTTAGCTCTGAATACCATTTGATAAGACTCAACTGGACGATGAGTCGCTGGTTGGTCCGATCTTCCACGATACTTGCGAAATAACAATGAACGACGGCAGCAATAGTCGCAGAAGAAATAGACGTAGAAGAAAGGAAACCTTCGGATCAAACGAATAAGGTAAGAAGCCAAAGGAGAAGACTTGCACCGAAACTGATATGTGATCAGACACGAGCACAGCAGCAACAAATCCCTAGGATTCGGAAGAACACATCCTTGGTGCCTCCTGATGTGAGGCCTTTTCTGTTGTTTTTATTCAACTCCAAACTAAAACAAATCTGCCCCCAATACAAAAGTGAATATGCCTAATATATAGGCTGACACAAACCAGCCGCAAACGACGTACCAAACTCTCTAACCGACTCGATCACGTATTCTCTACCTAATAATAAAGCACGGTGGGTTTCTGTCGTCCGTCGCCCTTTTTTGCAAAAAAGTCCCTGCAGTTTGTTGAAATCAACCCGCAGTCCATCTTTAAGTCATACCGTATCGTTTTTTCAATTTTCTCATAAAACCCCCTGACGTTTCAGGTAATCAACCCGCCGTCCATATTTAAGTCATGAATCGTTTTTTGTGTGTTTTAACACAAAACCCCCTGACCTTTCGGTTAATCAATCTGCAGTTTATCTAAAACAAAATTATCCATATCTTTTAAACCGTAACTTCGATTTTAATATATTATATATAAAATTTGATTAGAAAAATATGTAGAATCTAAAGACGCTGTTACTTTTAGCTATTAAATATTTATAAACTATTAATTTGGGTGCAAACATAATCAATAGTGCATGGTCTGTTTTTCTTTCGCACCGGCGGCGATCCAAATTGCAAATAAACACACATTGAGAGGAAAAAAACATTGATAACCACGCATGCACAACTTTGGAATACCTCGCAGGAAAAAACAACATTTTTCTCAACTTATTCTGAGCGATTGTGTGTGTGCGAGCGCGTGCGCGTGCGCGTGTGTGTGTATGTGCGTGTGTGTGTGAGAGAGAGAAAGACGCCTTAGAACTGACCACATTCAAATGCGTTTTCGTTGTATGAGCATTGATACCACTGTCGGGAACACAAATGTGATGCCATTTTAAAATAAAATAAAACACCTACCTATCAGGGTCTCCAGTCGTGGTTATTGGGTTAAGAGCGTGTGTGTTTTTCTGTCCCGTTGCAACCCACGGGCTCTTTTGCTAGTACTAACTAAAAAAGACAAGGACACGTCTTCTCTCCTAGTACTAGTACTTCTTAGTTAGGGCATCTCCAGCCGTTGGCCCCACAGGGGGCGTCTAAAAGCGCCGCCTGGGGGTGAGCCGGCGCAAAAATGGCCCTGGGGGCGAGTCGGCCCCCAGGGCCGCCCCCAGGCGCGTATGGAAAAACAAAAAAAATGTTCGGCGAAGTTATGACAAAAACTAGTTCAAATTTCGGCCAAACATTACGAATTTCGGCGAAATTTCGTCCGAACATTACATTAGAACTAAAAAAAGGAAAGGGGGAAGTCATCGCCGCCGTCGCCGCCATCGTCGTCGTCGGCCTTCTCGTCCTTGACGCGGGAGCCGCTGCTGGACCCCGCCCCGGCGTCGCCATGGCGAACAGGCGGCGTCACGTCGTCGTCGTCGCTGCTGTCGCATAGGAAGACGACCCCGCCTACCTCGCGGCCGCGTCGGCGCTCCTCGAAGCGGCGTAGGGCGGCGCACTGGCGCTCCTTCGCCTTCTCGCGGCGCGCCTTCTCCATCGCAATGGAGTCCTGGCGCGCCCATTCGAGGGCGGCGTCGTAGTCGGGGAGCTTGGCCTTCACCGGCGCCAGCCCCGGCTCCGCCTCCACCGGCGCCAGCCCCGGCTCGGCCTCCACCGGCGCCAGCCCCGGCTCCGTCTTAGGTTCGACGAAGCGCGGAGGAGCCGACGAGGGGGCGCGCCGGCCGCCCTCGTTGATGACGATGCCGGCGCTGCGAGTGCGCCGGCCGAGCGGCGTCTCCGCCGAGGGCTCGGCCTTGACGCCGAGCAGGGCCGGAGTGCCGGAGGACTGCGAAGAGGATCGGGAGGAGGAAGAGGAGGAGGAGGACCCGAACCTCCTTGGCGCCCATGGCCCGGCGCGTCGCTGCTGCACCGGGGCGGCCTCTCTCGCCGGAGGGTAGGTCAAGGGCGGGTTGTTGCCGCCCTCGAGGTGCGTGAGCACGCCCTCGAGCGTGCGGCCGGGGACGCCCCACCAGAGGTAGCGCCCCTCACTGTTCTGCCGGCTGCCGCCGACCACCCGCGCGCCGTTGGTGGACGCCAAACGCTGCTGTTGGCGGCGCTCGAAGTACACCGCCCAGGCCGCGTGGTTGTCGGCGGCGTACTGGGGGAGGGAACGTTCGGCGTCGGTGAGGGACGACCGCACGATGTCGACCTCCTCGGCGAAGTAGCTCGGGTCCACCGCGGGGTCGGGCACCGGGGGAATGGGCACTCCCCCGGCGCTGAGCCTCCACCCCGTCGGCCCGGCGCGCATGTCCGGCGGCGCTGGGATGTTCGCCTCAAACAGGAGCCACGACTCCTGTTTGCGCAGCGAACGGCGGCCGAAGCCGTTGGCTGCCGCCGTGTCTCCGGGGAAGCGATCTGCCATGGCGGAGGCGGGGTTGGCCGGGCTCGGAAGAGGTGGAGGGAGGGGCTGGGAGGCGGCGCCGAAGAGGTGGGCGGGGCTTGTGTGGGCGCAGGTGAGCGGAGGCCACCGGCTTTTATAGCCGGGCCCGCGTCTTTTTCGCGCCAAAACAGCTCGCCCCGGCGCCCCCGAGCGCCCCCCAGCGCGCCGGGTTCGGCCTGGATCCGCCGGCGCTGTTTTCGGCCCAAGCCGGCGAAAATCGGGCTCCTGGGGGCGCGACTGGGCCGTTTTTTCGGCGCCGGCGCGAAAAAATCGCCTGGGGAGGCCTTCCTGGGGCGCGGCTGGAGATGCCCTTATAAAAATACACGAATTAATCAATTCCGGCCACGTTGATTACATATGACAAAAAAAAGGACTTTGCCTACTACCGAACGGGGAAGGCACCAACAACCATTTATCTTGGATCTGAATTTGCAGAGGAAGAGGGACGCCACCTGACCTTCCTCTCCGGCCAGCGGAAGCGACAAGAGCAGGCAGAGGTCATGGATTAACAATACAACCTCCCAGTTTATCAAAGCACTGATCCACAGCTTGAAGATAACAATCAATCAGCTGCATAAAGCGATTGCACTGACCTTGAGAGAGGAGACGCTGTTAGATCGATGAGAGAAACGAGCTCAGTGATTGGTGGTCAGATCTCCTTGCAGCAGCTGGGTAGGTGGGGGTGGGTGTGTAATATACAAAGTTGATTTGACTTGACTCGAGGCTGTTAGAGTAATACAAACACATTACTGGTTAATTGAGCTGAACATGGATTAGTTTAAGGTAAACGATTTACAGTCGGCTGGCCGGCTGAACTTCCGGCCGGTCACGCCCGCTCTCCACGCGTTTTAGATCATCTGTAGCAGATTCGCAGCCGGCCCGCCCAGAAAAATCGTTTAAGGGCGCCCGCAAAACTTTTTTAGGTACCACGAGCGCTCCGGCGGAACAGATCCCAAAAATTTTACGGGATGCTTTACAGGATTTCATCGGGCCAGCTAAGCAGCGATGAAATGGCGGTGGCCAAACCTCCTGCATTTGGGACTTGAATTTCAAAGTTGGGTTAATGCAAAAGCCAAAAAAGTTTTCTCAAATTGTTTCACAAAAATGTTTAACCCATTCTCCTCGATATTTTAACATTTATAAAAATAAAAAAATTAATTTGGATAAATAAATTTAAACCCTATCTATATTCACCAGAAGCTATCAAATACAATTTTAAATATGTGATGTTCCAAAAATTATGAAAATTTTTATGTGGGTTGTTAATATTGCTAGTAATTTATGCAAAAAGTTTCAACACAAACCAAATTCATTTGACAGCTAGAATAAATAGAAAATAACAACTAAAACCAAAAACAGAAAAAGAAAAATGGTTTCATGCACCTATCGGCCAACAGTTAGCCAACTAGGACTGATTGGGTTACTGCAAGCCAATTAGTCCCAGTCGGCTTACTGCTGGCCGACTATGTATTATTTTCGAAAAAATAATTTTGGCGTAATATTTCTAAAAAATAATAATAATGTATTATTAAAAAAATAGCTTTAGTAAAACCGTAAGCTAAATTGTGATATTTCTTTCCTCTCCTCACAAATCTCCATTTGCAAGGGGAATGCACTACTGAACTGTGTGTGCTCTGCTTACAATACTTGATTTCAGTATAAAGCAATTGCTCAGTCTATTTTATGGATAACATTAGTGTTACTAATTTACCTACTTACTTATTTGATACATGTTCAAGTGTATAAACGGGATGCATGACTTGCTGGAACACTACGGTCATGTTTTAATTTTTTAAATGTGGATGGTATTTTGTAATCTGAATTTTAATATCTCTATAGATGTAGCCCAGATGCCCTCAAACTGAAATCAATCTTCAATGTTTTCTTTCTGTTTTGTACCTCACGCCAGCACCATTGGACCGTGTGGTGAGAATGCACATCTCTTTTATAAATTGTACTATTATTTAACAAGCATCCTACTTCTTTTATCATTTTTATCTGGTCCTCAATTGTACCCAGGGTTCATAGCTACTACCGTGTAAAACCTGATCCAAAGTACTTACTTTAATTAGTTTCGAGGAAGTTCAGAATTGAACATATAAGTTTCCAGTTTTTTCAGTACAATCTTATAGGGCCTATTAGTTTTAATAGACATGTTGCTTTCCTGCCTTTCAAAAGATACAATTTAGCAAACTTCACATAAAAAGACAGTTTTTATTGATTTATATGGACACTGAGATTCTGTAAATGTCAAATCTCCATTGTTATTATCTCTCTCGATCTTCCGAGGCCAGTTGCTTTTTAGCAGGAATGGCGGTCTTCATGACACCGAGAGATACAAATGGAACACTCTTCAAGTGCATTACGACGGTGATACTGGATTCATCAATAATAATGATTGTTTAATGAGTAGGAAAATCAAGTGATCTGCAGAAACTGTTGTTGTTGGTAACAACAAAAATTTCAGTGGCCAAGTTTTCTTTTTATGGTGGATATTACCTAGAATAATGCCACACATTAGTCCATATTGGTATAGAAGTCGATACATATCCTTTAGCCAATGAGAAGTATGATTATGTTTTGGATCAATGCCACATACCCTTTCTCCTGTATGGGCAGCTGCATTGTTTTCCACAGTTGTTTTTGCTTCATTGCTACTTCATAGTGACTGTAAAGTTATTTACTCCTTAATGGAATGGTGGTGCAAGCTAGCAAATGGCAGACCCACTTGCAAAAATGTACATGTGGAGCACAATGTCATGTGCCTGTGTACCTGGACGGGGTAAGCATGGCAGCCTGAGGGTTAAAGGACAATAGAAGGGTAAAAGAGAGAAAGATGGAATAGATGCAAAGCAGTATAGGTATAGCAACAAATTGGTATATTGAAGAGAATTTTCAATTTTTGTTTAAAGAACGGGAGGGGACAAGAGATGAGACATGGCAGATGAAGACTGTGGATGGTGCCAATTGCACTCTCACCGAAAATAAGTACTACTAGAACAATGGCTAATGCTTCTAAGCTCCACCGAAAATAGTACTAGAACCATCATGCATATTTTGAAGTTAATGCTGTAAGCAACACCAGAATCATGTTGCAAATTCTTCATAGCCATATTTGTTAGTTCTATGGTATAGTTAATCCTTTGATTCATTGCACTTCCTTACATACCAAAAGAAAATGAATAAACAAAACAAAACAAATTTATGTACTATATAAAAACTACACCACCGCCTATAAACAAGGCGCGGCGTGCCGCCGTGCACAGGAATGGCTAGTATATAATACATAGATGGATCGGATCCCCGACCATGAGATTGTTACTTTATAGCGTATCTCTTCATTCGACAGTCATCACCCAGACCATTTCAAGCAAATATATATATGCCCCTTCACTCTCGAGCAACAATAACTAATCTTCACGAAATCATCATCTTCTACACACAATCCAGATAATGCTCACCTCTGTGAGAGAGTTGGCTGGTTGTTGAGCTCCGAGTGATACTTTTCATCTCCAAAAGTCAATCGATCAAATTCCAGATGTAGGAATTCATGATGCTGGACACGATGGTCAACTAGGTAGACGTGCCATATGTAGCAAGTTCAAGAAAAGTGAGTTATACTAAAGTAGTACTAGCTTTGGATTTCAAAATTTGTCGCTGATAAGGAATTCATGTTGCTGTCTGTGCTACCACCTTGTTCTTCTTCATCACGAATTTCCATCAACGACACTCCTGTTTTGTGTGCAACTACAAGCCTGATAGATAAAAGAACACATGCTTTACTATTATGGAATCATACGAAATGAAAAGGATATAAATGACCACAACATCTATATAACTAAGCATGGTGCAAAAGGGAAGTAAGAAAATTAATAAGAACTAAAAATATTGATTACCTTCCTGATCCCACCAAACATGCTAGACCCACAACACATCCACTGTGACAGAAGTTATGTATTCTCTTGAGCCTGGGAAATATGAGGCACTCAGTAATTTACCATTATAACGGCTATATATATAACACATGCTTTACTATAACGGCTATATGCCAATGTCATGTAGACGTGTCATGTTCTCAAGGGGTGTGTCTTTCATAAGGCCATACTCTAGTGGTTACCTGAAATCACTGGAGCTCCATACGTGAACATCACCATCCTTTGTACCTGTAACTAGAACTGGAAGATTGGGATGGGAAACGACCTGAAAAGCTTCAGACTCATGTTCGAGTGTACGAACGCACTCCTCCTTCTCCATGTCCCATATCTGATTAAAAAAAAACAAGGCACACATATATTAGAAATGCTTGATGCATGTTGTATGAATGTACTTTCCAACATAATAGCAGACCTTGGCAGTCCCATCCCAAGAGCCACTAATCAAATACCGCTGACTATCACACGTGAAGAAATCCAGGAAGTTCACTACATGTGAATGCCCAGACAGAGTATACTTGGATTTGGGAGAATCAAGACTCCAAACCTGAACACGAACCATCAGAGCTTCCAGTCAAGGTATAGTATAAAATGAAACGTACTCCATCTTCATCATTGCATCAAAGTTTGCTTAGCAAAAAAATAAGAGAGAAAGCAAAACCTTTACTGTATAATCAAACGAAGCACTTGCAAAACTGTTGGTGTCCTCTGGGTTAAATTTTAGGGCACGAACAGTATCCAAGTGTTCTTCAAATGTCTGTATGCAATTCCAGCCCTGGTCCCAGTCCCAAAGTTTTATTTCCGTATGACATCCTGACAGCACATATGGCTGGGTTGGATGAACGGCTAATGCACAATAGATTTGAGGACCATCGTCAACTCTGAAACTCCTGACTTTTTGCATTTCCCATTCGTAGTTGTACACATGGACGACGCAGCTAGGTGACACAGCCATGAACCATCTCTTTCGTGCAATGAACTTAACATTAGTAACTGCAGTGAGAACGATCATCTTATTAGCATATCAGTGTTCATGTGCTGGAAGAAACTTCTGCCAACAAAGAAGTCAGAGAGCTTGCCATATTCTGCTGAGACCTTAATCGAACCGACCACTTTCTGCCAATAAATATAAATGAATAATTTGTTAGTCCAATGCAAACAAAATGATTGGCATATTTGCCAATGAAAATTGAGCTTTTAGTGATGCCCTTCACATTTACTCATGGTAATTCAATTGAAATACTACCATGAGGAAACAGTGGGCAAAAACATTTTCCAATTTAGTGTTGTATTTTCTTGGCTGTGGGCAAAAACTTCAACATTATGGTATAGCTTCCATCGACCATCAGTAAACACCCCTTCCCTGGTATTTGGCAATCAAAAGAATCTGTATATGTTCTTATGAACTAACTGCTTGTGCTGCGAGTATCTTTCTGATGCAGAGTGCAACCGGCCATAAATTTCTTCTGTATCCAAAATACTAGCAGACGAAGTAATAGAGTAACTTGCCTGTCTGTCATAGTTCCATATCTGAACATAACCATTTTTGTGACCTGTTATAATCCTGTACGATAATGGTATTAAAGCAGGATAATTATATTCAATGGGCTGGTTTGGAATGGAAGTTTAAAGACTAAAATGCCCATATTATCCTACACACTTACAATGGCTCTGTCTGATGTGCATCCATGCAATATATCACCCCGGCCGCATCGTCTATGATCTGACCAAACAGAAAATCCTCTCAACGACAGAGAAACCACCACCAAGATGGAAGATCTTGGGAAGAGTATAAAATGAAAACCAAAGTACTAATACCTGTTTAAAAGGCTGGATTGTCTGCTTATCATCAACGCAATGAAGAAGAAGAGAGACAAAAGGAAGGATCAGTACAATTCAACTCGTCACGGAAGCAACATTATTCCAAATGCCACAAAGAAATTAGGCACATAAATGAATTTAGATGGGATCTCTTTTTACCTTGATCATCTCGAATCATTTTATCTTACAGTAGAGAAAATTAGAAGAACCATCTTTTGTTTTTTTGTTGACAAATAACCATCACTATCGGAACAATGTCTAGACTCATGACACATAGCGCTGATTTGCCACTTAGCTCATTTTAACAACAAAACTCACTGGTGGACCACGGTTCTCTCTCTCCATAACAGATTGACGTGTGCATAATCAACCGCGGAAAAGTGGCACGCATGAGCCGCCTGGAATCGTCGCACGGGGTGGCAAATGGAGAGCGCGAAGGCAACCCCGACGGAATCGTCGCACGGGATGGAAAATGGAGAGCGCAAATGGTGATGGAGCAGGAGACAGATGCCGGCCGTCTCTCTTCGCGGCCGAAGACATGTATTTATACAGCCGCCACATCAACCCCCTCAATGCTCGCGCTCGAGGGTAACGCGGAGGTGAGAACGCCCATTGCACCACCTCCAGCTCGTTGACATGGGAGGCCACGTGGTTGCGTTGCTGTGCTCCCACGCATATGCGGCATGTGGCATGTCGGCCAAGTTCGTGGACGCTCACAATGAGGCGGCCGTGCGCGCCGTAGTGCAGCCTGATACTCTACGTGGAGACCATGGCCAACCTGATGCTCGCTGTGACTGACATCCCCATGCTCGCGCGCGTCACGTGGGAGTACCCCCATGGTCATGTCACCTGCCAGGCTCGGCGTCAACAGCAACGTTATGGTCCCCAGTCCACATGTCCATTATTATCAGCGGATGGGTGGTGCACATTTGCCACATGTGGTCGACGTACGCTCGACCTAGTGCGGATGGATCTGGCTGGTGAGCCCAAACTCTGGTTCGCCGTGCGCTCGACATGGTGCGAATGAAGCTAGTGGGCTCATGCAGAATGCTCGGCTAAATGGTTGAGGCCATCTGCAGGGCTTGGGGATCAACTTCCAAGGGGTAGGTGTCCAAACTGGCGGCTTGGGATGCAAGCGTGGTCGTGGACGTGGAGATAACTAGGTTGTTGGACACCAAGCGAAGGTTTCTCAAGAGACACACACAGCGGTGGTGGGCAACACTGACTTCTCCGCACATGCGCATGCCGAGTAGCAGCAAGCTGGAGACCGAGCGGCGCTAGAGATGCCAAGATCGACCGCACCAAGGGGTCCCTCACCTCGGAGCTTCATCCAGGCCCCACCCTCGTTGCTGGACGAGCTCCAAGTCTCCGGCCTCAACCCTACCCATTTCTGGGAAGGAGACGACGGAGGAGGGGGCTGAGAGGAGGAATGAAGATAACAGACAGGTAGGTCCTATGTGCACTTCTGCTTATAATTCTCATATGTCGCCAACTCAGCTTGACAACCAATGCCCACCGGTTAGTTTCGCAGCTAATCGATGAATCAGTGTTGTGTGTCTGTGTCATGACACTACCGTGACTGGAGTGGTTAATGACTATTGAATTTCCTCATTTTGTGTAGTAAAATTTCAAAGAGTACCTAGTAATTTTGAAAAAGATTGGTACAACAAGCTACGGCTATGTCATTTATTTTTCTGGAATATAAACATAAAAGGACTATTGATTATATTGTTGTATTAAAATCAGTTGGAAAACATGATTTGATGCGCGATGCTTATTTTAATTATCCATGAATCAACTATGCAATAAACAATTATTTATGCTGAACACAAATCTTTTACGGTGATTGTAGAGTTACGAAATGTAATTTCCTGTAACTCCTCCTTTGATTATTTCCGGCCATTGATTTTAACATGCCAATTACAGTATTTAATTTAATCACGAAGGGTATTATGGTCCGTGGTTTTTCTTGCGAACATTGTGCCTCGCTCGATCAATCCCACGTAACTGTCGCATATCTCCGATCCCATCTCACGAGTGCGTAGACGACGGCGACGGCGTGTGGACCTAGAGGCGACGCCGCCGACACGAGGACCTGGGGGGACCACGCCATCTTGCGAACCGGAGTCGAGGAGCGCCTTCCCAACGCGCCTCCCGAGCCGTTCCTTACATCGAGCGCCGCGGCGGCTCTCCCAGGCCGTACCATCATCGAAGTCGCAGCCGCTGTGCCGAAGTCGATGGAGACCTGCTCCTACAGCGGCCCTAAACCTTTGTCTTCTCTTTTGGTACATGTTCCTCTAATCTTACTAGCGACGCATTGGTTCTGGGGATTAACAACAGTAGTATAATCCATGGTTAATTGGATCTGTGTTGCATGATTGTATTAGTGGTCACTGGTAGAAAAAGAGGCTTCCGTCCAGCCCCATTAGTCGCGGAACTGTAGGAACCGCGACTAATGAAGCCTTTAGTCCCGGTTCGGCAGACGAACCGCGACCAAATGCCTGCGCCCAGGGCGCTCGGTGGCCAGCTGGTGCACGTGAGGGGCTTTAGTCGCGGTTGGCCAGGCCAACCGCGACTAAAGGTGCCCAAAGGCCTTTAGTCGCGGTTGGCCAGGCCAACCGCGACTAAAGCTCCTCCCCTATA
Source organism: Aegilops umbellulata (assembly GCA_032464435.1). Lineage (NCBI taxonomy): Eukaryota > Viridiplantae > Streptophyta > Magnoliopsida > Poales > Poaceae > Aegilops > Aegilops umbellulata. The sequence continues at coordinate 443,556,748 of CP136059.1, read as the reverse complement.
TATACCAGTTCAGCACACTCACTTAGCCATTTGGTGCCACTTCTCTTCACAAGCTTCACAAGGGGGTGTAGGTTTGCTTTTGGTTCCTCTTATGCACACAAGGTGTTTGATGAAATGCCCCAAGAGCCACACTTGAGGTTCCTCATTCATTTTTTCCTCCTCGATCGCGGTTAGCAACTTGAACCTTTCATGCATGTGTGTCATTGATTAAATATGCATGTGTGTTGTTCATTGTTTAATTTCTATTGTTTATAGCTAGTTAGTTTAACAAATGCATGATGGTTAATTATATATTTTATATTATAATAATGCAGATGAATCGGCAATGGATGTACGGTAACCGACTCTCCCGCGAGTTCACTACGGGTTTGAAAGATTTCCTCGTAGTGGCTAATGCGAACAAGCAGAAGGGTTTTGTTATCTGTCCATGTGTTGACTGTAAGAATCAGAAGGGTTACTCTTCCTCAAGAGAAGTTCACCTGCACCTGCTTCGGCACGGTTTCATGCCAAGCTATAATTGTTGGACCAAGCATGGAGAAAGAGGGGTTATAATGGAAGAAGATGAAGAAGGGGATGATTTCATCGATGAAAGCTATCTTGCTGATTTCGGTGATACTTTCATGGAGGATGCTGAAGGTGAAGGGGAAGGTGAAGGGGAAGGTGAAGGGGAAGGTCAAGGTGAAGAAGAGGCACGTGATGAGACCGTTGATGATCTTGGTCGAACCATTGCTGATGCACGGAGACGCTGCGAAACTGAAAAGGAGAGGGAGAATTTGGATCGCATGTTAGAGGATCACAGAAAGTCGTTGTACCCCGGATGTGATGATGGTCTGAAAAAGCTGGGCTGCACACTGGATTTGCTGAAATGGAAGGCACAGGCAGGTGTAGCTGACTCGGCATTTGAAAACTTGCTGAAAATGTTGAAGAATATGTTTCCAAAGAATAACGAGTTGCCCGCCAGTACGTACGAAGCAAAGAAGGTTGTCTGCCCTCTAGGTTTAGAGGTTCTGAAGATACATGCATGCATCAACGACTGCATCCTCTACCGCGGTGAATACGAGAATTTGAATGAATGCCCGGTATGCACTGCATTGCGTTATAAGATCAGAGGCGATGACCCTGGTGACGATGTTGAGGGCGAGAAACCCAGGAAGTGGGTTCCCGCCAAGGTGATGTGGTATGCTCCTATAATACCACGGTTGAAACGTCTGTTCAGGAACAAAGAGCATGCCAAGTTGTTGCGATGGCACAAAGAGGACCGTAAGTCGGACGGGGAGTTGAGACACACCGCAGATGGAACGCAATGGAGAAAGATCGACAGAGAGTTCAAAGATTTTGCAGCTGACGCAAGGAACATAAGATTTGGTCTAAGTACAGATGGCATGAATCCTTTTGGCGAGCAGAGCTCCAGCCATAGCACCTGGCCCGTGACTCTATGAATCTACAACCTTCCTCCTTGGTTGTGCATGAAGCGGAAGTTCATTATGATGCCAGTGCTCATCCAAGGTCCTAAGCAACCCGGCAACGACATCGATGTGTACCTAAGGCCATTAGTTGATGAACTTTTACAGCTGTGGGGCCCTGGTGTTCGTGTGTGGGATGAGCACAAACAAGAGGAATTTGACCTACGAGCGTTGCTTTTCGTAACCGTCAACGATTGGCCTGCTCTTAGTAACCTTTCGGGACTGTCAAATAAAGGATACAATGCATGCACGCACTGCTTACATGAGACTGAAAGTGTACATTTGCCAAATTGTAAGAAGAACGTGTACCTTGGGCATCGTCGATTTCTTCCGAAAATTCATCCAGTAAGAAAGAAAGGCAAGCATTACAACGGCAAGGCAGATCACCGGCCGAAGCCTGCAGAACGCACTGGTGCTGAGGTATTTGATATGGTCAAGGATTTTAAAGTCATCTTTGGAAAGGGTCCTGGCGGACAATCAGTTCCGAAGGGAGCTGACGGGCACGCAGCCATGTGGAAGAAGAAATCTATATTCTGGGAGCTAGAATATTGGAAAGTCCTAGAAGTCCGCTCTGCAATCGACGTGATGCACGTTACGAAGAATATTTGCGTGAACCTCCTAAGCTTCTTAGGGGTGTATGGGAAGACAAATGATACAAAGGAAGCACGGCAGGACCAGCAACGTTTGAAAGACCCTGATGACCGGCATCCGGAATGGTTTCAAGGTCGTGCCAGCTACGCTCTGACCAAAGAAGAGAAGGTCATCTTTTTTGAATGCCTGAGCAGTATGAAGGTCCCGTCTGGATTCTCGTCCAATATAAAGGGAATAATAAACATGGCGGAGAAAAAGTTCCAAAACCTGAAGTCTCACGACTGCCACGTGATTATGACGCAATTGCTTCCGATTGCTTTGAGGGGGCTCCTGCCGGAAAATGTTCGAGTAGCCATTGTGAAGCTATGTGCATTCCTCAATGCAATCTCTCAGAAGGTAATCAATCCAGAAGATCTACCACGGTTACAGAACGATGTGGTCCAATGTCTTGTCAGTTTCGAGTTGGTGTTCCCGCCATCCTTCTTCAATATTATGACGCACCTCCTGGTTCACCTAGTCGAAGAGATTTTCATTCCCGGTCCTGTATTTCTACACAATATGTTCCCCTTCGAGAGGTTCATGGGAGTATTAAAGAAATATGTTCGTAACCGTGCTAGGCCAGAAGGAAGCATCGCCAAGGGCTATGGAAATGAGGAGGTAATTGAGTTTTGTGTTGACTTTGTTCCTGACCTTAAGCCGATTGGCCTTCCTCGATCGCGGCACGAGGGGAGACTAAGTGGAAAAGGCATGATCGGGAGGAAATCAACGATATGTATGGACGGCCATTCTCTGACTGAAGCACACCACACTGTACTGACCAATTCCAGCTTGGTGGCTCCGTACTTTGAGAAACACAAGAATATTTTACGCTCGGACAACCCGGGGAAGCCTGAATCCTGGATTAGGAAGGCCCACATGGAGACTTTCGGCAGTTGGTTGAGAAAACATTTAATGAATGACAATGATGTTGTAGATCAGCTGTACATGTTGGCCAAGACACCATCTTCGACTATAACGACTTTCCAAGGGTACGAGATAAATGGGAATACATTTTACACGATCACCCAAGATAAAAAGAGCACCAACCAAAACAGTGGTGTCCGCTTTGATGCAGCAACCGAGAATGGGCAAAAGGTCACATATTATGGTTACATAGAGGAGATATGGGAACTTGACTATGGACCCTCCTTTAAGGTCCCTTTGTTCCGGTGCAAATGGTTCAAGCTAACAGGAGGTGGGGTAAAGGTGGACCAGCAATACGGAATGACAATGGTGGATTTCAACAATCTTGGTTACCTTGACGAACCATTCGTCCTAGCGAAAGATGTCGCTCAGGTTTTCTATGTGAAGGACATGAGTAGCAAACCGAGGAAACGGAAAGATAAGAAAACGATCAGTACATCATGCGATGATCCAAAGCGCCACATTGTTCTTTCAGGGAAAAGAAACATCGTGGGAGTGGAGGACAAGACAGACATGTCAGAAGATTATAATATGTTTGGTGAAATTCCGCCCTTCAAAGTGAACACCGACCCAAGCATTAAGTTAAATGATGAGGATGCTCCATGGATACGGCACAATCGTAAGCAAGCAGGGACACAAGGGAAGAATTGATGTGTAATAATTTATTGTACCAAACTTTGTATTTGGTCGATGAACTGAATGATGTATCAAACCTTTTGTCAAACCTTCAAGGGATTAGTTTTATTTTTCTGAATTTTTTGATATATTATTGTATTTTTAAGATTTTAAAATGAATTAGTTTTATTTTTCTGATTTTAAAAGGAAAAAGGAAGAAGAAGAAAGAAGGAAAAACAGAAGAAAAAAACAAACAGAAGAAAAAAAACAGAAGAAAAACATAAGAAAAAAACAAACAGAAGAAAAAGAGAAGAAAAAAGGAAAAAGGAATAAAGGAAGAAAAAAAAGAAGAAAAACAAAAAAAAGGAAGAAAAAAACAGAAGAAAAAAATAGAAGAAAAAAGGAAGAAAAAAACAGAAGAAAAACAAGAATTTAAAATGAATTAGTTTTATTTTCTGATTTTTTTGATATATAATTGTATTTTTAAGATTTTAATAACATAAATAAATAAGTAATTAGAAACTTTAATAGCAAAAATAATTATCATAAAGTAAAATAAATAAGTAATTAGAAACAAAATAAAATAAAAGAAATAAGCTTTTTGTTGTAAGTAGAAACAAAACAAAATAAATAAAGCAAAAATGAAAACAAAAAACAAGCAAAAAATAAAAAAATAAGCCACCTACTGGGCCACCACGGCCTGAATACGACTAGAAACCCATTATTGGGCCAGGATTCAGGCCCGCAGGAAGGCCCAGTAGGCCCACAGGCTAGCAGTAACAGAATAGGCCCGTAAGCCTGCATTTGAGAGGAGCTCGAAGTGGTCAGCGCAGCCGCGCTTATAAACCACTGTCGAAGCCTCTCGGCTAGCGAGGTGGGACTAAACATCCCACCGCACCGCGCCAGTGCCAGCACAGAGCTTTAGTCGCGGTTGGTGTGGCGGACCGCGACTAAAGCCTAGCTTTAGTCGCGGTCCGCCACACCAACCGCGACTAAAGCCTCTTTCCTGCGCGGGAACGAAGCGGCGCCAAAACACTTTAGTCGCGGTTGGTGTGGCGGACCGCGACTAAAGCCTAGCTTTAGTCGCGGTTGGTGTGGCGGACCGCGACTAAAGCTAGGCTTTAGTCGCGGTCCGCCACACCAACCGCGACTAAAGCTGCGTCTATAAATACTGCACTTGGCAGTTTTGCTACTTCCCATTCTCCTCTCTCTCAACGCCGAAGCGCTGCCCCGACGCCGATCGTCTCGACGCCGACGCCGAAGCCCTGCCCGACGCCGGAGCCCTGCGCGCCGCCGCCCCCCGTCACCAGTGAGCGCCGCCCGTGCCCTGCGCCCTGCCGCCCGCCGCCCGCCGCGCCCGCCGCTCCCGCCGCCCGCTGGCCCTGCCTGCGCCGTGTCCGCGCGCCGCGCGCCCGCCGCCCGCCGCCCGCTGGCCCTGCCTGCCGCCCTCCGCGCGCCGCCCGCCGCCCGCTGGCCCTGCCGTCCTCCGCCGGCAGAAGATCGAAGATCAGAAGAAGAAAAAGGGAAAAGGAAGAAAGAAGAAAAAGGAAATTAAAAAGGAAAAAGGAAAAAGGAAAAAGGAAAACACAAAAAAAACAAATTAAATAGAAGAAAAAACAAAAGAAAACAAAAAAACAGAAGAAAAACAAAGGAAGAAGAAAGAAAAAGGAAGAAGAAAAAAAACAAGAAAGAAAAAGAAAGAAGAAAAAAGAAAGGAAGAAGAAAAACAAAGGAAGAAGAAAAAAAGAAAGAAGAAAAAGGAAGAAGAAAAAAAGAAAGAAGAAAGAAAGAAGAAAGAAAAATGAAGAAGAAAAAACAAGAAAGAAAAAGGAATAAAAAAAATGAAAACCAAATAAAAACCAAATGAAAACCAAAAGAAAGAAGAAAGGAAAAAGGAAGAAGAAAAAAAGAAGAAGAAAGGAAGAAGAAAGGAAGAAGAAGAAAGAAAGAAAAAAGAAAAAGGAAAGAAGAAGAAAGAAAGAATAGAAAGGAATAAGAAGAAAAGGAAGAAGAAGAAAGAAAGAAGAAAGGAAAGAAGAAAGAAAGAAGAAGAAAGGAATACCGCGACACCCTCTCCCACCCCTTCCTCGCCCCCTCCTTTTGCCACCGCCCTTTCGCCACCGCCACCGCCACCGCCCCCCTTCTTCACTTAATTAATTTGTTTTTACTACATGTTTTCAGGACTGACATAATGGCGGACGATAGAGCTGACCCGATTATGGACAACTATGATCCGGACGGTGAAGCACATATGTTCGGCATCATAAACGGCGATATTCAATATGTGCCGACCGGACAAGAAGAAGATGATGTCTCTTCTTATATGAACCTTGACGGTGAAGATGAAGGGCGCCGTCAGCAAGATGATGCCGAACAAACGTCGATAAACGACGATCTTCAAATGGAAGTAGCAACCACCTCCGGCGCCGAGGTATATATATACATTGAGCCTCTGGTGATACAAACTAACTGATTTGAATAAATATGTGTGTACTAACGGGCGCGACTCTCTTTCTTATTTTAGCCCTCGGCCGGATCGTCGAAACAATCGAGTACGTCGTCAAAGCGTGGCGCAACCAAGACGATGAAACAAGGGGAAACATGCACCATCGAGGTTGTCGACAGTGCAACCGGCAGGCCGCTGGAGCCCCGCAAGAACGCCATCAAGTTTGTCAGCCAATGCGGAGCCGTTGTTAGAGACAACGTCTCGATCACCGTCCAAGAGTGGAATGAGCCAAAGAAGGCACGAATTGCTGGTTTCACTTTTGTCGATAAGAGAACAAAAAAAGATTGCTTCAAGAAGCTTATGGAACATTTCGTTCTACCTCCGGAATACAACAAATTCGATGAGGAGGGTAACAAGATTGAGGAAAACAAGGAGAGGAGGAGGCTAGTCAAACAGTTCGCTCTTCATAAGATGGCCGATGCATTCCGGAAATTCAAGCAAAATCTAAACCATGACTTTGTCAAGCAGAACAAGACTCCGGATTTCAAAGGACAATATGAGAAACTGAAACATGATTGGCCAGAATTTGTGAAGCAAAAGAAATCGGAGCAGTTCATTCAAATATCGAAAAAAAATAAGGAAAATGCGGCTAAGAAGGAGTACAATCATATTATGGGGCCAGGAGGGTATCGCCTTTGGCAGCCTAGGTTGGCGAAGATGGAGAACGAGCTGAGGGCGCGAGGAATCCGTCCAGGTACGGAGGGATGGGACCCAAGGGCCAAAAGCTGGTGGTACGGGCATGGGGGAACGCTGAACCCGGAGACAGGGGAGTGTGTTTACCAGGGCAAAATAATGAAACCCACCCAAGCCCTTATTGACGCAATGAGGGATGCTCAAGAGGGGAAGATCAAGTTCAACAGAGAGAACGACGCACTGACAAAAGCCCTCGGGAATCCTGAACACGGAGGACGTGTACGAGGCATGGGGCACATTCCGTGGAAAATAGGGTTCCCCCAGAACGATGACCCGTACGGTTACAGAAGCCGTAAGAGAAAGATGGATCGGGAAGCAGATGTTGTGGCGCGGTTGGCATCGGAAATGGATGTGATGAAGAAAACCGTGAGTGTACTAGTAGCCGAAAGAGATGCAGCTGGGGCGCAGCATGAAGATCATCCAGCGGATCTCGGAAGCCAGCAGCGGAGAAGCAGCGTGGCTTCCACGGAGGCCCCACCGGCTGGTGCAGATGCACCGACGATCGAAATTACTGCACCGGAGCCTCTGGTGGTCGAAATTACTGCACCGGAGCCTCCTCGCTACCCCGTGGATGATATAAAGGAGAGGAAAGAATGTCATCTGTATTATCCTATCGGGAACATGTCCATGAAGGTAGCCATCGGCAGTGCTTTACCATGTTTACCTGGAGCACTCCACCACAACAACCCCATTCAAGATGGCTATGCTCGTGTCACGGTGGAGGACATAGTCCAAGGGTTTGAGGACCTGGAGATTGACATTGCTACACCTGAAGGGGAGAAAAGACTTGGAGATGTCAAGCGCCATTTCATTCTATGGCAAAAGAAGTTTATCAAGTTTCCAGGCGAGGCGCCAAGGACAACAAGTCCACCCCCCTACGGTGGTGGTGGTGCCGGTGGCGGCGGCGGCGGCGGCGGTGGTGGTGGCGGTTCACCTACACCTCCGTCACGTCAGCCGACGCCTCCCAGTCCATAACGTCCGGCGGGTGATCAGACGCCGCCCCCCAGTCCTCGTCCGGCGGGTGATCAGACGCCGCCCCCAGTCCTCGTCCGGCGGGTGATCAGACGCCGCCCCCCAATCCACCTCCGGCAAAGAAGCAGAAGCAGTCCTGGGTTATTAACCCGGACCCTTATGTACCTAAGACCACAAAGGTACCGGAGCCATCACTGAAGCCTCTCCCCACAAGGCCTTGGGAACGTAGTGCCGAGGAAACTGCCGCGGCCGCGGCTGCTGATCTTGAGAAATGGAAGGCGGACTGCAAGAAGAAAAGAGAGCCCGAGCCCAAGCCAGTATTTTCTGATGAGCAAAAGAAGTGGGCTAAGTCATTTTTGAGCACACCGTCCCAAGCCGCGAAGAATCTGCCTGAGGACTATGCACGTGAACTTCGTAGGCAGGCACTCATGTTGAAGGAGAAGAAAGGGCGGGCGGATGACCCCGATCAAAGTAAACGAGTTGCCCAGCTCGGGGAACAAAGTAAACAATCAATTGCCCCGCTTATAGTGAAAGCCGCCGGTCCGGATGACCCCGATATCATAGCAGCTGCGGCAACACTTGGATTGACTGCAACGAGTGCCAGAGAACAAGCGGCCAACTTAGGTATTACTCTTCGTGAACTGTTAGGCCTTGATGATCTGCCAGTGAAGGAGGTAGTAATTACATATGTGAAGAATGGGCCTCTCGTCGAGCCTGCGCAGGAACAGGATCTACCTCCGCAAATGAAAGGTCTGCTGAAATGGTACAAGGGTTACATAAAAAATAAAAACGCCAACGAATATATTTATGCGGAAGTTAGACATGAGCATCACTTCAAACATTACTATGTACAAATTCATCTGAGTGAATTGTTCCAGCTTTTCAATCTGCGCGAGCTCGACAAATCTATCATCAGTTGCTACGTTCTGTAAGTGATTTATTTCTACCCCATCTCGTTCATATTGCCTGCACACTATATATATGTCCTAACTATATTGTTGTGTCCGCTATTATACATGCAGAATGAAGATTAAGGAATGCATAGTAAGGAACATCCATGATGTTGGGTTCATTGACCCACAGATCGTTAATGGATATGTGTTGCGGCATCACCCCGACGACATGGAGGCAGACCTGTGGCAGTTTCTTACAAAGCAGGAACTCAAAAGTGATATTCTATTTCCTTACCATTTTGGGTGAGTGTTTCTGTCTTGAGCACATTCTCTTTTGTTTACTCCATGCATGGTATGTGGCCGGCTAATCGATGAGTTATGCATGACGTACTGTGCATGTATCGTGTCCGCAGGTTCCACTGGATTCTGCTAGTAATTAAAGTTGACACCTCAGAATGTCTCGTCCACGACTCTCTGAATATGGATCCAAAGCTTTGGGGCGACCTGAGAAAAATGATGCAGAAGTAATTATTTTCATTCATTTGCGCTCTATATCGATCGGCCTATTTCGTTCATTTCCTAATATCAAGTAACTAGTAACTCTCTTGTTCATTTAATTTCTTTGCCTCGTAGGGTTTGGAGACGGTTCGTAGATACAAAGGTCGGTGAATTCAAAAAAGAGCTAGAATTCAAAATGGCAAAGGCTAAGAATGCTGGGGATATTCAGCCGGCGGGGACCAATCTATGTGGATACTATGTCTGTGAGATGATCCGGAGATACACCTCTGAGCGGGTTCCGAGTGATACCAATGCTCAGAGGAATAACCTCCGGATGATGCTTAGTCCAGAAGCTCGCTTCCGACCACTTCAAGAGGAACTAGCTGGATGGTTCAGGAGGGAAGTCCTCCATCCTAAAGGAGAACACCATTACGAGGACGTAGAACTTTATATGCCTTAAATTATGTATGGAAACTTGTTCAAAATTGTATATGGTCATCCGATGATATTGAATATATACTGTATATTCCTCTTGAATTCTTTTTGGTTCTAATTTCAAATTTGTTTGAAATTGTACATTCATATGCATGTATGTAGTAGCGTAGAATATGTGAAACTCCTTCAAAATTAAAATAAAGCATAAAAGAAATAAAACAATACAAATTAAACAGAAAACAGGTTAGGGGGGGGGGGGCAGGTTTAGGGGGGGGGCTAAAACCCTAAACCTGCGGAGGTCTTTAGTCGCGGTTGGCCAGAAGAACCGCGACTAAAAGACCTCCGCCCTGGCGGCCACCTGGCGCCCACGTGGACTGGCCTTTAGTCGCGGTTCTTAAGCAACCGCGACTAAAGGGTGGAGCCTTTAGTCCCGCCTGTTTGGTCGCGGTTGCGCAACCGCGACTAATGGCAGTTGCGAACCGCGACCAAAGGCCCTTTTTCCACCAGTGGGTTACCAGCCCTGCAAACTGATTTGAGGATGAGCAAATAGTTGAACCTTCTAGCTAGCTACTCGTTGTATTAAGGTTCGCTGGATTGCAAGTGCTAGGGCTAATTTTAGTGGGTGTTTCAATTAGACTAGTACGAATACTAGTGCTCCATGAATTGGGATTGGGCAGATTGCACCCGGAAAAAAACTAATCAACTCGTGAGACAATGGCTAGCTAACTGATGGCTAGTTCCATGCCTACTGTTTACCTTGTTCATTGGAATCAAGTTTCTTATGGTACAGAGAATAAATAAACGACTACAGGGACACATAGTTTTACTTTGTAGAGTCAACCGGTTCGGTGCTCTGTGCTAGTATACTAGCAGCGAAGGTGTTAAATAGTACTCTCTCCGTTCGAAAAAGTTTGTCTCTCAAATGGATGTATCTAGCATCAAGTTAGTGCTAGATACATTCATTTGAGGAACAAGTTTGGGACAAGCTTTTCCGGATGGAGGGAGTAGCCTACTAGCAGAGAAGATGTTTAATTAAAACTGGATCTTGTAACTGATTGCTGCTGACGAGAATGGTTAATAGGTATATGTATTGTATGTATAGAAAGTTAGCTATAGCTTGCGTAGTGCAAAGTAATTGGTTAATTGCAGTCTAATAAAATGGCTCTGGGACAATGTTAACCGGTGAGAGGAGATACATTGAGTTTTAAATATATATCCATGTGCTATCTTTTACAATATTCTGAGTGTGGGTTAATATATAGGTTTGACAACTTTGTGTGTGAAGGGTGCTTTTTCAGACAACCTTCAGTATCGAGTGTACTTTGTTCTTCAAATTTGGTGTTTCAACAGGATACTTCCAATTTCAGTCAATCTACATGTAATTTTATTGTTATTATTACTTTATAGTTTAACAATTTTCTTTATCATGCAGCTGTTGATACCTCACGGTCTGATAAGCTCAATAGTGTCTCTTCTGGTAGTGGTGTAGCTTGAGGAAGCAATGCCTTATGGACATGGGGCAAAAGGAAGTACGTAAAATTCCGTGGCCTGCTCGGATTTGAGGATGATGTGTGAGCTCCATGCGTGAGCCTTTTATTTTATATTGTGCCCAAAGCTATGTGTGAGATTTATTTGTGAGATCTAAGCTATGCGTGAGAATGTTGCAATGTCTGAGACCTTAGTTCTTGAATTATGCTCCATTTTCACATATTTTGGTCGTTTGAACATATGAAATGCCCACGATGGACTAATGCTAGCTAAACGCTTCCAAATTTTCGGTGGTTGCAACTTTGTCTTCGGCGGCGCTCGGAGAGCGGTCGACGACAATGATCCGAGTGTCTGTTCATGCCACCGCCTATGTTGCGTTTTGTTTTCATGCCCAACAATCTTCCTTTGCCCAACCACCTGGATAGCTTTGCGTCACCCCTCTGGACCTCCCAGATGAAGGAATTGGACTGATTGTCAGGAATCAACGACACGACCACGTTCTTCCCCACTTTAGATCGATCTCCGTCGTGCTATCGATCTCCTTTAGCAGTGAGTCCCCTACCCCTCCTTGGCTTTTTCTCTTCTCCTTCGCACACCTGAATCTATTGCAACCTTAACGAACATGCAGAAGTCCTACATCGTCCTAATGGTGAGTTACGGCTCTATTGCCCGCCACCACCGATGAAGTCCTCGCTGACGAGCAGCACCTCAGGCCAAGCCACCCTGCCATTTGGCCCCGCCTCGATGAGATGAACTCCCGGGCCATAGGAATTGTCCTTGGGGGCCCTTCGCAGCACGACGGCGAGCGAGCCAAGCCTTGCACACTTCTTCAACATGAACTGAGCTGACCCGTGATGACAAAATTGAGCAGTCGCTTAGAGCGCTTCCCAAAAACCTAACTCGTGCTCTCCGGTTGCAGGATCACAAGGACGAACGGTTTCGGATCTGCTCTCCCGCACACTGATGCACGCTGGCGTTCAAGATAGAGTAGACCATGGTGGTAGAGCAAGTTGCGAGATGAGGCAAAACCCTAGGTGTTTTCAGTGTATCTTTGGTCGAGGCTCGTAAATAATATATATAGGTGAACCAGAGGCGGTATTGTGTTGCGACCACAATCTCAAATCTACTTGGTTTCCAAGTCGAACTTACCGGACAAGTAAACAATGAGCTTGACCGTCAAGACACCAAAAAATTAAAACGGCAAAAGGAAGTTCCGCCCCTGCAAGACAACGGACCGGATTTTGGTGGACCGTTCACGTGTAAGTCATCAGGTCTTCTGTGGCGTCCTGTCTAATTGTTGGTGTTCACAAAAAACTTACCGAGGTACCTTTTCTAACTTTTGGTGTTCTCGTCTGATTTTTGCTTGCGGCCTGTTAGCAATTAGGCATGACCAGTTTAAGTAGTAGAGGTTTTTTCACGGAAAGCTTTATGTAGTAGAGTTATTGAAGGTTCAATCCTCAAATGACAAAATGAAATGAGTAGCAGTCGCTTCCATAGTTGACTCAAATGTATGTATCTGCTTGCTGACAGCCTTTCCAGCTTGAAGATCACTCAAGCTGTTTATCATTCTGTAGATATCAGATGTTATAAATGAAGTGGTGGAGGCTCATAACCAAATGCTGGACATAGTGGTATGTTGTATCTACTACTTTAACCTTATCTTCCCCCAAAGATCTGAATGTACTCCTGCTGCTATCCTAAGAACACATGCCTTATTCAGGGGAATGACAGATTCATCAAGGGGGTTTCTCTCTGGAACTGTGGACAAATTCAAGATGGTAAGCGGCCGGATTAAATAACTCGCCATGCATCTTCTGCTCGTATTCTCCCGAGACTGATTCATGTTTCCATGACTGTAGGTGTTCAAGACCAAATCGAGCAGAGGATGGGAACCCTCGTGGCCTGGCGTCGTTCCTCGGCTCTTCATACTAGTGTACTACCTGACCAGGTAGAAGGATCCTTGGGTTCGGCGTGCTTGCGGGCCGCGGCCCCGACTCAGCGTCCGTCCACCGCGCCAGGTAACCTGACCTAACCCGGCCGGTGAGGCGTGGGCGTTGCTGCGGCGCGCGAGGTCAAGTCCGGTGTGCCGACGGCCGACGGAGACGACGTGCAAGTCCGGCTGCCGGCTGTTGCTGACCTCGCTGCCGGCGGAGGTGCTCGACGCGCGGCGCAACGTGGTCATCGTCGACGGGCCAAGCAGGGCTGGGCCAGCGAGCCAGGGAAGATGGGCGCCAACAAAAAAACATCGAAGCGACGAGCGAGGCTGGATAGGCCGGAAACGAGCCACGATCGATTCGTTCGGCAGTTTTGCACAAAAAAAAAACTCTGGTGTGCGAGTTACATATTCCTTTGACGAATCTGCCCCTTGAAAAAAAACTGGTCCCACACAAAATATGTAACGGTCCCATCGTTATTTGTAATTTCCCGTAATTTTAATCTTGTAACTCCTCGTAACTTTTATTTTTCAACCGTGAGATTGAGGTGGATGGACGGCTCCTAAATTCGCCGATCACCGTAACAATTGTAATCAAAGAGACATAACTTTGTAAGTCATATACAGGGACAGCAGACAGGCAATTGAACACTTTCTTTCTGGTGCATTATATGGTATGTACAGTTTTGATCAAACAAGGATGAAACACCCCTGGTAACCAATAGTTCACTTATCCCGGCTGAGTGAAAGATTGTTTACTCGAAATATTAAACCTATTATGCTGTTATTGCCCTTTCTGACATTTGTATTAATTAAATTTCTGCCATGCTGTTACTCTTACTTGCACCATTATTCATTACACACAAGTTTCATTTGTACTAGCCAATAATTAACTATACATAGCTTTTGTAAATAAGTTTTCTTTCTTAGTTTAGCGATCTCACCTGTATCTCGGTGGCTCTATCACGTGCTGATGTGCACACACGCACGCACACAACTGGTGAGACTTGTCAACAAACAAAATTCTGACTTCTCAACAACACTTTTTTTTATTGTTGATTTAATACTACATGAAAATAAAAAGGAAAAGATGTGCAACCCAACCTAATCTACTGATTATATTGCGGTACTCTGTATTAAATAATTCTAAAATATGTTTGATCTGGACGTCTTTTATTTGTTGAAGAAAGCGATCCCTCCGCAATTTCATTCACAAAAACACAAAGTTCAGTTCTACTACAAAGCATAAGTAAATATATTTTGATTGAGCGTCTGTCAATTTGTCACTATAACTACAATCAAAGATCATTTGCACTGGACACTAATCAAATAAACAAAGCTTTGCAAGTTAGTGTTCTTAGACAACTCACCACACGGGTTTCCTCACTTGCTTCTTGTGGCTCACTGACGTCAAAAACCACATCCAAATTCACGACATCAACCACATTGACGGCCTCATTAGTGAACATGTTTGTAGCTATATCCTCAACTGCAAGGCAATCATTCACTTTGGTGCTCCATACAATAAGTTCACTGGCACGATGCATATATCCCGGTGTCTTCCCCTGCAGCTGCATTGTTATCTCAACACTACACATGGATCGTGGCGGCATAATGCCTTTCTGCGGCTGTATGCAGTATGCCAGGGGGCTTGTATTTTTTATGTTGAAGGCAATGTAAGAACCCGTCTCATTGGTTAGCTGAAGTGTGCATGACATCTGTTTGTTAAGCTCAAAAGGAAAATGTAGTTGGAGTGGCTCAATTCCAAGCATATCATCATCCGAGTAGGGGCTTATCTTCATGAAAAGAGCAGGAGTACATATATGTGTTACACACCATACTCAGGGTAAGTATTCCAAAGCTAACTAATAAGGCCCATGGAGCATACGAGCTTACCTGTCCAAATGTATGTTCATAGGCATTGCTGATTTTTTCATTAGCGCCTTCAATTTCTCTTATAACATGTATCATATCCCATATATATGGCCGTTTGACTGGGTCAATTTCCTGGCAGAGTAACCCAATTTCGAGGCATTTTGCTACTTCTTGATAAACCAGTGGTGTTTCGTTCCCAGTTTTCTTCCATCTGTGCCTCCATCTCCTAAGTACCTGTCATTCCACAAAACGTGACACATAATAAGTTGAAATGTTCAACAAAAAAACTCAAGCGTTGGGATGATGACACGTAAACCAGCTTAGACACGTCTCTCTCATCTACACAAAATTAGACGAGGCGATGGATGCTTGGGATCGATGCAAAAAGAGAGAGGTAATGTTTTAATTCCCAATATCAACAATCCTGTAAGATCCCAATATCTCTCTCACTCACTCCAAAGATCTTTTGCCAAACCGATCATCGCATGTGCTTTGTTTTTGCTATACATGTGTGTGTGTGTTACACACACACACACACACACACACACAGAGAGAGAGAGAGAGAGAGAGAGAGGAACGAGAAGAACTGGGACTCCTCTGCAGGTCCTTGTTGAGGGCTTGAGGCAGCGAGTTCCTCATCCGCTCGCAGCTCCTCACGGTTGCCATTAAGATGAGGTCGGGGGGAACGAGAAGAATGATTGGGGTTGGGTGTCATGAAGGGTATTTTGGATATTTTACTGTAGGCCTATATTGCCAGGGGCTAATCGTCAAGATTCTATGAAAGTAGTGGCAAATGATCGATTACAACAAAGATGAGGGCAAATCCTCAAAGTGCAAGGAAACCTGGGGCAAATCCTCAAATTCCCTAAAAAAAGAGCGCTTTTACAGTACCCTTCAATCAACACAGACCGTCTGTTTTCTTTAATCCAACGGATGTAGCTTATTGGTACTCCAGCGCGGGTGTTAGGGAGTACTAATACCAAGTGTTAAGGAGTACCTCCAGTTCAAGGGTAAAATCGTATCAGCAGATATGTAAAAAAAAAACGTAACAGAAGATGACAAATAATGTGTGCCTAATATTCAGATCGAACAGTTATCTTAAAGGATCTGATTTCTTTTAGGAATACACTGTTTTTTTGCGAATAGGAATAAAAGATTTGACTGGATATTGTTTCTACGTGCTCGAATGCTCGTATGGATTCAATGCACAATATAACTACATGCATCTGCCGGCATTGTGTTCTTTTTTGCAAGTTCGTCGTCTTCAATCTATGAAGATCTTATCAACACTCAAGTATCTATACCTGATTTTTGTTCAAATTAAGGACCAATCTCAGTGATTGAAGATATGCACACATGGAGAAAGGGATCGAGACGGGCGATGAGATATCAAATGCACAAGATCGATGTTACAGAGGTGGGATTGCCTGATACATCAGCAGCGCTACGAGCGAAGTGGAGAAACCATCGGCGGTGTGATGGCCGAGCATCAGGAAGATAGTTAGCCCTGCAGAGAGGATGATTGGTGCGCTGAGCCGCTGAAGGGAGGGCAGATCAGCTGCTGAGACGGATACGGGGAAGATCACTTGACGGCGTTCCAAGGGAGAGCCGCGTGATTGCAACGCCAGCGATGTTAATAGATTGGATCATAGGACTTTTTTTCATCATCAACGAAATAGCCTAGAAGATTTATTAATAAAAAGATTTTTTTCCGGGGAAATTTTATAGCAACACAAAAGGTCCATAATACCCCTTAGAATCGATGGTTGGATTTAATTGGTACTCCCTGTTCTGTTTTGGAGTACCAGGGTACTGTAAAAGAGCTCAAAAAAGATAAGTGGGAGCATGTTAAAATTTGCCACGTGAGCATGTACACACATCAACCAGACGAGCACTTGTACCACTCGAACTCAGCTAACTAAACTTGCCCGGACGAACTCGGCTAACTAAACCTGCCCGGAATCTAGACTCGAGCACCACACGTACACTTGGTGCTACAATTCCTACCATCGTTGCTATCCGCAAAGCGGGAACAGACACATCATGGAGACAAGCAGAGGTTGTCGTGCAAGTGCAAGAATGCCACCGGCGTCACCGTCATCCTCCACATTGTCTTAGCCATCATGGTCCCACATGTCATGTCAGAACTTCGGATTTGGGGCAGGATATGGCAGAGGAACCCAGGGACCCACCCCTTAGCGCCGCCCTTCTAAATTCATGCCTACCTACCGACGCCCTTCTACAATCAAGCTCACCTACCGACGATGTAGACGACAACTTGGGCAACATCATGGACCTTCTCCCCTTCCCACGTCCTCTCCCATGTTGGAGATGTTGGATATGGAGCAAGAGATGGCTATTGGTGTAGTGAGCCCCTCCGCAAGGTTCGATAGAGTGGTCATGTGCGGTTCTAGGTGAAATCATAAGTTTTCAATGGGGTCGATGCTGGCAATGATGCTGCCCACATGCGTTGTTTTCCTCTTGGAGGTGTTGCCAAAGAACTCGCTGACAAGTCACAATTCACTAGGGATGGCGAAAAAATTCCACAGCGGAGGTCGGCTTGGGCCGACATCGGTGTTACCAACTTCAAGGGGCACATAGGTGATTAAAACAAGTTGGTGCCATCGGGTTGCTGGTGTTGCTATTCTCCAGGATAACACTCCTGGTCTAGTTTAGCTAGGCAATTTGTCTCGTTTGTCACGGTTTTGCATGGTCGTCCTTCAATCGACAACATCCTGTCTTATATATGAATGAGCTCCCTGACCTCTTGACATGGTCTCATATAAAGCAGAATAAACAATGCACACAAATTGCTTTTCCTAGGAGGAAAAGAACCTTCCTATTAATTTTGGGTGTGGCTAAATCTCAGTAGACTGAGATAATCAAGTGACATAACATATAATAATAAAAGAAAAAAATGCATGGATCTCCATGTAAGATCTCAAGAATATATCATCGATTGAGACATAAGTAAGTCGCAATCAACTAAAATTTAGCAAAACCAATTAATTTACGGTGTGGATAAATCAAGTGTGTGGGTATTTCCTAAACCCACCAAGGTGACATATAAGCAAGCTACCATGGTATACATTACAATTTTAACGTGAAGCCACTAGTAGAAAACAGGGCTTTGGTCCAGGCCGGGTCAGCCCATTAGTCCCGGTTCAGTCTAGAACCGGGACCAATGTGGGCATTGGTCCCGATTTGTGAGCCCAGGGGGCCGGCCGGGCCACGTGGGCCATTGGTCCCGGTTCGTCTGGACCTTTTGGTCCCGGTTGGTGGGACGAACCGGGACCAATGGGCCTCGCTCCTGGCCCACCACCATTGGTCCCGGTTAGTGGCTTGAACCGGGACCAAAGGCTCCCCTTTAGTCCCGGTTCATGCCACCAACCGGGACCAATGAGGTGCCTATATATACCCCCTCGCGCAAGAGCAGAGCACAGTGCTCTGTTTTTTCTGGCCGAGGGGGAGAGGGCTTTGTGGTGCTCTAGCTCACCTCCTATGCACATGAGGTGTTCGATGGAATGCCCGAGCCACACTACTTAAGCTTTCTCCTCTCGAAGCTCGACCTCCAAGCTCCATTTTCCTCGAGATTTGTCTAGATTTAGTGGTCCGTCACGACCCGTCCCTCTCTTCACCGCCGTCGATCACTCGCGCTGATCTCATCACCGACACCACCGTGGTGAGCCTCTTGTTCTTATCTTCTTTCTGAAAGGAAAAATATTCTTACTTGTATGTTTAGATAGATACTTGTATCATTTTCTTACATTTATTATTGCATCTTATATAGTGCGATGGTTTTGGTATCCACCCCCGTCGGCCCTCGTCCTGTCTATGATTCGGATGTGGTATGTATGTTATCTTTATAACTATTGGTTCATTTATTGTTTATGAAAATTATGCCGACCAACGTGACATAGATTTTATTTATCTAGGATGTATGTGAATCGGAAATGCCAACCGACCCTATTGTTGAGAGGTTAAATTTAGTTGAAGAACAAAACAATTTGTTGAAGGAAAAAATAAAAAAAATTGAGGAGGAGAAGATGATATTGGAGTTGCATGTTGCGGATGTCGTCGATGATCACAAGATCAAGATGGATGCAATGCGCTTGAAGATTTGAAAGATTAGAAAATATGCCATTCATACCGAGGCTTGGTATCATTATGCCGTTGGATCAATTGTTACCTTGGTTGCAATTATGATCGCATTTGTTTTCGCATTGAAATGTTTTACATAATTTCAATGTATGGTTTAATTAATTAGATGCTCTGGAGAGCTATATGTTGTTAGATGAGAACTATGTATGCACTTTGGTTTTAATGTGATGATGAACTTCTATTAATTTGGACACTTAATTATATATAATGCACGCAGATGAACTGGCAATGGATGTACGGTGACAGACACAACCGCGAGTACATTAAGGGCGTGCATGAGTTTCTCGATACGGCTGAGGAAAACAAGCAGAATGGTTTTATGTGTTGTCCATGCACTGAATGTGGGAATACGAGGTCTTACTCTAACCGAAAAATCCTTCACTCCCACCTGCTTTACAAGGGTTTTATGCCACACTATAATGTTTGGACGAGGCACGGAGAAATAGGGGTTATGATAGAAGACGGCGAAGAAGAAGAGTACGATGACAACTATGTGCCCCCTGAATACGGTGATGCTGCAATGGGGGGAGCTGGTGAAGATCAAGAGGAACCAGACGATGTGCCCAATGATGCTGCCACGGGTGAAGCTGCTAAAGATCAAGAGGAACCAGACGATGTGCCCGATGATGATGATCTCCGCCGGGTCATTGTCGATGCAAGGATGCAATGCATTAGTCAAAAGGAGAAGCTGAAGTTCGATCGCATGTTAGAGGATCAAAAAAAAGGGTTATACCCCAATTGCGAAGATGGCAACACAAAGCTCGGTACCGTACTGGAATTGCTGCAGTGGAAGGCAGAGAATGCTGTGGCTGACGAAGGATTTGAGAAGCTACTGAAAATATTGAAGAAGAAGCTTCCAAAGGATAACGAATTGCCCGACAGTACATACGCAGCAAAGAAGGTCGTATGCCCTCTAGGATTGGAGGTGGAGAAGATACATGCATGCCCTAATGACTGCATCCTCTACCGCGGTGCATACAAGGATCTGAATGCATGCCCGGTATGCGGTGCATTGCGGTATAAGATCAGGCGAGATGACCCTCGTGATGTTGACGGCGAGCCCCTCAGGAAGAGGGTTCCTGCGAAGGTGATGTGGTATGCTCCTATAATACCATGGTTGAAACGTCTGTTCCGAAACGAAGAGCATGCCAAGTTGATGCGATGGCACAGTGAGAACCGAAAGAAAGATGGGAAGTTGAGAGCACCCGCTGACGGGTCGCAGTGGAGAAAAATCGAGAGAAAGTACTGGGATGAGTTTGCAAAGGATCCAAGGAATGTATGGTTTGCTTTAAGCGCGGATGGCATTAATCATTTCGGGGAGCAGAGCAGCAATCACAGCACCTGGCCCGTGACTCTATGTATGTATAACCTTCCTCCTTGGATGTGCATGAAGCGGAAGTTCATTATGATGCCAGTTCTCAACCAAGACCCTAAGCAACCCGGCAACGAAATTGATGTGTACCTAAGGCCATTAGTTGAAGAACTTTTACAGCTGTGGAATGGAAACGGTGTACGTACGTGGGATGAGCACAGACAGGAGGAATTTAACCTTAAGGCGTTGCTGTTCGTGACCATCAACGATTGGCTCGCTCTCAGTAACCTTTCAGGACAGACAAACAAAAGATACCACGCATGCACGCACTGTTTAGATGACACTGAAAGTATATACCTGGACAAATGCAAGAAGAATGTGTACCTGGGCCATCGTCGATTTCTTCCGACCAACCATCAATGTCGAAAGAAAGGCAAGCATTTCAAAGGCGAGGCAGATCACCGGAAGAAGCCCGCCATGCGCACCGGTGATCACGTGCTTGCTATGGTCAATGATTTACACTATGTAATCTTTGGAAAGGGTCCCGGTGGACTAGCTGTTCCGAATGACGCTGAGGGACACGCACCCATGTGGAAGAAGAAATCTATATTTTGGGACCTACCCTACTGGAAAGACCTAGAGGTCCACTCCTCAATCAACGTGATGCACGTGACGAAGAACCTTTGCGTGAACCTGCTAGGCTTCTTGGGCGTGTATGGGAAGACAAAGGATACACCTGAGGCACGGGAGGACCTGCAACGTTTGCACGAAAAAGACGGCATGCCTCCGAAGCAGTATAAAGGTCCTGCCAGCTACGCTCTTACGAAAGAAGAGAAAGAAATCTTCTTTGAATGCCTGCTCAGTATGAAGGTCACGACTGGCTTCTCGTCGAATATAAAGGGAATAATAAATATGCCAGAGAAAAAGTTTCAGAACCTAAAGTCTCATGACTGCCACGTGATTATGACGCAACTGCTTCCGGTTGCATCGAGGGGGCTTCTACCGGAAAACGTCCGATTAGCCATTGTGAAGCTATGTGCATTCCTCAATGCAATCTCCCATAAGGTGATCGATCCAGAAATCGTACCAAGGCTAAGGAGTGATGTGGCGCAATGTCTTGTCAGTTTCGAGCTGGTGTTCCCACCATCCTTCTTCAATATCATGACGCACGTCCTAGTTCATCTAGTCGACGAGATTTTCATCCTGGGGCCCGTATTTCTACACAATATGTTCCCCTTTGAGAGGTTCATGGGAGTCCTAAAGAAATATGTCTGTAACCGTGCTAGGCCAGAAGGAAGCATCTCCATGGGCCATCAAACAGAGGATGTTATCGGGTTTTGTGTTGACTTCATTCCTGGCCTTAACAAGATAGGTCTCCCTAAATCGCGGTATGAGGGAAGACTGACTAGAAAAGGCACTCTTGGAAGAGACTCAATAATATGCAGGGATGGATATTCTTGGTCAAGCACACTACGCAGTTCTACAGAACTCTACCTTGGTGACCCCGTATGTCAATGAACACAAGAACAGTCTGCGCTCCAAACACCCGGAGCAATGCGACGACTGGATTACATGTGAACACATCAGGACTTTCAGCAGTTGGTTCGAAACACGTCTCAGAGGTGACAACACTGTTTGTGATGAGTTGTACTTGTTGTCCAGGGGACCATCTTTGACTGTATTGACTTACAAAGAATACGAGATAAATGGGAATACATTTTACACGATCGCCCAAGACCAAAAGAGCACCAACCAAAACAGCGGTGTCCGCTTTGATGCAGCAACCGAGAGCGGAAAGGACACATATTATGGTTACATAGTGGACATATGGGAACTTGACTACGGACCTGATTTTAAGGTCCCTTTGTTTAAGTGCAAATGGGTCAATCTGTTAGGCGGCGGGGTACAGGTAGACCCACAGTACGGAATGACAACAGTGGATCTGAAAAATCTTGGGTACACTGACGAACCGTTCGTCCTAGCCAATGATGTGCCATAGGTTATCTATGTGAAGGACATGTCTACCAAACCGAGAAAAAGAAAAGATAAGGAAGCGAATACATCATACGATGAGCCAAAGCGCCACATAGTTCTTTCAGGAAAAAGGGACATCCTGGGAGTGGACGGCAAGACAGACATGTCTGAAGATTATGAAAAGTTTCATGAAATTCCTCCCTTCAATGTCAAGGCTGACCCAAGCATTCTGATAAACAATGAAGATTATCCATGGTTACGGCGCAATAAGCAAATGACACAAGCGAAGAAAAAGTGAAGACTTTCTCCCGCAACTATTATGATGATACCATGCCAAATTTGTAACAGACGAACATGCTACCATTGTTCGTTTTGTACATGGACATGCTATGTGGGTGAAATTATGATACCATCCCAACTTTCAACTTTTTCAAAGTTCATTTGAAATGCTTTCATGTCTTATGGTTCGAAACTTTGATACTTCGAAAGTGATTGTCCATTTTGTATACGAAGTGCATCCAGTTTTTGTCGTAACCCTCTCTACTTTTTGGAACATGCTATGTGGGTGAAATGATGATACCATGCCAACTTTCAACCTTTTCAGAGTTCATTTTGAAATGCTTTCCAATTTCAGAGTCATTTAGCTCAAAGAATGAATTAATAGCAAACAGAATGAACTACAAAACTTTTATGAAAATAAAAACAATCAATTAAAATATTATGTTATGATCAACTAAAATAAAACTATAATATTCTTCAATAGCAAAAAGAATATAATTTTTGTGACCTAAAATCAAACTACAAGTATTTAATTGTAAGTATAAATAAAAATTAAATAGCAAAGAAGAAAAAAAATTCTATTTTTATAGTAAAGTTATTCATAAACTAGTGATTCACACAAAATTAAAAAAATTCAAATTTAAACTATTCAAAATTTTAAAACTAATGGCACTAACAGAAAGTTTATAATTTTTGTGACCTAAAATCAAAAAGAAATCACTAAAAAACTATAAGTATTTAGTTGTAAGTATAAATAAAAAATAAATAGAAAAAAATTCTATTTTTATAGTAAAGTTATTCATAAACTAGTGATTCACACAAATTTTTAAAAATTCAAATTTAAACTATTAAAAATTTAAAACTAATGGCACTAACAGAAAGTTTATAATTTTTGTGACCTAAAAGCAAAAGGAAATCACTAAAAAACTGTAAGTATTTAGTTTTGAGTAGAAATAAAAAAATAAAAAACCAAAAAATGTAGAAATAAAAAAAACAAAAAAATGCCTCCTACTGGGCCTCCACGGCCTGAATACGACTAGAAACCCTACATGGGCCAGGATTCAGGCCCGCAGAAGGCCCAATAGGCCCACATGCAGTAGCAAATTTAGGCCCGAAAGCCTGCATTAGAGAGGAGCTCGAATGGGGAGGCACACCAGTGCTTATAAACAAGTGCCGACACCCTTCAGCTAGCGATGTGGGACTAAACTTTTGGGCGCGGGGCAGCACAAGGCCATTGGTCCCGGTTGGTGGCACCAACCGGGACTAAAGGGGGCATTGGTCACGGTTCGTGGCACCAACCGTGACCAATGCCCCCCTTTAGTCCCGGTTGGTGCCACCAACCGGGACCAAAGGCCGCCGCTTCCCGCCCTTTGGGCTGCTGAAAATTGGCCTTTGGTCCCGGTTCGTGGCACCAACCGGGACCGAAGAGGGGCATTGGTCACGGTTCGTGCCACGAACCGGGACCATTGCTCTGGCTATATATACAACACTTGGGAAATTTCCGCCAAATGCTCCCATTCCTCATCGTCGACGCCGGCAGGCTGCCCCTCTCGCGTCGTCGCCGCCGCCGAGCCCTGCCCCTCATCGTTGCCTCCGCCACCGCCGAGCCCTGCCCCGACGCCGTCAGGCTGCTCCACTTCGCCTTCCTCGCCGCCGCCGCCGAGCCCTACCCCGACGCCTTCCCGGCCCGCTCCCACTGTGAGCCGTCGTGCCGTTCCCCTCCTCTCCTCCTCCCCCGCCGCGCCCTGCCACCGCCGCCAGCCATGCTCTCTTGCCGCACCCCGACGCCGCTGCCCGCCGTGCTCTGCCCCGACGACGGCGCCTGACCGTACGTGCTCCGCTTGCCGCGTCGCCGCTGGTTCGCCGCTGCAGCCTGGCCGCGCTCCGCTTGCCGCGCCGCCGCCCGCCTCTGTTAATTTTTTTGAGATATGTATGCATGTGTGTAGTGTATATGTGCATGTATGTGTATGTGTGTGCAGTGTATATGTGTGTGCATGCAGATATGTATATGTATGTGTATGTATGCATGTGTGTAGTGTATATGTGTATGTATGTATATGTGTGTACCAGATAACTTTGACATGAGGGGGTCGATATACCCCCTCCCCGATAACTTCGACATGATGGGGGGAGGGGGTCGCCGAGGGTTCGAGGGTCACCGAGTGTTCGAGGGTTCGTGGGGGCGAGGGTTGGGAACTAACTAGGGTAGAGGGTCGAGGGTTGCCGAGTGTTCGAGGGATTGAGGGGGCGAGGGTCGGGAACTAGCTAGGGTAGAGGGTCGAGGGTCGCCAAGTGTTCGAGGGGTCGAGGGTCGGGAAGAAGAGGAGAAAAAAAGAAGAGGAAAAAGGAGAAGAAGAGGAGAGGAAGAAAAGGAAGAGGAGAAGAAGAAAGGAATAGAGGAGAAGAAGAAAAAATAGTTTTTTTTTCTATTTTTTCTTCTTCTCCTCTTTTTTTTCTTCTTTTTTTTCTTCGATCTTCTTCCCCTCCCGATAGGAAAGTTTTATATAGAAAGTTTCAATTTTAGAAAAGTTTTATATATGCAAAAGTTACAATTTTAGAAAAAGATGGATAGGAAAGAAGAAAATAAGAAGAGGAAAGAAAGAAGAGGAGAGGAAAAGAAGAGGAGAAATAAATAAGAAGAAGAAAAAAGAAGAAAAAGAAGAGGAGAAGAAGAAAGGAATAGTGGAGAAGAAGAGAAAATATAATATATTATTCTATTTTCTCTTCTTCTCCACTATTCCTTTCTTCTTCTCCTCTTTTTTTTCTTCTTTTTTTTCCTCGATCTTCTCCTCTAGCTATTCCTTTCTTCTTCTCCTCTATTGGTCGAGGGTCGGGAACTAGGGTAGAGGGTCGAGGGTCATTAAGGGGTCAAGGGTCGAGGGTTTCAGGGTCATCGAGGGTTCGAGGGGTCGAGGATCGCCGAGGGGTCGAGAGAGGTTTCCTAGTGTCAAAGTATTGAAGAAATCCATGCCTTCATCATTAGCCGGAAGTAACCAGGGCATGTTGGTACGAAGTTCTGCAAAGTTGTTCTGGAATGGAGTCCCGGATAGAATAATCCGCCTTTTGGTACGAATTCAGCAAAGGCCTTGCAAATAGCGATATTCGGAAGCCTCTTGCTGAACTTTGTACCAAAAAGCGAATTATCCTATCTGGGACTCCATTCCAGAACAGCTTTGAAGAGCTTCGTACCATCATGCACATGTTACTTTCGCCTAATGATGAAGACATGGTTTTGTTGAATCCTTTGACACTAGGCAACCTCCCAACCCCTCGGCGATCCTCTCGAATATGAGAGGAAGAAGAGGGTCGTCTAGGGGTCGAGGGTTCCAGGGTCGTCGAGGGTTCGAGGGGTCGAGGATCGCCGAGGGGTCGAGAGAGGTTTCCTAGTGTCAAAGTATTGAAGAAATCCATGCCTTCATCATTAGCCGGAAGTAACCAGGGCATGTTGGTACGAAGTTCTGCAAAGTTGTTCTGGAATGGAGTCCCGGATAGAATAATCCACCTTTTGGTACGAATTCAGCAAAGGCCTTGCAAATAGCGATATTCGGAAGGCTCTTTCTGAACTTTGTACCAAAAAGCGAACTATCCTATCTGGGACTCCGTTCCAGAACAACTTTGAAGAGCTTCGTACCATCATGCACATGTTACTTTCGCCTAATGATGAAGACATGGTTTTGTTGAATCCTTTGACACTAGGCAACCTCCCGACCCCTCGGCGATCCTCTCGAACATGAGAGGAAGAAGAGGATAAAAGAAGAAGAGGAAGAAGAAAAAAAGAGGAGAAGAAAGAATAGAGGAGTTCTTCTCCTCTATTCTTTCTTCTCCTCTTTTTTTCTTCTTCTTCCTCTTTTTTTATCGGGAACGAGGGTCGTCGAGGGACATAGATGTAGTGTTGTCGTTGTCGATATATACCCCCTCCCGATAGCTTACTATGATTAGGTAGCTAGTTCTACGTTTGGCACTAATATATCCATCTGTCATGTTTGAATAATAAATGCCATGTTGTAAGTATTTGTAGAAACTATGGACACCGCCCTAGACGAAGCAACAAAAGAAGCGTTGTTGAGGGACATAATCGCAGAAGGAAGTGATGCCATCTCGTTGTTTCTCAACGAAACCGATGGTCTGGAAGGAGAGGGTGAACAAGCTGGCTACGGTGACCTAATGCCGGTGCAAGAAGAAGAACATGAGGACGGCTCCGGTGACCCAATGCCGGTGCAAGAAGGACACCGTGATGACGGCTCCGGTGACCGAACCGAGTCCGGCCAGGTATATATATTAGTTAAGCCTATGCTGACTAGCTGATTGATGCATTCATTGTTTTGGTATGTACACATATTAATTAAGTCTTTGTTCTTTTTTCTAGCCCTCCGGATCGAGCACAACTTCGGTAAAGAGACGAGGCCCGAAGAAAAAGTTGAGCTCGGATGAAAAGTTTGAGATCATAGCAATCGCGCCCGACGGCCAACCTATTGAACCCCTCCGGACAAAGAGCGCATTTGTTGCTCAGTGCGGGGTTTTGGTTAGGGAGAAGATCCCGATAAGCATCCAGCATTGGTTTAAGCCGGCTACAGAAGACCCTGAGGTGTCTTATGTCAATGATATGCAGAAAAATGATCTTTGGACTGAGCTGAAGTCAAATTTCACCCTACCGCCAGAGGATAATCCAGAGAACCCAGTTAAAGAGAAATTAATCAAGTCTTTTGCTCTGAAGAGGATGGCAGAACTATTCAGGAGGTGGAAGAAAGAGCTGAATAAGTTTGTCGAAAATAGTGAGACACCAGAATTCAAGGGCAGATATGAGAAGATCAGAGATCACTGGCCCGCATTTGTGGCCCACAAGACATCGGAAAAGAGTAAGAAGATGTCGGCGACAAACAAGCAAAATGCTGCGAAGAAGAAGCTTCACCATCGCACGGGGTCAGGTGGCTACCTCGTAGCCCGGCCTAAGTGGTCCAAGACTGAGAATGATCTCGTTCATAAAGGGATCGAACCAGAGACAATTAACTGGCCAGACCGTTGCCGGACTTGGTTCTTCGGGGCTGGCGGAACCTTGGACCCTGTAACAGGGAAGTGCATTTGGACGAACGATCAAATGGACATACCAGTCAGTAAGCTTAAGCACTATATCGAAGCAGCGCAGGAAGGGACGTTCTTTCCAGACAGAGAGAACGATGAGCTCACAATGGCCCTCGGGAATCCTAAGCACCCTGGACGGACACGAGGCATGCCAGGCTCCATTCCGTGGAAGGTTGGGTTTCCGGACGCAGGCAGTTACAAATCCCATGAGAGGAGGAAAAAAGTGCAGCAGACCCAAATGCAGGCGCTGCAAGCAAGGGTAGACGCGATAGAGGAACGAGAAGCAAATCGCAGCAAACGTACTGCCGAAGCCTCCCCCGAAGCTACCCCGCCATCTTAGCGGAGAAGCAGCGTGGCTTCCACCGAGCTGCTTCAGCCAGAGCATGCCTTGACGGCTCCTGCCAGCTATCCCGTGGATGCTATCACGGAGTCTCAAAATTGCCACCTTATGACGCAATGGATGAATTTGAAGGTCAAGGCGGCTGTTGGCTCTGTTTATCCTACTGAACCCGGCGCAACTTTTCTCTGCCGGCCGATTCCAGAAGGATATGCTAGGGTGATGGTGGATGAGATAACGGAGGGATTTGAGGACCTCCAGCTTGACCACCCTACCGGTGAAGGGGAGACTCGGCTGGGGTCTGCTCTGAAGACTCCATGCCTATGACGGAAGGAGCTCATCAACCTTCGGAACTGGACGCCTCCGCCTCCTCCTCCTCCTCCGGCATGTCAGGGCACTCCGCCTCCTCCACCGCCTCCTCCTTCGGCGAGTGATGATCAGGGCCCTCGGTTGGCTCCTTCTCCGGCGCGTGGCGGCACTCCGCCTCCTTCTCCGCCTGCACCGACGCGCCCGAGCAGCCAGCCTCCTCCTTCTCC
Organism: Aegilops umbellulata; assembly: GCA_032464435.1. Classification (NCBI taxonomy): domain Eukaryota; kingdom Viridiplantae; phylum Streptophyta; class Magnoliopsida; order Poales; family Poaceae; genus Aegilops; species Aegilops umbellulata. The sequence goes on along the minus strand of CP136059.1, from coordinate 443,528,145 downwards.
GCCTCGTCAGCAAGGGCGGAAGAGACCTGCCGCCGCTCCAGCTGCTCTGGCGCGTCATAGTCCTTCTCCTCCGCCTCTTAAGCAAGTAAAGAAGACAACCGCTCCGTCTGCTCGGTCGGCGTCTAGCAGTACAACCAGAGGCGGGAGGACATACAGATTCGGTCCTTCTCTGAAGACTCCAGAGAAGTTACCATATGAGAGGACCCCGGAGGAGAACGCCGAGATCGTGCGGACCGAAGTGAAGGACTTCTTTGAAGGGTTGAAAGCAAAGAGACATCCACCTCCGGAGGAGAAGGTAGATGCGGTGAAAGCAAAGCGCACTCTGGCTGCCCTGACAAAACCACCGAAGTCTCCACCAAAAGGAAACTATGAGCGCATTACTGGAAAGGAAATTGCCGAAGCGGAGCGGTCGGGAAGTACTGTCAGTGATCAAAGGCTGAAAGAACGACGAGATGGGAAACAAATTGTTGGGGAACGTAGCAATAATTCAAAATTTTCCTACGTGTCACCAAGATCAATCTATGGAGTCATCTAGCAACGAGGGAGGAGTGGATCTACATACCCTTCTAGATCGCGCGCGGAAGTGTTCAAGAGAACGGGGTTGATGGAGTCGCACTCGTCGTGATCCAAATCACCGATGATCCTAGCGCCGAACGGACGGCACCTCCGCGTTCAACACACGTAAGGAGCAGCGACGTCTCCTCCTTCTTGATCCAGCAAGGGAGGAGGATAGGTTGATGGAGATCCAGCAGCACGACGGCGTGGTGGTGGAAGTAGCGGGATTCCAACAGGGCTTCGCCAAGCGCTGCGGGAGGAGGGAGATGTGTCACGGGAGGGAGAGGGAGGCGCCAGGGCTTAGATTGGGCTGCCCTCCCTTCACCCCACTATATATAGGGCCAAGGGAGAGGGGGGGGGGGCGCAGCCTTGGCCCTTCCTTCAAGGAAGGGTGTGATGGCTTCTCGCCCCTCGTTGGTTACCCCAAGTGTAAGGTTTGAGATGCAGCGTAGCGGTAGTTTTCCCTCGGCAAAGATACCAAGGATCGAATCCCCAGAGACTCCAAGTTTCAACGAGAAGGTGTCAATCGCTAACGGCACCGTGGATTAGCAATCGACGTGGACCTGCACACAATACAGATAACTTTGTCCCCAACGAGTACAGAGAGGTTGTCAATCCCTCCGGCCTTGTAGTTTACAAAGGGTCAAAACGCAAGTGGTAATGGTGATGGATAGTGCTGCGGAAAGTAAAAGCAAAAAGTAAAAGCAACGGAAAGTAAATAGTGGTGTGATCAATGATGTGAATATGGACCGGGGCGCCATGACGTTCACTAGTGATGTCTCTCCCAAAAGACGATAAAACAGCTATGCGAGGTAAACAAATTATAGCTGGGCAATTGACAGGATTACGCGCGCAAACCAATGCTAACTATATTGCAAGATCGGTAGAGGTTCAAAGCATGGGCAGTACGCCAAGGTAAGTAGACCGAAATCCATCTGCATCTACTACTAATCATCCACCTTGAGATATCTATCCAGAACATCTCGCTGGTATTAAGTTGTGAGCCCCACCCAAAGTGTAAACTCAAAGCAACAGACAACTGCATTAAAATACTTTGCGTAAAGTAAACAATCCTTGCACCCCGCGGGCACAAGCACCGTTGTTTTCCCCCTTGTGGCAACCGCACATCCCCTAGACTCATGTTTCTGTCACTCAAGCTAGTCATCGAGGGGCATGAACCCACAATCAAGCATAACGTTCCCTCTTGGAGTTACTATCTACTACTCGGCCAAAGCAATAAACAGCAACGGAGAACATGCAAGAATTACTCACAAACAAAAATATAAAAGAGGTAAATCAAATATATTACTCAAACACAATCTGAACATAATCTCACAATCCATCGGATCCCAGCAAACTCATCATAGCAATAGCATAAGAACTACATATGTGCCTCGATCATGTAGGGCAGCTCACGAGGACTAATTAGTGAAGCACAAGAACGGGAGGAGAACATCACATAGCTATTGGTCATGGACCCATGGTCCAAGGGAGACTACTCACGCATCGTCCGGGAGGCGTCCATGGTGGTGGAGAAGGTCTCGGTGGTGATCCTCCCCTCCGGCAGGGTGCCGGGAAGAGTTCTCCTGGCGCTCCCGATCTTGGAAGCGCGGCGGCGGCGGAACAGAGATGCGATCGCGAAAAAGGGCTCCCGTCTCGAGGGTTTCGACACGTGCTTTAAATATAGGCCAAAGGGTGGCGTCGGAAGGGTCCTGGGGGGCCCAGGCGCCCCCCGGCACGGCCAAGGGGGGGCCGCGCCACCAAGGCGCCTCGGCCCCTGGCGGCCCCCCTCCGGCTGTACTTCGGGCTCCTGGAAGGTTCCGGAACGCTGATTTTTTATATATTTTTTCTGGAATTTTTCTGGCAGTTTTCGTAATGGAAAAACCTGAAATACAAAAACAGCAGAAAACAGAAACTGGCACTGGGGTGCACTGAGTTAATAGGTTAGTCCAAATATGATCAAAATTGTATGGAAGTGTATGAATATCATAGCAATATCACCCAAAAGAGGCATGGAGCAAGCAGAAATTATAGATACGTTTTGGACGTATCAACATCCCCAAGCTTAATTCCTGCTCGTCCCCGAGTAGGTAAATGACAACAAGAATAATTTCTGTGGTGACATGCTATCAACCATATAGGACTTTCTCATAGTCACATGACAAGAGCTTAGAGAGACAATGATTCTATAGTAACTTAGTTGCCTCAAGAAAATCTCAAAGAACTAAAAGTTTTACAACATGAAACTGAAGCACCAAATAGATTTGCAATGAACATGGTATGTAAATATGATCAAGTGATATCTAGCTTGCCCCCTTTAGTGAAGCAAAACATAAATGCAGGGGCACCTCCAAGGTTTAAGTGACGACTAGATACAATGATTTCAGAATAAACGATATCACAACCATGCAAAAGACAATGCTACTTTGGGACAATGCACATTACACTCAGAATGACAACCATGCTCTCAGTAGTTGGTGCTTTTTGAAGAAGGTGGAGACTCTCGAACCGTGGCTTTTGTTGGCAAGTTGAAAACCCGTAGTCGGAAACAAAGACAAAGCATGTACCAGAGCTCTTGGTTTTAAAAACAGGGGTAATATTTTTTTTTGATATTCATGTTTCGTCAACGAATGCTAGTAGCTAACCCAATTACTTCTTGAGCTGGACAAGTTTCAAGGAATGGCTCCCGAATGAGGATCATAACACCCTCTTAATCTCCTTGGTTTATCACTGCCAAAGTTTTCTGATTTCTCATGAACAAAGCGTGAAGGAAGATTCGTTTGTTATACTAATTTTTAATGAGTCGGGCGCACTCAATGCCAATTCCTTCTCATATTATAGGTTGCACATTATACATGCAATCCCAGGGGTGAAGCTTGTCCAACTCAAAAAGATCATGAATCAACCACTACTTCCTCGTAAACTTAAAACAGAGGCACAAAATAGGAACTTTATTTGAATATTTCGAGATGGTACACGAAAGTCTTCGTTAGGAATGGCAGGTAAATACCATGTATAGGAAGGTATGGTGGACTCATATGGCAAAACTGGGTTAAAGGATTTGGATGCACAAGCAGTCAGTCCGCTTAGTACAGGCGAAGGCTAGCAAAAGACTGGGAGCGACCAACTTAGAGAGCAATGACGGCCATAATCATGCAGAGCGACAAAGCAACATTGAATCAGGCATGGAAGTTATATCGCTACTTAGAAATAAAAGATCATCAAGGCTTGACAGACTTTCTTTACAGTCTTGAATATGCGTGAGCATACGCCAAGTCAATCAAAATAAATTCTCGAAGGAAGATATCACTAACCATACCACATCATATTCAAACAAATGACGTTGGTACTCCAATATCACATTGGAAACCCTCCAGCTATTTGCAACTAACCATAAGCAACCAGAATTACCAAGCAACATCATGCACGTAGCATCTTTATCACTGACATATCAATCATTGCAACAGAAGCAAACCCTCTTAAAAAGGTAAACAAGATAATAAAGAGAGTTCAAGCAACCAACTAAACAAAAGCTCTTTGAAAAGATAAGCATGGAAGCTAAGAGCTGAGCAAGGTAGTAGCTATTGAAAGACAAAGAACACACACAGCAAAGATAGACATGAAAACTCCATGTTGTGTTCTAAGTAGAAGTGGAGTGTGTTTCTCTCCCACAAAAAGAAGCTGAGTTCTGACTCGTTATTGAAAGCTAAAGAAAACTAAAAGGAAAACTAAAAGCGAGACGCTCCAAACATAGCACATAGCACATGAAGTGATAAAAATATAGTGGAACGGGAGACGAACTGATAATGTCGATGGAGAAGGGGATGCACGGGGGGCATCCCCAAGCTTAGACGCTTGAGTCTTCTTGAATATTTCTTGGGGGTGCACGGGGGCATCCCCAAGCTTGAGCGCTTGACACTCCTGAATCTTTTCATCATCTTCCCTCGCACACTTGAAAACTCCCTTCATACAAGACTCATCATAATCTGATTAGCGAGGTTAGTACCCACAATATTATAATTGTTCCTTGCTGGAAATAAAGATAAACTTGAAAGCATACTGTTTCTCTGGACTGCCATAAAGTTTTTGCAAAAAATAAACAAGCTCAAGGCTCGCAAAACGAAGAAAAGGCAAAACAGTACAGAATCTGTGAAAAACAGACCAGCAGGCAGTAAATGATCTTTTCGGGGCACTTCTGCAACTCCAATCAGAAAACTCAGAACAGATGCCTGAAAGACAATTATATAGAGCACGTTGTGGAAAAAATTCAGACCAAAAATATGATCTGGTGATTATGCGAATTTTTCTGTACGAGGACAGAATCTGTTTCCTGGACAGCACGTCACAACTCTTGATCTTTCCTGCAATCAGAGGCTATACTTGGCACAAAACTGAAAAGTAAAGATACAATGATGATGCTACTGTAGTAACAACATCAAGACACAACAAAAGCAGAAAAAAAATTTTATTCATTTGGGTTGCCTCCCAAAAGCGCTTTCTTTTATGCCTTTAAGCTAGGCATAATGCAAAGAGGAATCAATAGTCATCATAATGATCGGAGTTATAAATTGCTTCAAATGGTTCCTCAACAAGTTCACTTTTGTTCTTTATAGGAAAGGGGTACACACCTTTTGCCTTCCCGCGTAAGCGGATTTGTCCCTTACCTATATCGATGAAGCCTTTTACTCCTCGGAGGAAGTCCCTTCCAAGCACTATATTTCCTTGGTTTGGCTCCATGATGAAGAAATCAATCATTGCAATCCCTTTAAGGAATTTAACTGGCACGTCCTTGATTCTTCCCTGAATTTCAGAAATATCTCCATTAGTGTGTTCATGATAGGACGATAATCTATCCATATTAAACTTTAAAGAATCATGAACAACTCTCGGCATAGTAGAAACCATAGACCCAATATCACAATAAGCAAGGAAGTCTTGATTAGCAATGCTAATCCTAGCAAAAGGCTCCAAATCATTGTCTGTCTCCAAAATATCTCTCCTACTTGGTTTGGGTTTCTCTTCCTTCATTAAGTCTAGAGCATCCATTCTCTTCTCAATAGTAGCAAGTCTATCTATGATAGTATCAAAACTATGATCATAAACAAAGTAACTAGATAGACCATGTATAATTTCAAGAGCTCTAGCTTCATCACACTCTAGGAAATCTCCTTCAGCTATAATATCAAGAGAGTGTTTGCACCATTTAAAAAGACCATGGTAAAAATTTCTAAGCACAATTTTTATAGGTATCCAAGGCATAATTCTTCTATGTGCATTAGAAATTCTATCCCATGCTTTCTTCATATTTTCTCCATCCCTTTGATGGAAATCTAGAACTTCCGATTCCCTCAAAGCACCAAATCCTGACATGCTTGACTAAGCAGAAAGGACTACTAAAGCAAAAACTGAAAGGTAAACTAACAAGACTAAAAAACAAAGGTAAAAGGAAGTATGCAACTCCCCTATCTCGAAGAGCGGAGTCCCCGGCAACGGCGCCAGAAAACACCCTTGATGGCTTCTCGCCCCTCGTTGGTTACCCCAAGTGTAAGGTTTGAGATGCAGCGTAGCGGTAGTTTTCCCTTGGCAAAGATACCAAGGATCGAATCCCCAGAGACTCCAAGTTTCAACGAGAAGGTGTCAATCGCTAACGGCACCGTGGATTAGCAATCGACGTGGACCTGCACACAATACAAATAACTTTGTCCCCAACGAGTACAGAGAGGTTGTCAATCCCTCCGGCCTTGTAGTTTACAAAGGGTCAAAACGCAAGTGGTAATGGTGATGGATAGTGCTGCGGAAAGTAAAAGCGAAAAGTAAAAGAAACGGAAAGTAAATAGTGGTGTGATCAATGACGTTCACTAGTGATGTCTCTCCCAAAAGACGATAAAACAGCTATGCGAGGTAAACAAATTATAGCTGGGCAATTGACAGGATTACGCGCGCAAACCATTGCTAACTATATTGCAAGATCGGTAGAGGTTCAAAGCATGGGCAGTACGCCAAGGTAAGTAGACCGAAATCCATCTGCATCTACTACTAATCATCCACCTTGAGATACCTATCCAGAACATCTCGCTGGTATTAAGTTGCGAGCCCCACCCAAAGTGTAAACTCAAAGCAACAGACAACTGCATTAAAATACTTTGCGTAAAGTAAAGAATCCTTGCACCCGCGGGCACAAGCACCGTTGTTTTCCCCCTTGTGGCAACAACACATCCCCTAGACTCATGTTTCTGTCACTCAAGCTAGTCATCGAGGGGCATGAACCCACAATCAAGCATAACGTTCCCTCTTGGAGTTACTATCTACTACTCGGCCAAAGCAATAAACAGCAAGAATTACTCACGAACAAAAATATAAAAGAGGTAAATCAAATATATTACTCAAACACGATCTGAACATAATCTCACAATCCATCGGATCCCAGCAAACTCATCATAGCAACAACATAAGAACTACATATGTCCCTCGATCATGTAGGGTAGCTCACGAGGACTAATTAGTGAAGCACAAGAACGGGAGGAGAACATCACATAGCTACTGGTCATGGACCCATGGTCCAAGGGAGACTACTCACGCATCGTCCGGGAGGCGTCCATGGTGGTGGAGAAGGTCCCGGTGGTGATCCTCCCCTCCGGCAGGGTGCCGGGAAGAGTTCTCCTGGCGCTCCCGATCTTGGAAGCGCGGCGGCGGCGGAACAGAGATGCGATCGCGAAAAAGGGCTCCCGTCTCGAGGGTTTCGAGACGTGCTTTAAATATAGGCCAAAGGGTGGCGTCGGAAGGGTCCTGGGGGGCCGAGGTGCCCCCCCGGCGCGGCCAAGGGGGGGGGGCGCCACCAGGGCGCCTCGGCCCCTGGTGGCCCCCCTCCGGCTGTACTTCGGGCTCCTGGAAGGTTCCGGAACGCTGATTTTTTATATATTTTTTCCAAAATTTTCTGGCAGTTTTCGTAATGGAAAAACCTAAAATACAAAAACAGCAGAAAACAGAAACTGGCACTGGGGTGCACTGAGTTAATAGGTTAGTCCAAATATGATCAAAATTGTATGGAAGTGTATGAATATCATAACAATATCACCCAAAAGAGGCATGGAGCAAGCAGAAATTATAGATACGTTTTGGACATATCAGGGTGCGGCTAGGGAGGAGTCCCTCCTCCCCAAGGCACCTAGGAGGTGCCTTCCCCCTTTAGGACTCTTCCTTTCCTTATCTCTTGGCGCATGGGCCTCTTGGGGCTGGTGCCCTTGGCCCATATAGGCCAAGGCACACACCCCTATAGCCCATGTGGCCCCCCGGGGAAGGTGGCCCCACCCGGTGGACCCCCGGGACCCTTCCGGTGGTCCCGGTACAATACCGGTGACCCCGAAACTTGTCCCGATGGCCGAAATAGCACTTCCTATATATAATTCTTTACCTCCGGACCATTCGGGAACTCCTCGTGACGTCCGGGATCTCATCCGGGACTCTGAACAACATTCGGGTTACCGCATACTAATATCTCTATAACCCTAGCATCACCGAACCTTAAGTGTGTAGACCCTACGGGTTCGGGAAGCATGCAGACATGACCGAGATGACTCTCCGGTCAATAACCAACAGCGGGATCTGGATACCCTTGTTGGCTCCCACATGTTCCACGATGATCTCATCGGATGAACCACGATGTCGAGGATTCGATCAATCCCGTATACAATTCCCTTTGTCTAGCGGTACGATACTTGCCCGAGATTCAATCGTCGGTATCCCGATACCTTGTTCAATCTCGTTACCGGCAAGTCTCTTTTACTCGTTCCATAACACATCATCCCGTGATCAACTCCTTTATCACATTGTGCACATTATGATGATGTCCTACCGAGTGGGCCCAGATATACCTCTCCGTTTACACGGAGTGACAAATCCCAGTCTCGATTCGTGCCAACCCAACAGACACTTTCGGAGATACCTGTAGTGTACCTTTATAGCCACCAGTTACGTTGTGACGTTTGGCACACCCAAAGCATTCCTACAGTATCCGGGAGTTGCACAATCTCATGGTCTAACAAAATGATACTTGACATTAGAAAAGGTTTAGCATACGAACTGCACGATCTTGTGCTATGCTTAGGATTGGGTCTTGTCCATCACATCATTCTCCTAATGATGTGATCCCGTTATCAACGACATCCAATGTCCATGGTCAGGAAACCGTAACCATCTATTGATCAACGAGCTAGTCAACTAAAGGCTTACTAGGGACATGGTGTTGTCTATGTATCCACACATGTATCTTAGTTTCCTATCAATACAATTCTAGCATGGATAATAAACGATTATCATGAACAAGGAAATATAATAATAACCAATTTATTATTGCCTCTAGGGCATATTTCCAACAGTCTCCCACTTGCACTAGAGTCAATAATCCAGTGCACATCGCCATGTGATTAACACTCACAGGTCACATCTCCATGTAACCAACATCCAAAGAGTTTACTAGAGTCAATAATCTAGTTCACATCACTATGTGATTAGCACTCAATGAGATATGGGTTTGATCATGTTGCTTGTGAGAGAGGTTTTAGTCAACGGGTCTGCAACATTCAGATCCGTATGTACTTCACAAATTTCTATGTCATCTTGTAGATGCAACTACTATACTACATTTGGAGCCATTTCAAATAACTGTTCTACTATACGAATCCAGTTTACTACTCAGAATAATCTGGATTAGTGTCAAAGTTTGCATCGGCGTAACCCTTTACGACGAACTCTTTTACCACCTCCATAATCGAGAAAATTCCTTAGTCCACTAGTTACTAAGGATAACTTTGACCGCTGTCTTGTCATCCACTTCAGGTGCGGTACACAGCATAGCATACTGCAGAGCCTACGTCTAAAGCATAGGGGACGACTTTCATCCTTTCTCTCTATTCTGCCGCGGTCAGGTTTCGAGTCTTACTCAATGTTCACACCTTATAACACAGCCAAGAACTCCTTCTTTGCCGATCCATTTTGAACTCCTTCAAAATCTTGTCACGGTATGTATTCATTTGAAAGTACTATTAAGCGTTTTGATCTATCCTTATGGATCTTAATGCTCAATGTTCAAGTAGCTTAATCCAGGCTTTCCATTGAAAAACACTTTCCAAATAACCCTATATATGCTTTCCAGAAATTCTACATCATTTCCGATCAACAATATGTTAACAACATATATTCATCAGAAATTCTATAGTGCTCCCACTCACTTCTTTGGAAATACAAGTTTCTCATAAACTTTCTATAAACCCAAAATCTTTGATCATCTCATCAAAGCATACATTCCAACTCCGAGATGCTTACTCCAGTCCTTAGAAGGATTGCTGGAGCTTTGCATACTTATTAGCATCTTTCAGGATTGACAAAACCTTCCGTTTGTATCACATACAACTTTTCCTCAAGAAAATCGTCGAGGAAACAATGTTTAGATATCCTATCTGCAAGATTTCATAAATAATGCAGTAATCGCTAATATAATTCCGATAGACTCTTAGCATCGCTACGAGTGAGAAAGTCTCATCACAGTCAACTCCTTGAACTTGTTGGGAAACATCTTAACGACAAGTCGAGCTTTCTTAATGGTGATACTTACCATCATTGTCCGTCTTCCTTTTAAAATCCATCTGTACTCAACAGCCTTACGACCATCAAGCCGTTCCGCCAAAGTCTACACTTTGTTTTCATACATGGATCCTCTCTCGGATTTTATGGCCTCGAACCATTTATCAAAATCCAGGCCCACCATCGCTTCTCCACAGCTCGTAGGTTCATTGTTGCCTAGCAACATGACTTTCAAGACAGGATTACGTACCACTCTGAAGTAGTACACATCCTTGTCATCCCACGAGGTTTGGTAGTGACTCGATCTCAAGTATCATGATCAATATCATAAGCTCCCACTTCAATTGGTGTTGGTGCCACAGGAACAACTCTTTGTGCCCTGCTATACACTAGTTGAAGAGACGGTTCAATAACCTCATCAAGTCTCCACCATCCTCCCGCTCAATTCTTTCGAGAGAAACTTTTCCTCGAGAAAGAACCCGATTCTAGAAACAATCCCATATTGCTTTCGGATCTGAGACAGGAGGTATACCCAACTATTTTGGGTGTCCTATGAAGATGCATTTATCCGCTTCGGGTTCGAGCTTATCAGCCTGAAACTTTTTCACATAAGCGTCGCAGCCCCAAACTTTTAAGAAATGATAGCTTAGGTTTCTTTAAACCATAGTTCATGCGATGTCATCTCATCGGAATTACGTGGTGCCCTATTTAAAGTGAATGTGGTTGTCTCTAATGCCTAACCCATAAACTATCGTGGTAATTCGATAAGAGACATTATGGTATGCATCATATCTAATAGGGTGCAGTTATGATGTTCGGACACACCATCACACTATGGTGTTCCAGGCTGTATCAGTTGTGAAACAATTTCCACAATGTCTTAATTCTGTGCCAAACTCGTAATTCAGATATTCATCTCTATGATCATATCATAGATATTTTATCCTCTTGTCACGACGATCTTTCAACTTCACCCTGAAATTACTTGAACCTTTCAATAATTCAGACTCGTGATTCATCAAGTAAATGTACTCAGCATCTACTCAAATCATCTGTGAAGTAAGAACATAACGATATCCACTACACGCCTCAGCACTCATTGGACTGCACACATCAAAATGTATTACTTCCAACAAGTTGCTTTCTAGTTCCATTTTACTGAAAACGAGGCTTTCAGTCATCTTGCCCATGTGGTATGATTTGCATGTCTCAAGTGATTCAAAATCAAGTGAGCCCAAAGATCCATCAACATGGAGCTTCTTCATGCGTTTTATACCGATATGACTTACGTGGCAGTGCCACAAGTAGGTGGTACTATCATTACTATTTTATATCTTTTGGCATGAACATGTGTATCATTACGATCGAGATTCAATAAACCATTCATTTTAGGTGCAAGACCATTGAAGGTATTATTCAAATAGTAACCATTATTCTCCTTAACTGAATAATCGTATTGCGATAGTCATAATCCAATCATGTCTATGCTCAACGCAAACACCAAATAAAAATTATTTAGGTTTAACACCAATCTCGATGGTAGAGGGAGCGTGCGATGCTTGATCATATCAACATTGGAAACACTTCCAACACATATCGTCAGCTCACCTTTAGCTAGTCTCCGTTTATTCCGTAGCTTTTGTTTCGAGTTACTAACACTTAGCAACCGAACCGGTATCTAACGCCCTGGTGCTACTAGGAGTACTAGTAAAGTACACATTAACATAATGTATATCCAATATACTTCTATCGACCTTGCCAGCCTTCTAATCTACCAAGTATTTAGGGTAATTCTGCTCCATTGGCTGTTCCCCTTATTACAGAAGCACTTAGTCTCGGGTTTGGGTTCAACCTTGGGTTTCTTCACTAGAGCAGCAGCTGAATTGCCGTTTCATGAAGTATCCCTTCTTGCCCTTGCCCTTCTTGAAACTAGTGGTTTCACCAACCATCAACAATTGATGCTCCTTCTTGATTTCTACTTTTGTGGTGTCAAACATCGCGAATATCTCAAGGATCATCATATATGTCCCTGATATATTATAGTTCATCACGAAGCTCTAGCAGCTTGGTGGTAATGACTTCGGAGAAACATCACTATCTTATCTGGAAGATCAACTCCCACTCGATTCAAATGATTGTTGTACTCAGACAATCTGAGCACAAGCTCAACAATTGAGCTTTTCTCCCTTAGTTTGTAGGCTAAGAAAATCGTCGGAGGTCTTATACCTCTTGACGTGGGCACGAGTCTGAAATCCCAATTTCAGCCCTCGAAACATCTCATATGTTTCGCGATGTTTCAAAACGTCTTCGGTGCCTCAACTCTAAACCGTTTAACTTGAACTATCACGTAGTTATCAAAACGTGTATGTCAGATGTTCGCAACATCCACAGACAACGTTCGAGGTTCAGCACACTGAGCGGTGCATTAAGGACCTAAGCCTTCTATGAAGCAATGAGGACAATCCTCAGTTTACGGACCTAGTCCGCATAATTGCTACTATCAACTTTCAACTAAATTTTCTCTAGGAACATATCTAAACAGTAGAACTGAAGCGCGAGCTACGACATAATTTGCGAAGACCTTTTGACTATGTTCAGGATAATTAAGTTCATCTTATGAACTCCCACTCAGATAGACCTCCCTCTAGTCATCTAAGTGATTACATGATCTGAGTCAACATCGGTGAACATCTTCATGTTGATCGTATCTACCATACGACTCATACTCGACCTTTCGGTCTCTTGTGTCCCGAGGCCATGTCTGTACATGCTAGGCTCGTCAAGTCAACCTAAGTGTTTCGCGTGTGTAAATCTGGCTTACACCCGTTGTATGTGAACGTAAGAATCTATCACACCCGATCATCACGTGGTGCTTCGAAACGACGAACTTTCGCACCGGTGCACAATTAGGGGGACAACTTTCTTGAAATTTTAATGAGGGATCATCTTATTTACTACTGTCGTTCTAAGCAAATAAGATGTATAAACATGATAAACATCACATGCAATCAAATAGTGACATGATATGGCCAATATCACTTTGCTCCTTTTGATCTCCATCTTCGGGGCTCCATGATCATCATCGTCACCGGCATGACACCATGATCTCCATCATCATGATCTCCATCATCGTGTCTTCATGAAGTTGTCTCGCCAACTATTACTTCTACTACTACAGCTAACGGTTAGCAATAAAGTAAAGTAATTACATGACGTTTATGTTGACACGCAGGTCATAAATAAATAAAGACAACTCCTATGGCTCCTGCCGGTTGTCATACTCATCGACATGCAAGTCGTGATTCCTATTACGAGAGCATGATCATCTCATACATCACATATATCATTCATCACATCCTTTGGCCATATCACATCACATAGCATACCCTGCAAAAACAAGTTAGACGTCCTCTAATTGTTGTTTGCATGTTTTACGTGGCTGCTATGGGTTTCTAGCAAGAACGTTTCTTACCTACGCAAAAACCACAACGTGATATGCCAATTGCTATTTACCCTTCATAAGGACCCTTTTCATCGAATCCAATCCGACTAAAGTGGGAGAGACAGACACCCGCCAGCCACCTTATGCAACTAGTGCATGTTTGTCGGTGGAACCGGTCTCACGTAAGCGTATGTGTAAGGTTGGTCCGAGCCGCTTCATCCTAGAATGCCACCAAATCAAGATTGGACTAGTAACAGTAAGCATATTGAACAAAATCAATGCCCACAACTACTTTGTGGTCTACTCGTGCATAGTAACTACGCAATAGACCTGGCTCATGATGCCACTGTTGGGGAACGTAGCAATAATTCAAAATTTTCCTACGTGTCACCAAGATCAATCTATAGAGTCATCTAGCAACGAGGGAGGAGTGGATCTACATACCCTTGTAGATTGCGCGCGGAAGCGTTCAAGAGAACGGGGTTGATGGAGTCGCACTCGTCGTGATCCAAATCACCGATGATCCTAGCGCCGAACGGACGGCACCTCCGCGTTCAACACACATAAGGAGCAGCGACGTCTCCTCCTTCTTGATCCAGCAAGGGGGGAGGAGAGGTTGATGGAGATCCAGCAGCACGACGGCGTGGTGGTGGAAGTAGCGGGATTCCAACAGGGCTTCGCCAAGCGCTGCGGGAGGAGGGAGATGTGTCACGGGAGGGAGAGGGAGGCGCCAGGGCTTAGATTGGGCTACCCTCCCTTCCCCCACTATATATAGGGCCAAGGGAGCGGGGGGGGGGGGCGCAGCCTTGGCCCTTCCTTCAAGGAAGGGTGCGGCTAGGGAGGAGTCCCTCCTCCCCAAGGCACCTAGGAGGTGCCTTCCCCCTTTAGGACTCTTCCTTTCCTTATCTCTTGGCGCATGGGCCTCTTGGGGCTGGTGCCCTTGGCCCATATAGGCCAAGGCGCACACCCCTATAGCCCATGTGGCCCCCCGGGGAAGGTGGCCCCACCCGGTGGACCCCCGGGACCCTTCCGGTGGTCCCGGTACAATACCGGTGACCCCGAAACTTGTCCCAATGGCCGAAATAGCACTTCCTATATATAATTCTTTACCTCCGGACCATTCCGGAACTCCTCGTGACGTCCGGGATCTCATCCGGGACTCCGAACAACATTCGGGTTACCGCATACTAATATCTCTATAACCCTAGCGTCACCGAACCTTAAGTGTGTAGACCCTACGGGTTCGGGAAGCATGCAGACATGACCGAGATGACTCTCCGGTCAATAACCAACAGCGGGATCTGGATACCCATGTTGGCTCCCACATGTTCCATGATGATCTCATCGGATGAACCACGATGTCGAGGATTCGATCAATCCCGTATACAATTCCCTTTGTCTAGCGGTACGATACTTGCCCGAGATTCAATCGTCGGTATCCCGATACCTTGTTCAATCTCGTTACCGGCAAGTCTCTTTTACTCGTTCCGTAACACATCATCCCGTGATCAACTCCTTGATCACATTGTGCACATTATAATGATGTCCTACCGAGTGGGCCCAGAGATAACTCTCCGTTTACACGGAGTGACAAATCCCAGTCTCGATTTGTGCCAACCCAACAGACACTTTCGGAGATACCTGTAGTGTACCTTTATAGCCACCAAGTTATGTTGTGACGTTTGGCACACCCAAAGCATTCCTACAGTATCCGGGAGTTGCACAATCTCATGGTCTAAGGAAATGATACTTGACATTAGAAAAGGTTTAGCATACGAACTACACGATCTTGTGCTATGCTTAGGATTGGGTCTTGTCCATCACATCATTCTTCTAATGATGTGATCCCGTTATCAACGACATCCAATGTCCATGGTCAGGAAACCGTAACCATCAATTGATCAACGAGCTAGTCAACTAGAGGCTTACTAGGGACATGGTGTTGTCTATGTATCCACACATGTATCTGTGTTTCCTATCAATACAATTCTAGCATGGATAATAAACGATTATCATGAACAAGGAAATATAATAATAACCAATTTATTACTGCCTCTAGGGCATATTTCCAACACAAATTGCCCAGCTCGACGAACAAGGGAAGCAATCGTGCCCCCCGCTCAAGGTGCCTAGCCACAACGTCGCTAATGATCCGAGGATGGTGCCCGGTTATAGCAATCTTGCAGATTACCTGCCCGACGAAGTACATTATGAACCCATGGACATGCAGATACAAAGATATGAGTACGGGAATTCTCTCGTCAAAGATGAAAGATCTCTATCAACGATGATGCGAAGATTGCATGATTGGTACTTGTAAATCTGCAGAGACTCTGGGGGAGGAGTACTTTGTATATGAAAGTTAAAAAGGAGCATGACCTCGTTGGAATTGATCTGTTGCCTGTTCCATTTGAGGAGTTCTATCAGTTTTTCAATCAATTGGCCCTCGATAAAACAACGGTCGCCTGCTACTATCTGTAAGTAGTACTACTTCTATCATTAAGTTTTTCTATATAGCTTAGCTCTTTCATTGAATGTATTTATAATCATCCTCACTATATTATGCAGATTGAAGATCGCCGAATTGAAGAAAAGACAAGTCGGTGATATTGGGTTCATTAACACATATCTCATAGATGCAACTCAGGTTAAATTTCATGCCGCAGATACCGAGGCCAACTTGCTACAATCGTTGGTAATAAATCAAAACAAAGATATAATACTCTTTCCTTACAACTTCAAGTGAGTGTTAGTGTCTTGTGCGTATTCGGTTTCCCTTATATATTAGTCAAGGTTATAGTAATGTAATTGATGAGTTATGCATGCATGTGCAATTTCCACTATATTCTCCTACATATTAAGCTTGAGCAGGGACTAGTAACCGTCTTAGACTCAAGACGAAAAGATCCCAAGGACTATGCAGACATGACTCAAATACTCGAGAAGTAAGTTAAATCGATCATTATCCACCATATCAGCAACTTTGTTCATTTCCTTATATATCAAGTAATTGTTTTCTTTGTCCATCAGGGTTTGGAGAAAATTCACCAGAAAAGCTCCGGGACTGCCGAAGGAGCTGCAATTTAGACACCCGAAAGTAAGTACCATAGTAGCATTTTAAGCGCATCTACTAGTCATTCAAGCGCTAGTTTCATCAATACCATTTGGCATTCTTGCTTATCAGTTTGATTAACCTCTATTTCTTGTAAAGTGGTTGTGGCAGGAACAAGGAAATGATTTCTGTGGATACTATGTTTGCGAGTCCATCCGCCACACGACCTGTGAGCGGGGCTACACTGAAGAACAATATGAAGTACGTAAATAACAACATTCACAATTTTATTTTATTACCATCATTTGTGTTGAGTTTCATTCATCCATATATATATGTATTGACCCCCTTCTTTAAATTAGATGTTTCGGAAGCGGGATGAACTCCTAGCACCAGCTCGCATGCGAGCAATTCAAGAGGAATTGACGGCATTCTTTCTTGACCACGTGATCCCTGAAAACGGAGAATTCTATGTGGACCCTGAGTCCGTATGATTATATTTGTAAGAGATAATTATTGTATATATGTAGCCGGTAGTGTCAGATAGATATACGAGAACTTGTTGTTCGACCAATCTCTCGGAGAAGGAGAGGTGGTCGATATCACTTCTCTCTGTATGCATATATGTTCATGACCATCTTCTGTTTCCTTCGTTTGCTTACTAGCTAGCTAGCATGTCTAGTCCTCTCTATATGTATGTATAGTACGTAGCGTCGACCAAGCACGGACATAAGAGAGGACACTTCTCTCTATTAATTATAGCTAGCTAACACAATATATGAAACACGTAAATTAACCCCCCAAACCCCCCTCCCCCTTCAAAAAAAAACTAAAACCCCAGCCACAGAAATGCTGACGCGTGGATGCCTATTGGTCCCGGTTGGTGCCACCAACCGGGACCAAAGGGTCTCCTCCCTGGGCTCTGCGCACTGCCCACGTGGAGGCCCATCAGTCCCGGTTCTGGATTGAACCGGGACTAAAGGGTCGGGGCATTAGTACCGACACTTTAGTCCCGGTTCAGGAACCGGGACTAAAGGCCCTTATGAACCAGGACTATAGGGCCTTTTTCTACCAGTGATCTTTCATATATTTTATACTAAAATTCCAAATTAAGTTTTATTTTTAATATTCATGTTTTTGGACGAGGACTTTCAAATGAGATCCATTTTGAATACGTTTTGATGAGTTTTTAAAACCTCCTTCAGTTTCAACTTTTCAAACTTGGTACGAGCGACCGACAAAATCGGAAGTTTCAGAACCTATGACCGACAAAATCATAAGTTGCAGAAACTAAAAACTTAAAACATGTTGTGGCCTCGTGTGTGGTCCAAAAACTTTGCGAGTTGCGAGTCAATCAGGTGGCCGACAATTTGTGCTTACCGTTCTTGTTAGGGTGAAGTCGTAAAACTAAATCCCCAATGTTGAAGGCCTTTTTTGAGACCTCCTGGTGCTGGTAGTGCCATAACTACTACTCATACAAGGCACATCGTGCTTTAGCCACGTCTCATTCTTCATCCATGGCGTCTAGATCGTCTAGTCGACTTTGTTCGGCCTCCTTTTCATCATACAAGTGTACCCGAGGTAAGTCTTGAATGAGGTCACTTGGCAAAATGGGTTCAGCACCATACATCATAAAGAATGGTGTGTAGCCGGTGGAAACGTTGGGCATTGTACGCAAACTCTATAACACGGAGATAGGCTCCTCGACCCATTTATTATCGACTTCTGCTAGAGATCGGACCAAGCATGGTTTTATACCAGTTAGGATCAATCGGTTGGCTCGCCTTACTTGCCGGTTTGTTTGTGGGTGGTAGACGGAGGTGTAATCAAGTTTGATGTTGTGCTTAACACACCATGATTTTACCTCTTCAGCTGTGAAGTTTGATCCCTTGCCCATTATGATGCCGTGAGGCATCCCATAATAGTGTACAACACCCAAGATGAAGTAAATCACAGGTTTTGCTTTTGCCAAGGCCCAGGTTTTGCTTCAATCCATTCGATGAACATGTGGACCATAACTAGCAGATACTTCTTTCTGGTTTTTTCATTACAGAGTGGTTCGACCATATCCAACCACCAGACCGCAAACAACCATGTGATTGGGATTGTTATTAGGTCTGTGACCGGCAAGTGGCCTCTTTTAGGCCAACTCCACCGCGCGACCCCAAATGGACGTCCGCTTTGTTCGGATTCTATCTATTTGGGTAGGGCGATGGGGTCGTGTCCGGGCCTGTTCTGGGATGCGGTGGCCGTCCGCCTAGCGAGAGTGGTCCAATGACTCTGGGAAGCTGTGAAGAGACAGGGCCGGTGACACGGGACCTCATGGCTGAAAATGTTATGAGCTATCACATGAAGCTACGATCCATCAGAATCAATTTCCTAAACTGTGGTACGAGTAATGTGTAACTCAATATCGCTATATGCTGAAGAGTTTACTTTTCGGTGGTGCGCAGGTAGGTTTTTGAGAAAGAACATAGCATGGCTTATTTTTCTCATCTAATATGTATTATATTACTAGATATGCATGCCATCCAACATCATAATATGCAAATTAAGTTAGATTAGTCAAAAATATTGTAACAAATATGCAAGGTAGAAAGTTAAGGATAATGGTGAGATAAAACCTTCGTACATTGTTATTATTATTGGGGATCGCCTTTTGTCCTGTCACTAGTTCAATAATTATGACACCCAAACTGTACATGTCTGATTTGAATGACATCTTTCCCTGATGTAGGTATTCTGGAGCACAATATCCGCTGCATAAAAGGTCAATATTTCAATGCATTATAACATGAAAAAATGTGAGAGTAAAGCCCTGTTTGGAATCACTCCGCCCCGCTCCACTCCGCGGAGCTGTAGAGCTGGGCTTGAGCCGCTCTGTGAAAACGAGCTACAGCCTGCTCCACTCCGGGAGCGGAGTCGATGGAGTGGAGTGAAACCGAACAGGCCTTAAGTGCCAAGAAAGTTTGTTATTTTGATGCATAGCTTACAATGATCCAGGACGGCATTCACTCATCGTTTTGGTCTTTTCATCAAGCCTTGATAAACCAAAATCAGTGATTTTCGGCATCATATCATTATCTAGTAGTATATTGTCAGGTTTCAGATCCATATGATATATCTGTTTTTCCTTGTGCAGATGATACAAACCTTCACAAATGCCTCTAATTATGCCATATCGTGTATTCCATTCAAGGCCCCTTAATTCATCTGTGTAATGGAAAATTTTAACTGCGAGCCACGGAAGCTTCCAACATTTTATTTGTGCATGCCACTAAATGTTGAACAACAAATGACATCAACATTTGTCTTCTAGTCTATCACTTCTTAATTATAAATAAAACATTTCAATGATAATTGAAATGAAAAAAAATTAAAGATAAGGGATGCATCGGATGCAACAATAACGTACCAGTAATATATTTTTGCAGGCTTCCATTGCTTATATACTCAAAACAGAGTAGCCTTTCTCTTATCTCAGCATAAATATGTTGTTTTGATCCTTTGATTTGTATGGCTGTTTGGTCTGTGCTAGCACAGAAGCCAAGAAACCGTACCACATTCTTATGCTCAATGTTCAACAGGCTGTCAACTTCATGATAAAATAATGTCTCGTTGATTGAATGACTGTTCCTTATCCTCTTTACGGCAACGTTCCCATTTGGGAGCACCCCCTGTTTAAATTCTCTTGTGAGCACTAAAACAATTTGTAGCTGATTCTAAGGTGCTATGCAAGGCTCCTTGGCCAAGTAATGCATGTGTGTCTCTATCCTAGGAGTAGGGATGAAAACGGAGCAGAAACGAATGAAATTGAGTGCTACTACATTTGTTTTCATATATTTTTGCAAAAGCGGAAACGAATACAGAAACCCCGGAAATGAATACGGAAACTGACACAGAGCAAATACAAAGCGGACACAGTAACAGAAGTGGAGTTGACCGGAACTTAAAAACCCTTTGAATGATAGAGAAATACACACAAAAACAAACAAATTTAATAAATTGGTAACATGGCTACAAAATAATATCATTATGTTAGCAACTTAGCATATTATTGTAGTAGTACTAGACAATTGCGTATTAGGTCAAGCTGAGTACATGCATGGTAGTATATGTTGGGCCTCAAATGATCCATTCTACTCATTGTGTCATTGTATGTTGTTTGGTGGTTGGGCTACAAAGCAGCCATAGGTCCATAGTAAAAACGGAAATTCCATATTCACGGAAACAGACCGTTTCGTTTCCACGCTGTTCCACCGGAAAACACTGTTTGTTTCCATTTCCGCAAAAAAAACCATATCCAATTCTGTTTTGCAAATTTCCGTTTCCATTTCTCTTCCGGAAAAGCGGTAAGTTTCACTCCATTTTCATCCCTACCTAGGAGTACCACACAGACAATTTCCTTTCTTTTCGGGTACAAGAATCTTCCTGATTGATTGACTTCAATATGTATACTGAGTATCACAATATCTAAGGGGTATCTTGGAGAAGTATGTAACACACACACACACACACACACACACACACACACATGCTGTGATTTTTACTAACGAGGCTCAAGTCGATATAACAATTTCAAGCGTGACCTTTAGATGACACATGCTCAATTTCTGTTAGAATAATTTACCTTATAAACTGTTGCAAATCCACCATGGCCGATTTCTCGATCGTCCGAGAAGTTTTCTGTGATATTCTTTAAAAGTGCAAATGATAGATTTGTTGGCTTCCCTCTTCCACCAAGTATACGCTCCAGGGCCTCAAGATCCATGTATCTGTTGTGCAATCCATTTCAAACTATGCAATTTCAACACGAAAAAAGAAAAAAGTTCGTTCCTACTAGAGCACCATTGCATGGAGAATTGACGAATGACTAGATTACTAGTACCTTTCTATAGCAGCATATGGTAATTGTACAAGAAAGTTGTCTCCAGTAAATCATTCATGCGCCAACAAATATTTAGCGCAAACCTGAACTGATACACATTGTCCACTGACACAATAAAACCCTGCATATATTAGAATCCAAGTAAAAGAAACTATTGTAAGATCAATAAAAAAAGTAGATACGAACATGACACAATGCTTGTAAAGTTGAGATAATAGTATGGCTACAGTTGTTTAAAAGCCTGATTTGATGTAGTGCTGAGACACAGTTGGGACGAGAACCACATGGAAACTCAGAGGCTGAGAGCTGCTCCCTGAGAGCCTTTATATGACCCGGTACCCTTTTCTACAAACAAATTAAAAAAATGCACAGCTCAAGAAGACTCTGAAGAAAACACTACTCTGCAGATTTTGCAGCATGTGGAAGCTCCGGGGGATTAATTAACCATGCATATTTTTTGCAGAGCCTGACGTGCCCTGCCCTGCCTGTCCAAATTGGGAGACAAGGGCTCGGCCCGTCCTGAAGCAGGGACATCATGGTGCAGCAGCAGCACCCAGGGCAGAAGTTGCTGACGAAGAAAGAAGCAGAGTAGGCCGTGAAGAGCATCATAAGAAGCAGAGTACAAAGCCGGGGAGATTAATGGAGGGATGGCGGCAAGTGGTGGAGGGAAATGCAAAGCCGGGGAGATTAATGGAAACGCTGGCTGGAAGGGGGGAAACCTCAGACAACGCCTGCAACAGCACCGCCGGCTTCCGTAAGTTTTAGATCTGGACGAGAAGACAACGCTCATGCCGACGGCGACGACCCTAGAACGTATCTACGCTGGATCTGGATTTGCAGAGGAAGAGGGAAGCCACCTGACCTTCCTCTCCGGCCAGCGGAGGCGACACGAGCAGGTAGAGGCCATGGATTAACAATACAACCTCCCAGTTTATGAAAGCACTGATGGACAGCTTGAAGATAACAATCAATCAGCTGAATAAAGCGATTGCACTGACCTTGAGAGAGGAGACGCTGTTAGATCGATGAGAGAAACGAGCTGAGTGAATGGTGGTCTGATCTCCTTGCAACAGCTGGGTAGGTGAGGGTGGGGGTTGGGGTAATATACAAAGTTGACTTGACTTGACTTGACTTAACTCGAGGTTGTTACTAGAGTAATACCAGCACATTACTGGTTAATTGAGCTCAGTATGGATTAGTTTAAGGTAAACAACGATTTACAATCGGCCGGCTGGCTGAACTTACGGTCGGTCGCACCCGCTCTCCACGCGCGACACACTTCTTTACCCTGGCCCAGCATCACGTGCGACACTAGTCCTTTGCTTTTTCGCTCGACTTTGTTAGATTTTAGACCAGAATCATACACACAATAGCTGGACTAATCACTCAACTAGGGCATGGTGGAGGAGATGAACACACAAAGACGAACACGAGAGATTTTTGCGACGCCTTAACTGCGTCTTTTCTGGACTTCTTTCTTTTCTGGACTAATCACTTAACTAGGCCCTTTTTTCCACACAGTAACGGATGAAGTGAAAACGCACATCTATGTGTTTACTCCTCTCATGGTGAACTGGGTTTTTGCACAACTGTATTGCTGACTGATTGTCAATTTTCAGTGACACTGGATCCACATCCTTCTTCATCAAATCAGCAAGTAATCTGCCAAGCCACACTCCTTGACATGCGGCCGTTGCACCAGCAATATACTCTGCCTCGCATGAGGAAATAGCCACAACCTTCTGCTTCTGAGACAACCAGGTAATCAAGTTTGAACCCAGATAGAAGACAGCTCCAGTGGTGCTTTTTCTATCATCCACATCCCCAGCATGGTCACTGTCAGAGTAGCCACGCAGCTGCAGTCCCCTTTCACTGAACTTATAAACAACTCCATAATCCAGAGTACCTTTAACATACCTCAAGATCTGTTTGACAGCAGCCATATGCTCTGTTGTGGGTGACTCCATGAATCGACTCACAATGCCAACTGCGTATGCTATGTCAGGGCGAGAGTGGACTAGGTAGCGCAAGCTACCAACAATGCTACGATACATCGTCGCATCAACAGAAGGATTCTTACTATGCTTGCTCAATTTCTGCCTTGGCTCCATGGGAACTTTGGTTGAATAACAATCTGCCATACCGCACTTCTCCAGAATCCGAGCTGCATAAGAGGACTGGCTAATGGTGATAGCAGATTGAGTTTGTTTTACCTCAATCCCAAGATAATAGCTTAGCAGGCCCAAATCACTCATGCAGAATTTCCTTTTCATCTGCTCTTTGATCTCAGCAATCTCCTTGCTGCTGCCTCCTGTAATTATGAGGTCATCCACATACACCCCAACCAGCAGAGTTGAGTTCCCACTGAATTTCTTGTAGACAGCATGTTCTAATGGGCA
The DNA here is from genome assembly GCA_032464435.1 of Aegilops umbellulata. Classification (NCBI taxonomy): domain Eukaryota; kingdom Viridiplantae; phylum Streptophyta; class Magnoliopsida; order Poales; family Poaceae; genus Aegilops; species Aegilops umbellulata. The sequence continues at coordinate 443,504,230 of CP136059.1, read as the reverse complement.
TTTTTCAAACCCCATTGAGACTAGTGTATGATCAAGTTTTGAGCTCCAGGCACGCGGTGCTTGTCGCAGCCCATAGAGAGCCTTCCTCAACTTTAGCACCTTATCCTCATCGCCTTTCTTCTCATACCCAGGTGGCTGGGTGACATACACCTCCTCGGACAGATCGCCGTTTAAAAATGCAGACTTGACATCCATGTGGTGAAGCTCCCACTTCTCTTGCGCTGCTAGTGCTATCAGCAAACGCACTGTCTCGAGTCTTGCAACTGGCGCAAAAACTTCTTCAAAATCAATCCCTGGACGTTGCACATATCCCTTCGCTACTAGGCGTGCTTTGTACTTGACAACCCTTCCAGCTGAATCCTTCTTCAGTTTATAAACCCACTGGAGGCCTATAGGTTTTTGTCCAGGTGGAAGTGTGGTGAGCTGCCAAGTCTTGTTACTCCTGATCGACTCAACCTCCTCTTCTATAGCACACCGCCACTTGTGCTCTTTGTTGGCCTGTCTATGATCAGAAGGTTCCTCTGACCCCATGAGACAAAGTTCAGAACTTGCTTCCTTGAACAGATCATCAAGCAGCCTGTATCTTCTCTGCCCCTCAGTTGGAGTTGGAAACGATGCATCAGTCGGTGGCGACACAAAGTTGGGTGACCAAGGTGAAGGAGTGCTCTCACTTGATGTTGGTGTGCCCGGAGTAGCAGGCGTGCCAATGGTGGAGTCAGTGATCTCACTTGATGTTGATGTGCCCGGAGTAGCAGGTGTGCCAATGGTGGATTCAGGCTTCGCACCTCCTATTCCTACTGTCCCAATTGCTTCAGGTTCAGAAACAGGGACAGTGTACTGTACTGAAAATGTGCCCATAGGTGTTAAATTTTCCATGGTTTCTGAATCCAACTTCCACTGCTCATCTTCTGCAAACACAACATCTCGTGATACACACAACTTCTTCGTCTGCGGATCATACATCCGGTAGGCCTTGGACTTTGGTTCATATCCTATGAAAACCATGGCAAATCTCCGATCAGCCAACTTGGGGAGGTGACCAGCCACCTTTTTCACATAACCGACACACCCAAAGGTTCTTAGGTGTTCAACACTTGGTTTCTTCCCATACATTGCTTCGTACGGAGTCATCCCAATTAGACTTTTGGTCGGCGCTCGATTCAAAAGGTAAACAGCAGCCACAACTGCTTCTCCCCAAAATGCTCCAGGCAACCCCTTACTTTTCATCATGTTTCTCGCCATGTTGATCATTGTCTGGTTCCTGCGCTCGACCAGGCCATTTTGTTGTGGCGAATACGGCGTGGTGAGGTAGTGAGTGATGCCAAGCTCTTCACAGTAAACCTCAAATTCTTTTGAAGTAAACTCACCACCTCTATCTGTTCTGAGTGCTCTGAGCTTCACATCTTTCTTGAGCTCTACTGCAGCCTTTACTTTCTTCAGAGCAGCAAATGCCTCATCTTTGCTTCGGATCAGCTCCACCCACATAAAACGTGAGTTGTCGTCAACCAACAAGAGAAAGTATTGTTTTCCAGTAAATGTTGGTGGCGAGACTGGACCACAGAGATCACCATGCATCAGCTCTAACGGTTGCTCTGCTCAATAGCTAGCTGCTGCAGGGAAGGGTGCACGTCGTTGCTTTCCTAGCATGCAACCATCACAAACTCTGTCAACCTGATCCACGTAAGGCATTCCTCGCACCATTCCTTTCGATGAGAGGGACCTCAATGCATGCAAATTAATATGGCCATAGCGGGCATGCCATAACCAGGACTCATCCTTGGTCTTTGTCAAGAGGCATTCTGGATGTGCAAGGTTGATATTCAGAATATACAGTCGATTGTGCGACCTCTTCACTCTGGCCAGTAGCTTACGCTGTCTATCAAGTATTGCCATCACTCCAAACTCAATTTCAGTCTTGCAACCTAAAGGAAATATGCCCTAGAGGCAATAATAAAGTTATTATTTATTTCCTTATATCATGATAAATGTTTATTATTCATGCTAGAATTGTATTAACCGGAAACATAATACATGTGTGAATACATAGACAAACAGAGTGTCACTAGTATGCCTCTACTTGACTAGCTCGTTAATCAAAGATGGTTATGTTTCCTAACCATAGACAAAGAGTTGTTATTTGATTAACGAGGTCACATCATTAGTTGAATGATCTGATTGACATGACCCATTCCATTAGCTTAGAACCCGATCGTTTAGTATGTTGCTATTGCTTTCTTCATGACTTATACATGTTCCTATGACTATGAGATTATGCAACTCCCGTTTACCGAAGGAACACTTTGTGTGCTACCAAACGTCACAACGTAACTGGGTGATTATAAAGGTGCTCTACAGGTGTCTCCAAAGGTACTTGTTGGGTTGGCGTATTTCGAGATTAGGATTTGTCACTCCGATTGTCGAAGAGGTATCTCTGGGCCCTCTCGGTAATGCACATCACATAAGCCTTACAAGCATTGCAACTAATGTGTTAGTTGTGAGATGATGTATTAAGGAACGAGTAAAGAGACTTGCCGGTAACAAGATTGAACTAGGTATTGGATACCGACGATCGAATCTCGGGCAAGTAACATACCGATGACAAAGGGAACAACGTATATTGTTATGCGGTCTGACCGATAAAGATCTTCGTAGAATATGTAGGAACCAATATGGGCATCCAGGTCCCGCTATTGGTTATTGACCGGAGACGTGTCTCGGTCATGTCTACATTGTTCTCAAACCGTAGGGTCCGCACGCTTAAGGTTTCGATGACAGTTATATTATGAGTTTATGTATTTTGATGTACCGAAGGTTGTTCGGAGTCCCGGATGTGATCACGAACATGACGAGGAGTCTCGAAATGGTCGAGACATAAAAATCGATATATTGGACGACTATATTCGGACACCGGAAGTGTTCCGGGTGATTTTGGATAAAACCGGAGTGCCGGAGGGGTTACCGGAACCCCCCGGGGAAGTAATGGGCCTTAGTGGGCCTGAGGGGAGAGAGAGGGCAGCAGCCCAGGAGGTGGCGCCCCCCCCCCCATGGGGAGTCCGAATACGACTAGGAGGGGGGCGCGGCCCCCCTTTCCCTCTCCCTCTCCCTCTCTTTCCTTCCCCCTCTCTCTTCCTAGTTGGACTAGGAAAGGGGAGTCCTACTCCCACTGGGAGGAGGACTCCCCCTCCCTTTGGCGTGCCCCATAGGGCCGGCCGGCCTCCCCCCTTGCTCCTTTATATACGGGGGCAGAGGGGCACCCAAGAACACACAAGTTGATCTTCGTGATCGTTCCTTAGTCGTGTGCGGTGCCCCCCTCCACAATATTACACCTCGGTCATATTGTAGTGGTGCTTAGGCGAAGCCCTGCGACGGTAGAACATCAAGATCGTCACCACGCCGTCGTGCTGACGGAACTCCTCCCCGAAGCTTTGCTGAATCGGAGCCCGGGGAGCGTCATCGAGCTGTGCGTGTGTCAAGAACTCGGAGGTGCCGGAGTAACGGTGCTTGGATCGGTTGGACCGGGAAGACGTACGACTACTTCCTCTACGTTGCGTCAACGCTTCCACTTCGGTCTACGAGGGTACGTAGACAACACTCTCCCCTCTCATTGCTATGCATCATCATGATCTTGCGTGTGCGTAGGAATTTTTTTTAAATTACTACGTTCCCCAACAGTGGCATCCGAGCCTGGTTTTATGGTTTGATGCTATATGCACGAGTAGAACACAAGTGAGTTGTGGGCGATATAAGTCATACTGCCTACCAGCATGTCATACTTTGGTTCGGCGGTATTGTTGGATGAAGCGGCCCGTACCGACATTACGCGTACGCTTACGCGAGACTGGTTCTACCGCCGTGCTTTGCACATAGGTGGCTGGCGGGTGTCAGTTTCTCCAACTTTAATTGAACCGAGTGTGACTACGCCCGGTCCTTGCGAAGGTTAAAACGGCATCAACTTGACAAACTATCGTTGTGGTTTTGATGCGTAGGTAAAATTGGTTCTTGCTTAAGCCCATAGTAGCCACGTAAAACTTGCAACAAACAAAGTAGAGGACGTCTAACTTGTTTTTGCAGGGCATGTTGTGATGTGATACGGTCAAGACATGATGCTAAATTTTATTGTATGAGATGATCATGTTTTGTAACTAAGTTATCGGCAACTGGCAGGAGCCATATGGTTGTCGCTTTATTGTATGCAATGCAATCGCCCTGTAATGCTTTACTTTATCACTAAGCGGTAGCGATAGTCGTAGAAGCATAAGATTGGCGAGACGACAACGATGCTACGATGGAGATCAAGGTGTCGCGCCGGTGACGATGGTGATCATGAAGGTGCTTCGGAGATGGAGATCACAAGCACAAGATGATGATGGCCATATCATATCACTTATATTGATTGCATGTGATGTTTATATTTTATGCATCTTATCTTGCTTTGATTGACGGTAGCATTATAAGATGATCTCTCACTAAATTATCAAGAAGTGTTCTCCCTGAGTATGCACCGTTGCCAAAGTTCGTCGTACCCAGACACCACGTGATGATCGGGTGTGATAAGCTCTACGTCCATCTACAACGGGTGCAAGCCAGTTTTGCACACGCAGAATACTCAGGTTAAACTTGACGAGCCTAGCATATGCATATATGGCCTCGGAACACGGAGACTGAAAGGTCGAGCGTGAATCATATAGTAGATATGATCAACATAATGATGTTCACCATTGAAAACTAATCCATTTCACGTGATGATCGGTTATGGTTTAGTTGATTTGGATCACGTGATCACTTAGAGGATTAGAGGGATGTCAATCTAAGTGGGAGTTCTTAAGTAATATGATTAATTGAACTTAAATTTATCATGAACTTAGTCCCTGATAGTATCTTGCTTGTTTATGTTAATTGTAGATAGATGGCTCGTGCTGTTGTTCCGTTGAATTTTAATGCGTTCCTTGAGAAAGCAAAGTTGAAAGATGATGGTAGCAATTACACGGACTGGGTCCGTAACTTGAGGATTATTCTCATTGATGCACAGAAGAATTACGTCCTAGAAGCACCACTGGGTGACAGGCCTGCTGCAGGAGCAACACCAGATGTTATGAACGTCTGGCAGAGCAAAGCTGATGACTACTCAATAGTTCAGTGTGCCATGCTTTATGGCTTAGAACCGGGACTTCAACGACGTTTTGAACGTCATGGGGCATATGAGATGTTCCAGGAGTTGAAGTTAATATTCCAACAGAATGCCGGGATTGAGAGATATGAAGTCTCCAATAAGTTCTATAGCTGCAAGATGGAGGAGAATAGTTCTGTCAGTGAGCATATACTCAAGATGTCTGGGTATTGTAATCACTTGATTCACCTCGGAGTTAATCTTCCGGATGATTGTGTCATTGACAGAATTCTCCAATCACTTCCACCAAGCTACAAGGCTTCGTGATGAGCTATAATATGCAAGGGATGGATAAGACAATTCCCGAGCTCTTCGCAATGCTAAAGGCTGCGGAGGTAGAAATCAAGAAGGAGCATCAAGTGTTGATGGTCAACAAGACCACTAGTTTCAAGAAAAAGGGCAATGGGAAGAAGAAGGGGAACTTCAAGAAGAACAGCAAGCAAGTTGCTGCTCAGGAGAAGAAACCCAAGTCTGGACCTAAGCCTGAAACTGAGTGCTTCTACTGCAAGCAGACTGGTCACTGGAAGCGGAACTGCCCCAAGTATTTGGCGGATTAGAAGGATGGCAAGGTGAACAAAGGTATATGTGATATACATGTTATTGATGTGTACCTTACTAGAGCTCGCAGTAGCACCTGGGTATTTGATACTGGTTCTGTTAATAATATTTGTAACTCGAAACAGGGACTACGGATTAAGCGAACACTGGCAAAGGACGAGGTGACGATGCGCGTGGGAAATGATTCCAAAGTCGATGTGATCGCGGTCGGCACGCTGCTTCTACATCTACCTTCGGGATTAGTATTAGACCTAAATAATTATTATTTGGTGCCAGCGTTGAGCATGAGCATTATATCTGGATCTTGTTTGATGCGAGACGGTTATTCATTTAAATCAGAGAATAATGGTTGTTCTATTTATATGAGTAATATCTTTTATGGTCATGCACCCTTGAAGAGTGGTCTATTTTTGATGAATCTCGATAGTAGTGATACACATATTCATAATGTTGAAGCCAAAAGATGCAGAGTTGATAATGATAGTGCAACTTATTTGTGGCACTGCCATTTAGGTCATATCGGTGTAAAGCGCATGAAAAAACTCCATACTGATGGACTTTTGAAACCACTTGATTATGAATCACTTGGTACTTGCGAACCGTGCCTCATGGGCAAGATGACTAAAACGCCATTCTCCGGTACTATGGAGAGAGCAACAGATTTGTTGGAAATCATGCATACAGATGTATGTGGTCCGATGAATATTGAAGCTCGTGGCGGATATCGTTATTTTCTCACCTTCACAAATGATTTAAGCAGATATGGGTATATCTACTTAATGAAACATAAGTCTGAAACATTTGAAAAGTTCAAAGAATTTCAGAGTGAAGTTGAAAATCATCGTAACAAGAAAATAAAGTTTTTGCGATCCGATCGTGGAGGAGAATATTTGAGTTACGAGTTTGGTCTACATTTGAAACAATGCGGAATAGTTTCACAGCTCACGCCACCCGGAACACCAAAGCGTAATGGTGTGTCCGAACATCGTAATCGTACTTTACTTGATATGGTGCGATCTATGATGTCTCTTACTGATTTACCGCTATCGTTTTGGGGTTATGCTTTAGAGACGGCCGCATTCACGTTAAATAGGGCACCATCAAAATCCGTTTAGACGACACCTTATGAACTGTGGTTTGGCAAGAAACCCAAGTTGTTGTTTCTTAAAGTCTGGGGTTGCGATGCTTATGTGAAAAAGCTTCAACCTGATAAGCTCGAACCCAAATCGGAGAAATGTGTCTTCATAGGATACCCAAAAGAGATTGTTGGGTACACCTTCTATCACAGATCCGAATGCAAGATATTTGTTGCTAAGAATGGATCCTTTCTAGAGAAGGAGTTTCTCTCGAAAGAAGTGAGTGGGAGGAAAGTAGAACTTGATGAGGTAACTATACCTGCTCCCTTATTGGAAAGTAGTACATCACAGGAACCGGTTTCTGTGACGTCTAAACCAATTAGTGAGGAAGTTAATGATGATGATCATAGAACTTTAGATCAAGTTACTACAGAACCTCGTAGATCAACCAGAGTAAGATCCGCACCAGAGTGGTACGGCAATCCTATTCTGGAAGTCATGCTACTAGATCATGATGAACCTACGAACTATGAAGAAGCGATGGTGAGCCCAGATTCCGCAAAATGGCTTGAAGCCATGAAATCTGAGATGGGATCCATGTATGATAACAAAGTATGGACTTTGGTTGACTTGCTCGATTGTCGGAAAATAATTGAGAATAAATGGATCTTCAAGAAGAAGACTGACGCTGACGGTAATGTTACTGTCTACAAAGCTCGACTTGTCGCAAAAGGTTTTCGACAAGTTCAAGGGATTGACTACGATGAGACCTTCTCACCCATAGCGATGCTTAAGTTTGTCCGAATCATGTTATCAATTGCCGCATTTTATGATTATGAAATTTGGCAGATGGATGTAAAAACTGCATTCCTGAATGTATTTCTGGAAGAAGAGTTGTATATGATGCAACCAGAAGGTTTTATCGATCCAAAGGGAGCTAACAAAGTGTGCAAGCTCCAGCGATCCATTTATGGACTGGTGCAAGCCTCTCGGAGTTGGAATAAACGCTTTGATAGTGTGATCAAGGCATTTGGGTTTGTACAGACTTTTGGAGAAGCCTGTATTTACAAGAAAGTGAGTGGGAGCTCTGTAGCATTTCTGATATTATATGTGGATGACATATTACTAATTGGAAATGATATAGAATTTCTGGATAGCATAAAGGGATACTTGAATAAGAGTTTTTCAATGAAAGACCTCGGTAAAGCTGCTTACATATTGGGCATTAAGATCTATAGAGATAGATCAAGACGCTTAATTGGACTTTCACAAAGCACATACCTTGACAAAGTTTTGAAGAAGTTCAAAATGGATCAAGCAAAGAAAGGGTTCTTGCATGTGTTACAAGGTGTGAAATTGACTAAGACTCAATGCCCGACCACTGCAGAAGATAGACAGAAAATGAAAGATGTTCCCTATGCTTCAGCCATAGGCTCTATCATGTATGCAATACTGTGTACCAGACCTGATGTGTGCCTTGCTATAAGTTTAGCAGGGAGGTACCAAAGTAATCCAGGAGTGGATCACTGGACAACGGTCAAGAACATCCTGAAGTACCTGAAAAGGACTAAGGATATGTTTCTCGTATATGGAGGTGACAAAGAGCTCATCGTAAACGTTTACGTTGACGCAAGCTTTGACACTGATCCGGACGATTCTAAATCGCAAACCAGATACGTGTTTACATTAAACGATGGAGTTGTCAGTTGGTGCAGTTCTAAACAAAGCGTCATGGCGGGGTCTACATGTGAAGCGGAGTACATGGCTGCTCCGGAAGCAGCAAACAAAGGAGTCTGGATGAAGGAGTTCATATCTAATCCAGGTGTCATACCTAGTGCATCGGGTTCAATGAAAATCTTTTGTGACAATACTGGTGCAATTGCCTTGGCAAAGGAATCCAGATTTCACACGAGAACCAAGCACATCAAGAGACGCTTCAATTCCATCCGGAATCTAGTCCAGGTGGGAGACATAGAGATTTGCAAGATACATACGGATTTGAATGTAGTAGACCTGTTGACTAAGCCTCTTCCACGAGCAAAACATGATCAGCACCAAGGCTCCATGGGTGTTAGAATCATTACTGTGTAAACTAGATTATTGACTCTAGTGCAAGTGGGAGACTGAAGGAAATATGCCCTAGAGGCAATAATAAAATTATTATTTATTTCCTTATATCATGATAAATGTTTATTATTCATGCTAGAATTGTATTAACCGGAAACATAATACATGTGTGAATACATAGACAAACAGAGTGTCACTAGTATGCCTCTACTTGACTAGCTCGTTAATCAAAGATGGTTATGTTTCCTAACCATAGACAAAGAGTTGTTATTTGATTAACGAGGTCACATCATTAGTTGAATGATCTGATTGACATGACCCATTCCATTAGCTTAGCACCCGATCGTTTAGTATGTTGCTATTGCTTTCTTCATGACTTATACATGTTCCTATGACTATGAGATTATGCAACTCCCGTTTACCGGAGGAACACTTTGTGTGCTACCAAACATCACAACGTTACTGGGTGATTATAAAGTTGCTCTACAGGTGTCTTCAAAGGTACTTGTTTGGTTGGCGTATTTCGATATTAGGATTTGTCACTCCGATTGTCGGAGAGGTATCTCTGGGCCCTCTCGGTAATGCACATCACATAAGCCTTGCAAGCATTGCAACTAATGTGTTAGTTGTGAGATGATGTATTACGAAACGAGTAAAGAAACTTGCCGGTAACAAGATTGAACTAGGTATTGGATACCGACGATCGAATCTCGGGCAAGTAACATACCGATGACAAAGGGAACAACGTATATTGTTATGCGGTCTGACCGATAAAGATCTTCGTAGAATATGTAGGAACCAATATGGGCATCCAGGTCCTGCTATTGGTTATTGACCGGAGACGTGTCTCGGATATGTATACATTGTTCTCGAACCGTAGGGTCCGCACGCTTAAGGTTTCGATGACAGTTATATTATGAGTTTATGTATTTTGATGTACCGAAGGTTATTTGGAGTCCCGGATGTGATCACGGACATGAAGAGGAGTCTCGAAATGGTCGAGACATAAAGATCGATATATTGGACGACTATATTCGGACACTAGAAGTGTTCCGGGTGATTTCGGATAAAACCGGAGTGCCGGAGGGGTTACCGGAACCCCCCGGGGAAGTAATGGGCCTTAGTGGGCCTGAGGGGGAGAGAGAGGGCAGAAGGCCAGGAGGTCGCGCGCCCCCCTCATGGGGAGTCCGAATAGGACTAGGAGGGGGGGCGCGGCCCCCCTTTCCCTCTCCCTCTCCCTCTCTTTCCTTCCCCCTCTCTCTTCCTAGTTGGACTAGGAAAGGGGAGTCCTACTCCCACTGGGAGGAGGACTCCCCCCTCCCTTTGGCGCGGCCCATAGGGCCGGCCGGCCTCCCCCCTTGCTCCTTTATATACGGGGGCAGAGGGGCACCCGAGAACACACAAGTTGATCTTCGTGATCGTTCCTTAGCCGTGTGCAGTGCCCCGCTCCACGATATTACACCTCGGTCATATTGCAGCGGTGCTTAGGCGAAGCCCTGCGACGGTAGAACATCAAGATCGTCACCACGCCGTCGTGCTGACGGAACTCCTCCCCGAAGCTTTGCTGGATCGGAGCCCGAGGAGCGTCATCGTGTTGTACGTGTGTCAAGAACTCGGAGGTGCCGGAGTAACGGTGCTTGGATCAGTTGGACCGGGAAGACGTACGACTACTTCCTCTACGTTGCGTCAACGCTTCCGCTTCGGTCTACGAGGGTACGTAGACAACACTCTCCCCTCTTATTGCTATGCATCACCATGATCTTGCGTGTGCGTAGGAATTTTTTTGAAATTACTACGTTCCCCAACACAACCAATCTCATCTAGCTGCCCTACACTGATTATATTGCTCTTTAGCCTTGGAATGAATTATACCTCTGTCAACAGCTTGTGCTCTCCAGTCTGACCATGAAATAGGACTGACCCACGGCCGTAGATGTCCATTGTTGACCCATCACCAAATTTTACTATTGCCTTCACGGCACTGTCAAGCTCAGCAAATCTCCCCACATCGCCTGTCATGTGGTTACTAGCACCAGTGTCGAGGTACCATGACATGTTCTGTGTGCCTGTCAACTTCGGCACAATCCTATCCTCATATAGCATGACGTACTCAGACGGGGTCTGCACAGATTCAGATTCAGTGAGCTCACACGCAACAGACAATAGAAGACCCGGTTCATCATCACCTTCTTTCTCAGCAAGGTTTGCCTTTTCCTTCTTCGGCTTAGGGCAATCTGACTGGAAGTGTCCCATATCATTACAGTTGAAGCACCTTTTCTTATGTCAAACTTTCTGTGCTTCTTGACCTTTTCTTTGCCTTTGCTTTGCTGCTGGACTGGACACGCTCACTGCGCGCCTTTTCATGCCTGGCATCCTTCTTGCCGCATGAGCTAGACCCGCCGCCACTGTCGATCATCTTCTTGCCTTTCATTAGTGTCTCCAGCGCACGTGTAATGAGCATCAGCTGCTCGTCCTTGCCGCCACGGCTCTGCCGCCGCCCGCGTTGGTTCTCCTCGAATGCCATGAGCCGCCCGACGGCCTCCTGCACCGTCATGGTCGTGAGGTCGCCCCACTGCTCGATGGTGTTCACGATGTCGGCAAACCGATTTGGGACGGCGCTGAACAACCTTTCTACCACGGCTTCCTCGCCGAGAGTGACACCGAGGGAGCGGATTTCGCTCACCAACGTGGTGAGCTTCCTGGCAAACTCCGGGATCGTCTCCCCATCGCCCATGTCGAGGCGATTAAATTTCCTCTTGAGCTAGCGCGCACGTGCCTTCTTCATGCGGTCCTCGCCGACGCGCGCGCACCGAATCAGCTCCCACGCCTCCTGTGCGGTGTCGCAGTCTGCAACCTGCATCATAACATGATCTGGAATTGATTGAGATAGAGTAGCGAACGCCCCTTCTTCGGTGGCCTGATCAAACTCGCCGGAGCCCTCGATTGCCGACTAGACGCGTAGCGCCTTCATCAACACCTTCATCTTCACAGCCCACAAGGAGTAGTTCGTGTCCGTCAGCATTGGATACTGAATGGGCACATTCGTGGCTCTCGACGGGGTAGCGAGCACCACAGAGCCGCCGTCCGCGTCGCTGGCGCCGGCCTTCCTAGCCGCTGGCGGCGTGTACTTTCCACCGCTCCCGCTCTTGTTCCCATCGCCTTTCGACGGAGAGGTGTCTCCCATCGCCGCCGCCAATCACCTCCTACTGCAGCCGCCGCCAAACACCACAAGAACCTAAGGCTCTGATGCCAATTGTCAGATTTTTAGACCAGAATCATACACACAATAGCTGGACTAATCACTCAACTAGGGCACGGTGGAGGAGATGAACACACAGAGACGAACGCGAGAGATTTTTGCGACACCTTAACTGCGTCTTTTCTGGACTTCTTTCTTTTATTCAGAAGACAGAGCTATCCCCAACAGACAGCCTGATAAGATCGCACACGATCCTTCTATCACGCGCCATCCCACGCAATCAGATCGTGGCCAACCACTAAACTCACTGATCCGCTAATCTTGCCGCACGTAAACACAGTACGTTTCTGGTATTACAAGAGGAAAACGACTTGGCCTGAAACTACTACTTTCTGAACCAAATGTACAACTTTATTATTCAAAGCAAGCTTACTGAAGGAAACTGAAAAAATACTTGCAGCACGGGACTTGACTTCAACAGACTTCTTATCCTCAACTCCTAGCTCGTAACTGGTCGCTCGTAACCCGTCAAAAAAAAGAAAACTGGTCGCTCTTAACACCGGACATCTTCTGGTGTTCCGTGGCCAAACTTATTAGTTGCAATCTCAAATATTTTTGGTCTGCTAGTACTTCAACAATAATCCTCTACAGTGCCTGCATAATCTCTCCGACTTGTTTTTCTACACATAGAACTATTGTACTTCTCTGCCTTTCCTTCTACTCCCTCTGTAAATCAATATAAGAGCACTTAGGTCGCTAGTAGTGATCTAAACGCTCTTAGAGCATCTCCAACAGCCGCGCTAAACTAGCGCCGCGCCGCAAATTAGGCCGTTTTAGCGCGCGCGCAACGCGGCGGGTCGCTCCAGCGGGCGCGCAAAAACGGCGCGCGCGCTATAACGGGTTGGGCGCGCGGTCGAAAACACTTAGCCGCGCGGTGTATTTCGGACGCCAGCTGCAGCGCGCGGCACACTCCAGCGCTCGTGCCCGCACTTCCTCTCCCACTTCCATCCTCCGTCCGGCCGCGCCCCGGCCGCCGGCCGCGCCCCCCGGTGACCGTTCAGGCTTCCCCGGCTTATCCCCGCGCGCCCGCGCTTTCGCCCCATCCCCTCCTAGTCCCGCCGGCGCTCGCGCGCCTCCGTCGTCCGTGGAACAGCGCCCGAGCGCTCGCTGCCCCGCCGCGCCCGCAAAGTGTTTGACAAAACGCCTACAAGGTATGTATTGCTCAAACTTCATGAATTTGATGCATGTTTCGAATTGTAGTTTTTATAGTACAGTATTGAACATTGTAGATGGGTTCGTCGTATGATTCTTCCGAAGAAGAATTTGATATGGAAGAGGAGGAGGATCTTGCAATGATCCTAGCTATGCATATAAAAAAAACTGAAGCACGGTGGTTCGGTTATGGGTCGGCAGAAAATTTGGAGGGATAGGATCGATGCCCACAACAGATTGATCAGACATTATTTTGCGGAAAATCCCCTATACCCCGAGTCGTATTTTCGTCGCCGGTTTAGGATGAGCACCGAGTTGTTCAGGCGCATTACAGAGAAACTAGCGAGCCATGACCGTTTTTTTCAGCAAAGGAGGAATGCCGCCGGAGAGCTCGGGCATAGCACCTTTCTGAAGGTGACAGCCGCTTTGCGTATGTTGGCATACGGTATACTGGCTGATCTTGTTGATGATCACTTGGCTATGGGTGAGAGCCAAGCCATCATGTGTGTCAAGCGCTTTGTAGTGGGAATTGTGCAAGTGTTTGGCGAGGAGTATTTGAGATCTCCCAATGCTGAAGACGTCGCAAGGCTATTGGCGATGAACAAAGCTCGCGGTTTTCCTGACATGCTTGGCTCAATAGATTGCATGCATTGGAGTTGGAAGAATTGTCCAAAGGCATGGCATAGGCAATTCCATGGCCAAAAAAAGGGTTCCACTATAATCCATGAAGCGGTGGCCGATCAGGAGACTTGGATTTGGCATGCATTCTTTGGAATGCCTGGATCTTTGAATGACATCAATGTTGTCAACCGGTCACCACTGATGAATAAGATTGCAAACGATGAGTTACCACCGGTGCAGTTTGTAGCAAATGGCCGTACGTACAACTATGGCTATTATCTAGCGGATGACATCTATCCAAAGTGGCAAACCTTCGTGAAGCCATTGAAAAAGCCGGAAGGTAAGAAAAATCTTGACTTCCACAATGCTCATGCGGCGGCTAGAAAATATGTGGAGAGAGCATTTGGGATTTTGCAAGCCCAATTTGCTATTGTGAGAGGACCGGCTAGATTTTGGGATCAAAAAATGCTTTGGTACATCATGCACGCTTGTGTGATCATGCACAACATGATCATCGAGAATGAGCGTGGCCAAGATTTAGACTACTCACAGTATGAGATTTTGGGATATCCCGTGCGAGTGCGACGGAGGGTTGAAAGGGTAGCCCGTTTTATTGCCTCCTATCATGCCATTCGGCGTCCCGCAACGCACAATGAACTTCAGAATGATTTGATTGAAGAGTGGTGGGTATGGCATGGACGACAAAGAGCATGATGATATCTGCATTCGACATTGTATTGTTCATGAACTATTTGTTGTGTTTATTGCATTTGTTGTACTGAACGATAAACTATTTGTTTGAATTGTAATGATAACGAAATTGAACTATTTATTATTGATTTATTTTGTTTGTTTGATCATTTTTGCTCATAATACATGTATATGTGGTTTGTGCGGCGCGCGCTGTATTTTTGCGCTCTGCTGGAGCGGCGCGCGCGCTGCATTATAGCGCGGCTGCTGGAGCCAGCGCAGGCGGGCGCGCTAAACTAGCCGAAGCGCGCGTGGCAAATAGATTTTTTGCGCGCGGCGCTTAGCGCGGCTGTTGGAGATGCTCTTATATTAGTTTACAGAGAGAGTACATGCCAGAGGAGCCGGCTTCAAGAGAGCATTAGCAATACTGAGGAATCTTGAGGAACTCCATGTTGCAGTAACTTGGACATTTTCGAGGGCTCAGGGAAGTTGACGTTGATATTTACTTTGAGGGAGCTGATACAGAGTCACAAAGAAGGGCTGCCGACGCAGAGGCTATCTTGACGGATCTCATCCGCGTCCATCCAGGATACCCAAGCATGAAGAGCAGGCTTGAAGGTAACAAAAGCTCTTTTATTCGTGAACTTTCCAGTGGCAGTTCTGAGGGGGGCGACGAGGGGGAGAGGCAACCGAACGATGCACGTACCCTCCTAGTCAAACTTCTGCTTAATTTCATTCCTACAACACTTCTGTTTGATTCATCCTTGGAGACCAGTACGTCTGAACGTTCCTTTGTTGGTGCATGCATGCACACCAAATAAGTTCCTCCGCCTGTTCTTGAGGTCAAATCTATGTGAACCTTTAAAGCCTAACACAAGTTTCCTCCTCCTATTTTTGATACTGGCAGTTGATCGATCTACCGAGGCAGCCACGCATGCTCCAGCCACCGTTGTTGATGGATGAACAAGGAATTCACGGTAGGGACACTGGTCAAGCTCTCAACAGATTTCGCACTACACATCGAAGGATTCATTTCAAGTGTCAACAATTTTGTTGGTAGGATAGAGACTGATGCTGTGGCGTTTACCTGATGCTCTGCTTCTATTATAACCAGAGGTGGCGCGCCAGCACTGACCTGAAGAAACTGAAGAGGAAAACAAAGCAACGGGTAACAGCACCGCGTCGACCTAGTCTGGTCATTAACAGAGTACTGGGTAAATGGCACTGCTAACGCCAGTTCACAAGGGAGATGAAATACCGATGTATGGAGACGTTTTTGGGGTAGTTTGAACGACTAGTTCTGGGGTCAATACCCCCATATATTAGTACAGGCCTAGTGTGAACAATTGTTCTAATTTTTTTTACAAGAGTGTAATATTACTGAACTCCCAAGCAGGCCTTATTGGTGTACATCATGATACAGGGTAAATTATTTACAGGTGTAGAACTTTACAGAAGATTAGGCTGACGCACGGTAGAGACGCTAAGTATGGGCGTGATGGACATGATGGGTTTACAGATCAATAATTTCACTGCAGATTGATAGCTGAAGTTTGGGCGAGATCGACTGAGTTCCAAATTTACTTGTTGTAATTAGGCAGACCATACTACTTGAGATTTAACAACTTGACATTAGGGTGAAATGCATGTTATGCCCCAGCTATAGGCCAGGTGAGCATTAACACATGGGAAAATCTGGAAATATCATTTTGCTAGTATTCTTTTTAGTTGCGTGTTAATTAGCACATGAACAGGGACCAGGTGAAAAACATGACGTAGAGGGTTTTCTAATCAGGATGGAGGACAAAAACTTCCCAAAAAGATAGCTGCTCAGGTTTGCCCGCTAGACTTGTGCCAATAAGATTAACGAGCACATGACATGTGCATGGATGCTGCCTACCTTTACCTAACTGTGCTCTAATTAATGGCAAGGAAATTAGTTCACGTGGCATCTATCAGTCAATTATTATTTTACGAATGGATCTCCGGCAATTAGATTGTTAATTTACACATTTATATGCGCTTCAGTCACCAGTCATCACTCATCACGCACGCGCAGACGGAAGTACAATTTCCTCGCAGACAACAAAAAGTAATCCTCATGAAATCATCATCTTCAGCACACAAGCTGTTACCACCTGCTTCCCCATGGCAAGAGAGTTGACTAGTTCTGCTTCTGCTTCAAGAGGTGCTCTTCATCTCGGACCGCATTCAAATTTTCGGATCTGGAAATTCATTATGCCCAAGTTAGCATACACGATGGTCCACTGCATAGACGTTCTATATGTACCATTTTAATTAAAAAAATATGCACTATACCGAAGCACGTTCCATAGCTGATATGATATTCTTGTTGCTGCCTTCTTCATCACCAATTTCCATCACCGACACTTCCATTCTGTGTGCGACTGCAACCCTGATAGATAAAAGAGCACACGTTTTACTAGTCTGAAATCTTAGGAAACGAAATCAGTGTAAAGGACTGATTACCTTTCTCCCATCGAACGTGCCAAACCACGAAGCCACCTACCGACCCCAAGCTTTGTTTTTAGCCTGGGAAATATGAAGCACCCACTATTTTAGCAAATATATATATAGAGAGAGAGAGAGGCTAACCAGCAAAAAAAATTCGGAACTGAGTCAAAAGATTTGCCTCATCGATTAATTAAGCATAAGAGAATTGCCCGGTTAAATAACAAAAACCGGCAAAAACAAACACAAACAACCACATGCGGACCACTCATAGAGCATCCAACCCCACAAGTGCACGATCAGCCCTACAACCATACCCAACACACAACGACCATCAATCTCCACACTACTACACCGCAAGGAAACCCCTAACAAAAGTGCCTGGGCTGAAGACCATGAACACAGCCAAATCCATGGAGACAAGCAAAGTTATAATAAGGACCGCCCACCAGACTAATGGACAACCATCAAGCAGCTACGGACACAGTGCTTTCTCCACAATCATCTTGCCAGATCCAGGGTTGGCTGCCTCCAAATGTGTGAGCAAGCTGCCAAGCTGTATCCGAGAATGTCATCAACCTTGTCCCTCAAAGACACCATTGCAACAACATCCTCAGTCACGGGTACCACCGACACGACAGACTCAGGCACCTCCAGTTGCTCACATGGCAGAGCCGAACCCAGTAGTTGTGCCTCAGAATTAGGTGCCAACGCACCTACTGAAGGAAATATGCCCTATAGGCAATAATAAAGTTGTTATTTATATTTCCTTAGATCATGATAAATGTTTATTATTCATGCTAGAATTGTATTAACCGGAAATTTAGCACATGTGTGAATACATAGACAAACAGAGTGTCGCTAGTTTGCCTCTACTTGGCTAGCTCGTTAATCAAAGATGGTTAAGTTTCCTAGCCATAGACATGAGTTATCATTTGATTAACGGGATCACATCATTAGAGAATGATGTGATTGACAAGACCCATCCGTTAGCTTAGCACGATGATCGTTTAGTTTGTTGTTATTGATTTCTTCATGACATATACATGTTCCTATGACTATGAGATTATGCAACTCCCGAATACCGAAGGAACACTTAGTGTGCTATCAAACATCACAACGTAACTGTGTGATTATAAAGATGCTTTACAGGTGTCTCTGATGGTGTTTGTTGAGTTGGCATAGATAGAGATTAGGATTTGTCACTCCTATTGCCGGAGTGGTATCTCTGGGCCCTCTTGGTAATGCATCACTATAAGCCTTGCAAGTAATGTGACTAATGAGTTAGTTGCGGGATGATGCATTACGAAACGAGTAAAGAGACTTGCCAACTTTAGTTCTACTGCCGTGCTTCGCACACAGGTGGCTGGTGGGTGTCTGTTTCTCCAACTTTAGTTGAATCGAGTGTGACTACGCCCGGTCCTTATTGAAGGTTAAAACAACACACTTGACGAAAAATCATTGTGGTTTTTGATGCGTAGGTAAGAAAGGTTCTTGCTAAACCCGTAGCAGCCACGTAAAATTTACAACAACAAGTAGAGGACGTCCAACTTGTTTTTGCAGGGTATGTTGTGATGTGATATGGTCAAGACGTGATGATATATAAATTGTTGTATGAGATGATCATGTTTTGTAACAGTTATCGGCAACTGGCAGGAGCCTTATGGTTGTCGCTTTATTGTATGAAATGCAATCGCCATGTAATTGCTTTACTTTATCACTAAGCGGTAGCGATAGTCGTGATAGCAATAGTTGGCGAGACGACAACGATGCTTCGATGGAGATCAAGGTGTTAAGCCAGTGACAATGGTGATCATGACGGTGCTTTGGAGACGGAGATCAAAGGCACACGATGATGATGGCCATATCATATCACTTATATTGATTGCATGTGATGTTTATTCTTTATGCATCTTATTTTGCTTAGTTCGGCGGTAGCATTATAAGATGATCTCTCACTAAATTTGAAGGTACAAGTGTTCTCTCTGAGTGTGCGCCGTTGCTACAGTTCGTCGTGCCGAGACACCACGTGATGATCGGGTGTGATAAGCTCTACGTTCACATACAACGGGTGCAAGCCAGTTTTGCACACGCGGAATACTCGGGTTAAACTTGACGAGCCTAGCATATGTAGATATGGCCTCGAAACACTGAGACCGAAAGGTCGAGCGTGAATCATATAGTAGGTATGATCAACATAGTGATGTTCACCATTAAAAACTACTCCATCTCCATCTCACGTGATGATCGAACATGGTTTAGTTGATTTGGATCACGTGATCACTTAGATGATTAGAGGGTTTATCTAAGTGGGAGTTCTTAAGTAATATAATTAATTGAACTTTAATTTACCATGAACTTAGTACCTGATAGTATTTTGCATGTGTATGTTGTTGTAGATCAATGGCCCGTGCTACTGTTAATTTGAATTTTACTGCGTTCCTAGAGAAAGCTAAGTTGAAAATGATGGTAGCAACTACACGGACTGTGTCCGTAACTTGAGGATTATTCTCATTGCTGCACAGAAGAATTACGTCCTGGAAGCACCGCTAGGTGCAAGACCCGATGACTACTCGATAGTTCAGTGTGCCGTGCTTTACGGCTTAGAACCGGGACTTCAACAGCGTTTTGAACATCATGAAGCATATGAAATGTTCCAGGAGTTAAAGTTAATATTTCAAGGAAATGCCCAGATTGAGAGATATGAAGTCTCCAATAAGTTCAGCAGCTGTAAAATGGAGGAGAATAGTTCTGTTAGTGAACATATACTCAAAATGTCTGGATATCATAATTACTTAACTCAGGTGGGAGTTAATCTTCCGATTGATAGTGTCGTTGACAGAGTTCTTCAATCACTGCCACCAAGATACAAAAGCTTCGTGATAAACTATAATATGCAAGGTATGTATAAGACAATTCCCGAACTCTTCGCGATGCTAAAGGCTGCGGAGGTAGAAATCAAGAAGGAGCATCAAGTGTTGATGGTCAACAAAACCACCAGTTTCAAGAAAAAGGGTAAAGGGAAGAAGGTGAACTTCAAGAAGAACGGCAAGCAAGTTCTTGCTCAAGTGAAGAATCCCAAGTCTGGACCTAAGCCCGAGACTGAGTGCTTCTACTGCAAAGGGACTGGTCACTGCAAGCGGAACTGCCCCAAGTATTTGGCGGATAAGAAGGATGGCAACGTGAACAAAGGTATATGTGATATACATGTTATTAATGTGTACCTTACTAATGCTCGCAGTAGTGCCTGGGTATTTGATACTGGTTCTGTTGCTAATATTTGTAACTCGAAACAGGGACTACGAATTAAGCGGAGATTGTCTAAGGACGAGGTGACGATGCGCATGGGAAATGGTTCCAAAGTCGATGTGATCGCCATCAGCACGCTACCTCTACATCTACCTTCGGAATTAATTTTAGACCTGAATAATTGTTATTTGGTGCCAGCGTTAAGCATGAACATTCTGGATCTTGTTTGATGCGAGACGGTTATTCATTTAAATCTGAGAATAATGGTTGTTCTATTTATTTGAGTAATATCTTTTATAGCCATGCACCCTTGATGAGTGGTCTATTTTGATGAACTCGATAGTAGTGATATACATATTCATAATATTGAAGACAAAAGATGCAGAGTTGATAATGATAGTGCAACTTATTTGTGGCACTGCCGCTTAGGTCATATTGGTGTAAAGCGCATGAAGAAACTCCATACTGATGGACTTTTGGAATCACTTGATTATGAATCACTTGGTACTTGCGAACCATGCCTCATGGGCAAGATGACTAAAACTCCGTTCTCCGGAACAATGGAGCGAGCAACAGATTTATTGGAAATAATACATACTGATGTATGCGGTCCGATGAACATTGAGGCTCGCGGCGGGTATCGTTATTTTCTGACCTTCACAGATGATTTAAGTAGATATGGGTATATCTACTTGATGAAACATAAGTCTGAAACATTTGAAAAGTTCAAAGAATTTCAGAGTGAAGTGGAAAGTCATCGTAACAAGACAATAAAGTTTCTGCGATTTGATCGTGGAGGAGAATATTTGAGTTATGAGTTTGGTCTTCATTTGAAACAATGCGGAATAGTTTCGCAACTCATGTCACCCGAAACACCACAGTGTAACGGTGTGTCTGAACGTCGTAACCGCACTTTATTATATATGGTGCGATCTATGATGTCTCTTACTGATTTACCGCTATCGTTTTGGGGTTATACTTTAGAGACAGTTGCATTCACGTTAAATAGGGCACCATCTAAATTCGTTGAGACGACACCTTATGAACTGTGGTTTGGCAAGAAACCCAAGTTGTTGTTTCTTAAAGTTTGGGGTTGCGATGCTTATGTGAAAAAGCTTCAACCTGATAAGCTCGAACCCAAATCGGAGAAATGTGTCTTCATAGGATACCCAAAAGAGATTGTTGGGTACACCTTCTATCACAGATCCGAATGCAAGATATTTGTTGCTAAGAATGGATCCTTTCTAGAGAAGGAGTTTCTCTCGAAAGAAGTGACTGGGAGGAAAGTAGAACTTGATGAGGTAACTGTACCTGCTCCCTTATTGAAAAGTAGTTCATCACAGAAATCAGTTCCAGTGATTCCTACACCAATTAGTGAGGAAACTAATGATGATGATCATGTAACTTCAGATCAAGTTACTACCGGACCTCGTAGGTCAACCAAAGTAAGATCCGCACCAGAGCGGTATGGTAATACTGTTCTGGAGATCATGTTACTTGACCATGACAAACCTACGAACTATGAGGAATCGATGATGAGCCCAGATTCCGCGAAATGGCTTGAGGCCATGAAATCTGAGATGGGATCCATGTATGAGAACAAAGTGTGGATTTTGGTTGACTTGCCCGATGATCGGCAAGCCATAGAATAAATGGATCTTCAAGAAGAAGACTGACGCTGACGGTAATGTTACTGTCAACAAAGCTCGACTTGTTGCGAAAGATTTTTGACAAGTTCAAGGAGTTGACTACGATGAGACCTTCTCACTCATAGCGATGCTTAAGTCCATCTGAATCATGTTAGCAATTGCCGCATTTTATGATTATGAAATTTGGCAAATGGATGTAAAAACTGCATTCCTGAATGAATTTCTGGAAGAAGAGTTGTATATGATGCAACCAGAAGGTTTTATCGATCCAAAGAATGCTAAGAAAGTGTGCAAGCTCCAGCGATCCATTTATGGACTGGTGCAAGCATCTTGGAGTTGGAATAAAGCGATCCATTTATGGACTGGTGCAAGCATCTTGGAGTTGGAATAAACGTTTTGATAGTGTGATCAAAGCATATGGTTTTATACAGAATTTTTGAGAAGCCTCTATTTACAAGAAAGTGAGTGGGAGCTCGGTAGCATTTCTAATATTATATGTGGATGACATATTGTTGACTGAAAATGATATAGAATTTTTGGATAGCATAGAAGGATACTTGAACCAGAGTTTTTCAATAAAAAACCTTGGTGAAGCTGCTTATATATTGGGCATCAAGATCTATAGAGATAGATCAAGACGCTTAATTGGACTTTCACAAAGCACATACCTTGATAAAGTTTTGAAGAAGTTCAAAATGGATCAAGCAAAGAAAGGGTTCTTGCCTGTGTTACAAGGTGTGAAGTTGAGTCTGACTCAATGCCCGACCATCGCAGAAGATAGAGAGAAAATGAAAGTCATTCCGTATGCTTCAGCCATAGGTTCTATCACATATGGAATGTTGTGTACCAGACCTGATGTGTGCCTTGTTATTAATTTAGTAGGGAGGTACCAAAGTAATCCAGGAGTGGATCACTGGACAGCGGTCAAGAACATCCTGAAATACCTGAAAAGGACTAAGGATATATTTCTCGTTTCTGAAGGTGACAAAGAGCTCGTTGTAAATGGTTACGTCGATGCAAGCTTTGACACTGATCCGGATGACTCTAAGTCACAAACCGGATACGTATTTATATTGAACGGTGGAGCTGTAAGTTGGTGCAGTTCTAAGCAAAGCGTCGTGGCGGGATCTACGTGTGAAGCGTAGTACATAGCTGCTTCGGAAGCAGCAAATGAAGGAGTCTGGATGAAGGAGTTCATACCCGACCTACTGCATCGTGTTCAATGAAAATCTTTTGTGACAATACTGGTGCAATTGTCTTGGCAAAGGAATCCAGATTTCACAAGAGAACCAAGCACATCAAGAGACGCTTCAATTCAATCCGCGATCAAGTCAAGGAGGGGGATATAGAGATTTGCAAGATACATACGGATCTGAATGTTGCAGACCTATTGACTAAGCCTCTCTCACGAGCAAAACATGATCAGCACCAAGACTCCATGGGTGTTAGAATCATTACTGTGTAATCTAGATTATTGCCTCTAGTGCAAGGGGCAGACAGAAATGAATATGCCCTAGAGGCAATAATAAAGTTTTTATTTATATTTCCTTATATCATGATAAATGTTTATTATTCATGCTAGAATTGTATTAATCGAAAACTTAGTACATGTGTGAATACATAGACAAACAGGGTGTCACTAGTATGCCTCTACTTAACTAGCTCGTTAATCAAAGATGGTTAAGTTTCCTAGTCATACACATGAGTTATCATCATTTAGTTTGCTGCTATTGCTTTCTTCATGACTTATACATGTTCCTATGACTATTAGATTATGCAACTCCCGAATACCAGAGGAACACTTAGTGTGCTATCAAACATCACAACGTAATTGGGTGATTATAAAGATGCTTTACAGGTGTCTCTGATGGTGTTTGTTGAGTTGGCATAGATCGAAATTAAGATTTGTCACTCCGATTGTCAGAGAAGTATCTCTAGGCCCTCTCAGTAATGCACATCACTATAAGCCTTGCAAGCAATGTGACTAATGAGTTAGTTGCGGGATGATGCATTACGGAACGAGTAAAGAGACTTACCAATAATGAGATTGAACTAGGTATTGAGATACTGATGATCGAATCTCGGGCATGTAACATACAGATGACAAAGGGAACAACGTATGTTGTTATGCGGTTTGACCGATAAAGATCTTCGTAGAATATGTGGGAGCCAATATAAGAATCCAGGTTCCGCTATTGGTTATTGACCTAAGATGAGTCTTGTTCATGTCTACATAGTTCTCGAACCCAGATATGATCGTTCGATAACGATCGGTATTAAGAGTTTTAGTGTTTTTTGATGTACCGAAAGTAGTTCGGAGTCCCGAATATGATCACGGACATGACGAGGAGTCTCGAAATGGTCGAGACGTAAGGATCAATAAATTGAACAACTATGTTCGGACACCGGAAAGGTTTCAGATGGATTCGGACATTTTCCGGAGTACCGGGGGGTTATCGAAACCCCTTGGAGGCTTAATGGGCCTACATGGGCTTTAGTGGAAGAAAGGAGGCAGCCAAGAGGTGGGGCGCCACCACCCCCAAGCCCAATCCGAATTGGAGGGGGCCAGCCCCCTTTCCTTCCTCTCCCCCTTCCCTACCTTCCCCCTCCTAGTTGGACTAGTAGGAGTAGAATTCCCCCCTTGGGGGCGCACCATGAGGCCGGCCGGCCCCCTCCTCCCCTCCTTTATATACAGGGAGGGGGGCACCCCATAGACACACAAGTTGATTGTTTTAGTCGTGTGCGGTGCCCCCCTCCATAGATTTTCACCTCGGCCATATCATTCTAGTTCTTAGGCCAAGCCCTGCGTCGGTAACTTCATCGTCACCGTCATCACGCCGTCATGCTGATGAAACTCTCCCTCGGCCTCAGCTAGATCAAGAGTTCGAGAGACATCACCGAGCTGAACGTGTGTAGATCGCGGAGGTGTCGTGCGTTCGGTACTTGATCGGTTGGATCGCGAAGATGTTCGACTACATCAACCGTGTTACTTAATGCTTCCACTTTCGGTCTACGAGGGTACGTGGACACACTTGATACATCTTCAACGTATCTATAATTTTTGATTGCTCCATGCTATATTATCTACTGTTTCGGGCAATATTGGGCTTTATTATCCACTTTTACATTATTTTTGGGACTAACCTATTAACCGGAGGCCCAGCCCAAATTTGTTGTTTTTTTTCCTATTTCAGTGTTTCGAAGAAAAGGAATATCAAACGGAGTCAAAACGGAACGAAATCAACTGGAGAAGTTATTTTTGGAAGGAAAGCCACCGGATAGACTTGGACTCTACGTCAGGGGATACGGGAGGTGCTCATGAGGGTGGGGCGCCCCCCCCTTAGGGCGCGCCCCCCTGCCTCGTGGGGCCCCCGTAGCTCCTCCGACGTACCCCCTGCACCCATATATACTCTCGTACCCTAAAACTTCCAGAACGGAGATTAGATCGGAAGTTCCGCCGCCGCAAGCCTCTGTAGCCACGAAAAACCAATCGGGTCCCTCTCCGGCACCGTGCCGGAGGGGGCCATCATCACCGGTGGCCATGGAGGAGTATCCCGGAGGGGCCATCATCACCATGAAGGCCAAGGACCAGAAAGTGGAGGCCATGGAGGAGGAAGCACAAGGGGGGAACCTCTCCCCCTCTCTCTTGGTGGCACCGGAGTGCCATCGGGAGGGGAATCATCGCCACGGTGATCGTCTTCATCAACATCACCATCCTCATCTCTTTTACGCGGTCCACTCTCACGCACACCGCTGTAATCCCCTACTTGAACATGGTGCTTTATGCCACATATTATGATCCAATGATGTGTTGCCATCCTATGATGTTTTGAGTAGATATCTTTTGTCTTTGGGTTGATTGATGCTCTAGATTGGTATGAGTTGTATGTTTTACTTTGGTGCTGTCCTATGGTGTCCTCCGTGTCGCGCAAGCGTGAGGGGTTCCCGCTGTAGGGTGTTGCAATACATTCATGATTCGCTTATAGTGGGTTGGTGAGTGAACAGAAGCACAAACCCGAGTAAGAGGGATTGTTGCGTATGGGAATAAAGAGGACTTGATGCTTTAATGCTATGGTTGGGTTTTACCTTAATGATCTTTAGTAGTTGCGGATGCTTGCTAGAGTTCCAATCATAAGTGCATATGATCCAAGTAGAGAAAGTATGTTAGCTTGTGCCTCTCCCTCATATGAAACTGCAATAGTGATTACCGGTCTTGTTAACAATTGCCTAGGACAATTCCGTACACCGATCCACCATTATTCCACACTCGCTATTTATAATATTTAGTATTATATTCTAACTTTACTGTAACAGCACCTACTTTTATGTTTTAGCTCTCCGTTACCATGCAAAGTTATCCTCTTCATACCCACAACATAGTCTTATTTCTCGTTGCTAGTTGGAAGCAAACGTTCGGTACACGTAGAGTCGTATCAGTGACAGATAGGGCTTGAGAGAATATTGATCTTACCTTTAGCTCCTTGTGGGTTCGACACTCCATACTTATCACTTCCATCTTTGGAAAGTGCTACGATGATTCCTTGCACTTGGGGATTATCAAGCTCTTTTCTGGCGCCGTTGCCGGGGAGCTATAGCGTGGGGTTGATATTCTCTGTGTACTTGTTTGCTTTCTTCACTAAGTAGATTTTGTTTTTCCTTTTTGTTTCTGTTTAGTTGTGGGTGAAACATACAAAAAAATAAAAATTAAAATACAAAAAAACTTTACCTGCCTTTCATGCCTAAAAAGTTTTTCAAAAAGAGAAGTGATTGGAAGGTTTTGCATTGAAGAAGTGAGGGTCGACCTTGAACACTTGTGTTCATGCTCACGGAAACAATATAGAATTTTTCATGGAAGTTTCTCTGTAAATTATTGTCCCTTTGTATATATTCATTGTATTATAAAAATAAATGTGCCAAGTTTTGGTTTTAGGATGATTAGATTGCCTGTTTGCTATGTGTAGAACAAAAACAGAAACTTTGGCTGTAATGCATAAATTTACATTTTTGACTGGAAAGTCAAATGGTTCTGATTCTTTTTGCACATTACTTCTGTACAAATTTTTCAAATTGTAAAATTTAGTTTATAATTTTAGGAGTTACATAAGTTTGTCAAACTTCTAGATTACTACAGACTGTTCTGTTTTTAACAGATTCTGTTTTGCGTGTGTTGTTTGCTTATTTCGATGAATCTATGACTAGTATTGGAGGGTATGAACCATAGAGAACTTGGAATACAGTAGGTTTAACACCCATACAAATAAAGAATGAGTTCATTACAGTACCTAGAGGTAGTGATTTGCTTTCTTACACTAATGGATCTCACAAGTTTTTGTTAAAGTTTTGTGCGGATGAAGTGTCTGAAGGTCGAGGAGCTATCAATATGAGAAGAATAAAGAAAGGCAAGAGTTCAATCTTGGGGATGCCCAAGGCACCCCAAGTAAATATTCCAAGGATACTCAAGCATCTAAGCTTGGGGATGCCCCCGGTGGGCATCCCATCTTTCTTCTTCAACAATTATCGGTATACCTCGGGTTTTGTTTTGTTCACATGATTTGTGTCTTTTGTGTTTTTCTCTTTTTTTTCAAGAACCATGCTAGCATTAGATAGCCCTTCATTGATTTATAGAATACTTCGTGTGCTTCAGTTAAATCTTTTAAGTATGATCTTATAGAATTGCTCTTTGTGCTTCACTTAAATTTTTTGAGTATGGTTTTATAGAATGCTTCATGTGCTTCACTTATACACTTTGAGTTTGGATATTGGTTAGTTATAGAATGCTCCATGAACTTCACTCATATCTTTTGGAGTATGAATAATACTATCATTTAATGTGGGTTTGGAAGAGTGTCAACTTTAGGAATTAGTGATCCCACTATTTTGGAGGTGTTGAATCTTAATGTGATATTTATGAAAGTGGATTTGGAAGAGTGTCAACTTTAGCTAGTGATGATTCCACTATTTTGGAAGAGGTTCCAATTGAGTATGAGAACAAAGTTGCTATCCATGATGCCTCTGAAAATTATTATGAGGGAGGAATACATGCTTGTAGGAGTTGTATTAATATCAAGTTTCCTCTCTATGTGCTTAAAGTTTTGAAGTTATACTTGTTTTGCCTTCCTATGCTAGTTGATTCTTGTTCCCGTAAGTGTGTACTCACAAACTCCCTAGGCATAGGAAGTGTGTTAGATTTAAATGTGCTAGTCATATTCTTCAAAGATGCTCTCATTGTGCTTTAATTCCTCTCTTTTACGTGAGCATCATTGAAATCATCATGCCTAGCTAAAAGGCATTAAAGAAAAGCGCTTGTTGGGAGACAACCCAATATTTACCCTTACTGTTTTTTGTGTGTCTACATGATTAACCTACTGTAGTAATTATGTTTTATAGCTTTTGTTTCAATAAAGTACCAAGTAAGACCTTTGGGAAGACTCGGGTGAAAGTTAATGTGATCTTGCTGTAAAAAACAAAAAATTTGCGCTCACGAGAATAGATGTCATTTTTTACAGAACAGTGCTTTTAAGTTAATTCTTTTTGCAGAAGATTAATAGACAAATTCCTCATGTCCACTAGTTTATTTCATAATTTTTGGAGTAGCAGAAGTATGGTTATTGTTCAGATCATTCAGATTGTTCTGTTTCTGACAGATTCTGTTTTCATTGCATAGTTTGCTTGTTTTCTAGTTTCTATGGCCTATATTCTTCAATATAAATTGTAGAAATGATATGGTACAGTAGACACTGTGTGAGAACAATTACGAACCTTATCTTTGACAATATCCAAGTGCATGGTTTGCTCTTTATCATACTAACCTATCTCACGAAGTTTGGTTAAGTTTTGTGTGATTGAAGTTTTCAAGTTTTTGGTGAGATATCGATATGGGGAGAATAAGGAGTGGAAGGACCCTAAGCTTGGGAATGCCCAAGGCACCCCAATGTAATATTCAAGGAAGACTCAAGCGCCTAAGCTTGGGAATGCCCCGGAAGGCATCCCCTCTTTCGTCTTCAAAACTATCGGTATACTTTACTCGGAGCTATATTTTTATTCATTACATCATATGTGTTTTGCTTGGAGCGTGTTTTCAATTTTACTTGTTGTTTGAATAAAATCTTTGGATCTGAAATACTAAATGAAAAATAATCCTCCCATGGCTAGTTAATTATTTGACTACTCAGTGTTCTTCACTCATATCTTTTGGAGTAGTTTGTCATTCGCTCATGTGCTTCATGTATATCCTATGAGTAAATGGTTGCATAAATTGAATGTCATATATATGAATTTATATATGTTTCGTATGCTTATAACATGGGGAGTAATTGTAGGGTAACGCAGCAGAAAACGAAAATTTTCCAACCTACGCACCAGCCCAGGACCACTATGGAGACTGCATACAAGGTTTGATCTGTTTCATTATCGACTCGTAGCGCAGCGGGAAGTAGAGTCGATGACGATCGGCGGTGCAGATCCCCGCGGCTAGGATTTACAACCTCCCAACCGCGAGGATGTATACCCTCATCTGCTCCTCAGACAGCCCTCCGGGAGGCGGTCGAATAGTCCCCCGGACGGTGTTGCGGACAGCCCTTCGGGAGGACCTTCGAAACTCGGACGGTCACTCGGACAGCCCTTCGGGGGGACTCACAGAACTCGGACCATCACTTGGACAGCCCTTCGGGAGGCATTCTCGAACAGCCCCTCGGGCACTAAGATCGAAACTACGACCTCTCTACAGAGTTGCACACATACGGTGTCATCTATCCGGCAGGGCTTCGTCGTCCAGAACTAGTTTCTGCCGGAACCCAGACAGCCTTTCGGCTCTACGAAACTGTTTCGCTGGGAGGGAGAGAGAAGCCAGAACATGCATGGCACTTGTATGTGAGAAAGAGAGTGTGGAGGGCCGCCCCTCCACCTCTATTTATAGGAAATCCCAAGGGGTAGGGTAGTTTCACACAAAAACCCAAAATGCACATGAATGAAGTCCTTCCACAAGGACCTAGGAGTGAAACCAAGGAACAAGAGGGTCCCCAAGGGGGGATACCCCATGTGGCCGGCCACACCCCCATGAGGGGCCCAAAAAATGGCTCCTATCCATTCATGTCATCCCCAAGATCTTTTGGAGCAAAGCCCCAAAAGGTGGCTTTACATAAAGTAACCATAAAGATGATTTTCACTATTCACGACGACATTTTTCAGCATACGTTCAAACTGAAAATGTTATGTGGGCTTAGAACATTTCCAGTACCCACCAAAATGATTTTCAACGCGTTCCGAAACAATTCCGGTTTAGTGATTTTCATCTGCGAAAAGCATCTGAAGTGGTTCCGGCAGCTCCGGAGCATATCCAGTTATTATCCCGGAAAATTCCAGAAAGCTTCCAGAATGATTCTGGCACCCTCCAAGAATTATCAGGCATGTGCTGAAACCAATTTGACTTAATGGTATCCCCTGAAACAACTTTTCAGTTTCATCAAAACTCATCCGATGACCTCTCTCTGCGGAACCTTTTCCGCTGTCCGAAAGTTTTTCCGGTGTCCGAAACTTTTTCGGTGATTTTCTCTCAGACTCCTTGTCTAGTATTCCGCAGATAGATGACCGTTAAGCGTGTGACCCTATAGGTTCGGTGAAGTATAGACATGACCCGGAACCCCTTCCGATCAATGATCAATATCGGAGCCGTGGACACCCATATTGACCCCTATACCCACATGAATAAATATTTGAGTGAACCTCCGATTGCAGTGAGCTATTCCTCTTGCTTCGCGATATGTCACAAACACCCAAGGTGAGATTTGTTGCATCCCCGTGGACGAACCATTTGTCCACCATGCAAGTTACCTCGTTACCCGTTTTGTTCTCTTTTCTCGTTTCCGTGTTCCGGCACCCCAGTGATCAAATCACATTGTGTCTGGCCAGACGATGATGGATACCATAATACTGAGAGGGCCCGAGAATATCTCTCCATCGTCGGAGGAGCAAATCCCAATCTTCAGCTATCAAGTTACTTGACACACTTTTCCATGAACCCGTAAGCCGCCGTAATAGCCACCCATTTATGGATGACGTTTAACAATCCCCAAAGTTCATGAAGCAAGCATGAAGAAACTCGATACTCTCATGGTCTAAGGAATCATGCAAACGTTAACCATCTCTGTGATATGCACCATTAACTTGTGACGAAAGAATCTCTTAGCATAACATCAATCCGGGTCGATTCAACACAAATGTTCTCTTAACATTGTGCCCTCAAAATTGCTGGCATAGACATGCCCATGATCAGGAAAACAGAACCATCATGCAACACTTGAGCTGGTCTTAGAGGCAGACTAGGAATACTTCTTACCATTTATTATTCCACACGTGCATATGAGTCTTCCTCCGAGCCTCGTGGATATTGCAAACTCGAGAATCATTGCAGTTATAGCAGGGAACATAAACATAATTATGAACTCGGAGATAAGTAATATCATTTATTATTGCCTCTAGGGCATATCTCCTAGAGTAATGGCTTCACACATAGTAAGTATAGGTCGTAAACTTATTGAAAGTTAGCAAAAGTAGAATTGGTCACTTGAACAATTCATGAAAGAGTATTGAAGGGAGAGGGATTTCACACATAAATATACTATCGTGGACATCTCTTATGATTGGGAGCACTCATTAATATATGACATGCTAAAGAGTTGATGTTGGACAAGGAAGACAACGTAATGAGTTATGTTTTCTTATATCTGAGATAAAGTATGTTGTCATGGATCCTCTAACATGTTGAGCTTGCCTTTCCCCCTCATGCTAGCCAAAATTCTCAGCACCAAGTAGAGATAATTTTTGATTACTCCATGCATATTATCTACTGTTTCGGGCAATATTGGGCTTTATTATCCACTTTTATATTATTTTTGGGACTAACCTATTAACTGGAGGCCCAGCCCAGATTTACTATTTTTTTGCCTATTTCAGTGTTCGAAGAAAAGGAATATCAAACGGAGTCAAAATGGAACGAAATCAACTGGAGAAGTTATTTTTGGAAGGAAAGCCACCGGATAGACTTGGACTCTACGTCAGGGGATACGGGAGGTGCTCACGAGGGTGGGGGGCGCCCCCCTAGGGCGCGCCCCCTTGCCTCGTGGGGCCCCCGTAGCTCCTCCGACGTACCCCCTGCACCCATATATACTCTCGTACCCTAAAACTTCCAGAACGGATATTAGATCGGAAGTTCCGCCGCCGCAAGCCTCTGTAGCCACGAAAAACCAATCGGGGCCCTCTCCGGCACCCTGCCGGAGGGGCCATCATCACCGGTGGCCATGGAGGAGTATCCCGGAGGGTCCATCATCACCATGAAGGCCAAGGACCAGAAAGTGGAGGCCATGGAGGAGGAAGCACAAGGGGGGAACCTCTCCCCCTCTCTCTTGGTGGCACCAGAGTGCCATCGGGAGGGGAATCATCGCCACGGTGATCGTCTTCATCAACATCACCATCATCATCACCATCCCCATCTCTTTTACGCGGTCCACTCTCCTGCACAACGCTGTAATCCCTTACTTGAACATGGTGCTTTATGCCACATATTATGATCCAATGATGTGCTGCCATCCTATGATGTTTTGAGTAGATATCTTTTGTCTTTGGGTTGATTGATGCTCTAGATTGGTATGAGTTGTATGTTTTACTTTGGTGCTGTCCTATGGTGCCCTCCGTGTCGTGCAAGCATGAGGGGTTCCCACTGTAGGGTGTTGCAATACGTTCATGATTCGCTTATAGTGGGTTGGTGAGTGAACAGAAGCACAATCCCGAATAAGAGGGATTGTTGCATATGGGAATAAAGAGGACTTGATGCTTTAATGCTATGGTTGAATTTTACCTTAATGATCTTTAGTAGTTGCGGATGCTTGGTAGAGTTCCAATCATAAGTGCATATGATCCAAGTAGAGAAAGTATGTTAGCTTATGCATCTCCCTCATATGAAACTGCAATAGTGATTACCGGTCTTGTTAACAATTGCCTAGGACAATTCCGCACACCGATCCATCATTATTCCACACTCGCTATTTATAATATTTAGTATTATATTCTAACTTTATTGTAACAGCACTTACTTTTATGTTTTATCTCTCCGTTATCATGCAAAGTTATCTTCTTAATACCCACAACGTAGTTTTATTTCTCATTGCTAGTTGGAAGCAAACGTTCGGTACACGTAGAGTCGTATCTGTGGCAGATAGGGCTTGAAAGAATATTGATCTTACCTTTAGCTCCTTGTGGGTTTGACACTCCATACTTATCACTTCCATCTTTGGAAAGTGCTACGATGATTCCTTGCACTTGGGGATTATCAACACTCTCCCTCTTGTTGCTATGCATCACATAGATAGATCTTGCGTGATCGTAGGTAAAAAATTGAAAGTATTGCGTTCCCCAACAGCTACCTCATATACCTCGTCACCCACTGACACCACCTGCTCCATCTACTTCGGAAGCACCAATGAAAGAGGTGAAGTGAGGTCCCCCACAACACTCCTGCAGGTCAAGCATAATAGGAAGCACTGGAGCCATGACCTCATCGATGACATCACACCCAGAGGCAGTCAACAGCACAGGCATCGATGACGGACATGATGTAGCACGAGGGGAGAAATGTCCATAATGGCTTGCTTCCTCTCCCCAATTGGAGACCCAATCGGAAGCTCAAGCAGCGAAGGCACAACTGGCACAACCTTTAGTTTGGCGAGAGCAGCCTCCGCTCTCCACAAACACTCCCAACTCGCGCAAGGCAGTCGCGAAACAACTCCATCTCCTCTGCCAGGACGGGCCGCAATTGCACATCCATCGGTGTTGCCACAACCTCCAATGCAGGCGGTACGGCAGGCGATGAGGCATAATGATGTGGCTTCGAAGACAGATCGGAGCGGTGTCGAGCACAACAGAAACACACTTTATGGCCGAAATGAAGGCATCCCCTGCACTGGATTTAGGTCCCTACAAGAATGGGCATGATGACCTTTGGAGAGACACACCCCTGAGCCACGCTGGAGGAACAGGCCGGGCAATGGAAGCGGGCCGACGTAAGGCCTTTGTTGATCGCGAACGGCGGCACCCTGTGATGAGGTGCCAATCTCCCAACGTTTCCCCACTCGCTGCTGGCGCGCAACACATGGGATCATAGGGCGTCATCTTCCTGCCGAGGCATCCAAGCCAATGCCCCAACCAGGACGCATAGGAGAGGCCACGATGACGGCGCATGACAGACCAGCGGCAGTGGGCGGCTTCGCGAACGGTGCAAGCGGCAAATGGAGCGACGCGAGTGGAGCAGTCGGGACAACCTGCAGACCGCATCCAGAGGCAGTTGCTAGAGCATTGGGAGCCCCATCCTGCACAACCGCAGACACCACCGCATTGCCCGGACCAAAGGGGTAACCGGGCAAGGCAGCCGACAGCAGCATGGAGGTCATCTGGGATGCAGGGTCGATGAACAGTGGTGGCTCAGACGCATCGCAGAGACGATGGGAGCGACCGCCGCCACCGACTAGGGTGCAAAGCCCACTAGTAGAAAACAAGCCTTTAGTCCTGGTTCCAGAGGGCCTTTAGTCCCGGTTCTAGAACCGGGACTAAAGCCCCCCCCCCCCTCTTTAGTCCCGATTGTGTTACGAACCGGGACTAAAAGCTTTCGACGTGGCCGCTGTCTGGATTTTTTTGATTTTTTGGAAAAAATATGGATTTCTTTTTTCTATTTTCAAATTTCTAAATTATTTATATTTAATCTCTAATCACCTTTTATCACTGCTCAATTTAATCTCTAATCTCTAATCAACCCGCATCATTTCAAATCGTCAAACTTTTCGACCGGTCATCCATCCTCTCACTACTCGAGCCTGAGCACGCTTAACTTTTGAGTTCTATTCCCCTTGTTTTCAATTCTGCACTTGTTATTTTCCTAACAATAGTAAGCTGTCAATCCTATTAACCCTTAGCAGTTGAACTTGAGCATTAAGTCACACGTTACACCGTTTGAGTTTGAAACTATTATTCTTATAACCAATAATTATTTAGTAACATTAATATTTCTTGAATAAGTAGTTTGACCATAGTTGACCATGGTTTGACCAGATTTGACCAAAATTCAAAACAACTAAAATAATTATTTAGTAACACTAATATTCTTGAATAATTATTTAATAACACTAGTATTTCTTAAATAAGTAATTTGACCACAGTTTGACCAGATTTAACAAAAATTCAAAAAACTGAAATTTGATCATAACTTTTTCTCCTTTTAGAATTTGAAGATTCTAAAATTTTGTATAACAGCCTACGGCAGTGAAAATCAGATGCGGATTTTCGTGCTAAACATTTTGATATATTATACTTTTTTTACATCGGATGCAAAAAATGTAGTCGTTTTACTTTCTCATCACACTGTTTTGCAAAACATGTCCAAATTTATGTTTTTAAATTTTCTTAGCTAGTAGATGTAGTAACATAACTACATCTCGAAGGATTTTAATTTTTGAAGTTTTTATCATTTTCTTTTGTTTTTTTCAAAATTGAAATGACGATACACGCGGGGGAGGGGGGGTAGAGTTTGAACCCCTTTAGTCCGGCATGGAGTCCATTCAATCCTACCATCGACTACATCTGCTAGCACCATCCCAACAAGAGTCACAACTAAGGTTAACCAAGCCGGACTCACGTTCTGTTAAAGTGGTAAAAAGAATTACTTTTTAATATAGCAAAACTAATTCTATCAACTATTATTATAGGCTAAATAACTATTAGTACAAAGCAGTAGCAAAATTAATATTAATTAATTATAAAAATTTATTTACTATTGTCTAACAGAAGCATACTACAACATGTTAAAATCTACAGAAAGAACTAACTAAAAATAATTGAAAACAATAATTAAAGGACAAAAACAACTATCTGACATGTTTTAGTTAAAAACTTAATTTATATTATTCCAAAATTTACCAAATAAATCTTACTGTGACAACAATCTGACATGTGACTAGGAGCAAAAAGAATTAAATTAAAAACTATTTTTAAACTTAAATTATTCACACTAGAAACAAATTTGAACAAATCTATATTTATATAATTCAAATTAGAAAACTAATGGCACAAACAGAAACTAGACAAAACTTTGAATCTAATGCAAAAAGAATCACTCAAAAACAACAAATATCCTGAAAGATATAAGCAATTTGAAACAGAAACTAAAAACAAAAAACAAATAAAAATAAAAAACAAAAAACAAATTTCAGAACCTCATTAATACCGGTTTGTAACACGAATCGGGACTAAAGGTCATCGCACCCTTTAATCCCGGTTCGTGTCTAAAACTGGGACTAAAGATACAAACCGGGACTAAAGGGCATCGCACCCTTGAGGGCCTGTTCGGTTGCTACCCAACTCCAATAAATCCTCAGATCCAGCTTCGTTTTTCGATCGCCAACTTCCGGCGCGAGCGCTCAGAAATTGTTCGGCCCCTCGCTCCAGCTTCTCGTACGTGTTAGCAGGCCAACCTGGCTGGGCGGGCCGGAGCCCAGCCGGCTCAAGAGGTAAGGTGGCCTTAGGGCCCAGGCGAACACACGAGAATAAGGGAAACAGAAGTAGAGAACCGGTAAGTGACCCCCTCGATTCACTTCGCGGTGGCAGCTGCTCGTAAATAACGCCAACTCCAGATTCCCGATTTCTGAGATCGCAAAACCGTCGCCTCGATTATTTGTACGTGTGTGCCGCTCAGCTCCAGGAAGCCAGCTTCTTGGAGCTGGGCCGTTCGGGCTTGCTCCGCTCGCAGATTTGCCGAAGCTGGGAGCCAGCGAGCTACCGAACAGGCCCTTAGTCCCGGTTCATGTTTCAAACCGGGACTAAAGGTCCCATTTGAACCGGGACTAATGCCTTCCCGACGCCCTAGCCGCCCGAACCGGGACTAATGCTCACATTAGTCCCGATTCGTAATGCAACTGGGACTAATGTGTACATTGAGAGTGGACCAAAGCCCTGTTTTCTACTAGTGGCCGGCTCTCAGCATGGCCGGAACAGCAGGAGCCGACGCGGACAATGAACCAGTGCGCAGCGCGAACGGAGTGGCAGATGCAGCCGCTGCCAACGCGGAGGCAAGCCGGGGGCGCGGACAAAGGGCGGGCGAAGTCGGAGCAGCCGGCAAGCCGGGGGAGCCTCGTGGATGCAGGCGCAGGCTTGGTCAAGGGCTCCTCCAGCGCCAGCACGGACACTCTACCCAACTGGACAGGGCGGCCCAGCGCCGGCTGCAGCGGCGTGGACAGGAGCTCCCGATCCGGATCGGACCAAGCAGCGGACGGGGGGACCGGCAGGACGACGCAGGCCCTACAGCCAGCAGGCAGCTCGACGGGAGGCGGCGGCAGCCAGGACGCAGGGCGGCAGCAAGGTGGCCGACGGGGCTGCTGGCGGTGAGGACGGGACAGACGGCGCAAAGTTGCGAGGGTTCGTGTTCTACTCCTGTTTTTTCTTGCGGGCAGGAGGGAGGGAGAGAGCATATGGCACGGAGGCAGGATCCGGGCGCGGCCGCCGCAGGGGTGGCCGGAGCAGGGAGATCCGGCCGAGGTTGTATCGTGATTACCTGAAATCAGTGGAGCTCCACACACGAACAGCAACATTCTTTGTACCTGTAATTAGAACTGCAAGACTAAGTGTATGAACGCACTCCTCCTTCTGCAAGTCCCATATCTGTTTTGAAAAAGAAAAACAAACCATTCATATATTAGAAATGCTAGATGTATGTTGTATTAATGTACTTTGCAGTCAGCATAATAGCCGACCTTGGCAGTCTTGTCACAAGAGCCGCTAATCAAATACTGCTGACCATCACACTTGAAGAAATCCACGTGCTACACGTAATCCGAATGTCCAGAGAGAGTATACTTGGATTTGGGAGAATCAAGACTCCAGACCTGAACACCAATCATAAGAGCTTCCAGTCATGGTACAGTAGAAAATGAAACATACTCCATCTTCAGCACTGCATCAAGAAGGTTACTTAGCAAACAAATAAGAGAGAGAGAAAGCAAAACCTTTACTGTACAATCCTTTGAAGCACTTGCAAAACTGTTTGTGTCCTCTGGGTTAAATTTTAGTTCAAAAATACAATTCGACTGTTCTTCAAATGTCTGTATGCAATTCCAGTCCTGGTCCCAGTCCCAAAGCTTTATTTGGCTATCACACCCTGATAGCACATACGGCTGGGTCGGATGAATGTCTAATGAACATAAGGCACACTGATTATCGTGAACTCTGAAACTCGTGACCATTTCGAGTTCCTCTTCGTACTTGTATACATGGACCATACAATCATTTGACAGAGCCATTAACAGTGGATACTGCAGTGAGGGAAATCGTCTGATTAGCATATCATTGTACAACTGTACATATGGCGGAAGAAAATTATGTTAAGTCAGAGAGCTTACCTGATCGCTTTGAGACCTTAATCGAAGCGATCATTTTCTGCCATTAAACATAAATGAGTCATTTATTGGTCCAATGTATACAAAAGATTGCTATATTTGCCAACAAAATTGAGCTTTTGGTGATGACCCTTTACATTTAATCATGATAATTTAATTGAAATACTATGACGGGAAAAAAGTAGGCAAAAACATTTGCCAATATAGTGTGGTGTTTTATTGGCTGTGGGCAGAAACTTCAACATTATGATACAGCTCCCATCGACCATCACCAAGCATAGACTTTTCCTCCTATATTTGGAAATCAACAAAATCTGTATATGTACTTACGAACTGTAAATGCTTGGGCCACGAGCATCTTTCTGATGCAAAGGGCAAGTGCCCATAATTTTCTTTCTTTATCCAAAATACTAGTAGAAGAAGCAATAAAGGTAACTTGCCTGCGTGTCAGAGTTCCAAATCTGAACATCACCAAATGAGTGACCGGTTATAATCCTGTATGATAATGAGGTATTAAAGCAGGATAATGACATGCAATGCACTGACTTGAAAATAAAGATTAAAAATTGAAATGCCATATAATCCTACACACTTACAATGGCTCTGTCTGATGTGCATCCAAACAATTGATCCCACCGACTGCATCATATATAATCTGACCAGACAACATTCCTGTCAACACTAGAGAAACCACCACCAAGATGGATGATCTTGGGAAGAGAAGAAAATGAAAACCCCAAAACTAATACCTGTAGTAAAGGTTGGATTGTCTGCTACGTCGCCAATGCATCAAAGACAAACAAAAGGAAGCATCAGTACAATTCAACTTGTCACTGAAGGAGCATTATTCCAATGCCATAACGCAATTAGCCTCATAAATGAATTTAGTTGGGATCTCTTTTCTACCTTGATCATCTCGAATCATCTATCTTACACAATAGAGTAAATTAGAAGGAACCCTCTTTTGTTCTTTCTGACACATAACAAGCACTATCGGAACAATGTCATGACACATAACACTGATTTGCCGTGAACATCGCGCGAAGGCAACCACCCACAAGCCACCTGAGCAGCACGAGCGACTAGCAGCGCTAACACCAGTAGGGCCGCCCATGCAAGTGCCTGCACGCCCGGCAACAAACAACGCCTCGATGGAGACACACGCCGCTGCCAATGAGACCTTTACTAGCAGCGCGTAGCTACAGCAGACCAGGGCATCAATGTACGACCCGCCGGCGGTGGACCGCAAGGTGAGAGGCACATCATCGACGGTGAGAGTTGGCATGAGTTCGGTGAGCACGACGGCGTAAACATGTCTCTCGAGCCGTCTGTGACCTTTGCTATGATGGAGCATGACACGATGCTGCCGCTCTTCGCGGCGCGGCCACATGTACTTCTACGACCGCCACTTCAAACCCCACAATGGCCACGCTCGGGCGCCAGATGACGGCGCCGAGGGCACCAAGGAGGCGATGACGCCTATTGCACCGCCTGCAGCTCGTCGGCATGGGCGGCCATGTGGTTGCATCGCTGTGCTGTCCGGCTTCCTCCCATGCTTGTGCGGCATGTCGACCAAGTTCGTGGATGCTGACAACGAGGCCGCCGTAGTGTGGCCCTGGGAGACCAAGATTCTCTATGGCCAACCTGACGCTCGTCACGGCCAACATCCCCATGCTTGCCCGGGTCGCGTGGGAGTACCCCGACACCCATGGTCATGTCGCCCGCCCAGCTCGATGCCAACTCCAAGATTATCGCACGGATGGGTTGTGCACGTTTGCCACGTGTGCTGGACATACGCTCAACCTGGTGCGGATGGTGTTGTATGATGAATGCCGACCAGAGTGCACGGAGCGCGGATGGAGCTGGCTGGTGAGCCCAAACTCTGTCTTGCCGTGCGCTCGACTTGGTGCGAGTGCAGCTGGTGGGCTCATGCACATTGCTCGGCTAAATGGCTGAGGACACCTACAGAACTTGGGGATCAAGCTCCACGCGGTAGGTGTCCGAACTAGCGTGAACACCTCTGGGAGGGACACATCATGCTCGCGGACACGGAGATAATTAGGTTGTCAGACTAATGGTCGTATAGGGGAAAAGAGCAAAGGAAAAGAAAACTAGGTTGTCAGACACCAAGCAAGGTTTCTCAAGGACTCGATCTATCGGTGTGGCCATGGACACAGCGGTGGTTGGCAACACTGACTTCTCCAGGCATGCCATGGACACAGCGTCGAGGGCTCCCACTCTGCAGAGCTTCATCCCGGCCGCACCCTCTCATCGCTGGACGTGCTCCAAGACTCCGGTCTCAACCCCAACCAATTCTAGGAAGGAGATGATGGAGGATGGGCAGAGAGGAGGGATGAAGATGACATGAGGCCTATGTCCACGTCAGCTTAAAATCCATGTGTATTGCCAACTCAGCTTGACAATCAATGCCCATCATTTAGTTTCGCAGTTAAAAAAAAGTTAATCGATGAATAAGTGTTAAGTGCCACGACACTACTTGACAGGAGTGGTTAATGACTATTGACTTTCCTTGATTCAAAGAAAAAAAGACTATTGACTTTCCTCATTTTGTATGGTAAAATTTCAAATAGTACCTAGTAATTTTCGGAATGATTGGTACAACAAGCTACAGCTATGTCATTTATTTTTCTGTAATATAAACATAACAGGACTATTGATTATACTGGTGTACTAAAATCAGTTGGAAAAAATGATTTGATGCGCGATGCTTATTTTAATTATCCAGGAATCAACTATGCAATAAACAATTATTTATGCTGAACACAAATCAAAGAGACATAGCTTTGTAAGTCATATACATGGACAGACAGACAATTGAACGCTTTCTTTCTAGTGCATTATATGGTATGTACAGTTTTGATCAAACAAGGATGAAACACCCCTGGTAACCAATAGCTCACTTATCCTGGCTGAGTGAAACATTGCTTACTCAAAATATTATACCTATTATCCCGTCGTTGCCATGCTGTATTAATTAAATTTCTGCCATTTGATCTAACATTTGTATTAATTAAATTTCTGCCATGCTGTTACTCTTACTTGCACCATTATTCATTACGCACAAGTTTCATTTGTACTAGACAATAATTAACTATACATAGCTTTTGTAAATAAGTTTTCTTTCTTAGTTTAGCGATCTCACCTGTGTCTCGGTGGCTGTATCACGTGCTGATGTGCACACACACACACACTCAACTGGTGAGACTTGTCAACAAAGAAAATTCTGGCTTCTCCACAACACATAATTTTTTCTTGTTGATTTTATACTACATGAAAATAAAAAGGAAAAGATGTGCAACCCAACCTAATCTACTGATTATACTGTGGTACTCCGTTTAAAATAATTTTAAAATATGTTTGATCTGGACGTCTTTTATTTGTTGAAGAAAGCGATCTCTCCGCAATTTCATTCACAAAACCACAAAGTTCAGTTCAACTACAAAGCATAAGTAAATATATTTTGAATTGAACGCCTATCCATTTGGCACTCTAACTATAATCAAAGATAATTTGCACTGGGCACTAATTGAATAGACAAAGCTTTGCAAGTTAGTATTCTTAGACAACTCACCACACTGGTTTCCTCACTTGCTTCTTGTGGCTCACTGACATAAAAAACCACATCCAAATTCACGTCATCAATCACGTTGACCGCCTCATTAATGAACATGTTTGTAGTTATATCCTCAACCGCAAGGCAATCATTCACTTTGGTGCTCGATACAATTAGTTCACTGGCACGATGCATATATCCCGGTGTATTGCCTTGTAGCTGCATTGTTATCTCAACACTACACATGGATCGTGGCGGTATAATGCCTTTCTGCGGCTGTATGCAGTATGCCAGGGGGCTCGTATTTTCGATGTTGAAGGCAATGCAAGAACCTGTCTCATTGGTTAGCCGAAGTGCGCATGACATCTGTTTGGTAAGCTCAAAAGGAAAATGTACTTGTAGTGGCTCAATTCCAAGCATATCGTCTTCTGAGTAAGAGCTTATCTTCATGAAAAGAGCACGAGTACATATATGTGTTACACACGATACTCAGGGTAAGTAGTTCAAAGCAATAATGCCCATGAAGCATACGAGCTTACCTGTCCATATGTATGTTCATAGGCATTGCTAATCTTTTCATTAACGCCTTCAATTTCTCTTATAACATGTATCAGATGCCATATATAAGGCCGTTTGGATGGGTCAATTTCCTGGCAGAGTAACCCAATTTCGAGGCATTTTGCTACTTGCTGGTAAACCAATGGTGTTTCATTCCCAGTTTTCTTCCATCTGTGCCTCCATTTCATAAGTACCTGTCATTCCACAATATGTGACATAGAATAAGTTGAAATCTTCAACAAAACTCAAGCGTCAGGATGATGACATGTAAACCAGCTTACACACGCCTCTCTCATCTGCACAAAATTAGACGAGGCGATGGATGCTTAGGATCGATGTAAAATGAGAGAGATAAGGTTTTAATTCCCAATAATCACGTAAGACCCCAATATCTTTCTCACTC
The DNA here is from genome assembly GCA_032464435.1 of Aegilops umbellulata. Lineage (NCBI taxonomy): Eukaryota > Viridiplantae > Streptophyta > Magnoliopsida > Poales > Poaceae > Aegilops > Aegilops umbellulata. The sequence goes on along the minus strand of CP136059.1, from coordinate 443,461,305 downwards.
ACTCCAAAGATCTTTTGCCAAACCGAGCATCCCATATCGTTTGTTTTTGCTGTGTGTGTGTGTGTGTGTGTGTGTGAGAGAGAGAGAGAGAGAGAGAGATGAGAAGGATTCATACATACAAGGAGGCACTAGAGATAGTACAGATGGATTTTCTCCCGGCATGCACGTAGTGAAGGTGTAGCTACTAATCCGATGGTCTGAATATTGTTGATTTATGCAAACCAACTTTTGGTTGGATGGTTAGGTCGACAGTGGTATCCCCAGCCCACCAGGGTTTAAGTCCTGGTGCTCGCACTTATTCCTGGATTTATATTTTTGAATTTCCTGTGATGTGTATTCAGTGGGAGGAGATGCTTTCCCATCGACTACGAGGCACCTTTGGTGACTTCATAAATCTCAAGATGATATGCCAATTCAGTGGGTAGGGTGTGCGTGTGTGTTCATCGGGATGAGTGTATGCGCGTATATATGAGCGCCTGCATTTGTACTGTGCACAAAAAAAGAATATTGTTGATTTATATAAACAAGAACACCACCAGACCGCATTAGAGAGAACAGTGCTAACACCCACTACTATAGATTCAAACATCATTGATGCGTTCCTAAACCCCAGAACTGACGGCTTTTGGGCCGGTCAAGGATTAAACATCACTGGTGACTACTTTCACCGTCGACAAAGCAAGCACCGATTATTGGGGATTATATTAGTTACAAAAACAAAAAACCACGAGCCATCCAGCCCGTGCCCGCCCCATCGTCGCTATCCGCAAACGGGAATAGAGACATCATTGGGATGAGCAGAAGTTGTCGTGCAAGGATGCCACCGGCGTCACCGTCATCCTCGACATCGTCATAGCCATCATGGTCACACATGTCATGTCGGAACTTCGGATCTAGGGCAAGAGATGGCAAAGGAACCCCGGGACCCACCCCTTGGCGTCGCCCTTCTAAATTCAAGCTCACCTACCGTCGCCCTTCTACATTCATGCTCACCTACAGACAATGTGGACGGCAACTTGGGCAACAGCAGAGTCCTTCTCCCCTTCCCGCGTCTTCTCCCATGTTGGAGATGTCGGATCTGGAGCAAGAGATGGCTAGTGGTGTAGTGAGCCCCTCCGAAAGGTTCGATAGGGTGGTTATGTGCAGTCGAGGCGAAATCATAAGTTTTTGATGGAGTCGATGCTCGCAAAGTTGGTGCCCAAGTGTCTTATTTTCCTCCTTGATGTGTTGCCAAAGAACTCGCTCACAAGTCACAATTCACTAGGGATAGCGAACAAATTCCACAGTGGAGGTTGGCTTGGGCCGGCATCGGTGTTGGCAACTTCAAGGGGGGGCGCACAGGTTGCCAGTGTTGCTATTCTCCAGGATAACACTCCTGGTCTAGTTTAGCTAGGGAATTTGTCTCATTTGCCACGGTTTTGCATGGTCGCCCTTTAATCGACAACAACCTTTCTTACATGCTCAGGAGCTCCCTGTCCTCTCGACATGGTCTCATAAAAAACTGAATAAGTAACGCTCACAACTTGTGTTTCCTATGAGGAAAAAAACTTCCTATTAATTTAGGGTGTGGATAGATCTTACTCGACTGATACTTAACCAAGTCTCTACATATAAAAAAGAAAAAATATTGCATGGACCTCCACGTAAGATCTCATGAATATAGCATCAATTAAGACATAACTATGTCTCGGTCAACTAAAATTTAGCAAAACAAATTAGTTTTTGTTGTGGATAAATCAAGTGTGTGGGTATTTCCTAAATCCACGAAGGTCACATAAGCAACCTAGCAAGGTATAATATACAATTTTAGCAGGAAGCGAGAGTGGTCCATGGACTTTGGGAAGCTATGAAGAGACAAGGCCGGTGACCCGGGACCACATGGCTGAAAATGTTATGCATGAAGCTACCATCCATCAGAATCAATTTCCTAAATTGTGGCACGAGTAATGTGTAACTCAGTATCACTATCAGCCAAAGAGTTTACTTTTCGGTGGTGCGCAGATAGGTTTTTGAGAAAGAACATTGCATGGCCTGTTTTTCTCATCCAATATGTATTATTTTACCAGATATGCATACCATCCAACACCATAATATGCAAATTAAGTATGATGAGTCAAAAATATTGTAAAAAATATGCAAGGCAGAAAGTTAAGATATTTTGAAAAAGAGATTGGCTCCATGACGAGATAAAACCTTCATACATTGTTATTATTATTGGGGACCGCCTTTTGTCCTGTCACTAGTTCAATAATTATGACACCCAAACTGTACATGTCTGATTTGAATGACATCTTCCCTGATGTAGGTATTCTGGAGCACAATATCCTCTGCATAAAAGGTCGTATTTCAATGCATTATAACATCAAACAATGTGAGAGTAAATGCAAAGACACATGTTCTTTTGATGCATAGCTTACAGTGATCCATGACGTTCTTCACTCATAGTTTTTGACTTCTCATCAAGTCTCGATAAACCAAAATCTGTGATTTTCGGCGCCATATCGTTGTCTAGTAGTATATTGTCGGGTTTCATATCCATATGAAATATCTGCTTTTCCTTGTGCAGATGATGCAAACCTTCGCAGATGCCTTTAATTATTTTATAACGTGTATTCCATTCAAGTCCCCTTAATTCATCTGAATAATAGAAAGAGTAGCAGCAAGAATGAAAGTTTCCAACAATGGGTTTATGCAAGCTATATACTGAACATGAAATGAACGGGAAAAGATAAATAAACAAAGATAACAGCTATCGGATGCAACAACGTACCAGTAATATATTTTTGCAGGCTTCCATTGCTGATATACTCAAAACAGAGTAATCTTTCTCGTACCTCAGCGTAAATATGTTCTTTCGATCCTCCGGTTGGTATGGCTATCTTGTCTGTGCTAGCACAAAAGCCAAGAAACCGTACGACATTTTTATGTTCAATGTTCAACAGGCTGTCAACTTCTCGATAAAAAAGGTCTCATTGATGGTATAGCCGTTCCTTATCCTCTTTACAGCACCATTCCCATTTGGGAGCACTCCCTGTTTAATTTCTCTTGTGAGCATTTAAAAAATGTCTAGCTGAATTTGATGGTGCTATGCAATAAAGAGATGAAGTGAGTAACACAATACTCGTGCCACCACATATTTGGGACTCCCTGACCAACTAATGCCTGCGAGCAGGCTTGTGCCATAAAATGCGAGACACCGATGTCTCTATCCTAGGAGTACCACACACAGAATTGCCTTTTTTTAATAATACAAGAATTTTCCTGATTGACTGACTTCAATATATATGCAGAGTACCCCCAAAACTAAGGAGTATCTTGGAAATATATGTAACAGCTATATATACTGTGATTTTAACTACCAAGGCTCAAGTTGATATTACAATTTCAAGCGTGATCTTTAGATGACATATGCCTAATTTCTGTTAAAATAATTTACCTTATAAACCGTTGCAAATCCACCATGGCCGATTTCTCGATCGTGCGAGAAGTTTTCTGTGATATTCTTCAAAAGCTCAAATGATAGATTTGTTGGCTTCTCTCTTCCATCAAGTATACGCTGCAGGACCTCAAGATCCATGTATCTGTCATGCAACCCATTTCAGAATATGGACTTTCAACACTAACAAAAGAAAGTTTGTTCCTACTAGAGCACCATTCCATGGAGAACTCACGTTTGACTAGATCGCTAGTACCTTTCTATAGCAGCATATGGTAGTTGTCCAAGAAAATTGTCTGCGGTAAATCACTGAAGCGCCAACAAATATTTAGCACGAACCGGAACTGATACAAATTGTCCACTGATGTAATAAAACCCTGCATTAAATGCAAAATAAACGAAATTATTGTAAGATTTGTAACAAAGTCGATAGACACATGACATAATTTTTGTAAAGTTGAGAGAACGGTATGGCCACAGTGTTTAAAAGCCTAATTTGATGTAGTGCTAAAAATGCTCCTTCTAGCCAGTGATACACATTGTCCACGGAATTAAAAAGATGCACAGCTCAAGAAGTCCCCGAAGAAAACACACACACACACACACACACACACACACACACACACACACACACACACACACACACACACACACACACACACACACACACAGGGGCAGAAGGAAGAAACCGGTTTCGCCGCAGGGCCGGGACATAAGTTGCTGACGAAGAAAGAAGCAGAGTACTCCCTGAACAGCATCGGAGAAAGAAGAAGCAGAGTACAGTTGAGTGGTCAGATCTGGATGGATGGCGGCAAGTGGTGGAGGGAAACGCAAAGCAGGGCGCAAAGCAGGGGAGATTAATGGAAACCTCAGACGGGCGTCACCAGCTCCTGCAGCAGCGCCGCCGGCTTCCGTAAGATTTAGATCTGGGCGAGATGCTTTACTGCTCTCCGGCCTCTTGAGGTTGCATCGAGAAGACAACTCTCATGCCGACGGCGGCGACCCTAGAACGTAGTATCTACTCTGGATCTGGATTTGCAGAGGAAGAGGGAAGCCACCTGACCTTCGTCTCCGGCCAGCAGTCGGATTAACAGTACAACCTCTCAGTTTACCAAAGCACCAATCGACAGCTTGAAGATAACAATCAATCAGATGCATAAAGCGATAGCACTGGCCTTGAGACCTTGAGAGAGCAGACGTTGATAGATCGATGATGAGAGAAACGAGCCGAGTGAATGGTGGTCTCCTACTCTCCTTGCAGCCGCTGGGTAGGTGGTGGTGGGTGGGTAATATACAAAGTTGACTTGACTTGACTCGAGGCTGTTAGAGTAATACAAGCACATTACTAGTTAATTGAGCTCAGCATCCAAAAATAAGAGAAGGAAGCTCCTACAAGCCTCCTTAGAGATCAGCGATTCTGGGCCGTTGGATCATTTCCCTTGATGCATTTTCGTCCGTTGGATCAAGAGGTGGGAGGATCTGGGCCGTCGCATCTGGAACAAACACTGTATGGATTAGTATAAGAGCAACTCATTTCCCTTGATGCATTTTCGTCCGTTGGATCAAGAGGTGGGAGGATCTGGGCCGTCGCATCTGGAAGAAACACTGTATGGATTAGTATAAGAGCAACTCATTTCCCTTGACGCATTTTCGCCCGTTGGATCAAGAGGTGGGAGGATCTGGGCCGTCGCATTTGGAAGAAACACTGTATGGATTAGTATAAGAGCAAATCATTTCCCTTGATGCATTTTCGCCCGTTGGATCAAGAGGTGGGAGGATCTGGGCCGTCGCATCTGGAAGAAACACTGTATGGATTAGTATAAGAGCAACTCCAATCGCAGCGACCCAAACGGATATGGATTTTATCTACCTTTTGTCCATTTGGGTCACTTGTCCATCTTCTTTTCTGTAGCGGACATGCGGCGGACATGCACAGATTGATGGATGCACCCAACGCAGGAACACTTGAAGCGGACATGCGGCGGACCCTCCCCCTTCTTTTCTGTAGGCGCACTACCTCACCGGCGCCGACCGGCACCTCCTCGCGCCGTCCCTTCTCGCCTCCTCGCGCCGCCCCTCCTCTTTCCCATCACGCCACCCTCCTCTCCCTCTCGCGCCGCCATTCCTGCATTAGATCCGGAGGGAGTGCCGGGATGCGAGCTCCGGCACCAGCGCCGCCGGCCGAGCCTCTAGCCATAGGACGAGCCCCGCGAGGGAGTGCCTGGACGCAAGCTCCAGCGCCAGCGCCGCCGGCCGGGCCTCGAGCCCCAGGAGGAGCCCCGCGAGGGAGCGCCCGGATGCGAGCCCCAGGGCCAGCGCCGCCGGCTTGAGGTTGGGGTGCACGATGCGAAGCGCGTCAGGGCCCCGAGAACGGCGGAGGAGATGGGGAAGGAGGACTGGGTGGGGATGGCAACGGCCTGCGCCGGTGAGCGCGGCGGCAGCCTGCACCGGTGAGCACGGGCCTCGAGGGCGGCGGAGGAGGTAGGGAAGGAGGACTGGGTGGGGATGGCGACGGGCTACGCCGGTGAGCGCGGTGGTGGCCTCGCTCCTCCTCGCGACGGTTGTGGAGGTAGACGCCAGCTCGTGCGCAATGACTGATAGGTGGGACCAGGGGTGGACACGAGCGAACGACGAGAGCGTCCGCTTCTGTCCGCTTCGTACCCATTTATGCCCATATTTAGGCCAAGTTTGGGTCGAGAAGGACATGTAAACGAGTAGTAGGCAGACACATGCATCTTTTTGGGTTGCCCTATTGAATTAAGTTTGGTGTCAAGATGATCCAAACTAACAAAATGGGTCGTTGGGTTGGAGTTACTCTAAGGTAAACAACAATTTACAATCATCTGGCCAGCTGAACTTATGGGCCGTCACACCTGCTCTCCATGCGCGACACGCTTTTGACCCTGTCACGTGCGACACACGTTCTTTGCTGGCCCACCACCACTCTATCTTTTTCGATGGACTTCTTATCCTTGATCCGGCGCTCGTAACACTGGACATGTTCCGTGGCCAAACTTATCGGGCACAATCTGAGACATCTTTGGTCCGGTAGTAAGATAGTTTCTTCTCCATCTGCTGAGTTGGCTTCTCTGATCACTGGCAATAATGAGAGGAATCTTGAGGAACTCCATGTTGCAGCAACTTGGACGTTTTCGAGGGTTCCGATTTTGACCGGTCAGCATCGAAAGCTCTCCAAATTGGGAATTGCTGTTGAGAAGCTGATGTAGGAGGACATTTTTTTTTTGCAAGGGGATGCAGGAGGGCATTGATTTGCAGCCAGGGCTACCTAATCTACAGCACCTGTGGTTGTGGATACCAAGATCCCCGCGAACAAGGATTGTCATCCGTGATGGTGTGGTGGCATTTCAGCTTCTCAAATATTTTAGAACTAGCAGGGTAACCCGCGCATTTGCGCGGCTAGATGTTCTATATGTTTTTGTATCTATATTGTCATTGAGTTGTTGGTAGATGTTAGGACGTACAAAGTGTGGAACCTCGTTTGTGATTTTTCTAATTATATTATCTTAGCATGAGGGTAAATTAGTGTACTCATTGAATTTTTTTTTGCTGTATAAATTAAGTTGTTGTATCTTGCTTGGTATGTGACAACAGAAAAGCAAACATTGTGCTGCACGCATGGCATGCCAATCTATATAGTGCTTGGTACCTTTTTTCAGCTATTCCTTATCTTCTTCTAATCCATTGTTTTCTGTATTCTATCTGCACTTTTTAAAACATCTCAACAAACATTCAATCTAACATTAATGTAGTACAATTGTAACATCATCATTGTTGTTGTTTTGTGCATTATCATGTCTGGACATGCTTCCACACATGCTAATATAATAGTTTTGCTTGCGTATTTCCATTGCTTGTCCTTCCATTTGTTTGGACCCACAACTAACCGATATTGGATATGAATATACAACTTCTTAGTTTTTCCTCTTCCACTACACATCTTTTGGTGTTCGTCTTCCGTCGACATTATTTTTTTGGATTACATATGAACAATAGATGATTTATACATAAAATTTTCGTGTCCTTGCACACCTATGTATGCTTCTACCATGCACACCTTGATTTGACTAATTGACTTTATTGCTTGTCTATCTAAGGCCTATATATAATTGTTGGCGTATATTATCAAATAGTGTTAGGCACATTTGCTTACCTATTTAAGACAACATGGATTCGTTTGTATTACTGCTCTGTTTTATAAAAACTGGTCGTTTGTTTTCTATTTTCATCTTGGCACATATGTAGTGTCCTTGCACACGGTGCTTTTGTTTTTCCAAGAATTATGTTAATTGGTTTTCTTCGTTAGTTAAATTATTTTCTCAAAAGGAAAAAGGTGTAGCGTGTGTAGAATGTTCGTCTTCAGATCTGTTACTCGCTTCTTAAAATACGTTCCACAGAAGTATCGCTTTAGTTTCCACGCAGCGCAGGAACACAGCCCACAGAACTGTCGGTTTTTTCTCTACCTTCTTTGCATGCACAGTAGACACTGATTTCTTGTCGGATTTTGGCCATCACAATCCTTCTTTAGCTGCTGGATGAGATGTTGTCATGACATTTTGAATCTCTCGCTTGCCCAGCCCACAGAAGTATCGCTTTGTCCTTTTCCTTCCTTGCACCCACAGTGGACTCTGAATTTTTTGTGGGATTTGTGGCATCACGATCCTTCTTTAGGTCCTCTATCAGATGTTGTCATGGCATGCTAAAGGTTCATGGTGGATGAGATGCTGTCATGACATGTTGAATCACTCGCTTGCCCAGCCCATCGATGTATCGCTTTGTCCGTTTCCTCCTTTGCACCCACAGTGGAGTCTGAATTTTTTGTGGGATTTTTGTGGCATCACGATCTTCTTTAGGTGATCTATCAGATGTTGACATGCCATGATGAAGGTTCATGGTGGAATTGGATCCTGCCAAAGTAGGACAGGCTAACGATCACATCCCACAGAAGTACTGCTATCTCCTCTTCCTCCTTTGCACGCACAACGGACACTGAATTTCTTTCAACGGACACTGAATCTCTTGCCTGACGGAGGTTCATGGTGGGTGTGGATCCTGCCAGTACGAAGTGCCTGCTACCAAGACATGAAGCGCCGCAGATCCCGCTGGGTTGCCGGACGGCTGCCGTATTCCCAGCGTCATCGTGCTACCAAGACGCGGAGCGCGGCAGGTCCCCATGGGCATATTACCATATAAGATTTGACAATATCTCCTACTCCAATACGATCAAGACTCTTCAATCACAAATCAATCAGGCCATGAATCAATCTGGCAACTAACTATTAAATTGTACGCTTTCAAAAGGAAAGAAAAGTACCCGGTTGTACACGGGCACGTGACCTCCTTTTCTTTAGCTGGAACGTAACCAACTTGTATACGTATATTTAGCCTTTTTTTTTTGCATGGCACGTATATTTAGCCTAGTTGACTGTGCCAACCGGACTACTTTTTTTTTCTTTGTTATTAATCGTGTTTGGCTCCCATCGGAGTACACACTTTTTTTCCCTATTATTATTCTAACTGTGTTTGGCTCCAGCGTAAACATGTATCTGTTTGTACGTGACAGATTGTACCCAATAGATGTTATACGTAACTTCGTTCATCTTTTTATCTCAACCGTTATAATTAAAATCAATGGATACTATTTTTTTAGCATATGTGGATTAACGTGATGGCTTGTTTGTCTTCTATTTTATTTATATATAATAGATCACGTGCTTCGCCCCCATGCCTAACCTTCATGCGAGGGGCGATGCCCGAACTCCAAAAGTTGCATCTACAAATCCACGAGCGTGGAGTGGAGCGTCACGGCCCCGCGACCATTGAAGGTGTGGAGCACCTGCCGAATCTCAGGCACATCGACATTGATATTTACTTTGAGGGAGCTGATACAGAGTCCCGAAGAAGGGCTGCCGACGCAGAGGCTGATCCAGGACACCCAAGCATCAAGATCATACTTTACGGTAACAGAAGCTCTTTTATTCGTGAACTTCCAGTGGAAGTTCTACAGGGGACGAAGAGGTGGAGAGGCAACCGAATGATGCAGGTAACCTCCTAGTCAAACTTCTGCTTACTTTCATTCGTGCAACACTTCAGTTTGATTCATCCTTGGAGACCAGTATGTCTGAACCGTTCCTTTGTTGGTGCATGCATGCACACCAAAATTAGTTACGCCTGAAACTTCCTTCCTCTGTTCTTAAGGTCAAATCTATGTGAACCTGTGAAGCCTAACACAACTTTCCTCCTCCTGTTTGTTTATAGTGGCAGTTGATCGATCTGCCGAGGCAGCCACGCATGCTCCATCCACCGTTGTTGATGGATGAACAAGGAATTCACAGTAGGGGCAGTGGTGAAGCTCTCCACAGATTTTGCACTACACATCCAAGAATTGAATTCACTTCAAGTGTCGACCATTTCGACGGTAGGATAGACTGATGCTGTGGCGTTTACCTAATGCTCTACTTCTGTTATGACCATAGTTTTAAATAGCCGGCTATAGCCCCGCTATAGCCCGCTATAGCCTTTTCACCAGGGTGCCGCTAAATGGTCGCCTTCATAAATAGCCCGCTATAGCTGATTTGGAGGCCCGCCGCTATTTTCCATAGCCCGATATTTAAAACATTGGTTATGACCAGCGGTGGCGGAGAGGTACGCGAGCACTGGCCTGAAGAAACTGAAGAGGAAAAACAGAGCATCGGGTAAAGCACCACGTCGGCCTAATCTGGTCATTAACAGAGTATTGGGTAAATGGCACTGCTGACGCCAGTTTACTAGGGAGATGAAATACCGATGTATGGAGACGTTTTTGGGGTTGTTTGAAAGACTAGTTCTGGAGTCAATACCACTATAAATTACAACATGTCTAGTGTGAATACTTGTTCTATTTTTATTACAAGAGTGTAATATAACTGAACTGCCAAGCAGGCCTTATTGGTGCACAGCATGATACACGGTAAATTATTTACAGGTGTAGAGACACTAAGTATGTACGTGATGGACGTGATGGGTTTACAGGTCAAGAATTTCACTGCAGATTAGGTTGAAGGACATGATAGCTGAAGTTTGAGCGAGATCGGCTGACTTCCGAATTTACTTGTAATTAGGAAGAACATACTACTTAAATTTAACAACTTGACATTAGGTTGGCATGCATATATTGCCCAGCTGTAGGCTAGGTGAGCATGAACACATGGGGAAATCTGGAGTACTACTTTTAGTTGCGTGTTAATCAACAAACCGTGGAGAGGTAGATGAACAGGGACCAGGCGAAAAACATGACGTAGAGGGTTTTTTAATCAGGATGGAGGACAAAACCTTTCAGATAAAGACAGCTGCTCAGGTTTGCCCGTGGCTGCGTTTTGATTTTTGGTTTGTGTTTTTTTTTTCGTCCTTGGCCGAAATGGCTGAATTTAAGGAATTTTAAATTTTTCGGAAAAATCTTGGACGAAATTGCAGAATCAAAATTTGAAATTTTGACCAAAATTTGACCAAAATTTGGCCGAAATTTGGCTGAAATTTGAACAAAATTTGAAATTAAATAAAGCATAAACATAGCAGCGCAACAACCATCAGGATTGATCATTTAAACTTAAGCAAATAAGCTCAAGGGAATAATAAAACTGCATCTGTCCAACATAACAGGCACACATTAGTTATAAAGTTGCCTCCTACATAACCCTTAATAGTCCAACATCAGTTCAACCATCACAACGTAGTTCAGAGTTCAAATAGTCCGCTACAGCCAACAAACTTAAAGGATTACACATAGAAACAACAGCTCCAAAAGACAACCATCAAAGCATGACATTGAAACAACAGCTCCAAGCTTGCCTACACCCAAAAGCTTCTTGATATCCCCGGTTATTCTTCACATGCCATTTCTGGTTTAGAGAAAACAGAGGAAGGGTCAGGATGGAAGTAGTTCTGCATCGGAATTATCTTCTGCCACTTTGTGCAACAAAAAATAAAATGGATTATCAGGACAAGTAGCTAGTAGAACAATACTCAAATGTTATGCATGCTCATGAATCAAATAACGAATCTACTGCAGCAATATAGTTTTTATTCACCAAAAAGCTTCAGGAGAAAAGGTTAAATGCCTCCATACACTAGAATGATGAATTCTAGTTTATAGTTTGCACTCCAGCACAACAAAACTCTAAGGATACAAAGCAAGCAACATAGACACAAACAGCCCACTGTTGGCTTGGACAAGCCGTTTGTCAATTGTCATATAGAAGGAAAATCCATGGTGAAAAATGTGAATAAAAAATCATGCATAAGCTCAAACATATTGCAGGATAAATATAGTGGTTAACATACCTATAAAACAGCAGCTCCAAGTTTGCATACATCCAAAAGCTTCTTGATATCCTTAGTTCTTCATGTGGCATTTATGATTTAGAGAAAACAGAGAAAGGATCAGGATGGATGTAGTTCAACATCAGAATTTTCTTCATCCACTTTGTGCATAATGAAATGAAATGGACTAACAGGGAAGTGTCTAGTGCAACAATAGTCAAGTGGTAACATTTCAGGATAATATAAATACATTGCTTAACATGATAACGAGGCTAGGCATGGATAGAAAGTGCATGCATCTAAGTAACTAGCAGCTCCAAGTAACTAAAATTTTCTAAGAAATTATCATGAATGATAAAACACTAAAAAGAAGAGACTTACCAGATTTCTAAGCAACAGGGTATAGGCTGTTGACGTCCTTGGTCTTCTTCTTGACAAGCCATATAGATCAAGATATATGCCTTACTATATAGAAATATGAAAGAGGGATCCAAATACTCTAAATTGTGATCATCCTCATCTCACTACATGGACAGCGCAGTGTACTGTTATGTCCACTCACACCAAAAAACTTCAACCAATTTACGAACAAATACCAAATAGTTTCATGGAACTACTGAATTAAGTGAGAGCTCTAATGCCAACTTTTTTCATTTGAACTAAGTTAGAGCTCTATAAGATCCCCATGCAATCTCACAGCTCATATCATGTTAGTATGTTACCTTTCCAAGATCTTTGGGAATCACTTGCACTTGCATCATGGTTGCCGCTGCCACTCCTATTTGCAGTTCCATTACCTGAAAATCAAATGAGAAAAGAACACCGGTCAGTTATGAAGTGTAGGTAACTAAGAAAGCAACTTTGCTTACTAGGGTGTCCTCATATTAATAATAAACAAAAAACAGTACAGCCCGATGCTCTAATTTAGATAGTAAGGAGTAAGTTATTTATATATAACTCGATGCTCTAGTTTAGATACTAAGGAGTAAGTAATTTATATACAACTCAATGCTCTAGTTTGCCAAGCAGACAAGTCACAAAATGTAATATGTTCTTGAGAATGATACAATGATGCTTAGTTCTAGAACCACCACTTAATGGTACCGCTGAACATTGAAATTAATCATCGGTCAACATGTACTTTTCTGTTGAAATTAATCTGTTCTTGAGAAAAAACATTAATGTTGCGCACAAGCATCATCTCAACAGCTCAAAAACAAGCACACAGCCCATATATATGGAACAATTATATATTCTAGGACGTTCATAACAAGGTTTGTAACCCACTTTTCTGTTGAACCAAAATAAATATTACCAGATCTAGAGCATCCTTGGTGACTACAAGATGCATGCATATTTCAGATTAATAATGTCACTACTATGTTCAACTCATCAAGACTCAATTTTTCTTACCCCCGTATGATATATGCATTTGCCAAGCCATTTACCAGGGGCCTCTCCTTGATCTAAAGCAACACAAGTACATGGCGGTACAGATTATAACTAAGAAACAAAGAAACATCAATCTGAAATCACTGAAGAACTGAAACTGCATGCATGTACCATGGACGAGACAAATTGTTGCTTCAAGTAGGAGGATATAAAGGCATCAAGAACATTCGTACCTTGCCAATCAACTGGACGCCCTCTAGGATGTTACCGCTGCCCCGTGCTACTGCCTCCTTTCAACTGGTCGGCTGGCGCACCATCAGCTCCATTGCCGCAGCCACCGAGCACCATGCTGCAGTCTGAGAGAGGCAACAGACAGGAAGTGGATGGGGTGGAGGCGAGGAGATGCGGAGGAGGGCCGGAGATGTGGAGGAGGGACAGGAGATGGGGTGGAAGCGCTCGCCTGAGATGTGCGCAGCGGCGACGCCGCACACAGGAGGAGGAGGGATAGGGAAAGAGCGATTTAGGGTTAGGCTGCGTGAGTTCGTGGGCTCTCGAAGCTGGGCCGGACAAAAAAAATCAAACTGGGCCAAATTATTCGGCCGATAGGCCCATTTATCAGGCCCTAGCGAGACGGACGAAATTCATTTTTTTCGGCCAAAAATCAAAACGCAGGCCCGCGGATATGTGCTAATTAGATTTACAAGCACACAACATGTGCATGCTGCTTGCCTTTACCTAAGTGTGCTCTAATTCATAGCAAGGAAAATTAGTTCACATGGCAATTATTATTGTCGTACGAGTGGATTTCGGGCAGAAGATCGTTAATTTACAGGTTTATCTGCGCTTCAGTCACCAGTCATCACGCACGCACAGACGGAAGTGCAATTTCCTTGCAGACAAGAAAAATTAATCTTCATGAAATCATCATCTTCTGCACACAAGCTGTTACCACCTGCCTCCCCATAGCGAGAGAGTTGACTAGTTCTGTTTCGACAGGTACCGTTCATCTCCAATCAGTCGTCCAAATTTCAGGATCTAGAAATTCATTATGCCCGTGTTAGCAACTTAGCATACACGATGCATGGTTAACTGCGTAGACGTGGTATATTTACCATTTTAAAATGAAAAATGCACTATACCGAAGAAGGTACTAGCAGTCCTCTCGGTTGGCGTTATGTTTCCTAATAATCTATAGCTGATATGGAGTTCTCGTTCGGTCGTTCCTGCCTTCACTGCCACCTTGTCCTTGTTCATCACGAATTTCCATAACCGACACCCCCAAATAGTGTGAAAGTGCAACCCTGATAGATGAAAGAGCACACGCTTTACTAGTCTGGAATCTTAGCAAACCAAATCAGTGTAATGGACTACAGCATCACTATAACTAAGCAGACAACGAGGTGATACAGAAATAAAAAAGAACTGGAAACACTGATTACCTTTCTGACCCCGTCAAACATGCGAGACCACGAACCGGCATATTGACCGCGTCAAGCTTTATCTTCAGCCTGGGAAATATGTAGCACTCACTATTTTACCACCAGCATTTTTTTTAAACTGAGTCAAAAGATTTGTCTCATCGATTAATTAAGCAGAAGAGAATTACCAGTTAATTAATAGAAGACCGGGCAAAAACCGACACAAACCGACCACATGCGGACTACTTATAGAGCATGCAACCCCAGAAGTGCACGATCAGTCCTAGAACCATACCTAGCACGCAACTACCATCAATCCCCACACTACTACACCGCAAGGAAACCCCGAACAAAAGTGCCTGGGCTGAAGAGCACGAACACAGCCAAATTCACGGAGACAAGCATGAAGTGCCAACGCACCGACCTTGTCACCCAGCGACACCACCGCTCCATCTCCATCGGAAGCATCAATGAAAGAGGTGAAGTGGGCTCCCCAAAACGCTCCTGCAGCTCAGGCATAATAGGCAGCACTAGAACCACGGCCTCGTTGATGACTACACACCCAGAAGGAGTCAACAACACAGACATCGATGACGGACATGATGTAGCAGGAGGGGAGAAATGTCCATAAAGGCTTGCTTCCTCCCCAACTGAAGATCCAATCGGAAACTCAAGCAGGGAAGTCACTACAGGCACAATTGTAAGTTTGGCGAGAGCAGCCTCCCTCTCCACAAACACTCCCAACTCACGCAAGGCAGTCGCGAAACTCAGCGCGAAGTAATTCGATATCCTTTGCCAGGACGGGCTGCAATTGCACATCCACCTGTGTTGCGACAATCTCCAGTGGCATCATGACGAGACTTTGACGACAGATCGGAGCGGTGCGGAGCACAGCAAAAACACACTTTGTGACCGAAACAAAGGCATCCCGTGCACCGGATTGGGTCCCTACAAGAATGGGCATGATGGCCTTTGGACAGACACTGAAAGCATCGATCCCTGATCCATGCCGGAGGAGCTGGCCGGGCAATGGAAGAGGGCTGACGGAAGGCCTTTGTAGATGGCGAACAAGGGCACCCGATGACAAGGTGCCAATCTCCCAACGTTTCCCCACAAGCTGCTGGCGCGCAGCACATGGGATCAGCGGGCGTCATCTTCGTGCTGACGCATCCAAGCCAGTCCCCCAACCAAGAAGTACAGGAGAGGCCACCGGGACGGTGCATGATAGACCGGCGGCAGTAGGCGGCTTCACGGATGGTGCAGGCGGCAACTGGAGGGGCGTGAGTGGAGCGGTCGGGACAAGCTACAGACCGCATCAGGAGGCAACTGCCAGAGCACTGGGAGCCCCGTCCTGGATACCACAGCATTGCCCCGGCAAGGTTGTGAGGGCTCATGTTCCACTCCTGCTTTTTCTTCCGAGAGGGAAGGAGAGAGCAGATGGCGCGGCGGCCGCAGGGGTGGCCGGAGCAGGGAGATCCGGCCGTGGTTGTATCAAGACATGGCGAGACGTGGTTGTATCGTGCTTACCTGAAATCAGTGGAGCTCCACACATGAACAGCACCATAATCACCACCTGTAATTAGAAGTTGAAGACTGGGATGGGCAACGACAGAATAAACTATAGACTCGTGTTGGAGCGTATGAACGCACTCCTTCTTCTGCAAGTCCCATATCTGTTTTGAAAAAAAAAAACAAGGCACTCATATATTAGAAATGCTAGATGTATTTTGTATTAATGTACTTCCCAGCATAATATCCGACCTTGGCAGTCTTGTCTTTACAGCCACTAATCAAATACTGCTGAACATCACGCTTGAAGAAATCCACGCTGTACACCCAATCCGAATGCCCAGACAGGGTATATTTGGATTTGGGAGAATCAAGACTCCAAACCTGAACACCAACCATAAGAGCTTCCAATCAAGGTATAGTAGAAAGTTTACTTAGCAAACAAATAAGATAGAGAGAAAGCAAAACCTTTACTGTACGATCCCATGAAGCACTTGCAAAACTGTTGGTGTCCTCTGGGTTAAATTTTAGGTCATAAATAGAACCCGAGTGTTCTTCAAATGTCTGCATGCAATTCCAGTCCTGGTCCCAGTCCCAAAGCTTTATTTGGCTATCACACCCTGATAGCACATACGGCTGGGTCGGATGAACGTCTAATGTACACCAGGCATCGTCACAATCATGAACTTTGAAACTCGTGACCTTTTGGAGTTCCTTTTCATACTTGTACACATGGACGAAACAATCCTTTGACCCAGCCACAAGCCACCGCTTTCGTGCAATAAATTTAACAGTGGATACTGCAGTGAGGGCAATCATCTGATTAGCATATCATTGTACAACTGTATATATGGTGGAAGAAAATTATGTTAACAAAGAAGTCAGAGAGCTTACCTGCTTTCTTTGAGACCTTAACCAAAGCGACCAATTTCTGCCAGTAAAAATAAATGACTCATTTGCTGGTCCAATGTAAACAAAAGATTGGTATATTTGCCAACAAAAATTGAGCTTTCGGTGATGACCCTTTACACTTAATCGTGGCGTAACCGTCTAATTCAATTAAAATACTAGGACGGAAAAAAGAAGTGCGCAAAAACATTAGCCAATATGGTGTGGCGTTTTCTTGGCTGTGGCTAAAAACTTCAACATTATGGTATGGCCCCAATCGACCATCACCGAACATAGACATTTCATGCTATTTGGCAATCAACGGAATCTGTATAGGTACTTATGAACTACTCCCTCTGTCCCAGAATATAAGAGCGTTTTCTGTAGCTGCTAGGGCCACAAGCATCTTTCTGATGCAAAGGGCAAGCGGCCATAATTTTCTTTCTTTATCAAAAATACTAGCAGAAGAAGCAGTACAGTAACTTGCCTGCGACTGCGTGTCATAGTTCCATATCTTAACATACCCTTTATAGTGAGCTGTTATAATCCTGTATCATGAGAAGGTATGAAAGCGGGATAACCAGATCCAATGCACTCACTTGAAATGAAGATTAAAGATTCAAATGCCCTTATAATCATACACTTACAATGGCTCTGTCTGATTTGCATCTATGCATTCGATGAATCCTGGCTCTGCTTCATAATCTATAATCTGATCAAACAATATTTCTGTCAACACTAGACAAACCACCACTGAGATGGAAGGTCTTGGGAAGAGAAGAAAATGAACCCCCGGAAATAAATACCTGTATTATAGGTTGGACTATCTGCTACATCGTCAATGCATCAAAGATGACAGACAAAAAGAAGCATCCGTACAATTCATGTCGTCGCTCAGCAGCATTATTTCAATGCCAGAACGCAATTAGGATCATAAATGAATTTAGTTGTGATTTTGATCATATCGACTCATCTATCTTAGACAGTAGAGTAAATTAGAAGGAACCCTCTTTTGTTTTATCCGAAAGTGGGCTGTAATTTAATTGCGCCAGCCGGGTTTTGAACTCAAAACCTCTTGGCTCTGATACCATGTAGAAGTACATGCTCTAGCAAATGCAACCAAAAGACCGATCTTTTGGTAGAGACTAGGCAGCACATTATAGGTCAACAAGTCCAGTTCCGACGCCCACTTCGCCACGCCCTCACACTCCTCAGATCCCGCGCCCGCCGCGCACGCACGCCAACGGGACGCGACTGGTTCCAGTGCCCAGCGCCGCCACGCCCCGCGCGTCTGTCTAACTAACACGCGCACACACACACACACACACCTACACCGTGGTCCCGACGCGCCCGACGCGTCCAGTGCGCGCCCATACACGCGCCAGCCGTGCCGAGCTCGTCGCCCCGGCTTATTACACACAACAAACATGTACTTCTACAACCGCCACTTCAAACCCCACAATGCTCGCGGCGCTTGGGCGTCAGATGGCAGCGCAAGGGCACCGAGGAGGCGAGGACGCCTATTGCACCGCCTGCAGCTCGTCGACATGGGCGGCCACGTGGTTGGATCGCTATGCTGTCCGGCTTCCTCCCATGCTTGTGCGGCATGTCGACCAAGTTCGTGGATGCTGACAACGAGGCCGTTGTAGTGTGGCCCAGGGAGACCAAGATGCTCTATGGCCAACCCGACGCTCGTCATGGCCAACATCCCCATGTTTGCCCGGGTCGCGTGGGAGTACCCCGACGCCCATGGTCATGTCGCCCGCCCAGCTCGGTGGTGCCAACTCCAAGATTATCAGCGGATGGGTTGTGCACATTTGCCACGTGTGCTGGACATACGCTCAACCTGGTGCGGATGGTGTTGTATGATGAATGTCGACCAATGCGCAGAGCGCGGATGGAGCTGGCTGGTGAGCCCAAACTCTGTCTTACCATGCGCTCGACTTGGTGCGAGTGCAACTGGCGGGCTAATGCACATTGCTCGGCTAAATGGCTGAGGACACCTATAGAACTTGGGGATCAAGCTCCACGCGGTAGGTGTCCCAACTAGCGTGAACACCTCTGGGAGGGACACATCATGCTCGTGGACACGGAGATAATTAGGTTGTCAGACTAATGGTCGTATAGGGGAAAAGAGCAAAAGAAAAGAAAAGTAGGTTGTCAGACACCAAGCAAGGTTTCTCAAGGACTCGATCGATCGGCGTGGCCATGGACACAGCGGTGATCGGCAACACTGACCTCTCCAGGCATGCCAAGATCAACTGCGCCGAGGGCTTCCACTCTGCAGAGCTTCATCCCGGCCGCACCCTCTCATCACCGGACGTGCTCCACGTCTCCAGTCTCAACCCCAACCAATTCTGGGAAGGAGGCGATGGAGGAGGGGGCAGAGAGGAGGGATGAAGATGACATGTAGGCCTATGTCCATGTCAGCTTAAAATCCATGTGTATTGCCAACTCAGCTTGACAATCAATGCCCATCGTTTAGTTTCGCAGTTAAAAAAAGGTTAATCGATGAATAAGTGTTAGGTGCCACGACACTACCGTGACAGGAGTGGTTAATGAGTATTGACTTTCCTTGATTCAAAGGAAAAAAAGACTATTGACTTTCCTCATTTTGTATGGTAAAATTTGAAATAGCACCTAGTAATTTTTTAAATGATTGGACATAGCTTTGTAAGTCATATACATGGACAGACAGACAATTGAACACTTTCTTTCTAGTGCATTATATGGTATATGTACAGTTTTGATCAAACAAGGATCAAACATCCCTGGTAACCAATAGCTCACTTATCCCGGCTGAGTGAAACATTGTTTACTCGAAATATTATACCTATTATCCTGTCGTTGGCATGCTGTATTAATTAAATTTCTGCCATGCTATTACTCTTACTTGCACCATTATTCATTACACACAAATTTCATTTGTACTAGCCAATAATTAAATATGCACAGCTTTTGTAAATAAGTTTTCTTTCTTAGTTTAGCAATCTCACCTGTGTCTCGGTGGCTGTATCATGTGCTGATGTACACACACGCACGCACACAAACTAAATTCTGACTTCTCAACAACACATATTTTTTTGTTGATTTTATACTACACGAAAATAAAAAGGAAAAGATGTGCAACCCAACCTAATCTACTGATTATACTGTGGTACTCCGTTTAAAATAATCTTAAAATATGTTTGATCTGGACGTCTTTTTTTTGTTGCAGAAAGCGATCTCTCCGTAATTTCATTCACAAAACCACAAAGTTCAGTTCTACTACAAAGCGTAAGTAAATATATTTTGATTTGAACGCCTATCAATTTGGCACTCTAACTATAATCAAAGATCATTTGCACTGGGAACTAATTGAATAGACAAAGCTTTGCAAGTTAGTATTCTTAGGCAACTCACCACGCTGGTTTCCTCACTTGCTTCTTGTGGCTCACTGACGTCAAAAACCACATCCAAATTCACGTCATCAACCACATTGACCGCCTCATTAATGGACATGTTTGTAGTTATATCCTCAACTGCAAGGCAATCATTCACTTTGGTGCTCCATACAATAAGTTCACTGTCATGATGCATATATCCCGGTGTCTTGCCCTGCAGCTGCATTGTTATCTCAACACTACAAATGGATGGTGGCGGCATAATGCCTTTCTGCGGCTGTATGCAGTATGCCAGGGGGCTTGTATTTTTTATGTTGAAGGCAATGTAAGAACCCGTCTCATTTGTTAGCTGAAGTTTGCATGACATCTGTTTGTTAAGTTCAAAAGGAAAATGTAGTTGGAGTGGCTCAATTCCAAGCATATCATCTTCTGAGTAAGGGCTTATCTTCATGAAAAGAGCAGGAGTACATATATGTGTTACACACCATACTCAGGGTAAGTAGTCCAAAGCTAATTAATAAGGCCCATGGAGCATACGAGCTTACCTGTCCAAATGTATGTTCATAGGCATTCCTGTTTTTTTCATTAGCACCTTCAATTTCTCTTATAACATGTATCATATCCCATATATATGGCCGTTTGAATGGGTCAATTTCCTGGCAGCGTAACCCAATTTCGAGGCATTTTGCTACTTGTTGGTAAACCAATGGTGTTTCATTCCCAGTTTTCTTCCATCTGTGCCTCCATCTCCTAAGTACCTGTCATTCCACAAAACGTGACATACAATAAGTTGAAATGTTCAACAGAAAACTCAAGCATCGGGATGATGACACGTAAACCAGCTTAGACACGCATCTCTCATCTACACAAAATTAGGCAAGGCGACGGATGCTTAGGATTGATGCAAAAAAGAGAGATAAGGTTTTAATTCCCAGTATAATCAATCACGTAAGATCCCAATATCTCTCTCACTCACTCCAAAGATCTTTTGCCATACCGAGCATCCCATGTGCTTTGTTGTGTGTGGCTGTGTGTGTGTGTGTGTGTGTGAAAGAGAGAGAGAGGTGAGAAGAGTTCATACATACAAAGAGGCGCTAGAGACAGAACAGATGGATTTCTCCACGTAGTGAAGTTGTGTGGCTACTAATTCGATATTCTGAATATTGTTGATTTATATATAAAAAATTGGTTTCTAGTTTTGTAAGTTTTTCTTGTGGTTGTTGAAGCTTTCCCTATATAACGCATCCAAACTATGTTCTTTAACACGTGCAAATATGGTTGTCCTAGTATTTTCATGCAGAGCTGGAAAGTTCTCCCTTTATTTAGAAAAATGGTGAAGCAAAAATCGAAGCATCTCAATTCTCAACAGAGTATTTCAGCTTGCCAAGGAACAAAGGAAGAGGCTCCCTCGCGTCACTTCCTCCAGGAGGACCGAGAGAGTAAACCCTAGCCTCCCCTGCTGCCGCCCCCTCCTCCCTCCCCTCTCCCCCCTCGTCATCTCCAGAGGCGGGCGTCGGGAAAGCCCGCGTGCAGCCGGTGAAGGGGCGGCGGGGATCTGGCGACTCGCGGCCGTGGCGTAGCTGTCTAGAGCGGCAGTGCACGGCGGTCCGAGATCTTCCTCCTGCAGTTGTTCCTCCCGAAGGCACGACGTCACTTCGGTGTCATCGCGAGGACGACGGACTCGGCAAGGGTGTGACAGGTTTGAGGCACAAGGACCTCGAAGCAGCGGCTCCGAAAATGCAGGCGGCAGCGGCCCCTCCGCCGGGGATGACTGGGCAGAAGGTGGCTCCATGTCACGGTGCCTAGGGATGGCAGATCACGGGATCCCGTACCTGGTTTCGTCGTACGAGGCGTGTGGCGGCCGGAGCTATCTCCAAAGTCAGATCGTGCTAGATGCGGGAGAACCACAACACTTTGGGTTCACGGATTGAAAACTAGGGCAATGGCTCTAGATGATGGTGGCGGCACTGACCTCATGGTTGGTGGCGATCTAGCAGGCTACGGCTGCGGGGATGTGCGGATGCCAGTGAAAAACGGGCCAACTTTGGTCATGACGGACGATGGCGGTGTATTTGTGTCGTTACCTTGTCGAAGGCATCATTGTCGCGGCTCTCATCTTCCAACCCGGGCTACTCTAGGAAAACCCTTGATCGCGGAGACCCGGAACAGACAATGGCAGCGGGCGGCGCCGGCGCCGTTCTCCTCCGCTTTGTTTTTTAGAGCTGGCTGGAGGGGTGCTGAGGTGGAGCGGCATGCTTTCTTCCTAGTCGAAGACGGCAGTCTCGGCGGCATGGTGTAACGGGGTCTCGACGGCAGACTCATGATGATGCACGCATGCAGGGCGGTGGTGTTGTCTGGCATTATGATGGCAGGTCTGGCAAGGTCTATGTGTTGACCCCAGTCCTGAAGATTGCTTCACGAAAGAAGGGTACAACGACTTTTGGAGCGTGCGCATGCGGTGCGCGTTAAGGGCTTGCGTTTTAGATGATGTGCATAGGTGTAAGGTCAGGGCGCCCTGATCATGGTCACCCCATCATTAAGGTTGTAGGTGTGGCGACACTTGTCTCCTAGAATGTGGCTTCGAATGGATCAATGTTTTATCTCGTAAGGCTTTGTTGAATAATTTAGTAAAATTGGCCTAATGTTTTATCTTGTAAGACTTTGTTGAATAATTTAATAAAATTGGCTAAGGCCAGGGGTTCAACCTCCTTTTCAAAAGACAAAAAAATATGTTCGCGAAAGCTCTCTTATAAATATATATATAGCACAAAAACCTTGATGGTGCTATGCTTACAAGGCGTAAGAATGGGCAGTCCAAAGTTGACTAAACGTCAGACATGCACTGTGGCTTTTGGAACCTTGATGTCTTATGTCTGATGCAGAACAAGGACACTAACTTTGCACGGGATACGCCTGAAGCTTGCGACGCTTTCATCTTGTCATGATCGCTTGTTCTGAATCGCCAATTTGGCTTCTGCAGCACCCATCTCCTACTTGCTACTCCTCTATGTCACTTCTATACAGGGACGCTGCAGAATGTTGATGATCAACAAATGTTGCCGTGGGGGTGGTGCCGGCCGTCAACAAATGTTGAACTTCATAGTGGCTGTGGTGGTTGTTGGGTTTCCTCCTGGTTGGTTCGGTTCAGTCTTAATTAGTGGTTTGATTAACTCTTACTTTCTTATCTCACACGTAAAAAAAGAGATAAGAGGGACCATGTTAAAATTTGCCACAAGAGCATATACATACAACAACCAGACGACCACTTGTACCACTCGAACTCGGCTAACTAAACCTGCCCGGAATCTAGACTCAGAGCACACCAGTACACGTTGTGCTACAATTCCTAAATTGTCAAACTTGAACGCCAAACTAAATTACACTCAGTCAGCACTACAAACTGACACTACTAAGACACATCGGCATGGACCAACTTTGTCCAAACTGTACACGACAAACTGACTCTAATACGACCTTGCTTAGCATCTACCCCTCCAAGAATACTTGTCAGACCAGTACTACAGCAAGCGCCAGAACTCAAACAAGAACTTAACACCTACCAGACTGCACTAGAGGTTCATACATCACTGATGGATGCCTAAATGCCAGGACTGGCGGTTTTTGGGCCGGTCAGGGATTAAACGTCACTGGTGACTACTTTCAGCGTCGACGAAGCAAACACACCGGTTAGTGGGGATTAGTTACGCAAACAAAAGACCACGAGCCATCCAGCCTGTGCCTGCCCCATCGTCGCTATCCGCAAACCGGGAACAGACACATCATGGGGACGAGCAGAAGTTGTCGTGCAAGTGCAAGGATGCCACCGGCATCACTGTCGTCTTCCACATCATCATAGCCATCATGGTCCCGCATGTCATGTCAGAACTTCGGATCTGGAGCAGGAGATGGCGGAAGAACCCAGGGACCCACCCCTTGGCGTCGCCCTTCTAAATTCATGCTCACCTACCGTCGCCCTTTTACATTCATGCTCGCCTACAGACGATGTGGACGGCAACTTGGGCAACAGCAGGGGCCTTCTCCAATGTTGGAGATGACGGATCTGGAGCAAGAGATGGCTATTGGTGTAGTGAGCCCCTCCGCAAGGTTTGATAGGGTGGTCATATGCGGTTCGAGGCGAAATTATAAGTTTTCAATGGGGTCGATGCTAGCAAATATGGTGCACACGATGCATTGTTTTCCTCCTTGGAGGAAAGAACTCGCTTGAAAGTCACAATTGACTAGGGATGGCGAACAAATTCCACGGTGGAGGTCAGCTTAGGCCCGCATCGGTGTTATCAACATCAAGGGGGCGCACGGGTTATTAAAACAAGATGGTGCCATCGGGTTGCAGTGTTGCTATTCTCGAGGATAACACTCCTGGTCTAGTTTAGCTAGGGAATTTGTCTCATTTGTCACGGTTTTGCATGGTCATCCTTTGGTCGACAACAACCTTTCTTATATCCGCATGAGCTCCCTGCCCTCTTGACATGGTATCGGAAAAAGTAGAATAAACAACGCTCACAAGTTGTGTTTCCTAGGAGGAAAACAAACCTTGGCTAGATCTTTGTCAACTGAGCCTTAACCAAGTCTCAGTGGAGTGGCATAACATATAAAAAAAAGAAAAAAAATTGCACGGATCTCCGCGTAAGATCTCATGAATATAGCATCGATCGAGACATAACAAAGTCTCAGTTGACTAAAATTAAGCAAAACTAATTAATTTTCGTTGTGGATAAATCAAGTGTGGGTATTTCTTCAATCCACCAAGGTCACATATAAGCAACATAGCATGGTATAATATACAATTTCAGCGTGAAGTGAGAGTGGTCCAAGGACTCTGGGAAGCTGTGAAGAGACAGGGCCGGTGACCCGGGGCCACATGGATGAAAATGTTATAAACCATCACATGAAGCTACCATCCATCAGAATCAATTTCTAAATTGTGGTACAAGTAATGGGTAACTCAATATCACTATCTGCCAAAGAATTTACTTCTCGGTGGTGCGCACATAGGTTTTTGAGAATGAACATCGCATGGCTTAATTTTCTCATCTAATATGTATTATTTTACTAGATATGCATGCCATCCAACACCATAATATGCAAATTAAATATGATTAATAAAAATATTGTAAAAAATATGCAAGGTAGAAAGTTAAAGATATTTCGAAAAAGAGATTGGCTCCATGGCGAGATAAAACCTTCATACATTGTTATTATTGCTGGGGATTGTCTTTTGTCCTGTCACTAGTTCAATAATTATGACACCCAGACTGTACATGTCTGATTTGAATGACATCTTTCCCTGATGTAGGTATTCTGGAGCACAATATCCTCTGCATAAAAGGTCGTGTTTCATTGCATTATAACATCAAACAATGTGAGAGTAAATGCAAAGAAACATGTTCTTTTGATGCATAGCTTACAGTGATCCATGACGTTCTTCACTCATAGTTTTTGACTTCTCGTCAAGTCTGGATAAACCAAAATCTGTGATTTTCGGCAGCATATCATTGTCTAGTAGTATATTGTCGGGTTTCAGATCCATATGATATATCTGCTTTTCCTTGTGCAGATGATGCAAACCTTCGCAGATGCCTCTAATTATTTTATAACGTGTATTCCATTCCAGTCCCCTTAATTCATCTGAATAATAGAAAAAGTAGCAGCGAGAATGAAAGTTTCCAACAACTGATTTTTCTTTTAAGGAAGCTTCCAACAATTGATTTATTTTATAACAATTGATTTATGCAAGCTATATACTGAACAACAAGTGACATCAACATATGTGTTCTAGTCTACACCTTCTTGATTGTAAATAAAATGCGTCAACATAAAATGAACGGAAAAAGATAAATAAACAAAGATAACAAATATCGGATGCAACAACGTACCAGTAATACATTTTTGCAGGCTTCCATTGCTGATATACTCAAAACAGAGTAATCTTTCTCGTACCTCGGCATAAATATGTTCTTTCGATCCTCCAGTTGGTATGGCTATCTGGTCTGTGCTAGCACAAAAGCCAAGAAACCGTACAACATTTTTATGTTCAATGTTCAATAGGCTGTCAACTTCTCGATAAAAAAAGGTCTCGTTGATTGTATAGCCGTTCCTTATCCTCTTGACAGCAACATTCCCATTTGGGAGCACTCCCTGTTTAATTTCTCTTGTGAGCATTTAAAGAATGTCTAGTTGAATTTGAAGGTGCTATGCAATAAAGAGATGAAGTGAGTAACACAATACTCGCGCCACCACATATTTGGGACTCCCTGACCAACTAATGCATGCGAGCAGGCTTGTGCCATAAAACGCGAGACACCATGTCTCTACCCTAGGAGTACCACACACAGAATTGTCTTTTTTTTATGGTACAAGAATCTGCCTGATTGACTGACTTCAATATATATGCAGACTACCCCAAAAACTAAGGAGTATCTTGGAAATATATGTAACAGCTATATATACTGTGATTTTAACTACTGAGGCTCAAGTCAATATAAGAATATCAAGCATTATCTTAGATGATGATATGTGCCTAATTTCTGTTAAGATAATTTACCTTATAAACCGTTGCGAATCCACCATGGCCAATTTCTCGATCATCTGAGAAATTTTCTGTGATACTCTTCAAAAGTGTGAACGATAGATTTGTTGGCTTCTCTCTTCCATCAAGTATACGCTGCAGGACCTCAATATCCATGTATCTGCTGTGCAATCAATTTCAGAATATGCACTTTCAACACTAACAAAAAAAAAGGTTTGTTCCTACTGGAGCAGCATTCGATGGAGAACTGACGTTTGACTGGATCGCTAATTAATGGAGAACTGACGTTTGAGTGGAGCAGCATATGGTAATTGTTCAAGAAAGTTGACTCCAGGAAATCATTCATGCGCCAACAAATATTTAGTACAAACCCTGCATTAAATGCAAAATAAACGAAATTATTGTAAGATATGTAACAAAGTCGATACACACATGACATAATGCTTGTAAAGTTGAGATAACAGTATGGCTAAAAATGCCTAATTTGATGTACCACTAAAAATGCCTAATTTTGATGACAAGTATTTCCGGACGGAGGGAGTACTAAATAGCTCGCTGCCTGTCCAAAATGTCAGACAAGGGCTCGGCACGCACGGAAGCAAGGACATCATGGTGCAGCAGCAGCGACAAGCTTCGGCGCCGGGGATGTGGATGCACCGTCGCCTCCTGAAACGCGCACACACGCACGGGCAGAAGGAAGAAACAGCAGAAAAGAAAGCAGAAAGAAGCAGAGTAGGCCGTGAAGAGCATCAGAAGAAGCAGCAGAGTACAGTTGAGTGGTCAGATCAGATCTGGAGGAATGGCGCCAAGTGTTGGAGGGAAATGCAAATTAATGGAACCGCTGGCTGGATGGGGGGGAAACCTCACACGGGCGCCGCCAGCTCCTGCAGCTGCAGCAGCGCCGCCGGCTTCCGCAAGTTTTAGTTAGATCTGGGCGAGACGCTTTACTGCTGTCCGGCCGCTTGAGGGAAGACAACGCTCGTGCCGACCGCTTTAGTTAGACCCAGAGAACGTAGTATCTACTCTGGATCTGGATTTGCAGAGGAAGAGGGATTCCTCTCCGGGCAGCGGAGGCGACAAGAGCAGGCAGAGGCCATGGATTAACAATACAACCTCCCAGTTTACCAAAGCACCGATCGACACCTTGGAGATAACAATCAATCAGCTGCATAAAGCGACAGCACTGACCTTGAGAGAAGAGACGCTGATACTAGATCGATGATGAGAGAACCGAGAGCTGAGTGAATGCTGGTCTCTGGTCTCGTCTCCTTGCAGCAGCTGGGTAGGTGGTGGTGGGTGGGTAATATACAAAGTTGACTTGACTTGACTCGAGGCTGTTAGAGTAATACAAGCACATTAGTACTGGTTAATTGAGCTCAGTATGGATTAGTATAAGGTAAACAACGATTTACGATCGGCTGGCCGGCTGAACTTTTGGCCGGTCACGCCCGCTCTCCACGCGCGACACAGGTCCTTTGCTGGCCCACCACCACCACTCTACTTCTTCTTATCCTCGATCCCTCTCGGGACATGTTCCGTGACCAAACTTAGAGCAATAGCAGAGCCCGCATCTGGTGCGAACCCGCCTAACTCCGGCAATTAAACGAGTTCGGCCTAATATCCTGGTGTTTCATGAAAAAGAAACGTCCCCCGGGCAGGGGTATTTCCTAATGCGTAACGGTAATAAAAAAGCAGACGTGCCAGTATACATTAGTATACAAATAAATAGAAAACAATCACGCATAGTGAAATACTGCTTTATTAATTCTCATGAGAATTACAAAGTGCGTTTTCCTACATGATTACATAAGTTGCGCCATGGACAAGTATATCTGACTAATATCCAGCAACTGTGGTGGTTCTGGTTCCCGGAGCCTCGTAAGACAATTCGGTTAATTACATCTACTGGTAATCCCGCAGAATACCTCCGATTAAGTTGTGCTGATGGTCGTCGTCTTGTAACCTGAAATATTCTCATGGTATATTGAGAGGTAAAAGTGGTATGTAATGATATCCCAAAGCCTCGTCGGCCTTTGGTATGAGACATCCGGCCTTGTCGGCACCGGGTTCATAGTGAAGTCTCAAAAAAGTGTTCGGCCTCGTCGGTCACGAACAAAGTGAGTCTGGCCTTGTTGGCCAGAACAAAAGGGTTCCGGCCTCGTCGGTCACGGAAAGGGGTAATGACTCCAAGCCTCGTCGGTCAAGGAGATAGTGCGTCCAGCCTCGTCGGTCAGGACATACGAATATTTCCGGCCTCGTTGGTCGCGGAAAGGGAAAAGGTCTCTTGGCCTCGTCGGTCAAGCAGAAGTATGTCTAGCCTCGTCGGCCTAGACAGGGATGGATAATTCTGGCCTCGTCGGTCACGGAAAAAGAATATGTTGTAAGACTTTCTATGAAATATTCAGCCTCGTCGGTACCGAATGATCAAATAAAGTGCGCTGTCATGCACATGGTGTGAACCAATTTATCTAAGTCATGGAGTCATTCTCCAAAATGCATCACTCAATCGCCACATGATCTTAAGTGTCACTAGTGCAGAACCGGGCAATAGCACCGGTTCGTAAGGCCCTTTAGTGTCGGTTCGGTAATCGACACTAAAGTGTGGGCACTAAAGCCCCCCCCCCCTTTTAGTACCGGTTCAGCACGAACCGGTGCTAAAGGGCAACCACATGGCACGATCCAGCTCTGGGGCAGGGAGCCCTTTAGTACCGGTTGGTGACACCAACCGGTATTAAAAGGTTTGTGGGTTTTAGTTTTATTTTTTATTTTTTCTTTAAATTTGTGTTATAAATTTAATTTAGGATTGTTTTACGTTATAATAAGTTGTTATACTTGATATGGATATGGATATGGCATATATATATATATATATATATATATATATATATATATATATATATACACACACACACACACACACACACACTTGATCACTTAGCTAGGATCCATCTAGTTCAAACTAATTTGCGGTTTCTTTCATAAATGATATATATAATAACTCATCATCATCATCATCACATATTAATATAGAATTAAACTCTTGCATCATATCATCACCAACAACAGTATATACATATACTAGCTAGCTAAAAATCATCGTAGTCGTCATTAATTACCACTATTTATCATCATAGTCACCACCAACACTAGCTTAAAGAAGAAACATTCACTTGTAACAGAAGCAAAGATATCATCGAGTTCAACATTGTCATTATATTATAAGCGTTCACAAGCAAATCACTAGCTAAATCGAGGACAAGTACTAAGAGCATGAACTAGCTAAATCACTACTGCTGCTCCCTCTCAGGTAAAATAGCATAGAACATGTATAGCTCTCCTGATTCATCATACTGGAGCATGCAGATGAATCTGTCTCCTAATCGTGGGTTGCACTTCTCCTTGCTGCCCCCTAGTACTTCTCTGCGATTGTTAACAATTTTGCTTCAATCTTTCACTATTAAGCATTCATCGCTTTCAGAAATCCTGAATGCACTCATGTGCAATGTAGGATATCTTGGTCGTAAGCTAACCATTGACATGCGACCTTTTGTCTCGATCCACTGAGGCACAACTGTTATCGGGAGTCCCTGTTGAAGAACATCGTATAATAATTAATATACTTAGCAATGAAAGTTTAGCTTCAAAAATAATGTATGCAAAAGATGCACTAAGGACAAATAGTAAAAATCTTACCATCTTTTCATTATAGATGTGACCGTAGTTCAATACGATCACTATTGGTCGCACGTTTTGAGTACTAACATTTCTAAGTGCAGGAAGAAAATTTGTCTTGACAGTACGAAGATCCTCAAGCCATGAAACATAATGACTTATCTCCTCGTAGTTTAGTTCAGCCCCGGGACAGCAGTAGGTCCTGTCTACCAAGCGCCGGACATGTTTGCTTGAACGGAAATAAGCTGACAATAGAAATTAGTTGTCAACTATTTTTGAATAAACAATATCAAAGACATAAGCTTGGTTGAGAAAAACTCACATAATGGTAGAACTGGAGGCGTCTGCACATCGACCCAGATGTTTCTATTACCTTTAATATCATCTTCCGGACGAATATCAAAGGTAATAACCATATCAGGCTCAAATGCATAAGCCTTGCATAGTGCTTGCCAAGTTTTGCATTCAAAATGTGTGTATGTGTCTGCATTGTATAATTTGACGTTGAAAGTATACCCATGCTCGGTCTTCAAGTAAACTCTCTTTACCTCCATATCATTCTTCGCACTGAAACCTATCTTATCCAAGACAAAAATTCGAGCATGGCAGGGGATGCGCTAGTAGAATAGTGAAAATTTAAAATTATAAGTTCAAGCAAATGAAGCATAAGTCATGCTTTATTACGAAAAAAATACTTGCCCCTGTGACTTAGTGTATCCACTTTGAATGTCTCATCCAGCTTGATGCTGAAGCGCCTATTATCAACAAGGAAATTTCTGTCGCACAGGCCGCGTTGGTCTTCACAGTGTTCGCACATAATGAAATCTTTTTCATCGTCACACGACATTTCCTATGTTCATATAGGTGAAACATTAAACACTTACTATCTAACATTAATTAATATCTAACTAATTCTAATATTCATATAACATTTGACATTAATATCTAACACATATCTTATATTTACTAATTAGATGCACCTTTCATGATCTCTCATTAATCCACATCATCAAAATTAACTAAACCGTTAGATTATAAAATTTACGGTTAGGATAAAAAGAAAAACTTATGTAACGTTCAGTCCTATAAATAGTGCATGAAGTGCATGTGACACGTCTAACATTAGGGAAACAAAACGTGGAAAGTCTCATGTAAGAAAAAAAAGAAAAAAAGAAAATTTGCCTAACGTTCAGTCATATAAAAAGCGAAAGTCTGACGTAAGAAAATAAAGAAATAAAGAAAACTTGCCTAACGTTCAGTCATATAAAAAGCCCATGTGACACGTCTAACATTAGGGAAACAAAATATGGAAAGTCCCACGTAAAAAAAAGGAAATCATCACGCGAATAAACACACACAAGGAAAGCCTCCACACGTGGCCCTAAATTAAGAAGGAAAGCCTCTGTCATGATTGAAGAAGGACAGGCCCCGTTAAAATCCCTAATGATATAATGTCAAGATAAATGATAAAAGGGAAAAAGAAGCCACGATCCGGGTGATTGCCCATGAAATAAAAATACCGATGGAGACAACACGTTAGTTTCCAGAAAAAAACATAAACTAAATCTTTATATAATTTAAATCTACGGTTTAGATCAACAAGTGAACATGATTAGAGTCATAAGCATATACAATGTGTAGATCAAACATAGACGTGCTGTCAAAAAAGGAAAGAAAACATTAGATTGTAAAATTTGTGACCGAGAGAGAAGGAAAGTTTCCATAAAAAGTGCACGTGCCACGTCCAACATTAATGTAAAAAATCAAGGAAATCCTCATGTAAGCAACCAGACAAGGAAAGTCTCTACCCGATCGCACGAATTAAGAAGCCCTGTCCCCGTTAAAATCTCCAACAATAAAATGTCTAAAAAATTCCAACGATAAAAAGGAAAAATAATCAACGATGAGGTTATTTAACTTAAAATCCAGGATCATGCTGTTCGCTGAAATACGTAAAAAAAAAAAAATAGGCTGATTGCTGAAATAAAAATGCCAACGAGTTTCAAAAAAAAGTCAATGGGGTCTCCACGTTAATTATCAGAAAAACATAAATTAAATCTTTATATATTAAATACACGGATCAGATCAATAAGTGAACGTGATTAGAGTTGTAACAATATATGGTGTGTATATCAAGCAAAAAATTCATAGACGTCCTGTCAAATCAAAAGCTAAGAAAAATAAATTATACAGACCGATATGCACCTCATAAACTTAGATCGTCCTCCTGCCTGACCGGACCTCCTCTTCCTCCTCAGTCTCGGCCCCTGTGGTCGCAGCGCTTGCCGTCGGACGCAAGAACCTCCTGCTGTACCATTATTGCAACAATGTCTCTGTCCAATATGCAAAATCTTATGTCTCTGCCATAATCGCAATAGCCAGCGTCATGCCATGGTCTTTGTCTCGCCTAGAACGCTCCCATCGGTTCACATCTACAAATTGTTGTTGGACGTTTATGGTAGCCACTTTTTCAGTTTCGACGAGACTTATCCTGCAACCATCCACGCCACAGCTTGCAAGGGACTGGAAAATTTGCCTAGATCCAAACAACCCTTAGGTTTGTTCTTACGACCACACCTAATCTCATTAGTTATATATGATGCACATGAATATGATTAGTGATGGGTGCGAATATGGATGCTATGATGATTGACATGCTCCCTATGATACCCATGAATACTGAGTAGATTGAGTAGATGCTACATCAACTAAGCATGTTGTTTTCAGATTCTGCGTACATGAGATGCTAATCAGATCGCTGTTTTGATGTAACTGCGTTCTGAACTTTGAAATCATAGCATGCAGAGATGAATACCAAGAATATGCTACAACCTTGCTAGACGTACCGACTATAATAGTTTCCTTATGAGCTCTAGACCTCATCTCAAACATGGTCGTTCTGTCTTTTGCCACCATTTGAATATATGAATTATTTGACACCGATGTTACTAATTGTTTGGTCACGCCCACATACTAATTGTTTGGACACCGATGTTACTAATTGTTTGTCTCCGACATCTTCTTACTCTTTTCCGATGTCTTGTGGGCCACAAATGCAGGCCAGTCATCTCTGATCTTCTCATATATGCCCTTGAATTCTGGTGTCTCTTTTTTCTCGACAAACCTATTCAGGTCTTTCTTCCACCTCCTGAATAGGTCTGCCATCCTCTTAAGAGCAAAAGACTTGATTAATTCCTCTTTAACTGGCTTCTCCGGATCATCCTCTGGCGGTAGGGTGAAATTTGTCTTCAGCTCATTCCAAAGATCATTTTTCTGCATATCATTGACGTAAGACACCTCAGGGTCTTCGGTAGCCGGCTTGAACCATTGTTGGATGCTGATCGGGATCTTGTCCCTAACCAGAACCCCGCACTGAGCAACAAATGCCTTTTTTGTTCGGATGGGTTCAGTAGGTTGGCCGTCGGGCGCGATTGCTATGATCTCAAACCTTTCATCCGACCTCAACTTTCTCTTCGGGCCTCGTCTCTTTACCTCAGTCTTCAAAACTCGTAGTCACCTTTTCAGCATCTTCAAAATTTTCACTAGAAGTGTGAGAAGTTGCCTCTTCATCACTAGCGGATGTATATCCATCTTTTGTGAGCAATACTCTCTTCTCATTAGGACAGCCACGCTTCATATGTCCTCTTCCTCCACACTTGAAACATTCTATGTCACTAGAACGGTTGGTGGACTGCACACTTGTATCAGCTCTTGATGTTCCTAATTTTGACACATCCTTTTGCACAAATCCATTGGATTGATTCGACGATGCCATCTTGGAACTAGTGCCAACATCATCAGATTTTTGTTCAGGATGTCGCCATGAGTTAGAAGGGTGCTATGAAAACCATTAGCTTGACGTCGCTTAATTTGCTGCTCTGCACACACAATTTGGTGCACAAAATCTTGTATGTTGTAATAAACCATCATCTCTACACGATCCTGCAGCTTTATGTTTAGCCCGTTAAAGAAACGTGCCATGATCGCCTCCGGATCCTCTGTTGTTCTTGTACGAATCATAAGCAATTCCATCTCCTTGTAATATTCATCAACACTCATATTACTTGAGAGAGCCGATGCAACTTGTTGTACATATCTCTTTTATAATGCTCAGGAACAAAATGTCGTCTCATGAATTCTTTTATCCCACTCCAAGTCGTCGGGCGATGTCTTGAACGACAAATTTGATTCCACCAAATTAGCGCGTGACCAGTGAACTCAATTCCAGCAAGTTGAACTTTCTTCTCTTCACCATAATGATGTGTGTAAAAAATTTGATCAACACGCATCTCCCACTTCAAATAGCCTTCTGGTTTGCATTTGCCGGAGAACGAAGGGATTGAAATATTTCTCCGCCCAATTCCATCATCCAAAGGCACACGCGCAGCTTGACCCACTCGGTCATGCGCTCCGCCACGAGCAGCAGCTTCACGACGGGGCTCAAAGGGTCGCGGTCGTGGCGCGTACCCCGCCGTAAGATCAACATCGTCATCAACACCATCATCTCCAGCATGTGGTCGTGCCGCCAGACGGAGATCATGCGCGGGGCATGCCCATCGCGAGCCGGTGCTGAGTAACGCAGTGGAGCAACTGGAGCAGCCTGTGGTGGTGCAGAATTAGTCATCAGCGTATTGATGGTGTCTGCCAAAGCGTCGAACTGGGCGATCAGGCCATCAATCCTTTTGTCAAGCTTCACCTCTAGTGCGTCACAGCATTGCTTGATGTAGTTGCACGTCTGGTCAAAACCATCCCGGATATTTTCAGGAATATCATCCGCGTACACTAGACGTACAATTTCCTGAGAATCAGCAGCAACCTCATCATCCTTATTGACCGAGGTCGACATTTTGATCAACA
This sequence comes from Aegilops umbellulata, assembly GCA_032464435.1. Lineage (NCBI taxonomy): Eukaryota > Viridiplantae > Streptophyta > Magnoliopsida > Poales > Poaceae > Aegilops > Aegilops umbellulata. The sequence continues at coordinate 443,425,887 of CP136059.1, read as the reverse complement.
CAGTACCGTGAACAATCTTAGCTCTGAATACCATTTGATAAGACTCAACTGGACGATGAGTCGCTGGTTGGTCCGATCTTCCACGATACTTGCGAAATAACAATGAACGACGGCAGCAATAGTCGCAGAAGAAATAGACGTAGAAGAAAGGAAACCTTCGGATCAAACGAATAAGGTAAGAAGCCAAAGGAGAAGACTTGCACCGAAACTGATATGTGATCAGACACGAGCACAGCAGCAACAAATCCCTAGGATTCGGAAGAACACATCCTTGGTGCCTCCTGATGTGAGGCCTTTTCTGTTGTTTTTATTCAACTCCAAACTAAAACAAATCTGCCCCCAATACAAAAGTGAATATGCCTAATATATAGGCTGACACAAACCAGCCGCAAACGACGTACCAAACTCTCTAACCGACTCGATCACGTATTCTCTACCTAATAATAAAGCACGGTGGGTTTCTGTCGTCCGTCGCCCTTTTTTGCAAAAAAGTCCCTGCAGTTTGTTGAAATCAACCCGCAGTCCATCTTTAAGTCATACCGTACCGTTTTTTCAATTTTCTCATAAAACCCCCTGACGTTTCAGGTAATCAACCCGCCGTCCATATTTAAGTCATGAATCGTTTTTTGTGTGTTTTAACACAAAACCCCCTGACCTTTCGGTTAATCAATCTGCAGTTTATCTAAAACAAAATTATCCATATCTTTTAAACCGTAACTTCGATTTTAATATATTATATATAAAATTTGATTAGAAAAATATGTAGAATCTAAAGACGCTGTTACTTTTAGCTATTAAATATTTATAAACTATTAATTTGGGTGCAAACATAATCAATAGTGCATGGTCTGTTTTTCTTTCGCACCGGCGGCGATCCAAATTGCAAATAAACACACATTGAGAGGAAAAAAACATTGATAACCACGCATGCGCGTGTGTGTGTATGTGCGTGTGTGTGTGTGAGAGAGAGAAAGACGCCTTAGAACTGACCACATTCAAATGCGTTTTCGTTGTATGAGCATTGATACCACTGTCGGGAACACAAATGTGATGCCATTTTAAAATAAAATAAAACACCTACCTATCAGGGTCTCCAGTCGTGGTTATTGGGTTAAGAGCGTGTGTGTTTTTCTGTCCCGTTGCAACCCACGGGCTCTTTTGCTAGTACTAACTAAAAAAGACAAGGACACGTCTTCTCTCCTAGTACTAGTACTTCTTAGTTAGGGCATCTCCAGCCGTTGGCCCCACAGGGGGCGTCTAAAAGCGCCGCCTGGGGGTGAGCCGGCGCAAAAATGGCCCTGGGGGCGAGTCGGCCCCCAGGGCCGCCCCCAGGCGCGTATGGAAAAACAAAAAAAAAGTTCGGCGAAGTTATGACAAAAACTAGTTCAAATTTCGGCCAAACATTACAAATTTCGGCGAAATTTCGTCCGAACATTACATTAGAACTAAAAAAAGGAAAGGGGGAAGTCATCGCCGCCGTCGCCGCCATCGTCGTCGGCGGCCTTCTCGTCCTTGACGCGGGAGCCGCTGCTGGACCCCGCCCCGGCGTCGCCATGGCGAACAGGCGGCGTCACGTCGTCGTCGTCGCTGCTGTCGCATAGGAAGACGACCCCGCCTACCTCGCGGCCGCGTCGGCGCTCCTCGAAGCGGCGTAGGGCGGCGCACTGGCGCTCCTTCGCCTTCTCGCGGCGCGCCTTCTCCATCGCAATGGAGTCCTGGCGCGCCCATTCGAGGGCGGCGTCGTAGTCGGGGAGCTTGGCCTTCACCGGCGCCAGCCCCGGCTCCGCCTCCACCGGCGCCAGCCCCGGCTCGGCCTCCACCGGCGCCAGCCCCGGCTCCGTCTTAGGTTTGACGAAGCGCGGAGGAGCCGACGAGGGGGCGCGCCGGCCGCCCTCGTTGATGACGATGCCGGCGCTGCGAGTGCGCCGGCCGAGCGGCGTCTCCGCCGAGGGCTCGGCCTTGACGCCGAGCAGGGCCGGAGTGCCGGAGGACTGCGAAGAGGATCGGGAGGAGGAAGAGGAGGAGGAGGACCCGAACCTCCTTGGCGCCCATGGCCCGGCGCGTCGCTGCTGCACCGGGGCGGCCTCTCTCGCCGGAGGGTAGGTCAAGGGCGGGTTGTTGCCGCCCTCGAGGTGCGTGAGCACGCCCTCGAGCGTGCGGCCGGGGACGCCCCACCAGAGGTAGCGCCCCTCACTGTTCTGCCGGCTGCCGCCGACCACCCGCGCGCCGTTGGTGGACGCCAAACGCTGCTGTTGGCGGCGCTCGAAGTACACCGCCCAGGCCGCGTGGTTGTCGGCGGCGTACTGGGGGAGGGAACGTTCGGCGTTGGTGAGGGACGACCGCACGATGTCGACCTCCTCGGCGAAGTAGCTCGGGTCCACCGCGGGGTCGGGCACCGGGGGAATGGGCACTCCCCCGGCGCTGAGCCTCCACCCCGTCGGCCCGGCGCGCATGTCCGGCGGCGCTGGGATGTTCGCATCAAACAGGAGCCACGACTCCTGTTTGCGCAGCGAACGGCGGCCGAAGCCGTTGGCCGCCGCCGTGTCTCCGGGGAAGCGATCTGCCATGGCGGAGGCGGGGTTGGCCGGGCTCGGAAGAGGTGGAGGGAGGGGCTGGGAGGCGGCGCCGAAGAGGTGGGCGGGGCTTGTGTGGGCGCAGGTGAGCGGAGGCCACCGGCTTTTATAGCCGGGCCGCGGCCCGTGTGTACGCGTGCGAGGGAGTGGAGGCGTCGGCACGCCGCCCCGTGAACGCGCCGCCCGTGAGGAATCAATGGCAAGGCTGACCGGCGGCAGCCTTGCCATTGATTCCCCGCGGGAACCGAGGCCGTTGGGGGAAGACGAGGCGCCGAGTCGCTGACGCGGCTGGCCCGCGTCTTTTTCGCGCCAAAACAGCTCGCCCCGGCGCCCCCGAGCGCCCCCCAGCGCGCCGGGTTCGGCCTGGATCCGCCGGCGCTGTTTTCGGCCCAAGCCGGCGAAAATCGGGCTCCTGGGGGCGCGACTGGGCCGTTTTTTCGGCGCCGGCGCGAAAAAATCGCCTGGGGAGGCCTTCCTGGGGCGCGGCTGGAGATGCCCTTATAAAAATACACGAATTAATCAATTCTGGCCACGTTGATTACATAGGACAAAAAAAAGGACTTTGCCTACTACCGAACGGGGAAGGCACCAACAACCATTTATCTTGATCTGAATTTGCAGAGGAAGAGGGACGCCACCTGACCTTCCTCTCCGGCCAGCGGAAGCGACAAGAGCAGGCAGAGGTCATGGATTAACAATACAACCTCCCAGTTTATCAAAGCACTGATCCACAGCTTGAAGATAACAATCAATCAGCTGCATAAAGCGATTGCACTGACCTTGAGAGAGGAGACGCTGTTAGATCGATGAGAGAAACGAGCTCAGTGATTGGTGGTCAGATCTCCTTGCAGCAGCTGGGTAGGTGGGGGTGGGTGTGTAATATACAAAGTTGATTTGACTTGACTCGAGGCTGTTAGAGTAATACAAACACATTACTGGTTAATTGAGCTGAACATGGATTAGTTTAAGGTAAACGATTTACAGTCGGCTGGCCGGCTGAACTTCCGGCCGGTCACGCCCGCTCTCCACGCGTTTTAGATCATCTGTAGCAGATTCGCAGCCGGCCCGCCCAGAAAAATCGTTTAAGGGCGCCCGCAAAACTTTTTTAGGTACCACGAGCGCTCCGGCGGAACAGATCCCAAAAATTTTACGGGATGCTTTACAGGATTTCATCGGGCCAGCTAAGCAGCGATGAAATGGCGGTGGCCAAACCTCCTGCATTTGGGACTTGAATTTCAAAGTTGGGTTAATGCAAAAGCCAAAAAAGTTTTCTCAAATTGTTTCACAAAAATGTTTAACCCATTCTCCTCGATATTTTAACATTTATAAAAATAAAAAAATTAATTTGGATAAATAAATTTAAACCCTATCTATATTCATCAGAAGCTATCAAATACAATTTTAAATATGTGATGTTCCAAAAATTATGAAAATTTTTATGTGGGTTGTTAATATTGCTAGTAATTTATGCAAAAAGTTTCAACACAAACCAAATTCATTTGACAGCTAGAATAAATAGAAAATAACAACTAAAACCAAAAACAGAAAAAGAAAAATGGTTTCATGCACCTATCGGCCAACAGTTAGCCGACTAGGACTGATTGGGTTACTGCAAGCCAATTAGTCCCAGTCGGCTTACTGCTGGCCGACTATGTATTATTTTCGAAAAAATAATTTTGGCGTAATATTTCTAAAAAATAATAATAATGTATTATTAAAAAAATAGCTTTAGTAAAACCGTAAGCTAAATTGTGATATTTCTTTCCTCTCCTCACAAATCTCCATTTGCAAGGGGAATGCACTACTGAACTGTGTGTGCTCTGCTTACAATACTTGATTTCAGTATAAAGCAATTGCTCAGTCTATTTTATGGATAACATTAGTGTTACTAATTTACCTACTTACTTATTTGATACATGTTCAAGTGTATAAACGGGATGCATGACTTGCTGGAACACTACGGTCATGTTTTAATTTTTTAAATGTGGATGGTATTTTGTAATCTGAATTTTAATATCTCTATAGATGTAGCCCAGATGCCCTCAAACTGAAATCAATCTTCAATGTTTTCTTTCTGTTTTGTACCTCACGCCAGCACCATTGGACCGTGTGGTGAGAATGCACATCTCTTTTATAAATTGTACTATTATTTAACAAGCATCCTACTTCTTTTATCATTTTTATCTGGTCCTCAATTGTACCCAGGGTTCATAGCTACTACCGTGTAAAACCTGATCCAAAGTACTTACTTTAATTAGTTTCGAGGAAGTTCAGAATTGAACATATAAGTTTCCAGTTTTTTTAGTACAATCTTATAGGGCCTATTAGTTTTAATAGACATGTTGCTTTCCTGCCTTTCAAAAGATACAATTTAGCAAACTTCACATAAAAAGACAGTTTTTATTGATTTATATGGACACTGAGATTCTGTAAATGTCAAATCTCCATTGTTATTATCTCTCTCGATCTTCCGAGGCCAGTTGCTTTTTAGCAGGAATGGCGGTCTTCATGACACCGAGAGATACAAATGGAACACTCTTCAAGTGCATTACGACGGTGATACTGGATTCATCAATAATAATGATTGTTTAATGAGTAGGAAAATCAAGTGATCTGCAGAAACTGTTGTTGTTGGTAACAACAAAAATTTCAGTGGCCAAGTTTTCCTTTTATGGTGGATATTACCTAGAATAATGCCACACATTAGTCCATATTGGTATAGAAGTCGATACATATCCTTTAGCCAATGAGAAGTATGATTATGTTTTGGATCAATGCCACATACCCTTTCTCCTGTATGGGCAGCTGCATTGTTTTCCACAGTTGTTTTTGCTTCATTGCTACTTCATAGTGACTGTAAAGTTATTTACTCCTTAATGGAATGGTGGTGCAAGCTAGCAAATGGCAGACCCACTTGCAAAAATGTACATGTGGAGCACAATGTCATGTGCCTGTGTACCTGGACGGGGTAAGCATGGCAGCCTGAGGGTTAAAGGACAATAGAAGGGTAAAAGAGAGAAAGATGGAATAGATGCAAAGCAGTATAGGTATAGCAACAAATTGGTATATTGAAGAGAATTTTCAATTTTTGTTTAAAGAACGGGAGGGGACAAGAGATGAGACATGGCAGATGAAGACTGTGGATGGTGCCAATTGCACTCTCACCGAAAATAGTACTACTAGAACAATGGCTAATGCTTCTAAGCTCCACCGAAAATAGTACTAGAACCATCATGCATATTTTGAAGTTAATGCTGTAAGCAACACCAGAATCATGTTGCAAATTCTTCATAGCCATATTTGTTAGTTCTATGGTATAGTTAATCCTTTGATTCATTGCACTTCCTTACATACCAAAAGAAAATGAATAAACAAAACAAAACAAATTTATGTACTATATAAAAACTACACCACCGCCTATAAACAAGGCGCGGCGTGCCGCCGTGCACAGGAATGGCTAGTATATAATACATAGATGGATCGGATCCCCGACCATGAGATTGTTACTTTATAGCGTATCTCTTCATTCGACAGTCATCACCCAGACCATTTCAAGCAAATATATATATGCCCCTTCACTCTCGAGCAACAATAACTAATCTTCACGAAATCATCATCTTCTACACACAATCCAGATAATGCTCACCTCTGTGAGAGAGTTGGCTGGTTGTTGAGCTCCGAGTGATACTTTTCATCTCCAAAAGTCAATCGATCAAATTCCAGATGTAGGAATTCATGATGCTGGACACGATGGTCAACTAGGTAGACGTGCCATATGTAGCAAGTTCAAGAAAAGTGAGTTATACTAAAGTAGTACTAGCTTTGGATTTCAAAATTTGTCGCTGATAAGGAATTCATGTTGCTGTCTGTGCTACCACCTTGTTCTTCTTCATCACGAATTTCCATCAACGACACTCCTGTTTTGTGTGCAACTACAAGCCTGATAGATAAAAGAACACATGCTTTACTATTATGGAATCATACGAAATGAAAAGGATGTAAATGACCACAACATCTATATAACTAAGCATGGTGCAAAAGGGAAGTAAGAAAATTAATAAGAACTAAAAATATTGATTACCTTCCTGATCCCACCAAACATGCTAGACCCACAACCCATCCACTGTGACAGAAGTTATGTATTCTCTTGAGCCTGGGAAATATGAGGCACTCAGTAATTTACCATTATAACGGCTATATATATAACACATGCTTTACTATAACGGCTATATGCCAATGTCATGTAGACGTGTCATGTTCTCAAGGGGTGTGTCTTTCATAAGGCCATACTCTAGTGGTTACCTGAAATCACTGGAGCTCCATACGTGAACATCACCATCCTTTGTACCTGTAACTAGAACTGGAAGATTGGGATGGGAAACGACCTGAAAAGCTTCAGACTCATGTTCGAGTGTACGAACGCACTCCTCCTTCTCCATGTCCCATATCTGATTAAAAAAAAACAAGGCACACATATATTAGAAATGCTTGATGCATGTTGTATGAATGTACTTTCCAACATAATAGCAGACCTTGGCAGTCCCATCCCAAGAGCCACTAATCAAATACTGCTGACTATCACACGTGAAGAAATCCAGGAAGTTCACTACATGTGAATGCCCAGACAGAGTATACTTGGATTTGGGAGAATCAAGACTCCAAACCTGAACACGAACCATCAGAGCTTCCAGTCAAGGTATAGTATAAAATGAAACGTACTCCATCTTCATCATTGCATCAAAGTTTGCTTAGCAAAAAAATAAGAGAGAAAGCAAAACCTTTACTGTATAATCAAACGAAGCACTTGCAAAACTGTTGGTGTCCTCTGGGTTAAATTTTAGGGCACGAACAGTATCCAAGTGTTCTTCAAATGTCTGTATGCAATTCCAGCCCTGGTCCCAGTCCCAAAGTTTTATTTCCGTATGACATCCTGACAGCACATATGGCTGGGTTGGATGAACGGCTAATGCACAATAGATTTGAGGACCATCGTCAACTCTGAAACTCCTGACTTTTTGCATTTCCCATTCGTAGTTGTACACATGGACGACGCAGCTAGGTGACACAGCCACGAACCATCTCTTTCGTGCAATGAACTTAACATTAGTAACTGCAGTGAGAACGATCATCTTATTAGCATATCAGTGTTCATGTGCTGGAAGAAACTTCTGCCAACAAAGAAGTCAGAGAGCTTGCCATATTCTGCTGAGACCTTAATCGAACCGACCACTTTCTGCCAATAAATATAAATGAATAATTTGTTAGTCCAATGCAAACAAAATGATTGGCATATTTGCCAATGAAAATTGAGCTTTTAGTGATGCCCTTCACATTTACTCATGGTAATTCAATTGAAATACTACCATGAGGAAACAGTGGGCAAAAACATTTTCCAATTTAGTGTTGTATTTTCTTGGCTGTGGGCAAAAACTTCAACATTATGGTATAGCTTCCATCGACCATCAGTAAACACCCCTTCCCTGGTATTTGGCAATCAAAAGAATCTGTATATGTTCTTATGAACTAACTGCTTGTGCTGCGAGTATCTTTCTGATGCAGAGTGTAACCGGCCATAAATTTCTTCTGTATCCAAAATACTAGCAGACGAAGTAATAGAGTAACTTGCCTGTCTGTCATAGTTCCATATCTGAACATAACCATTTTTGTGACCTGTTATAATCCTGTACGATAATGGTATTAAAGCAGGATAATTATATTCAATGGGCTGGTTTGGAATGGAAGTTTAAAGACTAAAATGCCCATATTATCCTACACACTTACAATGGCTCTGTCTGATGTGCATCCATGCAATATATCACCCCGGCCGCATCGTCTATGATCTGACCAAACAGAAAATCCTCTCAACGACAGAGAAACCACCACCAAGATGGAAGATCTTGGGAAGAGTATAAAATGAAAACCAAAGTACTAATACCTGTTTAAAAGGCTGGATTGTCTGCTTATCATCAATGCAATGAAGAAGAAGAGAGACAAAAGGAAGGATCAGTACAATTCAACTCGTCACGGAAGCAACATTATTCCAAATGCCACAAAGAAATTAGGCACATAAATGAATTTAGATGGGATCTCTTTTTACCTTGATCATCTCGAATCATTTTATCTTACAGTAGAGAAAATTAGAAGAACCATCTTTTGTTTTTTTGTTGACAAATAACCATCACTATCGGAACAATGTCTAGACTCATGACACATAGCGCTGATTTGCCACTTAGCTCATTTTAACAACAAAACTCACTGGTGGACCACGGTTCTCTCTCTCCATAACAGATTGACGTGTGCATAATCAACCGCGGAAAAGTGGCACGCATGAGCCGCCTGGAATCGTCGCACGGGGTGGCAAATGGAGAGCGCGAAGGCAACCCCGACGGAATCGTCGCACGGGATGGAAAATGGAGAGCGCAAATGGTGATGGAGCAGGAGACAGATGCCGGCCGTCTCTCTTCGCGGCCGAAGACATGTATTTATACAGCCGCCACATCAACCCCCTCAATGCTCGCGCTCGAGGGTAACGCGGAGGTGAGAACGCCCATTGCACCACCTCCAGCTCGTTGACATGGGAGGCCACGTGGTTGCGTTGCTGTGCTCCCACGCATATGCGTCATGTGGCATGTCGGCCAAGTTCGTGGACGCTCACAATGAGGCGGCCGTGCGCGCCGTAGTGCAGCCTGATACTCTACGTGGAGACCATGGCCAACCTGATGCTCGCTGTGACTGACATCCCCATGCTCGCGCGCGTCACGTGGGAGTACCCCCATGGTCATGTCACCTGCCAGGCTCGGCGTCAACAGCAACGTTATGGTCCCCAGTCCACATGTCCATTATTATCAGCGGATGGGTGGTGCACATTTGCCACATGTGGTCGACGTACGCTCGACCTAGTGCGGATGGATCTGGCTGGATAGCCCAAACTCTGGTTCGCCGTGCGCTCGACATGGTGCGAATGAAGCTAGTGGGCTCATGCAGAATGCTCGGCTAAATGGTTGAGGCCATCTGCAGGGCTTGGGGATCAACTTCCAAGGGGTAGGTGTCCAAACTGGCGGCTTGGGATGCAAGCGTGGTCGTGGACGTGGAGATAACTAGGTTGTTGGACACCAAGCGAAGGTTTCTCAAGAGACACACACAGCGGTGGTGGGCAACACTGACTTCTCCGCACATGCGCATGCCGAGTAGCAGCAAGCTGGAGACCGAGCGGCGCTAGAGATGCCAAGATCGACCGCACCAAGGGGTCCCTCACCTCGGAGCTTCATCCAGGCCCCACCCTCGTTGCTGGACGAGCTCCAAGTCTCCGGCCTCAACCCTACCCATTTCTGGGAAGGAGACGACGGAGGAGGGGGCAGAGAGGAGGAATGAAGATAACAGACAGGTAGGTCCTATGTGCACTTCTGCTTATAATTCTCATATGTCGCCAACTCAGCTTGACAACCAATGCCCACCGGTTAGTTTCGCAGCTAATCGATGAATCAGTGTTGTGTGTCTGTGTCATGACACTACCGTGACTGGAGTGGTTAATGACTATTGAATTTCCTCATTTTGTGTAGTAAAATTTCAAAGAGTACCTAGTAATTTTGAAAAAGATTGGTACAACAAGCTACGGCTATGTCATTTATTTTTCTGGAATATAAACATAAAAGGACTATTGATTATATTGTTGTATTAAAATCAGTTGGAAAACATGATTTGATGCGCGATGCTTATTTTAATTATCCATGAATCAACTATGCAATAAACAATTATTTATGCTGAACACAAATCTTTTACGGTGATTGTAGAGTTACGAAATGTAATTTCCTGTAACTCCTCCTTTGATTATTTCCGGCCATTGATTTTAACATGCCAATTACAGTATTTAATTTAATCACGAAGGGTATTATGGTCCGTGGTTTTTCTTGCGAACATTGTGCCTCGCTCGATCAATCCCACGTAACTGTCGCATATCTCCGATCCCATCTCACGAGTGCGTAGACGACGGCGACGGCGTGTGGACCTAGAGGCGACGCCGCCGACACGAGGACCTGGGGCGACCACGCCATCTTGCGAACCGGAGTCGAGGAACGCCTTCCCAACGCGCCTCCCGAGCCGTTCCTTACATCGAGCGCCGCGGCGGCTCTCTCAGGCCGTACCATCATCGAAGTCGCAGCCGCTGTGCCGAAGTCGATGGAGACCTGCTCCTACAGCGGCCCTAAACCTTTGTCTTCTCTTTTGGTACATGTTCCTCTAATCTTACTAGCGACGCATTGGTTCTGGGGATTAACAACAGTAGTATAATCCATGGTTAATTGGATCTGTGTTGCATGATTGTATTAGTGGTTACCAGCCCTGCAAACTGATTTGAGGATGAGCAAATAGTTGAACCTTCTAGCTAGCTACTCGTTGTATTAAGGTTCGCTGGATTGCAAGTGCTAGGGCTAATTTTAGTGGGTGTTTCAATTAGACTAGTACGAATACTAGTGCTCCATGAATTGGGATTGGGCAGATTGCACCCGGAAAAAAACTAATCAACTCGTGAGACAATGGCTAGCTAACTGATGGCTAGTTCCATGCCTACTGTTTACCTTGTTCATTGGAATCAAGTTTCTTATGGTACAGAGAATAAATAAACGACTACAGGGACACATAGTTTTACTTTGTAGAGTCAACCGGTTCGGTGCTCTGTGCTAGTATACTAGCAGCGAAGGTGTTAAATAGTACTCTCTCCGTCCGAAAAAGTTTGTCTCTCAAATGGATGTATCTAGCATCAAGTTAGTGCTAGATACATTCATTTGAGGAACAAGTTTGGGACAAGCTTTTCCGGATGGAGGGAGTAGCCTACTAGCAGAGAAGATGTTTAATTAAAACTGGATCTTGTAACTGATTGCTGCTGACGAGAATGGTTAATAGGTATATGTATTGTATGTATAGAAAGTTAGCTATAGCTTGCGTAGTGCAAAGTAATTGGTTAATTGCAGTCTAATAAAATGGCTCTGGGACAATGTTAACCGGTGAGAGGAGATACATTGAGTTTTAAATATATATCCATGTGCTATCTTTTACAATATTCTGAGTGTGGGTTAATATATAGGTTTGACAACTTTGTGTGTGAAGGGTGCTTTTTCAGACAACCTTCAGTATCGAGTGTACTTTGTTCTTCAAATTTGGTGTTTCAACAGGATACTTCCAATTTCAGTCAATCTACATGTAATTTTATTGTTATTATTACTTTATAGTTTAACAATTTTCTTTATCATGCAGCTGTTGATACCTCACGGTCTGATAAGCTCAATAGTGTCTCTTCTGGTAGTGGTGTAGCTTGAGGAAGCAATGCCTTATGGACATGGGGCAAAAGGAAGTACGTAAAATTCCGTGGCCTGCTCGGATTTGAGGATGATGTGTGAGCTCCATGCGTGAGCCTTTTATTTTATATTGTGCCCAAAGCTATGTGTGAGATTTATTTGTGAGATCTAAGCTATGCGTGAGAATGTTGCAATGTCTGAGACCTTAGTTCTTGAATTATGCTCCATTTTCACATATTTTGGTCGTTTGAACATATGAAATGCCCACGATGGACTAATGCTAGCTAAACGCTTCCAAATTTTCGGTGGTTGCAACTTTGTCTTCGGCGGCGCTCGGAGAGCGGTCGACGACAATGATCCGAGTGTCTGTTCATGCCACCGCCTATGTTGCGTTTTGTTTTCATGCCCAACAATCTTCCTTTGCCCAACCACCTGGATAGCTTTGCGTCACCCCTCTGGACCTCCCAGATGAAGGAATTGGACTGATTGTCAGGAATCAACGACACGACCACGTTCTTCCCCACTTTAGATCGATCTCCGTCGTGCTATCGATCTCCTTTAGCAGTGAGTCCCCTACCCCTCCTTGGCTTTTTCTCTTCTCCTTCGCACACCTGAATCTATTGCAACCTTAACGAACATGCAGAAGTCCTACATCGTCCTAATGGTGAGTTACGGCTCTATTGCCCGCCACCACCGATGAAGTCCTCGCTGACGAGCAGCACCTCAGGCCAAGCCACCCTGCCATTTGGCCCCGCCTCGATGAGATGAACTCCCGGGCCATAGGAATTGTCCTTGGGGGCCCTTCGCAGCACGACGGCGAGCGAGCCAAGCCTTGCACACTTCTTCAACATGAACTGAGCTGACCCGTGATGACAAAATTGAGCAGTCGCTTAGAGCGCTTCCCAAAAACCTAACTCGTGCTCTCCGGTTGCAGGATCACAAGGACGAACGGTTTCGGATCTGCTCTCCCGCACACTGATGCACGCTGGCGTTCAAGATAGAGTAGACCACGGTGGTAGAGCAAGTTGCGAGATGAGGCAAAACCCTAGGTGTTTTCAGTGTATCTTTGGTCGAGGCTCGTAAATAATATATATAGGTGAACCAGAGGCGGTATTGTGTTGCGACCACAATCTCAAATCTACTTGGTTTCCAAGTCGAACTTACCGGACAAGTAAACAATGAGCTTGACCGTCAAGACACCAAAAAATTAAAACGGCAAAAGGAAGTTCCGCCCCTGCAAGACAACGGACCGGATTTTGGTGGACCATTCACGTGTAAGTCATCAGGTCTTCTGTGGCGTCCTGTCTAATTGTTGGTGTTCACAAAAAACTTACCGAGGTACCTTTTCTAACTTTTGGTGTTCTCGTCTGATTTTTGCTTGCGGCCTGTTAGCAATTAGGCATGACCAGTTTAAGTAGTAGAGGTTTTTTCACGGAAAGCTTTATGTAGTAGAGTTATTGAAGGTTCAATCCTCAAATGACAAAATGAAATGAGTAGCAGTCGCTTCCATAGTTGACTCAAATGTATGTATCTACTTGCTGACAGCCTTTCCAGCTTGAAGATCACTGAAGCTGTTTATCATTCTGTAGATATCAGATGTTATAAATGAAGTGGTGGAGGCTCATAACCAAATGCTGGACATAGTGGTATGTTGTATCTACTACTTTAACCTTATCTTCCCCCAAAGATCTGAATGTACTCCTGCTGCTATCCTAAGAACACATGCCTTATTCAGGGGAATGACAGATTCATCAAGGGGGTTTCTCTCTGGAACTGTGGACAAATTCAAGATGGTAAGCGGCCGGATTAAATAACTCGCCATGCATCTTCTGCTCGTATTCTCCCGAGACTGATTCATGTTTCCATGACTGTAGGTGTTCAAGACCAAATCGAGCAGAGGATGGGAACCCTCGTGGCCTGGCGTCGTTCCTCGGCTCTTCATACTAGTGTACTACCTGACCAGGTAGAAGGATCCTTGGGTTCGGCGTGCTTGCGGGCCGCGGCCCCGACTCAGCGTCCGTCCACCGCGCCAGGTAACCTGACCTAACCCGGCCGGTGAGGCGTGGGCGTTGCTGCGGCGCGCGAGGTCAAGTCCGGTGTGCCGACGGCCGACGGAGACGACGTGCAAGTCCGGCTGCCGGCTGTTGCTGACCTCGCTGCCGGCGGAGGTGCTCGACGCGCGGCGCAACGTGGTCATCGTCGACGGGCCAAGCAGGGCTGGGCCAGCGAGCCAGGGAAGATGGGCGCCAACAAAAAAACATCGAAGCGACGAGCGAGGCTGGATAGGCCGGAAACGAGCCACGATCGATTCGTTCGGCAGTTTTGCACAAAAAAAAACTCTGGTGTGCGAGTTACATATTCCTTTGACGAATCTGCCCCTTGAAAAAAAACTGGTCCCACACAAAATATGTAACGGTCCCATCGTTATTTGTAATTTCCCGTAATTTTAATCTTGTAACTCCTCGTAACTTTTATTTTTCAACCGTCAGATTGAGGTGGATGGACGGCTCCTAAATTCGCCGATCACCGTAACAATTGTAATCAAAGAGACATAACTTTGTAAGTCATATACAGGGACAGCAGACAGGCAATTGAACACTTTCTTTCTGGTGCATTATATGGTATGTACAGTTTTGATCAAACAAGGATGAAACACCCCTGGTAACCAATAGTTCACTTATCCCGGCTGAGTGAAAGATTGTTTACTCGAAATATTAAACCTATTATGCTGTTATTGCCCTTTCTGACATTTGTATTAATTAAATTTCTGCCATGCTGTTACTCTTACTTGCACCATTATTCATTACACACAAGTTTCATTTGTACTAGCCAATAATTAACTATACATAGCTTTTGTAAATAAGTTTTCTTTCTTAGTTTAGCGATCTCACCTGTATCTCGGTGGCTCTATCACGTGCTGATGTGCACACACGCACGCACACAACTGGTGAGACTTGTCAACAAACAAAATTCTGACTTCTCAACAACACTTTTTTTTATTGTTGATTTAATACTACATGAAAATAAAAAGGAAAAGATGTGCAACCCAACCTAATCTACTGATTATATTGCGGTACTCTGTATTAAATAATTCTAAAATATGTTTGATCTGGACGTCTTTTATTTGTTGAAGAAAGCGATCCCTCCGCAATTTCATTCACAAAAACACAAAGTTCAGTTCTACTACAAAGCATAAGTAAATATATTTTGATTGAGCGTCTGTCAATTTGTCACTATAACTACAATCAAAGATCATTTGCACTGGACACTAATCAAATAAACAAAGCTTTGCAAGTTAGTGTTCTTAGACAACTCACCACACGGGTTTCCTCACTTGCTTCTTGTGGCTCACTGACGTCAAAAACCACATCCAAATTCACGACATCAACCACATTGACTGCCTCATTAGTGAACATGTTTGTAGCTATATCCTCAACTGCAAGGCAATCATTCACTTTGGTGCTCCATACAATAAGTTCACTGGCACGATGCATATATCCCGGTGTCTTCCCCTGCAGCTGCATTGTTATCTCAACACTACACATGGATCGTGGCGGCATAATGCCTTTCTGCGGCTGTATGCAGTATGCCAGGGGGCTTGTATTTTTTATGTTGAAGGCAATGTAAGAACCCGTCTCATTGGTTAGCTGAAGTGTGCATGACATCTGTTTGTTAAGCTCAAAAGGAAAATGTAGTTGGAGTGGCTCAATTCCAAGCATATCATCATCCGAGTAGGGGCTTATCTTCATGAAAAGAGCAGGAGTATATATATGTGTTACACACCATACTCAGGGTAAGTATTCCAAAGCTAACTAATAAGGCCCATGGAGCATACGAGCTTACCTGTCCAAATGTATGTTCATAGGCATTGCTGATTTTTTCATTAGCGCCTTCAATTTCTCTTATAACATGTATCATATCCCATATATATGGCCCTTTGACTGGGTCAATTTCCTGGCAGAGTAACCCAATTTCGAGGCATTTTGCTACTTCTTGATAAACCAGTGGTGTTTCGTTCCCAGTTTTCTTCCATTTGTGCCTCCATCTCCTAAGTACCTGTCATTCCACAGAACGTGACACATAATAAGTTGAAATGTTCAACAAAAAAACTCAAGCGTTGGGATGATGACACGTAAACCAGCTTAGACACGTCTCTCTCATCTACACAAAATTAGACGAGGCGATGGATGCTTGGGATCGATGCAAAAAGAGAGAGGTAATGTTTTAATTCCCAATATCAACAATCCTGTAAGATCCCAATATCTCTCTCACTCACTCCAAAGATCTTTTGCCAAACCGATCATCGCATGTGCTTTGTTTTTGCTGTACATGTGTGTGTGTGTTACACACACACACACACACACAGAGAGAGAGAGAGAGAGAGAGAGAGAGAGAGAGAGAGAGGAACGAGAAGAACTGGGACTCCTCTGCAGGTCCTTGTTGAGGGCTTGAGGCAGCGAGTTCCTCATCCGCTCGCAGCTCCTCACGGTTGCCATTAAGATGAGGTCGGGGGGAACGAGAAGAATGATTGGGGTTGGGTGTCATGAAGGGTATTTTGGATATTTTACTGTAGGCCTATATTGCCAGGGGCTAATCGTCAAGATTCTATGAAAGTAGTGGCAAATGATCGATTACAACAAAGATGAGGGCAAATCCTCAAAGTGCAAGGAAACCTGGGGCAAATCCTCAAATTCCCTAAAAAAAGAGCGCTTTTACAGTACCCTTCAATCAACACAGACCGTCTGTTTTCTTTAATCCAACGGATGTAGCTTATTGGTACTCCAGCGCGGGTGTTAGGGAGTACTAATACCAAGTGTTAAGGAGTACCTCCAGTTCAAGGGTAAAATCGTATCAGCAGATATGTAAAAAAAAACGTAACAGAAGATGACAAATAATGTGTGCCTAATATTCAGATCGAACAGTTATCTTAAAGGATCTGATTTCTTTTAGGAATACACTGTTTTTTTGCGAATAGGAATAAAAGATTTGACTGGATATTGTTTCTACGTGCTCGAATGCTCGTATGGATTCAATGCACAATATAACTACATGCATCTGCCGGCATTGTGTTCTTTTTTGCAAGTTCGTCGTCTTCAATCTATGAAGATCTTATCAACACTCAAGTATCTATACCTGATTTTTGTTCAAATTAAGGACCAATCTCAGTGATTGAAGATATGCACACATGGAGAAAGGGATCGAGACGGGCGATGAGATATCAAATGCACAAGATCGATGTTACAGAGGTGGGATTGCCTGATACATCAGCAGCGCTACGAGCGAAGTGGAGAAACCATCGGCAGTGTGATGGCCGAGCATCAGGAAGATAGTTAGCCCTGCAGAGAGGATGATTGGTGCGCTGAGCCGCTGAAGGGAGGGCAGATCAGCTGCTGAGACGGATACGGGGAAGATCACTTGACGGCGTTCCAAGGGAGAGCCGCGTGATTGCAACGCCAGCGATGTTAATAGATTGGATCATAGGACTTTTTTTCATCATCAACGAAATAGCCTAGAAGATTTATTAATAAAAAGATTTTTTTCCGGGGAAATTTTATAGCAACACAAAAGGTCCATAATACCCCTTAGAATCGATGGTTGGATTTAATTGGTACTCCCTGTTCTGTTTTGGAGTACCAGGGTACTGTAAAAGAGCTCAAAAAAGATAAGTGGGAGCATGTTAAAATTTGCCACGTGAGCATGTACACACATCAACCAGACGAGCACTTGTACCACTCGAACTCAGCTAACTAAACTTGCCCGGACGAACTCGGCTAACTAAACCTGCCCGGAATCTAGACTCGAGCACCACACGTACACTTGGTGCTACAATTCCTACCATCGTTGCTATCCGCAAACCGGGAACAGACACATCATGGAGACAAGCAGAGGTTGTCGTGCAAGTGCAAGAATGCCACCGGCGTCACCGTCATCCTCCACATTGTCTTAGCCATCATGGTCCCACATGTCATGTCAGAACTTCGGATTTGGGGCAGGATATGGCAGAGGAACCCAGGGACCCACCCCTTAGCGCCGCCCTTCTAAATTCATGCCTACCTACCGACGCCCTTCTACAATCAAGCTCACCTACCGACGATGTAGACGACAACTTGGGCAACATCATGGACCTTCTCCCCTTCCCACGTCCTCTCCCATGTTGGAGATGTTGGATATGGAGCAAGAGATGGCTATTGGTGTAGTGAGCCCCTCCGCAAGGTTCGATAGAGTGGTCATGTGCGGTTCTAGGTGAAATCATAAGTTTTCAATGGGGTCGATGCTGGCAATGATGCTGCCCACATGCGTTGTTTTCCTCTTGGAGGTGTTGCCAAAGAACTCGCTGACAAGTCACAATTCACTAGGGATGGCGAAAAAATTCCACAGCGGAGGTCGGCTTGGGCCGACATCGGTGTTACCAACTTCAAGGGGCACATAGGTGATTAAAACAAGTTGGTGCCATCGGGTTGCTGGTGTTGCTATTCTCCAGGATAACACTCCTGGTCTAGTTTAGCTAGGCAATTTGTCTCGTTTGTCACGGTTTTGCATGGTCGTCCTTCAATCGACAACATCCTGTCTTATATATGAATGAGCTCCCTGACCTCTTGACATGGTCTCATATAAAGCAGAATAAACAATGCACACAAATTGCTTTTCCTAGGAGGAAAAGAACCTTCCTATTAATTTTGGGTGTGGCTAAATCTCAGTAGACTGAGATAATCAAGTGACATAACATATAATAAAAAAGAAAAAAATGCATGGATCTCCATGTAAGATCTCAAGAATATATCATCGATTGAGACATAAGTAAGTCGCAATCAACTAAAATTTAGCAAAACCAATTAATTTACGGTGTGGATAAATCAAGTGTGTGGGTATTTCCTAAACCCACCAAGGTGACATATAAGCAAGCTACCATGGTATACATTACAATTTTAACGTGAAGCCACTAGTAGAAAACAGGGCTTTGGTCCAGGCCGGGTCAGCCCATTAGTCCCGGTTCAGTCTAGAACCGGGACCAATGTGGGCATTGGTCCCGATTTGTGAGCCCAGGGGGCCGGCCGGGCCACGTGGGCCATTGGTCCCGGTTCGTCTGGACCTTTTGGTCCCGGTTGGTGGGACGAACCGGGACCAATGGGCCTCGCTCCTGGCCCACCACCATTGGTCCCGGTTAGTGGCTTGAACCGGGACCAAAGGCTCCCCTTTAGTCCCGGTTCATGCCACCAACCGGGACCAATGAGGTGCCTATATATACCCCCTCGCGCAAGAGCAGAGCACAGTGCTCTGTTTTTTCTGGCCGAGGGGGAGAGGGCTTTGTGGTGCTCTAGCTCACCTCCTATGCACATGAGGTGTTCGATGGAATGCCCGAGCCACACTACTTAAGCTTTCTCCTCTCGAAGCTCGACCTCCAAGCTCCATTTTCCTCGAGATTTGTCTAGATTTAGTGGTCCATCACGACCCGTCCCTGTCTTCACCGCCGTCGATCACTCGCGCTGATCTCATCACCGACACCACCGTGGTGAGCCTCTTGTTCTTATCTTCTTTCTGAAAGGAAAAATATTCTTACTTGTATGTTTAGATAGATACTTGTATCATTTTCTTACATTTATTATTGCATCTTATATAGTGCGATGGTTTTGGTATCCACCCCCGTCGGCCCTCGTCCTGTCTATGATTCGGATGTGGTATGTATGTTATCTTTATAACTATTGGTTCATTTATTGTTTATGAAAATTATGCCGACCAACGTGACATAGATTTTATTTATCTAGGATGTATGTGAATCGGAAATGCCAACCGACCCTATTGTTGAGAGGTTAAATTTAGTTGAAGAACAAAACAATTTGTTGAAGGAAAAAATAAAAAAAATTGAGGAGGAGAAGATGATATTGGAGTTGCATGTTGCGGATGTCGTCGATGATCACAAGATCAAGATGGATGCAATGCGCTTGAAGATTTGAAAGATTAGAAAATATGCCATTCATACCGAGGCTTGGTATCATTATGCCGTTGGATCAATTGTTACCTTGGTTGCAATTATGATCGCATTTGTTTTCGCATTGAAATGTTTTACATAATTTCAATGTATGGTTTAATTAATTAGATGCTCTGGAGAGCTATATGTTGTTAGATGAGAACTATGTATGCACTTTGGTTTTAATGTGATGATGAACTTCTATTAATTTGGACACTTAATTATATATAATGCACGCAGATGAACTGGCAATGGATGTACGGTGACAGACACAACCGCGAGTACATTAAGGGCGTGCATGAGTTTCTCGATACGGCTGAGGAAAACAAGCAGAATGGTTTTATGTGTTGTCCATGCACTGAATGTGGGAATACGAGGTCTTACTCTAACCGAAAAATCCTTCACTCCCACCTGCTTTACAAGGGTTTTATGCCACACTATAATGTTTGGACGAGGCACGGAGAAATAGGGGTTATGATAGAAGACGGCGAAGAAGAAGAGTACGATGACAACTATGTGCCCCCTGAATACGGTGATGCTGCAATGGGGGGAGCTGGTGAAGATCAAGAGGAACCAGACGATGTGCCCAATGATGCTGCCACGGGTGAAGCTGCTAAAGATCAAGAGGAACCAGACGATGTGCCCGATGATGATGATCTCCGCCGGGTCATTGTCGATGCAAGGATGCAATGCATTAGTCAAAAGGAGAAGCTGAAGTTCGATCGCATGTTAGAGGATCACAAAAAAGGGTTATACCCCAATTGCGAAGATGGCAACACAAAGCTCGGTACCGTACTGGAATTGCTGCAGTGGAAGGCAGAGAATGCTGTGGCTGACGAAGGATTTGAGAAGCTACTGAAAATATTGAAGAAGAAGCTTCCAAAGGATAACGAATTGCCCGACAGTACATACGCAGCAAAGAAGGTCGTATGCCCTCTAGGATTGGAGGTGGAGAAGATACATGCATGCCCTAATGACTGCATCCTCTACCGCGGTGCATACAAGGATCTGAATGCATGCCCGGTATGCGGTGCATTGCGGGGTAAGATCAGGCGAGATGACCCTCATGATGTTGACGGCGAGCCCCTCAGGAAGAGGGTTCCTGCGAAGGTGATGTGGTATGCTCCTATAATACCACGGTTGAAACGTCTGTTCAGAAACGAAGAGCATGCCAAGTTGATGCGATGGCACAGTGAGAACCGAAAGAAAGATGGGAAGTTGAGAGCACCCGCTGACGGGTCGCAGTGGAGAAAAATCGAGAGAAAGTACTAGGATGAGTTTGCAAAGGATCCAAGGAATGTATGGTTTGCTTTAAGCGCGGATGGCATTAATCATTTCGGGGAGCAGAGCAGCAATCACAGCACCTGGCCCGTGACTCTATGTATGTATAACCTTCCTCCTTGGATGTGCATGAAGCGGAAGTTCATTATGATGCCAGTTCTCAACCAAGACCCTAAGCAACCCGGCAACGAAATTGATGTGTACCTAAGGCCATTAGTTGAAGAACTTTTACAGCTGTGGAATGGAAACGGTGTACGTACGTGGGATGAGCACAGACAGGAGGAATTTAACCTTAAGGCGTTGCTGTTCGTGACCATCAACGATTGGCCCGCTCTCAGTAACCTTTCAGGACAGACAAACAAAGGATACCACGCATGCACGCACTGTTTAGATGACACTGAAAGTATATACCTGGACAAATGCAAGAAGAATGTGTACCTGGGCCATCGTCGATTTCTTCCGACCAACCATCAATGTCGAAAGAAAGGCAAGCATTTCAAAGGCGAGGCAGATCACCGGAAGAAGCCCGCCATGCGCACCGGTGATCACGTGCTTGCTATGGTCAATGATTTACACTATGTAATCTTTGGAAAGGGTCCCGGTGGACTAGCTGTTCCGAATGACGCTGAGGGACACGCACCCATGTGGAAGAAGAAATCTATATTTTGGGACCTACCCTACTGGAAAGACCTAGAGGTCCACTCCTCAATCAACGTGATGCACGTGACGAAGAACCTTTGCGTGAACCTGCTAGGCTTCTTGGGCGTGTATGGGAAGACAAAGGATACACCTGAGGCACGGGAGGACCTGCAACGTTTGCACGAAAAAGACGGCATGCCTCCGAAGCAGTATAAAGGTCCTGCCAGCTACGCTCTTACGAAAGAAGAGAAAGAAATCTTCTTTGAATGCCTGCTCAGTATGAAGGTCACGACTGGCTTCTCGTCGAATATAAAGGGAATAATAAATATGCCAGAGAAAAAGTTTCAGAACCTAAAGTCTCATGACTGCCACGTGATTATGACGCAACTGCTTCCGGTTGCATCGAGGGGGCTTCTACCGGAAAACGTCCGATTAGCCATTGTGAAGCTATGTGCATTCCTCAATGCAATCTCTCATAAGGTGATCGATCCAGAAATCGTACCAAGGCTAAGGAGTGATGTGGCGCAATGTCTTGTCAGTTTCGAGCTGGTGTTCCCACCATCCTTCTTCAATATCATGACGCACGTCCTAGTTCATCTAGTCGACGAGATTTTCATCCTGGGGCCCGTATTTCTACACAATATGTTCCCCTTTGAGAGGTTCATGGGAGTCCTAAAGAAATATGTCTGTAACCGTGCTAGGCCAGAAGGAAGCATCTCCATGGGCCATCAAACAGAGGATGTTATCGGGTTTTGTGTTGAATTCATCCCTGGCCTTAACAAGATAGGTCTCCCTAAATCGCGGTATGAGGGAAGACTGACTGGAAAAGGCACTCTTGGAAGAGACTCAATAATATGCAGGGATGGATATTCTTGGTCAAGCACACTACGCAGTTCTACAGAACTCTACCTTGGTGACCCCGTATGTCAATGAACACAAGAACAGTCTGCGCTCCAAACACCCGGAGCAATGCGACGACTGGATTACATGTGAACACATCAGGACTTTCAGCAGTTGGTTGGAAACACGTCTCAGAGGTGACAACACTGTTTGTGATGAGTTGTACTTGTTGTCCAGGGGACCATCTTTGACTGTATTGACTTACAAAGAATACGAGATAAATGGGAATACATTTTACACGATCGCCCAAGACCAAAAGAGCACCAACCAAAACAGCGGTGTCCGCTTTGATGCAGCAACCGAGAGCGGAAAGGACACATATTATGGTTACATAGTGGACATATGGGAACTTGACTACGGTCCTGATTTTAAGGTCCCTTTGTTTAAGTGCAAATGGGTCAATCTGTTAGGCGGCGGGGTACAGGTAGACCCACAGTACGGAATGACAACAGTGGATCTGAAAAATCTTGGGTACACTGACGAACCGTTCGTCCTAGCCAATGATGTGCCATAGGTTATCTATGTGAAGGACATGTCTACCAAACCGAGAAAAAGAAAAGATAAGGAAGCGAATACATCATACGATGAGCCAAAGCGCCACATAGTTCTTTCAGGAAAAAGGGACATCCTGGGAGTGGACGGCAAGACAGACATGTCTGAAGATTATGAAAAGTTTCATGAAATTCCTCCCTTCAATGTCAAGGCTGACCCAAGCATTCTGATAAACAATGAAGATTATCCATGGTTACGGCGCAATAAGCAAATGACACAAGCGAAGAAAAAGTGAAGACTTTCTCCCGCAACTATTATGATGATACCATGCCAAATTTGTAACAGACGAACATGCTACCATTGTTCGTTTTGTACATGGACATGCTATGTGGGTGAAATTATGATACCATCCCAACTTTCAACTTTTTCAAAGTTCATTTGAAATGCTTTCATGTCTTATGGTTCGAAACTTTGATACTTCGAAAGTGATTGTCCATTTTGTATACGAAGTGCATCCAGTTTTTGTCGTAACCCTCTCTACTTTTTGGAACATGCTATGTGGGTGAAATGATGATACCATGCCAACTTTCAACCTTTTCAGAGTTCATTTTGAAATGCTTTCCAATTTCAGAGTCATTTAGCTCAAAGAATGAATTAATAGCAAACAGAATGAACTACAAAACTTTTATGAAAATAAAAACAATCAATTAAAATATTATGTTATGATCAACTAAAATAAAACTATAATATTCTTCAATAGCAAAAAGAATATAATTTTTGTGACCTAAAATCAAACTACAAGTATTTAATTGTAAGTATAAATAAAAATTAAATAGCAAAGAAGAAAAAAAATTCTATTTTTATAGTAAAGTTATTCATAAACTAGTGATTCACACAAAATTAAAAAAATTCAAATTTAAACTATTCAAAATTTTAAAACTAATGGCACTAACAGAAAGTTTATAATTTTTGTGACCTAAAATAAAAAAGAAATCACTAAAAAACTATAAGTATTTAGTTGTAAGTATAAATAAAAAATAAATAGAAAAAAATTCTATTTTTATAGTAAAGTTATTCATAAACTAGTGATTCACACAAATTTTTAAAAATTCAAATTTAAACTATTCAAAATTTAAAACTAATGGCACTAACAGAAAGTTTATAATTTTTGTGACCTAAAAGCAAAAGGAAATCACTAAAAAACTGTAAGTATTTAGTTTTGAGTAGAAATAAAAAAATAAAAAACCAAAAAATGTAGAAATAAAAAAAACAAAAAAATGCCTCCTACTGGGCCTCCACGGCCTGAATACGACTAGAAACCCTACATGGGCCAGGATTCAGGCCCGCAGAAGGCCCAATAGGCCCACATGCAGTAGCAAATTTAGGCCCGAAAGCCTGCATTAGAGAGGAGCTCGAATGGGGAGGCACACCAGTGCTTATAAACAAGTGCCGACACCCTTCAGCTAGCGATGTGGGACTAAACTTTTGGGCGCGGGGCAGCACAAGGCCATTGGTCCCGGTTGGTGGCACCAACCGGGACTAAAGGGGGCATTGGTCACGGTTCGTGGCACCAACCGTGACCAATGCCCCCCTTTAGTCCCGGTTGGTGCCACCAACCGGGACCAAAGGCCGCCGCTTCCCGCCCTTTGGGCTGCTGAAAATTGGCCTTTGGTCCCGGTTCGTGGCACCAACCGGGACCGAAGAGGGGCATTGGTCACGGTTCGTGCCACGAACCGGGACCATTGCTCTGGCTATATATACAACACTTGGGAAATTTCCGCCAACTGCTCCCATTCCTCATCGTCGACGCCGGCAGGCTGCCCCTCTCGCGTCGTCGCCGCCGCCGAGCCCTGCCCCTCATCGTTGCCTCCGCCACCGCCGAGCCCTGCCCCGACGCCGTCAGGCTGCTCCACTTCGCCTTCCTCGCCGCCGCCGCCGAGCCCTACCCCGACGCCTTCCCGGCCCGCTCCCACTGTGAGCCGTCGTGCCGTTCCCCTCCTCTCCTCCTCCCCCGCCGCGCCCTGCCACCGCCGCCAGCCATGCTCTCTTGCCGCACCCCGACGCCGCTGCCCGCCGTGCTCTGCCCCGACGACGGCGCCTGACCGTACGTGCTCCGCTTGCCGCGTCGCCGCTGGTTCGCCGCTGCCGCCTGGCCGCGCTCCGCTTGCCGCGCCGCCGCCCGCCTCTGTTAATTTTTTTGAGATATGTATGCATGTGTGTAGTGTATATGTGCATGTATGTGTATGTGTGTGCAGTGTATATGTGTGTGCATGCAGATATGTATATGTATGTGTATGTATGCATGTGTGTAGTGTATATGTGTATGTATGTATATGTGTGTACCAGATAACTTTGACATGAGGGGGTCGATATACCCCCTCCCCGATAACTTCGACATGATGGGGGGAGGGGGTCGCCGAGGGTTCGAGGGTCACCGAGTGTTCGAGGGTTTGTGGGGGCGAGGGTTGGGAACTAACTAGGGTAGAGGGTCGAGGGTTGCCGAGTGTTCGAGGGATTGAGGGGGCGAGGGTCGGGAACTAGCTATGGTAGAGGGTCGAGGGTCGCCAAGTGTTCGAGGGGGCGAGGGTCGGGAAGAAGAGGAGAAAAAAAGAAGAGGAAAAAGGAGAAGAAGAGGAGAGGAAGAAAAGGAAGAGGAGAAGAAGAAAGGAATAGAGGAGAAGAAGAAAAAATAGTTTTTTTTCTATTTTTTCTTCTTCTCCTCTTTTTTTTCTTCTTTTTTTTCTTCGATCTTCTTCCCCTCCCGATAGGAAAGTTTTATATAGAAAGTTTCAATTTTAGAAAAGTTTTATATATGCAAAAGTTACAATTTTAGAAAAAGATGGATAGGAAAGAAGAAAATAAGAAGAGGAAAGAAAGAAGAGGAGAGGAAAAGAAGAGGAGAAATAAATAAGAAGAAGAAAAAAGAAGAAAAAGAAGAGGAGAAGAAGAAAGGAATAGTGGAGAAGAAGAGAAAATATAATATATTATTCTATTTTCTCTTCTTCTCCACTATTCCTTTCTTCTTCTCCTCTTTTTTTTCTTCTTTTTTTTCCTCGATCTTCTCCTCTAGCTATTCCTTTCTTCTTCTCCTCTATTGGTCGAGGGTCGGGAACTAGGGTAGAGGGTCGAGGGTCGTTAAGGGATCAAGGGTCGAGGGTTTCAGGGTCATCGAGGGTTCGAGGGGTCGAGGATCGCCGAGGGGTCGAGAGAGGTTTCCTAGTGTCAAAGTATTGAAGAAATCCATGCCTTCATCATTAGCCGGAAGTAACCAGGGCATGTTGGTACGAAGTTCTGCAAAGTTGTTCTGGAATGGAGTCCCGGATAGAATAATCCGCCTTTTGGTACGAATTCAGCAAAGGCTTTGCAAATAGCGATATTCGGAAGGCTCTTGCTGAACTTTGTACCAAAAAGCGAATTATCCTATCTGGGACTCCGTTCCAGAACAGCTTTGAAGAGCTTCGTACCATCATGCACATGTTACTTTCGCCTAATGATGAAGACATGGTTTTGTTGAATCCTTTGACACTAGGCAACCTCCCAACCCCTCGGCGATCCTCTCGAACATGAGAGGAAGAAGAGGGTCGTCTAGTGGTCGAGGGTTCCAGGGTCGTCGAGGGTTCGAGGGGTCGAGGATCGCCGAGGGGTCGAGAGAGGTTTCCTAGTGTCAAAGTATTGAAGAAATCCATGCCTTCATCATTAGCCGGAAGTAACCAGGGCATGTTGGTACGAAGTTCTGCAAAGTTGTTCTGGAATGGAGTCCCGGATAGAATAATCCACCTTTTGGTACGAATTCAGCAAAGGCCTTGCAAATAGCGATATTCGGAAGGCTCTTTCTGAACTTTGTACCAAAAAGCGAACTATCCTATTTGGGACTCCGTTCCAGAACAACTTTGAAGAGCTTCGTACCATCATGCACATGTTACTTTCGCCTAATGATGAAGACATGGTTTTGTTGAATCCTTTGACACTAGGCAACCTCCCGACCCCTCGGCGATCCTCTCGAACATGAGAGGAAGAAGAGGATAAAAGAAGAAGAGGAAGAAGAAAAAAAGAGGAGAAGAAAGAATAGAGGAGTTCTTCTCCTCTATTCTTTCTTCTCCTCTTTTTTTCTTCTTCTTCCTCTTTTTTTATCGGGAACGAGGGTCGTCGAGGGACATAGATGTAGTGTTGTCGTTGTCGATATATACCCCCTCCCGATAGCTTACTATGATTAGGTAGCTAGTTCTACGTTTGGCACTAATATATCCATCTGTCATGTTTGAATAATAACTGCCATGTTGTAAATATTTGTAGAAACTATGGACACCGCCCTAGACGAAGCAACAAAAGAAGCGTTGTTGAGGGACATAATCGCAGAAGGAAGTGATGCCATCTCGTTGTTTCTCAACGAAACCGATGGTCTGGAAGGAGAGGGTGAACAAGCTGGCTACGGTGACCTAATGCCGGTGCAAGAAGAACATGAGGACGGCTCCGGTGACCCAATGCCGGTGCAAGAAGGAGACCGTGATGACGGCTCCGGTGACCGAACCGAGTCCGGCCAGGTATATATATTAGTTAAGCCTATGCTGACTAGCTGATTGATGCATTCATTGTTTTGGTATGTACACATATTAATTAAGTCTTTGTTCTTTTTTCTAGCCCTCCGGATCGAGCACAACTTCGGTAAAGAGACGAGGCCCGAAGAAAAAGTTGAGCTCGGATGAAAAGTTTGAGATCATAGCAATCGCGCCCGACGGCCAACCTATTGAACCCCTCCGGACAAAGAGCGCATTTGTTGCACAGTGCGGGGTTTTGGTTAGGGAGAAGATCCCGATAAGCATCCAGCAATGGTTTAAGCCGGCTACAGAAGACCCTGAGGTGTCTTATGTCAATGATATGCAGAAAAATGATCTTTGGACTGAGCTGAAGTCAAATTTCACCCTACCGCCAGAGGATAATCCAGAGAACCCAGTTAAAGAGAAATTAATCAAGTCTTTTGCTCTGAAGAGGATGGCAGAACTATTCAGGAGGTGGAAGAAAGAGCTGAATAAGTTTGTCGAAAATAATGAGACACCAGAATTCAAGGGCAGATATGAGAAGATCAGAGATCACTGGCCCGCATTTGTGGCCCACAAGACATCGGAAAAGAGTAAGAAGATGTCGGCGACAAACAAGCAAAATGCTGCGAAGAAGAAGCTTCACCATCGCACGGGGTCAGGTGGCTACCTCGTAGCCCGGCCTAAGTGGTCCAAGACTGAGAATGATCTTGTTCATAAAGGGATCGAACCAGAGACAATTAACTGGCCAGACCGTTGCCGGACTTGGTTCTTCGGGGCTGGCGGAACCTTGGACCCTGTAACAGGGAAGTGCATTTGGACGAACGATCAAATGGACATACCAGTCAGTAAGCTTAAGCACTATATCGAAGCAGCGCAGGAAGGGACGTTCTTTCCAGACAGAGAGAACGATGAGCTCACAATGGCCCTCGGGAATCCTAAGCACCCTGGACGGACACGAGGCATGCCAGGCTCCATTCCGTGGAAGGTTGGGTTTCCGGACGCAGGCAGTTACAAATCCCATGAGAGGAGGAAAAAAGTGCAGCAGACCCAAATGCAGGCGCTGCAAGCAAGGGTAGACGCGATAGAGGAACGAGAAGTAAATCACAGCAAACGTACTGCCGAAGCCTCCCCCGAAGCTACCCCGCCATCTCAGCGGAGAAGCAGCGTGGCTTCCACCGAGCTGCTTCAGCCAGAGCATGCCTTGACGGCTCCTGCCAGCTATCCCGTGGATGCTATCACGGAGTCTCAAAATTGCCACCTTATGACGCAATGGATGAATTTGAAGGTCAAGGCGGCTGTTGGCTCTGTTTATCCTACTGAACCCGGCGCAACTTTTCACTGCCGGCCGATTCCAGAAGGATATGCTAGGGTGATGGTGGATGAGATAACGGAGGGATTTGAGGACCTCCAGCTTGACCACCCTACCGGTGAAGGGGAGACTCGGCTGGGGTCTGCTCTGAAGACTCCATGCCTATGACGGAAGGAGCTCATCAACCTTCGGAACTGGACGCCTCCGCCTCCTCCTCCTCCTCCGGCATGTCAGGGCACTCCGCCTCCTCCACCGCCTCCTCCTTCGGCGAGTGATGATCAGGGCCCTCGGTTGGCTCCTTCTCCGGCGCGTGGCGGCACTCCGCCTCCTTCTCCGCCTGCACCGACGCGCCCGAGCAGCCAGCCTCCTCCTTCTCCGCCTCGTCAGCAAGGGCGGAAGAGACCTGCCGCCGCTCCAGCTGCTCTGGCGCGTCATAGTCCTTCTCCTCCGCCTCTTAAGCAAGTAAAGAAGACAACCGCTCCGTCTGCTCGGTCGGCGTCTAGCAGTACAACCAGAGGCGGGAGGACATACAGATTCGGTCCTTCTCTGAAGACTCCAGAGAAGTTACCATATGAGAGGACCCCGGAAGAGAACGCCGAGATCGTGCGGACCGAAGTGAAGGACTTCTTTGAAGGGTTGAAAGCAAAGGGACATCCACCTCCGGAGGAGAAGGTAGATGCGGTGAAAGCAAAGCGCACTCTGGCTGCCCTGACAAAACCACCGAAGTCTCCACCAAAAGGAAACTATGAGCGCATTACTGGAAAGGAAATTGCCGAAGCGGAGCGGTCGGGAAGTACTGTCAGTGATCAAAGGCTGAAAGAACGACGAGATGGGAAACAAATTGTTTGGGAACGTAGCAATAATTCAAAATTTTCCTACGTGTCACCAAGATCAATCTATGGAGTCATCTAGCAACGAGGGAGGAGTGGATCTACATACCCTTGTAGATCGCGCGCGGAAGTGTTCAAGAGAACGGGGTTGATGGAGTCGCACTCGTCGTGATCCAAATCACCGATGATCCTAGCGCTGAACGGACGGCACCTCCGCGTTCAACACACGTAAGGAGCAGCGACGTCTCCTCCTTCTTGATCCAGCAAGGGAGGAGGAGAGGTTGATGGAGATCCAGCAGCACGACGGCGTGGTGGTGGAAGTAGCGGGATTCCAACAGGGCTTCGCCAAGCGCTGCGGGAGGAGGGAGATGTGTCACGGGAGGGAGAGGGAGGCGCCAGGGCTTAGATTGGGCTGCCCTCCCTTCACCCCACTATATATAGGGCCAAGGGAGAGGGGGGGGCGCAGCCTTGGCCCTTCCATCAAGGAAGGGTGTGATGGCTTCTCGCCCCTCGTTGGTTACCCCAAGTGTAAGGTTTGAGATGCAGCGTAGCGGTAGTTTTCCCTCGGCAAAGATACCAAGGATCGAATCCCCAGAGACTCCAAGTTTCAACGAGAAGGTGTCAATCGCTAACGGCACCGTGGATTAGCAATCGACGTGGACCTGCACACAATACAGATAACTTTGTCCCCAACGAGTACAGAGAGGTTGTCAATCCCTCCGGCCTTGTAGTTTACAAAGGGTCAAAACGCAAGTGGTAATGGTGATGGATAGTGCTGCGGAAAGTAAAAGCAAAAAGTAAAAGCAACGGAAAGTAAATAGTGGTGTGATCAATGATGTGAATATGGACCGGGGCGCCATGACGTTCACTAGTGATGTCTCTCCCAAAAGACGATAAAACAGCTATGCGAGGTAAACAAATTACAGCTGGGCAATTGACAGGATTACGCGCGCAAACCAATGCTAACTATATTGCAAGATCGGTAGAGGTTCAAAGCATGGGCAGTACGCCAAGGTAAGTAGACCGAAATCCATCTGCATCTACTACTAATCATCCACCTTGAGATATCTATCCAGAACATCTCGCTGGTATTAAGTTGTGAGCCCCACCCAAAGTGTAAACTCAAAGCAACAGACAACTGCATTAAAATACTTTGCGTAAAGTAAACAATCCTTGCACCCCGCGGGCACAAGCACCGTTGTTTTCCCCCTTGTGGCAACAACACATCCCCTAGACTCATGTTTCTGTCACTCAAGCTAGTCATCGAGGGGCATGAACCCACAATCAAGCATAACGTTCCCTCTTGGAGTTACTATCTACTATTCGGCCAAAGCAATAAACAGCAACGGAGAACATGCAAGAATTACTCACAAACAAAAATATAAAAGAGGTAAATCAAATATATTACTCAAACACGATCTGAACATAATCTCACAATCCATCGGATCCCAGCAAACTCATCATAGCAATAGCATAAGAACTACATATGTGCCTCGATCATGTAGGGCAGCTCACGAGGACTAATTAGTGAAGCACAAGAACGGGAGGAGAACATCACATAGCTACTGGTCATGGACCCATGGTCCAAGGGAGACTACTCACGCATCGTCCGGGAGGCGTCCATGGTGGTGGAGAAGGTCTCGGTGGTGATCCTCCCCTCCGGCAGGGTGCCGGGAAGAGTTCTCCTGGCGCTCCCGATCTTGGAAGCGCGGCGGCGGCGGAACAGAGATGCGATCGCGAAAAAGGGCTCCCGTCTCGAGGGTTTCGACACGTGCTTTAAATATAGGCCAAAGGGTGGCGTCGGAAGGGTCCTGGGGGGCCCAGGCGCCCCCCGGCACGGCCAAGGGGGGGCCGCGCCACCAGGGCGCCTCGGCCCCTGGTGGCCCCCCTCCGGCTGTACTTCGGGCTCCTGGAAGGTTCCGGAACGCTGATTTTTTATATATTTTTTCTGGAATTTTTCTGGCAGTTTTCGTAATGGAAAAACCTGAAATACAAAAACAGCAGAAAACAGAAACTGGCACTGGGGTGCACTGAGTTAATAGGTTAGTCCAAATATGATCAAAATTGTATGGAAGTGTATGAATATCATAGCAATATCACCCAAAAGAGGCATGGAGCAAGCAGAAATTATAGATACGTTTTGGACGTATCAACATCCCCAAGCTTAATTCCTGCTCGTCCCCGAGTAGGTAAATGACAACAAGAATAATTTCTATGGTGACATGCTATCAACCATATAGGACTTTCTCATAGTCACATGACAAGAGCTTACAGAGACAATGATTCTATAGTAACTTAGTTGCCTCAAGAAAATCTCAAAGAACTAAAAGTTTTACAACATGAAACTGAAGCACCAAATAGATTTGCAATGAACATGGTATGTAAATATGATCAAGTGATATCTAGCTTGCCCCCTTTAGTGAAGCAAAACATAAATGCAGGGGCACCTCCAAGGTTTAAGTGACTACTAGATACAATGATTTCAGAATAAACGATATCACAACCATGCAAAAGACAATGCTACTTTGGGACAATGCACATTACACTCAGAATGACAACCATGCTCTCAGTAGTTGGTGCTTTTTGAAGAAGGTGGAGACTCTCGAACCGTGGCTTTTGTTGGCAAGTTGAAAAACCGTAGTCGGAAACAAAGACAAAGCATGTACAAGAGCTCTTGGTTTTAAAAACAGGGGTAATATTTTTTTTTTGATATGCATGTTTCGTCAACGAATGCTAGTAGCTAACCCAATTACTTCTTGAGCTGGACAAGTTTCAAGGAATGGCTCCCGAATGAGGATCATAACACCCTCTTAATCTCCTTGGTTTATCACTGCCAAAGTTTTCTGATTTCTCATGAACAAAGCGTGAAGGAAGATTCGTTTGTTATACTAATTTTTAATGAGTCGGGCGCACTCAATGCCAATTCCTTCTCATATTATAGGTTGCACATTATACATGCAATCCCAGGGGTGAAGCTTGTCCAACTCAAAAAGATCATGAATCAACCACTACTTCCTCGTAAACTTAAAACAGAGGCACAAAATAGGAACTTTATTTGAATATTTCGACATGGTACACGAAAGTCTTCGTTAGGAATGGCAGGTAAATACCATGTATAGGAAGGTATGGTGGACTCATATGGCAAAACTGGGTTAAAGGATTTGGATGCACAAGCAGTCAGTCCGCTTAGTACAGGCGAAGGCTAGCAAAAGAC
This sequence comes from Aegilops umbellulata, assembly GCA_032464435.1. Lineage (NCBI taxonomy): Eukaryota > Viridiplantae > Streptophyta > Magnoliopsida > Poales > Poaceae > Aegilops > Aegilops umbellulata. Next base: position 443,392,855 of record CP136059.1, on the reverse strand, counting down.
TGGGAGCGACCAACTTAGAGAGCAATGACGGCCATAATCATGCAGAGCGACAAAGCAACATTGAATCAGGCATGGAAGTTATATCGCTACTTAGAAATAAAAGATCATCAAGGCTTGACAGACTTTCTTTACAGTCTTGAATATGCGTGAGCATACGCCAAGTCAATCAAAATAAATTCTCGAAGGAAGATATCACTAACCATACCACATCATATTCAAACAAATGACGTTGGTACTCCAATATCACATTGGAAACCCTCCAGCTATTTGCAACTAACCATAAGCAACCAGAATTACCAAGCAACATCATGCACGTAGCATCTTTATCACTGACATATCAATCATTGCAACAGAAGCAAACCCTCTTAAAAAGGTAAACAAGATAATAAAGAGAGTTCAAGCAACCAACTAAACAAAAGCTCTTTGAAAAGATAAACATGGAAGCTAAGAGCTGAGCAAGGTAGTAGCTATTGAAAGACAAAGAACACACACAGCAAAGATAGACATGAAAACTCCATGTTGTGTTCTAAGTAGAAGTGGAGCGTGTTTCTCTCCCACAAAAAGAAGCTGAGTTCCGACTCGTTATTGAAAGCTAAAGAAAACTAAAAGGAAAACTAAAAGCGAGACGCTCCAAACATAGCACATAGCACATGAAGTGATAAAAATATAGTGGAACGGGAGACGAACTGATAATGTCGATGGAGAAGGGGATGCACGGGGGGCATCCCCAAGCTTAGACGCTTGAGTCTTCTTGAATATTTCTTGGGGGTGCACGGGGGCATCCCCAAGCTTGAGCGCTTGACACTCCTGAATCTTTTCATCATCTTCCCTCGCACACTTGAAAACTCCCTTCATACAAGACTCATCATAATCTGATTAGCGAGGTTAGTACCCACAATATTATAATTGTTCCTTGCTGGAAATAAAGATAAACTTGAAAGCATACTGTTTCTCTGGACTGCCATAAAGTTTTTGCAAAAAATAAACAAGCTCAAGGCTCGCAAAACGAAGAAAAGGCAAAACAGTACAGAATCTGTGAAAAACAGACCAGCAGGCAGTAAATGATCTTTTCGGGGCACTTCTGCAACTCCAATCAGAAAACTCAGAACAGATGCCTGAAAGACAATTATATAGAGCACGTTGTGGAAAAAATTCAGACCAAAAATATGATCTGGTGATTATGCGAATTTTTCTGTACGAGGACAGAATCTGTTTCCTGGACAGCACGTCACAACTCTTGATCTTTCCTGCAATCAGAGGCTATACTTGGCACAAAACTGAAAAGTAAAGATACAATGATGATGCTACTGTAGTAACAACATCAAGACACAACAAAAGCAGAAAAAAAAATAAAATTTTATTCATTTGGGTTGCCTCCCAAAAGCGCTTTCTTTTATGCCTTTAAGCTAGGCATAATGCAAAGAGGAATCAATAGTCATCATAATGATCGGAGTTATAAATTGCTTCAAATGGTTCCTCAACAAGTTCACTTTTGTTCTTTATAGGAAAGGGGTACACACCTTTTGCCTTCCCGCGTAAGCGGATTTGTCCCTTACCTATATCGATGAAGCCTTTTACTGCTCGGAGGAAGTCCCTTCCAAGCACTATATTTCCTTGGTTTGGCTCCATGATGAAGAAATCAATCATTGCAATCCCTTTAAGGAATTTAACTGGCACGTCCTTGATTCTTCCCTGAATTTCAGAAATATCTCCATTAGTGTGTTCATGATAGGACGATAATCTATCCATATTAAACTTTAAAGAATCATGAACAACTCTCGGCATAGTAGAAACCATAGACCCAATATCACAATAAGCAAGGAAGTCTTGATTAGCAATGCTAATCCTAGCAAAAGGCTCCCAATCATTGTCTGTCTCCAAAATATCTCTCCTACTTGGTTTGGGTTTCTCTTCCTTCATTAAGTCTAGAGCATCCATTGTCTTCTCAATAGTAGCAAGTCTATCTATGATAGTATCAAAACTATGATCATAAACAAAGTAACTAGATAGACCATGTATAATTTCAAGAGCTCTAGCTTCATCACACTCTAGGAAATCTCCTTCAGCTATAATATCAAGAGAGTGTTTGCACCATTTAAAAAGACCATGGTAAAAATTTCTAAGCACAATTTTTATAGGTATCCAAGGCATAATTCTTCTATGTGCATCAGAAATTCTATCCCATGCTTTCTTCATATTTTCTCCATCCCTTTGATGGAAATCTAGAACTTCCGATTCCCTCAAAGCACCAAATCCTGACATGCTTGACTAAGCAGAAAGGACTACTAAAGCAAAAACTGAAAGGTAAACTAACAAGACTAAAAAACAAAGGTAAAAGGAAGTATGCAACTCCCCTATCTCGAAGAGCGGAGTCCCCGGCAACGGCGCCAGAAAACACCCTTGATGGCTTCTCGCCCCTCATTGGTTACCCCAAGTGTAAGGTTTGAGATGCAGCGTAGCGGTAGTTTTCCCTTGGCAAAGATACCAAGGATCGAATCCCCAGAGACTCCAAGTTTCAACGAGAAGGTGTCAATCGCTAACGGCACCGTGGATTAGCAATCGACGTGGACCTGCACACAATACAAATAACTTTGTCCCCAACGAGTACAGAGAGGTTGTCAATCCCTCCGGCCTTGTAGTTTACAAAGGGTCAAAACGCAAGTGGTAATGGTGATGGATAGTGCTGCGGAAAGTAAAAGCGAAAAGTAAAAGAAACGGAAAGTAAATAGTGGTGTGATCAATGACGTTCACTAGTGATGTCTCTCCCAAAAGACGATAAAACAGCTATGCGAGGTAAACAAATTATAGCTGGGCAATTGACAGGATTACGCGCGCAAACAATTGCTAACTATATTGCAAGATCGGTAGAGGTTCAAAGCATGGGCAGTACGCCAAGGTAAGTAGACCGAAATCCATCTGCATCTACTACTAATCATCCACCTTGAGATATCTATCCAGAACATCTCGCTGGTATTAAGTTGCGAGCCCCACCCAAAGTGTAAACTCAAAGCAACAGACAACTGCATTAAAATACTTTGCGTAAAGTAAACAATCCTTGCACCCGCGGGCACAAGCACCGTTGTTTTCCCCCTTGTGGCAACAGCACATCCCCTAGACTCATGTTTCTGTCACTCAAGCTAGTCATCGAGGGGCATGAACCCACAATCAAGCATAACGTTCCCTCTTGGAGTTACTATCTACTACTCGGCCAAAGCAATAAACAGCAAGAATTACTCACGAACAAAAATATAAAAGAGGTAAATCAAATATATTACTCAAACACGATCTGAACATAATCTCACAATCCATCGGATCCCAGCAAACTCATCATAGCAACAACATAAGAACTACATATGTCCCTCGATCATGTAGGGTAGCTCACGAGGACTAATTAGTGAAGCACAAGAACGGGAGGAGAACATCACATAGCTACTGGTCATGGACCCATGGTCCAAGGGAGACTACTCACGCATCGTCCGGGAGGCGTCCATGGTGGTGGAGAAGGTCCCGGTGGTGATCCTCCCCTCCGGCAGGGTGCCGGGAAGAGTTCTCCTGGCGCTCCCGATCTTGGAAGCGCGGCGGCGGCGGAACAGAGATGCGATCGCGAAAAAGGGCTCCCGTCTCGAGGGTTTCGAGACGTGCTTTAAATATAGGCCAAAGGGTGGCGTCGGAAGGGTCCTGGGGGGCGGAGGCGCCCCCCCGGCGCGGCCAAGGGGGGGCGCCACCAGGGCGCCTCGGCCACTGGTGGCCCCCCTCCGGCTGTACTTCGGGCTCCTGGAAGGTTCCGGAACGCTGATTTTTTATATATTTTTTCCAGAATTTTTCTGGCAGTTTTCGTAATGGAAAAACCTAAAATACAAAAACAGCAGAAAACAGAAACTGGCACTGGGGTGCACTGAGTTAATAGGTTAGTCCAAATATGATCAAAATTGTATGGAAGTGTATGAATATCATAACAATATCACCCAAAAGAGGCATGGAGCAAGCAGAAATTATAGATACGTTTTGGACATATCAGGGTGCGGCTAGGGAGGAGTCCCTCCTCCCCAAGGCACCTAGGAGGTGCCTTCCCCCTTTAGGACTCTTCCTTTCCTTATCTCTTGGCGCATGGGCCTCTTGGGGCTGGTGCCCTTGGCCCATATAGGCCAAGGCGCACACCCCTATAGCCCATGTGGCCCCCCGGGGAAGGTGGCCCCACCCGGTGGACCCCCGGGACCCTTCCGGTGGTCCCGGTACAATACCGGTGACCCCGAAACTTGTCCCGATGGCCGAAATAGCACTTCCTATATATAATTCTTTACCTCCGGACCATTCCGGAACTCCTCGTGACGTCCGGGATCTCATCCGGGACTCTGAACAACATTCGGGTTACCGCATACTAATATCTCTATAACCCTAGCATCACCGAACCTTAAGTGTGTAGACCCTACGGGTTCGGGAAGCATGCAGACATGACCGAGATGACTCTCCGGTCAATAACCAACAGCGGGATCTGGATACCCTTGTTGGCTCCCACATGTTCCACGATGATCTCATCGGATGAACCACGATGTCGAGGATTCGATCAATCCCGTATACAATTCCCTTTGTCTAGCGGTACGATACTTGCCCGAGATTCAATCGTCGGTATCCCGATACCTTGTTCAATCTCGTTACCGGCAAGTCTCTTTTACTCGTTCCGTAACACATCATCCCGTGATCAACTCCTTTATCACATTGTGCACATTATGATGATGTCCTACCGAGTGGGCCCAGATATACCTCTCCGTTTACACGGAGTGACAAATCCCAGTCTCGATTCGTGCCAACCCAACAGACACTTTCGGAGATACCTGTAGTGTACCTTTATAGCCACCAGTTACGTTGTGACGTTTGGCACACCCAAAGCATTCCTACAGTATCCGGGAGTTGCACAATCTCATCGTCTAACAAAATGATACTTGACATTAGAAAAGGTTTAGCATACGAACTGCACGATCTTGTGCTATGCTTAGGATTGGGTCTTGTCCATCACATCATTCTCCTAATGATGTGATCCCGTTATCAACGACATCCAATGTCCATGGTCAGGAAACCGTAACCATCTATTGATCAACGAGCTAGTCAACTAAAGGCTTACTAGGGACATGGTGTTGTCTATGTATCCACACATGTATCTGAGTTTCCTATCAATACAATTCTAGCATGGATAATAAACGATTATCATGAACAAGGAAATATAATAATAACCAATTTATTATTGCCTCTAGGGCATATTTCCAACAGTCTCCCACTTGCACTAGAGTCAATAATCCAGTGCACATCGCCATGTGATTAACACTCACAGGTCACATCTCCATGTAACCAACATCCAAAGAGTTTACTAGAGTCAATAATCTAGTTCACATCACTATGTGATTAGCACTCAATGAGATATGGGTTTGATCATGTTGCTTGTGAGAGAGGTTTTAGTCAACGGGTCTGCAACATTCAGATCCGTATGTACTTCACAAATTTCCATGTCATCTTGTAGATGCAACTACTATACTACATTTGGAGCCATTTCAAATAACTGTTCTACTATACGAATCCAGTTTACTACTCAGAATAATCTGGATTAGTGTCAAAGTTTGCATCGGCGTAACCCTTTACGACGAACTCTTTTACCACCTCCATAATCGAGAAAATTCCTTAGTCCACTAGTTACTAAGGATAACTTTGACCGCTGTCTTGTCATCCACTTCAGGTGCGGTACACAGCATAGCATACTGTAGAGCCTACGTCTAAAGCATAGGGGACGACTTTCATCCTTTCTCTCTATTCTGCCGCGGTCAGGTTTCGAGTCTTACTCAATGTTCACACCTTATAACACAGCCAAGAACTCCTTCTTTGCCGATCCATTTTGAACTCCTTCAAAATCTTGTCACGGTATGTATTCATTTGAAAGTACTATTAAGCGTTTTGATCTATCCTTATGGATCTTAATGCTCAATGTTCAAGTAGCTTAATCCAGGCTTTCCATTGAAAAACACTTTCCAAATAACCCTATATATGCTTTCCAGAAATTCTACATCATTTCCGATCAACAATATGTTAACAACATATATTCATCAGAAATTCTATAGTGCTCCCACTCACTTCTTTGGAAATACAAGTTTCTCATAAACTTTCTATAAACCCAAAATCTTTGATCATCTCATCAAAGCATACATTCCAACTCCGAGATGCTTACTCCAGTCCTTAGAAGGATTGCTGGAGCTTTGCATACTTATTAGCATCTTTCAGGATTGACAAAACCTTCCGTTTGTATCACATACAACTTTTCCTCAAGAAAATCGTCGAGGAAACAATGTTTAGATATCCTATCTGCAAGATTTCATAAATAATGCAGTAATCGCTAATATAATTCCGATAGACTCTTAGCATCGCTACGAGTGAGAAAGTCTCATCACAGTCAACTCCTTGAACTTGTTGGGAAACATCTTAACGACAAGTCGAGCTTTCTTAATGGTGATACTTACCATCATTGTCCGTCTTCCTTTTAAAATCCATCTGTACTCAACAGCCTTACGACCATCAAGCCGTTCCGCCAAAGTCTACACTTTGTTTTCATACATGGATCCTCTCTCGGATTTTATGGCCTCGAACCATTTATCAAAATCCAGGCCCACCATCGCTTCTCCACAGCTCGTAGGTTCATTGTTGCCTAGCAACATGACTTTCAAGACAGGATTACGTACCACTCTGAAGTAGTACACATCCTTGTCATCCCACGAGGTTTGGTAGTGACTCGATCTCAAGTATCATGATCAATATCATAAGCTCCCACTTCAATTGGTGTTGGTGCCACAGGAACAACTCTTTGTGCCCTGCTATACACTAGTTGAAGAGACGGTTCAATAACCTCATCAAGTCTCCACCATCCTCCCGCTCAATTCTTTCGAGAGAAACTTTTCCTCGAGAAAGAACCCGATTCTAGAAACAATCCCATATTGCTTTCGGATCTGAGACAGGAGGTATACCCAACTATTTTGGGTGTCCTATGAAGATGCATTTATCCGCTTCGGGTTCGAGCTTATCAGCCTGAAACTTTTTCACATAAGCGTCGCAGCCCCAAACTTTTAAGAAATGATAGCTTAGGTTTCTTTAAACCATAGTTCATACGATGTCATCTCATCGGAATTACGTGGTGCCCTATTTAAAGTGAATGTGGTTGTCTCTAATGCCTAACCCATAAACTATCGTGGTAATTCGATAAGAGACATTATGGTATGCATCATATCTAATAGGGTGCAGTTATGATGTTCGGACACACCATCACACTATGGTGTTCCAGGCTGTATCAGTTGTGAAACAATTTCCACAATGTCTTAATTCTGTGCCAAACTCGTAATTCAGATATTCATCTCTATGATCATATCATAGATATTTTATCCTCTTGTCACGACGATCTTTCAACTTCACCCTGAAATTACTTGAACCTTTCAATAATTCAGACTCGTGATTCATCAAGTAAATGTACTCAACATCTACTCAAATCATCTGTGAAGTAAGAACATAACGATATCCACTACACGCCTCAGCACTCATTGGACTGCACACATCAAAATGTATTACTTCCAACAAGTTGCTTTCTAGTTCCATTTTACTGAAAACGAGGCTTTCAGTCATCTTGCCCATGTGGTATGATTTGCATGTCTCAAGTGATTCAAAATCAAGTGAGCCCAAAGATCCATCAACATGGAGCTTCTTCATGCGTTTTATACCGATATGACTTACGTGGCAGTGCCACAAGTAGGTGGTACTATCATTACTATCTTATATCTTTTGGCATGAACATGTGTATCATTACGATCGAGATTCAATAAACCATTCATTTTAGGTGCAAGACCATTGAAGGTATTATTCAAATAGTAACCATTATTCTCCTTAACTGAATAATCGTATTGCGATAGTCATAATCCAATCATGTCTATGCTCAACGCAAACACCAAATAAAAATTATTTAGGTTTAACACCAATCTCGATGGTAGAGGGAGCGTGCGATGCTTGATCATATCAACATTGGAAACACTTCCAACACATATCGTCAGCTCACCTTTAGCTAGTCTCCGTTTATTCCGTAGCTTTTGTTTCGAGTTACTAACACTTAGCAACCGAACCGGTATCTAACGCCCTGGTGCTACTAGGAGTACTAGTAAAGTACACATTAACATAATGTATATCCAATATACTTCTATCGACCTTGCCAGCCTTCTAATCTACCAAGTATTTAGGGTAATTCTGCTCCATTGGCTGTTCCCCTTATTACAGAAGCACTTAGTCTCGGGTTTTGGTTCAACCTTGGGTTTCTTCACTAGAGCAGCAGCTGAATTGCCGTTTCATGAAGTATCCCTTCTTGCCCTTGCCCTTCTTGAAACTAGTGGTTTCACCAACCATCAACAATTGATGCTCCTTCTTGATTTCTACTTTTGTGGTGTCAAACATCGCGAATATCTCAAGGATCATCATATATGTCCCTGATATATTATAGTTCATCACGAAGCTCTAGCAGCTTGGTGGTAATGACTTCGGAGAAACATCACTATCTTATCTGGAAGATCAACTCCCACTCGATTCAAATGATTGTTGTACTCAGACAATCTGAGCACAAGCTCAACAATTGAGCTTTTCTCCCTTAGTTTGTAGGCTAAGAAAATCGTCGGAGGTCTTATACCTCTTGACGTGGGCACGAGTCTGAAATCCCAATTTCAGCCCTCGAAACATCTCATATGTTTCGCGATGTTTCAAAACGTCTTCGGTGCCTCAACTCTAAACCGTTTAACTTGAACTATCACGTAGTTATCAAAACGTGTATGTCAGATGTTCGCAACATCCACAGACAACGTTCGAGGTTCAGCACACTGAGCGGTGCATTAAGGACCTAAGCCTTCTATGAAGCAATGAGGACAATCCTCAGTTTACGGACCTAGTCCGCATAATTGCTACTATCAACTTTCAACTAAATTTTCTCTAGGAACATATCTAAACAGTAGAACTGAAGCGCGAGCTACGACATAATTTGCGAAGACCTTTTGACTATGTTCAGGATAATTAAGTTCATCTTATGAACTCCCACTCAGATAGACATCCCTCTAGTCATCTAAGTGATTACATGATCTGAGTCAACATCGGTGAACATCTTCATGTTGATCGTATCTACCATACGACTCATACTCGACCTTTCGGTCTCTTGTGTCCCGAGGCCATGTCTGTACATGCTAGGCTCGTCAAGTCAACCTAAGTGTTTCGCGTGTGTAAATCTGGCTTACACCCGTTGTATGTGAACATAAGAATCTATCACACCCGATCATCACGTGGTGCTTCGAAACGACGAACTTTCGCACCGGTGCACAATTAGGGGGACAACTTTCTTGAAATTTTAACGAGGGATCATCTTATTTAATACCGTCGTTCTAAGCAAATAAGATGTATAAACATGATAAACATCACATGCAATCAAATAGTGACATGATATGGCCAATATCACTTTGCTCCTTTTGATCTCCATCTTCGGGGCTCCATGATCATCATCGTCACCGGCATGACACCATGATCTCCATCATCGTGTCTTCATGAAGTTGTCTCGCCAACTATTACTTCTACTACTACAGCTAACGGTTAGCAATAAAGTAAAGTAATTACATGACGTTTATGTTGACACGCAGGTCATAAATAAATAAAGACAACTCCTATGGCTCCTGCCGGTTGTCATACTCATCGACATGCAAGTCGTGATTCCTATTACGAGAGCATGATCATCTCATACATCACATATATCATTCATCACATCCTTTGGCCATATCACATCACATAGCATACCCTGCAAAAACAAGTTAGACGTCCTCTAATTGTTGTTTGCATGTTTTACGTGGCTGCTATGGGTTTCTAGCAAGAACGTTTCTTACCTACGCAAAAACCACAACGTGATATGCCAATTGCTATTTACCCTTCATAAGGACCCTTTTCATCGAATCCGATCCGACTAAAGTGGGAGAGACAGACACCCGCCAGCCACCTTATGCAACTAGTGCATGTTTGTCGGTGGAACCGGTCTCACGTAAGCGTATGTGTAAGGTTGGTCCGAGCCGCTTCATCCTAGAATGCCACCAAATCAAGATTGGACTAGTAACAGTAAGCATATTGAACAAAATCAACGCCCACAACTACTTTGTGGTCTACTCGTGCATAGTAACTACGCAATAGACCTGGCTCATGATGCCACTGTTGGGGAACGTAGCAATAATTCAAAATTTTCCTACGTGTCACCAAGATCAATCTATAGAGTCATCTAGCAACGAGGGAGGAGTGGATCTACATACCCTTGTAGATTGCGCGCGGAAGCGTTCAAGAGAACGGGGTTGATGGAGTCGCACTCGTCGTGATCCAAATCACCGATGATCCTAGCGCCGAACGGACGGCACCTCCGCGTTCAACACACATAAGGAGCAGCGACGTCTCCTCCTTCTTGATCCAGCAAGGGGGGAGGAGAGGTTGATGGAGATCCAGCAGCACGACGGCGTGGTGGTGGAAGTAGCGGGATTCCAACAGGGCTTCGCCAAGCGCTGCGGGAGGAGGGAGATGTGTCACGGGAGGGAGAGGGAGGCGCCAGGGCTTAGATTGGGCTGCCCTCCCTTCCCCCACTATATATAGGGCCAAGGGAGCGGGGGGGGGGGGGCGCAGCCTTGGCCCTTCCTTCAAGGAAGGGTGCGGCTAGGGAGGAGTCCCTCCTCCCCAAGGCACCTAGGAGGTGCCTTCCCCCTTTAGGACTCTTCCTTTCCTTATCTCTTGGCGCATGGGCCTCTTGGGGCTGGTGCCCTTGGCCCATATAGGCCAAGGCGCACACCCCTATAGCCCATGTGGCCCCCCGGGGAAGGTGGCCCCACCCGGTGGACCCCCGGGACCCTTCCGGTGGTCCCGGTACAATACCGGTGACCCCGAAACTTGTCCCGATGGCCGAAATAGCACTTCCTATATATAATTCTTTACCTCCGGACCATTCCGGAACTCCTCGTGACGTCCGGGATCTCATCCGGGACTCCGAACAACATTCGGGTTACCGCATACTAATATCTCTATAACCCTAGCGTCACCGAACCTTAAGTGTGTAGACCCTACGGGTTCGGGAAGCATGCAGACATGACCGAGATGACTCTCCGGTCAATAACCAACAGCGGGATCTGGATACCCATGTTGGCTCCCACATGTTCCATGATGATCTCATCGGATGAACCACGATGTCGAGGATTCGATCAATCCCGTATACAATTCCCTTTGTCTAGCGGTACGATACTTGCCCGAGATTCAATCGTCGGTATCCCGATACCTTGTTCAATCTCGTTACCGGCAAGTCTCTTTTACTCGTTCCGTAACACATCATCCCGTGATCAACTCCTTGATCACATTGTGCACATTATAATGATGTCCTACCGAGTGGGCCCAGAGATAACTCTCCGTTTACACGGAGTGACAAATCCTAGTCTCGATTTGTGCCAACCCAACAGACACTTTCGGAGATACCTGTAGTGTACCTTTATAGCCACCAAGTTATGTTGTGACGTTTGGCACACCCAAAGCATTCCTACAGTATCCGGGAGTTGCACAATCTCATGGTCTAAGGAAATGATACTTGACATTAGAAAAGGTTTAGCATACGAACTACACGATCTTGTGCTATGCTTAGGATTGGGTCTTGTCCATCACATCATTCTTCTAATGATGTGATCCCGTTATCAACGACATCCAATGTCCATGGTCAGGAAACCGTAACCATCTATTGATCAACGAGCTAGTCAACTAGAGGCTTACTAGGGACATGGTGTTGTCTATGTATCCACACATGTATCTGTGTTTCCTATCAATACAATTCTAGCATGGATAATAAACGATTATCATGAACAAGGAAATATAATAATAACCAATTTATTACTGCCTCTAGGGCATATTTCCAACACAAATTGCCCAGCTCGACGAACAAGGGAAGCAATCGTGCCCCCCGCTCAAGGTGCCTAGCCACAACGTCGCTAATGATCCGAGGATGGTGCCCGGTTATAGCAATCTTGCAGATTACCTGCCCGACGAAGTACATTATGAACCCATGGACATGCAGATACAAAGATATGAGTACGGGAAGCCTCTCGTCAAAGATGAAAGATCTCTATCAACGATGATGCGAAGATTGCATGATTGGTACTTGTAAATCTGCAGAGACTCTGGGGGAGGAGTACTTTGTATATGAAAGTTAAAAAGGAGCATGACCTCGTTGGAATTGATCTGTTGCCTGTTCCATTTGAGGAGTTCTATCAGTTTTTCAATCAATTGGCCCTCGATAAAACAACGGTCGCCTGCTACTATCTGTAAGTAGTACTACTTCTATCATTAAGTTTTTCTATATAGCTTAGCTCTTTCATTGAATGTATTTATAATCATCCTCACTATATTATGCAGATTGAAGATCGCCGAATTGAAGAAAAGACAAGTCGGTGATATTGGGTTCATTAACACATATCTCATAGATGCAACTCAGGTTAAATTTCATGCCGCAGATACCGAGGCCAACTTGCTACGATCGTTGGTAATAAATCAAAACAAAGATATAATACTCTTTCATTACAACTTCAAGTGAGTGTTAGTGTCTTGTGCGTATTCGGTTTCCCTTATATATTAGTCAAGGTTATAGTAATGTAATTGATGAGTTATGCATGCATGTGCAGTTTCCACTATATTCTCCTACATATTAAGCTTGAGCAGGGACTAGTAACCGTCTTAGACTCAAGACGAAAAGATCCCAAGGACTATGCAGACATGACTCAAATACTCGAGAAGTAAGTTAAATCGATCATTATCCACCATATCAGCAACTTTGTTCATTTCCTTATATATCAAGTAATTGTTTTCTTTGTCCATCAGGGTTTGGAGAAAATTCACCAGAAAAGCTCCGGGACTGCCGAAGGAGCTGCAATTTAGACACCCGAAAGTAAGTACTATAGTAGCATTTTAAGCGCATCTACTAGTCATTCAAGCGCTAGTTTCATCAATACCATTTGGCATTCTTGCTTATCAGTTTGATTAACCTCTATTTCTTGTAAAGTGGTTGTGGCAGGAACAAGGAAATGATTTCTGTGGATACTATGTTTGCGAGTCCATCCGCCACACGACCTGTGAGCGGGGCTACACTGAAGAACAATATGAAGTACGTAAATAACAACATTCACAATTTTATTTTATTACCATCATTTGTGTTGAGTTTCATTCATCCATATATATATGTATTGACCCCCTTCTTTAAATTAGATGTTTCGGAAGCGGGATGAACTCCTAGCACCAGCTCGCATGCGAGCAATTCAAGAGGAATTGACGGCATTCTTTCTTGACCACGTGATCCCTGAAAACGGAGAATTCTATGTGGACCCTGAGTCCGTATGATTATATTTGTAAGAGATAATTATTGTATATATGTAGCCGGTAGTGTCAGATAGATATACGAGAACTTGTTGTTCGACCAATCTGTCGGAGAAGGAGAGGTGGTCGATATCACTTCTCTCTGTATGCATATATGTTCATGACGATCTTCTGTTTCCTTCGTTTGCTTACTAGCTAGCCAGCATGTCTAGTCCTCTCTATATGTATGTATAGTACGTAGCGTCGACCAAGCACGGACATAAGAGAGGACACTTCTCTCTATTAATTATAGCTAGCTAACACAATATATGAAACACGTAAATTAACCCCCCAAACCCCCCTCCCCCTTCAAAAAAAAACTAAAACCCCAGCCACAGAAATGCTGACGCGTGGATGCCTATTGGTCCCGGTTGGTGCCACCAACCGGGACCAAAGGGTCTCCTCCCTGGGCTCTGCGCACTGCCCACGTGGAGGCCCATCAGTCCCGGTTCTGGATTGAACCGGGACTAAAGGGTCGGGGCATTAGTACCGACACTTTAGTCCCGGTTCAGGAACCGGGACTAAAGGCCCTTATGAACCAGGACTATAGGGCCTTTTTCTACCAGTGATCTTTCATATATTTTATACTAAAATTCCAAATTAAGTTTTATTTTTAATATTCATGTTTTTGGACGAGGACTTTCAAATGAGATCCATTTTGAATACGTTTTGATGAGTTTTTAAAATCTCCTTCAGTTTCAACTTTTCAAACTTGGTACGAGCGACCGACAAAATCGGAAGTTTCAGAACCTATGACCGACAAAATCATAAGTTGCAGAAACTAAAAACTTAAAACATGTTGTGGCCTCGTGTGTGGTCCAAAAACTTTGCGAGTTGCGAGTCAATCAGGTGGCCGACAATTTGTGCTTACCGTTCTTGTTAGGGTGAAGTCGTAAAACTAAATCCCCAATGTTGAAGGCCTTTTTTGAGACCTCCTGGTGCTGGTAGTGCCATAACTACTACTCATACAAGGCACATCGTGCTTTAGCCACGTCTCATTCTTCATCCATGGCGTCTAGATCGTCTAGTCGACTTTGTTCGGCCTCCTTTTCATCATACAAGTGTACCCGAGGTAAGTCTTGAATGAGGTCACTTGGCAAAATGGGTTCAGCACCATACATCATAAAGAATGGTGTGTAGCCGGTGGAAACGTTGGGCATTGTACGCAAACTCTATAACACGGAGATAGGCTCCTCGACCCATTTATTATCGACTTCTGCTAGAGATCGGACCAAGCATGGTTTTATACCAGTTAGGATCAATCGGTTGGCTCGCCTTACTTGCCGGTTTGTTTGTGGGTGGTAGACGGAGGTGTAATCAAGTTTGATGTTGTGCTTAACACACCATGATTTTACCTCTTCAGCTGTGAAGTTTGATCCCTTGCCCATTATGATGCCGTGAGGCATCCCATAATAGTGTACAACACCCAAGATGAAGTAAATCACAGGTTTTGCTTTTGCCAAGGCCCAGGTTTTGCTTCAATCCATTCGATGAACATGTGGACCATAACTAGCAGATACTTCTTTCTGGTTTTTTCATTACAGAGTGGTTCGACCATATCCAACCACCAGACCGCAAACAACCATGTGATTGGGATTGTTATTAGGTCTGTGACCGGCAAGTGGCCTCTTTTAGGCCAACTCCACCGCGCGACCCCAAATGGACGTCCGCTTTGTTCGGATTCTATCTATTTGGGTAGGGCGATGGGGTCGTGTCCGGGCCTGTTCTGGGATGCGGTGGCCGTCCGCCTAGCGAGAGTGGTCCAATGACTCTGGGAAGCTGTGAAGAGACAGGGCCGGTGACACGGGACCTCATGGCTGAAAATGTTATGAGCTATCACATGAAGCTACGATCCATCAGAATCAATTTCCTAAACTGTGGTACGAGTAATGTGTAACTCAATATCGCTATATGCTGAAGAGTTTACTTTTCGGTGGTGCGCAGGTAGGTTTTTGAGAAAGAACATAGCATGGCTTATTTTTCTCATCTAATATGTATTATATTACTAGATATGCATGCCATCCAACATCATAATATGCAAATTAAGTTAGATTAGTCAAAAATATTGTAACAAATATGCAAGGTAGAAAGTTAAGGATAATGGTGAGATAAAACCTTCGTACATTGTTATTATTATTGGGGATCGCCTTTTGTCCTGTCACTAGTTCAATAATTATGACACCCAAACTGTACATGTCTGATTTGAATGACATCTTTCCCTAATGTAGGTATTCTGGAGCACAATATCCGCTGCATAAAAGGTCAATATTTCAATGCATTATAACATGAAAAAATGTGAGAGTAAAGCCCTGTTTGGAATCACTCCGCCCCGCTCCACTCCGCGGAGCTGTAGAGCTGGGCTTGAGCCGCTCTGTGAAAACGAGCTACAGCCTGCTCCACTCCGGGAGCGGAGTCGATGGAGTGGAGTGAAACCGAACAGGCCTTAAGTGCCAAGAAAGTTTGTTATTTTGATGCATAGCTTACAATGATCCAGGACGGCATTCACTCATCGTTTTGGTCTTTTCATCAAGCCTTGATAAACCAAAATCAGTGATTTTCGGCATCATATCATTATCTAGTAGTATATTGTCAGGTTTCAGATCCATATGATATATCTGTTTTTCCTTGTGCAGATGATACAAACCTTCACAAATGCCTCTAATTATGCCATATTGTGTATTCCATTCAAGGCCCCTTAATTCATCTGTGTAATGGAAAATTTTAACAGCGAGCCACGGAAGCTTCCAACATTTTATTTGTGCATGCCACTAAATGTTGAACAACAAATGACATCAACATTTGTCTTCTAGTCTATCACTTCTTAATTATAAATAAAACATTTCAATGATAATTGAAATGAAAAAAAATTAAAGATAAGGGATGCATCGGATGCAACAATAACGTACCAGTAATATATTTTTGCAGGCTTCCATTGCTTATATACTCAAAACAGAGTAGCCTTTCTCTTATCTCAGCATAAATATGTTGTTTTGATCCTTTGATTTGTATGGCTGTTTGGTCTGTGCTAACACAGAAGCCAAGAAACCGTACCACATTCTTATGCTCAATGTTCAACAGGCTGTCAACTTCATGATAAAATAATGTCTCGTTGATTGAATGACTATTCCTTATCCTCTTTACGGCAACGTTCCCATTTGGGAGCACCCCCTGTTTAAATTCTCTTGTGAGCACTAAAACAATTTGTAGCTGATTCTAAGGTGCTATGCAAGGCTCCTTGGCCAAGTAATGCATGTGTGTCTCTATCCTAGGAGTAGGGATGAAAATGGAGCGGAAACGAATGAAATTGAGTGCTACTACATTTGTTTTCATATATTTTTGCAAAAGCGGAAACGAATACAGAAACCCCGGAAATGAATACGGAAACTGACACAGAGCAAATACAAAGCGGACACAGTAACAGAAGTGGAGTTGACCGGAACTTAAAAACCCTTTGAATGATAGAGAAATACACACAAAAACAAACAAATTTAATAAATTGGTAACATGGCTACAAAATAATATCATTATGTTAGCAACTTAGCATATTATTGTAGTAGTACTAGACAATTGCGTATTAGGTCAAGCTGAGTACATGCATGGTAGTATATGTTGGGCCTCAAATGATCCATTCTACTCATTGTGTCATTGTATGTTGTTTGGTGGTTGGGCTACAAAGCAGCCATAGGTCCATAGTAAAAACGGAAATTCCATATTCACGGAAACAGACCGTTTCGTTTCCACGCTGTTCCACCGGAAAACACTGTTTGTTTCCATTTCCGCAAAAAAAACCATATCCAATTCTGTTTTGCAAATTTCTGTTTCCATTTCTCTTCCGGAAAAGCGGTAAGTTTCACTCCATTTTCATCCCTACCTAGGAGTACCACACAGACAATTTCCTTTCTTTTCGGGTACAAGAATCTTCCTGATTGATTGACTTCAATATGTATACTGAGTATCACAATATCTAAGGGGTATCTTGGAGAAGTATGTAACACACACACACACACACACACACACACACACACATGCTGTGATTTTTACTAACGAGGCTCAAGTCGATATAACAATTTCAAGCGTGACCTTTAGATGACACATGCTCAATTTCTGTTAGAATAATTTACCTTATAAACTGTTGCAAATCCACCATGGCCGATTTCTCGATCGTCCGAGAAGTTTTCTGTGATATTCTTTAAAAGTGCAAATGATAGATTTGTTGGCTTCCCTCTTCCACCAAGTATACGCTCCAGGGCCTCAAGATCTATGTATCTGTTGTGCAATCCATTTCAAACTATGCAATTTCAACACGAAAAAAGAAAAAAGTTCGTTCCTACTAGAGCACCATTGCATGGAGAATTGACGAATGACTAGATTACTAGTACCTTTCTATAGCAGCATATGGTAATTGTACAAGAAAGTTGTCTCCAGTAAATCATTCATGCGCCAACAAATATTTAGCGCAAACCTGAACTGATACACATTGTCCACTGACACAATAAAACCCTGCATATATTAGAATCCAAGTAAAAGAAACTATTGTAAGATCAATAAAAAAAGTAGATACGAACATGACACAATGCTTGTAAAGTTGAGATAATAGTATGGCTACAGTTGTTTAAAAGCCTGATTTGATGTAGTGCTGAGACACAGTTGGGACGAGAACCACATGGAAACTCAGAGGCTGAGAGCTGCTCCCTGAGAGCCTTTATATGACCCGGTACCCTTTTCTACAAACAAATTAAAAAAATGCACAGCTCAAGAAGACTCTGAAGAAAACACTACTCTGCAGATTTTGCAGCATGTGGAAGCTCCGGGGGATTAATTAACCATGCATATTTTTTGCAGAGCCTGACGTGCCCTGCCCTGCCTGTCCAAATTGGGAGACAAGGGCTCGGCCCGTCCGGAAGCAGGGACATCATGGTGCAGCAGCAGCACCCAGGGCAGAAGTTGCTGACGAAGAAAGAAGCAGAGTAGGCCGTGAAGAGCATCATAAGAAGCAGAGTACAAAGCCGGGGAGATTAATGGAGGGATGGCGGCAAGTGGTGGAGGGAAATGCAAAGCCGGGGAGATTAATGGAAACGCTGGCTGGAAGGGGGGAAACCTCAGACAACGCCTGCAACAGCACCGCCGGCTTCCGTAAGTTTTAGATCTGGACGAGAAGACAACGCTCATGCCGACGGCGACGACCCTAGAACGTATCTACGCTGGATCTGGATTTGCAGAGGAAGAGGGAAGCCACCTGACCTTCCTCTCCGGCCAGCGGAGGCGACACGAGCAGGTAGAGGCCATGGATTAACAATACAACCTCCCAGTTTATGAAAGCACTGATGGACAGCTTGAAGATAACAATCAATCAGCTGAATAAAGCGATTGCACTGACCTTGAGAGAGGAGACGCTGTTAGATCGATGAGAGAAACGAGCTGAGTGAATGGTGGTCTGATCTCCTTGCAACAGCTGGGTAGGTGAGGGTGGGGGTTGGGGTAATATACAAAGTTGACTTGACTTGACTTGACTTAACTCGAGGTTGTTACTAGAGTAATACCAGCACATTACTGGTTAATTGAGCTCAGTATGGATTAGTTTAAGGTAAACAACGATTTACAATCGGCCGGCTGGCTGAACTTACGGTCGGTCGCACCCGCTCTCCACGCGCGACACACTTCTTTACCCTGGCCCAGCATCACGTGCGACACTAGTCCTTTGCTTTTTCGCTCGACTTTGTTAGATTTTAGACCAGAATCATACACACAATAGCTGGACTAATCACTCAACTAGGGCATGGTGGAGGAGATGAACACACAAAGACGAACACGAGAGATTTTTGCGACGCCTTAACTGCGTCTTTTCTGGACTTCTTTCTTTTCTGGACTAATCACTTAACTAGGCCCTTTTTTCCACACAGTAACGGATGAAGTGAAAACGCACATCTATGTGTTTACTCCTCTCATGGTGAACTGGGTTTTTGCACAACTGTATTGCTGACTGATTGTCAATTTTCAGTGACACTGGATCCACCTCCTTCTTCATCAAATCAGCAAGTAATCTGCCAAGCCACACTCCTTGACATGCGGCCGTTGCACCAGCAATATACTCTGCCTCGCATGAGGAAATAGCCACAACCTTCTGCTTCTGAGACAACCAGGTAATCAAGTTTGAACCCAGATAGAAGACAGCTCCAGTGGTGCTTTTTCTATCATCCACATCCCCAGCATGGTCACTGTCAGAGTAGCCACGCAGCTGCAGTCCCCTTTCACTGAACTTATAAACAACTCCATAATCCAGAGTACCTTTAACATACCTCAAGATCTGTTTGACAGCAGCCATATGCTCTGTTGTGGGTGACTCCATGAATCGACTCACAATGCCAACTGCGTATGCTATGTCAGGGCGAGAGTGGACTAGGTAGCGCAAGCTACCAACAATGCTACGATACATCGTCGCATCAACAGGAGGATTCTTACTATGCTTGCTCAATTTCTGCCTTGGCTCCATGGGAACTTTGGTTGAATAACAATCTGCCATACCGCACTTCTCCAGAATCCGAGCTGCATAAGAGGACTGGCTAATGGTGATAGCAGATTGAGTTTGTTTTACCTCAATCCCAAGATAATAGCTTAGCAGGCCCAAATCACTCATGCAGAATTTCCTTTTCATCTGCTCTTTGATCTCAGCAATCTCCTTGCTGCTGCCTCCTGTAATTATGAGGTCATCCACATACACCCCAACCAGCAGAGTTGAGTTCCCACTGAATTTCTTGTAGACAGCATGTTCTAATGGGCATTTTTCAAACCCCATTGAGACTAGTGTATGATCAAGTTTTGAGCTCCAGGCACGCGGTGCTTGTCGCAGCCCATAGAGAGCCTTCCTCAACTTTAGCACCTTATCCTCATCGCCTTTCTTCTCATACCCAGGTGGCTGGGTGACATACACCTCCTCGGACAGATCGCCGTTTAAAAATGCAGACTTGACATCCATGTGGTGAAGCTCCCACTTCTCTTGCGCTGCTAGTGCTATCAGCAAACGCACTGTCTCGAGTCTTGCAACTGGCGCAAAAACTTCTTCAAAATCAATCCCTGGACGTTGCACATATCCCTTCGCTACTAGGCGTGCTTTGTACTTGACAACCCTTCCAGCTGAATCCTTCTTTAGTTTATAAACCCACTTGAGGCCTATAGGTTTTTGTCCAGGTGGAAGTGTGGTGAGCTGCCAAGTCTTGTTACTCCTGATCGACTCAACCTCCTCTTCTATAGCACACCGCCACTTGTGCTCTTTGTTGGCCTGTCTATGATCAGAAGGTTCCTCTGACCCCATGAGACAAAGTTCAGAACTTGCTTCCTTGAACAGATCATCAAGCAGCCTGTATCTTCTCTGCCCCTCAGTTGGAGTTGGAAACGATGCATCAGTCGGTGGCGACACAAAGTTGGGTGACCAAGGTGAAGGAGTGCTCTCACTTGATGTTGGTGTGCCCGGAGTAGCAGGCGTGCCAATGGTGGAGTCAGTGATCTCACTTGATGTTGATGTGCCCGGAGTAGCAGGTGTGCCAATGGTGGATTCAGGCTTCGCACCTCCTATTCCTACTGTCCCAATTGCTTCAGGTTCAGAAACAGGGACAGTGTACTGTACTGAAAATGTGCCCATAGGTGTTAAATTTTCCATGGTTTCTGAATCCAACTTCCACTGCTCATCTTCTGCAAACACAACATCTCGTGATACACACAACTTCTTCGTCTGCGGATCATACATCCGGTAGGCCTTGGACTTTGGTTCATATCCTATGAAAACCATGGCAAATCTCCGATCAGCCAACTTGGGGAGGTGACCAGCCACCTTTTTCACATAACCGACACACCCAAAGGTTCTTAGGTGTTCAACACTTGGTTTCTTCCCATACATTGCTTCGTACGGAGTCATCCCAATTAGACTTTTGGTCGGCGCTCGATTCAAAAGGTAAACAGCAGCCACAACTGCTTCTCCCCAAAATGCTCCAGGCAACCCCTTACTTTTCATCATGTTTCTCGCCATGTTGATCATTGTCTGGTTCCTGCGCTCGACCACGCCATTTTGTTGTGGCGAATACGGCGTGGTGAGGTAGTGAGTGATGCAAAGCTCTTCACAGTAAACCTCAAATTCTTTTGAAGTAAACTCACCACCTCTATCTGTTCTGAGTGCTCTGAGCTTCACATCTTTCTTGAGCTCTACTGCAGCCTTTACTTTCTTCAGAGCAGCAAATGCCTCATCTTTGCTTCGGATCAGCTCCACCCACATAAAACGTGAGTTGTCGTCAACCAACAAGAGAAAGTATTGTTTTCCAGTAAATGTTGGTGGCGAGACTGGACCACAGAGATCACCATGCATCAGCTCTAACGGTTGCTCTGCTCAATAGCTAGCTGCTGCAGGGAAGGGTGCACGTCGTTGCTTTCCTAGCATGCAACCGTCACAAACTCTGTCAACCTGATCCACGTAAGGCATTCCTCGCACCATTCCTTTCGATGAGAGGGACCTCAATGCATGCAAATTAATATGGCCATAGCGGGCATGCCATAACCAGGACTCATCCTTGGTCTTTGTCAAGAGGCATTCTGGATGTGCAAGGTTGATATTCAGAATATACAGTCGATTGTGCGACCTCTTCACTCTGGCCAGTAGCTTACGCTGTCTATCAAGTATTGCCATCACTCCAAACTCAATTTCAGTCTTGCAACCTAAAGGAAATATGCCCTAGAGGCAATAATAAAGTTATTATTTATTTCCTTATATCATGATAAATGTTTATTATTCATGCTAGAATTGTATTAACCGGAAACATAATACATGTGTGAATACATAGACAAACAGAGTGTCACTAGTATGCCTCTACTTGACTAGCTCGTTAATCAAAGATGGTTATGTTTCCTAACCATAGACAAAGAGTTGTTATTTGATTAACGAGGTCACATCATTAGTGGAATGATCTGATTGACATGACCCATTCCATTAGCTTAGAACCCGATCGTTTAGTATGTTGCTATTGCTTTCTTCATGACTTATACATGTTCCTATGACTATGAGATTATGCAACTCCCGTTTACCGAAGGAACAATTTGTGTGCTACCAAACGTCACAACGTAACTGGGTGATTATAAAGGTGCTCTACAGGTGTCTCCAAAGGTACTTGTTGGGTTGGCGTATTTCGAGATTAGGATTTGTCACTCCGATTGTCGAAGAGGTATCTCTGGGCCCTCTCGGTAATGCACATCACATAAGTCTTACAAGCATTGCAACTAATGTGTTAGTTGTGAGATGATGTATTAAGGAACGAGTAAAGAGACTTGCCGGTAACAAGATTGAACTAGGTATTGGATACCGACGATCGAATCTCGGGCAAGTAACATACCGATGACAAAGGGAACAACGTATATTGTTATGCGGTCTGACCGATAAAGATCTTCGTAGAATATGTAGGAACCAATATGGGCATCCAGGTCCCGCTATTGGTTATTGACCGGAGACGTGTCTCGGTCATGTCTACATTGTTCTCAAACCGTAGGGTCCGCACGCTTAAGGTTTCGATGACAGTTATATTATGAGTTTATGTATTTTGATGTACCGAAGGTTGTTCGGAGTCCCGGATGTGATCACGAACATGACGAGGAGTCTCGAAATGGTCGAGACATAAAGATCGATATATTGGACGACTATATTCGGACACCGGAAGTGTTCCGGGTGATTTTGGATAAAACCGGAGTGCCGGAGGGGTTACCGGAACCCCCCGGGGAAGTAATGGGCCTTAGTGGGCCTGAGGGGAGAGAGAGGGCAGCAGCCCAGGAGGTGGCGCCCCCCCCATGGGGAGTCCGAATACGACTAGGAGGGGGGCGCGGCCCCCCTTTCCCTCTCCCTCTCCCTCTCTTTCCTTCCCCCTCTCTCTTCCTAGTTGGACTAGGAAAGGGGAGTCCTACTCCCACTAGGAGGAGGACTCCCCCTCCCTTTGGCGTGCCCCATAGGGCCGGCCGGCCTCCCCCCTTGCTCCTTTATATACGGGGGCAGAGGGGCACCCAAGAACACACAAGTTGATCTTCGTGATCGTTCCTTAGCCATGTGCGGTGCCCCCCTCCACGATATTACACCTCGGTCATATTGTAGTGGTGCTTAGGCGAAGCCCTGCGACGGTAGAACATCAAGATCGTCACCACGCCGTCGTGCTGACGGAACTCCTCCCCGAAGCTTTGCTGAATCGGAGCCCGGGGAGCGTCATCGAGCTGTACGTGTGTCAAGAACTCGGAGGTGCCGGAGTAACGGTGCTTGGATCGGTTGGACCGGGAAGACGTACGACTACTTCCTCTACGTTGCGTCAACGCTTCCACTTCGGTCTACGAGGGTACGTAGACAACACTCTCCCCTCTCATTGCTATGCATCATCATGATCTTGCGTGTGCGTAGGAATTTTTTTTAAATTACTACGTTCCCCAACAGTGGCATCCGAGCCTGGTTTTATGGTTTGATGTTATATGCACGAGTAGAACACAAGTGAGTTGTGGGGGATATAAGTCATACTGCCTACCAGCATGTCATACTTTGGTTCGGCGGTATTGTTGGATGAAGCGGCCCGTACCGACATTACGCGTACGCTTACGCGAGACTGGTTCTACCGCCGTGCTTTGCACATAGGTGGCTGGCGGGTGTCAGTTTCTCCAACTTTAATTGAACCGAGTGTGACTACGCCCGGTCCTTGCGAAGGTTAAAACGGCATCAACTTGACAAACTATCGTTGTGGTTTTGATGCGTAGGTAAAATTGGTTCTTGCTTAAGCCCATAGTAGCCACGTAAAACTTGCAACAAACAAAGTAGAGGACGTCTAACTTGTTTTTGCAGGGCATGTTGTGATGTGATACGGTCAAGACATGATGCTAAATTTTATTGTATGAGATGATCATGTTTTGTAACTAAGTTATCGGCAACTGGCAGGAGCCATATGGTTGTCGCTTTATTGTATGCAATGCAATCGCCCTGTAATGCTTTACTTTATCACTAAGCGGTAGCGATAGTCGTAGAAGCATAAGATTGGCGAGACGACAACGATGCTACGATGGAGATCAAGGTGTCGCGCCGGTGACGATGGTGATCATGACGGTGCTTCGGAGATGGAGATCACAAGCACAAGATGATGATGGCCATATCATATCACTTATATTGATTGCATGTGATGTTTATATTTTATGCATCTTATCTTGCTTTGATTGACGGTAGCATTATAAGATGATCTCTCACTAAATTATCAAGAAGTGTTCTCCCTGAGTATGCACCGTTGCCAAAGTTCGTCGTGCCCAGACACCACGTGATGATCGGGTGTGATAAGCTCTACGTCCATCTACAACGGGTGCAAGCCAGTTTTGCACACGCAGAATACTCAGGTTAAACTTGACGAGCCTAGCATATGCAGATATGGCCTCGGAACACGGAGACTGAAAGGTCGAGCGTGAATCATATAGTAGATATGATCAACATAATGATGTTCACCATTGAAAACTAATCCATTTCACGTGATGATCGGTTATGGTTTAGTTGATTTGGATCACGTGATCACTTAGAGGATTAGAGGGATGTCAATCTAAGTGGGAGTTCTTAAGTAATATGATTAATTGAACTTAAATTTATCATGAACTTAGTCCCTGATAGTATCTTGCTTGTTTATGTTAATTGTAGATAGATGGCCCGTGCTGTTGTTCCGTTGAATTTTAATGCGTTCCTTGAGAAAGCAAAGTTGAAAGATGATGGTAGCAATTACACGGACTGGGTCCGTAACTTGAGGATTATTCTCATTGATGCACAGAAGAATTACGTCCTAGAAGCACCACTGGGTGACAGGCCTGCTGCAGGAGCAACACCAGATGTTATGAACGTCTGGCAGAGCAAAGCTGATGACTACTCAATAGTTCAGTGTGCCATGCTTTACGGCTTAGAACCGGGACTTCAACGACGTTTTGAACGTCATGGGGCATATGAGATGTTCCAGGAGTTGAAGTTAATATTCCAACAGAATGCCCGGATTGAGAGATATGAAGTCTCCAATAAGTTCTATAGCTGCAAGATGGAGGAGAATAGTTCTGTCAGTGAGCATATACTCAAGATGTCTGGGTATTGTAATCACTTGATTCACCTCGGAGTTAATCTTCCGGATGATTGCGTCATTGACAGAATTCTCCAATCACTTCCACCAAGCTACAAGGCTTCGTGATGAGCTATAATATGCAAGGGATGGATAAGACAATTCCCGAGCTCTTTGCAATGCTAAAGGCTGCGGAGGTAGAAATCAAGAAGGAGCATCAAGTGTTGATGGTCAACAAGACCACTAGTTTCAAGAAAAAGGGCAATGGGAAGAAGAAGGGGAACTTCAAGAAGAACAGCAAGCAAGTTGCTGCTCAGGAGAAGAAACCCAAGTCTGGACCTAAGCCTGAAACTGAGTGCTTCTACTGCAAGCAGACTGGTCACTGGAAGCGGAACTGCCCCAAGTATTTGGCGGATTAGAAGGATGGCAAGGTGAACAAAGGTATATGTGATATACATGTTATTGATGTGTACCTTACTAGAGCTCGCAGTAGCACCTGGGTATTTGATACTGGTTCTGTTAATAATATTTGTAACTCGAAACAGGGACTACGGATTAAGCGAACACTGGCAAAGGACGAGGTGACGATGCGCGTGGGAAATGATTCCAAAGTCGATGTGATCGCGGTCGGCACGCTGCATCTACATCTACCTTCGGGATTAGTATTAGACCTAAATAATTGTTATTTGGTGCCAGCGTTGAGCATGAGCATTATATCTGGATCTTGTTTGATGCGAGACGGTTATTCATTTAAATCAGAGAATAATGGTTGTTCTATTTATATGAGTAATATCTTTTATGGTCATGCACCCTTGAAGAGTGGTCTATTTTTGATGAATCTCGATAGTAGTGATACACATATTCATAATGTTGAAGCCAAAAGATGCAGAGTTGATAATGATAGTGCAACTTATTTGTGGCCCTGCCATTTAGGTCATATCGGTGTAAAGCGCATGAAAAAACTCCATACTGATGGACTTTTGAAACCACTTGATTATGAATCACTTGGTACTTGCGAACCGTGCCTCATGGGCAAGATGACTAAAACGCCATTCTCCGGTACTATGGAGAGAGCAACAGATTTGTTGGAAATCATGCATACAGATGTATGTGGTCCGATGAATATTGAAGCTCGTGGCGGATATCGTTATTTTCTCACCTTCACAAATGATTTAAGCAGATATGGGTATATCTACTTAATGAAACATAAGTCTGAAACATTTGAAAAGTTCAAAGAATTTCAGAGTGAAGTTGAAAATCATCGTAACAAGAAAATAAAGTTTTTGCGATCCGATCGTGGAGGAGAATATTTAAGTTACGAGTTTGGTCTACATTTGAAACAATGCGGAATAGTTTCACAGCTCACGCCACCCGGAACACCAAAGCGTAATGGTGTGTCCGAACATCGTAATCGTACTTTACTTGATATGGTGCGATCTATGATGTCTCTTACTGATTTACCGCTATCGTTTTGGGGTTATGCTTTAGAGACGGCCGCATTCACATTAAATAGGGCACCATCAAAATCCGTTTAGACGACTCCTTATGAACTGTGGTTTGGCAAGAAACCCAAGTTGTTGTTTCTTAAAGTCTGGGGTTGCGATGCTTATGTGAAAAAGCTTCAACCTGATAAGCTCGAACCCAAATCGGAGAAATGTGTCTTCATAGGATACCCAAAAGAGATTGTTGGGTACACCTTCTATCACAGATCCGAATGCAAGATATTTGTTGCTAAGAATGGATCCTTTCTAGAGAAGGAGTTTCTCTCGAAAGAAGTGAGTGGGAGGAAAGTAGAACTTGATGAGGTAACTATACCTGCTCCCTTATTGGAAAGTAGTACATCACAGGAACCGGTTTCTGTGACGTCTAAACCAGTTAGTGAGGAAGTTAATGATGATGATCATAGAACTTTAGATCAAGTTACTACAGAACCTCGTAGATCAACCAGAGTAAGATCCGCACCAGAGTGGTACGGCAATCCTATTCTGGAAGTCATGCTACTAGATCATGATGAACCTACGAACTATGAAGAAGCGATGGTGAGCCCAGATTCCGCAAAATGGCTTGAAGCCATGAAATCTGAGATGGGATCCATGTATGAGAACAAAGTATGGACTTTGGTTGACTTGCTCGATTGTCGGAAAATAATTGAGAATAAATGGATCTTCAAGAAGAAGACTGACGCTGACGGTAATGTTACTGTCTACAAAGCTCGACTTGTCGCAAAAGGTTTTCGACAAGTTCAAGGGATTGACTACGATGAGACCTTCTCACCCATAGCGATGCTTAAGTCTGTCCGAATCATGTTATCAATTGCCGCATTTTATGATTATGAAATTTGGCAGATGGATGTAAAAACTGCATTCCTGAATGTATTTCTGGAAGAAGAGTTGTATATGATGCAACCAGAAGGTTTTATCGATCCAAAGGGAGCTAACAAAGTGTGCAAGCTCCAGCGATCCATTTATGGACTGGTGCAAGCCTCTCGGAGTTGGAATAAACGCTTTGATAGTGTGATCAAGGCATTTGGGTTTGTACAGACTTTTGGAGAAGCCTGTATTTACAAGAAAGTGAGTGGGAGCTCTGTAGCATTTCTGATATTATATGTGGATGACATATTACTAATTGGAAATGATATAGAATTTCTGGATAGCATAAAGGGATACTTGAATAAGAGTTTTTCAATGAAAGACCTCGGTAAAGCTGCTTACATATTGGGCATTAAGATCTATAGAGATAGATCAAGACGCTTAATTGGACTTTCACAAAGCACTACCTTGACAAAGTTTTGAAGAAGCTCAAAATGGATCAAGCAAAGAAAGGGTTCTTGCATGTGTTACAAGGTGTGAAATTGACTAAGACTCAATGCCCGACCACTGCAGAAGATAGACAGAAAATGAAAGATGTTCCCTATGCTTCAGCCATAGGCTCTATCATGTATGCAATACTGTGTACCAGACCTGATGTGTGCCTTGCTATAAGTTTAGCAGGGAGGTACCAAAGTAATCCAGGAGTGGATCACTGGACAACGGTCAAGAACATCCTGAAGTACCTGAAAAGGACTAAGGATATGTTTCTCGTATATGGAGGTGACAAAGAGCTCATCGTAAACGTTTACGTTGACGCAAGCTTTGACACTGATCCGGACGATTCTAAATCGCAAACCAGATACGTGTTTACATTAAACGATGGAGTTGTCAGTTGGTGCAGTTCTAAACAAAGCGTCGTGGCGGGGTCTACATGTGAAGCGGAGTACATGGCTGCTTCGGAAGCAGCAAACAAAGGAGTCTGGATGAAGGAGTTCATATCTAATCCAGGTGTCATACCTAGTGCATCGGGTTCAATGAAAATCTTTTGTGACAATACTGGTGCAATTGCCTTGGCAAAGGAATCCAGATTTCACACGAGAACCAAGCACATCAAGAGACGCTTCAATTCCATCCGGAATCTAGTCCAGGTGGGAGACATAGAGATTTGCAAGATACATACGGATTTGAATGTAGTAGACCTGTTGACTAAGCCTCTTCCACGAGCAAAACATGATCAGCACCAAGGCTCCATGGGTGTTAGAATCATTACTGTGTAATCTAGATTATTGACTCTAGTGCAAGTGGGAGACTGAAGGAAATATGCCCTAGAGGCAATAATAAAATTATTATTTATTTCCTTATATCATGATAAATGTTTATTATTCATGCTAGAATTGTATTAACCGGAAACATAATACATGTGTGAATACATAGACAAACAGAGTGTCACTAGTATGCCTCTACTTGACTAGCTCGTTAATCAAAGATGGTTTTGTTTCCTAACCATAGACAAAGAGTTGTTATTTGATTAACGAGGTCACATCATTAGTTGAATGATCTGATTGACATGACCCATTCCATTAGCTTAGCACCCGATCGTTTAGTATGTTGCTATTGCTTTCTTCATGACTTATACATGTTCCTATGACTATGAGATTATGCAACTCCCGTTTACCGGAGGAACACTTTGTGTGCTACCAAACATCACAACGTTACTGGGTGATTATAAAGTTGCTCTACAGGTGTCTTCAAAGGTACTTGTTTGGTTGGCGTATTTCGATATTAGGATTTGTCACTCCGATTGTCGGAGAGGTATCTCTGGGCCCTCTCGGTAATGCACATCACATAAGCCTTGCAAGCATTGCAACTAATGTGTTAGTTGTGAGATGATGTATTACGAAACGAGTAAAGAAACTTGCCGGTAACAAGATTGAACTAGGTATTGGATACCGACGATCGAATCTCGGGCAAGTAACATACCGATGACAAAGGGAACAACGTATATTGTTATGCGGTCTGACCGATAAAGATCTTCGTAGAATATGTAGGAACCAATATGGGCATCCAGGTCCTGCTATTGGTTATTGACCGGAGACGTGTCTCGGATATGTATACATTGTTCTCGAACCGTAGGGTCAGCACGCTTAAGGTTTCGATGACAGTTATATTATGAGTTTATGTATTTTGATGTACCGAAGGTTATTTGGAGTCCCGGATGTGATCACGGACATGAAGAGGAGTCTCGAAATGGTCGAGACATAAAGATCGATATATTGGACGACTATATTCGGACACTAGAAGTGTTCCGGGTGATTTCGGATAAAACCGGAGTGCCGGAGGGGTTACCGGAACCCCCCGGGGAAGTAATGGGCCTTAGTGGGCCTGAGGGGGAGAGAGAGGGCAGAAGGCCAGGAGGTCGCGCGCCCCCCTCATGGGGAGTCCGAATAGGACTAGGAGGGGGGGCGCGGCCCCCCTTTCCCTCTCCCTCTCCCTCTCTTTCCTTCCCCCTCTCTCTTCCTAGTTGGACTAGGAAAGGGGAGTCCTACTCCCACTGGGAGGAGGACTCCCCCCTCCCTTTGGCGCGGCCCATAGGGCCGGCCGGCCTCCCCCCTTGCTCCTTTATATACGGGGGCAGAGGGGCACCCGAGAACACACAAGTTGATCTTCGTGATCGTTCCTTAGCCGTGTGCGGTGCCCCGCTCCACGATATTACACCTCGGTCATATTGCAGCGGTGCTTAGGCGAAGCCCTGCGACGGTAGAACATCAAGATCGTCACCACGCCGTCGTGCTGACGGAACTCCTCCCCGAAGCTTTGCTGGATCGGAGCCCGAGGAGCGTCATCGTGTTGTACGTGTGTCAAGAACTCGGAGGTGCCGGAGTAACGGTGCTTGGATCAGTTGGACCGG
The DNA here is from genome assembly GCA_032464435.1 of Aegilops umbellulata. Classification (NCBI taxonomy): domain Eukaryota; kingdom Viridiplantae; phylum Streptophyta; class Magnoliopsida; order Poales; family Poaceae; genus Aegilops; species Aegilops umbellulata. The sequence continues at coordinate 443,362,100 of CP136059.1, read as the reverse complement.
GAAGACGTACGACTACTTCCTCTACGTTGCGTCAACGCTTCCGCTTCGGTCTACGAGGGTACGTAGACAACACTCTCCCCTCTTATTGCTATGCATCACCATGATCTTGCGTGTGCGTAGGAATTTTTTTGAAATTACTACGTTCCCCAACACAACCAATCTCATCTAGCTGCCCTACACTGATTATATTGCTCTTTAGCCTTGGAATGAATTATACCTCTGTCAACAGCTTGTGCTCTCCAGTCTGACCATGAAATAGGACTGACCCACGGCCGTAGATGTCCATTGTTGACCCATCACCAAATTTTACTATTGCCTTCACGGCACTGTCAAGCTCAGCAAATCTCCCCACATCGCCTGTCATGTGGTTACTAGCACCAGTGTCGAGGTACCATGACATGTTCTGTGTGCCTGTCAACTTCGGCACAATCCTATCCTCATATAGCATGACGTACTCAGACGGGGTCTGCACAGATTCAGATTCAGTGAGCTCACACGCAACAGACAATAGAAGACCCGGTTCATCATCACCTTCTTTCTCAGCAAGGTTTGCCTTTTCCTTCTTCGGCTTAGGGCAATCTGATTGGAAGTGTCCCATATCATTACAGTTGAAGCACCTTTTCTTATGTCAAACTTTCTGTGCTTCTTGACCTTTTCTTTGCCTTTGCTTTGCTGCTGGACTGGACATGCTCACCGCGCGCCTTTTCATGCCTGGCATCCTTCTTGCCGCATGAGCTAGACCCGCCGCCACTGTCGATCATCTTCTTGCCTTTCATTAGTGTCTCCAGCGCACGTGTAATGAGCATCAGCTGCTCGTCCTTGCCGCCACGGCTCTGCCGCCGCCCGCGTTGGTTCTCCTCGAATGCCGTGAGCCGCCCGACGGCCTCCTGCACCGTCATGGTCGTGAGGTCGCCCCACTGCTCGATGGTGTTCACGATGTCGGCAAACCGATTTGGGACGGCGCTGAACAACCTTTCTACCACGGCTTCCTCGCCGAGAGTGACACCGAGGGAGCGGATTTCGCTCACCAACGTGGTGAGCTTCCTGGCAAACTCCGGGATCGTCTCCCCATCGCCCATGTCGAGGCGATTAAATTGCCTCTTGAGCTAGCGCGCACGTGCCTTCTTCATGCGGTCCTCGCCGACGCGCGCGCACCGAATCAGCTCCCACGCCTCCTGTGCGGTGTCGCAGTCTGCAACCTGCATCATAACATGATCTGGAATTGATTGAGATAGAGTAGCGAACGCCCCTTCTTCGGTGGCCTGATCAAACTCGCCGGAGCCCTCGATTGCCGACTAGACGCGTAGCGCCTTCATCAACACCTTCATCTTCACAGCCCACAAGGAGTAGTTCGTGTCCGTCAGCATTGGATACTGAATGGGCACATTCGTGGCTCTCGACGGGGTAGCGAGCACCACAGAGCCGCCGTCCGCGTCGCTGGCGCCGGCCTTCCTAGCCGCTGGCGGCGTGTACTTTCCACCGCTCCCGCTCTTGTTCCCATCGCCTTTCGACGGAGAGGTGTCTCCCATCGCCGCCGCCAATCACCTCCTACTGCAGCCGCCGCCAAACACCACAAGAACCTAAGGCTCTGATGCCAATTGTCAGATTTTTAGACCAGAATCATACACACAATAGCTGGACTAATCACTCAACTAGGGCACGGTGGAGGAGATGAACACACAGAGACGAACGCGAGAGATTTTTGCGACACCTTAACTGCGTCTTTTCTGGACTTCTTTCTTTTATTCAGAAGACAGAGCTATCCCCAACAGACAGCCTGATAAGATCGCACACGATCCTTCTATCACGCGCCATCCCACGCAATCAGATCGTGGCCAACCACTAAACTCACTGATCCGCTAATCTTGCCGCACGTAAACACAGTACGTTTCTGGCATTACAAGAGGAAGACGACTTGGCCTGAAACTACTACTTTCTGAACCAAATGTACAACTTTATTATTCAAAGCAAGCTTACTGAAGGAAACTGAAAAAATACTTGCAGCACGGGACTTGACTTCAACAGACTTCTTATCCTCAACTCCTAGCTCGTAACTGGTCGCTCGTAACCCGTCAAAAAAAAGAAAACTGGTCGCTCTTAACACTGGACATCTTCTGGTGTTCCGTGGCCAAACTTATTAGTTGCAATCTCAAATATTTTTGGTCTGCTAGTACTTCAACAATAATCCTCTACAGTGCCTGCATAATCTCTCCGACTTGTTTTTCTACACATAGAACTATTGTACTTCTCTGCCTTTCCTTCTACTCCCTCTGTAAATCAATATAAGAGCACTTAGGTCGCTAGTAGTGATCTAAACGCTCTTAGAGCATCTCCAACAGCCGCGCTAAACTAGCGCCGCGCCGCAAATTAGGCCGTTTTAGCGCGCGCGCAACGCGGCGGGTCGCTCCAGCGGGCGCGCAAAAACGGCGCGCGCGCTATAACGGGTTGGGCGCGCGGTCGAAAACACTTAGCCGCGCGGTGTATTTCGGACGCCAGTTGCAGCGCGCGGCACACTCCAGCGCTCGTGCCCGCACTTCCTCTCCCACTTCCATCCTCCGTCCGGCCGCGCCCCGGCCGCCGGCCGCGCCCCCCGGTGACCGTTCAGGCTTCCCCGGCTTATCCCCGCGCGCCCGCGCTTTCGCCCCATCCCCTCCTAGTCCCGCCGGCGCTCGCGCGCCTCCGTCATCCGTGGAACAGCGCCCGAGCGCTCGCTGCCCCGCCGCGCCCGCAAAGTGTTTGACAAAACGCCTACAAGGTATGTATTGCTCAAACTTCATGAATTTGATGCATGTTTCGAATTGTAGTTTTTATAGTACAGTATTGAACATTGTAGATGGGTTCGTCGTATGATTCTTCCGAAGAAGAATTTGATATGGAAGAGGAGGAGGATCTTGCAATGATCCTAGCTATGCATATAAAAAAAACTGAAGCACGGTGGTTCGGTTATGGGTCGGCAGAAAATTTGGAGGGATAGGATCGATGCCCACAACAGATTGATCAGACATTATTTTGCGGAAAATCCCCTATACCCCGAGTCGTATTTTCGTCGCCGGTTTAGGATGAGCACCGAGTTGTTCAGGCGCATTACAGAGAAACTAGCGAGCCATGACCGTTTTTTTCAGCAAAGGAGGAATGCCGCCGGAGAGCTCGGGCATAGCACCTTTCTGAAGGTGACAGCCGCTTTGCGTATGTTGGCATACGGTATACTGGCTGATCTTGTTGATGATCACTTGGCTATGGGTGAGAGCCAAGCCATCATGTGTGTCAAGCGCTTTGCAGTGGGAATTGTGCAAGTGTTTGGCGAGGAGTATTTGAGATCTCCCAATGCTGAAGATGTCGCAAGGCTATTGGCGATGAACAAAGCTCGCGGTTTTCCTGACATGCTTGGCTCAATAGATTGCATGCATTGGAGTTGGAAGAATTGTCCAAAGGCATGGCATAGGCAATTCCATGGCCAAAAAAAGGGTTCCACTATAATCCATGAAGCGGTGGCCGATCAGGAGACTTGGATTTGGCATGCATTCTTTGGAATGCCTGGATCTTTGAATGACATCAATGTTGTCAACCGGTCACCACTGATGAATAAGATTGCAAACGATGAGTTACCACCGGTGCAGTTTGTAGCAAATGGCCGTACGTACAACTATGGCTATTATCTAGCGGATGACATCTATCCAAAGTGGCAAACCTTCGTGAAGCCATTGAAAAAGCCGGAAGGTAAGAAAAATCTTGACTTCCACAATGCTCATGCGGCGGCTAGAAAATATGTGGAGAGAGCATTTGGGATTTTGCAAGCCCAATTTGCTATTGTGAGAGGACCGGCTAGATTTTGGGATCAAAAAATGCTTTGGTACATCATGCACGCTTGTGTGATCATGCACAACATGATCATCGAGAATGAGCGTGGCCAAGATTTAGACTACTCACAGTATGAGATTTTGGGATATCCCGTGCGAGTGCGACGGAGGGTTGAAAGGGTAGCCCGTTTTATTGCCTCCTATCATGCCATTCGGCGTCCCGCAACGCACAATGAACTTCAGAATGATTTGATTGAAGAGTGGTGGGTATAGCATGGACGACAAAGAGCATGATGATATCTGCATTCGACATTGTATTGTTCATGAACTATTTGTTGTGTTTATTGCATTTGTTGTACTGAACGATAAACTATTTGTTTGAATTGTAATGATAACGAAATTGAACTATTTATTATTGATTTATTTTGTTTGTTTGATCATTTTTGCTCATAATACATGTATATGTGGTTTGTGCGGCGCGCGCTGTATTTTTGCGCTCTGCTGGAGCGGCGCGCGCTGCATTATAGCGCGGCTGCTGGAGCCAGCGCAGGCGGGCGCGCTAAACCAGCCGAAGCGCGCGTGGCAAATAGATTTTTTGCGCGCGGCGCTTAGCGCGGCTGTTGGAGATGCTCTTATATTAGTTTACAGAGAGAGTACATGCCAGAGGAGCCGGCTTCAAGAGAGCATTAGCAATACTGAGGAATCTTGAGGAACTCCATGTTGCAGTAACTTGGACATTTTCGAGGGCTCAGGGAAGTTGACGTTGATATTTACTTTGAGGGAGCTGATACAGAGTCACAAAGAAGGGCTGCCGACGCAGAGGCTATCTTGACGGATCTCATCCGCGTCCATCCAGGATACCCAAGCATGAAGAGCAGGCTTGAAGGTAACAAAAGCTCTTTTATTCGTGAACTTTCCAGTGGCAGTTCTGAGGGGGGCGACGAGGGGGAGAGGCAACCGAACGATGCAGGTACCCTCCTAGTCAAACTTCTGCTTACTTTCATTCCTACAACACTTCTGTTTGATTCATCCTTGGAGACCAGTACGTCTGAACGTTCCTTTGTTGGTGCATGCATGCACACCAAATAAGTTCCTCCGCCTGTTCTTGAGGTCAAATCTATGTGAACCTTTAAAGCCTAACACAAGTTTCCTCCTCCTATTTTTGATACTGGCAGTTGATCGATCTGCCGAGGCAGCCACGCATGCTCCAGCCACCGTTGTTGATGGATGAACAAGGAATTCACGGTAGGGACACTGGTCAAGCTCTCAACAGATTTCGCACTACACATCGAAGGATTCATTTCAAGTGTCAACAATTTTGTTGGTAGGATAGAGACTGATGCTGTGGCGTTTACCTGATGCTCTGCTTCTATTATAACCAGAGGTGGCGCGCCAGCACTGACCTGAAGAAACTGAAGAGGAAAACAAAGCAACGGGTAACAGCACCGCGTCGACCTAGTCTGGTCATTAACAGAGTACTGGGTAAATGGCACTGCTAACGCCAGTTCACAAGGGAGATGAAATACCGATGTATGGAGACGTTTTTGGGGTAGTTTGAACGACTAGTTCTGGGGTCAATACCCCCATATATTAGTACAGGCCTAGTGTGAACAATTGTTCTAATTTTTTTTACAAGAGTGTAATATTACTGAACTCCCAAGCAGGCCTTATTGGTGTACATCATGATACAGGGTAAATTATTTACAGGTGTAGAACTTTACAGAAGATTAGGCTGACGCACGGTAGAGACGCTAAGTATGGGCGTGATGGACATGATGGGTTTACAGATCAATAATTTCACTGCAGATTGATAGCTGAAGTTTGGGCGAGATCGACTGAGTTCCAAATTTACTTGTTGTAATTAGGCAGACCATACTACTTGAGATTTAACAACTTGACATTAGGGTGAAATGCATGTTATGCCCCAGCTATAGGCCAGGTGAGCATTAACACATGGGAAAATCTGGAAATATCATTTTGCTAGTATTCTTTTTAGTTGCGTGTTAATTAGCACATGAACAGGGACCAGGTGAAAAACATGACGTAGAGGGTTTTCTAATCAGGATGGAGGACAAAAACTTCCCAAAAAGATAGCTGCTCAGGTTTGCCCGCTAGACTTGTGCCAATAAGATTAACGAGCACATGACATGTGCATGGATGCTGCCTACCTTTACCTAACTGTGCTCTAATTAATGGCAAGGAAATTAGTTCACGTGGCATCTATCAGTCAATTATTATTTTACGAATGGATCTCCGGCAATTAGATTGTTAATTTACACATTTATATGCGCTTCAGTCACCAGTCATCACTCATCACGCACGCGCAGACGGAAGTACAATTTCCTCGCAGACAACAAAAAGTAATCCTCATGAAATCATCATCTTCAGCACACAAGCTGTTACCACCTGCTTCCCCATGGCAAGAGAGTTGACTAGTTCTGCTTCTGCTTCAAGAGGTGCTCTTCATCTCGGACCGCATTCAAATTTTCGGATCTGGAAATTCATTATGCCCAAGTTAGCATACACGATGGTCCACTGCATAGACGTTCTATATGTACCATTTTAATTAAAAAAATATGCACTATACCGAAGCACGTTCCATAGCTGATATGATATTCTTGTTGCTGCCTTCTTCATCACCAATTTCCATCACCGACACTTCCATTCTGTGTGCGACTGCAACCCTGATAGATAAAAGAGCACACGTTTTACTAGTCTGAAATCTTAGGAAACGAAATCAGTGTAAAGGACTGATTACCTTTCTCCCATCGAACGTGCCAAACCACGAAGCCACCTACCGACCCCAAGCTTTGTTTTTAGCCTGGGAAATATGAAGCACCCACTATTTTAGCAAATATATATATATATAGAGAGAGAGAGGCTAACCAGCAAAAAAAATTCGGAACTGAGTCAAAAGATTTGCCTCATCGATTAATTAAGCATAAGAGAATTGCCCGGTTAAATAACAAAAACCGGCAAAAACAAACACAAACAACCACATGCGGACCACTCATAGAGCATCCAACCCCACAAGTGCACGATCAGCCCTACAACCATACCCAACACACAACGACCATCAATCTCCACACTACTACACCGCAAGGAAACCCCTAACAAAAGTGCCTGGGCTGAAGACCATGAACACAGCCAAATCCATGGAGACAAGCAAAGTTATAATAAGGACCGCCCACCAGACTAATGGACAACCATCAAGCAGCTACGGACACAGTGCTTTCTCCACAATCATCTTGCCAGATCCAGGGTTGGCTGCCTCCAAATGTGTGAGCAAGCTGCCAAGCTGTATCCGAGAATGTCATCAACCTTGTCCCTCAAAGACACCATTGCAACAACATCCTCAGTCACGGGTACCACCGACACGACAGACTCAGGCACCTCCAGTTGCTCACATGGCAGAGCCGAACCCAGTAGTTGTGCCTCAGAATTAGGTGCCAACGCACCTACTGAAGGAAATATGCCCTATAGGCAATAATAAAGTTGTTATTTATATTTCCTTAGATCATGATAAATGTTTATTATTCATGCTAGAATTGTATTAACCGGAAATTTAGCACATGTGTGAATACATAGACAAACAGAGTGTCGCTAGTTTGCCTCTACTTGGCTAGCTCGTTAATCAAAGATGGTTAAGTTTCCTAGCCATAGACATGAGTTATCATTTGATTAACGGGATCACATCATTAGAGAATGATGTGATTGACAAGACCCATCCGTTAGCTTAGCACGATGATCGTTTAGTTTGTTGTTATTGCTTTCTTCATGACATATACATGTTCCTATGACTATGAGATTATGCAACTCCCGAATACCGAAGGAACACTTAGTGTGCTATCAAACATCACAACGTAACTGTGTGATTATAAAGATGCTTTACAGGTGTCTCTGATGGTGTTTGTTGAGTTGGCATAGATAGAGATTAGGATTTGTCACTCCTATTGCCGGAGTGGTATCTCTGGGCCCTCTTGGTAATGCATCACTATAAGCCTTGCAAGCAATGTGACTAATGAGTTAGTTGCGGGATGATGCATTACGAAACGAGTAAAGAGACTTGCCAACTTTAGTTCTACTGCCGTGCTTCGCACACAGGTGGCTGGTGGGTGTCTATTTCTCCAACTTTAGTTGAATCGAGTGTGACTACGCCCGGTCCTTATTGAAGGTTAAAACAACACACTTGACGAAAAATCATTGTGGTTTTTGATGCGTAGGTAAGAAAGGTTCTTGCTAAACCCGTAGCAGCCACGTAAAATTTACAACAACAAGTAGAGGACGTCCAACTTGTTTTTGCAGGGTATGTTGTGATGTGATATGGTCAAGACGTGATGATATATAAATTGTTGTATGAGATGATCATGTTTTGTAACAGTTATCGGCAACTGGCAGGAGCCTTATGGTTGTCGCTTTATTGTATGAAATGCAATCGCCATGTAATTGCTTTACTTTATCACTAAGCGGTAGCGATAGTCGTGATAGCAATAGTTGGCGAGACGACAACGATGCTTCGATGGAGATCAAGGTGTCAAGCTAGTGACAATGGTGATCATGACGGTGCTTTGGAGACGGAGATCAAAGGCACACGATGATGATGGCCATATCATATCACTTATATTGATTGCATGTGATGTTTATTCTTTATGCATCTTATTTTGCTTAGTTCGGCGGTAGCATTATAAGATGATCTCTCACTAAATTTGAAGGTACAAGTGTTCTCTCTGAGTGTGCGCCGTTGCTACAGTTCGTCGTGACGAGACACCACGTGATGATCGGGTGTGATAAGCTCTACGTTCACATACAACGGGTGCAAGCCAGTTTTGCACACGCAGAATACTCGGGTTAAACTTGACGAGCCTAGCATATGTAGATATGGCCTCGAAACACTGAGACCGAAAGGTCGAGCGTGAATCATATAGTAGGTATGATCAACATAGTGATGTTCACCATTAAAAACTACTCCATCTCCATCTCACGTGATGATCGAACATGGTTTAGTTGATTTGGATCACGTGATCACTTAGATGATTAGAGGGTTTATCTAAGTGGGAGTTCTTAAGTAATATAATTAATTGAACTTTAATTTACCATGAACTTAGTACCTGATAGTATTTTGCATGTGTATGTTGTTGTAGATCAATGGCCCGTGCTACTGTTAATTTGAATTTTACTGCGTTCCTAGAGAAAGCTAAGTTGAAAATGATGGTAGCAACTACACGGACTGTGTCCGTAACTTGAGGATTATTCTCATTGCTGCACAGAAGAATTACGTCCTGGAAGCACCGCTAGGTGCAAGACCCGATGACTACTCGATAGTTCAGTGTGCCGTGCTTTACGGCTTAGAACCGGGACTTCAACAGCGTTTTGAACATCATGAAGCATATGAAATGTTCCAGGAGTTAAAGTTAATATTTCAAGGAAATGCCCAGATTGAGAGATATGAAGTCTCCAATAAGTTCAGCAGCTGTAAAATGGAGGAGAATAGTTCTGTTAGTGAACATATACTCAAAATGTCTGGATATCATAATTACTTAACTCAGGTGGGAGTTAATCTTCCGATTGATAGTGTCGTTGACAGAGTTCTTCAATCACTGCCACCAAGATACAAAAGCTTCGTGATAAACTATAATATGCAAGGTATGTATAAGACAATTCCCGAACTCTTCGCGATGCTAAAGGCTGCGGAGGTAGAAATCAAGAAGGAGCATCAAGTGTTGATGGTCAACAAAACCACCAGTTTCAAGAAAAAGGGTAAAGGGAAGAAGGTGAACTTCAAGAAGAACGGCAAGCAAGTTCTTGCTCAAGTGAAGAATCCCAAGTCTGGACCTAAGCCCGAGACTGAGTGCTTCTACTGCAAAGGGACTGGTCACTGCAAGCGGAACTGCCCCAAGTATTTGGCGGATAAGAAGGATGGCAACGTGAACAAAGGTATATGTGATATACATGTTATTAATGTGTACCTTACTAATGCTCGCAGTAGTGCCTGGGTATTTGATACTGGTTCTGTTGCTAATATTTGTAACTCGAAACAGGGACTACGAATTAAGCGGAGATTGTCTAAGGACGAGGTGACGATGCGCATGGGAAATGGTTCCAAAGTCGATGTGATCGCCATCAGCACGCTACCTCTACATCTACCTTCGGAATTAATTTTAGACCTGAATAATTGTTATTTGGTGCCAGCGTTAAGCATGAACATTCTGGATCTTGTTTGATGCGAGACGGTTATTCATTTAAATCTGAGAATAATGGTTGTTCTATTTATTTGAGTAATATCTTTTATAGCCATGCACCCTTGATGAGTGGTCTATTTTGTTGAACTCGATAGTAGTGATATACATATTCATAATATTGAAGACAAAAGATGCAGAGTTGATAATGATAGTGCAACTTATTTGTGGCACTGCCGCTTAGGTCATATTGGTGTAAAGCGCATGAAGAAACTCCATACTGATGGACTTTTGGAATCACTTGATTATGAATCACTTGGTACTTGCGAACCATGCCTCATGGGCAAGATGACTAAAACTCCGTTCTCCGGAACAATGGAGCGAGCAACAGATTTATTGGAAATAATACATACTGATGTATGCGGTCCGATGAACATTGAGGCTCGCGGCGGGTATCGTTATTTTCTGACCTTCACAGATGATTTAAGTAGATATGGGTATATCTACTTGATGAAACATAAGTCTGAAACATTTGAAAAGTTCAAAGAATTTCAGAGTGAAGTGGAAAGTCATCGTAACAAGACAATAAAGTTTCTGCGATTTGATCGTGGAGGAGAATATTTGAGTTATGAGTTTGGTCTACATTTGAAACAATGCGGAATAGTTTCACAGCTCACGCCACCCGGAACACCAAAGCGTAATGGTGTGTCCGAACATCGTAATCGTACTTTACTTGATATGGTGCGATCTATGATGTCTCTTACTGATTTACCGCTATCGTTTTGGGGTTATGCTTTAGAGACGGCCGCATTCACATTAAATAGGGCACCATCAAAATCCGTTTAGACGACTCCTTATGAACTGTGGTTTGGCAAGAAACCCAAGTTGTTGTTTCTTAAAGTCTGGGGTTGCGATGCTTATGTGAAAAAGCTTCAACCTGATAAGCTCGAACCCAAATCGGAGAAATGTGTCTTCATAGGATACCCAAAAGAGATTGTTGGGTACACCTTCTATCACAGATCCGAATGCAAGATATTTGTTGCTAAGAATGGATCCTTTCTAGAGAAGGAGTTTCTCTCGAAAGAAGTGACTGGGAGGAAAGTAGAACTTGATGAGGTAACTGTACCTGCTCCCTTATTGAAAAGTAGTTCATCACAGAAATCAGTTCCAGTGATTCCTACACCAATTAGTGAGGAAACTAATGATGATGATCATGTAACTTCAGATCAAGTTACTACCGGACCTCGTAGGTCAACCAAAGTAAGATCCGCACCAGAGCGGTATGGTAATACTGTTCTGGAGATCATGTTACTTGACCATGACAAACCTACGAACTATGAGGAATCGATGATGAGCCCAGATTCCGCGAAATGGCTTGAGGCCATGAAATCTGAGATGGGATCCATGTATGAGAACAAAGTGTGGATTTTGGTTGACTTGCCCGATGATCGGCAAGCCATAGAATAAATGGATCTTCAAGAAGAAGACTGACGCTGACGGTAATGTTACTGTCAACAAAGCTCGACTTGTTGCGAAAGATTTTTGACAAGTTCAAGGAGTTGACTACGATGAGACCTTCTCACTCATAGCGATGCTTAAGTCCATCTGAATCATGTTAGCAATTGCCGCATTTTATGATTATGAAATTTGGCAAATGGATGTAAAAACTGCATTCCTGAATGAATTTCTGGAAGAAGAGTTGTATATGATGCAACCAGAAGGTTTTATCGATCCAAAGAATGCTAAGAAAGTGTGCAAGCTCCAGCGATCCATTTATGGACTGGTGCAAGCATCTTGGAGTTGGAATAAAGCGATCCATTTATGGACTGGTGCAAGCATCTTGGAGTTGGAATAAACGTTTTGATAGTGTGATCAAAGCATATGGTTTTATACAGAATTTTTGAGAAGCCTCTATTTACAAGAAAGTGAGTGGGAGCTCGGTAGCATTTCTAATATTATATGTGGATGACATATTGTTGACTGAAAATGATATAGAATTTTTGGATAGCATAGAAGGATACTTGAACCAGAGTTTTTCAATAAAAAACCTTGGTGAAGCTGCTTATATATTGGGCATCAAGATCTATAGAGATAGATCAAGACGCTTAATTGGACTTTCACAAAGCACATACCTTGATAAAGTTTTGAAGAAGTTCAAAATGGATCAAGCAAAGAAAGGGTTCTTGCCTGTGTTACAAGGTGTGAAGTTGAGTCTGACTCAATGCCCGACCATCGCAGAAGATAGAGAGAAAATGAAAGTCATTCCGTATGCTTCAGCCATAGGTTCTATCACATATGGAATGTTGTGTACCAGACCTGATGTGTGCCTTGTTATTAATTTAGTAGGGAGGTACCAAAGTAATCGAGGAGTGGATCACTGGACAGCGGTCAAGAACATCCTGAAATACCTGAAAAGGACTAAGGATATATTTCTCGTTTCTGAAGGTGACAAAGAGCTCGTTGTAAATGGTTACGTCGATGCAAGCTTTGACACTGATCCGGATGACTCTAAGTCACAAACCGGATACGTATTTATATTGAACGGTGGAGCTGTAAGTTGGTGCAGTTCTAAGCAAAGCGTCGTGGCGGGATCTACGTGTGAAGCGTAGTACATAGCTGCTTCGGAAGCAGCAAATGAAGGAGTCTGGATGAAGGAGTTCATACCCGACCTACTGCATCGTGTTCAATGAAAATCTTTTGTGACAATACTGGTGCAATTGTCTTGGCAAAGGAATCCAGATTTCACAAGAGAACCAAGCACATCAAGAGACGCTTCAATTCAATCCGCGATCAAGTCAAGGAGGGGGATATAGAGATTTGCAAGATACATACGGATCTGAATGTTGCAGACCTATTGACTAAGCCTCTCTCACGAGCAAAACATGATCAGCACCAAGACTCCATGGGTGTTAGAATCATTACTGTGTAATCTAGATTATTGCCTCTAGTGCAAGGGGCAGACAGAAATGAATATGCCCTAGAGGCAATAATAAAGTTTTTATTTATATTTCCTTATATCATGATAAATGTTTATTATTCATGCTAGAATTGTATTAATCGAAAACTTAGTACATGTCTGAATACATAGACAAACAGGGTGTCACTAGTATGCCTCTACTTAACTAGCTCGTTAATCAAAGATGGTTAAGTTTCCTAGTCATACACATGAGTTATCATCATTTAGTTTGTTGCTATTGCTTTCTTCATGACTTATACATGTTCCTATGACTATTAGATTATGCAACTCCCGAATACCAGAGGAACACTTAGTGTGCTATCAAACATCACAACGTAATTGGGTGATTATAAAGATGCTTTACAGGTGTCTCTGATGGTGTTTGTTGAGTTGGCATAGATCGAAATTAAGATTTGTCACTCCGATTGTCAGAGAAGTATCTCTAGGCCCTCTCAGTAATGCACATCACTATAAGCCTTGCAAGCAATGTGACTAATGAGTTAGTTGCGGGATGATGCATTACGGAACGAGTAAAGAGACTTACCAATAATGAGATTGAACTAGGTATTGAGATACTGATGATCGAATCTCGGGCATGTAACATACAGATGACAAAGGGAACAACGTATGTTGTTATGCGGTTTGACCGATAAAGATCTTCGTAGAATATGTGGGAGCCAATATAAGAATCCAGGTTCCGCTATTGGTTATTGACCTAAGATGAGTCTTGTTCATGTCTACATAGTTCTCGAACCCAGATATGATCGTTCGATAACGATCGGTATTAAGAGTTTTAGTGTTTTTTGATGTACCGAAAGTAGTTCGGAGTCCCGAATATGATCACGGACATGACGAGGAGTCTCGAAATGGTCGAGACGTAAGGATCAATAAATTGAACAACTATGTTCGGACACCGGAAAGGTTTCAGATGGATTCGGACATTTTCCGGAGTACCGGGGGGTTATCGAAACCCCTTGGCGGCTTAATGGGCCTACATGGGCTTTAGTGGAAGAAAGGAGGCAGCCAAGAGGTGGGGCGCCACCACCCCCAAGCCCAATCCGAATTGGAGGGGGCCAGCCCCCTTTCCTTCCTCTCCCCCTTCCCTACCTTCCCCCTCCTAGTTGGACTAGTAGGAGTAGAATTCCCCCCTTGGGGGCGCACCATGAGGCCGGCCGGCCCCCTCCTCCCCTCCTTTATATACAGGGAGGGGGGCACCCCATAGACACACAAGTTGATTGTTTTAGTCGTGTGCGGTGCCCCCCTCCATAGATTTTCACCTCGGCCATATCATTCTAGTTCTTAGGCCAAGCCCTGCGTCGGTAACTTCATCGTCACCGTCATCACGCCGTCATGCTGATGAAACTCTCCCTCGGCCTCAGCTAGATCAAGAGTTCGAGAGACATCACCGAGCTGAACGTGTGTAGATCGCGGAGGTGTCGTGCGTTCGGTACTTGATCGGTTGGATCGCGAAGATGTTCGACTACATCAACCGTGTTACTTAATGCTTCCACTTTCGGTCTACGAGGGTACGTGGACACACTTGATACATCTTCAACGTATCTATAATTTTTGATTGCTCCATGCTATATTATCTACTGTTTCGGGCAATATTGGGCTTTATTATCCACTTTTACATTATTTTTGGGACTAACCTATTAACCGGAGGCCCAGCCCAAATTTGTTGTTTTTTTGCCTATTTCAGTGTTTCGAAGAAAAGGAATATCAAACGGAGTCAAAACGGAACGAAATCAACTGGAGAAGTTATTTTTGGAAGGAAAGCCACCGGATAGACTTGGACTCTACGTCAGGGGATACGGGAGGTGCTCATGAGGGTGGGGCGCCCCCCCCCCCCTTAGGGCGCGCCCCCCTGCCTCGTGGGGCCCCCGTAGCTCCTCCTACGTACCCCCTGCACCCATATATACTCTCGTACCCTAAAACTTCCAGAACGGAGATTAGATCGGAAGTTCCGCCGCCGCAAGCCTCTGTAGCCACGAAAAACCAATCGGGTCCCTCTCCGGCACCGTGCCGGAGGGGGCCATCATCACCGGTGGCCATGGAGGAGTATCCCGGAGGGGCCATCATCACCATGAAGGCCAAGGACCAGAAAGTGGAGGCCATGGAGGAGGAAGCACAAGGGGGGAACCTCTCCCCCTCTCTCTTGGTGGCACCGGAGTGCCATCGGGAGGGGAATCATCGCCACGGTGATCGTCTTCATCAACATCACCATCCTCATCTCTTTTACGCGGTCCACTCTCACGCACACCGCTGTAATCCCCTACTTGAACATGGTGCTTTATGCCACATATTATGATCCAATGATGTGTTGCCATCCTATGATGTTTTGAGTAGATATCTTTTGTCTTTGGGTTGATTGATGCTCTAGATTGGTATGAGTTGTATGTTTTACTTTGGTGCTGTCCTATGGTGTCCTCCGTGTCGCGCAAGCGTGAGGGGTTCCCGCTGTAGGGTGTTGCAATACATTCATGATTCGCTTATAGTGGGTTGGTGAGTGAACAGAAGCACAAACCCGAGTAAGAGGGATTGTTGCGTATGGGAATAAAGAGGACTTGATGCTTTAATGCTATGGTTGGATTTTACCTTAATGATCTTTAGTAGTTGCGGATGCTTGCTAGAGTTCCAATCATAAGTGCATATGATCCAAGTAGAGAAAGTATGTTAGCTTGTGCCTCTCCCTCATATGAAACTGCAATAGTGATTACCGGTCTTGTTAACAATTGCCTAGGACAATTCCGTACACCGATCCACCATTATTCCACACTCGCTATTTATAATATTTAGTATTATATTCTAACTTTACTGTAACAGCACCTACTTTTATGTTTTAGCTCTCCGTTACCATGCAAAGTTATCCTCTTCATACCCACAACATAGTCTTATTTCTCGTTGCTAGTTGGAAGCAAACGTTCGGTACACGTAGAGTCGTATCAGTGACAGATAGGGCTTGAGAGAATATTGATCTTACCTTTAGCTCCTTGTGGGTTCGACACTCCATACTTATCACTTCCATCTTTGGAAAGTGCTACGATGATTCCTTGCACTTGGGGATTATCAAGCTCTTTTCTGGCGCCGTTGCCGGGGAGCTATAGCGTGGGGTTGATATTCTCTGTGTACTTGTTTGCTTTCTTCACTAAGTAGATTTTGTTTTTCCTTTTTGTTTCTGTTTAGTTGTGGGTGAAACATACAAAAAAATAAAAATTAAAATACAAAAAAACTTTACCTGCCTTTCATGCCTAAAAAGTTTTTCAAAAAGAGAAGTGATTGGAAGGTTTTGCATTGAAGAAGTGAGGGTCGACCTTGAACACTTGTGTTCATGCTCACGGAAACAATATAGAATTTTTCATGGAAGTTTATCTGTAAATTATTGTCCCTTTGTATATATTCATTGTATTATAAAAATAAATGTGCCAAGTTTTGGTTTTAGGATGATTAGATTGCCTGTTTGCTATGTGTAGAACAAAAACAGAAACTTTGGCTGTAATGCATAAATTTACATTTTTGACTGGAAAGTCAAATGGTTCTGATTCTTTTTGCACATTACTTCTGTACAAATTTTTCAAATTGTAAAATTTAGTTTATAATTTTAGGAGTTACATAAGTTTGTCAAACTTCTAGATTACTACAGACTGTTCTGTTTTTAACAGATTCTGTTTTGCGTGTGTTGTTTGCTTATTTCGATGAATCTATGACTAGTATTGGAGGGTATGAACCATAGAGAACTTGGAATACAGTAGGTTTAACACCCATACAAATAAAGAATGAGTTCATTACAGTACCTAGAGGTAGTGATTTGCTTTCTTACACTAATGGATCTCACAAGTTTTTGTTAAAGTTTTGTGCGGATGATGTGTCTGAAGGTCGAGGAGCTATCAATATGAGAAGAATAAAGAAAGGCAAGAGTTCAATCTTGGGGATGCCCAAGGCACCCCAAGTAAATATTCCAAGGATACTCAAGCATCTAAGCTTGGGGATGCCCCCGGTGGGCATCCCATCTTTCTTCTTCAACAATTATCGGTATACCTCGGGTTTTGTTTTGTTCACATGATTTGTGTCTTTTGTGTTTTTCTCTTTTTTTTCAAGAACCATGCTAGCATTAG
Organism: Aegilops umbellulata; assembly: GCA_032464435.1. NCBI lineage: Eukaryota > Viridiplantae > Streptophyta > Magnoliopsida > Poales > Poaceae > Aegilops > Aegilops umbellulata. The sequence continues at coordinate 443,345,056 of CP136059.1, read as the reverse complement.
ATAGCCCTTCATTGATTTATAGAATACTTCGTGTGCTTCAGTTAAATCTTTTAAGTATGATCTTATAGAATTGCTCTTTGTGCTTCACTTAAATTTTTTGAGTATGGTTTTATAGAATGCTTCATGTGCTTCACTTATACACTTTGAGTTTGGATATTGGTTAGTTATAGAATGCTCCATGAACTTCACTCATATCTTTTGGAGTATGAATAATACTATCATTTAATGTGGGTTTGGAAGAGTGTCAACTTTAGGAATTAGTGATCCCACTATTTTGGAGGTGTTGAATCTTAATGTGATATTTATGAAAGTGGATTTGGAAGAGTGTCAACTTTAGCTAGTGATGATTCCACTATTTTGGAAGAGGTTCCAATTGAGTATGAGAACAAAGTTGCTATCCATGATGCCTCTGAAAATTATTATGAGGGAGGAATACATGCTTGTAGGAGTTGTATTAATATCAAGTTTCCTCTCTATGTGCTTAAAGTTTTGAAGTTATACTTGTTTTGCCTTCCTATGCTAGTTGATTCTTGTTCCCGTAAGTGTGTACTCACAAACTCCCTAGGCATAGGAAGTGTGTTAGATTTAAATGTGCTAGTCATATTCTTCAAAGATGCTCTCATTGTGCTTTAATTCCTCTCTTTTACGTGAGCATCATTGAAATCATCATGCCTAGCTAAAAGGCATTAAAGAAAAGCGCTTGTTGGGAGACAACCCAATATTTACCCTTACTGTTTTTTGTGTGTCTACATGATTAACCTACTGTAGTAATTATGTTTTATAGCTTTTGTTTCAATAAAGTACCAAGTAAGACCTTTGGGAAGACTCGGGTGAAAGTTAATGTGATCTTGCTGTAAAAAACAAAAAATTTGCGCTCACGAGAATAGATGTCATTTTTTACAGAACAGTGCTTTTAAGTTAATTCTTTTTGCAGAAGATTAATAGACAAATTCCTCATGTCCACTAGTTTATTTCATAATTTTTGGAGTAGCAGAAGTATGGTTATTGTTCAGATCATTCAGATTGTTCTGTTTCTGACAGATTCTGTTTTCATTGCATAGTTTGCTTGTTTTCTAGTTTCTATGGCCTATATTCTTCAATATAAATTGTAGAAATGATATGGTACAGTAGACACTGTGTGAGAACAATTACGAACCTTATCTTTGACAATATCCAAGTGCATGGTTTGCTCTTTATCATACTAACCTATCTCACGAAGTTTGGTTAAGTTTTGTGTGATTGAAGTTTTCAAGTTTTTGGTGAGATATCGATATGGGGAGAATAAGGAGTGGAAGGACCCTAAGCTTGGGAATGCCCAAGGCACCCCAATGTAATATTCAAGGAAGACTCAAGCGCCTAAGCTTGGGAATGCCCCGGAAGGCATCCCCTCTTTCGTCTTCAAAACTATCGGTATACTTTACTCGGAGCTATATTTTTATTCATTACATCATATGTGTTTTGCTTGGAGCGTGTTTTCAATTTTACTTGTTGTTTGAATAAAATCTTTGGATCTGAAATACTAAATGAAAAATAATCCTCCCATGGCTAGTTAATTATTTGACTACTCAGTGTTCTTCACTCATATCTTTTGGAGTAGTTTGTCATTCGCTCATGTGCTTCATGTATATCCTATGAGTAAATGGTTGCATAAATTGAATGTCATATATATGAATTTATATATGTTTCGTATGCTTATAACATGGGGAGTAATTGTAGGGTAACGCAGCAGAAAACGAAAATTTTCCAACCTACGCACCAGCCCAGGACCACTATGGAGACTGCATACAAGGTTTGATCTGTTTCATTATCGACTCGTAGCGCAGCGGGAAGTAGAGTCGATGACGATCGGCGGTGCAGATCCCCGCGGCTAGGATTTACAACCTCCCAACCGCGAGGATGTATACCCTCATCTGCTCCTCAGACAGCCCTCCGGGAGGCGGTCGAATAGTCCCCCGGACGGTGTTGCGGACAGCCCTTCGGGAGGACCTTCGAAACTCGGACGGTCACTCGGACAGCCCTTCGGGGGGACTCACAGAACTCGGACCATCACTTGGACAGCCCTTCGGGAGGCATTCTCGAACAGCCCCTCGGGCACTAAGATCGAAACTACGACCTCTCTACAGAGTTGCACACATACGGTGTCATCTATCCGGCAGGGCTTCGTCGTCCAGAACTAGTTTCTGCCGGAACCCAGACAGCCTTTCGGCTCTACGAAACTGTTTCGCTGGGAGGGAGAGAGAAGCCAGAACATGCATGGCACTTGTATGTGAGAAAGAGAGTGTGGAGGGCCGCCCCTCCACCTCTATTTATAGGAAATCCCAAGGGGTAGGGTAGTTTCACACAAAAACCCAAAATGCACATGAATGAAGTCCTTCCACAAGGACCTAGGAGTGAAACCAAGGAACAAGAGGGTCCCCAAGGGGGGATACCCCATGTGGCCGGCCACACCCCCATGAGGGGCCCAAAAAATGGCTCCTATCCATTCATGTCATCCCCAAGATCTTTTGGAGCAAAGCCCCAAAAGGTGGCTTTACATAAAGTAACCATAAAGATGATTTTCACTATTCACGACGACATTTTTCAGCATACGTTCAAACTGAAAATGTTATGTGGGCTTAGAACATTTCCAGTACCCACCAAAATGATTTTCAGCGCGTTCCGAAACAATTCCGGTTTAGTGATTTTCATCTGCGAAAAGCATCTGAAGTGGTTCCGGCAGCTCCGGAGCATATCCAGTTATTATCCCGGAAAATTCCAGAAAGCTTCCAGAATGATTCTGGCACCCTCCAAGAATTATCAGGCATGTGCTGAAACCAATTTGACTTAATGGTATCCCCTGAAACAACTTTTCAGTTTCATCAAAACTCATCCGATGACCTCTCTCTGCGGAACCTTTTCCGCTGTCCGAAAGTTTTTCCGGTGTCCGAAACTTTTTCGGTGATTTTCTCTCAGACTCCTTGTCTAGTATTCAGCAGATAGATGACCGTTAAGCGTGTGACCCTATAGGTTCGGTGAAGTATAGACATGACCCGGAACCCCTTCCGATCAATGATCAATATCGGAGCCGTGGACACCCATATTGACCCCTATACCCACATGAATAAATATTTGAGTGAACCTCCGATTGCAGTGAGCTATTCCTCTTGCTTCGCGATATGTCACAAACACCCAAGGTGAGATTTGTTGCATCCCCGTGGACGAACCATTTGTCCACCATGCAAGTTACCTCGTTACCCGTTTTGTTCTCTTTTCTCGTTTCCGTGTTCCGGCACCCCAGTGATCAAATCACATTGTGTCTGGCCAGACGATGATGGATACCATAATACTGAGAGGGCCCGAGAATATCTCTCCATCGTCGGAGGAGCAAATCCCAATCTTCAGCTATCAAGTTACTTGACACACTTTTCCATGAACCCGTAAGCCGCCGTAATAGCCACCCATTTATGGATGACGTTTAACAATCCCCAAAGTTCATGAAGCAAGCATGAAGAAACTCGATACTCTCATGGTCTAAGGAATCATGCAAACGTTAACCATCTCTGTGATATGCACCATTAACTTGTGACGAAAGAATCTCTTAGCATAACATCAATCCGGGTCGATTCAACACAAATGTTCTCTTAACATTGTGCCCTCAAAATTGCTGGCATAGACATGCCCATGATCAGGAAAACAGAACCATCATGCAACACTTGAGCTAGTCTTAGAGGCAGACTAGGAATACTTCTTACCATTTATTATTCCACACGTGCATATGAGTCTTCCTCCGAGCCTCGTGGATATTGCAAACTCGAGAATCATTGCAGTTATAGCAGGGAACATAAACATAATTATGAACTCGGAGATAAGTAATATCATTTATTATTGCCTCTAGGGCATATCTCCTACAGTAATGGCTTCACACATAGTAAGTATAGGTCGTAAACTTATTGAAAGTTAGCAAAAGTAGAATTGGTCACTTGAACAATTCATGAAAGAGTATTGAAGGGAGAGGGATTTCACACATAAATATACTATCGTGGACATCTCTTATGATTGGGAGCACTCATTAATATATGACATGCTAAAGAGTTGATGTTGGACAAGGAAGACAACGTAATGAGTTATGTTTTCTTATATCTGAGATAAAGTATGTTGTCATGGATCCTCTAACATGTTGAGCTTGCCTTTCCCCCTCATGCTAGCCAAAATTCTCAGCACCAAGTAGAGATAATTTTTGATTACTCCATGCATATTATCTACTGTTTCGGGCAATATTGGGCTTTATTATCCACTTTTATATTATTTTTGGGACTAACCTATTAACTGGAGGCCCAGCCCAGATTTACTATTTTTTTGCCTATTTCAGTGTTCGAAGAAAAGGAATATCAAACGGAGTCAAAATGGAACGAAATCAACTGGAGAAGTTATTTTTGGAAGGAAAGCCACCGGATAGACTTGGACTCTACGTCAGGGGATACGGGAGGTGCTCACGAGGGTGGGGGGCGCCCCCCCTAGGGCGCGCCCCCTTGCCTCGTGGGGCCCCCGTAGCTCCTCCGACGTACCCCCTGCACCCATATATACTCTCGTACCCTAAAACTTCCAGAACGGAGATTAGATCGGAAGTTCCGCCGCCGCAAGCCTCTGTAGCCACGAAAAACCAATCAGGGCCCTCTCCGGCACCCTGCCGGAGGGGCCATCATCACCGGTGGCCATGGAGGAGTATCCCGGAGGGGCCATCATCACCATGAAGGCCAAGGACCAGAAAGTGGAGGCCATGGAGGAGGAAGCACAAGGGGGGAACCTCTCCCCCTCTCTCTTGGTGGCACCAGAGTGCCATCGGGAGGGGAATCATCGCCACGGTGATCGTCTTCATCAACATCACCATCATCATCACCATCCCCATCTCTTTTACGCGGTCCACTCTCCTGCACAACGCTGTAATCCCTTACTTGAACATGGTGCTTTGTGCCACATATTATGATCCAATGATGTGCTGCCATCCTATGATGTTTTGAGTAGATATCTTTTGTCTTTGGGTTGATTGATGCTCTAGATTGGTATGAGTTGTATGTTTTACTTTGGTGCTGTCCTATGGTGCCCTCCGTGTCGTGCAAGCATGAGGGGTTCCCACTGTAGGGTGTTGCAATACGTTCATGATTCGCTTATAGTGGGTTGGTGAGTGAACAGAAGCACAATCCCGAATAAGAGGGATTGTTGCATATGGGAATAAAGAGGACTTGATGCTTTAATGCTATGGTTGAATTTTACCTTAATGATCTTTAGTAGTTGCGGATGCTTGGTAGAGTTCCAATCATAAGTGCATATGATCCAAGTAGAGAAAGTATGTTAGCTTATGCATCTCCCTCATATGAAACTGCAATAGTGATTACCGGTCTTGTTAACAATTGCCTAGGACAATTCCGCACACCGATCCATCATTATTCCACACTCGCTATTTATAATATTTAGTATTATATTCTAACTTTATTGTAACAGCACTTACTTTTATGTTTTATCTCTCCGTTATCATGCAAAGTTATCTTCTTAATACCCACAACGTAGTTTTATTTCTCATTGCTAGTTGGAAGCAAACGTTCGGTACACGTAGAGTCGTATCTGTGGCAGATAGGGCTTGAAAGAATATTGATCTTACCTTTAGCTCCTTGTGGGTTTGACACTCCATACTTATCACTTCCATCTTTGGAAAGTGCTACGATGATTCCTTGCACTTGGGGATTATCAACACTCTCCCTCTTGTTGCTATGCATCACATAGATAGATCTTGCGTGATCGTAGGTAAAAAATTGAAAGTATTGCGTTCCCCAACAGCTACCTCATATACCTCGTCACCCACTGACACCACCTGCTCCATCTACTTCGGAAGCACCAATGAAAGAGGTGAAGTGAGGTCCCCCACAACACTCCTGCAGGTCAAGCATAATAGGAAGCACTGGAGCCATGACCTCATCGATGACATCACACCCAGAGGCAGTCAACAGCACAGGCATCGATGACGGACATGATGTAGCACGAGGGGAGAAATGTCCATAATGGCTTGCTTCCTCTCCCCAATTGGAGACCCAATCGGAAGCTCAAGCAGCGAAGGCACAACTGGCACAACCTTTAGTTTGGCGAGAGCAGCCTCCGCTCTCCACAAACACTCCCAACTCGCGCAAGGCAGTCGCGAAACAACTCCATCTCCTCTGCCAGGACGGGCCGCAATTGCACATCCATCGGTGTTGCCACAACCTCCAATGCAGGCGGTACGGCAGGCGATGAGGCATAATGATGTGGCTTCGAAGACAGATCGGAGCGGTGTCGAGCACAACAGAAACACACTTCATGGCCGAAATGAAGGCATCCCCTGCACTGGATTTAGGTCCCTACAAGAATGGGCATGATGACCTTTGGAGAGACACACCCCTGAGCCACGCTGGAGGAACAGGCCGGGCAATGGAAGCGGGCCGACGTAAGGCCTTTGTTGATCGCGAACGGCGGCACCCTGTGATGAGGTGCCAATCTCCCAACGTTTCCCCACTCGCTGCTGGCGCGCAACACATGGGATCATAGGGCGTCATCTTCCTGCCGAGGCATCCAAGCCAATGCCCCAACCAGGACGCATAGGAGAGGCCACGATGACGGCGCATGACAGACCAGCGGCAGTGGGCGGCTTCGCGAACGGTGCAAGCGGCAAATGGAGCGACGCGAGTGGAGCAGTCGGGACAACCTGCAGACCGCATCCAGAGGCAGTTGCTAGAGCATTGGGAGCCCCATCCTGCACAACCGCAGACACCACCGCATTGCCCGGACCAAAGGGGTAACCGGGCAAGGCAGCCGACAGCAGCATGGAGGTCATCTGGGATGCAGGGTCGATGAACAGTGGTGGCTCAGACGCATCGCAGAGACGATGGGAGCGACCGCCGCCACCGACTAGGGTGCAAAGCCCACTAGTAGAAAACAAGCCTTTAGTCCTGGTTCCAGAGGGCCTTTAGTCCCGGTTCTAGAACCGGGACTAAAGCCCCCCCCCCCCTCTTTAGTCCCGATTGTGTTACGAACCGGGACTAAAAGCTTTCGACGTGGCCGCTGTCTGGATTTTTTTGATTTTTTGGAAAAAATATGGATTTCTTTTTTCTATTTTCAAATTTCTAAATTATTTATATTTAATCTCTAATCACCTTTTATCACTGCTCAATTTAATCTCTAATCTCTAATCAACCCGCATCATTTCAAATCGTCAAACTTTTCGACCGGTCATCCATCCTCTCACTACTCGAGCCTGAGCACGCTTAACTTTTGAGTTCTATTCCCCTTGTTTTCAATTCTGCACTTGTTATTTTCCTAACAATAGTAAGCTGTCAATCCTATTAACCCTTAGCAGTTGAACTTGAGCATTAAGTCACACGTTACACCGTTTGAGTTTGAAACTATTATTCTTATAACCAATAATTATTTAGTAACATTAATATTTCTTGAATAAGTAGTTTGACCATAGTTGACCATGGTTTGACCAGATTTGACCAAAATTCAAAACAACTAAAATAATTATTTAGTAACACTAATATTCTTGAATAATTATTTAATAACACTAGTATTTCTTAAATAAGTAATTTGACCACAGTTTGACCAGATTTAACAAAAATTCAAAAAACTGAAATTTGATCATAACTTTTTCTCCTTTTAGAATTTGAAGATTCTAAAATTTTGTATAACAGCCTACGGCAGTGAAAATCAGATGCGGATTTTCGTGCTAAACATTTTGATATATTATACTTTTTTTACATCGGATGCAAAAAATGTAGTCGTTTTACTTTCTCATCACACTGTTTTGCAAAACATGTCCAAATTTATGTTTTTAAATTTTCTTAGCTAGTAGATGTAGTAACATAACTACATCTCGAAGGATTTTAATTTTTGAAGTTTTTATCATTTTCTTTTGTTTTTTTCAAAATTGAAATGACGATACACGCGGGGGAGGGGGGGTAGAGTTTGAACCCCTTTAGTCCGGCATGGAGTCCATTCAATCCTACCATCGACTACATCTGCTAGCACCATCCCAACAAGAGTCACAACTAAGGTTAACCAAGCCGGACTCACGTTCTGTTAAAGTGGTAAAAAGAATTACTTTTTAATATAGCAAAACTAATTCTATCAACTATTATTATAGGCTAAATAACTATTAGTACAAAGCAGTAGCAAAATTAATATTAATTAATTATAAAAATTTATTTACTATTGTCTAACAGAAGCATACTACAACATGTTAAAATCTACAGAAAGAACTAACTAAAAATAATTGAAAACAATAATTAAAGGACAAAAACAACTATCTGACATGTTTTAGTTAAAAACTTAATTTATATTATTCCAAAATTTACCAAATAAATCTTACTGTGACAACAATCTGACATGTGACTAGGAGCAAAAAGAATTAAATTAAAAACTATTTTTAAACTTAAATTATTCACACTAGAAACAAATTTGAACAAATCTATATTTATATAATTCAAATTAGAAAACTAATGGCACAAACAGAAACTAGACAAAACTTTGAATCTAATGCAAAAAGAATCACTCAAAAACAACAAATATCCTGAAAGATATAAGCAATTTGAAACAGAAACTAAAAACAAAAAACAAATAAAAATAAAAAACAAAAAACAAATTTCAGAACCTCATTAATACCGGTTTGTAACACGAATCGGGACTAAAGGTCATCGCACCCTTTAATCCCGGTTCGTGTCTAAAACTGGGACTAAAGATACAAACCGGGACTAAAGGGCATCGCACCCTTGAGGGCCTGTTCGGTTGCTACCCAACTCCAATAAATCCTCAGATCCAGCTTCGTTTTTCGATCGCCAACTTCCGGCGCGAGCGCTCAGAAATTGTTCGGCCCCTCGCTCCAGCTTCTCGTACGTGTTAGCAGGCCAACCTGGCTGGGCGGGCCGGAGCCCAGCCGGCTCAAGAGGTAAGGTGGCCTTAGGGCCCAGGCGAACACACGAGAATAAGGGAAACAGAAGTAGAGAACCGGTAAGTGACCCCCTCGATTCACTTCGCGGTGGCAGCTGCTCGTAAATAACGCCAACTCCAGATTCCCGATTTCTGAGATCGCAAAACCGTCGCCCCGATTATTTGTACGTGTGTGCCGCTCAGCTCCAGGAAGCCAGCTTCTTGGAGCTGGGCCGTTCGGGCTTGCTCCGCTCGCAGATTTGCCGAAGCTGGGAGCCAGCGAGCTACCGAACAGGCCCTTAGTCCCGGTTCATGTCTCAAACCGGGACTAAAGGTCCCATTTGAACCGGGACTAATGCCTTCCCGACGCCCTAGCCGCCCGAACCGGGACTAATGCTCACATTAGTCCCGATTCGTAATGCAACTGGGACTAATGTGTAGATTGAGAGTGGACCAAAGCCCTGTTTTCTACTAGTGGCCGGCTCTCAGCATGGCCGGAACAGCAGGAGCCGACGCGGACAATGAACCAGTGCGCAGCGCGAACGGAGTGGCAGATGCAGCCGCTGCCAACGCGGAGGCAAGCCGGGGGCGCGGACAAAGGGCGGGCGAAGTCGGAGCAGCCGGCAAGCCGGGGGAGCCTCGTGGATGCAGGCGCAGGCTTGGTCAAGGGCTCCTCCAGCGCCAGCACGGACACTCTACCCAACTGGACAGGGCGGCCCAGCGCCGGCTGCAGCGGCGTGGACAGGAGCTCCCGATCCGGATCGGACCAAGCAGCGGACGGGGGGACCGGCAGGACGACGCAGGCCCTACAGCCAGCAGGCAGCTCGACGGGAGGCGGCGGCAGCCAGGACGCAGGGCGGCAGCAAGGTGGCCGACGGGGCTGCTGGCGGTGAGGACGGGACAGACGGCGCAAAGTTGCGAGGGTTCGTGTTCTACTCCTGTTTTTTCTTGCGGGCAGGAGGGAGGGAGAGAGCATATGGCACGGAGGCAGGATCCGGGCGCGGCCGCCGCAGGGGTGGCCGGAGCAGGGAGATCCGGCCGAGGTTGTATCGTGATTACCTGAAATCAGTGGAGCTCCACACACGAACAGCAACATTCTTTGTACCTGTAATTAGAACTGCAAGACTAAGTGTATGAACGCACTCCTCCTTCTGCAAGTCCCATATCTGTTTTGAAAAAGAAAAACAAACCATTCATATATTAGAAATGCTAGATGTATGTTGTATTAATGTACTTTGCAGTCAGCATAATAGCCGACCTTGGCAGTCTTGTCACAAGAGCCGCTAATCAAATACTGCTGACCATCACACTTGAAGAAATCCACGTGCTACACGTAATCCGAATGTCCAGAGAGAGTATACTTGGATTTGGGAGAATCAAGACTCCAGACCTGAACACCAATCATAAGAGCTTCCAGTCATGGTACAGTAGAAAATGAAACATACTCCATCTTCAGCACTGCATCAAGAAGGTTACTTAGCAAACAAATAAGAGAGAGAGAAAGCAAAACCTTTACTGTACAATCCTTTGAAGCACTTGCAAAACTGTTTGTGTCCTCTGGGTTAAATTTTAGTTCAAAAATACAATTCGACTGTTCTTCAAATGTCTGTATGCAATTCCAGTCCTGGTCCCAGTCCCAAAGCTTTATTTGGCTATCACACCCTGATAGCACATACGGCTGGGTCGGATGAATGTCTAATGAACATAAGGCACACTGATTATCGTGAACTCTGAAACTCGTGACCATTTCGAGTTCCTCTTCGTACTTGTATACATGGACCATACAATCATTTGACAGAGCCATTAACAGTGGATACTGCAGTGAGGGAAATCGTCTGATTAGCATATCATTGTACAACTGTACATATGGCGGAAGAAAATTATGTTAAGTCAGAGAGCTTACCTGATCGCTTTGAGACCTTAATCGAAGCGATCATTTTCTGCCATTAAACATAAATGAGTCATTTATTGGTCCAATGTATACAAAAGATTGCTATATTTGCCAACAAAATTGAGCTTTTGGTGATGACCCTTTACATTTAATCATGATAATTTAATTGAAATACTATGACGGGAAAAAAGTAGGCAAAAACATTTGCCAATATAGTGTGGTGTTTTATTGGCTGTGGGCAGAAACTTCAACATTATGATACAGCTCCCATCGACCATCACCAAGCATAGACTTTTCCTCCTATATTTGGAAATCAACAAAATCTGTATATGTACTTACGAACTGTAAATGCTTGGGCCACGAGCATCTTTCTGATGCAAAGGGCAAGTGCCCATAATTTTCTTTCTTTATCCAAAATACTAGTAGAAGAAGCAATAAAGGTAACTTGCCTGCGTGTCAGAGTTCCAAATCTGAACATCACCAAATGAGTGACCGGTTATAATCCTGTATGATAATGAGGTATTAAAGCAGGATAATGACATGCAATGCACTGACTTGAAAATAAAGATTAAAAATTGAAATGCCATATAATCCTACACACTTACAATGGCTCTGTCTGATGTGCATCCAAACAATTGATCCCACCGACTGCATCATATATAATCTGACCAGACAACATTCCTGTCAACACTAGAGAAACCACCACCAAGATGGATGATCTTGGGAAGAGAAGAAAATGAAAACCCCAAAACTAATACCTGTAGTAAAGGTTGGATTGTCTGCTACGTCGCCAATGCATCAAAGACAAACAAAAGGAAGCATCAGTACAATTCAACTTGTCACTGAAGGAGCATTATTCCAATGCCATAACGCAATTAGCCTCATAAATGAATTTAGTTGGGATCTCTTTTCTACCTTGATCATCTCGAATCATCTATCTTACACAATAGAGTAAATTAGAAGGAACCCTCTTTTGTTCTTTCTGACACATAACAAGCACTATCGGAACAATGTCATGACACATAACACTGATTTGCCGTGAACATCGCGCGAAGGCAACCACCCACAAGCCACCTGAGCAGCACGAGCGACTAGCAGCGCTAACACCAGTAGGGCCGCCCATGCAAGTGCCTGCACGCCCGGCAACAAACAACGCCTCGATGGAGACACACGCCGCTGCCAATGAGACCTTTACTAGCAGCGCGTAGCTACAGCAGACCAGGGCATCAATGTACGACCCGCCGGCGGTGGACCGCAAGGTGAGAGGCACATCATCGACGGTGAGAGTTGGCATGAGTTCGGTGAGCATGACGGCGTAAACATGTCTCTCGAGCCGTCTGTGACCTTTGCTATGATGGAGCATGACACGATGCTGCCGCTCTTCGCGGCGCGGCCACATGTACTTCTACGACCGCCACTTCAAACCCCACAATGGCCACGCTCGGGCGCCAGATGACGGCGCCGAGGGCACCAAGGAGGCGATGACGCCTATTGCACCGCCTGCAGCTCGTCGGCATGGGCGGCCATGTGGTTGCATCGCTGTGCTGTCCGGCTTCCTCCCATGCTTGTGCGGCATGTCGACCAAGTTCGTGGATGCTGACAACGAGGCCGCCGTAGTGTGGCCCTGGGAGACCAAGATTCTCTATGGCCAACCTGACGCTCGTCACGGCCAACATCCCCATGCTTGCCCGGGTCGCGTGGGAGTACCCCGACACCCATGGTCATGTCGCCCGCCCAGCTCGATGCCAACTCCAAGATTATCGCACGGATGGGTTGTGCACGTTTGCCACGTGTGCTGGACATACGCTCAACCTGGTGCGGATGGTGTTGTATGATGAATGCCGACCAGAGTGCACGGAGCGCGGATGGAGCTGGCTGGTGAGCCCAAACTCTGTCTTGCCGTGCGCTCGACTTGGTGCGAGTGCAGCTGGTGGGCTCATGCACATTGCTCGGCTAAATGGCTGAGGACACCTACAGAACTTGGGGATCAAGCTCCACGCGGTAGGTGTCCGAACTAGCGTGAACACCTCTGGGAGGGACACATCATGCTCGCGGACACGGAGATAATTAGGTTGTCAGACTAATGGTCGTATAGGGGAAAAGAGCAAAGGAAAAGAAAACTAGGTTGTCAGACACCAAGCAAGGTTTCTCAAGGACTCGATCTATTGGTGTGGCCATGGACACAGCGGTGGTTGGCAACACTGACTTCTCCAGGCATGCCAAGATCAACTGCGTCGAGGGCTCCCACTCTGCAGAGCTTCATCCCGGCCGCACCCTCTCATCGCTGGACGTGCTCCAAGACTCCGGTCTCAACCCCAACCAATTCTAGGAAGGAGATGATGGAGGATGGGCAGAGAGGAGGGATGAAGATGACATGAGGCCTATGTCCACGTCAGCTTAAAATCCATGTGTATTGCCAACTCAGCTTGACAATCAATGCCCATCATTTAGTTTCGCAGTTAAAAAAAAGTTAATCGATGAATAAGTGTTAAGTGCCACGACACTACTTGACAGGAGTGGTTAATGACTATTGACTTTCCTTGATTCAAAGAAAAAAAGACTATTGACTTTCCTCATTTTGTATGGTAAAATTTCAAATAGTACCTAGTAATTTTCGGAATGATTGGTACAACAAGCTACAGCTATGTCATTTATTTTTCTGTAATATAAACATAACAGGACTATTGATTATACTGGTGTACTAAAATCAGTTGGAAAAAATGATTTGATGCGCGATGCTTATTTTAATTATCCAGGAATCAACTATGCAATAAACAATTATTTATGCTGAACACAAATCAAAGAGACATAGCTTTGTAAGTCATATACATGGACAGACAGACAATTGAACGCTTTCTTTCTAGTGCATTATATGGTATGTACAGTTTTGATCAAACAAGGATGAAACACCCCTGGTAACCAATAGCTCACTTATCCTGGCTGAGTGAAACATTGCTTACTCAAAATATTATACCTATTATCCCGTCGTTGCCATGCTGTATTAATTAAATTTCTGCCATTTGATCTAACATTTGTATTAATTAAATTTCTGCCATGCTGTTACTCTTACTTGCACCATTATTCATTACGCACAAGTTTCATTTGTACTAGACAATAATTAACTATACATAGCTTTTGTAAATAAGTTTTCTTTCTTAGTTTAGCGATCTCACCTGTGTCTCGGTGGCTGTATCACGTGCTGATGTGCACACACACACACACTCAACTGGTGAGACTTGTCAACAAAGAAAATTCTGGCTTCTCCACAACACATAATTTTTTCTTGTTGATTTTATACTACATGAAAATAAAAAGGAAAAGATGTGCAACCCAACCTAATCTACTGATTATACTGTGGTACTCCGTTTAAAATAATTTTAAAATATGTTTGATCTGGACGTCTTTTATTTGTTGAAGAAAGCGATCTCTCCGCAATTTCATTCACAAAACCACAAAGTTCAGTTCAACTACAAAGCATAAGTAAATATATTTTGAATTGAACGCCTATCCATTTGGCACTCTAACTATAATCAAAGATAATTTGCACTGGGCACTAATTGAATAGACAAAGCTTTGCAAGTTAGTATTCTTAGACAACTCACCACACTGGTTTCCTCACTTGCTTCTTGTGGCTCACTGACATAAAAAACCACATCCAAATTCACGTCATCAATCACGTTGACCGCCTCATTAATGAACATGTTTGTAGTTATATCCTCAACCGCAAGGCAATCATTCACTTTGGTGCTCGATACAATTAGTTCACTGGCACGATGCATATATCCCGGTGTATTGCCTTGTAGCTGCATTGTTATCTCAACACTACACATGGATCGTGGCGGTATAATGCCTTTCTGCGGCTGTATGCAGTATGCCAGGGGGCTCGTATTTTCGATGTTGAAGGCAATGCAAGAACCTGTCTCATTGGTTAGCCGAAGTGCGCATGACATCTGTTTGGTAAGCTCAAAAGGAAAATGTACTTGTAGTGGCTCAATTCCAAGCATATCGTCTTCTGAGTAAGAGCTTATCTTCATGAAAAGAGCACGAGTACATATATGTGTTACACACGATACTCAGGGTAAGTAGTTCAAAGCAATAATGCCCATGAAGCATACGAGCTTACCTGTCCATATGTATGTTCATAGGCATTGCTAATCTTTTCATTAACGCCTTCAATTTCTCTTATAACATGTATCAGATGCCATATATAAGGCCGTTTGGATGGGTCAATTTCCTGGCAGAGTAACCCAATTTCGAGGCATTTTGCTACTTGCTGGTAAACCAATGGTGTTTCATTCCCAGTTTTCTTCCATCTGTGCCTCCATTTCCTAAGTACCTGTCATTCCACAATATGTGACATAGAATAAGTTGAAATCTTCAACAAAACTCAAGCGTCAGGATGATGACATGTAAACCAGCTTACACACGCCTCTCTCATCTGCACAAAATTAAACGAGGCGATGGATGCTTAGGATCGATGTAAAATGAGAGAGATAAGGTTTTAATTCCCAATAATCACGTAAGACCCCAATATCTTTCTCACTCACTCCAAAGATCTTTTGCCAAACCGAGCATCCCATATCGTTTGTTTTTGCTGTGTGTGTGTGTGTGTGTGTGTGAGAGAGAGAGAGAGAGAGAGAGAGAGATGAGAAGGATTCATACATACAAGGAGGCACTAGAGATAGTACAGATGGATTTTCTCCCGGCATGCACGTAGTGAAGGTGTAGCTACTAATCCGATGGTCTGAATATTGTTGATTTATGCAAACCAACTTTTGGTTGGATGGTTAGGTCGACAGTGGTATCCCCAGCCCACCAGGGTTTAAGTCCTGGTGCTCGCACTTATTCCTGGATTTATATTTTTGAATTTCCTGTGATGTGTATTCAGTGGGAGGAGATGCTTTCCCATCGACTACGAGGCACCTTTGGTGACTTCATAAATCTCAAGATGATATGCCAATTCAGTGGGTAGGGTGTGCGTGTGTGTTCATCGGGATGAGTGTATGCGCGTATATATGAGCGCCTGCATTTGTACTGTGCACAAAAAAAGAATATTGTTGATTTATATAAACAAGAACACCACCAGACCGCATTAGAGAGAACAGTGCTAACACCCACTACTATAGATTCAAACATCATTGATGCGTTCCTAAACCCCAGAACTGACGGCTTTTGGGCCGGTCAAGGATTAAACATCACTGGTGACTACTTTCACCGTCGACAAAGCAAGCACCGATTATTGGGGATTATATTAGTTACAAAAACAAAAAACCACGAGCCATCCAGCCCGTGCCCGCCCCATCGTCGCTATCCGCAAACGGGAATAGAGACATCATTGGGATGAGCAGAAGTTGTCGTGCAAGGATGCCACCGGCGTCACCGTCATCCTCGACATCGTCATAGCCATCATGGTCACACATGTCATGTCGGAACTTCGGATCTAGGGCAAGAGATGGCAAAGGAACCCCGGGACCCACCCCTTGGCGTCGCCCTTCTAAATTCAAGCTCACCTACCGTCGCCCTTCTACATTCATGCTCACCTACAGACAATGTGGACGGCAACTTGGGCAACAGCAGAGTCCTTCTCCCCTTCCCGCGTCTTCTCCCATGTTGGAGATGTCGGATCTGGAGCAAGAGATGGCTAGTGGTGTAGTGAGCCCCTCCGAAAGGTTCGATAGGGTGGTTATGTGCAGTCGAGGCGAAATCATAAGTTTTTGATGGAGTCGATGCTCGCAAAGTTGGTGCCCAAGTGTCTTATTTTCCTCCTTGATGTGTTGCCAAAGAACTCGCTCACAAGTCACAATTCACTAGGGATAGCGAACAAATTCCACAGTGGAGGTTGGCTTGGGCCGGCATCGGTGTTGGCAACTTCAAGGGGGGGCGCACAGGTTGCCAGTGTTGCTATTCTCCAGGATAACACTCCTGGTCTAGTTTAGCTAGGGAATTTGTCTCATTTGCCACGGTTTTGCATGGTCGCCCTTTAATCGACAACAACCTTTCTTACATGCTCAGGAGCTCCCTGTCCTCTCGACATGGTCTCATAAAAAACTGAATAAGTAACGCTCACAACTTGTGTTTCCTATGAGGAAAAAAACTTCCTATTAATTTAGGGTGTGGATAGATCTTACTCGACTGATACTTAACCAAGTCTCTACATATAAAAAAGAAAAAATATTGCATGGACCTCCACGTAAGATCTCATGAATATAGCATCAATTAAGACATAACTATGTCTCGGTCAACTAAAATTTAGCAAAACAAATTAGTTTTTGTTGTGGATAAATCAAGTGTGTGGGTATTTCCTAAATCCACGAAGGTCACATAAGCAACCTAGCAAGGTATAATATACAATTTTAGCAGGAAGCGAGAGTGGTCCATGGACTTTGGGAAGCTATGAAGAGACAAGGCCGGTGACCCGGGACCACATGGCTGAAAATGTTATGCATGAAGCTACCATCCATCAGAATCAATTTCCTAAATTGTGGCACGAGTAATGTGTAACTCAGTATCACTATCAGCCAAAGAGTTTACTTTTCGGTGGTGCGCAGATAGGTTTTTGAGAAAGAACATTGCATGGCCTGTTTTTCTCATCCAATATGTATTATTTTACCAGATATGCATACCATCCAACACCATAATATGCAAATTAAGTATGATGAGTCAAAAATATTGTAAAAAATATGCAAGGCAGAAAGTTAAGATATTTTGAAAAAGAGATTGGCTCCATGACGAGATAAAACCTTCATACATTGTTATTATTATTGGGGACCGCCTTTTGTCCTGTCACTAGTTCAATAATTATGACACCCAAACTGTACATGTCTGATTTGAATGACATCTTCCCTGATGTAGGTATTCTGGAGCACAATATCCTCTGCATAAAAGGTCGTATTTCAATGCATTATAACATCAAACAATGTGAGAGTAAATGCAAAGACACATGTTCTTTTGATGCATAGCTTACAGTGATCCATGACGTTCTTCACTCATAGTTTTTGACTTCTCATCAAGTCTCGATAAACCAAAATCTGTGATTTTCGGCGCCATATCGTTGTCTAGTAGTATATTGTCGGGTTTCATATCCATATGAAATATCTGCTTTTCCTTGTGCAGATGATGCAAACCTTCGCAGATGCCTTTAATTATTTTATAACGTGTATTCCATTCAAGTCCCCTTAATTCATCTGAATAATAGAAAGAGTAGCAGCAAGAATGAAAGTTTCCAACAATGGGTTTATGCAAGCTATATACTGAACATGAAATGAACGGGAAAAGATAAATAAACAAAGATAACAGCTATCGGATGCAACAACGTACCAGTAATATATTTTTGCAGGCTTCCATTGCTGATATACTCAAAACAGAGTAATCTTTCTCGTACCTCAGCGTAAATATGTTCTTTCGATCCTCCGGTTGGTATGGCTATCTTGTCTGTGCTAGCACAAAAGCCAAGAAACCGTACGACATTTTTATGTTCAATGTTCAACAGGCTGTCAACTTCTCGATAAAAAAGGTCTCATTGATGGTATAGCCGTTCCTTATCCTCTTTACAGCACCATTCCCATTTGGGAGCACTCCCTGTTTAATTTCTCTTGTGAGCATTTAAAAAATGTCTAGCTGAATTTGATGGTGCTATGCAATAAAGAGATGAAGTGAGTAACACAATACTCGTGCCACCACATATTTGGGACTCCCTGACCAACTAATGCCTGCGAGCAGGCTTGTGCCATAAAATGCGAGACACCGATGTCTCTATCCTAGGAGTACCACACACAGAATTGCCTTTTTTTAATAATACAAGAATTTTCCTGATTGACTGACTTCAATATATATGCAGAGTACCCCCAAAACTAAGGAGTATCTTGGAAATATATGTAACAGCTATATATACTGTGATTTTAACTACCAAGGCTCAAGTTGATATTACAATTTCAAGCGTGATCTTTAGATGACATATGCCTAATTTCTGTTAAAATAATTTACCTTATAAACCGTTGCAAATCCACCATGGCCGATTTCTCGATCGTGCGAGAAGTTTTCTGTGATATTCTTCAAAAGCTCAAATGATAGATTTGTTGGCTTCTCTCTTCCATCAAGTATACGCTGCAGGACCTCAAGATCCATGTATCTGTCATGCAACCCATTTCAGAATATGGACTTTCAACACTAACAAAAGAAAGTTTGTTCCTACTAGAGCACCATTCCATGGAGAACTCACGTTTGACTAGATCGCTAGTACCTTTCTATAGCAGCATATGGTAGTTGTCCAAGAAAATTGTCTGCGGTAAATCACTGAAGCGCCAACAAATATTTAGCACGAACCGGAACTGATACAAATTGTCCACTGATGTAATAAAACCCTGCATTAAATGCAAAATAAACGAAATTATTGTAAGATTTGTAACAAAGTCGATAGACACATGACATAATTTTTGTAAAGTTGAGAGAACGGTATGGCCACAGTGTTTAAAAGCCTAATTTGATGTAGTGCTAAAAATGCTCCTTCTAGCCAGTGATACACATTGTCCACGGAATTAAAAAGATGCACAGCTCAAGAAGTCCCCGAAGAAAATACACACACACACACACACACACACACACACACACACACACACACACACACACACACACACACACACAGGGGCAGAAGGAAGAAACCGGTTTCGCCGCAGGGCCGGGACATAAGTTGCTGACGAAGAAAGAAGCAGAGTACTCCCTGAACAGCATCGGAGAAAGAAGAAGCAGAGTACAGTTGAGTGGTCAGATCTGGATGGATGGCGGCAAGTGGTGGAGGGAAACGCAAAGCAGGGCGCAAAGCAGGGGAGATTAATGGAAACCTCAGACGGGCGTCACCAGCTCCTGCAGCAGCGCCGCCGGCTTCCGTAAGATTTAGATCTGGGCGAGATGCTTTACTGCTCTCCGGCCTCTTGAGGTTGCATCGAGAAGACAACTCTCATGCCGACGGCGGCGACCCTAGAACGTAGTATCTACTCTGGATCTGGATTTGCAGAGGAAGAGGGAAGCCACCTGACCTTCGTCTCCGGCCAGCAGTCGGATTAACAGTACAACCTCTCAGTTTACCAAAGCACCAATCGACAGCTTGAAGATAACAATCAATCAGATGCATAAAGCGATAGCACTGGCCTTGAGACCTTGAGAGAGCAGACGTTGATAGATCGATGATGAGAGAAACGAGCCGAGTGAATGGTGGTCTCCTACTCTCCTTGCAGCCGCTGGGTAGGTGGTGGTGGGTGGGTAATATACAAAGTTGACTTGACTTGACTCGAGGCTGTTAGAGTAATACAAGCACATTACTAGTTAATTGAGCTCAGCATCCAAAAATAAGAGAAGGAAGCTCCTACAAGCCTCCTTAGAGATCAGCGATTCTGGGCCGTTGGATCATTTCCCTTGATGCATTTTCGTCCGTTGGATCAAGAGGTGGGAGGATCTGGGCCGTCGCATCTGGAACAAACACTGTATGGATTAGTATAAGAGCAACTCATTTCCCTTGATGCATTTTCGTCCGTTGGATCAAGAGGTGGGAGGATCTGGGCCGTCGCATCTGGAAGAAACACTGTATGGATTAGTATAAGAGCAACTCATTTCCCTTGACGCATTTTCGCCCGTTGGATCAAGAGGTGGGAGGATCTGGGCCGTCGCATCTGGAAGAAACACTGTATGGATTAGTATAAGAGCAACTCATTTCCCTTGATGCATTTTCGCCCGTTGGATCAAGAGGTGGGAGGATCTGGGCCGTCGCATCTGGAAGAAACACTGTATGGATTAGTATAAGAGCAACTCCAATCGCAGCGACCCAAACGGATATGGATTTTATCTACCTTTTGTCCGTTTGGGTCACTTGTCCATCTTCTTTTCTGTAGCGGACATGCGGCGGACATGCACAGATTGATGGATGCACCCAACGCAGGAACACTTGAAGCGGACATGCGGCGGACCCTCCCCCTTCTTTTCTGTAGGCGCACTACCTCACCGGCGCCGACCGGCACCTCCTCGCGCCGTCCCTTCTCGCCTCCTCGCGCCGCCCCTCCTCTTTCCCATCACGCCACCCTCCTCTCCCTCTCGCGCCGCCATTCCTGCATTAGATCCGGAGGGAGTGCCGGGATGCGAGCTCCGGCACCAGCGCCGCCGGCCGAGCCTCTAGCCATAGGACGAGCCCCGCGAGGGAGTGCCTGGACGCAAGCTCCAGCGCCAGCGCCGCCGGCCGGGCCTCGAGCCCCAGGAGGAGCCCCGCGAGGGAGCGCCCGGATGCGAGCCCCAGGGCCAGCGCCGCCGGCTTGAGGTTGGGGTGCACGATGCGAAGCGCGTCAGGGCCCCGAGAACGGCGGAGGAGATGGGGAAGGAGGACTGGGTGGGGATGGCAACGGCCTGCGCCGGTGAGCGCGGCGGCAGCCTGCACCGGTGAGCACGGGCCTCGAGGGCGGCGGAGGAGGTAGGGAAGGAGGACTGGGTGGGGATGGCGACGGGCTACGCCGGTGAGCGCGGTGGTGGCCTCGCTCCTCCTCGCGACGGTTGTGGAGGTAGACGCCAGCTCGTGCGCAATGACTGATAGGTGGGACCAGGGGTGGACACGAGCGAACGACGAGAGCGTCCGCTTCTGTCCGCTTCGTACCCATTTATGCCCATATTTAGGCCAAGTTTGGGTCGAGAAGGACAGTAAACGAGTAGTAGGCAGACACATGCATCTTTTTGGGTTGCCCTATTGAATTAAGTTTGGTGTCAAGATGATCCAAACTAACAAAATGGGTCGTTGGGTTGGAGTTACTCTAAGGTAAACAACAATTTACAATCATCTGGCCAGCTGAACTTATGGGCCGTCACACCTGCTCTCCATGCGCGACACGCTTTT
The DNA here is from genome assembly GCA_032464435.1 of Aegilops umbellulata. Lineage (NCBI taxonomy): Eukaryota > Viridiplantae > Streptophyta > Magnoliopsida > Poales > Poaceae > Aegilops > Aegilops umbellulata. The sequence goes on along the minus strand of CP136059.1, from coordinate 443,323,370 downwards.
GACCCTGTCACGTGCGACACACGTTCTTTGCTGGCCCACCACCACTCTATCTTTTTCGATGGACTTCTTATCCTTGATCCGGCGCTCGTAACACTGGACATGTTCCGTGGCCAAACTTATCGGGCACAATCTGAGACATCTTTGGTCCGGTAGTAAGATAGTTTCTTCTCCATCTGCTGAGTTGGCTTCTCTGATCACTGGCAATAATGAGAGGAATCTTGAGGAACTCCATGTTGCAGCAACTTGGACGTTTTCGAGGGTTCCGATTTTGACCGGTCAGCATCGAAAGCTCTCCAAATTGGGAATTGCTGTTGAGAAGCTGATGCAGGAGGACATTTTTTTTTTGCGAGGGGATGCAGGAGGGCATTGATTTGCAGCCAGGGCTACCTAATCTACAGCACCTGTGGTTGTGGATACCAAGATCCCCGCGAACAAGGATTGTCATCCGTGATGGTGTGGTGGCATTTCAGCTTCTCAAATATTTTAGAACTAGCACGGTAACCCGCGCATTTGCGCGGCTAGATGTTCTATATGTTTTTGTATCTATATTGTCATTGAGTTGTTGGTAGATGTTAGGACGTACAAAGTGTGGAACCTCGTTTGTGATTTTTCTAATTATATTATCTTAGCATGAGGGTAAATTAGTGTACTCATTGAATTTTTTTTTGCTGTATAAATTAAGTTGTTGTATCTTGCTTGGTATGTGACAACAGAAAAGCAAACATTGTGCTGCACGCATGGCATGCCAATCTATATAGTGCTTGGTACCTTTCTTCAGCTATTCCTTATCTTCTTCTAATCCATTGTTTTCTGTATTCTATCTGCACTTTTTAAAACATCTCAACAAACATTCAATCTAACATTAATGTAGTACAATTGTAACATCATCATTGTTGTTGTTTTGTGCATTATCATGTCTGGACATGCTTCCACACATGCTAATATAATAGTTTTGCTTGCGTATTTCCATTGCTTGTCCTTCCATTTGTTTGGACCCACAACTAACCGATATTGGATATGAATATACAACTTCTTAGTTTTTCCTCTTCCACTACACATCTTTTGGTGTTCGTCTTCCGTCGACATTATTTTTTTGGATTACATATGAACAATAGATGATTTATACATAAAATTTTCGTGTCCTTGCACACCTATGTATGCTTCTACCATGCACACCTTGATTTGACTAATTGACTTTATTGCTTGTCTATCTAAGGCCTATATATAATTGTTGGCGTATATTATCAAATAGTGTTAGGCACATTTGCTTACCTATTTAAGACAACATGGATTCGTTTGTATTACTGCTCTGTTTTATAAAAACTGGTCGTTTGTTTTCTATTTTCATCTTGGCACATATGTAGTGTCCTTGCACACGGTGCTTTTGTTTTTCCAAGAATTATGTTAATTGGTTTTCTTCGTTAGTTAAATTATTTTCTCAAAAGGAAAAAGGTGTAGCGTGTGTAGAATGTTCGTCTTCAGATCTGTTACTCGCTTCTTAAAATACGTTCCACAGAAGTATCGCTTTAGTTTCCACGCAGCGCAGGAACACAGCCCACAGAACTGTCGGTTTTTTCTCTACCTTCTTTGCATGCACAGTAGACACTGATTTCTTGTCGGATTTTGGCCATCACAATCCTTCTTTAGCTGCTGGATGAGATGTTGTCATGACATTTTGAATCTCTCGCTTGCCCAGCCCACAGAAGTATCGCTTTGTCCTTTTCCTTCCTTGCACCCACAGTGGACTCTGAATTTTTTGTGGGATTTGTGGCATCACGATCCTTCTTTAGGTCCTCTATCAGATGTTGTCATGGCATGCTAAAGGTTCATGGTGGATGAGATGCTGTCATGACATGTTGAATCACTCGCTTGCCCAGCCCATCGATGTATCGCTTTGTCCGTTTCCTCCTTTGCACCCACAGTGGAGTCTGAATTTTTTGTGGGATTTTTGTGGCATCACGATCTTCTTTAGGTGATCTATCAGATGTTGACATGCCATGATGAAGGTTCATGGTGGAATTGGATCCTGCCAAAGTAGGACAGGCTAACGATCACATCCCACAGAAGTACTGCTATCTCCTCTTCCTCCTTTGCACGCACAACGGACACTGAATTTCTTTCAACGGACACTGAATCTCTTGCCTGACGGAGGTTCATGGTGGGTGTGGATCCTGCCAGTACGAAGTGCCTGCTACCAAGACATGAAGCGCCGCAGATCCCGCTGGGTTGCCGGACGGCTGCCGTATTCCCAGCGTCATCGTGCTACCAAGACGCGGAGCGCGGCAGGTCCCCATGGGCATATTACCATATAAGATTTGACAATATCTCCTACTCCAATACGATCAAGACTCTTCAATCACAAATCAATCAGGCCATGAATCAATCTGGCAACTAACTATTAAATTGTACGCTTTCAAAAGGAAAGAAAAGTACCCGGTTGTACACGGGCACGTGACCTCCTTTTCTTTAGCTGGAACGTAACCAACTTGTATACGTATATTTAGCCTTTTTTTTTGCATGGCACGTATATTTAGCCTAGTTGACTGTGCCAACCGGACTACTTTTTTTTTCTTTGTTATTAATCGTGTTTGGCTCCCATCGGAGTACACACTTTTTTTCCCTATTATTATTCTAACTGTGTTTGGCTCCAGCGTAAACATGTATCTGTTTGTACGTGACAGATTGTACCCAATAGATGTTATACGTAACTTCGTTCATCTTTTTATCTCAACCGTTATAATTAAAATCAATGGATACTATTTTTTTAGCATATGTGGATTAACGTGATGGCTTGTTTGTCTTCTATTTTAATTATATATAATAGATCACGTGCTTCGCCCCCATGCCTAACCTTCATGCGAGGGGCGATGCCCGAACTCCAAAAGTTGCATCTACAAATCCACGAGCGTGGAGTGGAGCGTCACGGCCCCGCGACCATTGAAGGTGTGGAGCACCTGCCGAATCTCAGGCACATCGACATTGATATTTACTTTGAGGGAGCTGATACAGAGTCCCGAAGAAGGGCTGCCGACGCAGAGGCTGATCCAGGACACCCAAGCATCAAGATCATACTTTACGGTAACAGAAGCTCTTTTATTCGTGAACTTCCAGTGGAAGTTCTACAGGGGACGAAGAGGTGGAGAGGCAACCGAATGATGCAGGTAACCTCCTAGTCAAACTTCTGCTTACTTTCATTCGTGCAACACTTCAGTTTGATTCATCCTTGGAGACCAGTATGTCTGAACCGTTCCTTTGTTGGTGCATGCATGCACACCAAAATTAGTTACGCCTGAAACTTCCTTCCTCTGTTCTTAAGGTCAAATCTATGTGAACCTGTGAAGCCTAACACAATTTTCCTCCTCCTGTTTGTTTATAGTGGCAGTTGATCGATCTGCCGAGGCAGCCACGCATGCTCCATCCACCGTTGTTGATGGATGAACAAGGAATTCACAGTAGGGGCAGTGGTGAAGCTCTCCACAGATTTTGCACTACACATCCAAGAATTGAATTCACTTCAAGTGTCGACCATTTCGACGGTAGGATAGACTGATGCTGTGGCGTTTACCTAATGCTCTACTTCTGTTATGACCATAGTTTTAAATAGCCGGCTATAGCCCCGCTATAGCCCGCTATAGCCTTTTCAGCAGGGTGCCGCTAAATGGTCGCCTTCATAAATAGCCCGCTATAGCTGATTTGGAGGCCCGCCGCTATTTTCCATAGCCCGATATTTAAAACATTGGTTATGACCAGCGGTGGCGGAGAGGTACGCGAGCACTGGCCTGAAGAAACTGAAGAGGAAAAACAGAGCATCGGGTAAAGCACCACGTCGGCCTAATCTGGTCATTAACAGAGTATTGGGTAAATGGCACTGCTGACGCCAGTTTACTAGGGAGATGAAATACCGATGTATGGAGACGTTTTTGGGGTTGTTTGAAAGACTAGTTCTGGAGTCAATACCACTATAAATTACAACATGTCTAGTGTGAATACTTGTTCTATTTTTATTACAAGAGTGTAATATAACTGAACTGCCAAGCAGGCCTTATTGGTGCACAGCATGATACACGGTAAATTATTTACAGGTGTAGAGACACTAAGTATGTACGTGATGGACGTGATGGGTTTACAGGTCAAGAATTTCACTGCAGATTAGGTTGAAGGACATGATAGCTGAAGTTTGAGCGAGATCGGCTGACTTCCGAATTTACTTGTAATTAGGAAGAACATACTACTTAAATTTAACAACTTGACATTAGGTTGGCATGCATATATTGCCCAGCTGTAGGCTAGGTGAGCATGAACACATGGGGAAATCTGGAGTACTACTTTTAGTTGCGTGTTAATCAACAAACCGTGGAGAGGTAGATGAACAGGGACCAGGCGAAAAACATGACGTAGAGGGTTTTTTAATCAGGATGGAGGACAAAACCTTTCAGATAAAGACAGCTGCTCAGGTTTGCCCGTGGCTGCGTTTTGATTTTCGGTTTGTGTTTTTTTTTTTCGTCCTTGGCCGAAATGGCTGAATTTAAGGAATTTTAAATTTTTCGGAAAAATCTTGGACGAAATTGCAGAATCAAAATTTGAAATTTTGACCAAAATTTGACCAAAATTTGGCCGAAATTTGGCTGAAATTTGAACAAAATTTGAAATTAAATAAAGCATAAACATAGCAGCGCAACAACCATCAGGATTGATCATTTAAACTTAAGCAAATAAGCTCAAGGGAATAATAAAACTGCATCTGTCCAACATAACAGGCACACATTAGTTATAAAGTTGCCTCCTACATAACCCTTAATAGTCCAACATCAGTTCAACCATCACAACGTAGTTCAGAGTTCAAATAGTCCGCTACAGCCAACAAACTTAAAGGATTACACATAGAAACAACAGCTCCAAAAGACAACCATCAAAGCATGACATTGAAACAACAGCTCCAAGCTTGCCTACACCCAAAAGCTTCTTGATATCCCCGGTTATTCTTCACATGCCATTTCTGGTTTAGAGAAAACAGAGGAAGGGTCAGGATGGAAGTAGTTCTGCATCGGAATTATCTTCTGCCACTTTGTGCAACAAAAAATAAAATGGATTATCAGGACAAGTAGCTAGTAGAACAATACTCAAATGTTATGCATGCTCATGAATCAAATAACGAATCTACTGCAGCAATATAGTTTTTATTCACCAAAAAGCTTCAGGAGAAAAGGTTAAATGCCTCCATACACTAGAATGATGAATTCTAGTTTATAGTTTGCACTCCAGCACAACAAAACTCTAAGGATACAAAGCAAGCAACATAGACACAAACAGCCCACTGTTGGCTTGGACAAGCCGTTTGTCAATTGTCATATAGAAGGAAAATCCATGGTGAAAAATGTGAATAAAAAATCATGCATAAGCTCAAACATATTGCAGGATAAATATAGTTGTTAACATACCTATAAAACAGCAGCTCCAAGTTTGCATACATCCAAAAGCTTCTTGATATCCTTAGTTCTTCATGTGGCATTTATGATTTAGAGAAAACAGAGAAAGGATCAGGATGGATGTAGTTCAACATCAGAATTTTCTTCATCCACTTTGTGCATAATGAAATGAAATGGACTAACAGGGAAGTGTCTAGTGCAACAATAGTCAAGTGGTAACATTTCAGGATAATATAAATACATTGCTTAACATGATAACGAGGCTAGGCATGGATAGAAAGTGCATGCATCTAAGTAACTAGCAGCTCCAAGTAACTAAAATTTTCTAAGAAATTATCATGAATGATAAAACACTAAAAAGAAGAGACTTACCAGATTTCTAAGCAACAGGGTATAGGCTGTTGACGTCCTTGGTCTTCTTCTTGACAAGCCATATAGATCAAGATATATGCCTTACTATATAGAAATATGAAAGAGGGATCCAAATACTCTAAATTGTGATCATCCTCATCTCACTACATGGACAGCGCAGTGTACTGTTATGTCCACTCACACCAAAAAACTTCAACCAATTTACGAACAAATACCAAATAGTTTCATGGAACTACTGAATTAAGTGAGAGCTCTAATGCCAACTTTTTTCATTTGAACTAAGTTAGAGCTCTATAAGATCCCCATGCAATCTCACAGCTCATATCATGTTAGTATGTTACCTTTCCAAGATCTTTGGGAATCACTTGCACTTGCATCATGGTTGCCGCTGCCACTCCTATTTGCAGTTCCATTACCTGAAAATCAAATGAGAAAAGAACACCGGTCAGTTATGAAGTGTAGGTAACTAAGAAAGCAACTTTGCTTACTAGGGTGTCCTCATATTAATAATAAACAAAAAACAGTACAGCCCGATGCTCTAATTTAGATAGTAAGGAGTAAGTTATTTATATATAACTCGATGCTCTAGTTTAGATACTAAGGAGTAAGTAATTTATATACAACTCAATGCTCTAGTTTGCCAAGCAGACAAGTCACAAAATGTAATATGTTCTTGAGAATGATACAATGATGCTTAGTTCTAGAACCACCACTTAATGGTACCGCTGAACATTGAAATTAATCATCGGTCAACATGTACTTTTCTGTTGAAATTAATCTGTTCTTGAGAAAAAACATTAATGTTGCGCACAAGCATCATCTCAACAGCTCAAAAACAAGCACACAGCCCATATATATGGAACAATTATATATTCTAGGACGTTCATAACAAGGTTTGTAACCCACTTTCTGTTGAACCAAAATAAATATTAGCAGATCTAGAGCATCCTTGGTGACTACAAGATGCATGCATATTTCAGATTAATAATGTCACTACTATGTTCAACTCATCAAGACTCAATTTTTCTTACCCCCGTATGATATATGCATTTGCCAAGCCATTTACCAGGGGCCTCTCCTTGATCTAAAGCAACACAAGTACATGGCGGTACAGATTATAACTAAGAAACAAAGAAACATCAATCTGAAATCACTGAAGAACTGAAACTGCATGCATGTACCATGGACGAGACAAATTGTTGCTTCAAGTAGGAGGATATAAAGGCATCAAGAACATTCGTACCTTGCCAATCAACTGGACGCCCTCTAGGATGTTACCGCTGCCCCGTGCTACTGCCTCCTTTCAACTGGTCGGCTGGCGCACCATCAGCTCCATTGCCGCAGCCACCGAGCACCATGCTGCAGTCTGAGAGAGGCAACAGACAGGAAGTGGATGGGGTGGAGGCGAGGAGATGCGGAGGAGGGCCGGAGATGTGGAGGAGGGAGAGGAGATGGGGTGGAAGCGCTCGCCTGAGATGTGCGCAGCGGCGACGCCGCACACAGGAGGAGGAGGGATAGGGAAAGAGCGATTTAGGGTTAGGCTGCGTGAGTTCGTGGGCTCTCGAAGCTGGGCCGGACAAAAAAAATCAAACTGGGCCAAATTATTCGGCCGATAGGCCCATTTATCAGGCCCTAGCGAGACGGACGAAATTCATTTTTTTCGGCCAAAAATCAAAACGCAGGCCCGCGGATATGTGCTAATTAGATTTACAAGCACACAACATGTGCATGCTGCTTGCCTTTACCTAAGTGTGCTCTAATTCATAGCAAGGAAAATTAGTTCACATGGCAATTATTATTGTCGTACGAGTGGATTTCGGGCAGAAGATCGTTAATTTACAGGTTTATCTGCGCTTCAGTCACCAGTCATCACGCACGCACAGACGGAAGTGCAATTTCCTTGCAGACAAGAAAAATTAATCTTCATGAAATCATCATCTTCTGCACACAAGCTGTTACCACCTGCCTCCCCATAGCGAGAGAGTTGACTAGTTCTGTTTCGACAGGTACCGTTCATCTCCAATCAGTCGTCCAAATTTCAGGATCTAGAAATTCATTATGCCCGTGTTAGCAACTTAGCATACACGATGCATGGTTAACTGCGTAGACGTGGTATATTTACCATTTTAAAATGAAAAATGCACTATACCGAAGAAGGTACTAGCAGTCCTCTCGGTTGGCGTTATGTTTCCTAATAATCTATAGCTGATATGGAGTTCTCGTTCGGTCGTTCCTGCCTTCACTGCCACCTTGTCCTTGTTCATCACGAATTTCCATAACCGACACCCCCAAATAGTGTGAAAGTGCAACCCTGATAGATGAAAGAGCACACGCTTTACTAGTCTGGAATCTTAGCAAACCAAATCAGTGTAATGGACTACAGCATCACTATAACTAAGCAGACAACGAGGTGATACAGAAATAAAAAAGAACTGGAAACACTGATTACCTTTCTGACCCCGTCAAACATGCGAGACCACGAACCGGCATATTGACCGCGTCAAGCTTTATCTTCAGCCTGGGAAATATGTAGCACTCACTATTTTACCACCAACATTTTTTTTAAACTGAGTCAAAAGATTTGTCTCATCGATTAATTAAGCAGAAGAGAATTACCAGTTAATTAATAGAAGACCGGGCAAAAACCGACACAAACCGACCACATGCGGACTACTTATAGAGCATGCAACCCCAGAAGTGCACGATCAGTCCTAGAACCATACCTAGCACGCAACTACCATCAATCCCCACACTACTACACCGCAAGGAAACCCCGAACAAAAGTGCCTGGGCTGAAGAGCACGAACACAGCCAAATTCACGGAGACAAGCATGAAGTGCCAACGCACCGACCTTGTCACCCAGCGACACCACCGCTCCATCTCCATCGGAAGCATCAATGAAAGAGGTGAAGTGGGCTCCCCAAAACGCTCCTGCAGCTCAGGCATAATAGGCAGCACTAGAACCACGGCCTCGTTGATGACTACACACCCAGAAGGAGTCAACAACACAGACATCGATGACGGACATGATGTAGCAGGAGGGGAGAAATGTCCATAAAGGCTTGCTTCCTCCCCAACTGAAGATCCAATCGGAAACTCAAGCAGGGAAGTCACTACAGGCACAATTGTAAGTTTGGCGAGAGCAGCCTCCCTCTCCACAAACACTCCCAACTCACGCAAGGCAGTCGCGAAACTCAGCGCGAAGTAATTCGATATCCTTTGCCAGGACGGGCTGCAATTGCACATCCACCTGTGTTGCGACAATCTCCAGTGGCATCATGACGAGACTTTGACGACAGATCGGAGCGGTGCGGAGCACAGCAAAAACACACTTTGTGACCGAAACAAAGGCATCCCGTGCACCGGATTGGGTCCCTACAAGAATGGGCATGATGGCCTTTGGACAGACACTGAAAGCATCGATCCCTGATCCATGCCGGAGGAGCTGGCCGGGCAATGGAAGAGGGCTGACGGAAGGCCTTTGTAGATGGCGAACAAGGGCACCCGATGACAAGGTGCCAATCTCCCAACGTTTCCCCACAAGCTGCTGGCGCGCAGCACATGGGATCAGCGGGCGTCATCTTCGTGCTGACGCATCCAAGCCAGTCCCCCAACCAAGAAGTACAGGAGAGGCCACCGGGACGGTGCATGATAGACCGGCGGCAGTAGGCGGCTTCACGGATGGTGCAGGCGGCAACTGGAGGGGCGTGAGTGGAGCGGTCGGGACAAGCTACAGACCGCATCAGGAGGCAACTGCCAGAGCACTGGGAGCCCCGTCCTGGATACCACAGCATTGCCCCGGCAAGGTTGTGAGGGCTCATGTTCCACTCCTGCTTTTTCTTCCGAGAGGGAAGGAGAGAGCAGATGGCGCGGCGGCCGCAGGGGTGGCCGGAGCAGGGAGATCCGGCCGTGGTTGTATCGAGACATGGCGAGACGTGGTTGTATCGTGCTTACCTGAAATCAGTGGAGCTCCACACATGAACAGCACCATAATCACCACCTGTAATTAGAAGTTGAAGACTGGGACGGGCAACGACAGAATAAACTATAGACTCGTGTTGGAGCGTATGAACGCACTCCTTCTTCTGCAAGTCCCATATCTGTTTTGAAAAAAAAAAACAAGGCACTCATATATTAGAAATGCTAGATGTATTTTGTATTAATGTACTTCCCAGCATAATATCCGACCTTGGCAGTCTTGTCTTTACAGCCACTAATCAAATACTGCTGAACATCACGCTTGAAGAAATCCACGCTGTACACCCAATCCGAATGCCCAGACAGGGTATATTTGGATTTGGGAGAATCAAGACTCCAAACCTGAACACCAACCATAAGAGCTTCCAATCAAGGTATAGTAGAAAGTTTACTTAGCAAACAAATAAGATAGAGAGAAAGCAAAACCTTTACTGTACGATCCCATGAAGCACTTGCAAAACTGTTGGTGTCCTCTGGGTTAAATTTTAGGTCATAAATAGAACCCGAGTGTTCTTCAAATGTCTGCATGCAATTCCAGTCCTGGTCCCAGTCCCAAAGCTTTATTTGGCTATCACACCCTGATAGCACATACGGCTGGGTCGGATGAACGTCTAATGTACACCAGGCATCGTCACAATCATGAACTTTGAAACTCGTGACCTTTTGGAGTTCCTTTTCATACTTGTACACATGGACGAAACAATCCTTTGACCCAGCCACAAGCCACCGCTTTCGTGCAATAAATTTAACAGTGGATACTGCAGTGAGGGCAATCATCTGATTAGCATATCATTGTACAACTGTATATATGGTGGAAGAAAATTATGTTAACAAAGAAGTCAGAGAGCTTACCTGCTTTCTTTGAGACCTTAACCAAAGCGACCAATTTCTGCCAGTAAAAATAAATGACTCATTTGCTGGTCCAATGTAAACAAAAGATTGGTATATTTGCCAACAAAAATTGAGCTTTCGGTGATGACCCTTTACACTTAATCTTGGCGTAACCGTCTAATTCAATTAAAATACTAGGACGGAAAAAAGAAGTGCGCAAAAACATTAGCCAATATGGTGTGGCGTTTTCTTGGCTGTGGCTAAAAACTTCAACATTATGGTATGGCCCCAATCGACCATCACCGAACATAGACATTTCATGCTATTTGGCAATCAACGGAATCTGTATAGGTACTTATGAACTACTCCCTCTGTCCCAGAATATAAGAGCGTTTTCTGTAGCTGCTAGGGCCACAAGCATCTTTCTGATGCAAAGGGCAAGCGGCCATAATTTTCTTTCTTTATCAAAAATACTAGCAGAAGAAGCAGTACAGTAACTTGCCTGCGACTGCGTGTCATAGTTCCATATCTTAACATACCCTTTATAGTGAGCTGTTATAATCCTGTATCATGAGAAGGTATGAAAGCGGGATAACCAGATCCAATGCACTCACTTGAAATGAAGATTAAAGATTCAAATGCCCTTATAATCATACACTTACAATGGCTCTGTCTGATTTGCATCTATGCATTCGATGAATCCTGGCTCTGCTTCATAATCTATAATCTGATCAAACAATATTTCTGTCAACACTAGACAAACCACCACTGAGATGGAAGGTCTTGGGAAGAGAAGAAAATGAACCCCCGGAAATAAATACCTGTATTATAGGTTGGACTATCTGCTACATCGTCAATGCATCAAAGATGACAGACAAAAAGAAGCATCAGTACAATTCATGTCGTCGCTCAGCAGCATTATTTCAATGCCAGAACGCAATTAGGATCATAAATGAATTTAGTTGTGATTTTGATCATATCGACTCATCTATCTTAGACAGTAGAGTAAATTAGAAGGAACCCTCTTTTGTTTTATCCGAAAGTGGGCTGTAATTTAATTGCGCCAGCCGGGTTTTGAACTCAAAACCTCTTGGCTCTGATACCATGTAGAAGTACATGCTCTAGCAAATGCAACCAAAAGACCGATCTTTTGGTAGAGACTAGGCAGCACATTATAGGTCAACAAGTCCAGTTCCGACGCCCACTTCGCCACGCCCTCACACTCCTCAGATCCCGCGCCCGCCGCGCACGCACGCCAACGGGACGCGACTGGTTCCAGTGCCCAGCGCCGCCACGCCCCGCGCGTCTGTCTAACTAACACGCGCGCACACACACACACACACCTACACCGTGGTCCCGACGCGCCCGACGCGTCCAGTGCGCGCCCATACACGCGCCAGCCGTGCCGAGCTCGTCGCCCCGGCTTATTACACACAACAAACATGTACTTCTACAACCGCCACTTCAAACCCCACAATGCTCGCGGCGCTTGGGCGTCAGATGGCAGCGCAAGGGCACCGAGGAGGCGAGGACGCCTATTGCACCGCCTGCAGCTCGTCGACATGGGCGGCCACGTGGTTGGATCGCTATGCTGTCCGGCTTCCTCCCATGCTTGTGCGGCATGTCGACCAAGTTCGTGGATGCTGACAACGAGGCCGTTGTAGTGTGGCCCAGGGAGACCAAGATGCTCTATGGCCAACCCGACGCTCGTCATGGCCAACATCCCCATGTTTGCCCGGGTCGCGTGGGAGTACCCCGACGCCCATGGTCATGTCGCCCGCCCAGCTCGGTGGTGCCAACTCCAAGATTATCAGCGGATGGGTTGTGCACATTTGCCACGTGTGCTGGACATACGCTCAACCTGGTGCGGATGGTGTTGTATGATGAATGTCGACCAATGCGCGGAGCGCGGATGGAGCTGGCTGGTGAGCCCAAACTCTGTCTTACCATGCGCTCGACTTGGTGCGAGTGCAACTGGCGGGCTAATGCACATTGCTCGGCTAAATGGCTGAGGACACCTATAGAACTTGGGGATCAAGCTCCACGCGGTAGGTGTCCCAACTAGCGTGAACACCTCTGGGAGGGACACATCATGCTCGTGGACACGGAGATAATTAGGTTGTCAGACTAATGGTCGTATAGGGGAAAAGAGCAAAAGAAAAGAAAAGTAGGTTGTCAGACACCAAGCAAGGTTTCTCAAGGACTCGATCGATCGGCGTGGCCATGGACACAGCGGTGATCGGCAACACTGACCTCTCCAGGCATGCCAAGATCAACTGCGCCGAGGGCTTCCACTCTGCAGAGCTTCATCCCGGCCGCACCCTCTCATCACCGGACGTGCTCCAAGTCTCCAGTCTCAACCCCAACCAATTCTGGGAAGGAGGCGATGGAGGAGGGGGCAGAGAGGAGGGATGAAGATGACATGTAGGCCTATGTCCACGTCAGCTTAAAATCCATGTGTATTGCCAACTCAGCTTGACAATCAATGCCCATCGTTTAGTTTCGCAGTTAAAAAAAGGTTAATCGATGAATAAGTGTTAGGTGCCACGACACTACCGTGACAGGAGTGGTTAATGAGTATTGACTTTCCTTGATTCAAAGGAAAAAAAGACTATTGACTTTCCTCATTTTGTATGGTAAAATTTGAAATAGCACCTAGTAATTTTTTAAATGATTGGACATAGCTTTGTAAGTCATATACATGGACAGACAGACAATTGAACACTTTCTTTCTAGTGCATTATATGGTATATGTACAGTTTTGATCAAACAAGGATGAAACATCCCTGGTAACCAATAGCTCACTTATCCCGGCTGAGTGAAACATTGTTTACTCGAAATATTATACCTATTATCCTGTCGTTGGCATGCTGTATTAATTAAATTTCTGCCATGCTATTACTCTTACTTGCACCATTATTCATTACACACAAATTTCATTTGTACTAGCCAATAATTAAATATGCACAGCTTTTGTAAATAAGTTTTCTTTCTTAGTTTAGCAATCTCACCTGTGTCTCGGTGGCTGTATCATGTGCTGATGTACACACACGCACGCACACAAACTAAATTCTGACTTCTCAACAACACATATTTTTTTGTTGATTTTATACTACACGAAAATAAAAAGGAAAAGATGTGCAACCCAACCTAATCTACTGATTATACTGTGGTACTCCGTTTAAAATAATCTTAAAATATGTTTGATCTGGACGTCTTTTTTTTGTTGCAGAAAGCGATCTCTCCGTAATTTCATTCACAAAACCACAAAGTTCAGTTCTACTACAAAGCGTAAGTAAATATATTTTGATTTGAACGCCTATCAATTTGGCACTCTAACTATAATCAAAGATCATTTGCACTGGGAACTAATTGAATAGACAAAGCTTTGCAAGTTAGTATTCTTAGGCAACTCACCACGCTGGTTTCCTCACTTGCTTCTTGTGGCTCACTGACGTCAAAAACCACATCCAAATTCACGTCATCAACCACATTGACCGCCTCATTAATGGACATGTTTGTAGTTATATCCTCAACTGCAAGGCAATCATTCACTTTGGTGCTCCATACAATAAGTTCACTGTCATGATGCATATATCCCGGTGTCTTGCCCTGCAGCTGCATTGTTATCTCAACACTACAAATGGATCGTGGCGGCATAATGCCTTTCTGCGGCTGTATGCAGTATGCCAGGGGGCTTGTATTTTTTATGTTGAAGGCAATGTAAGAACCCGTCTCATTTGTTAGCTGAAGTTTGCATGACATCTGTTTGTTAAGTTCAAAAGGAAAATGTAGTTGGAGTGGCTCAATTCCAAGCATATCATCTTCTGAGTAAGGGCTTATCTTCATGAAAAGAGCAGGAGTACATATATGTGTTACACACCATACTCAGGGTAAGTAGTCCAAAGCTAATTAATAAGGCCCATGGAGCATACGAGCTTACCTGTCCAAATGTATGTTCATAGGCATTCCTGTTTTTTTCATTAGCACCTTCAATTTCTCTTATAACATGTATCATATCCCATATATATGGCCGTTTGAATGGGTCAATTTCCTGGCAGCGTAACCCAATTTCGAGGCATTTTGCTACTTGTTGGTAAACCAATGGTGTTTCATTCCCAGTTTTCTTCCATCTGTGCCTCCATCTCCTAAGTACCTGTCATTCCACAAAACGTGACATACAATAAGTTGAAATGTTCAACAGAAAACTCAAGCATCGGGATGATGACACGTAAACCAGCTTAGACACGCATCTCTCATCTACACAAAATTAGGCAAGGCGACGGATGCTTAGGATTGATGCAAAAAAGAGAGATAAGGTTTTAATTCCCAGTATAATCAATCACGTAAGATCCCAATATCTCTCTCACTCACTCCAAAGATCTTTTGCCATACCGAGCATCCCATGTGCTTTGTTGTGTGTGGCTGTGTGTGTGTGTGTGTGTGAAAGAGAGAGAGAGGTGAGAAGAGTTCATACATACAAAGAGGCGCTAGAGACAGAACAGATGGATTTCTCCACGTAGTGAAGTTGTGTGGCTACTAATTCGATATTCTGAATATTGTTGATTTATATATAAAAAATTGGTTTCTAGTTTTGTAAGTTTTTCTTGTGGTTGTTGAAGCTTTCCCTATATAACGCATCCAAACTATGTTCTTTAACACGTGCAAATATGGTTGTCCTAGTATTTTCATGCAGAGCTGGAAAGTTCTCCCTTTATTTAGAAAAATGGTGAAGCAAAAATCGAAGCATCTCAATTCTCAACAGAGTATTTCAGCTTGCCAAGGAACAAAGGAAGAGGCTCCCTCGCGTCACTTCCTCCAGGAGGACCGAGAGAGTAAACCCTAGCCTCCCCTGCTGCCGCCCCCTCCTCCCTCCCCTCTCCCCCCTCGTCATCTCCAGAGGCGGGCGTCGGGAAAGCCCGCGTGCAGCCGGTGAAGGGGCGGCGGGGATCTGGCGACTCGCGGCCGTGGCGTAGCTGTCTAGAGCGGCAGTGCACGGCGGTCCGAGATCTTCCTCCTGCAGTTGTTCCTCCCGAAGGCACGACGTCACTTCGGTGTCATCGCGAGGACGACGGACTCGGCAAGGGTGTGACAGGTTTGAGGCACAAGGACCTCGAAGCAGCGGCTCCGAAAATGCAGGCGGCAGCGGCCCCTCCGCCGGGGATGACTGGGCAGAAGGTGGCTCCATGTCACGGTGCCTAGGGATGGCAGATCACGGGATCCCGTACCTGGTTTCGTCGTACGAGGCGTGTGGCGGCCGGAGCTATCTCCAAAGTCAGATCGTGCTAGATGCGGGAGAACCACAACACTTTGGGTTCACGGATTGAAAACTAGGGCAATGGCTCTAGATGATGGTGGCGGCACTGACCTCATGGTTGGTGGCGATCTAGCAGGCTACGGCTGCGGGGATGTGCGGATGCCAGTGAAAAACGGGCCAACTTTGGTCATGACGGACGATGGCGGTGTATTTGTGTCGTTACCTTGTCGAAGGCATCATTGTCGCGGCTCTCATCTTCCAACCCGGGCTACTCTAGGAAAACCCTTGATCGCGGAGACCCGGAACAGACAATGGCAGCGGGCGGCGCCGGCGCCGTTCTCCTCCGCTTTGTTTTTTAGAGCTGGCTGGAGGGGTGCTGAGGTGGAGCGGCATGCTTTCTTCCTAGTCGAAGACGGCAGTCTCGGCGGCATGGTGTAACGGGGTCTCGACGGCAGACTCATGATGATGCACGCATGCAGGGCGGTGGTGTTGTCTGGCATTATGATGGCAGGTCTGGCAAGGTCTATGTGTTGACCCCAGTCCTGAAGATTGCTTCACGAAAGAAGGGTACAACGACTTTTGGAGCGTGCGCATGCGGTGCGCGTTAAGGGCTTGCGTTTTAGATGATGTGCATAGGTGTAAGGTCAGGGCGCCCTGATCATGGTCACCCCATCATTAAGGTTGTAGGTGTGGCGACACTTGTCTCCTAGAATGTGGCTTCGAATGGATCAATGTTTTATCTCGTAAGGCTTTGTTGAATAATTTAGTAAAATTGGCCTAATGTTTTATCTTGTAAGACTTTGTTGAATAATTTAATAAAATTGGCTAAGGCCAGGGGTTCAACCTCCTTTTCAAAAGACAAAAAAATATGTTCGCGAAAGCTCTCTTATAAATATATATATAGCACAAAAACCTTGATGGTGCTATGCTTACAAGGCGTAAGAATGGGCAGTCCAAAGTTGACTAAACGTCAGACATGCACTGTGGCTTTTGGAACCTTGATGTCTTATGTCTGATGCAGAACAAGGACACTAACTTTGCACGGGATACGCCTGAAGCTTGCGACGCTTTCATCTTGTCATGATCGCTTGTTCTGAATCGCCAATTTGGCTTCTGCAGCACCCATCTCCTACTTGCTACTCCTCTATGTCACTTCTATACAGGGACGCTGCAGAATGTTGATGATCAACAAATGTTGCCGTGGGGGTGGTGCCGGCCGTCAACAAATGTTGAACTTCATAGTGGCTGTGGTGGTTGTTGGGTTTCCTCCTGGTTGGTTCGGTTCAGTCTTAATTAGTGGTTTGATTAACTCTTACTTTCTTATCTCACACGTAAAAAAAGAGATAAGAGGGACCATGTTAAAATTTGCCACAAGAGCATATACATACAACAACCAGACGACCACTTGTACCACTCGAACTCGGCTAACTAAACCTGCCCGGAATCTAGACTCAGAGCACACCAGTACACGTTGTGCTACAATTCCTAAATTGTCAAACTTGAACGCCAAACTAAATTACACTCAGTCAGCACTACAAACTGACACTACTAAGACACATCGGCATGGACCAACTTTGTCCAAACTGTACACGACAAACTGACTCTAATACGACCTTGCTTAGCATCTACCCCTCCAAGAATACTTGTCAGACCAGTACTACAGCAAGCGCCAGAACTCAAACAAGAACTTAACACCTACCAGACTGCACTAGAGGTTCATACATCACTGATGGATGCCTAAATGCCAGGACTGGCGGTTTTTGGGCCGGTCAGGGATTAAACGTCACTGGTGACTACTTTCAGCGTCGACGAAGCAAACACACCGGTTAGTGGGGATTAGTTACGCAAACAAAAGACCACGAGCCATCCAGCCTGTGCCTGCCCCATCGTCGCTATCCGCAAACCGGGAACAGACACATCATGGGGACGAGCAGAAGTTGTCGTGCAAGTGCAAGGATGCCACCGGCATCACTGTCGTCTTCCACATCGTCATAGCCATCATGGTCCCGCATGTCATGTCAGAACTTCGGATCTGGAGCAGGAGATGGCGGAAGAACCCAGGGACCCACCCCTTGGCGTCGCCCTTCTAAATTCATGCTCACCTACCGTCGCCCTTTTACATTCATGCTCGCCTACAGACGATGTGGACGGCAACTTGGGCAACAGCAGGGGCCTTCTCCAATGTTGGAGATGACGGATCTGGAGCAAGAGATGGCTATTGGTGTAGTGAGCCCCTCCGCAAGGTTTGATAGGGTGGTCATATGCGGTTCGAGGCGAAATTATAAGTTTTCAATGGGGTCGATGCTAGCAAATATGGTGCACACGATGCATTGTTTTCCTCCTTGGAGGAAAGAACTCGCTTGAAAGTCACAATTGACTAGGGATGGCGAACAAATTCCACGGTGGAGGTCAGCTTAGGCCCGCATCGGTGTTGTCAACATCAAGGGGGCGCACGGGTTATTAAAACAAGATGGTGCCATCGGGTTGCAGTGTTGCTATTCTCGAGGATAACACTCCTGGTCTAGTTTAGCTAGGGAATTTGTCTCATTTGTCACGGTTTTGCATGGTCATCCTTTGGTCGACAACAACCTTTCTTATATCCGCATGAGCTCCCTGCCCTCTTGACATGGTATCGGAAAAAGTAGAATAAACAACGCTCACAAGTTGTGTTTCCTAGGAGGAAAACAAACCTTGGCTAGATCTTTGTCAACTGAGCCTTAACCAAGTCTCAGTGGAGTGGCATAACATATAAAAAAAGAAAAAAAAATGCACGGATCTCCGCGTAAGATCTCATGAATATAGCATCGATCGAGACATAACAAAGTCTCAGTTGACTAAAATTTAGCAAAACTAATTAATTTTCGTTGTGGATAAATCAAGTGTGGGTATTTCTTCAATCCACCAAGGTCACATATAAGCAACATAGCATGGTATAATATACAATTTCAGCGTGAAGTGAGAGTGGTCCAAGGACTCTGGGAAGCTGTGAAGAGACAGGGCCGGTGACCCGGGGCCACATGGATGAAAATGTTATAAACCATCACATGAAGCTACCATCCATCAGAATCAATTTCTAAATTGTGGTACAAGTAATGGGTAACTCAATATCACTATCTGCCAAAGAATTTACTTCTCGGTGGTGCGCACATAGGTTTTTGAGAATGAACATCGCATGGCTTAATTTTCTCATCTAATATGTATTATTTTACTAGATATGCATGCCATCCAACACCATAATATGCAAATTAAATATGATTAATAAAAATATTGTAAAAAATATGCAAGGTAGAAAGTTAAAGATATTTCGAAAAAGAGATTGGCTCCATGGCGAGATAAAACCTTCATACATTGTTATTATTGCTGGGGATTGTCTTTTGTCCTGTCACTAGTTCAATAATTATGACACCCAGACTCTACATGTCTGATTTGAATGACATCTTTCCCTGATGTAGGTATTCTGGAGCACAATATCCTCTGCATAAAAGGTCGTGTTTCATTGCATTATAACATCAAACAATGTGAGAGTAAATGCAAAGAAACATGTTCTTTTGATGCATAGCTTACAGTGATCCATGACGTTCTTCACTCATAGTTTTTGACTTCTCGTCAAGTCTGGATAAACCAAAATCTGTGATTTTCGGCAGCATATCATTGTCTAGTAGTATATTGTCGGGTTTCAGATCCATATGATATATCTGCTTTTCCTTGTGCAGATGATGCAAACCTTCGCAGATGCCTCTAATTATTTTATAACGTGTATTCCATTCCAGTCCCCTTAATTCATCTGAATAATAGAAAAAGTAGCAGCGAGAATGAAAGTTTCCAACAACTGATTTTTCTTTTAAGGAAGCTTCCAACAATTGATTTATTTTATAACAATTGATTTATGCAAGCTATATACTGAACAACAAGTGACATCAACATATGTGTTCTAGTCTACACCTTCTTGATTGTAAATAAAATGCGTCAACATAAAATGAACGGAAAAAGATAAATAAACAAAGATAACAAATATCGGATGCAACAACGTACCAGTAATACATTTTTGCAGGCTTCCATTGCTGATATACTCAAAACAGAGTAATCTTTCTCGTACCTCGGCATAAATATGTTCTTTCGATCCTCCAGTTGGTATGGCTATCTGGTCTGTGCTAGCACAAAAGCCAAGAAACCGTACAACATTTTTATGTTCAATGTTCAATAGGCTGTCAACTTCTCGATAAAAAAAGGTCTCGTTGATTGTATAGCCGTTCCTTATCCTCTTGACAGCAACATTCCCATTTGGGAGCACTCCCTGTTTAATTTCTCTTGTGAGCATTTAAAGAATGTCTAGTTGAATTTGAAGGTGCTATGCAATAAAGAGATGAAGTGAGTAACACAATACTCGCGCCACCACATATTTGGGACTCCCTGACCAACTAATGCATGCGAGCAGGCTTGTGCCATAAAACGCGAGACACCATGTCTCTACCCTAGGAGTACCACACACAGAATTGTCTTTTTTTTTATGGTACAAGAATCTGCCTGATTGACTGACTTCAATATATATGCAGACTACCCCAAAAACTAAGGAGTATCTTGGAAATATATGTAACAGCTATATATACTGTGATTTTAACTACTGAGGCTCAAGTCAATATAAGAATATCAAGCATTATCTTAGATGATGATATGTGCCTAATTTCTGTTAAGATAATTTACCTTATAAACCGTTGCGAATCCACCATGGCCAATTTCTCGATCATCTGAGAAATTTTCTGTGATACTCTTCAAAAGTGTGAACGATAGATTTGTTGGCTTCTCTCTTCCATCAAGTATACGCTGCAGGACCTCAATATCCATGTATCTGCTGTGCAATCAATTTCAGAATATGCACTTTCAACACTAACAAAAAAAAAGGTTTGTTCCTACTGGAGCAGCATTCGATGGAGAACTGACGTTTGACTGGATCGCTAATTAATGGAGAACTGACGTTTGAGTGGAGCAGCATATGGTAATTGTTCAAGAAAGTTGACTCCAGGAAATCATTCATGCGCCAACAAATATTTAGTACAAACCCTGCATTAAATGCAAAATAAACGAAATTATTGTAAGATATGTAACAAAGTCGATACACACATGACATAATGCTTGTAAAGTTGAGATAACAGTATGGCTAAAAATGCCTAATTTGATGTACCACTAAAAATGCCTAATTTTGATGACAAGTATTTCCGGACGGAGGGAGTACTAAATAGCTCGCTGCCTGTCCAAAATGTCAGACAAGGGCTCGGCACGCACGGAAGCAAGGACATCATGGTGCAGCAGCAGCGACAAGCTTCGGCGCCGGGGATGTGGATGCACCGTCGCCTCCTGAAACGCGCACACACGCACGGGCAGAAGGAAGAAACAGCAGAAGAAAGCAGAAAGAAGCAGAGTAGGCCGTGAAGAGCATCAGAAGAAGCAGCAGAGTACAGTTGAGTGGTCAGATCAGATCTGGAGGAATGGCGCCAAGTGTTGGAGGGAAATGCAAATTAATGGAACCGCTGGCTGGATGGGGGGGAAACCTCACACGGGCGCCGCCAGCTCCTGCAGCTGCAGCAGCGCCGCCGGCTTCCGCAAGTTTTAGTTAGATCTGGGCGAGACGCTTTACTGCTGTCCGGCCGCTTGAGGGAAGACAACGCTCGTGCCGACCGCTTTAGTTAGACCCAGAGAACGTAGTATCTACTCTGGATCTGGATTTGCAGAGGAAGAGGGATTCCTCTCCGGGCAGCGGAGGCGACAAGAGCAGGCAGAGGCCATGGATTAACAATACAACCTCCCAGTTTACCAAAGCACCGATCGACACCTTGGAGATAACAATCAATCAGCTGCATAAAGCGACAGCACTGACCTTGAGAGAAGAGACGCTGATACTAGATCGATGATGAGAGAACCGAGAGCTGAGTGAATGCTGGTCTCTGGTCTCGTCTCCTTGCAGCAGCTGGGTAGGTTGTGGTGGGTGGGTAATATACAAAGTTGACTTGACTTGACTCGAGGCTGTTAGAGTAATACAAGCACATTAGTACTGGTTAATTGAGCTCAGTATGGATTAGTATAAGGTAAACAACGATTTACGATCGGCTGGCCGGCTGAACTTTCGGCCGGTCACGCCCGCTCTCCACGCGCGACACAGGTCCTTTGCTGGCCCACCACCACCACTCTACTTCTTCTTATCCTCGATCCCTCTCGGGACATGTTCCGTGACCAAACTTAGAGCAATAGCAGAGTCCGCATCTGGTGCGAACCCGCCTAACTCCGGCAATTAAACGAGTTCGGCCTAATATCCTGGTGTTTCATGAAAAAGAAACGTCCCCCGGGCAGGGGTATTTCCTAATGCGTAACGGTAATAAAAAAGCAGACGTGCCAGTATACATTAGTATACAAATAAATAGAAAACAATCACGCATAGTGAAATACTGCTTTATTAATTCTCATGAGAATTACAAAGTGCGGTTTCCTACATGATTACATAAGTTGCGCCATGGACAAGTATATCTGACTAATATCCAGCAACTGTGGTGGTTCTGGTTCCCGGAGCCTCGTAAGACAATTCGGTTAATTACATCTACTGGTAATCCCGCAGAATACCTCCGATTAAGTTGTGCTGATGGTCGTCGTCTTGTAACCTGAAATATTCTCATGGTATATTGAGAGGTAAAAGTGGTATGTAATGATATCCCAAAGCCTCGTCGGCCTTTGGTATGAGACATCCGGCCTTGTCGGCACCGGGTTCATAGTGAAGTCTCAAAAAAGTGTTCGGCCTCGTCGGTCACGAACAAAGTGAGTCTGGCCTTGTTGGCCAGAACAAAAGGGTTCCGGCCTCGTCGGTCACGGAAAGGGGTAATGACTCCAAGCCTCGTCGGTCAAGGAGATAGTGCGTCCAGCCTCGTCGGTCAGGACATACGAATATTTCCGGCCTCGTTGGTCGCGGAAAGGGAAAAGGTCTCTTGGCCTCGTCGGTCAAGCAGAAGTATGTCTAGCCTCGTCGGCCTAGACAGGGATGGATAATTCTGGCCTCGTCGGTCACGGAAAAAGAATATGTTGTAAGACTTTCTATGAAATATTCAGCCTCGTCGGTACCGAATGATCAAATAAAGTGCGCTGTCATGCACATGGTGTGAACCAATTTATCTAAGTCATGGAGTCATTCTCCAAAATGCATCACTCAATCGCCACATGATCTTAAGTGTCACTAGTGCAGAACCGGGCAATAGCACCGGTTCGTAAGGCCCTTTAGTGTCGGTTCGGTAATCGACACTAAAGTGTGGGCACTAAAGCCCCCCCCCCCTTTTAGTACCGGTTCAGCACGAACCGGTGCTAAAGGGCAACCACATGGCACGATCCAGCTCTGGGGCAGGGAGCCCTTTAGTACCGGTTGGTGACACCAACCGGTATTAAAAGGTTTGTGGGTTTTAGTTTTATTTTTTATTTTTTCTTTAAATTTGTGTTATAAATTTAATTTAGGATTGTTTTACGTTATAATAAGTTGTTATACTTGATATGGATATGGATATGGCATATATATATATATATATATATATATATATATATATACACACACACACACACTTGATCACTTAGCTAGGATCCATCTAGTTCAAACTAATTTGCGGTTTCTTTCATAAATGATATATATAATAACTCATCATCATCATCATCACATATTAATATAGAATTAAACTCTTGCATCATATCATCACCAACAACAGTATATACATATACTAGCTAGCTAAAAATCATCGTAGTCGTCATTAATTACCACTATTTATCATCATAGTCACCACCAACACTAGCTTAAAGAAGAAACATTCACTTGTAACAGAAGCAAAGATATCATCGAGTTCAACATTGTCATTATATTATAAGCGTTCACAAGCAAATCACTAGCTAAATCGAGGACAAGTACTAAGAGCATGAACTAGCTAAATCACTACTGCTGCTCCCTCTCAGGTAAAATAGCATAGAACATGTATAGCTCTCCTGATTCATCATACTGGAGCATGCAGATGAATCTGTCTCCTAATCGTGGGTTGCACTTCTCCTTGCTGCCCCCTAGTACTTCTCTGCGATTGTTAACAATTTTGCTTCAATCTTTCACTATTAAGCATTCATCGCTTTCAGAAATCCTGAATGCACTCATGTGCAATGTAGGATATCTTGGTCGTAAGCTAACCATTGACATGCGACCTTTTGTCTCGATCCACTGAGGCACAACTGTCATCGGGAGTCCCTGTTGAAGAACATCGTATAATAATTAATATACTTAGCAATGAAAGTTTAGCTTCAAAAATAATGTATGCAAAAGATGCACTAAGGACAAATAGTAAAAATCTTACCATCTTTTCATTATAGATGTGACCGTAGTTCAATACGATCACTATTGGTCGCACGTTTTGAGTACTAACATTTCTAAGTGCAGGAAGAAAATTTGTCTTGACAGTACGAAGATCCTCAAGCCATGAAACATAATGACTTATCTCCTCGTAGTTTAGTTCAGCCCCGGGACAGCAGTAGGTCCTGTCTACCAAGCGCCGGACATGTTTGCTTGAACGGAAATAAGCTGACAATAGAAATTAGTTGTCAACTATTTTTGAATAAACAATATCAAAGACATAAGCTTGGTTGAGAAAAACTCACATAATGGTAGAACTGGAGGCGTCTGCACATCGACCCAGATGTTTCTATTACCTTTAATATCATCTTCCGGACGAATATCAAAGGTAATAACCATATCAGGCTCAAATGCATAAGCCTTGCATAGTGCTTGCCAAGTTTTGCATTCAAAATGTGTGTATGTGTCTGCATTGTATAATTTGACGTTGAAAGTATACCCATGCTCGGTCTTCAAGTAAACTCTCTTTACCTCCATATCATTCTTCGCACTGAAACCTATCTTATCCAAGACAAAAATTCGAGCATGGCAGGGGATGCGCTAGTAGAATAGTGAAAATTTAAAATTATAAGTTCAAGCAAATGAAGCATAAGTCATGCTTTATTACGAAAAAATACTTGCCCCTGTGACTTAGTGTATCCACTTTGAATGTCTCATCCAGCTTGATGCTGAAGCGCCTATTATCAACAAGGAAATTTCTGTCGCACAGGCCGCGTTGGTCTTCACAGTGTTCGCACATAATGAAATCTTTTTCATCGTCACACGACATTTCCTATGTTCATATAGGTGAAACATTAAACACTTACTATCTAACATTAATTAATATCTAACTAATTCTAATATTCATATAACATTTGACATTAATATCTAACACATATCTTATATTTACTAATTAGATGCACCTTTCATGATCTCTCATTAATCCACATCATCAAAATTAACTAAACCGTTAGATTATAAAATTTACGGTTAGGATAAAAAGAAAAACTTATGTAACGTTCAGTCCTATAAATAGTGCATGAAGTGCATGTGACACGTCTAACATTAGGGAAACAAAACGTGGAAAGTCTCATGTAAGAAAAAAAAGAAAAAAAGAAAATTTGCCTAACGTTCAGTCATATAAAAAGCGAAAGTCTGACGTAAGAAAATAAAGAAATAAAGAAAACTTGCCTAACGTTCAGTCATATAAAAAGCCCATGTGACACGTCTAACATTAGGGAAACAAAATATGGAAAGTCCCACGTAAAAAAAAGGAAATCATCACGCGAATAAACACACACAAGGAAAGCCTCCACACGTGGCCCTAAATTAAGAAGGAAAGCCTCTGTCATGATTGAAGAAGGACAGGCCCCGTTAAAATCCCTAATGATATAATGTCAAGATAAATGATAAAAGGGAAAAAGAAGCCACGATCCGGGTGATTGCCCATGAAATAAAAATACCGATGGAGACAACACGTTAGTTTCCAGAAAAAAACATAAACTAAATCTTTATATAATTTAAATCTACGGTTTAGATCAACAAGTGAACATGATTAGAGTCATAAGCATATACAATGTGTAGATCAAACATAGACGTGCTGTCAAAAAAGGAAAGAAAACATTAGATTGTAAAATTTGTGACCGAGAGAGAAGGAAAGTTTCCATAAAAAGTGCACGTGCCACGTCCAACATTAATGTAAAAAATCAAGGAAATCCTCATGTAAGCAACCAGACAAGGAAAGTCTCTACCCGATCGCACGAATTAAGAAGCCATGTCCCCGTTAAAATCTCCAACAATAAAATGTCTAAAAAATTCCAACGATAAAAAGGAAAAATAATCAACGATGAGGTTATTTAACTTAAAATCCAGGATCATGCTGTTCGCTGAAATACGTAAAAAAAAAAAAAATAGGCTGATTGCTGAAATAAAAATGCCAACGAGTTTCAAAAAAAAGTCAATGGGGTCTCCACGTTAATTATCAGAAAAACATAAATTAAATCTTTATATATTAAATACACGGATCAGATCAATAAGTGAACGTGATTAGAGTTGTAACAATATATGGTGTGTATATCAAGCAAAAAATTCATAGACGTCCTGTCAAATCAAAAGCTAAGAAAAATAAATTATACAGACCGATATGCACCTCATAAACTTAGATCGTCCTCCTGCCTGACCGGACCTCCTCTTCCTCCTCAGTCTCGGCCCCTGTGGTCGCAGCGCTTGCCGTCGGACGCAAGAACCTCCTGCTGTACCATTATTGCAACAATGTCTCTGTCCAATATGCAAAATCTTATGTCTCTGCCATAATCGCAATAGCCAGCGTCATGCCATGGTCTTTGTCTCGCCTAGAACGCTCCCATCGGTTCACATCTACAAATTGTTGTTGGACGTTTATGGTAGCCACTTTTTCAGTTTCGACGAGACTTATCCTGCAACCATCCACGCCACAGCTTGCAAGGGACTGGAAAATTTGCCTAGATCCAAACAACCCTTAGGTTTGTTCTTACGACCACACCTAATCTCATTAGTTATATATGATGCACATGAATATGATTAGTGATGGGTGCGAATATGGATGCTATGATGATTGACATGCTCCCTATGATACCCATGAATACTGAGTAGATTGAGTAGATGCTACATCAACTAAGCATGTTGTTTTCAGATTCTGCGTACATGAGATGCTAATCAGATCGCTGTTTTGATGTAACTGCGTTCTGAACTTTGAAATCATAGCATGCAGAGATGAATACCAAGAATATGCTACAACCTTGCTAGACGTACCGACTATAATAGTTTCCTTATGAGCTCTAGACCTCATCTCAAACATGGTCGTTCTGTCTTTTGCCACCATTTGAATATATGAATTATTTGACACCGATGTTACTAATTGTTTGGTCACGCCCACATACTAATTGTTTGGACACCGATGTTACTAATTGTTTGTCTCCGACATCTTCTTACTCTTTTCCGATGTCTTGTGGGCCACAAATGCAGGCCAGTCATCTCTGATCTTCTCATATATGCCCTTGAATTCTGGTGTCTCTTTTTTCTCGACAAACCTATTCAGGTCTTTCTTCCACCTCCTGAATAGGTCTGCCATCCTCTTAAGAGCAAAAGACTTGATTAATTCCTCTTTAACTGGCTTCTCCGGATCATCCTCTGGCGGTAGGGTGAAATTTGTCTTCAGCTCATTCCAAAGATCATTTTTCTGCATATCATTGACGTAAGACACCTCAGGGTCTTCGGTAGCCGGCTTGAACCATTGTTGGATGCTGATCGGGATCTTGTCCCTAACCAGAACCCCGCACTGAGCAACAAATGCCTTTTTTGTTCGGATGGGTTCAGTAGGTTGGCCGTCGGGCGCGATTGCTATGATCTCAAACCTTTCATCCGACCTCAACTTTCTCTTCGGGCCTCGTCTCTTTACCTCAGTCTTCAAAACTCGCAGTCACCTTTTCAGCATCTTCAAAATTTTCACTAGAAGTGTGAGAAGTTGCCTCTTCATCACTAGCGGATGTATATCCATCTTTTGTGAGCAATACTCTCTTCTCATTAGGACAGCCACGCTTCATATGTCCTCTTCCTCCACACTTGAAACATTCTATGTCACTAGAACGGTTGGTGGACTGCACACTTGTATCAGCTCTTGATGTTCCTAATTTTGACACATCCTTTTGCACAAATCCATTGGATTGATTCGACGATGCCATCTTGGAACTAGTGCCAACATCATCAGATTTTTGTTCAGGATGTCGCCATGAGTTAGAAGGGTGCTATGAAAACCATTAGCTTGACGTCGCTTAATTTGCTGCTCTGCACACACAATTTGGTGCACAAAATCTTGTATGTTGTAATAAACCATCATCTCTACACGATCCTGCAGCTTTATGTTTAGCCCGTTAAAGAAACGTGCCATGATCGCCTCCGGATCCTCTGTTGTTCTTGTACGAATCATAAGCAATTCCATCTCCTTGTAATATTCATCAACACTCATATTACTTGAGAGAGCCGATGCAACTTGTTGTACATATCTCTTTTATAATGCTCAGGAACAAAATGTCGTCTCATGAATTCTTTTATCCCACTCCAAGTCGTCGGGCGATGTCTTGAACGACAAATTTGATTCCACCAAATTAGCGCGTGACCAGTGAACTCAATTCCAGCAAGTTGAACTTTCTTCTCTTCACCATAATGATGTGTGTAAAAAATTTGATCAACACGCATCTCCCACTTCAAATAGCCTTCTGGTTTGCATTTGCCGGAGAACGAAGGGATTGAAATATTTCTCCGCCCAATTCCATCATCCAAAGGCACACGCGCAGCTTGACCCACTCGGTCATGCGCTCCGCCACGAGCAGCAGCTTCACGACGGGGCTCAAAGGGTCGCGGTCGTGGCGCGTACCCCGCCGTAAGATCAACATCGTCATCAACACCATCATCTCCAGCATGTGGTCGTGCCGCCAGACGGAGATCATGCGCGGGGCATGCCCATCGCGAGCCGGTGCTGAGTAACGCAGTGGAGCAACTGGAGCAGCCTGTGGTGGTGCAGAATTAGTCATCAGCGTATTGATGGTGTCTGCCAAAGCGTCGAACTGGGCGATCAGGCCATCAATCCTTTTGTCAAGCTTCACCTCTAGTGCGTCATAGCATTGCTTGATGTAGTTGCACGTCTGGTCAAAACCATCCCGGATATTTTCAGGAATATCATCCGCGTACACTAGACGTACAATTTCCTGAGAATCAGCAGCAACCTCATCATCCTTATTGACCGAGGTCGACATTTTGATCAACACAGTACCGTGAACAATCTTAGCTCTGAATACCATTTGATAAGACTCAACTGGACGATGAGTCGCTGGTTGGTCCGATCTTCCACGATACTTGCGAAATAACAATGAACGACGGCAGCAATAGTCGCAGAAGAAATAGACGTAGAAGAAAGGAAACCTTCGGATCAAACGAATAAGGTAAGAAGCCAAAGGAGAAGACTTGCACCGAAACTGATATGTGATCAGACACGAGCACAGCAGCAACAAATCCCTAGGATTCGGAAGAACACATCCTTGGTGCCTCCTGATGTGAGGCCTTTTCTGTTGTTTTTATTCAACTCCAAACTAAAACAAATCTGCCCCCAATACAAAAGTGAATATGCCTAATATATAGGCTGACACAAACCAGCCGCAAACGACGTACCAAACTCTCTAACCGACTCGATCACGTATTCTCTACCTAATAATAAAGCACGGTGGGTTTCTGTCGTCCGTCGCCCTTTTTTGCAAAAAAGTCCCTGCAGTTTGTTGAAATCAACCCGCAGTCCATCTTTAAGTCATACCGTACCGTTTTTTCAATTTTCTCATAAAACCCCCTGACGTTTCAGGTAATCAACCCGCCGTCCATATTTAAGTCATGAATCGTTTTTTGTGTGTTTTAACACAAAACCCCCTGACCTTTCGGTTAATCAATCTGCAGTTTATCTAAAACAAAATTATCCATATCTTTTAAACCGTAACTTCGATTTTAATATATTATATATAAAATTTGATTAGAAAAATATGTAGAATCTAAAGACGCTGTTACTTTTAGCTATTAAATATTTATAAACTATTAATTTGGGTGCAAACATAATCAATAGTGCATGGTCTGTTTTTCTTTCGCACCGGCGGCGATCCAAATTGCAAATAAACACACATTGAGAGGAAAAAAACATTGATAACCACGCATGCGCGTGTGTGTGTATGTGCGTGTGTGTGTGTGTGAGAGAGAAAGACGCCTTAGAACTGACCACATTCAAATGCGTTTTCGTTGTATGAGCATTGATACCACTGTCGGGAACACAAATGTGATGCCATTTTAAAATAAAATAAAACACCTACCTATCAGGGTCTCCAGTCGTGGTTATTGGGTTAAGAGCGTGTGTGTTTTTCTGTCCCGTTGCAACCCACGGGCTCTTTTGCTAGTACTAACTAAAAAAGACAAGGACACGTCTTCTCTCCTAGTACTAGTACTTCTTAGTTAGGGCATCTCCAGCCGTTGGCCCCACAGGGGGCGTCTAAAAGCGCCGCCTGGGGGTGAGCTGGCGCAAAAATGGCCCTGGGGGCGAGTCGGCCCCCAGGGCCGCCCCCAGGCGCGTATGGAAAAACAAAAAAAAAGTTCGGCGAAGTTATGACAAAAACTAGTTCAAATTTCGGCCAAACATTACAAATTTCGGCGAAATTTCGTCCGAACATTACATTAGAACTAAAAAAAGGAAAGGGGGAAGTCATCGCCGCCGTCGCCGCCATCGTCGTCGGCGGCCTTCTCGTCCTTGACGCGGGAGCCGCTGCTGGACCCCGCCCCGGCGTCGCCATGGCGAACAGGCGGCGTCACGTCGTCGTCGTCGCTGCTGTCGCATAGGAAGACGACCCCGCCTACCTCGCGGCCGCGTCGGCGCTCCTCGAAGCGGCGTAGGGCGGCGCACTGGCGCTCCTTCGCCTTCTCGCGGCGCGCCTTCTCCATCGCAATGGAGTCCTGGCGCGCCCATTCGAGGGCGGCGTCGTAGTCGGGGAGCTTGGCCTTCACCGGCGCCAGCCCCGGCTCCGCCTCCACCGGCGCCAGCCCCGGCTCCGTCTTAGGTTTGACGAAGCGCGGAGGAGCCGACGAGGGGGCGCGCCGGCCGCCCTCGTTGATGACGATGCCGGCGCTGCGAGTGCGCCGGCCGAGCGGCGTCTCCGCCGAGGGCTCGGCCTTGACGCCGAGCAGGGCCGGAGTGCCGGAGGACTGCGAAGAGGATCGGGAGGAGGAAGAGGAGGAGGAGGACCCGAACCTCCTTGGCGCCCATGGCCCGGCGCGTCGCTGCTGCACCGGGGCGGCCTCTCTCGCCGGAGGGTAGGTCAAGGGCGGGTTGTTGCCGCCCTCGAGGTGCGTGAGCACGCCCTCGAGCGTGCGGCCGGGGACGCCCCACCAGAGGTAGCGCCCCTCACTGTTCTGCCGGCTGCCGCCGACCACCCGCGCGCCGTTGGTGGACGCCAAACGCTGCTGTTGGCGGCGCTCGAAGTACACCGCCCAGGCCGCGTGGTTGTCGGCGGCGTACTGGGGGAGGGAACGTTCGGCGTCGGTGAGGGACGACCGCACGATGTCGACCTCCTCGGCGAAGTAGCTCGGGTCCACCGCGGGGTCGGGCACCGGGGGAATGGGCACTCCCCCGGCGCTGAGCCTCCACCCGGTCGGCCCGGCGCGCATGTCCGGCGGCGCTGGGATGTTCGCATCAAACAGGAGCCACGACTCCTGTTTGCGCAGCGAACGGCGGCCGAAGCCGTTGGCCGCCGCCGTGTCTCCGGGGAAGCGATCTGCCATGGCGGAGGCGGGGTTGGCCGGGCTCGGAAGAGGTGGAGGGAGGGGCTGGGAGGCGGCGCCGAAGAGGTGGGCGGGGCTTGTGTGGGCGCAGGTGAGCGGAGGCCACCGGCTTTTATAGCCGGGCCGCGGCCCGTGTGTACGCGTGCGAGGGAGTGGAGGCGTCGGCACGCCGCCCCGTGAACGCGCCGCCCGTGAGGAATCAATGGCAAGGCTGACCGGCCGCGGGAACCGAGGCCGTTGGGGGAAGACGAGGCGCCGAGTCGCTGACGCGGCTGGCCCGCGTCTTTTTCGCGCCAAAACAGCTCGCCCCGGCGCCCCCGAGCGCCCCCAGCGCGCCGGGTTCGGCCTGGATCCGCCGGCGCTGTTTTCGGCCCAAGCCGGCGAAAATCGGGCTCCTGGGGGCGCGACTGGGCCGTTTTTTCGGCGCCGGCGCGAAAAAATCGCCTGGGGAGGCCTTCCTGGGGCGCGGCTGGAGATGCCCTTATAAAAATACACGAATTAATCAATTCCGGCCACGTTGATTACATAGGACAAAAAAAAGGACTTTGCCTACTACCGAACGGGGAAGGCACCAACAACCATTTATCTTGATCTGAATTTGCAGAGGAAGAGGGACGCCACCTGACCTTCCTCTCCGGCCAGCGGAAGCGACAAGAGCAGGCAGAGGTCATGGATTAACAATACAACCTCCCAGTTTATCAAAGCACTGATCCACAGCTTGAAGATAACAATCAATCAGCTGCATAAAGCGATTGCACTGACCTTGAGAGAGGAGACGCTGTTAGATCGATGAGAGAAACGAGCTCAGTGATTGGTGGTCAGATCTCCTTGCAGCAGCTGGGTAGGTGGGGGTGGGTGTGTAATATACAAAGTTGATTTGACTTGACTCGAGGCTGTTAGAGTAATACAAACACATTACTGGTTAATTGAGCTGAACATGGATTAGTTTAAGGTAAACGATTTACAGTCGGCTGGCCGGCTGAACTTCCGGCCGGTCACGCCCGCTCTCCACGCGTTTTAGATCATCTGTAGCAGATTCGCAGCCGGCCCGCCCAGAAAAATCGTTTAAGGGCGCCCGCAAAACTTTTTTAGGTACCACGAGCGCTCCGGCGGTACAGATCCCAAAAATTTTACGGGATGCTTTACAGGATTTCATCGGGCCAGCTAAGCAGCAATGAAATGGCGGTGGCCAAACCTCCTGCATTTGGGACTTGAATTTCAAAGTTGGGTTAATGCAAAAGCCAAAAAAGTTTTCTCAAATTGTTTCACAAAAATGTTTAACCCATTCTCCTCGATATTTTAACATTTATAAAAATAAAAAAATTAATTTGGATAAATAAATTTAAACCCTATCTATATTCACCAGAAGCTATCAAATACAATTTTAAATATGTGATGTTCCAAAAATTATGAAAATTTTTATGTGGGTTGTTAATATTGCTAGTAATTTATGCAAAAAGTTTCAACACAAACCAAATTCATTTGACAGCTAGAATAAATAGAAAATAACAACTAAAACCAAAAACAGAAAAAGAAAAATGGTTTCATGCACCTATCGGCCAACAGTTAGCCGACTAGGACTGATTGGGTTACTGCAAGCCAATTAGTCCCAGTCGGCTTACTGCTGGCCGACTATGTATTATTTTCGAAAAAATAATTTTGGCGTAATATTTCTAAAAAATAATAATAATGTATTATTAAAAAAATAGCTTTAGTAAAACCGTAAGCTAAATTGTGATATTTCTTTCCTCTCCTCACAAATCTCCATTTGCAAGGGGAATGCACTACTGAACTGTGTGTGCTCTGCTTACAATACTTGATTTCAGTATAAAGCAATTGCTCAGTCTATTTTATGGATAACATTAGTGTTACTAATTTACCTACTTACTTATTTGATACATGTTCAAGTGTATAAACGGGATGCATGACTTGCTGGAACACTACGGTCATGTTTTAATTTTTTAAATGTGGATGGTATTTTGTAATCTGAATTTTAATATCTCTATAGATGTAGCCCAGATGCCCTCAAACTGAAATCAATCTTCAATGTTTTCTTTCTGTTTTGTACCTCACGCCAGCACCATTGGACCGTGTGGTGAGAATGCACATCTCTTTTATAAATTGTACTATTATTTAACAAGCATCCTACTTCTTTTATCATTTTTATCTGATCCTCAATTGTACCCAGGGTTCATAGCTACTACCGTGTAAAACCTGATCCAAAGTACTTACTTTAATTAGTTTCGAGGAAGTTCAGAATTGAACATATAAGTTTCCAGTTTTTTCAGTACAATCTTATAGGGCCTATTAGTTTTAATAGACATGTTGCTTTCCTGCCTTTCAAAAGATACAATTTAGCAAACTTCACATAAAAAGACAGTTTTTATTGATTTATATGGACACTGAGATTCTGTAAATGTCAAATCTCCATTGTTATTATCTCTCTCGATCTTCCGAGGCCAGTTGCTTTTTAGCAGGAATGGCGGTCTTCATGACACCGAGAGATACAAATGGAACACTCTTCAAGTGCATTACGACGGTGATACTGGATTCATCAATAATAATGATTGTTTAATGAGTAGGAAAATCAAGTGATCTGCAGAAACTGTTGTTGTTGGTAACAACAAAAATTTCAGTGGCCAAGTTTTCTTTTTATGGTGGATATTACCTAGAATAATGCCACACATTAGTCCATATTGGTATAGAAGTCGATACATATCCTTTAGCCAATGAGAAGTATGATTATGTTTTGGATCAATGCCACATACCCTTTCTCCTGTATGGGCAGCTGCATTGTTTTCCACAGTTGTTTTTGCTTCATTGCTACTTCATAGTGACTGTAAAGTTATTTACTCCTTAATGGAATGGTGGTGCAAGCTAGCAAATGGCAGACCCACTTGCAAAAATGTACATGTGGAGCACAATGTCATGTGCCTGTGTACCTGGACGGGGTAAGCATGGCAGCCTGAGGGTTAAAGGACAATAGAAGGGTAAAAGAGAGAAAGATGGAATAGATGCAAAGCAGTATAGGTATAGCAACAAATTGGTATATTGAAGAGAATTTTCAATTTTTGTTTAAAGAACGGGAGGGGACAAGAGATGAGACATGGCAGATGAAGACTGTGGATGGTGCCAATTGCACTCTCACCGAAAATAGTACTACTAGAACAATGGCTAATGCTTCTAAGCTCCACCGAAAATAGTACTAGAACCATCATGCATATTTTGAAGTTAATGCTGTAAGCAACACCAGAATCATGTTGCAAATTCTTCATAGCCATATTTGTTAGTTCTATGGTATAGTTAATCCTTTGATTCATTGCACTTCCTTACATACCAAAAGAAAATGAATAAACAAAACAAAACAAATTTATGTACTATATAAAAACTACACCACCGCCTATAAACAAGGCGCGGCGTGCCGCCGTGCACAGGAATGGCTAGTATATAATACATAGATGGATCGGATCCCCGACCATGAGATTGTTACTTTATAGCGTATCTCTTCATTCGACAGTCATCACCCAGACCATTTCAAGCAAATATATATATGCCCCTTCACTCTCGAGCAACAATAACTAATCTTCACGAAATCATCATCTTCTACACACAATCCAGATAATGCTCACCTCTGTGAGAGAGTTGGCTGGTTGTTGGGCTCCGAGTGATACTTTTCATCTCCAAAAGTCAATCGATCAAATTCCAGATGTAGGAATTCATGATGCTGGACACGATGGTCAACTAGGTAGACGTGCCATATGTAGCAAGTTCAAGAAAAGTGAGTTATACTAAAGTAGTACTAGCTTTGGATTTCAAAATTTGTCGCTGATAAGGAATTCATGTTGCTGTCTGTGCTACCACCTTGTTCTTCTTCATCACGAATTTCCATCAACGACACTCCTGTTTTGTGTGCAACTACAAGCCTGATAGATAAAAGAACACATGCTTTACTATTATGGAATCATACGAAATGAAAAGGATGTAAATGACCACAACATCTATATAACTAAGCATGGTGCAAAAGGGAAGTAAGAAAATTAATAAGAACTAAAAATATTGATTACCTTCCTGATCCCACCAAACATGCTAGACCCACAACCCATCCACTGTGACAGAAGTTATGTATTCTCTTGAGCCTGGGAAATATGAGGCACTCAGTAATTTACCATTATAACGGCTATATATATAACACATGCTTTACTATAACGGCTATATGCCAATGTCATGTAGACGTGTCATGTTCTCAAGGGGTGTGTCTTTCATAAGGCCATACTCTAGTGGTTACCTGAAATCACTGGAGCTCCATACGTGAACATCACCATCCTTTGTACCTGTAACTAGAACTGGAAGATTGGGATGGGAAACGACCTGAAAAGCTTCAGACTCATGTTCGAGTGTACGAACGCACTCCTCCTTCTCCATGTCCCATATCTGATTAAAAAAAAACAAGGCACACATATATTAGAAATGCTTGATGCATGTTGTATGAATGTACTTTCCAACATAATAGCAGACCTTGGCAGTCCCATCCCAAGAGCCACTAATCAAATACTGCTGACTATCACACGTGAAGAAATCCAGGAAGTTCACTACATGTGAATGCCCAGACAGAGTATACTTGGATTTGGGAGAATCAAGACTCCAAACCTGAACACGAACCATCAGAGCTTCCAGTCAAGGTATAGTATAAAATGAAACGTACTCCATCTTCATCATTGCATCAAAGTTTGCTTAGCAAAAAAATAAGAGAGAAAGCAAAACCTTTACTGTATAATCAAACGAAGCACTTGCAAAACTGTTGGTGTCCTCTGGGTTAAATTTTAGGGCACGAACAGTATCCAAGTGTTCTTCAAATGTCTGTATGCAATTCCAGCCCTGGTCCCAGTCCCAAAGTTTTATTTCCGTATGACATCCTGACAGCACATATGGCTGGGTTGGATGAACGGCTAATGCACAATAGATTTGAGGACCATCGTCAACTCTGAAACTCCTGACTTTTTGCATTTCCCATTCGTAGTTGTACACATGGACGACGCAGCTAGGTGACACAGCCACGAACCATCTCTTTCGTGCAATGAACTTAACATTAGTAACTGCAGTGAGAACGATCATCTTATTAGCATATCAGTGTTCATGTGCTGGAAGAAACTTCTGCCAACAAAGAAGTCAGAGAGCTTGCCATATTCTGCTGAGACCTTAATCGAACCGACCACTTTCTGCCAATAAATATAAATGAATAATTTGTTAGTCCAATGCAAACAAAATGATTGGCATATTTGCCAATGAAAATTGAGCTTTTAGTGATGCCCTTCACATTTACTCATGGTAATTCAATTGAAATACTACCATGAGGAAACAGTGGGCAAAAACATTTTCCAATTTAGTGTTGTATTTTCTTGGCTGTGGGCAAAAACTTCAACATTATGGTATAGCTTCCATCGACCATCAGTAAACACCCCTTCCCTGGTATTTGGCAATCAAAAGAATCTGTATATGTTCTTATGAACTAACTGCTTGTGCTGCGAGTATCTTTCTGATGCAGAGTGCAACCGGCCATAAATTTCTTCTGTATCCAAAATACTAGCAGACGAAGTAATAGAGTAACTTGCCTGTCTGTCATAGTTCCATATCTGAACATAACCATTTTTGTGACCTGTTATAATCCTGTACGATAATGGTATTAAAGCAGGATAATTATATTCAATGGGCTGGTTTGGAATGGAAGTTTAAAGACTAAAATGCCCATATTATCCTACACACTTACAATGGCTCTGTCTGATGTGCATCCATGCAATATATCACCCCGGCCGCATCGTCTATGATCTGACCAAACAGAAAATCCTCTCAACGACAGAGAAACCACCACCAAGATGGAAGATCTTGGGAAGAGTATAAAATGAAAACCAAAGTACTAATACCTGTTTAAAAGGCTGGATTGTCTGCTTATCATCAATGCAATGAAGAAGAAGAGAGACAAAAGGAAGGATCAGTACAATTCAACTCGTCACGGAAGCAACATTATTCCAAATGCCACAAAGAAATTAGGCACATAAATGAATTTAGATGGGATCTCTTTTTACCTTGATCATCTCGAATCATTTTATCTTACAGTAGAGAAAATTAGAAGAACCATCTTTTGTTTTTTTGTTGACAAATAACCATCACTATCGGAACAATGTCTAGACTCATGACACATAGCGCTGATTTGCCACTTAGCTCATTTTAACAACAAAACTCACTGGTGGACCACGGTTCTCTCTCTCCATAACAGATTGACGTGTGCATAATCAACCGCGGAAAAGTGGCACGCATGAGCCGCCTGGAATCGTCGCACGGGGTGGCAAATGGAGAGCGCGAAGGCAACCCCGACGGAATCGTCGCACGGGATGGAAAATGGAGAGCGCAAATGGTGATGGAGCAGGAGACAGATGCCGGCCGTCTCTCTTCGCGGCCGAAGACATGTATTTATACAGCCGCCACATCAACCCCCTCAATGCTCGCGCTCGAGGGTAACGCGGAGGTGAGAACGCCCATTGCACCACCTCCAGCTCGTTGACATGGGAGGCCACGTGGTTGCGTTGCTGTGCTCCCACGCATATGCGGCATGTGGCATGTCGGCCAAGTTCGTGGACGCTCACAATGAGGCGGCCGTGCGCGCCGTAGTGCAGCCTGATACTCTACGTGGAGACCATGGCCAACCTGATGCTCGCTGTGACTGACATCCCCATGCTCGCGCGCGTCACGTGGGAGTACCCCCATGGTCATGTCACCTGCCAGGCTCGGCGTCAACAGCAACGTTATGGTCCCCAGTCCACATGTCCATTATTATCAGCGGATGGGTGGTGCACATTTGCCACATGTGGTCGACGTACGCTCGACCTAGTGCGGATGGATCTGGCTGGTGAGCCCAAACTCTGGTTCGCCGTGCGCTCGACATGGTGCGAATGAAGCTAGTGGGCTCATGCAGAATGCTCGGCTAAATGGTTGAGGCCATCTGCAGGGCTTGGGGATCAACTTCCAAGGGGTAGGTGTCCAAACTGGCGGCTTGGGATGCAAGCGTGGTCGTGGACGTGGAGATAACTAGGTTGTTGGACACCAAGCGAAGGTTTCTCAAGAGACACACACAGCGGTGGTGGGCAACACTGACTTCTCCGCACATGCGCATGCCGAGTAGCAGCAAGCTGGAGACCGAGCGGCGCTAGAGATGCCAAGATCGACCGCACCAAGGGGTCCCTCACCTCGGAGCTTCATCCAGGCCCCACCCTCGTTGCTGGACGAGCTCCAAGTCTCCGGCCTCAACCCTACCCATTTCTGGGAAGGAGACGACGGAGGAGGGGGCAGAGAGGAGGAATGAAGATAACAGACAGGTAGGTCCTATGTGCACTTCTGCTTATAATTCTCATATGTCGCCAACTCAGCTTGACAACCAATGCCCACCGGTTAGTTTCGCAGCTAATCGATGAATCAGTGTTGTGTGTCTGTGTCATGACACTACCGTGACTGGAGTGGTTAATGACTATTGAATTTCCTCATTTTGTGTAGTAAAATTTCAAAGAGTACCTAGTAATTTTGAAAAAGATTGGTACAACAAGCTACGGCTATGTCATTTATTTTTCTGGAATATAAACATAAAAGGACTATTGATTATATTGTTGTATTAAAATCAGTTGGAAAACATGATTTGATGCGCGATGCTTATTTTAATTATCCATGAATCAACTATGCAATAAACAATTATTTATGCTGAACACAAATCTTTTACGGTGATTGTAGAGTTACGAAATGTAATTTCCTGTAACTCCTCCTTTGATTATTTCCGGCCATTGATTTTAACATGCCAATTACAGTATTTAATTTAATCACGAAGGGTATTATGGTCCGTGGTTTTTCTTGCGAACATTGTGCCTCGCTCGATCAATCCCACGTAACTGTCGCATATCTCCGATCCCATCTCACGAGTGCGTAGACGACGGCGACGGTGTGTGGACCTAGAGGCGACGCCGCCGACACGAGGACCTGGGGCGACCACGCCATCTTGCGAACCGGAGTCGAGGAACGCCTTCCCAACGCGCCTCCCGAGCCGTTCCTTACATCGAGCGCCGCGGCGGCTCTCTCAGGCCGTACCATCATCGAAGTCGCAGCCGCTGTGCCGAAGTCGATGGAGACCTGCTCCTACAGCGGCCCTAAACCTTTGTCTTCTCTTTTGGTACATGTTCCTCTAATCTTACTAGCGACGCATTGGTTCTGGGGATTAACAACAGTAGTATAATCCATGGTTAATTGGATCTGTGTTGCATGATTGTATTAGTGGTTACCAGCCCTGCAAACTGATTTGAGGATGAGCAAATAGTTGAACCTTCTAGCTAGCTACTCGTTGTATTAAGGTTCGCTGGATTGCAAGTGCTAGGGCTAATTTTAGTGGGTGTTTCAATTAGACTAGTACGAATACTAGTGCTCCATGAATTGGGATTGGGCAGATTGCACCCGGAAAAAAACTAATCAACTCGTGAGACAATGGCTAGCTAACTGATGGCTAGTTCCATGCCTACTGTTTACCTTGTTCATTGGAATCAAGTTTCTTATGGTACAGAGAATAAATAAACGACTACAGGGACACATAGTTTTACTTTGTAGAGTCAACCGGTTCGGTGCTCTGTGCTAGTATACTAGCAGCGAAGGTGTTAAATAGTACTCTCTCCGTCCGAAAAAGTTTGTCTCTCAAATGGATGTATCTAGCATCAAGTTAGTGCTAGATACATTCATTTGAGGAACAAGTTTGGGACAAGCTTTTCCGGATGGAGGGAGTAGCCTACTAGCAGAGAAGATGTTTAATTAAAACTGGATCTTGTAACTGATTGCTGCTGACGAGAATGGTTAATAGGTATATGTATTGTATGTATAGAAAGTTAGCTATAGCTTGCGTAGTGCAAAGTAATTGGTTAATTGCAGTCTAATAAAATGGCTCTGGGACAATGTTAACCGGTGAGAGGAGATACATTGAGTTTTAAATATATATCCATGTGCTATCTTTTACAATATTCTGAGTGTGGGTTAATATATAGGTTTGACAACTTTGTGTGTGAAGGGTGCTTTTTCAGACAACCTTCAGTATCGAGTGTACTTTGTTCTTCAAATTTGGTGTTTCAACAGGATACTTCCAATTTCAGTCAATCTACATGTAATTTTATTGTTATTATTACTTTATAGTTTAACAATTTTCTTTATCATGCAGCTGTTGATACCTCACGGTCTGATAAGCTCAATAGTGTCTCTTCTGGTAGTGGTGTAGCTTGAGGAAGCAATGCCTTATGGACATGGGGCAAAAGGAAGTACGTAAAATTCCGTGGCCTGCTCGGATTTGAGGATGATGTGTGAGCTCCATGCGTGAGCCTTTTATTTTATATTGTGCCCAAAGCTATGTGTGAGATTTATTTGTGAGATCTAAGCTATGCGTGAGAATGTTGCAATGTCTGAGACCTTAGTTCTTGAATTATGCTCCATTTTCACATATTTTGGTCGTTTGAACATATGAAATGCCCACGATGGACTAATGCTAGCTAAACGCTTCCAAATTTTCGGTGGTTGCAACTTTGTCTTCGGCGGCGCTCGGAGAGCGGTCGACGACAATGATCCGAGTGTCTGTTCATGCCACCGCCTATGTTGCGTTTTGTTTTCATGCCCAACAATCTTCCTTTGCCCAACCACCTGGATAGCTTTGCGTCACCCCTCTGGACCTCCCAGATGAAGGAATTGGACTGATTGTCAGGAATCAACGACACGACCACGTTCTTCCCCACTTTAGATCGATCTCCGTCGTGCTATCGATCTCCTTTAGCAGTGAGTCCCCTACCCCTCCTTGGCTTTTTCTCTTCTCCTTCGCACACCTGAATCTATTGCAACCTTAACGAACATGCAGAAGTCCTACATCGTCCTAATGGTGAGTTACGGCTCTATTGCCCGCCACCACCGATGAAGTCCTCGCTGACGAGCAGCACCTCAGGCCAAGCCACCCTGCCATTTGGCCCCGCCTCGATGAGATGAACTCCCGGGCCATAGGAATTGTCCTTGGGGGCCCTTCGCAGCACGACGGCGAGCGAGCCAAGCCTTGCACACTTCTTCAACATGAACTGAGCTGACCCGTGATGACAAAATTGAGCAGTCGCTTAGAGCGCTTCCCAAAAACCTAACTCGTGCTCTCCGGTTGCAGGATCACAAGGACGAACGGTTTCGGATCTGCTCTCCCGCACACTGATGCACGCTGGCGTTCAAGATAGAGTAGACCACGGTGGTAGAGCAAGTTGCGAGATGAGGCAAAACCCTAGGTGTTTTCAGTGTATCTTTGGTCGAGGCTCGTAAATAATATATATAGGTGAACCAGAGGCGGTATTGTGTTGCGACCACAATCTCAAATCTACTTGGTTTCCAAGTCGAACTTACCGGACAAGTAAACAATGAGCTTGACCGTCAAGACACCAAAAAATTAAAACGGCAAAAGGAAGTTCCGCCCCTGCAAGACAACGGACCGGATTTTGGTGGACCATTCACGTGTAAGTCATCAGGTCTTCTGTGGCGTCCTGTCTAATTGTTGGTGTTCACAAAAAACTTACCGAGGTACCTTTTCTAACTTTTGGTGTTCTCGTCTGATTTTTGCTTGCGGCCTGTTAGCAATTAGGCATGACCAGTTTAAGTAGTAGAGGTTTTTTCACGGAAAGCTTTATGTAGTAGAGTTATTGAAGGTTCAATCCTCAAATGACAAAATGAAATGAGTAGCAGTCGCTTCCATAGTTGACTCAAATGTATGTATCTACTTGCTGACAGCCTTTCCAGCTTGAAGATCACTGAAGCTGTTTATCATTCTGTAGATATCAGATGTTATAAATGAAGTGGTGGAGGCTCATAACCAAATGCTGGACATAGTGGTATGTTGTATCTACTACTTTAACCTTATCTTCCCCCAAAGATCTGAATGTACTCCTGCTGCTATCCTAAGAACACATGCCTTATTCAGGGGAATGACAGATTCATCAAGGGGGTTTCTCTCTGGAACTGTGGACAAATTCAAGATGGTAAGCGGCCGGATTAAATAACTCGCCATGCATCTTCTGCTCGTATTCTCCCGAGACTGATTCATGTTTCCATGACTGTAGGTGTTCAAGACCAAATCGAGCAGAGGATGGGAACCCTCGTGGCCTGGCGTCGTTCCTCGGCTCTTCATACTAGTGTACTACCTGACCAGGTAGAAGGATCCTTGGGTTCGGCGTGCTTGCGGGCCGCGGCCCCGACTCAGCGTCCGTCCACCGCGCCAGGTAACCTGACCTAACCCGGCCGGTGAGGCGTGGGCGTTGCTGCGGCGCGCGAGGTCAAGTCCGGTGTGCCGACGGCCGACGGAGACGACGTGCAAGTCCGGCTGCCGGCTGTTGCTGACCTCGCTGCCGGCGGAGGTGCTCGACGCGCGGCGCAACGTGGTCATCGTCGACGGGCCAAGCAGGGCTGGGCCAGCGAGCCAGGGAAGATGGGCGCCAACAAAAAAACATCGAAGCGACGAGCGAGGCTGGATAGGCCGGAAACGAGCCACGATCGATTCGTTCGGCAGTTTTGCACAAAAAAAAACTCTGGTGTGCGAGTTACATATTCCTTTGACGAATCTGCCCCTTGAAAAAAAACTGGTCCCACACAAAATATGTAACGGTCCCATCGTTATTTGTAATTTCCCGTAATTTTAATCTTGTAACTCCTCGTAACTTTTATTTTTCAACCGTCAGATTGAGGTGGATGGACGGCTCCTAAATTCGCCGATCACCGTAACAATTGTAATCAAAGAGACATAACTTTGTAAGTCATATACAGGGACAGCAGACAGGCAATTGAACACTTTCTTTCTGGTGCATTATATGGTATGTACAGTTTTGATCAAACAAGGATGAAACACCCCTGGTAACCAATAGTTCACTTATCCCGGCTGAGTGAAAGATTGTTTACTCGAAATATTAAACCTATTATGCTGTTATTGCCCTTTCTGACATTTGTATTAATTAAATTTCTGCCATGCTGTTACTCTTACTTGCACCATTATTCATTACACACAAGTTTCATTTGTACTAGCCAATAATTAACTATACATAGCTTTTGTAAATAAGTTTTCTTTCTTAGTTTAGCGATCTCACCTGTATCTCGGTGGCTCTATCACGTGCTGATGTGCACACACGCACGCACACAACTGGTGAGACTTGTCAACAAACAAAATTCTGACTTCTCAACAACACTTTTTTTTATTGTTGATTTAATACTACATGAAAATAAAAAGGAAAAGATGTGCAACCCAACCTAATCTACTGATTATATTGCGGTACTCTGTATTAAATAATTCTAAAATATGTTTGATCTGGACGTCTTTTATTTGTTGAAGAAAGCGATCCCTCCGCAATTTCATTCACAAAAACACAAAGTTCAGTTCTACTACAAAGCATAAGTAAATATATTTTGATTGAGCGTCTGTCAATTTGTCACTATAACTACAATCAAAGATCATTTGCACTGGACACTAATCAAATAAACAAAGCTTTGCAAGTTAGTGTTCTTAGACAACTCACCACACGGGTTTCCTCACTTGCTTCTTGTGGCTCACTGACGTCAAAAACCACATCCAAATTCACGACATCAACCACATTGACTGCCTCATTAGTGAACATGTTTGTAGCTATATCCTCAACTGCAAGGCAATCATTCACTTTGGTGCTCCATACAATAAGTTCACTGGCACGATGCATATATCCCGGTGTCTTCCCCTGCAGCTGCATTGTTATCTCAACACTACACATGGATCGTGGCGGCATAATGCCTTTCTGCGGCTGTATGCAGTATGCCAGGGGGCTTGTATTTTTTATGTTGAAGGCAATGTAAGAACCCGTCTCATTGGTTAGCTGAAGTGTGCATGACATCTGTTTGTTAAGCTCAAAAGGAAAATGTAGTTGGAGTGGCTCAATTCCAAGCATATCATC
Source organism: Aegilops umbellulata (assembly GCA_032464435.1). NCBI lineage: Eukaryota > Viridiplantae > Streptophyta > Magnoliopsida > Poales > Poaceae > Aegilops > Aegilops umbellulata. The sequence continues at coordinate 443,278,774 of CP136059.1, read as the reverse complement.
ATCCGAGTAGGGGCTTATCTTCATGAAAAGAGCAGGAGTACATATATGTGTTACACACCATACTCAGGGTAAGTATTCCAAAGCTAACTAATAAGGCCCATGGAGCATACGAGCTTACCTGTCCAAATGTATGTTCATAGGCATTGCTGATTTTTTCATTAGCGCCTTCAATTTCTCTTATAACATGTATCATATCCCATATATATGGCCGTTTGACTGGGTCAATTTCCTGGCAGAGTAACCCAATTTCGAGGCATTTTGCTACTTCTTGATAAACCAGTGGTGTTTCGTTCCCAGTTTTCTTCCATCTGTGCCTCCATCTCCTAAGTACCTGTCATTCCACAAAACGTGACACATAATAAGTTGAAATGTTCAACAAAAAAACTCAAGCGTTGGGATGATGACACGTAAACCAGCTTAGACACGTCTCTCTCATCTACACAAAATTAGACGAGGCGATGGATGCTTGGGATCGATGCAAAAAGAGAGAGGTAATGTTTTAATTCCCAATATCAACAATCCTGTAAGATCCCAATATCTCTCTCACTCACTCCAAAGATCTTTTGCCAAACCGATCATCGCATGTGCTTTGTTTTTGCTGTACATGTGTGTGTGTGTTACACACACACACACACACACACACACAGAGAGAGAGAGAGAGAGAGAGAGAGAGAGAGAGAGGAACGAGAAGAACTGGGACTCCTCTGCAGGTCCTTGTTGAGGGCTTGAGGCAGCGAGTTCCTCATCCGCTCGCAGCTCCTCACGGTTGCCATTAAGATGAGGTCGGGGGGAACGAGAAGAATGATTGGGGTTGGGTGTCATGAAGGGTATTTTGGATATTTTACTGTAGGCCTATATTGCCAGGGGCTAATCGTCAAGATTCTATGAAAGTAGTGGCAAATGATCGATTACAACAAAGATGAGGGCAAATCCTCAAAGTGCAAGGAAACCTGGGGCAAATCCTCAAATTCCCTAAAAAAAGAGCGCTTTTACAGTACCCTTCAATCAACACAGACCGTCTGTTTTCTTTAATCCAACGGATGTAGCTTATTGGTACTCCAGCGCGGGTGTTAGGGAGTACTAATACCAAGTGTTAAGGAGTACCTCCAGTTCAAGGGTAAAATCGTATCAGCAGATATGTAAAAAAAAACGTAACAGAAGATGACAAATAATGTGTGCCTAATATTCAGATCGAACAGTTATCTTAAAGGATCTGATTTCTTTTAGGAATACACTGTTTTTTTGCGAATAGGAATAAAAGATTTGACTGGATATTGTTTCTACGTGCTCGAATGCTCGTATGGATTCAATGCACAATATAACTACATGCATCTGCCGGCATTGTGTTCTTTTTTGCAAGTTCGTCGTCTTCAATCTATGAAGATCTTATCAACACTCAAGTATCTATACCTGATTTTTGTTCAAATTAAGGACCAATCTCAGTGATTGAAGATATGCACACATGGAGAAAGGGATCGAGACGGGCGATGAGATATCAAATGCACAAGATCGATGTTACAGAGGTGGGATTGCCTGATACATCAGCAGCGCTACGAGCGAAGTGGAGAAACCATCGGCGGTGTGATGGCCGAGCATCAGGAAGATAGTTAGCCCTGCAGAGAGGATGATTGGTGCGCTGAGCCGCTGAAGGGAGGGCAGATCAGCTGCTGAGACGGATACGGGGAAGATCACTTGACGGCGTTCCAAGGGAGAGCCGCGTGATTGCAACGCCAGCGATGTTAATAGATTGGATCATAGGACTTTTTTTCATCATCAACGAAATAGCCTAGAAGATTTATTAATAAAAAGATTTTTTTCCGGGGAAATTTTATAGCAACACAAAAGGTCCATAATACCCCTTAGAATCGATGGTTGGATTTAATTGGTACTCCCTGTTCTGTTTTGGAGTACCAGGGTACTGTAAAAGAGCTCAAAAAAGATAAGTGGGAGCATGTTAAAATTTGCCACGTGAGCATGTACACACATCAACCAGACGAGCACTTGTACCACTCGAACTCAGCTAACTAAACTTGCCCGGACGAACTCGGCTAACTAAACCTGCCCGGAATCTAGACTCGAGCACCACACGTACACTTGGTGCTACAATTCCTACCATCGTTGCTATCCGCAAACCGGGAACAGACACATCATGGAGACAAGCAGAGGTTGTCGTGCAAGTGCAAGAATGCCACCGGCGTCACCGTCATCCTCCACATTGTCTTAGCCATCATGGTCCCACATGTCATGTCAGAACTTCGGATTTGGGGCAGGATATGGCAGAGGAACCCAGGGACCCACCCCTTAGCGCCGCCCTTCTAAATTCATGCCTACCTACCGACGCCCTTCTACAATCAAGCTCACCTACCGACGATGTAGACGACAACTTGGGCAACATCATGGACCTTCTCCCCTTCCCACGTCCTCTCCCATGTTGGAGATGTTGGATATGGAGCAAGAGATGGCTATTGGTGTAGTGAGCCCCTCCGCAAGGTTCGATAGAGTGGTCATGTGCGGTTCTAGGTGAAATCATAAGTTTTCAATGGGGTCGATGCTGGCAATGATGCTGCCCACATGCGTTGTTTTCCTCTTGGAGGTGTTGCCAAAGAACTCGCTGACAAGTCACAATTCACTAGGGATGGTGAAAAAATTCCACAGCGGAGGTCGGCTTGGGCCGACATCGGTGTTACCAACTTCAAGGGGCACATAGGTGATTAAAACAAGTTGGTGCCATCGGGTTGCTGGTGTTGCTATTCTCCAGGATAACACTCCTGGTCTAGTTTAGCTAGGCAATTTGTCTCGTTTGTCACGGTTTTGCATGGTCGTCCTTCAATCGACAACATCCTGTCTTATATATGAATGAGCTCCCTGACCTCTTGACATGGTCTCATATAAAGCAGAATAAACAATGCACACAAATTGCTTTTCCTAGGAGGAAAAGAACCTTCCTATTAATTTTGGGTGTGGCTAAATCTCAGTAGACTGAGATAATCAAGTGACATAACATATAATAAAAAAGAAAAAAATGCATGGATCTCCATGTAAGATCTCAAGAATATATCATCGATTGAGACATAAGTAAGTCGTAATCAACTAAAATTTAGCAAAACCAATTAATTTACGGTGTGGATAAATCAAGTGTGTGGGTATTTCCTAAACCCACCAAGGTGACATATAAGCAAGCTACCATGGTATACATTACAATTTTAACGTGAAGCCACTAGTAGAAAACAGGGCTTTGGTCCAGGCCGGGTCAGCCCATTAGTCCCGGTTCAGTCTAGAACCGGGACCAATGTGGGCATTGGTCCCGATTTGTGAGCCCAGGGGGCCGGCCGGGCCACGTGGGCCATTGGTCCCGGTTCGTCTGGACCTTTTGGTCCCGGTTGGTGGGACGAACCGGGACCAATGGGCCTCGCTCCTGGCCCACCACCATTGGTCCCGGTTAGTGGCTTGAACCGGGACCAAAGGCTCCCCTTTAGTCCCGGTTCATGCCACCAACTGGGACCAATGAGGTGCCTATATATACCCCCTCGCGCAAGAGCAGAGCACAGTGCTCTGTTTTTTCTGGCCGAGGGGGAGAGGGCTTTGTGGTGCTCTAGCTCACCTCCTATGCACATGAGGTGTTCGATGGAATGCCCGAGCCACACTACTTAAGCTTTCTCCTCTCGAAGCTCGACCTCCAAGCTCCATTTTCCTCGAGATTTGTCTAGATTTAGTGGTCCATCACGACCCGTCCCTGTCTTCACCGCCGTCGATCACTCGCGCTGATCTCATCACCGACACCACCGTGGTGAGCCTCTTGTTCTTATCTTCTTTCTGAAAGGAAAAATATTCTTACTTGTATGTTTAGATAGATACTTGTATCATTTTCTTACATTTATTATTGCATCTTATATAGTGCGATGGTTTTGGTATCCACCCCCGTCGGCCCTCGTCCTGTCTATGATTCGGATGTGGTATGTATGTTATCTTTATAACTATTGGTTCATTTATTGTTTATGAAAATTATGCCGACCAACGTGACATAGATTTTATTTATCTAGGATGTATGTGAATCGGAAATGCCAACCGACCCTATTGTTGAGAGGTTAAATTTAGTTGAAGAACAAAACAATTTGTTGAAGGAAAAAATAAAAAAAATTGAGGAGGAGAAGATGATATTGGAGTTGCATGTTGCGGATGCCGTCGATGATCACAAGATCAAGATGGATGCAATGCGCTTGAAGATTTGAAAGATTAGAAAATATGCCATTCATACCGAGGCTTGGTATCATTATGCCGTTGGATCAATTGTTACCTTGGTTGCAATTATGATCGCATTTGTTTTCGCATTGAAATGTTTTACATAATTTCAATGTATGGTTTAATTAATTAGATGCTCTGGAGAGCTATATGTTGTTAGATGAGAACTATGTATGCACTTTGGTTTTAATGTGATGATGAACTTCTATTAATTTGGACACTTAATTATATATAATGCACGCAGATGAACTGGCAATGGATGTACGGTGACAGACACAACCGCGAGTACATTAAGGGCGTGCATGAGTTTCTCGATACGGCTGAGGAAAACAAGCAGAATGGTTTTATGTGTTGTCCATGCACTGAATGTGGGAATACGAGGTCTTACTCTAACCGAAAAATCCTTCACTCCCACCTGCTTTACAAGGGTTTTATGCCACACTATAATGTTTGGACGAGGCACGGAGAAATAGGGGTTATGATAGAAGACGGCGAAGAAGAAGAGTACGATGACAACTATGTGCCCCCTGAATACGGTGATGCTGCAATGGGGGGAGCTGGTGAAGATCAAGAGGAACCAGACGATGTGCCCAATGATGCTGCCACGGGTGAAGCTGCTAAAGATCAAGAGGAACCAGACGATGTGCCCGATGATGATGATCTCCGCCGGGTCATTGTCGATGCAAGGATGCAATGCATTAGTCAAAAGGAGAAGCTGAAGTTCGATCGCATGTTAGAGGATCACAAAAAAGGGTTATACCCCAATTGCGAAGATGGCAACACAAAGCTCGGTACCGTACTGGAATTGCTGCAGTGGAAGGCAGAGAATGCTGTGGCTGACGAAGGATTTGAGAAGCTACTGAAAATATTGAAGAAGAAGCTTCCAAAGGATAACGAATTGCCCGACAGTACATACGCAGCAAAGAAGGTCGTATGCCCTCTAGGATTGGAGGTGGAGAAGATACATGCATGCCCTAATGACTGCATCCTCTACCGCGGTGCATACAAGGATCTGAATGCATGCCCGGTATGCGGTGCATTGCGGGGTAAGATCAGGCGAGATGACCCTCATGATGTTGACGGCGAGCCCCTCAGGAAGAGGGTTCCTGCGAAGGTGATGTGGTATGCTCCTATAATACCACGGTTGAAACGTCTGTTCAGAAACGAAGAGCATGCCAAGTTGATGCGATGGCACAGTGAGAACCGAAAGAAAGATGGGAAGTTGAGAGCACCCGCTGACGGGTCGCAGTGGAGAAAAATCGAGAGAAAGTACTAGGATGAGTTTGCAAAGGATCCAAGGAATGTATGGTTTGCTTTAAGCGCGGATGGCATTAATCATTTCGGGGAGCAGAGCAGCAATCACAGCACTTGGCCCGTGACTCTATGTATGTATAACCTTCCTCCTTGGATGTGCATGAAGCGGAAGTTCATTATGATGCCAGTTCTCAACCAAGACCCTAAGCAACCCGGCAACGAAATTGATGTGTACCTAAGGCCATTAGTTGAAGAACTTTTACAGCTGTGGAATGGAAATGGTGTACGTACGTGGGATGAGCACAGACAGGAGGAATTTAACCTTAAGGCGTTGCTGTTCGTGACCATCAACGATTGGCCCGCTCTCAGTAACCTTTCAGGACAGACAAACAAAGGATACCACGCATGCACGCACTGTTTAGATGACACTGAAAGTATATACCTGGACAAATGCAAGAAGAATGTGTACCTGGGCCATCGTCGATTTCTTCCGACCAACCATCAATGTCGAAAGAAAGGCAAGCATTTCAAAGGCGAGGCAGATCACCGGAAGAAGCCCGCCATGCGCACCGGTGATCACGTGCTTGCTATGGTCAATGATTTACACTATGTAATCTTTGGAAAGGGTCCCGGTGGACTAGCTGTTCCGAATGACGCTGAGGGACACGCACCCATGTGGAAGAAGAAATCTATATTTTGGGACCTACCCTACTGGAAAGACCTAGAGGTCCACTCCTCAATCAACGTGATGCACGTGACGAAGAACCTTTGCGTGAACCTGCTAGGCTTCTTGGGCGTGTATGGGAAGACAAAGGATACACCTGAGGCACGGGAGGACCTGCAACGTTTGCACGAAAAAGACGGCATGCCTCCGAAGCAGTATAAAGGTCCTGCCAGCTACGCTCTTACGAAAGAAGAGAAAGAAATCTTCTTTGAATGCCTGCTCAGTATGAAGGTCACGACTGGCTTCTCGTCGAATATAAAGGGAATAATAAATATGCCAGAGAAAAAGTTTCAGAACCTAAAGTCTCATGACTGCCACGTGATTATGACGCAACTGCTTCCGGTTGCATCGAGGGGGCTTCTACCGGAAAACGTCCGATTAGCCATTGTGAAGCTATGTGCATTCCTCAATGCAATCTCTCATAAGGTGATCGATCCAGAAATCGTACCAAGGCTAAGGAGTGATGTGGCGCAATGTCTTGTCAGTTTCGAGCTGGTGTTCCCACCATCCTTCTTCAATATCATGACGCACGTCCTAGTTCATCTAGTCGACGAGATTTTCATCCTGGGGCCCGTATTTCTACACAATATGTTCCCCTTTGAGAGGTTCATGGGAGTCCTAAAGAAATATGTCTGTAACCGTGCTAGGCCAGAAGGAAGCATCTCCATGGGCCATCAAACAGAGGATGTTATCGGGTTTTGTGTTGAATTCATCCCTGGCCTTAACAAGATAGGTCTCCCTAAATCGCGGTATGAGGGAAGACTGACTGGAAAAGGCACTCTTGGAAGAGACTCAATAATATGCAGGGATGGATATTCTTGGTCAAGCACACTACGCAGTTCTACAGAACTCTACCTTGGTGACCCCGTATGTCAATGAACACAAGAACAGTCTGCGCTCCAAACACCCGGAGCAATGCGACGACTGGATTACATGTGAACACATCAGGACTTTCAGCAGTTGGTTGGAAACACATCTCAGAGGTGACAACACTGTTTGTGATGAGTTGTACTTGTTGTCCAGGGGACCATCTTTGACTGTATTGACTTACAAAGAATACGAGATAAATGGGAATACATTTTACATGATCGCCCAAGACCAAAAGAGCACCAACCAAAACAGCGGTGTCCGCTTTGATGCAGCAACCGAGAGCGGAAAGGACACATATTATGGTTACATAGTGGACATATGGGAACTTGACTACGGACCTGATTTTAAGGTCCCTTTGTTTAAGTGCAAATGGGTCAATCTGTTAGGCGGCGGGGTACAGGTAGACCCACATTACGGAATGACAACAGTGGATCTGAAAAATCTTGGGTACACTGACGAACCGTTCGTCCTAGCCAATGATGTGCCATAGGTTATCTATGTGAAGGACATGTCTACCAAACCGAGAAAAAGAAAAGATAAGGAAGCGAATACATCATACGATGAGCCAAAGCGCCACATAGTTCTTTCAGGAAAAAGGGACATCCTGGGAGTGGACGGCAAGACAGACATGTCTGAAGATTATGAAAAGTTTCATGAAATTCCTCCCTTCAATGTCAATGCTGACCCAAGCATTCTGATAAACAATGAAGATTATCCATGGTTACGGCGCAATAAGCAAATGACACAAGCGAAGAAAAAGTGAAGACTTTCTCCCGCAACTATTATGATGATACCATGCCAAATTTGTAACAGACGAACATGCTACCATTGTTCGTTTTGTACATGGACATGCTATGTGGGTGAAATTATGATACCATCCCAACTTTCAACTTTTGCAAAGTTCATTTGAAATGCTTTCATGTCTTATGGTTCGAAACTTTGATACTTCGAAAGTGATTGTCCATTTTGTATACGAAGTGCATCCAGTTTTTGTCGTAACCCTCTCTACTTTTTGGAACATGCTATGTGGGTGAAATGATGATACCATGCCAACTTTCAACCTTTTCAGAGTTCATTTTGAAATGCTTTCCAATTTCAGAGTCATTTAGCTCAAAGAATGAATTAATAGCAAACAGAATGAACTACAAAACTTTTATGAAAATAAAAACAATCAATTAAAATATTATGTTATGATCAACTAAAATAAAACTATAATATTCTTCAATAGCAAAAATAATATAATTTTTGTGACCTAAAATCAAACTACAAGTATTTAATTGTAAGTATAAATAAAAATTAAATAGCAAAGAAGAAAAAAAATTCTATTTTTATAGTAAAGTTATTCATAAACTAGTGATTCACACAAAATTAAAAAAATTCAAATTTAAACTATTCAAAATTTTAAAACTAATGGCACTAACAGAAAGTTTATAATTTTTGTGACCTAAAATAAAAAAGAAATCACTAAAAAACTATAAGTATTTAGTTGTAAGTATAAATAAAAAATAAATAGAAAAAAATTCTATTTTTATAGTAAAGTTATTCATAAACTAGTGATTCACACAAATTTTTAAAAATTCAAATTTAAACTATTCAAAATTTAAAACTAATGGCACTAACAGAAAGTTTATAATTTTTGTGACCTAAAAGCAAAAGGAAATCACTAAAAAACTGTAAGTATTTAGTTTTGAGTAGAAATAAAAAAATAAAAAACCAAAAAATGTAGAAATAAAAAAAACAAAAAAATGCCTCCTACTGGGCCTCCACGGCCTGAATACGACTAGAAACCCTACATGGGCCAGGATTCAGGCCCGCAGAAGGCCCAATAGGCCCACATGCAGTAGCAAATTTAGGCCCGAAAGCCTGCATTAGAGAGGAGCTCGAATGGGGAGGCACACCAGTGCTTATAAACAAGTGCCGACACCCTTCAGCTAGCGATGTGGGACTAAACTTTTGGGCGCGGGGCAGCACAAGGCCATTGGTCCCGGTTGGTGGCACCAACCGGGACTAAAGGGGGCATTGGTCACGGTTCGTGGCACCAACCGTGACCAATGCCCCCCTTTAGTCCCGGTTGGTGCCACCAACCGGGACCAAAGGCCGCCGCTTCCCGCCCTTTGGGCTGCTGAAAATTGGCCTTTGGTCCCGGTTCGTGGCACCAACCGGGACCGAAGAGGGGCATTGGTCACGGTTCGTGCCACGAACCGGGACCATTGCTCTGGCTATATATACAACACTTGGGAAATTTCCGCCAACTGCTCCCATTCCTCATCGTCGACGCCGGCAGGCTGCCCCTCTCGCGTCGTCGCCGCCGCCGAGCCCTGCCCCTCATCGTTGCCTCCGCCACCGCCGAGCCCTGCCCCGACGCCGTCAGGCTGCTCCACTTCGCCTTCCTCGCCGCCGCCGCCGAGCCCTACCCCGACGCCTTCCCGGCCCGCTCCCACTGTGAGCCGTCGTGCCGTTCCCCTCCTCTCCTCCTCCCCCGCCGCGCCCTGCCACCGCCGCCAGCCATGCTCTCTTGCCGCACCCCGACGCCGCTGCCCGCCGTGCTCTGCCCCGACGACGGCGCCTGACCGTACGTGCTCCGCTTGCCGCGTCGCCGCTGGTTCGCCGCTGCCGCCTGGCCGCGCCGCCGCCCGCCTCTGTTAATTTTTTTGAGATATGTATGCATGTGTGTAGTGTATATGTGCATGTATGTGTATGTGTGTGCAGTGTATATGTGTGTGCATGCAGATATGTATATGTATGTGTATGTATGCATGTGTGTAGTGTATATGTGTATGTATGTATATGTGTGTACCAGATAACTTTGACATGAGGGGGTCGATATACCCCCTCCCCGATAACTTCGACATGATGGGGGGAGGGGGTCGCCGAGGGTTCGAGGGTCACCGAGTGTTCGAGGGTTCGTGGGGGCGAGGGTTGGGAACTAACTAGGGTAGAGGGTCGAGGGTTGCCGAGTGTTCGAGGGATTGAGGGGGCGAGGGTCGGGAACTAGCTATGGTAGAGGGTCGAGGGTCGCCAAGTGTTCGAGGAGGCGAGGGTCGGGAAGAAGAGGAGAAAAAAAGAAGAGGAAAAAGGAGAAGAAGAGGAGAGGAAGAAAAGGAAGAGGAGAAGAAGAAAGGAATAGAGGAGAAGAAGAAAAAATAGTTTTTTTTTCTATTTTTTCTTCTTCTCCTCTTTTTTTTCTTCTTTTTTTTCTTCGATCTTCTTCCCCTCCCGATAGGAAAGTTTTATATAGAAAGTTTCAATTTTAGAAAAGTTTTATATATGCAAAAGTTACAATTTTAGAAAAAGATGGATAGGAAAGAAGAAAATAAGAAGAGGAAAGAAAGAAGAGGAGAGGAAAAGAAGAGGAGAAATAAATAAGAAGAAGAAAAAAGAAGAAAAAGAAGAGGAGAAGAAGAAAGGAATAGTGGAGAAGAAGAGAAAATATAATATATTATTCTATTTTCTCTTCTTCTCCACTATTCCTTTCTTCTTCTCCTCTTTTTTTTCTTCTTTTTTTTCCTCGATCTTCTCCTCTAGCTATTCCTTTCTTCTTCTCCTCTATTGGTCGAGGGTCGGGAACTAGGGTAGAGGGTCGAGGGTCGTTAAGGGATCAAGGGTCGAGGGTTTCAGGGTCATCGAGGGTTCGAGGGGTCGAGGATCGCCGAGGGGTCGAGAGAGGTTTCCTAGTGTCAAAGTATTGAAGAAATCCATGCCTTCATCATTAGCCGGAAGTAACCAGGGCATGTTGGTACGAAGTTCTGCAAAGTTGTTCTGGAATGGAGTCCCGGATAGAATAATCCGCCTTTTGGTACGAATTCAGCAAAGGCCTTGCAAATAGCGATATTCGGAAGGCTCTTGCTGAACTTTGTACCAAAAAGCGAATTATCCTATCTGGGACTCCGTTCCAGAACAGCTTTGAAGAGCTTCGTACCATCATGCACATGTTACTTTCGCCTAATGATGAAGACATGGTTTTGTTGAATCCTTTGACACTAGGCAACCTCCCAACCCCTCGGCGATCCTCTCGAACATGAGAGGAAGAAGAGGGTCGTCTAGGGGTCGAGGGTTCCAGGGTCGTCGAGGGTTCGAGGGGTCGAGGATCGCCGAGGGGTCGAGAGAGGTTTCCTAGTGTCAAAGTATTGAAGAAATCCATGCCTTCATCATTAGCCGGAAGTAACCAGGGCATGTTGGTACGAAGTTCTGCAAAGTTGTTCTGGAATGGAGTCCCGGATAGAATAATCCACCTTTTGGTACGAATTCAGCAAAGGCCTTGCAAATAGCGATATTCGGAAGGCTCTTTCTGAACTTTGTACCAAAAAGCGAACTATCCTATTTGGGACTCCGTTCCAGAACAACTTTGAAGAGCTTCGTACCATCATGCACATGTTACTTTCGCCTAATGATGAAGACATGGTTTTGTTGAATCCTTTGACACTAGGCAACCTCCCGACCCCTCGGCGATCCTCTCGAACATGGTAGGAAGAAGAGGATAAAAGAAGAAGAGGAAGAAGAAAAAAAGAGGAGAAGAAAGAATAGAGGAGTTCTTCTCCTCTATTCTTTCTTCTCCTCTTTTTTTCTTCTTCTTCCTCTTTTTTTATCGGGAACGAGGGTCGTCGAGGGACATAGATGTAGTGTTGTCGTTGTCGATATATACCCCCTCCCGATAGCTTACTATGATTAGGTAGCTAGTTCTACGTTTGGCACTAATATATCCATCTGTCATGTTTGAATAATAACTGCCATGTTGTAAATATTTGTAGAAACTATGGACACCGCCCTAGACGAAGCAACAAAAGAAGCGTTGTTGAGGGACATAATCGCAGAAGGAAGTGATGCCATCTCGTTGTTTCTCAACGAAACCGATGGTCTGGAAGGAGAGGGTGAACAAGCTGGCTACGGTGACCTAATGCCGGTGCAAGAAGAAGAACATGAGGACGGCTCCGGTGACCCAATGCCGGTGCAAGAAGGAGACCGTGATGACGGCTCCGGTGACCGAACCGAGTCCGGCCAGGTATATATATTAGTTAAGCCTATGCTGACTAGCTGATTGATGCATTCATTGTTTTGGTATGTACACATATTAATTAAGTCTTTGTTCTTTTTTCTAGCCCTCCGGATCGAGCACAACTTCGGTAAAGAGACGAGGCCCGAAGAAAAAGTTGAGCTCGGATGAAAAGTTTGAGATCATAGCAATCGCGCCCGACGGCCAACCTATTGAACCCCTCCGGACAAAGAGCGCATTTGTTGCTCAGTGCGGGGTTTTGGTTAGGGAGAAGATCCCGATAAGCATCCAGCAATGGTTTAAGCCGGCTACAGAAGACCCTGAGGTGTCTTATGTCAATGATATGCAGAAAAATGATCTTTGGACTGAGCTGAAGTCAAATTTCACCCTACCGCCAGAGGATAATCCAGAGAACCCAGTTAAAGAGAAATTAATCAAGTCTTTTGCTCTGAAGAGGATGGCAGAACTATTCAGGAGGTGGAAGAAAGAGCTGAATAAGTTTGTCGAAAATAATGAGACACCAGAATTCAAGGGCAGATATGAGAAGATCAGAGATCACTGGCCCGCATTTGTGGCCCACAAGACATCGGAAAAGAGTAAGAAGATGTCGGCGACAAACAAGCAAAATGCTGCGAAGAAGAAGCTTCACCATCGCACGGGGTCAGGTGGCTACCTCGTAGCCCGGCCTAAGTGGTCCAAGACTGAGAATGATCTTGTTCATAAAGGGATCGGACCAGAGACAATTAACTGGCCAGACCGTTGCCGGACTTGGTTCTTCGGGGCTGGCGGAACCTTGGACCCTGTAACAGGGAAGTGCATTTGGACGAACGATCAAATGGACATACCAGTCAGTAAGCTTAAGCACTATATCGAAGCAGCGCAGGAAGGGACGTTCTTTCCAGACAGAGAGAACGATGAGCTCACAATGGCCCTCGGGAATCCTAAGCACCCTGGACGGACACGAGGCATGCCAGGCTCCATTCCGTGGAAGGTTGGGTTTCCGGACGCAGGCAGTTACAAATCCCATGAGAGGAGGAAAAAAGTGCAGCAGACCCAAATGCAGGCGCTGCAAGCAAGGGTAGACGCGATAGAGGAACGAGAAGTAAATCGCAGCAAACGTACTGCCGAAGCCTCCCCCGAAGCTACCCCGCCATCTCAGCGGAGAAGCAGCGTGGCTTCCACCGAGCTGCTTCAGCCAGAGCATGCCTTGACGGCTCCTGCCAGCTATCTCGTGGATGCTATCACGGAGTCTCAAAATTGCCACCTTATGACGCAATGGATGAATTTGAAGGTCAAGGCGGCTGTTGGCTCTGTTTATCCTACTGAACCCGGCGCAACTTTTCACTGCCGGCCGATTCCAGAAGGATATGCTAGGGTGATGGTGGATGAGATAACGGAGGGATTTGAGGACCTCCAGCTTGACCACCCTACCGGTGAAGGGGAGACTCGGCTGGGGTCTGCTCTGAAGACTCCATGCCTATGACGGAAGGAGCTCATCAACCTTCGGAACTGGACGCCTCCGCCTCCTCCTCCTCCTCCGGCATGTCAGGGCACTCCGCCTCCTCCACCGCCTCCTCCTTCGGCGAGTGATGATCAGGGCCCTCGGTTGGCTCCTTCTCCGGCGCGTGGCGGCACTCCGCCTCCTTCTCCGCCTGCACCGACGCGCCCGAGCAGCCAGCCTCCTCCTTCTCCGCCTCGTCAGCAAGGGCGGAAGAGACCTGCCGCCGCTCCAGCTGCTCTGGCGCGTCATAGTCCTTCTCCTCCGCCTCTTAAGCAAGTAAAGAAGACAACCGCTCCGTCTGCTCGGTCGGCGTCTAGCAGTACAACCAGAGGCGGGAGGACATACAGATTCGGTCCTTCTCTGAAGACTCCAGAGAAGTTACCATATGAGAGGACCCCGGAGGAGAACGCCGAGATCGTGCGGACCGAAGTGAAGGACTTCTTTGAAGGGTTGAAAGCAAAGAGACATCCACCTCCGGAGGAGAAGGTAGATGCGGTGAAAGCAAAGCGCACTCTGGCTGCCCTGACAAAACCACCGAAGTCTCCACCAAAAGGAAACTATGAGCGCATTACTGGAAAGGAAATTGCCGAAGCGGAGCGGTCGGGAAGTACTGTCAGTGATCAAAGGCTGAAAGAACGACGAGATGGGAAACAAATTGTTGGGGAACGTAGCAATAATTCAAAATTTTCCTACGTGTCACCAAGATCAATCTATGGAGTCATCTAGCAACGAGGGAGGAGTGGATCTACATACCCTTGTAGATCGCGCGCGGAAGTGTTCAAGAGAACGGGGTTGATGGAGTCGCACTCGTCGTGATCCAAATCACCGATGATCCTAGCGCTGAACGGACGGCACCTCCGCGTTCAACACACGTAAGGAGCAGCGACGTCTCCTCCTTCTTGATCCAGCAAGGGAGGAGGAGAGGTTGATGGAGATCCAGCAGCACGACGGCGTGGTGGTGGAAGTAGCGGGATTCCAACAGGGCTTCGCCAAGCGCTGCGGGAGGAGGGAGATGTGTCACGGGAGGGAGAGGGAGGCGCCAGGGCTTAGATTGGGCTGCCCTCCCTTCACCCCACTATATATAGGGCCAAGGGAGAGGGGGGGGGGGGCGCAGCCTTGGCCCTTCCATCAAGGAAGGGTGTGATGGCTTCTCGCCCCTCGTTGGTTACCCCAAGTGTAAGGTTTGAGATGCAGCGTAGCGGTAGTTTTCCCTCGGCAAAGATACCAAGGATCGAATCCCCAGAGACTCCAAGTTTCAACGAGAAGGTGTCAATCGCTAACGGCACCGTGGATTAGCAATCGACGTGGACCTGCACACAATACAGATAACTTTGTCCCCAACGAGTACAGAGAGGTTGTCAATCCCTCCGGCCTTGTAGTTTACAAAGGGTCAAAACGCAAGTGGTAATGGTGATGGATAGTGCTGCGGAAAGTAAAAGCAAAAAGTAAAAGCAACGGAAAGTAAATAGTGGTGTGATCAATGATGTGAATATGGACCGGGGCGCCATGACGTTCACTAGTGATGTCTCTCCCAAAAGACGATAAAACAGCTATGCGAGGTAAACAAATTACAGCTGGGCAATTGACAGGATTACGCGCGCAAACCAATGCTAACTATATTGCAAGATCGGTAGAGGTTCAAAGCATGGGCAGTACGCCAAGGTAAGTAGACCGAAATCCATCTGCATCTACTACTAATCATCCACCTTGAGATATCTATCCAGAACATCTCGCTGGTATTAAGTTGTGAGCCCCACCCAAAGTGTAAACTCAAAGCAACAGACAACTGCATTAAAATACTTTGCGTAAAGTAAACAATCCTTGCACCCCGCGGGCACAAGCACCGTTGTTTTCCCCCTTGTGGCAACAGCACATCCCCTAGACTCATGTTTCTGTCACTCAAGCTAGTCATCGAGGGGCATGAACCCACAATCAAGCATAACGTTCCCTCTTGGAGTTACTATCTACTATTCGGCCAAAGCAATAAACAGCAACGGAGAACATGCAAGAATTACTCACAAACAAAAATATAAAAGAGGTAAATCAAATATATTACTCAAACACGATCTGAACATAATCTCACAATCCATCGGATCCCAGCAAACTCATCATAGCAATAGCATAAGAACTACATATGTGCCTCGATCATGTAGGGCAGCTCACGAGGACTAATTAGTGAAGCACAAGAACGGGAGGAGAACATCACATAGCTACTGGTCATGGACCCATGGTCCAAGGGAGACTACTCACGCATCGTCCGGGAGGCGTCCATGGTGGTGGAGAAGGTCTCGGTGGTGATCCTCCCCTCCGGCAGGGTGCCGGGAAGAGTTCTCCTGGCGCTCCCGATCTTGGAAGCGCGGCGGCGGCGGAACAGAGATGCGATCGCGAAAAAGGGATCCCGTCTCGAGGGTTTCGACACGTGCTTTAAATATAGGCCAAAGGGTGGCGTCGGAAGGGTCCTGGGGGGCCCAGGCGCCCCCCGGCACGGCCAAGGGGGGGCCGCGCCACCAGGGCGCCTCGGCCCCTGGTGGCCCCCCTCCGGCTGTACTTCGGGCTCCTGGAAGGTTCCGGAACGCTGATTTTTTATATATTTTTTCTGGAATTTTTCTGGCAGTTTTCGTAATGGAAAAACCTGAAATACAAAAACAGCAGAAAACAGAAACTGGCACTGGGGTGCACTGAGTTAATAGGTTAGTCCAAATATGATCAAAATTGTATGGAAGTGTATGAATATCATAGCAATATCACCCAAAAGAGGCATGGAGCAAGCAGAAATTATAGATACGTTTTGGACGTATCAACATCCCGAAGCTTAATTCCTGCTCGTCCCCGAGTAGGTAAATGACAACAAGAATAATTTCTATGGTGACATGCTATCAACCATATAGGACTTTCTCATAGTCACATGACAAGAGCTTACAGAGACAATGATTCTATAGTAACTTAGTTGCCTCAAGAAAATCTCAAAGAACTAAAAGTTTTACAACATGAAACTGAAGCACCAAATAGATTTGCAATGAACATGGTATGTAAATATGATCAAGTGATATCTAGCTTGCCCCCTTTAGTGAAGCAAAACATAAATGCAGGGGCACCTCCAAGGTTTAAGTGACTACAAGATACAATGATTTCAGAATAAACGATATCACAACCATGCAAAAGACAATGCTACTTTGGGACAATGCACATTACACTCAGAATGACAACCATGCTCTCAGTAGTTGGTGCTTTTTGAAGAAGGTGGAGACTCTCGAACCGTGGCTTTTGTTGGCAAGTTGAAAACCCGTAGTCGGAAACAAAGACAAAGCATGTACCAGAGCTCTTGGTTTTAAAAACAGGGGTAATATTTTTTTTTTGATATGCATGTTTCGTCAACGAATGCTAGTAGCTAACCCAATTACTTCTTGAGCTGGACAAGTTTCAAGGAATGGCTCCCGAATGAGGATCATAACACCCTCTTAATCTCCTTGGTTTATCACTGCCAAAGTTTTCTGATTTCTCATGAACAAAGCGTGAAGGAAGATTCGTTTGTTATACTAATTTTTAATGAGTCGGGCGCACTCAATGCCAATTCCTTCTCATATTATAGGTTGCACATTATACATGCAATCCCAGGGGTGAAGCTTGTCCAACTCAAAAAGATCATGAATCAACCACTACTTCCTCGTAAACTTAAAACAGAGGCACAAAATAGGAACTTTATTTGAATATTTCGAGATGGTACACGAAAGTCTTCGTTAGGAATGGCAGGTAAATACCATGTATAGGAAGGTATGGTGGACTCATATGGCAAAACTGGGTTAAAGGATTTGGATGCACAAGCAGTCAGTCCGCTTAGTACAGGCGAAGGCTAGCAAAAGACTGGGAGCGACCAACTTAGAGAGCAATGACGGCCATAATCATGCAGAGCGACAAAGCAACATTGAATCAGGCATGGAAGTTATATCGCTACTTAGAAATAAAAGATCATCAAGGCTTGACAGACTTTCTTTACAGTCTTGAATATGCGTGAGCATACGCCAAGTCAATCAAAATAAATTCTCGAAGGAAGATATCACTAACCATACCACATCATATTCAAACAAATGACGTTGGTACTCCAATATCACATTGGAAACCCTCCAGCTATTTGCAACTAACCATAAGCAACCAGAATTACCAAGCAACATCATGCACGTAGCATCTTTATCACTGACATATCAATCATTGCAACAGAAGCAAACCCTCTTAAAAAGGTAAACAAGATAATAAAGAGAGTTCAAGCAACCAACTAAACAAAAGCTCTTTGAAAAGATAAGCATGGAAGCTAAGAGCTGAGCAAGGTAGTAGCTATTGAAAGACAAAGAACACACACAGCAAAGATAGACATGAAAACTCCATGTTGTGCTCTAAGTAGAAGTGGAGTGTGTTTCTCTCCCACAAAAAGAAGCTGAGTTCTGACTCGTTATTGAAAGCTAAAGAAAACTAAAAGGAAAACTAAAAGCGAGACGCTCCAAACATAGCACATAGCACATGAAGTGATAAAAATATAGTGGAACGGGAGACGAACTGATAATGTCGATGGAGAAGGGGATGCACGGGGGGCATCCCCAAGCTTAGACGCTTGAGTCTTCTTGAATATTTCTTGGGGGTGCACGGGGGCATCCCCAAGCTTGAGCGCTTGACACTCCTGAATCTTTTCATCATCTTCCCTCGCACACTTGAAAACTCCCTTCATACAAGACTCATCATAATCTGATTAGCGAGGTTAGTACCCACAATATTATAATTGTTCCTTGCTGGAAATAAAGATAAACTTGAAAGCATACTGTTTCTCTGGACTGCCATAAAGTTTTTGCAAAAAATAAACAAGCTCAAGGCTCGCAAAACGAAGAAAAGGCAAAACAGTACAGAATCTGTGAAAAACAGACCAGCAGGCAGTAAATGATCTTTTCGGGGCACTTCTGCAACTCCAATCAGAAAACTCAGAACAGATGCCTGAAAGACAATTATATAGAGCACGTTGTGGAAAAAATTCAGACCAAAAATATGATCTGGTGATTATGCGAATTTTTCTGTACGAGGACAGAATCTGTTTCCTGGACAGCACGTCACAACTCTTGATCTTTCCTGCAATCAGAGGCTATACTTGGCACAAAACTGAAAAGTAAAGATACAATGATGATGCTACTGTAGTAACAACATCAAGACACAACAAAAGCAGAAAAAAAATAAAATTTTATTCATTTGGGTTGCCTCCCAAAAGCGCTTTCTTTTATGCCTTTAAGCTAGGCATAATGCAAAGAGGAATCAATAGTCATCATAATGATCGGAGTTATAAATTGCTTCAAATGGTTCCTCAACAAGTTCACTTTTGTTCTTTATAGGAAAGGGGTACACACCTTTTGCCTTCCCGCGTAAGCGGATTTGTCCCTTACCTATATCGATGAAGCCTTTTACTGCTCGGAGGAAGTCCCTTCCAAGCACTATATTTCCTTGGTTTGGCTCCATGATGAAGAAATCAATCATTGCAATCCCTTTAAGGAATTTAACTGGCACGTCCTTGATTCTTCCCTGAATTTCAGAAATATCTCCATTAGTGTGTTCATGATAGGACGATAATCTATCCATATTAAACTTTAAAGAATCATGAACAACTCTCGGCATAGTAGAAACCATAGACCCAATATCACAATAAGCAAGGAAGTCTTGATTAGCAATGCTAATCCTAGCAAAAGGCTCCCAATCATTGTCTGTCTCCAAAATATCTCTCCTACTTGGTTTGGGTTTCTCTTCCTTCATTAAGTCTAGAGCATCCATTGTCTTCTCAATAGTAGCAAGTCTATCTATGATAGTATCAAAACTATGATCATAAACAAAGTAACTAGATAGACCATGTATAATTTCAAGAGCTCTAGCTTCATCACACTCTAGGAAATCTCCTTCAGCTATAATATCAAGAGAGTGTTTGCACCATTTAAAAAGACCATGGTAAAAATTTCTAAGCACAATTTTTATAGGTATCCAAGGCATAATTCTTCTATGTGCATCAGAAATTCTATCCCATGCTTTCTTCATATTTTCTCCATCCCTTTGATGGAAATCTAGAACTTCCGATTCCCTCAAAGCACCAAATCCTGACATGCTTGACTAAGCAGAAAGGACTACTAAAGCAAAAACTGAAAGGTAAACTAACAAGACTAAAAAACAAAGGTAAAAGGAAGTATGCAACTCCCCTATCTCGAAGAGCGGAGTCCCCGGCAACGGCGCCAGAAAACACCCTTGATGGCTTCTCACCCCTCATTGGTTACCCCAAGTGTAAGGTTTGAGATGCAGCGTAGCGGTAGTTTTCCCTTGGCAAAGATACCAAGGATCGAATCCCCAGAGACTCCAAGTTTCAACGAGAAGGTGTCAATCGCTAACGGCACCGTGGATTAGCAATCGACGTGGACCTGCACACAATACAAATAACTTTGTCCCCAACGAGTACAGAGAGGTTGTCAATCCCTCCGGCCTTGTAGTTTACAAAGGGTCAAAACGCAAGTGGTAATGGTGATGGATAGTGCTGCGGAAAGTAAAAGCGAAAAGTAAAAGAAACGGAAAGTAAATAGTGGTGTGATCAATGACGTTCACTAGTGATGTCTCTCCCAAAAGACGATAAAACAGCTATGCGAGGTAAACAAATTATAGCTGGGCAATTGACAGGATTACGCGCGCAAACAATTGCTAACTATATTGCAAGATCGGTAGAGGTTCAAAGCATGGGCAGTACGCCAAGGTAAGTAGACCGAAATCCATCTGCATCTACTACTAATCATCCACCTTGAGATATCTATCCAGAACATCTCGCTGGTATTAAGTTGCGAGCCCCACCCAAAGTGTAAACTCAAAGCAACAGACAACTGCATTAAAATACTTTGCGTAAAGTAAACAATCCTTGCACCCGCGGGCACAAGCACCGTTGTTTTCCCCCTTGTGGCAACAGCACATCCCCTAGACTCATGTTTCTGTCACTCAAGCTAGTCATCGAGGGGCATGAACCCACAATCAAGCATAACGTTCCCTCTTGGAGTTACTATCTACTACTCGGCCAAAGCAATAAACAGCAAGAATTACTCACGAACAAAAATATAAAAGAGGTAAATCAAATATATTACTCAAACACGATCTGAACATAATCTCACAATCCATCGGATCCCAGCAAACTCATCATAGCAACAACATAAGAACTACATATGTCCCTCGATCATGTAGGGTAGCTCACGAGGACTAATTAGTGAAGCACAAGAACGGGAGGAGAACATCACATAGCTACTGGTCATGGACCCATGGTCCAAGGGAGACTACTCACGCATCGTCCGGGAGGCGTCCATGGTGGTGGAGAAGGTCCCGGTGGTGATCCTCCCCTCCGGCAGGGTGCCGGGAAGAGTTCTCCTGGCGCTCCCGATCTTGGAAGCGCGGCGGCGGCGGAACAGAGATGCGATCGCGAAAAAGGGCTCCCGTCTCGAGGGTTTCGAGACGTGCTTTAAATATAGGCCAAAGGGTGGCGTCGGAAGGGTCCTGGGGGGCGGAGGCGCCCCCCGGCGCGGCCAAGGGGGGGGCGCCACCAGGGCGCCTCGGCCCCTGGTGGCCCCCCTCCGGCTGTACTTCGGGCTCCTGGAAGGTTCCGGAACGCTGATTTTTTATATATTTTTTCCAGAATTTTTCTGGCAGTTTTCGTAATGGAAAAACCTAAAATACAAAAACAGCAGAAAACAGAAACTGGCACTGGGGTGCACTGAGTTAATAGGTTAGTCCAAATATGATCAAAATTGTATGGAAGTGTATGAATATCATAACAATATCACCCAAAAGAGGCATGGAGCAAGCAGAAATTATAGATACGTTTTGGACATATCAGGGTGCGGCTAGGGAGGAGTCCCTCCTCCCCAAGGCACCTAGGAGGTGCCTTCCCCCTTTAGGACTCTTCCTTTCCTTATCTCTTGGCGCATGGGCCTCTTGGGGCTGGTGCCCTTGGCCCATATAGGCCAAGGCGCACACCCCTATAGCCCATGTGGCCCCCCGGGGAAGGTGGCCCCACCCGGTGGACCCCCGGGACCCTTCCGGTGGTCCCGGTACAATACCGGTGACCCCGAAACTTGTCCCGATGGCCGAAATAGCACTTCCTATATATAATTCTTTACCTCCGGACCATTCCGGAACTCCTCGTGACGTCCGGGATCTCATCCGGGACTCTGAACAACATTCGGGTTACCGCATACTAATATCTCTATAACCCTAGCATCACCGAACCTTAAGTGTGTAGACCCTACGGGTTCGGGAAGCATGCAGACATGACCGAGATGACTCTCCGGTCAATAACCAACAGCGGGATCTGGATACCCTTGTTGGCTCCCACATGTTCCACGATGATCTCATCGGATGAACCACGATGTCGAGGATTCGATCAATCCCGTATACAATTCCCTTTGTCTAGCGGTACGATACTTGCCCGAGATTCAATCGTCGGTATCCCGATACCTTGTTCAATCTCGTTACCGGCAAGTCTCTTTTACTCGTTCCGTAACACATCATCCCGTGATCAACTCCTTTATCACATTGTGCACATTATGATGATGTCCTACCGAGTGGGCCCAGATATACCTCTCCGTTTACACGGAGTGACAAATCCCAGTCTCGATTCGTGCCAACCCAACAGACACTTTCGGAGATACCTGTAGTGTACCTTTATAGCCACCAGTTACGTTGTGACGTTTGGCACACCCAAAGCATTCCTACAGTATCCGGGAGTTGCACAATCTCATCGTCTAACAAAATGATACTTGACATTAGAAAAGGTTTAGCATACGAACTGCACGATCTTGTGCTATGCTTAGGATTGGGTCTTGTCCATCACATCATTCTCCTAATGATGTGATCCCGTTATCAACGACATCCAATGTCCATGGTCAGGAAACCGTAACCATCTATTGATCAACGAGCTAGTCAACTAAAGGCTTACTAGGGACATGGTGTTGTCTATGTATCCACACATGTATCTGAGTTTCCTATCAATACAATTCTAGCATGGATAATAAACGATTATCATGAACAAGGAAATATAATAATAACCAATTTATTATTGCCTCTAGGGCATATTTCCAACAGTCTCCCACTTGCACTAGAGTCAATAATCCAGTGCACATCGCCATGTGATTAACACTCACAGGTCACATCTCCATGTAACCAACATCCAAAGAGTTTACTAGAGTCAATAATCTAGTTCACATCACTATGTGATTAGCACTCAATGAGATATGGGTTTGATCATGTTGCTTGTGAGAGAGGTTTTAGTCAACGGGTCTGCAACATTCAGATCCGTATGTACTTCACAAATTTCTATGTCATCTTGTAGATGCAACTACTATACTACATTTGGAGCCATTTCAAATAACTGTTCTACTATACGAATCCAGTTTACTACTCAGAATAATCTGGATTAGTGTCAAAGTTTGCATCGGCGTAACCCTTTACGACGAACTCTTTTACCACCTCCATAATCGAGAAAATTCCTTAGTCCACTAGTTACTAAGGATAACTTTGACCGCTGTCTTGTCATCCACTTCAGGTGCGGTACACAGCATAGCATACTGTAGAGCCTACGTCTAAAGCATAGGGGACGACTTTCATCCTTTCTCTCTATTCTGCCGCGGTCAGGTTTCGAGTCTTACTCAATGTTCACACCTTATAACACAGCCAAGAACTCCTTCTTTGCCGATCCATTTTGAACTCCTTCAAAATCTTGTCACGGTATGTATTCATTTGAAAGTACTATTAAGCGTTTTGATCTATCCTTATGGATCTTAATGCTCAATGTTCAAGTAGCTTAATCCAGGCTTTCCATTGAAAAACACTTTCCAAATAACCCTATATATGCTTTCCAGAAATTCTACATCATTTCCGATCAACAATATGTTAACAACATATATTCATCAGAAATTCTATAGTGCTCCCACTCACTTCTTTGGAAATACAAGTTTCTCATAAACTTTCTATAAACCCAAAATCTTTGATCATCTCATCAAAGCATACATTCCAACTCCGAGATGCTTACTCCAGTCCTTAGAAGGATTGCTGGAGCTTTGCATACTTATTAGCATCTTTCAGGATTGACAAAACCTTCCGTTTGTATCACATACAACTTTTCCTCAAGAAAATCGTCGAGGAAACAATGTTTAGATATCCTATCTGCAAGATTTCATAAATAATGCAGTAATCGCTAATATAATTCCGATAGACTCTTAGCATCGCTACGAGTGAGAAAGTCTCATCACAGTCAACTCCTTGAACTTGTTGGGAAACATCTTAACGACAAGTCGAGCTTTCTTAATGGTGATACTTACCATCATTGTCCGTCTTCCTTTTAAAATCCATCTGTACTCAACAGCCTTACGACCATCAAGCCGTTCCGCCAAAGTCTACACTTTGTTTTCATACATGGATCCTCTCTCGGATTTTATGGCCTCGAACCATTTATCAAAATCCAGGCCCACCATCGCTTCTCCACAGCTCGTAGGTTCATTGTTGCCTAGCAACATGACTTTCAAGACAGGATTACGTACCACTCTGAAGTAGTACACATCCTTGTCATCCCACGAGGTTTGGTAGTGACTCGATCTCAAGTATCATGATCAATATCATAAGCTCCCACTTCAATTGGTGTTGGTGCCACAGGAACAACTCTTTGTGCCCTGCTATACACTAGTTGAAGAGACGGTTCAATAACCTCATCAAGTCTCCACCATCCTCCCGCTCAATTCTTTCGAGAGAAACTTTTCCTCGAGAAAGAACCCGATTCTAGAAACAATCCCATATTGCTTTCGGATCTGAGACAGGAGGTATACCCAACTATTTTGGGTGTCCTATGAAGATGCATTTATCCGCTTCGGGTTCGAGCTTATCAGCCTGAAACTTTTTCACATAAGCGTCGCAGCCCCAAACTTTTAAGAAATGATAGCTTAGGTTTCTTTAAACCATAGTTCATACGATGTCATCTCATCGGAATTACGTGGTGCCCTATTTAAAGTGAATGTGGTTGTCTCTAATGCCTAACCCATAAACTATCGTGGTAATTCGATAAGAGACATTATGGTATGCATCATATCTAATAGGGTGCAGTTATGATGTTCGGACACACCATCACACTATGGTGTTCCAGGCTGTATCAGTTGTGAAACAATTTCCACAATGTCTTAATTCTGTGCCAAACTCGTAATTCAGATATTCATCTCTATGATCATATCATAGATATTTTATCCTCTTGTCACGACGATCTTTCAACTTCACCCTGAAATTACTTGAACCTTTCAATAATTCAGACTCGTGATTCATCAAGTAAATGTACTCAACATCTACTCAAATCATCTGTGAAGTAAGAACATAACGATATCCACTACACGCCTCAGCACTCATTGGACTGCACACATCAAAATGTATTACTTCCAACAAGTTGCTTTCTAGTTCCATTTTACTGAAAACGAGGCTTTCAGTCATCTTGCCCATGTGGTATGATTTGCATGTCTCAAGTGATTCAAAATCAAGTGAGCCCAAAGATCCATCAACATGGAGCTTCTTCATGCGTTTTATACCGATATGACTTACGTGGCAGTGCCACAAGTAGGTGGTACTATCATTACTATCTTATATCTTTTGGCATGAACATGTGTATCATTACGATCGAGATTCAATAAACCATTCATTTTAGGTGCAAGACCATTGAAGGTATTATTCAAATAGTAACCATTATTCTCCTTAACTGAATAATCGTATTGCGATAGTCATAATCCAATCATGTCTATGCTCAACGCAAACACCAAATAAAAATTATTTAGGTTTAACACCAATCTCGATGGTAGAGGGAGCGTGCGATGCTTGATCATATCAACATTGGAAACACTTCCAACACATATCGTCAGCTCACCTTTAGCTAGTCTCCGTTTATTCCGTAGCTTTTGTTTCGAGTTACTAACACTTAGCAACCGAACCGGTATCTAACGCCCTGGTGCTACTAGGAGTACTAGTAAAGTACACATTAACATAATGTATATCCAATATACTTCTATCGACCTTGCCAGCCTTCTAATCTACCAAGTATTTAGGGTAATTCTGCTCCATTGGCTGTTCCCCTTATTACAGAAGCACTTAGTCTCGGGTTTTGGTTCAACCTTGGGTTTCTTCACTAGAGCAGCAGCTGAATTGCCGTTTCATGAAGTATCCCTTCTTGCCCTTGCCCTTCTTGAAACTAGTGGTTTCACCAACCATCAACAATTGATGCTCCTTCTTGATTTCTACTTTTGTGGTGTCAAACATCGCGAATATCTCAAGGATCATCATATATGTCCCTGATATATTATAGTTCATCACGAAGCTCTAGCAGCTTGGTGGTAATGACTTCGGAGAAACATCACTATCTTATCTGGAAGATCAACTCCCACTCGATTCAAATGATTGTTGTACTCAGACAATCTGAGCACAAGCTCAACAATTGAGCTTTTCTCCCTTAGTTTGTAGGCTAAGAAAATCGTCGGAGGTCTTATACCTCTTGACGTGGGCACGAGTCTGAAATCCCAATTTCAGCCCTCGAAACATCTCATATGTTTCGCGATGTTTCAAAACGTCTTCGGTGCCTCAACTCTAAACCGTTTAACTTGAACTATCACGTAGTTATCAAAACGTGTATGTCAGATGTTCGCAACATCCACAGACAACGTTCGAGGTTCAGCACACTGAGCGGTGCATTAAGGACCTAAGCCTTCTATGAAGCAATGAGGACAATCCTCAGTTTACGGACCTAGTCCGCATAATTGCTACTATCAACTTTCAACTAAATTTTCTCTAGGAACATATCTAAACAGTAGAACTGAAGCGCGAGCTACGACATAATTTGCGAAGACCTTTTGACTATGTTCAGGATAATTAAGTTCATCTTATGAACTCCCACTCAGATAGACATCCCTCTAGTCATCTAAGTGATTACATGATCTGAGTCAACATCGGTGAACATCTTCATGTTGATCGTATCTACCATACGACTCATACTCGACCTTTCGGTCTCTTGTGTCCCGAGGCCATGTCTGTACATGCTAGGCTCGTCAAGTCAACCTAAGTGTTTCGCGTGTGTAAATCTGGCTTACACCCGTTGTATGTGAACATAAGAATCTATCACACCCGATCATCACGTGGTGCTTCGAAACGACGAACTTTCACACCGGTGCACAATTAGGGGGACAACTTTCTTGAAATTTTAACGAGGGATCATCTTATTTAATACCGTCGTTCTAAGCAAATAAGATGTATAAACATGATAAACATCACATGCAATCAAATAGTGACATGATATGGCCAATATCACTTTGCTCCTTTTGATCTCCATCTTCGGGGCTCCATGATCATCATCGTCACCGGCATGACACCATGATCTCCATCATCGTGTCTTCATGAAGTTGTCTCGCCAACTATTACTTCTACTACTACAGCTAACGGTTAGCAATAAAGTAAAGTAATTACATGACGTTTATGTTGACACGCAGGTCATAAATAAATAAAGACAACTCCTATGGCTCCTGCCGGTTGTCATACTCATCGACATGCAAGTCGTGATTCCTATTACGAGAGCATGATCATCTCATACATCACATATATCATTCATCACATCCTTTGGCCATATCACATCACATAGCATACCCTGCAAAAACAAGTTAGACGTCCTCTAATTGTTGTTTGCATGTTTTACGTGGCTGCTATGGGTTTCTAGCAAGAACGTTTCTTACCTACGCAAAAACCACAACGTGATATGCCAATTGCTATTTACCCTTCATAAGGACCCTTTTCATCGAATCCGATCCGACTAAAGTGGGAGAGACAGACACCCGCCAGCCACCTTATGCAACTAGTGCATGTTTGTCGGTGGAACCGGTCTCACGTAAGCGTATGTGTAAGGTTGGTCCGAGCCGCTTCATCCTAGAATGCCACCAAATCAAGATTGGACTAGTAACAGTAAGCATATTGAACAAAATCAACGCCCACAACTACTTTGTGGTCTACTCGTGCATAGTAACTACGCAATAGACCTGGCTCATGATGCCACTGTTGGGGAACGTAGCAATAATTCAAAATTTTCCTACGTGTCACCAAGATCAATCTATAGAGTCATCTAGCAACGAGGGAGGAGTGGATCTACATACCCTTGTAGATTGCGCGCGGAAGCGTTCAAGAGAACGGGGTTGATGGAGTCGCACTCGTCGTGATCCAAATCACCGATGATCCTAGCGCCGAACGGACGGCACCTCCACGTTCAACACACATAAGGAGCAGCGACGTCTCCTCCTTCTTGATCCAGCAAGGGGGGAGGAGAGGTTGATGGAGATCCAGCAGCACGACGGCGTGGTGGTGGAAGTAGCGGGATTCCAACAGGGCTTCGCCAAGCGCTGCGGGAGGAGGGAGATGTGTCACGGGAGGGAGAGGGAGGCGCCAGGGCTTAGATTGGGCTGCCCTCCCTTCCCCCACTATATATAGGGCCAAGGGAGCGGGGGGGGGGGCGCAGCCTTGGCCCTTCCTTCAAGGAAGGGTGCGGCTAGGGAGGAGTCCCTCCTCCCCAAGGCACCTAGGAGGTGCCTTCCCCCTTTAGGACTCTTCCTTTCCTTATCTCTTGGCGCATGGGCCTCTTGGGGCTGGTGCCCTTGGCCCATATAGGCCAAGGCGCACACCCCTATAGCCCATGTGGCCCCCCGGGGAAGGTGGCCCCACCCGGTGGACCCCCGGGACCCTTCCGGTGGTCCCGGTACAATACCGGTGACCCCGAAACTTGTCCCGATGGCCGAAATAGCACTTCCTATATATAATTCTTTACCTCCGGACCATTCCGGAACTCCTCGTGACGTCCGGGATCTCATCCGGGACTCCGAAAAACATTCGGGTTACCGCATACTAATATCTCTATAACCCTAGCGTCACCGAACCTTAAGTGTGTAGACCCTACGGGTTCGGGAAGCATGCAGACATGACCGAGATGACTCTCCGGTCAATAACCAACAGCGGGATCTGGATACCCATGTTGGCTCCCACATGTTCCATGATGATCTCATCGGATGAACCACGATGTCGAGGATTCGATCAATCCCGTATACAATTCCCTTTGTCTAGCGGTACGATACTTGCCCGAGATTCAATCGTCGGTATCCCGATACCTTGTTCAATCTCGTTACCGGCAAGTCTCTTTTACTCGTTCCGTAACACATCATCCCGTGATCAACTCCTTGATCACATTGTGCACATTATAATGATGTCCTACCGAGTGGGCCCAGAGATAACTCTCCGTTTACACGGAGTGACAAATCCCAGTCTCGATTTGTGCCAACCCAACAGACACTTTCGGAGATACCTGTAGTGTACCTTTATAGCCACCAAGTTATGTTGTGACGTTTGGCACACCCAAAGCATTCCTACAGTATCCGGGAGTTGCACAATCTCATGGTCTAAGGAAATGATACTTGACATTAGAAAAGGTTTAGCATACGAACTACACGATCTTGTGCTATGCTTAGGATTGGGTCTTGTCCATCACATCATTCTTCTAATGATGTGATCCCGTTATCAACGACATCCAATGTCCATGGTCAGGAAACCGTAACCATCTATTGATCAACGAGCTAGTCAACTAGAGGCTTACTAGGGACATGGTGTTGTCTATGTATCCACACATGTATCTGTGTTTCCTATCAATACAATTCTAGCATGGATAATAAACGATTATCATGAACAAGGAAATATAATAATAACCAATTTATTACTGCCTCTAGGGCATATTTCCAACACAAATTGCCCAGCTCGACGAACAAGGGAAGCAATCGTGCCCCCCGCTCAAGGTGCCTAGCCACAACGTCGCTAATGATCCGAGGATGGTGCCCGGTTATAGCAATCTTGCAGATTACCTGCCCGACGAAGTACATTATGAACCCATGGACATGCAGATACAAAGATATGAGTACGGGAAGCCTCTCGTCAAAGATGAAAGATCTCTATCAACGATGATGCGAAGATTGCATGATTGGTACTTGTAAATCTGCAGAGACTCTGGGGGAGGAGTACTTTGTATATGAAAGTTAAAAAGGAGCATGACCTCGTTGGAATTGATCTGTTGCCTGTTCCATTTGAGGAGTTCTATCAGTTTTTCAATCAATTGGCCCTCGATAAAACAACGGTCGCCTGCTACTATCTGTAAGTAGTACTACTTCTATCATTAAGTTTTTCTATATAGCTTAGCTCTTTCATTGAATGTATTTATAATCATCCTCACTATATTATGCAGATTGAAGATCGCCGAATTGAAGAAAAGACAAGTCGGTGATATTGGGTTCATTAACACATATCTCATAGATGCAACTCAGGTTAAATTTCATGCCGCAGATACCGAGGCCAACTTGCTACGATCGTTGGTAATAAATCAAAACAAAGATATAATACTCTTTCATTACAACTTCAAGTGAGTGTTAGTGTCTTGTGCGTATTCGGTTTCCCTTATATATTAGTCAAGGTTATAGTAATGTAATTGATGAGTTATGCATGCATGTGCAGTTTCCACTATATTCTCCTACATATTAAGCTTGAGCAGGGACTAGTAACCGTCTTAGACTCAAGACGAAAAGATCCCAAGGACTATGCAGACATGACTCAAATACTCGAGAAGTAAGTTAAATCAATCATTATCCACCATATCAGCAACTTTGTTCATTTCCTTATATATCAAGTAATTGTTTTCTTTGTCCATCAGGGTTTGGAGAAAATTCACCAGAAAAGCTCCGGGACTGCCGAAGGAGCTGCAATTTAGACACCCGAAAGTAAGTACTATAGTAGCATTTTAAGCGCATCTACTAGTCATTCAAGCGCTAGTTTCATCAATACCATTTGGCATTCTTGCTTATCAGTTTGATTAACCTCTATTTCTTGTAAAGTGGTTGTGGCAGGAACAAGGAAATGATTTCTGTGGATACTATGTTTGCGAGTCCATCCGCCACACGACCTGTGAGCGGGGCTACACTGAAGAACAATATGAAGTACGTAAATAACAACATTCACAATTTTATTTTATTACCATCATTTGTGTTGAGTTTCATTCATCCATATATATATGTATTGAACCCCTTCTTTAAATTAGATGTTTCGGAAGCGGGATGAACTCCTAGCACCAGCTCGCATGCGAGCAATTCAAGAGGAATTGACGGCATTCTTTCTTGACCACGTGATCCCTGAAAACGGAGAATTCTATGTGGACCCTGAGTCCGTATGATTATATTTGTAAGAGATAATTATTGTATATATGTAGCCGGTAGTGTCAGATAGATATACGAGAACTTGTTGTTCGACCAATCTCTCGGAGAAGGAGAGGTGGTCGATATCACTTCTCTCTGTATGCATATATGTTCATGACGATCTTCTGTTTCCTTCGTTTGCTTACTAGCTAGCCAGCATGTCTAGTCCTCTCTATATGTATGTATAGTACGTAGCGTCGACCAAGCACGGACATAAGAGAGGACACTTCTCTCTATTAATTATAGCTAGCTAACACAATATATGAAACACGTAAATTAACCCCCCAAACCCCCCTCCCCCTTCAAAAAAAAACTAAAACCCCAGCCACAGAAATGCTGACGCGTGGATGCCTATTGGTCCCGGTTGGTGCCACCAACCGGGACCAAAGGGTCTCCTCCCTGGGCTCTGCGCACTGCCCACGTGGAGGCCCATCAGTCCCGGTTCTGGATTGAACCGGGACTAAAGGGTCGGGGCATTAGTACCGACACTTTAGTCCCGGTTCAGGAACCGGGACTAAAGGCCCTTATGAACCAGGACTATAGGGCCTTTTTCTACCAGTGATCTTTCATATATTTTATACTAAAATTCCAAATTAAGTTTTATTTTTAATATTCATGTTTTTGGACGAGGACTTTCAAATGAGATCCATTTTGAATACGTTTTGATGAGTTTTTAAAACCTCCTTCAGTTTCAACTTTTCAAACTTGGTACGAGCGACCGACAAAATCGGAAGTTTCAGAACCTATGACCGACAAAATCATAAGTTGCAGAAACTAAAAACTTAAAACATGTTGTGGCCTCGTGTGTGGTCCAAAAACTTTGCGAGTTGCGAGTCAATCAGGTGGCCGACAATTTGTGCTTACCGTTCTTGTTAGGGTGAAGTCGTAAAACTAAATCCCCAATGTTGAAGGCCTTTTTTGAGACCTCCTGGTGCTGGTAGTGCCATAACTACTACTCATACAAGGCACATCGTGCTTTAGCCACGTCTCATTCTTCATCCATGGCGTCTAGATCGTCTAGTCGACTTTGTTCGGCCTCCTTTTCATCATACAAGTGTACCCGAGGTAAGTCTTGAATGAGGTCACTTGGCAAAATGGGTTCAGCACCATACATCATAAAGAATGGTGTGTAGCCGGTGGAAACGTTGGGCATTGTACGCAAACTCTATAACACGGAGATAGGCTCCTCGACCCATTTATTATCGACTTCTGCTAGAGATCGGACCAAGCATGGTTTTATACCAGTTAGGATCAATCGGTTGGCTCGCCTTACTTGCCGGTTTGTTTGTGGGTGGTAGACGGAGGTGTAATCAAGTTTGATGTTGTGCTTAACACACCATGATTTTACCTCTTCAGCTGTGAAGTTTGATCCCTTGCCCATTATGATGCCGTGAGGCATCCCATAATAGTGTACAACACCCAAGATGAAGTAAATCACAGGTTTTGCTTTTGCCAAGGCCCAGGTTTTGCTTCAATCCATTCGATGAACATGTGGACCATAACTAGCAGATACTTCTTTCTGGTTTTTTCATTACAGAGTGGTTCGACCATATCCAACCACCAGACCGCAAACAACCATGTGATTGGGATTGTTATTAGGTCTGTGACCGGCAAGTGGCCTCTTTTAGGCCAACTCCACCGCGCGACCCCAAATGGACGTCCGCTTTGTTCGGATTCTATCTATTTGGGTAGGGCGATGGGGTCGTGTCCGGGCCTGTTCTGGGATGCGGTGGCCGTCCGCCTAGCGAGAGTGGTCCAATGACTCTGGGAAGCTGTGAAGAGACAGGGCCGGTGACACGGGACCTCATGGCTGAAAATGTTATGAGCTATCACATGAAGCTACGATCCATCAGAATCAATTTCCTAAACTGTGGTACGAGTAATGTGTAACTCAATATCGCTATATGCTGAAGAGTTTACTTTTCGGTGGTGCGCAGGTAGGTTTTTGAGAAAGAACATAGCATGGCTTATTTTTCTCATCTAATATGTATTATATTACTAGATATGCATGCCATCCAACATCATAATATGCAAATTAAGTTAGATTAGTCAAAAATATTGTAACAAATATGCAAGGTAGAAAGTTAAGGATAATGGTGAGATAAAACCTTCGTACATTGTTATTATTATTGGGGATCGCCTTTTGTCCTGTCACTAGTTCAATAATTATGACACCCAAACTGTACATGTCTGATTTGAATGACATCTTTCCCTGATGTAGGTATTCTGGAGCACAATATCCGCTGCATAAAAGGTCAATATTTCAATGCATTATAACATGAAAAAATGTGAGAGTAAAGCCCTGTTTGGAATCACTCCGCCCCGCTCCACTCCGCGGAGCTGTAGAGCTGGGCTTGAGCCGCTCTGTGAAAACGAGCTACAGCCTGCTCCACTCCGGGAGCGGAGTCGATGGAGTGGAGTGAAACCGAACAGGCCTTAAGTGCCAAGAAAGTTTGTTATTTTGATGCATAGCTTACAATGATCCAGGACGGCATTCACTCATCGTTTTGGTCTTTTCATCAAGCCTTGATAAACCAAAATCAGTGATTTTCGGCATCATATCATTATCTAGTAGTATATTGTCAGGTTTCAGATCCATATGATATATCTGTTTTTCCTTGTGCAGATGATACAAACCTTCACAAATGCCTCTAATTATGCCATATCGTGTATTCCATTCAAGGCCCCTTAATTCATCTGTGTAATGGAAAATTTTAACAGCGAGCCACGGAAGCTTCCAACATTTTATTTGTGCATGCCACTAAATGTTGAACAACAAATGACATCAACATTTGTCTTCTAGTCTATCACTTCTTAATTATAAATAAAACATTTCAATGATAATTGAAATGAAAAAAAATTAAAGATAAGGGATGCATCGGATGCAACAATAACGTACCAGTAATATATTTTTGCAGGCTTCCATTGCTTATATACTCAAAACAGAGTAGCCTTTCTCTTATCTCAGCATAAATATGTTGTTTTGATCCTTTGATTTGTATGGCTGTTTGGTCTGTGCTAACACAGAAGCCAAGAAACCGTACCACATTCTTATGCTCAATGTTCAACAGGCTGTCAACTTCATGATAAAATAATGTCTCGTTGATTGAATGACTATTCCTTATCCTCTTTACGGCAACGTTCCCATTTGGGAGCACCCCCTGTTTAAATTCTCTTGTGAGCACTAAAACAATTTGTAGCTGATTCTAAGGTGCTATGCAAGGCTCCTTGGCCAAGTAATGCATGTGTGTCTCTATCCTAGGAGTAGGGATGAAAATGGAGCGGAAACGAATGAAATTGAGTGCTACTACATTTGTTTTCATATATTTTTGCAAAAGCGAAACGAATACAGAAACCCCGGAAATGAATACGGAAACTGACACAGAGCAAATACAAAGCGGACACAGTAACAGAAGTGGAGTTGACCGGAACTTAAAAACCCTTTGAATGATAGAGAAATACACACAAAAACAAACAAATTTAATAAATTGGTAACATGGCTACAAAATAATATCATTATGTTAGCAACTTAGCATATTATTGTAGTAGTACTAGACAATTGCGTATTAGGTCAAGCTGAGTACATGCATGGTAGTATATGTTGGGCCTCAAATGATCCATTCTACTCATTGTGTCATTGTATGTTGTTTGGTGGTTGGGCTACAAAGCAGCCATAGGTCCATAGTAAAAACGGAAATTCCATATTCACGGAAACAGACCGTTTCGTTTCCACGCTGTTCCACCGGAAAACACTGTTTGTTTCCATTTCCGCAAAAAAAACCATATCCAATTCTGTTTTGCAAATTTCTGTTTCCATTTCTCTTCCGGAAAAGCGGTAAGTTTCACTCCATTTTCATCCCTACCTAGGAGTACCACACAGACAATTTCCTTTCTTTTCGGGTACAAGAATCTTCCTGATTGATTGACTTCAATATGTATACTGAGTATCACAATATCTAAGGGGTATCTTGGAGAAGTATGTAACACACACACACACACACACACACACACACACACATGCTGTGATTTTTACTAACGAGGCTCAAGTCGATATAACAATTTCAAGCGTGACCTTTAGATGACACATGCTCAATTTCTGTTAGAATAATTTACCTTATAAACTGTTGCAAATCCACCATGGCCGATTTCTCGATCGTCCGAGAAGTTTTCTGTGATATTCTTTAAAAGTGCAAATGATAGATTTGTTGGCTTCCCTCTTCCACCAAGTATACGCTCCAGGGCCTCAAGATCCATGTATCTGTTGTGCAATCCATTTCAAACTATGCAATTTCAACACGAAAAAAGAAAAAAGTTCGTTCCTACTAGAGCACCATTGCATGGAGAATTGACGAATGACTAGATTACTAGTACCTTTCTATAGCAGCATATGGTAATTGTACAAGAAAGTTGTCTCCAGTAAATCATTCATGCGCCAACAAATATTTAGCGCAAACCTGAACTGATACACATTGTCCACTGACACAATAAAACCCTGCATATATTAGAATCCAAGTAAAAGAAACTATTGTAAGATCAATAAAAAAAGTAGATACGAACATGACACAATGCTTGTAAAGTTGAGATAATAGTATGGCTACAGTTGTTTAAAAGCCTGATTTGATGTAGTGCTGAGACACAGTTGGGACGAGAACCACATGGAAACTCAGAGGCTGAGAGCTGCTCCCTGAGAGCCTTTATATGACCCGGTACCCTTTTCTACAAACAAATTAAAAAAATGCACAGCTCAAGAAGACTCTGAAGAAAACACTACTCTGCAGATTTTGCAGCATGTGGAAGCTCCGGGGGATTAATTAACCATGCATATTTTTTGCAGAGCCTGACGTGCCCTGCCCTGCCTGTCCAAATTGGGAGACAAGGGCTCGGCCCGTCCGGAAGCAGGGACATCATGGTGCAGCAGCAGCACCCAGGGCAGAAGTTGCTGACGAAGAAAGAAGCAGAGTAGGCCGTGAAGAGCATCATAAGAAGCAGAGTACAAAGCCGGGGAGATTAATGGAGGGATGGCGGCAAGTGGTGGAGGGAAATGCAAAGCCGGGGAGATTAATGGAAACGCTGGCTGGAAGGGGGGAAACCTCAGACAACGCCTGCAACAGCACCGCCGGCTTCCGTAAGTTTTAGATCTGGACGAGAAGACAACGCTCATGCCGACGGCGACGACCCTAGAACGTATCTACGCTGGATCTGGATTTGCAGAGGAAGAGGGAAGCCACCTGACCTTCCTCTCCGGCCAGCGGAGGCGACACGAGCAGGTAGAGGCCATGGATTAACAATACAACCTCCCAGTTTATGAAAGCACTGATGGACAGCTTGAAGATAACAATCAATCAGCTGAATAAAGCGATTGCACTGACCTTGAGAGAGGAGACGCTGTTAGATCGATGAGAGAAACGAGCTGAGTGAATGGTGGTCTGATCTCCTTGCAACAGCTGGGTAGGTGAGGGTGGGGGTTGGGGTAATATACAAAGTTGACTTGACTTGACTTGACTTAACTCGAGGTTGTTACTAGAGTAATACCAGCACATTACTGGTTAATTGAGCTCAGTATGGATTAGTTTAAGGTAAACAACGATTTACAATCGGCCGGCTGGCTGAACTTACGGTCGGTCGCACCCGCTCTCCACGCGCGACACACTTCTTTACCCTGGCCCAGCATCACGTGCGACACTAGTCCTTTGCTTTTTCGCTCGACTTTGTTAGATTTTAGACCAGAATCATACACACAATAGCTGGACTAATCACTCAACTAGGGCATGGTGGAGGAGATGAACACACAAAGACGAACACGAGAGATTTTTGCGACGCCTTAACTGCGTCTTTTCTGGACTTCTTTCTTTTCTGGACTAATCACTTAACTAGGCCCTTTTTTCCACACAGTAACGGATGAAGTGAAAACGCACATCTATGTGTTTACTCCTCTCATGGTGAACTGGGTTTTTGCACAACTGTATTGCTGACTGATTGTCAATTTTCAGTGACACTGGATCCACCTCCTTCTTCATCAAATCAGCAAGTAATCTGCCAAGCCACACTCCTTGACATGCGGCCGTTGCACCAGCAATATACTCTGCCTCGCATGAGGAAATAGCCACAACCTTCTGCTTCTGAGACAACCAGGTAATCAAGTTTGAACCCAGATAGAAGACAGCTCCAGTGGTGCTTTTTCTATCATCCACATCCCCAGCATGGTCACTGTCAGAGTAGCCACGCAGCTGCAGTCCCCTTTCACTGAACTTATAAACAACTCCATAATCCAGAGTACCTTTAACATACCTCAAGATCTGTTTGACAGCAGCCATATGCTCTGTTGTGGGTGACTCCATGAATCGACTCACAATGCCAACTGCGTATGCTATGTCAGGGCGAGAGTGGACTAGGTAGCGCAAGCTACCAACAATGCTACGATACATCGTCGCATCAACAGGAGGATTCTTACTATGCTTGCTCAATTTCTGCCTTGGCTCCATGGGAACTTTGGTTGAATAACAATCTGCCATACCGCACTTCTCCAGAATCCGAGCTGCATAAGAGGACTGGCTAATGGTGATAGCAGATTGAGTTTGTTTTACCTCAATCCCAAGATAATAGCTTAGCAGGCCCAAATCACTCATGCAGAATTTCCTTTTCATCTGCTCTTTGATCTCAGCAATCTCCTTGCTGCTGCCTCCTGTAATTATGAGGTCATCCACATACACCCCAACCAGCAGAGTTGAGTTCCCACTGAATTTCTTGTAGACAGCATGTTCTAATGGGCATTTTTCAAACCCCATTGAGACTAGTGTATGATCAAGTTTTGAGCTCCAGGCACGCGGTGCTTGTCGCAGCCCATAGAGAGCCTTCCTCAACTTTAGCACCTTATCCTCATCGCCTTTCTTCTCATACCCAGGTGGCTGGGTGACATACACCTCCTCGGACAGATCGCCGTTTAAAAATGCAGACTTGACATCCATGTGGTGAAGCTCCCACTTCTCTTGCGCTGCTAGTGCTATCAGCAAACGCACTGTCTCGAGTCTTGCAACTGGCGCAAAAACTTCTTCAAAATCAATCCCTGGACGTTGCACATATCCCTTCGCTACTAGGCGTGCTTTGTACTTGACAACCCTTCCAGCTGAATCCTTCTTTAGTTTATAAACCCACTTGAGGCCTATAGGTTTTTGTCCAGGTGGAAGTGTGGTGAGCTGCCAAGTCTTGTTACTCCTGATCGACTCAACCTCCTCTTCTATAGCACACCGCCACTTGTGCTCTTTGTTGGCCTGTCTATGATCAGAAGGTTCCTCTGACCCCATGAGACAAAGTTCAGAACTTGCTTCCTTGAACAGATCATCAAGCAGCCTGTATCTTCTCTGCCCCTCAGTTGGAGTTGGAAACGATGCATCAGTCGGTGGCGACACAAAGTTGGGTGACCAAGGTGAAGGAGTGCTCTCACTTGATGTTGGTGTGCCCGGAGTAGCAGGCGTGCCAATGGTGGAGTCAGTGATCTCACTTGATGTTGATGTGCCCGGAGTAGCAGGTGTGCCAATGGTGGATTCAGGCTTCGCACCTCCTATTCCTACTGTCCCAATTGCTTCAGGTTCAGAAACAGGGACAGTGTACTGTACTGAAAATGTGCCCATAGGTGTTAAATTTTCCATGGTTTCTGAATCCAACTTCCACTGCTCATCTTCTGCAAACACAACATCTCGTGATACACACAACTTCTTCGTCTGCGGATCATACATCCGGTAGGCCTTGGACTTTGGTTCATATCCTATGAAAACCATGGCAAATCTCCGATCAGCCAACTTGGGGAGGTGACCAGCCACCTTTTTCACATAACCGACACACCCAAAGGTTCTTAGGTGTTCAACACTTGGTTTCTTCCCATACATTGCTTCGTACGGAGTCATCCCAATTAGACTTTTGGTCGGCGCTCGATTCAAAAGGTAAACAGCAGCCACAACTGCTTCTCCCCAAAATGCTCCAGGCAACCCCTTACTTTTCATCATGTTTCTCGCCATGTTGATCATTGTCTGGTTCCTGCGCTCGACCACGCCATTTTGTTGTGGCGAATACGGCGTGGTGAGGTAGTGAGTGATGCCAAGCTCTTCACAGTAAACCTCAAATTCTTTTGAAGTAAACTCACCACCTCTATCTGTTCTGAGTGCTCTGAGCTTCACATCTTTCTTGAGCTCTACTGCAGCCTTTACTTTCTTCAGAGCAGCAAATGCCTCATCTTTGCTTCGGATCAGCTCCACCCACATAAAACGTGAGTTGTCGTCAACCAACAAGAGAAAGTATTGTTTTCCAGTAAATGTTGGTGGCGAGACTGGACCACAGAGATCACCATGCATCAGCTCTAACGGTTGCTCTGCTCAATAGCTAGCTGCTGCAGGGAAGGGTGCACGTCGTTGCTTTCCTAGCATGCAACCGTCACAAACTCTGTCAACCTGATCCACGTAAGGCATTCCTCGCACCATTCCTTTCGATGAGAGGGACCTCAATGCATGCAAATTAATATGGCCATAGCGGGCATGCCATAACCAGGACTCATCCTTGGTCTTTGTCAAGAGGCATTCTGGATGTGCAAGGTTGATATTCAGAATATACAGTCGATTGTGCGACCTCTTCACTCTGGCCAGTAGATTACGCTGTCTATCAAGTATTGCCATCACTCCAAACTCAATTTCAGTCTTGCAACCTAAAGGAAATATGCCCTAGAGGCAATAATAAAGTTATTATTTATTTCCTTATATCATGATAAATGTTTATTATTCATGCTAGAATTGTATTAACCGGAAACATAATACATGTGTGAATACATAGACAAACAGAGTGTCACTAGTATGCCTCTACTTGACTAGCTCGTTAATCAAAGATGGTTATGTTTCCTAACCATAGACAAAGAGTTGTTATTTGATTAACGAGGTCACATCATTAGTGGAATGATCTGATTGACATGACCCATTCCATTAGCTTAGAACCCGATCGTTTAGTATGTTGCTATTGCTTTCTTCATGACTTATACATGTTCCTATGACTATGAGATTATGCAACTCCCGTTTACCGAAGGAACACTTTGTGTGCTACCAAACGTCACAACGTAACTGGGTGATTATAAAGGTGCTCTACAGGTGTCTCCAAAGGTACTTGTTGGGTTGGCGTATTTCGAGATTAGGATTTGTCACTCCGATTGTCGAAGAGGTATCTCTGGGCCCTCTCGGTAATGCACATCACATAAGCCTTACAAGCATTGCAACTAATGTGTTAGTTGTGAGATGATGTATTAAGGAACGAGTAAAGAGACTTGCCGGTAACAAGATTGAACTAGGTATTGGATACCGACGATCGAATCTCGGGCAAGTAACATACCGATGACAAAGGGAACAACGTATATTGTTATGCGGTCTGACCG
Organism: Aegilops umbellulata; assembly: GCA_032464435.1. Lineage (NCBI taxonomy): Eukaryota > Viridiplantae > Streptophyta > Magnoliopsida > Poales > Poaceae > Aegilops > Aegilops umbellulata. The sequence goes on along the minus strand of CP136059.1, from coordinate 443,238,466 downwards.
ATAAAGATCTTCATAGAATATGTAGGAACCAATATGGGCATCCAGGTCCCGCTATTGGTTATTGACCGGAGACGTGTCTCGGTCATGTCTACATTGTTCTCAAACCGTAGGGTCCGCACGCTTAAGGTTTCGATGACAGTTATATTATGAGTTTATGTATTTTGATGTACCGAAGGTTGTTCGGAGTCCCGGATGTGATCACGAACATGACGAGGAGTCTCGAAATGGTCGAGACATAAAGATCGATATATTGGACGACTATATTCGGACACCGGAAGTGTTCCGGGTGATTTTGGATAAAACCGGAGTGCCGGAGGGGTTACCGGAACCCCCCGGGGAAGTAATGGGCCTTAGTGGGCCTGAGGGGAGAGAGAGGGCAGCAGCCCAGGAGGTGGCGCCCCCCCCCATGGGGAGTCCGAATACGACTAGGAGGGGGGCGCGGCCCCCCTTTCCCTCTCCCTCTCCCTCTCTTTCCTTCCCCCTCTCTCTTCCTAGTTGGACTAGGAAAGGGGAGTCCTACTCCCACTAGGAGGAGGACTCCCCCTCCCTTTGGCGTGCCCCATAGGGCCGGCCGGCCTCCCCCCTTGCTCCTTTATATACGGGGGCAGAGGGGCACCCAAGAACACACAAGTTGATCTTCGTGATCGTTCCTTAGCCGTGTGCGGTGCCCCCCTCCACGATATTACACCTCGGTCATATTGTAGTGGTGCTTAGGCGAAGCCCTGCGACGGTAGAACATCAAGATCGTCACCACGCCGTCGTGCTGACGGAACTCCTCCCCGAAGCTTTGCTGAATCGGAGCCCGGGGAGCGTCATCGAGCTGTACGTGTGTCAAGAACTCGGAGGTGCCGGAGTAACGGTGCTTGGATCGGTTGGACCGGGAAGACGTACGACTACTTCCTCTACGTTGCGTCAACGCTTCCACTTCGGTCTACGAGGGTACATAGACAACACTCTCCCCTCTCATTGCTATGCATCATCATGATCTTGCGTGTGCGTAGGAAATTTTTTTAAATTACTACGTTCCCCAACAGTGGCATCCGAGCCTGGTTTTATGGTTTGATGTTATATGCACGAGTAGAACACAAGTGAGTTGTGGGGGATATAAGTCATACTGCCTACCAGCATGTCATACTTTGGTTCGGCGGTATTGTTGGATGAAGCGGCCCGTACCGACATTACGCGTACGCTTACGCGAGACTGGTTCTACCGCCGTGCTTTGCACATAGGTGGCTGGCGGGTGTCAGTTTCTCCAACTTTAATTGAACCGAGTGTGACTACGCCCGGTCCTTGCGAAGGTTAAAACGGCATCAACTTGACAAACTATCGTTGTGGTTTTGATGCGTAGGTAAAATTGGTTCTTGCTTAAGCCCATAGTAGCCACGTAAAACTTGCAACAAACAAAGTAGAGGACGTCTAACTTGTTTTTGCAGGGCATGTTGTGATGTGATACGGTCAAGACATGATGCTAAATTTTATTGTATGAGATGATCATGTTTTGTAACTAAGTTATCGGCAACTGGCAGGAGCCATATGGTTGTCGCTTTATTGTATGCAATGCAATCGCCCTGTAATGCTTTACTTTATCACTAAGCGGTAGCGATAGTCGTAGAAGCATAAGATTGGCGAGACGACAACGATGCTACGATGGAGATCAAGGTGTCGCGCCGGTGACGATGGTGATCATGACGGTGCTTCGGAGATGGAGATCACAAGCACAAGATGATGATGGCCATATCATATCACTTATATTGATTGCATGTGATGTTTATATTTTATGCATCTTATCTTGCTTTGATTGACGGTAGCATTATAAGATGATCTCTCACTAAATTATCAAGAAGTGTTCTCCCTGAGTATGCACCGTTGCCAAAGTTCGTCGTGCCCAGACACCACGTGATGATCGGGTGTGATAAGCTCTACGTCCATCTACAACGGGTGCAAGCCAGTTTTGCACACGCAGAATACTCAGGTTAAACTTGACGAGCCTAGCATATGCAGATATGGCCTCGGAACACGGAGACTGAAAGGTCGAGCGTGAATCATATAGTAGATATGATCAACATAATGATGTTCACCATTGAAAACTAATCCATTTCACGTGATGATCGGTTATGGTTTAGTTGATTTGGATCACGTGATCACTTAGAGGATTAGAGGGATGTCAATCTAAGTGGGAGTTCTTAAATAATATGATTAATTGAACTTAAATTTATCATGAACTTAGTCCCTGATAGTATCTTGCTTGTTTATGTTAATTGTAGATAGATGGCCCGTGCTGTTGTTCCGTTGAATTTTAATGCGTTCCTTGAGAAAGCAAAGTTGAAAGATGATGGTAGCAATTACACGGACTGGGTCCGTAACTTGAGGATTATTCTCATTGATGCACAGAAGAATTACGTCCTAGAAGCACCACTGGGTGACAGGCCTGCTGCAGGAGCAACACCAGATGTTATGAACGTCTGGCAGAGCAAAGCTGATGACTACTCAATAGTTCAGTGTGCCATGCTTTACGGCTTAGAACCGGGACTTCAACGACGTTTTGAACGTCATGGGGCATATGAGATGTTCCAGGAGTTGAAGTTAATATTCCAACAGAATGCCCGGATTGAGAGATATGAAGTCTCCAATAAGTTCTATAGCTGCAAGATGGAGGAGAATAGTTCTGTCAGTGAGCATATACTCAAGATGTCTGGGTATTGTAATCACTTGATTCACCTCGGAGTTAATCTTCCGGATGATTGCGTCATTGACAGAATTCTCCAATCACTTCCACCAAGCTACAAGGCTTCGTGATGAGCTATAATATGCAAGGGATGGATAAGACAATTCCCGAGCTCTTCGCAATGCTAAAGGCTGCGGAGGTAGAAATCAAGAAGGAGCATCAAGTGTTGATGGTCAACAAGACCACTAGTTTCAAGAAAAAGGGCAATGGGAAGAAGAAGGGGAACTTCAAGAAGAACAGCAAGCAAGTTGCTGCTCAGGAGAAGAAACCCAAGTCTGGACCTAAGCCTGAAACTGAGTGCTTCTACTGCAAGCAGACTGGTCACTGGAAGCGGAACTGCCCCAAGTATTTGGCGGATTAGAAGGATGGCAAGGTGAACAAAGGTATATGTGATATACATGTTATTGATGTGTACCTTACTAGAGCTCGCAGTAGCACCTGGGTATTTGATACTGGTTCTGTTAATAATATTTGTAACTCGAAACAGGGACTACGGATTAAGCGAACACTGGCAAAGGACGAGGTGACGATGCGCGTGGGAAATGATTCCAAAGTCGATGTGATCGCGGTCGGCACGCTGCATCTACATCTACCTTCGGGATTAGTATTAGACCTAAATAATTGTTATTTGGTGCCAGCGTTGAGCATGAGCATTATATCTGGATCTTGTTTGATGCGAGACGGTTATTCATTTAAATCAGAGAATAATGGTTGTTCTATTTATATGAGTAATATCTTTTATGGTCATGCACCGTTGAAGAGTGGTCTATTTTTGATGAATCTCGATAGTAGTGATACACATATTCATAATGTTGAAGCCAAAAGATGCAGAGTTGATAATGATAGTGCAACTTATTTGTGGCACTGCCATTTAGGTCATATCGGTGTAAAGCGCATGAAAAAACTCCATACTGATGGACTTTTGAAACCACTTGATTATGAATCACTTGGTACTTGCGAACCGTGCCTCATGGGCAAGATGACTAAAACGCCATTCTCCGGTACTATGGAGAGAGCAACAGATTTGTTGGAAATCATGCATACAGATGTATGTGGTCCGATGAATATTGAAGCTCGTGGCGGATATCGTTATTTTCTCACCTTCACAAATGATTTAAGCAGATATGGGTATATCTACTTAATGAAACATAAGTCTGAAACATTTGAAAAGTTCAAAGAATTTCAGAGTGAAGTTGAAAATCATCGTAACAAGAAAATAAAGTTTTTGCGATCCGATCGTGGAGGAGAATATTTAAGTTACGAGTTTGGTCTACATTTGAAACAATGCGGAATAGTTTCACAGCTCACGCCACCCGGAACACCAAAGCGTAATGGTGTGTCCGAACATCGTAATCGTACTTTACTTGATATGGTGCGATCTATGATGTCTCTTACTGATTTACCGCTATCGTTTTGGGGTTATGCTTTAGAGACGGCCGCATTCACGTTAAATAGGGCACCATCAAAATCCGTTTAGACGACACCTTATGAACTGTGGTTTGGCAAGAAACCCAAGTTGTTGTTTCTTAAAGTCTGGGGTTGCGATGCTTATGTGAAAAAGCTTCAACCTGATAAGCTCGAACCCAAATCGGAGAAATGTGTCTTCATAGGATACCCAAAAGAGATTGTTGGGTACACCTTCTATCACAGATCCGAATGCAAGATATTTGTTGCTAAGAATGGATCCTTTCTAGAGAAGGAGTTTCTCTCGAAAGAAGTGAGTGGGAGGAAAGTAGAACTTGATGAGGTAACTATACCTGCTCCCTTATTGGAAAGTAGTACATCACAGGAACCGGTTTCTGTGACGTCTAAACCAATTAGTGAGGAAGTTAATGATGATGATCATAGAACTTTAGATCAAGTTACTACAGAACCTCGTAGATCAACCAGAGTAAGATCCGCACCAGAGTGGTACGGCAATCCTATTCTGGAAGTCATGCTACTAGATCATGATGAACCTACGAACTATGAAGAAGCGATGGTGAGCCCAGATTCCGCAAAATGGCTTGAAGCCATGAAATCTGAGATGGGATCCATGTATGAGAACAAAGTATGGACTTTGGTTGACTTGCTCGATTGTCGGAAAATAATTGAGAATAAATGGATCTTCAAGAAGAAGACTGACGCTGACGGTAATGTTACTGTCTACAAAGCTCGACTTGTCGCAAAAGGTTTTCGACAAGTTCAAGGGATTGACTACGATGAGACCTTCTCACCCATAGCGATGCTTAAGTCTGTCCGAATCATGTTATCAATTGCCGCATTTTATGATTATGAAATTTGGCAGATGGATGTAAAAACTGCATTCCTGAATGTATTTCTGGAAGAAGAGTTGTATATGATGCAACCAGAAGGTTTTATCGATCCAAAGGGAGCTAACAAAGTGTGCAAGCTCCAGCGATCCATTTATGGACTGGTGCAAGCCTCTCGGAGTTGGAATAAACGCTTTGATAGTGTGATCAAGGCATTTGGGTTTGTACAGACTTTTGGAGAAGCCTGTATTTACAAGAAAGTGAGTGGGAGCTCTGTAGCATTTCTGATATTATATGTGGATGACATATTACTAATTGGAAATGATATAGAATTTCTGGATAGCATAAAGGGATACTTGAATAAGAGTTTTTCAATGAAAGACCTCGGTAAAGCTGCTTACATATTGGGCATTAAGATCTATAGAGATAGATCAAGACGCTTAATTGGACTTTCACAAAGCACTACCTTGACAAAGTTTTGAAGAAGTTCAAAATGGATCAAGCAAAGAAAGGGTTCTTGCATGTGTTACAAGGTGTGAAATTGACTAAGACTCAATGCCCGACCACTGCAGAAGATAGACAGAAAATGAAAGATGTTCCCTATGCTTCAGCCATAGGCTCTATCATGTATGCAATACTGTGTACCAGACCTGATGTGTGCCTTGCTATAAGTTTAGCAGGGAGGTACCAAAGTAATCCAGGAGTGGATCACTGGACAACGGTCAAGAACATCCTGAAGTACCTGAAAAGGACTAAGGATATGTTTCTCGTATATGGAGGTGACAAAGAGCTCATCGTAAACGTTTACGTTGACGCAAGCTTTGACACTGATCCGGACGATTCTAAATCGCAAACCAGATACGTGTTTACATTAAACGATGGAGTTGTCAGTTGGTGCAGTTCTAAACAAAGCGTCGTGGCGGGGTCTACATGTGAAGCGGAGTACATGGCTGCTTCGGAAGCAGCAAACAAAGGAGTCTGGATGAAGGAGTTCATATCTAATCCAGGTGTCATACCTAGTGCATCGGGGTCAATGAAAATCTTTTGTGACAATACTGGTGCAATTGCCTTGGCAAAGGAATCCAGATTTCACACGAGAACCAAGCACATCAAGAGACGCTTCAATTCCATCCGGAATCTAGTCCAGGTGGGAGACATAGAGATTTGCAAGATACATACGGTTTTGAATGTAGTAGACCTGTTGACTAAGCCTCTTCCACGAGCAAAACATGATCAGCACCAAGGCTCCATGGGTGTTAGAATCATTACTGTGTAATCTAGATTATTGACTCTAGTGCAAGTGGGAGACTGAAGGAAATATGCCCTAGAGGCAATAATAAAATTATTATTTATTTCCTTATATCATGATAAATGTTTATTATTCATGCTAGAATTGTATTAACCGGAAACATAATACATGTGTGAATACATAGACAAACAGAGTGTCACTAGTATGCCTCTACTTGACTAGCTCGTTAATCAAAGATGGTTTTGTTTCCTAACCATAGACAAAGAGTTGTTATTTGATTAACGAGGTCACATCATTAGTTGAATGATCTGATTGACATGACCCATTCCATTAGCTTAGCACCCGATCGTTTAGTATGTTGCTATTGCTTTCTTCATGACTTATACATGTTCCTATGACTATGAGATTATGCAACTCCCGTTTACCGGAGGAACACTTTGTGTGCTACCAAACATCACAACGTTACTGGGTGATTATAAAGTTGCTCTACAGGTGTCTTCAAAGGTACTTGTTTGGTTGGCGTATTTCGATATTAGGATTTGTCACTCCGATTGTCGGAGAGATATCTCTGGGCCCTCTCGGTAATGCACATCACATAAGCCTTGCAAGCATTGCAACTAATGTGTTAGTTGTGAGATGATGTATTACGAAACGAGTAAAGAAACTTGCCGGTAACAAGATTGAACTAGGTATTGGATACCGACGATCGAATCTCGGGCAAGTAACATACCGATGACAAAGGGAACAACGTATATTGTTATGCGGTCTGACCGATAAAGATCTTCGTAGAATATGTAGGAACCAATATGGGCATCCAGGTCCTGCTATTGGTTATTGACCGGAGACGTGTCTCGGATATGTATACATTGTTCTCGAACCGTAGGGTCAGCACGCTTAAGGTTTCGATGACAGTTATATTATGAGTTTATGTATTTTGATGTACCGAAGGTTATTTGGAGTCCCGGATGTGATCACGGACATGAAGAGGAGTCTCGAAATGGTCGAGACATAAAGATCGATATATTGGACGACTATATTCGGACACTAGAAGTGTTCCGGGTGATTTCGGATAAAACCGGAGTGCCGGAGGGGTTACCGGAACCCCCCGGGGAAGTAATGGGCCTTAGTGGGCCTGAGGGGGAGAGAGAGGGCAGAAGGCCAGGAGGTCGCGCGCCCCCCTCATGGGGAGTCCGAATAGGACTAGGAGGGGGGGCGCGGCCCCTCTTTCCCTCTCCCTCTCCCTCTCTTTCCTTCCCCCTCTCTCTTCCTAGTTGGACTAGGAAAGGGGAGTCCTACTCCCACTGGGAGGAGGACTCCCCCCTCCCTTTGGCGCGGCCCATAGGGCCGGCCGGCCTCCCCCCTTGCTCCTTTATATACGGGGGCAGAGGGGCACCCGAGAACACACAAGTTGATCTTCGTGATCGTTCCTTAGCCGTGTGCGGTGCCCCGCTCCACGATATTACACCTCGGTCATATTGCAGCGGTGCTTAGGCGAAGCCCTGCGACGGTAGAACATCAAGATCGTCACCACGCCGTCGTGCTGACGGAACTCCTCCCCGAAGCTTTGCTGGATCGGAGCCCGAGGAGCGTCATCGTGTTGTACGTGTGTCAAGAACTCGGAGGTGCCGGAGTAACGGTGCTTGGATCAGTTGGACCGGGAAGACGTACGACTACTTCCTCTACGTTGCGTCAACGCTTCCGCTTCGGTCTACGAGGGTACGTAGACAACACTCTCCCCTCTTATTGCTATGCATCACCATGATCTTGCGTGTGCGTAGGAATTTTTTTGAAATTACTACGTTCCCCAACACAACCAATCTCATCTAGCTGCCCTACACTGATTATATTGCTCTTTAGCCTTGGAATGAATTATACCTCTGTCAACAGCTTGTGCTCTCCAGTCTGACCATGAAATAGGACTGACCCACGGCCGTAGATGTCCATTGTTGACCCATCACCAAATTTTACTATTGCCTTCACGGCACTGTCAAGCTCAGCAAATCTCCCCACATCGCCTGTCATGTGGTTACTAGCACCAGTGTCGAGGTACCATGACATGTTCTGTGTGCCTGTCAACTTCGGCACAATCCTATCCTCATATAGCATGACGTACTCAGACGGGGTCTGCACAGATTCAGATTCAGTGAGCTCACACGCAACAGACAATAGAAGACCCGGTTCATCATCACCTTCTTTCTCAGCAAGGTTTGCCTTTTCCTTCTTCGGCTTAGGGCAATCTGATTGGAAGTGTCCCATATCATTACAGTTGAAGCACCTTTTCTTATGTCAAACTTTCTGTGCTTCTTGACCTTTTCTTTGCCTTTGCTTTGCTGCTGGACTGGACACGCTCACCGCGCGCCTTTTCATGCCTGGCATCCTTCTTGCCGCATGAGCTAGACCCGCCGCCACTGTCGATCATCTTCTTGCCTTTCATTAGTGTCTCCAGCGCACGTGTAATGAGCATCAGCTGCTCGTCCTTGCCGCCACGGCTCTGCCGCCGCCCGCGTTGGTTCTCCTCGAATGCCGTGAGCCGCCCGACGGCCTCCTGCACCGTCATGGTCGTGAGGTCGCCCCACTGCTCGATGGTGTTCACGATGTCGGCAAACCGATTTGGGACGGCGCTGAACAACCTTTCTACCACGGCTTCCTCGCCGAGAGTGACACCGAGGGAGCGGATTTCGCTCACCAACGTGGTGAGCTTCCTGGCAAACTCCGGGATCGTCTCCCCATCGCCCATGTCGAGGCGATTAAATTGCCTCTTGAGCTAGCGCGCACGTGCCTTCTTCATGCGGTCCTCGCCGACGCGCGCGCACCGAATCAGCTCCCACGCCTCCTGTGCGGTGTCGCAGTCTGCAACCTGCATCATAACATGATCTGGAATTGATTGAGATAGAGTAGCGAACGCCCCTTCTTCGGTGGCCTGATCAAACTCGCCGGAGCCCTCGATTGCCGACTAGACGCGTAGCGCCTTCATCAACACCTTCATCTTCACAGCCCACAAGGAGTAGTTCGTGTCCGTCAGCATTGGATACTGAATGGGCACATTCGTGGCTCTCGACGGGGTAGCGAGCACCACAGAGCCGCCGTCCGCGTCGCTGGCGCCGGCCTTCCTAGCCGCTGGCGGCGTGTACTTTCCACCGCTCCCGCTCTTGTTCCCATCGCCTTTCGACGGAGAGGTGTCTCCCATCGCCGCCGCCAATCACCTCCTACTGCAGCCGCCGCCAAACACCACAAGAACCTAAGGCTCTGATGCCAATTGTCAGATTTTTAGACCAGAATCATACACACAATAGCTGGACTAATCACTCAACTAGGGCACGGTGGAGGAGATGAACACACAGAGACGAACGCGAGAGATTTTTGCGACACCTTAACTGCGTCTTTTCTGGACTTCTTTCTTTTATTCAGAAGACAGAGCTATCCCCAACAGACAGCCTGATAAGATCGCACACGATCCTTCTATCACGCGCCATCCCACGCAATCAGATCGTGGCCAACCACTAAACTCACTGATCCGCTAATCTTGCCGCACGTAAACACAGTACGTTTCTGGCATTACAAGAGGAAGACGACTTGGCCTGAAACTACTACTTTCTGAACCAAATGTACAACTTTATTATTCAAAGCAAGCTTACTGAAGGAAACTGAAAAAATACTTGCAGCACGGGACTTGACTTCAACAGACTTCTTATCCTCAACTCCTAGCTCGTAACTGGTCGCTCGTAACCCGTCAAAAAAAAGAAAACTGGTCGCTCTTAACACTGGACATCTTCTGGTGTTCCGTGGCCAAACTTATTAGTTGCAATCTCAAATATTTTTGGTCTGCTAGTACTTCAACAATAATCCTCTACAGTGCCTGCATAATCTCTCCGACTTGTTTTTCTACACATAGAACTATTGTACTTCTCTGCCTTTCCTTCTACTCCCTCTGTAAATCAATATAAGAGCACTTAGGTCGCTAGTAGTGATCTAAACGCTCTTAGAGCATCTCCAACAGCCGCGCTAAACTAGCGCCGCGCCGCAAATTAGGCCGTTTTAGCGCGCGCGCAACGCGGCGGGTCGCTCCAGCGGGCGCGCAAAAACGGCGCGCGCGCTATAACGGGTTGGGCGCGCGGTCGAAAACACTTAGCCGCGCGGTGTATTTCGGACGCCAGCTGCAGCGCGCGGCACACTCCAGCGCTCGTGCCCGCACTTCCTCTCCCACTTCCATCCTCCGTCCGGCCGCGCCCCGGCCGCCGGCCGCGCCCCCCGGTGACCGTTCAGGCTTCCCCGGCTTATCCCCGCGCGCCCGCGCTTTCGCCCCATCCCCTCCTAGTCCCGCCGGCGCTCGCGCGCCTCCGTCATCCGTGGAACAGCGCCCGAGCGCTCGCTGCCCCGCCGCGCCCGCAAAGTGTTTGACAAAACGCCTACAAGGTATGTATTGCTCAAACTTCATGAATTTGATGCATGTTTCGAATTGTAGTTTTTATAGTACAGTATTGAACATTGTAGATGGGTTCGTCGTATGATTCTTCCGAAGAAGAATTTGATATGGAAGAGGAGGAGGATCTTGCAATGATCCTAGCTATGCATATAAAAAAAACTGAAGCACGGTGGTTCGGTTATGGGTCGGCAGAAAATTTGGAGGGATAGGATCGATGCCCACAACAGATTGATCAGACATTATTTTGCGGAAAATCCCCTATACCCCGAGTCGTATTTTCGTCGCCGGTTTAGGATGAGCACCGAGTTGTTCAGGCGCATTACAGAGAAACTAGCGAGCCATGACCGTTTTTTTCAGCAAAGGAGGAATGCCGCCGGAGAGCTCGGGCATAGCACCTTTCTGAAGGTGACAGCCGCTTTGCGTATGTTGGCATACGGTATACTGGCTGATCTTGTTGATGATCACTTGGCTATGGGTGAGAGCCAAGCCATCATGTGTGTCAAGCGCTTTGCAGTGGGAATTGTGCAAGTGTTTGGCGAGGAGTATTTGAGATCTCCCAATGCTGAAGACGTCGCAAGGCTATTGGCGATGAACAAAGCTCGCGGTTTTCCTGACATGCTTGGCTCAATAGATTGCATGCATTGGAGTTGGAAGAATTGTCCAAAGGCATGGCATAGGCAATTCCATGGCCAAAAAAAGGGTTCCACTATAATCCATGAAGCGGTGGCCGATCAGGAGACTTGGATTTGGCATGCATTCTTTGGAATGCCTGGATCTTTGAATGACATCAATGTTGTCAACCGGTCACCACTGATGAATAAGATTGCAAACGATGAGTTACCACCGGTGCAGTTTGTAGCAAATGGCCGTACGTACAACTATGGCTATTATCTAGCGGATGACATCTATCCAAAGTGGCAAACCTTCGTGAAGCCATTGAAAAAGCCGGAAGGTAAGAAAAATCTTGACTTCCACAATGCTCATGCGGCGGCTAGAAAATATGTGGAGAGAGCATTTGGGATTTTGCAAGCCCAATTTGCTATTGTGAGAGGACCGGCTAGATTTTGGGATCAAAAAATGCTTTGGTACATCATGCACGCTTGTGTGATCATGCACAACATGATCATCGAGAATGAGCGTGGCCAAGATTTAGACTACTCACAGTATGAGATTTTGGGATATCCCGTGCGAGTGCGACGGAGGGTTGAAAGGGTAGCCCGTTTTATTGCCTCCTATCATGCCATTCGGCGTCCCGCAACGCACAATGAACTTCAGAATGATTTGATTGAAGAGTGGTGGGTATAGCATGGACGACAAAGAGCATGATGATATCTGCATTCGACATTGTATTGTTCATGAACTATTTGTTGTGTTTATTGCATTTGTTGTACTGAACGATAAACTATTTGTTTGAATTGTAATGATAACGAAATTGAACTATTTATTATTGATTTATTTTGTTTGTTTGATCATTTTTGCTCATAATACATGTATATGTGGTTTGTGCGGCGCGCGCTGTATTTTTGCGCTCTGCTGGAGCGGCGCGCGCTGCATTATAGCGCGGCTGCTGGAGCCAGCGCAGGCGGGCGCGCTAAACCAGCCGAAGCGCGCGTGGCAAATAGATTTTTTGCGCGCGGCGCTTAGCGCGGCTGTTGGAGATGCTCTTATATTAGTTTACAGAGAGAGTACATGCCAGAGGAGCCGGCTTCAAGAGAGCATTAGCAATACTGAGGAATCTTGAGGAACTCCATGTTGCAGTAACTTGGACATTTTCGAGGGCTCAGGGAAGTTGACGTTGATATTTACTTTGAGGGAGCTGATACAGAGTCACAAAGAAGGGCTGCCGACGCAGAGGCTATCTTGACGGATCTCATCCGCGTCCATCCAGGATACCCAAGCATGAAGAGCAGGCTTGAAGGTAACAAAAGCTCTTTTATTCGTGAACTTTCCAGTGGCAGTTCTGAGGGGGGCGACGAGGGGGAGAGGCAACCGAACGATGCAGGTACCCTCCTAGTCAAACTTCTGCTTACTTTCATTCCTACAACACTTCTGTTTGATTCATCCTTGGAGACCAGTACGTCTGAACGTTCCTTTGTTGGTGCATGCATGCACACCAAATAAGTTCCTCCGCCTGTTCTTGAGGTCAAATCTATGTGAACCTTTAAAGCCTAACACAAGTTTCCTCCTCCTATTTTTGATACTGGCAGTTGATCGATCTGCCGAGGCAGCCACGCATGCTCCAGCCACCGTTGTTGATGGATGAACAAGGAATTCACGGTAGGGACACTGGTCAAGCTCTCAACAGATTTCGCACTACACATCGAAGGATTCATTTCAAGTGTCAACAATTTTGTTGGTAGGATAGAGACTGATGCTGTGGCGTTTACCTGATGCTCTGCTTCTATTATAACCAGAGGTGGCACGCCAGCACTGACCTGAAGAAACTGAAGAGGAAAACAAAGCAACGGGTAACAGCACCGCGTCGACCTAGTCTGGTCATTAACAGAGTACTGGGTAAATGGCACTGCTAACGCCAGTTCACAAGGGAGATGAAATACCGATGTATGGAGACGTTTTTGGGGTAGTTTGAACGACTAGTTCTGGGGTCAATACCCCCATATATTAGTACAGGCCTAGTGTGAACAATTGTTCTAATTTTTTTTACAAGAGTGTAATATTACTGAACTCCCAAGCAGGCCTTATTGGTGTACATCATGATACAGGGTAAATTATTTACAGGTGTAGAACTTTACAGAAGATTAGGCTGACGCACGGTAGAGACGCTAAGTATGGGCGTGATGGACATGATGGGTTTACAGATCAATAATTTCACTGCAGATTGATAGCTGAAGTTTGGGCGAGATCGACTGAGTTCCAAATTTACTTGTTGTAATTAGGCAGACCATACTACTTGAGATTTAACAACTTGACATTAGGGTGAAATGCATGTTATGCCCCAGCTATAGGCCAGGTGAGCATTAACACATGGGAAAATCTGGAAATATCATTTTGCTAGTATTCTTTTTAGTTGCGTGTTAATTAGCACATGAAGAGGGACCAGGTGAAAAACATGACGTAGAGGGTTTTCTAATCAGGATGGAGGACAAAAACTTCCCAAAAAGATAGCTGCTCAGGTTTGCCCGCTAGACTTGTGCCAATAAGATTAACGAGCACATGACATGTGCATGGATGCTGCCTACCTTTACCTAACTGTGCTCTAATTAATGGCAAGGAAATTAGTTCACGTGGCATCTATCAGTCAATTATTATTTTACGAATGGATCTCCGGCAATTAGATTGTTAATTTACACATTTATATGCGCTTCAGTCACCAGTCATCACTCATCACGCACGCGCAGACGGAAGTACAATTTCCTCGCAGACAACAAAAAGTAATCCTCATGAAATCATCATCTTCAGCACACAAGCTGTTACCACCTGCTTCCCCATGGCAAGAGAGTTGACTAGTTCTGCTTCTGCTTCAAGAGGTGCTCTTCATCTCGGACCGCATTCAAATTTTCGGATCTGGAAATTCATTATGCCCAAGTTAGCATACACGATGGTCCACTGCATAGACGTTCTATATGTACCATTTTAATTAAAAAAATATGCACTATACCGAAGCACGTTCCATAGCTGATATGATATTCTTGTTGCTGCCTTCTTCATCACCAATTTCCATCACCGACACTTCCATTCTGTGTGCGACTGCAACCCTGATAGATAAAAGAGCACACGTTTTACTAGTCTGAAATCTTAGGAAACGAAATCAGTGTAAAGGACTGATTACCTTTCTCCCATCGAACGTGCCAAACCACGAAGCCACCTACCGACCCCAAGCTTTGTTTTTAGCCTGGGAAATATGAAGCACCCACTATTTTAGCATATATATATAGAGAGAGAGAGAGGCTAACCAGCAAAAAAAATTCGGAACTGAGTCAAAAGATTTGCCTCATCGATTAATTAAGCATAAGAGAATTGCCCGGTTAAATAACAAAAACCGGCAAAAACAAACACAAACAACCACATGCGGACCACTCATAGAGCATCCAACCCCACAAGTGCACGATCAGCCCTACAACCATACCCAACACACAACGACCATCAATCTCCACACTACTACACCGCAAGGAAACCCCTAACAAAAGTGCCTGGGCTGAAGACCATGAACACAGCCAAATCCATGGAGACAAGCAAAGTTATAATAAGGACCGCCCACCAGACTAATGGACAACCATCAAGCAGCTACGGACACAGTGCTTTCTCCACAATCATCTTGCCAGATCCAGGGTTGGCTGCCTCCAAATGTGTGAGCAAGCTGCCAAGCTGTATCCGAGAATGTCATCAACCTTGTCCCTCAAAGACACCATTGCAACAACATCCTCAGTCACGGGTACCACCGACACGACAGACTCAGGCACCTCCAGTTGCTCACATGGCAGAGCCGAACCCAGTAGTTGTGCCTCAGAATTAGGTGCCAACGCACCTACTGAAGGAAATATGCCCTATAGGCAATAATAAAGTTGTTATTTATATTTCCTTAGATCATGATAAATGTTTATTATTCATGCTAGAATTGTATTAACCGGAAATTTAGCACATGTGTGAATACATAGACAAACAGAGTGTCGCTAGTTTGCCTCTACTTGGCTAGCTCGTTAATCAAAGATGGTTAAGTTTCCTAGCCATAGACATGAGTTATCATTTGATTAACGGGATCACATCATTAGAGAATGATGTGATTGACAAGACCCATCCGTTAGCTTAGCACGATGATCGTTTAGTTTGTTGTTATTGCTTTCTTCATGACATATACATGTTCCTATGACTATGAGATTATGCAACTCCCGAATACCGAAGGAACACTTAGTGTGCTATCAAACATCACAACGTAACTGTGTGATTATAAAGATGCTTTACAGGTGTCTCTGATGGTGTTTGTTGAGTTGGCATAGATAGAGATTAGGATTTGTCACTCCTATTGCCGGAGTGGTATCTCTGGGCCCTCTTGGTAATGCATCACTATAAGCCTTGCAAGCAATGTGACTAATGAGTTAGTTGCAGGATGATGCATTACGAAACGAGTAAAGAGACTTGCCAACTTTAGTTCTACTGTCGTGCTTCGCACACAGGTGGCTGGTGGGTATCTGTTTCTCCAACTTTAGTTGAATCGAGTGTGACTACGCCCGGTCCTTATTGAAGGTTAAAACAACACACTTGACGAAAAATCATTGTGGTTTTTGATGCGTAGGTAAGAAAGGTTCTTGCTAAACCCGTAGCAGCCACGTAAAATTTACAACAACAAGTAGAGGACGTCCAACTTGTTTTTGCAGGGTATGTTGTGATGTGATATGGTCAAGACGTGATGATATATAAATTGTTGTATGAGATGATCATGTTTTGTAACAGTTATCGGCAACTGGCAGGAGCCTTATGGTTGTCGCTTTATTGTATGAAATGCAATCGCCATGTAATTGCTTTACTTTATCACTAAGCGGTAGCGATAGTCGTGATAGCAATAGTTGGCGAGACGACAACGATGCTTCGATGGAGATCAAGGTGTCAAGCCAGTGACAATGGTGATCATGACGGTGCTTTGGAGACGGAGATCAAAGGCACACGATGATGATGGCCATATCATATCACTTATATTGATTGCATGTGATGTTTATTCTTTATGCATCTTATTTTGCTTAGTTCGGCGGTAGCATTATAAGATGATCTCTCACTAAATTTGAAGGTACAAGTGTTCTCTCTGAGTGTGCGCCGTTGCTACAGTTCATCGTGCCGAGACACCACGTGATGATCGGGTGTGATAAGCTCTACGTTCACATACAACGGGTGCAAGCCAGTTTTGCACACGCGGAATACTCGGGTTAAACTTGACGAGCCTAGCATATGTAGATATGGCCTCGAAACACTGAGACCCAAAGGTCGAGCGTGAATCATATAGTAGGTATGATCAACATAGTGATGTTCACCATTAAAAACTACTCCATCTCCATCTCACGTGATGATCGAACATGGTTTAGTTGATTTGGATCACATGATCACTTAGATGATTAGAGGGTTTATCTAAGTGGGAGTTCTTAAGTAATATAATTAATTGAACTTTAATTTACCATGAACTTAGTACCTGATAGTATTTTGCATGTGTATGTTGTTGTAGATCAATGGCCCGTGCTACTGTTAATTTGAATTTTACTGCGTTCCTAGAGAAAGCTAAGTTGAAAATGATGGTAGCAACTACACGGACTGTGTCCGTAACTTGAGGATTATTCTCATTGCTGCACAGAAGAATTACGTCCTGGAAGCACCGCTAGCTGCAAGACCCGATGACTACTCGATAGTTCAGTGTGCCGTGCTTTACGGCTTAGAACCGGGACTTCAACAGCGTTTTGAACATCATGAAGCATATGAAATGTTCCAGGAGTTAAAGTTAATATTTCAAGGAAATGCCCAGATTGAGAGATATGAAGTCTCCAATAAGTTCAGCAGCTGTAAAATGGAGGAGAATAGTTCTGTCAGTGAACATATACTCAAAATGTCTGGATATCATAATTACTTAACTCAGGTGGGAGTTAATCTTCCGATTGATAGTGTCGTTGACAGAGTTCTTCAATCACTGCCACCAAGATACAAAAGCTTCGTGATAAACTATAATATGCAAGGTATGTATAAGACAATTCCCGAACTCTTCGCGATGCTAAAGGCTGCGGAGGTAGAAATCAAGAAGGAGCATCAAGTGTTGATGGTCAACAAAACCACCAGTTTCAAGAAAAAGGGTAAAGGGAAGAAGGTGAACTTCAAGAAGAACGGCAAGCAAGTTCTTGCTCAAGTGAAGAATCCCAAGTCTGGACCTAAGCCCGAGACTGAGTGCTTCTACTGCAAAGGGACTGGTCACTGCAAGCGGAACTGCCCCAAGTATTTGGCGGATAAGAAGGATGGCAACGTGAACAAAGGTATATGTGATATACATGTTATTAATGTGTACCTTACTAATGCTCGCAGTAGTGCCTGGGTATTTGATACTGGTTCTGTTGCTAATATTTGTAACTCGAAACAGGGACTACGAATTAAGCGGAGATTGTCTAAGGACGAGGTGACGATGCGCATGGGAAATGGTTCCAAAGTCGATGTGATCGCCATCAGCACGCTACCTCTACATCTACCTTCGGAATTAATTTTAGACCTGAATAATTGTTATTTGGTGCCAGCGTTAAGCATGAACATTCTGGATCTTGTTTGATGCGAGACGGTTATTCATTTAAATCTGAGAATAATGGTTGTTCTATTTATTTGAGTAATATCTTTTATAGCCATGCACCCTTGATGAGTGGTCTATTTTGTTGAACTCGATAGTAGTGATATACATATTCATAATATTGAAGACAAAAGATGCAGAGTTGATAATGATAGTGCAACTTATTTGTGGCACTGCCGCTTAGGTCATATTGGTGTAAAGCGCATGAAGAAACTCCATACTGATGGACTTTTGGAATCACTTGATTATGAATCACTTGGTACTTGCGAACCATGCCTCATGGGCAAGATGACTAAAACTCCGTTCTCCGGAACAATGGAGCGAGCAACAGATTTATTGGAAATAATACATACTGATGTATGCGGTCCGATGAACATTGAGGCTCGCGGCGGGTATCGTTATTTTCTGACCTTCACAGATGATTTAAGTAGATATGGGTATATCTACTTGATGAAACATAAGTCTGAAACATTTGAAAAGTTCAAAGAATTTCAGAGTGAAGTGGAAAGTCATCGTAACAAGACAATAAAGTTTCTGCGATTTGATCGTGGAGGAGAATATTTGAGTTACGAGTTTGGTCTTCATTTGAAACAATGCGGAATAGTTTCGCAACTCACGTCACCCGAAACACCACAGTGTAACGGTGTGTCTGAACGTCGTAACCGCACTTTATTATATATGGTGCGATCTATGATGTCTCTTACTGATTTACCGCTATCGTTTTGGGGTTATACTTTAGAGACAGTTGCATTCACGTTAAATAGGGCACCATCTAAATTCGTTGAGACGACACCTTATGAACTGTGGTTTGGCAAGAAACCCAAGTTGTTGTTTCTTAAAGTTTGGGGTTGCGATGCTTATGTGAAAAAGCTTCAACCTGATAAGCTCGAACCCAAATCGGAGAAATGTGTCTTCATAGGATACCCAAAAGAGATTGTTGGGTACACCTTCTATCACAGATCCGAATGCAAGATATTTGTTGCTAAGAATGGATCCTTTCTAGAGAAGGAGTTTCTCTCGAAAGAAGTGACTGGGAGGAAAGTAGAACTTGATGAGGTAACTGTACCTGCTCCCTTATTGAAAAGTAGTTCATCACAGAAATCAGTTCCAGTGATTCCTACACCAATTAGTGAGGAAACTAATGATGATGATCATGTAACTTCAGATCAAGTTACTACCGGACCTCGTAGGTCAACCAAAGTAAGATCC
The DNA here is from genome assembly GCA_032464435.1 of Aegilops umbellulata. NCBI lineage: Eukaryota > Viridiplantae > Streptophyta > Magnoliopsida > Poales > Poaceae > Aegilops > Aegilops umbellulata. The sequence continues at coordinate 443,219,344 of CP136059.1, read as the reverse complement.
GCACCAGAGCGGTATGGTAATACTGTTCTGGAGATCATGTTACTTGACCATGACGAACCTACGAACTATGAGGAATCGATGATGAGCCCAGATTCCGCGAAATGGCTTGAGGCCATGAAATCTGAGATGGGATCCATGTATGAGAACAAAGTGTGGATTTTGGTTGACTTGCCCGATGATCGGCAAGCCATAGAATAAATGGATCTTCAAGAAGAAGACTGACGCTGACGGTAATGTTACTGTCAACAAAGCTCGACTTGTTGCGAAAGATTTTTGACAAGTTCAAGGAGTTGACTACGATGAGACCTTCTCACCCATAGCGATGCTTAAGTCCATCTGAATCATGTTAGCAATTGCCGCATTTTATGATTATGAAATTTGGCAAATGGATGTAAAAACTGCATTCCTGAATGAATTTCTGGAAGAAGAGTTGTATATGATGCAACCAGAAGGTTTTATCGATCCAAAGAATGCTAAGAAAGTGTGCAAGCTCCAGCGATCCATTTATGGACTGGTGCAAGCATCTTGGAGTTGGAATAAAGCGATCCATTTATGGACTGGTGCAAGCATCTTGGAGTTGGAATAAACGTTTTGATAGTGTGATCAAAGCATATGGTTTTATACAGAATTTTTGAGAAGCCTCTATTTACAAGAAAGTGAGTGGGAGCTCGGTAGCATTTCTAATATTATATGTGGATGACATATTGTTGACTGAAAATGATATAGAATTTTTGGATAGCATAGAAGGATACTTGAACCAGAGTTTTTCAATAAAAAACCTTGGTGAAGCTGCTTATATATTGGGCATCAAGATCTATAGAGATAGATCAAGACGCTTAATTGGACTTTCACAAAGCACATACCTTGATAAAGTTTTGAAGAAGTTCAAAATGGATCAAGCAAAGAAAGGGTTCTTGCCTGTGTTACAAGGTGTGAAGTTGAGTCTGACTCAATGCCCGACCATCGCAGAAGATAGAGAGAAAATGAAAGTCATTCCGTATGCTTCAGCCATAGGTTCTATCACATATGGAATGTTGTGTACCAGACCTGATGTGTGCCTTGTTATTAATTTAGTAGGGAGGTACCAAAGTAATCCAGGAGTGGATCACTGGACAGCGGTCAAGAACATCCTGAAATACCTGAAAAGGACTAAGGATATATTTCTCGTTTCTGAAGGTGACAAAGAGCTCGTTGTAAATGGTTACGTCGATGCAAGCTTTGACACTGATCCGGATGACTCTAAGTCACAAACCGGATACGTATTTATATTGAACGGTGGAGCTGTAAGTTGGTGCAGTTCTAAGCAAAGCGTCGTGGCGGGATCTACGTGTGAAGCGTAGTACATAGCTGCTTCGGAAGCAGCAAATGAAGGAGTCTGGATGAAGGAGTTCATACCCGACCTACTGCATCGTGTTCAATGAAAATCTTTTGTGACAATACTGGTGCAATTGTCTTGGCAAAGGAATCCAGATTTCACAAGAGAACCAAGCACATCAAGAGACGCTTCAATTCAATCCGCGATCAAGTCAAGGAGGGGGATATAGAGATTTGCAAGATACATACGGATCTGAATGTTGCAGACCTATTGACTAAGCCTCTCTCACGAGCAAAACATGATCAGCACCAAGACTCCATGGGTGTTAGAATCATTACTGTGTAATCTAGATTATTGCCTCTAGTGCAAGGGGCAGACAGAAATGAATATGCCCTAGAGGCAATAATAAAGTTTTTATTTATATTTCCTTATATCATGATAAATGTTTATTATTCATGCTAGAATTGTATTAATCGAAAACTTAGTACATGTGTGAATACATAGACAAACAGGGTGTCACTAGTATGACTCTACTTAACTAGCTCGTTAATCAAAGATGGTTAAGTTTCCTAGTCATACACATGAGTTATCATCATTTAGTTTGTTGCTATTGCTTTCTTCATGACTTATACATGTTCCTATGACTATTAGATTATGCAACTCCCGAATACCAGAGGAACACTTAGTGTGCTATCAAACATCACAACGTAATTGGGTGATTATAAAGATGCTTTACAGGTGTCTCTGATGGTGTTTGTTGAGTTGGCATAGATCGAAATTAAGATTTGTCACTCCGATTGTCGGAGAAGTATCTCTAGGCCCTCTCAGTAATGCACATCACTATAAGCCTTGCAAGCAATGTGACTAATGAGTTAGTTGCGGGATGATGCATTACGGAACGAGTAAAGAGACTTACCAATAATGAGATTGAACTAGGTATTGAGATACTGATGATCGAATCTCGGGCATGTAACATACAGATGACAAAGGGAACAACGTATGTTGTTATGCGGTTTGACCGATAAAGATCTTCGTAGAATATGTGGGAGCCAATATAATAATCCAAGTTCCGCTATTGGTTATTGACCTAAGATGAGTCTTGTTCATGTCTACATAGTTCTCGAACCCAGATATGATCGTTCGATAACGATCGGTATTAAGAGTTTTAGTGTTTTTTGATGTACCGAAAGTAGTTCGGAGTCCCGAATATGATCACGGACATGACGAGGAGTCTCGAAATGGTCGAGACGTAAGGATCAATAAATTGAACAACTATGTTCGGACACCGAAAAGGTTTCAGATGGATTCGGACATTTTCCGGAGTACCGGGGGGTTATCGAAACCCCTTGGAGGCTTAATGGGCCTACATGGGCTTTAGTGGAAGAAAGGAGGCAGCCAAGAGGTGGGGCGCCACCACCCCCAAGCCCAATCCGAATTGGAGGGGGCCAGCCCCCTTTCCTTCCTCTCCCCCTTCCCTACCTTCCCCCTCCTAGTTGGACTAGTAGGAGTAGAATTCCCCCCTTGGGGGCGCACCATGAGGCCGGCCGGCCCCCTCCTCCCCTCCTTTATATACAGGGAGGGGGGCACCCCATAGACACACAAGTTGATTGTTTTAGTCGTGTGCGGTGCCCCCCTCCATAGATTTTCACCTCGGCCATATCATTCTAGTTCTTAGGCCAAGCCCTGCGTCGGTAACTTCATCGTCACCGTCATCACGCCGTCATGCTGATGAAACTCTCCCTCGGCCTCAGCTAGATCAAGAGTTCGAGAGACATCACCGAGCTGAACGTGTGTAGATCGCGGAGGTGTCGTGCGTTCGGTACTTGATCGGTTGGATCGCGAAGATGTTCGACTACATCAACCGTGTTACTTAATGCTTCCACTTTCGGTCTACGAGGGTACGTGGACACACTTGATACATCTTCAACGTATCTACAATTTTTGATTGCTCCATGCTATATTATCTACTGTTTCGGGCAATATTGGGCTTTATTATCCACTTTTACATTATTTTTGGGACTAACCTATTAACCGGAGGCCCAGCCCAAATTTGTTGTTTTTTTGCCTATTTCAGTGTTTCGAAGAAAAGGAATATCAAACGGAGTCAAAACGGAACGAAATCAACTGGAGAAGTTATTTTTGGAAGGAAAGCCACCGGATAGACTTGGACTCTACGTCAGGGGATACGGGAGGTGCTCATGAGGGTGGGGTGCCCCCCCCCCCTTAGGGCGCGCCCCCCTGCCTCGTGGGGCCCCCGTAGCTCCTCCGACGTACCCCCTGCACCCATATATACTCTCGTACCCTAAAACTTCCAGAACGGAGATTAGATCGGAAGTTCCGCCGCCGCAAGCCTCTGTAGCCACGAAAAACCAATCGGGTCCCTCTCCGGCACCGTGCCGGAGGGGGCCATCATCACCGGTGGCCATGGAGGAGTATCCCGGAGGGGCCATCATCACCATGAAGGCCAAGGACCAGAAAGTGGAGGCCATGGAGGAGGAAGCACAAGGGGGGAACCTCTCCCCCTCTCTCTTGGTGGCACCGGAGTGCCATCGGGAGGGGAATCATCGCCACGGTGATCGTCTTCATCAACATCACCATCCTCATCTATTTTACGCGGTCCACTCTCACGCACACCGCTGTAATCCCCTACTTGAACATGGTGCTTTATGCCACATATTATGATCCAATGATGTGTTGCCATCCTATGATGTTTTGAGTAGATATCTTTTGTCTTTGGGTTGATTGATGCTCTAGATTGGTATGAGTTGTATGTTTTACTTTGGTGCTGTCCTACGGTGTCCTCCGTGTCGCGCAAGCGTGAGGGGTTCCCGCTGTAGGGTGTTGCAATACATTCATGATTCGCTTATAGTGGGTTGGTGAGTGAACAGAAGCACAAACCCGAGTAAGAGGGATTGTTGCGTATGGGAATAAAGAGGACTTGATGCTTTAATGCTATGGTTGGATTTTACCTTAATGATCTTTAGTAGTTGCGGATGCTTGCTAGAGTTCCAATCATAAGTGCATATGATCCAAGTAGAGAAAGTATGTTAGCTTGTGCCTCTCCCTCATATGAAACTGCAATAGTGATTACCGGTCTTGTTAACAATTGCCTAGGACAATTCCGTACACCGATCCACCATTATTCCACACTCGCTATTTATAAAATTTAGTATTATATTCTAACTTTACTGTAACAGCACCTACTTTTATGTTTTAGCTCTCCGTTACCATGCAAAGTTATCCTCTTCATACCCACAACATAGTCTTATTTCTCGTTGCTAGTTGGAAGCAAACGTTCGGTACACGTAGAGTCGTATCAGTGACAGATAGGGCTTGAGAGAATATTGATCTTACCTTTAGCTCCTTGTGGGTTCGACACTCCATACTTATCACTTCCATCTTTGGAAAGTGCTACGATGATTCCTTGCACTTGGGGATTATCAAGCTCTTTTCTGGCGCCGTTGCCGGGGAGCTATAGCGTGGGGTTGATATTCTCTGTGTACTTGTTTGCTTTCTTCACTAAGTAGATTTTGTTTTTCCTTTTTGTTTCTGTTTAGTTGTGGGTGAAACATACAAAAAAATAAAAATTAAAATACAAAAAAACTTTACCTGCCTTTCATGCCTAAAAAGTTTTTCAAAAAGAGAAGTGATTGGAAGGTTTTGCATTGAAGAAGTGAGGGTCGACCTTGAACACTTGTGTTCATGCTCACGGAAACAATATAGAATTTTTCATGGAAGTTTCTCTGTAAATTATTGTCCCTTTGTATATATTCATTGTATTATAAAAATAAATGTGCCAAGTTTTGGTTTTAGGATGATTAGATTGCCTGTTTGCTATGTGTAGAACAAAAACAGAAACTTTGGCTGTAATGCATAAATTTACATTTTTGACTGGAAAGTCAAATGGTTCTGATTCTTTTTGCACATTACTTCTGTACAAATTTTTCAAATTGTAAAATTTAGTTTATAATTTTAGGAGTTACATAAGTTTGTCAAACTTCTAGATTACTACAGACTGTTCTGTTTTTAACAGATTCTGTTTTGCGTGTGTTGTTTGCTTATTTCGATGAATCTATGACTAGTATTGGAGGGTATGAACCATAGAGAACTTGGAATACAGTAGGTTTAACACCCATACAAATAAAGAATGAGTTCATTACAGTACCTAGAGGTAGTGATTTGCTTTCTTACACTAATGGATCTCACAAGTTTTTGTTAAAGTTTTGTGCGGATGAAGTGTCTGAAGGTCGAGGAGCTATCAATATGAGAAGAATAAAGAAAGGCAAGAGTTCAATCTTGGGGATGCCCAAGGCACCCCAAGTAAATATTCCAAGGATACTCAAGCATCTAAGCTTGGGGATGCCCCCGGTGGGCATCCCATGTTTCTTCTTCAACAATTATCGGTATACCTCGGGTTTTGTTTTGTTCACATGATTTGTGTCTTTTTTGTTTTTCTCTTTTTTTTTCAAGAACCATGCTAGCATTAGATAGCCCTTCATTGATTTATAGAATACTTCGTGTGCTTCAGTTAAATCTTTTAAGTATGATCTTATAGAATTGCTCTTTGTGCTTCACTTAAATTTTTTGAGTATGGTTTTATAGAATGCTTCATGTGCTTCACTTATACACTTTGAGTTTGGATATTGGTTAGTTATAGAATGCTCCATGAACTTCACTCATATCTTTTGTAGTATGAATAATACTATCATTTAATGTGGGTTTGGAAGAGTGTCAACTTTAGGAATTAGTGATCCCACTATTTTGGAGGTGTTGAATCTTAATGTGATATTTATGAAAGTGGATTTGGAAGAGTGTCAACTTTAGCTAGTGATGATTCCACTATTTTGGAAGAGGTTCCAATTGAGTATGAGAACAAAGTTGCTATCCATGATGCCTCTGAAAATTATTAGGAGGGAGGAATACATGCTTGTAGGAGTTGTATTAATATCAAGTTTCCTCTCTATGTGCTTAAAGTTTTGAAGTTATACTTGTTTTGCCTTCCTATGCTAGTTGATTCTTGTTCCCGTAAGTGTGTACTCACAAACTCCCTAGGCATAGGAAGTGTGTTAGATTTAAATGTGCTAGTCATATTCTTCAAAGATGCTCTCATTGTGCTTTAATTCCTCTCTTTTACGTGAGCATCATTGAAATCATCATGCCTAGCTAAAAGGCATTAAAGAAAAGCGCTTGTTGGGAGACAACCCAATATTTACCCTTACTGTTTTTTGTGTGTCTACATGATTAACCTACTGTAGTAATTATGTTTTATAGCTTTTGTTTCAATAAAGTACCAAGTAAGACCTTTGGGAAGACTCGGGTGAAAGTTAATGTGATCTTGCTGTAAAAAACAAAAAATTTGCGCTCACGAGAATAGATGTCATTTTTTACAGAACAGTGCTTTTAAGTTAATTCTTTTTGCAGAAGATTAATAGACAAATTCCTCATGTCCACTAGTTTATTTCATAATTTTTGGAGTAGCAGAAGTATGGTTATTGTTCAGATCATTCAGATTGTTCCGTTTCTGACAGATTCTGTTTTCATTGCATAGTTTGCTTGTTTTCTAGTTTCTATGGCTTATATTCTTCAATATAAATTGTAGAAATGATATGGTACAGTAGACACTGTGTGAGAACAATTACGAACCTTATCTTTGACAATATCCAAGTGCATGGTTTGCTCTTTATCATACTAACCTATCTCACGAAGTTTGGTTAAGTTTTGTGTGATTGAAGTTTTCAAGTTTTTGGTGAGATATCGATATGGGGAGAATAAGGAGTGGAAGGACCCTAAGCTTGGGAATGCCCAAGGCACCCCAATGTAATATTCAAGGAAGACTCAAGCGCCTAAGCTTGGGAATGCCCCGGAAGGCATCCCCTCTTTCGTCTTCAAAACTATCGGTATACTTTACTCGGAGCTATATTTTTATTCATTACATCATATGTGTTTTGCTTGGAGCGTGTTTTCAATTTTACTTGTTGTTTGAATAAAATCTTTGGATCTGAAATACTAAATGAAAAATAATCCTCCCATGGCTAGTTAATTATTTGACTACTCAGTGTTCTTCACTCATATCTTTTGGAGTAGTTTGTCATTCGCTCATGTGCTTCATGTATATCCTATGAGTAAATGGTTGCATAAATTGAATGTCATATATATGAATTTATATATGTTTCGTATGCTTATAACATGGGGAGTAATTGTAGGGTAACGCAGCAGAAAACGAAAATTTTCCAACCTACGCACCAGCCCAGGACCACTATGGAGACTGCATACAAGGTTTGATCTGTTTCATTATCGACTCGTAGCGCAGCGGGAAGTAGAGTCGATGACGATCGGCGGTGCAGATCCCCGCGGCTAGGATTTACAACCTCCCAACCGCGAGGATGTATACCCTCATCTGCTCCTCAGACAGCCCTCCGGGAGGCGGTCGAATAGTCCCGCGGACGGTGTTGCGGACAGCCCTTCGGGAGGACCTTCGAAACTCGGACGGTCACTCGGACAGCCCTTCGGGGGGACTCACAGAACTCGGACCATCACTTGGACAGCCCTTCGGGAGGCATTCTCGAACAGCCCCTCGGGCACTAAGATCGAAACTACGACCTCTCTACAGAGTTGCACACATACGGTGTCATCTATCCGGCAGGGCTTCGTCGTCCAGAACTAGTTTCTGCCGGAACCCAGACAGCCTTTCGGCTCTACGAAACTGTTTCGCTGGGAGGGAGAGAGAAGCCAGAACATGCATGGCACTTGTATGTGAGAAAGAGAGTGTGGAGGGCTGCCCCTCCACCTCTATTTATAGGAAATCCCAAGGGGTAGGGTAGTTTCACACAAAAACCCAAAATGCACATGAATGAAGTCCTTCCACAAGGACCTAGGAGTGAAACCAAGGAACAAGAGGGTCCCCAAGGGGGGATACCCCATGTGGCCGGCCACACCCCCATGAGGGGCCCAAAAAATGGCTCCTATCCATTCATGTCATCCCCAAGATCTTTTGGAGCAAAGCCCCAAAAGGTGGCTTTACATAAAGTAACCATAAAGATGATTTTCACTATTCACGACGACATTTTTCAGCATACGTTCAAACTGAAAATGTTATGTGGGCTTAGAACATTTCCAGTACCCACCAAAATGATTTTCAACGCGTTCCGAAACAATTCCGGTTTAGTGATTTTCATCTGCGAAAAGCATCTGAAGTGGTTCCGGCAGCTCCGGAGCATATCCAGTTATTATCCCGGAAAATTCCAGAAAGCTTCCAGAATGATTCTGGCACCCTCCAAGAATTATCAGGCATGTGCTGAAACCAATTTGACTTAATGGTATCCCCTGAAACAACTTTTCAGTTTCATCAAAACTCATCCGATGACCTCTCTCTGCGGAACCTTTTCCGCTGTCCGAAAGTTTTTCCGGTGTCCGAAACTTTTTCGGTGATTTTCTCTCAGACTCCTTGTCTAGTATTCAGCAGATAGATGATCGTTAAGCGTGTGACCCTATAGGTTCGGTGAAGTATAGACATGACCCGGAACCCCTTCCGATCAATGATCAATATCGGAGCCGTGGACACCCATATTGACCCCTATACCCACATGAATAAATATTTGAGTGAACCTCCGATTGCAATGAGCTATTCCTCTTGCTTCGCGATATGTCACAAACACCCAAGGTGAGATTTGTTGCATCCCCGTGGACGAACCATTTGTCCACCATGCAAGTTACCTCGTTACCCGTTTTGTTCTCTTTTCTCGTTTCCGTGTTCCGGCATCCCAGTGATCAAATCACATTGTGTCTGGCCAGACGATGATGGATACCATAATACTGAGAGGGCCCGAGAATATCTCTCCATCGTCGGAGGAGCAAATCCCAATCTTCAGCTATCAAGTTACTTGACACACTTTTCCATGAACCCGTAAGCCGCCGTAATAGCCACCCATTTATGGATGACGTTTAACAATCCCCAAAGTTCATGAAGCAAGCATGAAGAAACTCGATACTCTCATGGTCTAAGGAATCATGCAAACGTTAACCATCTCTGTGATATGCACCATTAACTTGTGACGAAAGAATCTCTTAGCATAACATCAATCCGGGTCGATTCAACACAAATGTTCTCTTAACATTGTGCCCTCAAAATTGCTGGCATAGACATGCCCATGATCAGGAAAACAGAACCATCATGCAACACTTGAGCTAGTCTTAGAGGCAGACTAGGAATACTTCTTACCATTTATTATTCCACACGTGCATATGAGTCTTCCTCCGAGCCTCGTGGATATTGCAAACTCGAGAATCATTGCAGTTATAGCAGGGAACATAAACATAATTATGAACTCGGAGATAAGTAATATCATTTATTATTGCCTCTAGGGCATATCTCCTAGAGTAATGGCTTCACACATAGTAAGTATAGGTCGTAAACTTATTGAAAGTTAGCAAAAGTAGAATTGGTCACTTGAACAATTCATGAAAGAGTATTGAAGGGAGAGGGATTTCACACATAAATATACTATCGTGGACATCTCTTATGATTGGGAGCACTCATTAAAATATGACATGCTAAAGAGTTGATGTTGGACAAGGAAGACAACGTAATGAGTTATGTTTTCTTATATCTGAGATAAAATATGTTGTCATGGATCCTCTAACATGTTGAGCTTGCCTTTCCCCCTCATGCTAGCCAAAATTCTCAGCACCAAGTAGAGATAATTTTTGATTACTCCATGCATATTATCTACTGTTTCGGGCAATATTGGGCTTTATTATCCACTTTTATATTATTTTTGGGACTAACCTATTAACTGGAGGCCCAGCCCAGATTTACTATTTTTTTGCCTATTTCAGTGTTCGAAGAAAAGGAATATCAAACGGAGTCAAAATGGAACGAAATCAACTGGAGAAGTTATTTTTGGAAGGAAAGACACCGGATAGACTTGGACTCTACGTCAGGGGATACGGGAGGTGCTCACGAGGGTGGGGGGCGCCCCCCCCTAGGGCGCGCCCCCTTGCCTCGTGGGGCCCCCGTAGCTCCTCCGACGTACCCCCTGCACCCATATATACTCTCGTACCCTAAAACTTCCAGAACGGAGATTAGATCGGAAGTTCCGCCGCCGCAAGCCTCTGTAGCCACGAAAAACCAATCGGGGCCCTCTCCGGCACCCTGCCGGAGGGGCCATCATCACCGGTGGCCATGGAGGAGTATCCCGGAGGGGCCATCATCACCATGAAGGCCAAGGACCAGAAAGTGGAGGCCATGGAGGAGGAAGCACAAGGGGGGAACCTCTCCCCCTCTCTCTTGGTGGCACCAGAGTGCCATCGGGAGGGGAATCATCGCCACGGTGATCGTCTTCATCAACATCACCATCATCATCACCATCCCCATCTCTTTTACGCGGTCCACTCTCCTGCACAACGCTGTAATCCCTTACTTGAACATGGTGCTTTATGCCACATATTATGATCCAATGATGTGTTGCCATCCTATGATGTTTTGAGTAGATATCTTTTGTCTTTGGGTTGATTGATGCTCTAGATTGGTATGAGTTGTATGTTTTACTTTGGTGCTGTCCTATGGTGCCCTCCGTGTCGTGCAAGCATGAGGGGTTCCCACTGTAGGGTGTTGCAATACGTTCATGATTCGCTTATAGTGGGTTGGTGAGTGAACAGAAGCACAATCCCGAATAAGAGGGATTGTTGCATATGGGAGTAAAGAGGACTTGATGCTTTAATGCTATGGTTGAATTTTACCTTAATGATCTTTAGTAGTTGCGGATGCTTGGTAGAGTTCCAATCATAAGTGCATATGATCCAAGTAGAGAAAGTATGTTAGCTTATGCATCTCCCTCATATGAAACTGCAATAGTGATTACCGGTCTTGTTAACAATTGCCTAGGACAATTCCGCACACCGATCCATCATTATTCCACACTCGCTATTTATAATATTTAGTATTATATTCTAACTTTATTGTAACAGCACTTACTTTTATGTTTTATCTCTCCGTTATCATGCAAAGTTATCTTCTTAATACCCACAACGTAGTTTTATTTCTCATTGCTAGTTGGAAGCAAACGTTCGGTACACGTAGAGTCGTATCTGTGGCAGATAGGGCTTGAAAGAATATTGATCTTACCTTTAGCTCCTTGTGGGTTTGACACTCCATACTTATCACTTCCATCTTTGGAAAGTGCTACGATGATTCCTTGCACTTGGGGATTATCAACACTCTCCCTCTTGTTGCTATGCATCACATAGATAGATCTTGCGTGATCGTAGGTAAAAAATTGAAAGTATTGCGTTCCCCAACAGCTACCTCATATACCTCGTCACCCACTGACACCACCTGCTCCATCTACTTCGGAAGCACCAATGAAAGAGGTGAAGTGAGGTCCCCCACAACACTCCTGCAGGTCAAGCATAATAGGAAGCACTGGAGCCATGACCTCATCGATGACATCACACCCAGAGGCAGTCAACAGCACAGGCATCGATGACGGACATGATGTAGCACGAGGGGAGAAATGTCCATAATGGCTTGCTTCCTCTCCCCAATTGGAGACCCAATCGGAAGCTCAAGCAGCGAAGGCACAACTGGCACAACCTTTAGTTTGGCGAGAGCAGCCTCCGCTCTCCACAAACACTCCCAACTCGCGCAAGGCAGTCGCGAAACAACTCCATCTCCTCTGCCAGGACGGGCCGCAATTGCACATCCATCGGTGTTGCCACAACCTCCAATGCAGGCGGTACGGCAGGCGATGAGGCATAATGATGTGGCTTCGAAGACAGATCGGAGCGGTGTCGAGCACAACAGAAACACACTTTATGGCCGAAATGAAGGCATCCCCTGCACTGGATTTAGGTCCCTACAAGAATGGGCATGATGACCTTTGGAGAGACACACCCCTGAGCCACGCTAGAGGAACAGGCCGGGCAATGGAAGCGGGCCGACGTAAGGCCTTTGTTGATCGCGAACGGCGGCACCCTGTGATGAGGTGCCAATCTCCCAACGTTTCCCCACTCGCTGCTGGCGCGCAACACATGGGATCATAGGGCGTCATCTTCCTGCCGAGGCATCCAAGCCAATGCCCCAACCAGGACGCATAGGAGAGGCCACGATGACGGCGCATGACAGACCAGCGGCAGTGGGCGGCTTCGCGAACGGTGCAAGCGGCAAATGGAGCGACGCGAGTGGAGCAGTCGGGACAACCTGCAGACCGCATCCAGAGGCAGTTGCTAGAGCATTGGGAGCCCCATCCTGCACAACCGCAGACACCACCGCATTGCCCGGACCAAAGGGGTAACCGGGCAAGGCAGCCGACAGCAGCATGGAGGTCATCTGGGATGCAGGGTCGATGAACAGTGGTGGCTCAGACGCATCGCAGAGACGATGGGAGCGACCGCCGCCACCGACTAGGGTGCAAAGCCCACTAGTAGAAAACAAGCCTTTAGTCCTGGTTCCAGAGGGCCTTTAGTCCCGGTTCTAGAACCGGGACTAAAGCCCCCCCCCCTCTTTAGTCCCGATTGTGTTACGAACCGGGAGTAAAAGCTTTCGACGTGGCCGCTGTCTGGATTTTTTTGATTTTTTGGAAAAAATATGGATTTCTTTTTTCTATTTTCAAATTTCTAAATTATTTATATTTAATCTCTAATCACATTTTATCACTGCTCAATTTAATCTCTAATCTCTAATCAACCCGCATCATTTCAAATCGTCAAACTTTTCGACCGGTCATCCATCCTCTCACTATTCGAGCCTGAGCACGCTTAACTTTTGAGTTCTATTCCCCTTGTTTTCAATTCTGCACTTGTTATTTTCCTAACAATAGTAAGCTGTCAATCCTATTAACCCTTAGCAGTTGAACTTGAGCATTAAGTCACACGTTACACTGTTTGAGTTTGAAACTATTATTCTTATAACCAATAATTATTTAGTAACATTAATATTTCTTGAATAAGTAGTTTGACCATAGTTGACCATGGTTTGACCAGATTTGACTAAAATTCAAAACAACTAAAATAATTATTTAGTAACACTAATATTCTTGAATAATTATTTAATAACACTAGTATTTCTTAAATAAGTAATTTGACCACAATTTGACCAGATTTAACAAAAATTCAAAAAACTGAAATTTGATCATAACTTTTTCTCCTTTTAGAATTTGAAGATTCTAAAATTTTGTATAACAGCCTACGGCAGTGAAAATCAGATGCGGATTTTCGTGCTAAACATTTTGATATATTATACTTTTTTTACATCGGATGCAAAAAATGTAGTCGTTTTACTTTCTCATCACACTGTTTTGCAAAACATGTCCAAATTTATGTTTTTAAATTTTCTTAGCTAGTAGATGTAGTGACATAACTACATCTCGAAGGATTTTAATTTTTGAAGTTTTTATCATTTTCTTTTGTTTTTTTCAAAATTGAAATGACGATACACGCGGGGGAGGGGGGGTAGAGTTTGAACCCCTTTAGTCCGGCATGGAGTCCATTCAATCCTACCATCGACTACATCTGCTAGCACCATCCCAACAAGAGTCACAACTAAGGTTAACCAAGCCGGACTCACGTTCTGTTAAAGTGGTAAAAAGAATTACTTTTTAATATAGCAAAACTAATTCTATCAACTATTATTATAGGCTAAATAACTATTAGTACAAAGCAGTAGCAAAATTAATATTAATTAATTATAAAAATTTATTTACTATTGTCTAACAGAAGCATACTACAACATGTTAAAATCTACAGAAAGAACTAACTAAAAATAATTGAAAACAATAATTAAAGGACAAAAACAACTATCTGACATGTTTTAGTTAAAAACTTAATTTATATTATTCCAAAATTTACCAAATAAATCTTACTGTGACAACAATCTGACATGTGACTAGGAGCAAAAAGAATTAAATTAAAAACTATTTTTAAACTTAAATTATTCACACTAGAAACAAATTTGAACAAATCTATATTTATATAATTCAAATTAGAAAACTAATGGCACAAACAGAAACTAGACAAAACTTTGAATCTAATGCAAAAAGAATCACTCAAAAACAACAAATATCCTGAAAGATATAAGCAATTTGAAACAGAAACTAAAAACAAAAAACAAATAAAAATAAAAAACAAAAAACAAATTTCAGAACCTCATTAATACCGGTTTGTAACACGAATCGGGACTAAAGGTCATCGCACCCTTTAATCCCGGTTCGTGTCTAAAACTGGGACTAAAGATACAAACCGGGACTAAAGGGCATCGCACCCTTGAGGGCCTGTTCGGTTGCTACCCAACTCCAATAAATCCGCAGATCCAGCTTCGTTTTTCGATCGCCAACTTCCGGCGCGAGCGCTCAGAAATTGTTCGGCCCCTCGCTCCAGCTTCTCGTACGTGTTAGCAGGCCAACCTGGCTGGGCGGGCCGGAGCCCAGCCGGCTCAAGAGGTAAGGTGGCCTTAGGGCCCAGGCGAACACACGAGAATAAGGGAAACAGAAGTAGAGAACCGGTAAGTGACCCCCTCGATTCACTTCGCGGTGGCAGCTGCTCGTAAATAACGCCAACTCCAGATTCCCGATTTTTGAGATCGCAAAACCGTCGCCCCGATTATTTGTACGTGTGTGCCGCTCAGCTCCAGGAAGCCAGCTTCTTGGAGCTGGGCCGTTCGGGCTTGCTCCGCTCGCAGATTTGCCGAAGCTGGGAGCCAGCGAGCTACCGAACAGGCCCTTAGTCCCGGTTCATGTCTCAAACCGGGACTAAAGGTCCCATTTGAACCGGGACTAATGCCTTCCCGACGCCCTAGCCGCCCGAACCGGGACTAATGCTCACATTAGTCCCGATTCGTAATGCAACTGGGACTAATGTGTAAATTGAGAGTGGACCAAAGCCCTGTTTTCTACTAGTGGCCGGCTCTCAGCATGGCCGGAACAGCAGGAGCCGACGCGGACAATGAACCAGTGCGCAGCGCGAACGGAGTGGCAGATGCAGCCGCTGCCAACGCGGAGGCAAGCCGGGGGCGCGGACAAAGGGCGGGCGAAGTCGGAGCAGCCGGCAAGCCGGGGGAGCCTCGTGGATGCAGGCGCAGGCTTGGTCAAGGGCTCCTCCAGCGCCAGCACGGACACTCTACCCAACTGGACAGGGCGGCCCAGCGCCGGCTGCAGCGGCGTGGACAGGAGCTCCCGATCCGGATCGGACCAAGCAGCGGACGGGGGGACCGGCAGGACGACGCAGGCCCTACAGCCAGCAGGCAGCTCGACGGGAGGCGGCGGCAGCCAGGACGCAGGGCGGCAGCAAGGTGGCCGACGGGGCTGCTGGCGGTGAGGACGGGACAGACGGCGCAAAGTTGCGAGGGTTCGTGTTCTACTCCTGTTTTTTCTTGCGGGCAGGAGGGAGGGAGAGAGCATATGGCACGGAGGCAGGATCCGGGCGCGGCCGCCGCAGGGGTGGCCGGAGCAGGGAGATCCGGCCGAGGTTGTATCGTGATTACCTGAAATCAGTGGAGCTCCACACACGAACAGCAACATTCTTTGTACCTGTAATTAGAACTGCAAGACTAAGTGTATGAACGCACTCCTCCTTCTGCAAGTCCCATATCTGTTTTGAAAAAGAAAAACAAACCATTCATATATTAGAAATGCTAGATGTATGTTGTATTAATGTACTTTGCAGTCAGCATAATAGCCGACCTTGGCAGTCTTGTCACAAGAGCCGCTAATCAAATACTGCTGACCATCACACTTGAAGAAATCCACGTGCTACACGTAATCCGAATGTCCAGAGAGAGTATACTTGGATTTGGGAGAATCAAGACTCCAGACCTGAACACCAATCATAAGAGCTTCCAGTCATGGTACAGTAGAAAATGAAACATACTCCATCTTCAGCACTGCATCAAGAAGGTTACTTAGCAAACAAATAAGAGAGAGAGAAAGCAAAACCTTTACTGTACAATCCTTTGAAGCACTTGCAAAACTGTTTGTGTCCTCTGGGTTAAATTTTAGTTCAAAAATACAATTCGACTGTTCTTCAAATGTCTGTATGCAATTCCAGTCCTGGTCCCAGTCCCAAAGCTTTATTTGGCTATCACACCCTGATAGCACATACGGCTGGGTCGGATGAATGTCTAATGAACATAAGGCACACTGATTATCGTGAACTCTGAAACTCGTGACCATTTCGAGTTCCTCTTCGTACTTGTATACATGGACCATACAATCATTTGACAGAGCCATTAACAGTGGATACTGCAGTGAGGGAAATCGTCTGATTAGCATATCATTGTACAACTGTACATATGGCGGAAGAAAATTATGTTAAGTCAGAGAGCTTACCTGATCGCTTTGAGACCTTAATCGAAGCGATCATTTTCTGCCATTAAACATAAATGAGTCATTTATTGGTCCAATGTATACAAAAGATTGCTATATTTGCCAACAAAATTGAGCTTTTGGTGATGACCCTTTACATTTAATCATGATAATTTAATTGAAATACTATGACGGGAAAAAAGTAGGCAAAAACATTTGCCAATATAGTGTGGTGTTTTATTGGCTGTGGGCAGAAACTTCAACATTATGATACAGCTCCCATCGACCATCACCAAGCATAGACTTTTCCTCCTATATTTGGAAATCAACAAAATCTGTATATGTACTTACGAACTGTAAATGCTTGGGCCACGAGCATCTTTCTGATGCAAAGGGCAAGTGCCCATAATTTTCTTTCTTTATCCAAAATACTAGTAGAAGAAGCAATAAAGGTAACTTGCCTGCGTGTCAGAGTTCCAAATCTGAACATCACCAAATGAGTGACCGGTTATAATCCTGTATGATAATGAGGTATTAAAGCAGGATAATGACATGCAATGCACTGACTTGAAAATAAAGATTAAAAATTGAAATGCCATATAATCCTACACACTTACAATGGCTCTGTCTGATGTGCATCCAAACAATTGATCCCACCGACTGCATCATATATAATCTGACCAGACAACATTCCTGTCAACACTAGAGAAACCACCACCAAGATGGATGATCTTGGGAAGAGAAGAAAATGAAAACCCCAAAACTAATACCTGTAGTAAAGGTTGGATTGTCTGCTACGTCGCCAATGCATCAAAGACAAACAAAAGGAAGCATCAGTACAATTCAACTTGTCACTGAAGGAGTATTATTCCAATGCCATAACGCAATTAGCCTCATAAATGAATTTAGTTGGGATCTCTTTTCTACCTTGATCATCTCGAATCATCTATCTTACACAATAGAGTAAATTAGAAGGAACCCTCTTTTGTTCTTTCTGACACATAACAAGCACTATCGGAACAATGTCATGACACATAACACTGATTTGCCGTGAACATCGCGCGAAGGCAACCACCCACAAGCCACCTGAGCAGCACGAGCGACTAGCAGCGCTAACACCAGTAGGGCCGCCCATGCAAGTGCCTGCACGCCCGGCAACAAACAACGCCTCGATGGCGACACACGCCGCTGCCAATGAGACCTTTACTAGCAGCGCGTAGCTACAGCAGACCAGGGCATCAATGTACGACCCGCCGGCGGTGGACCGCAAGGTGAGAGGCACATCATCGACGGTGAGAGTTGGCATGAGTTCGGTGAGCACGACGGCGTAAACATGTCTCTCGAGCCGTCTGTGACCTTTGCTATGATGGAGCATGACACGATGCTGCCGCTCTTCGCGGCGCGGCCACATGTACTTCTACGACCGCCACTTCAAACCCCACAATGGCCACGCTCGGGCGCCAGATGACGGCGCCGAGGGCACCAAGGAGGC
Source organism: Aegilops umbellulata (assembly GCA_032464435.1). Lineage (NCBI taxonomy): Eukaryota > Viridiplantae > Streptophyta > Magnoliopsida > Poales > Poaceae > Aegilops > Aegilops umbellulata. The sequence goes on along the minus strand of CP136059.1, from coordinate 443,201,244 downwards.
GATGACGCCTATTGCACCGCCTGCAGCTCGTCGGCATGGGCGGCCATGTGGTTGCATCGCTGTGCTGTCCGGCTTCCTCCCATGCTTGTGCGGCATGTCGACCAAGTTCGTGGATGCTGACAACGAGGCCGCCGTAGTGTGGCCCTGGGAGACCAAGATTCTCTATGGCCAACCCGACGCTCGTCACGGCCAACATCCCCATGCTTGCCCGGGTCGCGTGGGAGTACCCCGACACCCATGGTCATGTCGCCCGCCCAGCTCGATGCCAACTCCAAGATTATCGCACGGATGGGTTGTGCACGTTTGCCACGTGTGCTGGACATACGCTCAACCTGGTGCGGATGGTGTTGTATGATGAATGCCGACCAGAGTGCACGGAGCGCGGATGGAGCTGGCTGGTGAGCCCAAACTCTGTCTTGCCGTGCGCTCGACTTGGTGCGAGTGCAGCTGGTGGGCTCATGCACATTGCTCGGCTAAATGGCTGAGGACACCTACAGAACTTGGGGATCAAGCTCCACGCGGTAGGTGTCCGAACTAGCGTGAACACCTCTGGGAGGGACACATCATGCTCGCGGACACGGAGATAATTAGGTTGTCAGACTAATGGTCGTATAGGGGAAAAGAGCAAAGGAAAAGAAAACTAGGTTGTCAGACACCAAGCAAGGTTTCTCAAGGACTTGATCTATCGGTGTGGCCATGGACACAGCGGTGGTTGGCAACACTGACTTCTCCAGGCATGCCAAGATCAACTGCGTCGAGGGCTCCCACTCTGCAGAGCTTCATCCCGGCCGCACCCTCTCATCGCTGGACGTGCTCCAAGACTCCGGTCTCAACCCCAACCAATTCTAGGAAGGAGATGATGGAGGATGGGCAGAGAGGAGGGATGAAGATGACATGAGGCCTATGTCCACGTCAGCTTAAAATCCATGTGTATTGCCAACTCAGCTTGACAATCAATGCCCATCATTTAGTTTCGCAGTTAAAAAAAAGTTAATCGATGAATAAGTGTTAAGTGCCACGACACTACTTGACAGGAGTGGTTAATGACTATTGACTTTCCTTGATTCAAAGAAAAAAAGACTATTGACTTTCCTCATTTTGTATGGTAAAATTTCAAATAGTACCTAGTAATTTTCGGAATGATTGGTACAACAAGCTACAGCTATGTCAGTTATTTTTCTGTAATATAAACATAACAGGACTATTGATTATACTGGTGTACTAAAATCAGTTGGAAAAAATGATTTGATGCGCGATGCTTATTTTAATTATCCAGGAATCAACTATGCAATAAACAATTATTTATGCTGAACACAAATCAAAGAGACATAGCTTTGTAAGTCATATACATGGACAGACAGACAATTGAACGCTTTCTTTCTAGTGCATTATATGGTATGTACAGTTTTGATCAAACAAGGATGAAACACCCCTGGTAACCAATAGCTCACTTATCCTGGCTGAGTGAAACATTGCTTACTCAAAATATTATACCTATTATCCCGTCGTTGCCATGCTGTATTAATTAAATTTCTGCCATTTGATCTAACATTTGTATTAATTAAATTTCTGCCATGCTGTTACTCTTACTTGCACCATTATTCATTACGCACAAGTTTCATTTGTACTAGACAATAATTAACTATACATAGCTTTTGTAAATAAGTTTTCTTTCTTAGTTTAGCGATCTCACCTGTGTCTCGGTGGCTGTATCACGTGCTGATGTGCACACACACACGCACTCAACTGGTGAGACTTGTCAACAAAGAAAATTCTGGCTTCTCCACAACACATAATTTTTTCTTGTTGATTTTATACTACATGAAAATAAAAAGGAAAAGATGTGCAACCCAACCTAATCTACTGATTATACTGTGGTACTCCGTTTAAAATAATTTTAAAATATGTTTGATCTGGACGTCTTTTATTTGTTGAAGAAAGCGATCTCTCCGCAATTTCATTCACAAAACCACAAAGTTCAGTTCAACTACAAAGCATAAGTAAATATATTTTGAATTGAACGCCTATCCATTTGGCACTCTAACTATAATCAAAGATACTTTGCACTGGGCACTAATTGAATAGACAAAGCTTTGCAAGTTAGTATTCTTAGACAACTCACCACACTGGTTTCCTCACTTGCTTCTTGTGGCTCACTGACATAAAAAACCACATCCAAATTCACGTCATCAACCACGTTGACCGCCTCATTAATGAACATGTTTGTAGTTATATCCTCAACCGCAAGGCAATCATTCACTTTGGTGCTCGATACAATTAGTTCACTGGCACGATGCATATATCCCGGTGTATTGCCTTGTAGCTGCATTGTTATCTCAACACTACACATGGATCGTGGCGGTATAATGCCTTTCTGCGGCTGTATGCAGTATGCCAGGGGGCTCGTATTTTCGATGTTGAAGGCAATGCAAGAACCTGTCTCATTGGTTAGCCGAAGTGCGCATGACATCTGTTTGGTAAGCTCAAAAGGAAAATGTACTTGTAGTGGCTCAATTCCAAGCATATCGTCTTCTGAGTAAGAGCTTATCTTCATGAAAAGAGCACGAGTACATATATGTGTTACACACGATACTCAGGGTAAGTAGTTCAAAGCAATAATGCCCATGAAGCATACGAGCTTACCTGTCCATATGTATGTTCATAGGCATTGCTAATCTTTTCATTAACGCCTTCAATTTCTCTTATAACATGTATCAGATGCCATATATAAGGCCGTTTGGATGGGTCAATTTCCTGGCAGAGTAACCCAATTTCGAGGCATTTTGCTACTTGCTGGTAAACCAATGGTGTTTCATTCCCAGTTTTCTTCCATCTGTACCTCCATTTCCTAAGTACCTGTCATTCCACAATATGTGACATAGAATAAGTCGAAATCTTCAACAAAACTCAAGCGTCAGGATGATGACATGTAAACCAGCTTAGACACGCCTCTCTCATCTGCACAAAATTAGACGAGGCGATGGATGCTTAGGATCGATGTAAAATGAGAGAGATAAGGTTTTAATTCCCAATAATCACGTAAGACCCCAATATCTTTCTCACTCACTCCAAAGATCTTTTGCCAAACCGAGCATCCCATATCGTTTGTTTTTGCTGTGTGTGTGTGTGTGTGTGTGTGTGTGTGTGTGTGTGTGTGTGTGAGAGAGAGAGAGAGAGAGAGATGAGAAGGATTCATACATACAAGGAGGCACTAGAGATAGTACAGATGGATTTTCTCCCGGCATGCACGTAGTGAAGGTGTAGCTACTAATCCGATGGTCTGAATATTGTTGATTTATGCAAACCAACTTTTGGTTGGATGGTTAGGTCGACAGTGGTATCCCCAGCCCACCAGGGTTTAAGTCCTGGTGCTCGCACTTATTCCTGGATTTATATTTTTGAATTTCCTGTGATGTGTATTCAGTGGGAGGAGATGCTTTCCCATCGACTACGAGGCACCTTTGGTGACTTCATAAATCTCAAGATGATATGCCAATTCAGTGGGTAGGGTGTGCGTGTGTGTTCATCGGGATGAGTGTATGCGCGTATATATGAGCGCCTGCATTTGTACTGTGCACAAAAAAAGAATATTGTTGATTTATATAAACAAGAACACCACCAGACCGCATTAGAGAGAACAGTGCTAAGACCCACTACTATAGATTCAAACATCATTGATGCGTTCCTAAACCCCAGAACTGACGGCTTTTGGGCCGGTCAAGGATTAAACATCACTGGTGACTACTTTCACCGTCGACAAAGCAAGCACCGATTATTGGGGATTATATTAGTTACAAAAACAAAAAACCACGAGCCATCCAGCCCGTGCCCGCCCCATCGTCGCTATCCGCAAACGGGAATAGAGACATCATTGGGATGAGCAGAAGTTGTCGTGCAAGGATGCCACCGGCGTCACCGTCATCCTCGACATCGTCATAGCCATCATGGTCACACATGTCATGTCGGAACTTCGGATCTAGGGCAAGAGATGGCAAAGGAACCCCGGGACCCACCCCTTGGCGTCGCCCTTCTAAATTCAAGCTCACCTACCGTCGCCCTTCTACATTCATGCTCACCTACAGACAATGTGGACGGCAACTTGGGCAACAGCAGAGTCCTTCTCCCCTTCCCGCGTCTTCTCCCATGTTGGAGATGTCGGATCTGGAGCAAGAGATGGCTAGTGGTGTAGTGAGCCCCTCCGAAAGGTTCGATAGGGTGGTTATGTGCAGTCGAGGCGAAATCATAAGTTTTTGATGGAGTCGATGCTCGCAAAGATGGTGCCCAAGTGTCTTATTTTCCTCCTTGATGTGTTGCCAAAGAACTCGCTCACAAGTCACAATTCACTAGGGATAGCGAACAAATTCCACAGTGGAGGTTGGCTTGGGCCGGCATCGGTGTTGGCAACTTCAAGGGGGGGCGCACAGGTTGCCAGTGTTGCTATTCTCTAGGATAACACTCCTGGTCTAGTTTAGCTAGGGAATTTGTCTCATTTGCCATGGTTTTGCATGGTCGCCCTTTAATCGACAACAACCTTTCTTACATGCTCAGGAGCTCCCTGTCCTCTCAACATGGTCTCATAAAAAACTGAATAAGTAACGCTCACAACTTGTGTTTCCTATGAGGAAAAAAACTTCCTATTAATTTAGGGTGTGGATAGATCTTACTCGACTGATACTTAACCAAGTCTCTACATATAAAAAAGAAAAAATATTGCATGGACCTCCACGTAAGATCTCATGAATATAGCATCAATTAAGACATAACTATGTCTCGGTCAACTAAAATTTAGCAAAACAAATTAGTTTTTGTTGTGGATAAATCAAGTGTGTGGGTATTTCCTAAATCCACGAAGGTCACATAAGCAACCTAGCAAGGTATAATATACAATTTTAGCAGGAAGCGAGAGTGGTCCATGGACTTTGGGAAGCTATGAAGAGACAAGGCCGGTGACCCGGGACCACATGGCTGAAAATGTTATGCATGAAGCTACCATCCATCAGAATCAATTTCCTAAATTGTGGCACGAGTAATGTGTAACTCAGTATCACTATCAGCCAAAGAGTTTACTTTTCGGTGGTGCGCAGATAGGTTTTTGAGAAAGAACATTGCATGGCCTGTTTTTCTCATCCAATATGTATTATTTTACCAGATATGCATACCATCCAACACCATAATATGCAAATTAAGTATGATGAGTCAAAAATATTGTAAAAAATATGCAAGGCAGAAAGTTAAGATATTTTGAAAAAGAGATTGGCTCCATGACGAGATAAAACCTTCATACATTGTTATTATTATTGGGGACCGCCTTTTGTCCTGTCACTAGTTCAATAATTATGACACCCAAACTGTACATGTCTGATTTGAATGACATCTTCCCTGATGTAGGTATTCTGGAGCACAATATCCTCTGCATAAAAGGTCGTATTTCAATGCATTATAACATCAAACAATGTGAGAGTAAATGCAAAGACACATGTTCTTTTGATGCATAGCTTACAGTGATCCATGACGTTCTTCACTCATAGTTTTTGACTTCTCATCAAGTCTCGATAAACCAAAATCTGTGATTTTCGGCGCCATATCGTTGTCTAGTAGTATATTGTCGGGTTTCATATCCATATGAAATATCTGCTTTTCCTTGTGCAGATGATGCAAACCTTCGCAGATGCCTTTAATTATTTTATAACGTGTATTCCATTCAAGTCCCCTTAATTCATCTGAATAATAGAAAGAGTAGCAGCAAGAATGAAAGTTTCCAACAATGGGTTTATGCAAGCTATATACTGAACATGAAATGAACGGGAAAAGATAAATAAACAAAGATAACAGCTATCGGATGCAACAACGTACCAGTAATATATTTTTGCAGGCTTCCATTGCTGATATACTCAAAACAGAGTAATCTTTCTCGTACCTCAGCGTAAATATGTTCTTTCGATCCTCCGGTTGGTATGGCTATCTTGTCTGTGCTAGCACAAAAGCCAAGAAACCGTACGACATTTTTATGTTCAATGTTCAACAGGCTGTCAACTTCTCGATAAAAAAGGTCTCATTGATGGTATAGCCGTTCCTTATCCTCTTTACAGCACCATTCCCATTTGGGAGCACTCCCTGTTTAATTTCTCTTGTGAGCATTTAAAAAATGTCTAGCTGAATTTGATGGTGCTATGCAATAAAGAGATGAAGTGAGTAACACAATACTCGTGCCACCACATATTTGGGACTCCCTGACCAACTAATGCCTGCGAGCAGGCTTGTGCCATAAAATGCGAGACACCGATGTCTCTATCCTAGGAGTACCACACACAGAATTGCCTTTTTTTAATAATACAAGAATTTTCCTGATTGACTGACTTCAATATATATGCAGAGTACCCCCAAAACTAAGGAGTATCTTGGAAATATATGTAACAGCTATATATACTGTGATTTTAACTACCAAGGCTCAAGTTGATATTACAATTTCAAGCGTGATCTTTAGATGACATATGCCTAATTTCTGTTAAAATAATTTACCTTATAAACCGTTGCAAATCCACCATGGCCGATTTCTCGATCGTGTGAGAAGTTTTTTGTGATATTCTTCAAAAGCTCAAATGATAGATTTGTTGGCTTCTCTCTTCCATCAAGTATACGCTGCAGGACCTCAAGATCCATGTATCTGTCGTGCAACCCATTTCAGAATATGGACTTTCAACACTAACAAAAGAAAGTTTGTTCCTACTAGAGCACCATTCCATGGAGAACTCACGTTTGACTAGATCGCTAGTACCTTTCTATAGCAGCATATGGTAGTTGTCCAAGAAAGTTGTCTGCGGTAAATCACTGAAGCGCCAACAAATATTTAGCACGAACCGGAACTGATACAAATTGTCCACTGATGTAATAAAACCCTGCATTAAATGCAAAATAAACGAAATTATTGTAAGATTTGTAACAAAGTCGATAGACACATGACATAATTTTTGTAAAGTTGAGAGAACGGTATGGCCACAGTGTTTAAAAGCCTAATTTGATGTAGTGCTAAAAATGCTCCTTCTAGCCAGTGATACACATTGTCCACGGAATTAAAAAGATGCACAGCTCAAGAAGTCCCCGAAGAAAATACACACACACACACACACACACACACACACACACACACACACACACACACACACACACACACACAGGGGCAGAAGGAAGAAACCGGTTTCGCCGCAGGGCCGGGACATAAGTTGCTGACGAAGAAAGAAGCAGAGTACTCCCTGAACAGCATCGGAGAAAGAAGAAGCAGAGTACAGTTGAGTGGTCAGATCTGGATGGATGGCGGCAAGTGGTGGAGGGAAACGCAAAGCAGGGCGCAAAGCAGGGGAGATTAATGGAAACCTCAGACGGGCGTCACCAGCTCCTGCAGCAGCGCCGCCGGCTTCCGTAAGATTTAGATCTGGGCGAGATGCTTTACTGCTCTCCGGCCTCTTGAGGTTGCATCGAGAAGACAACTCTCATGCCGACGGCGGCGACCCTAGAACGTAGTATCTACTCTGGATCTGGATTTGCAGAGGAAGAGGGAAGCCACCTGACCTTCGTCTCCGGCCAGCAGTCGGATTAACAGTACAACCTCTCAGTTTACCAAAGCACCAATCGACAGCTTGAAGATAACAATCAATCAGATGCATAAAGCGATAGCACTGGCCTTGAGACCTTGAGAGAGCAGACGTTGATAGATCGATGATGAGAGAAACGAGCCGAGTGAATGGTGGTCTCCTACTCTCCTTGCAGCCGCTGGGTAGGTGGTGGTGGGTGGGTAATATACAAAGTTGACTTGACTTGACTCGAGGCTGTTAGAGTAATACAAGCACATTACTAGTTAATTGAGCTCAGCATCCAGAAATAAGAGAAGGAAGCTCCTACAAGCCTCCTTAGAGATCAGCGATTCTGGGCCGTTGGATCATTTCCCTTGATGCATTTTCGTCCGTTGGATCAAGAGGTGGGAGGATCTGGGCCGTCGCATCTGGAACAAACACTGTATGGATTAGTATAAGAGCAACTCATTTCCCTTGATGCATTTTCGTCCGTTGGATCAAGAGGTGGGAGGATCTGGGCCGTCGCATCTGGAAGAAACACTGTATGGATTAGTATAAGAGCAACTCATTTCCCTTGACGCATTTTCGCCCGTTGGATCAAGAGGTGGGAGGATCTGGGCCGTCGCATCTGGAAGAAACACTATATGGATTAGTATAAGAGCAACTCATTTCCCTTGATGCATTTTCGCCCGTTGGATCAAGAGGTGGGAGGATCTGGGCCGTCGCATCTGGAAGAAACACTGTATGGATTAGTATAAGAGCAACTCCAATCGCAGCGACCCAAACGGATATGGATTTTATCTACCTTTTGTCCGTTTGGGTCACTTGTCCATCTTCTTTTCTGTAGCGGACATGCGGCGGACATGCACAGATTGATGGATGCACCCAACGCAGGAACACTTGAAGCGGACATGCGGCGGACCCTCCCCCTTCTTTTCTATAGGCGCACTACCTCACCGGCGCCGACCGGCACCTCCTCGCGCCGTCCCTTCTCGCCTCCTCGCGCCGCCCCTCCTCTTCCCCATCACGCCACCCTCCTCTCCCTCTCGCGCCGCCATTCCTGCATTAGATCCGGAGGGAGTGCCGGGATGCGAGCTCCGGCACCAGCGCCGCCGGCCGAGCCTCTAGCCATAGGACGAGCCCCACGAGGGAGTGCCTGGACGCAAGCTCCAGCGCCAGCGCCGCCGGCCGGGCCTCGAGCCCCAGGAGGAGCCCCGCGAGGGAGCGCCCGGATGCGAGCCCCAGGGCCAGCGCCGCCGGCTTGAGGTTGGGGTGCACGATGCGAAGCGCGTCAGGGCCCCGAGAACGGCGGAGGAGATGGGGAAGGAGGACTGGGTGGGGATGGCAACGGCCTGCGCCGGTGAGCGCGGCGGCAGCCTGCACCGATGAGCACGGGCCTCGAGGGCGGCGGAGGAGGTAGGGAAGGAGGACTGGGTGGGGATGGCGACGGGCTACGCCGGTGAGCGCGGTGGTGGCCTCGCTCCTCCTCGCGACGGTTGTGGAGGTAGACGCCAGCTCGTGCGCAATGACTGATAGGTGGGACCAGGGGTGGACACGAGCGAACGACGAGAGCGTCCGCTTCTGTCCGCTTCGTACCCATTTATGCCCATATTTAGGCCAAGTTTGGGTCGAGAAGGACAGTAAACGAGTAGTAGGCAGACACATGCATCTTTTTGGGTTGCCCTATTGAATTAAGTTTGGTGTCAAGATGATCCAAACTAACAAAATGGGTCGTTGGGTTGGAGTTACTCTAAGGTAAACAACAATTTACAATCATCTGGCCAGCTGAACTTATGGGCCGTCACACCTGCTCTCCATGCGCGACACGCTTTTGACCCTGTCACGTGCGACACACGTTCTTTGCTGGCCCACCACCACTCTATCTTTTTCGATGGACTTCTTATCCTTGATCCGGCGCTCGTAACACTGGACATGTTCCGTGGCCAAACTTATCGGGCACAATCTGAGACATCTTTGGTCCGGTAGTAAGATAGTTTCTTCTCCATCTGCTGAGTTGGCTTCTCTGATCACTGGCAATAATGAGAGGAATCTTGAGGAACTCCATGTTGCAGCAACTTGGACGTTTTCGAGGGTTCCGATTTTGACCGGTCAGCATCGAAAGCTCTCCAAATTGGGAATTGCTGTTGAGAAGCTGATGCAGGAGGACATTTTTTTTTTTGCGAGGGGATGCAGGAGGGCATTGATTTGCAGCCAGGGCTACCTAATCTACAGCACCTGTGGTTGTGGATACCAAGATCCCCGCGAACAAGGATTGTCATCCGTGATGGTGTGGTGGCATTTCAGCTTCTCAAATATTTTAGAACTAGCAGGGTAACCCGCGCATTTGCGCGGCTAGATGTTCTATATGTTTTTGTATCTATATTGTCATTGAGTTGTTGGTAGATGTTAGGACGTACAAAGTGTGGAACCTCGTTTGTGATTTTTCTAATTATATTATCTTAGCATGAGGGTAAATTAGTGTACTCATTGAATTTTTTTTTGCTGTATAAATTAAGTTGTTGTATCTTGCTTGGTATGTGACAACAGAAAAGCAAACATTGTGATGCACGCATGGCATGCCAATCTATATAGTGCTTGGTACCTTTTTTCAGCTATTCCTTATCTTCTTCTAATCCATTGTTTTCTGTATTCTATCTGCACTTTTTAAAACATCTCAACAAACATTCAATCTAACATTAATGTAGTACAATTGTAACATCATCATTGTTGTTGTTTTGTGCATTATCATGTCTGGACATGCTTCCACACATGCTAATATAATAGTTTTGCTTGCGTATTTCCATTGCTTGTCCTTCCATTTGTTTGGACCCACAACTAACCGATATTGGATATGAATATACAACTTCTTAGTTTTTCCTCTTCCACTACACATCTTTTGGTGTTCGTCTTCCGTCGACATTATTTTTTTGGATTACATATGAACAATAGATGATTTATACATAAAATTTTCGTGTCCTTGCACACCTATGTATGCTTCTACCATGCACACCTTGATTTGACTAATTGACTTTATTGCTTGTCTATCTAAGGCCTATATATAATTGTTGGCGTATATTATCAAATAGTGTTAGGCACATTTGCTTACCTATTTAAGACAACATGGATTCGTTTGTATTACTGCTCTGTTTTATAAAAACTGGTCGTTTGTTTTCTATTTTCATCTTGGCACATATGTAGTGTCCTTGCACACGGTGCTTTTGTTTTTCCAAGAATTATGTTAATTGGTTTTCTTCGTTAGTTAAATTATTTTCTCAAAAGGAAAAAGGTGTAGCGTGTGTAGAATGTTCGTCTTCAGATCTGTTACTCGCTTCTTAAAATACGTTCCACAGAAGTATCGCTTTAGTTTCCACGCAGCGCAGGAACACAGCCCACAGAACTGTCGGTTTTTTCTCTACCTTCTTTGCATGCACAGTAGACACTGATTTCTTGTCGGATTTTGGCCATCACAATCCTTCTTTAGCTGCTGGATGAGATGTTGTCATGACATTTTGAATCTCTCGCTTGCCCAGCCCACAGAAGTATCGCTTTGTCCTTTTCCTTCCTTGCACCCACAGTGGACTCTGAATTTTTTGTGGGATTTGTGGCATCACGATCCTTCTTTAGGTCCTCTATCAGATGTTGTCATGGCATGCTAAAGGTTCATGGTGGATGAGATGCTGTCATGACATGTTGAATCACTCGCTTGCCCAGCCCATCGATGTATCGCTTTGTCCGTTTCCTCCTTTGCACCCACAGTGGAGTCTGAATTTTTTGTGGGATTTTTGTGGCATCACGATCTTCTTTAGGTGATCTATCAGATGTTGACATGCCATGATGAAGGTTCATGGTGGAATTGGATCCTGCCAAAGTAGGACAGGCTAACGATCACATCCCACAGAAGTACTGCTATCTCCTCTTCCTCCTTTGCACGCACAACGGACACTGAATTTCTTTCAACGGACACTGAATCTCTTGCCTGACGGAGGTTCATGGTGGGTGTGGATCCTGCCAGTACGAAGTGCCTGCTACCAAGACATGAAGCGCCGCAGATCCCGCTGGGTTGCCGGACGGCTGCCGTATTCCCAGCGTCATCGTGCTACCAAGACGCGGAGCGCGGCAGGTCCCCATGGGCATATTACCATATAAGATTTGACAATATCTCCTACTCCAATACGATCAAGACTCTTCAATCACAAATCAATCAGGCCATGAATCAATCTGGCAACTAACTATTAAATTGTACGCTTTCAAAAGGAAAGAAAAGTACCCGGTTGTACACGGGCACGTGACCTCCTTTTCTTTAGCTGGAACGTAACCAACTTGTATACGTATATTTAGCCTTTTTTTTTTGCATGGCACGTATATTTAGCCTAGTTGACTGTGCCAACCGGACTACTTTTTTTTTTCTTTGTTATTAATCGTGTTTGGCTCCCATCGGAGTACACACTTTTTTTCCCTATTATTATTCTAACTGTGTTTGGCTCCAGCGTAAACATGTATCTGTTTGTACGTGACAGATTGTACCCAATAGATGTTATACGTAACTTCGTTCATCTTTTTATCTCAACCGTTATAATTAAAATCAATGGATACTATTTTTTTAGCATATGTGGATTAACGTGATGGCTTGTTTGTCTTCTATTTTAATTATATATAATAGATCACGTGCTTCGCCCCCATGCCTAACCTTCATGCGAGGGGCGATGCCCGAACTCCAAAAGTTGCATCTACAAATCCACGAGCGTGGAGTGGAGCGTCACGGCCCCGCGACCATTGAAGGTGTGGAGCACCTGCCGAATCTCAGGCACATCGACATTGATATTTACTTTGAGGGAGCTGATACAGAGTCCCGAAGAAGGGCTGCCGACGCAGAGGCTGATCCAGGACACCCAAGCATCAAGATCATACTTTACGGTAACAGAAGCTCTTTTATTCGTGAACTTCCAGTGGAAGTTCTACAGGGGACGAAGAGGTGGAGAGGCAACCGAATGATGCAGGTAACCTCCTAGTCAAACTTCTGCTTACTTTCATTCGTGCAACACTTCAGTTTGATTCATCCTTGGAGACCAGTATGTCTGAACCGTTCCTTTGTTGGTGCATGCATGCACACCAAAATTAGTTACGCCTGAAACTTCCTTCCTCTGTTCTTAAGGTCAAATCTATGTGAACCTGTGAAGCCTAACACAACTTTCCTCCTCCTGTTTGTTTATAGTGGCAGTTGATCGATCTGCCGAGGCAGCCACGCATGCTCCATCCACCGTTGTTGATGGATGAACAAGGAATTCACAGTAGGGGCAGTGGTGAAGCTCTCCACAGATTTTGCACTACACATCCAAGAATTGAATTCACTTCAAGTGTCGACCATTTCGACGGTAGGATAGACTGATGCTGTGGCGTTTACCTAATGCTCTACTTCTGTTATGACCATGGTTTTAAATAGTCGGCTATAGCCCCGCTATAGCCCGCTATAGCCTTTTCAGCAGGGTGCCGCTAAATAGTCGCCTTCATAAATAGCCCGCTATAGCTGATTTGGAGGCCCGCCGCTATTTTCCATAGCCCGATATTTAAAACATTGGTTATGACCAGCGGTGGCGGAGAGGTACGCGAGCACTGGCCTGAAGAAACTGAAGAGGAAAAACAGAGCATCGGGTAAAGCACCACGTCGGCCTAATCTGGTCATTAACAGAGTATTGGGTAAATGGCACTGCTAACGCCAGTTTACTAGGGAGATGAAATACCGATGTATGGAGACGTTTTTGGGGTTGTTTGAAAGACTAGTTCTGGAGTCAATACCACTATAAATTACAACATGTCTAGTGTGAATACTTGTTCTATTTTTATTACAAGAGTGTAATATAACTGAACTCCCAAGCAGGCCTTATTGGTGCACAGCATGATACACGGTAAATTATTTACAGGTGTAGAGACACTAAGTATGTACGTGATGGACGTGATGGGTTTACAGGTCAAGAATTTCACTGCAGATTAGGTTGAAGGACATGATAGCTGAAGTTTGAGCGAGATCGGCTGACTTCCGAATTTACTTGTAATTAGGAAGAACATACTACTTAAATTTAACAACTTGACATTAGGTTGGCATGCATATATTGCCCAGCTGTAGGCTAGGTGAGCATGAACACATGGGGAAATCTGGAGTACTACTTTTAGTTGCGTGTTAATCAACAAACCGTGGAGAGGTAGATGAACAGGGACCAGGCGAAAAACATGACGTAGAGGGTTTTTAATCAGGATGGAGGACAAAACCTTTCAGATAAAGACAGCTGCTCAGGTTTGCCCGTGGCTGCGTTTTGATTTTCGGTTTGTGTTTTTTTTTTCGTCCTTGGCCGAAATGGCTGAATTTAAGGAATTTTAAATTTTTCGGAAAAATCTTGGACGAAATTGCAGAATCAAAATTTGAAATTTTGACCAAAATTTGACCAAAATTTGGCCGAAATTTGGCTGAAATTTGAACAAAATTTGAAATTAAATAAAGCATAAACATAGCAGCGCAACAACCATCAGGATTGATCATTTAAACTTAAGCAAATAAGCTCAAGGGAATAATAAAACTGCATCTGTCCAACATAACAGGCACACATTAGTTATAAAGTTGCCTCCTACATAACCCTTAATAGTCCAACATCAGTTCAACCATCACAACGTAGTTCAGAGTTCAAATAGTCCGCTACAGCCAACAAACTTAAAGGATTACACATAGAAACAACAGCTCCAAAAGACAACCATCAAAGCATGACATTGAAACAACAGCTCCAAGCTTGCCTACACCCAAAAGCTTCTTGATATCCCCGGTTATTCTTCACATGCCATTTCTGGTTTAGAGAAAACAGAGGAAGGGTCAGGATGGAAGTAGTTCTGCATCGGAATTATCTTCTGCCACTTTGTGCAACAAAAAATAAAATGGATTATCAGGACAAGTAGCTAGTAGAACAATACTCAAATGTTATGCATGCTCATGAATCAAATAACGAATCTACTGCAGCAATATAGTTTTTATTCACCAAAAAGCTTCAGGAGAAAAGGTTAAATGCCTCCATACACTAGAATGATGAATTCTAGTTTATAGTTTGCACTCCAGCACAACAAAACTCTAAGGATACAAAGCAAGCAACATAGACACAAACAGCCCACTGTTGGCTTGGACAAGCCGTTTGTCAATTGTCATATAGAAGGAAAATCCATGGTGAAAAATGTGAATAAAAAATCATGCATAAGCTCAAACATATTGCAGGATAAATATAGTGGTTAACATACCTATAAAACAGCAGCTCCAAGTTTGCATACATCCAAAAGCTTCTTGATATCCTTAGTTCTTCATGTGGCATTTCTGATTTAGAGAAAACAGAGAAAGGATCAGGATGGATGTAGTTCAACATCAGAATTTTCTTCATCCACTTTGTGCATAATGAAATGAAATGGACTAACAGGGAAGTGTCTAGTGCAACAATAGTCAAGTGGTAACATTTCAGGATAATATAAATACATTGCTTAACATGATAACGAGGCTAGGCATGGATAGAAAGTGCATGCATCTAAGTAACTAGCAGCTCCAAGTAACTAAAATTTTCTAAGCAATTATCATGAATGATAAAACACTAAAAAGAAGAGACTTACCAGATTTCTAAGCAACAGGGTATAGGCTGTTGACGTCCTTGGTCTTCTTCTTGACAAGCCATATAGATCAAGATATATGCCTTACTATATAGAAATATGAAAGAGAGATCCAAATACTCTAAATTGTGATCATCCTCATCTCACTACATGGACAGCGCAGTGTACTGTTATGTCCACTCACACCAAAAAACTTCAACCAATTTACGAACAAATACCAAATAGTTTCATGGAACTACTGAATTAAGTGAGAGCTCTAATGCCAACTTTTTTCATTTGAACTAAGTTAGAGCTCTATAAGATCCCCATGCAATCTCACAGCTCATATCATGTTAGTATGTTACCTTTCCAAGATCTTTGGGAATCACTTGCACTTGCATCATGGTTGCCGCTGCCACTCCTATTTGCAGTTCCATTACCTGAAAATCAAATGAGAAAAGAACACCGGTCAGTTATGAAGTGTAGGTAACTAAGAAAGCAACTTTGCTTACTAGGGTGTCCTCATATTAATAATAAACAAAAAACAGTACAGCCCGATGCTCTAATTTAGATAGTAAGGAGTAAGTTATTTATATATAACTCGATGCTCTAGTTTAGATACTAAGGAGTAAGTAATTTATATACAACTCAATGCTCTAGTTTGCCAAGCAGACAAGTCACAAAATGTAATATGTTCTTGAGAATGATACAATGATGCTTAGTTCTAGAACCACCACTTAATGGTACCGCTGAACATTGAAATTAATCATCGGTCAACATGTACTTTTCTGTTGAAATTAATCTGTTCTTGAGAAAAAACATTAATGTTGCGCACAAGCATCATCTCAACAGCTCAAAAACAAGCACACGGCCCATATATATGGAACAATTATATATTCTAGGACGTTCATAACAAGGTTTGTAACCCACTTTTCTGTTGAACCAAAATAAATATTACCAGATCTAGAGCATCCTTGGTGACTACAAGATGCATGCATATTTCAGATTAATAATGTCACTACTATGTTCAACTCATCAAGACTCAATTTTTCTTACCCCGTATGATATATGCATTTGCCAAGCCATTTACCAGGGGCCTCTCCTTGATCTAAAGCAACACAAGTACATGGCGGTACAGATTATAACTAAGAAACAAAGAAACATCAATCTGAAATCACTGAAGAACTGAAACTGCATGCATGTACCATGGACGAGACAAATTGTTGCTTCAAGTAGGAGGATATAAAGGCATCAAGAACATTCGTACCTTGCCAATCAACTGGACGCCCTCTAGGATGTTACCGCTGCCCCGTGCTACTGCCTCCTTTCAACTGGTCGGCTGGCGCACCATCAGCTCCATTGCCGCAGCCACCGAGCACCATGCTGCAGTCTGAGAGAGGCAACAGACAGGAAGTGGATGGGGTGGAGGCGAGGAGATGCGGAGGAGGGCCGGAGATGTGGAGGAGGGAGAGGAGATGGGGTGGAAGCGCTCGCCTGAGATGTGCGCAGCGGCGACGCCGCACACAGGAGGAGGAGGGATAGGGAAAGAGCGATTTAGGGTTAGGCTGCGTGAGTTCGTGGGCTCTCGAAGCTGGGCCGGACAAAAAAAATCAAACTGGGCCAAATTATTCGGCCGATAGGCCCATTTATCAGGCCCTAGCGAGACGGACGAAATTCATTTTTTTCGGCCAAAAATCAAAACGCAGGCCCGCGGATATGTGCTAATTAGATTTACAAGCACACAACATGTGCATGCTGCTTGCCTTTACCTAAGTGTGCTCTAATTCATAGCAAGGAAAATTAGTTCACATGGCAATTATTATTGTCGTACGAGTGGATTTCGGGCAGAAGATCGTTAATTTACAGGTTTATCTGCGCTTCAGTCACCAGTCATCACGCACGCACAGACGGAAGTGCAATTTCCTTGCAGACAAGAAAAATTAATCTTCATGAAATCATCATCTTCTGCACACAAGCTGTTACCACCTGCCTCCCCATAGCGAGAGAGTTGACTAGTTCTGTTTCGACAGGTACCGTTCATCTCCAATCAGTCGTCCAAATTTCAGGATCTAGAAATTCATTATGCCCGTGTTAGCAACTTAGCATACACGATGCATGGTTAACTGCGTAGACGTGGTATATTTACCATTTTAAAATGAAAAATGCACTATACCGAAGAAGGTACTAGCAGTCCTCTCGGTTGGCGTTATGTTTCCTAATAATCTATAGCTGATATGGAGTTCTCGTTCGGTCGTTCCTGCCTTCACTGCCACCTTGTCCTTGTTCATCACGAATTTCCATAACCGACACCCCCAAATAGTGTGAAAGTGCAACCCTGATAGATGAAAGAGCACACGCTTTACTAGTCTGGAATCTTAGCAAACCAAATCAGTGTAATGGACTACAGCATCACTATAACTAAGCAGACAACGAGGTGATACAGAAATAAAAAAGAACTGGAAACACTGATTACCTTTCTGACCCCGTCAAACATGCGAGACCACGAACCGGCATATTGACCGCGTCAAGCTTTATCTTCAGCCTGGGAAATATGTAGCACTCACTATTTTACCACCAACATTTTTTTTAAACTGAGTCAAAAGATTTGTCTCATCGATTAATTAAGCAGAAGAGAATTACCAGTTAATTAATAGAAGACCGGGCAAAAACCGACACAAACCGACCACATGCGGACTACTTATAGAGCATGCAACCCCAGAAGTGCACGATCAGTCCTAGAACCATACCTAGCACGCAACTACCATCAATCCCCACACTACTACACCGCAAGGAAACCCCGAACAAAAGTGCCTGGGCTGAAGAGCACGAACACAGCCAAATTCACGGAGACAAGCATGAAGTGCCAACGCACCGACCTTGTCACCCAGCGACACCACCGCTCCATCTCCATCGGAAGCATCAATGAAAGAGGTGAAGTGGGCTCCCCAAAACGCTCCTGCAGCTCAGGCATAATAGGCAGCACTAGAGCCACGGCCTCGTTGATGACTACACACCCAGAAGGAGTCAACAACACAGACATCGATGACGGACATGATGTAGCAGGAGGGGAGAAATGTCCATAAAGGCTTGCTTCCTCCCCAACTGAAGATCCAATCGGAAACTCAAGCAGGGAAGTCACTACAGGCACAATTGTAAGTTTGGCGAGAGCAGCCTCCCTCTCCACAAACACTCCCAACTCACGCAAGGCAGTCGCGAAACTCAGCGCGAAGTAATTCGATATCCTTTGCCAGGACGGGCTGCAATTGCACATCCACCTGTGTTGCGACAATCTCCAGTGGCATCATGACGAGACTTTGACGACAGATCGGAGCGGTGCGGAGCACAGCAAAAACACACTTTGTGACCGAAACAAAGGCATCCCGTGCACCGGATTGGGTCCCTACAAGAATGGGCATGATGGCCTTTGGACAGACACTGAAAGCATCGATCCCTGATCCATGCCGGAGGAGCTGGCCGGGCAATGGAAGAGGGCTGACGGAAGGCCTTTGTAGATGGCGAACAAGGGCACCCGATGACAAGGTGCCAATCTCCCAACGTTTCCCCACAAGCTGCTGGCGCGCAGCACATGGGATCAGCGGGCGTCATCTTCGTGCTGACGCATCCAAGCCAGTCCCCCAACCAAGAAGTACAGGAGAGGCCACCGGGACGGTGCATGATAGACCGGCGGCAGTAGGCGGCTTCACGGATGGTGCAGGCGGCAACTGGAGGGGCGTGAGTGGAGCGGTCGGGACAAGCTACAGACCGCATCAGGAGGCAACTGCCAGAGCACTGGGAGCCCCGTCCTGGATACCACAGCATTGCCCCGGCAAGGTTGTGAGGGCTCATGTTCCACTCCTGCTTTTTCTTCCGAGAGGGAAGGAGAGAGCAGATGGCGCGGCGGCCGCAGGGGTGGCCGGAGCAGGGAGATCCGGCCGTGGTTGTATCGAGACATGGCGAGACGTGGTTGTATCGTGCTTACCTGAAATCAGTGGAGCTCCACACATGAACAGCACCATAATCACCACCTGTAATTAGAAGTTGAAGACTGGGACGGGCAACGACAGAATAAACTATAGACTCGTGTTGGAGCGTATGAACGCACTCCTTCTTCTGCAAGTCCCATATCTGTTTTGAAAAAAAAAAACAAGGCACTCATATATTAGAAATGCTAGATGTATTTTGTATTAATGTACTTCCCAGCATAATATCCGACCTTGGCAGTCTTGTCTTTACAGCCACTAATCAAATACTGCTGAACATCACGCTTGAAGAAATCCACGCTGTACACCCAATCCGAATGCCCAGACAGGGTATATTTGGATTTGGGAGAATCAAGACTCCAAACCTGAACACCAACCATAAGAGCTTCCAATCAAGGTATAGTAGAAAGTTTACTTAGCAAACAAATAAGATAGAGAGAAAGCAAAACCTTTACTGTACGATCCCATGAAGCACTTGCAAAACTGTTGGTGTCCTCTGGGTTAAATTTTAGGTCATAAATAGAACCCGAGTGTTCTTCAAATGTCTGCATGCAATTCCAGTCCTGGTCCCAGTCCCAAAGCTTTATTTGGCTATCACACCCTGATAGCACATACGGCTGGGTCGGATGAACGTCTAATGTACACCAGGCATCGTCACAATCATGAACTTTGAAACTCGTGACCTTTTGGAGTTCCTTTTCATACTTGTACACATGGACGAAACAATCCTTTGACCCAGCCACAAGCCACCGCTTTCGTGCAATAAATTTAACA
This sequence comes from Aegilops umbellulata, assembly GCA_032464435.1. Taxonomy (NCBI): domain Eukaryota; kingdom Viridiplantae; phylum Streptophyta; class Magnoliopsida; order Poales; family Poaceae; genus Aegilops; species Aegilops umbellulata. The sequence goes on along the minus strand of CP136059.1, from coordinate 443,181,314 downwards.
GTGGATACTGCAGTGAGGGCAATCATCTGATTAGCATATCATTGTACAACTGTATATATGGTGGAAGAAAATTATGTTAACAAAGAAGTCAGAGAGCTTACCTGCTTTCTTTGAGACCTTAACCAAAGCGACCAATTTCTGCCAGTAAAAATAAATGACTCATTTGCTGGTCCAATGTAAACAAAAGATTGGTATATTTGCCAACAAAAATTGAGCTTTCGGTGATGACCCTTTACACTTAATCGTGGCGTAACCGTCTAATTCAATTAAAATACTAGGACGGAAAAAAGAAGTGCGCAAAAACATTAGCCAATATGGTGTGGCGTTTTCTTGGCTGTGGCTAAAAACTTCAACATTATGGTATGGCCCCAATCGACCATCACCGAACATAGACATTTCATGCTATTTGGCAATCAACGGAATCTGTATAGGTACTTATGAACTACTCCCTCTGTCCCAAAATATAAGAGCGTTTTCTGTAGCTGCTAGGGCCACAAGCATCTTTCTGATGCAAAGGGCAAGCGGCCATAATTTTCTTTCTTTATCAAAAATACTAGCAGAAGAAGCAGTACAGTAACTTGCCTGCGACTGCGTGTCATAGTTCCATATCTTAACATACCCTTTATAGTGAGCTGTTATAATCCTGTATCATGAGAAGGTATGAAAGCGGGATAACCAGATCCAATGCACTCACTTGAAATGAAGATTAAAGATTCAAATGCCCTTATAATCATACACTTACAATGGCTCTGTCTGATTTGCATCTATGCATTCGATGAATCCTGGCTCTGCTTCATAATCTATAATCTGATCAAACAATATTTCTGTCAACACTAGACAAACCACCACTGAGATGGAAGGTCTTGGGAAGAGAAGAAAATGAACCCCCGGAAATAAATACCTGTATTATAGGTTGGACTATCTGCTACATCGTCAATGCATCAAAGATGACAGACAAAAAGAAGCATCAGTACAATTCATGTCGTCGCTCAGCAGCATTATTTCAATGCCAGAACGCAATTAGGATCATAAATGAATTTAGTTGTGATTTTGATCATATCGACTCATCTATCTTAGACAGTAGAGTAAATTAGAAGGAACCCTCTTTTGTTTTATCCGAAAGTGGGCTGTAATTTAATTGCGCCAGCCGGGTTTTGAACTCAAAACCTCTTGGCTCTGATACCATGTAGAAGTACATGCTCTAGCAAATGCAACCAAAAGACCGATCTTTTGGTAGAGACTAGGCAGCACATTATAGGTCAACAAGTCCAGTTCCGACGCCCACTTCGCCACGCCCTCACACTCCTCAGATCCCGCGCCCGCCGCGCACGCACGCCAACGGGACGCGACTGGTTCCAGTGCCCAGCGCCGCCACGCCCCGCGCGTCTGTCTAACTAACACGCGCACACACACACACGCACCTACACCGTGGTCCCGACGCGCCCGACGCGTCCAGTGCGCGCCCATACACGCGCCAGCCGTGCCGAGCTCGTCGCCCCGGCTTATTACACACAACAAACATGTACTTCTACAACCGCCACTTCAAACCCCACAATGCTCGCGGCGCTTGGGCGTCAGATGGCAGCGCAAGGGCACCGAGGAGGCGAGGACGCCTATTGCACCGCCTGCAGCTCGTCGACATGGGCGGCCACGTGGTTGGATCGCTATGCTGTCCGGCTTCCTCCCATGCTTGTGCGGCATGTCGACCAAGTTCGTGGATGCTGACAACGAGGCCGTTGTAGTGTGGCCCAGGGAGACCAAGATGCTCTATGGCCAACCCGACGCTCGTCATGGCCAACATCCCCATGTTTGCCCGGGTCGCGTGGGAGTACCCCGACGCCCATGGTCATGTCGCCCGCCCAGCTCGGTGGTGCCAACTCCAAGATTATCAGCGGATGGGTTGTGCACATTTGCCACGTGTGCTGGACATACGCTCAACCTGGTGCGGATGGTGTTGTATGATGAATGTCGACCAATGCGCGGAGCGCGGATGGAGCTGGCTGGTGAGCCCAAACTCTGTCTTACCATGCGCTCGACTTGGTGCGAGTGCAACTGGCGGGCTAATGCACATTGCTCGGCTAAATGGCTGAGGACACCTATAGAACTTGGGGATCAAGCTCCACGCGGTAGGTGTCCGAACTAGCGTGAACACCTCTGGGAGGGACACATCATGCTCGTGGACACGGAGATAATTAGGTTGTCAGACTAATGGTCGTATAGGGGAAAAGAGCAAAAGAAAAGAAAACTAGGTTGTCAGACACCAAGCAAGGTTTCTCAAGGACTCGATCGATCGGCGTGGCCATGGACACAGCGGTGATCGGCAACACTGACCTCTCCAGGCATGCCAAGATCAACTGCGCCGAGGGCTTCCACTCTGCAGAGCTTCATCCCGGCCGCACCCTCTCATCACCGGACGTGCTCCAAGTCTCCAGTCTCAACCCCAACCAATTCTGGGAAGGAGGCGATGGAGGAGGGGGCAGAGAGGAGGGATGAAGATGACATGTAGGCCTATGTCCACGTCAGCTTAAAATCCATGTGTATTGCCAACTCAGCTTGACAATCAATGCCCATCGTTTAGTTTCGCAGTTAAAAAAAGGTTAATCGATGAATAAGTGTTAGGTGCCACGACACTACCGTGACAGGAGTGGTTAATGAGTATTGACTTTCCTTGATTCGAAGGAAAAAAAGACTATTGACTTTCCTCATTTTGTATGGTAAAATTTGAAATAGCACCTAGTAATTTTTTAAATGATTGGACATAGCTTTGTAAGTCATATACATGGACAGACAGACAATTGAACACTTTCTTTCTAGTGCATTATATGGTATATGTACAGTTTTGATCAAACAAGGATGAAACATCCCTGGTAACCAATAGCTCACTTATCCCGGCTGAGTGAAACATTGTTTACTCGAAATATTATACCTATTATCCTGTCGTTGGCATGCTGTATTAATTAAATTTCTGCCATGCTATTACTCTTACTTGCACCATTATTCATTACACACAAATTTCATTTGTACTAGCCAATAATTAAATATGCACAGCTTTTGTAAATAAGTTTTCTTTCTTAGTTTAGCAATCTCACCTGTGTCTCGGTGGCTGTATCATGTGCTGATGTACACACACGCACGCACACAAACTAAATTCTGACTTCTCAACAACACATATTTTTTTGTTGATTTTATACTACACGAAAATAAAAAGGAAAAGATGTGCAACCCAACCTAATCTACTGATTATACTGTGGTACTCCGTTTAAAATAATCTTAAAATATGTTTGATCTGGACGTCTTTTTTTTGTTGCAGAAAGCGATCTCTCCGTAATTTCATTCACAAAACCACAAAGTTCAGTTCTACTACAAAGCGTAAGTAAATATATTTTGATTTGAACGCCTATCAATTTGGCACTCTAACTATAATCAAAGATCATTTGCACTGGGAACTAATTGAATAGACAAAGCTTTGCAAGTTAGTATTCTTAGGCAACTCACCACGCTGGTTTCCTCACTTGCTTCTTGTGGCTCACTGACGTCAAAAACCACATCCAAATTCACGTCATCAACCACATTGACCGCCTCATTAATGGACATGTTTGTAGTTATATCCTCAACTGCAAGGCAATCATTCACTTTGGTGCTCCATACAATAAGTTCACTGTCACGATGCATATATCCCGGTGTCTTGTCCTGCAGCTGCATTGTTATCTCAACACTACAAATGGATCGTGGCGGCATAATGCCTTTCTGCGGCTGTATGCAGTATGCCAGGGGGCTTGTATTTTTTATGTTGAAGGCAATGTAAGAACCCGTCTCATTGGTTAGCTGAAGTTTGCATGACATCTGTTTGTTAAGTTCAAAAGGAAAATGTAGTTGGAGTGGCTCAATTCCAAGCATATCATCTTCTGAGTAAGGGCTTATCTTCATGAAAAGAGCAGGAGTACATATATGTGTTACACACCATACTCAGGGTAAGTAGTCCAAAGCTAATTAATAAGGCCCATGGAGCATACGAGCTTACCTGTCCAAATGTATGTTCATAGGCATTCCTGTTTTTTTCATTAGCACCTTCAATTTCTCTTATAACATGTATCATATCCCATATATATGGCCGTTTGAATGGGTCAATTTCCTCAGCGTAACCCAATTTCGAGGCATTTTGCTACTTGTTGGTAAACCAATGGTGTTTCATTCCCAGTTTTCTTCCATCTGTGCCTCCATCTCCTAAGTACCTGTCATTCCACAAAACGTGACATACAATAAGTTGAAATGTTCAACAGAAAACTCAAGCATCGGGATGATGACACGTAAACCAGCTTAGACACGCATCTCTCATCTACACAAAATTAGGCAAGGCGACGGATGCTTAGGATTGATGCAAAAAAGAGAGATAAGGTTTTAATTCCCAGTATAATCAATCACGTAAGATCCCAATATCTCTCTCACTCACTCCAAAGATCTTTTGCCATACCGAGCATCCCATGTGCTTTGTTGTGTGTGGCTGTGTGTGTGTGTGTGTGTGAAAGAGAGAGAGAGGTGAGAAGAGTTCATACATACAAAGAGGCGCTAGAGACAGAACAGATGGATTTCTCCACGTAGTGAAGTTGTGAGGCTACTAATTCGATATTCTGAATATTGTTGATTTATATATAAAAAATTGGTTTCTAGTTTTGTAAGTTTTTCTTGTGGTTGTTGAAGCTTTCCCTATATAACGCATCCAAACTATGTTCTTTAACACGTGCAAATATGGTTGTCCTAGTATTTTCATGCAGAGCTGGAAAGTTCTCCCTTTATTTAGAAAAATGGTGAAGCAAAAATCGAAGCATCTCAATTCTCAACAGAGTATTTCAGCTTGCCAAGGAACAAAGGAAGAGGCTCCCTCGCGTCACTTCCTCCAGGAGGACCGAGAGAGTAAACCCTAGCCTCCCCTGCTGCCGCCCCCTCCTCCCTCCCCTCTCCCCCCTCGTCATCTCCAGAGGCGGGCGTCGGGAAAGCCCGCGTGCAGCCGGTGAAGGGGCGGCGGGGATCTGGCGACTCGCGGCCGTGGCGTAGCTGTCTAGAGCGGCAGTGCACGGCGGTCCGAGATCTTCCTCCTGCAGTTGTTCCTCCCGAAGGCACGACGTCACTTCGGTGTCATCGCGAGGACGACGGACTCGGCAAGGGTGTGACAGGTTTGAGGCACAAGGACCTCGAAGCAGCGGCTCCGAAAATGCAGGCGGCAGCGGCCCCTCCGCCGGGGATGACTGGGCAGAAGGTGGCTCCATGTCACGGTGCCTAGGGATGGCAGATCACGGGATCCCGTACCTGGTTTCGTCGTACGAGGCGTGTGGCGGCCGGAGCTATCTCCAAAGTCAGATCGTGCTAGATGCGGGAGAACCACAACACTTTGGGTTCACGGATTGAAAACTAGGGCAATGGCTCTAGATGATGGTGGCGGCACTGACCTCATGGTTGGTGGCGATCTAGCAGGCTACGGCTGCGGGGATGTGCGGATGCCAGTGAAAAACGGGCCAACTTTGGTCATGACGGACGATGGCGGTGTATTTGTGTCGTTACCTTGTCGAAGGCATCATTGTCGCGGCTCTCATCTTCCAACCCGGGCTACTCTAGGGAAACCCTTGATCGCGGAGACCCGGAACAGACAATGGCAGCGGGCGGCGCCGGCGCCGTTCTCCTCCGCTTTGTTTTTTAGAGCTGGCTGGAGGGGTGCTGAGGTGGAGCGGCATGCTTTCTTCCTAGTCGAAGACGGCAGTCTCGGCGGCATGGTGTAACGGGGTCTCGATGGCAGACTCATGATGATGCACGCATGCAGGGCGGTGGTGTTGTCTGGCATTATGATGGCAGGTCTGGCAAGGTCTATGTGTTGACCCCAGTCCTGAAGATTGCTTCACGAAAGAAGGGTACAACGACTTTTGGAGCGTGCGCATGCGGTGCGCGTTAAGGGCTTGCGTTTTAGATGATGTGCATAGGTGTAAGGTCAGGGCGCCCTGATCATGGTCACCCCATCATTAAGGTTGTAGGTGTGGCGACACTTGTCTCCTAGAATGTGGCTTCGAATGGATCAATGTTTTATCTCGTAAGGCTTTGTTGAATAATTTAGTAAAATTGGCCTAATGTTTTATCTTGTAAGACTTTGTTGAATAATTTAATAAAATTGGCTAAGGCCAGGGGTTCAACCTCCTTTTCAAAAGACAAAAAAATATGTTCGCGAAAGCTCTCTTATAAATATATATATAGCACAAAAACCTTGATGGTGCTATGCTTACAAGGCGTAAGAATGGGCAGTCCAAAGTTGACTAAACGTCAGACATGCACTGTGGCTTTTGGAACCTTGATGTCTTATGTCTGATGCAGAACAAGGACACTAACTTTGCACGGGATACGCCTGAAGCTTGCGACGCTTTCATCTTGTCATGATCGCTTGTTCTGAATCGCCAATTTGGCTTCTGCAGCACCCATCTCCTACTTGCTACTCCTCTATGTCACTTCTATACAGGGACGCTGCAGAATGTTGATGATCAACAAGTGTTGCGGTGGGGGTGGTGCCGGCCGTCAACAAATGTTGAACTTCATAGTGGCTGTGGTGGTTGTTGGGTTTCCTCCTGGTTGGTTCGGTTCAGTCTTAATTAGTGGTTTGATTAACTCTTACTTTCTTATCTCACACGTAAAAAAAGAGATAAGAGGGACCATGTTAAAATTTGCCACAAGAGCATATACATACAACAACCAGACGACCACTTGTACCACTCGAACTCGGCTAACTAAACCTGCCCGGAATCTAGACTCAGAGCACACCACGTACACGTTGTGCTACAATTCCTAAATTGTCAAACTTGAACGCCAAACTAAATTACACTCAGTCAGCACTACAAACTGACACTACTAAGACACATCGGCATGGACCAACTTTGTCCAAACTGTACACGACAAACTGACTCTAATACGACCTTGCTTAGCATCTACCCCTCCAAGAATACTTGTCAGACCAGTACTACAGCAAGCGCCAGAACTCAAACAAGAACTTAACACCTACCAGACTGCACTAGAGGTTCATACATCACTGATGGATGCCTAAATCCCAGGACTGGCGGTTTTTGGGCCGGTCAGGGATTAAACGTCACTGGTGACTACTTTCAGCGTCGACGAAGCAAACACACCGGTTAGTGGGGATTAGTTACGCAAACAAAAGACCACGAGCCATCCAGCCTGTGCCTGCCCCATCGTCGCTATCCGCAAACCGGGAACAGACACATCATGGGGACGAGCAGAAGTTGTCGTGCAAGTGCAAGGATGCCACCGGCATCACTGTCGTCTTCCACATCGTCATAGCCATCATGGTCCCGCATGTCATGTCAGAACTTCGGATCTGGAGCAGGAGATGGCGGAAGAACCCAGGGACCCACCCCTTGGCGTCGCCCTTCTAAATTCATGCTCACCTACCGTCGCCCTTTTACATTCATGCTCGCCTACAGACGATGTGGACGGCAACTTGGGCAACAGCAGGGGCCTTCTCCAATGTTGGAGATGACGGATCTGGAGCAAGAGATGGCTATTGGTGTAGTGAGCCCCTCCGCAAGGTTTGATAGGGTGGTCATATGCGGTTCGAGGCGAAATTATAAGTTTTCAATGGGGTCGATGCTAGCAAATATGGTGCACACGATGCATTGTTTTCCTCCTTGGAGGAAAGAACTCGCTTGAAAGTCACAATTGACTACGGATGGCGAACAAATTCCACGGTGGAGGTCAGCTTAGGCCCGCATCGGTGTTGTCAACATCAAGGGGGCGCACGGGTTATTAAAACAAGATGGTGCCATCGGGTTGCAGTGTTGCTATTCTCGAGGATAACACTCCTGGTCTAGTTTAGCTAGGGAATTTGTCTCATTTGTCACGGTTTTGCATGGTCATCCTTTGGTCGACAACAACCTTTCTTATATCCGCATGAGCTCCCTGCCCTCTTGACATGGTATCGGAAAAAGTAGAATAAACAACGCTCACAAGTTGTGTTTCCTAGGAGGAAAACAAACCTTGGCTAGATCTTTGTCAACTGAGCCTTAACCAAGTCTCAGTGGAGTGGCATAACATATAAAAAAAAGAAAAAAAATTGCACGGATCTCCGCGTAAGATCTCATGAATATAGCATCGATCGAGACATAACAAAGTCTCAGTTGACTAAAATTTAGCAAAACTAATTAATTTTCGTTGTGGATAAATCAAGTGTGGGTATTTCTTCAATCCACCAAGGTCACATATAAGCAACATAGCATGGTATAATATACAATTTCAGCGTGAAGTGAGAGTGGTCCAAGGACTCTGGGAAGCTGTGAAGAGACAGGGCCGGTGACCCGGGGCCACATGGATGAAAATGTTATAAACCATCACATGAAGCTACCATCCATCAGAATCAATTTCTAAATTGTGGTACAAGTAATGGGTAACTCAATATCACTATCTGCCAAAGAATTTACTTCTCGGTGGTGCGCACATAGGTTTTTGAGAATGAACATCGCATGGCTTAATTTTCTCATCTAATATGTATTATTTTACTAGATATGCATGCCATCCAACACCATAATATGCAAATTAAATATGATTAATAAAAATATTGTAAAAAATATGCAAGGTAGAAAGTTAAAGATATTTCGAAAAAGAGATTGGCTCCATGGCGAGATAAAACCTTCATACATTGTTATTATTGCTGGGGATTGCCTTTTGTCCTGTCACTAGTTCAATAATTATGACACCCAGACTGTACATGTCTGATTTGAATGACATCTTTCCCTGATGTAGGTATTCTGGAGCACAATATCCTCTGCATAAAAGGTCGTGTTTCATTGCATTATAACATCAAACAATGTGAGAGTAAATGCAAAGAAACATGTTCTTTTGATGCATAGCTTACAGTGATCCATGACGTTCTTCACTCATAGTTTTTGACTTCTCGTCAAGTCTGGATAAACCAAAATCTGTGATTTTCGGCAGCATATCATTGTCTAGTAGTATATTGTCGGGTTTCAGATCCATATGATATATCTGCTTTTCCTTGTGCAGATGATGCAAACCTTCGCAGATGCCTCTAATTATTTTATAACGTGTATTCCATTCCAGTCCCCTTAATTCATCTGAATAATAGAAAAAGTAGCAGCGAGAATGAAAGTTTCCAACAACTGATTTTTCTTTTAAGGAAGCTTCCAACAATTGATTTATTTTATAACAATTGATTTATGCAAGCTATATACTGAACAACAAGTGACATCAACATATGTGTTCTAGTCTACACCTTCTTGATTGTAAATAAAATGCGTCAACATAAAATGAACGGAAAAAGATAAATAAACAAAGATAACAAATATCGGATGCAACAACGTACCAGTAATACATTTTTGCAGGCTTCCATTGCTGATATACTCAAAACAGAGTAATCTTTCTCGTACCTCGGCATAAATATGTTCTTTCGATCCTCCAGTTGGTATGGCTATCTGGTCTGTGCTAGCACAAAAGCCAAGAAACCGTACAACATTTTTATGTTCAATGTTCAATAGGCTGTCAACTTCTCGATAAAAAAAGGTCTCGTTGATTGTATAGCCGTTCCTTATCCTCTTGACAGCAACATTCCCATTTGGGAGCACTCCCTGTTTAATTTCTCTTGTGAGCATTTAAAGAATGTCTAGTTGAATTTGAAGGTGCTATGCAATAAAGAGATGAAGTGAGTAACACAATACTCGCGCCACCACATATTTGGGACTCCCTGACCAACTAATGCATGCGAGCAGGCTTGTGCCATAAAACGCGAGACACCATGTCTCTACCCTAGGAGTACCACACACAGAATTGTCTTTTTTTTATGGTACAAGAATCTGCCTGATTGACTGACTTCAATATATATGCAGACTACCCCAAAAACTAAGGAGTATCTTGGAAATATATGTAACAGCTATATATACTGTGATTTTAACTACTGAGGCTCAAGTCAATATAAGAATATCAAGCATTATCTTAGATGATGATATGTGCCTAATTTCTGTTAAGATAATTTACCTTATAAACCGTTGCGAATCCACCATGGCCAATTTCTCGATCATCTGAGAAATTTTCTGTGATACTCTTCAAAAGTGTGAACGATAGATTTGTTGGCTTCTCTCTTCCATCAAGTATACGCTGCAGGACCTCAATATCCATGTATCTGCTGTGCAATCAATTTCAGAATATGCACTTTCAACACTAACAAAAAAAAAGGTTTGTTCCTACTGGAGCAGCATTCGATGGAGAACTGACGTTTGACTGGATCGCTAATTAATGGAGAACTGACGTTTGAGTGGAGCAGCATATGGTAATTGTTCAAGAAAGTTGACTCCAGGAAATCATTCATGCGCCAACAAATATTTAGTACAAACCCTGCATTAAATGCAAAATAAACGAAATTATTGTAAGATATGTAACAAAGTCGATACACACATGACATAATGCTTGTAAAGTTGAGATAACAGTATGGCTAAAAATGCCTAATTTGATGTACCACTAAAAATGCCTAATTTTGATGACAAGTATTTCCGGACGGAGGGAGTACTAAATAGCTCGCTGCCTGTCCAAAATGTCAGACAAGGGCTCGGCACGCACGGAAGCAAGGACATCATGGTGCAGCAGCAGCGACAAGCTTCGGCGCCGGGGATGTGGATGCACCGTCGCCTCCTGAAACGCGCACACACGCACGGGCAGAAGGAAGAAACAGCAGAAGAAAGCAGAAAGAAGCAGAGTAGGCCGTGAAGAGCATCAGAAGAAGCAGCAGAGTACAGTTGAGTGGTCAGATCAGATCTGAAGGAATGGCGCCAAGTGTTGGAGGGAAATGCAAATTAATGGAACCGCTGGCTGGATGGGGGGGAAACCTCACACGGGCGCCGCCAGCTCCTGCAGCTGCAGCAGCGCCGCCGGCTTCCGCAAGTTTTAGTTAGATCTGGGCGAGACGCTTTACTGCTGTCCGGCCGCTTGAGGGAAGACAACGCTCGTGCCGACCGCTTTAGTTAGACCCAGAGAACGTAGTATCTACTCTGGATCTGGATTTGCAGAGGAAGAGGGATTCCTCTCCGGGCAGCGGAGGCGACAAGAGCAGGCAGAGGCCATGGATTAACAATACAACCTCCCAGTTTACCAAAGCACCGATCGACACCTTGGAGATAACAATCAATCAGCTGCATAAAGCGACAGCACTGACCTTGAGAGAAGAGACGCTGATACTAGATCGATGATGAGAGAACCGAGAGCTGAGTGAATGCTGGTCTCTGGTCTCGTCTCCTTGCAGCAGCTGGGTAGGTGGTGGTGGGTGGGTAATATACAAAGTTGACTTGACTTGACTCGAGGCTGTTAGAGTAATACAAGCACATTAGTACTGGTTAATTGAGCTCAGTATGGATTAGTATAAGGTAAACAACGATTTACAATCGGCTGGCCGGCTGAACTTTCGGCCGGTCACGCCCGCTCTCCACGCGCGACACAGGTCCTTTGCTGGCCCACCACCACCACTCTACTTCTTCTTATCCTCGACCCCTCGCTCGTAACACTGGACATGTTCCGTGGCCAAACTTATCAGGCGCAATATGAGACATCTTTGGTCCGGTAGTAAGAGATTTTCTCCTCCATCTGTTGAGTTGGCTTCTCTGATCACTGGCAATACTGAGAGGAATCTTGAGGAACTCCATGTTGAAGCAACTTTGGACGTTCCCGAGGGTACCAATTTGGACCTGCAGAGGCAGCCACGCATGCTCCATCCTCTGCTGCTGAGGGATGAATAAGAGCAACTCCAATGGGGCGACCCATTTCGTTCGCGGTCGTCTGTCTGTTTGGGTCGGCGCGGACAGAAAAAGCGGCCCAACGCGCCGATCCAAATGGACACGCGTCCGCTTTTCGTCCGCGGACGACCCATTCCGGGCCCATTTTTTAGCCTGATTTGCGTCGGCGCGGACACGCGATGATCGCGCGCGCGCTCGACTACTCCTATCCCCGGGCCCGCTCGTCTATGGCACATTGGCCTCCCCTCCCCCCGGCCAACAAGCAACCCTCGCCCCCGCCTCCTCCGTCACCGACGCTGCCGCCCGTTTTGCCGGCGACTCTTCCAGCTGCCGCCGCCTCCACATCCGCCCAGCAACGCCGCCCCTGCCCCCAGTCGCCCGCCGTCGCCGTTTGCCGCCGGGGAGCAAGCTGGTTCCCGCCGTCGCTTCCCCCACCGCCCAGCCGCCCGCGACCAAGAAGACACCTCGCCGCCCCCTCCACATACGACCGGCACACTCGTCGGACGCCGTCATACTCGTCATGAAGGAAATATGCCCTAGAGGCAATAATAAAGTTATTGTTTATTTCCTCATATATCATGATAAATGTTTATTATTCATGCTAGAATTGTATTAGCCGGAAACACAATACATGTGTGAATATATAAACAAACAGCGTGTCACTAGTATGCCTCTACTTGACTAGCTCGTTAATCAAAGATGGTTATGTTTCCTAACCATGAACAAAGAGTTGTTATTTGATTAACGAGGTCACATCATTAGTTGAATGATCTGATTGACATGACCCATTCCATTATCTTAGCACCCGATCGTTTAGTATGTTGCTATTGCTTTCTTCATGACTTATACATGTTCCTATGACTATGAGATTATGCAACTCCCGTTTACCGTAGGAACACTTTGTGTGCCACCAAACGTCACAACGTAACTGGGTGATTATAAAGGTGCTCTACAGGTGTTTCCGAAAGTACTTGTTGGGTTGGCGTATTTCGAGATTAGGATTTGTCACTCCGATAGTCGGAGAGGTATCTCTGGGCCCTCTCGGTAATGCACATCACATAAGCCTTGCAAGCATTGCAACTAATGTGATAGTTGCGAGATGATGTATTACGAAACGAGTAAAGAGACTTGCCGGTAACGAGATTGAACTAGGTATTGAGATACCGACGATCGAATCTCGGGCAAGTAACATACCGATGACAAAGGGAACAACGTATGTTGTTATGCGGTCTGACCGATAAAGATCTTCGTAGAATATGTAGGAGCCAATATGGGCATCCAGGTCCCGCTATTGGTTATTGACCGGAGACGTGTCTCGGTCATGTCTACATTGTTCTCGAACCATAGGGTCCGCACGCTTAACGTTACGATGACAGTTATTATGAGTTTATGCATTTTGATGTACCGAAGGTTGTTCGGAGTCCCGGATGTGATCACGGACATGACGAGGAGTCTCAAAATGGTCGAGACATAAAGATCGATATATTGGAAGCCTATATTTGGACATCGGAATCGTTCCAGGTGAAATCGGCATTTTACCGAAGTACCGAGGGGTTACCGGAACCCCCCGGGGGGTTATTGGGCCTTAATGGGCTTTAGTGGAGAAGAGAGAGGGCAGCCAGGAGGTGGCGCGCGGCCCTCCTTGCCCTAGTCTGAATTGGACAAGGGAAGGGGGCGCGGCCCCCCTCTCCTTCCTTCTCCCTTCCTCCTCCTTCCCCTCTTGTCCTAGTTGGAATAGGAAAGGGAGGGGCAAACCTACTTGGAGCAGGTTTCCCCCTCCTTGGCGCGCCCCCTCTAGGCCGGCCGCCCCTCCCCCTTGCTCCTTTATATACGGGGGCAGGGGGGGCACCCCATGACACACAAGTTGATCTTCGTGATCGTTTCTTAGCCGTGTGCGGTGCCCCCCTCCACCATATTCCACCTCGGTCATATCGTTGCGGTGCTTAGGCGAAGCCCTGCGTTCGTAGAACATCATCATCGTCATCACGCCGTCGTGCTGACGAAATTCATCCCCGAAGCTTTGCTGGATCGGAGCCCGGGGAGCGTCATCGAGCTGAACGTGTGCTAAGAACTCGGAGGTGCCGGAGTAACGGTGCTTGGATCAGTCGGATCGGGAAGACGTACGACTACTTCCTCTATGTTGCGTCAACGCTTCCGCTTCGGTCTACGAGGGTACGTAGACAACACTCTCCCCTCTCGTTGCTATGCATCACCATGATCTTGCGTGTGCGTAGGAATTTTTTTAAAATTACTACGTTCCCCAACACGTCGGCCGTCGGCCGGGCAGCTAGCTGGTCTGTGGGTGCCGCGTCTCCCCTCGCCGGCCGTCTCCTTCTTCGACGCCCGCAAGTTGTTCGACAGTTTGCCAAGGTACGAAAATGGACTCCGCCGACGAGTTCTTTTTCCACAATTTCCTTTGCAACTCCGACAATTCGTCGTCCGACGACGAGGAGGAGATATTGGCTGCCGTGTTGGTCCACCACCACCTCAACAACCACCGGCCGTTGTTCCGTGGCTCCATTCCGGCCACCTTCCGGCGTTGAATCGTAACCGGGAGAGAGGGCATTTCCTTCTCTGGAAGGACTACTTTGATACAACAAACCCGTTGTTCAAACATCACAAATTCCGCCGCCGGTTCCGTATGAGTAGGCATGTTTTCAACCGTATTAGAGAGGGTGTGGTCGGCTATGATGACTACTTCGAGTGCAAAGAGGATGCCGTCGGCAAGATTGGTTTCTCCTCTTATCAGAAATGCACTGCCGCCATCTGAATGCTTGCATACGGAGTGCCCGGTGATCTCATTGACGAGTACGTCGGTATGAGCGAGTCTACATGCCTAGAGTCCCTGTATAAGTTCTGCAAGGCTGTGATTGCTGTGTTTGGCCCTGAGTACTTGAGAGAGCCGACAGCTGAAGATACAGCCCGTTTGTTGGCGATGAATGCTAGCAGGGGCTTCCCGGGGATGCTTGGCAGCATAGACTGCATGCACTGGGAGTGGAAGAACTGCCCTTCTGCTTGGCAAGGGTAGTATAAGGGACATGTCAGGGCTTGCGCTGTCATACTAGAGGCAGTGGCGTCTCAAGATCTCTGGATCTGGCACTCTTTCTTTGGCATGGCTGAATCACACAATGATATCAATGTGCTTCAGCGCTCGCCGGTGTTTGCTAGGCTTGCCGAAGGCAACAACCCACCGGTGAACTTTACTGTCAACGGCCACAACTACGACAAAGGATACTATTTGGGTGACGGTATCTATCCTCAATGGACCATTATTGTAAAGACAATACCCAACCCTGTCGGAGAGAAAAGGAAAAGATTTGCCCAAGAGCAAGAGAGTTCTAGAAAGGATGTCGAGCGTGCCTTTGGTGTTTTGCAATCTCGATGGGGCATCGTTCGGTGTCCTACTAATACTTGAAGCACGCAGAAACTATGGGAGGTGATGACTGCTTGTGTGATCATGCACAATATGATCGTAGAAGACGAGCGCCCGGAACGTCTACGATCAAGGCTTTCAGTTTCAGGGTGAGAATGTTGTGCCTGAGCATGGAGTAGAGGCAACATTTGAGCAGTTCACTCAGTTTCATGAAGACATGCGTGATTGGGAAACTCACGTGCAACTGCAAAATGATTTGGTTGAGCATATGTGGACTCATGCTGGCAACCAATAGATGTATCTTTTTTTATTCGTTTGCAAAACTATGTGAAACATTTTTATTTTTATTTGGCCTGTAAATTATACTATTTATTTGGGCGGACTATTTTGTTTGTTAAATTTTCATTTCACAATATGTTGAATGCAATGCAAAATTGGGCGGCCAGCCGGCCACGCCTGCACATATGGGTCGGCGCGTTGGGCGCGCTGCCGACCCATATGAAAAACAGGGCAGACGCTGGGCGGGCGGCCGACCCAAACAGACAAAAAGCGGACGAAATCGCCGTCCGTTTGGGTCGACCCGTTGGAGTTGCTCTAAGATTACAAGAAATTCACAGTAGGGTGTGGGAATTCAGCCGAGTTACTCAAATTTCAACAATACAACCCATTTGTGACCCCTCCTCCTCTGGCGCTCCCGCGGGCGGCAGGGGAGGAACCCTAGCCGCCGGCCGCCTCACCACCTCTCCTCTCCTCCTCCTCCCGCCGCCGCCAGAGGGCGTGCCCAAGCGAAGCTCGGCCGGCGCCGCCGGCGGCAGGGCATCTTTGTCGCCACATGCGGGCCAGCCGACCTGGATCTGGTCGTGGCGTTCTCGTGGGCCGCCGCGGCGCGGTCCCTCATCGACGCAGGTGATGGCGCGCGGGTATGCTGGTGGCATGATGGGCTGCGCTTCGGTGGTGCTCGGCTGGTGCGGTGACGGCGTCGGCTCAATCCAGATCCGGTAGGAGCAGGCTGTGTGCGGTGCGGGCGGCTTCCTCCGCCGTGGCAGCCGGCTGACGAAGGTGGCGGCGCGGCAGTGGCGACCTTGGCCTTCCGCTCCTCTTCTTCAGCGAGCGGGAGGAGGTGGTGGTGCGGGCCGGGGGTTGGGGATGGCTGCCGGCGACCTAGCCAGAGCTGACCTCGCAGCGGCGCGGGGCGCGTTCGGCCTTCCGTTGGGGGTCGGCCGACGACACGTGGCTCCGGTGGTGCGTGCCAGACGGCTCCGGCGCATGGAGCTCGCCGGGCGACGCGGGTAGGGCAGCGGCCGGGTGTGGTCGTTGCTCCGGCCGTGGACGGCGGCGTGGGGAGGTCCGGCGGGTGGCCTCCCGGTGTCGTGGCGGCTTCACGGTGGCTCGACGGATCTGCCCATGGCAGCGGCTGGCTTCTCCGGCATCGGCTCGTCTGCGTTCGGATCATCTCGACCTTGGCACATCTCCTCGTTGCCCGGGTGCTACCCCCATCAGAGGGCTGGTCCTATCCCAGCGGCGGTCCACCGCTCGTCTCGCACCCAGTGCTGCAGGACCGAGCTCGTCTCGCGCACGGTGTAGCAGGACTGACCTCGTCCCCCTCTCGGTGCTGCAGGACCGAGCTCGTCTCACGCTCGGGGCAGCAGGACGGGTCGGTGGATGCCAGTTCTGGCCGACCTATTGGGTCTCGACATTGGGGGTCGCCCAGGGGTGCGAAAGGTGGGTCGCCCAGCAGTGCTCTTAGGCAGAGCCCGTGCCTTGGTGCTGCCCAGTCACCTTGGCTACGTGGGCGGCGTGGTTGCCGGGGTGTGGCGTTCGGTGGCGGTGAGTGGTGGCCGAGGTGAAAATCTGTTCTATCTTCTGACGAACCGGCGGCGGCGAAGATCGTTCCCTTCTTGAAGGCGTCGTCGCGGCTCTCATTGCCCGTCATGCGGCTTCAAGGGAAACTCTGATCCTTGGATCGGGCGGCGGCGACGCTCCGGTGTTGTGCCCTTTCTGAAGACACCGCCTTGGAGCACATGGTTCGTCATATGTAGCTTTCATCTTTTTATGATGGTAGTGCTAGGGATGGTGTTGCTGCGCTAAGCGCCTATGTATCTTGTCTTGGGTGTGTGTGTGCGTTGCGGTGACATGTGTTTGTACTGGGTGTTTGTTGATCGGTGCTTTATATATAAAGCGGGACGAAAGCCACATGTACGGTACAATAGTCAAGATCCATCGCTCCACAGATTTCACACTATACATCCAGTGAGTCATTCCAAGTGTCGACTATTGGGATGGTAGGATAGAGACTGGTGTTGTGCCGTTTTCCTGATGCCATGTTTCGAGGTGGATAGGAGGACGATACTGTAGAGGAAAACAGAGCATCAGGTAATGACACCGTCTCGGTTTAATTTGGCCATTAACAGAGCATTGGGTAAAACGGCACCGCTAATGCCAGTTTACTATGGGGAGATGAGATGAAATACAGATGTATGAAGGCGGCTGCTTGGAAGACTAGTACTGGACTCGGTACCCCTGGTAAAATTACTACAGTTGTAGTGTGAAGAATTATTCTACTTCTTTTTTTACAAAAGTGGGAGCGGAATAATACTACTCCCTCTGTGGACTAATATAAGTTCACAGAGGGAGTAGTACTTAACTCCCAGGCAGTCCTAATTGGTGCACAACATGATACAGGGTAAAATGATTTACAGGTGTAGAACTTCGCAGCAGATTAGGCTGATGCACGATAGAGACGCTAAGTAGGGCGAGATTGTAATTAGCAGGACCAAATTAAGAGGCGATACTTCAGATTTAACAACCTGAGATTAGGGTGGCATGCAATCGGTGTACTAAGTAAAATCGTGAAATGGGCGCTACGAATTGTGTTGAGGTTTCGATTTGGTACACACCACACCAGAGCAATCAAGTGTAGACGGCACGGGGTTGAATAACACGAGCATCACCTCCAGTACGTGGCGGCGAAGAAACTCGTCCTCCCCGCCAGGCAGCGCAGAAGCATGCGCCCGACGCGCGCAGGAATTTGAACACCACCCCGGGGCATTGCGCGCCCGACGCATTGCTCCCGCTCGTTGCCGACATCGGATTTGGAGAAGAAGGGGGCGCACCTCGGGGTGCCTCTATACCTCGCTTAAAGCGAGTTGGACCCATGTCTCGCCTCAAAGGCTCGCGACCATGAGGAGGGCCCAGCGCGCGACTGCACTGCACATCTAGCTAGCTAGCATGTTTCCTTTTCGTTTTTTGCTTTCGGTTTTCCACAATTTTTTTTCGTTTTGGTCTTTCTTTTACTTCTGTTTATCTTTCTATAAATATTATAATTTTTGTATTACAAAAATCGCTTTGCATAAAATTCTGAAAAAAAATCTTAATCATGCATTTGAACAAATGTTAAACGTTTACAAACAAATGTCTCCGATATATAAGAAAAATGCACGATGTACAAAAAAGGTAGACATCAAAACATAAGTACATTTGAAAAATATGTTAAGCCTGTATAAAAAATGTCTTAGATGTATACAAAATCTACAACGTTTATGAAAATAACAGACATCAAAACTTATATTTGATTTTTTTTTATTAATAACGTGTTTTAAAATGTTAAACTTCTATTAGAAAAATCTTAACGCATACGAAAAATGGATGATGTGCAGTAAAGAAATAGACATCAAAACATATATTTGAAAAACAATGTTATTCATGTATATGAAAAATGTTAAACTTTAATAAAATATTTTAGATGAATACAAAACAAAGAAACCCCGATGATAACAATGTTCATAATCTATTTCAATAATGTTAAATATGTGTTAAAAAATGTTCTTGACGTATACAAGAAATGTATAATGGTATGAAAAATGAAGACATGTGTTGAAAAATTATAAATAAAAACAAACAAAAGGAAAGAAAGAAAAAAAAGAAACCCCAGTGAAAACCCTAAGGAAATCACACAGAAAAAGAAATTAAGAGAATAACCATTGAAAACCGAAGAAAACCACAAGGAAAAAAAGCACATAGAAAAGAAAGAAATGAAAAACAAGAATGAAACCAAAGAAAATCATACAAAAACACACAGAAAGAGATCTCTACTCCTAATGTCTGAGTTGGTGAATTGTCTCCACGGTTTTTTTCGCTGGTTTTTTTTCGTCCCTGCTCCCACCCCACTCTCCAAACCGGTTTATTTTTCTCTTCACTCTTTTTTTTAGCAAAGCAGCACTTTCCTAACACACACAAAATCACGGACTAAACTTTCCTAACTTATCCAAATCACCCGATCTCTGGAAACAAATAACGGATTTTCTGGAAATCTCTACTCCTAATGTCTGTTCGTTTCATTCGTTTCCACCCTTCCATCGACCCCCCACCCCACCAGGCGATCTTCCTCCCACCGATTTTTTCCTCCCTCCGAAAACCAAGACCGGTTTTAATTCATACCCAGAAAAACCAAACCAATCCTTCCATCCTTCCATCGATCCCACCCTTCCATATAACACACCAATCCTTCCATCCTTGCCTTCCATATACGACATCAATCAAATCATATCAAATATTTTCGTCACAAAAAGCTTCCATAAAGAACAGTTTATAATCAATTAATATCAATTAATACGTAAGTTGTTTCCTTCGTTCATCTCCACCCATCCAACATAGACATGGCTACCCCTCCCCTCGATCTCACGCAGAAAGGAAGGAAATAAACCAAGAATTGGAAACCCACTCAGGGTCTACCCCTGCCCTCGATCTCACGCACTAAAAAAAGGAAGGAAATAAACAGAGAATTGGAAACCCACACAGGGACGTCAATACCCTTCCTCTCTACCGTTCTCTTTCCTTTCCCAGCTCCCGTTCACAATCGTTAGAGAGGTGGAAATTGATTAAGAGGCCTCCAATCATGGATCCTCTTCGATCCGGACCTCCTCGCGGCCTTCCGCGCCATCATCGACTCATACACCCAGGGGCTCGAGTACGACGTGTAGACGAATGCGCCCTACTGGGATCAGCTCCGTGCGCTGCTGCCGGGCTAGACAGCGCCATGCCCCTGCCGCCGTGGTGGTACATCGGCGAAGTTGATGAGAAGGTGCCACTACACGAGCATTCCTGGCTCCGGCCGATGCGCCGTACGCCGGGGAGCGGCGCGCGGGCAAGGAGGCCTGGTTCTTCATGTGTGGCGGGTGCAGTGGTCGCCATTGGCTCTATTACCCCGTCTCGGCAGCCCCCATCACTGCGAAACGCATGCTGTTCCCCGGATGCAACGAGAATGACTTCTTGGGTTCACTGTACTTTGTGAACGGTTTTAGCTTTTTTTGCTTCTGAAGTGTCACAGGATACCAAAATTCTTGATGATGTAATAGGCACCGGCAGTTCTTGACCAGAATTGATCCAAAGGACGAAGACCTCAAACTCCTCAAGCAAATAAACTACAGGTTTGTCATTACGGTCTTGCTAAATTTTCTTGTTGATTTTTTTACACTTGCAGCACTCTGAAGTTACAATAGTTAGGACTTACTTTTCTACTTCAATTTTCAGTTTAGTTTGTGTTAGGATAGGTTATAATCTCAAGTCAGCAATCAAAAGTATTAGTAGGCAGTACCTGTTGTTTTCACAGTGTCGCTTACATTCTTTTACAGTGTACATGGTTCTTCACTTAATTATACTCAGTAGATGTATTTTCGTGCCAAATTCACTGTAAGTTTTGCCTCTTCATGTGTTGTAGTCTCTACTCTAAGTTCAATGTGACTGTGATTCTAACTTCTCAACTTTATTAGTTACTTCTCCCATGTTTTACTGTACATCTAAATATGAGTTACACTAGGCAGAAGTGGATTTTCCCCATGTTTTTTGTGCAAAGTTCAATGTAACTGGTGTAGATGCGATTCAAACTTTTATTAGTCATAACAGACTTTAATTCCTATGATCTGATTTTTTTCTTCTTATTATTTTTAGTGTTAGTCTGAGCATGTTGATCCGGTGGGCATTAGCATTACTTGAGAAGTAGTTATCTGCAGGACACAATCATGTGAAATTTAGGATATTTGGCTGCTAGGGGTCTGACCTGGATTGATCTGCCATGCTTTGTTACAGGTTTATCATCCAGATCTCCTTGTAATTTCCTATTTTCTTGCTTTGTTGTCCTCTTCTTCCTCTTCTTCCATCTTTATGTTCTCTCCCTTTTTTTGGCTACGTAGAAGAAGTATGTTTCTTATTGCTGTGCTTCGGCCGCAAGTTTGTGGGTACACTACCGGAAAACTGACCTATCCCGACGGCCAAATCAATGCCGACGGTTGCCGTCGGCCTAGTTCGAGATATGCCGACAGCCTCTTCCTGGCCGTCGGCTTATCCTGGCCGTCGGGCTACCCTGATATAAGCCGACGGCAGCCGTCGGCACAGACCAGCCGTCGCCGTAGATCAAGACATGCCGACAGCAGCCGTCGGCATAAGCCAGCCGTCGGCATACATGTGGGCCCGGCGGCCCCGCCCGTGACTGGCGGCTAACGCCGTCAAACCTATGCCGACGGCCGAAACGCGCGGCCGTCGGCATATCTCCGCATGCCACGTCATCGATCCGCGGCGTAGCTATGCCGACGGCAGCCGTCGGCATAGGTGCCACGTCACCGATCCGCGGCACGGCGCCTCCCAAAACCCTGCTGTTTCTATGCCGACGGCAATGCCGTCGGCATATATATATATATATATATTTTCATATGTTTTTATGCTTTTTTACATATGTTTTTATGTTTTTTATATGTTTTTATGCTTTTTTATGTATTATATGAATATATATGTAGTTCATAATTTTTTCCATAGATTATGAATATATATATATATAGTTTGTATTTTTTTCGAGCACATTAATACTGTGTCGTCATGTTCTTTTGAATATAGGTCCTTATATTTTATTAAAATCAAAAACAACTATGCGACAGAAGTTTAGTGGCGGTTGCAAACGCCTGGCACCCGTCTCCGGAGTGTGACCCCCTGACGTCCTCGGTGTGCCCCCCTCACGGACGGCGTCGCCGCCAACATCTAGAGGGCGGAAAGAGCCACATCGGGTCTATACGGAGGGGACGTTGCTCCCAAGTGTTGTGGCATGTTCGAAGAGGCGGCATGCATCTCCGAAGCGTGGCCCCCCTAACGGACGGCGCTGTCGGCGGCACCTGGAGGGGGGAAATGGACGCATCGGGTCTACACGGAGGGGATGTAGCTGTCGGTTTGGCCCGGATGTTGCTCCCAGGTGTCCCTCTGAGCTGACCTGACACAACCGGGTGGAGAGGTCCACTGTTCAAAGCCCGTCCGTGGAAAGTCAAAGGGCTAGATCTCGTGGTCAACCGCTCTAGGGTTAGGCGGGACGGGGGCCCTGGGTTGGTAGCAATGCCACCGGAGCGTCGCATTGGCCCCTCATACATGCGGGGTGGTGTGGTGGCATGTCCGAAGAGGCGACACGCGTCTCCGGGGTGTGGCCCCCCTCACGGACGGCGCCGCCGCCGGCACCTGGAGGGGGGAAACGGACGCGTCGGGTCTACACGGAGGGGATCTTGCTGTGGGTCTGGCCCGGATGTTGCTCCAAAATGTTTCTATGGGCTCACCTAACACAGCCGGGTGGGGAGGTCCGCCGGTCAAAGCCCGTCCGTGCAAAGTCAAAGGGCTAGATCCCGTGGTCAAACGCTACAGGGTTAGGCGGGACGGGGGCCCTGGGAGGGTAGCAATGCCACCGGAGCGTCGCGCCGGGCCCTCATACATGCGGGGTGGTGTCGTGGCATGTCCGAAGAGGCGGCACGCGTCTCCGGGGCGTGGCCCCCCTCACAGACGGCGATGACACGGTAGTAGACGTTCTGCGGTAACGATGCGGCGTGAATAATATTAAATACTCGGAGGGCGATAAAATCATGAGTTTTTTACACGACGTGGGCACATGTGCTTATAGGACTGATGGTAATTGTTCGTAATTGTTCGTGATGGAGAAGTATCCGAACAATTCCCTCTACGCGGATTGCTCTTCGCGCGTCTTCGACTGTGGTCGGCGGCCTCCGTGGGCTAGCATGCCGCCAAATCTTGCGTAGGTGGCCTCTGACATGTCTGGACGTGTTGTGGCGGTTGCAAAAGCCCGGCACGCGTCTCCGGGGTGTGCCCCCCCTCACGGACGGCGCCGCCGTCGGCACCTGGAGGGGGGAAACGGACGCGTCGGGTCTACACGAAGGGGATCTTGCTGTGGGTCTGGCCCGGATGTTGCTCCAAAATGTTCCTATGGGCTCACCTAACACAACCGGGTGGGGAAGTCTGCTGGTCAAAGCCCGTCCGTGCAAAGTCAAAGGGCTAGATCCCGTGGTCAAACGCTACAGGGTTAGGCGGTTCGGGGGCCCTGGGAGGGTAGCAATGCCACTGGAGCGTCGCGCCGGGCCCTCATACATGCGGGGTGGTGTCGTGGCATGTCCGAAGAGGCGGCACGCGTCTTCGGGGCGTGGCCCCCCTCACAGACGGTGATGACACGGTAGTAGATGTTCTGCGGTAACGATGCGGCGTGAATAATATTAAATACTCGGAGGGCGATAAAATCATGAGTTTTTTACACGACGTGGGCACATGTGCTTGTAGGACTGATGGTAATTGTTCGTAATTGTTCGTGATGGAGAAGTATCCGAACAATTCCCTCTACGCGGATTGCTCTTCGCGCGTCTTCGACTGTGGTCGGCGGCCTCCGCGGGCTAGCATGCCGCCAAATCTTGCGTAGACGGCCTCTCACATGTCTGGATGTGTTGTGGCGGTTGCAAAAGCCCGGCACGCGTCTCCGGGGTGTGCCCCCCCTCACGGACGGAGCCGCCGCCGGCACCTGGAGGGGGGAAACGGATGCGTCGGGTCTACACGGAGATGATCTTGCTGTGGGTCTGGCCCGGATGTTGCTCCAAAATGTTCCTATGGGCTCACCTAACACAACCGGGTGGGGAGGTCTGCTGGTCAAAGCCCGTCCGTGCAAAGTCAAAGGGCTAGATCCCGTGGTCAAACGCTACAGGGTTAGGCGGGACGGGGGCCCTGGGAGGGTAGCAATGCCACCGGAGCGTCGCGCCGGGCCCTCATACATGCGGGGTGGTGTCGTGGCATGTCCGAAGAGGCGGCATGCATCTCCGAAGCGTGGCCCCCCTAACGGACGGCGCTGTCGGCGGCACCTGGAGGGGGGAAATGGACGCATCGGGTCTACACGGAGGGGATGTAGCTGTCGGTTTGGCCCGGATGTTGCTCCCAGGTGTCCCTCTGAGCTGACCTGACACAACCGGGTGGAGAGGTCCACTGTTCAAAGCCCGTCCGTGGAAAGTCAAAGGGCTAGATCTCGTGGTCAACCGCTCTAGGGTTAGGCGGGACGGGGGCCCTGGGTTGGTAGCAATGCCACCGGAGCGTCGCATTGGCCCCTCATACATGCGGGGTGGTGTGGTGGCATGTCCGAAGAGGCGACACGCGTCTCCGGGGTGTGGCCCCCCTCACGGACGGCGCCGCCGCCGGCACCTGGAGGGGGGAAACGGACGCGTCGGGTCTACACGGAGGGGATCTTGCTGTGGGTCTGGCCCGGATGTTGCTCCAAAATGTTTCTATGGGCTCACCTAACACAGCCGGGTGGGGAGGTCCGCCGGTCAAAGCCCGTCCGTGCAAAGTCAAAGGGCTAGATCCCGTGGTCAAACGCTACAGGGTTAGGCTGGACGGGGGCCCTGGGAGGGTAGCAATGCCACCGGAGCGTCGCGCCGGGCCCTCATACATGCGGGGTGGTGTCGTGGCATGTCCGAAGAGGCGGCACGCGTCTCCGGGGCGTGGCCCCCCTCACAGACGGCGATGACACGGTAGTAGACGTTCTGCGGTAACGATGCGGCGTGAATAATATTAAATACTCGGAGGGCGATAAAATCATGAGTTTTTTACACGACGTGGGCACATGTGCTTATAGGACTGATGGTAATTGTTCGTAATTGTTCGTGATGGAGAAGTATCCGAACAATTCCCTCTACGCGGATTGCTCTTCGCGCGTCTTCGACTGTGGTCGGCGGCCTCCGTGGGCTAGCATGCCGCCAAATCTTGCGTAGGTGGCCTCTGACATGTCTGGACGTGTTGTGGCGGTTGCAAAAGCCCGGCACGCGTCTCCGGGGTGTGCCCCCCCTCACGGACGGCGCCGCCGTCGGCACCTGGAGGGGGGAAACGGACGCGTCGGGTCTACACGAAGGGGATCTTGCTGTGGGTCTGGCCCGGATGTTGCTCCAAAATGTTCCTATGGGCTCACCTAACACAACCGGGTGGGGAAGTCTGCTGGTCAAAGCCCGTCCGTGCAAAGTCAAAGGGCTAGATCCCGTGGTCAAACGCTACAGGGTTAGGCGGTTCGGGGGCCCTGGGAGGGTAGCAATGCCACTGGAGCGTCGCGCCGGGCCCTCATACATGCGGGCTGGTGTCGTGGCATGTCCGAAGAGGCGGCACGCGTCTTCGGGGCGTGGCCCCCCTCACAGACGGTGATGACACGGTAGTAGATGTTCTGCGGTAACGATGCGGCGTGAATAATATTAAATACTCGGAGGGCGATAAAATCATGAGTTTTTTACACGACGTGGGCACATGTGCTTGTAGGACTGATGGTAATTGTTCGTAATTGTTCGTGATGGAGAAGTATCCGAACAATTCCCTCTACGCGGATTGCTCTTCGCGCGTCTTCGACTGTGGTCGGCGGCCTCCGCGGGCTAGCATGCCGCCAAATCTTGCGTAGACGGCCTCTCACATGTCTGGATGTGTTGTGGCGGTTGCAAAAGCCCGGCACGCGTCTCCGGGGTGTGCCCCCCCTCACGGACGGAGCCGCCGCCGGCACCTGGAGGGGGGAAACGGATGCGTCGGGTCTACACGGAGATGATCTTGCTGTGGGTCTGGCCCGGATGTTGCTCCAAAATGTTCCTATGGGCTCACCTAACACAACCGGGTGGGGAGGTCTGCTGGTCAAAGCCCGTCCGTGCAAAGTCAAAGGGCTAGATCCCGTGGTCAAACGCTACAGGGTTAGGCGGGACGGGGGCCCTGGGAGGGTAGCAATGCCACCGGAGCGTCGCGCCGGGCCCTCATACATGCGGGGTGGTGTCGTGGCATGTCCGAAGAGGCGGCACGCGTCTCCGGGGCGTGGCCCCCCTCACGGACGGCGATGACATGGTAGTAGACGGATCAGGCAATCGCATAGTTACCGGATCAGGCACTCGGTAACGGTACCCCTCAGTCAATTGCTCTCCTATGTATCACCTTTCGCAAGACCATAGAAAAAAATATACGTGATATTTTAGAAAATTGTTGTACAATAAAAAAAAAGATCATGTCATTAAAAATAATGTTTCAAACCATTAAAGAAAATGTATGGTACATTTTAAATAATGTTGATGCATGTAAAAAATATGTATAAGAAAACATTAAATTATTTATATAAAATAAGAAAACATTACAAAATTTATACAAAATAAGAAAAGTAAAAATATAAGTATGCCGACGGCATTGCCGTCGGCATAGCTGTAGCCAATCGGAAGCTTTTACTCGGATCGGTGACGTGGATAACAAAAAAGAAAAGAAAAAAAATGCCCACGGCTAAGCCGTCGGCATAGGTGCCACGTGGCGCCCCAATGTATGCCGACGGCTTAGCCGTCGGCATAGCCCGCCTTATCCACTCGCCCCAGCCTCCCCCATCCACTCACTCTCTCCCTGACCCCGAGCTGCGCCGCCCCCGACCCCGACTTGCGCCGCCGCCGCACCCCCCACCCTGACCTGCCGCCGCCGCCGCACTCCCCACCCCGACCCGCCGCCGCCGCCGCACCCCCACCTCCTCC
This sequence comes from Aegilops umbellulata, assembly GCA_032464435.1. NCBI lineage: Eukaryota > Viridiplantae > Streptophyta > Magnoliopsida > Poales > Poaceae > Aegilops > Aegilops umbellulata. The sequence continues at coordinate 443,154,339 of CP136059.1, read as the reverse complement.
TGCCGCCGCCGCCCTCCCCGCCTCCACCACGCCCGCCCCGCCTCCACACCCGCCGTCGCCGCCGTCTACACCCGCCGTCGCCTCGTGTCCCCACGCTGCACCGGCCCCCCGACCCCGGCGCTGCGTCGGCCTCCCCCGACCCCGCCGGCGCCTCGGCCTCCCCCGACCCCGCCGGCGCCCCGGCCTCCCCCGACCCCGCCGGCCGCGGGAGCCGGCCGCGGCTCCGTCCGGCCCCGTCCCTCCCGTCCCCGACCGCCCCAGCCTCACCATCCCCTCCACCGCCTCGCCCCCTGCCACGCCCCTCTCGGTGAGCAACTTTTTTTTTCATTTTTTTTGCATTTTTTTCTAGTGTTGGATGGATGAATGAATGCATGGATGGACGTTAGATGTTAGATTGTTAGGTTAGATGTTATATGTTAGGTTGTTAGGTTGATATATAGTTCAATGTTGGATGTTAGGATGTTAGATTGTTAGTTTGCATTATTTTTATTATGATGATCTTGTCATTTGAGATGTGCTCTAAAATTGGTATAAGATGAGTGATTATTTTTATCAAGATGATCTTGTCAAAAAAATTGAACCGGACAAAATTTGACACTTGACAAAATAAGATTTTTTTCATAGTTTTAAGTGTTAGTGCTTAATGTTAAGTAGCAATGTGAGATGTGCTGCAAAATTATGATATGATGAGTGGTTATTTAATCATGATGATCTTGCTAAAAAAATTGAAGGACAAAATTTGACACTTGACAAAACATGATTTTTTTTCATAGTTAAAAGTATCAATGCTTAATGTGAGGTGATGACCTAATTTTTTTTCACTCGGTGTAATTAACAGGATTTGTGGTGTTCCATCTTCGTGGAGTGATTGTTGACGTTGGAGGTGTTGGTCCACGATCGTCCGTCTACTTTGATCGACTACATCGGAGGGTGAGCAGCAATTCCATGACCTCGTCCACTTTTTTCCATGTCACTAGATTAAATTTTCACATCAAGTCGCGTAACCTAGGTCTCCCGTCCGAAAGGGTTGCATCGATAAATATGCATTCAATTGCATATTTATCACCACAGCTCTTTCGGATTGTCCAGCGCTTTCCACGGACAGCCCGAGGATGTGTAGATTGGGTACGTTGTTCATGCTCGACCCCGTTTCGAGACAAGATTTCGGCGGCGCCTCCCTGTTGTTCTCCGAATGCACATTCTCTCGGCATTTTGCCGAGATGTGTATTTGGAGAACAGCGGGGAGGTGCTGCCGAAATTTTGTCTCGGAATGGGGTAGAGCATGGACCGTACTCAATCTACACATTCTCGGGTGGGATTATGACCCATCTTTACCTATTAGAGATGTAGGTGTATTAAATGTCGTTTCTCGTCAACCTTGTAAAAAATAAAATATTGATGTGGGTAATTTAAATGAATCCTTAATTTTGTTATGTGGCTTCCAATAAAGCAGAGATGGCAGATAATCAGTGGATGTATAGTGGGTTTATCCGTCGGAATCAAGTAACAGCAGAGTGGGTCGAGAAAACTAATGTGTTTTTGAAAGAGATATTCCGTAGTCCAATGAGGATGGTGCCAGAATGCCCGTGTGCCAGATGTAAGATGCGTATCCACAGAGATAAGAGTGAGATGACTAAGCACCTTCGCACGGATGGATTTGTGCCCAACTTTAATATGCTGATAAACTTTGCCCAGCGGGACCGTGGTAGAGAGGATGTGATACGACAACGCGTCGCTGGTTATGAGGACGATGGGGTTAGAGACATGCTAGATGATGTCTTTGCTGCACAGCCGACACCTCCGTCACATTCAGCGAATGAACCGGAGGAGCCGGAGGAAACCGCAAAGGCCTTCCTGGAAATCTTGGCCTCGTCAAAGAAACCTCTCTATGAGGGTGCCAAGCTGTCTGTGCTGGATGCCATCTCGCAACTGATGGCAGTCAAGGCCGAGTACGGCTGTAGCCGAGGTTGCTTCGAAGCATTTCTGGGAGTATGGGCTAACAGCCTGCCTGAGGGCCATGAACTGCCGAAAACCATGTACGGTACAAAGAAAATCATGAAGGCGCTCTCGATGGACTATGAGAAAATACATGTTTGTCCAAAGAATTGCCTTTTGTTTAGGCATGAGTATGCGGATGACAAGTACTGTAGGAAGTGCGGTTCCTCTCGGTATATTGAGGTGGTCGAGAAGCATGGTCAGAAGCAGCAGCTAAAAATCCCTGTGAAGGTTCTTCGGTATCTTGATTTTATAAAAGGACTGCAGCGCCTTTTCATCACCGAGGAGTCTGCCAAAATGATGAAGTGGCACAAGGAAGGGAAAAGGTATAATCCAAAAAAAATTGTACATCCATCAGGAGGTGAAGCATGGAAGTCATTCGATATAGAGTACCCGGAGGAAGCAGCCGAGGCTGGGAATGTCAGAATTGCTATAACGGGTGATGGGTTCAATCCATATGGTATGTCGTCTAATGCATACAGCTGTTGGCCCGTATTTGTTATTCCGCTGAATCTCCCTCCCGGCGCCATAATGCAACGGAAGACCATGTTCCTGTCGCTTATAATTCCGGGGCCTGAATATCCGGGGAAGAATTTGGGTGTGTTTATGCAGCCGTTGGTGGATGATTTGCACCATTCTTGGTACTTCCCGAGGTTGACATACGACCGACATCTGCAGAAAAATTTCTTGATGAAAGTTTGGCTACAATATTGCATGCATGACTTTCCCGGTTATGCCTTGTTCTGCGGATGGTGTACAAGTGGAAAGATGCCTTGCCCAGTGTGCATGCAGGCCTTGATTTTCATTTGGCTGAAGAAGGGTGGCAAGTATGTTGCATTTGACTTGCATCGACAGTTCCTCCCTCCAGACCATCCTGATAGGGAAGACAAGAAGAACTTCACAAAAGGCAAAGTTGTCCATGAAGTAAACGAGATTCCAACGTTTTCTGGTGCGGATGTGCTTGCTCAGCTGAAAGCTCTTAAGCCTGTCGGTGAGGGGAAAGGCAAAGGCAAAGGCAAAGGCAAAGGCAAAGGCAAAGGCAAAGCCACAGGCGAAGACGAGGGCGAGGGCAAAGGAAAAGGGAAAGGGAAAAAATTTGAAGGATATGGTGAGACGCACAACTGGACTCACATTACCCCCTTCACGCAGCTTCCCTATTTTAAGGACCTCAAACTTCCATACAACATAGACGTGATGCACACCGAAAAGAATGTCGCAGAGTCCCTTTTTCACACGATCCTCAACATTCCCGATAAGACAAAGGATAATGTTAATGCTAGAGTTGATCAACAGAATATTTGTGATAGACCACGTCTACACATGCAGCCTCCCACAGGCAGTCGAAAATCTTGGTTCAAGCCAGATGTTGACTTCGTACTTAAAAAGGATCATAAGATGGAGACATTGAGGTGGCTGAAACACGGCGTGAAGTTCACTGATGGTTATGCGTCGAATATAAGTAAGGGGGTCAATCTTTCAACGGGCAGAGTGACCGGGCTCAAGAGTCATGACTATCATGTATGGATTGAGCGGATTATGCCAGTGATGGTTCGGGGCTATGTTCCCGAGCGTGTCTGGCGTGTGCTTGCGGAGTTAAGCCATTTCTTCCGCACGCTTTGTGCTAAAGAAGTATGTCCTGAGAAGATAAAAGAAATGCATAAGAAGGCGCCGGAGTTGATATGCAAGCTAGAGAAGATCTTCCCGCCAGGCTTCTTTACTCCGATGACACATCTCCTTTTGCACCTCCCGAACGAGGTATTGTTGGGGGCCCTGTGCAGAATCGTTGGCAGTACGGCCCTGAGAGACAGAACAAGCATCTGAGACAGAAATTTGGAAACAAAGCTAAGATTGAAGCTTCCATAGCTGAGGCAGTTATCCTAGAGGAGGTGGCAGACCTCAGGACAGCCTACTATCCGGACCATGTTCCCACGTTGCACAATAAGGTGTCTCGATACAATACAGAAGAACCCAAGTATAAACCCAAGTTGCCTCTATTCATCGGGCAAGGTGGTAGGGCTGGATCCCCGAAACCTTATCTCATGCCACGAGATGAGTGGGAGGATGTCATGTTTTATATCTTGCACAACATCAAGGAAGTTGAGGATGCGTGGATGAGGTAATACCTTTGCACCATTCTTTTAGTCAATTCGTTATGTTCACTTTGCCTAGTTCTTATACCGCTTTTCTTATTGTAGTCGATTCGTTGAAGAAGAATGGACGGGAATGCTGCCTCCTTCTGAAGCGGAGGCACTTGCTCTTCTCCGAAAGGGTGCTGATGGAAGGAAAAATTTCGTTGCGTGGTTCATGGAGAAAGTAATTTTTCACACTTTGAATTAAACTCATGCACCCTATAATTTCAATTAAACTCAAGCACCCTATAATTTCAATTAAACTTGTAGGGAAATGATCCGACCGAATCAATGGATGAAGAATTGAGATGGGTTTCCATGGGTTTTGATCCTTTCGTCATGACATGCGAAAAGTATGATGTGAATGGGTATCGCTTCCATACAGAGGAGCACCAGAACAGTCGGCCTGATCCCAAAACCATAAATACCGGAGTCTTCACTGAAGGAGATAATAAAGTAGATTACTACGGAAGGGTAGGAAAAATATACGAGCTTACATTCAAACGTGGCCGCGAACACCTAAGTCTCACTGTGTTCAAATGCCGATGGTTCGACCCCAAAAAGGGTCTGAGACATACGCCTTCTGTTGGTTTAGTTGAAGTTAAACCATCAACCGTCTATGCCGGAGCTGATCTATTTATCGCCGCTACCCAGGCCACACAAGTATATTATCTGCCTTACCCATGCCAGAAAGAGTACCTAAAGGGTTGGGAAGTTGTGTTCAAGGTGTCGCCGCATGGTAAGCTACCGGACCCGAACGATGATGATTACTACAACATAAACCCCATGACATACGAGGGAGTGTTCTATCAAGAGGAACATGATGACGTGGTCCGAAACAACGAGGATGATGACTTGGGTTATGTTGACCTAGACCCAAACGACGACGACGCACGGATTGATGGTGAGGCAGTTGTGAATCAAAGAGACATAATTATGCTTGAAAAGTTAAATGAAGACGCTGACGATGAGGAAGAGCCTCCACCTCCGTCAGACAACGAAGAAGATATGCGTGATAGTGATGATGAGACCGGTCCACAAATAGATTACAATAGTGATGATTCATATGGGTTCTAGAAAATGTAAGTTCTTTTAATGATCATTACAATAGTATGCTTAATGTGCTCTTCTGGTATTAATGTTTTTCCTGTATGCTTGTTTAATTGATATCCTTACTAATTGTTTATTCTCTTCTCAATGCAGGTTTGCTAATCATGGGCAAGTCCAGCGGCGCTAGTTTCCTCAGTAAATTTAAAGGACTTACTCGGAGTGGACGAGCCCACAAGGTTCCCTCCCGTCTACGTGAGGATGACACCTCACAGGGAGGTGGAGGGGTCGGGGGAGGAGACCCTAGAGGAGGAGGCGGTGGGGGGAGAGCCCCTAGAGGAGGAGGAGGTGGGGGGAGAGGCAACCGGGGCAAACGGGCCGTGTCCGAAATAGGAGGGTCTTCTTCGATGCCCTCCTATACACAGGCACCTTCTGAGTCTGAGGAGGAGGAGTATGTTCCTGATGGCGAGGAGGAGGCCGAGGAGGAGGGTGAGGAGGAGGAGGAGGAGGTCGAGGAGGAGAGTGAGGAGGAGGAGGCCGAGGAGGAGGGGGAGGAGGGTGGAGGGGAGGTTGATCCCGCGTTGTGGGGTGGCTTGCCACCAGGTGCTCCGCAGGGGTGGCTGCGTGGTAATGCCGGACTACCTACACCACCTTCTATCGAGGAGCACAAGTGGCTCATTGAACCTGCGGGGACAGAGTAAGTGCCTCTCAATCATATTTTCACCAGATGACAACATTTTCTTATTGTACACATGGCAATCATTTGATTCTTTTGCAGAAACTGGATCCTTCACGAAAAGGGTCGTAAACCGAACGGCCTTATCACTGTCCTGTTGAAGGAGTTTTGGCCAGGCCTATTCTGCCCGCGGCCAGACAGGGACCCGCATCAGCGGGTTTTGGCCACGAGCTGGGCCCACTACGAGGCTTGCAGCAACGCGGAGTACGGGACGGCCGCTAAGGCCGTGATCACCAAATTTTGGGTAAGTTCTCTTCTGAATCACTTGTCTTCAGTTTCGTTCATAGTTTATCATTGAATCACTCAACTCATGCCTTGTTCGCTTCTGGTTTATGCATGATTGCAGCAACTCTATAGAGTTATTGACGAGCACAAGGCCAGAGCCGACGTGGTCTTGCTTGCGGCTGCGAAGAAGAAAGCTCGTCAGTTGCAGTACGAGGTGCGCTGGGTTGCCGTCTCGCAGTACTACCACTACTACCTGCACCAAAAGATGACCAAAACTCAAGCGCAGAAGCAACGACTTACCTTGAACAGGGAGCAGTTCCTGAAGGTAACTATTACTTCATTGTTTCAAGCAGTCATCTATATGTTTCTTGCTCACATGTCATGTGCTTCCAAAATTTGCATAGGTTGTTCCTCGTTGGTGCTATGGAAGGCATGACGGATGGGCGAGTTTGGTGGATAGGTGGATCGGCGCCGATGCAGAGTTTGCTGCCAAGAGCATCAAGGGCCGGGCTAACCGTGGAGAGGACGGGACACACGTCCAAGGAAACAGGAACCACTGGGGCTTCAAGGCCATGAAGGTATATCTATGTGCATAATGCATTTTTGTTCTTCTTTACCGTCATGTTCTTATGTATGGCTGACTTCTATTTGACGTTGTAGGAGGACAAGTTGAAGAGGCCGCTCTCAGACATGGAGTCGTGGAAGCTGGCCCGCGAGCGGAGTCATCGCAAGGAGGGCGAGAGCCAGTACTACGGCAAGACCGAGGAGCACCTGGGGTCTTACATTCATAACTATCAGGAGTTGCATCCGGATGTTCCTGCTGCTGAGGTCGCCCAGTCTCAGATCGACGACATGGCGGTGGTGGCCATCCAGGGGAAGAAGAATGGCCGGTATCCGTGTTTCGACGGCTTGATCACTCCTTCGATCTCGTACACACAGCTTCGGCATACCAACCCGAGCCTGTTAGAGAGTACGGGGCGTTCACACACTCCCTTAGCCCGCCAGCATGCTGTAAGTACTTCCTCTTTATCTTTTTCTATCTAGCATTCTTAGTTTATTTTCAGCATTGCTCACTTAGAAACAACCTAAATTATGTAGGCATATAAGGAGTTTGTCGAGCATAGGAATCTCGAGGTGCGGGAGTACTTGAAACGAGTGAAGGCAAACGATGATTACAACCGTCAGATGATGACAGTTAGTTTTGCCTTCTTAAAACCAAGCTAAATTTTTGCACTTTCATTCCTTCTGATCTTCTAGTTTGCTTGTTTAACTAACATTCAGGCTATGTTGGCGTCTTGGACTAACCGCACGGATCCACCACAAATGGGACCCCCACCACCACCTGCGGGAGAACTCCCACACGTGCCGACGTTCGATGAATGGGTGGCACTAGGCAGTGATGGTCCGGTTAGTACATTTGCCTAACTACTAGCAAACTAGTTCTCGTTCATGAAGCACTATCATATCATATTTACCGTTAGAATCTTTTCTGAAACATGTAGGGGACCGGTGGCTCGACTCCTGCTCCGTCGACCCCAGTCACTCTGATCTGGCAGAGTGGTGGTAGTCGCGATGGCGGTTTTGGTGGAGGTGGTGGTGGTTTTGGCGGAGGAGGTGCTGGTTTTGGCGGAGGTGGTGGTGGTTATGGCGGAGGTGGTCTTGCTTGATGATTCCGTGCATGTGGCTATCCTGCCATGCCTTTCATATTCGTACTTTTATCATGTTTCATGCCTTGCACTACTTTCATGTTCATGAACTTCCGTTGGTGATGAACTTGAGTATGTTTAGATGATGATGGTGAACTTGAGTATGTTTAGATGATGATGGTGAACTTGAGTATGTTTAGATGATGAATTGCCATATTTCTGCATAATTTCATATTGTTCTGTTTTGAAATGCTGTCAAATGAATTGGAAAAGAGAAAACAGGGAAAAAAAAACTATGCCTACAGCAAAGCCGTCGGCATAGATACGCCCAGGAGTTACCAGGGCTTGCCACGTGGCAGCTATGCCTACGGCAAAGCCGTCGGCATAGATGCATCTATGCCTACGGCTTAGCCGTAGGCATAGCCCCGGGCTATGCCGACGGCAAAGCCATAGGCATAGATGCATCTATGCCGACGGCTTTGCCGTAGGCATATCCTTGCCACCAGGAGCACCACGGGCTGCCACGTGGCAGAGGTATGCCGACGGCAAAGCCGTCGGCATAGATCTGCTACGTGGCATTGCCTGACTCGTCACCGCTTTTGACGGCGCCGTCCGTTGCCGTCAGACGGAAAACAGTGCCGACGGCTGTACTATGCCGACAGCTGACGTCAGGCCGTCGGCATAGGCCCCTATGCCGACGGCAAAACTATGCCGACGGTCTGACAAGAGTACGCTGACGACATCTACGCCGACGGGACTATGCCGACGGCAGCCGTCGGCATAGGTCTATGCCGACGGCAATGGGGCCTATGCCGACGGCCCGTGGCCGTAGGCATAGCGCGCGAGTCCAGTAGTGGTAGAGGGGTTTAGTACAGGGTGTTTAGGATGGTTGTTCTATTCCGATTTGTTACACGATCTGGTGAGTAATATAAACAAAAGGAGCTATACCAAAATACAGTTTCACCATTATTGTACTTTATGAGCACGTACCTGAGAGCCCGACCCCCGCTCCGCTCCCGCGAGCGGACGGGGAATCCCTAGCCCTCCGGCCCCGTCCCTCTCCCTCCTGCCGCTCCCTCCGGCCGGCATAGGCGGCGGCGGGGCCTCTTCTTCCTCTCCGCGCGGGGCCTCGGGTTGGCGCGGGACAACCTGCCGTCGGGGGCGTTGGGCTGCTGCGGGGCTCGGCGGCACTACAGCGGGCGCGTGAGGCGGCGTCGGCGGCGTCTGGCGGCGGATCCCGGCGGCGGTGCCTTGCTGTTCCTGGGTGGTGTGGTGGCTGCATCTCTGGTGGTGGCGGGTTGACCTTATCCCTGCCAGATCTGGTACTGGATTGGCTGACGGCGCAGGGCCAAGGGCGCGGGGCCGTGGTGCGTGCTGCTGGCGTGGATCCAACGGGGTAGCGCGCGCCCGTCACGGTGGTGCGGCTCGGCTGCAAGGCGGGTGGCGGCGCGTCCGTCCTGGATCTGGCGTGGGATCCGGGTGGACGGTGTGGGTGGGGCAGCGGCCTGGTGTAGCCGTTGCTCCGGCCATGGGCGGCGGCGCTCGGAGGTCAGGCACGTGGTGGTGGCCTCCCGGGGGCGCGGCGGCTACACGGTGGTTTGGTGGATCTGCCCGCGGCGACGGCCGGCTTTCTCCGACGTCAGCTCATTTGCGGTCGTACTGCTTCGACCGTCGCTCCATCTCCTCGTCGTCCGGGCGATTCTTTGGTCGAAGGGCTGTCCCTCTCCTAACTGCGGTCCATCGCTCGTCTCACGCCCGGAGCTGTAGGACGGAGCTCGTCTTGCGCCAGGCAGCAAGACGGAGCTCGTCTCGCGCCCGGCTGCAGGACGGAGCTTGTCTCGCGCTCGGGGCTGCAGGACGGGCGGTGGAGGCCAGTTTTGGCCATCCTTTTGGGTCTCGGCGTTGGGGGTGGTCCCGGGGTGCGAAAGGCGGGGCCTTTCCGCTAGTCTGTTCGGCTGGACCAGCGGCGGGTCTCGGGTCAGGTGGTGCCTTGGTCTTGGATGCCGGGCGGCGGCCCCGGTGGTGGTAGCGCGGTGCTTTTGGGCAGAGCCCGCGACCTGGTGCTGCCCGGTGGCCATGGTTGTGCGGGCGGCGTGGCAACCGGGGTGCGGCGTTCGGTGGCGGTGAGGGGTGGCCGGGGTTAAAACCTGTTCTCTCTACGGACAGACCGGCGGCGGCGAAACTCGTTCCCTTCTTGAAGGCGTCGTCGCGGCTCTCACCGCCCATCGTGTGCTCCAGGGGAAACTCTGATCCTTGGATCGGGCGGTGGCGGCGCTACGGTGTCGTATCCTTGCTGAAGGTTCCGTCTTGGAGCCCACGGATCGTCGTATGCGGCTTCATCTCTTCGTAGTTAGGGGTGGTGTTGCTGCGCTCAGCGCCTGTGTTTCATGCCTTGGGTGTGTGCGTTTGCTGTGGTGGCGTGCGTTTGTATCGGAATGTTGGTGATTTTGGCTTTATATATAAAGCGGGGCGGAAGCCTTTTTCGGTATTATTGTACTTTATTTACATCAGCAAGATATGAAGTAAACAACCAAATTGGTAACAGTGAGACGGACAGAGGAAGGCCGCGAGTTAAATTTATGGAAGAAAACTACCTATGTAGCTTGTAAAGATTTAGCTGAATTTAAAGAAGAAGCTCACTTGTGCCGAATGGAGGCACACCCCGAGCACTTAGCGAACAAAAAAAAAAAGAAGAAGCTCACTTGCCTGTTTGCGGGCTGGCCGGCTGAGGCTGGGTAGCCACTACTTGCTGTTGCAGTTCCGCGCCTGCGTGCGCGCGGGGTGCAGTAGTGCTGGGGTGGTGGCCTCATGGTTAGCCGTGTCACCGTGCTGCTGTTCGGCCATGGGCAGTGGTTGAAGTTTTTCCGTGGCCAGTGGGTGGCATAGCGGTGGCCGGCGGCTGCAGGCTGCTGGTAGACGCATAGATCTCATTTTCTAACAATTATAAGCAATCGGTGAAGTAGTAGGAAATAGGAACTTAAACCACAGGATTATCGGATGACCTGATATGCTATCTGGTGCCCTTTAGAACCAAATAATGTGACTTCTTCTCCAGCAAAAAGAATAATGAGAGGCATGTTACAGTTACCTTTACTCTGAGAATTGCCCATCATTCTGTAACTCAAGAGAAACATATAACTTGTGGTATATCCTTGCAGATGTGTGCTCTGCAAATCAAACTATAGAAGCCGAGCCAGATTTTGTCTTCTATGAATAGATGTTGAATGCTAATATAAATCTGCTATATGTCTCAGGGAAACGCAGTACCCAGATACCAAATGTGCTATTTCAGTACACACAATGTTTGAATTTCATTTGATGCATATAGATTGTTGATATCTTGGTCTGCAATCCTATATTGTTTGATATTAGGAGGATTCTGTGATTTTTACGATATGTAGTTTTGTTTTCATTCAGGCATGCCCAGTCCGCAATGAAGAGGTATTTGGTTTTTTTTTTGCGGGGAAAAGAGGTATTTGGTTAACTGATGTTTGTGGTGTTGCTATGGCCTCATCATCTTGTGATGTTTGTGGTGATGCTATGGCCTCATCGTCGCACCATGATAATGGAAAATCGTGCTCTCCTCTGGCCTATTAAGCTACACGATACTCTTCTGTTTAAGTCTTTCATACTAGCATAGCAAAATAGTGTGTGTTACCAACGTTTAAATTCATATGCCTGCCAATCTTATGGTGGATGCAATATCTTCCATTTTAGGTACTGGAAAATGTTTGGTTTTCAGCGTTCACTTATTTTTAGAGAAAAAAATAAGAGATAAAGTGTTACCTTACTTCATGGCATCCTAGATCGCCTCTATAAAAAAAACCACTCACAACAGCATTATTCTATGCGCGCGCGTGCGCACACGCGCGCGCGCGCACATGTCTGACAAGGTAACGAAGAACATGTTATGTCATATTTTTGGGATTCATGAATAGGCTCAACAAGTAAAATATTGGTGTAAAATAGCATGTGATAGCTAGAGATTGCATCGTCGGCCGGAGCAACGCACGGGCATTTAACTAGTTAACATGTAAATCATGACAAATAAACCTCATCATGAGAGCATTTATGTACCTATCTCTACTCCTAAAGGAGAAGTCTGCAGTTGTGATGGTCGGTTTGGTACGTCGGTTCGTTTCGTGCGTTCTCCTCCCACCCCACCGATCGAAGCAATGCATCATCCCATCGATTTCTTTCCAAAAAAGAGCCCACCTCCCGTTTTGGTTTTTGATTGATACGGTTGTTGAAAAAGATCAGCCCCTCTCTCTCACACACCTCTCCCACGTTGGCATGGCATCCGCCCGTTGTTAGAAGTAATCTTGTCAGCTAGATTAATTAGTTTCTAGCTAAATTCATTATTAGTCTGGCTATGAGGTGTCTTGGATGTACACGTAGTAGTACTGGTTCAAGTAACGTTAGGAGTCTAGCTATAGGTTAGTACGTCGTGTGATTTGTTTAGGCTGACTTTATTTGGAGTCCAAGTAGTACTAGGACTAGAGTCTGTACACGGACAGGTTCAAGGTGGATTCCGTGTAGGTCTAGGAACTTTTGAGTGGGTTGCTGGGTCTGCTATATATGCACAACCTGGCCGTGAGTTTTTGTAACACCGTAACGAGAAAAGGAGAAAAGCAATAAAGAGGAAAAATAAGGGCACGACAAGGGCCCTTCACTATCGTGTTCTTCGTCGTGATTTGATGTGATCGATCCTGTGGGTTAAGTTTCAACAATTGGTATCAGAGCTAGGTCGATTTGAAGCCGCGCTTGCCCCGGGGTTGCGACCCGACTAGCGCCTCGGGGCGGGCAATGTTGTCGCTGGGTGCTGCAGCGATGAGGAGGATCATGCGATCGTCGTTCGATGGAGCGACAAGGAGGGAGACGACGGGCTGTCGTTGGCAAGGCGGCGGATGGAGATCGTTGACGAGAGCGGTGGTTCGGTGATGCGGTGCCGGAAAGTCGTCAAGATCGTCATCCGGGAGTTAGAGTCGAGAGTCGTGCGGGTTTGCACGGTTGGTCGTGTCAGTCGTCATCGTCGTCATGTCCAAGTGCTTGTCTCTGTGAGGAGGCGTTGAAGATGAAGCACATCCAGCTCGTCTATGTGTCTCGATGAGATGATCAAGTTCAACTATGTGGGGGCGGTAAACCAGTGAAGGTGAGTTTCTTCAATGAGACCATGTCTCTACATGAGGCTGGAGTGCATGGTGTAGTGCACGGGGTGGTGTGATCCACAAGGAGTCGGCATGTATTTCGCTAGGGTGGATGGTGTAGTCCATCGGGTGATGTTTTCCACAGGTTACTGGCGAGGCTGGTTAGTCCAAGGCATATTTAAAGTGATCCGTAAAACTTGCCAAGTCAAAATTGGAGGGGAGATTGTTGCGATCAATGAAGCCTAGCAATTTGACTTGTCGTGGTGCCAGATGGAGGAGATAAAGGGTGAATCATCAACAAGCCAAGACCGGAGAAGCACGGAAGACAAAGTGTGTCAAGATTAGGAACAAATTGTTAGAAGTAATCTTGTCAGCTAGATTAATTAGTTTCTAGCTAAATTGATTATTAGTCTGGCTATGAGGTGTCTTGGATGTACACGTAGTAGTACTGGTTCAAGTAACGTTAGGTTAGTACGTCGTGTGATTTGTTTAGGCTGAGTTTATTTGGAGTCCAAGTAGTATTAGGACTAGAGTCTGTACACGAACAGGTTCAAGGTGGATTCCGTGTAGGTCTAGGAACTTTTGAGTCGGTTGCTGGGTCTGCTATATATGCACAACCTGGCCGTGAGTTTTTGTAACACCGTAACCAGAAAAGGAGAAAAGCAATAAAGAGGAAAAATAAGGGCACGATAAGGGCCCTTCGCTATTAGTTTTGTGTGCGCGCGTTCTTTGTAGTGATTTGATGTGATCGATCTTGTGGGCGAAGTTCCAACACCCGTCTTGCCGTGATGGTAGCCTACCCGTAGATGGTTGTCGTCGCCTCCCTCTCGCTCGATCCTCGACGTCTCAGCGGCGGCCGAGTCACATCGGAGGAGTTCGAGAACATCAGCCTCTTCTCGCGAGAACCTTCCCGCCGATCCCGCGCCGTGTCCAAGGCTGTCGGGGAGCTTTTTGAGGAGGAGTCCAGCGGCTCGACTCCGGCTCCGACTCCCATGGTCCCACCCCACCACAGCAGGTCGCGCCCATGGGCGTGCATGTGCCCATGGAGAATAGGGAGTGGTACATCTTCAACCATGGTTTCTTCTGGTAGATCGCGCATTTGATTTAATTCAACCAGCAATTCTTGTCCAGCGTGATTTCTCTCGGTGCTTGATGTTTGCAGTACCCCAGATTACCTCACGCTTGAGCCTCACCCACACCCAATCTTGTGACCAGACGTCTCCCCGCTCAGCACCGACCTTCCGTCAACCATCCTTCAGTTGTCATTCGTGCCGCCATCCGAGGGAACAACACCATCACAGTAGTTCTGGTGCAGTCTGCCACCATCATGGTCACTTTGGGCGGACACATCCTCTCCATCATTCGGCCCGCCGTCTGTACCGGTGCGATACAAAGGTTAGGTTTTGCAAGTTCATTGTTTTATCAGGGCCCCCCTGACCTACCAAATTTTTTGACATTCAGTTTCCTGTTTGTGCAAATCAGATCCAAAGATCCTTGCAATGATGTTTGTTTATTGCCTTTGTTCTTGTGAAATCTTCTTTTAGTTTCCTGTACCAGTAAAATAAATATAGAGAAAATGATTGGGAAGGGAGCTGTGTATTTCTGCAGTGCAATTGCTCTTCCTGGTAGATGCACCTTTTGGGCTCTCATGGTTTCAACATGACGCCCTTAATTTGCCATCTACGGGAATCTTGCTCTGTGGAGATTGTGGACATAGATTTTTTTTATTGGCTTCTTATAGTTTTAATGGTGGGTAATTAATCTTGGCAGAGTAAAGTGCTAATAGATTGACGGATGTTAACTCGTTGTTTTTGCATGTGTTTCTGTACTACATCAATTGTTCAATTCTCTGTACACTGCATGTTTTGCATGTATGTCTCTGTACACTGCATCAATTCTGAAGGAATATCAAATGTGTTGGTTGTAGCACTCTTTATACATTTAACGATCTAACAAGATGAGTGGAATAATTGTTCTTTCTATATCCTTTTTCTATATCTCCCAAATAGTGTGTTTGTTCTTGATATTTTTACAGATCTACACATTAACATACCACTCTATATATATTTTTTACAATTCATGGAAATTTGTAATATGCTAACATCAAGTGACCGACATATCAACATGGATTATTGTGCATAATTCATCTCATCTCCTATATTGCCTTTGTTCCCTGTAATGCTGGTTTCGCTCGTGCATCTGACCATTCACTGATTTCCTGTTTATCTTAGTAAGGAAAATTTGGCATGCTTAGTTTCATGGTAACTCGGTGTTATGAATGAACGGCCAGAGCAAGGAAGAGGTGGGCAAAGGGTGTGGCAACACTTGCCAAGTGGACGGGATGGTATTGTGTTTTTTCCTCTTGATGAAGTTGAACTTCTTTCTGGACTGTTTACACATCATAGACTAAAGTGCCAAGAATCATTGGACTTCTTTCTGGACTCACACCATTCCTTTATACACAAGTATGATATGTCTTGTGTTTATTCTACACTCAAGTACAATAGTTTCAGATACTTCTTTAAGTGCTTCCTATTTCTCCCCTTCCTATCTGAAGAAATCTTCTGTTGTGAAACTGAAGCAAGAAGATGTCATGCTCAGCAATGTTGAGATTGACTTGAAGCGTGAGAATGAGAGCCCGCTTAAATAGTTTTTGATGCTTGAACATTCATTACAGTTATTCATTTAGGTCTGAATAATTTTACAAGTTATAACCAGCTGCTTTTGTTCGTCCACGCATAATAACCATTCCCGAGCATCAAGTTCTTCATGGTTAGTAATTACTACTTGATACGTCTCCGTCGTATCTACTTTTCCAAACACTTTTGCCTTTGTTTTGGACTCTAACTTGCATGATTTGAATGGAACTAACCCGGAGTGACGCTGTTTTCAGCAGACTTTCCATGGTGTTATTTATGTGCAGAAACAAACGTTCTCGGAATGACCTGAAACTCCACGGAACTTATTTTTGGAAAGTAAGAAAAATACTGGCGAAAGAATCAAGGCAAGGGGGCCCACACCCTGTCCACGAGGGTGGGAGGCGCGCCCCCTGCCTGGTGGGCCCCCTGATGCTCCACCGACCTCAACTCCAACTCCATATATTCGTGTTCGGGGAGAAAAAAAATCAGAGAGAAGGATTCATCGCGTTTTACGATACGGAGCCACCGCCAAGCCCTAAACTCTTTCGGGAGGGCTGATCTGTAGTCCGTTCGGGGCTCCGGAGTGGGGGATTCGTTGTCGTCGTCATCATCAACCATCCTCCATCACCAATTTCATGATGCTCACCGCCGTGCGTGAGTAATTCCATCATAGGCTTGGTGGACGGTGATGGGTTGGATGAGATTTACCATGTAACCGAGTTAGTTTTGTTAGGGTTTGACCCCTATTATCCACTATGTTATGAGATTGATGCTGCTATGACTTTGCTATACTTAATGCTTGTCACTAGGGCCCGAGTGCCATGATTTTCAGATATGAACCTATTATGTTTTCATGAATATATGTGAGTTCTTGATCCTATCTTGCAAGTCTATAGTCACCTACTATGTGTTATGATACGGCAACCCCGAAGTGACAATAATCGGGACCACTCCCGGTGATGACCGTAGTTTGAGGAGTTCATGTATTCATTATGTGCTAATGCTTTGTTCCAGTACTCTATTAAAAGGAGGCCTTAATATCCCTTAGTTTCCAATAGGACCCCGCTGCCACGGGAGGATTGGACAAAAGATGTCATGCAAGTTCTTTTTCGTAAGCACGTATGACTATATTCGGAATACATGCCTACATTACATTGATGAATTGGAGCTAGTTCTGTGTCACCCTATGTTATGACTGTTACATGATGAACCGCATCCGACATAATCACCGATCCAATGCCTATGAGCTTTTCTTATATTGTTCTTCGCTTATTTACTTTTCCGTTGCTACTATTACAATCATTACAAAAACCCAAAAATATTACTTTTGCTATCATTACTTTTGCTATCGTTACCACTACTATCATATTACTTTGCTACTAAACACTTTGCTGCAGATATTAAGTTTTCAGGTGTGGTTGAATTGACAACTCAGCTGCTAATACTTGAGAATATTCTTTGGCTCCCCTTGTGTCGAATCAATAAATTTAGGTTGAATATACTCTACCATCAAAAGCTGTTGCGATCCCCTATACTTGTGGGTTATCACTACTCCCTTCTCATCTGGATGCATGGTGGTTCCTTATTTGTTCCTGTATAGCTGATGAAACTTTAGAAATTCGTGAAGTTTGCATAAATATAGAAACTCACGGTAGAAATCTGCCAGTAGAAGGAAAACTGACATATTTGTTTATTTTTGGTTAATCATTCTTTGCTGAGATATCTGTAGTTGATAATGGTGAAAAATCTTGTATTAAAATAAAGAGAGGAGCCTACAGAAAGAAACTCCTCCAATCACTGTATTGGTGAAATATTTATGGCTCGTACAATATGCAAATTGACGGAGGCAGGTTATCGTTTTCCCCTTACCTGACTAAGGACTCGATGGAGATGTCAGCCTCAACACCTAAGGAGGACAAGAAGATGATTGACGAGGGTGGCGGGCTCACATCACACAAGTAACACCTCTATCATGGTTAATGGAGATTTTGGTTCTCGTACTGAAATTTACTTGGGCAAAACTCGGCAATATGATAGCCTGAATTTGGCCATCGTAAATGTTGTTGTTCTACGAGCTATCATGCATGAGTTTGTCAATATATCTACCGAAGTTTTTGCCCTAGAGATTTTTTTTGTTTCAGCTGCTGCTGCAAAGAATATGCCTCTATTTATCCTTGGCATCTTCTTTATATTCACCACTTGGTATGCAATATATAACATAATGAGAAATATATGTTGCAATTAGCTTTTTTTTAGCATGTCTATTAACATTTGCCTCTTCTCCTATATATTAGGTTATGGTCTACACCAGAGCAACCAGGCATGGATATAGATACTCTGCTAGAAGGTGACCGAATAATTTTGCAGGACATAGATATATTGTGCACCATATCTTCCGTGTGACTTCCCTCACCAATCGTCAGCGACTTTTCTGTTTTTATGTTATAATACTTTAAGCTCAACTGTCATGTATGCAATTAGGAGAATAGTGCAATTATAGTTTACATAAACTTGTTGAATATCCTATTATTAGTTAAAAAGGGATGTACATTTTTGCTGACAATCAAGCATTTGCTCTCCTTTTTCTTTACTATTTTTCTATATCTGCAGTTGGTTTCCTATCTTTCAAAGAGTGCTAGAAGGGTACATAGTGGCTGCTAAAGTGGGATAAAGCAAGAGCAACACCTTGTATGCCCCAAAAAGGTCATTATCAACAATTCTTATATTCATCTATATGAGGAACAATTGGATGTTTGTTAAACATGGTTGAAAATCGTAATGTTATTCTGTAGCAATGCAAGGGTATTTGGGTAAGTAGGTTCAGATGTCACACATGCCTTTCAAATAATAAAAATCAGTCGGAATGAAAACATGTGACTTATTTAGAGGTAATATTTCTACTAAATTGCCATCATCCACAATTTTAATTATTTGCTCCATGTTGTGAAAAGTGTTGACAACATAGTTTTGATAATGCGCTAGGTAGTTCGATCCTATAATTGATGTTTGTCGAGCTTGGATCTCAGAGACGGAGATAATTCATAGAGGAAGAATAAAAAGAAAAAGACGAGTCATTTGACGTGGAAAATCAGCAATGTCACCTAATGTGCCCTAAACGTACATGTTAGAGATGATTTGTGTTGAATCACTAGAATATATATTGTAGTTTGATCCAATTGTGTATTATCTTGTCTACGATCGGTTTTCCTATCCTCCTCACCCCCACGTTGACTTACCCCTCCGGAAAAGAACACCTCAGAGCTGGGTGCTCTACATTGCCACTCAGCTCATCCCGCTCGCTACGGCCGATGACCGCACCACCTCAGATGCGAGCACTAAAAAAAGGCGGATCTCGGGTAGGGGGTCCCGAACTATGCGTCTAAGGCGGATGGTAACAGAAGGCACTACTAGGAAAAAGGCTATAGATAGGATTGACACTAATGACGCACCAGGGAAGTAGTGCGCCACTACTATATACTAATGGCGCATCAGTTGGTGATGTGTCATTAGTGTGGAACACACTAATGGCGCACCAGACAAAAGGTGCGCCACTAGTGATATTTCTTTTTTCATTTTTGCATACATACTAATGGCGCATCCGACCGAAGTGCGCCATTACTAGTTAGTAATGGCGCACCGGACAAGGAGTGCGCGAGTACTGATTTTTTTATTCTTTTTTTTTGCAAAACAACTAATGGCGCACCGTGTCACAGTGCGCCATTACTAGTTTACTACACGATGCGCCATTAGTGTATATATATATATATATATATATATATATATATATATATATATATATATATATATATATATATATATATATATTTCACCACTACACGACTATCTCGGTTACGGTTATCTCGCGGGGCAGGTAGTCCACGGATTTTCTGGATGCGTAAGGTGCATGGATGACACAACGTATCGCCAGCTAGATAGAGATCCCGAGTCTTCAAAAACCGTGTTCATGGGACATCGACGTCCCCCTCGCCGCCGACGATCAACCGCACCCTCCCCCGCTCCACCGCCGCCGACGATCAACCGCACCCTCCCCCGCTCCACCGGCCGCCGCCGCCAACCCCCAGCCCGCACCCTCCCCCACTCCACCGTCGCAGATGACCCACCGCACCCTCCACTCTACCTTTTTCATATTCATAAATATTTTCAAATAACAAATTTGAACATATTTTTTAAAAAATTTATTACTGTTTTTATAAAAAAATATTACCGTTATGATTTAAACAAGTTTGAACATATTTAAACACAAATAAATATCAAACAGCATTTTAAATGCACTACTACGCGACTATCTCGGTTACGGTTATCTCGCGGGGCAGGTAGTCCACGAATTTTCTGGATGCGTAAGGTGCATGGATGACACAACATATCGCCAGCTAGATAGAGATCCCGGGTCTTCGAAAACCGTGTTCAGGGGACATCTACGTCCCCCTCGCCGCCGACGATCAGCCGCACCCTCCCCGCTCCACCGCCGCCGACGATCAGCCGCACCTTCCCCCGCTCCACCGGCCGCCGCCGCCGACCCCCGGCCCGCACCCTCCCCAACTCCACCGTCGCCGATGACCCACCGCACCCTCCACTCCACCTTTTTCATATTCATAAATATTTTCAAATAACAAATTTGAACATATTTTTAAAAAAAATTATTACTGTTTTTATAAAAAATATTACTGTTATGATTTAAACAAGTTTGAACATATTTAAACACAAATAAATATCAAATAGCATTTTAAATGCATAAAAATAAAAATTGGGGAGCCTGGGAATCAAACCCAGGACCTCTAGTGTGTGCGCTCCGTGCTGACCAGTCGGGCTAGTGGGCGGGTTCTGATGTAGATTGGGTCAGGTGGAATATAACCTAAGGGCTCGAACTGTAATGAAAAAAACATTCTAATGGCGCACCGCTGCTGGGTGCGCCATTAGTAAGCTTCCCCCCACTCCACCTATTCCCCTCCCTCCCTTCCTCCCCACTCGATCTAATTTGCCCCCTCCGTCCCAACCGTACCCCGTCGCCGCGCCTGCACGCCCCCTCCGTCCCCTCCGTCCCCTGCCGCCGCCGCCCCGACCCCCGCCCCCGCGCCCCCACGCCCCCACCACTGCAGCTCCCCCGCGCCGCCGCCCCCACGCCAGCCACCACTGCAGCTCCCCCGCGCCGCCGCCCGCACGCCCCCACCACTGTAGCTCCCCCGCGCCGCCGCCCCCGCGCCCCCGCGCCCCGAGCCGGAGGAGGAGGACCAAGAGGAGGACGACGAGGAGGAGGAGATGACGACCGCCAGCTCAGCCAAGCCACGCGACGCCGCCGTCCGCGCGAGCTCACCACACCGTGCGAGCTCAACGACCGCCATGCAGGACACCACCACGCAGGTGACAGTTAGGTATAGTTACAGAAAATGGCTTGTAAATAGGGTTAGGGTTTGGGAGTGGAGACCATGGCCATGGCTTGTAAACTGTTGTTGATTCTCAAGTAAATTTTTCTGTTAGGTACAGTTATAGAAAAATTCACACGGAAAGGTTGTGTCATGCATCACAGGATTTGTAGGAGTTCTTGGAGCCACAAAAATAACTTTAGAACCCAGAGAGGCCTCAGACCAGCATCATAGGCAATAAGATCAGGCAACATCTGTTCTTATTAGTTTAATAGATGAGAGAGGGATGAAAAAATAGACAAGAAAGAAGAATATAGCCAAGACAAGTATCATCTATTCTTAAGCAGAGTATAAGGATAGCATAGAAGAAATAGACAGGGTAGCACCCAACTGAACATCTGCTTCTGTAGAACACTGCACTCCACTTACACATGCTATTTTTCTGCAAATAGGACACCACACCCACAAGCACTTGAGCTAGTATCATTAGCAGTGCTGCTGTAAGTATATATACCAGCAGTAACCTTTAACAACAAGTATAAGTAGCTATTACCCAAAGGCCAGCCAGACCAATGGGAACAGACAGAATTAAGTAACCAACTCCAGGAACTGGAGTAGCATATTCAGTTAACTGAATCCAAACACCCTTTTTATCCTTCAGTTTATGCTGTACTATAGTCAAGAGGATCTGATTGTCTGTAGTTCTCATCTCACAGCCATTCTGAAGCACTCAAACCGCAATGTCTTGAAATATCCCACCAAAATTTGTTTAAAAAAATGTTTGTTTGCACCTCATCTACTGCTTGCTTCATATTAAGCCTGAACCATCACACCTGCTTAGCATATGATGGGGTCCAAAATCTGTATAACAGTTTAATTTTCTTTGCATGGAAAGGTTCACCCAAATTGCCATTAAGAGAAACCAGAGCTCGCTACAAAGTCTCGAATACTAATCTTTATAACTATATGCTTTCTTTTCTATATTTTCTGACAGGTGGCACATATGTTTCTGATGCCATATTTGTTGGTTTTTTTTGGAGGGTGATGATGTCATGTCTCTACCGTAGATTAAAATAAATGGAAGTTTAAAAATATGAGAGAAGTTGTCTTGACTAATTACATGTTTATGTAAAAAAGAATAGCTAGGATATTTTACAACTCCAGTGTGTGTAGTTGCTTGTTTTTACTGTAGTTGTGGTTGCTTTCTTCTTGTATCATAAAAATATCCCTGCTGCTGTATTTGTGATGATGTTGTACTTGTGATGATGCTACTTGTGATCTTCTGAAATGACCCATTGGCGACTTCATTACGCGGGGATAATGATTTTGCAGGTACCCCGAGAGGCCCTTGAGTTTGCCGGAATGTCGATTAACTTCCGTTCCGGCAAATTTGGGTACTCCATATGTCCTATTTTCAGCAAAGGTCATGCTGAAATTTTCTGTGAATTTTAGCATGACTTTGCTAAAAATAGGACATATGGGGTACTTGCGACTAATGCCTGTTATCATGCATGTTTTATGATCTGTTGTAAGGGTACTAATTGGTCTCTTCTGCTGCTTATCAGAGATGGTGGGAAGCAGCCACCGCCGCTCTGCGACACCGCAGTACTAGTTGGATGCTTCCGAGTTCTTCACTATCATACTTGGGACTTCAGTATCATCCATGACGCAGGTATATAAAACGAGAGATCTCCCCTTCACCCATCTCATTATGATGTCTGTTGTTTGCTACATCACTCATTGTCGCAAACTGCAGAGGCTGCCTGACAGTTTTATGAACATGCTGATGGGTGAACATCCACCAAATAATGTGAAGCTGCGACAGGCCGGCAGCGGGTTTCGCATGCAGTGGGATGTGGAGTTGGTGATCAAGGAGGGCCACATGTACTTGTATCGTGGGTGGGAGAAGTTCTACCGTGCCTACGACCTGCGGCTGGGGTACTTCCTTCTCTTCAGGTACGACGACGACGCCACCATGCTCATCGTGAAGGTGTTCAACGCGACTATGTATCGCATGCGCTACGCTGACGATGATGATGTCGGTACGTTCCGCCTCTTCTTATTCCTCTACATTTGGCTTTGTATCACATCGATTGTTAACGGTCATTGTTGCATTTGGACAGGTAATGGGAGCAGCAGCAGCGACACTGGCTACAGCCAAAGCAGCAGCGACTATGGCTGTAGCGAAAGCAGCAGCGATTCTGGCTGTAGCGAAAGCAGCAGCGATTCTGGCAGCAGCATAGACAACAAGAATGATGATCCGGACTGGAGTGCGGGAGAAGAGGAGCAGAGTGGGGATGAGGAGCTGCAGGATGACGATGGGCATCGGGCTGAGGATGACCTAGCGCTGGTGGTGGCTGACCAAGGGCAAGAGATGGTGGTGGCTGACCATGGGCAAGAGATGGTGGTGGGCAAGAGATGGAGGTGGCTGAGGATGACCTAGCGATGGTCGTGCCTGAAGGTGGCCTCGCGATGGTGGTGGTGCCTGACAATGACCACGCACCGGTGGTGGCGCCGGCGATCCCACAGCTGGGCGACATGACCACGCCAATTGAGGTAGAAGACTACATCCCACTGCCTCCACCGCCTCACCGCTCTTGGCGCATCAGGCTGAGGAAGGAGAAGGAGAAGAACAATGCATGAGAACTGAACTTTGTCAGGTATGTCATATCTCCAAAATGATATATATATACTTAGTTACCTATGTTATCTCTAATATGCTTAGTTTCCTATAGGTTAGCTTCATTTTACCTAAGTTGGCTCTAATATGGTAACTTAGAGCTTATATGCTTAGTTTCCTATAGGTTAGCTCCAAAATAACTTATGTTAGCACAAAATGATCAAGTTTACATAATAAGCTTATAGTCTTTTTCTTATTCTTCTTCTTTTCCAAAATGACATAGGTTAGCTTCATTTTACCTAAGTTGGCTCTAATATACTAACTTAGAGTTTATATGCTTAGTTTCCTATAGGTTAGCTCCAAAATAACTTATGTTAGCACAAAATGATCAAGTTTACATAATAAGCTTATAGTCTTCTTCTTATTCTTCTTCTTTTCCAAAATTCTTCTTATTCTTCTTCTAGTGTTCTTCTTCTTCTAGTATTCTTCTAGTCTTCTTCTTTTTCTTCTTCTAACTTCTTGTTTATCATTTTGCAGATTTGATTTAATTCACGGAAGCTTGCATGGATGGAGTGCTTCTTTTCCATTTGTGTTTTTATTTTGTATCAATGTGAAACTTTTGTGAATTGATGGATAGCGGTGTTGGATGAACAATGTGAAACTTTTATAATATGTAACGATGGAACTATGTGTTGGCTATGTATGTATATATGATGGAACTTGTGTGTTGGCTATGTATGTATATGTGATGGAACTTGTGTGTTGGCTATGATTGTTATATGGATGCTTGTTGTATATATATGTGTTGGATATCTCATAGGTGAAATAGTGACCTGAATTAAGAAAAAAAATTAAAAAAATTGTTACTAATGGCGCACTACCATGTGGTGCGCCATTAGTATAGCAGACACTAGTGGCGCACCGTGGGCAAAACTAATGGCGCACTGCCTGGTGCGCCATTAGCATACCAGTAACTAATGGCGCACCAGTGGTGCGCCATTAGTAAAAAATTCTAGTGACGTGATACTAATGGCGCACCGGTGGTGCGCCATTAGTAGGCAAAACCGGTGCGCCATTAGTAGGCCTTTTCCTAGTAGTGAGGCGGGGGACACGATGTTTACCCAGGTTCGGGCCCTCTCGATGGAGGTAATACCCTACTTCCTGCTTGATTGATCTTGATTATATGAGTATTACAAGAGTTGATCTACCACGAGATCGTAGAGGCTAAACCCTAGAATCTAGCCTATGGTATGATTGTTGCTGTCCTATTGACTAAACCCTCCGATTTATATAGACGCCGGAGGGGGCTAGGGTTACCTAGAGTCGGTTACAAGGGAGGAGATCTACATATTTGTGTTGCCAAGCTTGCCTTCCACGCCAAGGAGAGTCCCATCCGGACACGGGATGAAGTCTTCAATCTTGTATTCTCATAGTCCAATAGTCCGGCTGTCCGGAGACCCCCTAATCCAGGACTCCCTCAGTAGCCCCCGAACCAGACTTCAATGACGATGAGTCCGGCGCGCAGATTGTCTTCGGCATTGCAAGGCGGGTTCTTCTCCAAATTCTGAATACCTGCTGAGTAGGTTCCCATGAATGTTGCACTTCTTGGCTTCCGTTGTGACGCCCCCATTTCAATCGTACACTAATCATGCACGCAAATGTTTACGATCAAGATCAGGGACTCACGGGAAGATATCACAACACAACTCTA
The DNA here is from genome assembly GCA_032464435.1 of Aegilops umbellulata. Lineage (NCBI taxonomy): Eukaryota > Viridiplantae > Streptophyta > Magnoliopsida > Poales > Poaceae > Aegilops > Aegilops umbellulata. The sequence goes on along the minus strand of CP136059.1, from coordinate 443,129,063 downwards.
CAAATAAAAATAAGTCATACAAGCATCATAATACAAGCCAGAGGCCTCGAGGGCTCGAATACAAGTGCTCGATCATAGACGAGTCAGCGGAAGCAACAATATCTGAGTACAGGCATAAGTTAAACAAGTTTGCCTTAAGAAGGCTAGCACAAACGGGGATACAGATCGAACGAGGCACAGGCCTCCTGCCTAGGATCCTCCTAACTACTCCTGGTCGTCGTCAGCGGGCTGCACGTAGTAGTAGGCACCTCCAGAGTAGTAGGAGTCGTCGTCGACGGTGGCGTCTGGATCCGGGGCTCCATCGTCTGATTGCAGCAATCGGGTAGAGAGATGGGGAAAAGGGGAAACAAGGCAACCGTGAGTACTCATCCAAAGTACTCGCAAGCAAGGAGCTACACTACATATGCATGGATATATGTGTAAAGGGCCATATCAGTGGACTGAACTGCAGAATGCCAGAATAAGAGGGGGATAGCTAATCCTGTCGAAGACTACGCTTCTGGCAGCCTCCGTCTTGCAGCGTGTAGAAGAGATTAGACTGAAGTCCTCCAAGTAGCATCGCATAGCATAATCCTACCCGGCGATCCCTTCCTCGATGCCCTGTTAGAGAGCGATCACTGGGTTGTATCTGGCACTTGGAAGGGTGTGTTTTATTAAGTATCCGGTTCTAGTTGTCATAAGGTCAAGGTACAACTCCGGGTCATCCTTTTACCGAGGGCGGCTATTCGAATAGATTAACTTCCCTGCAGGGGTGCACCACATAGCCCAACACGCTTGATCCCATTTGGCCGGACACACTTTCCTAGGTCATGCCCGGCCTCGGAAGATCAACACGTCGCAGCCCCACCTAGGCACAACAGAGAGGTCAGCACGCCGGTCTAAACCTAAGCGCGCAGGGGTCTGGGCCCATCGCCCTGAGCACACCTGCACGTTGCGTACGCGGCCGGAGAGCAGACCTAGCAACCTCCATTACAAAGGAAGTCACGTTACGCGGTCCAACCCGGCGCGCGCCGCTCAGTCGCTGACGTCATGAAGTGCTTCGGCTTATACCACGACGTCGGGATACCCATAACTACTCCCGCGTAGGTGGTTAGTGCGTATAGACCAAATGGCCAGACTCAGATCAAATACCCAGATCTCGTTAAGCGTGTTAAGTATCCGCGAACGCCGACCAGGGCCAGGCCCACCTCTCTCCTAGGTGGTCTGAACCTGCCCTGTCGCTCCGCCACAAAGTAACAGTCGAGGGCCGTCGGGAACCCAGGCCCACCTCTACCGGGATGGAGCCACCTGCCCCTTCAGCCCCCATCTCCGAACAGTATCACAGGTAATGTAACAGTGTAAAGTATATAGTATATTTCCGCGATCACTTCCCGAAGTGATCACGGCCCAGTAGTATAGCATGGCAGACGGACAAGAGTGTAGGGCCACTGATGGAACACTAGCATCCTATACTAAGCAGTAGGATTGCAGGTAAAGGTATCAACAGCAGTATCAAAGACAGGCTATGCATCAGGACAGGAATAACGAAAGCAGTAACATGCTACACTACTCTAATGCAAGCAGTATAGAGAAGAGTAGGCGATATCTGGTGATCAGGGGGGGGGCTTGCCTGGTTGCTCTGGCAAGAAGGGTTCATCGTCGATGTAGTCGATCACAGGGGTACCGGCATCGGTCTCAGGGCCTACCGGAAAGAAGTAACGGAGGGGGAACACAATAAATAACAGAGCAATCAAAGCATCACAAAGCATAACATGACAAACACGGTGCTAGATGTGCCCTAACGCGGTAGTAGGTGATACCGGCGAAGGGGGAGAACATCCGGGAAAGTATCCCCGGTGTTTCGCGTTTTCGGGTATAGGAGCTAGAGGGGGAAAGTTGCGAGTTTGATATGTTAGGGGTGCGTGGCGGATGAACGGGCTGCGTATCCGGATTCATCTAGTCGTTCTGAGCAACTTTCATGTACAAAGTATTTTCATCCGAGCTACGGTTTATTTTATATTAATTTTCAAAGTTTTAAATGATTTTCCAATTTCATGTATTTATATTTAAAAAATATTAAACAACAAAAGGCTAGGTACACCCAGAAGTGTACCCAGCCAGCATATGGCTGGTGGGGCCAGTTGACTTGGTCCACTGCCCAGTCAGCTTTGACTGGTCAAAGTCAACAGTTATCATGGGCCCCGTCTGTCATTGACTATAGCAAAAAAACGTTTTTGTTACTTAATTTAATTAGGCAGTGGGGTGTTTAGCCCCTAATTACACGCAGGGGACGCGGCTGTGGCGTGCACGCGCGCATACACACGCGCAGGGCCGAGGCTCGGCCCAGTCGAGCGTGGCCGGTGGGGCGCGGCCGGCGCAGCGGGGTGAGCTGGGTGGCGGCCGGCAGGGGCGCGGCGGAGGCGGGCGCCGCCGCCCGGAGACAGGCGTAGCCTGGTGTGGGGACGACGCGAGCAGCGAGAGGCGGCAGGGGGCCGCGGGGCGGAGCCAGGTCAGGATAGTAGTGGGGCGTGGCCGGCGAGCCGGCGCGGGCGTGGGCGAAGGCACGCGCGGGCGGGGCAAGTTGCAGCGGTGGCCCACAGCGAGCGGGAGCGGCTGTAGCGGAGTCGGCACGGGGGCGCGCCTGGTCACGGCAAGGCGCTGGCGGGCGGAGCCTGTGGCAGTGGATGGGGCGCGGCCAGGGATGCCGCGGTGCGCGCCGGCGCATGCACGCGCGACGCGGTGGAGTGGCGGACAGTGGCGCACGGGAGGAGGGGAAGGAGGGGGCGCGCTCACGTGGGCTTGCAGGGGAGAGGAGGGGACATCGGGGAGGAGGAGGAGGAAGCGGCGACGAGGTCGGAGAAGCTCCTGTCGACGGCGACGAGGTCCGGTGGCCCTAGGGACGAGGTAGTCCGGCGAACGGCGACGGTGGGGTCCGGGACGACGACGTGGTGGCGCCGGGGACGGCGAGGCCCGTCGTGGGAGGTGACGAGGAGGCGGTGAGGTCCGGCGATGGGCAACACCAGCGACGGGGTGTGGGGAGGGGGTCGACGCGAGCGTCGAGGCGATGGGGTCGGGGCACTGGCGTCGTGAGGTGGGGGGGAGGGGGGAAGCGGGCTCATCCCCGATCCAGATCGGATCGGGATGGGGAGAGGAGAGACGTGGGGAGTGGGGGGGCGATTAGCTAGGGATTCTGTCGGTGGGGGGGGGGTTATAGGCCAGGGAGGGGAAGCTGGGCCGGCCTGGCCGGGACTTGGCCCAGTTGGGCCGAGGGTTGCTGGGCCGGAGCCCCGGGGGGTCCTTCTTCCTTTTTTTTCTGTTTGTTTTATTTTATTTCTTTACTGTTTTCCTTTAAAGCTTCATTTAATTCTTGTTTTATAAAATACGAACTGAGCAACTAAATTAATATTACTAATTGGTCTACTGCCACAATTATTTTGGCACACTACTAAATTAGTTATATAAATGTAACTTTATAAAAGGCATTAATTTAATTATTATGCCCTCTGTTTTGGTTGTTTTAGTGCATTAAGATATCGTATGAAATGTTGGTTTCTCCAACATTATTACATAAGATTTATTTGACACAACCCGAACATTTTAGTTTTAAATTTTGAAAACTTTTGTTGTTTGCCTAAACTCCAAATTTGAATTTGAATCGGTTTTGAATTAACGCGAGATTATCAACAATAATCGAGGTGACGTGGCATCATTACTAGAGGGTTACTGTAGCTTGATTACCCGGGCGTCACATCCGCGCCCAATAATGGCGGTCTTCCACGTGTCGAGCGAATGCGAGAAGCCAGGGCATTTTTACATTTACCACCCTAGCCATGCGAGTAAACCTTCTATTAAAGAGACGGAGATTCTTAGATCCAGATCACACCATCCTCCCACGGCGAGTATCCCTCAGAGCGCGCCGGAAAAATCCATTCCAACATGGCCGGCCAACGCAGCTCCTCCTCTCGCTCCCGTAGCCCTAAGCCCGGTGATTGGAAGAAGTGTTCCGTCCCGCACAGCCAACTAGTAGAGTTACAGACCCAGGGATTTCTCCCTCCAGCGTATATGGTCCCCGTTCGAGCCGGGCTCACCACCTATAATGGCGGGGAGAAAGCGGAGAGCTTTCCCAATCCCTCCAAGGGAGAGCGGGTATGCCTTGTCCCTTATTTATTAAGGGGACTTGGATTTCCAATCCATCCGTTCCTCCGCGGGCTCCTGGAGTTTTATGGCCTCGAGTTGCATAACTTCACCCCTGCTTCCATATTACACATCGCCGGTTATGTCGCCCTTTGTGAGCTGTTTCTGGGTTGCGAAGCTCATTTCGAGCTATGGAAGAGGCTATTCTGCCTTGTGCCCCGTACACAGAAGGTGTCAATATATCAAATGGGCGGAGCCGAAATATGGCGCATCGCCGGGATCGGATACCTGTCCGGTACCCCGAAGAAGACGTCTGAAGACTGGCCTTCGGTGTGGTTTTATATGGAGGACGTCCCCCTTCCAGATCCTATCCGGATTGGTCTTCCCGAGTTCAACAACGCCCCTTTGAAGAAACGCCGAAGCTGGCGCCCACGGAGCCCTCAGGAGGAAGATAACGGAGAAGTCCTTTACCTGATGGGCCGGATAAAGGTGCTGGCTCAATCAGGACTGACAATAATCGAGGTTATGTCAATATGCATAATGCGGGGGATGCAGCCACTTCAATATCGAGGGAACCCCATGTGGCACTTTAACGGGGAAGATGATGCCACCCGCTGCGGGCGTAAGGGACCGGACTCAGTTGCTGCTCTAGCAAAAATTCTGTCCGATTTGTACAAGGGAGAGGAAGAGGAGTTCATCCGCATTAAGCCACAGGATGGATTCTCCATGTACAACCCTCCAACCTGGGTGAGTTGTCACTTATTACTCCCATACTTCCCGCATTCATCGTCATTTATTTACCTTGCCGTTTCATGGCAGGAACTGTGAAAAGCTGTAAGGGAGGTCAACAGCCCGCCTCCACAACCAGAGGACCCTGACCGGGCCCTCGATCCCGGACTTGAAGAGGATCCGGACATATTTGTGGAGCTGGTCAACAGGATATTCTATCAATTAAGCTGTGATGATGCCATGGTGGCCATTGTAGCTGACTATCCTGGGCTACTCCCCGCATCGCATGTAAGTAAAACCAAAGTCCCAACTTCCGAGAAGGATCCCTTTACTAGCACTTCACCTACCGTACACATATGGTGTCTTATAGGGAAGGCCCTCGGGATGTCATGCCGAACCCGCGGTGACTCGCCAGCAAGGGGCACCGAAGCCGAGTAGGCTAAAAAGGAAGGCAGTCAGGAATGAGACACCAGCGCAGAGGTATGATGCAGAACCTCGCTCCGTGGTTGTCGTGTTTTAAAATATAATAACATCCATGTCTCCTAGTAGGAAAAACGCTCGCCGGACTATATCCGGAGAGGTTGCCAATCACGCCTCCATCAGTCGGGTTCCCAGGCCGGACATAGAGGGGAGGCGAACATGGGGCGAACGCCGGATGCTCCTCCTACGGAGGATGCGGATAGACTATCCGCTACAAATTCCGAAGTGGAGAGCGCCATGAATCACAGGCATCGCCGGGCCGTACTCCGTGACGCTTGTTTCTCTCAAGAGGCGTTTGATGCCTTTAACTCAGGAGACGCGTACATCCGTGCCGCTCAAAATGGTCTTGTTAGAGCCACGGAGGAGTATGTAAAGGATATACGGGTAAGAAAATCTGATGATTATATATAAGAAGCCCCTGAGACTTGAAACAGTTGGCACAACTGATTTAAGGATCATAATTTGTGCAGGTTCTTACAGAGAAGAATTCCCAATTGTCTCAAGAGCTGGAAGAGTGCAAAGCCCAGCTAGGGGCCGCGGTTGCCGCGTTGAAGGAGTCCGAGAAGGCCCCCGCTGGTAACTATTGTTTCCATTGTAAAGAATGGCAGGTGCCAGATAGTATGCGGCATGCATGCAAATCTAACAATAGATGTTACAGATGACTCCGGAGTGAATCCGGAGGCCGTGCCAGGAGATGAGCGATGTGCTAATCGACAGCTAAATGCTGGCGAGCGCGTGCATGCGCCCGTCATTCAGGAGAAAAATGATCTCCAAGATGCCAATATTGAGCTGGACGTGGAACTGAAAGATGTTCGAGCCCAGCTTGCAGACTTCATGAAGGAGAATAAGCGGCTTCGACGCGGCATTTTCAGTAAGTGCTTGAACGAACTTTTGAAAGAGTTCGGCGAAGAAGCTATCTAACAGAGTTATGTCTGCAGGTATGCTGACGGGTCGTCCCGCGGAGGAGATGCCCGGGTCTGCGGGTGATCTTCTGCCAGAGCTCTCACAACTGCACGAACAAGTTTGGTAGGTGATGCAGGGTATTGCCCAGGCCTTGTGGCTATCCGCCTCCCCGCCAGGAGGCATGGGGGAGCTTCTAGAGAAGCTAAAGGGAGTGCGGCGGCGCTTCTGATTATGGAAGATATCGTCCTGCCGACAAGGTGCAAGGGAGGCCTGGGCCATGGTGAAGACGCGATATCCGGACAGCCGGACAGCCGGACTATATCCTTTGGCCGGACTGTTGGACTATGAAGATACAAGATTGAAGACTTCGTCCCGTGTACGGATGGGACTCTCCTTAGTGTGGAAGGCGAGCTTGGCAATACGGATATGTAGATCTCCTCCCTTGTAACCGACTCTGTGTAACCCTAGCCCCGTCCGATGTCTATATAAACCGGAGGGTTTAGTCCGTAGGACAACAACAATCATACCATAGGCTAGCTTCTAGGGTTTAGCCTCTACGATCTCGTGGTAGATCAACTCTTGTAATACTCATATCATCAAGATCAATCAAGCAGGAAGTAGGGTATTACCTCCATCGAGAGGGCTCGAACCTTGGTAAACAGTGTGTCCCCCGCCTCCGGTTACCATCCGCCTTAGACGCATAGTTCGGGACCCCCTACCCGAGATCCGCCGGTTTTGACACCGGCAGTGGTGCTTTCATTGAGAGTTCCTCTGTGCGGTCACCATAAGGCTTGATGGCTCCTTCGATCATCGGTAACGATGCGATCTGGGGCGAGGTTTTCCTTCCCGGACAGATCTTCGTATTCGGCGGCTTCGTACTGCGGGCCAACTCGCATGGCCATCTGGAGCAGATCGAAAGCTACGCCCCTGGACATCAGGTCAGGTTTGGAAGCTTAAACTACACTGCCGACATCTGTGGAGACTTGATCTTCGATGGATTCGAGCCCATGACAGGTGCGCCGCACAGTGACGACGAGCATGACCTAACTCTGCCGCCGGACGGTGTTCGTGAGGCACCTGTGGCTACTCCAGCTCTCAATCCAGAACAGATTGCATCCGTCCGAGGATGGGTGGATGGACCCCGCCGCGGAGGCTGCACACTCAACGGCGATAGAGCCGAACACTAACCTCACCTCCTATGAGACCCGTGTGGCCGGATCCTTGGATTTTTCCCCGGTCACGGGCTCCGAATCCGGTTGGGCGCCGATCATGGAGTTTACCTTCGCGGATATCTTTTAGCACTCGCCTTTCGGCGACATGCTAACTTCATTAAAGTCCCTCTCCTTGTCAGGAGAACCTCGGCCGAACTATGTCCAGCTAGAATGGGATGCGGACGACGAAGAAATCTGCTGCCCACCCACCACCCACTTAGTAGCCACTGTCGACGATTTAACCGACATGCTCGACTTCAACTCTGAAGAAATCGACGGTATGGACGACGATGCAGGAGACGAACAGGAACCACCGCCCACAGGGCGCTGGACCGCCACCTCATCATATGATATATACATGGTGGATACCCCCAAAGAAGGCAATGGCGACAAGATAGCGGAGGATGACCCCTCCAAGAAGCAATCCAAGCACCGACGTCAGCGGCGCCGCTCTAAGTCCCGCCATAGCAAAAGAAGCGATACCGGCACAAGAGATAATAACACTCTGGATAGTGCCGAAGACGACGACAATCCTCCAACCAGACCTCAAGCAGGAGGATGAACAAGCTAGCCCTCAGGAACAGGCAGCAAACGGAGAACCAGAGGATGACAATTACATGCCTCTCTCCGAAGATGATGTGAGCCTCGGCGACGACGGATTTATCGTGCCCGAGGATCCCATCGAGCAGGAGCGCTTCATGCGCCGGCTTATGGCCACAGCAAATAGCCTAAAGAAAAAGCAACAATAACTTCGAGGTGATCAAGATCTACTAGCAGATAGATGGACTCAGGTCCTGGTGGCCGAGGAATACGAACTCGAACGCTCAACCAAGAGTTACCCAAAGCACCGGTTGCTACCCCAGCTAGAGGAGGAAGCACTAAAACTCGCACTACCAGCCGTACGATGCGGCTGACCGGCCACCCCGTGGCCGAGACAAAGCGGCGTATCAGCCCGAAGTCCAGCCCGCACCCCATCGTCAGTCAAATAAAAACACCAAGGCCCGGGGCAATACGCAGGACCCGTGAGACGTATTGAAAAATAAAGCAAGGCATACAAGATCGATCTACGGATCACGAGGGCGCGCCCCAACATGTGACGATGATCGTCACGGCGGATACACTAACAACAAATCCGGCCGGGCAGAACACAACAGACAAGACTCGTATGAACTACGTCGCTACATAGCCTGGCACAGAGGCACCGCACACCCCCTATGCTTCACAGATGAAGTAATGGATCATGAATTCCCAGAAGGATTCAAACCCGTGAACATTGAGTCATATGATGGCACAACTGACCCCGCGGTATGGATCGAGGATTTCCTCCTCCACATTCACATGGCCCGCGGTGACAATCTACATGCCATCAAGTACCTCCCACTAAAACTCAAAGGACCAGCTCGGCATTGGCTGAATAGCATGCCAGCAGACTCCGTAGGCAGTTGGGAGGATTTGGAAGATGCATTCCTTGACAACTTCCAAGGCACTTATGTGCGACCACCGGATGCTGGTGACTTGAGCCATATAACTAATCGGCCAGGAAATTCTGGACACGGTTCCTAACTAAGAAAAACCAAATTGTCGACTGTCCGGATGCAGAAGCCTTAGCGGCATTCAAGCATAACATCCGTGACGAGTGGCTCGCCCGGCACCTCGGTTAGGAGAAGCCAAAATCTATGACAGCCCTCACAATGCTCATGACCTGCTTCTGCGCGGGTGAAGACAATTGGCTTGCTTAGCACATCAAGAAATACTAGCAATTCGGATGCCAAGGATAGCAACGACAGACCATGTCGCAGCAAACACAAGCGCCGAAACAACGGCAACAACATCGAGGACATGGCAGTAAATAATGCTGAATTCAGTGGTTCTAAATCCGGCCAGCGGAAGAAGCCGTTCAAAAGAAGTACTCCAGGCCCGTCCAGTTTGGACCGCATACTCAATCGCTTGTGTCAAATTCACGGCACCCCCGACAAGCCAGCCAATCACACCAACAGAGAATGCTGGGTGTTCAAGCAGGCCGACAAGTTGAACGCCGAAAACAAGGACAAGGGGCTGCATAGCGATGACGAGGAGGAGCCCCGGCCGCCGAACACGGGAGGACAGAAGAGGTTCCCCCCACAAGTGAAGACGGTGAACATGATATACCCAACCCACATTCCCAAGAGGGAACGGAAACGTGCACTAAGGGATGTCTATGCGATGGAGCCTGTCGCCCCAAAGTTCAACCTATGGTCCTCTTGCCCGATCACCTTCGATCGCAGGGACCACCCACTAGTATCCGTCATGGCGGATCCACCGCATTGGTCCTAGACCCTATCATTGACGGATTTCACCTCACCCGAGTCCTCATGGACGGCAGCAGCAGCCCGGACCTGCTTTATCAGGATACAGTGCGCAAAATGGGTATAGATCCCTCGAGGATCAAACCCACCAAAACCACCTTTAAGGGTGTCATCCCAGGTGTAGAGGCCCAGTGCACGGGCTCAATCACTCTGGATGTGGTCTTCGGATCTCCGGACAACTTCCGAAGCGAGGAGTTAATCTTCGATATCGTCTCGTTCCGCAGTGGCTATCACACGCTGCTCGGGCGAACCGCATTTGCAAAATTAAATGCGGTACCACATTACGCATACCTCAAGCTCAAGATGCCAGGACCTAGGGGGGTCATAAAAGTCAATGGAAACACAGAGCGCTTGCTGCGCATAGAGGAGCACACTGCGACCCTCGCAGCAGAAGCACAAAGCAGCCTTTTAAGGCAAACAGCCAATTCGGCGATACACCCCCCGGACACCGTCAAGCGAGTCCGGATTAACCTGCAGCAGGATCGCCTGGCACGTTCAGAGCTCGCCTAGCAATTCGGCCCCCGTCCTAGTCCCAGTCAAGCGATGAAATCCGTGCCGCGCATACATAATTACGCACTGAAAATATCATGGGCATAGACGGGGGCACGATCAGGGCATGTCCCGTAATGCGGCTCAACCGCGCTAGGGGATGCATACCTTTATCATTTTTTCCTCTTTCAGGACCTTACTCTCTGAAGCCCTTTCCGGCAGCATGATTGCGGGACACATTACGGGAAGGAACAACCAAGGAGGCAAGAAGCTAATTCGTATAATGGAATCCCTAGGTGGTCTCTGATAACGATCGAAATACCTATTTTAAATACCCGTACGCAGCTTGCCCTTGGATAGGACATGTCAAATAGTCCTATTTTTTGCTTATTGCACTACTTGTATCAGGACGCTTCAACGTATTATTTAAATAACAATGCATAGCATTAGTATATTATTTTATTGTCCATCCTTTTTTCTTATATGTTCATTTAAGACAATTTGCACCCGTACATCCTGGTACGACCAATATGCCAGGGTCTTTTGTATACCCCATAATGCGGCGTGAGAAGTCCGAACACTTTCGACAGTGTGGCACCCCAAACTTATAGCATTATATGCATCAGCTCCGAATCATGTATTGGGTCAATAGTTGGGTTTGCCCGTCTCCCATGTTTTGGTACCTTACGTTCCGCAATATCGGCTAAGGTAGCACTGGGAGAACTACAGCGATTGTGTTTCGGTTCTTCCGGATGAGCACATCAGTAGAGAAAGCCAAAACTGACTGTCATGATAAGGCGAGAGTTGGTCGCTGTTCGAGAGGTCTCAAGTCCTTAAAGACTTTTTCTACTTCGGGCGAGGAGTCGGCCTTGCACGACTTAGGCGTATATAGCTCCCCAAATTCGGCCTTCCGAATACTAGGGGCTTCACCAAAATTTAAAATTGTAGACTTCTATGGCTAAGTGAGAGTGATAAAGCCTTATAGTCTGATGGCCTGGTTCGTTGTGCTGAACACCTCCCTCGAAGGACCCAAAATTGGGATAAAGAGTGCTCAGGTTTATCCCGAACATCCCAGTACTTGTTACATGGGGGCAGAAGCCGACAACTGGCCAACTCTCAAATTTTATAAACGGCCGCACAGAAGGTAATATTTTAAATTCAAAAAGCGTTGCGCAAATGAACTAGTTTTCACATTACAGGATCACATGAGCATGTTCATTCAAAAATTACATCTTTAGCACATTCCTCCGCCACAAGGTAGGCACCCTCCAGGACACCATCATAATACATTTAGGGGTGGCGATGCTCCTTGCCCTGCGGTGGCCCCTCCTTCACCAACTTCCCGGCATCCATCTTCGCCCTGTGCACTTTCGCACGGGCAAAGGCCCTGCGTGCACCTTCGATGCAGACGGACCGAACCGGGGGCGGGCATTCACAAACCGCCTCACCAGGCCGAAGTAGCTACCAGGCAGGGGCTCGCCAGGCCACATCCGGACTATAAGACCCGTCATAGCCTGTTCGGCCGCCTTGTGGAACTCGACTAGTTGTTTCAGCTGGTCGCTCAAGGGCATGGGGTGTTCGGTCCCAGTATACTGAAACCAGAACAACTTCTCGGTCGAGCTCCCCTCCTCAGCCCGGTAGAACTCCGCGGAATCTGACACACTGCGGGGCAGATCTGCGAACGCTTCTGGAGAGCTCCGAACTCAGGTAAGTAAAAAGAAATTTTCTTTCACATGCTTGCTTTGCATAATGAATGCCTTACCCGACGCTATCTTCTTAACCGCCTCAATTTCCTGGAGGGCCTTTTGGGCTTCGGCCTTGGCATGTTTTGCGCTTTCGAGGGCCTTCGCAAGCTCGGACTCTCGCGTCTTAGAGTCAAGATCCAAGGACTCGTGCTTCTTGACGAGAGCCTGGAGCTCTTGCTGTACCTCGCCTACTCGGGCTTCTTGTTTTTCTTGCTCGATGCGCTCCTTGGCTGCTTTGTTTTCGGCCTCGGACAACGCCTTCTTCAGGGCCGCCACTTCGGTCGTGGCCCCTAGCACATTCATGATGATCCTATTATTTTGCAACCAAATCTCTTTTTAATATATAGAGAGAAGGTATTGCTTACCTTTGCTCTCCTCGAGCTGCCTCTTGGCAAGGCCGAGCTCTTCCTCGGACCGCTCAAGGTCCTGCTTCAGCGCTGCGACCTCCGCAGTATGTGCGGCAACAACCAGCAGTGAAGCCTGTATATTCACATAGACATATTATGATTAGACTCCTGTGATTATTATTTGGTCCTCTATTCGGCTTTTCTTCGCGAATGCCAAACAGAGCATCAAGGGCTACTGTCTATGCAGTAATATTTTCCTATATTTTGATTACTTACCTGAAAGCCTGTTAGGAGGCTGGCACAAGCTTCGGTTAGTCCGCTTTTGGCGGACTGAACCTTTTCGATCACCGCACTCATGATAGTGCGGTGCTCTTCGTCGATGGAAGCGCCTCGAAGCGCTTCCAGCAAGTTGTCCAGTGCCTCTAAATGGACAGAGGCCACCGGCACGGGTGGGTTGCCCCTCTTAATGGGGGGTCGCCTGCTGAAGTCCGGAATCGTTGGAGGTTCCGGCGTAGTGTTCGGCCGGGGGCCGAACTTGGAGCCCATGGGAGTCTTGATCCCTTTGTGCCCAGGGTCCGGAAGGTTGCCTTGAGGCGCCTCCAGGACTATCTCCCCTCGGCTCGGTGCCCTTTGAGACAACACCTCGGTGTTGTCCGTGGGGCGAGGGGTGGAGGCGGTCGGAAGTGAATAACTATTCATATCCGACGGGTCCAAAGACCCATCCGAAGAGGATACGTCAATGTGGGCTTTGGGCGGACTGCACAGGCATGTTTGACATGATATAAGAAGCAATAATGCAAAACATACCAGAACTATAATGGTATCCAGATACTTACGACTTCGCCAGGGGCTTGTCTCTGAGCAACCACTCCTCGTCGCTGTCAGCGGCTGTTGTGGAGTAGTCCGGAGGGAGGGTCCTTCCCTTTTTGGACCCTTCGGCCTCCCCGGATGGGGCGACCTTCCTTTTCTTTCTCCCCCCCCCCCCCGGGCTGGGGGGGAGAACTTTCCTCTTCCTCCTCCTCGTTTTCGTGGGAGGAGTGTGCCTCGGAGTTATCAAACGATGAATCCGATATAACCTTGCGCCGGAGACCCTTTCAGGTCCCCGTGGCCTTCTTCTTGGCCTTCTTCTCCGGCACCTCATAAGGCGCCGGAACCAGCATCTCCGTTAGGAGAGCATCTGCTGGATCTTCGGGCAGGGGAGACGTACAATCGATCCGCTCCGCTGTCTCCACCCAGTCCTGTTCAAATGACGTGAAGGCTTAGATCCCTCACATGATTATACTGGGGAAAGGAACATCTTTTGAGATGTAGAAGAACTTACCGGATTGGCAGGGCGCTTGGCACTGAGTCCGCGATCTTTGGTAAGGGGAGGAGGCACCTCGGCACCTTTGAACAGCACCCTCCAGACGTCCTTATGCGTCGTATCAAAAAGCTCTCGCAGCGTCTGGTGCTTGGCCGGGTCGAACTCCCACATATTGAACGCCCGTCTTTGACACGGGAGGATCCGGCGGAAGAGCATGACCTGGACCACGTTAACGAGCTTGATTTTCTTGCTTATCATATTCTTGATACATGTCTGTAGTCCGGTCAGCTCCACCGACGAGCCCCAGGACAGGCCCTTCTCTTTCCAGCAGGTGAGCCGCATGGGGATGCCGGTTGGACATTCGGGGGCCGCCACCTAGTTGGTGTCGCGCGGCTCGGTGATATAGAACCACCCTGATTGCCACCCCTTTATGGTCTCCACATAGGAGCCCTCGAGCCATGTGACGTTGGGCATTTTGCCCGCCATGGCGCCTCCGCACTCCGCTTGCTGACCGACCACCACCTTCGGTTTAACATTGATGGTCTTCAGCCATAGCCCGAAGTGGGGCCGGATGTGGAGGAAAGCCTCGCACACGACGATAAACGCCGAGATGTTGAGATTAAAGTTAGGGGCCAGATCATGGAGGTCCAGCCCGTAGTAGTACATGGACCCACGGACAAAAGGGTGGAGAGGAAACCCCAGTCCACAGACGAAGTGGGGGAGAAACACAACCCTCTCATGGGATTCGGGAGTAGGGACGATCTGGCCCGCATCTGGGAGCCGGTGCGCAATATCCGCAGCCAGGTATCCGGCTCCCCGCAGCTTGGTGATGTCCGCCTCCGTGATGGAGGAAGCGATCCACTTGCCTCCCGCTCCGGACATGCTTGGAGTGGTATGAGGAGAGAAATGCGAACTTGGGTGTTGGAGCTCGAGTGAGCACGAATGGATGAGCAAGGAAGAAGAGGGCGTGGGTAAAAAGAAGGAATCTTTATCCCTTTATAAAGACAGTAGAACTGTACGCCTCCCCACTTGCCTGGTAAACTTGCTTATTCCCCAAGCGCCGTAATTGATGGCGCGGTTGGGTTACCCACACCCGTATTGATGAGAATCCCGTGATAAGGGGACACGATCTCTGCTTCGACAAGACGTGCCAAGGAAACCGCCTCGCAATATGTGCAGCGGCTGGTTGTGAAAAACGGTTCGGATAAAGACCGGGCCGTGGCGCGATGTCATGCTGCAAAATGTGTTAGCAGATTAAATTTGTGGTGTGTTATTCTCTCTATGGTGGTATGTGGAATTTGTTTTGCAGAGCCAGACACTATCCTTGTGTTCAAAATCTTCTATGGAGTATTCGGAGGAAGAACCCGCCTTGCAATGCCGAAGACAATCTCCGCGCCGGACTCATCGTCATTGAAGCCTGGTTCAGGGGCTACTGAGGGAGTCCTGGATTAGGGGGTCTCCGGACAGCCGGACTATATCCTTTGGCCGGACTGTTGGACTATGAAGATACAAGATTGAAGATTTCGTCCCGTGTCCGGATGGGACTCTCCTTGGCATGGAAGGCAAGCTTGGCAATACGGATATGTAGATCTCCTCCCTTGTAACCGACTCCGTGTAACCCTAGCCCCCTCCGGTGTCTATATAAACCGGAGGGTTTAGTCCGTAGGACAACAACAATCATACCATAGGCTAGCTTCTAGGGTTTAGCCTCTACGATCTCGTGGTAGATCAACTCTTGTAATACTCATATCATCAAGCTCAATCAAGTAGGAAGTAGGGTATTACCTCCATCGAGAGGGCCCGAACCTGGGTAAACATCGTGTCCCCCGCCTTCTGTTACCATCTGCCTTAGACACACAGTTCGGGACCCCCTACACGAGATCTGCCGGTTTTGACACCGACACGAGCACTAAAAAAACGGCGGCGATGAGGAAGCCTAGCCCTTGGAGCGGACCCATGCTCCATAGAGGCGTCAAGATTGGATCTCTCCACCTTGCGGGGCCATCCCTGCCGTGCACGCCATGTTGGGACTCGACATGGAGGCTCGTGCCCAGGCAGCCGGCACGGCTTCGTCGGCATCAGATGAGGTGGCGGCGGCCCTGGGGACAGCGTGGCGAGGGCCCGGTGCGGCTTCCGTTTGTTAGTTCTAACAACGCCAAGCCATAGATCTGAGTCGTTGCCATCCATTTTGTTTCTTCCATGTTTCGGTTTGGTACCCCAACTATCACAACCTCTATTCCCCCTCGCTCGCAACGTGTGTGTATAACTGCAGTGCAATGTTTCAGATCTCACCTCTATAGGGGCCGCCTCCTCCTACCAGTTGGTGCATTGGTCGATGGTAACCCTTAAGGGGTACGGACGAACCCAATGGTGCTACTAATCAGGAGGTGGCACTTCCATAACCTTAGAAATACTCTGGTGACCGCCGTCACCATCACTGGTGATCGGCGCCCCGCGCTACTTCCCCAATGGCGTCGAGGAGGGTATGGGAAAGAGGTCATGATCTCTCATGGACGCCCCACCCTGGTTAGTCTTGTCTAGCCATCGTGGTGCCTATCCTTCCATCACCGAGCTCGTTATCACGGGATCCTCCACCAAGGGCCTCATTACTGATGTCGAATCCTCACGCCGGCCAATCTCGGCTTCACAACCTACGTCTCGCACAACACCCCCGCGCGCAGGAGGGGGGCTGCATGGTCATCATCCCGACCAGGGACGACCTTTTCAATGTCCTATGGATCTCATGTGAAGGTAAATTGGTGCTTAGTATCTTGATAAGCACAACGGTCATCCCGACCAGGGATGACCTTTTCAATGTCCTATGGATCTCATGTGAAGGTAAATTGGTGCTTAGTATCTTGATAAGCACAACGGTAACAATTCAATTATCTACAGATTGTATAATTGTTATGATGCATACGATCTAACTTTAGCTTTATCAATGACTAATATACTCTAGAATTTTTTCCTCACGATAAATTATAATTTGCTGAGAGAGGTGAAGGAAACATTCAATCTTGAAAAACCAAGTTGTCTAATCTTATTTTATTTTCACAAATCAATTTGTTTTTTGGAAGATTGGATAGGAAAGCAAGCAGATGATCTATCGTACTCAAGTTGGGAGTGGTTGTATCTTAATTCATGCATGTACGTGCTTTCGAGGTGATGTGCCCAACATGCTTCTGCATGGCAATGACAATGGGAAATGAGCATAACCCATGTATAGACCACATTGATTAATGTTGGGCAATTTTAGGTGTGCCTCCTTGTTGTGTCATTTCCTTTTGGTGATTTTGCATGCTGAGTGTGATGATTCTAGGTTATGGAATTTCCAACAATAGACACAGTGGTTGCTTCAAGAGTAAATAATGAACACAATAGCCTATCAGTTGCATGCCCAACAATGAACATCATATTTTTGTTTTGTGGTAACGCATGACATTCAATTCTATGTTACAACGTGACAATGACTTGGAGACATTGGATTTGCCTTCTTGGCATGGTGGGCGGACCGGGGGGGGGGGGGGGGTCATGGGCGGCGCAAGCCTCCTCCCCCTTGATGGCGGTGGCGGATCGGCACAAACACGTGGGTAGGGGATCAAGGCGGATAGTACGGTAGTTGGCGGGGGACTCCTCTTTGGCAGTCCGTGGGGAAGTATGGTGTGAAGGAGAGAAGGTGCTTTGGCAAAGGTGAGGTGGGCATCATCTGGTTTTCAAGGAGAGGGCACCAGCGAGAAATGTTCCACTACGACGTAAAACCAAGCGAGAAGGGGAGGGTCATGCACAAAAAGAGAAGGGATTTTTGTGTTGTGCTCGCATGTTGGAGATAACATGGAGGATAGTTTAGACAACGACAACACCCCTGTTCTGGATATAAGGTTGATAGGACTGTCCAGACGACTGTTTGATGTCAAAACACGCTCGGGCGTACCAGAAAACAATGAGCTTCGACATTGAGGATGACCTTAATTATTTGTCTAATTCATTTATATACATTGTAGCGTGTAGCAATGCACGGGCATTCTACTAGTGATAGTGAGTTTGTGGTCGGGTCCATGGCTGAGTTGGTGGTGTCTGCAGACAAAATACGGACTCCCCTAGAGCAACTCCAGATTTTGATTCGTAATGGGAGATTTGAGGTGTCCGTGCGTGTCCATGGACAACTAAGGGATAGCGTTGGACGGCCTAAAAGCGTCTGAACCGTTGGATCCAAACATCTAGAGGAGAAATGGGCTTCTGTACGGGAGATGCCTTGAAAATCTAACATCACTGAATGTGGCGGCATTGGCCCTCGCCCTAATCCCATACCCTAAATCTTAACTCCGGCAAGGCTTCCTTCCTCAACCATGCTACCGCCATCGTTATTATTTTGCTAGCGGTTTGTCTTGCACCCTAACCACTCCGGATGAGGTGTTCGTCATTGCTCATGCTTGTTTATCAGCGGTTTCTACCTCTCGTAGTTCACAGCATCTCGAGGTTTGAGGTCGATTGTGCTTTATAGAAAAGAAAGACACCTCAGGTATAGCAAATGTGATGCACCTAGTTTTAAAGGTCCCGGCACAAAGAATGTCTGGTAAAAACGGCTTGTAACTTAGACTTTCAATTAAATACTTATTGTAATTTTATGTTAAAACACACACACTGACACACAAAATGCACCCTTGTAGTTGCCTCCTTAAAGAGCGATATGTTGTGCACGGGAAGGCATGCTAGTTTTCCCGCCAGAAGGTGCTAAGAAATCGGAAAGTCGATTTGGCTCCCAAGAGCATGTGCTCTAGGCATAGTTTTAAATAGCCGGCTATAGCGGAGCTATAGCCCGCTATATCCTTTTGAGCAGGGTGCCGCTAAATGGTCGCTTTCACAAATAGCCCGCTTTAGCCCGCTATAGCTCAGTTATAGCTGATTTGGAGGTCTGCCGCTATTTTCCATAGCCCGCTATTTAAAACATTGCCTCCAGGCCCAAAAATAAAATTTGAAATGTCAAAAGAATCAAGACAAAAAAATTATGTATCCTTAGTCACATCCAGATGCGACCTCTAAATTTTGAGGCAAAAAGTTTAAGCATTTTGGCCTGTGCAAAAAGAAAAACAAATTGAACACCAAATGTTACCCTAATTTTTTTTCACCGACGAAACACCGCTGCTCCGTTTGGCATAAAAATTGCGAGCATGCTTGCGACACTAACACGAATACGCACAAAAAAATTCAGAATTTTTTAAAAACATTTACTATTTTGCATTATTGTTCAACCAGGAGCATGTGGTCTCAGGAGCCAAAACACCTAAGAAATGACCTTTTTTGTGTGGTGCCCTTTTTCTGGCTAAATAGAATTTTGTTTGTTTCCAAATTCGAAACAGTATATTACATATAATTAAGCAAGATATGTCTTTCCATTAAAAGAGAAGTACTCCCTCCGATTTGTATTAATTGACCCTGCTTTGTTACAATTTTGTACTAAAGCGGCGTCAATTAGTTTGGATAGGAGGGAGTAGTATACTCCCTCTGTTCCTATTAAGTCTTTTTAGATTTTTATCCTCAAAAAAAAAGTCTTTTTAGATTTTTGAATATGAACCATATATGGATGAATATAGACGTATTTGAGAGTGTAGCTTCACTCATTTTACTTCGTATCTAGTTAATATTAGAATGTCTAAAAAGACTTATATTTACGAACTGAGGGAATATTTAGCAAGAGCATGAGGACCCCTAGTAAGTTCTCTCAGTTCATGACCAAAGACGGCCTAAGTCCAGCGACTGTTTCTTCACCAGAATCTCCTTGAGCACAGAGCCGTACACTGCCATAGTGTATCCATTGTGAAGACACTTATCACATGTGCAATATCTGAACTCATTTTCACCCGTCGCACATTTCAAATCTTAGGCTAAAGATAATGCCTCACTGGTCGCCCTTGCCTCCAGAATAACAGGTGATGTTTTTTTTTTCCGAGAATAGCAGGTGATGTTAACCCATCATAGCAAGTCGCCGAGGCACCCAGCAGGACCATGTGTCCATCTCTGCACATGGATGCAGATGCTCCTCTGTCCATGGGGCGTACTGCTTCAGTACCCCTGCTATTTTCCTCCTTGCTGATCAAGATCGTGAAATGCATCCTCGGTAGGGGCCGGAACCATACGCAACCAAGATGAATGGAACAGTATTCAAGCTCCACCGCTTCGAAGTGTCTACAATTTTGATGGCAGGATAGAGACCGAGGATTGTACCTTTTACCTGATGCTCGTCCTTCTGTTTCGACCTTCCGTATTCCTTCTGTTTTTCAGTGTTCTCTTTCTTTTGTTTTTTCATTTCTTTTCTTTCTTAAATAAGCGAATTATTTTTAAATCATGAAGTTTTCTTAAATCTGTGAACTTTCCAAATCCGTTATCATTTTCTTACATTTGCAAACTTTTTTCTCAAATCTGTGAACTTTTTTTCAAATCCATGAATTCTTTTAAACTTTACGAACTTTTTACAAAGGCTGCGTTTTTTTTTCAACTTCGTGGACATTTTTTCAAAATTGACGATCTTTTTGAAATCCGCAACCATTTGGGCCGGCCCAAAAAGCACCCGATAGAAGCGATGTCGTCGCCTAGTTGGGCCAAGGCCTGAGTACATTTTGTTTCTTATTCTCTTTTTACGCTTTTCTTTTCTTCTTTAATTAATTCATTATTATTCGTTTGGAAACCTGTTCTAAAATATGAAATCTTTTTGGAATACCAAAAAAAGTTGGAAGGTTGGCATGCCAATGGTAGGCGTCAATGCCAGGTTTGAACAATTTTGAAACCATATGTGACGGCGACCGTGGGCCGCATCGCGACGGGCCCAAAGGGGCGGCGCAGCAACGGAACCCGGGTCGGTGCAACCGCGGGAACAGCTCAGGATGGCAGCGTGGACCGTGTACCATGCTCGCTACGGCACGACGGGGCGACGCAGCGACGGCGCGAGGGTCGGTGCAGCCACCGGACGACCTGGAGTGGACGGCCTCGGGGCGGCGGTGGACCACGGGCCGCGACACTACGGCCCGAAGGGCCGACACATCGGTGACGCGGGTCAGTGCAGCCGGGAGAAGAACCACAGGGCGGCGGCGCTGCGGACCAACTGGGCGATGCAGCGGCAGCCCATTGCTCGATCGGTGGAGGGGCGCGCTGAACTTGGGGACGATCTTCACGGGACCTCCGGAGGCGCGTGCAACCGATGGGCCAGATCGGTCGCGCGGCGTAGATAAGGCGGATCGCAGCGGCGAGCGGTAGAGTAGGGGCAAGCGGAGAGGCCGGCTGGTCGCGCCGGGGTCGAAGTAGAGGCGAGAGGTAGGCGGGATGGTGATGCAGGAGTCCCGGTCAGAGTAGGGTGGCAACGGCTGGCGACGGTTGGGCAGACGCGCGGACGACGGTCGTGAGGGGGCGCTTGTCGCGGGAGGTCGCCGGGTCTGTGAAGAGGCCGAGTGTCGCACGGCGTTGACAGGCCACGCAAACCGATCTTAGATCGAAAAACCAAAAAGAAACCTTGATCAAGATGAACGATGGGAGAGAGAAAACCCGGAGTAAGGGCTTGAAGAAAAGACTCTCTAGGGAAGCCGGTCAACACGGCCGGCGGACAAACATTATGTACGGGCGACGCGGTCACCGGCGGCGGTCATGGAGGCCGACTGTCCCGGGGGCGGCGCGCGGGGTGGAAGCGGTGGGCGGCGGCTAGGGTTGAATCGATTAGGCCGATACCATCTTAGAAGAAAGAGAGAGGGATCGGTGAAATTGTTCGTTATATTGCTTGAGCCTCATAGAAGTACATGACCATATTGAAGTACTCCCTCCATTCTAAAATACATGACTCAACTTTATACTAACTTTACTATAAAATTGGGTCATCTATTTTGAAACGGAGGGAGTATAAAACAAGATAGAATAATCACGATGCTCAACAATGAGACGACTGGTTTCCCGCGCCCATGTCTCGAGGGGCGATAACTGGAAAGATGGTGGGACGCGTGCCGCGCCGCGATGCCTAGATTTCCGGCATTTACCGATACCATAAGAGAGGTGGGAGAGACTCGCCACAAAGGGGGCCGGGGAGGGGTAAATTCCTCATTCTATTGTTCCTTTCCTCTTTGCGCCTCTGCCAAGTCCACTGACCATCATTTCCGCAATTGCTAACTACGTGATCTTCGTGCCATGGGATCCCTCCCCCGAGCCAGGGAAGAGGACGAAGCCGAAGTCCTGTGAATCCCGAGGCCACAGGAGAGGCACCACGCAGGCGACCAAGGATGGTGATCGGAAGTGGAATAGGGATGCTGCCACCGACGAGCCGAAGAGGACGGCTAATGACACCACTAGAAAGTGGTGGTTTCCCTCCGCTGCCTCTGAACCAGAGATCAAGAGGTTGGAGATTGAGGGGTCCTTCCCACCGAATTTGAGGTATAGTATTCCGGATACCGGAGAGGTTCCTCCAACACCGGCTGGCAACAATCGCTTTCTCCACCAAGATTTCTTCGACCGCGGGCTCGATTTTCCTCTGAACAACTTCATGCTGGGGCTCCTTTTCTTTGGCTGCCAGTTTCACCATTTGAATCCGACTGGAATCCTTCACATTGCCAACTTTACCACGTTTTGTGAGTGCTATTTGGGGACGGCTCCCCACTTCGAATTATTTCGCCACTTCTTCTGCATAGACCCAACATGAATGGTAATGCCATCCACGACCTCGGCGGGGTAAGCATTCAGCTGCGGCCCTCCTCCAAGTTTTTTTCCTGTCGACCTCCTGCAGTCAATGCGGGTTTGGCACAAGAACTGGTTCTATGTGTCCATCCTGTGCAACTGCCTGCCTGCTTAGTTTGGCGGAGCGCCTCAACGGCTTCGATCTTGGCAGTCTCTAGACGACCTCTCTAATGACACCAAGCTTTTGGTCGAGGCGATCGCATGTCTGAAGGGCAAGGAATTGAAAGGGATCCATATCATGAGGACCTGGATGCAGCGTCGCATGCTCCCTCTTCAGGCCTGGAAAAAGATGATGTGCGCCCTTCCCGGGTCTTGCAGGATGAGCTTGGGGAGGAGGAGATCCGGCGCCGGCTTAGTCTCTTGACAAGCTTGGAGTCCAACAAGGTCTCCATGGAGGTGGTGGTGGAGTCCTTCCAGCATCCAGCTCGGTTAACATTTGAGAAAGCATAGACTTTTGGTACACCACATTATCTTGCCATCCATGTCTGCATGGTGATTCCTGCTATAACTTTTCTCTTTTTTTTTCTTCCAAATAAAAGAACATATGAACTTCAAACTTTGCATGACAACAAAACATTCTAACTAGAATTTGAGAAAAAACTTTCAGAATTTTTCGTGAATAATATGTACTAAAAAATTATTATTTACTCAAAAAATAGACATTTTCTATATTTATGTCGTACGAAAAAATCTGAATTTTCCCCACATTGTAGTAAGAATTTTTTGTTGTTCTGCAAAGTTTGAAGTTCATATGCTGTCTTGTTTTGAAGAAACAAAAAAAAATCATGTACTAAGTTAGTTATGTAGCATGGGTCTCAAAGCAACATTGAAGGGTATGGGTAAGAGATGTCCCAAATCCTGAGCTTTAAGAATCAATGTCCCTTCTTCGAATTAAATAAACATGAAACAAAATCGACACAACAAAAAGGGAAAATGGTTTCTCAGGAAGAAGAAAAACAAGCGTATGAAAAGAAGAACATAAAAGGAGGAGAAACAGCTAGACACGTCGAGAGACAAGGAAAATCTCCAGCCAAATCCGTGGCGACTCTGGCACCGCTGTGCTCTCAGTTTCTGTAGTGATTCCAAGGGAGATATCACCATCACATTGAGTTGAATCAAAATCAGGTTACAAGAAAAACAAATGATACAAATGCATACATGCAATTGTGCACATATACGTAGTGGCACTCACTTATTAGAGCATATATGGCAATTCAGCGCAAGAAATTAACGAATGCATTGGAAATGGAGAGCCTGCACGCTTGTATATCGATTAAGATTGCCCATATTATTGGTAATTTCAGTTCATGGTGCCGCTGAGGATGCTATCCAGAAGTTTCGAGAAGTGTGCTGACAGATGTGGTCTATCTGGAACCGGAACGGAGTTGAACTTCCCACCTGGAGAATTTTCTGCAATGACTTGGAGATCCTAGCATATACATGAGACATAATGATAAGTTGAATTAATTTGTAAACAATGATTTTGATTGGAGTGGATCTGATTCGATACATACATGGTTATATGCGTCCCCGCCGAGAGTAAATGTGTGGACAGGCACTTTGGAGATAAATTTCTTCGTTCCATCAAAGAAGTCTCCGTTGTTTATCAGTCCATCGGAGAAGAATAAGATGATGCCGTTGTTATACCCATGGTTGCTGATCATTTTATGCGCCTCTGCGAGGCCGGATGCCATGTTTTTAGTGCAGTTCATCCTGCGCCTAGCAAATCCCTTGTAGCCAGTTGCTTTTGTCTCAGCAGGATCCACTACTTTCATGTCTGACGTGTACGTGTTACTGGCCGACATGATGTAGATGTAACCCATGCAGCTGTCAGCGAAGTGTGTGAGCTTCTCTTGAACTAACCAAAAGACCCCATTATCCACCGTGTACCAGGCTGGGGTCGAGTCAGTGCAGTCAAAGGCATACACAATCACCACGTCCATTGGCCCCCTTCCTGCAAACCAGTATGGACAATTGGTCACTGACGCATCCTACTATGCATGTTCTTGATGATCACCCCTAAACTCAGAGCAGATTGGATGATCTTATACCTGAAATGGGACTGGGAGGCTTCTCGTCATCCTTCGGGGTACCACCAAGGATGCTATCCAATAGCTTCGAGAAGGATGCTGATAGATTTGGCCTTTCCGGAACAGGGGTAGTGTGAAACTTCCCACCGGGAGAATTTTCTGCAATGGCTTTGAGACCCTAGCATATACACAAGACATGGATATAATTAAATTTAGGGTGCAGCTAGCTCTCATCTAGATGAGAGTTAACTATGTCACATCTATCTCCTACAACATTTGAATTTAGGGGAAAATTATGCGTGCGGTTTTATTTTCTGTTTTAATTTTAATAATTAAAAGGTAAATCCATTAAATTTATTTACAAGCCAATCTTTGTTTAGACCGGATCAGCTCTGGTTCAATACATACATGGTTATATGCGTCCCCGGCAAGGGTAAATGCGTGGACGGGCACTTTGGACACGAACTTCTTCGTTCCATCAAAGAAGTCTCCCTTGTTTATCAATCCATCGGAGAAGAACAAAATGATACCGTTGTGCCCTCCGTGGTTGTTGATCATTTTATGCGCCTCAGCCAGACCAGATGCCATGTTTTTCGTGCAGGTGGCCCTGTGCCTGGCGTATGCCGCATAGCCAGTTGCACCTGTCTCGGCTGAGTCCACTAATTTCATGTCCGACGTGTACGTGTTAGAGGTCAACATGACATAGATGTAACCCATGCAACTGTTAACAAAGTGGGTGAGCTTCTCTTGCACCAACCAAAAGATTCCATTATCCACTGTGTACCAGGCTGAGGTCCAGTCAGTGCAATCAAAGGCATACACAATAACCACGTCCAGTGGCCCCCTTCCTGCATGTCAGTATGGGCAATTCATTCATACATATATATAATATAGCTTGCATGTTCTCAATGATTACTACTACTGAATTATTGTACTGGATGTCCGTATGCACCTGAACTGGCACTGGAAAGATTGTCTGGAACAGGAAGGGAGCTGAACTTACGGCCCGAGGAATTCATCGTAAGGGCATGGAGATCCTGGCATATACAAGAATGCAAGACGTACATAGGCACACATTAATTAATAAGCTGGTCAAGATTTGGACTAGAACACCTATATAAAACTATTTAAATTAGGTTATTAACCTTGAATCTCCTGGGATTTAGTCAGGACACGAAAATAATAGGACTACAGAGTGTATTCTGGTATTAAAATGATTTAGAAAATCAACTTGATCGGGATGTTTATTAATTTGCCGGCACTCTACTACTATCAAAGATCGTTTGCACTGACCACTACTTAAATAGGCAACGCTTTTCAAGTGGGCATTCTTAGGGGCTCACCTCACCGGTATTGTCACTTTCTTCTTGTGTCTTATTCAAGTAAAAAACCACATCCAAATTCACCTCATCAACCACGTTGACTACCTCTTTCATGAACATGTTTGTAGTTATATCCTCAACTGCAAGACCAGCGTTCACTTTGGTGCTCCACACAACTAATTCGTTGGCACGCTGCATCTCTCTGTCCCTTGCCTTGTGGCTGCAATGTTATTTCAACATTACACCTGGATCCTGGCGACATAATGCCTTTCTGTGGCTGTGTGCAATATGGCATGGGGCTCGTATTTTCGACATTAAAGGCAATGTAAAAGTCTGTCTCATTGGTTAGCTCAAGTGCGCATGACATCTGTTTGGTAAGCTCACAAGGAAAATGTAGTTGGAGTGGCTCAATACCAAGCATATCATCTTCCGAGCTAGGGCTTATCTGCAATAAAAGAGTAGTATATATATGTGCTAAGAAAAAAAAGAAAAAAACAACTGAGGGTAAGTAGTCCAAAGCTTACATGTCCAAATGTATGTTCGTAGGCATTGTTGATTTTTTCACTAGCACCTTCAATTTCTCTTATAACATGTATCATATGCCATATATAAGGTCGTTTGGATGGGTCAATTTCCTGGCAGAGTAACCCAATTTCAAGGCATTTTGCTACTTGTTGGTAAACCAATGGTGTTTCCTTACCTGTTTTCTTCCATCTGTGCCTCCATTTCCTAAGTACCTGTCCTTCCAAAAAATGTGACGTAGAATAAGTTGAAATGTTTTAAAAAAACTGAAGTATCAGGATGATGATATGTAAAACAGTTTTTTTTTACAAAGGGTGAATTTTATTACCAAAAAAGGAGCATCAAGATGCACACAACCAACACCGATAGACGCACACAAAAAACACACCGGCAAATAGCGAAGTCATATAAAGACTAAAGCTATACGTAGGTAAGGAAAAAAAACTAAAGCAGACAAATCCACGATCGGCAAACTACACCAATGACCGTATCTGCACCAACCTACTTATGACACTACACAGACGAATCATTCTGAGCATATCTGAGCAATGCCTTCAACGAGGTAACAACATCAAAAGAACATCGCCATTGTCAGGTATAACCAGCTCGGGTCAGACCTTGGTTCACCACGAAGCTCGAGACCGCGTGCTTGAGTAGCACAACATCGAAGTCATTCAAGTGTTGTCGCCACCACTTTATCGGGCAGGCCCGGGGCCATGGGTGTGCATACTGTGCGGCCCACACAAGGCCCATAAATTGGGGGGGGAGGGGGGAGGGGGCAGAAAAAATTATATAAGCCTATATACTTGCGCTAGGAATCACGTTAGGCTGCTGTCATGTACTCGCGTTCGCTGGGCGCCTGGGCCGCTGTGGCATTTGCTCGCGTGCCTGGACTGGATGAATCGATCCGTCGATCGTGGGTGTGCCTTGTGCGTCGCTCGCGATTCCAATCTAGCGGTTCCAGACTTCCAGTCCAGCGCCGCCTAACTCGCGTCGCGAGTCACGACGATCGCATCCCGCCGTCCCCGACTCCCGTAGTGAACGCAGGCACCAGGTAGGACCTGCCTCCCAGCTCTTGATTCCAAATCTGCGAAGAAAAAAATCAATCGTCTATTCGTCTGCCTACCAGCCCAATGACTGATGAGTCGATCCTCCTTTTGTCTTTTGACTACTAGTTACTAGTTAGTTATTTCCTATTACGAAATCCTAACAAAATTTCTGAATGATTTTGGCTACTTAATCCTAACTAAATTTTGGCAGGGATCTTAGGGCCTAGCAGTTCCTTCTCGACTCCTTGATCAACGATCGCTGTATGGCTAGATGAGTTAGAATTAGCAATTTTGTATATTTCCAATAGTCCAATTTTATTTTATTCATCTGCATAAAGTTGAATTGCCGGAACGAAGCTGTTTCAAATTGAAGCTATTGAAGTCCTATATGCATAATACTACGACACAACAAAGACTCAATGATTTGGCCGCAACAACACTTGAGAGCGAGGTGTTGAAGAGGATTGATTAATTATGAGGATATCATTGAAGGTTTCATTTCAAAGAATACTAAAAGAATGATGATGTTCAAATACACATTATGCAACCGGAAGTTGAATAAGTATAATTTTTATATCCAATTGTTATGTACCTTATAATTACTAGTTAGTTCCTTTTTTTCTAGGAATATAGGGCCCCATTTTTTAGTTTCATACGGGGCCCCGGATTTCGCCAGCCGGCCGGCCCTGTTCTCAGGATCCCAGCAGCTGCATATGATGTGACCACCGCCACTGCACAACATCCCTCTACATCAAGCCGCTATCCATTGTATCTAACCGATGAAGTCAATCATCGAACCTGAAGAGAAAAACCCACCCGATTCCCGAAGATATATGTAAACCAGTTTGGACATGTCTCTCTCCTCTACCCCAAAAGTAGATGAGGCGGATCGCGGGCAAATCCTCTACGACCGGGTCATACACCCTCAAGCTGGACACCCTCTTCCCTATGTGACACATGGTGGGCGAATTCCCATTCCCATTCCCGACTTTGTCCAGTTCTCTACGACTCAAGTCACCTAGCAATAATTCATAGGAAAACTTGTTGATTGAGTTGTCCAGCGAAAGCCCAGTGCCCAAGTGCAGCAGAGTATAACATCTGGCGAGAACCTTGCCAAAAAACGACAGGGTGCTTGCAGCCTCTGCAGTGTGTCAGTGGTGCCATGAGTGGTGGCGCCGCTAAGAATCATCCATTGAAAAAATAGCTCGCTATTCCGCCGTTAATAGCACGCTATTGCGTTCTGATAAACGTCTCGCTAAATAAATTAATATACAATATCTCGCTAATAGCAATGCTACAGCGATATATCATGCTAATAACGTATTTTAGGGCGATGCTATTTTGGTATGGCACGCTATTTTTTTCACTGGGAGCATCGGTTTGGTCGGTGGGGAAAAGCAGCTGGGGCAGTGCCGTGAGCTGGGCCGCTAACGAACGTGGTTGTTTCCAAAGGGGATGGGGCACCATGAGCAAGGAAGTTGCATCCGGTCGAGGACCATGCATGTGGCCGGATGTGGCGAGCTGATAGGGAGGGGCGGTGAGCTAGCCCCCAACGAATGTGGTCATGGCCGTTGGGATGGAGTGTGCCGATCTAGGGAGCTGAGCCTGGCGTCGAGGAGCACACTGGCTGTTGGAATTCCACTTATCCTTGGGATCGTTCACATCAAAAAACACGAACACATGCACACACACAAAATTTATGGTAATGTTCCCTGACGAACGTTCACCAGAAACAGATGGCATTTCGAACGATTTTGATGGCATTTTTAGTTGTTTGTGGGATGATAGTTTCTTCAGAGCAACATAACATTTTCTGGGAAAGGCATGTCACTCTGAAGAAACTGCCATCTTACAAACAACTAAAAATTCAATCAAAATAGTTCAGAATGCCACCTATTCCCAACGAGCGTTAGGCAGGTAAGAGGGTCCAAAATCTATGCCAAAGACGTGTCGTTCCTCTCTCTTCTCTTCATTCTTTTTTGTTTTTTTCTCCCGGTACAAACCTCACGGCCAGGTGCACATATATATATATATATATGTAGAGACCTAGACGTTGGACCAAGCTAGACAAACCGACTTAACACAAGCTATCCTATACGAACAAAAAGTCCTAACCGGACTCAACTTGAGGACTTTCCTAATCTACTTAGGCCGCTACGCTGATCACCGTGTAGACCTATAACACGCACCGGATACATGCATGTATGCTACTCCCTCCGTTCCTAAATACTTGTCTTTCTAGTCATTTCAACAAGTGACTACATATGGAGCAAAATGAGTGAATCTACACTCTAAGATATGTCTACATACATCCGTATGTACTAGTCATTTGAAATGTCTAGAAAGACAAATATTTAGGAACGGAGGGAGTAGTATGCTACTAGGACACGAACCACTACTAGCAACCGTAAAATAAATTGCACGAATTCAAGATTATTATAACAATCTTCTCTAATCTTAACCTTATGTCTCCCCGTACATCCTCTCTGACCTCGATTCGTCGTAGATTTGTGGATCTCCATATCCGCATAGTAAGTATGATCTATCTAGAAACATAAATCACATTTCTCTTGCTCTGCCATGTTATGTTATCATCATTGCTTGACCATTGTCTTGCACTGGATTTGCATCATACTGCTTATACTTGCTTGCAATAAACTCACTCTCTACTCTATTGCTCGCACAACTCCTCGCTCTATGATGGGTTCGCTTACCATCGTCCGTCTTTGGCATTGCACCGAATTTACACCGGCCATAAACAGGAGGCTCCATAAAGACATGGACATAACTCACGGAATATGGTGCACACTGCTTCAACTCCAACGAATCCTCACAGGGATGAGCACTTGGATACGACAATGACGACTCACTGACACGATGACTGAACATGCAAACTCGTACGACTCATTGGTCACTCCTATGGATGAGTATGTTGATGACTTTCTGGCACCACACCTTAGCACCACCGCTCCCATCAACGATCTTCATCCATCGTGTTGCTGACGACATCATGTTGTCTCCCTCCTCCTCGCTCCACCGAAAGATAATCGCTTGATCCTCATCATCGCTGCACCACCCAACGACCTCATGGACCGCCTCGAGATGCTAGTAGCCCCCCCCCCCCCCCCAGAGCAAGCATTATTTCAAATCATCAAACCTTGCTCTGACACCAATTGTAGAAATTCAGCCCACCCTAGAGATCGATCACATAAAAAATTTAATTACACGCACACAAAAAAACTCTTACCGAAGGCACATGTCATGCCTCTCTCTTGTCTTCTTTCTCGTTCTCCCCGGCGCGCGCACACACACACCCTCGTTATGTGATAGTTACCACCACCCTCGTTGCCCTCCGATCTCATAAGATCCGAGTGTTGATTAACGGGTTCGGTTTCACAAATGGCCAGACTTCCTCTACCCGTTAAGATAACCAGCCCGTACTCCCCGCCTACCAACCAGTGGCGATTCTACGTGTTACCTGTGGGGTCAGCTGACCCCACAGCTTTTGACAAAAACAGCCTAAGAGCACTGTACAATTACTGTACATTGTGAAGGAAAAATTTCAGAAAATTTGCAATGACCCCACAGATTGTTTAGGCTGGCCTCGCCACTGCTACCAACCCGATTTATGTTGGAAGATAATTACCCTATAACTACCTACAGTCAAACTAGCAAGCTATATTTCAGAATATATCCACCGGCCGCTGGTGCCAGCCATCCTTCCTTCTTCAGTTTTGAATACACAGGTTAACCTTTGATCCATCCTTCTCTAGTTTGCTAGATTTAGCATATGTATATGCATACTACTCCCTCCGTTCCTAAATAATTGTCTTTCTAGAGATTTCAACAAGTGACTAGATACGGAGCAAAATGAGTGAACCTACACTCTAAAACATGTCTACATACATCTGTATGTTGTAGTCCATTTGAGATGGCTAGAAAGACAATTATTTGGGAACGGAGGGAGTAGAAACGATCCAATGATGATGCATGTAGGATTGGGATTACTAATTTAGAAGAGATGCATTCATGGATCCATGCATTGACGGACGGCCATGCATCCATCTTCTAATTAATCAATGTCTTCTTCGGCATCCTAGACAAGTTCTGCAGCTATCCGTTCAGAGACTCTTTCTCGGATCATATGAAGCCATCATCTGCCAGCAGGTACTCGTTTTTGCATGCATCGTCGCCGTGGTCTGCTCAGCGTCTATTGAAGCCACATGCAAAAGGCTGATCGATGTTTGCTGGCGACCTGTGGGTGACTGTACGGCGACGGAGATGATAACCGGTGGTGTTCCTACCTGCGACATCACTCAAACACCGTCGACGATGATGACGAG
The DNA here is from genome assembly GCA_032464435.1 of Aegilops umbellulata. Lineage (NCBI taxonomy): Eukaryota > Viridiplantae > Streptophyta > Magnoliopsida > Poales > Poaceae > Aegilops > Aegilops umbellulata. The sequence continues at coordinate 443,097,426 of CP136059.1, read as the reverse complement.
CACTGGTAGAAAAAGGGGCTTCCATACGCCGCCATTAGTCCCCAACAGAACCGAACCGCGATCAAAGGGCTCTTTAGTCGCGGTTCGGGAGAAGGCCCGCGACCAACTACCTGGGTCGGTCGATAGCTGGCGGACGGGAGGGTCTTTAGTCCCGGTTGGCCAGGCCAACCGGGATTAAAGGTCCCTGAAGGCCTTTAGTCGCGGTTGGCCAGGCCAACCGGGACTAAAGGCCCATCCAGCTGGCGGACGGCAGGCCTTTAGTCCCGGTTGGCCTGGCCAACCGCGACTAAAGGACCATCCCTATATGTACTCAGCTCACTCCACTTCACTCAGCTCATCACACTTCACAATTTTCAGAAGGTGGTGGTGGGGTGGTGATGGTTTGCTTTTGGTTTCTCCTATGCACACAAGGTGTTTGATGAAATGCCCGAGAGCCTGAAACAAGCCACACTTGAGCTTTCTCATTTAATTTTCCTTCGCGATCGCGGTTAGCAACTCGAACCTTTCATGTGTCATTGATAAAATACGCATGTGTGTAGTTCATTGTTTAATTAGTATTATTTCTAGCTACTTAGTTTAACAAATGCATGATGGTTAATTATATACTTTATATAATAATAATGCAGATGAATCGGCAATGGATGTACGGTTCCCGACTCTCCGGCGAGTTCACTACGGGTTTGAAAGATTTCCTCGTAGTGGCAAATGCGAACAGGCAGCAAGGTTTTATTATCTGTCCATGTGCTGTCTGTAAGAATGATAAGGGTTACTCCTCGCCAAGAAGAGTTCACATGGACCTGCTTATGCATGGTTTCATGCCAAGCTATTATTGTTGGACCAAGCATGGAGAAAGAGGGGTCAGAATGGAAGACGATGAAGAAGGGGATGATATCGATGACAACTATCGTGATCATTTCGGTGATACTTTCATGGAGGATGATGCTGAAGGTGGGGAAGGGTTAGGTGAAGGTGAAGAAGAGGCACATGATGAGCCCGCTGATGATCTTGGTCGGACCATTGCTGATGCACGGAGACGCTGCGAAACTGAGAAGGAGAGGGAGAATTTGGATCGCATGTTAGAGGATCACAAAAAGTCGTTGTATCCAGGATGCGATAATAGTCTGAAAAAGCTGGGCTGCACACTGGATTTGCTAAAATGGAAGGCACAGGAAGGTGTAGGTGACTCATCATTTGAAAATTTGCTGAAAATGTTGAAGAATATGTTGCCGAAGAATAACGAGTTGCCCGCCAGTACGTACGAAGCAAAGAAGGTTGTCTGCCCTCTAGGTTTAGAGGTTCAGAAGATACATGCATGCATTAATGACTGCATCCTCTACCGCGGTGAATACGAGAATTTGAATGAATGCCCTGTATGCACTACATTGCGTTATAAGATCAGAGGCGATGACCCTGGTGACGATGTTGAGGGCGAGAAACCCAGGAAGAGGGTTCCCGCCAAGGTGATGTGGTATGCTCCTATAATACCACGGTTGAAACGTCTGTTCATGAACAAAAAGAATGCCAAGTTGTTGCGATGGCACAAAGAGGACCGTAAGTCCGACGGGCAGTCGAGACACACCGCTGATGGAACGCAATGGAGAAAGATCAACAGAGTTTTCAAAGATTTTGCAGCTGACGCAAGGAACTTAAGATTTGGTCTAAATACTGATGGCATTAATCCTTTTGGCGAGCAGAGCTCCAGCCATAGCACCTGGCCCGTGACTCTATGCATCTACAACCTTCCTCCTTGGTTGTGCATGAAGCGGAAGTTCATTATGATGCCAATTCTCATCCAAGGCCCTAAGCAACCCGGTAACGACATCGATGTGTACCTAAGGCCATTAGTTGAAGAACTTTTACAGTTGTGGGCGAAACCTGGTGTACGTGTCTGGGATGAGCACAAAGGAGAGGAATTTGATCTACGAGCGTTGCTTTTTGTAACCATCAACGATTGGCCTGCTCTCAGTAACCTTTCGGGACAGACAAATAAGGGATACAATGCATGCACGCACTGCTTACATGAGACTGAAAGTGTACGTTTGGTTAATTGTAAGAAGAACGTGTACCTGGGTCATCGTCGATTTCTTCCCCGAAATCATAACGTAAGAAAGAAAGGCAAGCATTTCAACGGGAAGGCAGATCACCGGCCGAAGCCTGCGGAACGTACTGGTGCTGAGATATTTGATATGGTCAAGGATTTGAAAGTCATCTTTGGAAAGGGTCCTGGCGGACAATCAGTTCCGCGGGGAGTTGACGGGCACGCACCCATGTGGAAGAAGAAATCTATATTTTGGGAGCTAGAATATTGGAAAGTCCTAGAGGTCCGCTCTGCAATCGACGTGATGCATGTTACGAAGAATGTTTGCGTGAACCTGCTAAGCTTCTTGGGCGTGTATGGGAAGACAAATGATACAAAGGAAGCACGGCAGGACCAGCAACTTTTGAAAGACCCAGATGACCGGCATCCGGAATGGTTTCAAGGTCGTGCCAGCTACGCTCTTACCAAAGAAGAGAAGGTCATTTTTTTTGAATGCCTGAGCAGTATGAAGGTCCCGTCTGGCTTCTCGTCGAATATAAAGGGAATAATAAACATGCCGGAGAAAAAGTTCCAAAACCTGAAGTCTCACGACTGCCACGTGATTATGACGCAATTGCTTCCGATTGCTTTGAGGGGGCTCCTACCGGAAAATGTTCGAGTAGCCATTGTGAAGCTATGTGCATTCCTCAATGCAATCTCTCAGAAGGTAATCAATCCAGAAGATCTACCACGGTTACAGAACGATGTGGTCCAATGCCTTGTCAGTTTCGAGTTGGTGTTCCCACCATCCTTCTTCGATATTATGACGCACCTCCTGGTCCACCTAGTCGAAGAGATTTCCATTCTCGGTCCTGTATTTCTACACAATATGTTCCCCTTTGAGAGGTTCATGGGAGTATTAAAGAAATATGTTCGTAACCGTGCTAGGCCAGAAGGAAGCATCGTCAAGGGCTATGGAAATGAGGAGGTAATTGAGTTCTGTATTGACTATGTTCCTGACCTTAAACCGATTGGTATTCCTCAATCGCGGCACGAGGGGAGACTAAGTGGAAAAGGCAAGATCGGAAGGGATACCACGATATGTATGGACGGTCATTCTATGACTGAAGCACACCACACAGTCCTGCAAAATTCCAGCTTGGTGGCTCCGTACTTCGAGCAATACAAGAATATTTTACGCTCGGACAACCCGGGGAAGCCTGAATCCTGGATTAGAAAGGCCCACATGGAGACTTTCGGCAGTTGGTTGCGAAAACATTTCATGAATGACAATGATGTTGGAGATCAGCTGTACATGTTGGCCAAGAAACCATCTTCGACTATAACGACTTTTCACGGGTACGAGATAAATGGGAATACATTTTACACCATCGCCCAAGATAAAAAGAGCACCAACCAAAACAGTGGTGTCCGCTTTGATGCAGTAACCGAGAATGGGCAAAAGGTCACATATTATGGTTACATAGAGGAGATATGGGAACTTGACTATGGACCCTCCTTTAAGGTCCCTTTGTTCCGGTGCAAATGGTTCAAGCTAACAGGAGGTGGGGTAAAGGTGGACGAGCAATACGGAATGACAATGGTGGATTTCAATAATCTTGGTTACCTTGACGAACCATTCGTCCTTGCCAAAGATGTCGCTCAGGTTTTTTATTTGAAGGACATGAGTAGCAAACCGAGGAAACGGAAAGATAAGAAAACGATCAGTACATCATGCGATGATCCAAAGCGCCACATTATTCTTTCAGGGAAAAGAAACATCGTGGGAGTGGAGGACAAGACAGACATGTCAGAAGATTATAATATGTTTGGTGAAATTCCGCCCTTCAAAGTGAACACTGACCCAAGCATTAAGTTAAATGATGAGGATGCTCCATGGATACGGCACAATCGTAAGCAAGCAGGGACGTCCAAGGGAAGAATTGATGTGTAATAATGTATAATTGTACCAAACTTTGTATTTGGTCGATGAACTGAATGATGTATCAAACTTTTTGTCAAACCTTCAAGGGATTTTAAGATTTTAAAATGAATTAGTTTTATTTTTCTGATTTTTTTGATATATAATTGTACTTTTCAGATTTTAAAATGAATTAGTTTTATTATTCTGATTTTTTTGATATATAATTGTACTTTTAAGATTTTAAAATGAATTAGTTTTATTTTTCTGATTTTTTTGATATATAATTGTATTTTTAAGATTTTAAAATGAATTAGTTTTATTTTTCTGATTTTTTTGATATATAATTGTATTTTTAAGATTTTAAAATGAATTAGTTTTATTTTTCTGATTTTTTTGATATATAATTGTACTTTTAAGATTTTAAAATGAATTAGTTTTATTTTTCTGATTTTTTTGATATATAATTGTACTTTTAAGATTTTAAAATGAATTAGTTTTATTTTTCTGATTTTTTTGATATATAATTGTATTTTTAAGATTTTAAAATGAATTAGTTTTATTTTTCTGATTTTTTTGATATATAATTGTACTTTTAAGATTTTAAAATGAATTAGTTTTATTTTTCTGATTTTTTTGATATATAATTGTATTTTTAAGATTTTAAAATGAATTAGTTTTATTTTTCTGATTTTTTTGATATATAATTGTACTTTTAAGATTTTAAAATGAATTAGTTTTATTTTTCTGATTTTTTTGATATATAATTGTATTTTTAAGATTTTAAAATGAATTAGTTTTATTTTAAGATTTTAAAATGAATTAGTTTTAAAATATGCCACCACGGACCTTTAGTCCCGGTTGGGGAGGCGGACCGGGACTAAAGGTCACCCTTTAGTCCCGGTCCGCCTCCCCAACCGGGACTAAAGGTCGGTCTGCGCGGGAACACAAGCGGCGCCAAACACCTTTAGTCCCGGTTGGGGAGGCGCACCGGGACTAAAGGCCACCTTTAGTCGCGGTCCTCCTCCCCAACCGGGACTAAAAGTCCTACTATATATATACCTGTTGGCAGTTCGCCTCCTCATTCTCTCCGACCCGACGCCCCGACGCCCCGACGCCCCGACGACGACGCCCCGACGCCCCGACGCCGTCGCCCCGCCTCGCCGTCGCCGCGCCGTCCCCGCGTCCCCGCGCCGCCGTGAGCTCCTCCTCCTCCCTTCCCCCTCTGTCGTCGGCGCCGTCGCCCCGCCTCGCCGTCGCCGCGCCGTCCCCGCGCGCCGTCCCCGCGCCGTCCCCGCCTCGCCGTCGCCGCGCCGTCGCCGCGCCGTCCCCGCGCCGTCGCCGCGCCGTCCCCGCGCCGTCCCCGCCTCGCCGTCGCCGCGCCGTCGCCGCGCCGATGTGAACAGAGAAGAAAAAAGAAGAAGAAAAAAAAACAAGAAAGAAAAAGAAAGAAGAAAAAAGAAAGGAAAAAGAAAAACAAAGGAAGAAGAAAAAAAGAAAAAAGAAAACATAAAAGAAAACATAAAAGTGCATAATTAAAAGTGCAAAAATGGTGGTATAAAAAAAACAGAAGAAAAAAGAAGAAGAAAAAAAACAAGAAAGAAAAAGAAAGAAGAAAAAAGAAAGGAAAAAGAAAAACAAAGGAAGAAGAAAAAAAGAAAAAAGAAAACATAAAAGAAAACATAAAAGTGCATAATTAAAAGTGCAAAAATGGTGGTATAAAAGAAAACAGAAGAAAAAAGAAGAAGAAAAAAACAAGAAAGAAAAAGAAAGAAGAAAAAAGAAAGGAAAAAAGAAAAACAAAGGAAGAAGAAAAAAGAAAAAAGAAAACATAAAAGTGCATAATTAAAAGTGCAAAAATGGTGGTATAAAAGAAAACAGAAGAAAAAAGAAAAGAAAAAAAACAAGAAAGAAAAAGAAAGAAGAAAAAAGAAAGGAAGAAGAAAAACAAAGGAAGAAGAAAAAAAGAAAAAGAAAAAGGAAGAAGAAAAACAAAGGAAGAAGAAAAACAAAGGAAGAAGAAGAAAGAAAGAAAAAAGAAAAAGGAAGAAGAAGAAAGAAAGAAGAAAGGAAAGAAGAAGAAAGGAAAGAAGAAAGAAAGAAGGAGAAAGGAAGAAGAAGAAAGAAAGAAGAAGAAAGGAAAAAGGAAGAAGAAGAAAGGAAGAAGAAGAAAGAGGAAGAAGAAAGGAAGAAGAAGAAAAAAAGAATTTTTACTTAAAAAATCTTATTTTTTAATTCCTCCTCCTCTATGACCCCTTAATCTTATTTTTTAATTCCTTTACACTTAAAGAATTTTTACTACATGCAGGAGTGACATATGGCGGACGACAGAACCGAGCCGCTTAGGGATCCGGAGGCTGAACGTTATTTAATGGGCATCATCAACAACGAGATTCCTTATGTGCCGGGCTCAGAAGATGAGCAACAAGAGGATGATGTAGTCTCTTCTTATCTGAACCTTGCCGGTGACGATGATCAATAAGATGAAGGAACGGACATTGTCGACGGAGGTCAACCGTCAACAACCGACAATCTCCAATTGCAAGTAGCAACAACCACCTCCGGCGAGGTATTTATATACATTGAGAGCCTCTCGTGATACAAACTTACTGAAATGTGAATACATATGTATTAACGCGCGCGACTCTCTTTCTTTTTTTAGCCCTCTGGATCCGGATCGAGTACGACAAAGCATCGTGGCAAATCCAAGGCGATGAGAACAGGAGAAACATATGCCATTGAGTCTGTCAGTGAAACCGGCAAGCCCCTACAGCACACCTCAAAGTTTGTCAACCAATGCGGAGTCGTTGTTAGAGACAACGTCTCGATCACCGTCCAGGAATGGAATGAGCCAAAGAAGGCACGTCTTGGTTTCAGTTTTGTCGACAAGAGAACGAAAAAGGATTGCTGGAGAAAGCTTATGGAACATTTCATTCTACCTCCGGAATACAACAAAGTCGATGAATTCGGTAACGAGGTTCCGGGTGGACGTCAGAGGAGGAGGCTAGTTAAAGAGTTCGCTCTTCAGAAGATGGCCGATGCATTCCGGAACTTCAAGAAAAATTTAACCCGTGACTATGTCAACAAGGGCAAGACTCCGGATTTCAATGGACAACATGAGAAACTGAAAGATGATTGGCCAGAATTTGTGAGGCAAAAGCAATCGGACCATTTTAAGGAAATATCGAAAAAAAAATAAGGATAATGCGGGTAAGAAAAAGTACCATCATGTTATGGGGCCAGGAGGATACCGCATTGCGGACCCTAGGTGGCAGAAGATGGAGGAGGACCTGAGGGTGCGAGGAATCCCTCTAGGTACAGAGGGATGGGACCCAAGGGCCAAAAGCTGGTGGTACGGGCATGGGGGGTCGCTAGACCCGGAGACAGGGGAGTGTGTTCACCGGCATCGACACTTTGCTCCGACCCAAGCCCTTATTGACGCAATGACCCAAGCTCAAGCGGGCTTGATCAAGTTCAACAGAGAGAAAGACGCACTGACTTTAGCCCTCGGGAATGATGAACACGGAGGACGTGTACGAGGCAAAGGCAAAGTTTCGTGGAAAGTAGGGTTTTCCCAGGACAATGACCCGTACGGTTACAGAAGCCGTAAGAGAAAGACGGACCGGGATGCAGATCTTATGACGAAGTTTGCATCGGAACTCCATGAGTTGAAGCAGACCGTGCATGTACTAATGAAAGAAAAATCGGCTGCAGGGCCGCATGAAGATCATGAAGCGGATCGCGAAAGCCAGCAGCGGAGAAGCAGCGTGGCTTCCACGGATGCCCCGCCTTGTGCTAGTGCACCGATGATCGAGACTCGTGCACCGGAGCCTCACTACCCCGTGGATGATGTAAAGGAGATGAAAGACTGTGATCTGCATTATCCCGTGGGGAACATTTCCATGAAGGTAGCTAGCGGCAGTGCTTTACCCTGTACACCTGGAGCACTCCACCACAACAACCCCATTGCATATGGCTATGCTCGTGTCACGGTGGAAGACATAGTCCAAGGGTTTGAGGATCTCGAGATTGACAAACCTACACCCGAAGGGGAGAGAAGACTTGGAGATGTCAAGCGCCAGTACATTCTATGGAAAAAGAAGTACATAGTGTTTCCAGGCGAGGCGCCAAGGCCAGCAAGTCCACCCCCCTCCGATGGTGGTGGTGGTGGTGGTGGCGGTGGTGGTGGTCGTGGTGGTTCACCTACACCTCCTTCACGCCATTCGACGCCGTCCCCCGATCCACAACATCCGGCGGGTACGACGCCCCCCAATCCTCCTCTGGCGGGTACGACACCCCCCAATCCACCTCCGGCGGGTAAGCAGACGCCCCCCAATCCACCTCCGGCGAAGAAGCAGAAGCAGGCGGACAGCAAGGAAACCCGCTCCTGGACTATTAACCCGGACCCTTATGTACATAAGACCACAAGGGTACCGGAGCCATCACTGAAGCCTCTCCTCCCAAGGCCTGGGGAACTTAGTGATGCTGACCTCACATTGGCCGCGGCTGCTGATTATGAGAAATGGAAGGCGGATATGAAGGCCAAAAAACAGCCTGAGCCCAAGCAAGTATTCACTGAGAAGCAAAAGAAGTGGGCTAAGGATTTTTTGACGACACCGTCCCAAGCCGAGCTGAATATGCCTGACGACTATGGACATGAACTTCGTAAGCAAGCAAAAATGTTGAAGGAGGAAGAAAGTCGTAAAAAAAGCGGGAAACAAGTTGACCAGCTCGGGATGCAGAAGAAACAATCGATCCCCCTGCTCATAGTGAAAGCCGGTCCGGAAGAGGACCCCGAGATCATAGCAGCTGCGGCAGCACTTGGATTGACTGTAGCGGGTGCCATGCAACAAGCGTCCGAGATGGGTTTGACTCTTCGTGCCTGCTTAGACCTTGAGGATGCGCCTGTAGGTGAGATAGCATTCCAATATGTGCGGAAGGGGCCTCTCGTCGAGCCTGAGCAGGAAAATAGTCTACCACAACAAATGCGAAATCTGCTACGTTGGTACAAGCAATTCATATCATGGACCGACAAAGAATATGTTTATGCGGATGTTACAGAACAGCATCACACCAAACGGTACTCTGTAGAAATTCATATGAGTGAATTGTTCCAGCTGTTCAATCTGCGCGCCCTCGACAAATCTATGCTGTGTTGCTACGTTCTGTAAGTGATTTATTTCTACCTCATCTCGTTCTTCATTATTGCCTGCACTATATATATATATATATATATATATATATATATATATATATATATATATATATATATATATATATATATATATATATATATATATATATTGTCCTAACTATATTGTTTGGTACGCTATTATGCAGAATGAAGATTTGGGAATGCAAAATAAGAAACATCCATGATGTTGGGTTCATTGACCCACATATCGTTAATGGACATGTGTTACAACATCACCCCGAAGATGTGGAGAAAGACCTGTACAAGTTTCTTACAAAGCATCAACTCAAAAGTCATATTCTATTTCCTTACCATTTTGGGTGAGTGTTTTCTCTCTTGTGCCCATTCTCTTTTGTTTACTCCATGCATGGTATGTCTAATCGATGAGTTATGCATGACTGTGCATGTAACGTGTCCGCAGGTTCCACTGGATTCTGCTAAATATTGAACTTCACACCTCCACAGTTCTAATCAGCGACTCTAAGGATTCGGATCCAAAGCATTGGACCGACATGAGAAAAATGCTGAAAAAGTAATTATTTTCAATCATTTGAGCTCTATATCGATCGGTCTCTTTCGTTCATTTCCTAATATCAACTAACTAATATAACTCCCTTATTCATTTGATTTTCTTTGCCCTGTAGGGTTTGGAGACGGTTTTCAGAAGAAATTGTCGGTGAATTCAAACATGAGCTAGATTTCAGAAAGTTAGTTAATGTGGATCAGCAGCCACCGGCGACCGATCTATGTGGATACTATGTTTGTGAGAACATCCGGAGAGAAACCACTGAGCGGAAGGAATCAGCTAGCGTGCGGAACGCGAGGGATAACTTGCGGAGGAGGCTTAGTCCAGAAGCTCGCTTCCGACCAATTCAAGAAGAATTAGCAGGATTTTTAATGAGGGAAGTCATCGATCCTAAAGGACAACACTATACCGAGGACGTAGAAATTTATATGCATACCCGAGATTGAAACTTGTTCGAAGTTGTATATGGTCATCCATCGTAATTGTGTATGGAAACTTGTTCAAAGTTGTATATATATATATTATATATTCCTCTTGAATTCTTCTTGTTTGAAATTTCATATGCATGTATATATATAGTAGCGTAGAATATGTGTACTGAAACTTCATCAAAAATAAAATAAAACACAAAATAAAATATAAAACAAATAAAACAATACAAATTAAAAAGAAACCAGGTTTAGGGGGGCTAAAACCCTAAACCTGCGGAGGAGGCCTTTAGTCCCGGCTGGCCACGAGAGCCGGGACTAAAGGTCCTCGGCCCCGACGGACCACGGGCGACCACGTGGCGGGCCTTTAGTCCCGGTCAGCCACAAGAACCGGGATTAAAGCCTTTTGTCGCGGTCCGGAAGAGCCGCGGCTAAAGAGGGGGGGCGGCTTTAGTCGCGACCCTTTAGTCCCGGTTGCACAGCCGGGGCTAAAGGCTGTTGCGAACCGGGACTAGAGGGCTTTTTTCTACCAGTGGAGCCAAACCATGCCGTTGACGATGACGACGAGCCAGACCATGCGGTTAATTTAGTAGCAAAGAACGATGTAGTTTTTGGGTCTGCCATCCACAGACGGGAATTCATGAATTTATCAACGAAGTACTTGTAACCATGACTGATACTAGTACATACTACTCCCGTGTATATACTACATACTACTTCATGTATACTTCATACACGCATGTTATCCTTTTTTTTATATACCACATACTACTTGAAGTTGGTACTTAAATTTACTTCGTCCTTGCCAGAGACCGGCCAGCAGCGTATATACGCCATTTATGATATACTGAATAATTTATATTGTACATTAGTTTTTAATACCATATACTCCATACTTCATTGAAAGGAAAATACTCAATACTATTTAAAAAACAAACTATATACTCCATGGGTTCTAATTTTTTTACTCCATTCTATATACTCCTTTGAGAGCGTACTATATACTCCATACTATCTAAAAAATGGCACCGCATTCATTTTATAGTCATACTAGATTCTTTTGTCAGATATTCCCTGCCATTTTCTGGATATACTCTTTTTTGGATGAATATACTACTCAGTATTTTTGTTCAAAGAAAAGTCATCTGATTTTTTTTGAAGTAAAAATACTATATACTCACATTTCAAAAGAAAATACACATATACTCGATACTAAATTTTGTAACATACTTCATACTAACTACGACTAGTATGGACACATCCTTACAAACGAGAGTAGTATGCACACTTCCCTAGAAAAAAGACAGTAGTATGTACACACCATACTTCAAAAAGGAAGTATAGTTCCACTTGCACGTCCAGATTATTTTCAATTTAAGAAAACAAAACTACACGTTCAATTTTTTTATGAGGCAAACACGTTTAAATTAGTGCAAGCAGCAAGAGTAGCAGTATGTAGAGTACCTGCCGGCCCTAAAAATCAGCATCGTTAATTATCCTAATTACCTGCTAACGTGGGATAATGGGTTAGCGGGTTTAAATCCACTCAAGGGACTCCTACGCACCTGTTTGGCTTGATGGTAAGAGCATCTCCAGCCGTTGAAGCCCCAAGAACAACACCGAACCAAAAAAGTTGGTGTCTTGAGGATCATCCGGCGGAAATATGGGGCATGAGGAGGGCATCTTTCCAGTCACACCTCACCCCAAGCAAAAGTTTGTGAGGAGAATAATTAAGTGGGCAAAGAAAAAGGACACGTGTGGCGACACGATTCGTCGAAACTTCCGCCGGCGCCCCTAAGAGGCCCCCATCGCGCTGGGTTTCGCCTGGGTCTGACAGTGCTATTTCGACGTCTTGGGGGCGTGGGGGCGTGACTGGGCCATTTTTCGGCAAAAAGCGATGTCCGAGCCTAAAACCGATCCTAAAAAGGTGCCCTGGGGGAACGGGTGGAGATGCTCTAAGGTGCGACACGTGGAGGTTAATGAAATAGGTGGTAACTACCACTGCTTGTAAATAAATTTTTCTCTACTATCAGGTGTAGTTACTTCCACTTTTGTTTTGTTTGTTCTAGGTAGTATCTATTATATCGGAGTGTATGTACGTGTAGTATGTAGTATATTAGAATGTTTAGGTAGTATATATACTACTTTTTAATAGTATGTACCATATTTTGAGTATACTTCATTTTATGTATAAATATGTACGCATTTCACAAATACAAAAAAATACTATAGGCTCGCTTACATTTTTTTCATATAACTCATTTTGGAGTATCTTAGATAGAGTAAGCTTTAAGTGGGAGGAGACGTTCCAGTCGACAATGAGGCGCCTACGGTGACTTCGTAAATCTCAAGATGATATGCCGGCTCAGTTTCTCGGAGGTGCTCATAGGGATAGGGTGTACACATGTGCGTTCATAGGGGTGAGTGTATGCTCGTATGTATGAGTGTTTGTGTCTGTAATGTGTTAAAAAAGATAGAGTATATGAACATACTAAAACTAATAAACTATTGTATATACTATTACATGATAGCATATGAGATATGGGTGTAACTATACCCGGTAGTAGGATGCATTCTTCCTAATCAAAACAATTTAACACAACCTATACTTTAGGGACAAAACATCCTAACTAGACTCAATTAAGAAAGAAAAAGGGTCCCCTGCTTTGTATTACAAAGCAACCATCCGATACAACCAACGATAGAGGCTGGGGCGGAAGCAGCATAAACACGCCCAAAAGAAAGGAAAGAGAAAAAAAGAAAAGAAACAAATGCCGATAACGGCGGATCGACAAAAATGACGAAGCCGCGTGACCGCTGCGTCCACCAGAGATCGCCCACCAAGTTCCGAGACTCCGAAATGCCGGTACCCAACAGCACCTCCAAGAAGGGACGCGACGATGACGACGCTGCTCCCAAGGGTTTCCCCCGGTACACGGCGAGGAGAGAGAGGAAGGGTAGCCCCGATGCCCTCCAGGAAGGTCCGGCGGCACCCTCAGGCGCCACTGCGTCGGTGTCGGCCAAGCCAACAGAGATTTCTTCCGATCCCAGCCTCTACCTCAAGCATTTCGGAGCTCGCCACTAGACTCAGTTTAAGACTTCCCTAATCTATTCACACGGCCATGCTAATTACATGGCCACACTGATCACTGTGTAGACCTAACATAACACGCATCGGACACATGATGTATCCTAATGTACTGCTAGAGCATGAACTACTAATTTTTTCGATAAAACTGGAATTATTAATTTATATATACGATGAGCAAAGCCTAGACTCTACATAGTTAAGATGCACACAGTCAACGCCAACACACACACAGGCAGCGGTAACTAACAAAGTCATATAAGATCAAAAATATGCTTAAGCGTCTGAAAAAGGAAAAAACTCTTAAACAATCAAATCCACGATCAATAAACTACTACACGAACTACTACTAGCAGCCGTAAAGTAAATTCCACCGATTCAAGATTATTTCTACTACCCATGGCGATATGTAGCGAGCAGCCGAAGCAGATCACACCGGCGGCTGGAGCTTGGGGGCGTTGGGAGAGGTTGGACATCGAATTGCTACAGGAATCAGGACTTGGTAACGGGGAACGATGGGATAAGTGTTCTTCTTTGAGATTCAGTTTGCCAGCAGATTTATGGCTCAGTCCCCGCAGGTTGGCAGCTGTTTAGCTCCCTCGCTGTTAGGTTTATCGATCAAATCAAAGATAACAAACACATGCATACGAAAAATTCAGGACCTCGACACTGCCCGAATGTTCGGTCGGAGCCCTTCCCAGATCAAACGAAAAGGTTCCCTGGGAATGATCCCTTGAGACGAATGCTTTCGTTTGGGGTTAATGGACCTTAGTTGGCCTCCTGGCCCAACCAAGACACCGTTCTCTCAAAAAAAAAAATAACACTGCCCAAAACTATTAAATATACAATACACAAAATTCATAAAATAACCATAGGCAATACCATGAATTGCATAATTGCCAACTTATATATAAAACAATACAAATCAAGCTGGATTAGTAAAATGGCCAAAAACTAATATTTCTAAAAAGTTTTTGCCTGCAGGGTAGATAAAAACATCTTACATTGCTACTATTGTTGGGGATCGCCTTTTGTCCTGTCACTAGTTCAGTAATTATAACGCCCAAGCTGTACATGTCTGTTTTGTATGACATCTTTCCGTGAGATAGGTACTCTGGAGCACAATATCCTCTACATAAAAGGCCAGTATGTCAATGCATTGTAGCATGAGAATGTCGAGCAAATGTCAAGAAAGTCAGATATTTTGATGCATAGCTTACAATGATCCAAGGCGGCCTTCACTCATGGTTTGTGACTTTTCATCAAGTCTTGATAAACCAAAATCAGTGATTTTTGGAACCATACCATTATCTAGCAAGAAATCAAATTTCGCAATATACCACAGAAAATATCTGCCTGGTTGACTGACTTCAATATATAGGAGTATATACCATAAGAAATAATCTAGTGATATATTTTTGCGGGAAGTGTAAGGCTATCTATAAATTCCCTTCCCCAGACCCCATGTTGTGTGGGAGCTTTCAACACTAGGTACGCCCTTCTATTAAAATCAAGTGGTATCTTGAAGAGGTGTGAAACATCTGTATATACAGTGATATTTTTACTAGGTTGCAACACCGAGTATCAACATAGTTTGGCCACCTCAAATATAACTCATGTCGATGTAACAATCCCAAGTGCAATCTCTAGATGACATATGCCCAATTTATGGTAAAAAAAACTATTTACCTTATAAACAGTTGCAAATCCGCCGTGGCCAATTTCCCGATCGTCCGAGAAATTTTCTGTGATATTCTTCAAAAGTGCGAGTGATATATTTGTTGGCTTCTCTCTTCCATCAAGTATATGCTCCAGGAGCTCACGATCCATATACGATGTATCTGATGTGCAATAAATTTAACACTATGCACTATCAACATCAACAAAAAGAGGGTTGTTACAGATTAGTGTTATTTAAGGCAGCATATGATAATTTTACAACAAAACTGTCTATAGTAAATAATTCGTGCGCCAACCAATATTTAAGGCAAAAGTATTCTAATATGTGATCTTCTTTCAACGAAATAAGGAAGTGCAAATGTGCAGTGCAATAGTGAGCTCATGAGTTTACGCTTTAGATACTTGTGCATATTAAGAAATCCGACAAGATTATTTTATGTGCATCATGTTAAAGCTTATGCACCTGCAAACAAGGGCTGATACAGGTCCTGGGCAAAATCCTGTAGAAAGCCCTAGGCCAAAGCTCAAAATCCTGTAGAAAGCTATTCTAACAAATACAAAAAAAAATGAAGTTAGCTATATGGTTGGGCTAGCTCCTAGCCATGCATGCAAAAGAAAAAGTTGTTGCCTTGTAATTCCTAAATATAAAACCTTTGGGAGATTCCAATATGAGCTACATAAAGAACAAAATGAGTGAATCTATAGTTCAAAATATGACTATATACATTTGTGTGTAGTCCGTATTAAAATCGCTAAAAGGACTTATATTAAGAAACGGAGGGAGTACTGTTCATAAATTTAAGTACAATATTTTTAATTTTTTTGCATTTTAATAAAATAAAAAAATATTTATGGATAGAAGGAGAAAAAAACTCTACCAAATACTTATTATATGCAGTTACTGACCTTTGATGCACTCGCTGTGGATTCAAGTTAGTTGTGGGTATTTTACTTGTGCCACTAAGCCGGACATGACAATTAATTACAAACTCAGCTAATGTAATCATTCCCTAAACATACAAGATTCAGGAGCCTGAACTGTGAGATAAGACAGCTAATCACAATCTTCCGCTTTTTTTACATCTTAAGTATTTGCTTTCTAGGAATTGGACTTTTAGTCACCAAGTTTGTCCTTCTCCTGTTCATGTGCTTCACAAAGCTAGCAGATGGAAGATCCTGCTGCGGGCAAAACATCAAGAGGTGGTCATGGCGCTGTTGCTCTCTAAGATCCAGATCTTACTATATACGTTGAATCACCCAGGTGGACTGAGACGGTGTTAGCTGATGGAAGTTGATTGAGAAGATGATCCCTTGTTGTTGATCATAGAGTAGGAGGTGCTATTTTATCTTGTTTTGCTTTTGTTGTGTTGAACTTCTCTAGAACTGGCAATCGCCGCAGATATTCTAGCTTTGTATAAAACAGGATGGAAAAGCCTATTTTTAAATTAAAATATATAATGTGTAAGTTTGAGGTTTCATGGAATATTCAACAACTAAGTACAAACTGGATTAAAATTTGTCTGTGTTTGCTTGAAGAATATCTTTATCTTAACATGCCTTACTGTAGCAGAAATTCATGTACATGCTAGTAAACAAATAATTTCCAATTCATAATTAAAAAGCTACTTAACAAGTTGTGTTTCACTTTTTCTAGATCTAAAGTGTCAAGATAGAATTCAAAAGAAAATATAGAAACTGTAATACTCAACACCAAAAAATTTGACAAGTACAGGGCTAACCTGGAAGCTCAATCAGCCGGGATGTGGCTAGCTACTACAGAAACATCCAAGTAGAAGAGGGGCGCAACAAGATGAGACTGAATCCACCTACCAGATGGTTGGGGTTGCATAGGAATGAAGATAGGGGCAAAAGGGCCATTAAGTATGGTTGATATCAGGTAGGTGACTAGATCCAAATTTAGATGTAATTAAAAGGACTAAACAGACAAGGCTACACATTTAACAATTGAGGTAAGGATGATGCATGCACAGCTGACAAGCCAAGCCAAAGAACCACGGTAGGTGATCGCTAAAATATGCTGAAATTTTATTTTTAGTCCAAGGATGATGCAGTTTTTGAAGTGCATCCAGAAAAAGATCACTTGTTTAGTGTTGATCATAGTGAAGTACTCTCTCCGTCCCATAATATAAGAGTTTTCCACACTAATGTAGTGTCAAAAACGCTCTTATATTATATTATGGGACACCAGTTTCAAAAACGCTCTTATATTATGGGACGGAGAGAGTACATAGGCTCCTTTCTTTTGCTTTGCTTTTTCTTGTTATTCTATTCAACTTCTCTATGAAACTCGATAGAAAAACTTATTTTTTTTAAGAAAATATGCAATTTTGATGTTTCTTGGAATATTTGTAACTTAAATAGAACTTTGGGAACGAAATTTGTCACTAGAAACAGTTAAGGTACATTTTAAAGACCTTACTGTAGCGGAAATTAGTGAATGTTAGTAAGCAAGTATATATCTGATTCAAAATTAACAAGCTATTTAACAAGTCGAGCTTCATCTTCCCCGCAAAGAAAAAGGTTGTGTTTCATCTGCTTTTTAGATCTGGAAGTGTACATGCTAGTAAGAAAAATACATATTCATTATTACAATCAGAAATTCGTGTACACCCTCTGTACCTAAATATAAGACGTTTTGGCAGTTCAATTTAAACTGCGAAAACATCTTACAATTAGAAACAACAGTAATACTTAACGACAAGTCATGTTTGTCTGTTTTTCAGATCTGAAAGTATCATGATAGAATTGAAAAGAGCATATATGAACTGTCAAAGTGAAGGCTGGTTAATGATTATCCAAAGTATTTGACCAAGTAAAGAACTGAAGCACTAACCTGAAAGATCAATCTGCACGGAAAGAAGAGGCGAGGTGAAAGAGGAGAGGCGTAAGAAGATGAGACTAGATCCACCTACTAGCAGCGGGTTGGGTTGCATAGGGATGAATATATAGGAGGAGGGGGGGGGGGGGGGGAAGAGCCATTAAGTATGGGTGATATCAGGTGGGTGATCATGTCCAAATTAGATGCAACTAAAAGACTAAACAAACAGGGCTACAGATTAAAGTAATAGAGATAAGATGATGCATGCGCTGCTCCCAAGTCGCGCCAAAAAACCACGGCAGGTGAGACATTTAAAATATCCTTTTTAGTTGCGTGTTAGCAAACACTCCCACAGTAGATGAAACCCGAAACACCTACGAGGTGATTGGGGTTGCATAGAAATGAAGATAGTGGCAGAACAGACCAAGCCCACCTATCAGCTGATTGGGACTCGATCCGCCGGAGTTGCATATATGGCATGAAGACGGCCAAGCAGACTATAATTGACCATTAACAAGGTGGTTAAGCTAGGGTGATGCATGTGATGGCTGACATGTCCGGCCAGGGGAAGGTAACCACGGAGATAGGTGAGAGCTAGGGGAAGCCTAGCAGAGACGACATTAGTTATGGTGAGACAGGTTGAGTTACAGTTTTTCTTGCAATTAGGAAGACCAAATTAATGTTGGCAATAATCTTGCCATATGTATTAAGTCCTATTCAGGTAGGTATCTACGTGAGTAGGACTAGGTACATGTCGTGTGTTATCTCGGCATTTAGTGTGTGTCAAAATCCTAGTAGTAGTAGGACTAGTCATGTACGTATAGGTTTAGAGATTTGTATCCGGTTAGCAAGGATAGGTTGAGTCCTAGTAGTATTAGGAGGTCAAGTCCATGTAGAAGTCCAGGCCGGTGGCTTGGAGTCAGGTTGTATGCATGTGTATATATGTGCGTATAGGGCTGCAAGATTGTAATAACGAGAGAAAAGGAGAAAATAAAGAAAATAAAAGAGGGGCACGACACGTGCCCTTGGCTATAAAAGTTTTTCATGCGCGTGTGTTCGTATGATTTGATGTGATTGGTCAGTTGGCGAATTCCAACAATTAAGAGACCAGACTTCACATTTAACAAGTTGAGATTAGGGTGAGACGCATGCATGTGATGGTCCACATGGCAGGTCCAGTTAGCATTATGTGAGCAGTAAATATGGGGGAACTTGATACTATCATTCTTAGTTAGCATATTCGAGAAATCATTCTTAGTTACTTGTTAATTAACAAACCCTCGACCAATGTTAATTGATCGTTCTAAAATCGTGAAAATGGGCACCACTACTCGTGTTGACATTTGATTTAGTACACACAATCAAGAGCAGTAGAGGCAGCAGGATCCAGATGCTGAAGAGCCGCAAGCACTACCGGCACTAGTAAAGAAAGCCAAGGAAAGGAGAAACGGCTAGCTCGCAATTTACCGCGGTACTTTATGCAAGAGAAACGTGTGCAAGAAAGGAACAGGAAGATGATACAAATGTTGATTGAGCAGAGCCTAATGAGAGATCAACTAATAAACCTACTCACGCAGCGTACAGAATCATAACCGGACTGTTTTTTTTAGCACTATAACGGGACTGGTACTAGCTAACTCCTAGTCACGTACTCCCTCCGTCCGGAAATACTTGTCGGAGGAATGGATGTATCTAGATGTATTTTAGCTCTAGATAGATTCATTTTTATGCATTTTTTTGACAAGTATTTTCGGACGGAGGGAGTACTAGGCAACTAGCACACGTTACGGCCTAGGACAATCCTAGCCAGACTCAGCATGCACACTAGAACATTAAGGCAAGATTATTGCCAGCACGGGGTAAGAAACGCAAGTGCATGCAGATCCCCAATTCTACTTTAGCTCCCAATAGAGGAAACTGAATGGGCAGAAAATCTTTCAGATTGCTTGAGCGCCACTTGTGCAAATCCGGCACGCCACACGCCGCAGCAACAGCAGATTCCTCCAGCATCATTCTCTTTCCTCGCTCGTTCTCTCCCCACACATGGTTCTGCTGAGGTTGCAGTTGTCCTAATCCCATTGAAGAATTGGCCTTCCCAGACAAAGAGGTCACTGTTAGTTGTCCATAATCCAAATGAATATTAGCAGCACGCATCATGCATGACAGCTCCTAGTGGATTGGATTATTACTACTCAGGAAAGAAGGTACCTTAATTACACCTTCCCTCTCCATTAGTATAACATGTAATAGAAAAATAACTAAAAGTTGCAACTGCTTTCGTTGAATTTTCTGCACTAGAAAACGAGGGACACCCGAGCATCAAGACCAGGCTTGGAGATAGCATACTCTTTTATTCATCAACTTCCTTGAGCAGTTCTGAAGTGGGCGGAGACGTAGAGAGGCAACCCAATGATGCAGGTACCCAAAAACTTCTGCTTACTTCGGTTCATACAGCACTTTAATTCGATTCGTACAGCACCAAATAAGTTACTCCTGAAACTTCCTCTGTTCATGTGATCAAATCTGTGTCAATCTATGACGCCAAACATAACTATTCTCCTCCTATTTTTGATACTGGCAGTTGGTCGATCTACCGAGGGAGCCACGCATGCTCCATCGACCGCTGCTTATGGATGAACACGAAATTCATGGTGGGGTCAGGAGCTGCGCACAACCAACATGCATGGAACAGCAGTCAAGCTCCATCGCTCCACAGATTCGCACTATACATCCAATGCTTCATTCGAGGTGTCGACCATTTTGATGATATATAGGACAGGGACTGACATACCTGATGCTCTGTTATGACCAGAAGGCAGAAGTGCAGTGGTGGAGGGGTGTGCGTGCAGTGGTTTTGACGAAACTGAAGAGGAAAACAGAGCATTGGATAACGGCACAGCGATCGGTCTAAGCTGGTCGTGATCATAGCATTGAGTAAATGGCACGATACGGTTTAGTATAGGGCGATTAAATACCGGTGTATGAGGGTGTTTTGGTGGCTGTTTGGAAGACCAGTTTTGGACTCAATACCGTGTAAATTATTACAGGTCTAGTGTGAAAAATTCTTCTCAAAATTTGTACAGAAGTATTGGATGTAATAACATTTTATGTCGTGGGATGGAGATGGTACTTCCTTCGTTCCTAAATATAAGTCTTTTTAGAGATTACAATACGGACTTCGTAAAAAGCAAAATGAGCGAATCTGCACTCTAAAATATGCCTATATACATTCAAACGTAGTCCGTATTGAAATATCTAAAAACTTAAATCTCAACATGCCTCATTGGTGCAGAACATCCCGCGGCAGAGTTTCTCGCCATCGCAGCGGCAAGCTAGTGCACACCAGCTGTACGTTTGTGTTCATCGACGTTTACAAAGGAGGACGAGCAATTAATTAGCAAGTGGGCAATGGAATATGAATGACAAAACTAACTCTGCCCCAGTGTAAGAAGCTAGGAATATGCATGAGCAAAAAATGTCTAGGCGAAACAATAAAACCGGCCAGTTGATAATATAGGATTAAAAAGGCAAGCGTAGGCGTCGCCTCCCCTCCCCTCGCACCTCCCCTCCCCTCGCGTCGCCTCCCCTAGGCGACGCCGGGGGCCCCTCAACCCTAGCGCCGCAGGCCACCCCTCGCGCCTCCTCTTGCCGCCGCTGCCGCCAGCGTGGGCCGCGGTGGCGGCGGGCTCGACGACGAAGGCACCTGGGCGGGTGGGGGCTGCGGGGTCCCATCTGAGGCGGCAGGGCGACGCCTCTCGTGGGAGCCTGAGGCGGCGGCTAGGGCGGTGACCCTATGCCGCACGGCGGTGGCCGCAATTCCATGGCCGACGGAGCAGCGGCCCTGAGATGGACGGCGGCGGTGGCAGCGCCCCCATCCGGCGCGGTTGGCTGATCTACGCGGAGATGGTGACGGCGGTGGCTGCGGATCCAATACCCCGATCGGATCCGCCACGTGATGGCCTTGCGCCGATCGGCGGCGCGTGAAGGGACCGGTGAGGAGATGATGGATCTCTGTCGGAGTACCGACGACGGCGTACGTCTTCGTGACGAGGCTCCGCGCTCGGTTCCAGCCAACGGAGAGACATCGGGACAACGTGGCTTCCGGTGAAAATCGCGCCTAACTACGGTCTTGGCGGACGATGGCGACGTCTCGGACGTCGTTCCCTTCTCGAGGCATTGTCGTTGCAGGTCACGTCAACCTGATCCGGATGTTCCGGGGGAAACCCTGGATCCGGGTCTACCGGATCGGACGATGACGGCGCTTTCGGTGTCGTTCTCCATCCTGGGGGCATCGTTTTGGAGCAAGTGCTGGCTGGAGGGGACAAGAGGAAGAGCGGGATTTCATCTTGCCCATTTATGGCGGCGGATCTCGTGGCGGCGTGGTGCAGTGGAGACTCGGCGCCCGATGCGCGGAGAAGGACTCGCGCAGGATGGTGGCATTGTTTGGCGTGGTGGTGGCGTCGACGGCAGCTAGACCGGGCAAGGTAGATGCAACAGTACAACACAGAGGATGGATTGGTGGCAGGTGACTGCGACGACCTCATACCCGGCAGGCGTCCTAGTTGAGAAGTGCGCCAGACTGATGGGTGCCCCATACCCGGTAGGCGTCCTGATTGAGACCTAAGGTCTTAGATGTTAGGTTTGGCTGCAAGGTCTGTTTGATATTAGGCCCAGACTATCAGTATCCCTTCATCAATTGGATAGGACTAGCGACAGTTTGTTGCCTAGACGGTGACTTCAGTCTTACTGTTGTATGACTTTGTAAAGTCTTGTGTGAATAATTAATAAAGTGGTTGCATGCATCGTCCAGATGCAGAGGCCGGGGGTCCTCCTCCATTTAAAAAAAAAGGCAAGCGTACATTTCTCTATTGGACGACACACCGTAATATGTGATTGCCGGCCATGCCATGATATTGAAAAGCTATCACTAGACATAACTTTTATTTGGAAGTACCCTAGATAATAATGGCACACAGTCTCTTCTTCGTCTATGGTGTACCATGCAAACATCAAACAAGCATCAGAGGGAACATCCGGAAGCTTCTGACATAGTTTGCCAACTCCAGTTGAATGCGAGAAGGCTCCTACCATCATATCAGTGTGAAGCATCTTTTCTCTAGCTCTCTTCTCCTCCTCTTTCTCAAGCCTTTTCGATTCTATGATGCTGCCAATGGCAAAGGAAAAATTAAGCGAAACCTGATATTATCAGCATAAGTCTAGTAAAATAAACTAAGATAAAGGACCAAACCATTTCCATCTTAGTAAGTGCAAAGAGAAAAAAAGGGAAGTTACAATACATCATCATGTATAATTTCAGTGCAGTTAGAATAATAAAGCACCCAATTTGTAACATGTTGAGCTACCAAAATATGATTTAGTTCATATCATTTTGACAGATGAATAGATATTACCGAACAAACAGAGTCTATGAGGGTTGGCGAGCAAGGGAACTAACCGAATCCGACCATCACACAAACATTTACCTTAGATTTTTAAAGGGGGTATCAATGACTCATGTTACATAGACTAATGTTCTGATGCAACCAGCAGTGACAAATCAAATGATAGGCAAAATAGCATCTACAGGATCGATGAACCAGTAAGATAAGGGGAGATGGACCTTGTTAGCGGCAGAGGCATGGTGGTGGAACCGGGCGTGTCCGCTGTCCTTCATGGACTAGGTGGCAGGGCAAACCTGCTTGGGCATCAAGGGGGTCATCGGCGTGGATCCTCGGTTGGAGAAGCGAGAAGGAACAGTGATCGGGATGCCACGACTCCTCCCGCTGCGGGGGACGATGGATCTGGTGCACGGGGACCTCGCCCCAATGCTCGTCGGCGTGGATCTGGTTCTGCCTTCCGGTCGCTCACGGCAGGGAGGGGTGGCGGCACGCTTGCGTTAGTGGTACCTGGCGTGGAAGACAAGGGGAAGGGGCTGCCGAGGAGGGGCATGGAGAGCGCGGATGCAACCTGCACCAGCTCCGCCGCCATCTCCTTGCTCTAGGCCGGCGTCGATTCAGCAGGGGCGACTTTGGAGAGAAGGGGATCAGAGGAGAAGGGACTGGCGGCGGCTCGTTTTCGGGAGAGGGGGAAGGTGACCCTGCCGATCTCTTTCCCTTGTCACTGCGAAGCGGGTCCATGCCAAAATATGGCACGGGACGCCAAATGAAAGCACGCCAATGCCACCTATTTCCCTTGCTTCCTAATTTTTTGGACACGGGAATTTATCTTCGAGATAAATACACTCATGGTCACTACAGTTGCGATGGAAGCACGATACAGTCACTAAACTTTAGAATATGCTCGATACGGTCATTGAATACGATGTGATGTGAAAATACGATCACTGTAGCACATACACGGTGGGTACAGCGTGGTTGACCATATTTGACCGGTCGTCCAGGCCAGGTGGCGAACCGAGGAGGCGTCGCCGTCGATATTTTGCGTTGAGCCTCCTGGCCATCACGGAATCCACCCATTCACCCCTCCTCCACTCACGTCGCCTCTTCGTCTTCGATTGGAAACAGGGGAGCGACTACATAGGCGACGCCGCCCCCGGCGATCGTCGACGGTGTAGGCAGGTTGAGGCGCGCAGCTCCTCAGCGGTTGCATAGGCGGCGCCGCCGCGCGTGTTCTTCTCGTGGGAGGCATCGGGGATGGCCCATGTTCATCGCGCAGAAGGGGCGCCACCCCCTGTGTACAGTAAGTATCCGCCCCCATGGAACCCGAGCCTTTGTGCGTTTTGATCGTCAAAATACCTCCTTTTCGGGCCACATTTCCATCTAAGATGTGTTCTAGTTGCAAGGTAGGACCGATTGTTCTAGGGTTTTCACTCAGGATTTGGGGGTTAAGGGAATTGGGGTTTAGGGGTTTTGAGAGTTAACCAAATTGAAGCTCTCATCGATTGTGATGCATCTAGTACTGTTGTTGTTGTGTCAGGTCGTCGAAGCAGCATTTTTTCGGTGCAGATCAACCATGGTGGATTTTTTGTTGGCGAAGGCAAGAACCGTTCTTATGTAGATGGACGTGCCATTTGGTATGATCAAGTGGAAAGGGTCACCTTGTCTCCTATTATGATTGAAAATCTTGTGGAAGAAATAGGTTATGAGATGGCGGGGAGGCTTAAGGTTTTCTACTGTGTCCCAATCCTTACACTTAGCACAAATGGTCTCAGGGCAATTACTGATGATGAACAGGCTGGCCGAATGCTAATGTTTCTTGATATTGGTCACCACTTTTTCAGCCTATATTTGGATCATGATGATAGCTTATGTGCTAACCTTAGTGAGGATGATGTTGTCAATCTTCAAAGAGCTAGTCTGCCTCCAGTTTTTAGCCCAACAAGGAGAGTGCATAGCAATGCAGAGAATGCAGAAGTTGAGAAAGAAGCAGAGCATGGAGAAGCTGAGGCAGAAGGAGAGCATGGAGAAGTTCAGGTAGAAGCAGACATGGAAAAGGAGAGGAAGCAGAGACAGATGTGCCACCTATTCCTATTCAAGCAGTCTATCCTAATTGTGATGCAGAGGATGATGTCAACCATTTTTAGTTTGTTAAAAGGGCATCAGTTCAGACAGAGGATGGTAATCAAAGACATGAATAATAGGAAGATGGTGTGCTAGAAGGTGATGCAGGTGGAAACATAAGAATGAGGAGGAGTGCCAGGCAGAACCAGTTGAACTATGCACTAGAAGAAGAGAATGGAGCAAGTGATACAGATGATGAAGATTATGAACTTGATCTGCTTGTGGACCGTGACAATGGATAGGAGATGGTGATGATGATCTGTATGTAGATAATGTAGATGAGGATGAACCTGAGCAGAAAGATGAAAATAAATCGAATGAGAAAGCAAAGCAAAAAGGGAAAGAGAAAGTAGTTCCTACCAATCAAGAGAAAGGGAAACAAGCATACCACTATGATGAAGACATATCTGAGACTGATGATTTGTGGGCTCCTGATTCAGATGATGAAGAGCTCAATTTGAAGTTCAAATCCTTAAGAGAAGAGGATCTTCATAGGCCAAAGTTTCATGTTGGGCAGGTGTTTGAGAGTGTAGAGCTGTTGAGGACTGCCATCAAAGAGTACTCATGTTAGAACAGAGTTAATATCAAGTTGCCTGTGAATGTCAGGACGAGATTGAAAGCAAAGTGTGATGAAGACTACACATGGTACTTGTGGGCATCATATGATAATAGGACTATGGCTTTCATGGTGAAAAGATATGTGAGTGATCACACATGCAACAAGAAGTGGAAGATTAGGGTTTTCACAGCTAAATTCCTAGCACATAAGTACCTAGAGATGTTCAGGGTTGATCAAGACATGAACCTTACGAATTTTTCTAGGGTTGTTCAGAAAGAATGGCATATGACACCAGGCAGGATGAAGTTGCAGAGATCAAGAAGGATGGCAATGAAAATAGTATATTGTGATGAAGAAGGCCAGTATAAGCTTCTTTGGAATTATGCTAATGGAGTCAGGAGAACCAACCCTGGCTCATCATTTTATGTCTCACTTGATGAGAATGCAAGGTTTAGCAAGCTATATATGTGTCTGAATGCTTGCAAGAGAGGATTCCTTTTGGGTTGCAGGCCAGTGATCTTTGTTGATGGCTGCCACATAAAAACAAGGTACAGAGGTCAACTACTTGCAGCTGTTGGTGTAGATCCAACTAATTGCATCTTTCCAATAGCAATTGTTGTTGTTGAAGTGGAGGACATCCCTAACTGTTTGTGGTTACTTGACACACAAAAGGCATCTTGGCATCATCAAAACTGAACCCTGGACTATCATGTCAGACAAGCAAAAGGTAACACTTGTTAATGTCGATCTTCATCTTGTACTTGTTTCATGCACTTGTTTATGTTGGTTGTTTGTCCAATAGTTAAAGCCTTTGATTCATGCAATGTGAAGTCATATGAAAACATTATCTATCCTTGCAAAGATAGGAGAGAGTGGGAGGACATGTGTGGGCCCCCAATATTGCCACCATTGTACCAGAAGCATGTAGGAAGGCCTTCCACTGCAAGGAGACAAGAACCTGGAGAGGTTGAACATAGAAAGGGAGGGAAGAAAATCACAAGGCGTGGTGTGATCATGCACTGTTTATATTGTGGTGAGCCAGATCACAACAAGTCTGGATGCAAATACTTGAATGCTGGACTTCCACCACCAAGTGCAAATAGTAGGGGCAATGTGGCAGCTCCAGATGAAGGCAATGGTGCTACCAGTGTGCCACCCATAGCTTTAGATGCATCCAATCAAGATGATCCAGTCTTAAATCAGGTAATAAAGAGTTCTAGCTCCTCAAAATCAAATGCATTATCTTCATGATTGCAATATAACTAACACAAAGTGTTTCTATGTGATTGCAGGGACAAGAAGAACCAAGTGCTATGTTTGAAGATCTTATGGTGGATAACATGATTGCCCAGGTATAAATTACTACAGAATCACTTGCTTTTTCCCCTTCTTGTCTTTCTTGTATCATATATTTGATAATTCTGCAGATGCCAACACCAAGGGTTGTTCAACAGAGGCCATTACCTAGTTATGGGTTTCTCAGTGCTGCCCAAGTGATGCTCAACCATTCTAATGCTAGTCAAGGAAGTCAAGCTAGCTCAAGCACCATTAGGCCAGGTGATTTAGCACAGAAGCTGGAGGCAATGAAAAATCAGAAAGATAGGGAGCTAGAGGAGAGGAAGCAAGCCATCCTTGCATCTAGTAGGGAAGAAGAATTGGAAAAAGCTAAAGACATAGCAAGGAATAAATATGAGGTAGCACAGAAGAAAGCAGAACTGGCTGAGGGAAGAAGATTGGCTGCACTGGAGAGGAGTGCCAAAAGAAAAGAAGAAGCAGAGATAAACAAGAAAGCTCAAGCTGACACCAGACAAATTATTGCAGAAACGGTGAAGACTATAGCTGCAGAGAATAAGGCAAAGCAAGAAGCTGAGAGAAGAGCTGCTGTTGAGAAGAAGGAGGCACAAAAGAATGCAGATAGGGAAGCAGCTGCTACAAACAAAGAAGAGAAGCGAAAATTTGCTGCATAGAGAGAAGAAGAGAAGAAGCTTGCTGCTGCTAGGAAAGAAGAAGAGAAGAAGCTTGCTGCTACTAAGAAAGAAGAAGAGAAGAAGCTGGCTGCTGATAAGAAAGAAGAGGAGAAGAAGCTTGCTACTGCTAAGAAACAACAGGAGAAGAGGCCTGCTACAAAAAGAAAGCCAACCTGGTTTGCCAATGAAGCTGATTATCCCAACAAATCAGCAAGATCATCAATCTTTGATGTCTTTAGGTAGTTTCAAAGATATGATTGTTTATGATCATGTAGGAGCTGTTGAAATGCGCATGTATGGTACTTGTGAAGTAATTTTGGTGGATGATGATGCTTACTACTCTTCATGAATGATGATGTTTAGTTATTTTGGTGGATGATCATGTTTGGTCTTCTTCTCATGCCAAATTTATTCCAATTGACCAGTTTGATGCCATTTTATCTTGTATTCTGCTGATAAAAAATTGGCACTTAACATTGAAAACGGGTACTGCTTCATCATACATAAAACATCACAGAGTATTAACATTGCCACTTAACATTCCATTGCATCATGCTGAGACAAAAGAGTTCACCACCACCATTGCATCAGGGCAACCACATAACATTCCATTACATCAGCTAACACCAGAGTTCACCACCACCATTACAAGACACATAATAACTAGGACTGACACATGAAGAACCTAGCAGCAAAGACCTAACAACACCACAACATCAACAATCATCTTCACTTCTTCAGCATGATCACCACCAGTGCTGCAAGACCTAGCACCACCACAGCACCAACCGGCATCTTCATGAGCATCACCAGCTCTCTCCCAAGCATCATCAGTGCAGCAGCTTGCTGCCTGGTCATCAGATTGGCACTGTCATTCTTCAAAACCTTCTTACCCAAGTTGTCAGATCCATTCATATAGAACAGTTCTTGTGCTTTCAGAAGTTCCTCCCTGCGTTCCTCCGCCGCACCAATAGCATCCACAACCGCATCGCCGGTGAGATAATGCTTGTCAACAAGGTACTCAACATACTCCAACTCCCACCGCGAGAAATCACAAGTCACATATCTCAAACTAGGTCAAAAAAGCTTCAATCTTTGGATCCAGAACATAAGCCAAATCATGGAAAGGATGTAAATCGAACTACAAAACTTACCCCATGCTTCTGGCACTTGTAAAAGACCCATCCGTCGTGCTTCTCAGTTGTGGAGACGTACATGCGCACCTTCTCCTTGCAGGTTGGGCAGCGGGCGAGCGGCAGCGCCAATGCCCGGCGGCGGACAACAGAGACAGACGAGTTGGCGGCAAACATGAGCACCGGAGGGTAAGGAACTGCCGTCCTTGATAGGAATCGACGGCGGCGGCAAGGGGAGGCGGGGCAGAGTGAGGGGAGGCGGAGCAGAGTGAGGTTAGGGATTTGACGGGGAGCTGCGGGTTAGGGATTTGAGAGGATGGGGAATTTTGCTCTTTTACAAAAAAAACCTCCATGCAAGATTGGCTGAATCAAGACGTACTACGTGGTGGTCAATAGTTGGTCAAACCAATCGTGTACGTGCTACAGTGACCGTATTTTCACGTCACATCGTATTCAGTGACCATATCGAGCGTATTCCAAAGTTCAGCGACGTATCATGCTTCCATCGCAACTATAGTGACCATGACTGTATTTATCACTTTATCTTTCCCTAGGGTGTACTGTTCATGGATGTTCTTTCCCTTGAGGCAAAGACGCACGCAATCATTTTTTGTCCAAGTGACATTCTGACCTTGTAAAATCAGCTTTGAGTTCTAGCAGTAGCTTGTGAGCTTGTCACTCCAACATGTTATTCACTGTGATTTTACTGTAATTTCCATTTTTCTTCACCTGCAGTACAAGTGGATCGCGTACGTGTCCGTCTTTGTAGGGTGCTGCTTCCTTGTGCTGTTCCACGCTGGAACAAGTGAACCAACGTATGCTACTGAGATCAGAAAGAGTAACAATTTGATCAGCATGTGTGTTGCACTGTAAATAAACTCTAGTTTGCTGAAAGAAAAGTCTTCTTGTGTGGTCTTGCAGCTTGAAATGTGAACCTAACTGCAAGAAACGGGGTTGGATCGCCTGGAGCTACTGGTTCAAGAAGACCCTCTACTACCAAGTTGCTCTCCTCTACATGCTTGCAGGATTGATCACCAACGTCTCTCAGGTTAACACCCTGCTCTCTTATTGCACTAGGCTAGATGTTGTTAGTGAGAAGCATGTCTTGTGGGATTTGGAGGCAAAAAGTGATCGCAAATTACACCAGCCCGAACCCCGCGTCGCCAACCCCTGGCGACACGGGGGCGATCCACCGCGGCCGGCCCTAGGCCTCCGCTCTAGTCTCCCCCCTCTTGCCGTCGCCCGAGGCCATACCGGCGTAGCCTGGCCAGTGATGGCAGCGGCGGGGCCTTCCCCCTCGCGCGGTGGTGGCGATCTCCTGTCGGCGGCGGCGGCTCATGGCTCGGCGGTGCACCGGCGGCAAGGAGTAGCGGGCGCCCGGCGGCGAGTGTGACGGCAGCGACAACGCAGGTGCATTCTCCCCGCGGCTGAGGAGCACCTGTGGTGGTGGCCCAGATCGCGGGCCTCGCCTTGCCCAGATGGGCTTCGGCGGGCCTGCAGATCGGGAGGGCGTCTACAGGCGGGCATGGTGGGCCTGACGGCGCCGGCTTAGGCACCGTGGTGGTGCCGTGTCCGGTCAGGCGGCGGCGGCCTGGATCCATCATCCAGTCCTCGGCAGAGATGGCGGCGATCTGTGAACGAGATGGTTGATGGAGGTCCTTTGAATAGATCCGGGTGAAAACTTGCTTTCGGCTTACTGCCAAAGCCGGCGGTGGCGGCGCTATTTTGCGACATTCCCTTCTTGGAGGCATCGCCGAGGAGAAATTCAAGGCCACTGTCTGCTACCTTCGGGGGAAACCCTAGATCAGTAGATCGGAAGACGGCGGCGTTTTTATATCATTTCCCCCTTGGGGGCATCGTTCTTTGAGGTGTGCACGGGCTCGAGGGACCAGTGGACTGCATCTTTGGTGGAGCGGTGCTTCATTTTACACATTGATGGTGACGGATCTCAACGGCGTGGCGCAGTGCAGATTCGGCGTCTGATGTGCGAGGATGGACTCGCGCAAGAGGACGACGCTGTCTGGCGTCGTGGTGGCGTCGATGTGAGAGAGACTTGGCAAGGTAGACGTAACAGTACAACTATGAAGATGGATTGGTGGCAGGTGGCTGCGGCGGCCTCATACCCGACAGGCGTCCTGCTTGAGGAGTGCACCGGACTGGTGGATGCCCCATACCCAGCAGGCGTCCTGGTTGGGACCTCAGGTCTTAGATGTTTAGGTTTGGCTACGAGGTCTGTTTGGTATTAGGCCCAGACTATCAGCATCCCTTCATCAACTGGATAGGAGTACCGACAGATGTTGCCTAGACGGTAGCTTTAGTCTTACTGTTGTATGACTTTGTAAGGTTTTGTGTGAATAATTAATAAAGTGGCTGCATGTATCGTCCAGAAGCGACGGCGTTGGCTTCGACGGCAGCGGCGATCGGCCCTGCCTCGGGCCACGGGCGGCTGCTGCGGCGGCTGGCCTGGATCGGGCGGCGGCGCGATGCGGTCTTCGGCGGCATGCCATCTGGCTTTAGATCGACGGCGGCGTCGAGGGCCTGGTGGACTGCTTGGCGGCACCCATGGCAGATCTGTTCTGGCCGGTGTAGCCAGTGGTGGTGGTCATCTTCTTCGTCGGCGGTGGCCGGCCAGAAGCTGGGTGATCGGATCTCGAGATCCATCATCTAGTCCCGACTGCGAGTTGGGGAGACATGGTTGCCGGTGAAAACCGAACCGACGGCAGGCGATGGCGGCGTTGTACGCCGTTACCTTGATGAAGGCATCGTCGTGTAACTACTGTCGACCCACTCGTGCTGCTCCGGGGGAAACCCTAGGATCTGGTGTTTCAGATCGGACGATGGCGGCACTGCGATGTCGTTTCTCTCTTGGGAGCATCGTTTGGGGAGCAGTTGTGGAAGTCAGAGGCAGGAGGTGGAGCGGCTTCGTCTTGCACGGAGCTTCGGTGAAGATGTCAAGTCATGCCTGACCGACAGGTGCTACGCTATGTCATGCCTGGTCGGCAGGTGTTACGCACGACAGATCTTTCAAGGACTTCAAGCTGTGTCGGCTTGTGCTACTTGGCAGCATGGCGCTGAGGTGTATCAGTGGCGACCGCGACGTGCTCAGCTGTTTGCGCGCAGGGAGGAGGTGTCGTTGGGTGCCGTGGTGGCGTCGACGATAGCTAGACCGAGCAAGGTTGATGCATCAGTACAGTTCTGAAGATGGAGCGGTGGCAGTTGGCGGCGGCGGCCTCTGAGAGCACGCCGGATCAGTGTGTGCCCCATACCCGTCAAGTGGCTAGGTTGGGGTCTCAGGTTTTAGATGTTAGGCTTGACTGCGATGTTTATTTGGTATTAGGCCCAGGCTATCTGCGCCCCTTCATCAACTGGATAGGTGTAGCGACAGTTTGTTGCTTAGACGGCGGCTTTAGTCTTACTGTTGTATGACTTTGTAAGGTCTTGTGAGAATAATTAATAAAGTGACCTTATGCATCGCCCAGATGTAGAGGCCGGGGGTCATCCTCCTTTTCTAAAAAAAAGATGAAGAGGCCGGGGTCTTCCTCCTTTTCTAAAAATAATGTCTTGTGGGATTTGATTTCTCAAAATACCAAAGATTTGTTTCAGTATCACTGTGATTAATTTCGACTGTGAACACTATTTTCTGTTGCTGTTCGGTTGCTCATTGCGTTCTACGGGACCAGAGATCTGAAAATGAATGAATACTCGAAAGGCACTATAAGTTCTTCAGTTCATCATTCACAACTTCTGCGCTGGCTGACAGGCATCAACTATTACTGACGTCTTTATTCAAACATTTGATCTTCGACCACTTTCTGCAGATTCCAGCCATCATATTCTGCTGCAGCTTCTTCGTGCCCGTCGTCCTCCAGGAGATGAAGTGGAACAGCCGTTGGCTCAAGTCGCTGCTGACGATCGGGGCGACAGTGTGGGTGATATCCGGCGCGGCGATCTTCCTCGTCCCGAGCCAGATGCACAACCTCATGTACCGGTGGCTGTGGTGATGGGCGCCGCCAGCGCGCTGGTGATGGTGACGACGATCGGGTTGGAGAGCTCGCTGATCAAGGAGGACCTCAACTGCTGCGCCTTCGTCTACGGCTCCCTCAGCTTCCTCGACAAGAAGTCCTGCCGCGTCGCCCTCTTTGTGCTCGAGTCCTACGGCGTGGCGTCCAGCTGCGGCGAGGCCGGGGGGCTCAACACCGTCAGCAGGTACGGCACCGGGCTCATCCCGGTCTGCTTCGCCATCCAGGGGCGGAGCCAGGATTTGAGCATAGGGGGGCGAAGAACATAATGATGTAGTTCTAAATTAGTAGTAATGATACACAACTACGGTTAGATAATTATGAGAAATAAACGAGACAAAGAGACACGGATTTTTACGTGAAAACCCTTACGGGAGAAAACCACGGACGCACGAAGGCGCAATCACTATGAGGAGGAGTATTACAAGCACGAGACAACAGACCGTCTGAGGTGCGACTACATGGAGTATATATGAGGGGCAACACATAGGAGTCCTCATAGGACAAGTAAACGAGTTGTACTCGTACGCGTCGGTACCAACGCAAAAGGCACCCACACCGTATGTACTACGTCTAGTCCAATACGGTACTAGAATTCGGATCACAATTTAACAACTACATTTTAAAATTTATGTGTAGAATTACGAATTGCTAATAGACCGATCAAACTATTTAATTATGTAGTCTTCATCTTCATTATTGGAAGTTGATAAAATAGATATATGGTATATGTTTGATTTTCAGTAAATAAACTTGGTTTTATTGTTTTATTAAGCAACATACAGTAAGTCAAAAATCAAACAAAGTATGACGAAGCGATATGAAAAATAAATAAATTATATTTCTCATTGATCAATTAACTTATTTTTCTCTAGTCAACAATTTCTAAGCATTCTGACAAAATCTATAACTACTAGTTTAGTTGTTGGTAGTGATACCTTCAGATCTGAGATTGGGGGTATTATGATGAGTTGTTCACATATCAGCTGAACTAAGATTGTGGACCTGATCTGCAGTAAGTTGCTCTGTGAGATCTATCCCCCTGGTTGGATTTGCATCTTCAGCTGTGAGTTAGTGTTTGTAGTGATTGGCTTGAAGAAATTACCTATCCATGGTTTCTTCCTCTACATGACCTATGGAATTCTCATATTAGTACAAAGCAAATGTAACCTGTAATTAATCTACTAACAATTGATTAACTGGTGTCAAGGTTTGAGTCATCAAACTCACAATACCTCCGCCTCCGGTAGTCTGCTCCATGGCCGCCCCACTGACCGTAGTCGTATACTCCTAGAATCCTACTCAGATTTGATGCGCGGCAAGCGGCACCTTCCCTAATTATCGATAGGCGGCAGCTTCCCTAGCGCGATCAGCTTTTTTTTCTTTTTTTTTTTTTTTGAAGTGGAACACCTTGCTTTCCAAATTATGTCGGACCGACCAAATCGGCGGTCACAGCCACGATTACAATGTGAGGGAGATCTGATAGCCAGATACGCTGTTCAATGCATCTACCTATAGTTGCCAACTCATGGGCAGTCTTGTTACAATCCCTTGGACAGTGAACAATGCTCCACTCGTTAAAACTCGCTCGTAGGAGATATCTAGCCTCACGGAAGACAGCACCAAGATTGGAGCGGTGAAGCACCGTGGAATTAATGGCTTGAGCAAGTCCAAGGCAGTCTGTCTCAAAAATGACACGCCCCATACCATGCTGGTCAGCTAAGTGTATGGCGTGCAACAGCGCAGTTGCTTCAGCGTGCAGAGCTTCACTTATCTGCACAAGCCTTCCAGCAGCAGCAAACAACACCTCACCTGTATGGTCTCGGGCCACACAGCCCCAACCCGAGGTTTGTTTAGCAGCATCAAAAGCACCGTCAATATTAATTTTAACCTTATCCACCATCGGTTTGCTCCACTGAGGTTTGTTCTGAATCTGCGCTTTCTCTGGTTTTGCAGAAAAGACACGCCATTCAGCAACATGCTTCTCCAAAAGGTAGCATAACTCCTCAGGTGTAGCTCTCTTTTGCTTATGATTGGCTTTATTCCTCTCCGTCCACCACAGCCACAGAAGGCATATGATTCTCAGCTTCCTGTCCTCTGGAAGGGCAAATATAGTGGCGAGGATATCGCTCGGTGACTGACAATGCAGCAGGTTTAACCGGGATGACTCCAGCTCACACACACGCCAAATCTTCTTTACCTCCTTACATCCGCCGAAGAAAATGTCTAGGAAGTCGCCTCAACCCGTGAGTGCGTGCGTGTGCATCGATCGATTAAAGAGTACGTGATGGATGCCTACGTGCAGCCTTGGCCCATGTTGCCTTCTTGCAAAATCGTTTTGGGCTTGACACTAGGAGCTTAGCCCATATCCTTGCTAATGGCCGGATAATTAAGCCTAATAATACTAGTGAACAGGCTAGTCCCCGCTGCAATTCGTTGAGGGGGGCCGAAGCATAGGGGGGGTCTGGCCCCCGCTCGTCCCCCACTGCCTCCGCCTCTGTCGCCATCCTCGCCCTCGTCGTCACCTCCATCCTCAGGCTGCAGGACGACGATGCCGGTGCCGACCGCAGGCAGGCCAGGGCTTCAGCCGCCGTAGTACTGGAAGCCCCGCTCCTCGTCTGAATTAGCTCTCGCGTTCTGTGTGTATGTGGGAGAAAATTGGGGGAAATGCAGATAATTTTCAATTAGATTTGAAAAGGAAGATAAGATGTATCATCGTCGTCATGCCGGTGGTGATTGTGTAATGCAGCTCTTTCCAGGTAGATTTGGGAAGATTCTCTCGTCTGTACTAGTCGTCCTGTTCATCATGTACCGCCAGTCCCGTCACAGTCCCAGACTCCCAGCTCCATTTTTGAGTCCAAGATTCAGGCCAACAGATTTTCAAAAAAAAGCTTGTTCGATCGTGCAGGGTTCTCTACTGTCTACAGATGGTCACATTATTGTACAAGAGGAACAGCATAAAAAACTAGCGCGAACACTGAAAACATTCTCGAAAGAACAAGTATGGCAAGAAATGCGGCTCGATCGTCCTCATTCACAGCTCGTCATCCTTGCGGTGCGTCTTGTCCTTGCCGTCGGCTGCCGCGCCGGTGACCTTGTCCTTCACCTCCCCGAGCTTCTCCTTGGTAGCGTCGACGGCCTCCCACGCCTTCTCCTTCATCTTCTCGTATCCCTCGTTGGCCTTCCCCTTGGCCGCCTCCGCTGTCTCCCACGCGGCGTCCTTGGCGGACTCCGTCTTCTCCAACACGGCGTCCTTGGCCGCCCCTGCCTTCTCCCCGACCGTTCCCTTGGCCGCCTCCTTGGCGTCCGCTGCCTTGCCGCTCACCTGACTCACCGTCTCTGGACACACAAATCAACCGCGCGCACCAGTGTCAGACTCGTCAGTCGTCACTCGACGACCACACTGGAACAGAAAATGGACACCACGGCGTACGCGAGAGCACGCAGCGCATACGTACCGGAGGCGGTGTGCCGGACGGTCTCGCGCGCGGCCTCTTCGTCAGCGTCGTGCTTGAGCCCCAGCCCCTCGGAGATCTTGTCCAGGCCGAGCCCCTCGGAGATCTTGTCCTTGGCCCACCCCGTCCACGACTCTTCATCCTTGCCCGGCGCCGCCTCCGCGCCGTCCTGCGTCGTCTTCGCCGCCACGGCCGCCGACGCCGCCAGCGCAAGCAGCACCAGCAGCGCGGGCGCCGCCAGCCTCTTCAACCGTGACATGACCGCCATTGAATCAGTATGCGCAGCTGCTCGTGTGCTTTGCGTGACTTGAATGGATTGCGAAGGAGTCGGTAGGAGTGATCGGGTTTGGGTTTCTCTGTGGCGCGGGGTTTTATGGGGAGGGAGGGGTCGGACGCGTGTACGGGTTGGTGCGAGCGAGGCCGGTGGCGCGGCGGCGGGTGGCACGTCGTCTTCGTCTTGTCGGCACGCACGTAGCCATCAGTAGGGGGGGGGGGGATGACAAGCTGCTTCGTCTAGTCGGCACGCACGCACGCAGCCATCGGTAGGGGTGGAGCTGATCGATCTGGATGGCAAGCTGCTTCTAGTCGCTTCGGCACTCGAAATGATTTGTGACGCAAAGTGGGCTTTTGATCCTCTTGAGGAGTCAGCCACTTCAGGCCCAACAGCGCACCGGATTAAACTCAACCACGTCAAAGAAAAAGTTTAGCTTTTCCCATATTTTTTTTAACAAAACAGGTTGATTTTTTCTAAACATAGACGCGTCTCGAAAGACCCAGAGCACTTTATTAAGCGTAAGCAGTAGTATGTACAAAAGTACACAAAAGAAAGGAAAAAAATAAGCACGCAGCGATTCGGCTCCCGAGCTCACCTCCTCCCAAGCGTGAACATTAAAATCAAAAGAAATAGCAAACAAATTCATAAAAAAACGAACTTTTTTTTGTTATGCAAGATGCTCGAGTTTGTGATGCCCGTGCCAAATTTGATGATGTTTGGACATTTGAGTAGCTCTCAGAAAAAAAATCAGGCCAGTGAGAAATTTCGGAAAAACGCACTGTTCGGACACGATTTTGTTTCTTTGGCCACGAGCTCCTCAAATGTTTGAACTTCGAAGTCCACAAAATTTTGCCCGGACATCACGCATTTAAGTATCTTGTTGACAAAAAAAAACAGATTTTTTTGACTTTTTTTTAGTATTTTTTTGAATTTACTGTTCGCTGAGATCAGACGAGCCTCGGCTCATAATTGAATATTATGCCTGTCCCTGACTTTAACAGAGAGGACCCCATGGGTCCTAAAGCTACGTCACCACAGCGACAACCACACTGTCGCCGGAAACGAATCACTTGGGACGATGTAGCCTCCATAGCGCTACTTCCGGCGGAGGAGCTCAGCCAGAGGAGACCCCATGGATACTGGGATGAAGAGTCACTGCCTCCCTTTTGGCTGCTTGACCGGGAGGAATTACACAGCCGCCCTTCGGCAAGAAGAGCCGACGCCGAGGCGTCGAAGAGTTTCTGTCGTCCACTACTGTTCGTAGCAGGCGCCAAAGCTTCTTCGCGAGCATCGGCGGTAAAGATATCCAACCCAGTCAATATGATCTTTAGTTCCAGCCTTCCTCTTCACTTCCTTCACCGCCATGGTGACTTGGAGCTTCAAGAAAGAATGAAGAGGGATCCTCTTTGTGACGACCCCGTCCCGTTCGTGCACTAACCATACATGCAATTGCACACGATCAAAATCGGACTTACGGAAAGATATCACAACACAACTCTAAACTCAAATAAAAGTAATACAAGCTTTATATTACAAGACAGGGGCCTCGAGGGCTCGAATACATAAGCTCGAGTACAAGCGTTAGCGGAAGCAACATCATCTATTGAGTACAGACATAATTATATAAGGGTGCCTTAAGAAGGCTGAGCAAAACAATGACATCTAGATCGAAAAAGCGCATGCCTCCTGCCTGGGAGCCTCCGAACTACTCCTGATCGGCGGTCTCCACGTAGTAGTAGGCTTCATCGTGGTAGTAGTAGTCGTCGACGGGGTCAACTGGCTCCTGGGTTCCGGCATCTGGTCATAGCAATCGGGTATGGGGAAAAGAGATAGCAAAGCAACCGTGAGTACTCATCCAAAGTACTCACAAGACTTACATCAGATCTATACTAATCATGCATCGGTATCAAATGAAAGGGGCTATATTTTTGGACTATACTGCAGAAATGCAAGAATAGAAGGGAAGGCCTAGCCTATCAAAGACTAGCATCTTCCAGCATCTTGCAGCTGCCTCCTGGGCATCATAACATAAGTAATAAGTAATAGTAGCAATGCCCAGAGATCCTTCCTCGACTCCCTGTGAGAAAGCGATCCCGGAGCCATCATATTAGTTTAGTAACTCAAGTATCGAGTTCTAGTTGTAGTAGATCAGGATACTCTCTGAGCGTCTATTACCGTGGACACAACTATTTGAATAGATATACTTACCTGTAGGGGTGCACCAACTTACCCAACACGCTTGATTAACTTTGGCTGGACACACTTACTCGGGTCATGCCCGGCCTTGACTGATCGACACATCGTAGTCATACCTAGGATCAACAGAGAGGCCAGCACACCGGTCTAAATCCTAATTGTGAAGGGGTCTTGGGCCCATCGCCCTTTGCACTCCTGCGCGTTGCGAACGCGGCCGGGAGCAGACCCACTCCCTTAATACAAGCGCAGGTGGTTATGTCCCTTGGGTGCTAGCCCTACCTCTCTATTTATATGTTGAGCCCTGGAGTCACTTCTTGGAGAAAGAGCCTCCTCAAAGTCAGTTTAGCCTGCAAGGCAAGAGTCCTTCTCGGACTCCAAGACTAGCCGCTAGGGTCCTTGGCGTCTAGCCCCAGACACCAGGGCCCCTGGCGTCTGGCCCCTGGCCTCCGCAAAACTTCCTTTTGCACCTTCCTAAAGCCCCGTGGGCTTTACCCCTTGGCCCAAATAAAGTGTTTTCGTACCCGAACATTTCGGGAAACATCCGAAACTCCTTCCGGAGACCAAACATTGTTATCTCATATATCAATCTTTACCTCTGGACTATTCTGGAGATTCTCGTCATGTCCGTGACCTCATCCAGGACTCCGAACAACATTTGGTCACCAACATACATAACTCACATAATACTATATCGTCAATGAACGTTAAGCGTGCGGACCCTACGGGTTCGCGAATGGTGTAGACATGACCGAGATGCTTCTTCGGTCAATAACCAATAGCATGACCAAGATGCCCATATTGGTTCCTACATATTCCACGAAGATCTTTATCGGTCAAACCTTTATGACAACTGCTACCTCTTGAGCACTG
Source organism: Aegilops umbellulata (assembly GCA_032464435.1). Taxonomy (NCBI): domain Eukaryota; kingdom Viridiplantae; phylum Streptophyta; class Magnoliopsida; order Poales; family Poaceae; genus Aegilops; species Aegilops umbellulata. Next base: position 443,057,740 of record CP136059.1, on the reverse strand, counting down.
CGTTGGTTTTTCCTTGAAGAGGAAAGGGTGATGCAGCAAAGTAGCGTAAGTATTTCCATCAGTTTTTGAGCACCAAGGTATCAATCCAGCAGGAGGCCACACACGAGTCCCCCGCACCTACTCAAACAAATAAACTCCTCGCAACCAACGCAATAAAGGGGTTGGCAATCCCTCCACGGTCACTTACGAGAGTGTGATTTGATAGATATGATAAGATAATATTTTTGGTATTTTTATGATAAAGAGAAATAAAGATGCAAAGTAAAATAAAAGGCAAAATAAATAACTAAGTATTGGAAGATTAATATGATGGAGAATAGACCCGGGGGCATAGGTTTCACTAGTGGCTTCTCTAGAGAGCATAAGTATTACGGTGGGTGAACAAATTATTGTTGAGCAATTGACAGAATTGAGCATAGTTATGAGAATATCTAGGTATGATCATGTATATAGGCATCACGTCCGAGACAAGTAGACCGACTCCTGCCTGCATCTACTACTATTACTCCACACATCGACCGCTATCCAGCATGCGTCTAGAGTATTAAGTTCAAGAGAACAGGGTAAACTCATGCAATATGAAAAAAAAACCATCTTGTTATCCTCGATGGCAACAATACAATACGTGCCTTGCGGCCCCTACTGTTACTGGGAAAGAACACCGCAAGATTGAACCCAAAGCTAAGCACTTCTCTCATTGCAAGAAAGATCAATCTAGTAGGCCAAACCAAACAGATAATTCGAAGAGACTTGCAAAGATAACCAATCATACATAAAAGAATTCAGAGAAGATTCAAATATTGTTCATAGATAAACTTGATCATAAACCCACAATTCATCGGTCTCAGCAAACACACCGCAAAAGAAGATTACATCGAATAAATCTCCACAAGTGAGGGGGAGAACTTTGTATTGAGATCCAAAAAGAGAGAAGAAGCCACCTAGCTAATAACTATGGACCCGAAAGTCTGAAGTAAACTACTCACACTTCATCGGAGAGGCTATGGTGTTGATGTAGAAGCCATTCGTGATCGATGCCCCCTCCGGCGGAGCTCCGAAAAAGGCCCCAATATGGGATCTCACTGATACAGAAAGTTACAACGGTGGAATTAGGGTTTTGGCTCCATGTCTGGTAGTTTGGGGGTACGCAGGTATATATAGAAGGAAGAAGTACGTCGGTGGAGCAACATGGGCCCCACGAGGGTGGAGGGCGCGCCTGGGGGGGAGAGGGTAGGCGCGCCCCCTACCTCGTGCCTTCCTGGTAGCTTTCTTGTCGTAGGGTCCAAGTCCTCTGGATCATGTTCATTCCGAAAATCACGTTCCCGAAGGTTTCATTCCCTTTGGACTCCGTTTGATATATTCTTTTTCTACGAAACTTTGAAATAGGCAAAAATAGCAATTCTGGGCTGGGCCTCCGGTTAATAGGTTAGTCCCAAAAATAATATAAAAGTGTATAATATAGCCCAATAATGTCCAAAACAGGATATAATATAGCATGGAACAATAAAAAATTATAGATACGTTGGAGATGTATCAAGCATCCCCAAGCCTAATTCCTGCTCGTCCTCGAGTAGATAAATGATAAAAATAGAATTTTTGATGAGGAATGCTACTTGGCATAATTTCAATGTAATTCTCTTAATTGTGGTATGAATATTCAGATCCGAAATATTCAAGACAAAAGTTCAATATTGATATAGAAATAATAATACTTCAAGCATACTAATTAAGCAATTATGTCACTTCAAAATAACATGGCCAAAGAAAGTTATCCCTACAAAATCATATAGTCTGGCTATGCTTCATCTTCGCCACAAAAAGTATTTAAATCATGCACAACCCCGATGACAAGCCAAGCAATTGTTTCGTACTTCTGATGTCCCCAAAATTTTTCAATCTTCACGCAATACATGAGCGTGAGCCATGGACATAGCACTATATGTGGAATAGAATGGTGGTTGTGGGGAAGACAAAAAGGGAGAAGATAATCTCACATCAACTAGGCGTATCAATGGGCTATGGAGATTCCCATTAATAGATATCAATGTGAGTGAGTAGGAATTGCCATGCGACGGATGCACTAGAGCTATAAGTATATGAAAGCTCAACAAAAAGAACTAAGTGGGTGTGCATCCAACTTGCTTGCTCACGAAGACCTATGGCATTTTGAGGAAGCCCATCATTGGAATATACAAGCCAAGTTCTATAATGAAAAATTCCCACTAGTATATGAAAGTGATATCATAAGAGACTCTCTATCATGAAGATCATGGTGCTACTTTGAAGCACAAGTGTGGTAATAGGATAGTAGCATTGCCCCTTCTCTCTTTTTCTCTCATTTTTTTATTTGGGCCTTTTCTCTTTTTTTATGGCCTCTTTTTTTTAGTCCGGAGTCTCATCCCGACTTGTGGGGGAATCATAGTCTCCATCACCCTTTCCTCACTTGGGACAATGCTCTAAAAATGATGATCATCACACTTTTATTTACTTACAACTCAACAATTACAACTCAATACTTAGAAAAAAAAATATGACCATATGTGAATGCCTCCGGCGGTGTACCGGGATGTGCAATGATGCATGAGTGACATGTATGAAAGAATTATGAACGGTGGATTTGCCACAAATACAATGTCAACTACGTGATCATGCATGCAATATGACAATGATGGAGTGGTATAAGATGGAATCCTAAGTGGAGATCTTTCACGAATTGGAGGGGGAATCCCCAAGAACAAGATGAACACAAGAGGGAAAACAAGAGGAACACTCAAGAACAAGTCCAATCACACATCCACTAGACAATCAAACACACAAGATCCACAAGGTACATGAACAATCAAAGGGAAATAAGATACATGGTAGAGTTCATCCCAAATCCTATGAAGGAGATGAGGGCTTGATGATCTAGATAGATCCTTCCCTCAAGGGGATCTTGAATCCCTAGGGATCTTCACCAATGGAGGTCTTGTACTCCAATGGAGCCTTCTCTCTCAAGAGGAATCCCACAAGGGGAGATACATGAGCTAAGCTCTATGATTTGTGTTTATCCTTAGCTATGTCTAAATGGAGGAGATGAAGGAGTATATATAATCCTAGGCAAAGAGAGGGATAAGTGGGGGCGAAATGGTAAAACAAGGCCAAAGCCCGCAACATCACACAGGGGGCCCCGTGTGCACGGGGTAAGTGGAGCCCGTGCGCACGGGGTATCTAGAGACCTGACGCAAGGGCCCGTGTGCACGGTACATGCCCGTGCGCACGGGGTCTTCAGGACCGCCAGCCTGGGAGGCCCGTGGGCACGGGGTCTCCGGGGCCGTGCGCACGGGGTCGCCTGGGACCTCCTGTCCAACTGCGGTTGTTCTTCCCGTTCTTCCTCGTGGCCTTGGGGTCCTTCTCCTTGGCCTCCGGGATGCTCCTTAGGTGCCTGGTGGCGGTCGCCCTCATATCTAATGATGCACAACGTTCCGTGGTGAGGTAGCGACCAAGTCCCATAGATATTCATGTAAATCTTGAAGATGAGCGGGTTCACCTTAAGTCCGGTAGGTCCACTTGGGGCTTGATGAGCTATAAAGGTGTACATGGGGATGAATGTAGGATGCTCCGCATCATCTCCTGTAACACCCCGGATGTAACTTGCCATATTTGTAACTCCAACTCTTGCCATTTTCGGCAATGTGTTATGATATTCCCTCGTTGTTGGGTTCTTCTTCGTTTTTGCTTTTGTCCGTGTCATGCATTCCTTATCATGTCATCATGTGCATCGCATTCGCATACGTGTTCGTTTCATGAATCCGAGCATTTTCCCCGTTGTCCGTTTTGCAATCCGGCGCTCCTATGTTCCCCGATGTCCCCTTTTACATTTCTCCGTGAGCGGGTGTTAAACATTCTCGGAATGGACCGAGGCTTGACATGTGGCCTTGGTTTACTACCGGTAGACCGCCTGTCAAGTTTCGTGCCATTTGGAGTCCGTTTGATACTCCAACGGTTAACCGGGTAACCGCAAAGGCCTCTTTTGTAATGCAGCCCAACACCCCTTTCAAAGTGGCCCAAAACCCATCCTAACCCCCTCCATATTCTCGGTCGTTCGATCACGATCGCGTGGCCGTAAACCACACCTCATTTGGAGCTTCCTAGCACCCTCTACCTAAAAATATGTGTCTCTCCCCGAAATTTTGGGCAGATGAAACCCTACCATCTTCCTCCTCGCGCCACCGGACAAAAAACCCCGCCGCCGGACATGTCCAACCCCCGCCGCCACGTCGCCCGGACCAATCCCGGGGTGACACGTCACCTACGCCGCCTCCCGCGTCCACTCCGGAGCCGCCACCTGTCGCCGCCGCCTTCCACCACCGCGCGGCCCGCGGAGCCCATCGCGGGCCCACGCGAGCCCGCGCCCCGCCGCCCTCCGCGCCGCGCCCCGCCGCCGGACCTCGCCTGCGCCGATCCCGCCGCCTCGCCGGTGCGCCGCCCCGGCCACCGAACGGCCCGCGCCGCCCGCCGGACCTTCCCCGCCGGCCCGCGCCTCGGCCCCGCCCCCGCAAGCCGCCGCGCCGCGCCGCTCCCCCCACGCCGACGACCGCGCGCCGCCCCGCGCCTCCGATCCGGCCGGCCCCGCTCCGTCCGACGTCCTCCGCGTCTTCCCCGACGAGCTGCTCCGGTCAACCTCGGGAACCGTGCCCGAAGCCCCCAGATCCAGATCCGGAGGTTGACTTCTCCCCTCCCTCGTTTTTCTCCAAGTCCATGTTATTTTGCATTACCATGCCATGTTCATCGCATCATAACTTGCTGCATACTGTTCTGTTTCGTGCGTGTAATATGTCAAATTGTTCGCCTCGACGAGCACATCATTTCATATCATTGCATCATTTTCATTTGAGCTCATCTTGATGCCAGAAATGCTGTTAGAAGAGGGCTATGTGATGTTATTTTCAGATCTGTTTCAGTAGATGCACTTTTGTCATTTTTGCCATGATTGATGTGTGCACCCTATGAAGTTGAGTCCTACATGTGTTTTGTAATATGCCATGCTATCTTTCCAGTGGTGTATGCCATGTATTTTTGTGATCTATGTGGTGACTAGCACAGGCATGCAAACTAGAGATCATATTGTTGCTGATTTCAGGGACTTAGTAATTTCTCCAAGTGATTCCCTGCTGTTATTTTTATGCCATGTGTTCATGTAGTTTCAGAGAGATCTATGCCTCTTTTGGGCATGATCATTAAGGATGTTTTAAACATATGGATTTGCCCTATCTATCCATGCCTTTGTTTGTAATTTTGGAGTGCCATAGCTTGAGTCAATCGAGCTCTACTTTTGCTATAAAATGTTTCGTGGCAGATTGTTTACATGTTATTCGATATTGCCAAGCTTGTTGTAGTTGATACTTGCATGATATGATGTTATTCTTGCCATGTCTGGCTTCTATTGCCAAGCTTTGTTTATCATGCAATGCTTTGTAGTGAGTGCATCGAGCTCGTAAACATGCCTACTTGTTATCTGTTTTGACATGTCCAGTTTTCTGCCAAGTCTGAAATCTGTAATGAAACTTGCTTAATTGACCTGGGTTCTATTATATTTTCTAGTCCTTTTTGGCTCATGGTCAGTAAGGGACTTTTGTTAAATTCTTTGAGTAGATTCATCCCATGCCTTGTTTTTCTATATTGTGTTCTTGTAGCAGGCTGTTTCCTTGCTCTAAACATGTCATCCTGATGTTAATTTCTGGCATGATAGTATTTTCATTAAGTCTGTGAAGCTGATATATTTTGCTCTTTTGCCATGCTTGTTTGAACCTGTTGTGGTATGATTTAGCCGTATCTCAGTGTTCATCGTTTGTCAAGCATCTTGAGTAGTTCACTGTAATATGCTTTGTTGGTACGTTTGGGTGCAGTAGCTTAATTTCTTGTTGCATGCTAAGTGGCATCATGCTGTTAAACGCAGAAATATGTCATTGTTGTTTTGCTTGTCATTTGCAAACCGTGCATCCGATTCCGGTGATCTTTATATCGATTTCAACCGAAATCACCTCACCTTTCCAGTGGCATACTTGGTTTGCCAAGATTATGCCTTGTTCATCTTTTCCTTCCGGAGCACGCATATGCATTGCATACCTCATCTCGCATATCATGCCATGTTTTGCATCATGTTGCTTGCGCATTGCGTCGTGATTGATGTTTGTCCCCTTTGCTTGTGTTCTTGCCTTGGGTAGAGCTGGGAGACGGGTACGTGACGAGGAACCTGTTGAGAACGCTTACGAGGACCAAGCTTTCGACAACTCTGAGAACCTTGCAGGCAAGATGACCATACCCTCGAAATCACTTCTATCTTTGCTTGCTAGTTGCTCGCTCTTTTGCTATGCCTATGCTGCGATACCTACCACTTGCTTATCATGCCTCCCATATTGTTAAACCAAGCCTCTAACCCACCTTGTCCTAGCAAACCGTTGTTTGGCTATGTTACCGCTTTGCTCAGCCCCTCTTATAGCGTTGTTAGTTGCAGGTGAAGATGAACTTTGTTCGTTGTTGGAAAATGGAGATGTTGTTCCTTGTTGGAACATGTTTACTTGTTGGGATATCACAATATATCTTATTTAATTAATGCATCTATATACTTGGTAAAGGGTGGAAGGCTCGGCCTTATGCCTGGTGTTTTGTTCCACTCTTGCCGCCCTAGTTTCCGTCATATCGGTGTTATGTTCCCGGATTTTGCGTCCCTAACGCGGTTGGGTGATTTATGGGACCCCCTTGACAGTTCGCTTTGAATAAGACTCTTCCAGCAAGGCCCAACATTGGTTTTACATTTGCCTCAGCCTATTACCTTTTTCCCTTGGGAGTCGCGCATCCCAAGGGTCATCTTTATTTAGCCCCCCGGGCCAATGCTTGTCTAAGTGTTGGTCCAAACTAGAGCACCGTGCGGGACCGTCCCTTGGCAACTTGGGCTATGTTGGTACCTATACGCTTCGCTTATCCGGTCGTGGCCTGAGACGAGATACGCGTGGCTACTATCAGGGTGTCGGCACGCCGGGAGGCTTTGCTGGACTTGTTTTATTACTGTTGAAATGTCTTGTAGCCGGGATTCCGAGACTGATCGGGTCTTCCCGGGGAGAAGGAATATCCTTCGTTGATCGCGAGAGCTTATAATGGGCTAAGTTGGGACACCCCTGCAGGGTTTGAACTTTCGAAAGCCGTGCCCGCAGTTATGTGGCAGATGGGAATTTGTTAATGTCCGGTTGTAGAAAACCCGAAGTTGATCTTAATTAAAATACATCAACCGTGTGTGTAACCGTGATGGTCTCTTCTCGGCAGGGTCCGGGAAGTGAACACGGTGTTGGAGTTATGCTTGACGTAAGTAGTTTCAGGATCACTTCTTGATCATAGTTGTTCGACCGTGCTTTTGCCTTCTCTTCTCGCTCTCATTTGCGTATGTTAGACACCAGATATGCTAGTCGCTTGCTGCAGCTCCACCTCACTACCATGTCCTACCGTTAAGCTTAAATAGTCTTGATCTCGCGGGTGTGAGATTGCTGAGTCCCCGTGACTCACAGATACTTCCAAAACCAGTTTGCAGGTGCCGATGAAACCGTGCAGGTGACGCACCCGAGCTCAAGGAGGAGCTCAATGAAGATCTTGTTCATTGTGTTGTTTCGTTTCAGTTGATCAGTAGTGGAGCCCAGTCGGGACGATCGGGGATCTGTGTAGCATTTGGGGTAGTATTCTTTTATTTTGGTTCCGTAGTCGGACCTTGATTGTATCTGTTTGATGTAATGCTCTACTCATGTATTGTGTGAAGTGGCGATTGTAAGCCAACTATGTATCTCTTTCCCTTATGTATTACATGGGTTGTGTGAAGATTACCTCACTTGCGACATTGCTTTCAATGCGGTTATGCCTCTAAGTCGTGCTTCGACACGTGGGAGATATACCCGCATCGAGGGTGTTACAAGTTGGTATCAGAACCTTCCCCGACCTTAGGAGCCCCCACTGATTGATCGTTCTTAGCGGCCGAGTTATGTCTAGAAAAATGTTTTGAGTCATTTAGGAATTATGTATCAAAGAGTTTAGGAATTCTTTTTACTTCCCAGTCTCCTCATCGCTCTGGTAAGGCATCCTGACGTAGAGTTTTGACTCTTCTCTTCTCAAATTTCACTAAAAAAATTAGGATCACGCGGGTATCTTAGAATCGTTCCGATGGTTTTGTGATGACAACATTGTCTTGGTGCCTCCTGTCAGCAGGGGTTTAGTGGAAGTGTCCCGGGGAGTTGAGCTCTGAGGTGTTGTCGTCATAATTTTATCGTTGCAGTTCTGGAATACCTGAGTTTAGTACGCCGACATCGAAAATCTCTTTTGTACAGTTGTTGGTGAGATAACCCTGATAGCCCAGTACTGAGGTGAGTGCGGGAGTATTGCCATAACTCGTATAACGGATGCTTTTCGAAGGTTGAGGTAGACGATTTTCGAAGGTTTTCTTGGTTATGTGTTGAAGGATGGATACAGCTGGATCTAGGTATTGTTAGTTTGGGTAATATATTTTGTGTCCCCTGTATCCCCAACACCTGATTGCATAACCAGAAAGTTTCGGGAGTTTATAAGTGGGAATTCAAGTAGCTCCTAGAATATCTTTCCAACAGACACATGATACGATATGGGATCTATCATATGTTTGTTCCGGCTTATTCTACAAGCCAAATCCTTTGTTTTTGTTTTGTTTTGTGGTATTTGAGTTGCTTCAATGTCAAGTGTTAATTCCATACCTTATTCTAAGCGGTGTTCTCATACTCCTATGTGAATACCAAATCCTTCTTGATCATCGAGATTGTCATGCCAATTCTTTTCCAACCGGCGTGCTCCTCTTCAAGTGGATCCGGTCATTTCCAACATTCGCAAGTTCAATTCTAAGCTTTTTTTCTCAACGGTGTTCGTTTCATCCGACCCAAGTTGCCTTTGTTTTCCCACCCTCCCACCCTTTTTCTTCAAGGACACAGATTTTTTTAATCAAGTATCCTTTTATTGATGGGAAGTCTCTCCATCCTTTTTCGTCAATGTTCTTATCCGGTGAATCTAAGGAAGATACTAACGGAGCTTCAAGTTTATCATTCTTCATTCTTTTCTTCTCCGGTGGATTCTATTCAAGATTTCGGTGTCGATCATACCTTTTTTTCCTCGTTTCAAATGTTTTCTCGTACCGGTGCACCTCTTAATCATCCACTTCTCGCTATTCAATTGTTCCGGAGTGATGAAGATATCTCAGAAGATTCAAGTTTCCATTCTCAATTCACTCAAGTTCTTTTGAGGATGCTATCTCATTCAAGCCATTTAATTCAACCGACGCAATCTCTCCTTTCAAGCAATCGTTCAACGATGGTTCTTTTGAGTGGGCCCTAACCCACAGGTCTTTTTCCAGGATCTTACCTGACTCTTCTAATTTTCCTGGAGCTTCTAAAATTCTTTTCAAAGTTTCATGTAAGAATGAATTATCATCGGTCATATGTCTTTCTCCAAAATCTTTCAAACTCTTTTCATCTTTGGCTCAACCTTTCCTCTTTTAATCCTTCCGGAGTTTCTCAACAGTTTGGTGGTGTTTCTCCTCGTCATTCTCAGCATTTGAAGACCGATGAAGAGTTTCTCTTAAATCTTGTCCCATTCTCGTCAAGATTCATTGTTCTAGCTTGTTGCCATCCTCTCATAATTGTTTTCGATTGTGAGAATTCTTTTCACCCATCCGGAGCATTTCAGGAGTCTTTTCAGTTTGATTCTCCGAAGGCCATCATTTCAGAAGAATTATTCATTCTCAGTTTCGTCTATCGTTCTCCAAATCTTACCGGTGCATCATTCAATATTCTCTAATCAGTTCATGATCTCTTCGTTCTCATGTATCTAAATCCTAGCAAGCATCTTCGTTCATTTGCTAATTCTTCCCGGTGTTTCTTTATCTTTTGTTCGTCCATTTTAAATTCTTACGGTGGTTCGTTCAAGATCCTTCTTCCTTTGTTATCATATAGATTCATTCTTTCTTTCCAATCCTACCGGTGGTTCGTTGAAGACCTTCCCAAGTTTGCGCTATATCTCTCTTAATCTTTTCTACGAGAATAAGTAGTATGCCAAATCCATTGCTTGTCATCAATTTAAATTGGTGAAGGATAAGCATAATGTAATTCTTATTCTTGTTTCATCGAGTAAATTCTATTCCTTATTCCGGAGGTTCATCAAAATTCTTGATTTCATTTGTTCATCTTTCTTTACGGAGTTCCAAATTTTTCTCGGTTATATCATCTCAAAGCTCCATCTAAATCATTGCAAGGCTTCACTTTGTATTTTCAACTTCTCTTTCTTTCTATCTTCCTTTTATTACCGGAGTTCTTCATGGAGGCTCTACATGGCGGTTTATCAAGAACCCTTTTCATTTTTCAATTGTTCGTCAAGATTTCTCTCGGAATTAAGATCCGCCAAACTAATACTCAAAATTAAACAGGGTGCTTAACACTTGTTTTGTTTGGAGGAGTTCAAGCATTTCTTCATCTTACATTCCGAAGTGCAATTCTTTCTACCTTATCTGTTGAGGTGGTGTTATGTCATTCTTGACAATTTCCCTTCATGCTTCATGATTCACATGTTGTCAAGAATGAGGTATTTTAAATCCTTCAATCTCTTCATTGGAGTTATCTTGGGTTATATTTCACTTAAAGCTTTCCCTAAGGATTGTTGCTATTTAGGGTGCTTATATATGACCCAAGTTCTTCATTTGTCCTCCCGGTGAAATAAGTTTCTCGTCTCCTTGTTGATATCAATCCAATCATTTGTTTCCGTTGGTGGCAGTAGCCCACCTAATAATTTTGAGATGTTTCCGTAAGCCCGCTACAAGCTTATTCGTTTCGTTGTTGGTTTTCCAACAACTCCGTTCTAACCTTCTTGGAAGGGTGCTCTCCAAGATCATTTGTGGCAGAAGTTGTCATTTTATTCCAATGAGCTATTTTCTATTCTTTCTTCCGGAGGCATTGTGATGTTTTCTTCAACCCATCATCTCATTTTGGAGATCATGTTCTTTTCCTTGATTATCCATTTAATCAGAGTGTCGTGTTTTCATTCGAGCTCTCTCATCTTATCAAGTCTTGCATCACTTCTCAACCGGAGTGCTGTCTGAAATCTTTCTTACCCCTTGTGCCATTCTTTTTATAGTTCCGGAGGCAGTGTGTTCTTAATTTCAGCAAGTATCCTCTCATCTTGTCAAGATCATGTTCAAATCCCTTCCATTTTCAGTCGGAGTGCTGCCTAAATTATATCAATCTTATTCCTTCTCTATCTAGTTTTAACCGGAGTGGTTTCAATATCTATCTTATCACTAAACCGCTGGGTTCTTGTCATATCCCATGTTCCTCTTTTCTAACAGAGTGTTTTCAACTTTGTTCATCTTCGTTGTTTTTGTTCTTTCATTTTGTTCAACCTCTCAAGGTTCTGTGGTTTCACTCGTTTGTCAAAGAAGCAACTTAGTTTTACCTCTTCTCTTTCTCTTCCGTTTTCCCCTCCGGTGCCATTCTAGATCTCGGGACGAGATCCTCTTGTACTGGTGGAGTGTTGTAACACCCCGGATGTAACTTGCCATATTTGTAACTCCAACTCTTGCCATTTTCGGCAATGTGTTATGAAATTCCCTCGTGGTTGGGTTCTTCTTCATTTTTGCTTTTGTCCGTGTCATGCATTCCTTATCATGTCATCATGTGCATCGCATCCGCATACGTGTTCGTTTCATGAATCCGAGCATTTTCCCTGTTGTCCGTTTTGCAATCCGGCGCTCCTATGTTCCCCGGCGTCCCCTTTTACATTTCTCCGTGAGCGGGTGTTAAACATTCTCGGAATGGACCGAGGCTTGACATGTAGCCTTGGTTTAATACCGGTAGACCGCCTGTCAAGTTTCGTGCCATTTGGAGTCCGTTTGATACTCCAACGGTTAACCGGGTAACCGCAAAGGCCTCTTTTGTAATGCAGCCCAACACCCCCTTCAAAGTGGCCCAAAACCCATCCTAACCCCCTCCATATTCTCGGTCGTTCGATCACGATCGCGTGGCCGCAAACCACACCTCATTTGGAGCTTCCTAGCACCCTCTACCTATAAATATGTGTCTCTCCCCGAAATTTCGGGCAGATGAAACCCTACCATCTTCCTCCTCGCGCCACCGGACTAAAACCCCCGCCGCCGGACATGTCCAACCCCCGCCGCCACGTCGCCCGGACCAATCCCGGGGCGACACGTCACCTCCGCCGCCTCCCGCGTCCACTCCGGAGCCGCCACCTGTCGCCGCCGCCTTCCACCACCGCGCGGCCCGCGGAGCCCATCGCGGGCCCGCGCGCGCCCGCGCCCCGCCGCCCTCCGCGCCACGCCCCGCCGCCGGACCTCGCCTGCGCCGACCCCGCCGCCTCGCCGGTGCGCCACCCCGGCCACCGAACGGCCCGCGCCGCCCGCCGGACCTTCCCCGCCGGCCCGCGCCTCGGCCCCGCCCCCGCAAGCCGCCGCGCCGCGCCGCTCCCCCCACGCCGATGACCGCGCGCCGCCCCACGCCTCCGATCCGGCCGGCCCCGCTACGTCCGACGTCCTCCGCGTCTTCCCCGGCGAGCTGCTCCGGTCAACCTCGGGAACCGTGCCCAAAGCCCCCAGATCCAGATCCGGAGGTTGACTTCTCCCCTCCCTCGTTTTTCTCTAAGTCCCTGTTATTTTGCATTACCATACCATGTGCATCGCATCATAACTTGCTGCATACTGCTCCGTTTCATGCATGTGATATGGCAAATTGTTCGCCTCGACGAGCACATCATTTCATCTCATTGCATCATTTTCATTTGAGCTCATCTTGATGCCCGAAATGCTGTTAGAAGAGGGCTATGTGATGTTATTTTCAGATCTGTTTCAGTAGATGCACTTTTGTCATTTTTGCCATGATTGATGTGTGCACCCTATGAAGTTGAGTCCTACATGTGTTTTGTAATATGCCATGCTATCTTTCCAGGGTGTATGCCATGTATTTTTGTGATATCTGTGGTGACTAGCACAAGCATGCAAACTAGGGATCATATTGTTGCTGATTTCAGGGACTTAGTAATTTCTCCAAGTGATTCCCTGCTGTTATTTTTATGCCATGTGTTCATGTAGTTTCAGAGAGATCTATGCCTCTTTTGGGCATAATCACTAAGGATGTTTTGAACATATGGATTTGCTCTATCCATCCATGCCTTTGTTTGTAATTTTGGAGTGCCATAGCTTGAGTCAATCGAGCTCTACTTTTGCTATAAAATGTTTCCTGGCAGATTGTTTACATGTTATTCGATTTTGCCAAGCTTGTTGTAGTTGATACTTGCATGATATGATGTTATTCTTGCCATGTCTAGCTTCTATGCCATGTCTTCTTGATGGGTGTATGCTTGGTTTATCATGCAATGCTCTGTAGTGAGTGCATCGAGCTCGTAAACATGCCTACTTGTTATCTGTTTTGACATGTCCAGTTTTCTGCTAAGTCTGAAATCTGTAACGAAACTCTGCTTAATTGACCTGGGTTCTATTATATTTTCTATTCCTTTTTGGCTCATGGTCAGTAAGGAACTTCTGTTAAATTCTTTGAGTAGATTCATCCCATGCCTTGTTTTTCTATATTGTGTTCTTGTAGAAGGCTGTTTCCTTGCTCTAAACATGTCATCCTGATGTTAATTTCTGGCATGATAGTATTTTCATTAAGTCTGTGAAGCTGATATATTTTGCTCTTTTGCCATGCTTGTTTGAACCTGTTGTGGTATGATTTAGCCTTATCTCAGTGTTCATCTTTTGTCAAGCATCTTGAGTAGTTCACTGTAATATGCTTTGTTGGTACGTTTGGGTGCAGTAGCTTAATTTTTTGTTGCATGCTAAGTGGCATCATGCTGTTAAACGCAGAAATATGTCATTCTTATTTTGCTTGTCATTTGCAAACCGTGCATCCGATTCCGGTGATCTTTATATCGATTTCAACCGAAATCACCTCACCTTTCCAGTGGTATACTTGGTTTGCCAAGATTATGCCTTGTCCATCTCTTCCTTCCGGAGCACGCATATGCATTGCATACCACATCTCGCATATCATGTCATGTTTTGCATCATGTTGCTTGCGCATTGCGTCGTGATTGATGTATGTCCCCTTTGCTTGTGTTCTTGCCTTGGGTAGAGCCGGGAGATGGGTATGTGACGAGGAACCTGTTGACAACGCTTACGAGGACCAAGCTTTCGACAACTCTGAGAACCTTGCAGGCAAGATGACCATACCCTCAAAATCACTTCTATCTTTGCTTGCTAGTTGCTCGTTCTTTTGTTATGCCTATGCTGTGATACCTACCACTTGCTTATCATGCCTCCCATATTGTTAAACCAAGCCTCTAACCCACCTTGTCCTAGCAAACCGTTGTTTGGCTATGTTACCGCTTTGCTCAGCCCCTCTTATAGCGTTGTTAGTTGCAGCTGAAGATGAACTTTGTTCCTTGTTGGAACATGGAGATGTTGTTCCTTGTTGCAACATGTTTACTTGTTGGGATATCACAATATATCTTATTTAATTAATGCATCTATATACTTGGTAAAGGGTGGAAGGCTCGGCCTTATGCCTGGTGTTTTGTTCCACTCTTGCCGCACTAGTTTCCGTCATATCGGTGTTATGTTCCCGGATTTTGCGTCCCTAACGCGGTTGGGTGATTTATGGGACCCCCTTGACAGTTCGCTTTGAATAAGACTCTTCCAGCAAGGCCCAACATTGGTTTTACATTTGCCTCAGCCTATTACCTTTTTCCCTTGGGAGTCACGCATCCCAAGGGTCATCTTTATTTAGCCCCCCGGGCCACTGCTTGTCTAAGTGTTGGTCCAAACTAGAGCACCGTGCGGGACCGTCCCTTGGCAACTTGGGTTATGTTGGTACCTGTACGCTTCACTTATCCGGTCGTGGCCTGAGACGAGATACGCGCGGCTACTATCAGGGTGTCGGCACGCCGGGAGGCTTTGCTGGACTTGTTTTATTACTGTCGAAATGTCTTGTAGCCGGGATTCCGAGACTGATCGGGTCTTCCCGGGGAGAAGGAATATCCTTCGTTGATCGCGAGAGCTTATAATGGGCTAAGTTGGGACACCCCTGCAGGGTTTCAACTTTCGAAAGCCGTGACCGATGCTCGAGAAGACTTCCATATATTCCGGGTTTCGTCGTGTGTTTCATTTGTGCCTGCATTTTATTTTTGCATTGTATCGTGTCATCATGCCATCGTCTCATAAATCTTTGCACCTCAACTCACTAAATAAATTGCATGGATCTTCGGTCCATTTAAATCGAGGGAACTCACATGGTGGTTTCTCTTTATAACCTATCCTGCCGATAGTAGGGAGCTATATTCAATAGTTCTTTAATTTGAAATTCACCTTTACACACTTGCAAAAATCCCAATGCCTTTTATTATTTCAACTCTTGGCCTCTAACTTTGCCACTTGTCCTTTCATCATTTTTCGGAGCTCTACCAAAATTCTCAACATTTTTTGGACCTTCCCAACCCTCACTTCCTATTCAAATCATTTGAATTTAAATCAAATGAGTTTGAATTTAAACATCTTCCAATCTTGGGTTTTTCTATTTTCTCGGAACATGCGTATTTTTGTGAGTTCGGGAAAATTATCCCCTTGTCCAAATTCTTTTCCTAAACCTCTCCTTCTTTTCCTCTCCTTTTTTTGGTCTTTTCTGCTAAAGTAATATGAGAGAGGGAGTGGAGAGCCCAGCAGCCTCCCTCTCCTTTGGGCCGGCCTCCCAAGGCCCATCCGCACCCACCTAAGCCTAGCCTCGACCGAACCCTAGCCCGATCCCCTCGCAGGCTCCCTCATCCTCCTTGCAGCGCCGCCAGCCTCCCCTGTCTAATCCTCCCGATCCCCTCACTCTCTCCCTCGTCTCCCGTTCACAGCGCTGTCAGGCGAGAGCCCCGCGCCAGCTCCCCCCTCGACCTCGCCGGAATCGAGCGCCGCCGAGCAACTCCCTCACCTCCGCCTCGTCGCCGTCCTCCCATGGCAGCCCCCACTGATTGATCGTTTTTAGCGGCCGAGTTGTGTCTAGAAAAATGTTTTGAGTCATTTAGGAATTATGTATCGGAGAGTTTAGGAATTCTTTTTACTTCCCAGTCTCCTCATCTCTCTGGTAAGGCATCCTGACGTAGAGTTTTGACTCTTCTCTTCTCAAATTTCACAAAAAAAAAATTAGGATCACGCGGGTATCTTAGAATCGTTCCGATGGTTTTGTGATGACAACATTGTCTTGGTGCCTCCTGTTAGCAGGGGTTTAGTGGAAGTGTCCCGAGGAGTTGAGCTCTGAGGTGTTGTCGTCATAATTTTATCGTTGCGGTTCTGGAATACCTGAGTTTAGTACGCCGACATCGAAAATATCTTTTGTACAGTTGTTGGTGAGATAACCCTGATAGCCCAGTACTGAGGCGAGTGCGGGAGTATTGCCATAACTCGTATAACGGATGCTTTTTGAAGGTTGAGGTAAACGATTTCCGAAGGTTTTTTGGTTATGTGTTGAAGGATGGATACAGCTGGATCTAGGTATTGTTAGTTTGGGTAATATATTTTGTGTCCCCTGTATCCCCAACACCTGATTGCATAACCAGAAAGTTTCGGGAGTTTATAAGTGGGAATTCAAGTAGCTCCTAGAATATCTTTCCAACAGACACATGATACGATATGGGATCTATCATATGTTTGTTTCCGGCTTATTTCCTGAGCCAATCCTTTGTTTTTTGTTTTGTTTTGTGGTATTCGAGTTGCTTCAATGTCAAGTGTTGATTCCATACCTTTTCTAAGTGGTGTTCTCATATTCCTATGTGGATACTAATCCTTCTTGTTCATCAAGGTTGTCTTTTCAATCTTTTCCAACCGGTGTGATTCTCTTCAAGAGGATCCTATCATTTTTCACATCCCCAAGTTCAATTCTATGTTCTCCCAACGGTGTTTGCTTCATCCATTCCAAGTTGTCTTTGTTTTCCCGCCCTCCCACCCTTATTTCTTCAAGGCCGCAGATTTCTTGATCAAGGATCCATCTTATTGAGGTGAAGCCTCTCCATTCTTATCCTTCATGTTCTTGTCCGGTGATTTTCTATGAAGATGCGCAACAACTTCAAGTTCATCATTCTTTGTTATTTTTTCTACTTCAGTGGACTCAATTTAAGCTTTATCGATCATATCTTTTCCTCGTTTCTAATGTTTTCTCATGCCGGTGCACCTCTTAATAATTCACCTCTCACTATTCATTTGTTCCGGAGTGATGAAGATTCATGTTCCCATTCTCAATTCACTCAATTTCTATTGAGGATGCTATCTCATTCAAGCCATTTAATTTTACCGGTGCATCGTTCAAATATACTCTAATCAGTTCATGATCTCTTCGTTCTCATGTATCTAAATTCTAGCAAGCATTGTCGTTCATTTGCTAATTCTTCCCGGTGTTTCCTTATCTTTTCTTCGTTCATTTTCAATTCTTACGGTGGTTCGTTAAAGAGTTCTCTTTCTTTGTTATCATATCAATTCATTCGTTCTTTCTAAATCCTACTGGTGGTTCGTTGAAGACCTTCCCAAATTTGCGCCATATCTATCTTGATCCTTTCTACGAGAATAAGTAGTATGCCAAATCCGTGGCTGGTCATCAATCTAAATTGGTGAAGGATAAGCATAATGTAATTCTTATTCTTGTTTCATCGAGTAAATTCTATTCCCTATTCCGGAGGTTCTTCAAATTCTTGTTTTCAATTGTTTCATCTTGTCTTCCTCGGGGTTCCAAGCTCTCGCAATTATATCACCACGGAGATCCACCTAAGCATTGTAAGGCTTCACCTTGTGTTCAACTTCTCGTGTCTTTATCATCGTTTTATTACCGGAGTTCTTCATGGAGGCCCTACATAGTGGTTCATCAAGGACCCTTTTCATTATTCAATTGTTCTTCAAGATTTCTCTCGGAGTCAAGATGCGTCAAGCTATACTCTAAAATAAAAATGGTGCTCAAAACATGTTTGTTTTGAGGAGTTCAAGTATTCTTCTTCTTGCATTTCGAAGTGCAATTCTTTCTACCTATCTTTTGAGGTGGTGTTATGTCCTTCTTGACAATTTCCCTTCATGTTTCATGGTTCACATGTTGTCAAGAATGAGGTATTTTAAATCCATCAATTTGTTCATTGGAGTTATCTTGGGTTATATTTCACCTAAAGCCTTCCACCGGGAATGTTGCTATTGTGGTCCTTATTAATGATCCAAGTGTTCTCCTATCCTCTTGGTGAAGAAGTTTTCATCTCCTTGTTGATCTCAATACAATCGTTTGTTTCCGTTGGTGGCAGAAGCTCACCTCATAATGTTGAGATGTTTCCATAAGCCCGCTACAAGCTTATTCGTCTCGTTGTTGATTTTCCAACAACTCCGTTTTAACCTTCTTGGAAGGATGCTTTCCAAATTCAATTGCGGTAGAAGTTATCATTTCCATCTTCGTTCTCTTGTTCCGACGATCTACCTTCTATTCATTCGTCCCGGAGGCATTGTGATGTTGCTCTCTTCACTCATCATCTCGAAGTGAGGATCGTGTTTTTTTCTCGTGCTTATCCTTTTAACCGGAGTGTTGTGATCACTTTCAAGTTCTTTTCATCTTATCAAGTTTTCCTTCTCTTTTCTACCGGAGTGCTGTCCAAATTCGGTCATTCTTGTTCCTTGGCTATCTCATCATACCGACGTGGTCATATCCTTTTCGTTCGTGAAGCTCTTATTTCCTTGTCTTTCAACCTTCAAGTTCTCGTAATACTCCTTGTTCCTCTTTTCTACCGGATTGTTTGCAATCTTGTTCATCTCTGTTGTACTCTTTCTTTTAAATTGCTCTACCTCTCAAGGTTCGTGGTTTCACTCGTTTGTCAAAGAAGCAACTTAGTTTTACCTCTTATCTTCCTCTTTTGTTTTCTATCCGGTGCCATCCTAGATCTCGGGACGAGATCCTCTCGTAGTAGTGGAGTGTTGTAACGCCCCGAGACCGATGCTCGAGAAGACTTCCATATATTCCGGGTTTCGTCGTGTGTTTCATTTGTGCCTGCATTTTATTTTTGCATTGCATCATGTCATCATGCCATCGTCTCATAAATCTTTGCACCTCAACTCACCAAATAAATTGCATGGATCTTCGGTCCATTTAAATCGAGGGAACTCACATCGTGGTTTCTCTTTATAACCTATCCTCCCGATAGTAGGGAGCTATATTCAATATTTCTTTAATTTGAAATTCACCTTTACACACTTGCAAAAATCCCAATGCCTTTTATTATTTCAACTCTTGGCCTCTAACTTTGCCACTTGTCCTTTCATCATTTTCCGGAGCTCTACCAAAATTCTCAACATTTTTTGGACCTTCCCAACCCTCACTTCCTATTCAAATCATTTCAATTTAAATCAAATGTGTTTGAATTTAAACATCTTCCAATCTTGGGTTTTTCTATTTTCTCGGAACATGCGTATTTTTTGAGTTCGGGAAAATTATCCACTTGTCAAAATTCTTTTCCTAAACCTCTCCTTCTTTTCCTCTCCTTTTTTTGGTCTTTTCTGCTAAAATAATATGAGAGAGGGAGTGGAGAGCCCAGCAGCCTCCCTCTCCTTTGGGCCGGCCTCCCAAGGCCCATCCGCACCCACCTAAGCCTAGCCTCGACCGAACCCTAGCCCGATCCCCTCGCAGGCTCCCTCATCCTCCTTGCAGCGCCGCTAGCCTCCCCTGTCTCATCCTCCCGATCCCCTCACTCTCTCCCTCGTCTCCCGTTCACAGCGCCGTCAGGGGAGAGCCCCGCGCCCGATTCCCCAGCGCCGCGCGCCTCCCTCTACGGCGCCAAGGCCGCCGCCCGCTCCCCCCTCGACCTCGCCGGAATCGAGCGCCGCCGAGCAACTCCCTCACCTCCGCCTCGTCGCCGTCCTCCCATGGCAGCCGCGCCGCGCCCTCAAGCGCCTCGCCTCGCCGCTGCCTCCCCGCGCCCTCTGCAGCTGCTGCTCTCGTGCCTTGCCCGCTGGTAGCCGGCACCCCTTGCCGGTGAGGCCCTGCTGCCGCGCGCCCCTCTCTCTGTCTCTCTTTTGGCTGCTCTGACCTCCCCTGCTCTCCCTCCTTTCTCTTCGAACAGAAGCAGGAACATCCCGCCGCGCCATGAAGCTCGATGCCCGCCGCCGGTCATGTTCCTCGCCGGGAACCGCGACCTACGCCTCTGCCCGTTTTCCCCGTCGTTTGCTGGCCTCCCTGCCTCGGGAACCTTCGGCCTCGCCATGGTTCTTCCGCACCAGCTCCGTCCATCAAGGGCGTTGCCCCGCTGCCTTCTCTTGTCGAGACCGAGACCCCATGAACCAAGTTCTTCCACGACGCCCGAACGACTACAGCCCGGGACGCCAAGTTCCACTTGGACAAGTGTACCTCTGCGTCCTGGACTGCTAAGTACATGGATACGCAAGTTCCGCTTCGAACGTGTACGACTACACCCGGTGATGCGACAAGTACCCCGACAACGTGTACATCTACACCGCCAAGACCGGACCGACAAGTACCCCGACATCGTGTGTACCACTACCGTTGCCCTGAAGACGTTGGTTCCTTCAAGTACCTCTCCGAAAACGAACATGAACCACTACTTCCATGACGACCGTCCCGAGAACGTCTACTTCCTCTACTTTGCACCGACTCGTTCCGCCCCGAAAATGCACGCTTCGAAGGTATAACCGCCGAGATGACCGTCCGAGAACGATTGCTTGTGTTGTATGTTATGCACCGTTTGCACCGTGTTCGAATTGTCACTTGTTTCCATGCCGTTGACCCATGGGAACCCGGTAGTCGGGATCACCCCACCATCTCTATCATGTTTCGCACATCCGCACGCTTCCTTTTGCACCGGTTTCTCCTTGAGCTACCGGAACCGATATGTTGCCGTGGCACCATTTCCGTTGTCGTTGCCGTGGCACCCCTTTCGTTTCCGCCACGATGACAAATGCTTCTTAATGCTCTTGTCAACTTTTAATAATAATTGCATAAAACTTGCATAAGTCATCCGCATCATGATAACAACATTTAAATTGCTTAAAATTGTTGCTTGCACTAAATGGCTATATGCATATGGGGATTTACCGGACTTGTTGTTTGTTGTTCCGGCCTCATTTAAAATTGCCTAAATAGTCAGTTTCTTTATGCTTCACCCTTGCCATGTTTAATAACATTTGATATTGTTGGGTACCATAATGAGAGAGAACTAAATAACTTGATGTGGTGTTTCGTCAATATGCAACTCGTTGCATATTGAGCTCCACTTAATTTGTAGTATTGTTTGTGCATTTTTCCATGCCATGCCTCATTAAACCGGACATGCATCATACTTGGTTGTGCATCATGCCATGTTTATGTGATGGTTGTTTACTATGTTGTTTGCTTCTTTCCGGGTTGCTTCTCTCGTTAGCTTCGGTTTCGTTCCGGAGTTGTGAGGATTCTTTCGACTACGTCCGTTTGTCTTCTTCATGGACTCGTTCTTATTCCTTGCGGGATTTCAGGCAAGATGACCATACCCTCGAAATCACTTCTATCTTTGCTTGCTAGTTGCTCGCTCTTTTGCTATGCCTATGCTGCGATACCTACCACTTGCTTATCATGCCTCCCATATTGTTAAACCAAGCCTCTAACCCACCTTGTCCTAGCAAACCGTTGTTTGGCTATGTTACCGCTTTGCGCAGCCCCTCTTATAGCGTTGTTAGTTGCAGGTGAAGATGTACTTTGTTCCTTGTTGGAACATGGAGATGTTGTTCCTTGTTGGAACATGTTTACTTGTTGGGATATCACAATATATCTTATTTAATTAATGCATCTATATACTTGGTAAAGGGTGGAAGGCTCGGCCTTATGCCTGGTGTTTCGTTCCACTCTTGCCGCCCTAGTTTCCATCATATCGATGTTATGTTCCCGGATTTTGCGTCCCTAACGCGGTCGGGTGATTTATGGGACCCCCTTGACAGTTCGCTTTGAATAAGACTTTTCCAGCGAGGCCCAACATTAGTTTTACCATTTGCCTCACCACCACCTACTTTCCCTTGGGAGTAATTAACCCAAGGGTCATCTTTATTTAGCCCCCCCGGGCCAATGCTTGTCTAAGTGTTGGTCCAAACTAGAGCACCGTGCGGGACCGTCCCTTGGCAACTTGGGTTATGTTGGTACCTGTACGCTTCGCTTATCCGGTGTTGCCCTGAGAACGAGATATGTGCAGCTCCTATCAGGATGTCGGCGCATCGGGCGGTTTTGCTGGACTTGTTTTATTACTGTCGAAATGTCTTGTAGCCGGGATTCCGAGACTGATCGGGTCTTCCCGGGGAGAAGGAATATCCTTCGTTGATCGCGAGAGCTTATAATGGGCTAAGTTGGGACACCCCTGCAGGGTTTGAACTTTCGAAAGCCGTGCTCGCGGTTATGGGCAGATGGGAATTTGTTAATGTCCGGTTGTAGAAAACCCGAAGTTGATCTTAATTAATAATACACCAACCGTGTGTGTAACCGTGAGTGTCTCTTTTCGGGGTTGATCGAGAGGAGAACACGGTTTCTGGGTTCTGTTTGACGTAAGTAGTTCAGGATCACTCCTTGATCATAGTTGTTCGACCGTGCTTTTGCCTCCTCTTCTCGCTCTCTTTTGCGTATGGTAGCCACCATATATGCTAGTCGCTTGCTGCAGCTCCACCTCATACCTTTTACCCTACCGATAAGCTTAAATAGTCTTGATCTCGCGGGTGTGAGATTGCTGAGTCCCCGTGACTCACAGATACTTCCAAAACCAGTTTGCAGGTGCCGATGAAATTGTGCAGGTGACGCATCTGAGCTCAAGGAGGAGCTCGATGAAGATCTTGTTCATTGTGTTGCTTCGTTTCAGTTGATCAGTGGTGGAGCCCAGTTGGGACGATCGGGGATCTGTGTAGAATTTGGGGTTGTCTTCTTTCATTTTGGTTCCATAGTCGGACCTTGAGTGTAATCTGGATGGTGGATGTTTATTTATGTATTGTGTGAAGTGGCGATTGTAAGCCAACTATGTCTCTCTTTCCCTTATGTATTACATGGGTTGTGTGAAGATTACCTCACTTGCGACATTGCTTTCAATGCGGTTATGCCTCTAAGTCGTGCTTCGACACGTGGGAGATATAGCCGCATCGAGGGCGTTACATCTCCCCCCCCCCCTCCTTGGGAGAGATCCGACCTCGGATCGTGATCCTCGTCACCATGGAAACGATTGACGTCGACGGACTTGAAGTTGGACGGAGTTGAAGATATGGCGCAATCCAAGTACTCCAAGGTGTCTCCGGAGTGGTAGACATGCAAAAAGAGCAAACACAAGCGACCCTCGGAAATACAATGGTTAGCACACACAAAGTGTCCATCAAATAAGCATAAGTCCATGCGGCAAGATTGATCGTGACAAAGCGCATGAAGCTTATCAAGATGATGTAAAATGACATGTAAAGCATTCATTGTGCACACAAATGTATTGTGAAAGTGATCAATGCAACCACGGTGCAAAATGATGTCATAGTGAGACGGTTTATCAATAGCATGAATATGGAAATGTATGCTCAATATGGAGAAGTTATCATGCAATTGATGGTAGGCAATATGACCATGGTGTATGAATATGCCATCAAGAAAGATCACAACAAATTTGCTAAGGAAATGTACAAGCTCATATATCATGGATGACATGGGAATACAAGATGCAACAAGGCAATTATAATGTGAGTCAATCCATGCATAGGGTGCAAACTTGTGGTGAGTATGATATGTCCAACGAGCATAACATGTGTGAGCACAATCAACAAATATGACGGTGTGGGTGCTATGTGTCAAAGGAGGGTTGATGTACCAATGCTCGATGTCGTGGCATGACTGGAGTTCCAAAGGTTCATCCAATAAGTGTGAGCGCTCCTCAATGTGAAGGTCCATAGGGCTATAATCTCCAATGTCGGTCCTCCGTTCGCGAGATGTGTCATGTAGACAACGACAAGGAAACAACAATGAAAGAATGACCCATCCAATATGCGTGATTGAGGATGGCTCAAAGGGAATGAATTCACCTTTAGGAGTTTATCAAGGATGATGGAGTTGCACATCTTGTATGCCTTCACATAACCAATATGTCTCGGTATGGTACCGCCTTGTGAATCCTTAAAAATGAAAGAACATGACAAACACTCGGAAAAAGAAATGAGGTTGGTGCAAAAACACCTATCATTCGTGTGGTAAGATACCCAACAAGTGTATGCATCATGCTCATCATAAGAAAGGACAAAGGAGCATTTCATAGTATGAAAGCATATGATGCGAGAACAACCAAATACAATAGGCTCAATCAAACAAGAATGCTTCACAAGTAATATGTCCAAGTCTCCACGATCAATAAGCATAGCATATGGTGTGACCAAGAAGTGTGGCATGGCATTTAAGCATATAAGGTGAGCACAATCAAGGACATCATGGAAACAAGTATGCAAATGGGAGGTAGGAATGCTAATATGTGTGAGAAGTGAACAAGTATCTACCACAAGATCATAGCAAACATGCATAAAGCGCTCGACAAATGGTCTATGGTAGGCATAAGAGTCATTCACGACACCAAGAGAAATGAAATGTCTAAACACATGGGGCAAGTGCAAGACAATCCAAGTATAATGTGCATATGGTGTGGTGACGAAAGTGATGCACTCAACACAAATGATATAGCAATTTTGCAACATGCATGTGCGAGGCAATCAAGTCGTGCAAACTAGTGGAGCGAAGATGCAACACACTAGAGGAAATCATGGCAATCAGTCATGTGAGCAAATAAGAGGCATAGACAATGCATATGACATGTCGCAAGCACGAACACATAGCAAGATCATAGTATCATCATAGGTATGGGTCACAGATGGAACATGGCAATAACAAGAAATGTCTCCACCAAGCTTGCAAATACACATATAAGTAGTAGAAACAATCATCATGTGTAATGCAAAGCATGGGTCACAAATGCATGGTAAAGGCATAGGAATGATAATATCATGCAAAGTGAACATGGCAAGATGGGCATATAATATGTAATGGACAATAATCCATAACCATGTGAGAGCCATGTAGAAGAAATGCGCGAAGTCTTTGCGCGAAGAGAGCGGTGGGAAAGGAAATCCATGGGATCCCAAGTCATCATTGCTCTCTAGAGCTCGTTTTGTCAACTCATGGGATTGTGAGGTTGACGAGTGTTCATGGGTACCTACACAAAAGAGACACAAACGAAAGAATGTGTGTGCGTGGTAAATGTACACATCATCCACCTTGATGTGTATGTGCATGTGTGAGTTAGCACAAGATAAGAATCTCTCAAAGAAATTTGATGCATGGTATAAGAACATGTCATTCATCATGAAAGAATAGTGCTACCTCTTGAGCTTGCGTTGGTTTTCCCCGTAGAGGAGAGGATGATGCAGCAGAGTAGCGTAAGTATTTCCCTCAGTTTTTGAGAACCAAGGTATCAATCCAGTAGGAGGCCACGCTCAAGTCCCTCGTACCTGCACAAATCGATAGCAACTCGCAACCAACGCGATTAGGGGTTGTCAATCCCTTCACGGTCACTTACGAGAGTGAGATCTGATAGAGATAATATTTTTGGTATTTTTGGTAAGATGCAAAGTGAAAAGTAAAAGGCAAAGTAAAAAAGCAAAGTAAGATTAAAGTGATGGAGATTGATATGATGAGAATAGACCCGGGGGCCATAGGTTTCACTAGTGGCTTCTCTCAAGAGCATAAGTTTTTTATAGTGGGTGAACAAATTACTGTTGAGCAATTGACAGAATTGAGCATAGTTATGAGAATATCTAGGCATGATCATGTATATAGGCATCACGTCCGTGACAAGTAGATCGAAACGATTCTGCATCTACTACTATTACTCCACTCATCGACCGCTATCCAGCATGCATCTAGAGTATTAAGTTAAAAATAGAGTAACGCTTTAAGCAAGATGACATGATGTAGAGAGATAAATTCATGCAATATGAAATAAACCCCATCTTGTTATCCTCAATGGCAACGATACAATACGTGCCTTGTTGCCCCTTCTGTCACTAGGAATGGACACCGCAAGATCGAACTCAAAGCTAAGCACTTCTCCCATGGCAAGAACTACCAATCTAGTCGGCCAAACCAAACGGATAATTCAAAGAGACTTGCAAAGATAACCAATCATACATAAAAGAATTCAGAGAAGATTCAAATATTATTCATAGATAGACTTGATCGTAGACCCACAATTCATCCGTCTCAACAAACACACCGCAAAAAGAAGAAGATTACATCAAATAGATCTCCACAAGAGAGGGGGAGAACATTGTATTGAGATCCAAAAAGAGAGAAGAAGCCATCTAGCTAATAACTATGGACCCGAAGGTCTGAGGTAAACTACTCACACTTCATCGGAGAGGCTATGATGATGTAGAAGCCCTCCGTGATGACGGCCCTCTCCGGCGGAGCTCCGGAACAGGCCCCAAGATGGGATCTCATGGATACAGAAAGTTGCGGCGGTGGAATTAGGTTTTTGGCTCCTGTTCTGATCGTTTGGGTGTACGTGGGTATATATAGGAGGAACAAGTACGTCGGTGGAGCCTCGGTTGGCCCACGAGGGTGGGGGCGCGCCTGGGGGTGTAGGGCGCGCCCCCCTACCTCGTGACCTCCTGGAAGCTTCCTTGGCATAGGGTCCAAGTCTCCTGGGTCATATTCGGGAAGAAAATCACGTTCCAGAAAGGATTATTCTGTTTGGACTCCGTTTGATATTCCGTTTCTTCAAAACACTGAAATAGGCAAAAAAAACATCAATTTTGGGCTGGGCCTCTGGTTAATAGGTTAGTCCCAAAAATAATATAAAAGTGGAAAATAAAGCCCAATATAGTCCAAAATAGTAGATAGTATAGCATGGAGCAATCAAAAATTATAGATACGTTGGAGACGTATCAGGCATCCCCAAGCTTAATTCCTGCTCGTCCTTGAGTAGGTAAATGATAAAAAGAGAATTTTTGATGCGGAGTGCTACTTGGCATAATTTCAATGCAAAATTTCTTAATTGTGGTATGAATATTCAGATTAGGAAGATTCAAGACAAAAGTTCATATTGACATAAAGAATAATAACACTTCAAGCAAACCAACAAAGCAATTATGTTTTCTCAAAGTAACATGGCCAAAGAAAGTTCATCCCTACAAAATCATATAGTTTAGTCATGCTCCATTTTCGTCACACAAGAATGCTCTCATCATGCACAACCCCGATGACAAGCCAAGCAATTGTTTCATACCTTAGTAATTTCAAACTCATAAACTTTCACGCAATACAATAATGGGGGTTATGTGGAGAAGACAAAAAAAGGAGAAAGTCTCACATCAACGAGGCTAATCAGTGGGCTAGGGAGATGCCCATCGTTTGATGTTAATGCAAGGAGTAGGGATTTCCATGCAACGGATGCACTAGAGCTATAAATGTATGAAAGCTCAACAAAAGAAACTAAGTGGGTGTGCATCCAACTTGCTTGCTCACGAAGACCTAGGGCACTTGAGGAGGCCCATTGTTGGAATATACTAGCCAAGTTCTATAATGAAAAATTCCCACTAGTATATGAAAGTGATAACTCAAGAGACTCTCTATATGAAGAACATGGTGCTACTTTGAAGCACAATATATGAGACTCGCTATATCATGGTGCTACTTTGAAGCACAAGTGTGGAAAAAAGGATAGTAGCATTGCCCCTTTTTATTTATTTTCTATTTTTTGGGCCTTTTTTTTCTTTGGCCTTTCTCTTTTTTCGGGACAATGCTCTATTGAATGATGATCATCACACTTCTATTTATTTACAACTCAATGATTACAACTCGATACTAGAACAAAGTATGACTCTATATGAATGCCTCCGGCGGTGTACCGGGATATGCAATGAATCAAGAGTGACAAGTATGAAAGAATTATGAAGGGTGGCTTTGCCACAAATACTATGTCAACTACATGATCATGCTAAGCAATATGACAATGATGAATGTGTCATGATAAACTGGATGGTGGAAAGTTGCATGGCAATATATCTCGGAATGGCTATGGAAATGCCATAATAGGTAGGTATGGTGGCTGTTTTGAGGAAGATATAAGGAGGTTTATGTGTGAAAGAGCGTATCATATCACGGGGTTTGGATGCACCGACGAAGTTTGCACCAACTCTCGATGTGAGAAAGGGCAATGCGCGGTACCGTAGAGGCTAGCAATGATGGAAGGGTGAGAGTGCGTATAATCCATGGACTCAACATTAGTCATAAAGAACTCATATACTTATTGCAAAAATCTACAAGTCATCAAAAACCAAAGTGTTACACGCATGCTCCTAGGGGGATAGATTGGTAGGAAAAGACCATCGCTCGTCCCCGACCGCCACTCATAAGGAGGACAATCAAATAACACCTCATGTTTCAAATTTGTTGCATTATGTTAACCATACGTGCATGCTACAGGACTTGCAAACTTTAACTCAAGCACTTCTCAAATTCACAATTACTCTACTAGCATAACTTTGATATTACTACCTCCATATCTCAAAACAATTATCAATCATCCAACTTTTCTTAGTATTCAACGCACTCAAAAGAAAGTTTCACAAATCTTGAATACCAAGCAAGTTATTATTAAGCAAATTACCATGCTATTACGACTCTCAGAATAATTTAAGTGAAGCATGAGAGATCAATCATTTCTTTAAAACAAACCACCACCGTGCTCTAAAAGATCTAAGTGAAGCACATAGAGCAAAACTACATAGCTCAAAAGATATAAGTGAAGCACATAGAGTATTCTATCAAATTCCAATTTATGTATGACTCTCTCAAAAGGTGTGTACAGCAAGGATGATTGTGGCACACTAACAAACAAAGACACAAATAATACAAGACGCTCCAACCAAAACACATATCAAGTTGATGAATAAAAATATAGCTCCAAGTAAATTACCGATGTAAGTAGACGAAAGAGGGGATGCCTTCCGGGGCATCCCCAAGCTTTGACTTTTTGGTGTCCTTGGATTATCTTGGGGGTGCCATGGGCATCCCCAAGCTTAGGCTCTTGCCACTCCTTGTTCCATAATCCATCAAAAGAATTCACCCAAAACTTGAAAACTTCACAACACAAAACTCAATAGAAATCTCGTGAGCTCCGTTAGAGAAAGAAAACAAAAGACTACTTCAAGGTACTGTAATGAACTCATTCTTTATTTATATTGGTGTTAAACCTACTGTATTACAACTTCTCTATGGATTATAAACTATTTTACTAATCATAGATTCATCAAAATAAACAAACAACAGACAGAAAACAGAATCTGTCAAAAACAGAACAGTCTGTAGTTATCTGTAACTAACGCAAACTTCTGGAACTCCAAAAAATCTACCAAAATTAGAAGACCTAGACAATTTGTTTATTGATCAGCATCAATTGGAATCAGTATTTTATCACGTTCTGATGATTTTTAATAATTCAGGCACTAAACACAAAGTTTCTGGAAATTACAGCAAGATCAAATAACTATCATCCAAGAAGATCCAATAGGTCTAGCTTGGCACAAACACTAACTAAAACACAAAACCACATCCAAATAGAAGGTAGATGGGTTATTTATTCCCTAACAGAAGAAAAACACAAAAAACTAAAAATAAAATTGGGTTGCCTCCCAACAAGCGCTATCGTTTAACGCCCCTAGCTAGGCATAAAAGCGAGGATAGATCTAGGTATTGCCATCTTTGGCAGTAGGAGAGAAAAGAGCAAATTTCCTTTCTATGGCATTTATCCTCCTATTTTGGGAAAGCACATGGCCATTAATGGATGAAGTAAGATTAAGCACATTACGGAAATTTGCATCTATACTAGATTTCATCTCTTTGATAATTTCGTTTTGATAAAAGCATAAGAGGGTGGTAGATTCAACTTTATCATTCATGGGGTGCCCAAATATAGTTTTCATTCTTTCATAGGTATCTATAGCATCCCCTTCAAGAAAACCCACTTCAAAAATAGAATCTAGAACTTGTTTGAAAGAAGCAGGTAATCCAACATAGAAACCTTTTAGGTAAACCTCAATTTGATATTGTGGTATGTAGCTAGCCCTAATCCTCAATAACCTATCCCAAGCATCTTTTAAAGACTCGTCAATTAAATAACGAAAAATTCCAGAGTCATCTTCATCAAGATCATTAAAACTCTCATTGATAACCCTGCTGGGTCTTTCAATAGCATCATTATTTTGAGCTTAGAGAGGATAGAGGGGTCATCCAAGGTAAGACCCTGGAAAGGACCCTTTATTCTTTTTGATTCGGCCATAGCAACGGGAAGGCAAACGGAGAAGGAGAAGGAGAAGGAGAAGGAGAATAAAACGGCAAGGGTGAAGTGGGGGAGAGGAAAACGAGAGGCAAATGGCAACTAATGTAATGCGAGAGATAGGGATTGTGATGGGTACTTGGTATGTTGACTTTCTGCGTAGAGTCCCCGGCAACGACGCCAGAAATACTTCTTGCTACCTCTTGAGCTTGTGTTAGTTTTCCCCGAAGAGGAGAGGATGATGCAGCAGAGTAGCGTAAGTATTTCCCTCAGTTTTTGAGAACCAAGGTATCAATCCAGTAGGAGACCACGCTCAAGTCCCTCGTACCTGCACAAATCGATAGCAACTCGGAACCAACGCGATTAGGGGTTGTCAATCCCTTCACGGTCACTTACGAGAGTGAGATCTGATAGAGATAATATTTTTGGTATTTTTGGTATAAAGATGCAAGTGAAAAGTAAAAGGCAAAGTAAAAAAGCAAAGCAAGATTAAAGTGATGGAGATTGATATGATGAGAATAGACCCGGGGGGCATAGGTTTCACTAGTGGCTTCTCTCAAGAGCATAAGTTTTTTTACGGTGGGTGAACAAATTACTGTTGAGCAATTGACAGAATTGAGCATAGTTATGAGACTGTCTAGGTATGATAATGTATATAGGCATCATGTCCGAGACAAGTAGACCGACTCCTGCCTGTATCTACTACTATTACTCCACACATCGACCGCTATCCAGCATGCATCTAGAGTATTAAGTTCAACAGAACAGAGTAACGCTTTAAGCAAGATGACATGATGTAGAGGGATAAACTCATGCAATATGAAATAAACCCCATCTTGTTATCCTCGATGGCAACAATACAATACGTGCCTTGCTGCCCCTACTGTCATTGGGAAAGGACACCGCAAGATTGAACCCAAAGCTAAGCACTTCTGCCATTGCAAGAAAGATCAATCTAGTAGGCCAAACCAAGCTGATAATTCGAAGAGACTTGCAAAGATAACCAATCATACATAAAAGAATTCAGAGAAGATTCGAATATTGTTCATAGATAAACTTGATCATAAACCCACAATTCATCGGTCTCAACAAACACACCGCAAAAGAAGATTACATCGAATAGATCTCCACAAGAGAGGGGGAGAACTTTGTATTGAGATCCAAAAAGAGAGAAGACGCCATCTAGCTAATAACTATGGACCCGAAGGTCTGAAGTAAACTACTCACACTTCATCGGAGAGGCTATGGTGTTGATGTAGAAGCCCTCCGTGATCGATGCCCCCTCCGGCGGAGCTCCGGAAAAGGCCCCAAGATGGGATCTCACGGATACAGAAAGTTACGGCGGTGGAATTAGGGTTTTGGCTTTGTGTCTGGTAGTCTGGGGGTATGTAGGTATATATAGGAGGAAGAAATAAGTCGGTGGAGCAACGTGGGCCCCACGAGGGTGGAGGGCGCGCCTTGGGGGTAGGCGCGCCCCCTACCTCGTTCCTTCCTGATAGCTTTTTTGACGTAGGGTCCAAGTCCTCTGGATCATGTTCGTTCCGAAAATCACGTTCCCGAAGGTTTCATTCCGTTTGGACTCCGTTTGATATTTTTTCTGCGAAACTCTGAAATAGGCAAAAAACAACAATTCTGGGCTGGGCCTCCGGTTAATAGGTTAGTCCCAAAAATAATATAGAAGTGTATAATAAAGCCCAATAATGTCCGAAACAAGATATAATATATCATGGAACAATCAAAATTTATAGATACGTTGGTGACGTATCAACAACATACATAGTTCTCTTTGCTATCGGTATGTTACTTGCTCGAGATTCGATCGTCGGTATTTCAATACCTAGTTCAATCTCGTCACCGACAAGTCTCTTTACTCGTTCCATTATACATCATCCCGTAACTAACTCCTTAGTCACTTAGCTTGCAAGCTTCTTGTGATGTTGTATTACCGAGAGGGCCAAGAGATACCTCTCCATCATACGGAGTGACAAATCCCAGTCTCGATGCATACCAACTCAAGTGGCACCTTTGGATATACCTGTAGAGCATCTTCATGATCACCCAGTTACGTTGTGACATCTGATAGCACAGAAGGTATTCCTCTGGTATCCGGGAGTTGCATGATCTCATGGTCGAAGGACATGTATTTGACATTAAGAGAGCAGTAGCAATAAACTGAACGATCATATGCTAATCTAACGGATGAGTCTTGTCCATCACATCATTCTCCTAATGATTTGATCCCGTTATCAAATGACAACTCATGTCTATGGTTAGGAAACCTTAACCATTTTTTTGATCAACGAGCTAGTCTAGTAGAGGCTCACTAGGGACACGGTATTTATTTATGTATCCACACATGTATATAAGTTTTCAGTCAATACAATTCTAGCATGAACAATAAACCTTTATCATGAATAAGGAAATATAATAATAACAACTTTATAATTGCCTCTAGGGCATATTTTCATCATGTAGTAGCTCTGGAGAGCAGTATAACTAAGGGGGTGTGCGATGATGTGTCTGTCTCTGCACCTCGGTCACAATGATCGAGTCACCAGTAACAAAGCGGAGAAACAGGACAAGGGTGCAGGGCAACTGATGGATCACTAATTAACCTAGCTATACTAACCATTTGGGATAGTAGGTAAAGTATCAACAGTAGGTTACAAAATCAGGCTATGCATCAGAATAGGAGCAATCAAATACAGTAGCAAAATCTAATGCAAGCATGGGAGAGAAAGAACGGGCGGTATAGGAATGATCAAGGGGGTTTTGCTTGCCTGCAAGCTCTGCTGAAAAGGGCTGGTTGTCAGGAGCATAGTCGTAACCAGCGGCGTCGGCGTCGCTCTCAGCGGCTACCAGAGAGTAGAAGGGGAAGAAATAATAAATACAAAGTAAACAAATGCAACACAGATGCATGGCATGGCAATATGTTGTGCTGGTGGTGAGCTAATGCAGCGCTACACGTTACAGACGGAGCGGGAAAATATATGGGAATATTTTCCCAGCTTTAGGCATCTGTCAAACAGATGAACCGGAGGGGAAGGTTCCATGTTTGCAGCGCCGGAGGCATGTGACAGTTGTGTGAATGGCATATCCGGATTCGTCTCATTTTTCTGAGCAACTTTCATGTAGAAAACTTGTTTAACCCTGTTACGGATTATTTTCTATTATTTTTCAAATATTTAAACAATTTCTGGCATTTAAATCAATTTCAAAAATAACAGAAAATACTTTAATGCATCAGGGTGACATGATCTGTCAACACAGTCGGTCCAGGTCAAACCTGACCACTGGGACCCACATGTCAATGACTGAGTTGACTAGCAGAGGTTAACTTAACTAACTAACCTAATTAGCTAGTGGGTCCCATCTGTCATAGACTAATTAATTGACATATTAACTTATTTTAAAACCTGATTAATTAAGTGTTGGGGCCCAAATGTCAGTGACTGGACCCAGTCCAGTTAGCACGTTGATTGGTCAACGCGGTCAACTAGGCCCCTGGGACCCACATGTCAGTGGCCCGGGGTGGGCCCCACGCCAGCCAGGTCAGTGGCGGCCGGCGTTTAAACGCCGGTGACCTCAAATGTAGCGGAGGGCCACGGGAGGCGTCGGAAATCGGCCACGGGCGGCCATTTCACGCAGGATTTGGCGCGTTCGAACGTTCAGACGACGGCGCATCGAACGGTGGCGGTGGCGTCGGCTGGGGTGGTCGGGTTCGACGCCGGCGAGCTCGTCGGTGGAGGCCGGAAACAGGTGATATGTCTCCAACGTATCTATAATTTTTTATTGTTCCATGCTATTATATTATCTGTTTTGGATTTTTAATGAGCTTTATTATGCACTTTTATATTATTTTGGGGACTAAACTATTAACCGAAAGTTGAAGATGTCAGCTAAGAGGAGTTTTTAGACCTTTACGGTCATTCCGAAAGTATGGAGGCTACTTGAGAAATTCAATAAGGAAACGGTTTTAAAGCTCGGGTCTTGATAGTGAGCTGGATACATGGAAGATAACAAAAACTACAATTAGTATATAACTACAAGTAATTATGAGTATGTGCAGGGTAGATCATCATCGGTGAGGAGTAGCGGCGGCAAGGGTGGTTCTTGGAAAAGATGGACATATATACTGTGGGGGTGGGCATGCACCAACTGTAGATGAGACATGTGGTGCTCGCCATCATTACAAGTCTGCTAAATTACAAGTCGGTGCAGAGTGGGCTTGCGAAAAGGATATGCTAAGGTGTGATGACCAGGCTCATCGCCTTGAGATTGATCACGCTCATTGTGAATAGGTGGATAACGTGAGCACCTTCAGCAATGGTGGTGAAGAGAGTGGAAATACGGATGAATCACTTGGAGCATGCAAGGATTTATTTTCCCCGTGGCAACGCACAGGCTCACTTGCTAGTTATAACTAACATTACCAGTAACACCTTGTCTTAACCCACATTGAAAAAAATGCTAAGAAAGGCGTGGAACAAAGATCTGGATGGCTAGAAAATTAGAAATTGCAAGATATTGCTGCTGCTGCTTACTAGTCACCAACAAAATTCCGAGCTCAGCTTTTCTAATCCTAACCAACACAAGAAATCGGAGTGAGAAAGACATATGTATGGGGATGATCTTCATGAAACGAATGAACGACACATAAAGACTATAGAAAAAGAGAGTTTTGCATTGGAGAGCAGGTTGATTGGAATCTGAAATTTTGTATTACCTTCTTCCAGTAATCGCGTGCAGCAGCAGAAAATCGCGATTAGAACTTTAGAAGGCATGGGCGGGGGCGCAATCAACCTAGGGCTGATTCGTCCGCCAATTAGGGCGCTGGAATTATTTTCTTGGCCGTTCACCAGTTGCAATCTCGGACCCCAGAGTCATGTGTGGCATCAATGAAGGATACTGCGTCGAGCGCTTGCACTTTTTTTCTGTATGAGAGAATTCAAAGGCAGCGAGCGCACTAGCCAGCCGGCAGTTTTGCTTCTGTGATTAGCTTCTCCAGTAGCAGGGAATCGGAGTAGAATCGGAGAAGATTATTATGCCCGTGCGGTAAGCCGAGAAGATTGCGATCTGTTACCCTTTTTTAAGAAATCAGTCAATCTTACATGGGCTAACATCACGTATGTATATATGGAAACGAAGCCATCGGGGGCCCTTCGTACTCGGGGGCCCGGGGCGCCCCCCCCCCCCCCTTCCAGGGCCGGCCCTGGCCATTGTTGGGCACATCATCCTCACCCTGTTGAATCGAAGCCGTCCTCGGCTTCAAAGCAACTTTTGCGATCTTTTGTTGTGGAGAAACTTTACCATCTACATTGATGGCATTAGCAAACATCAGTCTCAACACATTTCGTTTTCCATTATACCAAAATGAATAAGTATAGGACCTCCCATCATGTGTGGCTCCATGATCATATTGTCAAGGCCTCCCCAACAATAAATGGCATACATCCATTGGCAAAACATCACATATCACCATATCAGTATAATCGCCAACAGAAAAATTCACGCGGACTTTATGAGTAACCTTGAGCTTTCCTGTATGATACATCCACTCAACATGGTGTGGCTGAGGGTGCTTCCATGTAGGTAACCCTAAAGCTTCCGCCAATCTCTTGCTGACCGCGTTGGTGTAGCTTCCTCCATCTATAATCAACTTACAATTGGTGTTGTCGATTTTGCATTGAGTATATTTCAACGCTGCCCCTTATCCTCAATGTGATCCTCTTTAACCCGCTGCATCATCAAAGTTGGATATATTTCAGCGTCTTCAAAACTCGTAGTCACCTTTTCAACATCTTCAAAATTTTCACTAGAAGTGTCAAAAGTTGCCTCTTCATCACTAGCGGATGTATATCCATCTTTTGTGAGCAATACTCTCTTCTCTTTAGGACAGTCACGCTTCACATGTCCCCTTCCTCCACACTTGAAACATTCTATGTCACTAGAACGGTTGGTGGACTGCACATTTGTATCAGCTCTTGATGTTCCTAATTTTGACACATCCTTTTGCACAAATCCATTGGATTGAGTCGACGATGCCATCTTGGAACTAGTGCCAACATCATCAGATTTTTGTTCAGGATGTCGCCATGAGTTAGAAGTGGTGCTATGAAAACCATTAGCTTGACGTCGCTTAATTTGCTGCTCTGCACACACAATTTGGTGCACAAAATCTTGTATGTTGTAATAAACCACCATCTCTACACGATCCTGCACCTTTATGTTTAGCCCGTTAAAGAAACGTGCCATGATCGCCTCCGGATCCTCTGTTGTTCTTGTACGAATCATAAGCAATTCCATCTCCTTGTAATATTCATCAACACTCATATTACCTTGAGAGAGCCGATGCAACTTGTTGTACATATCTCTTTTATAGTGCTCAGGAACAGAATGTCGTCTCATGAATTCTTTTATCCCTCTCCAAGTCGTTGGACGATGTCTTGGACGACAAATTTGATTCCACCAAATTAGCGCGTGACCAGTGAACTCAGTTCCAGCAAGTTGAACTTTCTTCTCTTCACCATAATGATGTGCGTAAAAAATTTGATCAACACGCATCTCTCACTCCAAATAGCCTTCTGGTTTGCATTTGCCGGAGAACGAAGGGATTGAAATTTTTATCCGCCCAATTCCATCATCCAAAGGCACACGCGCAGCTTGACCCACTCGGTCATGCGCTCCGCCATGAGCAGCAGCTTCACGACGGGGCTCAAAGGGTCGCGGTCGTGGCGCGTACCCCGCCGTAAGATCAACATTGTCATCAGCACCATCATCTCCAGCATGTGGTCGTGCCGCCAGACGGCGATCATGCGCGGGGCATGTCCATCGCGAGCCGGTGCTGCGTAACGCAGTGGAGCAACTGGAGCAGCCTGTGGTGGTGCTGAATTAGTCGTCGGCGTATTGATGGTGTCCGCCAAAGCATCAAACTGGGCGATCAGGCCATCAATCCTTTTGTCAAGCTTCACCTCTAGTGCGTCATAGCATTGCTTGATGTAGTTGCACGTCTGGTCAAAACCATCCCGGATATTTTCAGGAATATCATTCGTGTACACTAGACGTACAATTTCCTGAGAATCAGCAGCAACCTCATCATCCTTATTGACCGAGGTCGACATCTTGATCAACACAGTAGCGTGAACAACCTTAGCTCTGAATACCATCTGATAAGACTCAACTGGACGATGAGTCGCTGGTTGGTCCGATCTTCCATGGTACTTGCGAAATAACAATGAACGACGGCAACAATAGTCACAGAAGAAATAGACGTAGAAAAAAGGAAACCTTTGGATCAAACGAATAAGGTAAGAACCAAAGAAGAAGACTTGCACCGAAACTGATATGTGATCTTTTTTTTTTTGCGGGAAACTGATATGTGATCAGACACGAGCACAGCAGCAACAAATCCTCTCCGGCCAGCGGAGGCGACAAGAGCAGGCAGAGGCCATGGATTAACAATACAACCTCCCAGTTTATCAAAGCACTGATCGACAGCTTGAAGATAACAATCAATCAGCTGCATAAAGCGATTGCACTGACCTTGAGAGAGGAGACGCTGTTAGATCGATGAGAGAAACGAGCTCAGTGAATGGTGGTCTGATCTCCTTGCAGGTTGCAGCAGCTGGGTAGGTGGGGGTGGGTGTGTAATATACAAAGTTGATTTGACTTGACTCGAGGCTGTTAGAGTAATACAAACACATTAGTGGTTAATTGAGCTGAGCACGGATTTTTTTTTTTTGAAAAACAGATTGAACTTTATTAATTAGAAATAAGAGTTACATTGTCTATCAGAAGAGTTACAAGATTTTCCATGGGCTCCTCTATCCAATCCCTAGCCATGGAACATTTTGCTAATCTAGCAAGCTCATGAGCTACTTTGTTCGCTTCTCTATTACAATGTTCAAAGCTGGTTTGTGAAAAATCACAGGCCATAAAAAAACAATCCTCAAAAATTGCCACCGCTGCTCCCACAGACTCTCCACCGTTCTTCATTGTTTCAATGACATCCATATTATCAGAATTGATAATGAGACGATTGCAGCCCGTTTTTTGTGCCAACAGTAAACCAAACCTGAGTGCTAACGCCTCCGCTGTCAGAGCATCTGCACAGTACTGAATCTTCCAGTTACCACCTACTATGAAATTCCCTTTGTCATCTCTGATAACAGCACCTGCTGTGCCCCGAAGCTGATCATGATCAAAAGAAGCATCCACATTCAATTTAACAAACCCCATGGGAGGTCTGCGCCATCCTTCATTCTTTCTCTTTGCTTTAGGTGAGTGGGCATTTACATAATTTGCTGTTATAGCCCTAATCCCCGTGGAGGTTTGAGACGCCTCTTGAGACTTACCCTCATGGACTAGTTTCCGTCTATTCCACCATAAATACCAAGCAGCTATAGCGATTAGTTCCCCTGCATTCCGGGAGCCCAAGATAGGTAATTCATGATCAGGCATAAGGAGTAAGAATTCAAGGACTGCCTCTCCTGCACGGTCAATGACGCAAGTTTTTTTTACCACTTCATACAACCCCAAATATTCCCACACTTCTTTTGCCTTCTGGCACAGAAATAATATATTTTTCGTGTCCTCTTGCCCATCCAAACATGCTGGGCATATTGGCTGAGTTTTTATATGTCTGTTGGCCAGTGTAACGCGACACGGTAGAGTCCCGTGGAGCGTCCGCCAAATAAAAATTTTAACCTTCGCCGGACAAGCTAATTTCCAGATCTACCCCAAATAGGATTGACCTTACTTCTACCCATGCCATCTGAGTATTCCAATTTCCTCCCATGCTGTTTTTTCCATTCCTCCACATACGCTGATCGTACAGTGTATAAACCATTTTTTGTATAACTCCATGCAATAAAGTCCGACATATTGTGCATAGGGATCGGGATCGCTAGGACTCTACGGGCATCAATTGGCCACAAAGTTTGTCTCACCAAATCTTCATCCCAACAATTCGTGATTGGGTTTATAAGATCAGAAACTTTCGTCAGGAGATTCCCCCTTCTCGGTGTAATAATTTTCCTATCTGCACAATTTGGGATCCATGCATCTCTCCATATGTCAATCTTTTCTCCTGTTCCGACTCTCCATATATAGCCATTCCTGAGTGAAACCACTCCTGCCATAATACTTTGCCACGTAAAAGAGGAGCCCTTTTTTAATACCGCGCTCATCAAATCGCCCTCCGGGAAATACTTTGCTCTTAGGATTGTTGCACATAATGATTCAGGATTTTCCAAGAGGCGCCATGCTTGTTTCGCTAACAAAGCCAGGTTAAAACAGTGTATATCACGGAAACCCATTCCACCTTGGTCTTTTGGAACACACATCTTCCACCACGCCATCCGGTGCATCCTTTTCTGATTATCCTCGTCACCCCACCAGAATTGCGACATCGCGTCTATGATTCTTTTGCAAATCTTCTTAGGAATTTTAAAGACGGACATTGCATATGTTGGGATAGCTTCACTAGTAGAAAAAGGGGATTTAGTCCCGGTTGGTAAGGCCCTTTAGTCCCGGTTTTTGAACCGGGACTAAAGGGTCGGTACTAATGCCTCTCCCCTTTAGTCCCGGTTCAATCTAGAACCGGGACTAAAGGGCGCGGCCACGTGGAGCTCCACCTTTAGTACCGGTTGGTAACACCAACCGGGACTAAAGGAAATTTTAAGATTTTTTTTTGAATTTTTTTTATTTTTTTTATTTTCAAATTTCTAAATTATTTTAACCTCTAATCTCTAATCACCACCCCCTCATCACTGCTCAATTTATCCTCTAATCTCTAATCACCCCTCATCATTCCAAATCATCTAACTTCCCGAACGGTCACCCATCCTCCCACTCCCCCAGCCTGAGCACGCTTAACTTCCGGGTTCTATTCTCTCTCATTTCCAAGTCTGCACTTGTTGTTTTCCTGACAATAGTAAGATGTAAATCCTATTAACCCTCGGGAATTTTGCTTGAGCATGAAGTGACACATTCACTGTTTGAGTTTGAAACTATTGTTTTAAAAAACAATAATTAGTTAGTAACACTAATATTTCTTGAATAATTAGTTTGACCATTGTTTGACCATTGTTTGACCACAGTTTGACCAGATTTGACCAAAATTCAAAATAACTAAAATAATTAGTTAGTAACACTAATATTCTAGAATAATTAGTTTGACCATTGTTTGACCACAGTTTGAAATTTTTTGAATTTTTTTGCCTCTCCAGATCTTAAAAGCCCTGTATCTTTTTTCTGATAGGTTTTTGAGGATTTTAAAAATGTTTAACGGGGTTCCCCGAGTTAAATTCGGATGTAACTTTTTGAGTAGATGATTTTTCATATAAAAAACTTTTTCATCCGAGTTAGTATGCAAAAGTTATGCCCATTTTTACAAATTTCTCAAAGATTTTGCAAATAAAGTCAAAATTCACATTTGCAAATTTTCCCAACAACTAGACCACATATCACATGGGAAACTTATTTTCTTTTATTTTTTTGACAATTCCATCATTTTCTTTTATTTTTTTAAAACTGAAAAGGCGATCCACGGGGGTGGGGGGGGTAGAGTTTGAAAATGGGACCTTTAGTACCGGTTCGTGGCACGAACCGGGACTAAAGGTCTCAACCCCATTAGTCCCGGTTCGTGCCTCAAACCGGGACTAAAGGTCTAATCTTTAGTCCCGGTTTGAGGCACGAACCGGGACTAAAGGTCATCGCACCCTTTAGTCCCGGTTCGTGTCTTAAACCGGGACTAAAGGGCTCAGATGAACCGGGACTAATGCCTTAGCCGCACGAACCGGGACCAATGCTCACATTAGTCCCGGTTCTAGACTGAACCGGGACTAATGTGAATATTGCCCCGTGACCATAGCCCTGTTTTCTACTAGTGCTTGAACAACAGACTTAAGCAAAATTTCCTTTCCACCAGCCGATAACAACTTTTCTTTCCATCCACTAATCTTCATAATAATACGATCAATCAAGAACTGGAAACAATCACTTTTATCCATGCCCACATTGGCAGGTAGTCCCAAATATTTATCGTTAAGTGCCTCGGTCATAATATTTAAAATTGTACAGTTGGCTGGCCGGCTGAACTTCCGGCCGGTCACGCCCGCTCTCCACGCGTTTTAGATCATCTGTAGCAGATTCGCAACCGGCCCGGCCAGAAAATTCGTTTAAGGGCGCCCGCAAAACTTTTTTAGGTACCACGAGCGCTCCGGCGGAACAGATCCCAAATGTTTTACGAGACGCTTTACAGGATTTCATCCGGCCAGCTAAGCAGCGATGAAACGGCGGTGGCCAAACCTCCTGCATTTGGGACTTGAATTTCAAAGTTGGGTTAATGCAAAAGCCAAAAAAGTTTTCTCAAATTGTTTCACAAAAATGTTTAACCCATTCTCCTCGATATTTTAACATTCATAAAAATAAAAAATTAATTTGGATAAATAAATTTAAACCCTATCTATATTCACCAGAAGCTATCAAATACAATTTTAAATATGTGATGTTTCAAAAATTATGAAAATTTATATGTGGCTTGTTAATGTTGCTAGTAATTTATGCAAAAAGTTTCAACACAAACCAAATTCATTTGACAGCTATAATAAATAGAAAATAACAACTAAAACCAAAAACAGAAAAAGAAAAATGGTTTCATGCACCTATCGGCCAACAGCAAGCCGACTAGGACTGATTGGGTTACTGCAAGCCAATTAGTCCCAGTCGGCTTACTGCTGGCCGACTACGTATTATTTTTGAAAAAAAATAATTTTGGCGTAATATTTCTAAAAAATAGTAATAATGTATTATTAAAAAAATAGCTTTAGTAAAACCGTAAGCTAAATTGTGATATTTCTTTCCTCTCCTCACAAATCTCCATTTGCAAGGGGAATGCACTACTGAACTGTGTGTTCTCTGCTTACAATACTTGATTTCAGTATAAAGCAATTGCTCAGTCTATTTTATGGATAACATTAGTGTTACTAATTTACCTATTTACTTATTTGATACATGTTCAAGTGTATAAACAGATGCATGACTTGCTGGAACACTACGGTCATGTTTTAATTTTTTAAATGTGGATGGTATTTTGTAATCTGAATTTTAATATCTCTATAGATGTAGCCCAGATGCCCTCAAACTGAAATCAATCTTCAATGTTTTCTTTCTGTTTTGTACCTCACGCCAGCACCATTGGACCGTGTGGTGAGAATGCACATCTCTTTCATAAATTGTACTATTATTTAACAAGCATCCTACTTCTTTTATCATTTTTATCTGGTCCTCAATTGTACCCAGGGTTCATAGCTACTACCGTGTAAAACCTGATCCAAAGTACTTACTTTAATTAGTTTCGAGGAAGTTCAGAATTGAACATATAAGTTTCCAGTTTTTTCAGTACAATCTTATAGGGCCTATTAGTTTTAATAGACATGTTGCTTTCCTGCCTTTCAAAAGATACAATTTTAGAAAACTTCACATAAAAAGACAGTTTTTATTGATTTATATGGACACTGAGATTCTGTAAATGTCAAATCTCCATTGTTATTATCTCTCTC
Organism: Aegilops umbellulata; assembly: GCA_032464435.1. Classification (NCBI taxonomy): domain Eukaryota; kingdom Viridiplantae; phylum Streptophyta; class Magnoliopsida; order Poales; family Poaceae; genus Aegilops; species Aegilops umbellulata. The sequence continues at coordinate 443,014,760 of CP136059.1, read as the reverse complement.
GATCTTCCGAGGCCAGTTGCTTTTTATCAGGAATGGCGGTCTTCATGACACCGAGAGATACAAATGGAACACTCTTCAAGTGCATTACGACGGTGATACTGGATTCATCAATAATAATGATTGTTTAATGAGTAGGAAAATCAAGTGATCTGCAGAAACTGTTGTTGTTGGTAACAACAAAAATTTCAGTGGCCAAGTTTTCTTTTTATGGTGGATATTACCTAGAATAATGCCACACATTAGTCCATATTGGTATAGAAGTCGATACATATCCTTTAGCCAATGAGAAGTATGATTATGTTTTGGATCAATGCCACATACCCTTTCTCCTGTATGGGCAGCTGCATTGTTTTCCACAGTTGTTTTTGCTTCATTGCTACTCCCTCCGTCCCATAATATAAGAGCGTTTTTGAAATTACACTAGTGTAAAAAACGTTCTTATATTATGGGACGGAGGGAGTACTTCATAGTGACTGTAAAGTTATTTACTCCTTAATGGAATGGTGGTGCAAGCTAGCAAATGGTAGACCCACTTGCAAAAATGTACATGTGCAGCACAATGTCATGTGCCTGCGTACCTGGACGGGGTAAGCATGGCAGCCTGAGGGTTAAAGGACAATAGAAGGGTAAAAGAGAGAAAGATGGAATAGATGCAAAGCAGTATAGGTATAGCAACAAATTGGTATATTGAAGAGAATTTTCATTTTTTGTTTAAAGAACGGGAGGGGACAAGAGATGATGAGACATGGCAGATGAAGACTGTGGATGGTGCCAATTGCACTCTCACCGAAAATAGTACTACTAGAACAATGGCTAATGCTTCTAAGCTCCACCGAAAATAGTACTAGCTAGAACCATCATGCATATTTTGAAGTTAATGTTGTAAGCAACACCAGAATCATGTTGCAAATTCTTCATAGCCATATTTGTTAGTTCTATGGTATAGTTAATCCTTTGATTCATTGCACTTCCTTACATACCAAAAGAAAATGAATAAACAAAACAAAACAAATTTATGTACTATATAAAAACTACACCACTGCCTATAAACAAGGCGCGGCGTGCCGCCGTGCACAGGAATGGCTAGTATATAATACATAGATGGATCGGATCCCCGACCATGAGATTGTTACTTTATAGCGTATCTCTTCATTCGACAGTCATCACCCAGACCATTTCAAGCAAATATATATGCCCCTTCACTCTCGAGCAACAATAACTAATCTTCACGAAATCATCATCTTCTACACACAATCCAGATAATGCTCACCGCTGTGAGAGAGTTGGCTGGTTGTTGAGCTCCGAGTGATACTTTTCATCTCCAAAAATCAATCGATCAAATTCCAGATGTAGGAATTCATGATGCTGGACACGATGGTCAACTAGGCACCATATGTAGCAAGTTCAAGAAAAGTGAGTTATACCAAAGTAGTACTAGCTTTGGATTTCAAAATTTGTCGCTGATAAGAAATTCACGTTGCTGTCTGTGCTACCACCTTGTTCTTCTTCATCACGAATTTCCATCAACGACACTCCTGTTTTGTGTGCAACTACAAGCCTGATAGTTAAAAGAACACATGCTTTACTATTATGGAATCATACGAAATGAAAAGGATGTAAATGACCACAACATCTATATAACTAAGCATGGTGCAAAAGGGAAGTAAGAAAATTAATAATAACTAAAAATATTGATTACCTTCCTGATCCCACCAAACATGCGAGACCCACAACCCATCCACTGTGACAGAAGTTATGTATTCTCTTGAGCCTGGGAAATATGAGGCACTCAGTAATTTACCATTATAACGGCTATATATATAACACATGCTTTACTATAACGGCTATATGCCAATGTCATGTAGACGTGTCATGTTCTCAAGGGGTGTGTCTTTCATAAGGCCATACTCTAGTGGTTACCTGAAATCACTGGAGCTCCACACGTGAACATCACCATCCTTTGTACCTGTAATTAGAACTGGAAGATTGGGATGGGAAACGACCTGAAAAGCTTCAGATTCATGTTCGAGTGTACGAACGCACTCCTCCTTCTCCATGTCCCATATCTGATTTAAAAAAAAAACAAGGCACACATATATTAGAAATGCTTGATGCATGTTGTATGAATGTACTTTCCAACATAATAGCGGACCTTGGCAGTCCCATCCCAAGAGCCACTAATCAAATACTGCTGACTATCACACGTGAAGAAATCCAGGAAGCTCACTACATGCGAATGCCCAGACAGAGTATACTTGGATTTGGGAGAATCAAGACTCCAAACCTGAACACGAACCATCAGAGCTTCCAGTCAAGGTGTAGTATAAAATGAAACGTACTCCATCTTCATCATTGCATCAAAGTTTGCTTAGCAAAAAAATAAGAGAGAAAGCAAAACCTTTACTGTATAATCAAACGAAGCACTTGCAAAACTGTTGGTGTCCTCTGGGTTAAATTTTAGGGCACGAACAGTATCCAAGTGTTCTTCAAATGTCTGTATGCAATTCCAGCCCTGGTCCCAGTCCCAAAGTTTTATTTCCGTATGACATCCTGATAGCACATATGGCTGGGTTGGATGAACGGCTAATGCACAATAGATTTGAGGACCATCGTCAACTCTGAAACTCCTGACTTTTTGCATTTCCCATTCGTAGTTGTACACATGGACGACGCAGCTAGGTGACACAGCCACAAACCATCTCTTTCGTGCAATGAACTTAACATTAGTAACTGCAGTGAGAACGATCATCTTATTAGCATATCAGTGTTCATGTGCTGGAAGAAACTTCTGCCAACAAAGAAGTCAGAGAGCTTGCCATATTCTGCTGAGACCTTAATCGAACCGACCACTTTCTGCCAATAAATATAAATGAATAATTTGTTAGTCCAATGCAAACAAAATGATTGGCATATTTGCCAATGAAAATTGAGCTTTTAGTGATGCCCTTCACATTTACTCATGGTAATTCAATTGAAATACTACCATGAGAAAACAGTGGGCAAAAACATTTTCCAATTTAGTGTCGTATTTTCTTGGCTGTGGGCACAAACTTCAACATTATGGTATAGCTTCCATCGACCGTCAGTAAACACCCCTTCCCTGGTATTTGGCAATCAAAAGAATCTGTATATGTTCTTATGAACTAACTGCTTGTGCTGCGAGTATCTTTCTGATGCAGAGTGCAACCGGCCATAAATTTCTTCTGTATCCAAAATACTAGCAGACGAAGTAATATAGTAACTTGCCTGTCTGTCATAGTTCCATATCTGAACATAACCATTTTTGTGACCTGTTATAATCCTGTACGATAAAGGTATTAAAGCAGGACAATTATATTCAATGGGCTGGCTTGAAATGGAAGTTTAAAGACTAAAATGCCCATATTATCCTACACACTTACAATGGCTCTGTCTGATGTGCATCCATGCAATATATCACCCCGGCTGCATCGTCTATGATCTGACCAAACAAAAAATCCTCTCAACGGCAGAGAAACCACCACCAAGATGGAAGATCTTGGGAAAAGTATAAAATGAAAACCAAAGTACTAATACCTGTTTAAAAGGCTGCATTGTCTGCTTATCATCAATGCAATGAAGAAAAAGAGAGACAAAAGGAAGGATCAGTGCAATTCAACTCGTCACAGAAGCAACATTATTCCAAATGCCACAAAGCAATTAGGCACATAAATGATTTTTTTTGCGGGGCACATAAACGAATTTAGATGGGATCTCTTTCTACCTTGATCATCTCGAATCATCTTATCTTACACGGTAGAGCAAATTAGAAGAACCATCTTTTGTTTTTTTGTTGACAAATAACCATCACTATCGGAACAATGTCTAGACTCGTGACACATAGCGCTGATTTGCCACTTAGCTCATTTTAACAACAAAACTGACTGGTGGGCCACGGTTCTCTCTCTCCATAACAGATTGATGTGTGCATAATCAACCGCGGAAAAGTGGCACGCATGAGCCACCTGGAATCGTCGCACGAAGTGGCAAATGGAGAGCGCGAAGGCAACCGCGATGGAATCGTCGCACGGGATGGCAAATGTTGAGCGCAAATGCTGATGGAGCAGGAGACACGATGTCGTCTCTCTTCGCAGCCGAAGACATGTATTTCTACAGCCACCACATCAACCCCCTCAATGCTCGCGCTCGAGGGTAACGCGGAGGTGAGAACGCCCATTGCACCACCTCCAGCTCGTTGACATGGGAGGCCACGTGGTTGCATTGCTGTGCTCTCACGCACCCTCCCACGCATGTGTGGCATGTGGCATGTTGGCCAAGTTCGTTGACGCTCATAATGAGGCGGCTGTGCGCGCCGTAGTGCAGCCTGATGCTCTACGTGGAGACCATGGCCAACCTGATGCTCGCTGTGGCCGACATCCCCATGCTCGCGCGCGTCGCGTGGGAGTACCCCTACGCCCATGGTCATCTTGCCTGCCAGGCTCGGCATCAACAGCAATGTTATGATCCCAAGTCCACAACATCTCCATTATTATCAGTGGATGGGTGGTGCACATTTGCCACATGTGGTGGACGTACGCTCAACCTAGTGCGGATGGATCTGGCTGGTGAGCCCAAGCTCTGGTTCGCCATGCGCTCGACATGGTGCGAATGAAGCTAGTGGGCTCATGCAGAATGCTCGGCTAAATGGTTGAGGCCATCTCTAGGGCTTGGGGATCATCTTCCATGCGATAGGTGTCCGAACTGGCGGCTTGGGATGCAAGCGTGGTCGTGGACGTGGAGATAACTAGGTTGTTGGACACCAAGCGAAGGTTTCTCAAGGACATGATCGGCGTGGCCAGGGACACAGCGGTGGTGGGCAACACTGACTTCTCCGCACATGCGCATGCCGAGTAGCAGCAAGCTGGAGACCGAGCGGCGCTAGGGATGCCAAGATCGACCGCACCAAGGGCTCCCTCACCGCGGAGCTTCATCCAGGGCCCACCCTCGTTGCTGGACGAGCTCCAAGTCTTCGGCCTCAACCCTACCCATTTCTAGGAAGGAGACGACGGCGGAAGGGGCAGAGAGGAGGGATGAAGATAACCTATGTTGCGCGGATACTTCAGAAAGCGCGCGTATCCAGCCGGATAGTGCCCCGATACTCGGATACTGCCCCGATACGTCCCGATATGTATCCCGTAAGTATCCCTCAATTTTTTGATATAAAAGAAAGAAAATAATGTTTGATACTCCTAGAATACTTCTGCGATACTTTGGATACCTGAAACCCCTCATTCGACGTGAAATCCCCTCAATAGTAAAGGCGCACCTTTTGAAGATACTCAACATGGGCATGAGTTCATGCCAAAACATGACTATTAATGTTCTTGTTCAATTTAAAGGTGAGCAAGAGAGAGTCGATGTACTGATTGGGACAACAAACCCAGGAAAATCCCACTACCAATTAATAAAAGTGGAGTGCAAGAAAACAAAAGGAATAATCCTATTGAGGCATGCTTTGACCTAGAAGCTCTATTTTGTGTTCAATATTTTAGTAACTAATATATGTAATATCTATATATAAACGTATCCCCATATCCATGTTTTCAGAAAATTGGGGTATCGGGCGTATCCCCATATCACATATCCGATACGTATCCAAGTATCCGTGCAACGTAGAAGATAACAGACAGGTAGGTCCTATGTGCACTTCTGCTTATAATTCTCGTATGTCGCCAACTCAGCTTGACAACCAATGCCCACCGGTTAGTTTGGCAGCTAATCGATGAATCAGTGTTGTGTGTCTGTGTCATGACACTACCATGACTGGAGTGGTTAGTGACTATTGAATTTCCTCATTTTGTATAGTAAAATTTCAAAGAGTACCTAGTAATTTTTTGAATGATTGGTACAACAAGGTACGGCTATGTCATTTATTTTTCTGGAATATAAACATAACAGGACTATTGATTATATTGTTGTATTAAAATCAGTTAGAAAATGATGCGTGATGCTTATTTTAATTATCCATGAATCAACTATGCAATAAAAAATTATTTATGCTGAACACAAATCAAAGAGACATAGCTTTGTAAGTCATATACAGGGACAGCAGACAGGCAATTAAACACTTTCTTTCTGGTGCATTATATGGTATGTACAGTTTTGATCAAACAAGGATGAAACACCCCTGGTAACCAATAGTTCACTTATCCCGGCTGAGTGAAAGATTGTTTACTCGAAATATTAAACCTATTATGCTGTTATTGCCCTTTCTGACATTTGTATTAATTAAATTTCTGCCATGCTGTTACTCTTACTTGCACCATTATTCATTACACACAAGTTCCATTTGTACTAGCCAATAATTAACTATACATAGCTTTTGTAAATAAGTTTTCTTTCTTAGTTTAGCGATCTCACCTGTATCTCGGTGGCTGTATCACGTGCTGATGTGCACACACGCACGCACACAACTGGTGAGACTTGTCAACAAACAAAATTCTGACTTCTCAACAACACTTTTTTTATTGTTGATTTAATACTACATGAAAATAAAAAGGAAAAGATGTGCAACCCAACCTAATCTACTGATTATATTGCGGTACTCTGTATTAAATAATTCTAAAATATGTTTGATCTGGACGTCTTTTATTTGTTGAAGAAAGCGATCCCTCCGCAATTTCATTCACAAAAACACAAAGTTCAGTTCTACTACAAAGCATAAGTAAATATATTTTGATTTGAGCGTCTGTCAATTTGTCACTATAACTACAATCAAAGATCATTTGCACTGGACACTAATCAAATAAACAAAGCTTTGCAAGTTAGTGTTCTTAGACAACTCACCACACGGGTTTCCTCACTTGCTTCTTGTGGCTCACTGACGTCAAAAACCACATCCAAATTCACGACATCAACCACATTGACTGCCTCATTAGTGAACATGTTTGTAGCTATATCCTCAACTGCAAGGCAATCATTCACTTTGGTGCTCCATACAATAAGTTCACTGGCACGATGCATATATCCCGGTGTCTTCCCCTGCAGCTGCATTGTTATCTCAACACTACACATGGATCGTGGCGGCATAATGCCTTTCTGCGGCTGTATGCAGTATGCCAGGGGGCTTGTATTTTTTATGTTGAAGGCAATGTAAGAACCCGTCTCATTGGTTAGCTGAAGTGTGCATGACATCTGTTTGTTAAGCTCAAAAGGAAAATGTAGTTGGAGTGGCTCAATTCCAAGCATATCATCTTCCGAGTAAGGTCTTATCTTCATGAAAAGAGCAGGAGTACATATATGTGTTACACACCATACTCAGGGTAAGTATTCCAAAGCTAACTAATAAGGCCCATGGAGCATACGAGCTTACCTGTCCAAATGTATGTTCATAGGCATTGCTGATTTTTTCATTAGCGCCTTCAATTTCTCTTATAACATGTATCATATCCCATATATATGGCCGTTTGACTGGGTCAATTTCCTGGCAGAGTAACCCAATTTCGAGGCATTTTGCTACTTCTTGGTAAACCAGTGGTGTTTCGTTCCCAGTTTTCTTCCATCTGTGCCTCCATCTCCTAAGTACCTGTCATTCCACAAAACGTGACACATAATAAGTTGAAATGTTCAACAGAAAAACTCAAGCGTTGGGATGATGACACGTAAACCAGCTTAGACACGTCTCTCTCATCTACACAAAATTAGACGAGGCGATGGATGCTTGGGATCGATGCAAAAAGAGAGAGGTAATGTTTTAATTCCCAATATCAACAATCATGTAAGATCCCAATATCTCTCTCACTCACTCCAAAGTTCTTTTGCCAAACCGAGCATCGCATGTGCTTTGTTTTTGCTGTACATGTGTGTGTGTTACACACACACACACACACACACACACACACACACACACAGAGAGAGAGAGAGAGAGAGAGAGAGAGAGAGAGAGAGAGAGGAACGAGAAGAACTGGGACTCCTCTGCAGGTCCTTGTTGAGGCAGCGAGTTCCTCATCCGCTCGCAGCTCCTCACGGTTGCCATTAAGATGAGGTCGGGGGGAACGAGAAGAATGATTGGGGTTGGGTGTCATGAAGGGTATTTTGGATATTTTACTGTAGGCCTATATTGCCAGGGGCTAATCGTCAAGATTCTATGAAAGTAGTGGCAAATGATCGATTACAACGAAGATGAGGGCAAATCCTCAAAGTGCAAGGAAAACTGGGGCAAATCCTCAAATTCCCTAAAAAAAGAGCGCTTTTACAGTACCCTTCAATCAACACAGACCGTCTGTTTTCTTTAATCCAACGGATGTAGCTTATTGGTACTCCAGTGCGGGTGTTAGGGAGTACTAATACCAAGTGTTAAGGAGTACCTCCAGTTCAAGGGTAAAATCGTATCAGCAGATACGTAAAAAAAAGAAAACGTAACAGAAGATGACAAATAACGTATCTTAAAGGATCTGATTTCTTTTAGGAATACACTGTTTTTTTTTTTTGCGAATAGGAATAAAAGATTTGACTGGATATTTTTTCTACGTGCTCGAATGCTCGTATGGATTCAATGCACAAGAACTACATGCATCTGCCGGCATTGTGTTCTTTTTTGCAAGTTCGTCGTCTTCAATCTATGAAGATCTTATCAACACTCAAGTATCTATACCTGATTTTTGTTCAAATTAAGGACCAATCTCAGTGATCGAAGATATGCACACATGGAGAAAGGGATCGAGACGGGCGATGAGATATCAAATGCACAAGATCGATGTTACAGAGGTGGAATTGCCTGATACATCAGCAGCGCTACGAGCGAAGTGGAGAAACCATTGGCGGTGTGACGGCCGAGCATCAGGAAGATAGTTAGCCCTGCAGAGAGGATGATTGGTGCGCTGAGCCGCTGAAGGGAGGGAAGATCAGCTGTTGAGACGGATACGGGGAAGATCACTTGACGGTGTTCCAAGGGAGAGCCGCGTGATTGCAACGCCAGCGGCGTTGGATCATAGGACTTTGTTTTCATCACCAACGAAATAGCCTAGAAGATTTATTAATAAAAAGATTTTTTTTCCGGGGAAATTTTATAGCAACACAAAAGGTCCATAATACCCCTTAGAATCGATGGTTGGATTTAATTGGTACTCCCTGTTCTGTTTTGGAGTACCAGGGTACTGTAAAAGAGCTCAAAAAAGATAAGTGGGAGCATGTTAAAATTTGCCACGTGAGCATGTACACACATCAACCAGACGAGCACTTGTACCACTCGAACTCAGCTAACTAAACTTGCCCGGATGAACTCGGCTAACTAAACCTGCCTGGAATCTAGACTCGAGCACAACACGTACACTTGGTGCTACAATTCCTACCATCGTTGCTATCCGCAAACCGGGAAGACACATCATGGGGACAAGCAGAAGTTGTCGTGCAAGTGCAAGGATGCCACTGGCGTCACCGTCATCCTCCACATTGTCTTAGCCATCATGGTCCCACATGTCATGTTAGAACTTCGGATCTGGGGCAGGATATGGCAGGGGAACCCAGGGACCCACCCCTTGGCGCCGCCCTTCTAAATTCATGCCTACCTACCGACGCCCTTCTACAATCAAGCTCACCTACGGACGATGTAGACGACAACTTGGGCAACAGCATGGGCCTTCTCCCCTTCCCACGTCCTCTCCCATGTTGGAGATGTTGGATATGGAGCAAGAGATGGCAATTAGTGTAGTGAGCCCCTCCGCAAGGTTCGATAGGGGTGGTCATGTGCGGTTCTAGGCGAAATCATAAGTTTTCAATGGGGTCGATGCTGGCAATGATGCTGCCCACATGCGTTGTTTTCCTCTTGGAGGTGTTGCCAAAGAACTCGCTGACAAGTCACAATTCACTAGGGATGGCGAAAAAATTCCACAGCGGAGGTCGGCTTGGGCCGACATCGGTGTTACCAACTTCAAGGGGGCACATAGGTGATTAAAACAAGTTGGTGCCATCGGGTTGCTGGTGTTGCTATTCTCCAGGATAACACTCCTGGTCTAGTTTAGCTAGGCAATTTGTCTCGTTTGTCACGGTTTTGCATGGTCGTCCTTCAATCGACAACATCCTGTCTTATATATGAATGAGCTCCCTGACCTCTTGACATGGTCTCATATAAAGCAGAATAAACAATGCACACAACTTGCTTTTCCTAGGAGGAAAAGAACCTTCCTATTAATTTTGGGTGTGGCTAGATCTCAGTAGACTGAGATAATCAAGTGACATAACATATAATAAAAAAAGAAAAAATGCATGGATCTCCGTGTAAGATCTCAAGAATATATCATCGATTGAGACATAAGTAAGTCGCAGTCAACTAAAATTTAGCAAAACCAATTAATTTACGGTGTGGATAAATCAAGTGTGTGGGTATTTCCTAAACCCACCAAGGTGACATATAAGCAAGCTAGCATGGTATACATTACAATTTTAACGTGAAGCGAGAGTGGTCCAATGACTCTGGGAAGCTGTGAAGAGACAGGGCCGGCGACACAGGGACCTCATGGCTGAAAATGTTATGAGCTATCACATGAAGCTACCATCCATCAGAATCAATTTCCTAAACTGTGGTACGAGTAATGTGTAACTCAATATCGCTATATGCTGAAGAGTTTACTTTTCGGTGGTGCGCAGGTAGGTTTTTGAGAAAGAACATAGCATGGCTTATTTTTCTCATCTAATATGTATTATATTACTAGATATGCATGCCATCCAACATCATAATATGCAAATTAAGTAAGATTAGTCAAAAATATTGTAACAAATATGCAAGGTAGAAAGTTAAGGATAATGGTGAGATAAAACCTTCGTACATTGTTATTAATATTGGGGATCGCCTTTTGTCCTGTCACTAGTTCAATAATTATGACACCCAAACTGTACATGTCTGATTTGAATGACATCTTTCCCTGATGTAGGTATTCTGGAGCACAATATCCGCTGCATAAAAGGTCAATATTTCAATGCATTATGACATCAAAAAATGTGAGAGTAAAGCCCTGTCTGGAATCAGTCCGCCCCGCTCCACTCCGTGGAGCTGTAGAGCTGGGCTTGAGCCGCTCTGTGAAAACGAGCTACAGCCTGCTCCACTCCGGGAGCGGAGTCGATGGAGTGGAGTGAAACCGAACAGGCCTTAAGTGCCAAGAAAGCTTGTTATTTCGATGCATAGCTTACAATGATCCAGGACGGCATTCACTCATTGTTTTGGTCTTTTCATCAAGCCTTGATAAACCAAAATCAGTGATTTTCGGCATCATATCATTATCTAGTAGTATATTGTCAGGTTTCAGATCCATATGATATATCTGTTTTTCCTTGTGCAGATGATACAAACCTTCACAAATGCCTCTAATTATGCCATATCGTGTATTCCATTCAAGGCCCCTTAATTCATCTGTGTAATGGAAAATTTTAACAGCGAGCCACGGAAGCTTCCAACATTTGATATGTGCATGCCACTAAATGTTGAACAACAAATGACATCAACATTTGTCTTCTAGTCTATCACTTCTTAATTATAAATAAAACATTTCAATGATAATTGAAATGAAAAAAAATAAAGATAAGGGATGCATCGGATGCAACAATAACGTACCAGTAATATATTTTTGCAGGCTTCCATTGCTTATATACTCAAAACAGAGTAGCCTTTCTCTTATCTCAGCATAAATATGTTGTTTTGATCCTTTGATTTGTATGGCTGTTTGGTCTGTGCTAGCACAGAAGCCAAGAAACCGTACCACATTCTTATGCTCAATGTTCAACAGGCTGTCAACTTCACGATAAAATAATGTCTCGTTGATTGAATGACTATTCCTTATCCTCTTTACGGCGACGTTCCCATTTGGGAGCACCCCCTGTTTAAATTCTCTTGTGAGCACTAAAACAATTTGTAGCTGATTCTAAGGTGCTATGCAAGGCTCCTTGGCCAAGTAATGCATGTGTGTCTCTATCCTAGGAGTAGGGATGAAAACGGAGCGGAAACGAATGAAATTGAGTGCTACTACATTTGTTTTCATATATTTTTGCAAAAGCGGAAACGAATACAGAAACCCCGGAAATGAATACGGAAACTGACACAGAGCGAATACAAAGCGGACACAGTAACAGAAGTGGAGTTGACCGGGACTTAAAAACCCTTTGAATGATAGAGAAATACACACAAAAACAAACAAATTTAATAAATTGGTAACATGGCTACAAAATAATATTATTATGTTAGCAACTTAGCATATTATTGTAGTAGTACTGGACAATTGCGTATTAGGTTAAGCTGAGTACATGCATGGTAGTAGATGTTGGGCCTCAAATGATCCATTCTACTCATTGTGTCATTGTATGTTGTTTGGTGGTTGGGCTACAAAGCAGCCATAGGTCCATAGTAAAAACGGAAATTCCATATTCACGGAAACAGACCGTTTCGTTTCCACGCCTGTTCCACCGGAAAACACTGTTTGTTTCCATTTCCGCAAAAAAAATCCATATCCAATTCTGTTTTGCAAATTTCCGTTTCCATTTCTCTTCCGGAAAAGCGGTAAGTTTCACTCCATTTTCATCCCTACCTAGGAGTACCACACAGACAATTTCCTTTCTTTTCGGGTACAAGAATCTTCCTGATTGATTGACTTCAATATGTATACTGAGTATCACAATATCTAAGGGGTATCTTGGAGAAGTATGTAACACACACACACACACACATGCTGTGATTTTTACTAACGAGGCTCAAGTCGATATAACAATTTCAAGCGTGACCTTTAGATGACACATGCTCAATTTCTGTTAGAATAATTTACCTTATAAACTGTTGCAAATCCACCATGGCCGATTTCTCGATCGTCCGAGAAGTTTTCTGTGATATTCTTTAAAAGTGCAAATGATAGATTTGTTGGCTTCCCTCTTCCACCAAGTATACGCTCCAGGGCCTCAAGATCCATGTATCTGTTGTGCAATCCATTTCAAACTATGCAATTTCAACACGAAAAAAGAAAAAGTTTTTTCCTACTAGAGCACCATTGCATGGAGAATTGACAAATGACTAGATTATTAGTACCTTTCTATAGCAGCATATGGTAGTTGTACAAGAAAGTTGTCTCCAGTAAATCATTCATGCGCCAACAAATATTTAGCGCAAACCTGAACTGATACACATTGTCCACTGACACAATAAAACCTTGCATATATTAGAATCCAAGTAAAAGAAACTATTGTAAGATCAATAAAAAAAAGTAGATACGAACATGACACAATGCTTGTAAAGTTGAGATAATAGTATGGTTTCCGTTGTTTAAAAGCCTGATTTGATGTATTGCTGAGACACAGTTGGGATGGCAACCACATGGAAACTCAGAGGCTGAGAGCTGCTCCCTGAGATCCTTTATATGCCCCGGTACCCTTTTCCACAAACAAATTAAAAGAAATGCACAGCTCAAGAAGACTCTGAAGAAAACACTACTCTCCAGATTTTGCAGCATGTGGAAGCTCCGGGAGATTAATTAACCATGCATATGTTTTGCAGAGCCTGCCCTGCCCTGCCCCAAACGAACTAGCTCGCTGCCTGTCCAAATTGGCAGACAAGGGCTCGGCCCGTCCGGAAGCAGGGACATCATGGTGCAGCAGCAGCACCCGGGGCAGAAGTTGCTGACGAAGAAAGAAGCAGAGTAGGCCGTGAAGAGCATCATAAGAAGCAGAGTACACTTGAGTGGTCAAATCAGATCTGGAGGGATGGCGCCAAGTGATGGATGGAAACGCTGACTGGAAGGGAGGAAACCTCAGACGGAACCCCACAAAGCAGCTGCAGCAGCGCCGCCGGCTTCCGTAAGTCTTAGATCTGGGCTAGACGCTTTACTGCTCTCCGGCCTCTTGAGGCTGCATGGATCGAGACGACAACGCCCGTGCCGACGGCGGCGACCCTAGAACGTATCTACGCTGGATCTGGATTTGGAGAGGAAGAGGGAAGCCACCTGAACTTCCTCTCCGGCCAGCGGAGGCGACAAGAGCAGGCAGAGGCCATGGATTAACAATACAACCTCTCAGTTTACCAAAGCACCGATCGACAGTATGAAGATAACAATCAATCAGCTGCATAAAGCGACAGCACTGACCTTGAGAGAAGAGACGCTGATACTAGATCGATGATGAGAGAACCGAGAGCTGAGTGAATGGTGGTCTGTCTTTCCTTGCAGCAGCTGGATAGGTGGGTGTGGGTGTGTAATATACAAAGTTGACTTGACTTGACTTAACTCGAGGCTGGGAGAGTACTACTCCCTCCATTCCACAATGTAGTGCTTCCTCCGTTCATGTGCTTCAACTTTGACCGTAAATTTAACTATCAAGACCGTTTGCGACGGGAGCAAAAATTATATCAATGATTTCGTATTCGAAAGAAGTTTTCAATTATATAATTTTTTCTCCCACCACAGTTGATCTCGTTGGTTAAATTTATGATCAGAGTTGGACCTCGGGAAGCGCGAGCGTACTATATTTTGGAATGAAGGGGTAATTTCTTTTTTAAGGGAAACTGGTAGAGTACTACAGTGTAGTAGTTAACTGAGCTCAGCATGGATTTTAGTATAAAGGTAAGCAACGATTTACTCCCTTCATTCGAAATTACTTGTCTCGGAAATGAATGTATCTAGATACATCCATTTTCACGACAGGTAATTCCGAACGGAGGGAGTACAATCGGCTGGCCGGCTCAACTTACGGCCGGTCACGCCCGCTCTCCACGCGCGACACGCTTTTGACCCTGTCACGTGCGACACAGGTCCTTTGCTGGCCCACCACCACCACTCTATCTTTTTCGATCGACTTGTTCTTATCTTCGATCTACTTCCTCCGTTCGGAATTACTTATCTCGAAAATGGATGTATCTAGAACTAAAATATGTCTAGATACATTCATTTCTGTGACAAGTAATTCCGAACGGAGGGAGTAGTTAATTGCACACAAGCATCACAATTGAGGCATTACATACAGATTGATACTAAATTGCGAATTTTTGCATGTCAGTATCAAGACTGTGCTAGGGCGTTGCAAATAAGGCTAAACCTGTGTTTTGTACGTATTGACGCTAGATCTGACAGCTCGGGCCCACCCGTCAGATGCCACGCTGGCCAATTGGCGCGTGCCTGCGCGCTGAGAGGACGGGCCGCTCTCAAACCCCGGTCGGATCGCACCTGTTCGTCTCCCACCCCACCATTCCCCTCCCCTCAAACCCTCTTCCTCCTCGCTCGTTCCCTCCGTCGCCACCGCCCGCGTTCCCGACTGCCGGCCGCCGCACCGCGCCGCCAACGCCATGGTTTTCGAGGACGAAAGCAGCGACGACTAGTCTAGCCTCCCGTACATACTCCTCCTCCTCCACCGACGGGCTTAACCAGGTCAGTAAAGTTCACTACAGGAATCATGTAATTTGCCGTCTGTGGATTACAGACGGCAAAGGCCTAAAAACAGACGGCAAAGATTTGGCCGTCAGTCAGCAGACGGCAAAGTCAGACGGCAAAGATAAGTCGGCAAAGAGTTCTTTGCCGTCAGCATTTTATCAGGAAGACGGTAAAATCTTTGCCATCAGCAAACTTCATCTTTGTCGTCAACCAAATAATAGCATACGGCAAAGAAAGACAGCTTTACCGTCAGCCAGACTCTGTCTTTGCCATCTGCCTCATACACCCCTTACGGCAAAGAAAATTATTTCATTTAAAAAATATGAACCACCAGTCGAGGTGCAGAGGTTGTAGTTGCTCGATGGCGTAGACAAAAAAATCACAGTGATTTCACCATCTTCAGGTCAAGAATGTATGACAACAGAACGGATTTTACAAGACACGAATACTCTATTTGCACAATATATCCATCATCACAATATTTACACAGAAATGCACTATTTACAATATTAAGTTTCCCATTTACATGACGAACAAATGAACGAATCAGCACACGTAAAAACTACAATATTTCACAAAAAAGGACACACTGGCCCTTGCCAGCGGTTACATCCGAGCGTGAGCATAGAGCTCGAGGCGGCGGACGGTGGTCTTGGGCAGATTTTATCATTGCAGAGGGGCAGATGGAGGGCGAGGGAGACGGAAAGAGAAAGGAGTGTTGCAGGGTAGCTCCGACGAGCTCTTGACAAAGCTACGGCGCGGCCAGGTTGAAGGGCGGCGATGATTGACGAGCAGGGGAGCTCGAGATCAGGAGGAAAGCACGGGGTCGCGGTCAGGGAGGAGGATCCCGTGGCGTGGAGGAGAAGGAGGATCCCGCGACGGCCTCCTGCTCGCGCGGCGGTGAGCTCTTTCAGCGTGGGCGGATTGAAGGGAAGCAGCGGTTGACGAGTAGACGAGATCGGGATGGGGAGGAGGCGTGGGGTCGCGGGCACAGAGGAAGAGGAGGACCCCACGGCGAGGAGGAGGAGGATATCGCGGTGGCCCCCTGCTCCGGCGGCTGCTCCAGGGGCGAGGGAGACGGGGCCGGCGATGGGGGACGGGGCCAACACCGTGCGGCTGCTCTGGGGCCGAGGGAAATGAGGCCGACGACGGAAGACGGGGCCGGCAGCGTGCGGCTGCTCTGGGGGCGAGGGAGACGGGGCCGGCGTCGCGCGGCTGCTCGTGGGCGACGGGCGATGGGGCGCCGCGCGGCTGCAGCGCTGGTGCTTCTACTCTACTCGGGAGAGGTGAGACGAGGGAGCACTCGGGGAAGGAGAGATAGAGGAGATGAGCGCGTGGGTGGGGCGGGTCGTGCACGTGGGTGGGGCCGGTACTGGTAGGTGGGTGGCACATGACTCGTGGGTGGGTGTGCGGGTAGGTCCGACTGATGCGGTTGAATTGGATCTGCGTTTTAGATCTTGCCACGTCATCGATCCGCGTGATCGATCCGCGTGGTGTGTTTTCTCTTTGCCATCTGTCAAAAAATAATACAGACAGCAAAAAGCTCACTTTGTCGTCTACCTACAAAATAACAGACGGCAAAGCTTTGCCGTCTGTTATTTTGTAGGCAGACGGCAAAGTTTGCTGTTTGCCATCTGTATTTTTTTTTGGCAGACGGCAAAGTCTATTTTGCCGTCAGTCTTTCTTTGCCGCCTGCAGCTAACGGCAAAATTGGTCTTTGCCGTCTGGCCCGAGAAAGAGTTGACGGCAGAGCGTCCCCTTGACGGCAAATTACCTGTTTCCCGTAGTGGTTGGGCTAGATTTAGAGTTAGGGTTTCAGATTTGGGGTTTCTTGATTTGGTTGATTTAGTTGGGTTTTTATTTAGCCATTGTCCTTATACGAGCTTCTGCAGGTCCCTTTCAGCCTTGGAGATCCAGATTACAAGGGGCTTGAGCTGGATCTGATTTCCCCATGTGAGAAGCACGTCATGGCATCTGAGAGGCTTGTTGCCTTTGAAGGAACAGACATAGGCAGAAGGTTTTTAGCATGTGCACAGCAGGTATGAATTGTAGACATAGTGGTTTTTTCTTAGTTTGACGGTGGCATATTTAACTGGAGTACAATTGTGACGCCCTCGATTTGACCGTACACTAATCATACACGCAAACGTGTACGATCAAGATCAGGGACTCGCGGGAAGATATCACAACACAACTCTACAAATAAAATAAGTCATACAAGTATCATATTACAAGCCAGGGGCCTCGGAGTCTCGAATACAAGAGATCGATCATAGACGAGTTAGCGGAAACAATAATATCTGAGTATAAACATAAGTTAAACAAGTTTGCCTTAAGAAGGCTAGCACAGACTGGGATACAGATGGGATCCTCCTAAACTACTCCTGGTCATCGTCAGCGGGCTGCACGTAGTAGTAGGCACCTCCCGAGTAGTAGTAGTCATCATCGACAGTGGCTTCTGGCTCCTGGGCTCCATCGTCTGGTCGCAGCAATCGGGTATAGGAAGGGGAAAAAAGAGGGGAACAAAGCAACCGTGAGTACTCATCCAAAGTATTCGCAAGCAAGGAGCTACACTACATATGTATGCATTGGTATCAAATGGAAAAGGGGTATCATATGTGGACTGAACTGCAGAATGCCAGAATAAGAGGGGGATAGCTAGTCCTGTCGAAGACTACGCTTCTGGTAACCTCCATTTTCTCCATTTTGCAGCAGAAGAAGAGAGTACATGGTAAGTTCACCAAGTAGCATCGTGTAGTATAATCCTAACCGATGATCCTCCCCTCATCGCCCTGTGAGAGAGCAATCACCGGTTGTATCTGGCACTTGGAAGGGTTGTTTTATTAAGTATCCGGTTCTAGTTGTCATAAGGTCAAGGTACAACTCCAAGTTGTCCTGTTACCGAAGATGACGGCTATTCGAATAGATTAACTTCCCTGCAGGGGTGCATCACATTTTCCAACACGCTCGATCCCCTTTGTTCGGACACACTTTTCTAGGTCATGCCCGGCCTCGGAAGATCAACATGTCGCAGCCCCACCTAGGCACAACAGAGAGGTCAGCACGCCGGTCTAAATCCTATGCGCGCAGGGGTCTGGGCCCATCGCCCATTGCACACCTGCACGTTGCGAACGCGGCCGGCGGGCAGACCTAGCAACCTCCATTTCAAAGGAAATTGCGTTACGTGGTCCAACCCGGCGCGCGCCGCTCAGTCGCTGACGTCACAAAGGCTTCGGCTGATACCACGACGTCGAGTGCCCATAACTGTTCTCGCGTAGTTGGTTAGTGCGTATAGGCCAGTGGCCAGACTCAGATCAAATACCAAGATCACGTTAAGCGTGTTAATTGATGTAACCGCGTACGTCGACGAGGGCCATGCCCACATCTCTCCTAGGTGGTCTCAACCTGCCCTGTCGCTCCGCCAAAAAGTAACTGTCAGAGGTCGTCGAGAACCCAGGCCCACCACCACGTGGATGGAACCACCTGCCCCTTCAGCCTCCACATTAGAATCACATGTGGGTACTCTACGAGCCGACCCGACTTTAGTCACCACCTGTATAGTATGTATATATGTATAAGTATATACCCGTGATCACCTCCCGAGTGATCACGGCCCGATAGTATAGCATGGCAGACGGACAAGAATATAGGGCCACTGATGATAAACTAGCATCCTATACTAAGCATGTAGGATTGCAGGTAAGGTATCAATAGTTGTAGCAACAATGACAGGCTATGCATCAGGATAGGATTAACGGAAAGCAGTAACATGTTACACTACTCTAATGCAAGCAGTATAAAGAAGAGTAGGCGATATCTGGTGATCAAGGGGGGGGGGCTTGCCTGGTTGCTCTGGCAAGAAGAAGGGGTCGTCGACATCGTAGTCGAACTAGGGGTCACCGACAATCTCGGGGTCTATCGAAAAGAAGTAACGGAGAGAGAACACAATAAATAACAAAGTAATCAAAGCATCACAAAGCATAACATGCCAATACGAGGTGCTAGGGGGTGTCCTAACGCGGTAGTAGGCGATACCAGCGAAGAGGAAAACATCCGGGAAAGTATTCTCGGTGTTTCGCGTTTTCGGACAGATGAACCGGAGGGAAAAAGTTGCAGGTTCACTATGCTAGGGACGTGTAGTGAACGAACGGACTGCGAATTCGGATTCGCCTCGTCGTTCTGAGCAACTTTCATGTACAAAGTATTTTCATCCGACTTATGATTTATTTTATATGATTTTATGAAGTTTTAAACATTTCTGAAATCCTGGAATTAAATTTAATCCGAATTAAGAAAAAGGCTATGGGTACACAGGAGTGTACCCAGGAATGTGTGCATGTGCATGACACGTGGGGCTGGAGGGCTCAGTTGACCCAGTCAACTTTGACTAGTCCACTGATGAATAATGATAGTGGGGCCCAATTGTCATTATCTTAGTTTAACAGATTAACTAATCTAGCTTAATTAGAGGTGGGAGCCACACATCATAGACAACAACTAAACTATTCTAGTTAATTAGATTAATTAGTCTGGGTCCACTTGTAATAGCCTTAGACTAATTAACACCCAATTTAGCCTAAACTAATTAGACCTACTAATTGGGCCGGCCATTGGCAGCGGCACACCCAGGCCTTGGCTGTGCTTGCCATGGCTAGCACACACGAGGCACAAGCCACGGCAGCCATGGCTAACAGCGGCAACAGTACTTCCTCATTTTCTTTTTATTCCGCATATAAGATTTGGTCAAAATCAAACTGCACAAAGTTTGACCAAATTTATATAAAAATATATAAACATCTACAATACTAAAACTATATAATATGAACATACGTTTCATGATGCATCTGATAATATTGAATTCATATTATGAATGTTTATATTTTTTAATATAAAGTTAGTTAAACTCTAGAAAACTTGACTTTGACCAAACCTTATATGCGGACTAAAAAAATGAAGGGAGTACAAGGAAAGCAGTAGCAGCGGCCGTGAGCAGCAGCAAACGGAGCAGCAGTGCAGCGACAGCAGCAGCAAGCAGAGCAGAGTAGCGGTATGAGCAGCAACGCATCGCAAGGAGCAGCAGGGGCGCGCTACGCGGCCGCGGGCGATGGCCGGCGAGCAGCGGCAGGCAGAGGCGAGGCCAGGGCGGGCGCGCTTCAGCAGCAGTACACCACAGCAGGAGACGACGGTTAAGCAGCAGCAGCTCACGCACGCGCTTACGCCAGTACGCGTACGCGTACACGCGACGCGAGCTCGGATGTGCTCGGGGACGGCAAACGGTGACCGAATCGAGGCGGAGGAAGTGGGATCTGGAGGAGGGCTCACCGGGGAGGACGTAGGCGAGCTCGGGGAAGGTCGGGGAGGCGCCGGTGGTGGAGATCGACGGCGATGGCCGCGGCGGCCGTGGTGGGGAAGATCGCGTGATGGCGAGGCAGTAGGCCGCCCGACCTCCAACCGATAGGCGAGGGCGACGGAGAAGACGATGACGGAGCTCCTGGACGCGGCGGTGCGACGTGGGGTGGCCGGTGGCTACGTGAGCGAACGGCGGCACAGCGACGATGGCGTCGGGTGGGGGTGGGGAGAGCAAAGCGGCGTGAGGGGAGTGAAGAGAGGGAGGACTAGGGTTCGCACGGGGCTTGGGGAGGCTTTGTAGGGCGTCAGCGGGTGCCTGGATGGCTGGCACGTCGGCACGGCGTGGCCATCGCGGGCGGATGGACGCCACGCACCTTCTGCTTCCTGTTGCAGGAGTGGTGGGCTGGGCAAGTGCTGTACCACTATGGCCCATATGCACATTAGGATAGTTATTATAGTTTCTCCCATTTTCTTTTCTGTTATGTTCATTTCTCTCTGTTTTGCATTTTCTTTTGCTAGCATTTGACTTTTGTTAATTTTGAAAACTGGCACATAAATATTTTGTACTATACCAGAGCTTCACAAAATGTATTAGGCCACTTGGGAAGGTTTAGATATTTTTTTATTTTTTAAAAGGCCTATTTTAAATGTTATTGGTCCGCAAAAAGTTTCTATGGTTAACTTCAAAAATTCAAATGATGTTGGCTTCTCCACCATTATTACTTATGCATTATTTGGCACAACCCGAACATTTTATTTTTAATACTTGAAAACTTTATTGTTTGCCTTTAGTTTGAAGTTGAATTCCGAATCAGTTTTGAACTAACACACGATTATCAACAATAACCGAGGTGACGTGGCGTCATTACTAGGGGAGTACTGTAGCTTAATTACCTGGGCGTCACAACAATGGCATAGTTGTTTTGGTTGATAGTGGTACTAGAGTAGCTTATTTAGTATAAGATCAGTACAGTGGCATATTTAACATGCAGTAGCTTATGTAGTTTAATGTCAGTAAACCTGGTTTTGCATAACCTACTGTAGTTTAATTCATAGGTATTTTCCATTGGTACATGTTAGTTTATGTATGGATCAACCATTGTTGGCTTAACACTGTTTAGTGGATATGCACTTGTATTGATGCAAAAAAATAGTGCAATGGTAGTATAATTTTTTAGTGTATATGCTCTTGTTCTGATGCTAAATATTTTGTTATTTTGAGTGACACCATGTATTGCATATGCTTTTGCAGTTGGAGTTGTTACCAACGGTGTTGAATGATGTACAATTTAGCTTGAGCCTTCACTAGTTAAAAATGTAGTGCATTTGCTGTTGAAGTAGGAGATTCCTCTAGTTAAAAATGTAGTGCATTTAGCTTCAACAAACTTTAGCTGAATGTTGGTTTGCACATGCTGTTATTTTGTGGGTATATGCTCTTGTTTTGATGCTAAATGTAGCTCTTCTTGTTGTTTTTGCAGTGATCTTGCTCTTCTTCTGTATTTACTTGGGGTATGAACTTTGTTGTTGTTCTTGTTGTTTTTGCAGGAAGGTCACAATTGTGGCTTTGTTGAATGGATTGATCACCAGTGGCCCCCAACAATGCAGAATACATTATTGAAGCTGTGGGCAATGGTTGAAGATACCAAAAGTGCTAGGGTGAATGATAATCTTGAAAGTGCTTTAGCTATTCATCATTCGACAGAAGAGAAGAACAAGTTGGAGGCCAACTATGACAAGTTAGTCCAATATGTGCATGAACTTATGAATTTCTAGGAGGAAAGGGTGATTGATTTCAGTTATCTGCAGTCTAACCTTACATATCAGTAGCAGTGCAGAAAATAACTGGTGGCTGATATGAAGGCAGAGATGGCAACTGAGATGGCAAAGAAAGATGCAGGGACCCAGAAGCTTACTCAGAAGTATGAACTGCTGGTTAACCTGACAAGAGCTCAAGCAACAGTCATCCAGAACTTGAAGTTGAATAATATGAAAGAGAAGCAATTGCTGAGTGGAGCTAGGATGAATTTGGATTTGAAGAATGCAGAGCTCACAAAGTGTGAGGAGAAGCTCACCCAAGAGAAGCTAGAGTTGAAGCTTCAGGTTGCTGATGTGCTTAAGGGAAAGGAAAAGCATATTGAAGAGAAGTGACAGTTAGAGCTTCAAATTTCTGAGCTCATGATGGGAAATGAGACGGTGAAGGAGAAGATCAAGGGGTTTCAGGCCATCTTAGAGAATTGAAGAAGATGAACATGAGATTAGTGGCATTGCTGACCTTTTGGGAATGATGGTTGTGTAATGACCTAGCATCAATGAGTTATGGTTGTGTACTGTATGGTTGTACTAATTGTGAACTATGGCTATGTATGCATGTAGTAGTTATGCTATTCATCCTTTTGTGAGAAAATGATGAACTATGCATTTGAACTTGAACTCCACTATGTATTGTGAACAATGGTTCTGTATGCCTATAATCAGTTGAACTCCAATAAGTATTGTGTGCTATGATTGCTAGACTAGAAATGTATGTGTATGCCTGATGTCTAGTACACAACTTTATTCTCGTAGACACGTGTTGGGCCTCCAAGCGTAGAGTTTTGTAGGACAGTAGCAATTTTCCATCAAGTGGATGTCCTAAGGTTTTTCAATCCGTGAGAGGTGTACGATGAAGACGGTCTCTCTCAAACGACCCTGCAACCAAATACAAGAAATCTCTTGTGTCCCAACACAACCAATATAATGGCAAATTGTATAGGTGCACTAGTTCATCGAAGAGATGGTGATAAAAGTGTAATATGAATAGTAGATATTAGTTTTTGTAGTAGGAACAATAAAAAACAGCAAGGTAGCAAGTAACAAAAGTGAGCACAAACAGGATTGCAATGCTTAGAAACAAGGCCTAGGGTCCGTACTTTTGCTAGTGCAACCTCCCAACAATGCTAACATAGTTGGATCATATGATTATCCCTCAAAGTGCAATAAAGAATCACTCTCGAGTTCCTATTACAAAAAATAGCAATTGTTTGTAGTAAATGTCTTAAATATTCCAGGCGGTCCCAAAAAATGCCATGTTCGGGAACGTGTCATGAAATGCCCCCCTTTGAGAGCACCAGAAGTTTCGAGGTCAACGGAGCAATGGGCAACACACTTCCTTCATAAACCGGACACGTTCCCTCTCGATAGCCAGATACTAACTCAAAGATGGTGCAGTTTACAAGTGGATGGATCCGGCCTGCCGTCGTGATCCTCCTCTCCCCTCACAGATCGCCGGCAGCCGGGTCCGCCGCACCTCGTCCTGCCGCGTCCATCCATGCATCAGGATCCGCTCCTCCCGTCCACCCACAACCCTACCTCGTGGCTAGGATTTCGATGGCCTCCACCTCTAGCGCTGCTCCGATGGCAGCGAGGCCAGAGGACGCCAGACCCTTCACCGGTGTGGACGCGGTTAGTACTTGCCCTCCTTCATTGGTCCACGAGAGTAAAAAAATAGAAGAAAAACAAAAGGGAGAACACAATTGCATGTGCTTGATTCCTATTGGTGGAAACATTTGTACCACGGATCAATGATGTGGCGGATATACATCCATCTAGCTCTCCACCCACATCCATCCATCCATCCATCCATCCATCTAGAGAAAACGAGAAAAAAAAGAGCCCACGAGATAGAGCCCACCCAACTCCACCGAACGCCTCCTCCCTCTCTGTCTCGCGACCTCTCTCCTTGTCCCCCACGAACCCCTCTCCCTCACCGCCGCCACCACTCACGCCAGCCTATTTCGGCGAGCTCCAGCTACGGGAAGCACTCCCCCGACCTCCCCAAGCTCCACGCCTCCTTCCCCTCCGGCCAGAATCGGTGCTCCCACCCTCCATCGGCCGCCACCTCACCTCCGGCGAAGGCGAGGCCAGCGGGCGGCGGATTAGGCACCGGGGTGTCCCAGGTCGCCACCGGAAGCTCCCCCTCGGGCTGATCTACCTTCCCCACCCGCTCGATTTGGTTATCCTCGCCTCCTGAGGTCGTTCCCATTGATCCCCTCCGCTAGGGTTTCGGTGGTGATGAGCCCCTCGTCGCCGGCAGTCTCCTGCTCGTTGCTCCAGTCAGGTACGCCACCTCCCACACCTCCTGGTGGTGCTGGTGTTGCCTGGGTGATGCTCCTGTTGTGCATGGTGCCCCTCCGCCGGCCGGGATGGCGTGCTGCGCAACCCCGGCGTTGGTTGGCGCCATGTGGTGCTGTGGCTGCTGCCTCGCCGTGCTGGGATGGTGACGTGCTCGGCATTGGCTACAACCCTAGCCCAATGAGTTCCACTTCTCCTCTCTGGCCTACTACCACTTCTACTGTCTTGGCCATTGTTGCGGCTCTGTCGATGCATTGCTACTGCTGATTGTTTTAGGACCAACTAAATGTTATTCTAATGTTGCCAGTAATTGTTGCTATCCCTTTAGTTGCTCCTGTGGTCATGCTCTTGCTTATGTATCTGATTTGGTGTTCTGGTTTGTGTAAGAACTTGGATAATGCCACTATGTTATTGACATCCTACTGTATGTAGTTCAAGTGGTTCTAGGTTGTTTCTACTGTTGTTGGCACTATGGATATAGTTGGTGGTTTTCTTCTACTGTTAATTGTGCTATTGTTATTATTTTTGTAAACTGTTAGGATCAAAGGCATGAATTACTAGTCTAAGGCTATACTGATTGTGCTTAGTACTACTGTCATGAGGCATGCTACTTTTTTAGTTAGTATGCTACTGCTTTATGTCACATGTACATACAGGGGTCACTTGATAGCTTGTTTATACTGTTATATAGTTTTGAAGCTTATTTACGTGTGAACTGTAACTCCTGATTATGGGCAATTATCAATCATGCTTATTATTGGTTCATTACTGGTGTCATATAATTTCTTATACTTTAATTAAATGTTGACTATGACTGTTGGTTGGTACTGCAGTTTGGTCATGACATATTTTGTATTTCTCTGCTATGTTCCACTTATTTATGACAGTAGTAATGCTATTTTTCTTCTACTTATTTTAACTTGTTGGCTGTACCAATGGAACTATTGTTATATTTGTTTTGTCGCTCAACCAGTGCTGCAATGGTGGGATAGATTCATCTCTTTACTGCAATTACTCTGTGTAGTTCATGATTTGCTCCTGTAGTGGTATAAAATTATAGTTACTCTTTCAAGCTGGTATCTGTGTTTGATATATAGAAGTCTTTATCTAAATACCATGTAATGGCATTTCTTGTATGGTTTAGTACATCATCTACTGGTTGGTTTAGTTGTATATTGTACAGGTCATAGTCCTGATGGTTGCATGTAGTGATAACTCTTTGTTTGCTTTAGCTATTTCAGATGGTTTAGATGCATGCTTATACTCCTATCTATAATAGGTGCATGTCATATGCTTGTGTACCTACATACATAATAGTACCCATGTGTAGGTGGGTGTATGTGTTCTGCTTACAGCAGATGTTTAGTAAGTGTGCTACCAATGTCCTATTTCTTCTTGCAGGTTATGGACTATATCTTTCCTTGCCAATTCCCTCTCTCCTAAATCTTATTTGAACAGATGCTACACTGGTCTCTACACTTTCTTTCTTTCTCTCCTACTCTCATTGATAAGAACATGTGCTCCTTAATCTTGCCAAGCCAGTGATGGTGTCCTGAGGCTCTCACCGTTACTTAGCAACAGATGTTGCACTACTTGATCCAATGATGCAATAGTCCTAGCACTACTAGGCTGCCTGAGGACAACAATCCCTACTTCAAACCCTACCTCTGGGTTAGTTGGTTAGTAGTGGGTTAGTTGGATTTCATCTGAAAACTAACCCAAGCTTAATTGAGGGATCCCCTAATCATGGAGTTAGTGCTAATTTGAGTTGATCTTTGGCTTAGGCTTTGATCTATACTTTGCTGGCTTTACTTTTGTATTGGGTTATTCATACTGCCAATTGAACCGGTTCCTTTTGGCCTTGCTGGTTATTGTTCCATTGGCTCCATTTACGCAGTGTTGGCTCTCTTCTACTGTTTCTTTGATCAAGTTAATCTGATTGGGGTTTGACTAATGTTTCCAAACTCCTAAGTGCTAGCTCCTACATCAAAGGCATTTCCCTAAGGGGAATGCTACATTTTAATCTTAATCAAGTTTTTCCTATTTGTTGTTTCTTGTTTTGCAGGTTGATGAACTGGAAGAAAGAAGCAGAAGACGAAGTAGATAGTTTAGTATAGGTTTAGTTTAGGACTTTTCCTCTCTTCTTTTATTTCTTTTTCCTCTAAGTGTAATTCCTGAATGCTTGTAGTTGACATTCATATTAATAAAGTCTATTGTTTATTATTCAGACCAAATAATTGCAATGCTTCATTTATTATGAATATAGTTTCTTTTATTCAGTTTTTGCAATATCACTTGTATTATTTATTCATGAATATATGTTTGCATCTATGCCTACAGCAAAGCCGTCGGCATAAATGCCATGTGGTAGCTCCTGGACGAGGACTATGCCTACGGCAAAGCCGTTGGCATAGATGACCTAAGCCGACGGCTTTGCCGTAGGCATAGTACTCAGCCAGGAGCAACCATGAGCTGCCACATGGCAAAACTATGCCGACGGCAAAGCCGTAGGCATAGTTTTGCCACATGGCAGCTCGTGGTTGGTTGTACTTAGCGACGGCGCCGTCAGCTGCCATCTTTTCCTTTTTTGCCAACGGTGAAACTATGTCGACGGCTGTACGGAAGCCATCGACATAGACAAATATGCCGCCGGCCTGACAGAGTACTCTGACGTATTATATGCCGACGGGCGACGGGGGTATGCCGACGGCAGCCGTAGGCATAGGCCTATGCCGACGGCCTTGGGCCGTAGGCATAGCTCCTGATATCGGTAGTGGTTCACGTGACCAAAGAAATACATACACGCACGTACGAGGCAAATTCCATTAAACGCAATGCTTATACGTTGGCTCCGCCGCTGCCTGATGCACATATGTACC
Source organism: Aegilops umbellulata (assembly GCA_032464435.1). Classification (NCBI taxonomy): domain Eukaryota; kingdom Viridiplantae; phylum Streptophyta; class Magnoliopsida; order Poales; family Poaceae; genus Aegilops; species Aegilops umbellulata. Next base: position 442,987,072 of record CP136059.1, on the reverse strand, counting down.
AAAATGCAAAAGTCAGTAGGCTTTTGTAGAGATCATATTCCTGACTATAATATGTTATATTGTGCTGCTACACAGATTTTGAAAATTGACGATTTTGATTCTGGGTGCCATAGATTTTGGAAGTTGATATTGTCCATTGGTCGGCTACTTGTAGAACTACAACAGTTCACTACCCCGTCTCTCCAAAAAAATGGCTTCCCAGTTCCTCTCAGGTTCTGATTCCAACCACTATCTATTTAACTACCATCGAACAATATTTCACGTTTGCCACTCTCACTGGTAGACCTGGCAGATTGGTTGCCTCAGCGACACCAATCGAGAATGCAAGTGTTGCCGGTCGACACATTGGATGAAGAGTGCTGAGGGAGCTGAAGTCAAACTGCTCCAACAGGCAACAACACCAGCAGCACACGCATCATCATTTGTAGGACGCCAAGATCTAGGCGGAGATCGATTTGTTGTCCTCGCCCTACTACATTCCTCCATTCATCGGTATGGCCATGGTCGCGGATGGATATGACAAGTTGGCGTGGCACAAGCATCTACTAGAGCAATGGCCGGGCAACCTCGTATGGTCGAGCTTGAGAAGGGAGCCGGAAAACGACCACGGTTGTCATCTAGGGCAGAGGTTCAAGGTGTGTAGGGCAGGGTGAAATTTCTCCAATTTTTGAATTTTTTAGGAGGTAGGAAACAACTGCCCTCTTGTATCTATGACGTCACTTTTCTTTTGAACTCATATAAGACGACACTTGATTCTTCATGGTCTGATGTCTGAAGCTGTTGATGATCTTTATTGTGTTAATAGATAGATGCAGGGAAATACTTTCATAGGTGTTTGATAGGAACTTGTAAATCCTATAGTTTCTTTTTCTCGATGAATCCGAAATGCTTTCCATCTTTGATTCATCATGGTAACCGCTTCCAAAAAGTAATGACGGATGTTGTCGCCAGATGTCCAACCCTTCACTATCCATGTTTTAACCCGAGGCGCTTAGTGCACGACCATCATGTGAAACGTTTGCCTCCCTTTTCGATAAAGGATGGATTTTATTGACTCAAGATGAAGCATCAAGTGGATACAAACACAATGAGTCCACACCCAGCCTCTGCATAATTAGGATCCACACAGCCAACACCAACACACACACAAAGTCCGCGGGCAAATAGCAAAGTCATGTAAAACCAAAGCTATGCCTAAGCGAGACAAAAAAACCCTGACAACTACAACAAGGACTATATCCACACCAACCATTACATGACAATACAAGGACAATGATGTTCGTGTTCTTCAACACCAACGCCTTTAGGAAGGAAGCGACGCTCAAACCTCGCCGTCACCGGATCCGGACATCGAAGACCGGATTCTAAGTTTTCACCCTGAAGAACCAGTCCGAGCATATCCGAGCAATGCCTTCAACAAGGTTATGATGCAAGTACATCGCCATTGCCAGGTATAACCATCTCGGGTCAGTCCTAGGTTTTCACCTCGGAGCTCGAGACCGGGCACTTGAGAAGCACCGCCATCGAAGTCAATTATGTGTTGTCGCCACCACTTTCCACGATCCCAGCAACTACATGCGTCGAGAGACGACCGCCGTCCTGTACAATCATATCCTCTGCGTCAAATCATTGTCTATAGATTGCATCTCACCAATGCTCCCAAGGGCCCCAAGTGGATTAGAGCTAGAGTCAGCCATCGACCACCTTTGAAGACCATCAGCCACAAACCATGGCGTCCGCCTTGCAGCCGCAGCTGTTGTACATGAGGAGGCCAGATCTGGGCATTCTCCACACGTACACACCATGCCACACCCACGCCTCCATGGGCCAACGAGCAACACAGCCACGCTCGCTACCAACCAATCAAGGACACTAGATCCATCGTGACCCGGTGTGGAGCAGGTGAGCAGCAGCACCGTAGGCTTGAGGCATGAGGCGAGCAGCCGACGCCGCAACCAAGGCAAAGATGCCGGCAGCTGCAGCCGAGGCCGAAGATGGGACGCCTTATGTGGATCCGCAAGATGGGGAGCAAGGAGTGGGACGCGAGTACGCGGGCCGCCCTGCCGCTGCTGTCAGCCCAGCGGCCTCTTCCGGCGTCGACGGCGAAGTCTCTTCTGTGGCGGCGGGGAGGCCTCCGGAGTCGCTAGATGCGACCCGGGAGGCTAGGGCTCCGGAGCGGTTGTCGTTCCACTAAACCGTAACCGAAACGATTGCCTCCCTGGTCACCCTTTTGTTACTAAATAATGTTGTATGTTGCTATTCTTCAGACTCCTACTTCACTAATGATATCAATACGACTGGCTTAATGCTCGGTCACAGTGGCGTCATAGAAACAGGGTAAATACTCCTCGCATGGTGGTTTACCCGAGCAGTGGGCAGCTGGGCCAATGGGCTTCCATTCCCTCTCTAGTCAACAGTCTACTAATTAACTAATTAATTAAGCACTAGCAGGCTAAGGCCCCTCCCAATGCTCCACCTTATACAGGTGCTAAGCCTTTCATGTAGGAAAAAATCTGATGTGGCAAGTTATTTAAGAGGAGAGAGATGTGGTGACCCCAGGAAGAAACAGTGCTAAGCGCGTGAACCTAGGCAAAACATTTAAATGAAGAAAACCCACCAATACATGAAGAGTTTTAGTTGCTAAATCATTAAATGAAGCAAACTTAGCTACCATATGGTAAGCACCTATGTATTGGGGAGTATAGTTGCTAAGCTATTTAATGTGCTTAGCACCTCATCTAAGCACTCATGCATTGGTAGCAGCCTAACGGGCTACGAGTACCCACGTGAGACAAGCCTATTTGTTTTGTTCGGTTATTTTTTTTACTCGAGACGAGAAGGAAACAATCGGTCGATCCCTTCACCTCCCAGAGACCCCGTTCGTTTAGCTTCTGTTCTAAACGGCTACATCCTCGATCGATTAGAGAGACGGAGACAGACAGGCAACGGTCGAGATTGGCCTGGGCGCGTTGCCGCGAGTCGAGGCTGGAGATTCCGAGGAACGGCTTGCATCATTGACTACTTGTCCCCGTCTTCGTAGTCAGGTGGGATTAATTGACTTATTTTTGAGGTCACGGCCAGGGAAATTGTTCATTGGGGATGATTACCACTTTATGAGCTTAGCCCTTCATTTAGGGGTTTGTTTCAGATAGTTGATGTTAATTTCAAATTCTAAATTATTAAATTTGAGAGATGGTGAGGTTTTTGGAACTGAAATGTGAGTGGTGTGCGATCGAAAACATAAGTAGAACCACCATCTCATATTGCCTCGTGAGATGGTTGCAAGCTCTCTATTTTGAATATATTCACAAATCATAATACTTAATTTATGTGAGTAACAAATCCATTTTTTATCTTATAGTCACTTCTAGGATATTTGAATGGTAACTTGGATAGTTATATTTCAGCCGGCAATATGACGAGTTTGGCTGCAAGCCTGGTTCTATAACTTATGTTGTCCAGTCTCAACTTTACTCCGTCCTATGAAACTAAATAAATACTCTATCCGTACCCAAATAAGTCTCGTCGATTTAGTACAATCTTCTATCTTCTATCTATTTACTAATTGGAGGCACCTTTCAAGTATTCTCATTAATCCACATCATCAAAATTAATTACATCGTTGGATTATAAAATTTACATCCAGGATAAAAGAAAAACTTGCGTAACATAGATTGTTCCGTACGTCCAAAAAAGGCATCTGACACGTCCAAGGTAGTTGTATAGAAAAAAAAACTTTGATCTGTTGTCTCCAGAAAGAAAAATGAAAAAGGCTAACAAAAAGGGAAAGAAATCAACGTGGAAAACTGTATCTCACAAAACGTGGGGACGTTGGAATCTCACGTAATTTTTCACAAATACAATCCCATAACTTACCCCTGAGATATCTCCACGAACTACTCCCTCGGCGACTCTACAACCAAAATCCCCATGCCCAGCCTCCGATTGCCTTTTTGTTCCAGCGAACATGCCCCGACGCCGGCTACCCGGACGAGGGAGTTCTCAACGTGGGTGATTTCCTATTGGCCTAGGCTGATGAGGTTCACATGATGGAGACTGAGAAGATGAGGCTGCGCTGGAGGCTGGAGGAAGAGTACCAACGGCCCTTCCGTCGTGGAACCAAGGCGTACCGCATGCATCCTGCTGAAGTCTGGTGAGAGGGAGGTTGTCAAGATGGTGAAGAAGTAGGGAACGTGAGCACCAGGTTGCTACAGATAGATCAAGGACCATGTGCAGAGGTGCACAATGATGAGGGATTATATTTGTGTGCAGGAAGATGGTCATCATTGGGAATCAAGATGCCAGGGAGATCGCCGAGGGAGAGGTTTAGTTCCAAGACAAGCTTGACAATGTCGTTGAGGGGAACACCTACCTACAACATGCTCCTACCCAGCAGGTATACGTACTGGAACCAGAAACACTAATTTAGTAGCTACGTGAAACAAATATACAACATGCAGCTACCAGTTTAATTAGTTTGTGTTCGACTCTGATTTTCTGCTTCTCGGTAGACGCAATAAAATTATGAATGCATTTGATATGATGCATCTAACTCAGATTTGTAATCTCAAGGATGATACGGTGTGGTGTGGATCAAGTTGTTTAATTTGCTTTCCTTTTACTAATTTCCTCTTGCAGGTGATTATTCACATGTGGTTTGCTAAATAATAAAGAATATTTGTCGATCTATGGAGTTCCCCCTATTCCAAAAAATAGAATAAAAAGGAATATATATATATATATATATATATATATATATATATATATATATATATATATATATATATATATATACACCAGTAAATATCGACGAAAACATCTGTTTTGTTGTATTTTCAACACAGAGATTCTGTTGTTTCTTTCAATTTCAAAGAATGTGTCCACCTGAAAATATTGTTCGGCTTATGTGTGCGACATGCACACCAGCAGCAGAACTCCACATTAACTAACAAACTTATTCTGAGTTACAAGTTCAACCTTATTCGATTGGCAAAAAAAATTAGTTCTACATACTCACATTTAGGACCACAAAGTTGTAGTAACGTCTCCCTTTTTTTTTTGCGGGTACCCTTTTTTGCATGGATAAGGTAACACTACTCTGTCAATAAAATGGAAGTTAATCTAGATCTTTCAATTGACAAAATTCTTTAGGATACCTCTGAAGTTGGGACTTATATACACTGATTCTCCAATAATTCCGTAGTTACATGGTTTGCCTAATTTTTGAACTCCCAATACTTTATTAAGTGGTTGATGAAAATATGGGCTGTCATTTATATTAAAAGATGGGTTAATCTTATGGTATTTTTGTGGTGGACTAGCATTACCTCTCGCCTATTCATCCCATATTGCCACTGGCTGCATACCGCTATAAGGTATTTTACATTTGAACTGATCAGTTTTAATATATTTGCAGAAGAATGACCAGTACTAGAAAATCATTCTGCCCACTTCCTTATATGGGCGTGATTGTTATTGCAACTATCTTCTAAAGTCACACATAATTTCATCTATTAGATGCATCTGAAACCAAACGATCCTCAACTTTCAGTTGTATCAATCTCATGATAATTTTTTGTTTCTGAATTATATTTTCTTATCTACAGCCGTTGGATGAGCTACTTTAAGAGTCATAGGCTGTTGTCCCACATGTATCTCTTTAAGCCAAAAAAACTCGGCTGTTGTTCCACGTGCAACTCTTTTATCAAATAAAGTAAAAAATTCCTTGATTTGCAGACTTCTTCCTCCGTCAATCCCGTCGGCCGAGCAACAGAACCCTAGCGCTCCTCTTCCTCCTCCTCCTCCTCCTCAGCATATTTGCATCATCCATGCCATCCTAAACTTCTAAGCTCCATTGACGCGGGATTCCGTGAAGAAAATCCATGACCCTCTCTCTTTCCCCACAAAAAAATAAGATCCATCCAACTTCTCCTAGATCACTTCCTCTCAAACCTTTGAATCTTGAAAGCTTCAAGTTCGTGCAGCACCTCCATGCATGGTTCATCCAAGCAGCAGCAGCAAGATGAGCTTAACCTCACCGTCTTACGGATGTGTTCTTGAGAAAGTTCGCAAGATGTTCTCCTTTTTACTAATATTTTTTTAGTTACATGTATAAAACTGATTGATAGAATCTCAGTGTTTGAAAGAAGAAATCATTTTGTTTTGAGCAGGCCAAGTTAGTATTTGTAGGACTATATGAATCAATTGGTCATGGAATTTTGCCTTTCACTATGCCAGCGGCAAGGCTCTATCGTCGCAATGTTAACCATGAGTTTAGATGCTTCTACATGAGCAAATGAGTTCACACTGTTATTTTGGTGAGTGATTTTGTACTAAATTGTTTTTGTGTTTTTCCTGATAGATTACAAATCAAAATGCATCCGAGAAGAAAAAAGAAAGCCAACTTAGTAAAAAAAAATGAGTAGGTGTACACTTTATTCTATTTCTTGCCTTTATGTGAGAATTATTATAATTGTATATACCTTTTTTGTTAAAAAAAGTGATCCTTCCTTGCAAATATATATTAGCCTGATGGTATATATTCTTCATTTACGAATTGGAATGTAAAACTAAGGAAATAAGCAATGGAGCATTAAAACTCTGCGTATTAATCAATGGTTTGCTACCAAAAAAAAACTTTGATGCTGATATAAACGTCACTGTCTTTTCTATTTGAAACAAAGAATCATGTGATACTGATAAGGGAAAAATATTGAAATATATGACACCTTTTGTAATACTAGCAAAAGAGCCCGTGCGTTGCAACGGGAGAGAAAACATAACACACGACCATCACTGAAGACTACAATACGTCCATCCCCTTTATTTTAGCGAGGCATCATATTTGTGCTGCCGGTTATCCTCCTTCTCACCCTCGCCGGCGATGGCCTCGGTGTTCACACAAACAAATTAAAACGTGTTTGAATATGGTTAATCCTAAGGCGTCTCTCTCTTCCTCTCTCTCTCTCTCTCGCAATCTCTCACTCTCGTGATGAGAAATCTGTTGTTTTCTCCTGCGACGTTTTTCAGAGGTATGCATGTGTAGTTATTGATGTTTTCTTTTCCCTATATGGTTATAGGGGGGTGTTTATTTGCAATTCGGATCGCCGCCGGTACAAAAGAAAAAGGAACGTGCCCTATAAATTATAAGTTTGCTTCTAAAACAACATTTTAAAAATATTTCAGGTAGAATTAACATCATATTCATATTTCATAGATTTTTCTAATCAAATTTCATATATAACTTGTTAAAATTGGAGTTACGGTTTAAAAGATACGTACTCCCTCTATAAAGAAATATAAAAGCATTTAGATTACTAAAGTAGTATTCTAAATGCTTTTATATTTCTTTACGGAGGGAGTATAATTTAGAAACTCATTTGTTTGACTTAACTATCTTCCAAAATAATATTAAAAATACTTATAACAGGTAAAACTAATCTCATATTCATATTCTACGTATTTTTCTAATCAAACTTCATATATAATATGTTCAAATCGGAGTTACGGTTTAAAAGATATGAATGATTTAGAAAAGCATTTGTTTGACTTAAATATGATCCGAGGATGAATTACCTAAAATAAAGGAAGGTTTTCAAAAAATGTAAAATAACGGTTCGGGTGTGACTTAAAACAGGACTGCGGGTTGAATTATCTGAAATAAAGGGACTTTTTTGAAAAATGCCATGATGGACGAGAATAAACCCAATTTGCTTTATTATAGCAAATATACCCGTTGCAACGGGAGATTATGTAGGTGTGCTAGATATAAAAAAAGTCTAAATCAAATGTCAGGATGAGATAAGGACTTTTATAATATCATTTCACAAACTATGTCTAAGTGATGTCATGATGAAATAAGGGACTTCTAAAAATTCATTTAGAAAACTAAACATGTGATGGTTTGATCACGATTTGATTTCCTAAGGCGCCACAACGAAAAAATGGCTGAGCAAACTGCATTGATAGACGCTGCTTGAGCTAGAGTGATGAATGATGTGCCTCATCTTGACCTACGTAGGGGTGTTTACCATACCAGTACTGTGGTTCTAGAATAAACATAGCTGTGTATGAAGGCAAAATAGACATTTATCATTTTTGCATAGCTTACGAGAACTAACCAATAGGAAGCTATGTCTATTTTTTTGGTCTCAGCGTTGTATGAAACACGAAGACCATTTTTAAAGCCGACGCAAAGGGACTAAGTAAAATCATAAAACGACCTCCACAGATCCCCTAATAAAATTTCTATGCAGGCGACGGTTTGTTTTGTTAATTATTTATAGATATGTTTCAATTTTTGGGAACATTTTCTACAATTCATGTACATGTTTTTCTATTTCCAGAATATGTTTTAAATACTGGATTATTTTTAAAAAATTATGAAGATTTTTTTATTTCATGAACATCTATTTTTTGATTTGTGAATATTTTTATAATATGCGACCATTTTTAAAGCCGACGCAAAGGGACTAAGTAAAATCATAAAACGACCTCCACAGATCCCCTAATAAAATTTCTATGCAGGCGACGGTTCATTTTGTTAATTATTTATAGATATGTTTCAATTTTTGGGAACATTTTCTACAATTCATGTACATGTTTTTCTATTTCCAGAATATGTTTTAAATACTGGATTATTTTTAAAAAATTATGAACATTTTTTTATTTCATGAACATCTATTTTTTGATTTGTGAATATTTTTATAATATGCGACCAATTACATGATTTTCAAATATTTTTTGAATTCATAAACAATTTATGATTATTAGTATATTTTTAAAGCTCATAAGTTCTTGAAAATCCCGAATTAACTTAAAGAAGAAAAGTGAAAAATAAAAATGAAAAAGTAAAAAGCAAAACAGGGGCGCCACCATACGCACATGGGTCGGCCCGTTAGGGCGTGCGAGAGGAGGAGGCACGTACAGAGAAAAAAGGGGAGAAAAAGGGGAGGGAAGCAGGGATCGAACCTGGGTCGCCTGCTCGGTAGACCGTTGCCTTAGCCATTGGGCTGTAACTTGAGCGTATTGTACTTTAAGAAGTAAACCTGGCGGCGATGTTGAAATAAAACGAATCGTTTTACTTACGGATGGCATAGTGGGTAATTTTCTGCCAACTTTGAGGGCAATTTGAATGACGTACGAACAGAAACCCAATTCTCTTTATTATTAGGTAAAGATTTTCATTTCAAATGTTTGTTTCCACACTATATATTCGGACAACACCATAATGTTTAAACTATGTAAAAATCCCTAGCCCATGCAGATGCACGGGATGATGACTAGTTTATACTAATTTAGTACAAAATCAGCGAAACTTATTTTAAGACGGAGGGAGTATATATTATATTCTTCACTCTAAAATTACAATTATATGATTTCTATGGTTATATTTTCACTACATCATTAATGTGGATTTATGGTTTGAAAGTTTGATGCTATTTTGTATGTTGTGTACCCTATAACACAATTTTGGTTCCTAGATTAAACACTCAGGCTCTAATTTGCCCAGGCTTCGCAAAAGTCGGTCATGTGTATCCTTTTGATTCCGAGAGGCATGATGGCACATGAAAAAAAAGAGCCGTGATGGACAGATGTGGCGGCGCTTACGATTGATAGGGAGCCAGTGACAATTTGAGACGTAAGAGGAACCAATGTCTTATCTTGTACAGGGTTGGGAGTTTAAGAAGGAAGCACCTGGAATGGATGAAGAAAATCAAAAGAATATGTGGTGTTGCAAGAGCAAAGTAAGAAGATGTCGACATTGATTGGGATGTGATCTTAAACTACATGAGCATTTGCGCTTGTCGTAGAATAACAAGTCGACAGATTATTATCTTTATAAATTGTTCTGGCCCGTGGCAACTCACGGGCATCCAACTAGTACCTTTCAAAAGCAAAACTATAAGCACAGACTGGCACGGCCAGCCGGGCGACTCAACCAATTTAGCAACCGCAAAGCAGCCCTCCCCGATAGGTGACCCGCTCCCAGCCGGCCATTCAAAGATAAGCAACCAAGCCGAAGTCTGACCCCCATACTAACACAAGAATAGGTGGACAGGGTGGGTCATCATTGTTGAGTATGTTATTTGTGCATGTATATTGACTAGGCCCACCTTTCTAGTTTTGTTGTATACATTGAGGTAGAGGCCCCACCTTGTACTTATATATACCGTGCACATTACACCGAATCAATACACCGTGCAATTACAACATCCAATATGGTATTAGTTTTTTAGCTTCTAACCTAGCCTTCCGCTGCCGCCGCCGCCGCCGCCGCGCGCCTCCCGCGCCGCCGCCGCCGCTGCCACTCGATCTCCCCTGCCACCGCCCATCCACTTGGCCGCCGCATCCCCGCGCGATCCCGCACGCCCGTGCCGCGCCCCAATCCCGCACTCGCTCCCTGCATCGCTGCCGCGCCGCTTCCTGCATCGCCAGCCACGCCACTTCCTGCATCGCTAGCCGCCCCATCCCTGCATCGCTAGCCACGCCTCGCTCCCTGCATCGCCAGTTGCGCCGCTTCCCGCATCGCTAGCCGCCACGTCCCTGCTCGCTCGCCTGCTTCTCCCATCCCATCTCCCGAAGCCAAGCCGCCTGCCGCCCACGCCCGATCCCGCACCTGCCGCTGCACCCGAGTCAACCGAGTCGCCCGCACCATCCCGTTTTCCGCTATGTCGTCCGTCACCTCCTCCGCGTCCACCAATTCCAACCCGCTCGCAGACGCCAACCCTCCTGACGTCAACGACATCCGCAAACTCAACATCTTCGAGCGGGTGCCGGTTCGTCTCTCCCATGCGGACTTCTCCTATCATGCGTGGAAGACGTATTTCTCCCTCGTGTTCTGGGAGTATCATCTCGTGGACCACGTGGACGGCACCGTCGACTCCAGCCTCGTTCCCGAGTTTCATGACTGGTTCACCATCGACACCACGATCATCCGTTGGTTTTTCCTCACCATCACGCCCGACCTCTTCCACACGGTCGTGACGGACGGTGATGATGCCTGCGCCGTGTGGACCAAGCTGAACGGGCTCTTCACCGACAACAAGCTCCAGCGTCGAGTTTTTCTGCAGCAAGAGTTCTTTAGGTGTCATCAGGACAACACCTCCATCGACGACTATTGTCGCCGCCTTAAGACTCTTGCAGATGAGCTGCGCGATATTGGCGCCAAGGTCGATGATGACCTCCTCCTCAGCACGCTCACCGCCGGGCTCAACGAGGATTTCGGCAACGCCGCGGGGAACCTCAGCCTCATCCCCAACCCGTCCTTTGCCAAGTTTGTTGCGTACCTCCGCTTGGAGGAGGGACGGATGAAGCGGGTGAAGACGCGCGCCATCCACACCGCTCTCGCCGCCGGCACCACCCGCGGCGGGCCTCCGGCGGCTCCCGCTGCCCCGGCGCCCCAGCAGCGTCATCAGGCGCCTTTCCCGGTGCCCCAGCAGCCGGGGCTCCTGCCACTGCCGTACGGCCCGCCCGCGCCCCCCGCTCCTCCCGCGCCGGCCCCCGCGGCGGTCAGCAGCAGCAGCAGCCGCCGCAAGCTGGCCATCAGTAGCAGCAGTTTCAGGCGCCACAGCAGTTCCAGGTGCCGCCCCCATGGGCCTCCGGCTACAACCCCTGGACCGGTGTCGTCCATGCGTACACCATGCCGGTTCCACGGGCTCCTGCACCGACACTTCCCGTGGCGCGCCCACCGGCACACCAGGCGTACTACGCGGCTCCGCAGCCGTACGGAGGATACCCATTGCCGCAGATGAATGGCGCCTATGGTCTCCCTGCGGCCCCGCCGCCGGCCCTGCCACCAGCACCTTGGGATCCAGCACTCCTCGCCGCGCTGCATGCTGTGCCTACGCCGACCAACTACACTGGAGGCGGTGATTGGTACATGGACACCGGGGCTACGGCTCACATGTTTGCTCATCCTAGTAATCTTGCCTCCTTCACTCCTGTCACCACCGACCGCCGCATCATTGTCGGCGACGGTTCCACACTACCTATCACACATGTCGGACACACTTCTTTTCCTTCCACTTCTATGCCCATTACTTTGTCTAACATACTTGTGTCACCTCATCTTATTAAGAATCTTGTTTCCGTTCGTTGTTTAACTCCTGTTACTGTTGAATTTGACGGGCTTGGTTTTTGTGTTAAGGACGCGCGAACCAGGATGGTACTTCACCGCTGTGACAGACTCGACGAGCTCTGTCTGGTGCATCCGTCGTCCACCTCCACCACCGCACCGGTTGCTCTCTCCGCCGGCGTCGATCTCTGGCACGCTCGTTTGGGTCATCCCAACCCCGTCACACTTCGTCATATTCTTACAAGTTTCAGTTTCAGTTGTAATAAGATAGAGGATCACACCTGTCATGCCTGTCATGTCGGCAAACATGTTCGCCTTCCGTTTAATAACTCCACCACCATAGCTTCTTTTCCTTTTCAGTTGATTCATAGCGATGTGTGGACCTCTCCAGTTCCTAGTAATTCGGGCTATTTATATTATCTGGTTATTGTTGATGATTATTCTCACTATGTGTGGACGTTTCCTTTACGACGAAAGTCGGATGCACTCTGCACTTTGTCGGCCTTTTACTCCTATGTCAACACGCAGTTTAGGCGTCTCATCCTTGCTATTCAGACTGACAATGGAAAAGAGTTCGACAATCTTTCTTTCCGCACTTTTCTGTCGCACCACGGCACATTTTTTCGTCTCACATGCCCGTATACTTCCCAGCAGAACGGTCGAGCCGAACGCGTCCTTCGCACTCTGAATGACTGCATTCGGACGCTCCTGTTCCACGCTAATGTGCCGCCTCGTTTCTGGCCGGATGCACTCACTACTACTTCACTTCTCCTTAACCTTCGCCCTTGCCGCCCACGGTGGAACTATGCACCTCACCATCTTCTCTTTGATACGCCCCCATCTTATGATGACTTGCGTATTTTCGGGTGCCTTTGCTATCCTAGCACTGCGGACTCCGCTCCTCACAAACTCGCACCTCGTTCTGTCGCTTGCATCTTCATCGGCTACCCTTCCAACTCCAAGGGATATCGGTGCTACGATCCCGTGTCCCACCGTGTGTTCACTTCCCAGCACGTTTACTTTGATGAGCATGTGTTTCCATTTCAGCAGGTACCTCCGGCTGTTCCTCCCGCCACCGGTGACGCGGGCTCCTCGACGCCGCTCCCAGGGCGGTCGCGCGCCTCTCTTGGCCCGCCCCCTGGCTTTGAGGCGCGCCCCCCGCATGCGGCGCCGGCCTCCGCGGCCCCCCCGGCGCCCCCGGCGCCCACGGACTCCTCCGCGCCCGCGTACTCCTCGGCGCCCCTGGCGCCCGCGGTTCCTCCGGTGCCCGCGGCCCCCCTAGCGCCTGCGGCCGCGCCTGCGGCCGGTCCGGTCACCCGCGCCCGTACGGGCGTCTTTCGCCCGAGCTCGCGCTACGCCTCGGATGACTACGTCCATGCGGCGTCCACCTCTGAGCCATCGCCGTTGCCGTCCTCCGTTCGAGCCGCTCTTCGTGACCCGCTCTGGATGGCTGCGATGCAAGAGGAATTTGACGCCCTGTTGCGCAACCGGACGTGGCAGCTTTTTCCCCGTCCCCGGCACGCCAACGTGATTACCGGGAAGTGGGTCTTCAAACACAAGCTCCGTCCTGATGGTACCCTTGATCGCTACAAAGCGCGTTGGGTCGTTCGTGGCTTCCGACAGCGTGCTGGCATCGACTTCACCGACACCTTCGCTCTGGTCGTCAAGCCCGGCACGATACGCACGGTTCTCCACCTTGCAGTCTCCCGTGCTTGGCCGGTGCACCAGATGGACGTCTCCAACGCCTTCCTCCATGGTCACCTCGAGGAGCAGGTCTTCTGCCAACAGCCCACTGGGTTTGTTGACCCGGCGCTTCCCGACCACGTGTGCCTACTTTCGCGGTCCTTGTACGGACTCAAGCAGGCTCCGCGCGCTTGGTACCGGCGCATCGCGGCGTTTCACCACCAGCTTGGGTTCCGCTCTACTCGCTCGGACGCCTCGCTCTTCATCTATCATCAGGGCTCTGACACGGCCTACTTGCTGCTCTATGTCGATGACATCATCCATGTACGGCTGGTCTCCTCAGTCAGCTCACGGCTCGTCTTCGCGCTGAGTTTGCCATCAAGGACTTGGGTCCTTTGCACTACTTCCTCGGTGTTGAGGTGGTGCGCCGTCCAGATGGCTTCTTTCTTCATCAGCGGAAGTACGCCAACGAGCTCCTGGAGCGCGCCGGCATGCTTAACTGCAAGCCTGCCGCTACGCCTGTTGATACGAAGGCCAAGCTTTCTGCCACGGGTGGTTCTCCTGCTTCGGATGCTGCTTTCTATCGGTCTATCGTTGGTGCTCTCCAGTACCTCACCCTGACTCGACCGGAGATCCAGTATGCCGTGCAGCAGGTGTGTCTTCATATGCATGCTCCTCGAGACGTTCACTGGGCTGCCGTCAAGCGGATTCTCCGCTATATCTGTGGCACTATGGATCTTGGCGTCACGCTTCATGCCTCCGCCGACACCGCCCTCACCGCCTACTCTGATGCAGACTGGGCGGGCTGCCCTGACACTCGTCGCTCCACTTCGGGCTATTGTGTCTACCTTGGACCCTCACTTATCTCGTGGTCGTCCAAGCGGCAGCCTACGGTCTCTCGCTCCAGTGCTGAGGCTGAGTATCGTGCGGTGGCCAACGCCGTCGCCGAGTGTTCGTGGCTTCGTCAGCTGCTTCAGGAGCTCTCTTGTCCTGTTGACCGTGCCACGGTGGTCTACTGCGATAACGTCTCGGCGGTCTACCTCTCCGCTAACCCGGTGCATCATTGACGGACCAAGCATATTGAGTTGGATATTCATTTTGTTTGGGAACAGGTGGCCCTTGGCCATATTCGTGTTTTACACGTCCCTACTTCCCAACAATTTGCTGATATCATGACCAAGGGCTTGCCTACGACATCATTTGAGGAGTTCCGGTCCAGTCTTTGCGTCAGCCGTGGTGCCTCTTCGACTGCGGGGGGGGGGGGGGGTTGAGTATGTTATTTGTGCATGTATATTGACTAGGCCCACCTCTGTAGTTTTGCTGTATAGATTGAGGTAGAGGCCCCACCTTGTACTTATATATACCGTGCACATTGCACCGAATCAATACATCGTGCAATTACAACATCCAATAGTCATGGACAGTCCAACGGCCATATCCTGGCAGAGCATGTCGATGCGGCTCTCCTGGGGTCAACTCACATCCCGACCAATCAGGACTGACGAGCGCCCCTCCGCCATACTTACGAGGTAGTGGTGCACCGGTTGTTACCGAAAACGATCCCGGGTCCGAACCTGTATACATCCTTGCGTGCCTAAGACCATAGTCCCTTTTACCCTTCCCCATGCCTTTTCCATCGCCCATCATTGCTCGTTGTCCTCTCTGGTCTCTCCGACATAGGTTCGAAAAATGGTGGACGTTGTAAGATACCAAGGATGTGCAGACTCACTTGAACCACGTGGGACCGCTTCATCTTGAGTCTCTCCTTTTGAAAACAACATAAGTTTTGGCCAAAAAGGTCATTGCACGAATAGGCCTCATCGGTCAGCATTTTGTCGGTCCTGCTGATGTGAGGACATACGCCAGACAATGTAAAAGGGTTTGGACTTTGGACTGACAAATATACTTACCGAAAAAGGGTTCCCCCCGCTTTGTATACAAAGCAACCAACCGAATCATACAGGGATAGGTGTTGGGGCGGAAGCAGCACAGACACGCCCAAAAGAAACGACAGAGAAAGAGCAAAAGAAACAAATGCCGACAACGGCGGATCAACAAAAACGAAAAAGCCTCGCGATCGTTGTGCCCACCGGAAGCTACCCCTAGGCTCCAAGACTCCGAAGCGCCGGCACCTATCAACACCTCCAAGAAGGATCGCGACGATGACAACGCTGCTGCCAAGGGTTTCCCCCGGTACACGACGAGGCGAGAGGCAGGGTAGCCCCCCACGCCCTCCCGGAAGGTCAGGTGGCACCCTCAGGCGCCACCGTGCCGGTGTCGGTCACGCCGATAGGGGTTTCCCCCGATCCCAACCCGCACCTCGGGCGCTTCAGATCCATCCACCAAACCAACCACCACCCTGCGCCAACGCAGTCATGAGACCCCCACGCCGTCTCACCACGGCACCACGAAATGAAGGCAGTGCGGCGAAGGATCGGAGCCGGGACTAGGGCATCAGCACCGTCGGCACGCGGGAGGGCCCCACCGCCACCGTAAGCGACGGTAGCCGTCCAGACGCAATAGCAGGAGCACACCAGGCCCGGCCGAGCCCTCGTGGGCCCGTAAAAAGCTCCCGCCTTCGCGCTGCTGCCGGCACGCCATCGGCGCCGACACCCCATATCCGAGCCGCTCCTCCTCCTCACCGCGCCGCAGACAACGAGGCCACGCCGGGGGCCGGCCCACTAGGGCCCAGATGGGGCCCACCTGGCCCAGATCTGGGCCGGGGGCGCGACGTCGGCCACCCAGCACCACCACGCCACCCCACCGCCAAGGAGCAGCGCCGCCACCACGTCTGTCGCCGGCCACCCCGCCGGGTCACCGGACCGCCGCCAAGCCGAGCGACACCGCCGCCGCCCCCTGCCCCGGGCCAGGAGGACGCGTGCGTGGGGAAGGGAGAACCTGCCGTCGTCGGCACCCCCGGGGCCGGAGCCGGGGGCGCCCGCCGGCAACGGCAGGGGAGAGGAAGAGAGGAGCAAGGCCGAATGCAGCGGCGCGGGGGCCGCCCCGGCCGCCTCCCAGGGAGGCGGCGCGAGGGCGGAAGGAGGGGAGGGGGAGGAAGGGCGGGGGGAGGGAGGGCCGGATCCTGGCCGCGCGCTGGCAAGGGCGGCCGGATCCCGCCGGCGACGGGCAGGGGGAGGCGGCGGCGGCTAGGGTTGCGGGGACGGGAGCGGGTCGCGGGAGCGGGTGGTCCGACTGACAATTATACTTTGCATGAGCAAATGTGCTGATTTGGAATGGGGAGAGGAAAAGCGAAAACCACGAAACACTTTGGCGGCCAGGCATTCGAATCCATGAAACTGGACTAGGATTTTTTTTCTCGCTCCCGTGACGCTCCCAAGCGGCACCGGGGCGCCCTAACCCTAGAAACCAGCGGGCACCACCTCGCCTCTCCTCCCCCGCTGTCGCCGGCGTGCGCCGCCGGGCAAAGCCCGTGCGGTGCCGGCGGCGATGGGACTGCTCTCCGGCGGAGGCCGTTTTCCCTGGCGTCGCGGAGCTGTGGACGGGCGCCTAGGTGCGGATCTAGCGCGGCGATGGTGGGTGGTGTCTGCGCGCTGCCTGTCCGCGCAAGATGGTGATGCTCGTCTCGACAGCGTCTTGGTGGTTACTCCAGCGGCCCCTGGCGCTGTAGATCCGGCGGTTGGTGGCGTTTTGGTGGCTCCTGGCTCGTGGATCCGACAGATGGGGTGTGACTGGCAGCTTTCTGCGTGTGGCGGCGCCCTCTTGGTGGTGCAGCGGCTGCTGCGAGCTGCCTGGGCTTCGGCCCGACACCTCTGCTGCGGGATGGGGTGGGTTGGCGCCCCCCTCCTAGCTTGGTGCTACAGATCTAGCCGGCTTGCTAGCCCACCGTGGCTAGCGGCATGGTGGAGATTGCCGGGGCGGCGGCCCCGGAACCGGTGGCAGCGGCTTCGGCTGGGAGGTGGTGTGCGTCTGGATGTGGTGGATCATGGGATCGATCCCATGTCAGTTCAGGGTCGGCCTGGTGGTGACTTTTGGCTGTGCAGGTTCGGGCGGGTGGTGGTTGAGCATCTTCGGGAGAAATTCTATTTCCGGCCTCTTCGGATCCGGCGACAACGACACCCGCGGGCATCGCGCTCTTTCTTGAAAGCATCGCTGTTGTGGGGTGCTCCTCCCCTCTCCCCGCGGCCTTGGCTTCAGAGGGAAACCTTAGATCCATGGGATCGAGCGGTGAAGGCGCCTCACGTCTTCTTCCTCCTTGGGGGCATCGTCTCAGAGCCGGCCACAACCTGGAGACAAGTGGATGGCGGCATCTTAGCTGCGTGGTTTGCTGAGGCGGCCGTTTTCGGGGGCGCTAATTTCTGTTTGGCAACGTGATGACGTCGAGAGGAGCTTGGGTCGCGGCTCAGGCTTCGGTAGTCAGATCTTCTCGGCGTGTCTGAGGTGCTCTTCCGTTGGTTGCTGAGTTGCTTTGAAGTCGGAGCTGCGGTGGAGCGAGTCCGGGTGGTGACTGTAGGAGATATGCCTTAGAGGCAATAATAAATGATATTATTTATCTCCGAGTTCATAATTATGTTTATGTTCCATGCTATGACTGCAATGATTCTCGAGTCTGCAATATCCACGAGGCTCAGAGGAAGACTCATATGCACATGTGGAATAATAAATGGTAAGAAGTATTCTTAGTCTGGCCTCTAAGACTAGCTCAAGTGTTGCATGATTGTTCTGTTTTCCTGATCATGGGCATGTCAATGCCAGCAACTTTGAGGGCACAATGTTAAGAGAACATTTGTGTTGAATCGACCCGGGTTGATGTTATGCTATGAGATTCATTCGTCACAAGTTAATGGTGCATAACACAGAGATGGTTAACATTTGCATAATTCCTTAGACCATGAGAGTATCGAGTTTCTTCATGCTTGCTTCATGAACTTTGGGGTTTGTTAAACGTCATCCGTAAATGGGTGGCTATTACGGCGGCTTACGGGTTCATGGAAAAGTGTGTCAAGTAACTTGATAGCTCAAGATTGGGATTTGCTCCTCCGACGATGGAGAGATATTCTCGGGCCCTCTCGGTATGACGGTATCCATCATCGTCTCGCCAGACACAGTGTGATTTGATCACTGGGATGCCAGAACACGGAAACGAGAAGAGAGAACAAAACCGGTAACGAGGTAACTTGCACGATGGACAAATTGTTCGTCCATGGGGATGCAATAAATCTCACCTCGGGTGTTTGTTACATATCGTGAAGCAACAGGAATAGCTCACTGCAACTGGAGGTTCACTTGAATATTTATTCGTGTGGGTATAGGGGTCAATATGGGTGTCCACGACTCCGATGTTGATCACTGATCGGAAGGGGTTCCGGGTCATGTCTATACTTCACTGAACCTATAGGATCACACGCTTAAGGGTCATCTATCTGCTGAATACTAGACAGGGAGTCTGAGAGAAAATCATCGAAAAAGTTTCGGACACCGAAAAGTTTTGAACAGTGGAAAAGTTCCGCAGAGAGAGGTCACCGGATGAGTTTCGGTGAAACCAAAATAGTTGTTTCGGGGTATGCCATTAAGTCAAAATGGTTTCGGCACATGCCTGATAATTCTTGGAGGGTGCCAATCATTCTGGAAACTTCAGAAATATAAAGCAGAAATGTTTCGGAGCTGCTGGAACGGGTTCAGATGCTTTTCGCAGATGAAAATCACTAAACTGGAATTGTTCCAGAATGTGTTGAAAATCATTATGGTGGGTACTGGAAATGTTCTAATCCCACATAAATATTTTCAATTCGAACGGACGCTGAAAAATGTTGTCGTGAATAGTGAAAGTGCTTTTTGGGATATTTATGGAAAGCCACCTTTTGGGGCTTTTCCCAAAAGGCTTCTAGAAGGACTTGGGGATCAAGGAACCCCCTTTGGAGGGCCCCCATGAGGGTGGTACGTTGGAGGGTGCAGCTCCTCCATGGGGCTCCACTTGTCATCCCTTTATGCCCTTTATGCCCTTTTATGTGTGACACAAAGTGTGGACATGTTGGATTTTTCATGTGTCCCCTACCCCTTGGGTTTTCCTATAAATAGAGGTGGAGAGGCACTCTCCACACTCACTCTTTCTCACATACAAGTGCCATTGCAATGATTTGGCTTCTCTCTCCCTCCCCGCGAAATAGTTTCATAAAGCCGAAAGGCTGTCTGGGTTCCGGTGGGAACTAGTTCTGGACGGCGAAGCCCTGCCAGATAGATGACATCGTATGTGTGCAACTCTGTAGAGAGATCGTAGTTTCAGTCTTAGTTCGTGAGTGCCTCCCGAAGGGCTGTCCGTGTGACCGTCCGAGTTTCGAAGGTCCTCCCGAAGGGCTGTCCGAGTGACCGTTCGAGTTTCGAAGGTCCTCCCGAAGGGCTGTTCGCAACACCGTCCGGGGGGCTGTTCAACCGCCTCCCGGAGGGCTGTCTGAGGAGCGGATGAGGGTATACATCCTCGCGGTTGGGAGGTTGTAAATCCTAGCTGCGGGGATTTGCACCGCCGATCGTCATCGACTCTACTTCCCGCTGCGCTACGAGTCGGTAACGAAAAAGATCAAACCATGTATGCAGTCTCCATAGTGGTCCTGGGCTGGTGCGCAGGTCGGAATTTTTTTGATTTCTGCTGCGTTACCCTTCAGTGACGATGACAGACACTCGGTGGTCGTTGGCGGAGGGCGCGGTCACGCAAGTCCTTCATATTTCCCTTGCGAAGCTCGTTATGAAAGTCGGAGCTGTCGGTTGTTTGCGCGTGTGGCCTTCAGTTGGCATGTGGCCAGGTTGGCCGGCGGTACCCATGTTGTGTGGGTTGAGTTGTATTGGTGTTAGCCCGGTTTTCCTCAATTAACTGGGCAGTTCTCACTATCCTCTTAATCAATGAAAATGACAAGTCCTTTGCCTTGTTTTAAAAAAAAAACGAAACACTTTGGCCAAAACTGCATAGTACTATGGAACCGGGGCCACCAAGATAAAAATCCTTGGAGTTCAAATCGTGAGTTGGAGAATCGTTTATAAGATATTAATTCTGTGAGAATCAAACTAAAATAAACGAGCGGATTATTATTTCCTGTTTTCCAGTACCAACGTAATAATTCAGTCGAAAAATGCAAAACAAGTAGTATATGCAATTTGAAAACATATATCCAGGCACTTATTCGTAAGATTTAGAACCATCTATACCATCCACATTTATTGACTCAATAGTACAAGATTATTTGAAATATAACATTAATGCCTAAAGCAACTACTTTGACAAAACCGTAGTTTATGTAGAACATACCGAACCTGTGAAGGTTAAAATGGTTTTCGATAGCAAAAGATGAGTGTCGTTGTATTTCTGCTATAAGTCTGACTTTGACTTCTTACATGGAGTAAGAAGTTTGCATGCCCATACAATTCCGGGGGCTACATAATTCCGTTGGTGTCACCAGTGCTCCCGTGATAGCTTTGTCCTTGTTGCCTGCGTAGTGCGTAGTAGCAAATGCTAGAAAATAATCCGCATTCACATGCAAGACTAAGAAGACCTATCTTCACCAGTCGTCTGTCTTATTTCCTTCTTTCAGATTTCGACTCTCTGAATTTGGTGCCTTGAAGGCCAAGTTTACTTAGTCAGTTATATTGCTTGAGATTCAAGTTGTCCATGGTCTTATTCCTAACTTTTACAGATTATGTTAGGTGAGATTTACATGTAACCAATATGATTCTGAAAAGTCACTTTGGCTCCCGAACTCCAGTAATTTATTTATTTTAATAACAATACAAAAAAATCCATACGACCCCCGAAAACAGGGCCGCGTTCCACTATCTTGATGATAACGGAACAACAAGCAAAAGTATTAAAAATCCAAAAAATATATTTACAAGTTTTAAAAAGTTAGAAAAAATATTCTAGATGTAGTCAGTGATGCTTCCTACAAGCATGTCAAATCACAATGCCAATTTTTTTTATTACAGGCTACACAAACATGACAAAGTCTTTATAATTTGGAGATTTAAAAGTGTGTACGTATACTCAGATTGACACATTTATCATTTTTTATAGCTCAGAATACAAACTATTACAATGAGATTTTGCACATCATTGACCACATGCAAGATATTTTTCTTTCAGATTTTTAAAAACTTGCAAATATATTTTTCGTTCTTATTTTAAATAAAAGGATCAGCGTAACTGGGAGCGAGAAATCTCCACTCACATGAATGGGGATTCTATCTAACAATATACCAATGTATCCTTATTGTGCAAACCATGAGCCGTGGTTTTATTAAGTACGGTGATGGTGATCTCGTAATCTAAACATGAACGGTTTTCTCATGTTTCCTGTTGTGCTAGCTTTCACGGGATGGTTTTCTCCTGCCACGTAAAATGATAACCTTTTTGTTTATGAGGTGAAGACATTTCAACACTGACCGACTAGTCAATTACTTAAGTGATAAGGCACGCGGACGCGGCGGACTAAGCCCGTTGACGACCATGGATAGATGCATCTTTTCAATGAGTTCCAACTGCCAATATATAGTTATAATGGCGCCAACCAAATGCACAGAGCACTAAGCAACGAGCGCCATGGCACCTCCGCTGTTCCTGTTCCTCTTCCTTATCACGGCCACCGCGTCGGAAGTGGTGTTCCCCAAAGAAGCCTTGCCGACCAAGTCCGGGTACCTCCCCATCCCGCCGGCAAACGATTCTTCTTCACTCTACTTCGCCTTCTACGAGGCCACGCACCCGCTCACGGCGCCGGAGTCGACGCCGCTGCTCGTATGGCTGGAGGGCGGCCCTGGCTGCAGCTCCATGCTCAGCAACTTCCTCCAGCTGGGCCCCTACCTACTCGACGGCGGCGACGCTTCCCTCACGCCCAACCCCTTCGCGTGGAACCGTCGTTTCGGGCTCCTCTTCCTCGACGCCCCGCTCGGCACCGGCTACAGCGTCGTGCCGACCCCCGCCGCCATCCCCACTGACCAGTCCACGATCGCCGTGCACACCGTCGCGGCCATCCAGGCCTTCTTGGACGCTCAGCCGGGCTTCTTCCGCGCCCGCCCGCTCTTCATCACCGGCGAGAGCTACGCAGGGAAATCCGTCCCTACCGCCGGCGTGCTCATCCTGGCCACGAACCCGGCGCTGCCGCAGCGCGAGAGGATCAACCTGCGCGGCGTGGCCGTGGGTAACGGGATCGTGCACCCCGTCGCGCAGACCACCACGCATGCCAAAGCGGCCTACTTCATGGGGCTCATCAACGCGAAGCAGAGGAGCGAGGTGGAGGCGATGCAGGCGGAGACCGTGGAAATGATCAAGGCGGCGAGGTGGCGCGAGGCGTCGACCGCATGGGAGCGCCTGGTGTCGCCGCTGGAGAACGCCGCGGGGCTCGTGACGCTCCTGGACGTGGCTGTGGAGGGGAACTCCTACTTGGACTTCGCCGGGCTGCAGGGATTCCTGAACGACGGCGGGGTGAAGGCCGCGCTGCGTGCCCGGGACGGCGCGGCGCCGGTGGAGGCGTGCAGCACGACCGTGTACGCGGCTCTGCACGACGACATCATGAAGAGCGTCAAGAGAGAAGTGGAGGCGCTGCTGAAGGCGAAGACGCGCGTCCTTCTGTACGAGGGGATCCGCGATGCGAAGCTCGGGCCGGTGGCAGCGGACGCGTGGTTGCCGGAGCTAAAGTGGGACGGGCTGGCCTCGTTCCTCGACGCCGAGCGCACCGTGTGGCGGAGCAGCCAAGAGACGGTCGCCGGCGGTGTGCAGAGCCATGGCGCGCTCACGCACGTTGCGGTGTATGGGGCCGGGCACTTCGTCCCGGCGTCTCAAGGGCGTGCGGCGCAGGAGATGATCGAGAGCTGGGTGTCAGGGACTGGGTTGTTTGGCGGCCAGTAGCCCACTAGGGCATTTGCTTACACTTTTCTTCTGCTAGGTCTGTCTAGGACACATCTAGAAGTGACATAATTATGTCACATATAAGTTGATGTACACTGTGTCTGTGGTCTATTTTTTCTTTTTAGTTTTTTTCTGTTTCTTGTTGTTGCATTATATATTTGTGGGAGGTTAGATGTGATATCCTTAAATAACATCTAGATGTGAATTAGACAAACTGTTTCTGCTGTGAAGAAAGTTTTGCATGTTTGTTTGTTTTGCCTTAAACAGCTACGTTGCACGGATACTTCTGAAAGTGTGCGCGAATCCAGCCGGATACTGCCTCAATACGGCTCGATATGTATCCCATAAGTATTCCTTGATCTTTTATATTTAAAAAAAAAGAAACTAATGTTTACTTCTGCGATACGTTATGGGTACCTCAAACACTTGGTTCGATGTGAAATCCCCTCAATAATAAAGACACACCTTTTAAAAGTTCCCTAGATGGTGTGAGTTCATGTCATAATATGATTGGTAATATTCTTATTCAATTAAGAGGCGAGCAAGAGAGTGCGTGCACTGATTGGAACAACAAACCTACATAACATCATCCCAGTCAATGGACCTCAAGCTTTCATTATGGTTAAAAGCATCTCTGCTACTATTAAAAGAGCAAACATTATTTTCCCTAACCGCACCCCGTCTAACTTACCCACAACAATCCGGAGCAATTAGAACACACGATTGAGCCCACTAAATTAGATCTAACCGTCAAGAAAACAGCTAACATCCAAGTACCGCACGTGTTCGCACCCACTTAATCCCAACCTAAAATTATCGCTAACCTCCCACCTAATCCTCTTCCCACACGCATGGAAACTGCGCGGCAGGAGCCGCCCCATCCTTTTCCCATGCCCGCGGAATGCCTCATCACCCGTTTACTCCAACCCCTGCCGCGCACTCCGCCTCACCTAAGCACAAAGTGGACGCGCGTGGGGCGCCCACCGGCGAAGGACGCCGTGCGCGAGCCCGCGGCGCGGAGGTACTCGCACCCCCTCGCCTCTCCGGCGACGCCGGTCTCATCCCTAAGCATGAATTGGCTGCACGAGGGCCGCCGCCGGCATGCGAGCCCGCGGCGCAGTGGCGGAGCCCTCCGCCCCTTGTCGGTTCGAGGTCCGCACAGGTCTCCTCCCTGGCGTCGTCGGCCTTATCTCAAGCTATTCTTCCATGGTCTTTTTTAGAAGATCAGGGAGGGGGAAACCCCCCTCCCCAGTTCCATTACTCAGAATGAAACCAGGTAGGTCCGAAAAATGTCATGTCCAGCATGTACCATAAGGCAAACTAGAAACTAGGAAGTAATGAAAACAAATTTATTCGAAAGAGAGCTGCTCGCAGGCAACCGAAGGAGAACTAGAGACGAATTACATCATGATCCGCAGCTTCGTTTTCACTGAGCCCGCTGGCGTCATCTTCTTGACCCTTTTCATCGGCACCGCCCCGGGTGATGAAGACCACACCCCCATCTCCTGAACTGAGACCGGGCTGAGGATGTTGTGCTTCACTGGCTTCTTCTCGCTGGTAGGGGACGTCGGTCCTTCATCGTCTGACAGACTGAGACCCCCCAAGCAAGCTTGCGTGTCCAGAGACGTTATCCACCTTTTATCCTCAGCGGCTGTTTGAGGTAATGCAACAGGTGAGTCAAAAAGGCTTCCAGCTCTTTTTGTTGCTGGGTTGGCAGAAGTATCATCCATGATCTTAGCGTCTTCAGGATTCTCCACCCTATCTGTTTGATATCAACCCAAGGAAGATAGTCAAAAATCATGTTGTTTCTAAATTTCCAGATGCACCAGAGGACCACAGCATTAACCATGTTCAAAACTAGATGTTTCTTGTTAGAAACCCATAGTTTCGCTACAGATTCATAACATAGTGTGTCTGGTTTCTTATAGAAATTGTGCACGATGTTCCAGATAGCAGTGGGCACCACACAGCCAAAGAATATATGAGTGATGCTTTCATCACAGGAGCAGAAAAGACATTCTTTACCTCTATCTATATGTCTTTTAAGCAGATTATCCTTAGTCATAAGCTTGTTATATCCCAGGAGCCACAAAAACATGTGAATCCTGGGGGGAACAGATAATTTCCAAACAGCAGGAATGAAAACTGGCTGCACCCCACGGAAGTTAATGATTGAATAAAGAGAGCTAGTCGAGTAAACACCACTGTTCTCTAATTGCCAGATCAGTGCATCTGTATCATCAGAGAAAGTAATACTTTTAGCTATTTCTAGTAGTTCACACCACTTCTCCATCATAGGTGGGGAAAAAGACCTCCTAAAGGAAAGTTTGAGGGAATCCCCATCCCAGGTAGATTGGATAGTAACATTTTTCTCCTCACAAATTAGGTAAAGATCCCAGAATTGCACAGCAAGGGGAGTTGTGCCTATCCAAGTATCTTCCCAGAACCTAATCTTAGAACCATCCCCCACAACCCATCTATATCCAAATTTGATGCTCTTGATCACAGAAACCACCCCTTTCCAGAATATGGACGCATTGGTGGAGGAGCTCAAGAAGATATTTGGAGAACTGGTGTTATACATGCTATCTATTACCTTTTTCCACAGCTTCCCTTCCCCCTGAATGTACCTTTTGAGCCAAGACCCGAGGAGGCACATATTGACTTCTTTAATGTTTGGAATGCCTAATCCCCCATATTCTTTCTTCATGCAGATCATCCCCCAGTTGGCTAAGTGGAGTTTCCTGTTTCCCTCAAAATCACTCCAGAGGCAGTGGGCCATTTGAGTGTTGATGAGATCCAGAGCCCACTTGGGGAATTTAAAGAAAGAAAGGAGATATATAGGGATACTAGCTAGGCAAGCTTGAATTAAAATCAGCCTCCCTCTATATGAGAGAAGCTTACCTCTCCAGCCAGCAATCCTTTTAAGGATTTTATCAATCAATGGTTGAATATCTTCCCTCCTAAGTTTATCATAGTGGAGAGGCACCCCTAAGTATTTAATAGGAAAATTACCAATAGGGCAGCCAAAGATCTCAGCAATGTCATCTTGAGATAGCCCTATCGGGACTAATTCACTTTTATTATAGTTAATCTTAATCTTCATCCCTGAAACCTTTTCAAAGCAATGGAGGACCAGTTTGAGGTTATTAGCCATCTCATGGTTTGCTTCAGAGAAAAGGATTGTGTCATCTGCATATTGCAGGCAAATGACTCCTCCAGGTTAGATCCTACTCCCAAGCCCCCTAATCAAATTGGAAGTGGCAGCTCTGTCTAGCATTTTGGTAAGTGAGTCTACTACCAGGTTGAAGATAAGGGGAGACAGAGAGTCTCCCTGCCTCATTCCTTTCCCAGTGGTGAAAAACTCTCCAATTACTTGATTGAGCTTCACAGCAACTGAACCCCCATGGGTGATTTTATCAACCCAGAAGAGCCACAACTCTCCAAACCCTCTCAGCTTAAGCATCTCTGCCAAAAAATCTAGGTTGACCATGTCAAAAGCTTTTTCATAATCTAGCTTTAGAACTAGGCCAGGATTTTTGGAGCTGTTAACAGAGTGTAAAATCTCATGTGCAGTAACCACACTCTCTAGGATGTACCTTCCTTTAATGAAGGCTGTTTGATTACTAGATATGAGCCTGTCTAAAATGCATGAAAGTCTATTGGTGAGGACTTTAGTAAAAAAATTTAAAGCTACAATTAAGTAGACTGATTGGTCTGAACTTTTTCATATTGACTTCATCCTTCTCTTTAGGAATGAGAGTGATGCTGGCGAAATTCAGTCTATAGATATCTAATTTTCCTAAAAAGAAATCATGGAACAGAGCCATGAGATCCTTTTTAATCAGATCCCAGAAATTCTGGTAAAACATGAAGGAGAGTCCATCCGGGCCAGGGGCCCCATCAGAGTATGAGCCCATAACAGCTTTTTTGACCTCTTCCTCTGTGAACTCAGCTTGACATAAGGAGTTTTCCTCGTCAGAGAATTTTTCTTCAGGTTTGAAAAAATCATCCCCGAGTTTGAAACCTTCCCTACTTTCTTTTCTAAAAGGATCTTTATAAAAGTTGGAGGCAATGTCCATCATCTCTTTCTCCTCGGAAACTATGCCATTGGGGCCTTCAAGCTGATGGACCATTGTTTTTTTCCTCCTTTGGTTAGCTACAGCTTGGAAATAGGCTTTATTCCTATCACCTTCTATAATGTCTCTGTCCCTGGATCTCTGCTTGGCTTTGGTTTCTTCCTTCAGCCAAAGCTTAGAGATTTCCAGGGTAAGGAATTTGAGTCTCTGCTGATCTACTCAGAAAGTTCAGATGTCTCAGCTTTGATGTCTAATACATCAAATTCATCCATGAGATCTTTTTTAACTTTTCTGAGCTCAGCTTCAACATTCTTGCTCCATCCCCTAGAGACTTTCCTAAACCTCCTAACCTTGATCTGCCAAATTTCTATGGCAGAAGAACCTTTAGTAGGTTCATTCCAAGTTTTTTGCACAAGATGTTTGAAATCTTCCCTCATCAACCACCAACTTTCAAATCTGAAAATATTGGTCCTAGGTGTCACCCCTACTCCAGAGTCCCATATGATCGGAGTGTGATCACTTCCAATCCTAGGGAGGGCTTTGGAGGATGAAAGAGGAAAGATACTGTCTAGTTCAGTGTTGCAGAACAGCCTATCAATGGTAGACATGATGAGGTATGTCTGATTGTTGGCCCATGTAAACTTCCTACTAGACATTTTAATTTCCATTAAACTCCAAATATCTATCCAGGCATTAAATTTATCACACCATTTCGGACATACTCTACCATTACTTTTATCAGACTGGTATCTAACTAGATTGAAGTCTCCCCCTAGAAGAGTAGGTGGGTGATCTTCAATGAAGAGTGAATGAAGATCAGAAATGAAGTCATCTTTGCCCTCTTCATATGGAGAACCATAGACAGTAATGATCCTAATCTTAACTTTCTTAGGTTTGTAAACTAGGAAGGCTGAAACAGAGAAATCTCTAACCTCCCGGTTAATTAATTCAAAAATATTATTATCAAAACCTACTAAAATCCCTCTAGTAGTACCTTTAGCAGGGAGGGATCCCCAACTAAAATCTCTGTTACCTACTATAGATTTCAGAAAGGAATTAGAAATCGCCTCTGTTTTGGTTTCTTGGAAACCAATCAGAGAAGGTGAGAGCTTGTTAACAATATCAATGATGAGAGGTTTTCTACCAGGGGCATCTATACCTCTAACATTGCAGAAGAGACAATTCATTTAATCCTACATTTTCTGGAGTGCTTGCCCCTTCTATAGTTGCAGACTTTAGTCCACACCTCCTCATCAATGATCATGTCATCTAGAGAAAGATTAGAAATGCAACTAATGTCAACAAATCTATTGTCAACTACATGTCTTGGTGATGTTATTTCAGAAGAGAAACCTAGGGTCTTCTGAGAATTATCATCACCTCCCATGTCATTTGCATTAGTGACTTTTAAAGCTAAGACTTCAGAAGTGTCAATTCTAACAATATCAACTATAGTGCTAAATTTATCATCTTGAAGAAGAGAGAAAGAATTTTTGTTGGCATTACCTTTGCTTTTAGGCTTTTCCAGGTTTTGGACCTCCTTTAGCTTCTGAGCCCTTTCCATGATGGTTCTCCCCCCTGCATCCACCCTCTCGCTGTGTCTGGTGACAGGAACTGGCCCCCATTTCTTCTTCTCTTTATGTGTCTGTGTTGTGTGTGGAACAGTCTCTTGATTCTGGTCTTGGAGTCCTTGATCTGGGAGATCTTGAAGAGTGTCTTCACCCTCAGCCACTTCACAGTCAGCTATATCATAGTTGTAGTGCCCAGTGTCATCAACCAGGTCCATGTCTCTAAGCAGGTTGAAACACTGTTCTTCATCTGGCAGATACTTGGTGATGAGATCAAGAAGCTCCCTCCTAGATTCATGTAGCGGAGGTGGCACACTGTCCATCAGCCTAGTTGGTGAAGCAAGCATTTCAACCTCCATTTCTGCCCCTGAAAGCCCACATTGATATCCAAACTGGTTTCCAGCACCCCTCCCAAGTGAGGTTAGTGAGGAGGTACTTTTCCTGGATCCTTTGTCAGAGCCATTATCAGAGTTTTTGGAGCTTTGGCCCTTGTCAGTGCCAGTAGCATCTTTGGTAATGTCACCGGTAGGAGCTTGGTTGTTCATCACAGAGCCATTTTGATCAGTGTTTGGTTCTACTTCTATCCCTATCATGTAGAATTCTCCATCTAGGAAGAAGAGCCTTTCTAGAGGGATCTTACTACTGTCTTTACACATCAATTTGATCCCGATGGATTCATAGAAGGTTTTAAACATGTGCTCCCAGTCTACATCAATCAAGAGCCCAAAAACTGTCTGGTCAAGGACTGCCCATTCACACCACTTGGGATTCATTCTTAGGAGCCTGACCCACACTTGTTGACCTTCAGCTTGAGCCTCTACTTTTCCATTCCATTCCTCCACATTAACTGTGACCCCTTCTTTTGAGAGCCCAAAGCAGGGGTATCCTGCTACCTGAGTAACAGGAATCTCAGGAGGAAACTTAACTAGGAAGGACCATTCATCTAATGACTTGATATGCCACGGCCAGCTAGTTTTGTAGATGATGGTGAATTCTGCAGCTAATTCCTCTTTAGTAATGTTGCCCTCCACCACATAGACGATCCCAATGTTTCGTAGAGTCCCAATCCTCTGAGCATTGACATCAGGCAGCTCCACATGGTAGAAGCCAAGTCCAGGGGCTGCACTTCCAATATATCTTGCTGTCTGGTGCGGTTTCTTCCTCACTGGGCACACTTCAGCCGTATGGGAGATCATCTTGCAGATTTGGCAGGATTTGGGCTTAGCCTAGTCCACGACTGGGTGACCAGGATCTCCACAGTTGAGGCAGATATCAGCTGAGTAAGCTTTCAGATCTGTCGGAACGTCAAGCAGGGTTTTCGCAGACCTCTTCGCCGCTTGCTTGCTCGGGCCTCTCTATTGTTGTTGCTTCTGTTGGCCTGCAGGGTTTGGTTGCCCTTTGGGGAAATTCTGTTGCCCCTGACCGCCCATCTGCGCTTTCGATTGAGGTTGCTGAATCTGGATCCCTGGCCCTGGTGGTGGAATGCCCCCAGACCTCCAAATCCAAACCCTTGTTGCTGTGCAGCCCACAGGGGTGGAGGGCCTTGCCATTGCCCTGGTGGTGGAGGATAATTTCCTGGGAGCTGATTCGGGAAACCCCATGGTGGATTTGGATATCCGAACGGAAATTGGAATTAGGGGAAGGATTCTGATCGAGCCCCCACCCCGAGGGCCGTGGATTATTGCCCCCTCCCCGTCCATTCTTGTTCTTGGATTTCCCCCTCCCTCTCCCTTGCTCAGCCATGGCCTCTCCCTCAATCCTTTGTTCGGGGTCTTCTGCGGATGTGGTGGTTGGCGGCGGGGTGGGAACCCTAAAATCTGCTTCCCACAGCTGGCTGAAAAAGGTGATATCCACCTCGTTGCAACTTTCTGCGATCGGCTTAGGGAAGGCGGAAAGAGGGAATGCGTTTCCCAGACAGCTTCTGGAATTCAAATTCCTCCCCCTTTTCCCCCTTTGAGCCTCTCTTCCTTTATCGGCGCTCCGAATCCAGTGAGGGGGGCGACAAGGCTGGAAGGATTGCTCGCTGTCGCCGCAGATCAGCGAGGGTGAATCGGCGGCTCTCAGGCCTGCCCCGACCACCGGAGTGAAAACAAAACCTCCAGCATCCTGTAAATCCAGGCTAATCTGTGACTCCCTCTGATCCGTCGCTGCTCTTCCGCTTGCCGCGCTCTGAACACCCTCCATTTCCCCCTCTGCGCTCTAGAGGTCGAAGCAGCTTCCTCCATCGCCCAATCCAGAATGGGGTCTGCAGTAAGAGGTTGGCCTTTGGCGAATAGCCTGTCCCTCTCTCCTTGATCCATCTTCGACATTGCCCTTAGGGCTAGGTGAAGCCGAGCATCTCGAACGCGGCCCGCAGAGATCACCGCATCTCTGGCTGCCCTCGTCGCCGCTCTTTGCAGCCTCTGCATCTCCTCCAGCAGTCTCTCGATCTCTTGATCTGAGGCCATTGTCCCCCCATCCCCTTGATTCGCCATGGTTTGATCTCAGGAGCGGGCCGAGAGGAGAGATCTCAGCCCTCTCCGGTGAGATCTGGAGCGCAACCCCAAGCCCGACCTCCGTCAGATCTGACTCCCGTCGCAGAGGAAACAGCCCCGACGGGGTGGCCCCCGAGGCGCGCCTCTGCGGCGGACGTGTGGTGGCTAGCGACGGAGGGGAGGTGGTGGAGGAGCGCCGGAGCGGTGGTGGGGTGGGAGAGGCGGGGGCGAGAGCGAGAGCGGAAACATGTGCTCAGTATCTCTCCCCCTTCACCTTGTGTTTGTACGTCTCTTCCATGGTCTTATCTCAATCTATTTTCAATCTATTCCGCCGCGCCCAACCCTCGAGTGATTGCTTTCCTGGACGCCACACATCCCATTCCTCACATGAGGCCACTGCCTGGATGCGGCGGCCACCGGGCCACATGTCCTCGCATGGACGCATCACACCATAGCCAACCCCATCTGCCCACTTCTAGCGCGCGGACCCCATGATATAGATGAAGCTGCTGCCTCAGCAACTCGAGGCCACACACGATTCGTGTAATTAGTTTAGCAAGGTAGGATGCTAGATACTAATTGAAACAAGACCAGTTGAAGGTTGAAAAATGTTCAAACGCCTGGCTATGTTGTTCATTAATATGATTTTGCAAGTAAAGTGAGCTGATTCTTCATAGTTGCAGATTTGCCGTGGCTCAACAGGTTAGCACAAGCTAGCCCTCAATTCTTTTTTCTAAATCAGATTTGTTGGTTCCTGAATTTACAGGCATGTAGATGTGCTTTTACTTAATACTATATTTTTCTTTTAATCAAGGCATATTTATATGTGGCGTTTTCACACGAAATTTGATGATATTGCATTCGCTCTAATTTCGTGATAACTAAGAACTAACACAAATGACAGAACATAAAAATGGACAGAAGACAAAATGTTAGATGAAGTTGACAATAGGCAAAATAACAGAAATAAACAACAGTGAGAAGGGAAGGTAGGAGGAGAAACAACATTTGAATAGATGGCTTGCACTTGTACTACCAAAAATGCGACAGAGACAAACAAAATAATAAAATCGTTGGCCCTGTGGCTTCCCATCAATCGAAACTAAGTGTCTATCCCTTCCGATTGTCTAGTCATTCCGATCAGAGCTCTAATTATTTTGAATTTTATGCACAAAAAGAGATAAGGTGATGGACACCACAGAGCTGTGCAATTTACTCTGCTAAACCTGGAAAATAGAGCACATGCAACCTCTACCACATATATTAGGAAAACAAATAGCTATTGTAGCTGCATCCGCTGAATTTTCTGCACTACTCCCTCCGTCCGGAAATACTTGTCTTAGGAATGGTTGTATCTAGACTTATTTTAGTTATAGATACATCCATTTTCAACCATTTCTAAGACAAGTATTTCCGGACGGAGGGAGTAGAAGAGATAAGACCATTGACACCACATAGCTCTGCATTTTACTCCGTTCAACCAGGAAAAGAGATAACACACAACCTCAACCACATATAATAGGAAAACAAATAAAAAAATAAAAATTGTAACTTCATCTACTCAATTTTCTGCACTAGAAGAGATAAGGCTATGGGTATGAGGAGGAGAGAGCACACACAACCTCTGCCACATATAGTAGGAAAACAAATAAAAATTGTAACTTCATCCGCTGAATTTTCTGCACTAGAAGAGATAACACCATGGACACCACAGAGCTCTGCATCTTGCTATGTTAAACCAGAAAAAGAGAGCACACGTACACAACTGAGGGAAAAGAGCAAGGAAGCTAGCCATAGAGATGGCGGCTGAGGCGCTGGTGAGTGTTTCCAAGGGGGTGATGAACTCTGTGTTAGAGAAGCTGGCCACTTTGATGGGGGAAGAGTACACCAAGCACACGAGCATGCAGCGGGAGGTGGCGTTCCTCAAGGACGAGCTCAGCAGCATGGACGCTGTCCTCAAGAAGCTCGAGAACATGGAAGAGGAGCTCGATCCACAGACGAGGGAGTGGAGAAACCAGGTGATGGATATGGCGTTTCACATTGAGGACTGCATCGACAACTTTATGCACGAATCTGGTGAGGATTCTAACAGAGGAGGTGTTGGCTTTGTTGGCAAAATTGCTCAGTACATCAACACATTGAGAACGCGTCACCAATTTGCCAACCAAATCCAGCAGCTGAAGACGTGGGTCAAAGATGTGAGCGAACGCCGGAAAAGGTATAAGCTCGATGAGTGTGCCTCTAGTTCTAGCTATGTAGCTGTAGATCCACGGGTGCCTGCGCTCTACATAGAGGCAGCCAATCTTGTTGGCATGGAGGGTCCAAAAGCGGATCTTATCAAGTTGTTGACGGCCGAGGAGGCTGCATCTGTCCAGCCTCTTAGAGTGGTGTCTATTGTTGGGTTTGGGGGTCTAGGAAAAACCACACTTGCAAATCAAGTCTACCATGAGCTTGGAGGGCAATATGACTGCAAGGCTTTCGTGTCAATATCACAAAGACCTGATATGATGAAGCTTCTCAGTAGGATCATCAAAAAACTTAAGATGCCACAACCAACCCATACTGACGAGGCGCAAGATCTCATTGAATACATCAGAGAATATCTAAGAGAAAAAAGGTACTCCCTCCGTTCCTAAATAATTGTCTTTCTAGAGATTTCAACAAGTGACTACATACGGAACAAAATAAGTGAACCTACACTCTAAAACATGTCTACATACATCCGTATGTTGTCGTCCATTTGAGATGGCTAGAAAGACAATTATTTGGGAACGGAGGGAGTACTTAATTACTTCTCAATCCCTATTGTATGCATGGTGGCTTTAAAGTTTTACCATCTCCAATTTATGCCTGCTATTTGCTATTATCTTAACATTTCATTGAATTCATGTATACTAATAGAGTGCATGTTTGATGTTAAACTTTTTTAGGTACTTCTTTGTAATTGATGATATATGGGATGAATCAGTATGGGAAATTATTCATTGCGCATTTCCAGAAAACCAAAAAGGTAGTCAAGTAATCACAACCACAAGACTTGAAACAGTAGCTAATGCAAGCTGCAACTATCAGCACGAGTTCGTTTACAAGATGAGTCCTCTTGATGATCAAAACTCAAGAAAACTATTTTTCAGTAGAGTTGGACAGGTTGATCTTCAGTCATTAGAAGAGATTTCGAATAAAATCCTACAAAAATGTGGGGGTCTCCCACTTGCTATTGTCAGTATTGCTAGTCTTTTGGTCAGTCAGCCAACTAGATCAGTGACACAATGGAAGTATGTTTGTGATTCTTTAAGCTCAAACTTGAGAACAAATCCGACTTTGGAGGGGATGAGACAGGTACTGAACCTTAGCTATAACAATCTTCCTCATGATCTCAAAACATGCTTGCTATATATTGCCATGTATCCAGAGGATTACATTATTATGAAGACAAATCTTTTGAGGGAATGGGTGGCTGAAGGTTTCATCCCTAAAGTACATGGCCAGGATGCAAATAAGGTCGCTGAAAGTTACTTTAATGAGGTTGTCAACAGGAGCATGATCCAACCTACTAAAATTAGGTATGATGGACAGGTCATAGAATGTAAAGTTCATGATATGGTTCTTGACCTGATAAGACTCAAGTCGGAAGAAGAGAAGTTTCTTAGTGTGGCAAATGATCTACAGGGCATAACTGCAGCATTGCGGAGCAAGGTTCGTCGACTTTCCCTTCAGTTGGATTATGGAGCAAATGAAGGCACAATAGAATCAAGCTTAAGCATGCCACATATCCGATCTCTTGGTCTTTTTGGCAAGTTTTGTTTCAAGTTCTCTATGTATGAACTCAAGTCAATCCGAGTTCTGAATGTTGATTGTCAGGGTGGTCGCATGGCTGATAGTATTGACCTCACACCAATCTGTAAATTATTTCATCTAAGATATTTGAGCATCATCAGCCACAAGAAAGATATGCCAACCCTTATTCTGCCAAACCTAATTGGGGACCTGAAACATTTGGTGACACTGAAATTGGATGTACATAGTACTACTTCCATGCCATCTGATATTGTTGATTTGCCTTGCTTGTTGCATCTGTATGTTCCTATTGGAACAAGGCTACCTGATGGAATTGGTAGGATGAAGGCCCTACGTACTCTGAGCTACTTCGATGTGCACATGAACTCGGTGGATAATTTAACAGGCCTCAGTGAACTTACAAATCTCAGGTCTCTTTCTTTTTGCTCTGATCATGATAAACAAACCACCAGCCAACATGGAATTTCTAGGGACATTTTCTGGTGTTCCGTGTCCAAACTTATGAGGTGCAATCTGAGAAATTTTCGGTCCGGTAGTAAGATATTTTCTCCTCCATCTGTTGAGTTGGCTTCTCTGATCACTAGCAATACGGAGAGGAATCTTGAGGAACTCCATGTTGCAGCAACTTGGACGTTTCCGAGGGTTCCAATTTGGACCGGTCAACATCAAAAGCTCCGCATGTTGGGAATTACCGTTGAGAAGCTGATGCCGGAGGATATTGATTTGCTCGCAGGGTTACCTAATCTACTGTACCTATGGTTGTGGATAAGAAAATCGCCAGGAAAAAGGATTATCATCGGTGGTGGTGCGGTGACATTCCAGGTTCTCAAATATTTGAGAATCACATGCTTCGCCCCGTGTCTAACCTTCATGGCTTGGGCGATGCCCGAACTCCAAAATTTGGTGCTGGAAATCCATGAGCAAGGGGTGGAGCATCTCGGCCCCTCGATCATTAAGGGCGTGGAGCACCTGCCGAATCTTAGGCAAGTTGACGTTGGTATTTGCTTTGAGCGAGCGGATACAGAGTCACAAAGAAGGGCTGCCGACGCGGAGGCTATCTTGACGAATGCCATCAGCGTCTCTCCAGGACACCCAAGCATCAAGATGAGGCTTGAAGATGGCATGAAATATTTTAAACTTTCATGTGACAGTTCAGATGGGGGTGATGAGGTGGCGAGGCAACCGAACGATGCAGGTACCCTCCTATTAAAACTTCTGCTTACTTGGATTCCTACAGCACTTATTCATCCTTGGAAAGCAGTATGCCTGAACGATCATTTGTTGGTGCATGCATGCACACCAAATAAGTTACTCCTGAAACATCCTTCCTTTGTTCTTGAGGTCAAATATATGTGAATCTATGAAGCCTAACACAATTTTCCCCCTCCTGGCCTCCTCATGTTTTTTATATTTGCAGTTGATGGATCTACCGAGGCAGCCGCACATGCTCCATCGACCACCGCTGATGGATGAACAAGATTACAAGAAATTCACAGTAGGGTGCGGAGCCGCACACAACCAACACGTATGCTACAATAGTCAAGATCCATCGCTCCCCAGATTTCGCACTACACATCCAATGAGTCATTCCAGGTGTCGACCATTTGGATGGTAGGATAGAGACTTGTGTAGTGCCGTTCCCTGATGCTCTGTTTCGACCAGCAGTGGTGAAGAGGAGCGCGAGCAGTGGCCGGCCGCCTGACGAAACTGAAGAGGAAAACAGAGCATTTGGTAAAATTGCACCGCTAATGCCAGTTTACTATAAGGAGATGAGATGAAATGCGGATGTATGAAGGCGTTTCAGGGGTTGTTTTGGAAGACTAGTATTGGACTTAGTAGCCCAGTTAATTAATTCCTTTGTGAACTAATATAACATCTTTTAGATCATTAAAGTAGTAATCTAAAAGATATTATATTAGTTTACTGAGGGAGTACTACAGTTTGCATTGCATGCGTCTGATGGCTTGCATGACAGGGTCAGCTAGGCTATATACTTTTTTTTTGGAAAAGGAGGATGACCCCCAACCTCTGCATCTAGGAGATGCATACGGCCACTTTATTGATTATTCTCGAGGACCTTGCAAAGTATTACAACAATATATCTGAATCCGCCATCTTGGCAACATATGCCACTACTCCTATCCATATGATGAAGAAGTGCTACCTGGGCCAAATACTCGGACCACTCACCTAAGCCTATCATCAAAAGCCAGAAGCGCCAGCCGAGCCACATACCGGGTCTGGGGCATAAACTGGTCTGACGCACTCACATGTGTCGTCGCCGCCATCTTCCACAGGCCCGTCTTCAGAGCAGATATTGAGGCTTCTACCTTGTCAGGCCACTCTGCCATCGCCGCCACCATGACGCCAGACAACTGCCTCCACCTGCGCGAGTCCATCACCGCGCATCGGGCGCCGAGTCTCCACTGCACCACGCCGCCGAGATCCGCCGTCATCAATGTGTAGGATGAAGCACCGCTC
Organism: Aegilops umbellulata; assembly: GCA_032464435.1. NCBI lineage: Eukaryota > Viridiplantae > Streptophyta > Magnoliopsida > Poales > Poaceae > Aegilops > Aegilops umbellulata. Next base: position 442,949,069 of record CP136059.1, on the reverse strand, counting down.
CACCAAAAAAGGCGCCCACTGGTCCCTCGATCCTCAGCTGCTGTCACCGACCCCATACTGAGCCCGCCACCACACTGCCCTCAAGGCGACGCCTTCAAGAAGGTCACGGCGCCAAGGACGCCGCCGCCGCCCACCGAAGTTAGGTTTTCACTCGAGAAGCAAGGTGGTGGGGTGTGGAAGGGCAGACCTCGACCGACGTCTCCATGAAGAAATCGGCGCCCGCGGACGTCGTCGTCGTCGCGGCCGGCTGGAGCCGACCAGGGGTTTCCCCTAATCTGGATCCCGACCACCAGAATCACCCGCAACCGAAAGGCAGGCCAGACGCCTACACAGCCAGGGACCGTCGAGGGTGAAACGCACCGAGCAGGGGAAGATGGCCAACAGCCAGATCTGATGCCGCCAGCCACTAGGGCAGCCACGCGAGGTCCCAACCCACCGAAGATCCGCCGGCCACCCGACCAGATCGCCGGCACCGCGCCCACCCCACTGCTCACCGCAGGTGACAAGGGGCCTCGCCGGGGGCCGCCGCCCAGATCCAAGACCCTCCGATGTGAACCAGAGCAGTGCATGCCCCGCCGCCGCAGTCCCCGGCTGCCCCATGGGCCTTGCCCGGCGGCAGCCTCGTGCGGCGGCGAGGGGGAAAGGGGAGGGAGAGGGGCCCACTAGGGGCGGCGCGGGTGAGGGGCTCGCGGGGTGGTCCCTGCTAATATACGTGAGCAGTAAAATCAATCTTGGTTGAATCCGATTATATCATCATTAACAAACCCCTCGATGTTCCCTGCTAATCGATCGGTGTAAAACCGTGTAATGGGCACAACAGAGACGTTGATCTAGTGCACAACACAGCAATAAAGCATAGAAAACGTAGAGGCGACGGGGTCGATGAACAGGAGCGCTACCTGCACTCGGTGCCGCCGGGCCGTCGCGGCCGCCCGGCAGCGCAGCCTCGTGCGCCTGACGCGCGGTGGGGTCCCTGAGCTCAGCCCCGGCGCACTGGGCGCCCGACGCATTGCTCCCGCCGGTGGCCAGCTCCGTTGTCGCCGGCGTCTGGATTTGGGGAAGAAGATGCGCACCTCGGGTGAAAGTGAAACGAACAGGCGAGAGAGCAGGGGCGAGGAATACACTGAGAATGGGCTGGCTGAGATAACGACCTGGGCTTCCTTGGCGAAATCAGCCCAGTTAAAATGGATATCAATTCAAGATGGCAACACTAACCTGAGAGCAACTAGTTAACGAGTGCTCCTTCAGGAGCCTCGCAACGATCAACGTCACTTGGCATGCTCTCAGCCATTCGTCACGTGTCGCGCTCTGGACGCTCCGTCCGGATTTTATTTTTTTTATTTTTTCGCACGCGTTTTCAGTTTTTAAACAGTTTTTCTGGGGTTTTTTCGACGTTTTGGTTTTCCACCGGTCTTCCTTAGCTTTTCGATCAAAACAAATTGGAAACAAAAAAATTGCGCGAAAAAACGTGTTTTTTTTTCTTTCGCGAAAGTCACGGTTTTTCTTCCGCGAGAGGCACGGTTGTGCTTTAGCTAGAGTCACGACCGTGCCTTTCGGAAACAAAAAAAACACGTTTTCTGTTTTTCTTTCTTTCATGAGAGTCACGGTTTTAATTCCGCGAGAGGCACGGTTGTGCTTTCGCGAGAGTCACGACCCGTGCCTCTCGGAAAGGCAAAAACAAAACGTGTTTTCTGTTTTTTTTCTTTCGCGAGAGTCGCGTTTTTGCTTCCGCGAGAGGCACGATTGTGCTTTCCCGAGAGTCACGGCCGTGCCTCTCGGAAAGGGGAAAAATACGCGTTTTCTGTTTTTTTTCTTTCGCGAGAGTCATGGTTTTGATTTCGCGAGAGGCACGGTTGTGCTTTTACGAGAGTCGCGGCCGTGCCTCTCGAAAATGAAAAAAAAAACGTGTTTTCTATTTTTTTTCCTTCTACGAGAGTCACGGTTTTGCTTCCACAAGAGGCACGGTTGTGATTTCGCGAGAGGCACGGGCGTACCTCTTTCGAAAAGGGAAAAAAACCGTGCTCCCGGTTCGGTTTTTTCGTCCGATTTTTTTCATGGAAAAAAAGTTCGTCAAAACCTATCAACATGGGATCTAGTTTTGAAGATCTCGACGCGAGAAATCCAATGGTGAAAACGGTTCGAGATCTGGACGCACGGTTTAAGAGATAAAAACGTTTTGAATAAACGGATCTACAAAAAAGAGAAAACTCCCAGGTTGCGACAAGTGACGCGCTGCATGTGCGCCACTTGTCGCGACCTGGGAAGGTGGAGTGTTCTTTGCAACGACTACTCCTTAATTAGTGATTTCGCACTAACCCGCCCAGTCCCATGTTTGGTTACGTCAACCCAATGGTCTTCATTTCGTCCCTGCAATACATTATGACGATTGAATAAAAAGCTTCGGAGCTTGCCTCAAAAAAGAAAAACTAACCCACCCAGTTCGGCCTTTCGGAAACCGTCTACCTAGGTTTCTCGCTTTCTACTACCTTAAGCCCTAATCCAATGTCAATCTCTCTCTTTTCTTTGAGAGAAAATCCCATGTCAATCTTTATTTTTTATGGAAAATCCAATGACAATCTTAACTCTAGCTAGGTTTCTGCTACCCTAAGCCGTTGCCGCTTCACGCTAGTGGCTTCGTTTAGCACCCTGGGCCTTACAATGCAAGGGGCTTAGCGAATGTGCTTAGAAAAACTAGTTTGTTTTTTTAAGCATCAATGTTTTTTTATACATGGTAGACGCTTAATTAAGTATCCATTCTATAGAAACAAGCATGGGGTTTAAAAAATCTATTTCTTTTGCTAAGCACCTTGCATTGTATAAGGCATAACCACTCTAGGGTGTGGTCTGGTGTCGCCATCGCTTCTTCTTTATTTGTGTTTTTCCTCACCATGTTTATTGGTAGAAATTAGTGGTAGGGAGTGAGAATTTGAGGGGTACGAAACTCCCATTCCTTTTTTCCTATTGTAGCCAAACACACCGTTGAGGTTTGAGGTCAACTCGTATTAAGAAGCGCTCATATGTAACATATGAAGGCACGCCTCCATTTCTTTGAGTTCAAACAGTAACTTCTACCTGTCACGCAACCTTAGAAGTTCTACTCGTATTTACCCCGGGTTCCTTTCAGGATACCAAAATGTAGGTAAAATCTTACCCACCTTGATTTGTTGGCTCTCTTTGTTGATTAATTTGTTGAAAGGAACTATTGAAACCCCCCTAATGCTATCACTCATCTTCATCTTGGCAGCACTTATCAAAATCTCATGAGACTTTAAGGAGTAAAACGACGAACAAAAAGATCAACAGACATGTCAGGAGAGAAAGGGATGGAAAAAAGGGCGGTAAAAAGTGGGAAAAAAAGAGAGAAAAGAGAAGAGAAGAAAGCAAAGAAAAGGAAAGACAATAAAAGAGAAGCAAAGGAAATAAAATAAAGAGAGAAATAAAAGAAAACGAAATACAGTTTGTGGAATGTTGTATATCGGCAAAGCATAGACATCAATAAAAAGAGAAAATAAATAATGTTTTGTTGAGTGCCTTCCCTCCATCAACCATGGCAAACAAGAACACGTGTCCTGATTTCTCGAGTAACAGTCATGTTTTTTGGCCTGCACTCTGCCTGGTGTCCTAGTTTTGCCGAGTGTTTTTTTGGTGCTCTATTTAGGAGGTGCTTTCACAAGTGCCCAACCAAAAAAACTCGGCAAAGAGCTAGACACTTGGCAACTCCATCGATTACTCCATCATTTGTGGGTCACAGTCTCACACATTGGTTTAAATTTTGGTGCTCGCATTATTTCTAAATTCGGCAAGATGGTAACATATACTAAGATGGGCGCTCGCATTATTTCTCTAGCACCCGGAGTAGGTTCAGTAGTGCTAGGATATACTAAGACTATCAACAGTGGAAGTAACATAGATAGTAACATCACACATATCTAGATAAAATAGATGATGAAGCAAGCAATAAATAAAGAAAAAGAGAGAAAAATGGTAACATATCTAGTTACTAATAAGATGAGTAACATCACACATACCAAGGCAAGATGAGTTATATCATAATAAATGAAGTGTTACATGCTACCACACATATGTTACTCCTCACTATAAAGGTAGTAACATAGACTAGTAACATGTCTAGACTAGTAACATAGACATGTTAGACTAGCCACAGTGGGAGTAACTTCAGTAGTAACATCGAGTCCAACTCAGCAAATTTTCTTATGTGGCAATGAGTTAATGAGGAGAGAGGTAGTAGTAGTAACTTAGCTAGTTACTGTAACATCACATGTCCCAATGCAATATGAGTCTATAACATAATAAATGAAGCTCTACATGTTACCACACTTATGTTACTACCCACTATGAAGGTAGTAACATAGTTTTGAGATATGTGTATGTTACTAGTGTATGTTACTCTCTATTTTGGCTAGTCTTAGGCTGGCCATAGTGGGGTAACATAAGTAGTAACATGCACTTGGGACTCGCAAACATGCTTATGTGGCAGGCAATTAAAGAAGAGAGAGATGGTTATAATAAATGTTATGCTACTATGTGTTATGCATGACAATAAATAAGACTACCTATGATACTAATCTATGATACTCCCTCTGTCCCATAATGTAAGACGTTTTTTGACACTAGTGTAGTGCCAAAAAACGTCTTACATTATGGGACGGAGGGAGTACTATGCATTATGGATGTAGTATCATACACTAGTATCATATGTATGATACTAGTATATGATACTCCCCACTATGACCAGCCTTACTAGTCTATGTTACTATCCATTATGGCTAGTCTAAGATTAATAAGCAGCGGCTGCACCATGTGCACATGGGCCAAAGAGGGGAGCCCACTGTAGGCAGCTTGTACTCAAAAACCCACACCACGAACGGAAGGATAACGTTTTAGAGGATTGAATCGCATCAATCAACGGACGCTACCACGGAGTCTGCTGCCATGTCGCTCCTGTGGCACTAACCGGCCGCGAGAGGAGGTCCCGCCGCGCTCGTCCTTGTTGGAGTTACCCGGGAGGTGAGAGTGCCGGGTGCGACGCCGTTGGAGGCGCCGTTCGCGAGCCCGAGTGCCGCTGGGCTCCATGTGTCAGCGCGGCCAGAGCCTCGTGCGCGGTGTAGACGGGAGCGTGGCAGGGGTGTCGTGGATCAGAATGTTCACAAAAAAATAGAAAAGGATAAACTGTGGCAACACTTTTGTTAGATGGGGTATGACGGATGAAATTCTCTTAGATGGGGTAATTAGTATAAAAAAAGGTCAAACTTAAGGGTAAAAAAGCGGAATTCACTTTTTATTGGTCCTATGTAAACAAATATGGGTATATTTGCCAAAAAATGAGCTTTTGGAGATGACCCTTTCCATTTAATCATGGTAATTCAATTAAAGAACTGCAACGGGAAAAAAAGGTTGGCAAAAACATTTGTAAATATGGTGTTGTATTTTCTAGGCTGTGGGTTATCAATGATCAAAATGCATGGATACGTTAAGCATAGAGCATGCATGGCATAGGGAGATCTAAACATAACAAAATCTTACAATAATAACTAACAGAGTAGCTCACAAACACACGCTACAAAAAACTTAAATGAAAAGTATCACACGAGGGCTTGAGATCTCTCAAATGCATACGCTCCTAATAGACAACTTCTCCCCTTTTGGCATCAAGACACCAGAATGGTCTGCGTCTGTACATGATGGAAAAGTTGAGCTGTGTTCCGGTAATAGTTGAAACAGATTCTTTGGAACTTGCACAAGCTTTTAATGGGGCCATTCAGGTGTGGAGTCCATACTCCGCTATACTAGCATATTGTTTTCAGATTGCATCTAGAATTGGGAACATCTCCGTGCAACATTGCAACAAGGAAGCGAACATGGTGGCACACACATTAGGTAGACATGCTTTTACTTCTAATTCTTTTGTGTTTTGGGAGGGTAATCCCCCTAGCTTTGTTGTCCCGGCTGTAATGAATGATGTATCGTTATTCAACTTGAAATAAAGTGCACCATGATGGCTTTCCCTCAATAAAATAGACACACCAGAATGGGAAAAGACGGTGATAGTGAAACCTAGACAAGAGGAGGGCCACTCGCAGCGTCATCTTGATCTTCGCAAAGCGTCAGTTGGCCAGAGGGTTGGAGTTGTTTGTGGCAACACTGTCACGATCCTCCGAGCCAGCGTGAACCTCGTAAGTCGTAACTACGAGCAGCTCGCTCGGCCTCCCTAGAGCGTTGGTACCTCTTCACCCTTATTCATGTCTTTGATTTTGACGCCTCTGAATGGACTTGCAAATGCTGAACGGGTTGTTGAAACCACGCACAAATAAGTTCTTCTCTTTCTGGTCCACTGGAAGGACTCTCATTGAAGGTGCCATAGGTGCATTGGGGTTGATTCTAATGTTAGAAGTGACTCCCTCGTTGTATGTGACACAGTCCTCAGGCCTCTGATTGCGCCTTTTCTTGGCGCCCTTTAGCTCAACAGGGACATTAGGCTTCCACTTCTTGTTGCGCTTAGGAAGATGAACACGATACCCAGCAATTGCAGCAGCTGGACAGACGGACTCAATCAAAGCCTGAACAAAAGGAGCATAGATGCAAGATTTCTTCTCCATGACACAATGACGAAACTCAGCAAACATGAAGTCAAGAACATCCACCTTCTTTCTCTGCTCAGCATAGACAAAGAGATCAATGGTAGTGCTCCGCAAGTGCTGACCATCTTCAGCCCTGGGAGCAAGAGTGTAGCGGAAAATGTGTTGAAGAACATCATAGGTGGGCTTCAATTTCTGAATAGATCTAGTGACAGGAGAGGTCTCTGGCTTGTAAGCAAATGCAATCTCATCTCTGTGGCCCTGTCCAGGCTCCCTAGCACGAGCAAAATCATCATTGGGCTCCACAAAGAAAGGATATCCAATGATCTCAGTAAACTTGGACATGGGAGCATGACACCTCCGGTTGCCAGACATCCAATGCAAGGTTCTATTATCATCATCGCCAAACCACAAGGTGGCATAAAACTGCAGCACAAGCTCTTCACTGAATCCATGATTGAATTGCAGAAATGGAATGATCCCCATACGCTGAAGAATAGGGTAAACACCTGGATATAAGTGTGAATTGAGGCGCACATAATCAACATCAATGTCTTTGTGGTGTGCTAGCTTGTCCTTCTTCACCATAAGAATCTCATCGAACACCCTCTTCTGCTTGTGGTTCCAGAAACGCGGATCCACATAACGGTCAGGGTCACAGACATACGGATTCTCATATCTGTAAGCCCAATAATCAGGCTTATGCCACTTATCCATGTTCAAAGTTTCTGGAGTCGCCCAGTTTATCTCATCGCCTGAATGTTGCATAGCGTCATCATCAGACTGTCCATCCTCTGACTGAGAAAACTGCTCAAGAACATCTGGCTTCTTGGCTGCCCTACGAGCCCTGTCGCCCTGAGGAACACCACATAACCTATTATTCTCTAAGCATGTTGTTTAAAACGTATCTGTTTAGTGATACTTGGTATTAATTAATCAATACACGTCAGAATTATTTATAGGAAAAATAAACTTGTAGAATTGATTGTTTGAAAACTCTAAATATTATGCTAAAGTAAAAGTACATATTCATTGTTTTATTTTTGTCGAAAAAAATACTCGTTGTTTTCTCTAGTTAAAAGGCTTTCGACGGCTACGTATCTCTTATAGTAGTTGTTTCATTTGAATAAATCTTTCCGGCAGTCTCATCGGTCCCTTTGGACTTGGTCATTGAAACAAAATCCGAAAAAGGGTTTCCCCCGCTTTATAAACACACACGCCACACCACACACACACCCAAGGCTGGATACAAAGACGCTGAGAACAGCAACAGAACCCCAACAAAATCCTAGCAAACATCAGATGAAAACAATAAGTACTAGTACGAAGTTGTCGGGGCCCTCAACCATGGGCGAGCCACCGCGAAGAGGAGAAGCCGTGTAAGACGAACAATAAGCTCCAAAGCGGCGCCTTCAGCAAGGGAACGACACCATCCCGTCGCCACCGTCCAATCCAAGGATTAGGGTTTCCCCCGTACCACTCTGGCGACCAATGAGATGCCGCGGCCGCGCCTTCAAGAAGGGGACGACGTCAGAATGCCGCCGCCGTCGGCCTAGCAATGCAGAACGGGTTTTCACCCCAGCTAACACTCACCGTCACCGGATTGGTTTACAAACAACCGCAACGCCTGCATTGAATGACCCACCCCGGTCAACACGCCGCCCACACGGCCATGATGACCGGACAGCATCCGAGCCGCGTGCTCCGCCCATGAGCACCACGGCTACCACCAACCGGGCCGCCGCCACGACATCCAAGCCCCACCCTCAACCAGGACATACCAAACCGACGCGGCCAACCGGAACGAAGCGGAATATCCCCTTCCACCCCAAAGCCGACACCTTGGCATGGTTGATGGCCTCGGCGGCCGGATCTGGGCCAGGGGAACTCCGGCGGCAACCCGAAGCAGCCGCCGGATGCAACGGAGGGGGCACCCTGCCCCCTTCCCGAAGTCCCCTGCCACCATGAGCATGCCTAGCGCGCACCACCACACCATGGAGCCAGCCCGGCCTGACGAGCCCGCTGCTAAATCCATAGAAGAGGGAGGGAGCTCACCCGAGCCCAATGCAGATGAACCGCCGCGGGAGAGACCCACCGTTGCCGCGCGCAGACCGGCCAACCATTGTGACCGCAGCAGCGCCGCTACAGACCACCCCACGCAGATGCCAAGACGGACCTCTGCCAACGCCCCGCGCCGCTCGCCGGCATCCATGAGCCGGATCCGAGTGGATCGGACCGGATCCGCGCCATCACGCCACCTCCCAGATCTGGATCCGCTGCAACCACCGCACAACAGACGAGCCCGCCACTCGTCGGCGCTGCCCCACCAGACCACCTCGCCGCCGAACACCGAGCACGCCGCCACGCCATTGGCCCCGCCATAGCCCGGCGCCCCCGCTCGACCAGCCGCTGAAGCTAGCCACGGTGCACGAGGAGGGGGGAAGAAGAGGCCCCGCCGCCGCCACCGCCGGTTGGGCTTCGCCCGACACGTCGCTGGGCGGCGGCGGGGGGGGGGGGGGGGAGGACAGTGGAGAGGGGGGTCGGGCCGAGGCGGACAAACAAACCAAAAATAACTACTACGTATACTCAGTGTTTGGTCCAGCCCATCAGTGAATAATATACTCCTCCCAACCCAATTACTATTAGACGGATTGCCTGGAACAATACACACGTGTGTGATTAGCTACTGAGCAGCTTCCTGCTTGCTGCTGCATGTGCACGGAATGCTTTGCTTACTGCTGCATTAGATGGATTCACCCGGCTGCCTGCTGCATATGTTGGCATTAGATCGATTCACCGGCTCTGCTTGCTACTGCATCTACACGACTGTCTCGTGCTATGCGCACAACCGCCAAGACGATGGGCTGATGACCGTCGATGAGCCAAGCTACCAAAAGGATGGAAGGAGCAAGATATGTTCAATTACAGTGTAATTTTACTTTAAGCTTATCTCGAGAAAAACCCCCTTATTGCTTGCCACTCTCCGCCACTGATTATAACGATACATTGTCAAGAATCATATCAACAGTACCATTTGTTTCCCACGGCCCCATCTTTGTTTCCTCTCATATGGTACAGTTTTTTTTTCGGGTCTCTCATATGGTTGAGTTGTCATCCCAAACTGCTCCTTCCATTTTTGTTTAGATGATGAACATTATATCTTCCTCGCCTCAACATCCTAGGATGCACACAACCATCTTACTTGCACCATTACTAGTTTATTATTTATTGCCATTTTGATTTCTTTGAAATGGCATTCTATGTATGTTGTATGACACATTATCTATGCCGGGGGTCTTCTTCCTTTTCTAAAAAAAAATGAGACACCATCTATTTTCAAACAACCCAGTAATAGTCAATTACAGACGCCAACTCACAATCTGTCCAGTAAAGAAGTCAAGCTATAGTATCTCTAATTAGTGAGCTCACCTCAGTTGATGTGTACCTTAATAGTTGTGGCTCGCTAGATTCTACTGCCGCATCTTGATAATTCTGATTTCCTATGCTCGACTCCAACAAAACCATTGTGGAAAAACCCTCACATTTCGCTTCGTCCAACACTTCAGAAATTTTCTTGTTGTTGGACGTGTTTTCAGTGAATCTCAACTGTATGAGATCCTTGCTCATATTAGTGTTTAGTACCGGCAACTCTTCGCTGGCTTCCACCTATAGATACACAGTCAACTGATGAGAGTTTTCAACAAATACGGAAGTTTAATTTTTATCTGATATTTCCATGAATCTTGACTTTTCATCAAAACAAAAAGGAAAAAAAACATTACTGTTTAATCTACATATACTAGGAGTCTAGGACCATTGTAGTGCAAATTATATTGGAATGCTAATACAGCAGAATAAATTATGAGCTGATTCTACTACTGCACAGACATATTTGTGTAGAAGCTTTCATAAAATTAAGTTAAAACATCATGTACAATGAGAAATGGGTGTTCATACTTGGTCTACTGCATCAAGAACTTGGATTATATCCTTTGCAGTAGGCCTTTTCTCCCTACCAGGGTTCAAGCATTTTCGGGCTATGTCGATGCATTGCTTTATTTGTTGGGTATATTGTTCCATCGGTTTACAAATTGATGTGGACACGAATTTGATCCTCCAAGTTTCAAGTACCTACACAATTGCAACAGTGAGCTAGGATGATGGTATACATGCCAAGGCTAGATTAGTTCATCTTACTTCCTTTGTGAAGCACTGGAATGATATGTCGGTACTCTGTTGACTATCTTGCGGAACATCTGGATAGTCCCTACGACCTGTGATTATCTCTATAATTATAGCACCCAGACTGAAGATATCTGCCTTCGTGGAGATTGTGCCTTTGCTGAGGTATTCTGGTGCCATGTATCCACTAGAAGACAACACGGAAATATGAGGCACTGAATATGTAAACAGAGATATAGTACAAAGTAACCGACGAAAAAAAAAGATGGCGCTACAAGAGGCATAGCTTACAGAGTTCCGACATGATTATTAGTGTCAGTTTGTGATTTGTTCTTGGTAAACATCCTTGACAATCCAAAATCCGCAATTTTTGGAATCATAGCAGCGTCCATCAATATATTCTGAGGTTTAAGGTCCATATGAGCTATACGACATTCCTCGTGAAGGAAATGCAAGCCATTACAAATCCCCTTGATTATCTCATATCTCGTATTCCACTCCAGGCCAAAAGATGAATGGGGGAAAGACTCATCTGTAGAAATTGATAAACCGACGGAAATTAATTCCAAGCCCACTTAATAAATACGATTGTGGTGCCATCAACATCATATGAACTGATGGGAGGCACGAGTACACGGCCCACCATCTAGGTTTGAGTACCCTTTGGATTAAAAATGTGGGTGCCATGTTACTTCCCATACAAATCGATGCCGTGTTTCTTCTAACAAACCTCCATTGCTCCCTCCCTCTTGCGTGTGAGTGTGTGAAATCAAATAATATGCAGTTTTTACTATGCCAGTGCTCTGAAGATATACCAGTCATCCTTAGGCTATAGAAGCTGCTAGAATAATAGTTTTTGAGCTGTGTTCTAATAAAGTGAACTCGAGGAAAGACAAATAAAGAAAAATAAGCTATGTATAGTGCTTGGTAATCATACCAGATATATGTTTGTCAAGGCTTCCGTTGGATACATACTCGAAGCAGAGCAACCTGTTCGGCATTTCAGCAAAAATATGCTTCCCGCTCCCTTTTGGGACCTCTATTGCTTCCCATTTTGATTCTGCACAGTAACCTACAAATTGTACTACATTTTCGTGCTTAATCCCCATAAGATAACTGACCTCATTCCGGAACATCTCCTCTTCTACACGTATTTCATCTAGCTTCTTTACAGCAATAATGTTACCACTTGACGGAAGAATTCCCTGTGTAGCAAAACCTCTGTTCTGAGCATGTACGTGCGTCTTTGACTAACCACTGCTGCTAACATTTGGAAAGTGCAGCGAAAAGAATTGGCCATACCTTGTAAACCACTCCATACCCACCTTTGCCGAGCACTAATTCAGTCGAAAAATTAGATGTGATGTTCTTCAAAAATTCTAGTGAAAAGGATATTGGTGTAGCATTTGAATCCTGTAGCTTATTCTCTAGTTTATCATGTTCTCTCGCCATATCTGATTACACGGAAACATTTTGAATATGCTGAAAGAGTATGGTCTCTTAGACAGATAACATGAATGCGTTCCAGATGGCAGTATCTTCCAGAATAACCATGTTTTTGATGGCACCAGCACCAGCACAAGCATTATCTATTAATTATTTGGGTGGCTTATTCCCTTTTTTGCGAACTGGTATGACTTATTCCAACCATGTAATGAAATACTTGCTCAAAAGTCTAGAGGAATAATTAAGAGAAATGAAATGCAATATCTATGGAGTTGTGCTTTGGTACACCCCCTAGAAAAGTTTATAATTTTCGAGACAAATCATCGGTGCAGATTAGAACTTGCACTTTACTTTAAAAGGGCAATAAGTACAATCTTATATCCATTCTATATCTATCTATCTTCTTCTATCTATTATCTATTTTATTATACACTAAAGGACAGTGCTAAATTCCGACCAATCGGTGGATAGATCCAAACGCCTCAATTTCTATTTGATGCATTTTCTCTGCTAATTAACTATGCATGCATGTGTAACTTTATCTATTCTCTTCTTGGTGCGTGCATGCATGTCCATATTAAGTTAGTTTAACTAGCAGCACCTAGTTACATGCATGCGGCAAAAACAAAAGTGATGGTGTCAGCAGATTCCTTTTAAATTTGGAAATTTAAAATGTTTTGTAGCTCAAACCGTCGCTCCGACTGAAAAATTATTTTCACGTAAAATATTCGTAGCGATGAGATCTTCAAATATAGATTCCATGTTGATACATTTGGATGATTTTTTTTCTGGTAAAAAGTTACCACGTATGCTACATAAGTTTTCATGCCTGTGGTGCATAAGTTATCATGTTGTTTACATAGAAATTACCGGGGCATAAAAAAAAGTTCCTCCAACTTTCTCTTCACAAGCACATGTGTGCATTCATTGGAGAGAAATTTTTTAATGCCATCGTAGTCCTTCCCTGTTCTAAACTTCAAAATGTTTTACCACGTATAGATTCCATGTTGATACATTTGGATGATTTTTTTTTGGTAAAAAGTTACCACGTATGCTACATAAGTTATCATGCCTGTGGTGCATAAGTTATCATGTTGTTTACATAGAAATTACCGGGGCATAAAAAAAAGTTCCTCCAACTTTCTCTTCACAAGCACATGTGTGCATTCATTGGAGAGAAATTTTTTAATGCCATCGTAGTCCTTCCCTGTTCTAAACTTCAAAATGTTTTACAACTCAAAACCGTTGGTCCCATAGTAAAATCACTTTCACATATAAACTTCATTGTGATGAGACCTTCGAAACTAGATCTCATGTTGATATGTTGTGACTTCTGACGACTTTATTCATGCAATTAAAACCATTAAGGTGCGCGTGAAGGGCGGCCAACCAGCTATGCCATGTGGCGCAAGCTGGTTGGCCGCAGTGAGAAATCTTTTGCATTTCTTTTAGATGATGAAGGTGTGGATTATTTTCTAAATGTATTTTTTAGATGGAGATGAGGACCTTGATATTTTTTAAATGAAGGGTTTTGCACTCGTTGGTAGGCTGTTGTGGTAAAAAAAATTACTTCCTTCCCACTGAAAGCGCATCGCCGGAAATCCTGAAATAATTCCAGGAATAATGCGAGCACCAAGATTTGAACCCTGGTGGGTTGGGGATACCACTGTCCACCTAACCAACTCAACTACAGGTTGATTTGCAAAAAAATTACTTCCTTTTTAGATGAATGTGATGATTTTTTAGATGAAGGCGAGGATTCTATTTTTTAAATAGAAACGTGCGCATAGCTTCCTCTCAAGCGGCGCCACAGGGTGGCGCCCCTATCAATAGTAGTTATCAAGGAATGGCTGTGGGAAGAACAGGAGGAGCTGACTGTGGGCCGATCTCACACGTAGAGAGAATGATGAGGGTGGGGCACCACACATACGTAGGACCGCCCATAGCCGCGCTGCTGTGTCTGCTCCTCTCGGCTGACGTCACCAGCAGGGATGAAGTGTCTGCACTGCCTGATGCATCATTTGCATTGATATTGGAAAAACCAGTGACAATCTGCTCGAGTTATGTTATCTCCTTTTGGGTGCATCAATCTAAATGGTGCTCTTGGTGCTAGGTTCCCCAGTATGATCTTCGTGGATGGTTTTGGCACTTAATTATTTCTTGTGCTCCAATTCTCTTCATCATGGCATACGCTGTTGCGCTTATCAAAGCACCATATATTACTTTGTTACTATGTTACAAAGCATTCATGCTTTCTAGAAAATTAGTAGTTACTCAATTTTCCTGAATCCATTTGCAAGTTAGAACATTGTATTGATCATGAACTATCCAGGTTCATTCATGTACAAATCTTTGCGTTCTAATAGATATCGTGCATCAGATGTATCCATCAAATCCTCCAATTCTCAGTTGTTGTCAATTGCCGCTAAAGGTGTACATTGCTGATACTGCTACGCAATTCTAGCGAACATTTTGTGAAATTTTAGTTCTTTGTTTCAGGTTTTTGTGAGAGAAACTTCTCATACAGACATGACATAAGCCATAGCGATTTTGCAAATTAAAAGATGTCCTTTTCACTTAAGTCCATCTAGAAGTCTTCTTGCGTACAACTACCATTCTCTAGAAAATTACAATGTTGTGACCTTATTTGGTTGGTGAGTTTTTGTAATCCGAACTGACGATGTGATGCCATCGACATATGTAATGTGAAGCCATTATGAAGAAACATCATTGCCCTCTCAGTGACAAATATTTGTATGGCAAAAGAGGTTATAATGATGTTAACTGAGAGGCAAGCATACCACAGAGTCTTGAAATATATTTTCAATATCGTCGATGATGTTGTCTTCTAAAAAATAGAAAAAAAATTATTTGGCGTGTTGTTCCTACATAGGTAAATATCCCGCATTTTTTTCTCTATAATAAAATCATATTTGATATAATTAAGTAGTTATCATATCTATACTACCATCTATATGATTTGTTATTGTTATGCGCACGAGCTTTTGTTTTGCAGGTTGGAAGGAAGCTATATTGTAGAAGACCATTGTGTGGTACTACATAATGACGCCTAGATATATACCTTCATAACTAATGCATTAGTAGTTTTCATGTTTTAAATACCAAATGAGTTCACCATTGTATACATTTCTTGCCAGGTGTAGCTCCTGCAAGAACATGAGTTATTGAAGTTTGGATATCAGGGGAATAAACCCTGAATGAGTTGATTCCATGAGCGATCTTTATAATTGTACATTCTGTATATAATATGTCAGTGCTCTAACAACACAAGTCTTCTTTTCAGGTACACAAACTTAACAAAGTGAAGAATTTTCTTCCAGACATTGGCAATATCATCATGGCAATGAACCTGTTCCAATTTCTACAAGCTCTGACGTACTTACCTTTTCCATTCTTTTCTCTCAAATTATTTTGTCGCAGAATTAGGAACAATCTAACCTCCTGTGATCCCATGTACATAATTTTCCCGGATTCTTATGTGGGTGCAACAAGCATTATCATTTGCAGCCATCTATCAGTAGACAAGATTGTCTGAAGTTTTATACTCCACATCATATTTGATTGATCAAGTAGAACTAGATATATATGTGGATTCACCGACTCTTTCTCATAACATAATTATTGTTTTATTTTATCTTACCTTGAAGATGCAGGATGGCTTACCTTGAAGTACGCTTTCAATGTACTAAGAATTGCTAGATTAACTTAAGCTTGTATTATATTGTACGAAATTATGTCGGAATCTTTCATCCCAAAAATTTCATAAATAAAGGTGAACTACTATTTTCAATAAACAGTTACATATTTTACTAATGCTTCTTCGCCGATGTTGGAGACAATTTTTGGGCAGACACGAGGGAGTCTTCACCTTGCAAAGAGAGTTCAAGTTGGAGCATTAGGGCATCTCCAACAATGACCCCCAAACCAGACACCACACCAGTCTAGGAAGGAAAAAACCTGGATCCCCGGGCAGATCATTCCCTCTAACAAGCTAAACAAGAGTCCAGGAGCGAGAGAGGAAAATCCAAACTGCCATCTCAAGAAATTCTTTTTTTCCGCAGGAGATCGTGATGAATTCCACGATAACAATAAATAGAAATTAATCATTCGATGTCTACTGCAAGGGTGGTCTTAAGAATCCAAAAGAGGTTGCTCAGGGGCACGCTCTACCACTGAGCTAATAGCCCATCGTGCGCCCTTCTTGCGGATGGTTCAAAACGAAACATATGGTAGATTTCTTTGATTTCCACTGGAGATTGGGATCAAGTTGGGCTATATATTATGGCAAGTTGACCCTACTTCCTGTAAGGTGTTCCCCGGTGAACTGAATTTCTGGGGTTCGGTTGCTTTTCTTCTCCTGATTTTCTGATCCAAGCTATCCGCATATATTTTCCGACCAGAGTTTAATAAACTGAACGAATTACATACAAACCGGATGATTTTCATAGAAACGGGAGCACATTCATTCATTTCGGGCGGTTTTCATAAAAGAAGGGGACCGAAACTAAACCTAGCCTATGGCGGCGGCCTTCATCGACGCCCTTGTTGTTCCCTTCTGGAAACTGCGTCATCCATCTGCCGTCTCCATGAGCGGCGGCGATAAGACCCAAGAACTTAAGGTGCAATCGCGGGCGAGGAAGAGTAGAACATGCGAGACGGATTGTCCCACTTGGACTCGCTGCCCCACTGCCTCCCATCCCTGCTCATCCTTGTCGGTGTCCGCGACGTGTTCGTCTCCAGTGGACGTGAGGTGCACGATGGAAGTGGAGGGGCCGACACACTCGTCGTCCCGCCAACACGGTCAAACAGTGTTTGGCGGCGCGTAGGACACACAGCTGGAGACATTCTTGTCCATGATCGCCAGCGCCGCCTGTACATTGCGAACGACGGCTTGAGTGCGGGCGGCTTCGTAGAGAGCCTGCTACTCGGCGATAAAGTTGGAGGTCGCCGTGGCCATGACCGCCACAGCTTCCTTGCTTGCTTGCTCGCTGTAGATCAGACCCTCTGCCAGCCGGTCCTGCTCAAGGAGGAATAGGTTGTAGCGTTATTCCTCCTACACCTACCGGAACAGTGACATAGGCGCGGGCGCAGTCAGCTCCTCTTCCATGGCGGCGTTGAAGTGCGTCTACGCTTCCATCATGAAGTCGACATGCACCGGTGCGGGCTCCAGCGTGGAGTCATCATCGGAGCCAGTCTCCATCGTGGGGTCAATGTTGGCGACCTCCGTAGAGATGGCCCTCATGCCGGCCTATATCCTCCTAGCATAGCGGCTCTGCCAGAAGGACGCAAGGGCGGACACCTCGTGCTTCTGCTCCGTTGAGAGGCTCTCCCATAGAGTATTGCCGCTCGCGGTCATGGCGGATGTGGTGCATGGGGGAAGATGTGGAGCGGATGGGTTGTGGTGTGGTGTGAGTCGTGTGTGGCCTCCTTTGAATAGTTGATTCCGGTGAGGCCAAGCATCTGGGTGCGTCAATGCATGCGTGCTGGAGCTGGTTCCTTGACCGGCGAGCCTGTTTAATGGTGGCAGATGGAGGGACGGGCATTGAACATGAGTGGTAGATATCCGTCCCAACCCCTCCCGTCCAGCAAACGTCTCTCTGGCATTGAATAGGCATGAACGCCAAGGACGCGACACGGGCGGCGCCCTCGGCTACCGATCCGGTTCAATGCCGGTGCCAGCGAGAGGTCACGTCCGCTCTGGGCCGGCGTCAATGCGAAGCAGCATGAATGCGGGCCGCTGGCTTCTGGCCGGAAAGGGAGCGGGTGAGGCAGAAGGGTTTGGGTGGTCCAGGGCAGTCAGAAGTGAACGTGGTAGCGGTCCGAACGCCCGCATAGCCCCTGGTTTGTTTCCTGTTTGAGGAAAAAAGGACGTCTGAACCGCCGAGCAGACCAATACAGGACCGCATTAGATGGCAAAATGCGTTCGGACAATAAGTTCTGGACGGTTTGTGAGCCGGCGTTGGAGATGCCCTTACTTCACCCGAAAAAGTACTCGTGATCTTAGAGCATCTCCAGCCGCGCCCCCAAGAGCCCCCAGTGCCACTTTTTGTGTGCCGGCAATGTAAAAAGGGCAAAAAAACCTGGCCCAGTCATGCGCCCCCCAAGCGCCCCAAGACCTCAAAATAGTGCCGGCAAACCCAGACGAAACCCAGCGCGCTGGGGGGCTGTTGGGGGGGCCGGCGAAAGCAACAACCAATCATATTCCCCCACGCGTCCTTTATCTTGGCTCACCCAATCACTTTTTGCCTGATGATTGTCCCGGGGGCACTAACGGCCGGGAAAATGTACTCGTGTTTCATCCGGTGAAAACATTTTGCCCTCCAGGACGTGCTATTTTTGGCCCGGCGATTATCCTGGGGGCTCCAACGGCTGGAGATGCTCTTAGTCTAAGGGTGGCATTTGGCTTTGGATGCTTTTTGAGCATTATAATATATTCAGGTAGGAGAACTCTTCCCCTGTGATTCCTCAAGAAAAAAACATGTAGCAGATATTTTTTTTTCATTTCATTGTTGAAATTGATCCATTCAATGAAGTTTGAGCGATCAACGTTTCTCAACAGTCCAAATCACCTCAGTAGTTTCTATGTTAACTTCCAAAAACTATTTCTTAAAAAAGAATGTAGTCGTAGACAAGAGGAGCAAGCAACCTACTTGGTTATACGCTGAGAGAATATGCCGAACGAATGAATTATAGTGCAGGCCTGTATCAAAGAGGATGACCAATATATTTGAGCTCTAAATCAGCGGACAACGAAAACGACATGCCCTGCTCCGCCGTAATTAACTGATCTGAGCCATGGTTCCCTCTGAGACCAAAAACCGTTCCTGTTTGAAGGCTATACCCCTAGTGTCATGTAAAGATAGCTGAACTGCTACCCACAGAAAAAAAAAGGTAGCTCAACTGCAAAGCAAATTAAAATAAGATGCTGAACAAAGATAGTAATTTGGAACCAAAATCTAGAGGCAGAAATGTCCACCAAAGTAGAGCAGGAACAGAATAAAACCAAAGCACTTAATTTCTCTAGTATCTGCAATTAAATTCGAAATCTGATTCAAAATAATTATTGTGGTTTTAGTTCAAAAGCAGTTTGAATGCAATTGTTGATCGAGACAACATAACAAGTCTAATTTCATCGTTTTTTAGATCTGGTTGTGTCAAGACAGAGTTCAAGAGAGCATATACCAACTGTAAAGCAAAGGCTGATTAGTATAGAAACTACTCAACAAAGAGCGGAAGCACTAACCTGGAGGATCTGCGGGGATGCAGGTAGCCTCTCAATAAACGTCGAAGTAGCTAGAGGAGAGGCGCAAGAAGATTATACTGGATCCGTCAACCAGGTTTGGAGTTGCATATATGGACATGAAGAGAGCGGTGAGTACGTATGCACGAGATTATATGTAATCAAGAAGGCCAAACATACTTAACCATTAATAAGGTCAGATTAGGGTGATGCATGTGATGGCTGACATGTCCAGCGAGAGGATAACAGCGGTAGGTGAGGGTGGCAAGCAGATATGAAATATGGTGTAGATCGGTCCAGTTTTGGATTTACATGTAACTAAGAAGGCTTCCCAAACGTATCACCCACAAAAAAAAAGGGCAAACGTACAGACTAACATTATAGACTACATAATTAACAACCGAAAAATACACAGTTAACTAAGAAGGCCAAACGTAGACAACTTCAGATAAGGACGACGCATGTGATGTCTCACAGGTCCAGCCAAGAATTTTGATAGGTGAGCACTAAAATATGAGAAAGTTGTGAATATCCTATTTGGTTGCGTGTTAGCAAAAGTCGTGAAATCTACTTGTGTTGAAATTTGATTTAGTAGTAGACCAAGAAATAAAGTACTCCTAATTTGAACGAAACAACGACAAGTATTTTGCATGGAACGGAGGGAGTACTACTTTTCGTCCCTCAACTCTCAAACCAGTCAACTTGCATCCCAAACTCTAGAAACTAGAAAAATTTAGTCCCTTGTCTCAGCTGACCCAGCATCGCTGCTGACTCAGCACTGTTTTGACTGGTCTTCATCCATGTGGCTGTATTTCTCTCTCCTATTCATCCCCTCTCTTCTTCCTTATCATTATCTGTGTATAGGCATTTTATCAAACAGTTGAAGCGCGCCTACACTTCTATCTTTTTGTCCAACACGAATAACGCGAGTGCCTCCTCCACAGAGAAGAGCGACCATACCTCGTCTGTGCCGAGGGCACACTACCGACGCTGTTGCATCTTGGCACGCACACCGTCGGCAAGGGCGAGAAGAGGTGGAGAGGCAATCGAAAGATGCAGGTACCCCAAACTTGTGCTTACTTGGATTACTACAGCACTTTAATTTGACTCATCCTTGGCAACCAGTATGTCTTACATTCGTTTGTTGGCGCATGCGCGAGCACCGAATAAATTGCTCCTGAATCTTCCTTTGTTCATGTGATCAATTCTATGTGACAATCTATGAAGCGTAACGCAACTTTCATCCTTGTGTTTGTTTATATTGACAGGTGATGGATCTGCCGAGGCAGCTACACATGCTCCATCCACCGCTGCAGTTCCATGGTAGGATAGAGACTGACGTTGTGGTATTTACCTGATGGTCTCCTTCTGTTACGACCAGCGGTGGCGGAGAGGTGTACGAGCAGTGACATGACAAAACTGAAGAACAGAGCATCTGGTCGTTAACCGAGCATTGGGTAAATGGCCCTACTAACACCAGTTTACTAGGGAGATGAAAGACCGATGTATGGAGGCGTCTGGGGGATAGTTTGGAAGACTAATTCTAGCCTCAATACCCCTGTAAGTTACTACAGGTTATGTCTGAAGAATTCTTCTAAAAAGAATTCAAATGTATAGTAGTACAACTTAACTCCGAGGCAGGCCTTATTGGTGCACAGCAAATGGTTTACAGCAGATTAGGCTGATGGATGTGATAGCTGAAGTATGGGCGAGATCGGCTGACTTACAATTTTACTTGTAATTAGGAACACCATACTATTTCAGATTTAACAGCTTGAGATTAGGGTGAGCACTAACACATGGGGAAATCTGGAAATATCATTTTGCTATACCATTTTTTGTTTCGTGTTAATCAAACGGTGCAAGATGGTGAAACGGGCACCACTAATTGAGTTGGGATTTGAGAGGCGACTGGCCGTCGTCTGTGACGACTCCGGTCCCTGCCTCCTCCCTCGTCTTCTCTGGCGGCTGGAGGGTGTGAGGACCCCAGCGATTCTGCTCCAACGCACAGGTAGGGTAGGCTTCGTTTGTGGGGCGACGTTGTTTCTGACGGTGACGGCGACGACAGATCCAACAATAATGCCCAGGCTCCAATCTCATCTCGACGGCGTCCATGGCAGTGCTCATAGCGGCGTTGAGGGGCCGGTGGGCTCTGTCTTTCGTCAACCCTTCAGGTCAGCGTGTTTAGGTCTTCGACCGGTGGTTCTCGTCCCTGGTGATGTCACCGGTGGGCGAGTGTGTATGGCGGTTCCATTTCCATATCTGGACTTGAGGATTGATGGTGGTAGATCTGGTGCTTGGCCTCGACGTTGTCGACGGCCAACGTGGCTTCGGGACTTGAGATGAGTGGGGAGGATCCCCAGTTGACGCCCCACAGCGACAAAGGCCCTGCCGGTGGCAGGTTTCTTCATCGACTCACAACGCCCTTCTGGGCCATGGCTCTCCTCCGAGTCCTGTTTTGCGGATACGTGTTTCCTCTCAACCTTTTTGGTCAGTTCCGCATGCATACTTTGTATTCTCCTTATTTGTGATTAATGATACACGTGGTTACCTCAAAAATTAAGTTGAGCACTACCTGCACTCGGTACTGCCGGAGAAGCTCGCCGTCGCGCGCCCACCCAGCAGCGCAGCCGCATGGTCCCGTCGCCCGCAGGAACCTGACCTCCGCCCCGGGGCACTGGGCGCCCGATGAATTGCTCCCGCCCGTGGCCGGCGCCGGTTTGGGGAAGAAGAGGCGGCTGGGGTGAACGAACAGGGGAGAAAAGCAGGGCGAGCGAGGATGGGCTGACCGAGATAACGGCGTGGGCTTGACGGGCGAAATCAGCCCAGCTAAAATGGATATGATTCTTTTTTCGGGGGAAATAAATGGATATGATTCAAAGATGGCAAGACTTACCCGCCCAGTCCGGCTTTTTGAAAACAGTTTCCCTTTAGCATTACTGAATTTGTCTAAAAAAACATTACTGAATGTCGTGTGCTACACTCAAACAAAAAAAAAAGAATTACGTGTGCTGCATTTAAAAAAAAAATGTGGCAGTTACCCTCCTAGTCAAACTTCTGCTTACTTTCATTCCTACAACACTTCAGTTTGATTCATCCTTGGAGACCAGTATGTCTGAGTCTGAACGTTCCTTTGTTGGTGCATGCATGCACACCAAAATTAGTTATACCTGAAACTTCCTTCATCGGTTCTTAAGGTCAAATCTATTTGAACATGTGAAGCCTAACACACGTTTCCTCCTCCTATTTTTAGTACTGACAGTTGATCGATCTGCCGAGGCAGCCACGCATGCAACATCCACTGTTGTTGACGGATGAACAAGGAATTCACGGTAGGGGCAATGGTCAAGCTCTACACAGATTTAATTTGAACTATACATCCAAGGATTCATTTCAAGTGTCGACCATTTCGATGGCCAGGCCAACCGCGGTGGAGAGACGCGAGAGCACAGACCTGAAGAAACTTTAGAGGAAAACAGAGTATCCGGCAACAGCACCGCGTCAGTCTAATCTGATCATTAACAGAGCATTGGTCACTAGGGAGATGAAATACCGATGTATGGAGACAATTTGGGGGTAGTTTGAAAGACTAGTTCTGGACTCAATACCACTGTAAATTACTACAGGTCTATTGTGAATAATTGTTCTATTTTTTTTACAAGAATGTAATATTACTGAACTCCCAATTAGCAGGCCTTATTGGTGCACAGCATGATACAGGGCAATTTTTTTACAGGTGTAGGACTTTAAAAATTAGGCTGATGCTCGGTAGAGACGCTAAGTATGGGCGTGATGGGTTTACAGGTCAAGAATTTCACTGCAGTTTAGGCTGGTGCAGTTTAGGCTGACCTCCAAATTTACTTGTAATTAGGAAGACCATACTACTTCAGATTTAACAGCTTGATTAGGGTGACATGCATGTTGTGGCCCAGCTATAGGCTAGTTGAGCATTAACACATGGGGAATTCTGGAAATATCATTTTGCTAGTATTATTCCCAGATCCTTGTTAATTAATCAGTGCAAAATCGTGGAACGGTCACCACTAATAGTGTTAGGATTTTAATTTGGTATACACGGGAGCATCAGGCGATGGGGTTGACGAACAAGAGCGCTACCTGCACTCGGTGCCGCCGGAGAACAAGAGTGTTATTATTATTTTCCCATTTTATGTATTTTATCTTCTGTATTTTTTCCGTATCTATTTTTTTCACACTTTTAGTATACATCTGGACCATTTTTTCTACACATCTTGAATATTTTTTAAATATATGATGTACATTTTAAAGTATTTTCTAGAACGATGAGGACGCAAAAATACCTTGTTGGCATGGAGGGTCCTACCAAGTTGTTGACGGCCGAGGAGGCTGCATTTGTGCAGCCTCTTAGAGTAGGACTCGTGCGACACGCGACTGCGCGACACGCGATTTCCGTGTGGCGTATGTTTCCGATGCGACTTCGTGCCAAATCTCGGCACGGCGCTGCTGATTTTTCGGCCAGGATCGATTCGCCGGCGAGGGCGGCGCTTGGAGCTCGCCGACACCGATGGGGTGGTGGTGGATACGCGGAGCTGGCCCGACAACGCTGGGGTCCAGGTGGGCCAGATGGTGGTTTTCCCATGCCATCTGACACGGCTCGCGACGGCTGACCGGTGGGGCGACTCCGGGGCGGTTTTCGAGGTGAGTAATGGCAAGAGGCGGGGAGGGAGAGAGGTTATTAGGCCGACGCATCGGCTCTCCACCACTTCCTCCCTCTCAGATCTTATCCAAAGCAACCACCGCGACTCGCCGCTCCCAAAGTTAGGGTTCAATGACGACACGCGAGCAGCAGATGTGGGCGCTCTCCGCCGGCGACGAGGTGCTGATGGGGAGGCTACAGGAGATCCATCGATGGTTCCCAACGGCGAAGGCTCTCAACGATGCATCGGGGATGGTGAGAGACAAGCTCAGGGAAGAAAAAATCCTCCGGTGCTTCCCCAACTACGACCGCCAGCCGGCGATGGGGGTGCTTCTCTGGGCGATGCTTGAGGCGGAGTCTCTGATTCCGGAGCAGAGGGAGAAGTTGAAGGTGTTCCGCTCTCTTTGCTACCGCCTGATCCAGCCGCATGCGCCGACGCCGACGCAGCCGCAGGCGCCGCCGCGGGAGGTGGTGATGGGGATCCCGGCTCCTGGATCCAGATGGCTCCCAATAGAGATCGAGGAAGATGAGGTGGTGGCTGTGACTCCAAGGCGCAGGGCCAGAGCGCCAGCGACCCCAACCACACTTCCTCGCCGCTCCCCTCGCTTCCCGAGGCGCTCGCCTCGCCTCCTTGCCCTCTCCCGCCGCCAGTAGGGTGCTCGTCGGTTGGTAACCATTTCTGGTTGCTGGCCGGCGAGGGCTCCGAGGAGGAGGAGGAGGGGGAGTCCTCTGACTACTCTGCAGGTATGAAAATCAACTCAAAATACTTGGTATCTACTGCTTGGATTGAGGTAGATGATGCTAGAATTGGGGGGAAAAAAGGGGAAAAGGGATTTTCGGGATGATAGTAGGAAGAAAAAAGGGTTCCAATCCCAAATTGCAGATGACTGCAATAGAGTTTCTGTTGATGTTAATAGTCTGGATAGTAGGAATTATGGAAAGGAGAATAGGGGAGTTAAATTAGAGAATAAACTTAGAATAAGTGGGTTAGATGCTCAGATTGTGCATAATCACATGAAAAAAGATAAGATTCATCCTATCACGCCCTGGTATGATGAAGATGTATTGATTTTGGAGAATTAGTCATGCAGAAAACTCCCATTGGGGCCCATTGTGCTTCAAAAGAGCAGGAGAGGAAAAAAAATAAAGAGGAGGAACTTTTGAGACCCCTGATTATTTTTGGGGGCTCAGTGGGACAGGATTTGAATGTGGATATAGATTTGGGCCTGGCCTGGTGGAGGCCCAGTTGGCTGGATAGCAGCCCAGTCCAGGAAAGTGATGTGGGGCTGGCAGGTATAAAAGTGGGTGAGAAGGAGGAAGGGAAGCAATCCCACCGCATAGGGTTTCCCCCTTCTCCTCCCACACCGCCGCCAGCAGGCAAAATGGCTGGGAACTTGGGAAGAGGCTATGGAGGCCCCAGATTCAATCGTGGAGGTGAAGGTGGGTTTGCTAGAGGGAGATCAACTACAATAACAGGGGAGGAGGATGGAATGGAGGGACATATACTCCAACAGATAGATTTGGTGGTTTTGGGAGAGGGAGTGGCATATCTGGTGCTGGAAATGGAGGTGGCAGAGGAGATGGAGATGAAGAAGAATTTGCTGCCGCAGGAAGGGAAGAAAATCAGATCTGGCAAGCTAAAACAGGAAAGAAAGAGGCAGTGGAAGACAGGATTGAAAGAGCAAATGGTGAGGGGGGAAATCTGGATTAGAGAAGGGAAAGGAGAAGGAAATGATGATTCAGAAAGATCCAAGCACTCAACAACAGTTGCTGACCTCTCTGCTGTCTCAGTTAGTGCAAGGATTAAGAGGGGGTGAGAAAGAGAAGATAGAAGGAATGATTGGAAAGCCTATGGAAATTCAGTCTGTAAGAGATCGTATGAGGAAAGAAGAAAAGAATGGAGATTCTACTCAGAGAGCTGACAAAGGAGTTGATCAAGACCCATTGATGGAGATGAAGAAACAGGGGGGTAGAGGCAACTGGCAGCTGAATCTAGATGATGGCAAGAAGGGAATGGACAAATTCAACAAACAAGTCTGTGGTAAATGTAATGATCCAAGACACTCTACCAGAGATTGTAGGGTGGGACACTGCTTGATCCGTGGAAGGGATAATCATATAACTAGTGAATGCAACTTGCTGAAGCAAATGAAACCAGTTCCAAAATATGTTGGATATGCTGCTAAGGGACTAGGAATCTTATTGGTACAAAGCTACAAAGATGTGCTTGTAGCTGAACACACAAACCCTCTAGGTGTGGTGATCATTAGAGAAGGGCAGATAAATGAAACTGAACTTACTAAGGCCATGGGAGAAATGTTTGATTGGGGGTGGCAATGGAGAGTCAAAGAGTTTGGGAAAAATGGTTTCATGATGAGATTCCCCAACAAGGCAAAATTTGTAGAACTGGTCAAATTTAATGACTTTAATCTGCTAGGGACAGGGGTAGTCATCAAGGTCCAACCTTGGTCTCTGGACCATCAGGCAATGGGGAAAATGCATACTGCATCGATCAAGCTGAGCAGGGTGCCTGATTGTTTCAGACACTTCTTGGGCATTGGTGAGGTTTCTGCTGCAGTGGGGCCTGTGCTGGAAGTGGATATGGATACAGTGAATGAGGAAAAAGTCAGGGTCAAGTGTGGAATCAGAGATGTGGAGAGAACTCCACCTCAAGTGGAAATCATTGCCCCTGATCTGCTTATATTCAGAATTGGTGTAGAAGTTGAGAAGGTGGTGGAAATTGACTGGTATAAAGAAGACAAAAGGAAAAGTGAGAACACATATAACCTAGAAGATGGGGATGGAGAAACAGAGAACAGAAAGAGATCTAGGATGGAAGGTGCAGAACATAAAGGCATTACACTAGGATGCGTATCTCTAAAACAAAGTGAGGAGATAGATGGAAAAATTACAAAATGAAATCACAAGTGGAAGAAAACATGATGCAATGGAAAAATGAGATGAACACTGAGAGAAGGAAATGGCTAAAAGAAAGTGACATCATGTTCAGCAAGATCAAAAACTTGGAAGAGGACAGAGCCAGACACAGTGCATTGTGGGCTAAGGCTGAGCAAAGAATTAAGGAGCTAGAGAGCAATCAACAAATAATGCAGAATAAGATTAATCAACAACAAGAAGAGATTCAGAAACAAATCCAAGAGGCTGTTAATAGAGAACAATATGAAATGGAGTTAGCTAATATGGATCTAGAGGATTATGAAAAGGAAAACCAACAAAAGAAGGAAGAATCAGAATCTGGGAAATACAATGAACCTACTGATTATTATGCCAGTCTGGAATCAATTGGGACACTGGGCGAATAAATGGTTGACATCCATGGAGCTGAGGTTTTGGAAAAGGAGGGGGAGGAGAGAGAAGTGGAAATAAAAAGAAGTCTCAGGAACAAAGGAAAAGAAGAACAGAAAATAGAATAGATGGCAAAAATCAGAGCTGGGGAATGGGATAACTATGGTAAGAATTCAGATGTGGAATTTGCAAACTCCTCTTTATT
Organism: Aegilops umbellulata; assembly: GCA_032464435.1. NCBI lineage: Eukaryota > Viridiplantae > Streptophyta > Magnoliopsida > Poales > Poaceae > Aegilops > Aegilops umbellulata. The sequence goes on along the minus strand of CP136059.1, from coordinate 442,921,398 downwards.
ACAAATTAGCTCTATGGTAGGAATTGACCTAGGATGCTCCATTGATATGATTGACAAAAATCTAGATATTATAAATAAAATGGAGAAAGATAGAAGAGACATATATTTTCAAAACATCAAAAGAGAAAAAAATGATGGGAAAATAGAGTCAGAAGAGATAGTGAGAGAGAGTAGAGACACACCAGTATACATAAATACTGGAGATGTAGATATTGATGGATTATGCTCTGATCTGGATCATTCTGATGCTGAGATTGAGGAGCAACAATACAAGAATCTAAGAGAGATGTTCTCTGGAAAGAAAGGAGGCAAAAAGAGCTCACCAACATTAGACTGTGTGAAGCAAACAATTGGGATTGGGGCGCTAAGAAGAAGAAAAGGGAAGAAGACTAATTAGTCTCTAACCTGGAAAGTATTAAAATTTATTGGATAAAAAAGGATATTAATTGAGGAAACTATAAACTAGAATTTACACAAATGAGAGGAGTTTTTTGGAACATTAGAGGCATAGGACAAGATCATAAAAAGAGGTATATCAGAGAAATGATTATAGATCATGGATTGGATTTTATTGGGATTTCTGAAATGATCAAGCAGGACTTTACTAAGAATGAGCTGCATAATCTATGTGGAGGCAAAAACTATCAATGGTGCTGGAATCCCCCCAGAGGGATGTCTGGTGGAATCCTAGTTGGCATCAATAAAGAAGTGTTCGATATTGAAAGTATTGAAAAAGGACAATATTTTCTAAGAGTGTTGATATTTGATAAAAATATTAAAGTGCATTGGAATCTAGTCGCTGTATATGGGGATGCACAGAAAGAATGAAAAGCCAGTTTCCTTGCTGAGGTAGCTAGATTATATCATGACAACCCACTGCCATGTTTGGTTGGAAGGTACTTTAACATAATTAGAAATGAAAAGGAAAAAAACAAACATATGATAAATGAACAATGATCCTTTATGTTTAATGTTATAAATGAACAAGCTGGATTGAGAGAATTACCTCTAAATGGAAGACAATACACCTGTGCTAATAACCAGGAGGATCCCACATATGAGAAGCTTGACAGGGTGTTGATGTGTCCATCCTGGGAAGAAAAATATCCACTGACTATTTTACAAGCCTTTGCTAGGGAAATCTCTGACCACACCCCTTTGTTCCTAGACACAGGGGAGACACAAAATCACAGATATACTTTCGGATATGTGAATGCATGGGTGTTGAGAGAGGGTTCTAAAGATTTGATATATAAAACTTGGAATGAAAGATACAGGGGAAATGTGCTGGAGAGATGGCAATTGAGAATGAGAAATCTGAGGAGGAAAGCCAAAGGGTGGAATAAGAATATGGATGCCTGGTATAAGAAAATCAAAATAGAAATTATTAAAAAGCTGGATGAAATAGATAAAAGAGCTGAGATAACGGGTTTGACTACTGCAGATAGAACTGAGCAGAAAGAACTTAGAGCTCAACTTAAAAGAATTATGACACAAGAGGAAATGAAGTGGATACAGAGATATAAAGACAAAGGGATTAAAGATGGTGATGGAAATACTAGATACTACCATGCAAAAGTAAATGGGAGGAGAAGAAAAAACAGAATTATCTCACTGGAGCAAGAGGAGGGGACCATAGAAGGAGACCACGGCTTGATGGAGTATATTACCAAATTTTATAAAAATCTTTTTGGACACCCTGAAGAGTCTAATATATCTTTGAGGGGAGTAGAAATGAAAAAGATAACAACACAGGACAAACATGAGCTAATGGCCCCTTTTTCCTTAGATGAAATTCATCAAGTAGTTTTTGGGATGAAAAGAAACAAAAGTCCAGGACTTGATGGGTTCCCTGCTGACTTTTACCATGATTTTTGGGATCTGGTCAAGTGGGAGTTGAAAGCTTTGGTTGATGGTTTTGCTAAAGGGGAAATCAACATTGCCGGTCTTAATTATGGCATCATTACCCTGGTCCCAAAAACCAATGATGCCAAGCAAATTCAAAAATTTAGACCTATTTGTCTCCTGAATGTTAGTTTTAAGATTATTACAAAAGTTCTAATGAACAGATTGACTAAATGTGTTTCACCTATGATCTTCAGAACCCAAACTGCATTTATCAAAGGGAGATACATTATGAAAGGAGTGGTTATTTTACATGAAGCCCTGAAAATGGCTAGCCCAGTTCTATTTTTTTAAAAGAAATACCCAAACAAGGCCTACTTGCTTTATCGGCCCTGCTGGGCTGCAAAACTTTCAAGACGAGGAGAGTTTCATTCGGTTTGCCCAGAAATGGGTTGTACATTTTTAAAACACATCAAATCGGGAATTAGTTTCAATTTTTTTCATTACAAGATCTTACATTCCATTGATTTTTATGCGTGCACAATTATTTGGATTTTATATTTATATAAATTATTTTTCAAAATAGTTTGAATGTGAATCAATATTTCTGGATTAAAAACAGTTGACCGCATCGAAATATGCAAAAATTTCGTACACTTTTTAACCTTGGCCACAATATGGGGTGTGATGCTAACAAAAAGAAGATGGGCTCCAAAAAAATTCTTAAGAATTAGCAAATGGGCTGTACATTATTAGAAATAATGGCAGATGGGCTGTATGTTGTTTTCCTCAGATTTGAGGCTGACTTGTGCGCCTACTAAAGGTTGACGCGTATGCTTTCATAAAAAAAGGTTGACGCACATGCAACGCCCTGTCAACTTAGTCAACACACGAGAGCAGTGACTGTTGGAAGTCCATCCAACGGCTGTCGTGCTTCTTCAATCTCTGCTCTTCATGCTCAAGCCGCTCAAACAAGCGCCGGCGGAACTGCCTGCTCCCTCCTCCCGCGGCCGGCTATGCTGCCGCGCAGGCCTCGCAGCCCCACTGTACTCCCATCGCTGGCCTAGCCATCCCTCTACTCACCCACAAATGCTGTTATTCTCCGGCGACGGCAGACAAACCAGTAAACCCTCGTACTCCTCCGCGTGGGAAACAACTGTCGAGTATTCCCTAGCTCCGTGTCGTTCCCTTCCTAGGCCTCGCCGTCGTCCACCGCCCTGGTGCTCTCGGCGCGGCCTGGTCAACGTGGTCAATGAACGACATCCATCAGAAGTGGACTGTACGTGGAGAGGCTGACAGCTGGGTCCACGGTCGCACGCAAGGAAATGCCTCCTTATTACGCGCAAAATAATGATTCCTCCACCTGACAGCTAGGACCCACAGGAAGGGCCTCTGTATTTCGCGAAAAAAATGTTCCCCCCGCTGACATGTCGGACCCACCAGCTATATCTTTGCACACAAGGAAGTGCCTCCTTATTACGCCCAAAAAATGAATACCCCCTGCTAGCTGGGACCCACCATATTGTTGGACTGACTTGTGGGCCTACTAAGTTGACAGGGGCGGAGAGCTTTGTCAACTTAGTCAATACTCCAGTGACCATATGATGTCCATCCAACGGCCATAGTGCTTCTTCAACCTTTGGTCTTCTTGCTCCAGCCGCCCAAAGGCGCCGGTCATGCCGCCTGCTCCTGCCTCACGTGGCCGGTTGTGCTACCGCGGAGGCCTCACCGCCCCCATACTACTCCCACCACTGGCTAGGCCATCCCTCCACTCACCCACACCCCCTGTTATTCTGCGGCGATGGCAGCCTCACACCGCAGCCGAACCAGTGAACGCTCGTACTCCTCTCGACGTGGGCATCCACTGCCGCGTCTTGAACGGCTCCGCGTCGTCCCCTTCCTAGGCCTCGCCGTCGTCCACCGCCGTGGTGCTCTCGGCGCGGCGTGGTCAATATGGTCAAGGACCGACTTCCATCGGAAGAGTACTGTACGTGGAGAGGCTGACAGCTGGGTCCATGGCAGCCGCAAGGAAGTGCCTCCTTATTACGCGAAAAATAATTATTCCTCCACCTGACAGCGGGGACCCACCGGACGGGCCATCAGTATTTTGTGAAAAAAATCGTTTCCTCCTGACTGCTGGGACCCACCGGACGGGCCACCGTATTTCGCGAAAAAAACGTTCCCCCACTGTCAGCTCGGACCCACCGGAAGTGCCTCCTTATTACGCACAAAAAAAATGAATACTCCCCCGGCTAGCTGGGACCCACCTTGCTGGGAGGCTGACTTGTGGGCCTACTAAGTTGACGGGGACGAAGGGCTTTGTCAAGTTAGTCAATATGAACGATTCTAGCTCCAGTGACCGTACGATGTCCATCCAACGGCCGTAGTGCTTCTTCAACCTCTGGTCTTCTTGCTCCAGCCGCCCAAAGCAGCGCCGGTCGTGCCACATGCTCCTGCCTCCCGTGGCCGGCTGTGCTACCGCAGAGGCCTCACCGTCCCCTACTATTCCCACCGCTGGCCAGGCCCTGCGACGACGGCAGCCTCACACCGCAGCCGAACCAGTGAACCCTCGCAGTCCTCTCCGCGCGGGCTTCCACTACCGCGTCGTCCCCTTCCTAGGCCTCGTCGTCATCCACTGCCATGGTGCTCTCCACGCGGCGTGGTCAACGTGGTCAAGGAACGACTTCCATCTGAAGAGTACTGTACGTGGAGAGGCTGACAGCTGGGTCCACAGCCACAACCCAGTTTTTTTGTGATTTGCCAAGTAAGTCGCTTGGTTAGGCCTGTTGGGCTGCAAATCTTTCAAAACGAGGAGAGCTTTCATTCGACTGGCCAAGAAAATGGCCCATCAGTAATGAGAAATGGGCTGTACATTTTTAAAACACATCAAGCCGGCAATTAGTTTGAAATGTCTTTTTTTTCATTTCAAGATTTTAAATTACATTAATTTTTATGCGTGGAGAATTTGGTGGATTTTGTATTTATATACATTTATTTTTAAAATCAGTTTGAATATGAGTCGAAATTTCGGGATTAAAAACAGTTCGGACCGCACCGAAATATGAAAAATTTTGTATATTTTTTTAACCGTGGCCACAATATGGGATGTAATGCTAACAAAAAGAATATGAGCTCCAAAAAAACCTTAAGAATTAGCAAATGGGCTGTAAATTATTAGAAATAATGGCAGATGGGTTGTATGCTGTTTTCCGCAGATTTGAAGCTTTACTAAAAAAAGGTTGACGCACAAGCACTGACTGTTGGATGTCCATCCAATGGCCGTCGTGCTTCTTCAATCTCTGCTCTTCCTGCTCCAGCCGCTCAAACAAGTGCCGGCGGGACTGCCTGCTCCCTCCTCCCCGCGGGCGGTTGTGCTGCCGCACAGGCCTCACCGCCCGACCGTACTCGCATCGCTGGCCTAGCCATCCCTCTACTCACCCACACCTGCTGTTATTCTCCGGCGACGGCAGATGAACCAGTAAACCCTCGTACAGTCGTACTCCCCTCCGCGTGGGAAACAACTTCCGAGTCTTCCCTGCCTCCGTGTCGTCCCCTTCCTAGGCCTCGCCGTCGTCCACCGCCGTGGTGCTCTCAGCGCGGCGTGGTCAATGTGGTCAACGACCGACTTCCATCAGAACAGTACTGCGCATGGAGACGCTGGCAGCTGGGTCCACGGCCGCAGCAAGGAAGTGCCTCCTTATTACGCGCAAAATATTTATTCCTCCACCTGACAGCGGGGACCCACCGGACGGGCCACCATATTTAACGAAAAAAACATTTCCCCCTGACTGTTGGGACCCACCAGCTAGACCTTCGCACGCAAGGAAGTGCGTCCGGGCAAAAAGAACATAACGATTCGCCCCCTGACTGCTGGGACCCACCAGCTACATCTTCGCATGCAAGGAAGTGCCTGACAGTCGGGACCCACCTGGTCGAAGCGTATGTAGCGTTGTCATTCTGGTCGTGAACGTGTACGTACATATATACTGGTGGATTTAGAGGCGCGCACGTAGCATTTACACATACGTACAGCGGCCAGGGTGCAAGAAAGAAAATACGGCCACGTACGTACATACGGGCAGGGTCTCGAACTCCTACTCGCGCATACGTACGGTGAGGGCTCGTGTACATGGCTGGGTCGGAATGGAGAAACAGCGTCGTCGTCATGTTCATGGGGAGGCAACGGAATGCATCGTGTTCATGGGGAGGCAACGGAATGCGTCGTGTTCATCGGGAGGCAACAGAACGCGTGGGAACCAACTGGCTGGGTCGGAACGGAATGCGTGGTCGTGTTCATCGGGAGGGCTTGGACGGAACAGGCGATGGAAACGAGGCCTGGCGTAGCGCGGAACGGAGGAAACGGCCTTGTGTTCGTCCGGCCACGTTCGAAACGGGATCCTGTTCATCGGGAGGGGTTTGGCATACCGCAAAACGGAGGAAACAGACCTCCTACGATCGAAACAAGGGTCCTGTTGATCGGGAGGGGTGTGGCATACCGCAAAACGGAGGAAATGGACTTTTGTTGGAGCACTACGGTCGAACGGTGTCCTGTTCATCGGGAGGGGTGTGGCGTACCGTAAAACGGGACTCCACGGGATATTGTTCATCTTCACCGTCGACCCCCTCCAGCCTCCACGGGCTATTGTTCATCCACCATCGACCTCCTCCAGCCTCCACGGGCTCCTGTTCATCCAGCCTCCACAGGCTCCTGTTCATCCAGCCTCCACCACGTGCTACTCCACCGGCTACTGTTCAACCACCCCTCCACTGTCTACTGTTCATCCAGCCCTCCACACCACGGGGTCCTGTTCAACCACCCCTCCACGGGCACCCTTCCACTGTCTACTATTCATCCAGCCCTACGCACCATGGGGTCCTGTTCAACCACCCCTCCACGGGCACCCCTCCGCCGTCTACTGTTCATCCAGCCCTCCACCACACCACGGGGTCCTGTTCATCCAGAGGCAACGCCACCGCTCACTGTTCATCCAACCCCCCCCCCCACAACGCTCACTGTTCATCCCATCGATCAGCTTCAGTTAGCAGCGGTAGCGAAGGAATCGCTCGATCGGGTTCAGTTAACAGCCATCGATCGATCGCTCGGGTTCAGTAAAGCGTAGCCTGCAGTGCAATCGCTCGGGTTCAGTTAGAGCCAACGCCTCGCACACACGTGCATACGTGTATGAGAGAAACGCGCATCGCTCGGCCCCGACCTCCCACCGTAACCGGGAACTCCCTGAAATTTTCCTCCCCCTCGCTTCTACCACGGTTTTTTCCGTCATGGACGGCCCAAAGAATGTCATGTAGCTACGTCTCCGGCCCGCCCAGGACGAAAAGCCCATTTTCTGTCATGATTTTTTTCATAGAAGTAGGAGCCCACCACATCTATGATGATACCGGGTTTTGTCACAATTATCATCATTGAAGTGTCATATGTACGACAGAAAAAAAATTTGTTCGGCCCAAAATGTCACGGATGTGTCTTTTTTTGTAGTGGATGCAGATGCTCCTCTGTTCAACGTTGTGGCCTGCTATTTTCCTCCTTGCTGATCAAGATCGTGAAATGCATCCACGGTAGGGGCCGGAACCATACACGGCCAAGATGCACGGAACAGTATTCTAGCTCCACCTCTTCGAAGTGTCTACAATTTCGATGGCAGGATCGATAGAGACTGACGATTATGCTGTTTACCTGATGCTGTGCTTCTGTTACGACCAGCGGCGGTGGTGGGGCGAACGAGCAGTAGCCTAGAAAAACTGAAGAGGAAAACAAAGCTTCGGGTGACGGCACATCATCGGGAAACGTTTCATGTGATGTTTGGAAGACTAGTTTTGGACACAACACAATACCACTCACTGTAAATCACTACAGGTCTAGTGTGAATAATTGTTCTCAAAAGATTATTAACTCCCAAGCAGGCCGTATGCATCTCTTCGATGCAGAGGCCGGGGGATGATCTCCTTTTCTAAAAAACAAAAAAACTCCCAAGCAGGCCTTATTGTTGCGCAACTGATAATGCTTGTGCAGAACAGCAAGGCCGACCTAATGATAATGTTTTTTTTGAACGGACCAGCTGCTGGCTGGCATATATTGATATCATAGCAGGAAGCAGGCGGGAAAAACACTAAAGATGGTGTTTGATAGAGCGATCAAGGAGAGAAAAATAAGAACTGAAAAGAAAACACAACTAGCCGGTGGCTATGTTGGTAAGATAATCTCTCAGGGAGGATCCCAGAATGGGTGCTCTAGGTGCGTCGTGTTGGGCACGTAGTAATTTCAAAAAAATTCTTACGCACACGCAAGATCATGGTGATCCATAGCAACGAGAGGGGAGAGTGTTGTCTACGTACCCTCGTAGACCGAAGCGGAAGCGTTGACACAACGTAGAGGAAGTAGTCGTACGTCTTCCCGATCCGACCGATCCAAGCGCCGTTACTCCGGCGCCTCCGAGTTCTTAACACACGTACAACTCGATGACATTCCCCGGGCTCCGATCCAGCAAAGCTTCGGGGACGAGTTCTGTCAGCACGACGGCGTGGTGACGATCTTGTTGTACTACCGGCGCAGGGCTTCGCCTAAGCACTGCAACAATATGACCGAGGTGGAATATGGTGGAGGGGGGCACCGCATACGGCTAAGGAACGATCACGAAGATCAACTTGTGTGTCTATGGGGTGCCCCCTGCCCCGTATATAAATGAGTGGAGGAGGGGAGGGCCGGCCCTCTCTATGGCGCGCCCTAGGGGAGTCCTACACCCACCGGGAGTAGGATTCCCCCTTTCCTAGTCCAACTAGGAGTCCTTCCATGTATTAGGAGTAGGAGACAAGGAAGGGGAAGAGGGAAGAGAAGGAAGGAGGGGGCGCCGCCCCTCCCCCTAGTCCAATTCGGACTAGCCAATGGGGGGGCGCGCGGCCTGCCTCTTCCTCTCCCCTAAAGCCCAATAAGGCCCATATACTTCTTCCCCCGTATTCCCGTAACTCCCCGGTACTCCCGAAAATACCCGAACCACTCAGAACCTTTCCTGATGTCCGAATATAGTCATTCAATATATCGATATTTACGTCTCGACCATTTCGAGACTCCTCGTCATGTCCCCGATCTCATCAGGGACTCCGAACTCCTTCGGTACATCAAAACTCATAAACTCATAATATAACTGTCATCGAAACCTTAAGCGTGCGGACCCTACGGTTCGAGAACAATGTAGACATGACCGAGACACGTCTCCGGTCAATAACCAATAGCGGGACCTGGATGCCCATATTGGCTCCTACATATTCTACGAAGATCTTTATCGGTCAGACCGCATAACAACATACGTTGTTCCCTTTGTCATCGGTATGTTACTTGCCCGAGATTCGATCGTCGGTATCTCAATACCTAGTTCAATCTCGTTACCGGCAAGTCTCTTTACTCGTTCCGTAATACATCATCTCACAACTAACTCATTAGTTGCAATGCTTGCAAGGCTTATGTGATGTGTATTACCGAGAGGGCCCAGAGATACCTCTCCGACAATCGGAGTGACAAATCCTAATCTCGAAATACGCCAACCCAACAAGTACCATCGGAGACACCTGTAGAGCACCTTTATAATCACCCAGTTACGTTGTGACATTTGGTAGCACACAAAGTGTTCCTCCGGTAAACGGGAGTTGCATAATCTCATAGTCATAGGAACATGTATAAGTCATGAAGAAAGCAATAGCAACATACTAAACGATCGGGTGCTAAGCTAATGGAATGGGTCATGTCAATCAGATCATTCACCTAATGATGTGATCCCGTTAATCAAATAACAACTCTTTGTCCATGGTTAGGAAACATAACCATCTTTGATTAACAAGCTAGTCAAGTAGAGGCATACTAGTGACACTCTGTTTGTCTATGTATTCACACATGTATTATGTTTCCGGTTAATACAATTCTAGCATGAATAATAAACATTTATCATGAAATAAGGAAATAAATAATAACTTTATTATTGCCTCTAGGGCATATTTCCTTCACGTCACTCCTGCCTGGCGCCATAGTTCGACATTTCTTCTGATGCTCGCTAGTGTTTCTGCATGATTTGCTATCTTATGTCTGAAAGTGCACTCCTTGCACTGCTGCCAAATGTCTCCCAGCACCAAAATGATCATTGTCTTGATGCCCTTCTTGTGCTCGGGTCTAGCTCTGCTAAGCATCTCGGCTATGATCTCCACGGCCTTGCTCTTGTGCTGCCAAACTGTGGGGTGCAAGGAGTTGCATCCGTTTCCTTGAGAAGTTTTTGCCCAGATTGCTGATGAGAAGAGGCACTGCCGGAACAAGTGGTGTGAGGTTTCCAGATTTCTGAGGCAAAATTGGCAGAATTACTCATTTGGCCATCCTCTTCTCTGTAGCCGGTTGTTGCACCATAGCCGGTTTTTTAGGAGTAGCCGGTGCCCATGCTTGCCATGGCATCTTTCTGAAATTAGTCTTGATCATCCCTTGGAATTGGCAGCTGTATGCCGAGCTGGTGAAGAAGGAGCCCGAGGCCGTGTGCTTCCACTGGATTGTGTCTCGCACTTGGTCATTTAGACTGAGGTTTTTCGAGATGAGCCATCTGTTCAGACGGATCACTTTCGGCCATAGTTGCTGCTTGTTTCCATGAGCAAGATCCAGAATCCAATTGTCATTGAATAGTGCCGCATGAACTGTCCTATTCTTTCTCCTTGAGTGCCCGTGGAGCTCGGGGAATTCCAATTTTAGTGCTCCTGCACCAGTTCAGGAGCTGCCCAGAAGCTCGTCGTCTTCCCATCTCCCAGTGTTCACCGTTGTTGAAGCATTGAAGAGATCTTTGTCCCCTTGGTCGCATGGTAGTTGCATGCCAACCCAAGGTCAGTTGGGTGTGATCCAAGAAAACCAGAGCCACCTGAGTCTGAGTGCACGACTGAACCGATGCAGGTTTGAGATGCCAAGGCCACCGTTGTCGATTGGAGTGCACACCACCGGCCAGCTTACTTTGCATTTCCCGCCGCTGACCTCTTCATCTAGAGCCCATAGGAAACTCCGTCTGATCTTGTCCACTTCGGCCAGAATATTCTTTGGCACCTTCAGAACAGTCACAACAAAAGTGGGGAGTGCGCTCAGCACGCTTCTGACAAGAACTCGCCTCCCTGCAATGGACAAGAGGCGTCCTTTCCAGCCTGCCAAGTGAGCTTTGATTCGGTCCAAGATGAACTGCAAATGGACTATCCGTAGCCTAGAGATGGTGACTGGCAGCCCAAGGTAGCGCAGGGGGAAGTGAGCTTGCTGTCCTCCTAAATTATGAAGCACCTGCTGTAGGTGAATGTGGTCACACCTGCTAGCAGTGACAGAAGATTTCAGCATATTCACTTTTAGTCCTGAAGCATGCCTGAAGTCGTGGATGATGCTCAGAGTATCTATCTCCTCCTTCACTGGGTTAGCAAAAATGATGGCGTCGTCCGCATAGAGGCTCACACGCAGCGAGAGATCCCTGCCTGGTACCGAGTCGAGCTCGCCTAGCTCCATGGCGCGTTGGAGGAGCCGGTGCAGGGGATCTATGGCGATCATGAAGAGGAGCGGGGACAGGGGGTCGCCTTGCCTGAGTCCTCGGCAATGCAAAATTCTCTTGCCCGCCGCGCCATTTAGCAAGGAGAAGGAGGTCGATGTCGACAGTAACATAGTGATCCAGTCCCGCCATCCAGCTGAGAAGCCTAGGGCTTGGAGTAGTTCGAGTAGGTATTCCCAGGAAACATTATTGAATGCTTTTTCTTTATCTAGCTTGATCAGCAGTGCATGCGTCTTTTTTTCTGTGTAGCGCTCTAATTGCATTTTGGACGTAGAGGAAGCTGTCGTGTGTTCTTTTCTTTGCCAGGAAGGCAGATTGTGCCGGTGAGATTATTGAGTCAATGACGTTGGAGAGCTGCATGGAGAGGACCTGGTGTTCATCTTAGCTATAGAGTGGACTAGACTAATGGGCCTGAAATCTGAAACTGTTGTTGCCCCGTCCTTCTTTGGGATCAGAACCACCAGGGCGGTGTGAGTGCAGCAGATCATCGCCGGCTATACAATAAAACTGGTAGAAAGCCTTCATGATATCGTGTTTGATGATTTGCCAGCAGCTACGGAAAAAAACTCCAATGAAGTCGTCCAGTCCCGGAGCTTTTTTCGCCGGTGAGGCCTTGATCGCTTCCCAAACCTTGTCCTCTGAGAAAGGGTTGTCTAGGCCACCTCGTCTGATTTTGGCAGATGGAGTTGGCTACAGTTGACGGCTCTTGGGTGAGCCCCTTTGGAGCCGAGGATGGAGTTAAAGTGGTCGAAGATGGCTGCCACCTTGTCCTCGTGCGATGTGGCGATCCCGTTGCTCGTCTGCAGGCTGTGAATGAAGTTTTTCCTTCGTCGTGAACGGAACTTTGCATGGAAATACTTGGTTCCCGCGTCGACCAGCTTGAGCCAGGTCAGCCGAGATGCTTGGCGCTTGCGCGCTCGCTCGATCGCAGCGAGGCCGAGCAATCTCTGCTTGAGGAGTCACCGGAGGTTGAATTCCAGCATGGAGAGGCTGCGGGATTCCTGGGCTATGTCGAGGCGCAGCATGATCTCTGTTGCTATGTGGAATTGTATCTTAGCTTCGCTGAAAATGGAGGAGCTCCAGATCTTCAAGCCTTTAGCAGTGCGCACTATCTTGATGGACAGGCGCTTGAAAGCACAGGTGTTGTGGACCGGCCTGCTCTAGGCGAGATCGACCGTCTCGTAGAAGCGCGGGAACTGCGGCCAGAAGCTTTCAGTTTTGAATTTGGCGCAACGGCGAGGAGTGGCTGCATCCGCAAGGAGCAGAGGGCAGTGGTCAGAGCACACGGTGGACGCCGCCATCAGCGTGCTTGAGGGGAAGAGATCTTCCCAGCTGCAGTTGCAGAAAAATTTATCGATGGTGATGAGCGTTGGTTCTCACACTCGTTACTCCAGGTGAAGCGGCGATTTTTGCACTTGATCTCTTTCAGGCCGGCGGTGTCGATGGCACACCTAAACATGCCCATGACCCTGCGGTTGAGCTGATGGTTGTTTTTGTCTCTCGCCTTGTAAATGAGGTTAAAGTCTCCGTTGATGAGCCATGGATCAGATGGCGAGGGAGCTGTTCTAGCTAGTTCGTCGAGGAA